>OZ059828.1:39583401-44383401 GCA_964057195.1 Orthosia cruda | reverse complement strand
ATTAAAACAAACATGCAACAGGCGGCCTTATCGCGTTTTGCGATCTCTTCCAGGCAATCTTGAATGGATAGAGATAGCCTGGACACGACATGGGGTTGCACTTGGTGCCAATTTCAAATCATACAGGTAAAACAAACTACTAAAATAGATAAATAAATACATACATACTCGTATATCTAAATAAACAAAGAAGAAAACAATACAGCTTAAACAAGGACAGGATCACAGAGACAGGTAATTAAACTTAATGCCCTTGCTGGATTAGTCTCCACAGGAAAGTCAAGTTAAGCAGTAGTCAATCACTTTAATTGAACTGTAAGACGTCACTTTTTTTTTAAAAAACGCCCGGTTTCGTTTGATCCAGGCTTTTTTGCCTACCATGTATAAGGAGAACGAGGTGGGCCGCGCGTTTTTCTGACGCCACAATTTGTTCATAGATGGGTATATGGCTAGATCGAAGTGAACTCGCCACACAGTAGGTTATCTTCGCGAGTGGTAGTGTGCACGACACATCAAAAATGCCTTGTTTTTGTATGGTAACCGTTCGGACAGTAGTATCTTTACTATTTAAATTAATGGTTATTTTGTGTATTTTTGTTCAATCATATTTTTACCAGGTGTACCTCAATTTATTTTAGTTCGTATCTATCAATCAGTTGCGAATTACACATGTTACAAAATGTATAGTGAACAATTTATTTTTACATAGAACTAACAATTTTTGTCAGCTTTGATTGCAATTCGAATTGCTGATCTAGATAATCCTGTCAATCAATAGCCAACGTTATGTATTGCATTGGGATTCAAAATATGTAAATCAAATTAATGTAAAAAATAAATAGTACGTTTGTAAAAATAAATAGTCTAAGATATTTGATTGATCGAATGGTGTCCAATTAGCAAACAAGTTTTGTGTAAGTTCATTTATTTTTCCATTTAATTTTAGTTATGGTTAAAAAAAATGTACCTACATCGAACTGTGCAATTCCACCAATTATCAAGTACCTAACGATTTTCATTTGTTTAGTAACTTATTATTTTCTAAAGAGGTAACTACTAAACTTCGTCCGTAGCGTGTCGATGGCAAATATACTTTTAAAATATTATGTTTAGACCAGTTTTCAGCTGCGGCGACAAAACTCACTGACGCAGCCAGTAGGTCCTCTCATGTACAGGTTACAGGGCATTCCTAATAGGTAATATGATTGCACATTTTTATGACCCTGTAAGGCGAAATCCCTTTTCCAAAACCAGAGGGCCTAGACAAACTTACTGACATTATATAAGGGAAAACTACTGCCAAAATGTTTGAGTTTGACCCTGTGACATTTTAGTATAATAGTCACAGCGGATCTTTGTGTTCTTGAAGTTGGCCGCAAGACCCTGCGCAGTTGCTATTTTTGTGTCAATGTTGAAGTAGAAGATAGCATTGTATAACTGCCTCTTTCACTCGCTTACGTCTTCGCATCGTCCTAAATCTCTCTATGCAGTATACTCGAAGACAATCTGTTTTTTGCGCAATGGTTCGCAGAGCCAGCTTCAGAGACACAAATATCCACTGTGATTACTATAACGTATTACGTGTATACTTTTTAAATATTTTTTGAAAATCTTTATCCGTCACTTATTTTTACTCAATATTTGTACTAGCTCTAGAGCTAGTTGCTAACACGAGGTTATATTGATAGTGTCTCATACAATATTGTCAATTTAACCACGTGTAGCTCTGAGTTAAGTTTTTCGTGCAAGTGGGCCTAATACGATTAAAACTGCTATTTACTTTACATGATGAGGAACCATTATTTACTCTGCCACACAAAGAATCTCGCGGTCTCTCTCGAGGTCAGATCCTCGATTTAGGTAATCCCATACAAGTATGGGCCACTATTTCCTCTAAGAGCGAGCTAGAGGGAAGTTATTATTTAAGCCGGCGCTTGGCGCTGACGGGTTTAGCTAGGATTCAAGTTATAAGCGAATGGTTTTTTTTATACTAGTGTGCTATTTTGTAAAAATCTCATCTTGTTAACTAAGTGTTCGTTTCTGGCAACGCTGGGCGTTGCACTTCGCGTTGGACGGTGGCGTGTATGAGAGTGTTTACGGAGAAGCGATTTTACATGCGTTTGTTTGAGATGCAGGTGGAGCCCGCGATGGCACCGCCATATCTCACACGACGTTTATCGCGGCATCGTACGCAGCGTTGCGGCCAGTTATACTCCTTTCACGGTAAAACGTAGCGAAACCCGCGGCAGGCCCGCGGCGTTGCACAAGCCATTACGAAGGTACGGCGATACCTGCTACTGCGCCCAAAGTGGTGCTCGAGGTGTTACCTTCTTCCAGTCTTGTTTGGAAATCGCACAACGCAGACGTGAGCCACCATCAACAGTGGAGTAAGATATCATCGATATTTTGTTAAAAAATATTCTATGCCCACCGCGTGCACCGCCGCGTGCTGCACTACACGCTAGAGGATCCACCGCGGGCGCAGTGGCTGACACTGCTACTCATCACGCCCCGCTCAACGCACCGCGTCTTCAAAAACAACATCGTCCATTTCCATATGTTTATGTTTGCGCGGGTGATGACGCGGGCCGCTACACTCGCTACCTCTCCGTAAACAGATAAAAACGTCCGACGCACTGCGAGACACCATATTGCCCGCAACGCCTGACACCTTCAGAAACTAAGAGCATTTCTGCTGGTTAGAAACTCGCAAGCACAGACATAAATCTACCTAGATGACGCGATTTTATGTACTTCGCGTGCCTAAACACGGAGTAAAGTTACAATCAATGATCGTAATCTGAGCTTTTCATTTAGCATTATCGGCATTATATTAAACTGTAAAGAATGTATAGAAACAGTTGGCCAAGGCATTGAAAATGTTTTCTTTCATTGGTAAGTAAATTTGTTTTTTAAATAGTTTGTGAAAAAGTGGTACGTTTTAATACAAATGGAGGGACTTGCGTCATCTAGTTAGATTTATGTCTGTGCTGGCAAACAATTTGAGTTACATTGCTGGACCGATCCTGTCCCGCAGTAACTCAAATTGCTTGCGAGTTCACTGATTGATCACATTATACATACATTGCACGTGACCTGGCAATGGATGGACAGTCCGGAGTCAGTGAGGAGTGATAGAAAAGAAAATAGAGTCAGAGATGGCGTCATGGGCGACAGGACGGTATGGGAAAAGAAATAACGTGTTTCGCCGACCCCAAGTAACATGGGACAAGGGCAGGAAGTTGATGTCAGGTCTTTATCATCAAGAGTACCCTTCAAACGAAGTGAGGTTATCGTGATATTTTTACAGGACAGTCCGGTTGTAGCCTTAAATATGCTTTACAGTTAGATTTTGCCTCATTTTGCTCAACTAGACAACGCGATTACACCTGTCCGAAGGGATTACAAATATTTTTCTTTCATATTTTTTGTTCCGTATGGTGCCGGACGTAAAGAATTTCACCATCCCATGTCTTCCCGTGGGTGTCGTAAGAGGCGACTAAGGGACAAACCAGAGAATGGGCAGCAGCGTTCTCTGTGCTTCTATAACAACCATACTGCGATCGCCAACCCGCCTGCCAAGCGTGGCGATTATGGCAAAACCCCCCCAATGAATAGCACAAATAAAAAATGGCCCCTAGTACCCGGCAGCTTGCCTACCCTCGACTACGGTAGCGGTCGAGGCTACGGCATGGCAAGGGGTGCTAAGAATCTCCGGACGAGATCCGGCTACCCCAATAATCACCGACGACTGGACCTGGCAACGTACAACACGCGCACACTTCGGACCGACGAGAAGGTCACTGAACTCGAAGAGGAATTGAGCAGGTTGCGATGGAGTATTATAGGGTTATCTGAAGTCCGAAGAGAGGGGGAGGACTCGATAATCCTCAAATCCGGTAACCTGCTCTATTTCCGAGAGGGTGACCGGCAGTCCCAGGGTGGTGTCGGGTTTATCGTCCACAAGTCCCTTGTGAACAACGTGGTGAAGATCGAGAGTGTGTCGACTAGGGTGGCGTACCTTATACTCAGAATATCCTCAAGATATTCACTGAAGGTCATACAGGTCTACGCCCCGACCTCGGCACACCCCGACGATGAGGTAGAGACCATGTATGAGGATATCTCCAGAGACATGCATGGTTTCAAAACTCACTTCACCGTTGTCATGGGGGACTTCAACGCGAAACTGGGCAAACGAGACGAGGATGAGCTGCAAGTGGGGCAATTTGGAGTTGGACAACGGAACCACCGGGGTCACCTACTGGCCAGTTTTATGGAGAAGGAGGGCCTCTATTTATGATGAACTCCTTCTTCAAAAATCGTGAACACGGGAAGTGGACCTGGCAGAGCCCCGATGGTGCAACAAAAATGAGATCGACTTCATCATGTCAACCAAGAAGCAAATGTTCAATGATGTCTCTGTGATCAACTCGGTAAAAACCGGGAGCGATCACCGCATGGTAAGAGGCACATTGAACATTAATATTAAGCTTGAAAGGTCTCGACTGATGAAGTCCACGCTCCGGCCAGCACAGATCCAGGTCCAAAACCCCGAGAGCTTTCAGCTCGAACTCCAGAAACGTTTCGAGTGCCTAGGGAGCTCCGTGGATGAATACAGCAACGGGTTCGTGGAAGCTGTCCATACGGTCGAGTCTAAGTTTTTCAAGACCCGTCGTACAGATAGAAATAAAAAGCTCTCTGATCATACCCTCAAGCTTATGAAGGAGAGGCGTGAGATGATCCTGCAGTCTTCAGATGAGGCGTGCAAATACCGGCAGCTCAATGGACAGATCTCTAAATCCTTGAAAAGAGACCTCCGCCGCTTCAATACCGAGCGTATTAAAGACGCAATCGAGCGAAATAAAGGCTCCAAGGTGTTTTCAGGGGATCTGGCTATTGGGCAGAGCCAACTCACGAAACTGAAGACCGACGATGGCAGGATCGTATCCGCCAAACCGGAGCTTCTCAGGGAGTTCGAGACATTCTATGGGCAGTTGTACACATCGATCAGCATGCCCGTTGCGAGTCTAGCAAACGACCCAAGAGCTAGATTGACCCGACACTATACCGAAGATATCCCGGACGTCAGCCTGTACGAGATTAGGATGGCTCTGAAACAGCTCAAAAACAACAAGGCGCCGGGTGATGATGGAATTACGGCCGAACTCCTGAAGGCGGGTGGAAAACCGGTCCTTAGGGCCCTTCAGAAGCTGTTTGATTCCGTCATACTCGAGGGCAAAACGCCACAGGCATGGTGCAGGGGTGTGGTGGTACTCTTTTTCAAGAAGGGCGACAATGCCCGGTTGAAGAACTATAGGCCCATCTCACTTCTTAGCCACGTCTACAAGTTGTTTTCAAGAGTCATCACGAATCGTTTCGCGCGCAGGTTTGACGATTTCCAGCCCCCCAAACAAGCCGGATTCCGAAAAGGCACCGTAGACCACATACATACGCTGCGGCAGGTTATACAGAAGACCGAAGAGTATAACCTGCCTCTCTGTTTAGCGTTTGTGGACTACGAGAAAGCCTTCGATTCGATAGAGACTTGGGCTGTACTGCAGTCTCTCCAACGGTGCCAGATCGACTACCGGTACATTGAGGTGTTGAAGTGTTTGTACAAAAACGCCACCATGTCAGTCCGTCTTCAGCATCAGACCTCGAAACCAATCCTTCTCCAGCGCGGCGTGAGACAGGGAGACGTCATTTCTCCGAAACTGTTCACTGCTGCGCTGGAGGATGTCTTCAAGGTTCTGGACTGGAGGGGGCTTGGCATCAACGTTAATGGCGAATACATTACTCACCTTCGGTTTGCCGACGACATAGTGGTCATGGCTGAGACCATGGAGAGCCTCAGTAAAATGCTCGATGACCTCAGTAGAGCTTCCGAAAGAGTGGGTCTTAAAATGAACATGGACAAAACCAAGATCATGGTGAATGCCCATGTAACACCCACTCCTATCAAGGTCGGAGACTGGACTCTCGAAGTTGTAGACGATTGGGACAAACGGTCCAGTTGGGTAGGTCCAATTTCGAGAAAGAGGTCAACCGTCGAATCCGACTCGGCTGGGCGGCATTCGGAAAGTTGCGTGGTATCTTCTCGTCCAATTTAGCGCAGTGTCTCAAGACAAAAGTCTATGACCAGTGTGTGTTGCCAGTGATCACCTATGGGACCGAGACGTGGTCGCTCACAATGGGCCTTATCAGAAAGCTCAAAGTCACCCAAAGGGCAATGGAGAGGGCTATGCTCGGAATTTCCTTGCGTGATCACGTCAGAAATGATGATATCCGCAGGAGAACAAAAGTTACCGACATAGCCCGAAGAATTGCCAAACTTAAGTGGCAGTGGGCAGGGCACATTGCTCGCAGAACGGATGGCCGATGGGGCCGAAAAGTTCTGGAATGGCGACCGCGAACCGGAAGACGATACGTTGGAAGGCCTCCCACTAGGTGGACTGATGACCTGGTTAAGGTTGCGGGAAGGCGCTGGATGCGAGACGCACGGGATCGGTCAATGTGGCGACGCCTGGGGGAGGCCTATGTCCAGCAGTGGACGTCTTTCGGCTGAAATGATGATGATGATATTTTTTGAGACATTTTAAAGAAAACAGATAAAATATGGGTACGTGATTAAAACTAATCTACATACTTCTAGATAAAATTGATTTCATATTTATGCTATCGTTCATATTCAACTAGAACGATTTTATTTGCTGATGCTTACGTTAAATTTCTTATAAATTAGGAGGAGTAATTACTTTAGTAATATCTATTTGAATTTTAATTATTTTGCCTTTTAAATTTAATAAAAAAAAACTAGGAATTCAATTTTATCCAATTAATCAAATTTTATTTTATCCAAAGTTACTATATTATTATTTTATTAAGCACACAATGCAGCACTTAGCTAATAATAATTAAGCTAAGCCTTTTTTAAAACGTCCTCCATACGAACTTGGACCATACAACAAAACTAGACGACAAATCCGTTCAAAAAGCTACAGTATGATAAAATGCACTTTCCGTGCAATATGGCGTTCGAAATTACGGAATGTAAAGCTAATGTTTGACATTTTCTATACAATCTGTCACAGAGAATGCCATTATATTCTAGGAGCGGAAATATTCTAGGTAAAGGCGACTATGAGTTTTTGCCAAGCATTTAATAAACTTACCACAGTGTCTCGAGACGAAACTCTATGACCAGTGGGTGTTGCCAGTGATGAAATATGACTCTGAGACGGGATCTATGCTCGGAGTTTCCTGGCGTGATCGGATCAGAATTGTAGAGATCCGCAAGAGAACCAGGGCTATAGACATAGCCAGAAGAATTGCCAAACTTAAGTGGGCAGGGCACATTGCTCGCAACGGATGGCCGATGGGACAGAAAGGTTCTGGAGTGGCAACCGCAAACTGGAAGACGTTGCGTTAAATGGCCTCCCACCGGGTGGACCGATGACCTGGCGAAGGTTGCGGGGATCCGCTGGATGCAAGACGCATGGGATCGATCAATGTCATTCGGCTGATATGATCATGATGATGATTTAATAAACTTGCTTCGTTGGTATGTGTGGTAATAAATTGGTAACCCATTTTTCAAGCACTTCCTGGGATCCGATTAAATCTAAACTCGCCATATTTATGTGACTTTAGTGACATTAGAATAATGATATCTAGTACGAAGTTGATCAGATGATGCAGCCGGAAGGTAGTCATAGGAACTCCTCAATCAAATAATAAATTCCACAGTGTTTGGGCTTATTCTATATTAAGACTGTCCAAACTGTAAATCATCACAGCACGAATAATTTCATTTCATTCACACCGACAGAAATTCAATCTCTTTTGAAATATCCTGGTCCTATTCCAATACTATTTCTTGGAAAACACAATGTTTATCGCTTATTTCATGCATTCAAGTCGTCGTGACACGTCTAGGTCGGCGTCGGTGTAAGGCTGCGGACATATTTCCTTGAGAACATGCGGTGGCTGACTGTCAGTTATGTTGTGTTCAGTAGAGGATGTGGAAATACCGATCAATGTGAAAAATATAAAGTTTACAGTTGACAGGACAGATTATTTCTCAGTTTGATTGACACATACAGATCTGAAGAGTTTTTCCTAAGAGATACGTTTTGACATTGTTTGTTGCTGAGTTGATATGATATGAACGTTTTTACAAGCTTTTATTAGCTGTATGAATCTATGTAACGGAATCTTTGAACGTGATTTTCACACCTTTCGAAACGTCGGATTAATTTGAAACTTTGCACACTTATCGGGGACCAATGACAATGCAATAGTTAGGCAATAGTTTGTCCCATTATCCTTACCAGGATCTTCAGGATTAGAGATAGAACACAAAATTAAAAAAAAAACAGTACAAAATAATTTAAAACATGCTTTTTTACAATACATTTTTTTTTGTTTACACATCGTTATTCTTAATAATTTAAATTACTTTATTAAGTTTAGTTTGGTGTTCTATTAAAGCTGTTTTTTTTTCTTTTACTATTATTTATGTAAGTACGAGAATTGGCCTTCAGTTCAACACACAAGCTTCAAACAAATTAAACTTTTGTTTTTGAACATCGAGTACCTACTTATTATTCTGCTTGTAATCGTCAGTCGATAAAGTTTTCTAGATTAATTGCTTGAAAAAGCACATCAGGACATTCTCTATAATAGCTAACAGTCACGGCATCCACTTCTATGCGTATGTTTTAGGTTTTCAAGAACGATATCATAGGAACTATGCATTATGACTGTGCGCTTGTATTCACTGGTTCAAGCCCCTTTCTCGAAGTAAGCGTCTGGATTTAACTGATAGCTGGTAAAGAAGTCCAACCAACCAATGTTGCCGAGGGATTTAGTGCTACCCAGTTACTGGGTTGTGGAAGTCAGCTGCATCCGTTTAGACTAAAAGCCGATCCTAATATGGTTTAAAAGGTTAGGTAGATTGATTGAATAGTTGAAAATATTTATATCGAAGAGAATTAAAAAAAAAACTACATGCACACAAAAGTACAGAGGCAGAATTAATGCCTTAGACTTTTTCTACCAGTCGTCCTTTGGATAAAGGAGAGATAAACAGTGGTAGGTGTAATATTGAAAGTTAAACGTATCAGGGTTATTTAAATATAAATATATATTAACTATAAATACAATATAATTATACCATATATTCAAAAGACTATGTTCGTATATGTCGGCACTACTAAAGATTTCGTTCTAAAGCTATGGTTTCGAATGACACTGACAGATATCAACTTGACATAACAACAAGCACTAGTTTTTGGCGCGAACAAGAGGAGAGCAGACAGAAGATCGTTGCAGAAGATGGCGTTTTGGATTGAGATGTTAAGGTGATAAATACGCCCCAATGTAACGCAGTACTGGCCGTGCGCCCGCTCGGTGCCAAAATATCAAAATTGAACCTCCTTTTGAACAGTTTTGTTTGCAAAATATTATTTGATTTACATATGCTATGTTAGGTATGAAGTAATTCCAGCCATCAATTTTTCTGTATAAAAATATTTGTAAACTTCCAAGTCGTTTTGGAGGAGTATCCAAAAGTTGCGAGAAAATATCGTGTTGTTAATAATTTTTTTAAAGCAAAACTATTAGTTACACGAAAAAAACCTTGTGTTCAAAATTATGTACATGAATCAATAATAAATATATATTTTTTTCAAACCTTTTAACCTAGCTGTTACTGAGGAGTATGCTTTAGAAAGTTACCGTTTTACGGCACTAAAGCGTATGTAGGCCCTTAATTTGTGATAAAACTGGACTTATGGAGAAACACAGTGAGAGTGACCGATTGTTCGTGTAGATCAAACTAAGTGCTTGGTGGAATTTATTTTGGCGTTACGTTATTCGCCAATACATAACGTGATCAGTTACATTCTGCCGTCCACAAACTATAATGCCGTTATCTCGCATCTGGTCGATTTTCGTTTTTTGATGCCACCATAATCAGAAAAAAAATCTCTATCTTTCTGTTTAAGCAGTATTTTTCTACTATTTATGGATCCAGAAATATAAAAAATAAAAACGCCGTTAGGTAGCCCTGTTTGATTATGTTTACTACGCTAAAACGCCGGTTAGCAACATTACTAAACTAAAAAGTGAGTAAGGGCTTTTAATTTACATTTTTACAAATTATTTTATCATCAGTTGCTTAACTAAATTGCCGTTATCAGAATTCTCTACTCTATTTTGAGGTTAAAGTACTTTAACGGTTTTGTAGTTCTGCTTTGTTTCAAAAAACAGTATTCTAAATCCAACGCTAAAAAGCCGTTAAATGAAAGCACTAGACAAAAATGTCGTTAATGTCACTTAACGGCATTTATGCGTAGCATTTAGATGTTTTTTATTAGGAGATTTTGTAGTGAATACTCCAATAACGGCATTTTCAGTATGAAATATAAATATTTTGCTTACGACGTCAATCACAAAAATGCAGTTATCCCTCATTACTACACTAAAATGCGGTTATCTACCTTCGATCGCTTGCCCCGCGGCCCCCCCGCATCCGTTGATTGATGAAACAGTGCGCCACAAAAGTTTGAAGGAGAAGGACGTGTCTTGCTCCGCGCGTTGCCGCCAATTGTTACGATGGCTAACAACAACTCCAGGTAAAAACCATATTTAATTACGATAATTATATGTCGGTCCAAAATGTTTAAGTCTCGTTACGCAAGCTACTTATTTTTATGGTTTCGCATCATTTTAAATCTGTGATATCTTCTAAAGTTTTTATTTAAATAATATGAAGTAAATTACAATATTAATCTAAATTAAATGCCCAAGGTAACTAACATATTTTACTGGATAAGGATCAATAATATACTATAATATACACGAATTATTTTTACTAAATAAAAAGATAATAAAAATGGTTCTGTGAGTCGACCTTAGAAGATAGGCACATGCTACCACGGATTTTTTTGTAGGCCTTTTTAATTTCTACATCTATTTAGTTGATATATTTTTAAACTACTTACATTTTGTTTTATACTATTTATTGAAGATACCGTAGAGATTTAGTGTTTATGTTACGTTTATCTAAATTTTATTTATTGTTACAGGCGCTCTGCTTCTTCACAAAGATCCAAAAACATTTTAGACATGATTAAGAAGAAAAATAGTACAGACACCAAAATTAAGCCAGTTGCCTTTGAGACTTTCAGAAGAAGGAATAAAAGTCCTAATCCCGAACTACAGCGTTTTGATACACTTTACTATAACAGGCCCTATTCGATGACATCTAATATATTTGAAAAGTTTTGTGATACGCAAATTACTTATAATTCACATGTGCATTCATCGATCTTAAATAATTTTAATAAAGATTTTAGAATTACTTCTTGTCCTGCTCAGAGATATGATGCTTTAACAAGTCCAGATCTTGTGCAAATCGATTTAACCTGCAACGAAGTGATGCCGTCAGAACATCCAATTGATATAACCTGCAACGAAGTGACATCATCAGAAGATCAAATTGATATAACCTGGAACGATGTGATGCCGATAGAAGATCTCTCATTTAATGTAACTGAACTGGATATTAGTTTTACAATGGAAAATACATCTACAATTTCGCAGTTAAACTTGCAATGTGATTTTGATTCCGACGACTCTGTGCGTGATAAAGACTATCACCCATCTGATTCAAGTAGTGATTCAAGTGACGATTTTCAAGCAGATCAACCGAATGGCCAGAAGTCCCAAGTTTTGCAAGCAAACAGAAGATCTAAGAAAAAGGTTTCACAACCCGTTACACCCGCTGTGGTCACGAAGAGTTTTACTTCAGATGTTCTTGACAACGTTCCTTTTATCCAAAAAAGCAACATTTTACAGAATAAACGCAGAAGCTCAATTAATTTTCTTTGTGTTGATAAAAATACGCCGGCGTCAATACTTTCACGCAATCGTAGGAACACCATTGATGTTGGTGCTTATCAATCAGTGCATCAAGCCAATGAATCTCTTGCACTCAGTTTGGAACCTGAAACATCACAACCAACACGAAAACGTAAAAAATATAACATTCCCTTACCTCAGCGAAAAATAGATACCAAAAATAAAAAAAGATTAGAACATAATGTTAAAACGGGATGCAGTGAAACTTGTCTCAAAAAATGTACATCTAAATTTAACCAAGATCAGCGAGAAGCAATCAATAAAATGTATTGGGACTTGTCGTGGCGAGAAAAGCATGTATTTGTGAATGCACACACTTCAGTAGCAGTTCCAAAGAGAAAAACGACCAGTGACCCGAAGAGAAAACCAAAAAGGGCATTTACATTTAAACAAATAGACAACACCAGAGTTGAGGTATGCAAAATCTTTTTTTTGACTACCTTAGGTTATGTTAAAACAAACGATAGGATCTTGCATAACTCTTTTACCTATCCCCAATTTACGGATAAAAGAGGAAAGCACCAGAAAACACTTGCATATGATCGTGATTTGCTGACTCAGCACGTTGAATCGTTTTATCCATCAGAACCCCACTACAGGCGCGAACATGCCCCACTGCGACGGTATTTATCAAGTGATATTAATGTATCTAACATGCACAAACATTTCTGCGAAAAATACCCAGATAAGATCGTTTCATATGAACTATACAGGCAACACGTAAAAAAAATGAATATTTCTTTTACTCGTCTAGGTAATGAAGAGTGTGAAATGTGTGAAGCTTACACTTTGCATAAAAAAGAAACATCGCATGATGCCGGTAACCAAATTGTCGCAGACTGTACCTTATGTGTGGAGTGGGCCCAGCATCATCAAAAGTATAAAAAAGCAAGGGAGCTTTATAATGAACACAAAAACATACCACAAAATGATTCCCAAATATATTATAGTGCAGACCTAGAAAAAGTAATTATGTTGCCCAGATTAGAAACCTTCAAAGCTGCAATTTTTTGCCAACGCCTTACGTTATTCAATCAGACATTTGCACCAGTAGGCAAAATCAGTTCCACTTTAAAGCCACTAACAGTCATCTGGCACGATGCTATTGCAGGCAGAAAACAAGAGGACATCATGACGGCCTTCTACCATTTTCTTTTATGTAACCGTGACGTTACTAATGTCAATATATGACTCGATAACTGCAGTGCTCAAAATAAAAATTGGTTATTATACTCGTTATTTGTCCATTTAGTTAACTGTGAAATTATTTCAGCCGAACAGATAACACTGCATTATTTTGAACCCGGGCATACGTTTATGAGTGCTGATCAAGTGCACCATCAAGTTGAGTTGGCCATGAAGAAAAAAGTAAAACTTTATGATTTTGGGGACTTCGAAGAAGCAGTAGCTTCAATTAACAAATCAAAAGTCATTGTCAAGAGTTTGTCACCTGCACATTTCCTTAATATACCAAATTTTATATCTGACAGAAGAGTTCAAAACTCGAATCCAAGAGCTTACTTAAAAAACATGTGTCAGGTACGTTTTACACGTAATAATTATGACCTAATGTACAAGAATGATTTTGATGACGATTATAAAACATTGAGATTCTTGAATAACAAGTATTTAAAGAACCCCAATCTTTTACAAATTAAATTCCGCTCGAAGCCAAAAGGAATAGATTCTACAAGAAAAAATGACATTATTGAAAAACTTTCCAGCATAATTCCTGTCCATAAACAGATATTCTGGAAAAATTTGCCAATAAAGGACCATGATGAAGCCTAGTGGCATTCTCATGGTCTTTTGTTATTTTATTTTTTTGTGCAATTATACTAGAAATAAGAGAAACTTTAACAAGACTGAAATAATAACTTGTAAACAATAAGACTGCTTATAATAATAATTACCTCACATAAAACTACATTAGTTGCTTAAATATTTTTAAATTATTAGAATTTTGATGTACAATACAGTACATTCTATCTTTTATAAAAAATATATCCTAGTATAATAATTACAATTTAAAGTAAAAATATATATTTTATGTTAAGTACTTACTCACCATCTAATTCAGGTAATAGCATAGACTTTAAATTTAAATGACGGTGGGTAAAGGTTTTATAACGATGATGTTTTTTTGTATTTTTAGTTATTTGCTATTATTAAGATCATAATTGCAATCATTAGAAGTCAAGTTTTTTTTTTGAAGTAAGTTATCACAAAGTGATTTTGTTAAATATTTTGTATTTTTAATTAACAGAGAGCAGGCAGGTGCTATTTGAATATTTTATAGTTGTTTCTTAAGATCTCATTACTTCATTTAATTAGTTGAAATGAAGATAGTTTTTTTTTTTATTTGCTAAGATCTCATTTTCAATTATCATAAGTGCGCAAAAAGTGATTTGTTAAAATTAAAGAAGACTGTCAATAAATGATTGATTTATATTTTTTAATAAGCACTTTTATTTCTATAGGTAACTACGTTTTTATTGGATTTCCTAAAGTATCTTGTACCAGTTTCAAAGCTAAAACGCCGTTACATTTTAATGTTTTGTATTAAGCGGCATTTTAGCTATGTAATCAACCTAAAAAAGTTATGCTGGAAAAATATCCTTACAAGTTACTAGACTTAAATGCGGCAAACTGGCTTTAGCTGCATTAAGGTTTAGCATACAGTTTGTTCTCAGAGTCCTTATGCTTAGCTATAACAACGTTAAAGTATTTAGCGGCATTATAGTATAGTAATACAGAGACTTTTTTAAGACTTTTAAATGTCAATAAATTTAAATGAAAATCAAATACTAAAATGCCGTTAAGGTATACTTAGTGGCATTATAGTCGTGGTTGGATAAGCTGTAAATTATAAAAATACTAAACTATAACGCAAAATACCTATTTTTATTAAAAATAAGTTATTGTTAAGAAGTGAAAGTATCACTATTTGAAAGCGCAAATCTAGATAAATTTTTTGATACAAGTAACTCTCGCATATGAGTTATAGTTATGAAACGGCACGCATTTCTTATTTCCCCGCGCTTTTTTGTCCATAACTCGAAATATGATTTTGTTGGATAACGGCATTTTAGCTTGCGGACGGCAGCATTGTGATCCTACATACAAGCAAAGAAGTTGGTTTGTTTACCATCTAGCCCGAAAAGAACCCATGCAATAATGAATTTTCCTGACAATTACATAGTCTTCCCTACATATATAAATATGCATAAACATTAGTAGTAATAGATAAAGAATATAAAAAAGTAAGCTGTAAGTCCTCCATGTACTAAAATAAATAAATAAAATAAAATTTCGCTGTGACGACAGTACTGCCAAATTCTTACGAATATGCTCGCGAACCTTAACTTTGAAGGCTAAACAGTTGGTTGCTATCCTGATTTCCTGGGGGAACGCATTCCACAAATAAATAGACTGAAAGAAGAAAGAACAGTGAATGAAGTCAGTACGGTGATTGGGACTTTGAATAAGACGTTATGTAATGACCGTAGAATAAAAAACAAATCAGAATTTCTTTAATCCCCCCACAAATGTGTCCACAGCCTTACTTCATGTATTCAAATAGTTCACAGCGTCACATTCAAACAAAATTTTACTTTTATATTGAAGACTCGATGAAAAGGGGGTAAATACAGCTACAGAATTGAATCCCGGTGATTTTTGTGAAGAACATAATTTCCATGTGAATAAAATGAATTCGTTTATTGAATAGGAAGGATGTTCATTACTTTGAATATACGATTTAATTTGATAAAAATGTGAATGCTATGAAAAGTGTTTATTGAAAACCGTTACAATCTCATCATTATCTGCGTAAGAATGAGTTTATCAAAGAATATACGAGTAATATAAGAATATACGAGAATATAGTAGTATTGGATATTAAACAATTGCATGTCTTAGCAGGTTTAGATTAAACTTTTTACTTAGGTAAATCATGACCTGTACACAGGATACTTTTTTTCTGGTATTATATTCCCGTGGGATGATGTTTGATTCCTGTGGAAAGGCACAACAACCCGTTGGGAAAAGAATGTCTAAGTAATTAAAATAAAATAGTTGCCAAGAGTGCAAAAAAAATCAAAACGAAAAACTACAAAAGAAACCATTTTCCTTTATCTAAAGTTCGATATTGTTAATCAGATTACTCCCTTACTGTACTCGTGCTCTCTAGTCTATAGTATCGTATCCAGCAAAATTGTTCTAAAAGCATTCAATTGAATGGTTAGGCACTGTATGTTCCTCTCCCTGAAAATTTCATCGATATTTAGGTCATATTTTGGAAAGCTTTCGAGCGGTACATAACAGCATCATCGCACCACACAAGAATGCGCTATTTGATTGGTCCTTAAATAAGTGAGGTTTCTATGCCTATGTTTGAAGTGGGTACTAAGTTTCTATCAGGGTGGAGGTGGTAGAAGTGGTCATTTGTAATTTTTTGCAAAACCAAACTGTTTCGAACCAAATGTTTCGTTTTTTTTTTTGTTTTTTTGTTGAAACACTGTGTCAGCTCGCTGTCATCGATTTTGACAGCTCTTGGTTGAGTTGACGTTGACATTTGGACTTGTAATAATGTGATTGATTGCGCGAGACGGAAAACTGTCGGTCTTGTTTTGGTATTGTAGAAATTAATACAAAACCAAACGATCGTTATCCGAAATTATGTTCGCGATACGCGCGTGGTACTGGG
The DNA here is from genome assembly GCA_964057195.1 of Orthosia cruda. Lineage (NCBI taxonomy): Eukaryota > Metazoa > Arthropoda > Insecta > Lepidoptera > Noctuidae > Orthosia > Orthosia cruda. Next base: position 44,366,765 of record OZ059828.1, on the reverse strand, counting down.
GAATCCCAGCCCGTGTATTTGTTTTTGTGTATATTTCGCGAGCAGCAAAATAATTTTGACGGCAACGTGTCTAGGTGTAGCTGGCAGCCGGAACCCCGGCTCAGGCCACGTCTGTTGTCACTTCCTTGTTATATATATATATTTTCCCGACAACCCCCGACCACACACGGGTTTGACCGAGCCCAGGAGACCACCGCGGGAATCACTGTGAGTAATAGTAGTAAGTCATACCATATTGTGTCACTTTCCACCTGTCTGACAGGAATCGGTATCTCAAAGAACAAACCCCTAGTTTACCGCTGCTGCGCATCGCAGTTTGGCGGGTACAGACGTTGTAGGATCTAGGAGTCGCAGCATTGCTAATGGGCCCCAGTGTTCGCCTTTTGGCTTGTGATCCGCAGGCCTGTATTCAACACAAATGATTTTGATCAAAGTATATTAATTTATTTTCAACTGACTTCAAAAAGGAGGAGCTTGTTATGTTTTGTATGTTTGTTACGCGATTATGCCGCCAATTATGAACCGATTTTGAAAATTCTTTTTTTAATTAAATTCTGGTCATCGTCGTCTGTTATTCATAACTACTTACGTCTCTTATAAATAACTGACTTTTCGGAAGTCACTGTCTTTTTACCAATTTTTTTTCATTTTTGGCACCGACTTCCGAAAAATAAGTTATTATTCGCTTTGTTGTATTTTGTTTTGGAAGTCGGTTATTTTTTTTGTTAAAAAGCTGTTTTACTTAGTTTTTTCGCCGCGGCTTCGCTCACGTGGCCCATCAGTCATCAGCAGCCTATAGCAGTCCACTGCTGGACATAGGCCTCCCCAATTGCACGTTATATGCTTCGATCTTCAGCAACTTTCATCCAGCTGCTACCTGCCAACCTGCGAAGATCGTTGCTCCACCTAGCCTGAGGGCGTCCTACCTTACGTTTGTTAGTTCGCGGTCTCCACTAAAGAACAAGTTTACCCCAACGGTCATCGGTTCTACGGCTAATATGGCCGGCCCATTGCCAATTCAGCATGCTTACTCTCTGAGCTATGTCCAACTTTCTTTGCCGGATTACCTCGTTCCGGATTCAATCCCTCAGAGAGACTCCTAGCTAGACTATAGCTCTTTCCATAGCTCGCTGAACGAACTTAACCTGCTGGACCCGCCGTACCGTGAGTGTCCACGTCTCGGCCCCGTAAGTCATAACAGGTAAGACACACTGATTGAAGACTAGTGTCTTTAGGGTCTGTAGAATACGCGACGACGTTGGCCAATCCATCAGGACCTGTAATTTTTCGGAATTAAAAGTAGCCTATGACACCCAGCAATAGTGTCAGCTTTTTATTAGTAAATTAATTTTCGAAATAAGATCAGTACTGCCAGAGATTACCTCCTCATCCAAACTTGAAAACCGTACCTCTTTATAAGAGCAGTGGTGACCCAGTGGTAACGGCCGCGACTTACAAGTTGTAGGTCGTTGGTTCGAATCCAGGCAGGCGCTTTACTTTATGAAAATTATTTCATCACCACTGCTCTCAAAACGGTGAAAGAAAACATCGTGAGGACAGCGACATCTACCAAACCGCACGGCCCATTCCCTCCCACAGAGTGGCAGGTCCGTTGCGCGTGCGGCGAGCACCAAATGGGAGTCCAAGTGTGGAAAAGCCATCTATCATATCCTATCTTACATCTTTAGAAAATGTGTTTAGATTGCATTAAGGTCAAAATTAAACTCGTGTCGAGGAGAAGGCAGATGTAGTCATCGGTGCTAGATTGACACTTTGTATATTGACGTCTTGTCATACACTCGGATAATAATATTTTTTAGTCATTTATTCATTTGTGTAACATAGATACAATAATAATCGTATATACAGGTAATAAAGAGTGCACGAGATTTTATGCCAGAGGGCGTACAAATGATTGTAAGTATTAAAAACATGAAGCCAACTAAAATTTAATAATTAAATAAAATAAGCCTGGACAATAAAACAACAATTATAAAGAATTGCTTAGTATAAATGAATTAATAATAAATATCAATAGAAATCGATGTCAATACAGTACATGTCAAGACAAAGACTGAAATCAAATAATAATACTATGTCAATATAGGTACAAATGTCAATATAGAATATTAATGTTAATATTCTATTTTAATATCAATATAGAATACCGATATCAAAATACTATACTAATGTCAATATACAAAATTATATATAAGCACAAACATGTATTTCATTAGCATGTCAAACAAAAACATTTGATGGAAAACACTATGCCATGAGCAATCTTATGAATGACCATCGAAATGTATATTGCTTTAAAAAAAATATTTTTATATGAAAATCATTGACAATGACGAATAGACTCACCATTGTGTGTCCAACATAGGCCATCGTGTAAACAAGCCTCCGACCATCTCACACCGACCCCCTTCATCACCACCCAAACAAAAGACGAATAAAACATTTTTTCACAAAAACTCGACCATTCTTCGCGAAATTTTTCCTGGCTTTGTTAGAGGAGACGAGAATTTCTGACTGTCATGATATTATTATAAATCTTGCAGATAAGTGGCTGTCGCAACGGCTCCTTGGTTTACACTAGTCATTTTTGTAAAAAAAAAATAAGGAGAGATAAAGTATAGTGGAAGTTTTGGAGAGCGGGTTTTAAAAGTTTTTGTTGAGTTCTTTAAGTATTTATTTTACGTCGAGTTCGCATTTTGTTGGGTTATTTAGAAAGGTTGCGGAAAGAGGCTTGTTTATTTTGTCTGTTTTGAAAGTCAATTGAATTAGTCCGGGCGGCAGCATTGCAAATACAAGTCATAGTTATACAGGTTATTCTGTAACCTAGCTAGGAAAGCAGAACTTCACCCACCTGATTGTAATTGATATGGTACAAACTTGTACGTAGTTAACTTTGTATAAGCTCATGTCCGTTTTTATTGAAATAAATTATTTGATTTGATAGTAAGCCGGCTGATGTTGACAACGATAGTTGATCTTATATGACTAATAGTTGAACCAAAAATCACTTGCTCAAGTAGCGGTGGGCTGGGGGTGGCTTTTGAGAATTGACCATGACTTTCTTAAAGAAAGTTGTTCATATACATGGGCAAAAGCAGTTTCTAAAATATGACTACACCTTTCAGTTTCACCCTGTATACTTCACAAGATTATTCATGCAATTGTCACTATACGGGTTGAAATTTTAAAATATGTTAGTTTAAAATTTACGTTGCCGAAAACTATCAGTCAGCTAGGTGCGGGCAGGAAAATTCTGTCACTGGACCTTGTAAGATTTATTTATAGGTGGAAACTGGAACGTGGTCCCGGTCCCGAAATCCTCACGACCCCTGTGCATTACTCGAATAATTGGTATATTTAATGCGTCAGCTGACGGTCTTTCCACCGCTACCCACGCAGCTAATTGTTGTTTTCGTACTTTTGATTATTTGAACAATCATCATCATCATATCAGCCGCAAGACGTCCACTGCTGGACATAGGCCTCCCCCAAGCGTCGCCACATTGACCGGTCCCGTGCGTCCCGCATCCAGCGGATCCCTGCAACCTTCACCAGGTCATCGGTCCACCTGGTGGGAGGCCTTCCAACGCATCGTCTTCCGGTTCGCGGTCGCCACTCCAGAACCTTTCTGCCCCATCGGCCATCCGTTCTGCGAGCAATGTGCCCTGCCCATTGCCACTTAAGTTTGGCAATTCTTCGGGCTATGTCGGTAACCCTGGTTCTCTTGCGGATCTCTACATTTCTGATTCGATCACGTAAGGAAACTCCGAGCATAGCCCTCTCCATTGCCCTTTGGGTGACTGTAAGCTTTCTGATGAGGCCCATTGTAAGCGACCACGTCTCAGAGCCATAGGTCATAACTGGCAACACACATTGGTCATAGACTTTCGTCTTGAGACACTGTGGTAAGTTGGACGTCAAGATACCGCGCAATTTCCCGAACGCTGCCCAGCCGAGTCGGATTCGACCGTTGACCTCTTTCTCGAAGTTGGCCCTACCCAACTGGATCGTTTGTCCCAGGTAGACATAGTCATCCACAACTTCGAGTGTAGAGTCTCCGACCCTGATAGGAGTGGGTGTGACATGGGCATTCAACATCACCTTGGTTTTGTCCATGTTCATCCTAAGACCCACTTTTTCGGAAGCCCTACTGAGGTCATCGAGCATTGTATTGAGGTCCTCCATATTCTCAGCCATGACCACTATATCGTCGGCAAACCGAAGGTGAGTGATGTACTCGCCATTGACGTTGATGCCTAGCCCTCTCCAGTCCAGAACCTTGAAGACATCCTCCAGTGCAGCGGTGAACAGTTTCGGAGATATGACATCTCCCTGCCTCACACCTCGCTGCAGAAAGACAGGTTCCGAGGTCTGATCCTGAAACACCTCGATGTACCGGTAGTCAATTTGGCACCGTTGGAGAGACTGCAGCACAGCCCAAGTCTCGATCGAATCAAAGGCTTTCTCGTAGTCCACAAACGCTAGGCAGAGAGGCAGGTTGTACTCTTCGGTCTTCTGTATAACCTGCCGCAGCGTATGTATGTGGTCTATGGTGTTAAAGCTTTTACGGAAACCGGCTTGTTCAGGAGGCTGGAAATCGTCAAACCTGCGCGCGAGACGATTCGTGATGACTCTTGAAAACAGCTTGGAGACATGGCTAAGAAGTGAGATGGGCCTATAGTTCTTTAGTAGGTCATTGTCGCCCTTCTTGAAGAAGAGTACCACCACACCCCTGCACCATGCCTGTGGCGTTTTGCCCTCGAGTATGACGGAATCAAACAGCTTCTGAAGGGCCTGAAGGACCGGTTTTCCACCCGCCTTCAGGAGTTCGGCTGTAATTCCGTCTTCACCCAGCGCCTTGTTGTTTTTAAGCTGTTTAAGAGCCATCCTAATCTCATACAGGCTGACGTCTGGAATGTCTTCGGTATAGTGCCGGGTCAATCTAGCTCTAGGGTCTTTTGCTAGATTCGCGACGGGTTTACTGGTTGACGTGTACAATTGCCCATAGAATCTCTCGATCTCTCTCAATAGCTCCGGTTTGGCGGATACGATTCTGCCATCGTCGGTCTTCAGTTTAAGGGGGCTGGCTCTGCCCAATAGTCAGATCTCTTGCAAAGACCTTGGAACCGGGACCGGGACCTTGGAACTAGGATCAGAGAACTTTTTGTTTATATCTGTACGGCGGGACTTGAAAAACTTAGACCCAACCGTATGGACAGCTTCCACGAACCCATCGCTGTATTCGTCCACGGAGCTCGCTAGACACTCGAAACGATTCTGGAGTTCGAGCTGAAAGCTCTCGGGGTTTTGGATCTGGATCTGTGCTGGACGGAGCGTAGACTTCATCAGTCGAGACCTTTCAAGCTTGATAATAATGTTCAATGTGCCTCTCACCATGCGGTGATCGCTCCCGGTTTTCACCGAATTGATCACAGAGACATCATTGAACATTTGCTTCTTGGTTGACATGATGAAGTCGATCTCGTTTTTAGTTGCACCATCGGGGCTTTGCCAGGTCCACTTCCTGTGCTCACGCTTTGAATCTCTCTATATCATATAGAAGCCCTCCTTCTCCATAAAGCTGGCTAGTAGGTGACCCCGGTGGTTCCGATGTCCAACTCCAAACGACGGCCCACTTGCAGCTCATCCTCGTCTCGTTTGCCCAGTTTCGCGTTGAAGTCCCCCATGACAACGGTGAAGTGAGTTTTGAAACCATGCATGGCTCTAGAAATATCCTCATACATGGTCTCTACCTCGTCGTCGGGGTGTGCCGAGGTCGGGGCGTAGACCTGTTTAACCTTCAGCGAATATCTTGCGGATATTCTGAGTATAAGGTACGCCACCCTGGTCGACACACTCTCGATCTTGACCACGTTGTTCACAAGGGACTTGTGGACGATAATCCCGTCACCACCCTGGGACTGCCGGTCACCCTCTCGGAAATAGAGCAGGTTACCGGATTTGAGGATTATCGAGTCCTTCCTCTCTCTTCGGACTTCAGATAACCCTATAATACTCCACCGTAACCTGCTCAATTTTTCCTCGAGTTCGGCTATCTTCTCGTCGGTCCGGAGTGTTCGCGTGTTATACGTTGCCAGGTCCAGTCGTCGGTGTTTATTAGGGTAGCCGGGTCCACTCCGGGGATTCTTCGCACCCCTTGCCACGCCATCGCCTCGACCGCTACCGTAGTCGAGGGTAGAAGGGCTGCCGGGCATTTTTCATTTTGGTTTGGGGGGTTTGCCTTAATCGCCATGCTTGGCAGGCGGGTTGGCGATCGCAGTTTGTTGTTAAAGTGCACAGAGAACGATGCTGCCCATTTTCTGGTGTATCCTTTAGTCGCCTTTTACGACACCTATGGGAAGATATGGGATGGTGAGATTCTTTACGTCCGACACCATACGGAACTAAACAATCATCTAATTATATTTCATCCGGCTTACTATAACTTTATCTTACGTATTTTTATACTTGTCCCCCTACACGATGCAGCTGACGATTTTTTTCAACTCAGTATGATGTCAACTAATTATAAAAAAGTTTCAGCCAGCGCACAAATATTAAAAAGAAAAACACTTTCGCAGCCTCCCACCGCAGATGCGTCAGCTGACGGTCAGTTATTAGCCATTCGAGATCTATTGAAAAATATGGGCATCGATCGGCGTAAAAACACTACCTAGAATTCAACGCTACCAAATAGTTTGTGCCTCTTTAATAATTAACAGCAATTTTGCAAATGAACCCTTATACCCGTAGAAACAGAGAGTAGATAGAGAGTTATAGTTCTCGCAAAACCTTCCTGCTTCTTTCGCCGTCCTGAAGTTGGCTACAATGGCTGCGCAGTAGTAAATCTCATATAAAAACAGCACCGTTTCGTGCCTTACGAATTGGAAAGCCAACTTCAAAGCGGGCCAGAAGTTAGGGTAGTCTTCGTTTTCAAATAGTCGTCTATTTGAAAACGACTTTCAAATATCTGAAACAGTGGATGGAGATAGAAACCGTGATCCACAATGTGGGGTGCAGTTGCTTCATACTCACCATTACCGAAGAGAAATACAAGCTCAAACATATATAGCTCAATTCAATATCCCAACGCAATGGTTACGTTGAGTATAAATGCGCTTCGTATGATCTTCGATCCTGCATCCTCTACAACAATATCTCTGCATTTCTATCAGATTTCAATTCAGTTACTATTCGCGTCGAACCACACTCGAGTGTCGAGTGTCTTTGTTTATTGCCGTTTACAGAAATACTCTCTTGCATATATCGGAATTTCCTGAATAGTTCTGGACTCAAACGCAACGCTTAATATAAACTGGTAAGCGGGTTATCGAGGCGTGGTCGTACATCATGTATGTTCGCTTCAAAATACTGTGTTTGCCAGTGCTGCTGCCTACCTTGATAACTACATCAGCGATAGCGATTCTCGAAATGATTAAATTTTTGGGATTGACCAAGTGATATATCTGCCTACTGCATGCCAATGCAATATTATTTTGACTCTTCGAGTATCGCAATCGGTGATATAATGACTAGCGTTTTAATGATTAAACTAAGCTCCTGCTATGTAATCTTTTTACCACCCTTGGTTGACGTCTAAATAAATAAATCACAATTTGTCATCTTCCTGATAGTCACACCTCAGAAAGAAGGAGCCGGGTAGAACTGACTCCTTTTAGCGGAAAAAGACGCGCCTGGGTCTTTTCCTAGCAGCATTGAACCTGACCAGATTGTCATCGTCCCGTTCGGAGACTGCCTTCAAGGACAGATGCAAGCGGATCTGAGGCCCAATAGCGCGTGCGTCGGACTCGTATCTCTCAGCAACTGTGCTATCGTCCGCATAACCGAAGATGCAGGGTTTTAGCAGATCGTTTATGTAAAGCAAGAACAATGTTGCTGTGAGTACCGACCCTTGAGGAACCCCGGCATTAATATCCAGTTGGTCAGACGAGCGACCATCAATAACCACTCGAATGGACCGATCTCTCAGGAAGTCTGCAATCCAATCACACAGAGCACTGGGCAGACCGAATGTAGGTAGCTTACCAACAAGGCTTTCATGACAGACCCTGTCAAAACCCTTCGAAACGGCAAGCAATTCCCCATGCCTCTCGATGACCTCACTCCAGATGTAAATGACATACTCTAGAAGATCCCCAGTTGATCGATTTTGGCGGCAGCAATATTGGCGGTCACTGAGAATGTCATTAGCTTCTAGTGGGTACCCGTTTCATACTCTTGCAGAGGATGGACGTTTTTAAAATCGGTCTGTAGTTGGCCGAGTCAGTCCGACTTCCTTTCTTGGGCATGGGCTGAACGTTAGCTTTCTTCCAAGCATCCGGCATTTTTCGAATCTCATACGAAAGGCGAAACAAACGTGTCAAGATTGGAGACAGTTCAGGCGCACATGTTCTCAGAACAATTGTTGGAATCTCGTCGGGGCCACTAGATTTGTTCAAGTCCAGGTTGCGCAGCACTCTACGAACGTCTTTTTGATGGAAGCGAATGTCGGACATAATCGCATCCGCGTTTGGCATCCATCAGCAGAAGGAGCCCGGACAGGACCGTGCGTCATAAGAATCCAGACGTGAAGATTCAGCAAGAAGGGGTGTACCCCATTGTTGCGAAGTTCATTACTGCGATGTACGTTACTGGGCAAGTTTATCATTGCGAAGTACGTTGTCACGAAAGTTCTTTACTGCGAAGTACGTTACTGCGAAAGTTTACCATTGCGACGAACGCTGTCGCGAAAGTTCAAGTACAAGTTCTGCATTAATGAAGGTTATTTATGTGGGTAGATTAAGTATCTAGTGTGTGATATCCTTAGAACGATCCATCGTGGTAATGAACTTCGCAACAATGGGGTACACCCAGCAAAAAGAGAGGCAAACAAGTTTTCTCAGCGGAGTCGGCCAGTGATCCGCCGGGTTTCAGCAGTGGTGGTAGTGATGGACGGCAGAAGTTCGATTCAACTGACTTAGCCAGGGACTAAAACGCTTTACTACCAGCTAGATATGAGGCAAGTTTGGTCCCAATAGTGCTTATGTGGCCGAACCGAGCCCTTCGTACCACCTTCTTGCAAGATTTGGCAGCCCTATTGAAGGCTCTGCTCCGCTGACACACGTCGCTTACTTTGCGAGCGTCGACCCATGCCAGGTACGCCTCATGTTTAAGCGATTCGGCGCGTTTGCACTCGGCGCCAAACCATGGACGGTCAACGCTAGACTCAATGTCTACGACAGAGAACGGAATATATCCTGCATAAGGTAATCTGTGAGCCTGGTTGTCTCCTGATCTCCGCTGTGCGAATAGAAGACACAGGTGTAGATAATTATATCCAGGCCTGTGTCCACCATAGCACATAAAACCTAGAGTCCTCAAGGTTTCGAATATGCCGATAACAGATGTACATGTATACCAGCGCTTGGCTTGATATTGTCTGCAGGGTAAACGCTGGGTATGTAAGGTACGATACATCTGACGAACATCTGATCTGCGTCTCCAAGAGGAAAAAGAGAGCCGGCTTATCAGTCTGAAGGTCATGATGGACTGCTATGAGATTGGAGAGCATACCTCTGATATTTGTGAGGTGCACCTTGAGTAGGAGGGGATGCAGCCGCTGTTGAACTCTAATATTCCTTTTCCTTGCCATGTTATTATAAGAGTGAAGGGTGAGGTGAGTAGAAGGAAATGGGACACGCTGCTAACCTATAGACACGCACTGAAAGGATGCCATCATTGGGGCACTAGTCTGGCGACTGCGGGGACGCCCGAGCGCCCCGAAACGTGTTTTATCGTCAATTGAGGAACAATACTTACTCACAGAGTAATCATACTCCTGAAATCCATCATGAGAGCACAAATTCAGACTCCGTGCTGCCGCTCAGAAATATAATTAAAAAAACCCCATTTAATAGTTCCTGCTGTCTTAAAACTTCACATGCAGCAATGTTGGTATTTTTGGTAACGATTAAGTCTATCCAAAGGTTGCTTCATATATTTTATTGTCAATTGTGGCAACTCCTTTTAAGCAGTTTATCTCAATTAATAAAGCAATAATCCTCATTTACACACAAAAAAAATCTTATAGAATTTCATGATCCAAATATATAACCAAAAGTAATCGACAACGCACAGTAATGATATCTGCGCCTTCAATGCCATCTGTCATGGGCGACACAAGATTGATGAAGACGCCCCGAGCAAGCATGTTCCGCGGCGCGTCTGAACAATTAGCGGTACACAGATTAGTGATAACGTATTAAATGTGTATGGCGAAATAGAGCGATAGTGTTTTGTTTTGTGATTTATTAATACTTTATTGCTAGGGAACTATTCGCGTTTCTAAGTCTTTGGTAAGTACTCATGTTTACTTATCTTATTCGTTTCGATGGTACATTTGATAAACTATTTGTTACAATTGTTCAGAATATTCGACTCTAGTAGGTGGCCACGTTTATTGCAGCGTCAGAGGCATCAAAGGTATACTCATACGTTTTTCCATTCATGGAATGAGTTTCAGTTCTTTATTTAAATTTCATGCAACATACAGGTACAAAGGCAGACTTTATGCCAGAGCCATTCTCTACCAGTCAACCAAGGGTGGTGTAGAGATAACATGGCAGGTGCATAAAAAAAGAAAAAATTACTTAAGTAAAATGTGTACACAAAACTTTATACATAGATAAAATATACATACATATTTCATAATAACCATAATAAATACAATACAATATTAATATAACACGATGATGAAGAAATCCTTTTCTTTTTCCATTGTTCACGGATCATTATAATAATTCAAAGGAGTGTCGCTGTAACAAACTTTTTATAACCTTATCCAGTATTAACGTAGGAACGGAGATGAATGTGGGCTCGTTGACGGGTAGGAGGTGTTGTAGTGGACATTTGAAGCGAGGGTCCCTGAGTAAAACAATAGACGATCAGTTGCTAGGGAAGCTGCTCCATCATGTTGCGCAAGGTTCTCCCATAATTACTTCAGTACGGAAACAAAAAGCTACTAAAAGCTCCACAATAAAACACTACTGAAAGACAGCAGCCTCGATTTTTAAAAGAATCAGGGAGAGGACCTTATAAAGCAGTCAACGAACTCAAGCTCATTCATCCAGACTACACCGTTAAACATATCACCGTGAAAACTTAGGTGAAGTTAGCGTGAAATGAAATGTATTTTACCTCAAGCTCTAATAGGATTGACAGATATCACTTCAAGCTCACTTCACCTACGTTTTCACCGTGGACCTTTACAGAATATAACTGTTATAACTTATAATAGTAGTTTATGAAACTGTTTCATAATAAGGGGTATTAAAACATGAATATGTGTTTAAAAACCGAGCCGTAGGCGAGTTTTTTAAAAGTATCTCACGAATGTTTTAATACCTAGTTATGTGTAGTTTTATACACTACTTTAACTACTCTGAATAGGGGGCTGAAACTACTAAATACCTTTTTTTGTATTATCCATGCCTTTAAGTCGTGATAGCATTTATCATATAATTTTCTCGACATTGCTTGTGAATAATTTCCGTCACCGCATCTAAAATATCGGGCGGAGTCAAATTTTCTTCACATTCACTGATATCAGATTTTTTTAAGCAAGTATTAAAAATCTCATGAAACTGTACATGAACTTTACTAAAGTACAGCAAAACATATGAATGGCGCCAAAACCCAGCACATCACCGCAATAACCGCGCATGCGCTAAAACGGGCGTTGCCACAGACAAGTAAAAATTGGAATCAAAACTTTATATAATACTGTATTTAATGGCGCACCCCGCATAAGCTTTCCATTACAAAAAAAAATATTGATGGAAACTCCTTGGTGATATTGACTTCTTGGATTTGCCCTGTATCGTAATGGAACAAAAAAAGATATAGCATTATTTTATTAGAGAAAAAGTGTTCTATTAAGATTCTATTTCTAAATGCGGTGTTGTATTTATAAAGTATGTCAATACAGACCCGTTTTTAAGTTTATAATTCGAATATTACGATATGAGAATAGATAAAATAATTTACAATAACACTACGTAAACTTCATTTAAACCTCTGTACCATAAAATATAAGCATAGATTAATCACACCACATCAGTATCGGTAATGCGGTAGTAATACTGCGGTAATATTTCATTCGACGCCCCATGGGAATGTCTGAATCGACGCATGTCACCCTGATTTACGTTAACGGTGCTGCGTTTGATACTGATATAATTTTTGTTTATTGTGACTATTGATTTAGGGGTGATATAGTGGAATTTGAATGGGGTAAATGTCATTTAGTTTAGCTGATAACGGATTTACACAAAATCCACAAAATATGACGCAATTTTGGTTAATAAATTAACAGTTCAGCGGCGAGTCGTGTGATAACCATGAGATTCAGATTCAGATTCAGATTCTTTATTTGTAAACATAGGTTACAGATACACAGGTGTGTGGGATGTTACAATTTTGTAAGTTCTCTATGCTTTGCCATTAGGCGTACAAATGTTTGATCATTAATTGCACAATATTACATAAAAACTAGAAGAGTGTTGGATGGTTAAATATAATTACTATTTTCCTGACAATTAATTAATTTTCAATAAAAACTACAATGTCAAAACAAGTACCAAATTAAATAAAACATTTCAGAAATTGCAAAAAATAAAAAATAGGGTAATGTTAATTAATCAAATGAATACAAGAATGTCAAAATAAATATTAAATCAATGAAATATTTTAAGAATGTCAACAATAAAATCCAAGAAATACAAAAATAAAAGTCAAAAAAAATAAAAAATAAATTGTAAAGAAAATATAGATAATGTCAATTAATTCATAATTAAGTACAAAATTAATAAAATATATCCAGAATGTCAACAGTAAAAACTTATAGTGTAATGTCAATTCAAAAAATATTTACCTAATACCCAATAAATGCAGGCAAGTCAAAAAAATAAAATAAAAAAAAGTAAGAAACAAGAATAACTTAAGATAAATGTTGACCTAATGATTATTGTCTGAAGGAGGAATTATAGAACTGTCATCCAAATAGTCCTTTATTGAGTAGTAGCATTTATGGATTAAAATTTTCTTAAGTACACTTTTGAATTTGTCCAGATTTAATGATTTTATTGTCTCAGGCAGCTTGTTAAATATTTTTGTGGCCATACAAAAAGTGCTTTTATTCATTAGCGCTGTTCTGCCATGTGTTATTTCGAGCTCTAACTTATTTTTGTCACGCAATTTTCTATAGTAGCTTTTGGAAGCTATTTTGTATTGCAGGATGTGTGTTTTGACAAATACATTAGTTTCATAGATGTACAACGATGGTAGGGTAATAATGTTTAGGCTTTTAAAGAATGGTTTACAACTGTCCGTGCTATTTAGGCCACACATACATCTGATACATTTTTTTTGAGCTCTAAATACAGGTTCTCTATCGACTGAGTTACCCCAATACATTATGCCATACCTAAGTGTTGATGCAACATAACCGTGATATGCCATTAGTACCGATTCTATGCTGACAGTCTTTGACAGTTTGTAAAGAACAAATGCGAATTTATTAATTTTTTTACAGATTTCTTCTGTCTGGGGTCTCCAGGTCAAGTTTTTGTCTATTATGATACCAAGGAATTTGGTGACGGTAGTTGACTCTATTTGAGTCCCTAAATAATTAATGTCAGGTATTTTACTCGGCAATCTCTGGTGAAAATGCATAATTTTAGTGTTATCTAAATTAATAATAAGATTATTTTTGTCAAACCATGATATAATTGTATTTAATGTCAAATTTATTTCATTTTCATAATTTATAGGATCGTCGCATTTAACTACTACTGTGCTGTCGTCAGCAAATAGTACCATAGGATGGTTTATGTGTCCGGGAAGGTCATTAATGTACAGCAAAAAGAGGGGAGGCCCCAGCACGGTGCCCTGAGGTACGCCGTATTTTACTGTCCTAAGTTTGGATCGATATTTCTTCTCGGAACTTTCACTTGTACAAATGTGTGTGATTTCTACATATTGTTTTCTATTTTCCAAATAGGATTCAAACAGTTTAAGTATATTCCCCCTAATACCGTATTTTTCAAGTTTGCCTAACAAAATTGCGTAATCTACATAATCGAAAGCCTTCGTCAGGTCCATGTATATGGCACAAACAGGATTTCTCCTGTCCACATTTGATAGAACAGGAAGAAGAAGATCATGTATGGCCATATTAATTGTATTCTGTTTACGAAATCCCTTTTGTTCCTTGACTAATATATTTGAGGTGGTCCTTAGAGGAAAGCTCCACACAGATTTGAGTGGACATGTCCTGACAGTGCTAGCATTTTTAAAGAAACATGTACGTAATGTCCCGTTGGAATATTTTATGGCCCACTTGCGTGAAAAACTTAATCCAGAGTTAGTTGCTAACACGAAGTTAAATAATAATAATAAAAAAAGAAAAATACTAAATAATTTATTGTATAAAAATGTTTATTAATGTATGTCATACATAAATGTCATAAATAAAGACCGGATTATTTGCAAAATAAAAAGTTTAAAATATATAGATATGCAAATAAGTTTGAAAAATGCGTAAAATATGCATGTAAGTTTGTAAAATATGCAACACTTAAGTTGTAGAAAACGAACGCAAAAATGAAAAAAGTAGTAGGTCTTAATTTTTTTATTTCTAAATCAGCATACAATTAGTGAATTATTTAATCATAAATTATCGATACCAAAATGTTACAACTTTGTGGACGATAATAATGCATTAAAACGAAAACAATCCGGTCTTAAAGTCACTAGTCTTCAATCAATCAAGATATTTTTATAAGTGAAAATTAATTGTTAATGTAATATGTGCGAAATTTCGTTGGAGAGTTGGTAACATACCCAATCACTAGATATTAGATATAGTATGCAATTTCATTTGCAAATATGAAAATACATATAATCCGGTATGTAGACATAAATAACACGAGGTTAGCTACATAACTCAGGATGGCGCAAGCTGGCCTAATTTTAAATAAGTTTATAACCCATTCAATTGTTAATTATTTATTGATTTAAGTATACATGTTAAACTTTACAGGTCACACCTAAGGCGTTATATGATGAGAAAAAAAAACAGAAAAACTAAACATACAAGAATTGGGCAAAATTAAATATTAAAACAATCACGATATAACAAAAAACATAAAAGAAAAATACAACAAACAGAAACAACTTACAAAAGTAAAATTTACAAAGAATACCTATTCACTAATCAAACTTTCATCCATCTTCTCACAAAATCTTAAACATTCACGACACACATCTATCCATCTCGCAGCAAACAGGTCACACTCTGGTGCTGATTTCAGAAGGGCATTAAGCATTGTAAGCGCCCGATCTAGAGGCGAGATACCTCGGGACACCGTACGTGCCGAAGGTTCAGCCAAAAGCCGGTGTTTTCGTGGTCTAAGCTGTTGTTTAGGCACCACAGGAAAAACAGCGTAACCAATTGTGCCACGAGCTCCAGGCAATCGGACTCACCTCGCATAACACGGCAGGAAGAGATAAGCAAGAGGTACCTCTTAGTACTTACGCCTTACTTCGAGAGAATTAGAATTTAAAACACCAAGTAGAAATTTGGTAGGGTATAGGAAGGGGTAATATCCGAAGAGTTTTTTTATAGAGAAAACCTTTATGTTTTGACACAAACGAAATGCCAAGATGCGTCGGGATTACAGCATTTTATTTAATATGACGCTGTTTTCGCTAAGCAACATAGTTGTTAATACTCTGCCCACTTGTCTTCGAGGTATTTTATAGTACTTTGTTCTTAGCCGGTACACTTCTGATAGAGCGGTAGAGGTCTTTATGAGCTATCTCGATGTATGCCTAGTCAATCGGCTATATTCTTCTCTTTATGCTCCGAGTGGAATCGTGTATGGAATGAAACATGATACAGTATAATAGCTAATGGACAAATTCGGGGGACAACTGCCAGCCATACAAAAGTCGATCATAAATTGAAGTCTACTGCCACACCAACCGTAACTGCCCTATTCCCACAGATTGACTCCTACTACCTTACGTACAGAACGTATACCTAATAAATGATTAATTCATTCAAAAACACTATCAATTGCCAGCCGAAAGGTCAAAACATTTAACTACCATACACTTGAATATTGTATGTACAGTACGTTTGTCCGGCTGTTTGTGTCACGCCAGCATATTATACACACCCTTTCCTTTTGGTGTGGCTTTTAAAGGCTTGTGAGGGGTGGTCGTGTGCTTTGGTGTCATAGAGCAAGGAATCGCTCGTGCCGGCAGCGACAAGAAACGCTATTTACATCCTGATTTTTTTATTACCATTAATTTTTTTGCATGTATTAGGTATCAATCAAAGACATTATTAGCATCAATGAACCAGCACTTAATACAAAAAAATACGCCGTAATTTGGGGTAACTAGACAGGAAACAGCAGATTTTTTAAGAGTTGACTTTTGTGTAAATTGTGTCGTTTAATGCATGGAAAAAATAGGATTTCGATTTAACCAATTAATCATGAAACTTCCATAAAACGGTGGAATGAGAGCATACCAGGGTGAACTGTATACCTGCGTACCCCTTTAGAGCGTGCCAGTGTGATGCTACGTCATGAAATGGTGTAAACAATAAACAGATATGCGATTGCAGCTATCCCGAGTGATTTGCCGTCATTTATTGAATAGTTCTGTTGTATATCTTTGAAGTTCTTAATCAGATCTTGATGATATTAAAATGGGGCATGACAAGCACAAGCTTTCAAAAAAAAAAAAAAATCGGCTCACCAAGTACAAAGTTCTGAGGTAAAACACATAAAAAAAATATACTGTCGAATTGATAACCTCCTGCTTTTTGGGAAGTCGGTTGAAAATGCTATGTACGTTTTCGAAAAACAAGGTTTAAGCTGAAATGTAATATGATTTGAGTAACGTTCTCTTTGCTGTTTCCGCAAGAAGTAAAGACGTTGAAATTCGTTTTCGATGAGAATAAAGATATACAGGCATTGCTGAGTACGCCTAAAGGTATATCCACACATATCAGGGCCGTGCCCGGGACGTGGACGGATCGTGCCACGTCAGGGGCCCAAAAAATAATGTGTGTACATTTTATATGAATTCGTTCACACACGTCCGTGCAAGGGCCAGTGACGGATCTTGAATGCCTGGGCCCGACCCTGTCACATCCCGGGCACGGCCCTGATATGTGTGGATATACCTTTAGGCGTACTCAGCAATGCCTGTATATCTTTATTCTCATCGAAAACGAATTTCAACGTCTTTACTTCTTGCGGAAACAGCAAAGAGAACGTTACTCAAATCATATTACATTTCAGCTTAAACCTTGTGCGTAAATCTGGTAACACAAAAGAAATTCCCTCGTTAGGAGTCTCAAGCAAACACAACAACGGAACTGTACTGCCTCAGCTGCATAGCAACGCAGGAGCTTGAAACAAAACTGCGCAACTGAATGTTTTATCAAATAAATTGCGTTTTCTTCGTTTTGCATCGCCACCGTCGCTCAGTGCGACTGTACAGTGAAAATTTTATTTTTGTGTAAAAATATGGCATAGTTGTGTATGAATTCTATTTTATTTGCTGTTCCATTTTTAATAGTTCAGATTTTTATAAAATTTCGTTTTGTCGTTTGTCTGTAACTGCAAACTGGTAAATGTAATGTTGGACACCCTCAAGCTAGGTGGAGGTTCGCTGGGTGGCTGGTAGCAGCTGGATGACAATTAGTTGCTGAAAATCGATGCAAATAGCATGCAATTGGGGAGGCCTATATCCAGCAGTGGACTGCTATAGGCTGATGATGAAGATGATTTTCTCTAACAAAATACCTATACGTAAATTCTTGTACAAGTATTGAAAATTACAAGGCCCGTTAAACCTGTAAACAACTTACATGTAAGTTAAATTCGGTAGTTCATTTACTGTTCATGATGTCCGCCTCTGGAATAATCTCCCTCACTCCATACGGAGAAAGAGGTCAAGCGTCGAATCCGACTCGGCTGGGCGGCGTTCGGGAAGTTGCGTGGTATCTTCTCGTCCAATTTACTGCAGTGTCTCAAGACAAAAGTCTATGACCAGTGTGCGTTTCCAGTCACCTATGGAACCGAGACGTGGTCGCTCACCATGGGCCTTATCAGAAAGCTTACAGTCACCCAAAGGACAATGGAGAGGGCTATGCTTCGTGATCACGTCAGAAATGATGATATCCGCAGCAGAACCAAAGTTACCGACATAGCCCGATGAATTGCCAAACTTAAGTGGCAGTGGGCAGGGCACATTGCTCGCAGAACGGATGGCCGATGAGGCCGAAAAGTTCTGGAATGTCGACCGCGAACCGGAAGACGATACGTTGGAAAGCCTCCCACTAGGTGGACCGATGACCTGGTTAAGGTTGCGGGAAGTGGCTGGATGCGAGACGCACGGGATCGGTCAATGTGGCGACGCCTGGGGAGAGCTTATGTCCAGCAGTGGACGTCTTTCGGCTGAAATGATGATGATGATGATTCCATACGGGACAATCCTTCGTTGGGAATTTTCAAGAATAAAACAAGGAACATTTCCTGTTAACATGACGCATAGATGATTTTGTATGTATATATGAATTAAGGATTTTAGTTATATTAGATAGTATGTATTATGTTTATGCATTTTGTGCTGTACACGTATTTGTTTAGTTTATACGGTTGGTAAAAAATGTTAAGTTTTATTATGCACTTGAGTATGCTGTCCTCATTTAATAAAAAATCTCTATGACACTGAGGTTTACTGTAAGAGAACCCAATTATGGGTTAAGCTCGCCTTTGTACATAAGCTGTACTGCTGTATTAGTATATGTTTGTTTTGTGTACAATAAAGAATAAGAATTAAGTTTGATCACATTATACCTCAGTAGCCCGCAATGTAATGCAACTTCCATACAAGCTGGTAGTTATTTAAGGCTTATATAATTAGTGCTAAAATTAAGTAGTTTTTGGTCAGTTCCTATTCTATCAGATTTATTCAGGGATATTAAGGAGCCACGTAACCGTAACCAAAACTATCGGATCCGAAGTAAAAATTTATCCGTAACGGTAGTCGAATCCAATATAAAATCTATGGATAGGGGCGGAATCTAAATGAGACAGGTAATGGCAGGTTTTGCTACACGGCCGAGTTGACACACTAGCCGCGCATGTCACTTGCATGTTTGTTTATTATAAAAATCTAATATACATAATCGAAACTAATGGATAATCCGAAATTATTTCATATCTGTAACCGTATCCGAAACCGGTATAATATTGATCACAATATCCGTATCCAGATCCGGCATTTCATATGCATAACATCCCTGGTTTTATTTACCAACCAGCTAAGAAGCAGTCAGCTCACCAATTTTAAAGCCAAATTAATAAGCAAGGTCTCTCAAAACTTATTCTCATTCAAATCAAAAACAAAACACCTACACAATAAAGAACTTCAAAGTATTAAATCTTTTATATTCCTGTCGGCGAAAATTCTAAAACAAAAGAAAAAAATCTTGGCATTCCCTTAACGCGGTCACCTTCAGGAATTGTAAAGTATTCGAATGTTTCGTGCGGAAATATAATATAACGTGTGTTCTTCGCGTTTGACATCTTATGTGTTTTAATGATCGCGCTTTGCCGGTTGGTGTGAATTTTACCTTATTTTATTTTTCTTTTAGTGATATATCTTGGTGGGAATTAATTTTGAGACGATTGTTTTTATCAACCAACTTCAAAAAGCAGGGGGTTCTCAATTCGGAAGTATGTTTTTTTTGTATGTTTTTTACGCGATTACTCCGCCAATTGTGGACCGATTTAAAAATAATATTTAATTAATTATAATTAATTTTTATTTATATACTTTCGAAGTGGTACCATTGCACCAAGTCCAGACCCAAAGGAAATCGAGGAAACTCCTTAAATATATAGGTTATATATAAATAGGGTATATAGCGGTTTTGGTATATTCATCAAAAACGCAATCATTTGTTCTCGGCATGTATCATTTTGTGAAGTGGAACTGATGAAGAATACAACAGATTACCACTGGAACTCTGAAATAAAACAATGTATCCTGGTTGTGTTTGGGCTTAATAGAATGTAAGATTAGATTGATTTGTTTATTTTTGTTTGATTGTGATAGTTCTTAAATGAATTTCATGGTAATTTGTAATACCAAAACTAAAAGGAAAAAAATATAAACATGGCCGGATATTTTTTTTTGTTAATAAGTTTTTTAGTTCTGTAGTGCAATGGTTTTATTGTCGCTGTTAATTAAAAATGGTCAGTTTGAGAGATTACACTGCCAGATTAGGTGACCAAATTTCTGCCCAGGATTAGTAGAGACTTCAACTTTACTGTCTATTTATATCAGATATCGATACAAAAGTTTAGCCGTCACTAAAAACCTCTAAAGTCGGAACTGTGACAAACATCAACTTTGACAGCTCACCATGTCCTTTTTCTACAAAATAATTTTCTTACATTTCAAAACTTTGCTTTTAATTTGCAAAACAAATGAATAACTGATTTTGAAAACAGAAATAACAAGCTTGAAATATAATAAAAGAAAAATATTTGAACTTAGAATTTCATGTTTCAAAGTGGCCAGTTTGATTGAAACACCTAATAGTTTAGAATTTGTATATGATCCAAACAACCTTTAAAAAGTTAGTTGATATTGAGACACACGTGAAGTGAATGTATTTTCGTCACCAGCGCTTGGTCAACATATCGATGGCACGTTAGACTCAATCTAGTTAGTGTACGAGCGAATAAACGACTAAACTGTTTGCTTTTTCGACGAAAATCAATTTGTGTGCTAAAATCGGGTTTAAAGCTTGATCTATCATGTTTGTTGTGGTAGAAATGTGTAACATTTGATGTTCTTCTCTACCTACATGAGTATAAGAATACTTTATATGGTAAATCTTTAATCTTTTTAAGCAGTTTTTTTTGTTCCCACTTTTTAAACAATGCACCTGCCATGTTGTCTCTTCACCGCTCTTGGTTGTCTGGTAGAGAATGTCTAAGGCATTAGGTCCGCCATTGTACTCTTCTGCAGGAAGTTTAAATAAATAAATGCTTATAGCATTTTTTATGATGACTTTATCATCATCATTTCAGCCGATAGACGTCCACTGCTGAACATATGCCTCCAGCAAATGTCGCATTGACTAGTCCCGTGCGTCTCACATCCACCAGATTCTCACCAACCTTAACCAAGTCATCGGCCCATCTAGTAAATAATAGTTCTTTGAAATTGAATTCAGATTGTCCTTCGTAGCCCGTACCAAAGGTGATCTCCCTAGCGTTGGGATGCTTCGTTAATTATAAGCAAAGTTTGATGAAGAGATCGGTCACCGCATACTATAATTAAGAAGCGAACTAATAAATAATAAAAGTTAATTAAAAAATCAAAAAATCGGACTGCTTAAGAAGCGAACTAAAAATTAAATTAAATTAAATTCATTGCCACACACACATATTACATCAGATACATAATTTATACAACGGAAAAAAAAACATAAATAAACAACACAACAAAATGGAATTGGGCATGGGCCCCAAACTAGGCATAGCCTGTATCTTGGTGGCCCAATTAAACAAAATTAAGAGTAGTCAGATTGGATGTTCTGTGTGACACATCACAGTGCTATCAATCCTACAGTATTATAAATCAAATAATCAGAATTAAAGACAATAATCAAATTCAATAATTACATTAAATATTTATAAAATAAAGAATAGGTATGAGACAAAAAATCAAAAGACAGTAAAATTAAAATCACATTAATACACAATCCAGATCACAGTTAAAATTTAAATCAAAATTAAACTTCACTTCAATCAATCAAAATCAAATACAAAAACAAATTAACAATAGAGTTGTCAACATTAAAATCAGCATTAAAATGTAAATTGAAGTCAGATCATTCAGCCAAGAGTCATAAAAGTAAGTGGAAGGGTGAGGAGAGACTTTAGGTTATAGTGTATGTGTGAATGTGGGACAGGGTTAGAAGCCGTCTGAGTGAGGGTTTGTGTTCTAAGACGTAAACAAGAAGAAAATCGTGCTGTGCAGTCGGAGGATACATCTGGTTTTGGTCAGCTAGCTCGCGAATATGTCGGCGACAGCTACTTTCAATAAAAAGGGCCTCATTGTAACATTGACGTCTCGAGTAAATCTGCGGAATTTTCAATCACGTAAGATTTCCTTAAATAGTCTGCAAGGTCGTGGCAGCGATGAGTGCCTTATGAGGTTTCGAACGTACATTTCAGTAACTCATAATAGTATTTAGACTTCATGTTTTAAGGTACAAGCTGTTATATACAACCTATCTCATGTTTAATGACACCTTTTTGTGCCTTTTTCTTCCGATTTGGAAAGTTTAATCAAAATCCGTTCAGTAATTTTTGCAGGAAAGAACAAAGTACACCAATACACCCACACAAACGTTCACGTTTATAATGTAGTAGGATTTTGTTTTGACTCTGGTGCGGCTTCCGCGGTACTGTAGTGCTTCAGGCATGTTTGCAGATGCGCACATAGATAACTTTTTTTTAAGGTTTTTGGAAATTCGTCCCCTAAGGGGGTAACCCTTAGGGGACGAATTTCCAAAAACCTATAAATACATAATTCTTTTTTAAGGACCAAAAGCGTAATGTAAAATTTCACGTGCCCAACTTACAAACTGTGGAAATTACATACAAACTTTCAACCCCCTTTTTACCCCCTTTGGGGTGGAATTTCCAAAAATCCTTTCTTAGTGCTCACTTACGCGACATGAGGAACCTTTCTGCCAAATTTCATTATTCTAGGCCTAGCGGTTTAGGCTGTGCGTTGATCGATCAGTCAGTCAGTCAGTTTCTTCTTTTATATACTCGTATATAGATTGTGCTAACATAGTTTATAAGATTTCTGATACTTACTTTTCTATGGGCTATGTAGTTGTCTGAAAATAAATAGTTTTTATTTTTATATTTGTCTGGCTTGTCGAGTACCATCATCTTCTGCATGTCTGTCGCAACGCCTTCTGAATCTGGCAGTATCATGGCTCTTCATAGTGAAAGTCAAAAAGGTGCTGATAATGTGAAGAAAAACAAAATTTACCTTTTATTTTTTTTATTTGTTGTAAACAGTCTTATAATCGAGCGATGAGTTTACATTTTATTTTTATACGTAAACAATATTTCAATTTGGCTGGTTTGTCTAAGCGAATACACGATCTAATCTCACAATTATTTTATCGTTGTCATTACATTACATTTAAAGATACACCTTAAGACAATATTTACAAGAATTGAAACAATGTAATTGAATTACGTTCCCTCGTTTTTTAACTTTAAGCGTGAGATGTTTCAGGTATGATGTAGGACTAAAGAATTAAGAAGACAGATTCTAGAATAGCCTTTCTAGCTTAACCAAACTTGGACTTACTCAGAACAAATTCAACTGCATTCTTACCACAAGGATCAACACTAAAGTTAAATACACAATGACAGTACATTTTATCCATACTTCTAGCAGATTAGCTAGACTAGAAAACGGCAAAATATCTGATCCTGTAAGTAAAAAAAAATTATGTGTTTGAGGAAATTTAATTTTTATTTATTTTAAGTTGGTATGATGGAATAAATTCCAACCAAAGTTAAAAAAGATATATATAGTTATTCCCACATTGATTGATTCCTAGCTTCCTATAACATCAAAACTTTTTGAATATCCGAAATACCGCGCCACGTATATATTATGAACTGAATTCTGATAGCTTCCAGGAAAACGTATTTTAATATTCTTTCGGCTATCGCTTATTACAATAAAATTAAAGATTTTATTTCATAAAAAAATCGTATTTTCATAAAACAAAACTTGATCCGAAGTTACCACTCAATTATAATAATAATTGTACATTACGTTCTGATTCTGCCTATAAGCTCTCACAGACAAAGGTCAATGTGACAGTGCGACAAGGAGGCGTCATCAATGCGACCACGTTTTCATAGAAATTGTTTAACAGTTTTTTTATTTTTTGTATATTCATATGTAGTACTCCCTGCATGACCGAACTTACGCTTTATACAAGTTGAGCAGCTGTTCAGGCGTGAAGTACCGTATGAAAAATTTCTACGAAAACGCATCGTCGCATGATTATCGCATTGTCAGGCTGTACCTTTCTACGGCAGCCTTAATAATGATCCCAAATTTGGTTAAAACTGACCACACAACTTGACCTAGCATCTTCCAATTTCAAAACATTATGTTTCTTTTTTTTAAATTCATCCTACATCACACCTAAAACCCCATCCTAACAGTATGTACACTTACAGAGTCACAATAACTACGTGAACAGGTATAGCAAGGTAACGTAACAAAACAGCAGTGGTAACATCGTCCGCTCCAGGTGGGATGGCAGGCAGCCGCCCTTTGCCGCCTCCGTCAGACCTGTGGTAATGAAGGGTAAGCTTTTAGTTCAATTCTTTATTGCGTACCATAATGTATACAGTTGGTAGGGAAATAGACACAATTATGGACCCTGTCGGGCACAGCATAGATCAAGTAGGAGAGAGGAGGAAGAACACTAAGTGTTTAATGTGATAAATTGTATTATTGGCTAAGTATTTGTAAGTTATACTGTTTTATTAATACAGAATTGAATTTAAGAATTATAATTATTGTTTTATAAATTATTTATTTCGTATCATTTATATATTTAGTAGCATTGTACAAACCATGAATTGTAATTATTAATATTTAATAAATGTTTAATTAATATTGTATTTATTACGTAATTAATAATTATTATTCATACGTAAGTTATTTATTTATTGGACACTCCATAATTATTAAAAATATTGCTTTACGGGTCGGCAGTGTATTTATAGGTAGTTATAGATAGTTATGGTTACTTATAATTTATCATTTAGGTATTCGCTTATGCTATAGTAGCATTTGCTTACAAGTTGCGATCCGGATGTGCGAATTGGGATGGTTCTGTGCTCCTAGAGATAAAATTATGTCCTTTGTTCATTTGCATAAATATTACATAATTAATTAAATATTTTAATAATACCACCATCTCATTAAATAATGTTTGCATGCCTAATAGATTGTACAAAGATCACCCATGTTTTAACTGTCACATCATATTTACTGTACCTACAACCTATGAAAATAAACGTTTACTATTTACTTTACTTCACCCACTGCGGGATCAGGAATATGACCCAATATTTTTTTTTTTTGAATGCAAAGCCAATTCTGGAAAAATTTGGAAAATATGAGTAATATTTTAACAACTTTTGCAAAAGTAAATGCAGTTAGTGAAGAATTAGTTGAAGTTGTTATCAGAAAGAGAATGTCCGTTTTTTAAGATAGGCTCGCGCTTAACCTGATGGTAAGCGATGATGTAGTCGACGGTGAAGTACGCTTGCCTAAAAATAACCTGTCAGCCGTGTTTATCCGACTGCCGAAGGAGGGTTATTTTGAGTACCTATCATTCGCATGGCAGTCGCAATCTGCCTTAAAAGCCTCTATAATGCACACATTTGGAAAAAAAATACATCGATATGATATGGCGACTTGAATTCGAACGTTTTTAAATTTTATACTTAACCTGCAGCTGGGCAGGCATGGCCTTTGTGATTGGCTTCAGTCACGCATTTTATCATGATTTTTGATTCGAAACTGTGATAAAAATGTGTGTATCAAGCCTGTATGGAAGGACAATGAACAGGTTTACATGAAATTATCTTCTGTCAGCCAAGTGCCCACCTATTTTATTAACATTGTATCAATCATTCTTCTACTACGACCCATAGATTCGTCATATTGAACGTAAAATAAAGTCAAACATTATTTTATTTATCTATCCAAGCAATAGATAAGTATTATCCAGAAATGCGATAAAACAAGTCTGTAAGAACTTTCAAAAGACGCCAAGGGGCGCTGTGTGCCTCCAGGCGTAAATAAAATGAAAATTAGGCTCAGACATCAGTGTCGCAATTTGCTTTGCGAATAGTCTTTATAAACGATGCTGTGAAAATGAATAAAATCTATTCAGAACCGTCAATATAACCGTTTTTTAATATCGGAACAGTTCCAGTGAAATATTTTGTAAGAGGTATCGATAGGAATATCTACGATATTGCAACTGTTACAGCCTATTGTTGGGTTGTGTGTTGTGTTTTTATTGCAATGGTTAGAGGTTACTAGCAACGTATCTAAGTGCATTTAGAGGAAGGGTGAATTCGGTATGTTATACAGGATGACTTCGACTTCACTGGTAATCTTACAGGGGGTAAAATAACATACTCATGAATATTAACAGTTTTAATTATGGTATGGGACAAACTCTAAAATTATATGTAAAAAGCTGGATATTATACTAGATAAAATGTAGGGAACAGCTAATTTATTTTTGGGTTGTTTTCGAAGCTATTGCTCAAATTCTTGGAATACTTTCACTCCCTGAAAGGTTCGATAAAAAAAAGGTCGCTCCGTATTGATGTTGTTTTAGGATAGGTTAGACACTTACCACCAGCAA
Source organism: Orthosia cruda (assembly GCA_964057195.1). Lineage (NCBI taxonomy): Eukaryota > Metazoa > Arthropoda > Insecta > Lepidoptera > Noctuidae > Orthosia > Orthosia cruda. Next base: position 44,340,139 of record OZ059828.1, on the reverse strand, counting down.
CGCTGATCTGATTTCCAAAATCTTCTGAGTATGAGTTGAGTTTTATTTCTGTGAATAAACAAACATTGCTTAAGTAAAATAAACAAGATTTAAAAATCCACATCATTAGGTGTTAAAAAGGCAATCAACAATTTTGTTAGAGACTGACTGCCAAAAGTCCTCCAGTTAGATCATCACATTTAAATCATATTACATGGACTGGTCTAGGTTATAGATATATTGTTCACACATTGTTCCCACTCACCATAAAGTCTGAGTGTCCCCTCACTCTTGCCGAGCGAGTTGGTACTCACACAGTTGTAGGTACCGATGTCACTCCTCGAAAACTGTCTGATGGTCAGCCACATCGTCACCTGGTACGATTGCTTCTCCTCTGTTATTGTGTATTTGGGCCTGAAACAAAAATCTGCATTAACACTGAAGTATGTATGAGATTTTCTCTAGAGAATAGTAGGACGCTCACAATATAAGCAGCTGGTGAAAACTTCAATCTCTCATGGTACCTAATCAATAAATGAGCTCAGCTATTCATACTCCTTTGCTGGATATAGGTTTCTCACAAACTGCGTCACAAGACACTGTGACCACTATTACGATGGTAATAGTGATCAAAAGATCGGTAAAGGATCAGGAACATATGTACATGAACTGACACAGAAGCTATAAATATACTATATAGCCTAGTGTGAATACGGCAACACAGCCAACCATCTGATTATTGGCTGCCAATTTGTACCCAGCTATTTAAAAGAAAAAGCACACTACATAATGTTGCCTGCTCAAGCAAAAGCGAATCCCTTTCCTGAAGTCTTTTTTTCATGTCTGGATCTTGGTCATCATCATCGCCTTTTAATTTCCCCACTGCTGGGACACACACAGGCCTTCTATCATAGAGAGGGAGTGGGCTATCCAACCATCATCCAATCCACCACGCGCGCCCAGTACGGATTAGTAGATGTCACATGTCTTCGAATTTTTGGTTCTAGGACATGCTAGTTTCCTCACGATGTTTTCCTTCACCGTTTTGAGAGCGGATCTTAGTATTAGCATAGATCTCACAAGGTATCAGACGGAACATTCTTCCACACATTTTTCAATCTAAACTTATAATTTTACACAACGTGCCAGACCTCTAATGAACCAACTTTTATTAAAACTTCACCAGACTGCAGTCTGTAGACTAGGTTCAGTAATAATTTCCCAGAAAGAATTCTCTAACTATGCAGTTCTGATAACTGACATGATAATTTGCTTTGTAACTAACATCTAGTTAACTACAACGTAATAAACACGAAAGAAAAATAGAATGCTTAGTAACTTTTCGTTTTTAAATGGGAATTTTAACCCGAGAATTTTCTGCAACATGATTTTTTCAAAAAAAAAACTTGAATTGAATGTCGGATGCAGAGATTAATCGTAGTAATTGGTCTAGTCTAAAAATAAGTACGGAACCCACAGTAAACGATTCTAGCGGCAGCACGGGTGGTGAAGGTTGAACGTTTTGGAGACTAGCTTTTGTGGTCTTTAAAGTTTTAAAAATGCTGTGTTCAAGCCAGTCTTTTTGAATAATTATCTATACCAATATTATAAAGAGGAAAGATATTTTTGTTTGTTTGTTTGTACCGAATAGGCTCCAAAACTACAGGACCGATTTCAAAAATTCTTTCACCGTTGGGCAGCTACTCTATCCCCGGGTTACATAGGCTACTTTTTATCGCTGTATTCCCACGGGAACGGGAACTACGCGGGTGAAACCGCGAGGCGTCCTCTAGTCTTTTATATGATACATTTTCCATCGGATTTTCCCACGTCAAAGTCGAAAATTATCCCAAGGGATAAAAAGTATCGTATGCCTTATTCTAGGACTTGGTCTATCCGTACGCCAAGTTTCACCTAAATCTGTTCAGCCGTTTAGGCGTGATTTATCAGCAAACCTCTAGACTTCCACATTTATCATAATTTAAGATAGAAAGAAGGATCTTGAAACAAAAACTAACAGACTGACATACAACATCAGAAGGCCAGCAGTCAAAAAGAACCCGTCAATAATGAAAGTATCACCTGCCAATAGGAACCTTATTGACAGTATTTTTCTACATTTACAGAATATCTCGCTACCAAAGTAACGCTTTACTTTATAAATTTGTATGTACGGTAATTTGAAACACCGGTATGACTGAACGTCGATACATAAAACGGTAAATATATTATGAGTGGGTTGTATAAACAGGCCCCTGGGTGTATTTATATAACAAAAGAAGAACTGAAATGAACGTATTTCTCTGCAAAACGGGGAAGATTTAGTTACTTTATTTCTGAGGGTAACTTTTATTTATGCTTCACAGATAGCTCTTCCAGATGGATAAGTAGTTATCCACCTCTGCTTAAAATAGCAAGGCAGGTAAATAAGATAGGGTATGCTAGTTTGACGGAAAATTCAATAAAAAATATAGATAATTCGATAAGTAAAATGACATTAATAATTAATCAATTGGCTCAAAATGTAATAAGGACATATTAAGTATTAATTTTATTCAATATAAAGTAAAAACAGATTGTTAGGAAATATATTAGTGAAATGTTAATAAGGAAAATATTAAGTGCTATTCCTCTCTCCTAGACACTGGCTGTATCTAGAATGTTGATGTGCCCGACAGAGTCCATAATTTTTTATGTAACTTTTATTTACCACCTGTATGTACGTTATGGATGCAATACATTTTATTTGAATTTAGTATTTTTCTTACACTAGAAAGTGAAATTCCACGCCCGTGAAAAGTTATCGACAACCAACTACGTTAATTATTTAAAATAAATAAAGGCTTATTACGAGATTGACGGCCTTTGGTTAGTTTTTTTTTCTATTACATCTGCGGAGTTTTGGCTAGTAATTTCATTTGACCCTGTGTATTATATTCAAGTTTTCGATAAAGTTTAAAATAAGCAAGCTGAAAGCGCAATGGGCCGGCCCTAGAAATATAATATGACCGTAAGGGTAGACATTTTCTTGTGTGGAGACCGCGAATTGGTAAACTTTAAATGGTACGCCCTCAGGTTATATGGAACGATGATAGCGACGCAGGCTATGAGAAGCTGGATGAGAGTAGCCGAAAATCGAAATAAATGGCGTGCGATTGTAGTGGCCTATGTCTAGCAGTAGACTGATTATTTTTACCAAAACATTAATTACTAGTCTTCAGATAATATAATACTAACATACAGATGCCTCATCCCATACAAAGAAACCGTAACTAGCGTTTTTGGTCTGATTAAACTGATCCATGAATCGCGTTCGGTTCCGTTCCTCGGCGATAGATAGATGGTGTTAGCAGCAACTTGCAAGTAAAAGGAATAAAGGAAGGAATTTCATGAATATTTATTTCTTTAAATACAGTAAAGGTTTGTTTTATATTATTTTATGCGCGTTTATACTGTTTCTTTGCACCAAAATGTGTAACAATGCAAATTTAAACAATCAAGTGGAATGCCTCAGAAATTTAAAACCACGCCATCTATTGGCATCAATATTAAATGATCCGTTTAAATAATCTTTGAAATTTTAATTAAGAGCCCAATATTCCATAATTTTGTACTAAGGACAGTTGATTAAACAAGAACATACAATTTTTATGTTCAATTCCAGAAGATGCAAATTTTACACACAATGAATAAAAGATGGGTACATATCGCACCATCTAGTGAGATTTATTTAAACCAAATTTTCTTTATTAGCAACCCCGTGCTAGTGTGAACATGTATGTTCTGTAAACAATAATAATATGCTGATGTGAATCGGTTTCCGATATCATAAATATTAATCATATCATTATTATGTTTGGAAACATTACCGAAATTAAATAAAATGTATCCTAATAAAAACAGATAACTCTCTGTAACTACAAATCGTTTGCATCGACTGTACTCGAGAGTTGCTTTTAACCCAAAACAACTCCGGATGGTTTACGTTTACGTTTGACGCAACCAATTGCCATGCTATACGTTATTAACTGAACCAAATAATTAAATCAGTGTTCGCAAACACTGATTCAATTATTTGGTTCAGTTCAGGTGCGTATTGACTAAAGGCAAACACGAATATATAGGAATTAATATTTAATTTCAAATGTAGGTCTATTTGAAATAGTTTGAATGGAATACGTGAATATATAAGTGCAAGGACCTCTGTGCTCTGTTAAATCTTCAACAGATTACCGTATGAATGTTCAAACTAATGTCCATATCCTTGATATATGAATACATAATCTGCCTTCATACATACATGTACTACTTATCTGTGAGAGAAAGTGAGTTGTAATTCATCACGCGGTCCCAGTGCGACTTGGTAGATGTCACATGTCTTCAAACTTGTACTTCTAGGATATGTCTGTTTCCTCACGATGTTTTCCTTCACCGTTTTGAGATCTGATATCAATGCTCTGATAATAAATATTATGCTTACCCATCTAGTAACATCTCCCCTCTATTCTTGATCCAGTAGTTGATGGTGTTCGGATGCGCCTCCACGTAGCACTTTAGTTTGACATCTGTGCCCAGAGGAGCACCCAGCAACTGATTTGGCACTTTCACCGTAGGTGCAACTGTTGACAGAGAAAGTAATATTATAAGAAGTAAAGGATTATAAAGAGGATGTAGTGACTAAAATTGAAAAGAGTAGATTAAGATGGTTTGGCCATGTTGAGAGGATGAATGAGAGACGACTAACGAAAGGTATTTACAAGGCAGACGTGAATGGAGACGCCAGGAGGGGATGCCCTAGTAAGACATACATAGACTTTATAGGTGATGTTCTTCAGTAAGGCCAGGTGCGCAGTATTCATAACCGGCATGTGTGTAAGACTAGATGTATGAATGTGAGTGAAGCAAAAGAAGTATGTAAGGATCGTAGTAGGTGGCGTTCTGTAGATTCTGCCTACCTCCATGGGAAAAAGGCGTGAGTTTATGTATGTATGTATTTAAAGGATTATAATAGAGCGTCACTATTACTATATATAACTGACCCGCTATATATAGTAATAGTGCTAAAAACCTCTTCATATTAAGAGATTTTTTAGTCCAGGATGCTTCTCAATATTTTTTGTTTTAGCGAAAGACAAAACAACAGCGAACATAGAATAGCGTAGAATAGATCATAATAATGTTACAAAAGCTACACCGGCCAGAATTTTCGTTCTCATTGTGATGCATCATCTTTATCATCATTTCAGCCGAAAGACATCCAAAACGTCAGGATTGACCAATCCCGTGCGTCTTGCATCCAGCAGATTCCCGCAACCTTAACCAAGTCATCGGTACAACATGGGTGACCTTCCAACGCAGCGTCATCCGGTTAGCAGTCGCCACTCTAGAACTTTTCGGCCACATCGACTACCCGTTAATCGAGTAATGTGGTGCATTGGTATTCGTATTTCAATCACCACCTTTCAAAAAGCTATAGAATCGCCCCAGATTCGTTAACTTACACAAGGCTCCTGTAAAAGGATTTTAGCAAATAGCTTTTCCTAGAAACAGGAACCTACTTCACTCTCTCTAACTTAATAAAAGAAATGTACAAAAACGTATGTTGCGTTGTCTTGTAGTGAATGAGGGCAACCAAGTAGACACGTTCTGACAATCAGATCTTTCTTATGAACGTACAACGAGGGCTTTATTGAGGGAACAGATGTTCGCATCAAGATATTCGTTCCAAAGGACGCCTAAAATCAAGATATTTTGAGACAATTTGCTAGATACTTATGTGTCCCTGCGGTAGTTGCTTGTTATAATGTATTCCACTTAGAGCGTGGATTAAACCACACTAGAAAAATAAACATAACCATATTTTTGGTTTCGCCGGAAGGTCAGGTAAAAAGGAACCTAAGCTTTTCCACTAATCCAACATTTTCCTAGATGCCATTAATAAAAATAAAAATAAATTAAAATATAAATACATATTAATTTTACTTCACAAACAGCACTTAGGTAAGTGACGACTTATTGTCGGGCCTACGTTCTCCCCCCATAGTACTAATGCTGTAACATGGAAATATTGTAAAACCAAACCATTTTTTTAAAGAGTAACCATAGAGTTTCTTGCCGGTTCTTCTCTGTAGGAAACGACCAACCCGAACCGTGCACCTTTTGTCGACGTTTTATAAGTGCCCATGTAGGCCTACGTAAAATAAAAATAAAATATTTGATTTGAAGTAATTCCTAGTGAAGGGCAAGCTTGCAAATTTATTTTTCACTAAGCGTGCTACATTTTTTATTTTTAATGATGGTCGGGCAGAGATAACTGCAATTTACCAAATAATCACCAAGACGAGCTGGCCAGGAATGCCACACCTAGCAACAAAAATAAATAGAAATAACTTTGTCAATCAAGCGTCCATTTTCCTTCTCTTGGAATTATAAACTTAATACCAATATAAATAAACCGCTTCAGTATAATTACCAATCAAAGCTTTCTAAGAAATATCCGCTTTTGCGAAGTTGATGCCAAACCAAAGTCGATACCGAACGGTTTCCCAGAAATTTAAACAGATGACAGAGGGCGACTGCCTTGTGATTTTAGCTAGTAAGAGTCTACAATTTCTTCAGAAGAATTTCTACATGAAAAGAAATTTCACCCCAGGCTCTCAACACTTTTTTGCCGTGGTTCCAACAAAAATACCTAAAACTTTTTTAACGTCTGCAACTAAAAGATAATTCTCGGGCTCAGTCTTTTCATTATTACTCATTAAAATTCATAGAATATGATTAAATCTCTAGTTTTATACTTGCTTGGGATTTTAATACAACTTCACTAAGCCGTTGTTGACTGCAGTTAATCTTATGCCGTCAAAACTTCTTTTACTTTGCAGGTTTAAGAGTTTGAATATTTTCTTGTGGTGTTGAATGTTTAGAACAAGATACGGCATCAACTTGCTTTTAATATAATTTTCTACTGAACCTGTCTGAAACAGATTGTTATCTATTTAGAAATAATAATGAATGAAATGTACCGCAAAAAACTTGCGATATACTTATTAGTATTTCCAAGACTCGACGCGATAATATCAAATTTTAAAATCTGCAGTAGACGTACATTGTAACTCTACCACTGAAATGTGTAATTTTTTGTAGTCATTTTAAGTTTTGTATTGTATTGATGTATTAAGAAGCTCAGTGTCACCTTAGCCCATTGAGCGTCTAATTATCAGACACAATAGAAACAAAAATAGCTTACGCACACACATGGTGAGCGCGCGAATTTTGAGGGGTTTATCAACAAAAATAGGATATAAAAATATTCACCAAGTCATAAAACAATGTTGAATAGTTTGAAATCTTAATGCAACATCACAGGTATACGTACTCTCAAACCGAAACATTGTGACCCTGTTTGATTGTTGAAATAACAAAACATAAAAAGTCGGAAATAACTTTCTTTTCCGAAGTCGGTGTCTTTGGTACCTATACCTATTGTTTTTTATTTTTCACCGACGTCGGCAAAGAAAGTTATTTTTCACTTTATAATGCTTTATAATATTTTTAATTTTCACTTTTTAGTTTGGCCATGAAAATCACTTATAGCCAAAGTACATCTCAAGACGATGCCAATAAGCGCAAACACGAGAATACATTGTTTTGTTTCGAAGTTCCATCATCAGATCCTGACCTGATGACCATGGGACAACCTGGGAAATATACCCTTACAAACAAAAGAAAAAAAACAAAACGGTCCAGGCGTCTTTAAGGTAATCGGGGAACAAACACAAACAAAATGAAGTACGACAAATTGAAAACCCCTCCTTTTTTTGAAGTTAGTTAAAAAGTTAGAACTTTTGGGGTTTAAATTTCCCACAACAGTGGATGGAAGTAAACGGAAGCTTCTTACTAAAAGGATTGTTATTAAAAAGCAAAGCTCTCAAAAATACAAAGATAAATCTTGCATCCTATTCAGTAGGAACCGTTCGCTGCAAAGTCACGTATCCTGGTTACTGCTACATAGAGGACTTGTATCATTTTGGATGCCATCCAAATTCGTGACGGGAGCAACCCTGAACGGATTATATTATTCAAAGTGACAAACAAACGGATGGGGGCATTTTATATTGGTTTTTGGGGGGAGTTGAGGGGGGTTGTTGATAGTTTCGGTTGTTTGGGTTAAGGATAAGGCTATAATGGATACATGGAAATGCTATAGAGTTTTTTGCTGATGGTCTTATCGATAGTCCTTCCCGTTTAACAGTATTTAAATGAGCTGTAGAGATCGTGATAAAAGTCGTTTTTTTTTGCTCAAAATAAATATGATTGCCTAATAAATAAGCAAGCAGCTAAAACCCAGTTTTTTGAACGATAATTATAGCAATATTAATGTAAAAAATTGTCAAACGCTCGCTAGCTACGGTGATTGGTCGAATGAATTTTCAAGAATCAATCGTATCATCTAACTTGCTTTACGTCGATATAATTTATTTCTACAAACAGAGCAATATATATTTGTTCAGGAACACGTATTCCAGCTACAAACTCAACATAATAGATACTTCCATCATATTTCTATGAAAATTTGCCTATTTAGCATCAGGAATATCAATTCGAATTGACCACTGAAAGTTCAATCGGCTTATCAACGTCAAAGTTCTATGTATATCTGATTGGTAGAAGCTCTTTTAGAAAACAAATTTGAGGAAAACACTGTGAACTCCGAAGCCGCGTTTAAAACTATGCTGGCAGATACGTTATGTCTGGAATCTGATGTCTGACGAAAGTGAGTTTTCCCAGTATTTGCTGAGGTATAAACTATCACCATTGGCAATAATTGACCCACAGTATCATTGCTGGGCATTATGGCTCGTTCTAAATTGGTGGATCTTTCGGGATTATTTCTTCGTAAAGTTTTCAGGCTTTAAGTTTACAGCCTACTAAGACTCTTGCCTCCTATCTGTGACAGAAAGATTACGATAGGACAGCGGATGGAGTATTGCACAATATATTCAAATTATAGGTTCAAGAACACACCGGTTTTTCGCGATGTTTTTTTTTGAACGACTAGAATACAGTGATTGTGATTAATGACGGGACAGAGACGTGGTCGCTCAGAATGGGCCTTACTAGAAGGCTTAAAGTCACCCAAAGGGCAATAGAGAGAGCTATGCTCAGGATTTCTTTGCGTGATTGAATCAGAAATGAAGACATCCGCAAGATTACTAAGGTTACCGACATATACCGAAGAATTGCCAAACATATGTGGCAGTGGGTAGGGAACATTGCTCACAGAACGGATGGCCGTTGGGACCGAAAAGTGCTGGAGTGGCGACCGCGTACACTTACACACATATAGCGTTGGAAGGCCTCCCTCTAGGTGGAGCGACGACCTGGTCAATGCTGCGGGAGTCCGGTGGATACGAAACGCACAGGACCGATCAGTATGGCGACGCTTAGGGGAGGCCTATGTCCAGTAGTGGACGTCTTTCGGCTGAAATGATGATGATGAGAATACAGAGATGATGAAACAAATGTAACAATGTAACAACGGATTCAAGACAAAATTACATTATATCAGCGACAAATATAGTCGAAAGATCAAAAAATTACGGCATTTACATTTTGTCATCTCGATTAACGGAATGTTACTTTATCTAGAACCAAAGAGCGCGTCTACCTAGTTTTCATTATCAAGTCACTAAGAATTAATTGCCTCCTTACCACGGTATTAAAAGCATTTCAAAGTAAACAAATATTAATACTTACAATTAACATTAAGTATGATTCTCTTGCTGACGGCAGGAGGCACGTCGTTGGCCGCGATGCACAGGAACGCGCCCATCTGTCGACGATCGACGCGCCACAGGGGGAGAGAACTGCCCGTATAGCTCTCAACTAGAACAAGAAGAGAAAACAATATTTTAAAAACTAAGAATCAGATAAATTATTGTACAGTAATTTAATCATTTTAAGAGGGAGAAGATGGACCCATCATTGTCATGCCATCAACACCTATGCAACATTATTTGGGTTTCTGTAGTATGCATTCTTACAAGTGTCCATTTTATTTATGACTTCAAATTAACCATGTGTCCATGTGTCTTATTCGTGAACGGGCGCCATCAGTTGGGATTGGTCATATCTTAGCTTCCTCCGCCTGTTATAATTACCTATTTACTGTATTTTTAATTGTTTGTTTTACTCTAGACGCTTTTAAGTGCGTTTTTTTCGCATCGTTCTCACATATATGTATTTCCCTACAAGATTATTGTAACCAAATACTTGCATAACACATTTTTTTTTTAAAGAGTTAGTGTGGCGTTTCTTGTCCGTTCTTCTCCATAACAAGCTACATTTCCGAATGGACGGTAGAATCAATTATTATTACATTTAATTATTTTTTTTGATGTTCGAAAGTGCCGCATAATGGCCTAATTGAATAAAGAAATTTTGATTTGATTAACGTCAATCCAATCCTTACTATCAGTATTCCAACAAACATTCATAAACTCACGCCTTTTCCCTTGGGGGTAGGCAGAAACTACAGAACGCCACTACTACTAATACAATCCGTACTAGGTACGGATGACAATTGATTTTATTTCCATTTTTGTCACCATCATCACGTCATATTCGTATTTTAAGACGAAGTCCACTACTGCACAAGGTCGCCACATCGACCACGGGTTAAGTGCTTGTCGCATCCAGCGGATTCCCGCGGCCCTTAGGTCACCAGGTACAATTTTAACATGTATGATAGCGCTGGTAATTGAAAATAGTACCATAGGCGAAATCAAACGTCAAAAAGGCAGATGACATAACAGAAACACGAATTATGTATTGTTAAGATTTGTTTTTATTTGCGTAATATTTTTAAATCAAAAAGGAAGGTAGATACTGAGAAGGTACAGAGACTGTTAGTTCATTCAAATAAAATAATTGGTACCTAAATCCATTGAAAATATTTGTAAAAGAGTTTTATTAATTACTAATCAAAATATTGTACACAATTACTGTAGTTTTACAAACTAAAATCTAAAATTAATTGATAAACGAATGTCACCAGTAGATGTTGCTGTGTTTCTTGTTATTTATTTTAACGTATAAATAGGCTGGTTCTAGTCGAAATAACTCAGTTTTGAATTGTATTTTGAACTATTCACATCTCCTTATAAAATTAAGTTGCGTGACTTATTGGTGTGAGTAATAAAAGTGCTTACGAGATGTCTGACCGTTATCATTTGAGAATAGAATTTGAGAATGAGTACGCCCGCTCCTACATGTATTATTGTGTTCTAACGACATATGTATTTAGGACCATATTTTCTCTAAAATCTCTAGGTTTTAGCAATTCTGTACAAAATATGAATGCAGAATCTTTTAATTAATTGCTCAAAATGAACAACATTTTAAAAAGTACGGGAGTTATTTTGGCATGGATATTGTATACGCAGTCAGGAAGAACATATATTTTCAGTAATATGGATGTGTTTACATCCCTGTAATGTAATATGCATGAATCATTTCTTTTAGATAATTTTGTATTTTAGATAGGAGGAAATATCATTTGGTACTTTACACTTCACTCTACGGGCATCATTGTCCAATTGATCATCAAAATCCATACACGACACTTTCTTCTTGACATGATTAAATTGTAATTGCACAGCATTGTTTTAACTTTTTTACACAAAAACACTTTTTTGACCCGTGCAAAACAGTGTAGACTAAACAAAATATGTTGCGACACGCTCGCAGGCGGCGGTTGCGACTTGCGCGCGAATCAGCTGTAAACGAAGCGTCACGACAATTGCCGAATACTCCTGAAACCGTGATCGGCTTGACCAACTAGTCAGCCTCTTTACAATCGACTAATCGGCTAGTCGACCAGTGTCATAGTCGGCACATCTCTACTAATCAGATCATACACAACAAGCATGCAATATCACACACTGCACACACGTCGTATTGCATTCATACCCTAAGCTTCAGATTACAACCTAACCTCTACAGCGTCGTTAATCATAATAGCCTACAGGAAAGACCTATATTCCGTAATAGGGGCTTACCGTTTATAACCTCGCGGAAGTCGTAACGGTTAACTAGGGGAAATAACTGTGGTTATGAGACCGTTAGTAATTCTCTGACTGCCTAGTGCCTCTCTAACAAGTATTGTTATGGATTTTAAGGCTGTTGTTACTGTGATTTATAGTAGGTATATTATAGTGATTGTTATAAATGTTTAGTTCTTGATTGTTGCACAAATAAAATAATTGACTGATTTTAAACAATTTTGCCGGAAAAATGAATATGGTGGTTTGTATGATTCTGTATACGCAAGCTGTCCAAACTGACATTTTTATTCTTTGGGTAAAAAAAAATCCTACAAGTGAAAAATCAGCCCTAAGAAATGTTAAAAATTAGTTGATTATTCTGAATTTTGAATTCGTGGCAAAGGAACAATTAAAATCCGGCCAAGTATGAGTCGGACTCGCGCACAAAGGGTTCCGTACCATTATCGCAAAAAAACGAAAAAATATCACGTTTGGTGTATGGGCGCCCCACTTATATATTTATTTTATTCGGTTTTTTAGTATTTGTTGTTATAGCGGCAATCATTTATCATTACATCATCTATGAAAAATTTTAACTGTCTAGCTATCACGGTTCATGAGATACAGCCTGGTGAGAGACAGACAGATGGACCGCGGAGTCTTAGTACTAGGGTCCCGTTTTTACCCTTTAAGTGCGGAACCCTAAAAATGAGCCTGACTTAGTCTTGACTGATTTAGGTAATATTATATATACAGGAGACTTTATTTAAGCAACAGTGGGAAAACATAGTAATTTAATATTAAAATATAGTTCAGTTCTTTAAACTTCAGTTTTTTTACTAAGTAATACAACAAAACAGGTCCTTTAACTTTTTTTTTCATGAATCATTTGTCCATACTTCATGAATTACTAATATCTGTGCTACCCTGCCTCTTATACCAGAAGATCTTAAGCATCGTAAGAGCCAAACACTCTCAATACAATATTTTTTTAGTTACAGAAGAGTGACAAATAAATATGACATAATATTATTTACAGTTAACACAAACCTTCAGAAAACGGGTTATAATAGTTACCTCACATATAATCCACAGAGGTCATATATTAACTCTAAAAGCCTCCCGTGATCAATATTAGTGTAATTATCACCACCTCTAGCGTCAGTTATACTAATAACTTTTAAGTAGGTCGGTTACACACACGTAGATAAATAATAATTCCACCTGTAATTTTTCACTGCTGGACAAAAGCTTCTTCTTATACAGAGAAGGCACAAGTAGTGATCACCTTGCTTGCTTAAGGCGGGTTGGCGATTTCAAACTTATATTAACAGTACAGGTTTTTCGCGATGTTTTCCTTAACCGTTGTCAGTGATGATTTGCCAGGCATCTTTTTTATCAATTTTTGATTTTCGTTTTCATATTAATTAGGTACTTCTAAGCTAATCTTATTAAAGCGTTTGTGTATACTGTTATGTTTGAGAAACCAATCTTTTATTATTAATATTATGAGCTTGTGATGTCCCACTGCAGGGCAAAGCCTCCCTTCCGTCTTTCCATCTTTCTAAAATAAACAATTCCGAAACAAATCTAAAGTCACAAAATATTTCACTGGTAGAAATCTATAATCGCCAAGTAAAGGGTTAAGTTCAGCAGCCTAATTGCGTAACAAATTTGTAAATTCGCGGAATCGATCGCAAACTCTTTCATTTTGTCAATTCAACAGTATTCATTCCATGTTTTGATTCTTTGTTCAGCTGTCAAGTAGACGGGTTTTAAAACATTAATGAAGTAATCAATGCAATCAAAGAACACACGCGCGTGTTCTTTGGATTTACAATTAAGGTGCTGGGCCCTCTTTAGCTCCATCTTCTCAGATATTAAGGTTCTTCTTTAGTTGTTATGCTTTCTCAAACATGTTCCAACGCTTTATTTATTTCACACCTGCTCCACATAAGTCATATATTACCACTAAAAGCCTCCTGTGATCAATATTACTGTAATTATCGCCGAGTAGCGTTATTTATACTAATAACTTAAGTAGGTTACACGCAAGCATAGAAAGTTGGCTTCACTAGCTCATGAATGCAATAGAAAAACTGAAACATTAAATACTAGCTTCTGCCAACGACTTCGCCCGCGTAGCATTAGTACTTCGAATAGCATTTATTTTTAGTTTTATTCACTGCATATTGTAGGTGCCTTAACATTAGAAGTGTGTAGGCCGCCTTAAGAAATTAGTACCTGGGTGACCAAGCTCTGCTCGGATGAAAATAGAGAAAACAACGTTTTCTAAAAATTATACCTATCTAGATCGATTTATCGCCCCCGAAAGGCCCTGCATACTAAATTTCATGAAAATCGTTGGAGCCGTTTCCGAGATTCAGATTATATATATACAAGAATTGCTTGTTTAAAGGTATTAGATAGAATAGTTCACCATAGAAAGTGGTAGATGACAACTGTGCAGGATTGCCGGTATGAAAACTATCCTATGTCCATCAGGATGTCGAACCATCGCCATAAAAATGTCATCTAGGTCGTTCAGAGTTTAAGCGTGAACAGGTAACCTACAGACCGATAGAGTTACTTTTGCATATATAATATTAGTATGGGTATGGATAGAAAAAAATATTTATTTTTCCTTTTAAGTTTTACTCAGAAAATGTTATAAGTGAAGTTACTGACGACAGGTACTCGTATGTTGTGAATGTTGTAGTTGCTTGCGATTTTATGAAAGAGAAAATTATTTATACGTGGGTACTAATATTTTACTAAGAATTTTGTATTGTTCTCATATGGTTTTTAATATTGTATACCAGACAATAAATTTTTCTCTTTTAACTTAATTACTATTTCTATATTAAATACATATATGTGTGTGTCATAAATGAAGAAATCACAATATATATCTATACTAATATTATAAAGAGGTAAAGTTTGTGAGTTAGTGAGTTTGTTACGTTGTAAGGGGTAATCTCTAGATCTACTGAACCGATTTTGAAAATTCTTACACCGGTAGAAAGCTACATTATTCCTGAGTGTCATAGGCTATAAAATGTTTTAAAAAAAAAATAGAGATCCTTATGAAAATTACAATAATGTAACCCAAGGTAGCAAAATGTTGTCTGTAAAATACATTATTTGGCGTGCGCTGAGAAAACTATTGATGATAGATACAAATTAGTAGGTAGGGTACCTACCCTACCTACTAATTTGTATCTATCATCAGGCAGGATAGGCAGGATAGGCAGGAAAGGCAGGGTAGGCTGGGTAGGCAGGGTAAGCAGAGTAGGCAGGGTAGGCAAGATAGGCAGGGTAGGCAGGAAAGGCAGGGTAGGTAGGGTAGGCAGGATAGGCAGGGTAGGCAGGAAAGGCAGAGTAGGCAGGATAGGTAGGGTAGGCAGGGTAGGCTGGGTAGGCAGGGTAGGCAGGGTAGGCAGGGTAGGCATGGTAAGCAGAGTAAGCAGGGTAGGCAGGGTAGGCAGGGTAGGTAGGGTAGGCAGGGTAGGCATGGTAAGCAGAGTAGGCAGGGTAGGCAGGGTAGGCAGGATAGGCAGGGTAGGCAGGAAAATAGGTTAGGCAGGGTAGGCAGGGTAAGCAGAGTAGGCAGGGTAGGCAGGGTAGGCAAGATAGGCAGGGTAGGCAGGAAAGGCAGGAAAGGCAGGAAAGGCAGGAAAGGCAGGGTAGGCAGGAAAGGCAGGGTAGGCAGGGTAGGCTGGGTAGGCAGGATAGGCAGGGTAGGCAGGAAAGGCAGGGTAGGCAGGATAGGTAGGGTAGGCAGGGTAGTCTGGGTAGGCAGGGTAAGCAGAGTAGGCAGGGTAGGCAGGGTAGGCAAGATAGGCAGGGTAGGCAGGAAAGGCAGGGTAGGCAGAGTAGGCAGTATAGGCAGGGTAGGCAGGATAGGCAGGGTAGGCAGGAAAGGCAGGGTAGGCAGGATAGGTAGGGTAGGCAGGGTAGACTGGGTAGGCAGGGTAGGCATGGTAAGCAGAATAGGCAGGGTAGGCAGGGTAGGCAGGGTAGGCAGGGTAGGCAGGGTAGGCAGGGTAGGCAGGGCAGGCAGGGTTGGCAGGGTAGCCAGGGTAGGCAGGAAAGGCAGGGTAGGGGCAGGGCAGGCAGGGTAGGCATGGTAGGCAGGATAGGCAAGATAGGCAAGGTAGGCAGGGTAGCCAGGGTAGGTAGGCAGTTGACGGGAGCGAAGCCCCGAGTGTCAGCTAGTAATATTATAAAGACGAAAGTTTGTGAGTGTTTGAATGTATGTTTTTTTACATGTTTGTTACTGCTTTAAGCTCAAACGGCAGGACGGATCTGGATAAAATTGGCACAGAGATAGATTAAAGTCTGGAAAAGCACAAACATTGCTTTTCATCCCGGTATTATGTTCTCTTGGATTAAGAAAACACTTTTCATGATGGTGAAGCCACTGGCAGAAGCTAGTGATATAATAATACTCACCTGTAAATGTCTCACTGCATGGCAACGGCCTCTTCTCATAAAGAGAAGGCATCATTGATCACCACGCTTGTTCAAGACCGTTTGGTAATTTCAGACTTACATTAACTATTAAGTTCAGATTTCCTTACTATGTTTTCTTTCACCATTATCAGCGATGTCCAATATAAACTTTGACATATTAAATTGAAAATGTCACAATGGTAGTCGCCAATTACCACGCTATTTAATAAATAACTAACTATTTATAATATAAACTAGCTGACCCGGCGAACTTCGTACCGCCTTAGAATTAATAAATGTAACTTGGTGACATACCGACAGTAGTGCCACCTACCGGGTCCAATTGTGTTTTCAAACCATCCCCTTAGAAAACTTACACACAAAATTTCATCCAAATCAGTCCAGCCATTTAGGAGGAGTTAGGTGACAAACACACGTACAGAAGAATTATAATTATATATTAAGATATATTTATAAAATAAAATTGTCCCCAAGACACTTAGGCGTCGAAGTGATCCTCTACAAGGTTATACAATTTTAAACTAAAAATATAAAACGGGTGGCAACATACAATCTGAGAGACAAAATGGTTCACGTCCGAGCAAGCACCAATGTGATTTTTTTCAGTAGGCACTTTGTGCCATTTCTGTGTCGCAAAAGACAGGGTCAAGGACAGAACTTAACAACACGCAACCCAAATTATAAGTATCTTTTTCGGTTGTTAACTCCATGCTATGGGTACCATACTTGCCTTTGCAAAGGTTACAAATAAAATTATAAAACTATTTGTATTAATAGTGGTAGAATAAATATTAGGTTTGCCCTCATTATAAGTTAATACCTTATTACCGTCTTCTAGGAAATTGAAATACATAGTTTCTGCTAGTGGGTTTATCACAATAGTTCGTACTTTCTACCTACCTACCCTTATACCAACTAGAACGACAGTTAATACAAGAATTCCATTGAATTCAATTGAATGATAGCTGACGATACGACAATACGCTGTGCCATGCGTCAATCGATCACTATACAACAATAAATTATGTGTTTCGATGAGTCTTGATCATTTTAGATAATAACAACTCATTATTGAAACCAAATCGTGGGTTTTGTTTAAGGCATATATATTCCCCAATGTTAACGCGGAACTCCTGTTCGACAGTTTTATTTGCGAAGTATTTTTTGATTTACAGATCCTATGTAGATTTAGAAGAAATTCTTAACATCAATTAGCTGTGTAAAAAATTTTTAAACATCGAAGTGGTAATGGATGAGTATGGAAAAGAAGCGTGAAATTTTCGTGTTGTAATTTTTTGTTGTTGTTCCCTTCTATGTTGGGGTCGGCTTATAGTCCAACCAAAAGCATCTGAGCACCAGTTTTACATAAAACGAATTTAGCAAGGCAAAGGGCAAAGAGTATGAAAAATTTACATCTCACATGCGAGATAAAAGACGCGATTTGGATGTGATTGGTCGATTTTTCATACTCTTTGCCCTTTGCCTTGCCAAATTCATTACGCAATAAGGCTGCAGGTCTCCACAATCCATGTACTGGATAACACGAAACCCCTTCACAAAGATGACAAAGACAAGTATCCAATCACAAGTAGGTAACGAACGGACATTACGTCACAAACTCTGAATAATAATTTTAACCCATTACGTATTGGTTCTACCACCGACAAGCTTTATTTACCCAACCTCATGACACTCCTACCCACAAACGTAGAACAAACATTTTAGTAATCCAAATAGGTTCGTCATAAAACACAACGTTTATTTTAGACTTAGCCAAAGTAAACGTAGGGAAATGACTTAATATGCTGTTAAACTCGCGTGACTGTAACACATAATTCCCGAAATATACCAAAACCGTATCGAAATACAACCATTAGTTCAAGCTTTAATGGTGAATGAATATTAATATGAACGCCAAGAAGTGAAAAGTGGGCTGTCAAAATGACTTATTGACTGGGTATAATCGCATCTAGTTTATCAAGAAAATAATATTTCAATTATGAATAAACTGCTTACACATATTTAATAGTTACAGGGATAAATAAGTCGGCTAACCTCTCCAAACCTATAGAATATCGGTGCGTTGAAAACGTTGATTAAAAAAATCTTCTGTGTGTGGTGTTTCTGTTTCTAATAGCAACATCATCATCAGCCTTTTAATTCTATCACGCGGGCCCTGTGCGGTTTGGTGGCCGTCTTTTATGTCTTCGATTTTTTGTTCTAGGACATGCCGGATTCCTCACGATGTTATCCTTCATCGTTTTTAGAGCAGTGGTGATGAAAATAATTTACACAAAGTAAAGCGCTTGCCTGTGTTCTAAACCACGACTTACGACGCGTCAGTCGGGGCTGTTACCACTGAGCCACCATTGGTCATAGCAACAACCTAGGGGTATTTAAGTCAAGAGTAAAAAGGTTACATCTAGGCAAGCATTCTCCATCATAGTCCACATCATTGCTTACCAGATGAGACGCTGCTCAAACGCAAGCCAATGAATAATCATTTTTTAATATTCTTTGGAAATGGATGGACTTCGACTTTCTTATTTTATTCGAACTTCTAAATACCATTTAATTGCAATAAAAACCATTTAACCAATATCATTAAAACTACTAAAGGCTAGTCAGTCAGTTGTATAACTCCTGAAACAGCAATTCCTTAGGGAGCAGTAGGGTTAAAGGACCACATCAAACTCTTTACTTTGACATAATCTCTTAAACAGTGCCTTAACACCCCTTTATCGCTACTTACAATCGCCCCTCAGGACTATAAATTTCCTAGTCCTACTGTAGTTCTTTTTTTCATCTAAAAGTTTTTATGCCTTAGTGATCAGCAGTTTGGTTCTCAGTTAGATACAATTAATAAACAATTCTCTTTGTAATATCTTTTACACGAGAAATAATAATCGTTCTATAATGGCATGGAATAAATTTCCACCTGCAAACGATCGATATGAAACCTGTAGAAAAATTATAGGTTAAGACACTCGTATTATGAGAATGGTAGAATTATTTCTACTACTATGTCTAGCTAATGGGTTTGACATTTATATAAAATAGAACGAAGAAACATTCTATGTTTATCCTGTAATTTTTTTTAAGTCACTAATGCCCAAAACAATAATACAAAGGCCACTCGCCCAGTTCTATATTTTATTTATTGTATCTATATGTGCAGGCATGGTGCAGGGGTGTGGTGGTACTCTTCTTTAAGAAGGGTGACAATGCCCGGCTGAAGAACTATAGGCCCATCTCACTTCTTAGCCATGTCTACAAGTTGTTTTCAAGAGTCATCACGAATCGTCTCGCGCTCAGGTTTGACGATTTCTAGCCTCCCAAACAAGCCGGATTCCGAAAAGGCTTTATCACCGTAGGCCACATACATACGCTGCGGTAGGTTATACAGAAGACCGAAGAGTATAATATGCCTCTCTGTTTTTTGTGGACTACGAGAAAGCCTTCGATTCGATTGAGACTTGGGCTGTACTGCAGTCTCCCCAACGGTGCCAGATCGACTACTGGTACATTGAGGTGCGCCATGTTCGTGAATGGGCGTTATCTGGCATATCTGGCACCAGGGGCTCTACTCTCTATCACAGTCAACGAAGTGACGGGCCCCGTCCGAAAGTACTCCGATGCTTCGGAGTGAAAAACAAGTGTTAATTTAAATTTTTCAGACGGGTATGAACTCATCGGGAGTAGGTACAACTGTCAAATTGTGTTGCCATTCAGTAGTAGTTCGGGTCCCGAACCAATCATCCATCCGTAGGTGTTATAGTTAGTAGGAAACTCCCGTAATGAAGGCCGAAACTACGGTCTTCGGAAACTACGGACTTCGTGCTTAAGGAGTACATCCCCCTGACTCCTACGGTCGAAAATACATTTTTATAAACAGTGGCTGAATGGTTGTAGACAATCCTATACCAATGTGAAACGGGTCAAGTAATACACACAAATAATTGTGTTTCCCAAAATAGTTCATCAATTTTGTAACACTTATTGATTCTTATCAATAAATCACAATTTGTCACTACCCACGCAACTTATTATTAGTGGAGATCTATCATTACGATGTTTTGATTCTAATAACGCAGTTTGTAGTTACGTATGTCAAAGGCTATAATTAGAGACACATTCAATACACACTTTGATAGTGTGACACTTTTTCACACTTGTCAAATTTGAATTAATTTAGACAAATGATGAGAAATTATATTTTACATTCAAAAGATTTTTTATCATGAGTGGAGTTTTGATTGTAATAACGGAAAATTTAAGATTATTTTAGGCCAAAGGTTACAATTAGGTACACGTTTAATTGACACTTTGACAGTGTGATAATTTAACAAATTTTCACACGTATCTTAATTAAGAGAGTGTAATATGATTGACACATTGATAGTAATGTATTTTGATAATTTAAAATAAAAGCACGTGTAATATGATCTATCATTATGTTGTGTTGATTGCAATGGCGTCAGTTATGTTGTTATTTGAAGTCAAAGTTACAATTAGAGAAAAATTTAATTGACACATTGATAGTGATGTGTTTTGATAATTTAAAATAAAAGCACGTGTAATATGATCTATCATTATGATGTGTTGATTGCAATGGCGTCAGTTTTGTGGTTATGTATAGGTCAAAGTTACAATTAGAGAAAAAATTATTGACACATTGATAGTGATGTATTTTGATTATTTTAACAACCCATGTCTCATTTAAATTGAGGACACGTGTTAAAAAATGTGTTTTTTTTGTTTGGAGACTGTCAATAATAAATTTGTGATGATATTTACTTTTATTTTCATTCATAACTAAGCTTTCCCCCCCGGATTTGCTTCCGTGGCCCACTCTCCATCCAGGACATGTTTTCGGGTAAAAAATTACCTATATAACTCCGGAATAATGTAACTTTCCATAGGGGAAAGAATTTTTAAAATCGGATAAGTAGTTTTTGAAAAACAAACTTACAAACAATCAAATCTTTCCTCATAAAAATATTTTGTTAAAGTTTTGATTTAGTTCTTTTTTGTTTGAAAAGTGACTTTGTCGAGAGTGTTCTTAGCTTGTTGTTGTTGTGTGAAAATGTTTGATGAAAATCCAGTTCAGCCCTTCAAAAGTAATACTAATTTTACTCTTTAAATCGGTGTTCTTTTACAAGATATCTTTGTCATAATTACGTGTTTCAATAGATTGTCGATCAAAACGTGTCTACTAATAGGTATTTATTTTTATTTAAAACCCCCCGACTCAAAAAATATCATAAAATGTAAAAAAAAAGCCTCGTAATCGCGTCGGGGGACCGCTAAGTTAATAATCTAAATAATAAATACTTAACTTTGGGGATTTAAGGCTCAAACTTGATACGAATTATGTAGAAGTAAAATAATTGTTAAATATAAAAAGTTAATTCAAAAAATCAAAACACTCGACTGCTTAAGAAACGACCTAAAAAAGAAGACGTAAACAAGAAGAAAATCATGCTGAGCAGTCGGAGGATATATATATTCGCGAACTGGCTGACCAAAACCAGATGTCATCAATCAGATGTGTAATAATCATCAAACATGGCCAACGCGTTTGATCTCTAGTAAGCCACATAGGAACAAATATACATCCATTAATAGACTAATAAACACATTACCCTCCTTCGGCAGTCGGATAAAAGCCCGTAAAGGACAGCAAAGAAAAGTAGTGCAAAAATTAAATTGACAATAACTATTGCGAGTAATTTGATTCCATGTATTGATTTTTGTTGTTATCACTTATTATTTATGCGCGGAAAAGTGAGGGACCGTTCTATTTTGCCATGCCTTTCTGACAACATAATTATATTTTGCATCGGATCCTTTTTAAATGCATATGCCATATGTAAAATATGATTTTATTAAATCAATCTGCCTTTTATCAACTATGTTAAGGTCAGCTATTTTAACAGGATGCATCATCATCATCATCAATAGCCTTTAGATGTTCCCACTGCTGGGACCCAGGCCTCCTTTGGGAATGGGCCGTAATCCACCACGCAGGCCCAATGCGGGTTGGTCTCAGTCAGTACCGAATGCATTTATACCTCCATATACGTCCAGGTACCAGTATTTTCTTGGAGCGACTTCTTATCTGACCCCCACAACACGGTTCTCCTTCGCAAGAAAGGTGTTAGATTTTCCGGCTTTTGACTATACTTAACGACTATCTAGAAATTACAGCCGGGACCTACTATGAAATATAAGGTTATAACATCATTGATTGCCCGAACAGGCATTTGGTTTCAAATCGCGGTTCAATGTTCAAATATTTGCACATTGAATATTTTGAGGTTTGGTTTCAATAGAGTGTAACGTTGTGAATTACCTGTTTTGGTTGGTGGTTCACTAACAACCTGTGAACAAGCGCTTACATTGAAAGTTACAGGCTGTTTATTGATAGACTAATTTAGTTTATAGAGAGGTTTATATTGGGTGTACTGTATACGAATTTGACGTGATGATGTGTTATGAGTAAAACGTTTGTTAGGTTAACCTGCATCTATTTTATTAGTTAACTGGCTGACCCGGCAAACTTTGTTTTGCCATAAAAACACCATACATTCATCTTCCCTACCCTACCTATCCTACTCTACCCTACATGCCCAACCCAATCCTACCCTACCTACCCAACTCTACCCTACCTACCCAACCCTACCCTACCTACCTACCCTGCCTACCTTAAACTACCTACCCTATCTTACCTACCCTACCCTACCTACCAACTCTACCCTACCTACTCTACCTACCCTACCCTACCTACCCTACCCTACCAACTCTACCCTACCTACCCTACCCTAGCTACCCTATCCTACCCTAGCTACCCTATCCTACCCTACCTATCCTACCGTACCCTACCTACCCTACCCTACCATACCTTACTTACCCTACCTACATACCTACCCTACCTATGTAGATAAGGTACCAATTTTTTTATTTTTTTTTCATAAGTACCTTCTCCTAACAATAACAAACACAACAAAAAATGAATAAGCGAAATCGGTCCAGCCGTTCACGCGTGATGCCGTGACCAAGGGAAATAGGGATTAATTTTTATATATATAGATAAGTTGAAAGCATGAATGAACATCGAGTAACATACTGGATTTTCTTTCATGCTTTTAACAATAACTGAAGTTATTACAAAAATGCTAGTTGATGTGATGATAAAACAAATAAATAAATGATATATTTTACTATCGTAGCCATAATGGAGCCATAGACAATCTTGCAAAAACATCTGATTAAATAATGAAGTGAATATTTTTTTAGGTACGAGTATATCTAAAAATATACACCATAATTGTAACGACTGGAATACGCATTTCAGGATTTTCTAAAAATACCCTAAAATACGCACCCTTTCATCATACCAAATTATCAAAACAACCGAGGCGAAACCGCGGCATGAAGCTAGCTTATTAAACAAACGTACATATATATATATCAACATAAAGAGACATTATAAATATGTCTGGTTGAGACGCTACGTCCGCTCTTTTCCCACTTTGAATTAAGAACAAGGGCTTGACATAGAGCTAGGAATGTTATACAGTTGCCTAACGCGAGACTGGTCCTTTGTCAGTGTGAGATTTAGTTAAAGTACCGAGTGAGTGAGTTCGCGTAACTGAATTTTGGCTGAACATTATACCTGCTTAACACTTCTTTTTGCCATTCACATTGTAATAAGAAGAAGAATGGTAGTTACAATCATTCTGTACTCATCTATTTATTAAAATAAGAATATCAGAAAATACAATGCGCCGATTGTGTGGCAAACTTTTGCTTGTTTTTTGATAATGGTTTTAGGAACAATCAAAAAATCTCTTCAAACAAACTTGGCTTTACTTTTATTTTGATTTTCCTCAAAAAAAGTTAAACAGGAATACGTTCATAAAACTCATAAAATTTTTTTGATCGATATATTACCGTAACGGTCCGGTGATCATTGGCGCTAAATTCCTGTTCTACAAAACTCAGAAACAAAAAAAAAAACAAAACATTCCTTTCCACTTGAAAAAAACACGAAATACTTATTAAAACATCCTTACTCAGCTTCAAACTGGCTAACACCAAAAAAATACAGCAAAATGTCTGGAAGGACCAGAATTTGCTCCGTGTACCCTATCTAGTATTTTAGAAAGTCAACGAACCAGGTAATGGGAACAACACGTTTCCCTTACCTACCAATTTGTTCCGGCACCTGTGTCTGGTTATCCCATACATGTCGAGCTTAATCTCAAGATTAAACTTTAAGATGTAAACAAAGTTATGTTTACATAAACACAGATGTTCTGTTCTGAACTGTTGTGTTTAATGGCGAGATTTAGGATCTCGGTTTGAGTGTCAAAGGAAGTTGTTATGAAATGGTTTTGAAAACGTTTGTGGGGAAGTTTTAATTGCCGTAGCAATTTTAGGTAATTTGATTGGCTACAGGTGGGTATGCCACGTAATATTGTGATTTCTAATTTATAGGCTAGTTATTTGAGCCCGAAAGACTAAATAAGCTAGAGTAATTAATGAATTTTAATATATATCCACCTACCAACCAACAAACCAACGAGCTTCCCACCAATAAGAATTGGGTCATGTTTTTACTTAAGGGCCTACATACCCTTTAGTGCCGTAAAACGGTAACTTTCTAAAGCATACTCCTTAGTAACCGCTAGGTTAAAAGGTTTGAAAAAAATATTTGTCATTGATTCATGTACATTATTTTGAACATAAGGTTTTTTCGTG
Organism: Orthosia cruda; assembly: GCA_964057195.1. NCBI lineage: Eukaryota > Metazoa > Arthropoda > Insecta > Lepidoptera > Noctuidae > Orthosia > Orthosia cruda. The sequence continues at coordinate 44,314,874 of OZ059828.1, read as the reverse complement.
TAACTAATAGTTTTGCTTTAAAAAAATAATTAACAACACGATATCTTTTCGCATTTTTTGGAATCTCCTCAAAACGACTTGGATGTTTCAAAATATTTTTACACAGAAAAAATACTAGCTGGAAGTTCTTCATAACTAACATAGCATATGTAAATCAAATAAAATTTTGCAAACAAAACTGTTCAAAACAAAAGGAGATTCAATTTTGGCATCGAGCGGGCACACGGTCAGTATTGTGTTAACATTGGGGCGTATATAGCGCCTAAATTAGATTTTTATTTAGTAACAGGCCACCACACGGTAGGTGACCACTACTAACCAATGGTTAGTAGTGGTCACTGCGAGATAATTGTCACGGTGATGTGCTGGACTTTGGAGTAGTTCCATAGGTATGGAACTACTCCAAAGTCCAGCACCAGTAACTCCTAACTTAACTCGGGTCCCGGGATAAAGCTACTTGGAAACACGGAGTCAGGCTGGCTAGAAATTCCTCTCCGTAGCTGGTATTTACTAGATATAATAATGTTTGACCAAATTAAGCCCAGCTTAGCTTTAGCAAGTCTGGTTTTTCGTACCAGCCAGGTTCAATCTCACTTCACCCGTTCTTACCTTTATCAAACTCTCTAGACTGTGGTTTCTTCAGCAGCACAGGTTCGTGGTCCTCTCTCCTCCACGTGATCTTTGGAGGTGGGTGTCCAGTCGCCTTGCAGGTCAATGTGGCGTTCTCTAACTCTTGGACTGACACGTCTCCTGAAGTCTCGTCACTCATGATGTCCGGTGGCACTGTGGACAAATAAATCATGATATTTATCTGGTTTTATGATTCAGATGCTCGGCAGACTTTACCTTGAGTATCGAGGCAGAGGAAAAACTTAACCTGCCAAATATATTTTTTGTCTGAAATAAGGCTTTAAGACTGAATTTTGTGTCAAATCAGCCTAAATGAATGAATGATCAGCCAAAATGATAAATTCCAATAAATATTCATTCCTTTAAGGGGATGCATTTTCAAAAGTTCTTCCTTAACGGTAACCTTCGTCAATAATTTATGGTAAAAACACTTATCAACATCATGCTGCCAAACACAGTGATTTAGGTTTGGCGTCGATTTAATCAGTAAGTTAATCTATACCAATATTATAAAGCTGAAGAGTTTGTTTGAACGCGTAATCTCAGGAACTACTAGTTGGAATTGAAAAATTATCACACGCTACGACCAATAGGTGCGGAGCATCAATGAAAAATGTTCTAAAAACGGGGAAAATTTATTATTTTTGAGAGCATCTGTTGCGTACACTGCGTAAAAGGTTAAAGTTACGCAACAATCATGTATGTAGGGGTAGGTAGGGTAGATGGGTAGGTAGCCAGTTGACGGGAGCGAAGCCGCATGGGACAGCTAGTTTAAGATATTTATGAAGCAGGTTCTAAGGCTAAAATATTGCTATCCAACGTTCTTCAGGCAGCAAAATTAAAACTTACATTTTAAAGAGACCGAAAACAAATTACCATTTTAAAGGCACTAAAGGATCTACATAGCCCTACGCCAATCCCCTAGACAACCATGAAACTAAGTTAAGCATTTATATGAACAGCCTCGTAACACCTTCTAGACTACATAAAAAATGTACGAAATAACCTAAAACAAAAACTGGAAGATAAAACGTACACACGACTCACCGCAAGAGGCTGGCAATTTTTAACGCGAAAACTTTTTTGTACCACTGCCGGGGGTGAACCACGGTGACGAGGGGCGAAAAAAAGGTGAGGAGGGCCGAAAAAAAGGTGAATTTTCACAATATTGTTGTGATTTATCGTACCGCGCACGTTGTAGAAACTTTTTGGTACTTTAAGCGTTTTCGTTCGGCGCCAACGATTTGCATTCAACTGAGACCTGAATTTTGTTAAGTTTTGCTTTATTTATGATTCTGAAATCTTTGTTAATGTCGTAAAAACGTTTGTTACGGTTTGTTCTGGAATTGAATAAGTTGTTGTGAGTGTTTTGTTTTTACTTGGAGTGTAGGTGGAAGCGGTTTGTTTTGATGATTCACGAAATTTCATAACTAAAAATAACGAGGGTAGCTTGCCTATCAAACTACCACACTTTTATCTATTTTAAGGTTAAAACGATTATTTTAATATTAATTTGTTTTGATTATTTCATTTTATTAACCAGTTTCATTGTTTACAAAGATCCTGCTTCATAGTATTAGAATACAAGTCCATGCAACAATAATTCATATTGTAATGTAATCACAACTCACAAAAGTATTTTGCACACAACAGTTATCCAAGGTCTGTGGACCTGAGTTATGACTGTTGCTACCCCTATGATGATGACTGTTGCTACCTAGTTTAGGAGTTACCTAGCTGATTACAGTTACCTAGTTTAGGAGGCACCGTCAATTCAAATTGATTGTTTAAAAAATTATTCCTTCAAACCCTTTCATTTGATACCTATATAATGGCAGTGCACCAAAAATAACTAGTCCGCCATCTTGAGCCGTCCGCCATATTGGATTTAGAATGACGTCACTTAGCTAACCATGCATTGTCATTCAAACTAAACATGCATGCATAATTCATGGGACAACTGCTTTAAAATTTAGTTCCAAGATTTGACATTTTTATAACCCGCTTCTGCGTGAAAAGTGTTTCATCACCCCAATGGAACAGCATTGAGGATGGATACGAAGCTAATAAAATAACCGGTGTTGTCCTTATCGACCTGCCAGCGGCGTACGACACAGTTAATGTGAAAAGGCTATTATTCAAGTTAACAGCATTAACAGATGGCCATGCATTCATACGACTCCTGGGTGAAATGCTACGTAATCGACGCTTTATGGTCAGCTTAAACTCGAAAAGGAGCAGGTGGCGTATCTTGACGAATGGTCTACCTCAGGGTAGTGTCCTGGCTCCCATTCTATTCAACATTTACACTAATGATCAGCCCAGCACGACCAACACGGAAATATTCCTCAACGCAGACGACTTGGCGCTGGCCACAAGGACGACAAACTTTGAAGATACCGAAGCAAACCTTGAACTGGCCCTGGCGAATCTCAGTGAATACTACGAAGATAATGCATTAAGACCTAATCCGTCTTAAACGCAGTCGTGCTCATTCCACTTGAGAAATCGTCAGGCTGCCAGAAAATTAAACATCCAATGGCAAGGTGCTGACATTAAACACAATGATAATCTTGTCTATCTGGGCGCTACCTTAGACCGCTCACTGACCTACAAAAGCCACTGCGATAGTACTAAACTCAAAGTTAACACACGTAACAACTTGCTTCGTCGACTCACATCCACTTCCTGGGGCGCCTCCCCTCACGTCCTTCGTACATCTGGCTTAGCACTCTGCTTCTTGGCTGGCGAATTTGCCTGCCCAGTGTGGCATCGATCCGCTCATGCCCGAAAAGTAGATTTAGCCCTTAATGACACGTGCAGAATAATAACTGGGTGCCTTAAACCAACTCCAATTTCTGCATTATACCCGCTGGCAGGAATAGCCCCTCCGGAGGTCCGTAGAGAAGTTGCCTGTTCCTCCGAAAAGCACAAGCAGGAGACCGATAACCGCCACCTACTGTACAACGCGGAACAATCACGGGGGCGACTAAAGAGTCGAAACAGCTTCCTTAAGTCGGCTAAAACAACATACGACAACAGCCCTGGCGAAGCGCGTAGGAAATTGTGGCTCCTCAAATACCCCCCTCCAACTGACTATATGGATCCTGCAGAAAAGCTCCCAACTGGGCATAAAATGCCTTGGCATACCTGGTAATCCCTAAATAGGCTGCGAAGCCAAGTGGGCCGCTGTAGGTACAACCTGGTCAGATGGGGGTACTCCGATCAGCCACAATGTGACTGTGGAACCACACCACAAACGATGCCCCATCTGTTGTCCTGCTCTCTGTGCACAAACACCTGCACCATGAAGGACCTGTGCGAGGCCAACGCTAGGGCTGTCGACGTGGCTGAGTTCTGGTCGAAGTACAACATCTAATTTAAAATCTGAAAATGGAATCATCGACACGATGAAGAAGAAGAATGGAACAGCTAATGTGATATTTCAGATGCTAATATATCTCCGTGCCAAATTTCATCCAGATCCGTTCAGTCATTCTGGCGTGATTGATTAACAAACATACAATCACACACACATTCACCCAAACTTTCACGTTTATAATATTAAGTAAAATTATTATATTGAATTATATTGTCTTGAGCAACTTAAAATCCCTTCACTCAAAAATAAAAATGTTAAGCATAAATCAGACTTTCTTCTTGATGCATTTATCAAACCGAAACCTGTCTGCCTTTTTTCTAATATATTACGTTACTTAGTAACTGGCATATAAATTACTAAAACGTGCAAAATGCTAAGATTTGGTCACGCCATCCAAAATTAGGTCAGATTGATTAATGAAAAATATATTGGCTGAAGTTCCTTTTCCACTTTTTTGTAATTAAAAATAAGAAGCGGTTTGAGGAACTAATTAACGAGGGCTATGAATTATTCGCGTTATCTGAGATTTGTGAATAAATAAAATTAATTGTTCGTTTTTAAAATTGGGCCAAGTTAAGAGTGCCACTTCTGGTTTCTTGAAGTGTAAAATGTCACGTTGATTTTTCTCATTTCCTATGCAAAAATACAAAAACGCTATCTGTTACAACAGCACACCTGTAATTTCTGGTTTTAGTATAATACTCACAACGGATCTTTGTATCTCTGAACTGGCTGTAAGAGCCTGCGCAGTATCTATTTTCGTATTTTTCGTTTTTTTGTCGTTACGGTGGATCATTTACTGTTCGTGCTGTCCGCCTCTGGAATAATCTTCCTCATTCCATACGGGATACTTCACTAGGGATATTCAGGAGAATAATTAAGGAACATTTCCTGTCAACATGATGCAATTAATATGTATGTATTTTAGATATATGTATATATTATGTTTATGCATTATGTGCTGTACACGTATTTGTGTAGTGTATTTAGTTAGTAAGATTTCAAATGTTTTTAATATTTGTTGTGCGCTTTTGTTAACTGTCCTTATTTTGTAAATCTCTCTTTAGCACTGAGGTTTGCTGTCAGAGAACCTAATTATAGGTTAAGCTCGCCTGTGTACATAAGTTTTCCTTTTGTATTTTTAAATGTTTATTTTGTGTACAATAAAGAATATGAATATGAATATTTTTGTGTCAATATTGAAAGTGAAGTTATCATTGTATAACTGTTTCTTTCACTCGCTTACGTTTGTCGCATCATCCTATCTCGCTTAGTCTATGCAGTTAAACTGTTTCTTGCGCATTAATTCACAGAACCAACTTCAGAGACACAAAGATCCACTGTGAATATTATACAATAGTATCTAAAAGTTAGATTGTATTATACAAATATTGGAACTAAAAAAATAAAGATGCTATGCAAGCGCAATAGACGTTTGTGTACGTAGTAACATCACCGTCATCAGCCTTTTAATGATCCCATAGATCGGACGGGACACAGGCCTTCTAATCTGAAACCATGCTTGTGATGACCCGTAAGGCTACTGCTCAAGACTTAAAAATTATATTAAGAAAAGCACTCCAAGAACTTAAAAATCCTCAAAAGCAATGGCGGGAGATGTTGCAAGAGACAGAGAGGATTGTGAAGTAGAAGTTGAGAACATTTTTTTTAAAAACACCATTCTTAACCGGGAGCTAGTTGATCTTAGTTAGCGATACCAGAATGTTTTGGATGAACGCGACCAACTGAGAGTACTCAAGGATGGTTTCAATAACTGCAGTTATCTATATGAGGGTTTAAGTAAAGTTAGGGATGTAGAAGAAGAATTGATTCACGAAAATACTCATATTTTTAAATTACAAAAAGAACAGGAATCAAATTCAATACCTACAATTGACCTAACTGAAGATTCTTTATTGAATCCTCCTCTCTGTGAGAGGGAATGGGAAGTAATCCACCACGCGGGCTTAGTGCGGGTTGTTGGATGTCACGTCTTCTTTGTTTTGGTTCTAGGACATGCCGGTTTCCTCTCGATGTTTTCCTTCACCTTTTTGTGTACGTACTATCTTACTTATATTATCATTTCTGTTAGTTAATCTGTGGATAATGATGCTTTGCGATGTAAAACTATGTACAAGTTTGGTATAGTATTCAGCATACAAATACCATGAAAAACATGTAGAACTGGTTTTCTTACAAAAATATTTTAACTAGGTTTTCGACAATAGGTCTGAAAGAGTTAAGACGGACTTCCTTTTAAAAAACTACACGTTATATTATTATGCTTTGTATTTATAGAAAAGAAACATTGATTTCAAAATGGCTACTGTCGCTGTCGTATTGAATACCGGTTCGATATGCTACATGTCCACGTAGGCTGCACTATTTTTAAACACTTCGCCTGAATATTGAACTACACATTATATTATTATGCTTTGTATTTATAGAAAAGAAACATTGATTTCAAAATGGCTACTGTCGCTGTCGTATTGAATACCGGTTCGATATGCTACATGTCCACGTAGGCTGCACTATTTTTAAACACTTCGACTGAATATTGAAAGGGCTTCAAGCGGCATGAACGTTGCGCGTATCAAACTAAAATAACGTACGGAATTTCCCTTCATTGAATTTGCAGGACTATAAATAACAGTGCACTTTGAGAGGCTGATGTTGTCAAATTAAATTATTAAGTGTACACCACAAATGTAATGAGTGAAAAAAACTGAAAAAGTGCGTGTCGGACTCCGAACATTTAGGTTTTCGTACCAAACCGCAAAATCAAGTTGGTTGCAATAGGAAAAATTAGGGCATTTTAAGGAAAAATCTCATTTTATCAATATATTGGTATTTGTTGGTAAAATATACGTACAATAAGAATATCACCCAATTTCAAGTTCATATGTCAAGTTAAAACATTCTTCGGTACAAAATTTTGTAAAAAACATAATTAAAAAGATCAAATAACCCGACTGCTTAAAAAGCGAACTAAAACAAGTAAAATTTAAAAATTTAAAAAACCCCCGACACATTTATCTTGCGAAAACATCCCGATTCAAACAGTAAAACGCCCATAACTTTTGAACGGCTGAACCGTTTTTTTTTAAACATAGCTAAGAACACTCTCGACACAATCACCTTTCCAACAAAAAAAACTAAATCAAAATCGGTTCATCCGTTGAGGCGCTATGATGCCACAGACAGACACACAGATACACAGATACACAGACACACAGATACACAGATACACAGATACACAGAAACACAGCAACACACCTCAAACTTATAACACCCCTCTTTTTCCGTCGGGGGTTAAAGACGTAAACAAGAAAAAATCATGCTGTGCAGTCGGAGGATACATATTCGCGAGCTAGCTGACCTAAACCAGATGTATCTTCCGACTGCACAGCATGATTTTCTTCTTGTTTACGTCTTTTTAGTTTGCTTTCTAAGCAGTCGGGTTTTTTGCTCTTTTTTTAATTTTTATTTAGTAACAACTTTTTAGTTATTTTTTTCTAAATTAGGTTCATTTAACCATATAAGTGTCATATATTTTTGAAATTACCTCTTAAAACCCTTTATTTTGATACCCCACACGATGGGTTTAGAAGAAACAAAAAAAAAATCCTCCACAAAATGGCGCCCAAAATCCGCCATTTTTTCTTTTCCAATTTTCATGTAGCCAGTGACACTCGCAGGGTTAAGACGAATCAACTGACGTAAGAATCATCAAAATCGGCCAATGCCTTTGGTCTCTAGAACGCCACATAGGAACAAACATACTTACATACATAGACTGATAAACACATTACCCTCCTTCGGCAGTCGGGTAAAAAAGCTGACTTTGGTTGCTTTTATTTCCTTTGTTTCCCAATATTTTTTAAAACAAAATATACATCATTTATCTACTCAACGGGCTCCAAACAACGATAGGCACTCGATGGGGTAGGTTCAAGTTTTTTGTCACGCCTGCCTTTATTTTAAAATTAAGGTTCCCCTAGTCGACGACGGCACGAACTATTTGCGCGCGAGGTTAAAATGCATGCTATCTCATCCGTCAACATATGCGAAAGAGATAAATGCTGTGATGAGCAGTAAGAAGCTAGTGCACGTACAATTAGCACTTTTACAAATTTGCATCGAAATGGATGATGATTTAGGACGAAAACGAGCGCGCGAAATTTAATAAACAGACCTTTTGGAATCTGGATATCATGACAAAACGAATATATTTTCAAAATATTGTTTTTTGCATTGTTGAATTTACTAATCTATCGCTGTATGGAGGCCGTTTTGCAATTTTCCTTCTTCTTATGGTATTTATTTCCGCCCAAAGATGAGTTAAAATTAGCGTTGAAATGTGAAACTTCGACGCTCGTAACTTTCAAATATTTTAGTTTTTTGTTTCCATACAGGGCTAGATAATGATGAGAATAATTAAATATTATATCAATTTTAGGGTTCCGTACCCAAAGGGTAAAAACGGGACCCTATTACTGAGTCTCCGCGGTTTGTCACCAGGCTGTATTTCATGAACCGTGATGGCTAGACAGTTGAAATGTTCACAGATGATGTATTTTTGTTGCCGCTATAACAACAAGTACAAAAAACACAATCAAATTAATATTTAAGTAGGGCTCCCATACAACAAACGTGATTTTTGTGCCGTTTTTTGCGATAATGGTACGGAACCCTTCGTGCGCGAGTCCGACTCGCACTTGGCGGGTTTTTTATTTTGAACTTATATCGTCAAACTGTGGAGTATTCGCCAGACTAAGTTTGTATGGAAGAATGATTGACTAGTGTTACATAAAAAAAATGCCAACTACAACACAGTATAAGCTACACACACTGCTTACACTGTGACAATTTGAAGACTGTACGAGTAGCTACAACCGTTGGGCTGTAAAACTTGTGTGACAGACAACGGACAGACAGACAGACACGTGAGTGACAGCGATTAGTTCCGTTTGAACACTTCGGATACGGACGAAAAAAGAATTTTCCTAACTTATTTATAATTTAATTATGTTGTTTGGTTTATCCATAAAATTAAGAGTTACGATTTTTGATCCAGGTTTTTGGACACGGGGTGGCGAAATACCGCAGCGGAGATTTACCGTCAGCGCGAGAGATATTTTAACGCACATGCACGTATGTACGCAAACATAGGTACACTACAACTATTTTATTAATGTGCCTTGGCAAACTTCGTGTTTACAACTATTTCATTAAGGCGTCTATATTCTCCAATGTTAACGCAGTACTGGCCGTGTGCCCACTCGGAGCCAGAATATCAATATTGAACCTCCTTTTGGACAGTTTTTTTTGCAAAATATTCGTTGATGTACTTAAGCTATTTCAGTTACAAATAAATTCTAGCCATAATTTTCTCCGTGTAAATATATTTTTAAACATCCCAGTCGTTTTGGAGTAGTTTCCAAAAATAGCGAAAAAATATACAATAATAAATATATATATTTTTCAAAACTTTTAACCTAGCCGTTACTAAGGAGTATGCTTTAGAAAGTAATCGTTTTACGGCACTAAAGCGGTGGAATGTCCTTAATGTCGCTGGGCAAACTTCGTGTTTCGTCAGTTATCGGATTTCTGTCAGCTGTCCTTTGCACTTGGTGCAGGCTGGACGCTCTCAATCAACTTGGAAGTCTGATAGAAATCCGACGACTGACGAAACATGAAGTTTGCCGAGGGACTTTAAGAAAATAGTTGTACTGTACACGCTCTGTCCCCTTGCTCCCATAGTCGGATGGGACCACAATTCGATATCACTGATCAGGCGAAGGGCCAAAGTTTACTTTCCGAGGCAAGAGGGTATCACATCGTCAACTTCCAAGACTCATTGGGTTTTTTTATACCCAAGGGCTAAACATGAATCACATTATAACCTATATATAAAGCAATAGTTTTGTACCTAGAAATAAAACGTTATAAATAATCAGCAAGTTACGTTTTCAAATTACGACCCTTCGTACGAGTATATAATATATTTACCGAGCTATTATCTATCTGGGCCACGCTTCAAGGTTCTTCAAACTTTTCAACGTTTGTTATTTTTTTATGTAAGCCAGTGTTAGTCGGATTTATCAAATTGGGTACCTACTTGGTAAGCTTTGCTGAGAATTAAATAGTTAGATTGTTTCAAAATATTTTTATGATGATGTACCTGCTACACTTTTAAATGATTTTCAGTTACTGTGTAGCTTCTGCCAGCTCTTCACCCGCGTAAACGTCGAAAATTATCCCGAAAGTATCCTATGTGCTATTCTTCACTATAATCTATCTCTGTGCTAAATTTCATCGAGATTCGTCCAGCTGTTTGAGCGTGAAGAAGTAACAAACATACAAATACAGACACACAGGCTCTGCTTTGTTCAGGAAGTTTTTGGATACACAAGCTAAACTTTTAGTAATTTTGTACTTACTTTTACGTACTTCTAAAACAGAAGTTAGAATATGTTAAATGATCGTGATCGATAGTTAAAAAATAAGTTGTAGATCACTAAACACGCCATGCCGCGCCTTTCCATGGCTAGTCACTGAGGTGATAGATGGAGTGGCATCCTGGAATATGAGGCCTTAGTTCGAGTTTTTTAACGTAAACGATCGCGTGAACGTTCACGTTCTCTTATGTCAATTTATATATGTCGCTGGGAAATGAGGGTACCAGGGATTTCACGAAATCCCTAGGGACACCACGAAATCTCGTTAGATTTTGAATAATCTTGTTTCTTACGTCTTCTAACTATAAATGTTTGGTGATATGACAAAATCCTAAAGTAATGTCAGTGGTATGTCGTATCACTAAACTAAATCTAGTAAAATGGCAAAAAACTGACACTAGAGAATAAGATTCGAGTGGATATGGTGTTCAAGAGAAATTGCAATTTTCTCTTAAGGCCGTAACCTGACCAAAACACCGCCGTGAACATTCCTGGCGCCCTAGCGGCACACTGGTGGCGCATGAGTTACGCCCTGATTTTAGAATAAAATCTTTATAAAATCGAATTTTGGTATTTTGAAAAAAAAAACTTACAATAAATATGTTCGTTATTTAATTGTCCATCCATTAGTGTTAGTTCAAACACTTTACGAGGAGATGCATGCTATAAATCATTATTTCTCATTTTTATGGTTTTGTTGGAAGGGGATTAGTGAAACATATACTTCATAATAAAAATGAAATCTATCATTTTGGAATCTGTAATATGAAGAAATTCCAAAAAAAACAAAAACAGGTATCTATTGCGTACTATCAAAAAAAAAAGGATTTTTTTTATGATATGCTAGAAGACTTATTTGCCATCGCAGGTGGAACTTCAAGAGGTTGACACAGAAGATGGGGATCTGAAAGATAAAATAAAAGGCCTATCCCAGCTGCCCCTGAAATAGGGCGATAAATGATCAGTGAACAATGAATGATGAATGAACAGTAAGCGAACCTATTGCAATCAACCGTTGATTTACAATTCCAAATTCGGTTTGTTACTTAGAAATCCCAATAATACTCTATAACATGAACTGACAAAACTAACAAGCTTTACACGTTAACATCGTTTAAAGCCGTGCTCAAAATGTATCAACATTGTAAGGGAATAGAAGCGCACGTGCATTTGCGGCCGCCAATCAAAATCCGACAGCGACGATCAACGTTTGATCAATGATCCGTGGTTTAAAATTTTATTTGGTGTCACTGTACGGTGACCAGGCTTTCACAAGTAGAACTTTCTGTGATGGGACGATATTTTAAAATTTAAACTTATATTGTAAAGAGGTTTTTTATTTGTTTGATCCGATTATTTTACTAATAGAAATATGCAGTTTCATCGCTATGCTCCATAGGCTTTTAAATAGGTATATCGAAAAATATAATATTTCCTGCAAGATGGGCCAATACGAAGCCGCAGAATAAAAATATATATTAATAAAATTCCGAGTATTATTTTAAAATCGATTTAAATAATAGCTGATTTTGAATAAAAGGCTGACTGGCTGGCTGTCTATCAGCAAGATACCAAGTCTTGAATGCAACAGGATGTCAGCCAGCATGTAGAAACGACGAATGAACAAGAGGCGAATCACATCACTTCTGATCCTGCATAAGTAACTGTGTGATGATCTCGACATATAAAGAGAGTCACGACAGAGAAGAAGAGAAAAGTATTTTATGTGCCCTCGAAACTCTGTAGCTATATCTCAATCCTCTACCAAAACATGGCAAACCTACAATCGCTTCCCAAAATGTTGTATCCCTGAGTGCAAAAACTGGTCGATCAATCATTACGGATTTAACTGTATAGACCAGAATTAAACCTTTATTGACACTGGACACGACGGCAATGGACGTGACAATCTTTTAACTATAATTTATATTTTTAATTTGTCTTTTTTGGGCCAGTGTGCACTTTTCAACCGAATTTTCAAAAAGGAGGAGGTTCTATGTTCGACTGTATGTATGTTTTTTTTATAAAAATGTCAAGCATTTGCATTCAGAAAGTATCATTTGGTGTATTGGAACTAATGAAGAAGACCACAGATGACCACTCGAAGTTCTCAATGATAAGTTTGTTTTGAGTAGGTACGAGATATATATCAAATAATTAAATTACTGTGATGAAGTAAATTTAAATAAATGGTAAAATCGAACTGATCTAGTGATGAAGCCAGAATGTAGGCACCGGTACTCCGTAATAAAACAATGTTTGTTACAAAGCGAAAAATAACTTTATTTTCGGCAGTCGGTGGAAAAACGAAAAAATATAGATACCAAAGACACCGACTTCCGAAAAGACAGTAGTTTTTTCGCTTTGTAGTGTTTTGTTTTGGAAGTCGGTTTAGTTATTTGTTGAAAAAATATTGAATTTCGAAGGAGATTTGAAAAAGATAACGACTGTCGGGTCAGCTTTCTAGTATTTAATATTTAATGGGTTTGACATGCTGTAAGTGGTCTATAAAATAGATTGAAAAAGTTTATTTCGTAGTCCGATTAAATAGAGTGAATCGTATTTATGTGTAAAATTCAGCTACAGGTTTAATGGCAAATTATTATTTTTCACAGTACTGTCTGCATAAATATTTACTTTTTCGAGATGATATTACGAAACTAAAGACCATTTAAATCATTTTTACTATCACATTTTTTTTAAATTATTACTCAATCCACAACGACAAAATAATAGCCTCAGGCATTTTCTACCAGTCAGCTATAATAATTTTCGTTTTGAATTTTTGTTTTATAATTTTAAATACTTAAAAGTCAACAACTAATTATAAGACAGCTACAAAATTAAAGAAATTACAAATAAAAAACGCGTAAAAACGAATCCAACGCCTTGAAGTGGCTCCAATGTGGAACAAGTTCGAAATTGGAAATACTAGCGACATCCCGTCTGAGGCATGCAAAACGGAGGTGCGAATAAAAGTAAATTGGTAAACTTTAAGTGTACAGTAGCCTGTACAAATAGTATTGGGAATTGAGGGGCCACTAGTAACTCGGACAAGAGAATTTGAATTCAGAATACTATTACGTATTTTAATGTTTTTTTGAAAAAGATGACTTGGAATTGTGTTTTTTTAGGTTATTTTGTTTTACGTTCACTTTACATTAGAAAAGTTCTTGGAAGGGCTATAGGACTTAAGGAAACATTTGGCTAGCTGAGAAACAAGAAAGGGAATCAATAATAATGGTTGAGATGCAGGGTACGATCAAGGATTTTTGCCGGACGTCATGAAACACAGTAAAGTAGTTCTATTGTTTTAAGCCGTGGAAAGCAAATAAGCCAATAATTATAGGCCAGTGTCAATCCTGCCGGTTCTCAGTAAAGTTGTCTAAAGTAGTTCGAAAAGTTAATGCCCAAACAATTGTTGCGTCATTTTAACAAACATTCAGGTTTCATCAAAGGGCGTTGCACAACTGAAGCTGGCATCACCCTAATAAAGAAAATTTTTAACGATTGGGAAGAAGCACAAGACGCCATTGGAATCTGTTGCGACTTTTTGAAGGAGTTCGATTGCATTAACGCACGCGTTGACGCTCGAGCACTATGGGATTAGATATACGAAAGCCAGGCAAGTTAAAGTTCAGGTAAACGGCATAAATTCGCTTGGGTCTGAAATGACAATGAGCGTTCCTCAAGGCTCGATGTTGGTTCCATTCCTCTTTTTAATTTAAATTAACGATTTGCCTCAATTACTACAAATCAACCAAAGGGTTCACGGCAAACAATTTGGTACTACATGAAAAATAAAACCAAATTTATTAGATTCACATTACTGAATGTTAGAAGTAGCGACATCAGATTGAATGGAGAAAAGCTGGACTTAATAAATCAAACAGTTTTCCTAGGAATCACTCTAGACGACAAATCACAATGGGATTCTCAAAAACATATCTTGAAGTCTGGCTTAGCTCAGCCGCTTATGCTGTTAGAAAGATAAGACAGTTAACGGATATCGAAACCGCACATTTGGTCTATTTTAGTTACATTCACAGCATTATGTTATACGGTATTTAGCTGTGGGTCGGGCGGTTGACATTAAGTCTATATTGCAAAAGAGAGTTATAAGATCCATATGAAAAAATTCAAAACGAAAATTATTATAGCTGACTGGTAGAAAATGCCTGAGGCTATTATTTTGTAGTTGTGTATTGAGTTATAATTAAAAAAAAATGTGATAGTAAAAATGATTTAAATGGTCTTTAGTTTCGTAATATCATCTCGAAAAAGTAAATATTTATGCAGACAGTACTGTGAAAAAATAATAATTTGCCATTAAACCTGTAGCTGAATTTTACACATAAATACGATTCACTCTATTTAATCGGACTACGAAATAAACTTTTTCAATCTATTTTATAGACCACTTACAGCATGTCAAACCCATTAAATATTAAATACTAGAAAGCTGACCCGACAGTCGTTATCTTTTTCAAATCTCCTTCGAAATTCAATATTTTTTCAACAAATAACTAAACCGACTTCCAAAACAAAACACTACAAAGCGAAAAAACTACTGTCTTTTCGGAAGTCGGTGTCTTTGGTATCTATATTTTTTCGTTTTTCCACCGACTGCCGAAAATAAAGTTATTTTTCGCTTTGTAACAAACATTGTTTTATTACGGAGTACCGGTGCCTACATTCTGGCTTCATCACTAGATCAGTTCGATTTTACCATTTATTTAAATTTACTTCATCACAGTAATTTAATTATTTGATATATATCTCGTACCTACTCAAAACAAACTTATCATTGAGAACTTCGAGTGGTCATCTGTGGTCTTCTTCATTAGTTCCAATACACCAAATGATACTTTCTGAATGCAAATGCTTGACATTTTTATAAAAAAAACATACATACAGTCGAACATAGAACCTCCTCCTTTTTGAAAATTCGGTTGAAAAGTGCACACTGGCCCAAAAAAGACAAATTAAAAATATAAATTATAGTTAAAAGATTGTCACGTCCATTGCCGTCGTGTCCAGTGTCAATAAAGGTTTAATTCTGGTCTATACAGTTAAATCCGTAATGATTGATCGACCAGTTTTTGCACTCAGGGATACAACATTTTGGGAAGCGATTGTAGGTTTGCCATGTTTTGGTAGAGGATTGAGATATAGCTACAGAGTTTCGAGGGCACATAAAATACTTTTCTCTTCTTCTCTGTCGTGACTCTCTTTACATGTCGAGATCATCACACAGTTACTTATGCAGGATCAGAAGTGATGTGATTCGCCTCTTGTTCATTCGTCGTTTCTACATGCTGGCTGACATCCTGTTGCATTCAAGACTTGGTATCTTGCTGATAGACAGCCAGCCAGTCAGCCTTTTATTCAAAATCAGCTATTATTTAAATCGATTTTAAAATAATACTCGGAATTTTATTAATATATATTTTTATTCTGCGGCTTCGTATTGGCCCATCTTGCAGGAAATATTATATTTTTCGATATACCTATTTAAAAGCCTATGGAGCATAGCGATGAAACTGCATATTTCTATTAGTAAAATAATCGGATCAAACAAATAAAAAACCTCTTTACAATATAAGTTTAAATTTTAAAATATCGTCCCATCACAGAAAGTTCTACTTGTGAAAGCCTGGTCACCGTACAGTGACACCAAATAAAATTTTAAACCACGGATCATTGATCAAACGTTGATCGTCGCTGTCGGATTTTGATTGGCGGCCGCAAATGCTCGTGCGCTTCTATTCCCTTACAATGTTGATACATTTTGAGCACGGCTTTAAACGATGTTAACGTGGAAAGCTTGTTAGTTTTGTCAGTCCATGTTATAGAGTATTATTGGGATTTCTAAGTAACAGACCGAAATTTGGAGTTTTAAATTTACGGTTGATGGAAATAGGGTCGCTACTGTCATTCATCATTCATTGTTTATTGATCATATGAAATCTACCATTTTGGAATCTGTAATATGAAGAAATTCCAAAAAAAACAAAAACAGGTATCTATTGCGTACTCAATAAAAAAAAAGGATTTTTTTATGATATGCTAGAAGACTTATTTGCCATCGCAGGTGGAACTTCAAGAGGTTGACACAGAAGATGGGGATCTGAAAGATAAAATAAAAGGCCTATCCCAGCTGCCCCGCATTTAATTATTAAGAGAACTGTCCCCCTAGCTAAGTTACAAACGTTTCGTACTCGTCTCTTTCTACAATCGTTAACGCCTTCTATTTGTATGGTCTGGTCCACGTGACTGAATGTTCAGATGTGTCATGCCCATCCATTGATTCGTTTTCTACTAGCGTTATCGATTGTAGATATCAACTTGGCTACAGGTGCTGTAGTATTTTGTGTTGTATCGACGCTGAAAACTGTGACAGTAAAAAAATATCTAAACCTACATAATTTGCAGTGGAATATAATTCAACCATAAAACGTTGAAACTGCAGTGATTAAAGCTGTAGTTATATGAATTGTTGCCTAAAACTCAAACTGAAACTTGGGAAACGCAGTTCTCATTAAATCTTTAACTAAACAACGTGTCTCAAGTTTACATTTAATGTCATGTAAAACGGGAGCGAGAATAAAAGTAAATTGCTAAACTTTAAGTACACTGCAGCCATACAGTTTAAGGCTCACTTCCGATCACAGCGGCTCCGGAGTTGTTGTCGCAGCAACACTAAAATTTGCGACAAGAAATTTTCGGCTACTTTGCTACCAGAGATGTGTTTTGCAGTTAGGTATCTTGCGAAGATGTGAAAGCTAAGCTATGAAACTATGTGACCATTTCCACTAATGAAGCCTCCTTCCAGTGTAGCGGTGCGAGTAATATGTGCTTTAAAGATGCGCCGCCGAAAAGTAGCTGAGCGAGGAAGATGCGCAACGCGAGCTATGCGATGCATCGGTATTAATTACTGTAGATACTCTGCTCTGCAAATAACAACACCACTTGCGCATCCATAGCTCCCATCTTATTATATAAAAAAAAATAGCTTAGTTTCCACTAGTGCTATCCTATGTGAAACAATGAATATAATTTGTTGATTTCAAACGCATCCATAGCAACGCAGCATAACACATTTCTGGTCAAAGTCAAAGTGATTCACGCGTTTGAGTCAAAATGCTGCGGCCGCTACCATCAAGGTGGTTTAAATAGAAAGCGAAAGCATATCACAAAGCGATTAAGACCTTTTTCCACGAATTATCATTATTGTGGCCGTCAGTGACGCTTTGAATGGAAGTAAAGTTTAATAGTGCTGGGAAACACCAGGTGATTCGATTTTATTTTATAGATCATTTTTTCGAAATGATAAGGAAGTATATAATTTCGATGGGATCCTTCGTAATTATAGTATCAGAGTTTTTCTATGAAATAAATTTTGATTATTTTCGGGCCTGCAGTAAAATCGAGCAATTTCCCAAAAATACATTGCAGGTATTACAAGGAAAATTAATTTCAAAACCAACACTGAATTTGGTAGAGAAACAATAAAATTTATTGATTTATTATATACTTTATTTTACACCACTAAAACATACAGGACAAACATTTACAAAAACAAGTGTACAATGGGCGGTCTTATCGCACTAGGCAATCTCTTACAGACAACCTTTGGATGGACTGAACAAGTGTAGATGAATTTAGGGCTGTCAGTGTACCAAATATCATAAATAATATTATTAAAATTGTTACCTAGAGAATAATTGAATGCATAAACTATGAGTAAATAAGGTATTTTATTTATGAGACTTAATTTATTTACGTTTACTAAGAATAATCATAAACTAAATGAGGTAATTTATCTATCAGTCTTAATATATTTATTTATTTACGTTTCGTGAGAGTAATTGAATAATCATAAACTAAATGAGCTTTTTGATCTATCAATCTTATTTTATAAATTTTTTGACGTTTAGTAAGAATTTCAATGAATCTGCCTAACCTTTTTCCCAACTATGTTGGGGTCGGCTTTCAGTCTAACCGGATTCAGCTGAGAACCAGTGTTTTACTTGGAGCGGCTCCTATCTGACCTCCACAACCCAGTATGGGTAACACGGTACCCCTTGGCTAGACTGGTGTCAGATCTCAAGCTTCTGACTACTCGTAACGACTGTCAAAGATCTTCAAATGACAGCCGGGACTAACGGCTTAACGTGCTTTCCAAAGCAAGGAGATAAATCGGTATGTTGAAATGGTCACCCATCCATGGACCGACCTCGTCAAGCATTGCTTAACCTTGATGATCGACCCGTGCGGTTGTTATTATTTAGCCAAGAGTTCCACGTTTAGTAAGAAATTACGTAGGTAAATAATTTTAATGGAGTTCCTATCATTTGTAAAATCTAGCTTCTGTTCATTATTTTAATCGCGTGGAAGTCGACCTACATAATTATACCTAATGACACTCGGCACCATTATTTCCGTAAACATTTTTGAAATCAGATTAGTACTTCTAGAGATGTCTTACTAACATTAAGCAATTTTAACTGATATATAAAAAAAAATGTTAATTAAAAAAATCAAAAAACCCGACTGCTTAAAAAAGCGAACTAAAAAGACGTAAACAAGAAGAGAATCATGCTGTGCAGTCGGAGGATACATCTGGTTTTGGTCAGCCAGCTCGCGAATATGTATCCTCCGACTGCACAGCATGATTTTTTATTTACAACTTTTTAGTTATTTTTTTAATTAGGTGCATTTAAACATATAAGTGTTATATATTTTGATTCCCCACACGATGAAAAAATATTTTTTTCTCCCACAAAATGGCGCCCAAAATCCGCCATTTTTTCTTTTCCAATTTTTATGTAACCAGTGACACTCGCAGGGTTAAGACGAATCGATTGACGTAAGAATCATCAAAATCGGCCAACGCGTTTGGTCTCTAGAACGCCACATAGGAACAAACATACATACATCCATATATATACATACATACATACATAGACTGATAAACACATTACTTTTCTTCGGCAGTCGGGTAAATATTAATATAATATCACCAATCTTTCTTGAGCATATTTTTTTTTCAAGTGAGTAAAAATATAAACCTCAACATCGCAAATACCTAATTCTATCTCCACCACAAGTTTGCCACAACTTGTACTTGTCCGGCGAGTCGAGTCACTCGACCGTAACAAATTGATGTCCCATCACTACATCAAAGAAACTTCTCCTTTGTGTAACGTGGTAACTTAGCTGCTTTAGTAACGTTTTATACTCGTAATGTCAGAGTCAATTTATAAGAAATCTAGCTTCTGCCAGCGGCTTCGCCCGGGTGTATTATACATATAAACCTTCTTCTACCTATTAAAAAAACTGCATTAAAATCCGTTGCGTTGTTTTAAAGATTTAAGCATACATGGGGACAGACAGCGGGAAGAGACTTTGTTTTATACTATGTAAGGATAAGGATATACCAGTTTATCAGTTTTCCTTTAGGCTAAAATCCTGAAATAATTGTATAGATTTGGTATAGCAGTTACATTGACATATTTTTATAGAATACACGTTATAAAGAGGGTTTCAGGGTGGTCTTTTAAAAGGAAAAAATGCCATACTCCGTGGTCTATTCCCCAAAAATCTAGGATCCTTTTGAATATTTCCCCACGATAAAAAAAACTATAAGTTACAAAAAGTTTATATTGTAAAGATATTTTACAATAGTACTAATATTGACAATACATACTAAACACGATGCTATAATGTATGCAAATTTTAAGCGTAAGCGAATGTCTGCAAAAGCTTGAAAAACTATTTATTAATTTGTAACCGGAGACCTTATCACATTTAAATAGTTTATGTTCAAGACTTCGAGTAGGTAACAGTTGCAGGAACCTATTTACTTGAAATTACCCTGAAGCGTCAAAGGCGAACTCTTCCAACATCGCGAGTAAGAGTAAGAATCTACTTTCCAATAATAAAAACCTCGAAAATGATCCAACTCCGTACAAAAAGGATAACACCGATTCCTTACTCAATGAAAAGCCAAAAAATTGGTTGCAAAATTTGGTCCTTCCTTAACAAAACGAAACAAACATAAAATGGGCTTTACAAAACTCTTCTTTATCTAACACCAATGAAGTTTACTAGAAGAAAACATTCGATTTCCATCGAATACAAGTTGAGATAGAAAGCAATCTTAAAGTTTTCACACTATTATGTTTCTATATATCTCTGTAACGTTTCTGTCGTCACTTGAGACCTCACAGATGGAGTTGAGCACAAACTTTATTTATACCCAAGTTCCTCGGAAAATTTTTAATGTTGAATTTTTATTCCTTCCCCTTTGAGGAGCGCTTTTACTTAAGAATTTTTCATTTTAAAATGCAATATGTGCTGGTTGTTTGATGTGCCATTTAGGATATTGCTATGTATATGTGGCGTTTGAATGTTTTCTTTGAGTTCCGTGAATGGACTTGTTAGTCCTGTAGGTCAATTCTTCGTATTTTTAGTGCTTCTAAATTAGGATTTGTAAGTGCTTCTTACTGCTTTGCCAGTTCAATTTGTTTGGCATGCAATTTAAATTAAGAATACGTCAACCTCATTTTTGAATGGCAGTTGCATTATAAAATTGACTAAGTTAACTTGAGAATATGTGATGAACTGATAAAACACGAAAATTACTTTTTATAATTATCACATTCTGACACTCAACCTCTTTTGATCATCCTGTTTTTATTTTGATGCTTTTAAAAAAAGATATCTTTATCTAATGTCTAAATTATCTTTGGCTGTGTTATATTAAAGTATGTAAATAAATCCTTATCAGTCACTTTGCCTTGACCGAACGCTTGTTCAATTTAGATGTCCATACACCTGAACAATAAGCAAGGACAACGGTTAGGCTTATGAACGTCACGACAAAGCAGACAAAGGCACCAGCGTGCCTGCACCTAGACCTACAGATAGATATCAAGGCACTTCAAGACAGATGCGCTTGTAAAGGCAACAAGATGTCAATTGCAGTTTAGTTTAGATCTGGGGATTGCCTTCTCCTGCTGAGCCATTGAAAGGGAACAGAATGGTGTTCGATCATCATGTTATAAATTGTTATAAATTTTTGTTTTTGTTTTGATGTTTGTGTCTCCTATACGAGTCAAAATAAAATATTTTTCTTACTTTATTGACCGGTTATCGCATTGATCCAGATTGTGATTTGAAAATGGTGCAAGGTTAGTTGTCCAATTTTTTTTGGCTCTATGAAATAAAAAGTACAAACATGTATTTCCATTCTACCTGCTTTAAGTAATGTAAACTTCGCTTACTTTTTCTTCCCTTACAAAAAATATAGTAATCTGAAATAAGCGGGTAAGTCCACTTGCACTAACCTGGATTATTTTAATAACTCTGAGTTATTTGCTATCACGGCCAACATAAGTGTGATTTAACCTCGTGTCAGCAACTAACTCTAAGTTAAGTTTTGGCGCAAGTAGGTCTAAGATGGTACTTATCGGGACTAACTGCCTAGGGTTCGCTAGACATACACTTATTGGATCTCTCCAGACTTTGTTTTTTTTATACGTACAAAACATCTATATGTCAGAGGAATAGAGAGAGAGTTTGATAAAAAGGCTGCGGACGAATCACCTTTAACTTTATAATTCAGTTTTGTTTAATTGGCAATATTTAGTTTCTGATAAAATCTGAGTTAGAATTTATTCGATTGACAACACTTTATTTTTCTTATGTCAAAATATTATAATAATAATATTTCGATTGGATGTTATAAGCTGTACTTTGCCGGATGAAAGTGAAAGTGGTCCATAATGGCCGCCTGAGTGGGGTCGTCCGCCATTTATTGTTCGCATACTAGTGTCGCAGACTAAACAAGAGCACGCGTCTTGGACGTTTTGTGGCGGAAAAAGTTGAGAAGTAGTTGCTTGGTAGCGTGTATGAACTGGAAAAGTGTGTTTTTGTTGCTCAATTTCGGTCCATTCATTGAGGCGAAAGCTCAGTTGGCTGCAGAAATGTTGGGGATTCTCGCAAAGGTGAGACGGTACTTCACACCTAAACAGCTGCTCAACTTGTATAAAGCGCAAGTTCGGTCGTGCATGGAGTACTGCTCTCACCTCTGGGACGGAGCAGCCAAATACCAGCTTGATGCACTTGAGTCGTTTGACAGACGGGCCAAGAGGCTAATTGGCAACGATGCACTGGTCGCGTCAAAGCTCCAGAGCCTCGAACATCGACGCCGAGTTGCCAGCCGTTTTTTATCGGTTACATTTCGGGGAGTGTGCGACGGAACTGCACAATTTGATTCCACCTAGCCCTATCCATCATCGGACAAGTCGTACGGCCATGGACCATCGGTACATGGTGGACATCCCACCCATACGCACAAAGCGTTTTGCTAATACTTTCATTGTGCGCACAGCTAAGGAGTGGAATTCCCTTCCGGAGTCTTTGTTTCCTGATAGCTACAACCTCGGGGTATTTAAGTCAAGAGTGAATAGGTGCTTCGCCGTGGATCATATCATCACTTACCATCAGGCGAAATAGTGGTCAAACGCGAGCCTATAGATTATTAAAATAAAAAGAAAAACTAAAAGATTGGTGAACAAATCCACTGCTATGTTAATTGGACCAAAACTGATCTCTAAAATGGCATAAGTCACCTGCTTTGCGCATGCATTACCCACACTAAGCCCACAAGACCGAGGGTGTATTGAATATCCTATTTCCTACAAATATTGTTATTCAGACTTGGCCGATATCCACTCTATCCACACAGTAAAATAATATCCGTTCCATATATTGACTTCTTTTTATGTTTACTTTGACTCGAAGATCAGCAATGCGACATTTTAAGTTCCGAGATTGTGTTCGTGCGATAAGTTTTAACAAGTTTCAAACTTATCCATTGCCTTCAATAAAATTTTTGAACTTTATAGAAAAATAGCTTTCTGTAATCTTTTGTTGCGGTATGAAAATGTGATTGTATGGATTCAAGTTTTCAGGTAAACTTTTATTTACGTATATTGTTGTACGTTATCTCATATTTGATTTCATTAATTAACTATATGCCTATAGTGCTTACCCATATTTCGCCAGTTTTGTGTCCCATGCAATAGTGGGCAAGTATATATTATATTGGGTAGAAATTTTGTAATTTTGGCAAAAAGCAATGTGTACAGTTTGTGAGTCAGAAATCAATTTAAAATTTCTCAATAAATTTTACAAAACATCATAAGCGTCGGCATTTTATAATATTGGCCAAGCGCAACGTGTACGAGACAGGTTGTATAGCGTACTGAATCATTGAAAGTCGGTCAAATCAAATTAATTTTACCTCGAATAGCCCACTTCAAATAAACAATTAATTTTTTTTTCATTAGATAGTAGTAAATATCTTACAAAATAGCCCCATGTTTGCAGAATGCCATCCCTATTGTAATATCTAAGACAAATCGAAGTCTAGCCAAGAAATAGTCTATTTCTTTAATCCTGTATTCTTAGAACGAAGCGTTTAAACTATTTGTCTCATTAACTTCAAGACAATAATAATTACAGTACTAAAGTACACTTACATTAAAAGTAACTTTATAGGTAAATTCACTAAAGTCACCGTCAGATAACAAAAAAATAAAAGTATTAACATTAAAACCTTAATTACCTTTCTACCAATGTATTCTAATATTTCAAAACAATACGAAAAAATGTAAAGGCAGTGTCGCTAACTCGGCCAAAATAAACTATCGTGGTAAGAGGCGTCCTTTGACCCTTTCACTTGGCATGAGTTACACACTTTTTGGCCAAAGCCATGTTCAGTCGTATTTATTTAGGTAGGTAGGTACTTACATAATTATATACTACTTACGTACTAAATATGTTGAAACTCATATACCAAATTATAAACTTTATTTGACAATTATTTTCAGCAATGAGTTAATGTCTCATAAACGCGTAGATCTATATACGCGTATATATAGGATAAAACTGTTCTACGCCTTGAGACCAAAATTATAAAATATCTCCATACACAAAAATCACGTTGTCAAGTTACTTTTTGGTACAAGTCGGAACAATGACCTTTATTTTTTTTTGTTATTTGTCGGAGACTTTAGCAAAAATACCACGGTATATTCATAATACCATAACATTTCCAACAAAAATTTAGGAAGGCTTAATTGTCGCAAATATTTATTCTCGTAACTGTACATACTTACCTACTTATACTAACTTACTAACACAGTAATTACTACCAAACTGCACACACTTCATATCACCTGGGCGACCGAGCTCTGCTCGGGTGAAAATAGAGAAAACGACGTTTTCTAAAAATTAAACCTAGCTAGATCGATTTATCGCCCCCTGCATACAAAATTTCATACAAGAATTGCTCGTTTAAAGGCATTAGATTAGACAACATAGGTACAAAATGCACTATATTTTATACTCACTAATAACTATTAGTGGCACCGAGTTAACCCAGTAATAACTATTTATGCGCCTAGCAATCACTATTTATGTACCAATTAATCAGTATTTCACTCGAAAAAGAAACGCATGCAATAAACACTATGTTTAGAAAGCTCGAAGAAGGTTCTCCAGTGTCTCAAAGACAGTAAAAAACGATTTGTAAAGTATTCAGTTATGGTTGTCCAAATACCAGTATAAGCTTAATGAGGACTATCGCGTTTGAATTTGCCACTAGTGGCGCTGGTGTAGAGTGAGGTCTTCAAAATGTCAAATTTCATAGCTTTTTGGCCCTGAGCGCGAGTTTTTTTTTTTTTTATTGAAAAAAAAAGGGGCTGCCAAAAATTCGGCATATTCCATTTTAAATTTAAACACACTTCTACGACATTAGAAATGATTTTAATTCAAACTTTATTTCCGTGCACGTAATAACAACGTTTAACAGCTATATTATGGACCTTACTCTTTAGTGCCGCCAACTGATGAGCACAAAAACGAAACCCTCATAAAAAAAAATACTGTCATAATTCTATCGATAGACAACAACATTCAGGAATTAAAAAAAAGAATACACACAAGTGCTGGTGAGTTAGAACTAAAGTTCACTGCAGCGCTGAAATATTTATGATAAATAATCAAACTATAACACATGCAGCGCTAGATCGCTCATATAGTTGAATTTACTCGCGATCAAAACGTCCCGTTCAATATAGTTAAAAGTAAGGTGTACGGATTGCAGTACAGTTCAGTCGAACAGAGTGAGTGTTCGGATCGCCAAATCTAGTGCGTAGTACATAATATATATTGATGGATATATAGATGGTCATAACACTCTCATTTGTCAGATAATGATAAAAAAGAAAGATCACCAATTCGTATTTCCTCCACTCGACTCAATCAAATTGACAATTATAGCTAATTGATATTAATTGTGGGTATTTTTTTATTTTCATGAGGACTAAGTCGTTTCCTTCAATATAAATTAGTCAATGAGAAGACAAGTAAATATGATGTTCAATTGTTTGATTTGTCTAGTAGCGTTTTTCATTACCCGGGTTTAATTTTAAATAACTAACATGGGTTTTGCAAATATCAACGCTCCTTTTAATGGTTTCAAATATTAAATACCTACATACCCACCCTTTGTTGACAGGCATCTGTCAGAGAAAGCAAAGCTTTTAGATCAAGGAGGCAGTAATTATATTGCTCTCGAGAATCAACGTTTATACTTGTAATCAAAATTGGAGAAAATTTCAATCCATCGCCAGAATCAACTTTAGCGCTGTTTATGTTAAGTTGATTTTTAAGTGACCATTTGTATTAAAAAGGCCATTAAAAGATGTCTCGCGACGGTTCTAGAGTTTATTATTAAAAAAATTGATTTTATTTTCTGTCTACAAATTAATTAGAATTCTGAATTCAAATTGCTGAAATCTTGGCCATCTCGCCACCATTGTTGCCATTGTGGGCAGAACCTGGATAAGGCAGGCCCATGAGCGTGATAATTGGCATAAGAAAATAGAGGACTATGATCAGCGTAGGCGAAGTCAGGATGGGGATGATGACGATGAAGAAGAAAATCTAGGAACATAAAAGACTTAAAAAGCTTATTCACAAAAAAATTAACCGGTTTAATTTTATGTGAAAATGTTTGTATTGCTCTCTTTTTAACCGACTTTCGAAAAAGGAGGAGGTTCTATGTTCGACTTCATGTATGTTTTTTTTTTTGTTTATGTTCACCATTACTCCGTCAATTGTGGTCCCATTTTAATTTGGTGAAGATCTGATGAAGAACTTCGAAGATATACAACAAAACTCTTCAATAAATAACGGCAAATCTCTCGGGATTGCTGCAATCGCATGTCTATATATTGTTTATACCATTTTATAACATAACATCACGCCAGTACGCTCTAAAGGGGTTCGCAGATCTCTCATTACACCGGTTATGTTCACGTTTAATGATATTCGGGTAATCTATTCTGGCATAATAGGTACCTTAACAACTTGCCTCTTAAGTAGGTACAACTAAAAAGTGAAAAATAAAAAATCTTTTTTACAAAAAAATATTACCGAATTCCAAATAAAAAAAAAAAAACTACAAAGTGAAAAATAACTCTAATTTTATAACATAACGCTAAAAAATTGTACCTACGAAAGACCAAAAATAGAGTTATTTTTCACTTTGTAGTTTCTTCTTTTTATTTGGAAGTCGGTAGTATTTTTTTGTAAAAAAGTTTTTTTATTAGTTTTAGTACACCATCAGTAAACATGAGAAGGTTCTATAGTATGGTACCAAAGGATTTACAAAATACCCAAAATAACTCAATTTACACATTCGTGTTGTTTGTCGCTAAGGAGTTCGGATGTATGCTCCATATATTGAAAATTGCTAATCGCTTTTGATGAAACTTGCACTATTCCCTAATTTGAAAAAGAATCAATCCAACACAAAAAGAATGATCACAATCCGATAAGTAGTATCGGAGAAATGCGTGGACAAACATACATAACTAATGAAATTTTGCACACGTGTTTAGAAAACCACCTAGAGTAAAATATGTGAATATTGTTCAGTTCCAACAATATTCCATACATACGTATCGAACTCATTATCTTCTTTTTTTGAAGTCGGTAAAAATATCTGGCAACCCTAGTGTATATAATATTAAATTCTAACTAGGAGCGGTACGCTACTAACAAGGTATCGTTTTGTATGGTAAACCAGAGAAAGTGTCACAGTGCACCGAGGAATTCTTGTGATTAAAATGTTCTCAAGAAAATTGTGTAGTTTTAATTAATTTAATTTGTACAATAACAGCAATAAAGAAAAGTTCATCTATTTGTGGACTCACGGTTTGTATCTTGGTTTAGTCAACAAAAGATTGCGCTGCTATTATTTGTAGAGATAGGCAGATGTTTTGTTTTGGAAGTTGTTTTTTTTTTATATTTTTGTTTATTCTCAGAAAATAAGCGCACAATTTATTTTAACTTACCACTTGAGGTATATTTTTTATAAAAACTATATAACACGACCTGTCTATCCACCCAAGGATCCTACCATGAGCAGCAATAATGCTGTCAACATAACATGAGCACTACTTTAGAAACAAACCCCTAATAAAATTAATCATCGTCATCATCATCATTCAGCTGAGAGACGTCCACTGCTGGACATAGCAGCTCCACCAGGCGTCTCCATATTGATCGATCCCGTGCGTCTCGCATTCTCGCGAACCGGAAGAAAATGCGTTGGAAGGCCACTCACTAAGTAGATCGATGCCCTGGTTAAGGTTGCGGGAATCCGCTGAATAAAATGAATACACAAGTCAAATTTTAAAAACCCCCGACACGATATCTTGCGAAAATACCCCGATTCAAACAGTAAAACGTCCATAACTGTTGAATGGCTGAACCGATTTTCACCAAAACTTAGCTAAGGACACTCCCGATATTGTTACTTTTCAAACAATAAAAACCAAATCAAAATCGGTTCATCCGGAGCTATGATGCCACAGACCAGTTTGCATACGAATTATTGAGCTCAAAACAACATGAAAGCAAAAGGAGAATGTAACGAAATACTTCAGGGAAAATTATGTCATTGTTCCATCCTGTTCCCATCAATCATACAAAACAATACATACCCAGAAATAATCACTTACAAACACCTAAATTTAATCTCCTACATAACACGAAATCAAACGTTTGCCATTCGTTACCGCCTTGTCGACCCAAGTGACACAAGGCCCCAATAAAGTCTGGAACAACTTCGAAATTGAAAAAGAAATCCCCGGCCGAGGCATGCAAATATCGGGGAACACAAAATTGCTAAACTCTGGACCGTCTACTTGGGAATTTTGCCATAAATTAGACAGAACTTGTGTAATGAAATATGATTTCAATAAGGTGTTTTTCAAGGATTTTACGGGCTTTTCGGTGATTCAAATTTTAGTCTTTTAACGGAATGTAACTTGTGACCGATAAAATGCGAGGGATTTGGCAATAAGTGGGTCAATAGAAAATCGTTTGATATATTGTTAATTATAAAACATAGAATCACGCCTGTATTTCGCAAAGATAAGGCGAGAAGTGGGAGAAGTAGTACAGTAAGCACATTCAAGCACTCCGTCTACTATTGAGAAATTCCAAGTGGAAGGGCCCAATAACACTTCTTTTAAAGGTCCAATCAATTGAGTAAAATTATACCTCTATGGAGCGTTCGCCTGTAATGTAACATTTCAGATTCGATTTTGAGCATTACATTACAATACTGCCTCCATTATTGACGAGAATTCTCCTGTAATGTAAAATTAGATTCGATTTTGAGCATTTAGTTGATTCCACAATTACAAAGCGGTCGTTGATGTTACAAGTTGTATCAACATATTTATCATTGTATCATCAAGTTGCGCACTGTAATGCTCAGTTATCTTCCGTCACAAATGTAATGCTCGAATCTGTAACATTACAGGTTGCGCATTGCAATGCACGATTCACCTCCCTCGCTGATGTGCTCGACTCTGTAATTTTACATTACAGTCGAATGCTCGAAGTGAGGGAGCACCTTTAGCTTTTCCGAGAGCAAAAAATCTCGTTTTGAGAATATTAGTAAGAAGGTTCTACTTTTACTGCAAAAATGAGGAAATATAAGTTTTCTGTTTGTTTTGCGAGGGAGGGGATGGCCAAAGAAAATATGGATGGACTGTGTGAGGACTGATGTGAAAGAAAAGGGAGTCAGTCATGACTGGGGTCAGGACGGTATGGAAGAAAGAAACGTATTGCACCGACCCTAAGTAACATGGGATAAGGGCAAAAACATGATGATCTTTGATTTGCGTATCAAACAAAACTTGCTCACTTTTAATAAGAGGTGTACTAAAATTAGAAATAAATCTGGATTCAAAACGTTCCATTTACAGATAACCAATCTTTCTCAAAGACATACAACTAAACGTACCTAGATGCGACACATCACACACATAAGACAGTCTAATGTAGTATGTAACTAAACCCACCTTACCTTCACGTCACCGCACCCATTTTATTCCATTCCAGTTTCTGGCACATGTAAGTCCAGGTGATCGATCGCTGGCACAGGCCGGCTCCACACGGGTGGCTTCTGATTTCCGGACTCTATTATAATTTTAATGTGACCTTACTATAATGTGTTGACCTACTGTCATGTCTTGAAAAAGGTCGCAAGCCATGGCCGGATGTAATATTTTTTGGCTTTGTATGGACCTAGAAAAATTGGTCTGAATAAATAAGAAATGTGAGTTTTTTTATGGCTTTTGTGAGCAATGGTTGTGTGTAAAGGACACAAATAATTTCAATTTCGCGTGAAAAATTGGAATTTCTTCATCATGTAGTTGTCCGTGGCAGACAGACGGACACAAAATTGTGGTCTTGCTTATAGTCCACTTTTCATTGGTCTTATTATAACCGGTTTTTGGAGACAAATTATGAGTGCGTCACAAATTGTTAGGCTATTCAACCAAATCACAGCAGCAAACGTGCTTTTGACAATTTGTTACGTTCATTTATCGACAATCGTCATTCAAAATAAAGGGCCTTAATGTACGAAGTCAGAAATACAAATACATAATATCATAGCTTTACTTGTCGTCAGCACTATTAACAACGTCTTTACTACGTATTTCAGTTATGCCCACTTCCTCCAGTGTAATTACTCTAACACCAGTAGCAGGTTTCCGGTACTTAACGTTGATTAATTAATTATTTACTTTGTTGAATTTGTCAAAGGTCACGCGTAGTTTTACTTAAGTACGAGTGTGTGGACGAACTTATGTCCATTTTCATCTATTGATTTTTGGCCTACTATTTTTGGATATGGTTATCATGTCTACCCATGCATGCACCTGGCCTAATGAATATGAAGTGAATGCCATTGTGACCTTTACAGATCAATTATGGTGATACCGATAGTGGAAGGCAAATTGATTGAAAATTATCCGATAAGTATGTGTTATGACAACTGAAACCTCAAGATTTTTTTGAACAGTTGATATCAGGTAGGCATAGCAATGCATTGAATCAACGAAGATCATCTGGGCCCTATCAAATATAAAAAAATGAAATAGTTGTAACATTTTCGGGGCTGGTGCTATTTTTAAAGCTCAATAAGTATGAATGAAACGTACAAAACTAACCTGCTCATGAGCCTCTCACAAGTATTTAAACCCCTAAAATGCTTCTTATCCTTCAATAAACACCCCGAGCAGAATTAAACAGTAAATAATACCTCAGTATTAACCCGGATGAATAGGTAGTTTTAGAACAGTTCATGGTGTTGCCAAACCATTTGCCATTTTTTTTCTATCTTCCTATTTATTTATAAAGATACAAATTTATATATTATAAAATACTTAATTAACAATAACTACCAACATATACACTAAAATGAAAAGCTACGAACGCGCTCAAAAAATTCCTCAACATCGCTGTCAACGTGAAAAGTGCCCAGAACGCTGGCCTAATTGCTACGTTAAATGGCAATGCTGATTGCCGGCCGAGGCCGATTATTAAATAGTTAACCAATGAACGGACCGAAACCGGAAACCTTAGCTTCCACACAGCTCTTTACTCACGAGCCTCTCACAAGTAATTTAACCCCTCGAAACCACTCTTAATCCTCCAAAAACCACCCCGTACAATACTGCAACACACGCGATTGGAGAAGCCACACCTTTCACTTAAACAGAGTGACCCATATCTTGAAGACGTTTCTAATCTATTCCTAGTTGGATTAAGTGAGCTTAGGCACGGTCGCTGCCTACTTATACCTACGGGTTGTGTACTGGATAAGCCGCCTATACGTCAGATAAAAAGACGTTTAAGTTGTTAACCTCGCCTTAATTGGTTGATCTATGGACGGAATTAAGAATTGGGGGTGGTAGATTTAGTGTGGTACAAGCGTTCTTTCAAATTCGGGTGTTTTATTGTGGTGGTTTATCAATGTTTGTAATCGTTTTTTAACGGTGTTCGTAGTTTAGGTGGCGTGCGGAACGATCAATCTTGAACAGCTAAGCTGTTCCTGTTCTTTCTACATCTAAACGGGGCAAATAATGGGAGTTTTGTTTAAGGCTGACAAAGTAGTCTTATCCTACGGATGTTAAAGGATTTTTTTAGTCTTTAGGCGGTCATGTAAAAATTGGAAAACAATTTAAAATCTTATATTGGATGAATTGCCAAACTTAAGTGGCAGTGGGCAGGACACATTGCTCGCAGAACCGATGGCCGATGGGACAGAAAGATTCTGGAGTGGCAACCGCGAAGCGGAAGACGTAGCGTTGCAAGGCCTCCCACCAGGTGGACCGATCTTTCTTTCTTTTCTTGGGAGGTGTGGCCACCTCTGGTGTCAGAGTTAATTAAGCCGCCTCTGGGAAAACCCACAGGCCTCAGGTGGACCGATGACCTGCGGATCCTGCGGTGATCCGCTAGATGAGAGACGCATGGTACCGATCAACGTGGCGACGCTTGTGGGAGGCCTATGTCCAGTAGTGGACGTCTTTCGGCTGATATGATGATGATGATATTGGATCGGTTTGTATCGTATCCAAATTCATGATCGTCAGCATCTGAATAGCCTTTTCCAAACTAAGTATATTGGGGTCAGTTTCAAATCAAACCCGATGTATCTGAATGTCTTTGTTGTAAAGTACTGCCAATCTTACTAAAAAGTTGCTGCATATCACGATATTTCTATTTTTTTGACATTTAAACAAGAAACTTAATATTGCCCGTTTTAGCAGGTGTACCAAAATCTTATCTTATCAAGGAGGGTTTTCCTTATTTACGTAGGCTGTCAAGTTCTGATCGCAGTATGTTGATAGTTATTTTTACTACCCGATTGCAAGGAAAGGGTTACGTTTTTTTTATGTAGATATATATGTATGTAATAAACGTTATGACCTCATATCTTTCGAACAACTAGACGTATTTATATAATTAAGAAATCGTTAGATACTTAGATCTTGACCGCCCAAGTGTTCAAAGATAAATGACGTTAAAAAAACAAACACGGCGTTGAGGGACCCAATTTTTTTTTTCCATGCCCATCTAGTGGGGTATTAAATTGAAGGGTTTTTAGTGGTTTTTACAAAAATGTATAAGTATCACTTATATGTTTAAAAGTAATTCGAAAAAGAAAGATTACAAAAAATAGAATAATACTGTGCAGTCGGAGGAAACATAATCACGAGCCGTTAGACCAAAATCATAATAATATCCTCCGACTGCACAGTATGATTTTCTTCTTGTTTTGACATCTTTTTAGTTCGCACCTTAAGCAGTCAGATTTTTGATTTGTTTGAAGCTTGTATTTGCCCCAAACAGATATTTAAAAGGCCATTCTGCAGTCCAACATTTAAAGCCATCTAGGCTGTAAGTTTAGTTTTAAAGCCCTATGTTTCACGACAACACTATAAAGCGGTCAACAGAAAAACTGTACTACGACGATGGAAAGAAACCGAAAAATAAAATAAATATGAGGTTGGTCGTGTTTTCAAGTCACAGTAGCGAACGGCTAACCGTTGACAGGTGATGGATGGGTTGTCAAGGCCCGTTCAACTGGGCGGTCAAGCGACTATAGAACTGGGATTTATCTTGGTCTACAGAATAGAAGGGTTGTTAGTTTTTATGTCTGTGTTTGGCTTTGTTTCGGATATAGTTTTGTATATACTGGATGTAGTTACAAAAGATTTATTTTATTTATAACAGCTGCATCTTTTTCTTCTTATATTTGTATCGATAAACTCAATTTTGTCTAAACTATTCAAATTTTAGCCGACCAGTATGTGTCTACTTGGACAACTCAGCACCAAGCAATTATTTTATATCTGCAGTGAAATATCTCGAACGTAGCTTACACACTTTGGGATGAAATTCTCAGTTTTCTAGAAAATGTTATTCAATCTTGCTATACTTTTTATTACAAACGAAACCGGCATAATAATTGGGCTAAATTATGCTATTCTAATCTATATCTATAGATACTAATATTATAAAGAAGAAAGATTTGTATTTTTGTATGTAACGAATAAACTTAAAAACTACTGGACCGATTCCAAAAATATTTCACACCTCGCTAGTAAACAATAAATCTATATTTCCTACCGACTTAAAGTTCAGCATGTTTGCTAAAAAATTAATGAGCCTTCGTTCATGTTATGGTAATCACTTAATTTAACTACTTACCTAGTTTGTGATCTTATACCGCTATCTATACAGTTTGACGCACACATATCAACTCGTACACGGAACGTCACTATAGAGATGTAGGCGCGGAAACGGAGATCTTTAATCACTGTGACGGATATACATAAGCACAGGGTTTGGCGAGACATAAGCACGGTGACGACGTACCCCGTAAGCGCTGGGTCTGTGAGTTAACAGCGCACCGTTTGAGGTTTGCGAGCTTGTTCTGAGGTGAGGCGATGCCGTTACGATGCTGATTCGTATGAATTTCGTACAAAGAACAATGATGACAATCCGTTTCCGAGATGATATGTGTGCGTCAACCTTAAGACTGCCCTAGTCGACGACACGAACTATTTTGTGCGCTGGGTTAAAATGCATGCTAACTCATCCAACAACAAGTGCGAAAGAGATAGATGCTGTGATGAGCAGTAAGAAGCTAGTTCGCGTACGAATTAGCACTTTTGCAAGTTTGTAGCGAAATGGATGATGATTTAGGATGAAAACGAGCGCGCGAAATTTTATAAACAGACCTTTGGGAGTCTAGATATCATGAAAAAACTAGTAAATGTATATTTTCAAAATAAAATTATTATTATAATTATTTGCATTATTAATTTTTTACTTTTCTTTTTTGATTACTAATCTATCCATATATGGTGGCTGTTTTGTAATTTTTCTTCTTCTTATGGTATTTATTTCCGCCCAAAAATGCGTTAAAATTAGTGATGAAATATGGATCTGTCGACGCTCCTAGCTTTCAAATAGTTTTTTTTTTTACTTTTTTTGTTTCCATACAGGGCTAGATAATGATGAGACAAATTGATATCATTTTTTATTTTGAACGTACATCGTCAAACAGTGGAGTAATCGCCAGACTACGTTTGTATGGAAGAATGATCGACTACAGTGTAACCTTAAGCAGAAAATATTGCTTTCTAATAGGAGATAACATAGAAACCTAGAAACTCCACAAAAAGGAACAAAAAATTTCACTCACCATAAACATCAATACAGCCAATCAGCCACTTCATGCTGGGCTGCGTGTTGATCTGACACATGTAGCAGCCGCGATCCTCAGCCCGGAGAGGCCTGATCCTCAGCTGCCAGGTCCTGGGAGCGTCCATGTGGACTGAGTACCTCGCGCTGAGGACCGCTCGATCGTGCATTGTGAGGACTGTCTGGTCTTCTGCTCTTAGCCAGCCTACCTGGGGATAGAAAAAAGTGTTTGAAACTTTCCTTATTAAAAGGTTTGCTGGACAAGAACACAGATATTTTTAATATGTTCGTGTAAAGAATGTATGACTATGTTTGTTTAGATCTACCTAAGACCTAAAAAGTTGTACGTTGAATATGTCTCTTTTTTATGATATCATCATCATTCAGCCGAAAGACGTCCACTGCTGCTGGACATAGGTCTCCCCCAAGCGCCGCCACACTGATCGGTCCTATACGTTTCGCATACACCGGACGCCCGCAGCATTGACCAGGTCGTCGCTCCTCCTAATCGCGGTCGCCATTTAGAACTTTTCGGCCCTAAACGCCATCCGTTCTGCGAGCAATGTGCCCTGCCCACTGCCACTTAGGTTTGGCAATTCTTCGGTAACCTTGGTCCTCTTGCGGATGTCAGTATTTCTGAATCGATATTACGCATGGAAACTCCGAGCATAGCTGTCTCCATTGCCGTTTGGATGACTTTAAGCCTTCCGCCTTTTTTTACGTTATACTCGTATTTTATTTTTTAAGTAGGTTTGTAACACTTTTTATTCAATTTAAATGAAATAACCATTTTAACTGGTAAAACATAAAAGATTTATATAATGTTCAACACCATCAAGACTGTTTTTAAGGATGTCTTAGTAAAAATTATTCGACGCCGTCTATGAACATTTGAACCAAGCCCTATAAAACTTTGCCTTCCATATTTTGTTCTAACCACTTCTAAGTAAAAGCTCGTGTCATGCTTCCATGGTCTGAATGAGTTTCATAAATACGTCTTAGCTCATTACCTATTGTCCTTGGAACAATCTACGACGTTAATAAAATTAAAATCGATGAGCATGACCTACGTGTATTATTTGAATTACCGTATCATACAGTAAATTATCCGTAATTTCCTTCATCATCATCATCATTTCAGCCGAACGTCCACTGTTGAACATAGGCCTCCCCCATATGTCGCCACACT
Source organism: Orthosia cruda (assembly GCA_964057195.1). Lineage (NCBI taxonomy): Eukaryota > Metazoa > Arthropoda > Insecta > Lepidoptera > Noctuidae > Orthosia > Orthosia cruda. The sequence goes on along the minus strand of OZ059828.1, from coordinate 44,278,552 downwards.
GATCGGTCATGTGCGTTTCTATTTTCCAGGTCGTCGCTCTACCTAGAGAGAGGCCTTCCAACGTTGCATCTTTCGGTACGCGGTCGCTCCTCTAGAACTTTTCAGCCCCATAAGCTATCCATTCTGTGAGCAATGTGCCCTGCCCACTGCCACTTAAGTTTGGCAATTCTTCGGTCTATGACGGTTACCTTGGTTCTCATGTGGATGTCTTCATTTCTGATTCGATCACGCAAGGAAGCTCCGAGTATAGCTCTCTCCATTGCCCTTTGGGTGACTTTAAATCTTCCGCCTTCTTTTACGTTATATTTAATTGTTTTAATAGGTTTGTAACACTTTTTATTCAATTTAAATGAAATAATCATTTTAACTGGTAAAACATAAAAGATTGCAACACCATGCAATTACTCTACGCCGTCATTTGAACCAAGCCCATAAATCTTTGCCTTATTTATTTTGTTCTAACCACTTCTAAGTAAAAGCTCGTGTCACGCTTACATAGTCTGTATGAGTCTCATAAATACGTCTTAGCTCATTACGTGTTGTCCTTGTAACCCTCTACGCGTCGTTAGAAAATTTTATAATCGATGAGCATGACCTACGTGTATAATTTAAATTTATTACAGTAAATTATCCGTCATTTCCTTAGATAATTATTATGCTATAACTTGTGTTTATTTGTAGATTACTCTAATAATGTGTGTGTTTATTTTTGGGATAATCCCACCGCTCTATTCCCAAACCAGCTTCTGAAAGCCAGAATCAACAGTGGCGGCCACTAGAAAAGCGCCGAGGGAATGAAGCTCGACGAAGTCCCGGAGAATGAATTTAACTATGTCGAAACTCACAACGAAATGAATCAGAAAATAATAAAAGAGGAGTAAGAAAACAAAAACAAATTATTTCCACTTCCCTCCAAATCAAGCAGGAGACAGAAAAAACAAGGCCAATAGACACAAAGGGTCGTTTATAACTGGGGTAAGCCCAGTTGCCTAGTACTCGTACCTCGGATAAAACATATCATTTATATTAATGGGTCCTAACATTTTCATTCATTTCTTTTTTTTTCTTTCTGTCATTTCATATTTGATTACAATAATAGGTATGGCAAAAATCTATTAATGTGTGATTATTGTAAATACATACAGACAAATAGTAAGTATAGTAGTAGTGTAGTATGACCATGTGTCATACTACAGGTCTGAGATAAAATGGTTGCCGATTCGCCAGAGAAGAAGGTTACGCGCTTTGACCACGCTTTTCACCCTGCTCAATTCTCCCACCCCTCCTTCCTATCTTATGTCTAAATTCCAATATCTATGTTCTTCACATGCTCGGGATCTGCGTTCTTCCAATAATCTCCTCTTGCTTTGTCCTTCTCATACTAGTGATTTTGTTCACTCTTCCTTCAATATTCAGTCCATTCTTCTCTGGAACGAGCTTCCTCTCGAGATCAGGACGGCTACAAGTCGATTTGCATTCAAGCGGAAATTGCGGTTTTATTTTCAGCATAACTAAGAAGAGTCATCTCACTTTCTTCTTCTCTGTTACTTCAAAAATATATATTTAATATAAGTATATATTATATTCAATATATATGTTCGTGTATTTTACCTATTTTAGTATTTTAATAACAACTTTTTTCTTTTTAAGTTCTTTAAATAATGCACCTGCCTTGTTATCTCTTCACCACCCTTGGTTGACTGGTAGAGAATGCCTAAGGCATTAAGTCCGCCTTTGTACCTTTTTGTGCATGAAGTCTAAATAAATAAATAAATAAATAAATAAATAAATAAATAAATAAATAAATAAATAAATAAATAAATAAATAAATAAATAAATAAATAATAAATAAATAAATAGCATTTACTCTTGTATACCCCGAAGGATAAAGCATTTGTACAACTATTAGTTAGAGGTATACATCCACATTTTGCTATTATGTTTTAAGTCCTAAGTACTAGTAGGAGGCACAAGTCCAGGCTCCGAGATTCTACTGAGAAATGCTAGATTAGTAAACTCAATAACTCTTTGCCTCACTGGGGAATCGAACTCTGGACCTCATAGCAGTAGCGCCTGCCACCTCTTAGAGCAACAAGACATAGATTTAGGACTCTATAACAAAACTAAAAATGTATTAAGTGAACACGATTAATGTGGCAAAATTATTCCTTGGGCTGATTGATGACGGCAGTGTCGGTCAGCATGACTTTAAGTCACGCTGACCGACGCGGCGACGCTGCGGTTGACGGCATTGTTCGAGTCGCTCGGCTCAGAGCTGACGGCCGTCAGACTAGACCAATGATGAGCTCTTGGCGACCGTCAGCGCCAACGGTCAGTGTGACTCTAAAATCAGTCTAAAACTCTGACCCTGCAAACCTATGAAAAGGCTTGTGTTAAGAAGTTGACGTTTACTAGCTAACACAATAATATCTTGCATGTCACAAAATCACTCAGTTTGAAAGTCGTTTACCTACTTCACTATCAACATCAGTCTTAACCAGTCCTTTGCTGGACTTAAGCCTGACCTTTCGCACGCCATCTGTCTCGATTTTCAGCAGCTATCATCCAGCTGCAATCAACCACCCAGCAAAGTTCGCCGCTCTACCTAGTCTGAGGGCGTCTCACCTTACGTTTATCAATACTGTTACCCGTTACCGTTTACCTACTTTCCCGTATTATATAAATACTCAAGAATAACTTTCCGTTTTCGGCATGTTTGTTAGTTCAACCCGTGTTTACGTTACAACATTGGCGTGGTTTTGATACCAATGTTACTTGAAATAGAATAATTTCGCTACCAAGGTTAGTTGTGAACTTTTTAGACCTTAATAAAGATTTACGTGAGATTAAAATTGGTTTTGCTACCTGAGTATATTTAGGATGAGGGTATGATAGCCTCTACCTGACCTATCTAGGTTGTGGGTATCATTGTTTTTTTAATTCAACGAGCGAAATTACGTTCAAACTTTTATCAGTGCTATTTTTTTTTAAAGCTTAAGTCTTATGGGCCCTAGCATCATTACCTTCACTCCATTTGAGATAACATTAGACATTTAAATAATCCCATTTTACAGCCCGTTCAACAGATTTTGACTTCTATTGCGTTGGTGATATGACAAATGGCAGCTGTATTAAACAGTTGGTTTTGGTAACAGGTTCATGCTTTTTATTTCATCCTTATGTGTGGCGAATAGAACTCAAAATCGGTTGAACGGGCTGTAAAAAGGGGTCGTAAAAATTCTAATGTTATATCAAATGGAGTATAGGTCCTTTATAGTCATAATACACATCTATACCAATATTACAAAGAGCAAAGAATTTTTTGTTTGTATGTTTGTTTGTTTGTACCGAATAGGCTCCAAAACTACTGGACCGATTTTTAAAATTCTTTCACCTATGGAAAGCTACATTATTCCCAAGTAACATAGGCTATCATTTTGACGGGAGCGAAGCCACGGGGTCAGCTAGTACATCCTAATACGAAAAACTCAGAGAAAGGTTGGTAGGTACTAATTAAATTTTATAGATATGAGGCAAAGTGGGACGTACATAACGTCACGCTTGTATTTTCCGAAGGGTTAGGCAGAGGTGCACATAAACAAAACAACAACAACATTAATTTAATATTTAAGGAGTTTATAAATTACGATATTTATAATATACCTAATAGAAGACACGCTTCAATCCACAATCTATCGAAACACGTAATTATGACATGATATCTTGCGAAGAAATCCAGATTCGGAGAGTAAACTTCGGAGAACTTTTGAACGGGTCAACCTATATTTTTAATCAATCATAGCACTCTCGACAAAGTCACCTTTCAAACAAAAATAAACATAATCAAAATCGTTTCATCCGTTCGGGAGCTATGATGCCACAGACAGATACACATACACACAGACACGTCAAACTTATAACACTCCGGCGTTATACGACTTTGCGTCGGGGGTTAAAAACAAATAAGCATAATTATTTTTACAAGCTTTAAATTACCGTGCTTTCGGACATGTGTCCGGCAACTAGTAGTCAATTTTTAAGTAATTCTTGGCATCTGTTTAAAATGAAACTTGGCGTAGTTATATAATTTTGTAAACATTCAAATAATATGAAGCTGGTCTCATGATGGAACATGGGCTCGGTGGCCACAGCAACTCCTCAACCAGACAAGATAATACAATATACGATTTCATACTTATTGTTCATTAAAAGCTTGTTTTAAAAAGATTTTTACGTTTAATTATAACATTAATAAACACGCGTTCTTCGGGCATCAATGCAATTATCACATGCAAGTTGAGTAGCTGTTCCGGCGTGAAGTATCTCCTCAAGAAGTGCAAGAATCCCCAACTTTTTGGCAGCCATCTGAACCTTTGTCTCAATGTATGGACCAAAATTGGTAGTCGATATCAACGTACTGCCAAGAAGCTCAAGCTGGTCAGTTAATGGCACCGTCACATCTTGGAAAGTTGAAGCTCGGTGAAATAGGCCCTTTTTAGCGAAAAAAGACAGAAATAGGCCCTTTTTAGCGGAAAAAGACAATCCGTCACATCTTGGAAAGTTGAAGCTCGGTGAAATAGGCCCTTTTTAGCGGAAAAAGACAATCCTGACCAGATTGTCATCGGCCCATTCGGAGGCTGCCTGCAAGGTCAGGTACAAACGCTCGCCATCGTTAACCACTCGAATGGACCGATCTCTCAGGAAGTCTGCAATGCTGATTGACACAGACCCCCGGGCAGGCTCCATATGTGAATGGCATACGCTAGAAGATCCCCAGTAGACCGATTTTATTAGCGATAACTAAGATATCTTTAGTTTCTAATTATGCCAGGAGCTTCGTGTTAAGTAAACGCTGACACAGGCCTCTCTCTGTAACGTCCATGCTCTATAAGAGTATGGACGTTACAGAGATAAGTCTGTAGTTGGCCGGGTCAGCTCAACTGCCACTCTTGGGCACGGGCTGTATGTTAGTTTGCTTCCAAGCATTGGAAACTTTTCCATTCTCATACGAAAGACGGTATAGGCAGGTCAAGATCGGAGACAGTTAAGGTGCACAGGTTCTAAGGACTATTGCCGGCATTCCATCAGGGCCGCTAGCCTTGTTCACGTCGAGGTTGCGCAGCACACCTTTTTTATTTTTTTGGTGTGGTAAATCATCTGACTTATCCCGCTCTGAGTGAATCAGGAGGGCGTGTCAGACTTTTACTGACTAAAACCCACCCGTGTTCATACAGTTGCTAGTGCCAGGGCTGGGTTAAACGCGTTACGGACGTCCTTTTGATGGATGCCAGTGTCCGACATACTCGTCTCGTCTCACATTCATCAGGAGAAGAAGGGGGCCGCGCGTCACCAGGATTGAGACGTGAAGATGCCGCAAAAAGGGAGGCAAATAAATTTGCCTTCTCTTCAGTGGAGTGGGCCAGCGGCCCGTCGTCGGGTTTCAGCAGTGGTGGTAGTGAAGGACGGCAGAAGTTTGACTCGACCGACTTAGCCAGAGACCAAAACGCTTTACTACCTGCTGGGTAAGAAGCAAGTCCCTATTTGGCCAATGTGGTCGAACCGAGCCCTTCGAAACACCGTCTTGCAGGATTTGGCATTCTTCCAAAATAATTAACCTATTTTACATATAACTGTGTGATGGCGCGCCGTTTATTTTAATCTAAATAACTAATTGCAATGCTTGTGTTATTAATTTATTAAAGTACATATTATTAAAACACTTTCCTAATACAAATTCATAAATTTTGTTCAAAGATAAATTAATTAGGGAATTATTATTGTCTATTCACTTCAGTTAGAGTGAAATATTTCACTTTATTGAACACATTCATTTCATAGTATTTAAAAAGATCTTCCTCACTGTTTTCGAACTTCTTGTTTATATGTTTAGGCGTAATTGCTTTTAATGTTCGTCGTTGTAAATTATAGATATCTGTCAAATATGTATAATAAGTTTTCCCTTAGCTGCTGAGTCCGTAGTTGCTTACCGAGTTTAGAAAAGAGAAACTTTAACCGGTACTATGCCGTAATCACCTACCGAAACAATTAAAACGCCATTGTGTCTCGCGTGGATCCATGTTTTCTACACTTAAGGGGTTTTCGGGTGTATGCGGAACAGGGTGTAAAGTCTCGTTGTGTCTGGTCCGGGAAACTGCCTAACGGTTGTTGTCGGACCGTTGTATGTGTTTAAATCGATCCGAAAACTTAGCTTGTGAGATGCCATGTGACGTCATGTCATTAGTTTGGCAATGTCATTAGTACATTACTCCCCTCCGGAGACCAGAGGTCGATAGCAGGTTGAGTCGCCGTACATCTTGTGATGCGTGCCTGGCCAGTGGGAGGTTGGTTCCCGTGAGTCGGCACCGGAAGTCGCAGAGAGAGAAACTGTATGCGGTTGTGCCCCAGTGAGTCGGGGTGATGATATCCCATTGAGTCGGGATAGTGTTGCTGGCTCCAGTGGGTCGGATCGGTGATGATGTCCCAGTGAGTCGGGACAGTGTTGCTGGCTCCAGTAGGTCGGAGCGATGTTAAAAGCTGAGGGTGATGACTAGGAATGCACGTCCGCTGCATGCTGGTGGTCATAGATGACCCCCATAGATGCCGTGGGTATTGGCTGGCTGTGTAACTCGCTGCTCGAAAGCTTGAGGTAGTGTTGATGACGTCACGAAGAAGTACCTCAGCACGAAGGCTGCGCTGACGGTCATGTTTGAGGGTCCCCAGTTTGGGGGTATGCGGAACAGGTTGTAGAGTCCCGCAAACCTAGAAAAGGGAGGATCCTCCGACCAGACGGGTGTTGTGTCTGGTCCGGGCAACTGCCCAACGGTTGTTAGCGGACTTTTGTATGTGTTTAAATCACGCCGAAAACTTAGCTTGCGAGATACAGGATTTGTGTGACGTCATGTCAATAGTTCGTAAGTGGCGGCGTTGGTGACGCTACAGGTTATTAAAATAATATAAAACTAATTAGCAAATATCAAAACTGTTTTGTTGCTAGTAAGACAAAGTTCGCTAGTCCCAATAATCAAAGTTTTCTTATATCATTTTTAAGTTTACCCTTTACAACATTTTGCCTCTTTCCAAGGTTTTTTTATCGATAGTTTAAGTTTTTGAAGGTAGATGTTCTATATTATACGTTTTATTTTTCTCTTTGAACAGATTTCGATGAACGCCACATTTAATCCGGAATCACACACTCTTTAGCGAAGATTTCCTGCAAACCGTCTTATAAAAGGTTTAGTAAGCCATTGTCTGCAGTCTTTTAATGCTCGTGTGCTTATCAGAAAACTGCACTTGGTTAGTAAAGCTACCAATGTTATCAAACAAATTGTTACTAAGTTATATTGGTGAAATCAGTGTAATTCGTTTTAGATATTTTATTTTTGGAACTTATTATTTACAAGGTTTTAACCAGAAATTTCTAGGTACTGAAAATAACTGTTTTACGTCATAAACGTATTTTTTTTTTTAGTAAAACTTGATTCCTCTAAGCGGGTTGATGGCAATCTGAATATATTTAACCCAGAATTCGCCTACGATTTTGGCGTCCTTAGTAACGCTGACCCTTGATTGTTGTTCGATTAGAAAACAAATAAAATAATAGATGAATAATCTATATATAATATTTTTATACATGCTTTTTTGTATTCTTCTCAGAAAACCCTTTGATTTGATACCCTTATCATGTCAGTGTACAAAAATAACTAGTACGCCATCTTGGGCCGTCCGCCATATTGGATTTAGAATGACGTCACTTAGATGACCATGCATTGTCATCCAAACTAAACGAGTATGCAAAATTGTATCATAATCGTGGAGGATAACTCCTTTAAAATTCAGTTGCAAGATTTGACTCGAACACGCTTACATACATACAAACTACTCTGCAAGATAAATATAAAAAAACTAGTACAAATTAATTTTAAATAAAGTTTGAAAAAAAAATAAGCATGTGAAGTTTTTCTATTATAAAAGACATAAAGAAAAAACAATTCTGAACGTGAATCACGTAAAATTGAAATTCACGGCAAATATAATAGCGAATGGCCCAGTAACACAAACATTCAATTTTCCAGACACGTGTATCTAATAAACCAATGTGTGTACTGCCTAATATAACTTTGTATGACTATTTACAAAGTACGAGTAGGTATATTTCATCGTCAAAGTCAAAATCAAATCTTTGATAAGATAACTTTAAAATATAATAAAATGAGATGAATTAAGTAGGTATAACATAATATCGTTTTACGGTATACGGTATTGTAACTTTTACGGTATTCTTGTATTATATAGACTGAATTTCTTTTAGTATTGTATAACTGCGCAAAACGTGTGTGAGTACTATGTACCCAACTGTAAATCTACTATTTGCTGTACCTGTGTGTCGATCGTTGACTTGTGTGTGCCCTGGCAGTTGGTGTCATGCTCTCTCAAATGTCTCTCTGATGGTGGCGCGTGTGTTGGATCATTCGGTTCCCTTCATGATGGTTGAGCTGGGTGGTGCCGATTCATGCGTCATGTTCGTGAACAGGCGCCGTCAGTTGGAATTGGTCCTAACTTAACTGCTTCGGATGCTAATGTTTTTCCAGTGCCTATTATGTAACTGCACAGTACATGTGTGAGTACTTTTAATACTTTGTACCTGTACGTAGTATACTGTTTAGTGATTCTGGGTGCATTGTCCTCAAACATATGAATTTATTAATGTATGTACTTTTGTATCTAAATATTGTAAAAAAACTATTTTTTTAATGGTAAGTATGGAGTTTCTTGTGCGTTCTTCTCCATAACAAGCTACTTTCCGAATGCACGATAGAATAAATTTTTATTCCTTGTAAATTTGAATGTATCTAACGTTCAAAAGTGCCGCTTCGTGGCCTAGTTGAAATAAAATATCTCTGTCTTTGTCTCTTTGTCTTATCAAACTTCAAATATGTACAAAAAGAAAGAAAAAGATTTGATTTGTGCCAGGTATGAATAAAGAAAAAAAAATATCCATTTATGTAGATTATTATATTATTCCTATTATGTATTTCTAAATAATTTAGATACAATTTAAACAAAACGTCTTTGTATTCGAAATAAGAACAGTTTCCAAACGATATTGTTTCCCACATAACACAGGTTCTGTAATAACTTGTGAAAGAACATTTGCGCCCTAGATTCAACTGTTGAGGGTTATTTATAGAGAAGTCTTTGTGACCGTTTGCCTCACGTAAGGAATCAGACATGTAATTATTTACTTACCTACCGTGTAAGTAAGGTACCAAATGGATTAATGTGATATAATTGGACGAGGCATAAAAAGGGGAGAAAAGTATTTACTTTTGATTTTGTGGAAAGGACACATTCATATTTTATTTTTTAACTTAAATGTAAAGGCAGTATTGATTTGTTGTAATTATGTAAACGTTAGTTACATATTTATGTTACTTATGTATGTAATTACACATAATTATACATAATTTGACCCACCTTCTGTATTTATTCTATTTTGTTTGTTATTTATATATTCTATTTTATTTTATTATATAATTATTTTCCGTTTCCGTGTGTCCGTGGCATCAACAGTGGGCCCTATCAGTATATCAGCGCAGCGTTATTTCTTTTTTGGATATCGCTGCACATGCTGAGATAGGAACCTTTTTGGTCTCGCACGGGGTTTTTTATTTTTTAATATTGTTTAATTTTATGCCTATTTCTCGTGTCTCCTGTGCGGGTCAAAAATAAATATTTTTTCTTTCTTTCTTTCTTGTTATTGACAAATAAAACATATTCTAAGGTACATAAAAACTAATAGTAGTTAGATTTGACATTTAGATTTGACATTTAAATTGACTCTGAATAAACTACGAACAACTGTGTCTAATCATTAAAATCCATTGTTAGATGTTCCATAATTTACTCCACATTATTGCTTAATTTTTCTTGTAAAAAAATCATTGAAACAGCAATCAATTTACCCTTTAATACACTAGAATAGCTATACTAACGAATAATGCTTGCACTTCTTATAATCCCTGAGTGGGCAAACATCCATACATTTTATACCATAAATCTTTACAAAAAATACACACATATTCCAAGTAAAACATCACAAACTCAAACAAGATAAGTTAGAAATCAGTTCAAACATTCGATATCACTGATGAAGATTTCTTTCTAGGTCAGGGACCCGGTTAAGTCTTCGGCCCTTCGTATCCCTTTGTGTTAGCCCTTATCTTTCATTCTCATACTTTACTGGCCTGTCAAATTTCTTCCGGGGGATCACTTTGGACTTTAGTGTCGTAAATATTTTTTGGTTGTTTCGTGATTTAGTATTGGTATGTGGAAAATAAAATTGTATAATGATTTTTGTTTTTTCTTGGGCATTTTTCTGATTGACAGAGCTTTGGACATTTTTTTTGTGCTCAAATAGTTATTTCCACCCCATTTTTATATCTGCTGCTTCTTAATTAGTTTGTAGAATATAGTCTTAAAACTGAATAAACGATTATATATTTTTTGTGCGATACGTTTGTTTGCAAACGGCAATCCATGCTACTGTTTAATTTGCGGAACTCTCAATTGCCTTGCTATCACTTTAATTGCACAAAATTTGAGATTGATAAACAATATCGTGAACGAAGAGTTATTTCAATCAATTGCACACAACACTCTTTATATCTTAAGGAGATAAAAATGACGCACCTCTTTTACAAAACATTTTTATAAACAACACCTATTTTACACTCACCCAACCAAAAGAAACAGATGTTACAGCAAACAATAAGATGAAATCACGAAAAAAAGCAAAAAGAAAGCAAAGGCAACAAAGAATGGTACAGCATTCAGCCACCGTGTGTACCGGTATTAAAATTCACAACGTGAAAAGGTGCAGCACTATTTCGTGCATTGTTATTCTAGGCATCGAGCCAGCCAGTGTAACAACTCTTAATGAAGGCTAATCGGTAAATTTTTGCGGATCTAATTGCTACTAAGGCAGAAAGACTTTGTTACCAGTGCCAGTTTTCCGCAAGACACCGCCATTTTGGCGTTGATTTTTGTGCGCGAATGTTTTCGTGTTTGGAAGGGATTTAGGGTGGAGATTATTAGGATTTTTGTTTGGATTTATTATGATATTATGACGCTGGGTATGTTATCCTTACTAAGCAATGGTGTAGGTGTAGATGATCAGTGTATTTAAAATTGTTCTTGACATTTGACCGTTTATTTTTATGAAAAAAAAGATTCCGAAGAATTGAGAGCCCCGACCTCTTTTTGAAGACGGTTAAAAAGTTTTTTTTTTCTGCACAGACAAAATGTTCTACTGATTCTGTTTAATAATGTTAAAGCCAAAAGTCCTGCTATTATGGGTCAAGTATGGGTTATTTTTATATTGTATCCTCATTATAATATAGCATATGTATATTATAAACCTATAATAAAAAATATATTGTAATCACATTCTCGATACGACTCTAGCGATTTCGATAAAATTTGCAATATGGTTTTCGGGGGAAAAATCGGTCTAGATACAAAACTGGGAAAATTTGTTAACTAAAAAAAATGTTTTCTCAATTTTCACCCGAGCAAAGATCGGTCACTCATGTACGAGAGATTGTTTGCACAAATAAATGCTGTTATTTCTCCTAACCAGAGTACGAATTATTTCCTTAAACATATTGACACGTTGAGACAAGACGCAATGCAGCAAAGCCCACACTTGCAAGGTTCAATAAACTTCCATTCGTCGTGAGTTTTCACTCTAAATTTATTCTACCTTCACTCACTATTCCAACACTATTTCTTTAACCATACCTATCACGCTGCTATTTGAACTATGCAAGAATTTTCTGAACAATTTCTCACTTCATCACGATAGAACACCCTTAATTGTTTTAGAAACTTCCAGACACAATTTATGGCTTGCTAAAGCTGACGTTATACCAATTTTCATATAAAAATACGACCATTAAAGTAGGTATGAAAAAAAACCACCGGTCAAGTTCGAGTCAGACTCGCATACAAAGGATTCCTCACCATTAGTTGTAATTTCATGGTGTTTGGTGGACGGGAAGTAGGTACCTTCGCGAGGTCCGACTTGCACTATACCGATGATTATTATAGCACAAAATAGTTTGATACTTTAATTTGAATATTAATGGTTAAACAATTACAAAGAAGACAAAATAACGCTATAAACGGCGTAAAAACAACGTTTTTGCATGGGAACCTTTCTTAATTTGCAGCTGTTTTAGATTTTTTTCATTTATGTTATAGCGGCCATAGTTACACGTATTTTGGGAAATTTTGTTTGACTATTACAGTTCCAAAGATACAACCCAGAGGCAAACATACACACAGTAGGACAGCCGAGGCGGTTTTCACCCTACGTATACGGAACCCTAAAAACATTGGAATATTAACATCCTAAATATAGATTGATGTTAATTTTATAGGTGGTACAAGTTGGCCCATGTACGTTGGTTATTGGCGATATATCAAGCTAAGTGTGAAAGTTGGAAGCATGTTAGCAACTGGCTTACAAGTGGTTTTAAGTGTTGGCTCCAAGGTGTTATAGTTGGTACTGATAGCCATGTTGGGCTTGTTACAGACTATGTTGGCCGAAGTTGTGTGTAACTAAAGTGCGACCAAATAGGGTGAATTATCTGGGGAAAGTGCTTAAAGTTGCTGCAGTTGTGCAGTGCCAGCTGCGGCCTTTTAGATGATGAAGTCTGATGCAATTTACTGCCCATGGCTTAATTTTGGCTTTAGTTTATAAACTGAAGATTGAATTATTATTATTTACCTGATACCTGAAGTTTAACAGTCTCTCATATGTACAATAGAGAGTTATGTATGGGTTATGCTGTACTTTGGGGTCATATTCGGGTACTGAAACAGTACTACCACATTTTCTGCTCCGATGATTTGTCCTGCGACAAAATTATTCACTTATGAGTATTTCTCATCATCATCATCATCATATCAGCCGAAAGACGTCCGCTGCTGGACATAGGCCTCTCCCAAGCGTCGCCACATTGACCGGCCCCGTGCGTCCCGCATCCAGCGGATCTCCACAACGATCACAAGGTCATCGGTCCACCCGGTGGGAGGCCTTCCAATGCAACGTCTTCCAGTTCGCGGTCGCCACTCCAGAACTTTTCTGCCCCATCGGCCATCCGTTCTACGAGCAATGTGCCTTGCCCACTGCCACTAAAGTTTGGCAATTCTTCGGGCTATTATTTATTTATTTCAATTACTCCTTGCACTAACAGTGTGACCCAACACGTGCAAAGAGTCAATGCTAACGTAATTACATTTACAATAGACAAACCACACACAAAAAATTTAACTATGCCAATTTAATTTTGCTATGGCTATGTCGGTAACCCTGGTCTCTACATTTCTGATCCAATCACGCAAGGAAACGCCGAGCATAGCCCTCTCCATTGCCCTTTGGGTGACTGCAAGCTTTCTGATGAAGCGTTTGTGAGCAACCTCGTCTTACAGTCATAGATTATTACTGGCAACACACAGTTTCTCTGGTAGAACTTTTATATTCTATTCTATTGGGTTTGCCATCATATAGGACTATAAAAACTAAGGAAGATATCGTGCACTTGAGTTGGCGCAAACACTTGTGCACTATAATAAATTCGCCCGCGTCGTTTGTAAATTTGCAAGTCTCCGCTGAGATTGGTCACCATCACTGAAGTCGGTCAACAGGACTATTATTCAAGCCATAATTTTCATCAATACAAAATAATTGGTAGGTTAATATTAGTAATTTTAGTAACGTGATATATTGGTGTAATAGGAACACATCTAAACCTTCATCAAGATAGTAACCTCGACAGAGATAAGACAAAGAACAACATCAAAGTCACGAGTCTCAATAGAACACCTACCTCCTTATTAATAAACACGGAATAAAGTTAAACCAGGAATAACAAAGGAATAACCATACATTTACATAGGTTTGTGCTTGGTATAACTTAATTCTGTGATTATTAATAAGGGGGCTATTGTTTGGGATTAACTTAACTTCCTGTCAATACTGGTATGTGCAGATATACATTGTCTAAGGTCTCCGCCATATAGCAATACAATAAAAGTCATTGATACGACTCATACCTTTCGTAACTTGAAAACATGATTTTTTTGTTTATTTAAATATTTTGATAATTTTAGTCTCAAATGGAAGGTATAGGCGTAGAACCATTTTTAATCATGTAAATCGGTCCACGCGTTTAGGTGATATTAACTCATTACTGAATGCCAAGTAAAAGGGTCACGGACCGCCCCCGCACCCCCTCACCGCGATGCTTTTGTTTTGATCGTGTTAGCGACACTGCCTTTACATTTTTTTCGTATTGTTTTGAAATATTGGAATACATTGGTAGACAGGTGTTAACGACTTTTTTTTGTTATCTGGCGGTGACTTTAGTAAAATTTTCAAATTGTTGTTTTAATTTCTATGACAAGGAGAAAAGAGCCTTTAGCCATTTCATGGATCAACCTTAAAACCCTGAAATGATTCAATCAATATAATTTGCCGAAAGGTATTCTAAACAAAAATCTTTTCCTTTGTTGATTACCTTTCAGGTGATGTTGAAAAATAATTAAAAAGACCACTGAAAATAACTGGAAAGCTCCATACACCATGAAAGAGCTATGAACCACCAAAGAGGCTATGGCTAAAATGTACGCTTTTTTATGATGGTAACGAAATTTGACATAATATTTTGATTTCATGATTCACCCTTCACATATCTTCGCTCCACACATATGTACCCACTTATACGAGTATACACATAGGTACCGTACCCATCAAACACACACGCACATAGACCATAACAATCATTTTAAAATGAAAATCCATTAACTATGATACTGATTACAGTTGGCCTGTTTAATGACCGGTATCGTGATGTACCCACATTAACCTAACGTGCTTCCATTGAAAACCATCTAACTTTAATCATTAAGGTACCCTATATGGTTATGGAACTTCGCGGTTTTCAATTTTGAAGGATAACTACAGTTTGGCGTATGTGGTTGGCCTCTTTGTTTTGCACACACTCATTCAATATTTCGCTTTTGTTTTCGAGTGGATAGAGATGTTGGAAAACCTACCATTTCCGTTATCTAATAATGCCAAAGAAATCTATCCAGTCCATCAGACCAATAAGATTCATTTTGCGAGAATTATAGTGAGTGTAAGGTGACACGGCGATACGACTATTATGGAGAGGGGAAGACACCTACCTAGTTGCAACTGCTGGGGGTAAAGGTATTAATCGAATGGTGGCCAAGTTTGGCCCATAGAAACCTAGAGCATCTTAGCATGTTGGATCGACAAAATCTTTGATATTTCTTTGACATTATTTTATTTTATTAATCTCAATTTTCTATAACATTTAATGATTTGATTGTACTTTTTTGGCTTTTTTATTAAAAAAATAACGGCTTGCTAAAAATGACGATCGACCTCTTGTTTTTTTTTTATTTGATTTTTTATGATTTAATTACTATCAATCTATTGTGTTTTGTTTAAAATTTGTCTATAATGAATGTTTTTTATATCGATTTAATTAATATAAACAATTTTGTAAAATTTATATTTGTACGCCTTCCAAGGCAAAACATGTATGTGCTATGGAGTTTCTTGTGCATTCTTCTCCATAACAAGCTACTTTTCCGAATGCACGGTTGAATTAACTTGTATTACTTGTAAATTTTTGATTTGTGTTCAAAAGTAAGTTTGACGTTCAAAAGTGCCGCTTATTGGCCTAGTTGAATAAATATATTTGACTTTTACTATTTATAATTTAAGTGAGCATCCTGCATGCCTAGGGTATGTAAATACATGTTAAGGCAAAAAAAAAACTATGTCTTAAAATACCCAAGCAGTACCAGGGAGGGACGCACGGGACTGCGATGTACTTATGCTGCACAGGGCATGTGAGAGTACTATGTACCAACTGTAAATCTACCATATACTGTACCTGTATTTCGTTCGTTGACTTGTGTGTGCCCTGGCAGTTAAGTATGTCATGCTTTTTACAATGTCTCTCTAATGGTGGCACATGTGTTGGGCCATTCGGTTCCCTTCATGATGGTTGAGCTGCGTGGTGCCAAACCATGCCTCTTGTTTGTGAACGGGCGCCATCAGTTCGGATTGGTCATAACTTGGCTTCCTCGACCTGTTTTTAATTTGGTACTTTTTATAATTTTGAATTGTTTGTTTTACTCTAGACGCTTTTACATGCACGTCTTTTTACAACGTACTCACATACCTACCCACATATGTATTTTACCAACAAGAATGATATTGCCAAATACTTGTAAATAAAACTGATGGAAAAAAGTGTCCGTGGAGTTTCTTGCACATTCTTCTTCATTGAGATCTACTGGCGCTTGTGAATGTCCAACTAGATTTATCTTTTTTTTTTTGTTGTCGTTCAGTTCACCGTTGGACATAGCTGTTAAGCAAAAATAAACCATATATTAAACTATATTAACTAATTAGACTTACTTTATGTTTGCCCAGATTCGTGACAGCACAGCCAAGTACCGCTTCTCTTCCTAAGAAGAATGTGTGGTTGCCAATAGGACGCTCAAATTCTGGCTCCTCGGAAAACTTCTTTGTCGTCATTTGAGAATCTGGAACAATAAACATGAAATATTTGATAACTAAATTAAATTATTAAGCAAACATATTTTTGCTAAAAATAATTATTATTTTGTACACGGTGTACACTTTAATCCATGAAAATAAACTATAGGAAATTAAATAAAACGGACTATAATAATTTATTCAGTTTATATAACAAGCAAAAAGTTTAATAATAACTGTAACCCGACTACAGTTTTTTTTGTTTTGTTACCCGGGCCATAATAACGAATCAATTGACAATTTATTCATCAAAATCGGGTGAATAGTTTAGGCGCTACAAAGGAACATGCGTTAATACAAACATATATAAACTACATCCTTTTTGGCTTAATGTTAGTTAACAACTTAATTCTAGTGTTAGAAACAAACAAAATAGGTATATTGGTAACACTAAAACAACATTGCTATTGAACAATTGAACTTGACCTAAGGATTGGACTGTAAGGCGTACGGCGATTTGCATCATTACATGGTGGACAAGGGATGTCCACCGATACGACTGTACATATCAAACGTTTTGGGAATACTTTCATGGCAAATACTCGTACGTAAAGCTAAGGAGTGAAATTCCTTATCTGCGTCTTCTGCTAGCTACAATCTGGGGGTTTTCAAGTCAAGAGAAAATAAAACACAGAACTCCACACTGATGACCGTCTAAATGACATTTTTTTTTGTTTGGGAAATCATCCAGTGACTTCTCCCGCTCTTGGTGAAGCAGCAGGTGTCAGAATTTTACTGACTTTTACCCGTGTTCCTTCAGTTGCTTGTGCCAGTAACTCTCTTTCCAATTTATCCGTGAGCCACCGCCTAAATGACCAACCGCTTACTACACCTATAATTTTGTGACCGATCGTTGCATATGGCCGTGACCAGTCCACACCTAATCGTAAGTTTTTTGCCGATAACACACACGCGTCAGAATATAATGAATACATAACACTAAACAGTAAATAATAGCAAGTATGATTGTGGGTCAAATGCACCCATTGATTTATTCAGTCCTCTCACGCAAACGATTGTAACAATATAATTAGTGCCACAGGCCGGTATAATATTTTCCACGAGGTAAAAGGTAGGAATTATGAATTTCTACACAGTCATAATGAAGCTATTATTTAAATCAATGTAGCATTTTTCATATAATATGAACCACCAGTCGGGACCGGTCTACGTGGTGACACATAAAATCAAAATCAAATAGTTTATTTCAAATAAACCATAAAGGTACATTTGAGTTGTCAAACAAAAAAAAGATGAATTTAGTTGCATATTCGCAAGCGTCAGTAGGAAGAATATGAAAGAAACTTCACGGTCACTTTTTTTTATAAAGAAGTTTCAATTAAAAGTATTTTGTTACATAATTGTAGTTGGTTAAAGTCTCGGTTTTGGCTATAAAAATTCTGTTTTTCTTTAGTATAACTGACAATTCGTTTTTATTTCAAATAAACCATAATTTATTATTAATATATAAACCATATTTAATCTATTTGATTTTGTTTTTTTTTTAACTTGCGACGTGCGGTCTTTTAACTATTTTTGTGACGTACGGTTTTAGTTTCAATTATTAAAACATAGTAATATATTTGTATAGGAATCAAAAATTTCCTAATATTAAAACGCTTCTTCAATAATTATAAACATAAGAACAAAGTTAAGAAGCCATATTTAAAACTCTTAGCATTAAATCAAAAGTTAACGGTTAATTTGCAAGCTAAATTCATAATATTTTGAATATTTTTACTTCTTTGGAGTTGCTAACTTTTTGGGCCATGATTTATTATTCCGTTTTATTCTGCAAGGAACTAGGAAAGAGGTCACTTAAAAGGTTAATGAACTTTAGTAAATATACCATGATCAAGCTTTGTATAGATAGCTGCATTCTTTCGGTTCGTCACGCAACAAAATACTTACGAAAAGTTTAACACAATAAAAGGGGCGAGAACTGCAATGAAAACTGAAAAAGGCTATAAAATTGTTCTAAACCCTGTATTAATTTTTAATGTAAAGTACCTTGCGTGACCGATTTCTGCTCGAGTGAAAATAGAAAAAAACGACGTTTTTTAAATATGAAGAAGCTAGATCGATTTATCGTCCCCGAAACCCCTACATAGTAAATTTCATGAAATTCGTTGGAGCCGTTTCCGAGATTCAGATTTTATACATATGTATATACAAGAATTGCTCGTTTAAAGGTATTAGATAGAAAAGTATTAAATAAAATAACATATTTAAAAAACGAGCTTTTTCAACTCAATGTATACTATCGTCAAACACATCCAAGGAGCCCAAACACGATGATGCTATGCCCACCTACCGGCTCTATCATGAGACTATTCATATTCATTTATTCATCAAACAATTTACATTGTGTTCGAATTCTACAAAATAATTACATTTCAAATCATAACAGAAGCAATAATCAAATACAAAGCAATCAGAAACATTCACAAATAAAAAATACTATGTATAAATCAAAAACCGTTTACATGTCAAACCATAAAAACCACAAAAATAACAATGTCTAGTCCAATTATCTTATAAAAACTAAGAATTAAATGTCAATTAAATTACTTTTCACATGTCCAACCATAAAAATCTCAAGACCTAAATTTAATCGAACTAGAATTAAATGCATTTGGTATTTTATAAAATTAAATGTCAACTGAAATACCATAATATCCATAATTATCCATACAAGAGTGAAATTCAAGTCAATTAAAATTAACACACACATTAAATAATTAAAATTTCAATACCATGTCAAATATGTCACACACAATTCATCTGGAATCATTCAACGTCAAATCTGATACTGAATATAAACATTTTTGTAATAGGAAGGCTTTCAATTTTGTCTTAAATAAATTTGTGTCATAGACTAAAGTTTTTAAATCAATAGGTAACTTATTATATAACTCTACTGCTTGGTAACGTGAACAATGCGTTACTATGTTTAATTTAGGCACCATTATATTTTTAATGACTTTCCTTCGTGTGCTCTCTCTCAGCTCTCTTTCTTTTTGTGATTCATATTGATGTATATATTTTGCGAACTTGCCTAACAGAATTAGTATATACAAACTGGGAACTGTAAGAATGCCTAATTTTTTAAAGTATTCTTTGCATGAATCACGCTGTGAAATTTTTACAATGGTTCTAATGGCACGCTTCTGAAGGATGAATGCTCTATGGCAGTTGTAGTTATAGCTATTTCCCCAAAACATGATGCTGTACCTTATTCTATATTCAACCAAAGCATGATAACATGCTTTAAGTTGCTTCAAATCTATTTCATCCCTGAGGCTTCTAAGTGCATAACATGCAGAGGATATAGAGGAATCAATAGCAGCAAGCTCCTGTTTCCAGTTCAGATTTGAATCAATGTTAATACCTAAAAATTTTACATTATTTACCAATTCTATCTTGTTTCCTTTCAATGTCACATTTACAGTATCGGTGTTACGAGATGTAGACTTAAATAACATTATATTTGTTTTATTTGTATTAATAAGTAAATTATTAGCTGTAAACCATTCAAAAAGATTATCTAGACTTTTATTTACTTTTATGGATAATTCTTTTAGATCAGGCGCTCCAATAATTACATTTGTGTCATCAGCAAACACAACACATGAAACGTCAGGCTGAGCTGTGTTCATGAAATTCAATAAATCGTTTGTGAAGATAAGATACAATATTGGACCTAAAATTGAGCCTTGAGGTACCCCGCGTCTTATATATATCATCTTTGACTTATAAGCTATTTCATGATTGTTTTCATCAATGTTTACTATTTCGACATACATTCGTCTGTTTACCAAATAAGATGTCATAAGTTTTAAAGCATCCCCTCTTACACCATAATGTTCCAGTTTTGCCAGCAGTAATTGATGATCTATAGTGTCAAATGCAGAACTCAGGTCAATAAATAATCCAGCCACTTTCATTTTGTCATTTAATTTACTAACTACGTCATCAATGAGAGTGTCTATGGCATCTGAAGTGCCAATGCCCTTTTGATACCCAAATTGTCTTAAATGGATTATTTTATTTAGATTCAAATGTACTATCAGTCTAAATTTAATTAACTTTTCAAAGAGTTTCGACAACGTTGGTAGCAAGGATATTGGTCGGTATTTTTTTGGGTCAGTCCTTGTGCCCTTTTTATAAATCGTAATTACCTTAGCCAGTTTGAGTTGATCAGGAAAAACCGACTCTTTAATACACTTATTAAAAAATTCAGAAAGAGGATGTGCTAAAAATTCTATGTTCTCCTTAATAATTGTTATCGGTAAGTCATCATATCCGCAAGATTTTTTGTTAGCCATGTGATTCACAATCTTTTTTATCTCAATTGGTGTAGTCGGCTTGAAAGACAAGTTACTCTCAACTCTCACCGTTGTTTCCTTTAGAAGGGACATTGATTTATCTTTGTTTAATGTCAATGAAGGTTTGTAGACAAAACTGTCAACTAATTTATTAGCAATTGCCTGGGAATCACAATAAACTTTGTTGTCTATATTTAAGACAAGTTTCCTACTAGGCTTGTTTTTTGTTTTCTTTGTATGTTCATTTACTAGTTTCCATGTCTCTTTGGGTATATTTTTAGCTTTACTAAGATTAATTGATATGGCTAACTTTCTAGCTTGTCTTATAACCCTTCTGTAAATTCGGATATAGTTTATTTTATAATTTATTTATTTATTTATTTATTTAATACTTCATGCACACAAATGTACAGAGGCGGACTTAATGCCTTAGGCATTTTCTACCAGTCGACCTTTGGGTGATGCAGAGACAATTAGTGGTAGGTGCAATATTTAAAGTAAATCACGATACCTAATATTCAAAT
This sequence comes from Orthosia cruda, assembly GCA_964057195.1. Classification (NCBI taxonomy): domain Eukaryota; kingdom Metazoa; phylum Arthropoda; class Insecta; order Lepidoptera; family Noctuidae; genus Orthosia; species Orthosia cruda. The sequence goes on along the minus strand of OZ059828.1, from coordinate 44,257,037 downwards.
ACAAAGCTATACATACATACTATAAATACATACAATAGTTACTCAAACATATAAACTAAATACACTAATACTTAAACAGTTAATGGTAGCAGTTATCTGGAATACATTATCGCTGTGACGATACTAATGCCATCTTCATACGAACATGCTCGCGAGCTTTTACTTTAAATGCCAATCGGTTGGTTGCCATCCTGATATCTTGAGGGAGCGCATTCCACAGAGAAATAGACTGAACAAAGAAAGAACAGTGAAAGAAGTCAGTGCGGTGAGTGGGACATTGAAGAAGACGGTTATGAGAAGAGCGAAGATTTTTGTTGTGGTTGGCGCAAATGTATTGAAAGTGAGGGGCCAGATAACTAGGGGAGTTGGAAGAGTCAAGAAATGAAAATAAGGTAGTCAGTGCCCTTAGCTCTCTGCGTTGGCGTATGGGCAACCACTTTAGAAGTGACCGATGAGCAGAGACATGATCATATTTACGCAAATTGAAAACAAATCGAATGCAGTAATTTAGAAGACGGTCAAGTTTGTTGAGGAGATCTGCATTCAGGTCATAATAGCACACGTCGCCATAATCGATGATAGGAAAAATTAGGGCCTGCACAAGCATTGTCTTCGTGTTCGAAGGTAATACATTTTTTAAACGATACAGAGCCCGCAACGTTCCAGTGACCCTCTGACTGACACTTGCAACTTGAGTACGCCAGTTAAGAGTACTGTCGATGCGCAAGCCAAGGTCCTTTACGTCAGCACTAAACGGAACAATCGTACCGTTGAACAGAACAGGTGGCAAAGTTGCATAATCCACCTTAGCGATGCTGCGAGGACTCCCAATGATGATCGCTTGGCACTTGTTGGGATTTACAGCAACGCCAAACCTATCCGACCAGGCTTTTATCGCTATTAAGTCGTTATTTAACTTCCCGATAACATCAGGAACTTCGTCGACACTCCCTTGACAGTACAATTGAAGATCATCAGCATACAGATGATACGCACACTGAAGTTCGGAAGTAATAAGATTAATAAAAATAGAAAACAGAAGAGGAGAAAGAATGCCGCCTTGAGGAACGCCAGCTATCAAATCACACCAACGAGATGAAAAATCTCCAACGTGAACCGACTGCTGACGCTCCTGAAGGTAAGAGGTGAACCATCCCAGTGCTTTAGAGGAGACCATCAAATAGGAAAGAATGGCTAATAGGATTTCGTGACTGACGGTATTGAAGGCGTTCGAGAAATCAACCAACACTAGTACTGTGACTTTTGTATCTTCCAGTCCCGCCCTTATATCGCCAGTCACTTTAAGGAGGGCGGACACAGTGCTGTGCCCGGGCCTGAACCCAGATTGTAGAGGACTAATGAGTGAATTACTCTGCACAAAGTTTGAAAATTGTTTGTGAACACAGGCTTCGAGCACTTTGGATAGGAAGGGAAGGATAGAAATGGGGCGGAAGTGGGTTGGAAGAGTGGGATTGGAAACTTTGGGAAGTGGACGAACATAGGCTTTACGCCACAAGGAAGGAAATACTCCGGTAAACAAGGAAAAATTAACGATATGGGTGATGGGAGATAGGAGATGATCCAAAACAGTGATTACCATACCACGGGTGATATTATCACATCCCACTGCTTTGGATTTGATGGCGAGAATGATCTTTTTGATCTCTCCCGGTTCAACTGGAATGAAACGAAAAGGTTTAATGTGAGGACGCGTCAGACCAGAAAGAAGAGACAGAGTTTGTTGCTTAGTTAGATGATCCATTGTAGGCACAGTGGAGAAATGATGGTTGAGATCATCTAAGTCGATAGAATTAGGAAGGTCTAAATGTCGCGGTTTGCCGATACCAAGTGTTCCTAGGAACTTCCAAATATCGGCAGAAGAAGATGAAGAAATATTTTCCAGAATGTGGCGGCGTTTAGCATTGCGTATCATCTGGTTACATCTGTTTCTTGCAGCCTTGAAAAGCGCCCAGTTCTCGTCAGTACGAACCCTTTTAAATTTTCGGAACGCACGGTCCCTGCGTCGCATGGCCATCTGTATGCCATTTGTCATCCAAGGTGCAGGAGGACGTTTGAGTTTCACTTTTCTGACGGGAGCGTGTCGGTTATAAAGGTTGACCACAACATCGTTAAATATTGCCACCTTATCGTCAACCGAAGTGGCCTCCGTCATAACCTCCCAGTCGATCGCAGAAGCATCCTTCTTGAGTTTCTCAACGTCCATCCTGGCAAAACAACGCCTGTACAGAACCCTGGGCTTAGGTTTAGGAGGTTTGAGGATATAGGAAAGATAAATCATGTCGTGATGAGAGAAGCCAGGAGCGTCATGTTGACCATGGGATGAGACAAGGGAAGGATTCGAGGTGAGGATAAGATCGAGCCAGGTGTCATCGCCAGATTTGTTACAATGCGTCGCTTGGAGTGGTAATACATGCAGACTAGCTGACTCGATGAGATGGAGAAGCTTACGGGATCGAGAGGAGTTTTGGGAAAGGAGGTTTGTGTTGAAATCACCCATGATGATGTGGTGTGCATACTCTGAACCCAAGGATTCAAGAACTGATTCGAATTCAGTGAAGTAATCGACAGTGGGGGGACAATAGACAACACCGATAATGGTTTTGGCTCCTTTGACGCAAACTTCAAGAAAGATAAACTCAGCAGAGGCAGTATAGTTTGAGGTGGAAGTTGCAAGTATTTTGTAAGGCAAATCACTGCGAAGGTATATTGCCACACCACCCCCTCCCTTACCAATCCGATCGTTCCGTATGAGAACGAAACCAGCAAGAGGATAAGTGGTGGACAGGAGATGCGGTTTGAGCCAAGTTTCGGATACCAGGATAGCGTGAAAGTTGCTGTTATTGAAGACATCATACAGCTCGCTGTAGTGACTGGCAATACTTTGAGCGTTAATGTGGCACACATTCACCAACCGATTAGACTCACAATTGAAATTGTGCTGAATAAAATCACCAAGGGTGTCACCAAGAGAACAAAAGCTTGGTTCATTTGAAGAGGCAGCAGATTCGTAAGCAGAAAAATATGACTCGAGATACTACCATTTTTTGGGGTACCACAGCATAAAACTCTTTTCATTTTACTTGATACCTTGATTCCCTTGGTTACCCACTTTATTATTTTATTTTTCATAGGCTTTATTTTAATAGCCTTCTTTGGGTAACAGGAACGAAAAATTTTGCCAAAATTGTCTAGAAAATGATTTATGCCCATATTTCTCAAATTTACACTCGAAATACTCTTTCTGAACGCAACAATATTTTTTGTATTAAATAATCTCTTTTGAATTATTATGGTATGTGCCGAGCTCTTCGTTTTCTCATCGATTTTGTCAAGAAAAATATCGCAAAAAAGTCCACCATGACCATCTGCTAAGCCATTGTGATCGACCAAACATCGCTCTATACAATCATCATCAACATTTGTAATTATATTATCAATACAAGAGTATGATTTGTTTCGAATGAAAGTAGGAGTTTTTATAAGGTATCTAAAATTATAACATCTCAATAAACTTATGAACTCTGAAGCTTTTCTACTTTCAACCAGAACGTCAATATTAAAGTCGCCACAAACTAAGCACTTCCTATCACGAAAATGATCTAACAATTTTTCTAAACTTTCCATGAAACTTTCAAAAATTTTCTCAACTGGACTTCTATAACAACAACATATGTTTAATCCCGTTTCAAGATATTTTACACCACAAATCTCAAAACTTTCTGATCTATATAACTTTTTAATTGCGTCAATGTTTTCACATTGTTTACTTTTATGTGCTAAAATAAGGCTACCTCCCCTCTTTTTGTTTGTCCTTGTATTGTATGATGATAAATTATAATTGGACATACAAAACACGTGTGCAGATTTATCATTTAGGAAATGTTCCGATATGCATAAGTAATCCAAATCACTTTCACGTGTTTCAACATATAATTCAAGTTCTGTTTTTTTATTACTAATGCCACATACGTTTTGGTGAAATATTTTGAGACAGTTTGTTTCCGATAGTAAAAGAACTGAAGAATTATTGTATAACCTGTTTTGTGCATCTCTTTTAGTCACGAAAAAGATCATTATCATCGGTGGTTATTGACGAACTATTTCAATCTGTTTGTGTAGCAGAATTTACCAACACTTTCGGTGTCGTAGTGTTGTCCCTAATATTGTCAAGATTAAAATTTGTCTGTGTACAAACATTCCTACATTGCAAGTTTGACAAGTAATGTTTTTGTGTAATCCTATTTTGCACATAATTCAAATATTTTGTTTTATATTCTATACCTAGTATTTCCCTGTGTATCAATTGGCATGCAATCAACTTATTGAAATAACCATCCGTGTTAGTATAATAATTGTTGTCAAGTGATATAAAATTTGAATTTACACAATTTTTACAAATATATTTTAACGTACAATTCAATTTGGATACATTTAAATATTTATTATAATAGATTTACTTATGATATACTTTACTAGCTCCAAAGAAACTTTTAGACCTAGAAACATTTAAATAATATTATTTCAATGTTTCCAAAGTTACTTATAGTATGCCAAATTCCAGCTTAATCGGATGCCAGGAAGTACTTAGAAAACGGATGAATGGTGGCCGAACACACTTAAGAGAGCAAAGTAATATTAGATATTAAAGTATGAAATTGCCGATTTGTACTGAAAAATTGATTTTTTATTTTATTTAATATATTTATTTAATCAAAATAATTACTTTTATTATATATACATTGCTGCCATCTAATAGGAAGATCATTTATGCCTTTGCGATAGAACTCTGGTTATCTAGATTCGACAAACTGTGTAAAAGCATTTTCTACTGCATCCTGAGAAGAAAACTTTTTATCACGTAGAAAATTGTCCTAATTACGAAAAAAATGGTAGTCCGTTGGAGCAAGGTCTGGCGAATACGAAGGGTAACGAATGGTTTCTGATTGCATTTCATGTAGAGTTAAAACGGTTTCTCGTGCTGTATGAGGTCTCGCGTTATCATGGAGCAATAATGGTGAAGATCGATTCATGATTCGGGGCAGTTTCACTGCTAGTTTTGCTATCATTGTTCGGAGTTCGGCACAGTCTGTCATCTGCCGTTATTGCTTGACTAGATCGGGGAAAGCTATAGTGAATAACACCATGCTGAGACCACCAAACAGTTGCCATTACCTTTTTATTGGTAAGGTTTGCTTTAGGAAACTGTTGCGGCGTTTGACCTGGGGTCAGCCATTGCATTTTTCACTTACGGTTATCGTAAAGATTCCACTTTTCATCACATGTCACAATTCGAACCAATATTCCTGCATTTCTGTATCGATTCAACAAGGCAACACAAGTTTCAACACACGTTTCTTTCTGCAGATCAGTCAAATCATGAGGCACCCATTTTTCATATTTTTTATTTTATTGATTTGGCGCAAATGAGACAATATTGTTGGGAAGGTAACGTTAAACCATGCCGCTAATTCCTGGGTAGTTTGGCTCGGATTGGCTTGCACCGTCTCTTTCAATTCATTGTTATTCACCTGTGTGGGTGGTCTTCCACGTGGTTCGTTCTTCAAATCAAAGTTTCCATCACGAAAGCGTTTAAACCAAAATCGCACAGCGCGTTCATTAGCAGTCCCCTCTCCAAACGCAATATTTATATTGTGAGCTGTTTCAGCCGCGTTAGTTCCGCGTCGGAACTCGTATTCATAAATCACTCAAATTTTCGAAGTACCCATCTTTCTCGTCTTATGTTGCACATTTTTTAAAAGAAGAACTTCATAGGAACCATGTGAAAAAGTTTTACTCAAAAATCTCAAAACATGAAGGTTCTATGTCGATTCGAAGTACCTATTACAATAAATCGGCAATTTCATACTTTAACCCCTATTATTAAAGCTTGTAATAATAAAAAATGTACATAAAAAAGGAGATATTACTCCCGTCTCTATGGAATACGCAGTCATCTTTCGAACCATTGCAATTACTAGAAGATTGCTAGCTTACTAACTCTTAAAAGAGGAAAAAAAAAACTTTATATTTACAGCTAAACAAAGATATTGCGCAGCAACTTAAAAACAAAGTAGAAATACTTCGAGAACCCCACATAATCTATGATTTTATTTTTCCTAACATCGGAAGCAACAGGCCATTAAACACTGAACTAATAAAGTTGCCTACGACAAAAATAAAAACTAGTTAGCACTTCAAAACTCGCTATCGGGTCTCCGAGACCCAATCAACGTGCATTTTTTATTTCTTTTTTGAAGTTGCAACACAGTTCTGACGTCACTTGATCAAGGATGGTGTAAATTGTACCAAAGGCTTTTTGCTGCGTATTTTTATTTACAGAAGTGAATTTCGCTAGGATTTGTAGCATGTCGATACATGAAAGTTTGCAGGACTTGCATAGCTGCAATTTTTTGAAAGGATCTGGGCCATTTTCCAGTTGGAATATGAGGTTTATTTGGTTACACAGAGAATCGCTAATACCATTTGTGTACAAACGATTCCTTGTGTAAACAAAAAATTCTACGATATCTAATGATTACTTCTACTCAGGAAAAATTAGGCCATTGCAGTTTACGGAAATCAACGAAGAGCGCCCCATCAAAATGGCTCGAGAACCTGAAAAAGGCGGTGGGCTTAAAATGGATGCCGCGCGTAAAGTGAGTATATTCACGCCATTTTTTTTAAACTAGGAAACGTATGTCCAACTGTTCGATACTCGTAGGTTAAATTGCATTCAATGATTGAAGTTCCACGAACATTTCATTGGTTGAGACTCAGAAAATTTAAAGGTGTAGAACTAATTAGTAAAATTAGTGAATTTGGTAGTTTTGAAGATTTTAGAGTGTCTAAGGAAAACCCGTTCCGTTACCGTAAATTAGGTAGAACACGTCTAGAAGAATCATAGCCTAACTAACTTTGGGTTATAATAAATCATTGAAAATATTAGAACTGGTGGAGGTCTTGCAGGTCAATACAATTCTCCAAATATCAATGGCTAGCTCATCAGTGTTTAGGATTTTTGAAATCGGATAAGTGCTTCGAAAGATTACTCTGGCCTGATCCGGTTTAAAATGTCTTTCACTAAACAGCTTCATGACAAGGTTTTTCTCGCATAAATATATACGGTTCCTACGGGATGGACGATATATGGCAATGAAGTCCTGGAACAAACCTGGTTCTTTTAGAAAAAATATTCAGTAGTGGCACCAAAAAATTCAATTTTTGTGTCGTTTTAGTTAATTCTAGAGTAGATAAAGGAGAAGCCGTTCCTTAGCTGAACACTATATAGGCAAGGCACGTCTAAAAGACACTTTCCCTTTCTGTAACTGCAGCTTATTAATGAATCATCAAGAAGATTGCAAGTCCACCACATACACGCTCATTATAATTCCCCAAATTTCAACAATTAAGTTTACTATTCTGTGTAATTTTTGAAATTGGAACAATTCTTGCAGGGACTGCTCTAGCTAGAACAACGGAACTAATTTTTGTTCCAAAAATGCAAAGTTCCTATGGGATGGACTAAAACGGCGACGCTGTGGGACAGATCCAGTTTAATATTTGAAAAAAGAACTTAGTACTGCCATTAAAATAAGGTTTATTTTTACTTACATTGCTCGTGAAATTGGTCTGATGTTATATTAAGAAAATGGATATAGAAAATCCGTTTCTTGACTCAAAATTTAAACAACGTTTAGAAGACGCATTCTCCGTCTCTAACTTTAGCTTATGAATGAATCATCAAGAATATTACAACTCCACCACTTGCAGGCTCATTACAATTCTCCAAATACCGTCGGTTAACTATTCTGTGTTTTGACAGCCCCTCGCAGCGGTCTCATTTACATAGATCACTTCAAAGTTTCATACTATATCTACAGACTTTTGGTCTGTGCAGTTCGTCTTCAGAGTGCTTGGGTATAATATCTAGTGATATTTTATTGCAGAAATGTGGGTAGGGTGTTGTTGGTAGACACGTTTAGGCTTGAGCTTGCTTGTGTAGATGTAAAATGATTAGGAAATAAGTTTTTAAGAGATTCCTCCATCTAGAATTTTACAGCAGCAGCTGTTACTCGTCCACTCTACAAGTGACTTAAAAATCATTGGAGAATTGTAGGTGTATTACTAACAAGAAGACACCTACACTTCGGTCTAATCTTTTGGGGAATCCACAATGAGATTTTACCAATAGAGACGTCATACTCATTATAAAAAAATAAAAACATGGCGATATTTTACGTTAGCTACCTAACCTAACCTTAAAACACTTTAAAGTTGCTTCTGCATCTTTGCCGGCGCTGCGGGAGGTGCAACCCCTTCGCCCTTACGTAACAAAGGATATATACTCATGCTCAGCTCCGCAGCTTCGGGTGAGGCTGGTTTATTTCTATCACTGAGTAGGTTAAATGATCACATAGATATAAATAGGACCCCGTTGTCAGAAAGAGATAAACATACTATTCAAACGTACGTTGGTGTCGCGGCCAGAAGCAGGAGGGACTGAGTTCACTCAAACTGGTCAGTTTGTGTTTGTATAGCCGCGCAGACATCGGTAAAACGTATCTACCTTAGTATATATATATATATATATAACATTACTGGGAATACAAGAGTGTTCTCATGAGAATGCGATTTCTGTCAGATCATAGAAAAAAAAAACCGGATTTACTCATGTAGAGTACATCATTATCATCATCAGCCTATTAATGTTCCCACTGCTGGGACACAGGCCTCCTCTCTGTGAGAGGAGATGGGCCATAATCCACCACGCGGGCCCAGTGCGGGTTGATGGATGTCACATATCTTCGAATTTTTGGTTCTAGGAGATGCCGGTTTCCTCACGATGTTTTTCTTCACAGTTTTTGAGAGCAGTGGTGATGAAATAATTTACACAAAGTAAAGCGCCTGCCTGGGTTCGAACCTACGACCTACAACTTGTAAATCGGGGCTGATACCACCGGGCCACCACTGCTTTTAGAGTATGCTGCATGTAGAGTACAAAAATGGTAAAACAATATTTCAAAAATCATCCAAGTGAAAAAAACTATTTATTTTGTGGATTGAATGTCGTTATCCCAGCCTTTTAAATTCTATTAAAAGCGTTACCTGGTATACCTATTTACGAGTATGCTGATTTACACAAAATAATTAATGGTATGTGGGTATCAAGGCAAAGAGAGCATATCTCGGCATTTATTTAGTGGCGAGATATAAGCAGTTTTTTTTAATGTTGCTGTCATACAAATACAAGTAATGTTTCATTTCAATTTAAAATTTCAGTTATTTTTTTGCCCTTTTTGAATATTTATTTTATCCTTATTATCAATTGACTATTAGAACTAGATACCGAATCTAGTCTTAACTCACTCATTATCCCACTACTGGACTATTTTTGCTTGGAAGCCTAAATATTATTAAACTGATTCTGTTTTGTAGTTTTGCTATAATGGATTAAACATTACTGAACAAAACTGCCAGCAAATTTAAAATAAACGTTTAAACAAACATATATTATTAAAATGTTTACATCAAAAGCACTGGTCATCAAAATTTTATCAGCAACAAGCTTAATTATCAGGGATTCTTCTTTTATATAATTCGATGAATTGAAAAACGAAAAATCGGAACTTTATTCCCCAAAGGTGGGTAACTTTGGGGAATAAAGGTCCAATGGTTCGTTCCACCGTCAACTATCTAAGTTTCAGTTTTAGTTTTTCGTAGTGTTTCCGTATGATTGGGACAAATGCTAATACTTTTACTATTCATACGGTTTATGTTATGTTTCACTAATGAAGTTACAAACGATTATGATCAAAGTGTTTTCTTACTTTATCTTTGAGTGGCGAGTGTAGAGCAATGACCTACCAAGTGGTAATATTGTTGTTATCAGTAGGTAGTAATTAAAAATTGTTCAGATAAGACTCAACAAGGTATTAATACAACACTCTTGGCACATCCTTTAATTTTTTACCGTCTTCAAAAAGGAGGAGGTTCTCAATTGAACTGTATTTTTTTTGTGTGTTTCCTCAGAAATGTTTACTAGGTGAACCGATTTTGATGATTCTTTTTTATTTGAAAGCTGGTGCTGAAAGCTGCTTCTCATGTGGTCCCATTTAAATTCGATCAAGATCTGCCGAGGAGTTGAATTATCATTTATAACGCGTATTTTCATGGTAATATAATGTACCAAACTTAAGAAGGGAAAAAAAAAATTAACAGGCTTCCAAAACAAAACACTATAAAGACACCGACTTCCGAAAAGAAACTTATTTTTGCTTTATAGTGTTTTTATTTGGAAGTCTGTTGTATTTATTTGTAAAAAAGTTTTCAACGGTTAATATTTTGGAGTCGTCGCAAACATTTAGTCTCCCACTTCAATACTATTACTCGTCGTCTTAATAATCACATCCGTTCTAGTCATATCATCTTTGATACAGTCTATCCACCGTTTTTAGGGTTCCGTACTCGAAGGGTCCAAACGGAGCCCTATTGCTGTCACTCAGGTTTTCGTCTGTGTGTCTGTCGTACAGCCAAACGATTGGAGCTACAGTCTTAAAATTTTCACAGAATGTGTATCTTGTTGACCCAAAGCTATACAAGTTGTCAAAAAATATGTTTAAAAGATTTTACGGGGGACTCCTATACAGCGAAACGGGGGCGGACAAAAAAGGTCATTGAGTTAATAAATGCTGTATTTTTTGTTTTCAAAAATATAAGGAAACATAGGAATGAGAAGCCACCTAAGCTTTTATTTAAAAAAATTGTTCCAAAATTTTTTTTAACTTCCCATTGACCTATTGTGGTGTTCTGATTTACAGATCCACATTTTTTAACTCTATTTACAATTCATAACACTATACAAACCATACCTTCATATCTTTTGATATTTTATCAACTTTTGTAATTCATTTTTATGTTTTCTTTCTATTGTTATCATCTGAAAAGCATACTTTTAGTTATATCTGATTGTTTTAATATCTGAAACTTAAATTATATTGATAATTTGTAATTCTTGCAATATTTTTCTATTGTGACATTTTCATCTGACATGACATCTGTCTGTCTATTTTATTTTTCTTAAAACCATAGACCGTAACATAGGTACCATGGACTAAACCTCCTTTAAACTAGGTTTACACTATTATAAGGGTAGCGTAGACTGACCCCTTTGTGAACCGTTTTTATTCGTTCTGGTCTTTATTTCTTAATTGAAATTTGAATTTGTAATGTAGATAGAACACAGAACGAAGAAAAACGGGCGTCAATTTTTAGTTTCGGATCTGGACTGAACGCCGAAAGACGGTTGAATTATTAATACTACCAAGTGTACTATTGTATCTGAAGACTCTTTAAAACTATAACTTATACGGCTGTGAATGTTATCAATCTTTGAGTGCATTAAATATATTGTATTGAGTGTGAAACTTAAATGTGAGCATTTTCACTGCGTCATTAACCTCGTCGGTCACCATTTCAACTAAAAGGGGACGTTTGATCGGCGTATGAAGCCACAGCCCGACCTCCACACCCCTTGCTGCCTGTGCCTGCACCCCTTGCTGCATATGCCTGCACCTGTGCTACTGCCTACCTGCTCGTTAGCCTATTAGTTCAGCTGCCTTTTAACATCTATCTGTGTGCCTGCCTATTCGTCCTGCTGTCTACTCTACATCCTGCCTATCCGATAGCATGCCCTACTCTACAGCCTGCCTATCCGATTGCCGTCGAGGTACCTGATCACCACCTGCATACCTCGAGCAGAGAAGAGTACCCGTCCGTCCTGCTGCCTGCCTAGCTGTCGAACGCAAACAACCATCGACGTCTGAAGCCGGGCCCTCAGTTTATATCCTTTTCCTTAATTTTAATTACTTTTTTATTTTATTAACGTGGCTTACGTTTAGCTCCCTCTGAGCTAAACGTAACGCTACACCATGAACTTTAAATTTGGTAATAATGTTTATTATTACGTATTTTTTAACTTGCCAATGGCCTAAGAACATCAAATTTGGCGATAAAGTTTATTATTACATATGTTTTAACTTGCCATTGACCTATGAACTTCAGATTTGGTGATAATGTTTATTTTAACATATGTTTTAACTTGCCATTGACCTATGAACTTCAGATTTGGTGATAATGTTTATTATTACATATGTTTTAACTTGCCATTGAGCTATGAACTTCAGATTTGGTGATAATGTTTATTATTACATATGTTTTAACTTGCCATTGAGCTATGAACTTCAGATTTGGTGATAATGTTTATTATATGTTTTAACTTGCCATTGAGCTATGAACTTCAGATTTGGTGATAATGTTTATTATTACATATGTTTTAACTTGCCATTGAGCTATGAACTTCAGATTTGGTGATAATGTTTATTATTACATATGTTTTAACTTGCCATTGAGCTATGAACTTCAGATTTGGTGATAATGTTTATTATTACATATGTTTTAACTTGCCATTGAGCTATGAACTTCAGATTTGGTGATAATGTTTATTATTACATATGTTTTAACTTGCCATTGACCTATGAACTTCAGATTTGGTGATAATGTTTATTTTAACATATGTTTTAACTTGCCATTGACCTATGAACTTCAGATTTGGTGATAATGTTTATTATTACATATGTTTTAACTTGCCATTGACCTATGAACTTCAGATTTGGTGATAATGTTTATTATTACATATGTTTTAACTTGCCATTGACCTATGAACTTCAGATTTGGTGATAATGTTTATTATTACATATGTTTTAACTTGCCATTGACCTATGAACTTCAGATTTGGTGATAATGTTTATTATTACATATGTTTTAACTTGCCATTGACCTATGAACTTCAGATTTGGTGATAATGTTTATTATTACATATGTTTTAACTTGCCATTGACCTATGAACTTCAGATTTGGTGATAATGTTTATTATTACGTTTATTTTACTGACACATACCAGTATAAATCTGATTTTCTTTGAAATTTCCTAATAAATGGGCGAGGTCCGACACGCACTTGGCCTTTTTGGTATTTCCTTCCTCTTAAGCCCTCACATTCACACTCGAAATTTTTCTCATATTTTCATAATTCCTCTGCATCATATTACTAATAAAATGTGTTAGTCTACAAAATTCCCATACAATTAACTTGTACAATACCTTCGAAGTCCATTCACAACCTAAGAGCATCTCAGTAATCAATTCCATTCAATAATTAAGTCTAAAACTACTTGTAGGCAATATTAGACCTTAGTAACTTGGGAATAAAGTTAGGAATCGGCTGTCGATACCCTATCATTGATGAGCCGACTTAGTACCCGAACTCTCTTTGTTATTACAAACCTAGTTTACAAAGTTTGATATTTTGCAGGTAGTTAGCAAATGAAGCCTTGGTTTTGGTTGATTTTTTGCATGAATTGACTACGAAGTTGGAATGAAGTTTGGGACATTTATCTTGGCTGGTGACAGTCTGTATTATTGATCGTCAGCAACGCCTTTTTGTATCCTGTCATTTTGCGTTTTGGTAATTAATGTAGCTGATCAAGTGGACACCCGGGTCCAGCTGACTAAAGATTTCTGTGCAGAAATGGAGTCGAATCCACCACCAGTCCTGCCAAGGGTTATCGTGTTATCTTAACACTGGGTTGTAGAGTAGTTAAAGTGAAAAATTTACAAGTCGTACTGTGTGGATCAGAATGTTGGGCTGTGAAAAAGATGGATGAAAAGAGATTGCAAGTAGCAGAGATGAGAATGTTGAGATGGATGTGCGGAGTGACGAGAATGGATAAAGTGAGAAATGAGTATATGGGAGGCAGTTTTAACTTGGCGCCAGTTACAGAAAAGTTGAAAGGAAACCTTTTTGTCTTGGTATGGTCATGTGATGAAAAGGGATGAAGCCCATGTTACTAAAAGAGTTATGAATATAAATGTGGACGGATGGAGCGGGAGGGGACGGTTAGCCGGAAAAAAGACTAAACAAATTGAGCAACAGAAACGGAGACCAATTATTTCTAAAAATAGTTCATTGGGACAATCTATTACTAACGCCTATTCTTAGCCGACTTGCCAAAAAGAAGAAAGGTCTATGTTTGCCATTATGATTCTTTTTTTGCTCCCATTTTAATTTGGTGAAAATCTGATGAAGAACTTCGAAGATACAAAACAGAACTCTTCTATAAATAACGGCAAATCTCTCTCGATTGATGCAATCGCATGTATGTATATTATTTATACCATTTCATAACATAAAATTACGCCGGTACGCTCTTAAGGGGTACGAAGATCTCTCATAAAAATTTCACCGGTTATGTTTAAGTTTCATGATATTCGGGTAATCCATTCTGGCGTTATAGGTACCTTACTAAATAACTTGCCTAATAGGTAGGTAAAATTAAAAAAAAAATTTTTTTTACAATAAATACTACCGACTTCCAAATAAAAAAACTACAAAGTGAAAAAAACTTTATTTTTGGAAGTCAGTGTCTCTTTTTTACCAATAAATACTCCTAAGAATACAACAATATAGGTACCAGCCCGTAACTGTCTCACAACTTGGCATTATTGTCTGAAACAGAAAAGGAACATTTATCACTGTTAAATACAGGTCTTCGGGTCCCAAGCCAGGAGATAAACACCGGGGCCCATAGCGGCGTTGGAACTCCTGGACCCTTTCTGAACCTGTATCCCATGAAACTGCCGTAACGCAGCAGTGGAAAGCTAGGGGATTTGCTACTTATTGGGAGATATACTGGTTCCTTCTACGGGTGTAAGGTATCACAAAGGTTGGCCGGTAATATTATGGTATAGTATATGCACTTACCTGGTATTCCTGCGGTAGGCTCCTGGGGGTCGATCAATATCGTGCCGTGAGATTAGGGATAGGGGAATATATATAATATTAGGACAATAAGGGATAGACTGACGGCTGTCTTGACCGAAGGCTCTGGCGTCCACCAGCCAGCACACGTTTCCCGCAAAAGCACTTCGTTGTGCGTGAAATATATTCAAAACCGACTTCGCGGGCACCCCACATACCGATTGCGAACAGCGGGCGCGATTAACAAATACAATGGGCGAAACACATCTCGATAAGATATGTTTCGACAAGAACCCGAATTCACCGTGTGCCCATTACAAATTTTCTTTTTCGACTCTTGTGTCAGCTGCCAATCAAAAATTACCAGCGGGCCAAAATTTCCAGGTCATTGGGGTCTGAGGAGATCGGACAGAGGGGTCGTGAATTGAGAACGGCCTCGATTTTACAAATTACCGTAACAAGTTCCTCAAAGTTCAAAATTGTTACACCAATAACACGGCGGCATCAATGCATCTGCATTTTTGCCACTTTTACAACGGCCTCAAAAATGCCACCCCAATGTGGGCACACTGGGGGGTCAAATTGCCAATTAATTCCCATTTGCGCCATGGCAAATCTCAAATTCTGTTTATCCTTATTTAGATAATTACAAATATCATTTAAATATCTATCAGCGCCCTTATAATTAGTGCCATTATCAGAACGGATCAAAGATGGTAGTCCTCGGCGGGAAACAAATCTACCTAGCGCTGCAACAAACGCATCTGTGCTGAGGGCAGTTACAAGTTCCAAGTAAACCGCCTTGGAGGCCAGACAAACGAACACACACAAGTAGCCTTGACAGCCTTGGCGTTCCGAAATTGAGAAGTCTTCACCAAGAAGGGACCAGTGAAATCGGTCCGACCGAAGCAAATGGTCTGCTCTCCGTCACTCGGTCGGATGACAAATCACCCATTATGGGTTGAGTGGGAGCAGCCTTCAACTTATAGCACTGCATACATTTAAAGATGATGCCACGAATAGTGCGTCTGGCCGACAAAATCCAAAATTCACCCTGCAAAATGGCTACGAGGGCGTTGCCACCGGCGTGTGCGTTATTAATGTGTCGATCGGACACCAACAATTTCACCAACGCTACTCCTTTAGGGAGCAACAAAGGATGGCGAGCACCATAAGGCAAATTCGAATTCCGCAGTCGTTCCGACTCGGAGCAAACCAGATTGGTCTAGGAATGGATTAAGACGAGCGATTGAGCCTTTCAAAGCTGAGCATTTCTTCAGGGCTTCAATAGTCTGGTCAAAGTGGTCTGCTTGTACAGCACGAACCAACAACATCAGGGCCTCTTGGCGTTCATGAGGCGACAAAACTGACGACAACAATTTATTATTAGGGTTCCGTCCGTTACGTATGAAACGCCGGACCCAAGCGGTAACTCCTAACAATTTCGACAAAGAACTGTATCTGTCCAAAAGATAATTCAAATTATATGCAGGTTGCGTTTCCACAATTCCAATACGCAAGCCTGGCAGAACTTCTGGAGAGAAGAACCTATTCTGGGGCCAGGACGACTCGCGATGCGACAACCAGTCTGGTCCCCACCAAAGATAATGGTCAACAAGGGCAGGAGCCTCGCAACCACGTGACGCGCAGTCTGTGGGGTTCAATTCTCCTGGGACATGTCTCCAGATCAGTTTAGTCTCAGAAATCTGAATCTGTGAGACTCTATTCGCCACAAAACCTCCAACGTATGAGCTGAGTTGCGAAGCCAACAAAAGACTATCTCACTATCAGTCCTTGGTCCTCAATCCGCGGGGCGGAGCCCTTCAACACGGGACCCGTAAGTCCAAAACCAAAAACCGTCGGTACAACTTCTAACCTATTCGTCTGCAGGACCCACTTGGTCCCGGAAAAATCAAACCCAAAACATCAACACCCATATACGGGTCCGGGTACCAACTGTAAGGTAACTTCCCTTACTCACCAGCCAGCTCAGGGGTAGATGTTCAGGATGTGAAAATTGCAGGGATGATTTCGCATGAGGGTCGACAGAAGTAAAAGTCATACTATTTGGTCAACCAGTTTAATAGCACACAGGCATCACTGTAGCATCACAATTTAAAGGTATCACACTTACTTGTGTATGGGATATAAACTACCCTTTAAACTTAGCATCAGATGTATGATATCACAATCAGCATCGTTCCTGTGTGCAGATGGCATCCAGTATCTCACCGGCCGAAATATCATGGGTGTTCGGAGCCTGTTGTTGAATGCTGTGTAGCTGTTCCTATTTCATGTCGTTGACCATGTTTAATTCTATTTTCTATCTATATTTAAAATTAATCCTAACGAGCCCTGTCGATGGAAAAAATGCGGTATTAGCATCATACAAGCACATGTCTCACAAGCATGAAAATATAGTTTAATTCCACCAATACTCACAGCGCTTGCTAGCACATAATATTTTATATTTAGGGCTGTTTCCCTGCCGCCTCCGAGTCATTTTAATTACGTTATTTTCCTTTCCTAAATAGTATTTTATTTTAGGACCTCCTCGATATCCATTTGCAGTGGAAAAGAAATGTCACTCTTGTCGGCCATAGACACCGAGCATTTTATTGACCAATAGAGACATCATGTCTATATTTTCCTTAAGTAATCATGTTTACTAGAAATTTATAACCTAGATATGTAGGAAATTGTGTGCTTGTTGAATTATATTAATACACACAATATCTAACAGGTTTTGTAATGAATTTATAATAATTCCGCCCCGACCTCAACGCCATCTAGTACCAAAGTGCCTCAACCACCTAGTGACACACCCAGATGAAAGAATACACCTGATAATTAATATGCCTGACACCAGATGTCGCTGAAAGCCGTTACGGAAATTTACTTGTTACACAACCACTTCGGTTCGGCAGGAGTTAGGTACGACGTCAATTTCACCACTGCAGGGCTAATGGTTACCTGCGGGTGTCTGCCCAAAATATCATTCAATACAACGGCCTTGGCCAAGATTCTTGGCTCACAATGATCAGGCGAAACACAAATTTCAATTTCTCCCCGTAGACCAACCGCTTCAATACCACCCATAATTATGATAGAAGGGTGGAATCTACGTGGCAGACCCAATCTTTCCACTAAACAAAAGGATACAAGACAGCCTTGAGCACCCGAATCCAAAAGAGCACGAAATAACAAAAATTTACTCTTCGGGCCCCAGATCATTACAGGGACAGTTGGCAGAAGGACTGTCTCTGGCTGGGCGGCTGTAGTGGAGGAGAGGGAGGCAACTACCTATTGTTGATAACCCCCCTGGGGTTGGTAGTCGTCCTGAAAAGCGGCCGCTTCCTCCAATTGAGGAGGGGGTGGAGGGGTGCCCCCGCCTTTGCGAGGTATACCCCGTCGAGGATCCACCTGCGGTTGGTGGGGATGCGCTCCCCCACCTATGGAGGAGCGTCCGGCATCATCAGGGCCACCAACACCATTTTGGTCCGGACACAACGGTGGTGCCTACCTTGACAGTGTGGGCAAGGATCCGACCTCTGGCAATCCCGCTGCAAATGCTGTCCCAGAAAAGTGTAGCAACACTTGCGGCTGTTGGCGATTCCACGTCGGTCCTTTGTGTTCCGTTCTAGGAACTTCGGACATTACGTGACCATATGGCCATCCGTGTTGCAATTTATGCAACGCATACTGCGAACCTGAGTCACTACAAATTGATGAAACTGGCGTCGTGGCTCACCCATCCCACGAGTGGAGGGGCGCGCACCAACACGACGCTAGTCCGGAGAGGGCCGCTCTGGAACCATCAACACCAGAGTTATCCAGAAGGCGACACTACTCATCCAGAGACTTCAACAAATCATCCAAAGGGGGGAGGTGTGTGGCATCACCCCCACCATATTTCCCATGTGCAAAACCCCTCAACTTAGCGGTTGCCTCAACAATATCATCCGAGAAACCGTAAAACTGCGCGAAGTCTGCCTCAATCGCAGCGGCCAACTCAGTGTCCTCGGTGGACAATAGCGCCAAACACTCCTCATAGCATTCATCCACCCTGGCTTGACGTGCTAGGAGTTCACTAAAACGGGCCAACAAAGCCTCTGATCTATCTGATCTACTTATCAAAGAGGCCGCCGAGGTCACCCATCTCAATGCCGCTCTAATCTTACAAGCAAATGTATTGGCAGTCATACTGTCAAAATATAAGCAACGGTGGTTAAACATTAATTAATACACAAAATGTTCAACAACTTAAATTAATAATATATGGGTGTAACCAAAACAACAGTTTGACAGTAATTCTTCTACCAAATTTAATATCACAAGTCTGTAAGAGAAACAACAAGTTAATTCAACAAATAGTACTGAACCCTGTTACATTCACTTAATTATTTTTCAGTACAAATTTATTATGGAACCCCAAATATCAATTTATAAATTATCAAAAACAAAGTGGGTACCTCAAGAAAATAAATTATCAACAAGTCATTAAAAACAATGACTTTAATTTCAATCAATTAGAATATTACTGTCAATATCAAACAAACTAACCAATTTTCTTATACAAATGGTAACAATATACTTTTCAACAATAACTTCTGTAGCGAGCACTGAGTATGTTTATAATGTAAACAAACTTACCAAACCAAGATAGTAGGTTCAAGGTCCAACAATAACTATGATTGGTGATTTTTTTCTGAGATTGTGTTTGACCACTATCCCGCCTGGTGTTAACTGATGATATGGTTGAAGATGAAGCACGCTTGCCTATAAATAACCTATTCACTCTTGACTTAGAGATCCCTAGGTTGTAGCTATCAAGAGACAAAGACTCCGGCAGTGAATGCCAGTCCTTAGCTGTACGCACAATGAGAGTATTTGCAAAACGCTCTGTGTGTATGTATGCAACAGTAATGCAGGCACAATAAGACCGAATAGTCACAAGAAAACAAAAAAAGGTTTTTTCTAAGTGGTTGGTGGTTGTTTGTAGAAGTACAGAAACGTCACACAATATTTCTAGAAACTGCAAGTGTTTCAAAATGTCGCGGGTCACACAGACCCAACTGCATAGTTGGGTCTGTGTCGCTCGCCGGGTTTAATAAGATCTGTCATCTAGAAAATGTATGAGGAAGAATACTGCATTTTGATTGGCTCTAGTGATTTTCAGGACTATACAAAGACGACAGATTTTAGTTGTGGCTCTCTTTAAAGTCAATTGAAGATTTTACTATTAATTACGTCAAACATAATTGTAGTTAGATGTGTTAAAAGAAATCCAATGCCTTGAATAACATTTGTATATAAGTAGTCTAATAAATCAAGGCTTCCTGGCGATTACTTCCTCGATGTTAGCAGAAGATTTCAGTCAGATTCTAACAAAAATATTGTCCGACAAAACATCACCGAATTTCGTAAGGTTAAATAAATAATAACGGGCCTTCTCCTACTTTGTTATTCTCTTGGGTTTCACGTCCGTTTTGTTGAATGGGGTCCCCTGGTCAACCCTTTATGCGAGATTAGGAGGCTTAACTTTAAAACGGTGATAATGTTGCAATTCCTGGGGCAAAACAAAAAGGTCCACCGTTAAAGATTGGGACTTTTAGCCATGTTCTGGATCATCCTAAATTTATGTGTGAAAGGTAAGTATGTCTGTCTATTTGCAATGTTTCCACGTCGAAACCGCAGACCTTATTTTAATGATTTTTCTTTCAACTACGTAGTAATGTTATCATTAATCAGTACAATCACAAAGGACGTATTTTTTGCTTAGAAACAAAACAGTGCAGAAATGTTGTAAGAAATCTCATTGTTGTACATTTTTTCATTTATGCACTGTTTTATTTTTTATTTAGATATAAATTCACCACAGGGGTTTAATGTCTCCCATTAAGTTTAATATAAAAGGTATGCATTAAATGAAAAAGATACTGGCTGAAAATAAAGACCGGCTGAATACAATCGATTTGATGGAAAAAAAAACTAATGGCGCGCATTTTGTACTTCAAAACTTAATACTTCATATTTAGCAAGAAAAGTTAAAAAAAATGGAAAAAGACAGCGATAACGATATGAATTCAACTGCAGAAAGTATATATACAGCGGCAAATTAAATTGTTAATAACCTTTTGCCGCAAAAGTCGCGGGATTAATGGTTTTCAGTAACTTGAGTTTTAATTTTGAGTAGGTATATTGTTAGTTGAACGAAATGTAGATTACGCACCTCGCTAAAGTGATTTATTAAAGCACTCGTGTTAATTTAGTGCCTTCGCATGCGCTCGGGCACCAAAATAACACTCATGCATTAATAACTCACGTTGCGCTCGATGCAACAATCTACTATTGTTATTGGGATAGAAGAAGGACATAATGATACTTTGTGTCCCGGGAATCATTGCAGTTTTAGACGTGGGAGAACCTGAGGCCCTAGATAAGTGACATTCTATCATCAAAAGATTGACAAAAAGGAAAAAATTGTATGGGATTAACAAGCGCTATTGCAAAATCACTTAATCAATTCTTTACATTATGACATTTCAACTATCACCTTCGCTGACAGAACAGAGACTCTAGCAGAAGCTAGAATCTTTTTTTTTTCTTTTAACCTTGCCTCACGATATACTTTGTCAACTGCTAAAACCATGAGATTGATCATTCTGTATCCCTTCATAGTTTGAAATATGAATGAAATTAATGATGTTACTGATATTTTGGCGTAATGGATTAAGCTTTAGTAGATAAGCCTACTAGTGGAGCCTAAATTCATTTTGTATAAAATACAGAGGTCATCGATAATAATAAATAATAATAAATAAATTGTTTATTAGCTTCAAAGTGTACAAAAATCATGAAACCCTGACCCCTGAGCTAGGTAACAGCACCTGTGTTTCAGGGGCCAGATAGTTCTTGGTTGATACAAAGACACAAACAACTTAAAACATGTGTTGAAGATAACAAAATACTAACATCCAAAAATAACCTAACCTAAAATTTACGATACTCGAAACTCCCGTTTATAAAAGGTGAACGATAAAGAAAACCTCTAAAACAACAATAAAATAAGTGATATAAAATGAGCAAGGCCACGGTGTGACGACGCCACGCCGAGGCAGTTCGCACCTGTCACCAAATGCTAATGCATGGGCTTCACACACAAACGCCTTGGTCGATGGTAGGGAGTTTGTATATTGAAGTAGGTTGTGATTTGTGGTAAATAAAACATAAAATCACGGTTATTCCCCAAAAGTGTAGGTTAAATATTTTTACACTACTGGAATAGGAAATAACCCGAAATGCTAATGCTTGGACTTCACAAAAGCCATGCTTAATGCTACGTAGCTTGTATATTGAAAATGGTCGTGATTTGAAATACATTTAACAGAAAATCACGTCTGTTCCTCAAAAACTAAGGGGTAAGTAGTGGGTATTTTCACTTATCACATTTTTGGTGGCTGTCTAGATATCTAGCGACATCCTGACTCCGAGATAAGTGGGAACATTGCATGTTGTATGTAGGGGGATTGAACTGAGACCACGAACGAGACTGGAAATGACACAAAATGCCAATTTAATCAAATAAAATTGGTTTCACACACAGACAACTTGCCTTGCTTGGTGTTAGGAAGCTTGTATATTGAAGTAAGTCGTGATTTGAAGTAAATATAACGGTGATATGATATGATATTTGTACTATCATATTTTTGGTAAGGAATCGCCATTGATCGGCGGTTCGATACAAGAACATCAATAGATCAACGAACAACACCTGAAACTATAGACAAAAGGCTTTAGACAAGTGTCATTCGATGTCAACGATGGTGATTGTCGAAATGCCAAAATGTAAGGCACTTGTCCCACAGCCAACGATAAGCAAGAAGCGAGTAGAGCTAGAAACTAGATACGAGTTGGCGAGCAGCGAGAAGCGAGTGTGTAGTTCCGATAGTTTCGTCGCACGGCTATAAGCGAGTGTTCTTGTGCGACGAGCGATTACTCGCACCACTCACTCGGAGCGGCCAGTCTTACGAAAACCTTCACGCACTAGCACTCAGATCAGCTCTGTAGGTAGAATTGACCGCTGGTTGGCCTCGCAGCATTAGTTTTGACCTCCAAGCGAGCATCGCTGAGCGAGTATAGCTAAGCGAGTATTATCTTTGAAAGCTCTTGTCGCTGCGACAAATTAGTGATGAGAGAGTTCTCGCAGCCAGCGATCAAATATTATTATACGTGTCTCTTTTATTAATACGGGACCTATATATTTTGTCCGTTTCTTCAGCAAGAAAATAGTCGATAGCTAGTTGCTTATTCGTCGGTGGTGGGACAAGTGCATGTTTTTATCGTGTGGAAATGCTCATGCATACTGCGTTACCACGGGGAGATAGCGCTATTATTTGGGATTCTAACCCACTAAAACTCCACGGTATCCTCCTGTGCCGCTTATGGCGGGAATACCCGTACCCTCCTCGGGGTACTATCCCATCACTGGCGCACCAGAACACACTGTACGCCGTGACCACCCCAGGGACCCTCGGGGCAAGTGCCAAAGGGATTGATCACATGAAATTTTCATAACGCTTGCCTATATCATATATTCTTGAACAAACGCTTTCGCGACGCTATCGTTGATAGAATAACACATTTCTAGGGTCTAGAAATAGCACCAATATAAAGTGTACACATAAACGCCTTGATTGGTTTATTTTTAAAGCCGTTTTGTATATTGAAGTAGGTCGTGATTTTAAATATGGAAATCAATACAACAAGACATCACGTCTATTCCTAGAAGGTGTGGGTTGCGGTATATGGAACACCTACATATCGTTAGGTATTTTTAATGTTTCTTATATGGGGCCATGTTTTAATTGGCGGTTGATAAGAGCTATTGAGAATTCTTGTATAGGAGAAAATTAAATTTTACTCAACCAGAACCTGTAACAAATGACAATAGTTTTTGCGTGAAAGAGTAACAAACATCCATACATCTATCCACTATCCTTACAAACTTTCACTTTTATAAAAGCAGTAGGATTGTGAGAAGTACTGATCCCACGTGGGAGGAGCCGCAGGCGGCGCCGCTAGCGGCAGCTTGTTGTGAATATTTGATGAATTAGAACAAACAAATATTTTTATTGTATAAGTGATACAAAAATTTCTCAAAAGATCAATAATAAACATGGCAAAACCACTTAATAGTAGATTATTGCATCGAGCACAAAGTAATTTATTATTGCACCGAGTGCCTGATTTAGAGCCCGAATATAAATTACTTAAGGCGAGGTGCATAATCTGCTTTTCTTTCAACTATTACCTATAGCACGGGGTCTCATTGCTAACAAAGAAAATTTGGTTCAAATAAATCTCACTAGATGGCGCGATATGCACGTATCTGTTATTGAATTTGTGTAAAATTCACATTTTCTGGAATTGAACATAAAAATTGTATGTTCTTGTTTAATCAACTCTCCTAAGTACAAAATTATGGCATATTGGGCTCTTAATTCACATTTTAAAGATTATTTTAACGGATCATTTAGAATTGATGCCAATAGATGGCGCATTTTTAAATTTGTGAGGCATTCCACTCGATTGTTAAAATTTGCATTGTAACACATTTTGGTGCAAAAAAAAACTGTAAAAACGTGGCAATAAATACTATAAAACGAACCTTCACTGTATTTAAAGAAAAAAATATTCACGAACTTAGTAAACCCTTTTACTTGCAAGTCACTGCTAACACCATCTATCTATCACCGTGAAACAGAACCGAACGCGTTCGATGTACAAAAAATAACAAGAATAATCAGATGAAAAACGCTAGTTACGTCGGCACGGTTTCTTTGTATGGGATGAGGCATCTGTATGCTAGTATTATATTATCTGTGCCTATAGGAATAGTAGATAACAGAAAGTTATATCAAACAGTTAAAATAGAAGTTTAATTATTGAAATTAAAAGATTTTCTATAACACTTCATTTGGAATGTTTTCCATTTTTCCCTTATGATTCCATTTTAATTCGAAGCCGAATCACTCAAAATCAGATAGTATCACACTTTATCGTTTCCAAAAATATTGTCAAGCAAAATTAACAAAATTCCCACCAAATCACTTTTTTAAATTTCTTTCATTTTTAAATCAGAGTTAGCAGCAATATTTTTTTAAATTTGGAACAAGTAGGATAGAAACGAATAATACGTATGTAAAAAAAAAAGTATTGATATCGGCTGGCTGAATAGAGCTAATCCATTGAGATTGGCACCTTTTGGTGCGATTAAAAAATAAACTGTGCAATAATGAAATTTCATACATTTTTATTGCTCTAGAGCATTAAAGACTCGCTTTGTACTGAGTTTTTAGTGTGATTGTGATGAAATTAAAGCATAGTTGGAAGAAAAATATTTTTAGTTCTATTCGTGTCGATAAACTCAAATTTTGACTGTTCTATTCTCAAATTGTCTGACCAGTATGTAGCCACCTGGACAGCGCCATTTGCCACATTCAGATCCTGAAAGGTTCAGGCGGCTGTGTACGAATGGCAGACAAGGAGGTGGGGCATATCCTGTAACGGAGCTCGACACTGGCACTGTGTTTGAGATGGGTCTACGAGACTCCATTTGGCCAGATTTTTCCTGCAGCAACCAACCTGTACCCGCAACTAGTTTAGGGATTTCCAGAGTGGCCACTGCAGTTCATGTCCAGGGCAGATGCTCTGCCGGAGTGATGAAGTATGGCAGGCTTTTTAGTTGGTAATTATGATTTAATTGTTTATCATTAAAACGCCACTAGAATATTCTTCACTCCATTATCAATCAAAGCATGTTGCTACATTATTTTCGTAGTTTCTATTTCTGCCGTCGTTTCATCCGGGTCTGGTCATCTGTCACCTTGTCGCAGTTACTAGATAATAATTTCTTAATCAACAGTAATGGTAACGACTGACAAAGACATGCCAATTACTGCTTTTTAGGGTTACGTAGTCAACAAGGAACCCTTATATTTTCATTATATGCTCGCGTTTGACCGCTATCTCACCTGGTGGTAAGCGAGAGTAACGTGATTTCCGAGGCACGGTGGAGTCTCGCTATGTAAAGATGTTCACCCATCTATGGATCGACCTGTATGTTAAGTTTAACCTCGAAAATATCCAGTGTGGCTCTATTTTTAACAGACTTCAAAAATGTTCTCAATTCGACTGTATTTTTTCAATGTGTGTTACCACAGAACTTTTTACTAGGTGAACCGATTTTGATGATTCCTTTTTTATTTGAAAGTTGGTTTCATGTGTTCCCATTTTAATTTCATCAACATATGACAAGCAGTTTTTGAGTTATCTATACCAATATTATAAAGAGGAAAGATTTTTTGTTTGTTTGATTGTTTGTTTGTTTGTACCGAATAGGCTCTAAAACTACTGGACCGATTTCAAAAATTCTTTCACCGTTGGGAAGCTACTCTATCCCCGGGTGACATAGGCTTTTTATCCCTGTATTCCCACGGGAACGGGAACTACGCGGTTGAAACCGCGAGGCGTCCTCTAGTTCTTAATAATGCGTATGTTCATACGCATAAGAAGATAAAGATACGATACGATATATACGCTAAAGATACTAAAAAGAGAAAAATAAAAACTTTTGAACAAAAACATTAAACCGACTTAAAAAAACAAAAGACTACAGAGCGAGCAAGTTTATATTCGGAAACCAGTGTCAAAAACTAAAAAAATAGGTATCAAAGTCACCGACACTTTTATATTAAAAGTTTTTTCAGCGACGAGCTCCTCAAATAATGGATGGCTAACAAACAACCACAAAATATTAAAAAACGTACTTCATACAGAAAACCGTACATTACCCATTTAACTAAAACGTTACCATTAATTCCTAAGCACTTGCACACAATGTAACAAAGGTTTGTAACACAATATAACGATTAAGGAAAACACGTACTACCACACATTTATAACCGGGTTGAACGTGCGTATTGCTGGGAGTGAGGAGAGTGGGGCAATAAGTATCACCGGCTGTCACTACCAATATGATATATCGAAAGGACGTGGATACACGGTGGATGACATTATCACTAGAGGAAGTTGGGGAAAAAAGGGCTAAGGCGAGGCCTGTGTTAGTCTGAAGAGATTATTGTTGTACAAAAGTAAAATGAATTTGTTCAACAATAAGGTTTCATGTACCTACGCAAGTTTCTGCTAAAAGCATGTTGCCGGGCTGTGTTTTTAGATTTTAGTAGAATGTATGCCTATTTTCGTGATTCCTAGAACCAATATCGAACATGAATTGAGAAAATAGACATTTCCAAATCCTAGCTAAACTAAAAGCCCAAGATGGAACGCCTATGAAAAAAACAAGGTCTGTTTAAAAGCACCTACTGTTGCTGGATCTGCTATAAAACTCTGAAAAAATTAAATATTGCAAAGATTTTGTTGGTTGACAGAAGAATCTTAACACCTGATTGACATGGTCACCAGAGAGAACTCAAACATTCCTTATTCGATCGGAGGATAGATTCCTCAAGTTACACCACAAAACTATTCTCCGCATTCCAAATCCAATTTGGCGATGCGTGGATGGTGATTTTCATATCAAAAGCAAAACGCACATATGTATTTT
The DNA here is from genome assembly GCA_964057195.1 of Orthosia cruda. NCBI lineage: Eukaryota > Metazoa > Arthropoda > Insecta > Lepidoptera > Noctuidae > Orthosia > Orthosia cruda. The sequence continues at coordinate 44,229,574 of OZ059828.1, read as the reverse complement.
ACTGCTACAAATGTATGGTACAAGTAAATGTAAACAAGAAAAACATATAAAAAAACTTACAAAAAATATTTAAGTGAGGACAATTAAAAAAAAGGTCTAACTAAAAACTACTTAATTATATTTGTGTGCGAATGTGTGTATGTGTGTGTGTGTTATGGTGTGTGTGTTGTGTAACATATTATGTTATGTGTACTAGGTCCCATTTTACTTATCCTTAAATAAGCATCTTTTCTGTTTCTTCATATGTATAGTCTAGCAGAAATGGGTAGACCAGTTATAACAGCAGAAACAACTTTGAGGTATAGCTCCTCCGCCAGTCTAAACGTACCTCAATACCCACGGTTACATGTAGCATCGGTTCGCACGATTTATTCCCGCGACTATTTGTTCGGCCGAGTCTGTCAGGCGTTTTACCGCCTAACTGCGGATTGAACCATTCATTGTTGTTTGGTGTGCTTCTACATTTATTGGGTAAACACGAAGTGAAGTGCCACAATATTTTTATACAGTAAATGGGTAAATATTTGAAAATCTTTTTTTAAATTTATTGCGGTTTCGGGTCGCAGGTGTGTTAGCCGAATGGTTTTTTTTTTTGTATTTTTCTCTGAACGATTTTTTAGGGAAATAGGATTTTTTTAATCGAAGTGAGATTTAGGGAGTTTCCTGATGGTGCGACGCAATTTGAATTGCGCCTATAAAGAAAGAAAGAAAGAAAAATATTTATTTGTGATCCACACAGTAAACACGAGATAAGCAAAACACCAACAATAATAAAAATAAATAACCCCGTGCGAGACCAAAAAGGCTCCTATCTCAGCATGTGCAACGATATTAAAAAGAAAATAACGCTGCGCTGATATTCTCATAGGGCCCTGTTGATGCGACGGACACATTCACGGAAACGGAACATACAATATTTAAGGAATAAAATAGAATAAGATGAATAATAACAAAATAGATAGGCGATATTGCGCACGTATTTTCTAAGACAAGTGCATATCGGTCGAAATGTATCGCAGCGCGTCCATGAAAACGTACTTGCAACTTCACTTAGTAAAAATTGCTTATTGGTGTGATGTACCGCGTCAAATTATCAGGAAGGTCACATACTCGGCAATCCGTTTTTGTTTCTGTACTACCAACATTTATATTTCGCTATATTTGCCAGTAAAAGAAGTCGTGGGTGAATATTTGAAAACATAAATAAAGAGTACCTATTGACATAAATTCAGAATATTCCCACGCTTCGAGTATCTCAGGAAAACTTTTATGTGTCGTAAAGAAGCTTCAGATATTTTTGAATAGGTTTTTAGGCAGTAAAAATATTTTTTTAGTTGAAATCAGGCGTGAAAAGTATCTTTATAAAGTACTAGGTACGTAATTTTTGCCGCGGCTATTTTTACATTGAATTTATTTTTCATCAGGCGTTAAAGTATCTTTAAAAATACAAGCCACATCCCGTGACCATCCATTTTTCTGGATTAATACTGTATCCTACCTATATCTGTATCCACTAAGGCACTCACCGATAATATTGTTACAGCTTAGTAACCGTGTAGATTTTTATAACCGGATTTATAACAAACATATAACCGTCTTATTTGCATAAAATTTTTCAGTAAACGCCATATTTTTTGGACAGTTATTAATGGCTTAGTTAATGTAGGAGAACTTGGATTTAAAGTTATTCCTTTGAGGGTCTAAAATATCATAAAAAGGACACAAAATACTTAGTTAATGTAACGCTTTACATAAATTATGCAACGATATAAGATTCCCTGCGAGAGGGAGCAGTGGTGGCCCAGTGCTAACGTCCGCAACTTACGTGTCGTAGGTTAGGTTAGAACCCGGGTAGGCGCTTTACTTTGTGTAAATTATTTCATCACCGCAGCTCTCAAAACGGTGAAGGAAAACATCGTGAGGAAGCCGGCATGTCCTAGAAGCAAAAAATTGAAAACATGTGACATCCACCAACCCGCACTGGGCCCGCGTGGTGGATTACGGCCCATTCCCTCTCACAGAGAGGAGGCCTGTGTCCCAGCAGTGGGAACATTAAAAGCCTGATGATGGTGATTATAACATTCTAACTTAATTTTAACTCTTTATTGTATTCATCATTTTTTTTTTGTTTTTGATTGGGAAATCATCCAATGACTTCTCCCGCTCTGGGTGAAGCGGGAGGGCGTGTCAGACTTTTACTGACTAAAACCCACCCGTGTTCCTTCAGTTGCTTGAGCCAGGGCCACGGTAACACTTTTTCAAATTTATCCGCGACCCAGACAGGCATTGACCCTAGCGGATCCCGTCAGTTCTGCTGACATCTCTTTGAGGCGCGCGTGGAACACAACGCGCCGTTGACTCGGGCCTGGTCCTTATCGGACGACGAGCTACCCATTTCTCGCCGTCCGCAAGCCCGCGCCTACGGTGGCCGGGAATCTGCTTGCGACTCCCGACGCCTAGGGCGTCTCCTGCGGTGGCTAGGGGCGTGAGGGCGTCTCCGTTGCGTCTCATATATCATCGTATTCATCATATACCTAGCCTTTTGCACAATTATTGTTGGGGTCGGCTTCCAGTCTTACCGGATTCAGCTGAGTACCAGTGTTTTACATGGAGCGACTGCCTATCTGGCCTCCACAATGGGTTGTCTTGCCAAGGGGTATTGTGTTGCCCAGTTACTGGGGTAACTGGGCAACACAATACCCCTTGGCAAGACTGGTGTTAGGCTTCTGACTACCCGTAACGACTGTCATAGATCTTCAAATGACAGCCAGGACCAACGGCTTAGCGTTCTTTCCGAGGCACGAAGGAAACTCGGTATGTTGAAATGGTCACCCATCCACGGACCGACCTCGTCAAGCGTTGCTTAACCTTTAAGATCGACCCGTGCGGCTGTAATTATTTAGCCACGAGCTCTTAACTCTTTATTGTATTATTCCACATAAAAACTTTCATAAAATTTAAAAATAACTTCATCCAACTTTTTAAACATCTAACTTAAGGCTACAACCACAAATTAAAACCGCCAATAATCAAAACAATTTCACCAAAAATCCATTACCGAAATAAAATCCAAAAATTATGGAAGCACTTACTACCATCGCGGTTTATCTTCTAATTAAGCTCCGCTAAGTTATAAGTAAGTTGGTAAGTGTTGCTAAGCTAAGTTAATAAGATATGAATTTTAACTGCCCGCCCAAAACCCTGGCGTTAATGAATAAGTTTAGTTTAGCTTTAGGGTGCTTTTCTACCGAAGATGTGCGAGGTTGTGAGGCTGCGCGAGAATGCGTAGCGAAGCTGACTTCTTCTTATTGTACAATATGTACTTCATTTATATGTTGTGCTTCAACCAGAATCAACCGTAGCCCTACAGCCAAATTGCGCAAGTGAATTCGGCATGGCGAAGGGTTTGACCGCTATCAAATAGACCAATCGCATGCGAGATAAATGATGTGAGTGAATACGGCAACCCTTTGCGTTGACGTATTCACTTACGCAATAAGGCTGCTAGTCCCACGAAGGACTATTATGGAGTAGGTGTTTGTGCACAAGGAGCAAGACAAGAGGTGATATGGAGCAAGATAAACGAAGCTCTCTCTCTCACTCAGAGGCTCTAGATAAATGGCATTCAATGTCAGAGAAGGCGATAGTCGAAATTTCAAAATGTATGAAATTTCGACTCGAAATGTATGGGTTTGATCACGCTTTTTCGATATCGCTTGTCAATCCCATACAATTTTGCCTTTTTGCCAATCGCTATCGCTACGCTTTTGATGATAGAATGTCACTTGTCTAGGGCCTCTTTTGAGGTAGTGGTGAAGCGCGAACCTATAGATAAAAATAAAAAAGCTGTGAAAATATGTGACTGTTTCCACCAAAGCTTTGCGGGATAGCGAGGAGGCGTGTGGATGCGTGGCGAGGTTGTTAAATGGTGTGTAGCTATGTTGTGCCAGGATGCGTGTAACTTTGTGTACATAGCGATGCGAGCATGCACATACATTCCTCTCCCGCATCTCTCATCATCATATTATTCTGTTTCCATCTAATTTCTTCTTTCATTGTTCACCCCTTCTTTGTAATTTTGTTGCATGTAATATTATGTATGTATGTTTATTTGTAAGTTTGTGTATAGTATTTTATATAGCTATATAATTTTTAAGGATTAATAAAAAAAAAATATGTTGCAGTACACCATAGGCTACCCCTGTTTTATGTTTAGTTCTTTAGGCCACCCAAAGGTTGTCTGGTAGATATCGCTGTCAGCGATAAGACCGCCTTTGTACCCATAGTATTAAGTTGCTGTAAAATATATGTGTAATTTCTCTTTTTGGTGTACAATAAAGTATATTCTATTCTATTCTCACTTTTTGGTATGTAAAAATACATAACTCTGCTTGAAATAAAGTGATCCCATTGGTGGATATTTGCCTCGCACACCGCCTAGCCTCGCTCGTCTCAGATGGAATATCACCCTTAAACTGCCCTTGTGCTGTGGTTTAGCTCGTGAAATACAGGGTGGATTGCTTGGGTAGGTATGTATACTTTAGGTAGTGAAATGGGATATTATAATTTAAGGCATAATAAACTTACAGAAAAAGTTTATTTCTAACAATGTTTGAGCAAAAGTAGCAATGGGAAGTGTGATTTAGTTTACTTTTCATTGTTTGAAAGTACGGTACTGACTACTTCCTGTAAAAAATATTTGTTGTTTATAAGATAAATCTATTTTTGAACATGTGATACATGAATATGCACTCATAGATGGAAACATAATTTTACCGAGCATGTTTTGCCTCACTTGGCGTACAAAATGAAAATAATATGTTAATTATTAAAATTAAATTAGCAATTATAAATTAATGTTAATTTCATATATAAAATTAGAGTCAGTGCAAAATATAGTCAATATTAATTACAGACAAAATATGTCAATATAGAATAAAATTAAGTCAAAATAAAATATTTGCACCAAACGTTTTGGGAATTCTTTTATTATGCGTACAGCAAAGGAGTGGAATTCCCTGCCGGAGTCTGTATTTCCTGATAGCTACAACCTGGGAGTCTTTTAGTCAAGAGTGAATAGGTTTCTTCTAGGTAAGCGTGCTTCATCGTCGACCACATCATCGCTTACCATGAGGTGAGATAGTGGTCAAACGCAAGCCTACCAATAATAAAAAATAAAACTTAAGAATACAATAGTTTTTTTTTTTGAGAATCTTTTTGAGTAAGTAAGGATCGTAGGAGTTCTAGTTCTGTAGTTTCTATCATCCCTTTGGGAAACAAAAAGAGTGTATCAGAAAAAGCTAGACAATAAGAAATAGACTTTGTCAGAAAATACTAGAAATATTAAGTTCTAGTATTTCGAGAAAAATCATAGAAAATGTCTTACTAGACATAAAATATAATATATTTCATTTGTAGAGAGTACCTACGCAAACTCAGCTGGCTTTCTCGTTAGTTTGGTAGACAAGAAGCAATCCATTATTTAGTAATTAAGACGTCTACGAACACAATACATTTGTTACTTACAACTAACAAACTTGTTAGTAAATCAAAGTTATCTTTCCATCCTATAGCGTACCGTTGCGTAGCGTTGTATCTCGTAAGATACAACTGAAAAAATCTGCAGGTATACGTTTTTCATTAAACTTTATTTTCATGAATAGTACAATAGAATACTGACGGGTTGCTTGGCTAAGTCAAATTCTTTATTCCAATTAGGCCATTAAGCGGCATTTTTGAACATCAATAATTTAAATTTATATTTAATAATAATTGATTCTACTATCATCCTAACTGTCATTTGGTCTGATTTGTGTTGGAGTTGCATAAATAAAAATAAATAAACAAAAATTATTTATTCCCATATTAAAAATTTCCAATTAATACCATTTACAATTTACATTTATAGTTAATCAGACATCACAATAACACAAAATTTTAATTAATAATAAGGCATAATATTTTTTGAATCTGAAAAATAAAAAGAGTTGTTATGTACTTACATTATTTAATAAAATTTGAGAATTAGCCTATTGGATTAGGTTAAGATGCGGTGGGGTGGCCCTTGGGCCTCCCTTGACCCGCGAAAATGTTTGTTTTTACATGAGTTATATCATTATGCGTTTATAACATTATGCTTTATAAAATTATACTTCATTATTATTACGCCAACAGTATTTATGGCAATAAAAATTATGGCACAACATTTATGCTTAATAATATTATGCGAATTTCACTATGCCAATGAAAAAGACTATATATTTTTTCCTTATCATTAGTAAACCCAATTTTTATCATTCCCGATTAAAGTGGTTGTCATTTCATAATCGTGTTCAACTTTAGACATACATAAACAGTATAATGGTTTCTCAAAGCCTAGATCGCAGCAACCTAGAATAAAAATCTAACCGTTTAAACATACATATTTATGTTACCCTATCTTCTAAAGCACTCCCTTGAGTATCGTAAAAGACAACTGAGAAATTATACCAGGTGTATAAAGAGCAGGGTATATAAAAGCAGTATCAGGATAAACAAAACAGGGAGGATTCCGGTGCTGATAACATCTTACTGAGATAACTAATCCACCTGCCTAGAGCAGCATCTAAGGCTACTTACTTGGGAATTTGTTTTAGGAGTAGACCAGTTTAATAGAAGGGTCTTGTATTTTGTATTTCAAACCTGATTTGTATTATGATACTACCTTTTTTCCGAGGTGATTAAAGTACATGGTTCCGGTTTATAGAATATCAATATCGTACGATTACAATCGGTTAAAAAAATCGTAATTGAATCAAAATTTCCAGAGATGTTATTTTATAAACATTTAAACACACTAGCTGATACCTAGCGGTTTCACCCGCGTAGTTCCCTTTCCCTTGGGAATACAAGGCTAAAAAGTCACCCGGGGATAGTGTAGCTTCTTAACTGTGAAAGAATTTTTTAAATCGGTCCAGTAGTTTTAAATTTATTCGTGTCATACAAAAATACAAATCTTTCCTCTTTATAATATTAGTATAAATACCCATACGATTTAAGAATTTTATTATATAGTAGTTGATTATTTTGATAAACCATAAAGTATGCTATTCTTTCTATCTTAACAAACAATTTGACTTCTGTTAAATATAAGTTTAGAGTAAAATCCTTAATGCAACTGTCACTGACTACAAATACAGTATTTATAAATTACTACATCACCAACCTCTTTATTTATATAATTTAATATCTAATCAAAAAAGCAGAGAGCTGTGGTGGCCCAGTGGTAGCGGCCGCAACTTACAAGTTGTAGTCGTGAGTTCGAACCCAGGCAATTGCTTTACTTTGTGTAAATTATTTCATCATCACTGCTCACAAAACGGTGAAGGAAAACATCGCGAGGAAACCGGCATGTCCTAGAACCAAAAACTCGAAGACTGTGATATTCATCAACCCGCACTGGGCCCGTGTGGTGAATTACGGCCCATTCCCTCTTACAGAGAGGAGGCCTGTGTCCCAGCAGTGGGTACATTAAAAAGCTGATGATGAATCAAATAATGAAAATAATAGTAAAATAATATATCATTAAATAACTTACCTTTTAAAGCCATGGTAGGTAACAAAGCTAAGGCCTGTAGCATCGACCAAAAATAAGCCTTCCCGTTCTTCATTCCGTTACAAACTATTCACAAGTGTTCACCCAAAACAGTACATTTTACACTCAAGAGTCACTCTGTGTTCTTTCATTTAAATGTTCATTTATTTCGGTCACGACTCATTTAATCTCTTCGCCCGTACATTTGTTTTTTTACGCGAACGCCGCGTGTTTGCGAACGTGTCGACTTTTATATTTTTAAATGGAGGTATGTGAAATCTGGTGTTTCTTTTTGAGTAAATTTATGTCGACTCTGTTATTTTGTGAGTCCAGGTGTTACAGATTGTAAGTCTGTTTTACTCAAAATAAATTATTTACAGTATTTTTTAAAGCATCTGTTTTTAAAAAGCAATCCGAGATACAAAATGAAATGACGGAAAATCATGATTTCAGCAATAACTTTGTGAAAATAATATTATAGGTAATTAATTGTTCAACTGAATTCAAGGAAGAAATATCGTCTTAACTAAAGTATTTATTTGTTAATTCAATATTATTCCTGATAATAGATTTATTTTTCTTTGAACAAACTGAATACGATCCTCAAAGTACTCACAAAAGATAATTATTACAGTGTCTACAGGTGAATAATTGGTATCCTCCAATTAAGAGTGCTTTATTAATAACGCCTTTGTCTTATTGTCATTGTTACAATTTTCTGGAACAGCAACAATAGACTGAGAACTGTTCAAATATTTATATTACAATATTAGGCCACGTTATCGAGACTTCTACCAAACTCTAGCCCAAGTCTAGAACTCTGTACAATGGTAGTCTTGAGTACCCCAAAAAGTTAAATTGCGTCTACCCACAAGTTAGTCGGCAAGTAAAACCTAGAACATTTCCAACTATTGGTAGGACAAAACGGAGTCTCTATTTCACCGAAACAAAAGGCCACATATTTCTTAACATGTGTAACAAGAAAAAACTGCCTAAGATTTTCACATCTTTGTTTCAGAAAAATAACGCCAAACTCACTCAAAAATCATGAACAAAAAGCTCTAAAACAAATGTCAAAACAGCATTGTTCACTACACTTTTTTAAAAGACTGTGTTCATTTAAAAACCGCAAATATTAATTTAAGAAAACCGACACAACTTATAATCCGCGTACATCGCATCGTAGCGCTACGAAAATGCTACGAAACGTCCTCTTCGCTCCGAGGCTCGTAGCAAACTGGAGCGTAGCGTGTAGCACACAGCTACGCCGTAGACCCACTACGTCATGAAAAGGTTATCGTTCAAACCCTTATACATTGCGCCTTTTGCCTGAATAGGAATGTGTCATTTTTGCCTATTCCGTTTTGTGTCACAAAGTATGTTTGGATTTCTTGCGTGAAGCTGAATGCTCTGCTGTAAAAGTGTCTATGTACAAAGGAATGACGACTTTGGAATAAGGCTGTGCAAGTATTCCGGCTTGTTTTATGAGTGTCGTGGAAATTACAAGGGGACTTGGAAAATGGCGTTTGTAATTGTATGTGTAAAATATGTTGTTTGGAAAGCCTTTTGGGGCAAGGAGTGGTGAATGAGTAGGTGTATTGTATTTATGACGACTGTGCAGAGAATTGGCATCATTAAATGAATGTACTCGAAGTAACAAAATGCCACAACTGTGTTAATTTTTAATGCCCTTACGTAATGTTTTTTTTTATGTTATTCGATATCGCAATAAATATGAAATAATTTGTCTTATATCAAATATGACACATTTTTCTTACAACAAACGCATTTTTGTACTTGTTAATTTGGTTGTTTTAAAACGCTTGGCAGCATTTCTTTTTTGTGCATAGTCAAATCATTATTAACAGGCTTCTTAAAAAAGAAGGTTTTGCATTCGGTGAGTTGTTTATTTTCGGTGTCCCTTGTTATCCATTGTGTCACGACAAGAAAAAGGTCTTTTCATGCCCATTACATCTCTAAATGAGTTAATTTATGAAGCTGGCTCTTGTGACGTCATCTTTGTAAAGTTGTGACCCTTATTATGGCTTGTACGATTCTTAGGAAATAATCAACTAGCCCGTCAAAATATTGTGACAAGCTTTTTGTTTAAAAACTGAAAGAACCATGAGATGATGATGAGCCAGTCCATTCATATGCCAGTTATTAAGCTGGTGCTGTAATAATACATTTTTAGAGAGGTCATCTTAAAAAAAAAAGAAAAAAAAAAAAAAAAAATTCAAAAATACATCTTCAATAAAAAGAAACATACAACAGGCGGCCTTATCGCATTCCGCGATCTCTTTCAGGCAACCTATAATATTTATTATTATATTTATATATTTTTTTATTTATATTTAATTATTAATTGTCAATGCATGCAGATTATGATGCACATGCTGAGATAGGAACCTTTTTGGTCTCGCATAGGGTTTTAATTTTTAATTTTATATTATTGTTAATTTTTTTGCATATTTCTCGTGTCTCCTGTGCGGGTCACAAATAAATATTTTTTCTTTCTTTTCTTTTCTTTTTTCTCACTAATGGCTCCAATGCTCCTGGGTTCGAAACCGCGACCTATAGATCTACTTCTAAATCACTGCGGTTACCACTGGGCCACCACTGCTCTCTCTACTCGACTCTATTTTTAACCCCCGACGGAAAAAGAGGGGTGTTATAAGTTTGACGTGTGTATCTGTGTGTCTGTCTGTGGCATCATAGCGCCTCAACGGATGAATCGATTTTGATTTAGTATTTTTTGTTTGAAAGGTGATTGTGTCGAAAGTGTTCTTAGCTATGTTTGAATAAAATCATGAATTAGATGATAATGAATTATCAATAAAATAGTTTATATCCGAACATAACAAAAAACAAGTTCCATTAACCCTGACTCAATTTAAGGCCACACTAATACAGTTTCATTTGACATTTCAACGCAAACCAATAGAAAAACTCTAATTATCATGATACTTACTAGTTACACGCTGACATTTTGATAATAGACCTACAAATATTTCAGTACTCAATGACATTAAAAATAGGCCTTAAATATTTCACTGACAACGAAATTTCAACTTTAACTCATGGACTATAAGGTTTAAAATTAATTGACGTGAAGATTTGATTAGTTTACCCAGTACCTATATTTTATCGTCTGTGAATAGCACTTGTTGTGCGTTTGGCTATGAATGTTTGATAAGAATACAAACAAACTGTGTATTCTCTTAAGGGTCAAATGAAGGAAAGGTCTTAAAATAAATAAGGACTGACTCATATGAGCTTAAGTTTTGAAGTCGGTTAGAAAACACATACTTACGACATAAATTAATTAAATGTTCCCAGTATCTGCAATCAGTTCAGTTGAGCATTCAGAAAAAAAAAACAGAAAAAATGTAGAATCTTAGTGGGTTGTAGACCAAGAACTATGCTGAAAAACCTAAATAGCTAAGCTATGGGGACTAAGGTAATTTTTTATACTTGTATGCAACAGGGTTTGGTTAGAAAACACATACTTACGACACAAACAAATAAAATGTTCCCAGTAACCGCAATCAGTTTTATAAGCTTTTAAAAAAAACTGAAAAATTGTAGAACCTTAGTGGGTTGTAGACCAAAAACTAAGCTGAAATAGGTAAACTTAGTTAAGTTATGGGGACTAAGGCTATTTTTCATACTTGTATGTAACAGGGTTGTTGCTGATGTACATTTTTTCCACATTCGCTGTTGCTAATATTTTATCATTCATATCAGCGGATGTTGATGCTGATGCCAATTTTTAAATGTATTTAAAAAAAACACCCATTATGTAGTAATATTGGGGTATTTTTACCCCATTATTATAAATTCATAATGGGGTAAAAATACCCCATTATGAATTTATAATGCACTGCACTGTTTTACTTGGTTTTTAAATAAAATATTGTTTCAATAATTTTGTGACTTTTCTTAATAAAATAATTAATTTAATACTAGAAATTAGATTAGTACTAGATTTCTAAATCAGCAACGATCAATGCATTGCTGATATTATGATATGGAAAATGTTGCTGAAGTTCCGCGGATGATGCTGATGCAACAAACTTGAATATTGTGGTGAAGAGCGGATTACTTTGATGCTGATGCAACAAACTTAAATATTATGGTGAAGAGTGGATCACTCTGATGCTGTGCAACAAACTTAAATATTATGGTGAAGAGTGGATCACTCTGATGCTGTGCAACAAACTTAAATATTATGGTGAAGAGTGGATCACTCTGATGCTGTGCAACAAACTTAAATATTATGGTGAAGAGCGGATCACACGAAACAAGCAAATTAAAAAAAATTGTTTTACAAGTTACTGCCAGCTGCATTGCCTCCAAGTATTCCTGCATGAATGTAAAAAATTCTCAGAAGTCAAAATATTTATCCAGGGGCCTTAGATAAGTGATATTCTATCATCGAAAACGTGGCAATAACGATTGTACAAATGACAAAAATGTATGGGAATGTTAAACGTTATCGAAATGTCATATGATCAATCCCTTACATTTCCACCATCGCCATTGCCGACGTCAAATGACACTTGTCTATGGCCTCAGGACATACTATGGACATGTCTATATATGTGCCTATTACTATAGGTTCATCCAAATCCGTTAAACCATCGTGGCGTGTTGTGTTATTATAAAGAGGAAATATTATTTTGTTTGTTTGCTTGTACTGATTTGCTTGTTTTGTTTGTTTGTTAATTTTTTAAATTATTTCCCCCTTCAGCTACATTATTTTCGAGTAACTTAGGCTATAATTTATTTTCAAGAGAATTAGAGATCCGTATGAAAATTGCAATAATGTAACCCAAAGTAGCAAAATTTTTCCTGTTCATTATTTTACGTGCGCTGAGAAAACTATTGATGATCCATATGAAAGTACTCATTATTAACAGTAAAAATATCCACAAAAGAATATATCTCACTATCATAGTTAAGTCACAATAGCAGCTTTTGTGTTATAAAATTTAATTAGATCGCCGGTATAAACAAAAGTTGGTTACATTCGTATTGTAGAACAGTTTGACAAATTGGTAGGTAAGTAGGTAAGGTAGGTTAGGGCAGGTAGGGTAGGTAGGTAGGTAGGGTAGGTGAGTAGTTAGGTAGGGTAGGTAGGTAGGTAGCCAGTTGACGGGAGCGAAGCCACGGCGGTCAGCTAATACTTTCATAATATTAGTAAGATAAGTAGCATTTTAAAGATTCAGTATTCTAGACCAAAGAAAAAGTATTTGTAAACAAAACATCAGAGAACGGAGGAAACTAGGCTCATTACACACGAGAACCAATGTAATGACTGTGTGTTTGTTTCACCCGCAAAGTCGACTCCAGTCATACTTGACGAACCAGATTGCGTATAGGGTTACGACAAAGGCTGTGAGGATACGCACTAATGAGCTAAGATATACCACTGTTGCACTATACGACTACAACTTAGTAGCTTCTCGCGGCTTTGCTCCCTTGGTCTATTTCTCAAGAATTGTGCATTTTTTCGGGTAGCTTTCCAGCGACACAAATAAAATTCAAAATCGGATGAATATTTCCAGACATGACAAGAATTATCTCTTAGAAAAAAAAGTACTTGTTTATAGAATTAATAAGTTAAAGAGGCGAAAACAGTGATGGCTCAGTGGTAACGGCCCCGACTTACGTGTCGTAGGTCGTGGGTTTGATCCCAGGAAGGCCGCTTAACTTTGTGTAAATTATTTCATCACCACTGCTCTAAAAACGGTGAAAGAAAAATTCGAAGGTGACATCCACCAACCAGCATTGGGCCCGCGTGGTGGATTATGGTAGAGAAGAGGTCTGTGTCCCAGCAGAAGAAACGTTAAAAAGCTGATGATGATAATGATGAGAGGGGCAATCATATTTAGGGTGAAAAGGTAAAGGTAAGGGTTGAATAGGTGCGGTTTGCTGAGAGAACACCTAAAGAGTAAAATTACCTAAATTATTTGCTCATTTTTTTTTTACTTAGCCTGTTATCCCACTGCTGGGCAAAGCCCCATAGCCTTTCAATGTTCTTTGAATTTGCTCCTACATATCTAAAAATTATGTCCCCTTGTTTCGCAGACACATATTACATAGAATTTCGTTTCACAGAAAATGTTTCATATAATATTTGGTCCTTTATTTTTATTTCATATATTATAGTTTTAGCGACTCTTTACTTGAATGAAACACAATTTAATGAATTTTAGTATCACAGTTTTTATGAAACAAACTTTTCAAACAGTAGAATTATTTTTTAACGAATATTGTTTGATCGGTGTGTTTAATAATCATTATTATTTGTACGATGGTGAAACGGATCAATTGCCGCCATTTTGTGCGTCGGTAACCTCATACGACATGTCATTCATTCCGTTTCTCTTGTAGCTTCATGGTTAAAATAGGTCGAATATGTTCCAAAACCGACTCGGGGAACCCCGACTTCACGTAGTCTTTTGGCTGCTACCCCTAAAGTGTACATCTAAACTGGTAGCGCGAAGGGAGAGCAACCCCCGCCCGCTGTATCACAGCTAACCTCCGCAGCTTTGGCTTGCTGTTCGCCTCCGGCGACCAGCCTCAATCGCTGTGGCTCGCACAGGTGCCTATGCTTTTTTCGCAAGGGTGAACAGGTTGCACTTCCCGCAGCGCCGTAGACGATGCAGAAGCGAATTTAAAGTGTTTTGAAGTATGAATTGAAACGTTTATAAACTGTTATTCGATGAAATGTTTTTAGTAATAAGTTTTATATTAACTAAACAATATGAGGGTAAAAATATTTGATTTGATATTATATGATATAAATATTTAAAAATTAAAATTTCATTGATACCAAAATTAATGATTTGAATTTATCCTAAGTAAGTAATCTGCGAATTGATTATTCTATGAAATAGTAATATAAGGAAAAACATATGTGAAAAGAAATTTTATAAAACTGTTCTCTATAAAACAACGTACAACCATCTAAAATTCAAATATGGAGCAAAGGGCTCCTATCTGAATTCTGAAAAAATGATCAGGGGTTCACATGACGTCAAATGACATACAGGCAAATCGGACGAAAAATTTGTTGGCTTTTCATAAATTAAAAAATATTTAAGACATGAAAATTGGCCAAATTGAAGTTATCAGATAGAGGCTTGCTAGGCCGCAACTACTTACATAACTATCTACATTTACCCTTAATATTCCACTCAAAAATCTTGCCAGCTCCCCCTTAATTACGTCAAAGATCACCGAAAGTTGCGACAAGTACTTACTAATAAATTAATTTTATAACAGAGTCATATGTCTTGAAGTTCCAGGAACAAGTTAAATCTTTTGCTCAAAGATTTAACTTGTTCCTGGGCCCAAGACTGTATAACATGGCTAGCAAAATTCTCCTTGATAAAGAAAGAGTATAAACAGAAAGTGATTAGCTGGCTCCTATCACTCACATATGAAGAAACTGAATAATTGTTTCATGTCCTTGCATAAATACTTCATAAGTTGCAAGTATTTATGTATTGTAAACGCCAAACTCACGCATAGACAGATCATATACATAGTCACACACATACACACTCCACACACATCTTCACTCTCACCCCCACGCTCACATCCACTTTCACGCACACTCACATGACACACACACCCAAACGCACCCACACCCCCACACCACAATCACACTCATTTTTAAATCCTTTTTCTGTTATAAAATCATTTCCTTATTAGTGTTAATTTCTTATCTCAAACTTATTTTATTTCCCTCTTGCATTGTAAATTTATATGTATTCAAATTACATTTGAATTGTTTTTCGGCAGAATAAGAAAGAAACAGTTTAACTTGCCTGGTATATTTTTGTACTTAGAATGCTCCTATATCTTGTTAAATTGTTGAACGGGAATTCAAATGATTAATTATATAATCTTTTTGGCTCTAATGTACAATTAATATTATGTGAATACAAATGAGGGTGGTCGCTGATACATATGATATTACAAGATATTAAGTTTTCTTAGTTTAGGTAATAGGTGCGACTCTAACATGTTAAATATTGTAACTACCTTTGGCCTATTTTATTATAAACTTGTTCCTTTATGTTATTAATATTATTATTTCTGAAGGTGGAAATAATAATTTTTATTTATTTATTTTAATTATTATATTTATATCAATATAACACAAGAACTAGACGTTTAGAAATATGATGTATTCTGTTGTCCCCGTAACGGGGACATAGATTACGGGGACAACGGAAATATCCTTACTACTTACCTACATTAAGTCGATGTACTTTTAAAACCGGCCAAGTGCGAGTCGGACTCACACACCGAGGGTTCCGTACAAACCTCAGCTTAAAGGTATTATAGACCTGAGTATTTGATATGAATTTCAATTTAATACCTCTACGGGTTCATGAGAAAAGGGGTAGTAAGTTTAAAATTATTAAAAATATTTTTATTATATGATGAAACAAAAAAATTACGGTATTCGCAATTATTCCTTTATCTGTGCTATAAGACGTTGTTTCGTACCAAATTTCAAGATTCTGAGCTCACGGGCAGTACCCTGTAGGTTTTGATTCCCTTGCGAGTGTCAAAAATTTGCGATAATTTGCGAAATAAACGGCTGTATCGTTTGATTGCCTTGGCTTAAAAGTTTGATTTTTTTTACAGCTTTAAGGGACATTAGATTTGAGTATTTGATATAAATTTCAGTTCGATACCTCCACGCGTTCCTGAGAAAAAGGGTTTTGACAGACAGACAGACGGACGGACAACAAAGTGATCCTATAAGGGTTCCGTTTTTTTGCTTTCGAGGTACGTAACCCTAAAAAAAAGACGAACCAAGTGTTATAAACCACCTATTATTTGTTTCAAACTCGTAAGTATCTTAGACACATTAATTATTTTCAAATTCCCTAACAATAATAAAGTGAACGACCCCTAAGGATAGCTATTAAAATTTAAAAGGTGTTAATAACCTATTAATGTAACCAATTATCAGTTTGACTTTGACTTTAAATGTTAGCTTGAATGTCAAGGTAAAGAAGTTCAAATAAAGGCCGTTGGTATTAAGTTAGTAACAAATGCTACTAAACCTAATTGATTAAACTGAATTCTTTGAAATGCCATCACTAGGTAGCGAAGCATAGTTTTACTTCCTACTTCAATATTATACACGCGAAACTTTGTGAAGATGGATGATGATGATTTGTCGTGGCCAGATCGTAGAATTGATCACTTCATGAAATGGTAATATTTTAGGAAATGGGAAAATACTCGTTGCCCACATCACGATATAGTCTGGCCAGATTAATAAATAACGTCCTTTTTTTTTGATACTACCTTTGGCGAGAAAATCTCAAGCCTCCTGAAATTTCATCGGGCCATCGGAGAGCCTTCTGGTTAGGCACACTCTACCGTGGTCAACCTGAAAAACCCTAAATAGACTCCGCACTCAAGTAGGCCGTAGCAAGGACAACCTCCATAGGTGGGGGTTCTCTGATGGCACTAGTCTTCAGTGCTTGTGCAGCATCTCTCCGCAGACCATGGCCCATCTCACGGAGTGCGCAGCATGCCCTGTCACCTGTACTTGCGAGTAATTGCGAGGATCTTATGACTGCGTCACCGAATGATGTTGCCGTGGCTGAATTCTGGGCCAAATACAATATTTAAATTCTTATATTTGCTATCGACACGCTAAGAAGAAGAATAAATAATCAGCATTTGACGATATGAACAGTTAAACGCTCGGCTGATTTATGATATGGTCAAACATTTTTGATAAATGATAATGATTGATCTTATCATAAAATAGTTACAACATCCACCGTTAGAGGCGCTTCACGTTCTGACCACGACAGTAACAATCTTACCTATTTATTTATTTAATACTTTATGCACACAAACGTACAGAGGCGGACATAATGCCTTAGGCATTTTCTACCAGTTGACCTTTGGGTGATGCATAGACAAATAATGGTAGGTGCAATATTTAAAGTTAAACACGATACCTAAGGCACCTATTTTCTCTCTATTTTTCACCCTCTTTTATGCAAAAGATACTAAATACCTAGATTTTGATTAAACTATACAGCACATAGGCAAGCTATTGTGAGAAGTACTAATTCTACGGGAGTAGAGCCGTGGGCTGTAGCTAGGATAGTCTCTAGCTATATCCAAAAGTGACAGGAGTGACAAAAGTGACTGGTCACTTTATGACAAACAGAGGCATATATGTAATATGAAAGCAAGCTGTACCAACCCCAAATATATTGTCAAAAAGTCTTTAATTCAATTAGGCCAATAAGCGGCACTTTTGAACGTCAAAAAAAAAAATTAAAGTAATAATAATTGATTCTACCTATACTATTTAAAAGTAATAATAATTGAGTCTATTCGGTAAAGTAGCTTATTATGAAGAAGAAAGTACAAGAAACTCCATACTAACTCTTTTAAAGAAAAAGTGTTAACAACATTTACATACGTGAGAACGATGCACCCAGACTAACACTACTATTCTACGTATTTTAGATATAAAGTAAATTTATTCATTTCACATTCAGGAACATTGTTCTCACATACTTACAAATATTGAAAACTTAGGTAAATTACCTAATTCAATAACAACGGAACAGTGTGTGAGCCAATTTCTTAAAACAAATGCAAGATTATAATTATAAAAATGTAAATTAACCAGTTTGATTTTGTCTACACTAAAGATATGGAGCAGGACCACGAAATTACACCAAAGTAGAGGTGCACCCGTAGTACGTTTCAACAGTTATGTTTATCCTATTTATTGTGGCGTAACGTAAGCTCAGTCAAGCTAACATTAGCCACGTTAGTAAAAGTAAAAGGGTAATATAAATTAATACTAAGAAAAAGGATATAGATAATAAAAAGGTAGGGCTTCGCACGACGTGGGCAGCCAACCAGGCATCAGCTTAGGCAGGTGAGCAGCGGACAAGCAGACGGGTGGTAGCCAGATAAGCGGGTAATCGGGCAGGTAGGCAGTGGAGTAGGCAGCAGGATAGAAGCGGGTCGGATAATCAGGCAAACAGGTAAGTACGTAGGCTCCAAGGGATATAGAGGCCGGCTATGGCTCAATACGCCAAACAGCGAAGCCTTTGATGCCAAGAGATGACCGTTGAGGGTGTTTCCAGGAAATAATGCTCTCGGGAATTACACAAAATATATTTAATTGGAGCACTTCAGATAATAATAGTTTTACATAAGCAAGTAATTCACAGTTTAGAGTTTTCCAGGGGTTTTTAGATCAGAAAATACACTTGGTATCATTAAGTAGTCAACCGACTTTCGGCGTTTAGTCCAGATCGGAAACTAAAAACTGACGCCCGTTTTTCATCGTTCTGTGTCATATCGTCTACATTTTAAATTCAAATTTCAATTAAGAAATAAATACCAGAACGAATAAAAACGGTTCACAAAGGGGTCAGTCTACGCTTCCCTTATAATAATGTACACCTAGCTTAAAGCAGGTCTAGTCCATGGTACCTATGTTATGTCTATGGCTTAAGAAAATAAAATAGACAGACAGATGTCATGTCAGATGAAAATGTCACCGTCAATGATATTGAAATAAACAGATACGTTATGCACTCACAAAACAATTGAAAAAAGTGTGCCGCACATAGCGGCAGCACACATACACACTTTTCATTCATTTAACATTAAAAAATAATTATTTTAATCAATAAATAAATAAATTATAAAAAAACACACGATGGCATTTATTTTATTTTGTTTTTATTTCAACAAAGCCTATCGCCCTTCACCATGCGTGACATAAACTAAAGATTAAAGGTCACAATTGTGACCTATTCGAGTCTTCAAAATGCGCGCGCTCATAACATATCTGTTTATTTGAATATCATTGGTCACCGTAGAAAATATTGCAAGAATTACAAATTAGCAATATAATTTAAGTTTTAAATATTAAAACAATCTGAGATAACTAAAAATATGCTTTTCAGGTAAAAACAGTATGAAAGAATACAAAAAGTGAGTCATATGATTTGATACAATATCAAAAGATAAATAGGTATGGTTTGTATAGTGTTATGAATTGTAAATAGAGTTAAAAATTGGGATCTGTAAATCAGAACACCACAGTATGTCCTATGTAATAGGGATACGTCTATTGCCATCAATCGGGCAGAAGACCAGACTCAGAGCTTCTACTGAGAAATTCCAGATGGAATCTTTCACGGCATACTTACACGATGTTATATGATGTAATGTTATATCACTCAAACTTCAGAAAGAAGAAAAAGAATATAGTGATTTGCTTAGTGAAGCGTAGTCGTTTCTTGCAAAATATTAAATCAAATCATTTCCAAAATTGTGCGCAATGTCGAAACATTTCTGCATATCCCTCCCAAAAACGAGGAAAAAGATAGAAAAAGCTTCCATACAATAAAATATGAACCAGGTCATCATTTATAGACATGTTAAGGAAAATTCACCTGAAGATTTGGGGGCAATACAATGATGGATGGAAATGTTGCTAGCATGAAAAATATTTATTTTGTGAGCGATATTACTTGTATGTTGACGTAATAGTTTACCGTCTATGTATAGGTTTACTTTGTAAATATTTTTTGGGATGGTTTTGTATATTTCTTTGGAGTTATTTGCCAGGTATTTTGCGGTAAAGGTTTTGAATGCTACTGTACTTTTGCGGTAAAGGTTTTGAATGCTACTGTACTGTAATGCGAATGTACTGCGGTGGTTATATTAACAAAACAAAAAATTTAGAAAAGGCAAATGGATTTTTCCTATTTTATTAGTTCTGCCATCAGACAGAAATAACCAAATCATTCAATCTAATTGAAACTTATAGACTTTTATTATTCATTTTGATTAATAGAGGATATTTTATGAACCTTAGGGCAGATTTCTGAATTAAATATTACCAGTAGTAACGAGTTGAGTTTTTGTCAAACTATACTTTAGCCTGAAAACCTGTCAAAATTTGGTCGAGTTTGACGCGTTCTCAAATACTCAATTCAGAAATCAGTCCATAGATTTTATTTGAGAAGTAAAATTATAGGAATGACACATGAATAATGTATTCACTTTTTTTTAATTTTGTTATTTTATGTCTCATATTATGTACTGTTCTGTCATGTATATACACATACAACAATAAAATTAACGACGTACCTACTTAGCTAAGTCAACGTGTCCCCTTATCGAATCCCCACTAGAACGATTAGGAAGCTTATGCTGACTAGCACACGAGGTTAAATAACAAATTATGTATGAGAAACATATTATCAATTTAACCTAGACTTAGAAACTAACTCTGCGTTAGGTTTAAGTGGAGGTCCACTTGCACGTATTTCAATCAAAGCATTAACATTTCTCTTGTAAGTACAAACATCAAAATACCCAATTAACGTAACCCAAAAATACTTCCACAATATCTTCCATAATATCACATAATGTCCCCGCCACAGACATACATCCAACTAGATTCTCCATCTGTTTGAAAACCAAGCGTGTCACTCTTTCACACACTTTTTCAAAACAAATTTACTTATCGATGAAAGAAAAGTTTCCATTGTGTCTGCCAACTTTTTTGCCTAATTTTAGGTTTTTACCACTCAATAAAGAAAAATTAGGCTTATTCCTAGATTTCGGTTGATGTCCGGTACCGATAACGGTAAATAAAACAGGTCAAAAGAAGAGTTTTCTCACTTTTACTCTATTTTATGCGTGTCACCTCAAAACCACTAGATGAACCGATTTTGATGTTTTTTTTTTATTTGAATGCTGGTGCTTATCATGTGATCCCATTTAAATTTGGTGAAGATCTGATGAATAACTTCGGAGATATTATACAACAGAACTCTTCAATTAACAACGGCAAATATCTCGGGATTGCTACAATCACATGTCTGTTTATTGTTTATGCCATTGCATACGGGTAATCTATGTTGGCATAACTTTGTGCATTATAGCATTATAGGTACCTTACTATAGAACTTTCTCATTAGGTACCACAACTAAAAAATAAAAGAACTATTTTCCAAAAAAAATACAACCGACTTCCAAAAAAAAAACAATTGGCCGGTTTTTCTATTCATTTAATTACTTAGGATCTCCAATAAAAGATATACACAATACATATTAAATAAGGAGTATTCAGGTATATTCGTTCACTTACAGGATGCCACAGCAAGCGTAAAAAAATGCATTATAAGCTAACAAAGTGAATATTTTTTGTCACGCGAAATACTTACAATCGCGTCATCTAGTTAGATTTATATCTATGATCCCCGTACTTGACAAAAGCGCACACACGAAGCGAGTAAGCCGTCACTTAATAGGACGAGAACACATTAGTGGGTCGAGACGACTAATGAGTAGGATTTACTAGAGTTGTGGTGCGTTTGAGTTATGGCTGAAGACGCCTGTGTGGATCAGCCTTAAGAACATTAATGACGTCATTTCGATCAAATGTAGACATGGCTTTGGATGCGTTGTGCTTGCACCTTGGTGTTTGCTTTGTTTGATGTAGGTATGTGAGTTGCTTCTTTGTGTGCTTGCAACATAGATATTGAGAATGAACTGAGCAATAATATCAACCTGCAGTATCAAGGCCTGTTCTTCGTTCAAGCATGTATCACCACGCTTGCTCAATGCGAATCGGGTTGGCTATAAGTCCAGGTATCCTCACGAAGTCACGATGTTCCGGGCAAGTACCTACCCTACCTTTGCGAATGGATAGTAGAATCAATGATTATTTTCTAACTTTACATTTTGACATTCAAAAGTGCCGTTTAATGGCCTAATTGAAATATATGATTTTGCTTTGTCTTTGAGTACCAATGTGATATCTTTATGCCATAATATGAAACTTTTATTTTGCCTGACTGCCGAAGGAGGGTAATGTGTTTATCAGTCTATGTATGTATGTATGTATGTTCCTATGTGGCGTTCTAGAGACCAAACGCGTTGGCCGATTATGATTTTTCGTACGTCAATCGATTCGTCTTTACCCTGCGAGTGTCACTGGCTACATTTCAATTGAAAAAAAGAAAAATGGCGGATTTTGGGCGCCATATTGTGGGGGGCAAATTTCTTTTTTCTTGCAAACCCATCGTGTTGGGTATATATTTTTGAAATCACCTATCAAAATAAAGGATTTTAATAGGTGATTTCAAAAATATATAACACTTATATATTAAAATGTACCTAAATCTAAAAAAATAATTAAAATTATATAAATAAAAAAAGTTAATTCAAAAAATCAAAAACCCGACTGCTTAAAAAGCGAACTAAAAAGACGTAAACAAGGAGAAAATCATGCTGTGCAGTCGGAGGATACAACTGGTTTTAGTCAGCCAGCTCGCGAATATGTATCCTCCGACTGCACAGCATGATTTTCTTCTTGTTTACGTCTTTTTAGTTCGCTTTTTAAGCAGTCGGGATTTTGTTTTTTTTTTTACTTTCTTAGTTCATCTTGGACGACGCTGACTGTACTGTAATCTTTCAAAATTTATGAGCTTGTAGAAAAAGGTGCATTGCTACAGGTTGATCAATTTGGTTGGTTGTGCGGCATTTCCCGTTTTCTTTGTGTACTTCGGTCCAGTGATGTGTTCCAGACAGACTTTTATAAACAGAGAAGTAAGTACTGTTCGTACGATTGTTTTATAATCTTTCTCACTCTTTTCTGCCCAATCCAACTATGAAATATTTGTATGGGAAAAGCTCACTCCATTAACTTTGGCTTACATCACTTCGACCTACTGTTACAGGCTGACATTACCATTGTTGCATGAGTAAAGGACCTGAGTGGGATTGTAAGATCACAATTTATTTTGATTGAATAGCTGTACAAAATAAGTATGAGTAACTACGGTGCAAAATGAGCGAAAATCAAGGATTTGAATTCAGTTTGGAGAACGTCCAAAAAAAATTCAACAACATGCATAGAATCAACTAACAATTAATATTTATGAATCAGTCTGCAAGCAGAAAATACATAACATACTCGTACTCGTGCATCATATCACGCCTGTATTTCTCGAATGGGTGGGCAGAGGTGCACTTAAAGTACACCCACATAATGCATTAGGAGAAAATACATTATGTCAAATGCATATCTGCACATGTTATTTTAGTCATAAGCTCAAATGTCATGTATTTTTCATTCACATCAACATGTTAACCTTATCATAATATTCACGGTCATGACCTTCAGCACAAAAATAGTTTCATATTAATAATGTTCGCGGAAATATAGAAGAAAACTGTGCGTGTTTGTCGGCCATTTTGTGCTTTGTTAAGTATTGTTTATTAATGCTCTCAATTAATATAAATTGCCCGTGAAAATGGTCATAATGTGTTGTTTGTTTATAAAGATTTAGGATCGATTTCTGAATTGAGGATTTATATTTATGACAGTGTCAAACCCTACTTTAAAGTCAAAGTTTGACAGGTTTTCAGGTTAACTTTAACCTGAAAACCTGTCAAACTTTGAGTTGAATTTGAAGCTAAGGTTTTCACAAACTGGTAGCCTCAAATTCTTAATTAAAAACTGGCCAAGTGCAACTCTGACTCGCGCACAGAGGGTTCCGTATAAACAGCTACATTCAACAAAATAAATAGGTAACATTACGAACGTTTTTATACAATGAAAGCACCGAATATTGCTGTAACGAAGGGACAAAATTAACTTTGCAGTTCGAAAACTTTTGTCCCCATATATTAACAAAAATTATAATTTTCAAAGTACATGTTGGTCGACTATTTCTCGTAAACTTGTAAAGTCTACTAAGCTGTGATAGTTTTACTTTTAATTTCGTTATATAAACTACTGCCGTGATATTTTTCACATATCCAAAAGCAACCTTTTAGCTGGAATATTTAGCAATTTAAAGCTTAATTTTACGCAAATGCATCCCTTAATTGACCACTAGTTTTCACAGACCCATAATATTTCTGAATGGCATATACAGCGATACCCCACACCATGGAAAAGACGAGAAAAAAGAACTTTACGTGTACAGTAGGTACCCGTTTTTTTTACCACTTTGTCGGGGTGATTAATATATATATCCATGCCAAATTATATCTTTTTAGTACTAAGAGTCTCTGAGCTAAGCTGTGGACAGACGGACATGACGGAAGTATAAGGGTTCCTTGTTGACTGCGGAACCCAAAAATGGGGGTAAGATTCAGCGAGCTCTTGATTTTTCTTGTGAATTTATCTAGATACAAGCATCGCTTGACGAGGACGGGATGTCGATGCGTGCCCATCCATTTTTTTAAAGATTCAAAAAAGCAGTTGCTGAGGACCCCAATACTAGTCTTACCAAGGTATAATTTACTAATTTATTCACTCAAAAAAGATTTTACAAAAAACAACTACAAAACAAGCAATCAATTATAAGTTCAATACAATGTGTGAGCATCTGCAACCGAACCAGGTAAAAACCTGTACCTCGGTACACAGCGCCAAAGCTCTCAGAAAATTGAACTAACGAGTACAGCCTTATTTCGATACAAGAAGAAAAATAAAATAAAGTTAAATAAGCTTACAACTGAACTAAGTGAGTTGGTGTGTAGGTATATATGAAGAATGGTGAAGAATGTTGCGATGTATGTGTGCGTGTTATGATGTATGTGGAGTAAGCGCGTGTGATATTTTGATTGTATATCTAGATAATAGAGTAATTAAAATATTAATAATTGCACAAAGGACTCTGTTTATTCTGGTACGTTAAATAACCGTTCTGTGTCACCATCAGTTAAGGTCAATAAGTAATTTTAAGGTATATTCCCTATATGTTACCTAGTTACTGGGCTGTGGAGATTGGATAGTTAGTCAGTCCTTGGTACTCTATTATTTGTGTGAAATACTGATCCTCAACACATTTGGGAAAAGGCTTGGCCAATCATTTGATAGATCATACAAGACACGTTGTACTGTATCCATGTGAATTTTATTTTAATGCAAAAAAAAAACGAAACAGGTATAATCTACACGCCGGATTTTTCCAGTTTTATCTGTTTTGAATGTCACTTGTTTTATTTTCATTTTTTATCAGACAGGCTTAAGCCTTGTATCCACTTGAGCATGCTCAGGCGAATGAGCGGCTCATTTGGCCGAGCCGCTCAAGTGGAGACGCCTGAGCACGCTCGGCCCGAGCAAATCCGAGCGCGCTCAGTATTCGCTCGGCGCTCAGTGTGGACGGTTGTTTTTGTGTTTGAGGCGAGCGCGTCGAATTCCCCGAGTTTAACATAGTTTAATTACGTTTACTTTTTCTGTTATTTGAAAAATGAGTGGCTTGTGGGATAACGAGACTTGTTTAACATTAATTAGCCGAGTTGTTTCTTCGATGACGATACATTTCTCTCATCCACCACCTTGGTGGTTTTCTCTTCTTCTTTATGGCACAGTGAATGATTATAAAGGCAGCAGCAGCTACACGGACACGTGAAGACATGACGGAGCCGAGCATATACTGAGCAGCCTGAGCACAGCTTTTTCAATGTTGAGGCTCGTTCGACCAAAACATTCATTTTGTTCCTCTGAGCATGCTCGGGCGAATGAGCGGCTCATTCGCCCGAGCATGCTCAAGTGGATACAAGGCTTTACGTTTGCCCTAACTCACCTGATATCGGGTGATGATGCGATTGGTGATAGTAACTTGTTTTTTCTGAAGTAGGTAAACAATGCGCTCGAGACTATTTTTGCTTGTTTTTCCGTCTTGTTTTTGTGCATATAATCATTTGGGCACCAACACCAGCATTCTTCATTGTATCTCATATCTGTTTTACTAGTTCTTAATACAAAATATTCAAAATTTAGATGCCATAACGCTGCTCTTGCCGACAGAATATATATAACACGATAGAATATTTGTTTATTACTTTTAATTTTTTTTTTTTATTTATTTGACTTACAAAAGCGCCGCTTATTGGCCTACTTGAATAAATATATTTGACTTTAAGAATATTCATAACAAAACATTTTACCAAAAAATATTTAAATCGACTTCCATAACAAAACACTACAATGCGCAAAATAATTTTCTTTTCGGGAGTCGGCGTCAAAAACGAAAAAAAATATCAAATTGGTTATGGTAACTTTATTACCATGGAATTTTATTACGGATTACTCAAACACCAATCATCAGATCTTGATCTAATATAAATGGGACTACATGAGAAGCACCAGCTTTCAAATAAAAAAAGAGTCCTTAAAATCCGTTCAACTAGTAAAAAGTTTTGAGGTAAACCATAACCTATCATTGCTTACCATCAGGTGAGATAGTGGTCAAACGCGAGCCAACCAACAATAAAAAAAATAGTCGAATTAAGATTCAGAACCTCCTCTTTTTTGAAGTTCGTTAAAAAGAATACATCATGCCTACACAGGCACACACAAACACCCACACTTACACCCACACCACACCTAGATACACCCACATTTCCTCAGTTATGTTTATTCATTGTTTAAAAGTGTTTTATCATCTCAAGAAAACATTATACCGGGATGAACGCCTACGTGATATTCCAGACTATAATCTATCTCTGTGCCAAATTTCATCTAGATCCGTGCACCCGTTCTGGCGTGATTGAGTAACAAACATACATCCACACACACATCCATCCAAACTTTCACATTTATAATATTAGTAATAAGTAAAGAAAGAAAGAAGAAAATAATGAAGAAGAATGAAAAAGTATTTAATTGCCACAAAACGACATAAAAACACATGACAAGAACAAGAACAGTGGTAGTAGATTTTGAAAACAAAACCCTTAATGATAGTGTTAGTAGTAAGTAAGATTCAGGTTAGCCAACAACTGTTATTATGTTTAAATACCATATAATAGGAAATAGAATATTCATGTCAGTAAGTATTTCTCTAGATTTCTAGCACTAGTCACAAAGTAAACCTTTGTACTAGGTCTCTTTTTACGGCACGTAGCAACATTACTCTGTTTAGTTTATTGATTTATTTATTTAAAACTTCATGCAACATACAAGTACATAGGCGGACTTAATGCCTGAGGCATTCTCTACCAGTCAACCACGGGAGGTGGAGAGATAACAAGCCAGGTGCATAAAAATTGAAATAATTACTGAAGTAGTTTACGTGCTGCGTAAGTACTTAGTTCTCACTGTCCTGTACTAAACAAAGGCGACTACTAAAAGCACGTAAAACCTACTGACCACTGGAGGCGGTTCCACATCTGGTACAGTATACTAGGTATGTTTTGCGGCAAAAGTTGTTAAAGTCAAACGGTTGAGTTTAACTCGTAAACAATGAAGCGACTACTTTATGAGCTTTAAACCCGACACGTTATTGTTCTGTGTATACTTCATTCCACGCTGTTTTACCATACGGGTCAGCAGGAAAGTCTGATAGAGATGTTTATTTAGGGTTTTCGGTAAAAGACTCTTTTACTAGTAAAGAATTATTTACAGCAGATCAATGCGAAGGTTTTATATTCAATCGCATTTGGTATGTTTTAAAGATTTATCAGTGCAACAAAGGTTATAAAAGACAACGCACGACAGCAAAATATGTGAGTACTTAGGATTAGCAATATCAAAAGTATCTGCCCCGTTCTTCCTTCTCCGTTCACCCTCGCGCGGGAGCCCAAGGTAACGCTGTATATTGAGTTTTATAAAATCTAGGACTACGTTGAAGATAAAAAATTGACTTTAGCTCCTTCTGCGCATGCGGCTTCCCTGGTAACTCATATACGGCACAAATATGTGGGTGTCTCTAACTATTCACAACCAAATATTTTTTTCTTCCCTTTATTAGACTTTTTACAATGGTTTTCAATCATCTTTATAGCCCTTTGCTAAGAAAAGCTAAACATTTGTTAATTTTTATCTCTTTTTACGTTCTTTTTTTTCTTTTGTTTATATATAATCTTTTGTTTTTTGTTTTTTACGACTTATTTTCGGGCCTACTTTGTCCCCCCATATCTAAAAACTAATGCTGTAAGAAGGAAATATTGTAAAACCAAACCATTTAAAAAAAAACTAACCATGGAGTTTCTTGCCGGTTCTTCTCAATAGGAAATGACTAACCCGAACTGGTCACCTTTTGTCGACGTTTTATAAGTGCCCATGTAGGCCCATGTGAAATAAACAAAAATAGTTTTGTTTTTGTTTTAAACAAAATACTTCATGATTGAACTCAGCACTGAGGGCAATGTACATCATCCTCACGGGCTCTCGCGCGAGAGTGTACAGCCGGCGTTATGTTTGTTTCCCTTTGCCAAAATTTTCATAAAATAGAGTGAGAACATTTAGAGGTACGGTAGGAATTATATATAGGAACACCATTTTTTTTTTTTTTTTAGCCTGCATAAATGCTCATGCATACTGCGCTACCACGGGGAGATAGCGCAGTTATGTGGGACTGTGGAACACCTGCTACAACCACAAACAACCAAAAGTAACATATTAACACCTACAAAACATCAATACACTGATAAAACAAACCCGATAACATACGAAATCGGTTTCAAACAACATTATAAAGCCCAAAAGCCAATTTGATACTAATGTCCTTTTATCCTAGCGACATTAAGCCACAATGTTATAGCTAGGGTAATTTTGTATATATTAAGTTGGCAGCGCTGAAAACTTTGGTCATTAGAACAAGGGCAGTATGTAAGTGCTCTGAGACTGTTATATCTACACACGGTGGGCAGGTGGGACCGCAGTGTTTGGTATAAGTTAGAAGCGTTTTGTAGTTTTTTTAATGCGTGTAAGGTTAGTTCAATTGGAAAATATACTTTAAAGGTCTTGTTTTAGGTACAGGAAATGTTTTGAAAATGGTTTTGCCAGTATGAGCCCTATTTTCTTCTATGTTTTCCCGAATCTTACATTTTGTGATCTATTCCACAGGATCCTTGCATTTTCCTGGGTAGAAAATCTATGAAATTAAGCAAATAGTATGGATTTCTATCAATGAAAGAATAACCGATACTGGGTCAGTAGTTCAAAGTCAAAGTCAAAACGTTTATTGCGAACCAAGTGTACAATGATGGTGTTTTTTTTTGTTAGTACTTATGACTTGGCAATCTTTTACAAGCATTAGAATTTTGCTTGTAAAAGGCTAAACATATTTATATTCTATTTAGTTTTTGAGGAGAGTTAAAATGATTAACTATTAAACAAATAGGTTGTGGGTATTGTATTTATTCGTAGAACTGGTTCTGGAAGGGACGGACAATCTCTGCTGAGACCAAAGATCCCTTTTGTCTAGATCTTTTATTTTATTTTCTTCTAGCTTTTTAATGCATTTTCCCTTTTTTCACACGGGAAACGTGAATTTTTTCGATATACAGTAATTAATGGCACTCAGTGTAGTTTTTTGTCGGTGAAAGATTTTTCCTGTCTGTAAAATATTGGTAATAACTGAATCCGCTTCGGTTGAAAGTCGACCCCAATATACTTAAAGAAAGGCCGATTGAATGAATTTTTATAATTGTATCAAAATTATAAAAAAACTGTACGTAGATATTTCCTTAATTAGAAATAAAATAAAGAAACCGGCCAAGTGCGAGTCGGACTCGTGCACGATAGGTTCCGTACCATTATCGCAAAAAACGGCAAAATAATCACGTTTGTTGTATATGAGCCCCACTTAAATATTTATTTTGTTCTGTTTTTAGTATTTTTTATAGCGGCAATAGAAATACATCCTCTGTGGAAATTTCAACTGGCTAGCTATCACGGTTCATGAGATACAGCCTTTTGACAGACAGACAGTCAGACGGACCGCGGAGTCTTCGGAATAGGGTCTCGTTTTTACCCTTTGGATACGGTACCCTAAAAAGAGTCTTTTGCGTCATAACTTTCCTCCATAATCCTTCAAATCATAAGATTTCTGTAATTGTATTTTTAGCAGCTGTAAGACAGATAAAAAAATAATTGTAATCGGTTTTTTCGATTAGCATTCGATTAGCATTCAAGACGTTTTGGTGTTTACTCTTTGCATAAGCAAAGAGTAAACACCAAAACGTCTTGAACGATGTCATATTTATTTCACCTGCATAATTATCAATCAATCATTTATTTTGTAAAAACATAGGTAAGGTTACAGTTAGTATATTGTTAAAATGTGTGCACTATGTTTTATTGGCGTACAAAATTAACATAAGCAATCAAAAATAAATAATAAATAAAATAATACAATTAAGGTGGCATGTCAACAGATTACATTAAAAATAAATCAATTTAAATTATGTCTATTAGGTAAACAGTTCATTACAATTTTAGATAAATAAACACAATCATACATAATCAATAAATATCAATTAATAATAAAATCATAAGTATTTAATTGGCAAATCGGAATCACCATACCTCTGTTTATCAGTAGTAAACTCAGTGATGGAGTAGTAACATTTATCTATAAGTAATTTAAACAGAGAACTCATACATAACCCCAGCCTTTATTTCTAATAGTTGCTGGTATACTGTTATATATTTTTGGGGCCATACCTAGCACACTTTTTCCGAAAAATGCAGTTTTATGATAGGTAACATGAATAGTATTCCGGTAAATTATTTTATGAATTTAGATTCAAAATCAAAATCAATTTTTTTATTTCACATATGCCTACATGAGCACTTATAAAACGTCGACAAAATGTGCACGGTTCGGGTTGGTCGTTTCCTATGGAGAAGAACCGGCAAGAAACTCCATGGTTACTCTTTTAAAAATGGTTTGGTTTTACAATATTTCCATGTTACAGCATTAGTACTTAGATATGGGGGGACAACGTAGGCTCGAATTATGACAATAAGTCGTAAGAAACTACAAAAAAAGAAAAAGATTATAAAAAATAGTTAACAAATGTTAACTAGCATCTAGAAGGCCTACAATGTTCACACATTCACAAAACAATCGGTAAAAGAATCTATACAAAGGTAGAAAATAATAAAAATAAGTATAACAAGACTAAATTTAACATGTTGCACAAATTTTGTTATCAGTGCTGTAACTATTCTTAGCAAAGGGCTATAAAGATGATTGAAAACCATTGTAAATAAAAGAAGGAAAGAAAAAATGAGATTGAGAATAGTTAGAGACATCCACATATTTGTGCCGTTTACAAGTTACCAGGGAAGCTGCATGCGCAGAAAGAGCTAAGGCCAAATGTTTTTATCTTCAACGTAGTCCTTGATTTTATAATATGCTTTTTTAACAAGGACACGTTTGATGTAGTTTTTGAACCTGCCATCGGTCAGTTATATAACATTGCGCAAGAAATATTAATTCTTTGTTTTTGACAGTGTCTTCCTTCGCTATATTCTAATTGAGGTTTGCTGTTCTGTTAAAATCTCACCGTGATGACTTAGGTGAATTGAATTCGAAGTGAGCTTTTAATACACTAGTCTAGCATCGGTTGGAACAGTGTCTACAGAATCGATTGGCAGGTATCGTAGTATCATTCAAATTCCCTAAGATATTGGGGCGCAATTGTTCATATATTGTTAGTATAGTAGTAACATTAATTCCTATTAATATCATATACCTAAGTTCTTCCAACTTCGACGGTCTCCAAATTACCATCAGCTTATGACTTGTAAATCATAAATGTCTAGGCTTGCTAACTACCAAACTTTCAGCTATTATATGTCAAAACAAGTTTCATTGGCGCCTTTTGTATCATGTGTATGCTGTCTTTGTCAACTATGTAGCGATGTGTTACGTATTGTAATATTCGGTGTTAGTTTGTTGCAAACTAGGTGGTCATCTCATTTGTAGTTAAGGTATACTTTCGAACGTAGGTGGCTCTTGTGGTATTTATGTTTTGTCTGACTGACTTTTGATGTCACAAATGTTAGATACATTGGCGACTAACTCAATTCAAATTATACTAAAACAAGCCGTCCCTGCGAACTTCGTACAACCTCAGACAAATGTATGGCAAATATGTCTACCTAACCTGACTTTGTTTTATAATACCTGGGCGACCGAGCTGTGCTCGGGTGAAAATAGAGAAAACGACGTTTTCTAAAAATTAAACCTTGCGATTTCTCGCCCTTCAAAGGCCCTGCATAATAAATTTCATAAAAAACGTTGGAGCCGTTTCCCAGATTCAGATTATATATTTAATATACATACATAAACACATCAACACGGTCTAGGGATATTTTTAAAAAAGCGAATTACTATCAATGTGTTAATTATTTATGGGACATGTATATATTTAAAAGATACGTTATTTAATATTCTACCATTTTTTAATAATGGTTAAGGTACTTCGATTAAAATTTCAGGATTTTATGGAAAAAAAAATAAGCATAGACGGAAACCGTATATGAATTAATTTTTAATTTATGAGTAAAAACTGAAAAAAATAGAAAAATCATTTAATTTGTGTTTATAAACTTAAAGTTAGTAGTCTGAGAAAGCGCCCATGATGTTCATAACACATCGGCAACTATTCGGCATGCTCAGAACAAGGTTATCAATGTCTTGCTGCGGAATATTTTCCCATGTCCTTCTGAGGTGCGCAAAAAGTTGATCTTCTGTAGCCAGATTTTCAGGAACTTCCTTCAGAGCTCTTCTTTGCAGCATATCCCACGCATGCTCAATGGGATTTAGATCTGGCGATTGAGCAGGCCAGTCTAAGGCCCTAACATTGTGTGTATGTAACCAAGCTGCTAACGTTCTCGCCGTGTGTGCCCGGGCATTGTCGTGCATGAGCAGGAAATCTTGCCCCATTTGTGTTCTATGGGACAAGATTACGGGCCCCAGCACCTGTTGGACGTATCGTTCTGCCGTCATATTGCCCCGCACCCAAACGAGATCCGTCCGTCCTCCAAGACGAATTCCTGCCCAAACCATAATTGTTCCTCCTTGGTATGGGTGAACTTCCTGAGGGTTCTGAAGACGGCTCCATCGTCCAGAAACTCGCCAAACACGCGTCCTTCGTGAATCTGGATGGAAACCGAACCTGGATTCATCCGTGAACAGCACATTGGACCATTGCTCACGGCCCCAGTCCACGTGGTTCCGAACCCATTCTAATCGTCGTCCACGATTGCCTCTCCGTAAAGGTGGGATCCGGAGTGGTCTACGAGAGCGTAGATTGCTTTCATGCAGTCGCCTTCTTACAGTTTGGTCACTCACAAGCACTTGGTATTCCACTCGCAGCCTTTGTACCAATTGAGTCGCCGTTGCATTTGGTTGAGCTCGCGCAGTAATTTGCATAAATCGGTCTTGTCTGGGGGTAGTGATGCGACTTGGCCCCCGGTGCCTCTCCGCTACTTCACCTGTGGCACGATAGCGTGTCCACAATCTTGAAATTACATTTTGGTGGGTCCCTATGGCCTCAGCAACATTACGCTGAACAAACCCAGCTTCCAGCATTCCCACAGCTCGTAACATCTCCTCGTCAAAAGTTTTTTTTTTTTTTTTTTTTTTTTTTTTATTCGTTATAGGCTCGCGTTTGACCACTATCTCGCCTGATGTTAAGCGATGATATGGTCGAAGGTGGAGCACGCTTGCCTAGAAGTAACCTATTCACTCTTGACTTGAAGACCCCTAGGTTGTAGCTATCAGGAAACAAGGACGCCGGCAGGGAGTTCCACTCCTTAGCTGTACGCACAATGAAAGTATTTTCAAAACGCTTTGTGCGTATGGGAGGGATATCCACCATGTACCGATGGCACATTGCCGTACGTCTTGTAGTCCGATGATGGAAAGGGCTTGGCGGAATCAGATTGTGCAGTTCCGTCGCGCACTCCCCGAAATGTAACCGATAAAAAACCGACAGGCTGGCAACTCGGCGTCGATGTTCGAGGCTCTGGAGCTTTGAGGCGACCAGTGCATCGTTGCCAATAAGCCTTTTGGCCCGTTTGTCAATCGACTCAAGTGCATCTAGCTGGTATTTGGCAGATCCATCCCAGAGGTGAGAGCAGTACTCCATGCATGACCGAACTTGCGCTTTATACAAGTTGAGCAGCTGTTCAGGCGTGAAGTACCGTCTCACCTTCGCAAGGATCCCCAACTTTTTTGCAGCCAATTGAGCCTTTGACTCAATGAATGGACCAAAATTGAGGGTCGATGTTAACGTAACACCAAGAAGTTCGAGATGGTCCGTTATCGGCACGGTTACACCACGGAAGGATGGGGCCGGGTGGAATTGGCTCTTTTTTGCGGAAAAAAGACACGCCTGGGTCTTAGCAGCATTGAAACTGACTAGATTGGCATTGCCCCATTCGGAGACTGCCTCCAAAGACAGGTTCAAGCGCTCAACCATAGCCTCCCGAAGAGACCGGACTTGAGGCCCAGTAGCCCGTGCGCCAGATACGTATCTCTCAGCAACAGTGCTGTCGTCTGCATACCCAAAGGTTCCGGGTTTTAGCAGGTCATTAATGTGCAGCAAGAACAATGTTGCCGAGAGCACTGACCCCTGAGGGACTCCGGCGTTAATACCTAACTGACCGGACGAGCAACCATCGATAACCACTCGGATGGACCGATCCCTCAGGAAGTCTGCAATCCAGTCACACAGACCACTAGGCAGACCGAAGGAAGGAAGCTTACCTATAAGGCTCTCGTGCCAGACCCTGTCAAAGGCCTTCGATATGTCAAGGGAGACAGCAAGCGCCTCCCCGTGCTTCTCGATGGCCTCACTCCAGATGTGAATGGCATACGCTAGAAGATCCCCAGTTGACCGGTTTCGGCGGAAGCCGTATTGTCGGTCACTAAGGAGGTCGTTGTCTTCTAGGTATGCCAGGAGCTTTTTATTCAATACACGTTCCATACTCTTACAGAGGATGGACGTTACTGATATGGGCCTGTAGTTGGCCGGGTCCGCTCGACTACCCTTCTTGGGCACGGGTTGAACGTTAGCTTGCTTCCAAGCCTTCGGCACTTTTCCAGTCGCCATCGAAAGGCGATAAAGGCGTGTCAAGATCGGAGACAATTCAGGCGCACAAGTTTTAAGTACAATTGCCGGTATCCCGTCCGGGCCACTAGCCTTGTTCACGTCAAGGTTTCGCAGCACCCTATAGACCTCTCTCTGATGGATGCGAATTTCCGACATACTCGTCTTACATCGAACAGCAGAAGGGGGGGGCCGCGTGCCATCAGTATTCAGACGCGAAGATTCCGCAAAGAGGGAGGCAAACAAGTTAGCCTTGTCCTCAGCGGAGTGGGCCAGCGAACCGTCGGGCCTCAGCAGTGGTGGTAGTGAGGGGCGACAGAAGTTTGATTCAACCGATTTAGCCAGGGACCAAAACGCCTTGCTACCTGCAGGGTGTGAAGCAAGTTTGTCCCCGATTCTGCTAATATGGTCAAATCGTGCCCTTCGCATCGCTTTTTTGCAGGACTTGGCAGCCCTGTTGAAGGCTCTCTTCTTCTGACTCACGTCACTTGCCTTGCGCACACTGTACAATTAACAATGTTAATTGTACACACAATTCAATTACAAATCGATGCATGTCGTGCCATCTAGTGATATTTATTTGAACCAAATATTCCTTGTTAGCGCTGGGACCCTGTTGGATTTATAAAATATCGAATAATTTTCGAGGTTATCGAGTTGTGCAATAACGGACTGATTGTTTAGTAACACATTTAGGGTTCAGATGGATGACTCTTAATTTTGCGGTAGATATGCCAATCAAACATAAAATAGATTTTTCAGAAAAAAAGAAAAACCTGTCACATTTCCCCGAACAAATTATTTTCCGCAGCCATTTTGAATTATTATAAATGCACCTATCAATTTCACGGAATCCAAATTCGAATCCTCTGTCAATCAGAATCAACAAAACCTTCCCAGCTTCAAAATTCGCTGATTGACAATAACCTTATTCACACCAAAAATTCTGATACAAAAGAGAAGAATTTTTCAAAGGGCACACCCAAAAATATCCACCACATTTTTTATTTGATCAATTTTTGTAGCAAGCAATTGATGGCTCGGGGGAGAGAATTTGGCGGGAAACGATCTCATTTGTACGCGTTCTTTGATGAGATGACTGACTCAGTATCGACGTATAAGAGGCTCATGGTCTTATTCTGTAAGAAATTGTGGTTCGTTTCAGACACTCAAAAATATATTTTTCACGTTGTCGTTTTTAGGCCAAGGTTTTTCTTATCGTCACAATATTTTGATTCGTAGTATGTATGTTTGCGGGCGTGTTTTTAATTTATACTACCTAGAAGAATATATAATTATATCATTACTAAATAAGATCTCACACATAAAAATAATTGTATATAAAGTGATTTACTTATAGGTTTTATTTTCAAACAATTTTTTTTTTTTGCATTAGGTATCGATCGAAGACACGATTTATGCAAAGATCTACTTCTAACAACGAAAAAAAAATACTGCTGTTCAGAACATTTTTGTTATGTAGAACAGCAAATGGGCGCATGGTTGGCGCAGTGGTTGAGCGATAGACTGCTGCGCTGCGTGTCGTGGGTTCGATTCCCGCACGGAACAAATATTTGTATGACCTACAGATAGTTGTTCCGGCTCTGGGTGTTGTGTATGTGAGTTTATATGTGTGTAAACGCACCCACGATACAGGAAGAAATTCCTAGTGTAGGGCAACGTTAAAAAAATGTAGGAAACAGCTGACTCTTTTCTTTTTCTGCCGACTTTCCAAAGAGGCGAAGGTTTTATTTTCAGCCGTATGTTTTTTTTTTGTGTACTTTCACCAATTTTTGCGTCGATTGAAGACCGATTTGGAAAGAGTATGTTCCCGAATAGGTTCGATTTAAATTTGGTGAAGGTCTGATGAAGAACTTCGAAGATACAACAGAACTCTTCAATAAATAACGGCAAATCTCTCGGGTTTGCTGCAATCACATTTCTGTTCATTGTTTACACCATTTCATAACATAACATCACGCTAGTATGCTTTAAACGGGCACTAAGATATGTCAGTTCACCCTGGTATACTCTCTTTCCACCTTCACTTGGGGCGTTATTTGTACTTTACCATAGGACTTGCTCATTATGTACCACAACTAAAAAGCAAAAAATATTTTTACAAAAAAATACAACCGACTTCTAAAAACTAAACTTCAATTTCGGCTGTCGGTGTCAAAAAACCAAAAAACAGGAACACCAACATTCGAAATTTAAAGTGATTTTTACTTTGTAGTGTTTTGGAAGTCGGTTGTATTTATTTGTAAAAGATTTTTATGTATGGAATAATGGATAAAAATATCAGGCAGTAAAGTAAATGCTTCAGATTCTCACAACCATCATCATTTTTTTATCACCCAAAATTCACATTAATATTTACACTTTATTATTAAGAAGAATGCATAATAAAAAAATATAAGCACAAGAACTAACTTGGTAATAAGTAAAAGTCTGCACAAAGTCCTACCTCTCTGGGAAGGATTATGCAAGTTATTGGAATAATTTCTACGTTACTTTCTGAATATTATAATAAAGCAGAGGACGGTAGAATATTTTATTTTACATAGTCAAGTAACAAAACATTTTTAAAGAAGTATACTAAATTACAGTGGTTAAAATTTTCATTTGGTATGAAAAAGTTGAACGAGTTGCGCTGAAACCTCGAGATAATTCCAGGAAGATGATGATGATGAAAAAGTTGATAAAATTAACAACTCGTTATTATAAAAGCCTTCAAAACTGCATATAGGATGCCAAAAAAAAATCCGTGAATATACATACTTACTTAATAAGTTAGTGTTCCAAATTTCTATTATAATGTTCTGAATAACCTACGAGTACTAGCTTCTGCTCGCAGATTCGCTCACAAACAAGTATCACACGTCCTAATCCAGGCCATGGTTTACCCAAAGGGAAATGCCCTACCCGCCATAGACACTTTGGCCCGGGGTGCACATAAATAAAAGCATACGGAAATTATAATATGCAATCTAATGAATGAAATCGTAAAGGAATTGGTTCAGAAAAAAGTCTGGATTGTTAAGATAATAATCTCTGTTTTCCAAAAATTAGGGTAAAGATTAATGAAAACAATAAAATAAAACGAAAGTGGATAAGTAAGGGTCTTAAACAGAGTTCTAAAACAAAGCGCTTCCTACGATACAATTACTACAGGAATAAAAATTTAACAAACAGGACTAGATACACTACATACTCTAATCTATTACAAAAATGTATCTACAATGCTAAACGAAATGCAAATATAAAGTTTATGAATAATAATGACAACAAATGTAAAGCCACATGGACAGTTATAAAAGACGAAATACCTAATGCAATCCCCAAAGACACCATTGAACATATTAAAATTGACAACAGAATACTTACTAAACCAGCAGAAATAGCCTCCGCATTTAACAATCACTTTATAAATGCCATCCCGACACCAAATTGTACAAATGGTTCCCGTAGTGAAACTCTAACAGCTAACTCGATGTTCCTCGCACCCATGTCCGAAAATGAGGTGAGACAACAGATACTGTCGTTGAACAATACCAACTCTGAAGGCTACGATGAACTTAACACCAGAATAATTAAGTCATGTGTTGATGAAATGGGTGGAGTGTTGACATATCTAATTAACCTGTCCTTTTCACAAGGAGTGTTTCCTAAAGCGTTAAAAATATCTATTGTTAAACCGATATTAAAAAAGGGTGATAAAGCTGATATAAATAATTATCGTCCCATAACACTAATACCCATCTTGTCAAAAATATTTGAGAAATGCATGTATCAAAGAATAATTAATTATTGTGAGAAATTTAATATTATCAGAAAGGAGCAATTCGGCTTTCAAAAACATAAGTCCACGTCCTTAGCCATCTTTTCACTTTTAAAAGCAATATTGACCAATGTCAACAACAATCAGCTGACGACAGGGTTATTTATTGATCTGTCAAAGGCATTTGATCTAGTTTCACATGACACATTAATACAAAAATTAGAGGCTGTCGGCATTAGAGGACTGCCACTTCAGTGGATATCATCATATCTAACTGACAGACAGCAGAGTGTCATTGTCACTAAACTTGATGAAAATAGGGACATGACACACTATTCGTCTGAATATAAACATATAAGACGCGGCGTCCCCCAGGGTAGCATACTGGGCCCTATCTTATTTCTGCTCTACAGAAACGACATAGTAAATGTGACCAATCATAAATGCTTTCTTTTTGCTGATGACATTTCCATAATTGTTACTACTGATAAAAAATATAAATCAATTATTGATCATGACGCGGACATAAATAATACAATAGACAATCTAATCAATTGGTTAAATAATAATAATTTATCTATTAATCTTAAAAAATCTGTATATATACAATTTAATCAATCTTATCAAAATCGTTTTAATTTTAAAATGGACATACCACAAATTACACAAGTGACACAAACTAAGTTTTTAGGAGTAGTAATTGACGAACATTTAGACTGGAAAGCTCAGGTCGATAATGTATGCAATAAAATAAATAAATTTGTTTACGCTCTCAGACAGATCAAAAAGGTAACAAATATAAAAACGGCTGTGATGTCATACCGAGCATATGTTGAGTCCTCGTTGCGGTATGGTTTAATTATGTGGGGAAATAGCACAGACCATAAAAGAGCATTTGTCGCCCAAAAAAAATGTATAAGAGCCATATACGGGATTCCATCTGACGAATCATGTCAACCAATATTTAAGAAGCTTGGTTTGCTACCGTTACCTTCATTATATTTGTATGAAGCATGTATGTTTGTTATGAAATATAAAGAATTGTTCAAAACAGCAGAGAAAATATGTTCTCGAAGTCGCCGTGATCAATACAGACTAGTACTAGATGAGCGCCCTAGGTTAACAAAATATAATAAAAGCTGTCTGGCTATGTGTGTCCGTGTTTATAATAAATTACCGAATGTATTGAAAATATTAAATTACGGGTTATTTAAAATTAAATTATATAAATGGCTGAATGAAAATAATTTCTATAATATTGAGAATTTTTTTTGAACATAAATTATAATTTTTTTTAAATTCAAATTTGTAAGTTTGCATGCTTTAATTTTAAGCAAAACATGTATGATCTCATATGCTATAATAACACCTATATATACCATGTTTTACGCAAATAAATTATCTTATCTTATCTTATCTTATCTAATAAATGTTTTTTTTTCACAAATACAGTTTTTAACAGTCATTTTACTGTAATACATATCTACAAAAACAACATTGTCGGAGTCCATTTAGAAAGCTTATTCGTTGGTGACATAACAATTCCACAAGAAAACAATACAAAATAATAGAAATGCAAACGAAGTCGAATTTTGAATGACCAACTTACACTTACTTGACAGACAACCGCCATGCTGTTATAATGTCAGATTCGATGTTGCCACTTATCAAAAATAAAAATCTATATCGATGTTTGTTCGAATTATAATTCAACACGAACGAATTAATTAAAGCGCCTCAAAGATTATTATTTTGTTTCTTTTAGTTTTTCGAATTCTATTTTTAATGTATTTTGAAGAACAGATAAGAATGACAGTTAAATTGTGTAGTAGCATTTTTGTTATGATAAGAATTTATGGCAAATCAACTAGGAATTCGCTTGTTTTATTATCA
Organism: Orthosia cruda; assembly: GCA_964057195.1. Lineage (NCBI taxonomy): Eukaryota > Metazoa > Arthropoda > Insecta > Lepidoptera > Noctuidae > Orthosia > Orthosia cruda. Next base: position 44,188,409 of record OZ059828.1, on the reverse strand, counting down.
TAACATCATAAATTATCGAAATTAAACGAATATATTGCCATTATAATAATTATTACATCATAAAAAATCGATTGGAGAAAAGGGAATCAATTATATTTAGACCGAAATTAATAATTGGCAACACTTTATTTATCTACAAACCGGAATTACCTAATTTCATGTTATCTTTACGGTACATTTTATTTTTGCAAAAATGTTGCAATCTTGTTTGGCTAAATAAATACCGCGATTAATAAACATAAAACAAGATGTTTTTTTTTAACAAAAGCAAATTGTTGGGCGTTTTATGGCCAAAAATGGGCATTTCCCTTTTATTCAATCCATTCAGCCGCTGAGGCGTGATTGATTAACAAAAGTTCAAACAAACAGACATACATAATATTTATAATAATAGTAGGATTTTTAAATGTATAAATCAGCTAGCCCCCATCACCATTTAGATCCAAAGAAAACCCAAAACCGATTTAAGATTTCCTCTAATTTCAGAATAAGACTACGGATCGTCTGTAATAACACCGATGGAATCTTTCATTAGGCCGCTGTAAAACTTACTTATATAAAAGGAAGCTTATCTTTATACGGAACATTTCCGAGAATATCAGATCTTGGAAGGAAATCTTCAATACGTGATCATCGATAATAGCACGCTTGCTTTTTAATTGGTGAAGTGTGCATATGTTTCTATTTAATTAGCCTTGGGTTCAAACACTATTTGATCTGATAGAAAACGATGATTTGGTTGACGATAAAAAGTTAGATGGTTCTAGACAAACGCATCCAAGTTTATTTTTAGGGTTCCGTACCTCAAAAGGTAAAAAGGAACCCTTACAAGATCACTTTCTTGTCCGTCTGTCTGTCCGTCAGTCCATGTGTCACCACCGATTTTCTTAGGAACGGGTGGACCTAACAAGTTGTTTTTTTTTTATATTGATGACTATTTATACCAGATACTGAGTTCTATTGTATTAGAGTGATGTAATCGAAATAAAAGAGAAGTGTTCGATTCAACGATTCGTGTAATAATGCCCATAAAAGGTGTGTGCAGTTACAAATATAAGGTTGGGCGAGCTGCACACTACACCTCCCCTTTTTTAAAAAAAAAATGTTGTTATTTAAGTACTTATTGCATTTTTTTTTTTTTTTTTTTTTTTTTACTTAAACTAAGCTTACATCACTACTTTTAAAATTATTTACTTTTTAACATAACATTATACATAAAAAAACATCTTATCTTAATTAAGTAACCAAAGTATTTTAAGTTACAAACAGTTTTGTATTATTTTTATGAATTACATATTCTTTATCATCTTTTTTAATTTTTACATTTGGTGATACATCTTCAATGACTCTGTATGGTCCTAAGTAAATTTTATCTAACTTATTTCCTACTTGATTTTTGATTAAAACTAAATCTCCACTCTTATATATTAACCGATTTACATTTTTATCAAAATTATTTTTTCTTAATTCCTTACTGAATAATAAATTATTTCTAGCTTCTGCTTGTGCTCTTTGAAGTCTGTATTTTAGCTCCAAAGGGTAAGAATCTGGATTATATAAAGGATCAGCATATATATTTTGTGCTATATTAGATGGTAAATTACAATTTTTTCCAAATACTAACTCAAATGGAGTGTATTTTGTCTCAGAATGCATTGTAGTGTTAAAAGAAAAGCACCAGAATGGAAGCCAACTGCTCCAATCTGTTTTGTTATTGTCACACTGAATTCTAAGATAAGCTCCTAGAACCTTATGAGTATTTTCCAAACCTCCCAGAGTTTCATGATGATAAGCTGTTGAATGCAGTTTATTAATATGCAACAAATTGCAAATCTCAGTGAAAACTGATGACATAAACTCTGTTCCCTAATAATCTAAGAATATCTTCTATCAAACTTTCAATATCTGCGTAAGTAGTTTTAAGACGCAATTTTGCACTAGGCGAGAGACGTGTTTTTAATACAAACTGTATCAATTGACTTTTACTGGCATCATTGATAAGCGAGCTATAAAGTAAGATACCATCAATAAGCTGATTTGTCACCTGCTCCTGGCCATTCATCATCGGCAACAGGGAAATTGCAGTTTTAATATCGAACGTTTCAGCCATTTTTGTAACACTATTTGAATGTTCTATAAAATCCTTAGAACTAGTTTGACTACTATTATCTACTGAAGTCAGTAAACCCTTTATTTTCTGATAATTTGATTGAATCTCATGGATTAATGTTTGGAAAACCTCACAAGTTTCTTTGTCTAGCTTGCGTTCTTTAATTTCTTGGTTCAACTGAGTCAAAATACAATCCAGTTTACTGTATTCTTTTTCTGCTTCTACTAGTTTCTTATAAGCTAAATCTTGTCTACGCCTATCTGGACCTAGTTTCACTAAATATTCTCTTAAATATTTTAATTTAGCGTGCAAATCTTGCAATTGTTGGGACATTCCTATTCCCCAAATCGAAATATAAAATAATACAACATGATCTAATTACAATATTATGGAATATTGTAGAATATTAAAAAAAATTGCAGTGCAAAACTTACATTGCAGAAGGTACGTATTGTACTGACAACGTATATGTAGGTCACGACGTGTCACGTGGCGTGGATGAACGGACTCCTCAGCACTGGACTCGGACTGACTCCGTAGGTCACGACGTCTTACATGGTGTGGATGAACGGATTCCTCAGCACTGGACTCGAACTGACTCCCAGCTGCTCCACATCGGACCCGAACGATTTATCTCCCGGCGCCCTGCATATCCTCTCATCATAAGGCTTGAGCATTCTCCCGGCACCCGGCAGCAACGTTCCTTTTCTGTCTTCTTATTTAATATTTTCACCGCTTCAAACTTATTCTTGGATTCTGATTTTTTTTCTTTTTTTTTTTTTTTAATCTTCTTTTGTTTCTTTCTTCAAAATTTTCCGTCTTCATAAACTTCTATCAGTATATTTTTCAGGATTTCTTCAACTATTGACGTCTTCGCATTTTACGTAAGTTGCAAAATTTTAATTGCTGGCTAAGGGTCGCCATGTATTAGAGTGATGTAATCGAAATAAAAGAGAAGTGTTCGATTCAACGATTCGTGTAATAATGCCCATAAAAGGTGTGTGCAGTTACAAATATAAGGTTGGGCGAGCTGCACACTACACTATTGACCCTATTAGGTGTATAAGAATCAAGGTCCTTTGTCAACACGATAAAAAGATATGGGTAAATTTAGAATTTCGCGAAAACTTGTGAGTACCAAAATTCACCTTAATTTTCAAACCTTTTTATTTTTCGGAATTTTCCCTTTACTTTTGCTGTAAAACCTTGCTTTTAACCAAAATTGACAATTCTAGTTCAACAGGAAGTACCCAATAGGTTTTGGGTCGAAAACCTATATGGTAGTTCCCGTTGACCTAGTTACCTAATAATGTTGGTGAATGTAGTTGTTTGTACGGAACCCTCGGTGCGCGAGTCCGACTCGCACTTGTCCGGTTATAACTTATAAGGGACAAGGACACCAGCAGGGAATAGAGATGTTGCCTGGGTAGAAAATGATAATTCTATTTAGTCAGTCAGTGAGATTATCAAATAATATTATAACCGTATTTTCTGCTTTGTCAAATTAAAAAAAAAATAACAAAGATAAAGCGCAACAAATTTCAGGAGTAGCGGCTTGTGACGTCACTTTGCCAGTATAAAGTATAGCACACCGTGACGTCACACGATATTTCATCGCACTGTATCGTCGTAATTTTTTGTTTATGCAATAGAAAAATACGGTCCAATATTTTTAGGTTATCTAACAGACGGATTAAATAGATATTTTTTGTCAACTACCCTAACGTACTCCTTTGGTCTACGCGTAGTGAGAATATTAATTGATAAATTATTAGGACAGCTGTTGGTCTGTACATAAATATCCATAAGAAGGAAACACAATATAATTTGAGCCCTGGTACCATTAATGATATATATCACCGAATTATTGCAGACACGTGTTCTCGATATATCGAGAACAGATCATTTCAAATACAATAAATTTTATCAAAATTCTGTGGTTTAAAATATGTTTAACCGTGTTATTTGAGAATAAAGAATTTGTAATGTCACGAGATGTATTAAGACTTACGGTGTTTGCAATAGTCCGGTGACATACACAACTTACAACTTTAAACACGTTAGTCGTCTTACAAAAAATTAAAATCCTTAAAAATCTAGTTCTTAGGTGAAACTGGTGCTGGTACTCGTTTAAATAATGCACTCGTCTAGTTTTCCATCGGTTTGATTGGTTGTCAGCTTTGTTGCTTATAAGTAAAGTACTACTCATCTGATATAAAATGTATTTTAAAATTCATTGGAATCCGAGTACCCGATGGGTTCTCCCATCGGCAAACAATCATACATTAAAATTATCTTACAACTTAAAATATTATATCGCAAGCATTATCAGTGTCAACGTCTTATCGTTTCTTATCGTTAATGCTTATCGTTCAAATGCAAATTATTTTAATTAAGTATCAAGATGGAAAATAAATATCCCGGCCTATATTATTATTTATTCTAGACTTCAATTAAGTAGAAAAAATCTAATTACGTTTATTGGACCCTTCAGACATATATTATTAGGTATTTGGCCAGATTGTAGGAGAAAATAGTTTATTGCTTAATTTATTTCCCTTCCTAAAATAATGGATAGTCAGGATGTTTGTTTAAGTGTGTACTTTTTTTGGAATACATTCGCGCCTAAAATAATAAACCTATATTGTAAGAAAATCTAGCAGAATAGTAGCTTGGAGTACCCCATAGAATTTATGTTGATTATCTGCTTAGTCCGCGGGAGTCTGCTGACTGCTAGAAGTACAGAGCAGGTAGATGTGGAGATATTTTGATTGAGATGACCTACTACAGTGGTTCTTAGTCTTATATCTCTCCACTGCATTCCTCTAATCAACTTTAATCTGACTCATGTGTTATGTTAATTAGATCTGATCATTGCAATATAAAAAATATATCGTGGTGGCCCAGTGGCTAAGACCTCGCCTCTCGTGATTGAAGTCGTGGGTTCAAATTCGGGCAAGTACCAATGTGACTTTATCGAATTCTTATGTACTTTCTAAGTTTGTCTTGGACATCACAGGCAACGGTGAAGGAAAACATCGTGAAGAAATCTGGACTTATATAGTTAATGTAAGTCTGAAATAGCCAAGTCAGAGGCCTGTGGGATTCCCAGAGGCGGCTTAATTAACACTGACACCAGAAGTGGCCACATACACGAAAAAGAAAGAAAGAATACACATTGAGAGACTTAAAATAACCTTCCTTCGGCAGTCGGGTAAATAGATGACCCGCGGTAGATGATTTTCACCTATTCATAGCGTTTCCACCTGACATTGTGCTGCTCTCAGGCCCTTTTGTCACAACATGTTTTGCAGATAATTTTGAAAGAGTTGTTTTCTTCTTTTTTGTGCATTTAAATGCAATTTTTTTGTCTTTTTACAAGCTTTTATTCTAAGCTGTTATTCTGATGTCTGTATTCAAATCTTGTAAGTTCAATTCGACTCCCTTCCAGGTTTTCGATTGAGCTAAAATTTTGCATACAGTTTGAAAAACATAAAAAATTATAAATCTTGTTTATCACAAGTACTCATTTCCTTTCCCCTTTGCAGGTTACACAAAGTGCGATAATTTAAGTCGAAAGCAAACCCAAGGAATAATATTATACTCAAAATATTTATGGGCTTAGCTTGGGCACTAATAATGAGAATATGAGTATTTTTATTTCGTAATATATACGGGATTAAGTTGATATGCGTCCATGTCGGGTGAAGCTTATATCTTTATTACTTCGAACGATCCAGTTTTTATTACAGGGTAAAGTAATTAATTTATTTATAGAATCCTACTACTATAATATTATAAAAGTGAAAATTTGTGACGATGGATGGATGGGTGGATGTTTAATAGGCTTAACAAGCACTGCGGTTTTTTTGAATTTTGCCGCACTTTCTGCGATACATGGAATTGTATAAAGCAGCACGCATTGCGATAAAAAATCGCGCGGATATAATAACGCAAGAAGCCGTGTTTTGCAACAGAATCCACCCCACTGCGGTGCGGATTAAATTCGTGGGAATATTTTCAGCTCTATAAACAGGTAGAAAGAGATAAAAATCACGCGGAATTTTATCCGCAGTGGGTGTTAGTATGATTCAGTACGCGGGCAAAAATTCGTACGAATAAAATTCGCGTGGCTTAAAATCGCAATGCGTGCTAAGCCGTACTCTGTTACGCAAAAACTAGCGAATTATGATGGAACTTTACAAAAATATATCTAAAACATCAAAGTAACACATATGCTATAATTTATTAAGATATTGGAAGAGGTACTAATATCATGCGGCCATAGTTTTGTAAATGTACACAATGCAACACAATATACCAGGAGGACAGAAAAGAAAAATAAGTAAAAAAACCGTGGCATCACGAGTGGTAAAGACTCTAAACTACCAGGCAAACAGGATCATAAAGAAAAGAGGTATTTCGGGGGCTAGAATCATGTGTGGTAAATGAAGAATCGTAAACTACCAGGAGAACAGCATCGTGAAGTAAAATATCCAGAACTAACAATAAGTACTAATTCCACGCGGGCAAATGTGATACTACGATGATAACGTAACGGAGGGGGGCAGCTAGTAAAATATAATAATTATAAATATAATGGGCAAGACAAGGACTAACCCGGATGCAGCTAAGAACCAGTGTTTACATAGAGCGAGATATCCACAACCCAGTAACTGGGTAACACGTTACGATACCCCTTAGCAAGACTAGTGCCAGATTTAATCGACGTACCGTCTGTCAAAGATATGATTGATGTTATGATAATTTATCAATATAAAGTATGGTTTTAATTCAATTCAATTTGAATACAATAATAATCTGTTTCTATTCTTGTGCATTTACGTAGAGACGAACCTAAACGTTTTACGTATTTTTTTAAATACGATTACGGTTTTTAAAAGTAGATAAATGTAATCTCAAATGATAACACGATATGCGATGAAACATCAGTACAAACAGAAAATAAGAATTTTAGGCAAGTATTTTACTTTTATTTCGAGGAAGTCGCCTCCGAAAACAAAAAAAAATGTTTACCAGAACATTCCACATGGATTTAGAGCCATATTCCCAAAAGAAATATAAATACTGAATTGAAATATCGTATAATGTGTATCGGAATCCCTTCCATCGATGCAGAGTAGACGACCAAAGTACGGCGAGCTTCCCACCCCTTCTTTATGGAAGAATTTACGGATTGAGGGGAAATGGAGCATCCGTGGTCGCGGGTCAGGTAACACTGGCTATGTAGTAAACGTTCGATAGGTCGGGAGCTACTTATGACTATGAATATTTATAACGTATTAGCCGAACGTCGTTGGTGTTGCTACCGGTGAATATTAAGGGTGGGTTGCTAGAGTAAAAAGGAAAAAATATTGAGGTATTTTTTATTTTACTCGGTATAGTAAATATTTTAATCCTGTTAAGTGAATGTGATAACTTTATTTATCAGGATAAACATTTTCAATGTATAGTTAAACAATATTTTTAGTAAGGGTATTTGATTTCACTTATTTGCTTGATATAAAATCCTTTTCTGATCCTTTATATTATTGGGCTGAATAATAATGAACTAAATTAGTAATATTTGATATTTAAAAAACGTATTGCGGTTCCTTTAATAATCCATTCACATACACCACATAAAATTTATATTTCTTTATGTCAGAATCACGCGTAAACAAAAAACGTTGAACGACAACCTAAAAAGTCAAACGTCGAAAAATGCACCCTGAACACGCTCGACTTTCGGTAAAAAAGTTAAAACGTTACCGACAGACTGTCAAACAGTTTGATTGGCTAACTAGAAAACAAACGAAAGTCTAAGCTTGTGACATGACATTTGACTACAGAATAATTTCAATAATAATAATAATATTAATACGCAGGGCAGCTTTGTGGCGAGCTGGTGGGCTGTGGCGACCCTACGGCACTGATCTCCAGGGATAAGTCTTTTCCCTCACCTCCGGCTTGACTTAATTGGCCGATCGGAGTGAGCAATGACGGGGAACAGAGCTCCCACCTCTCTCTTGCCTTAATGCCAGCAAGGCTTGAGTGGAGATTCGCAAGAGCAAACGTTCTCGGAGGAAAGAAGTTAACCCTGTCAGATGCTGGTAGGGATCTTGACTTTACTTCCAGGATAATCTTGGTAGCCGTAGCTATATATACCTCTTTACTCCTCAAGCAACCCCTTATATGTTGCCCCCTTGGCGCTACGTCACTCAAGTGCTAGCGACTTTTTATGGGGGCTCATAAATTGAGTGTGCAAGTCACCCCCTGCCAATTTATAGCCGTGTTAGTTCAACAGTGGTCAGGCGGGGGCCAATAGTCATTCTATAATTTTAGGCAATTGATCCACTAAATCTCCGAAACCCATAGCCCAATATGTCTCTATATTTAACAATAGTCCTGCACCAAACGGGGACTGTCCTTGGGTGCTCTTGCGTATTGCATACGGGGATAATCGTCGGTTGGTGTCACATATCATGATACATGTCTAACAAGGCCTCTGTGAGTTGGTTTCGGCCCCTGGCATGCCTTTTAAAGGACCAGGAGCTCAGAGTCATGAGATTGTTAAAGACATAATATTATAAAGAAATCCTAGAGCCCTGAATGCCGCGGCGCTGTTTGCTTTTTATAAAAAAAAATATTTAAAAATGTAATCAATAAGATACTTAAGTAAATAGAGGATATATAAGCCTTTATTTAGACATACTTTGTTACAAATCATCATCATCATCATCATTTCAGCCGAAAGACGTCCACTGCTGGACATAGGCCTCCCCCAGGCGTCGCCACATTGACCGATCCCGTGCGTCTCGCATCCAGCGCCTTCCCGCAACCTTAACCAGGTCATCAGTCCACCTAGTGGGAGGCCTTCCAACGTATCGTCTTCCGGTTCGCGGTCGCCATTCCAGAACTTTTCGGCCCCATCGGCCATCCGTTCTGCGAGCAATGTGCCCTGCCCACTGCCACTTAAGTTTGGCATTTCTTCGGGCTATGTCGGTAACTTTGGTTCTCCTGCGGATATCATCACTTCTGACGTGATCACGCAAGGAAATTCCGAGCATAGCCCTCTTCATTACCCTTTGGGTGACTTTGAGCTTTCTGATAAGGCCCATTGTGAGCGACCACGTCTCGGTCCCATAGGTGATCACTGGCAACACACACTGGTCATAGACTTTTGTCTTGAGACACTGCGGTAAATTGGACGAGAAGATACCACGCAACTTCCCGAACGCCGCCCAGCCGAGTCGGATTCAACGGTTGACCTCTTTCTCGAAATTGGACCTACCCAACTGGACCGTTTGTCCCAGGTAGACATAATCGTCTACAACTTCGAGAGTAGAGTCTCCGACCTTGATAGGAGTGGGTGTTACATGGGCATTCACCATGATCTTGGTTTTGTCCATGTTCATTTTAAGACCCACTCTTTCGGAAGCTCTACTGAGGTCATCGAGCATTTTACTGAGGCTCTCCATGGTCTCAGCCATGACCACTATGTCGTCGGCAAACCGAAGGTGAGTAATGTACTCGCCATTAACGTTGATGCCCAGCCCCCTCCAGTCCAGAACCTTGAAGACATCCTCCAGCGCAGCAGTGAACAGTTTCGGAGAAATGACGTCTCCCTGTCTCACGCCGCGCTGGAGAAGGATTGGTTTCGAGATCTGATCCTGAAGACGGACTGACATGGTGGCGTTTTTGTACAAACACTTCAACACCTCAATGTACCGGTAGTCGATCTGGCACCGTTGGAGAGACTGCTGTACAGCGCAAGTCTCTATCGAATCGAAGGCTTTCTCGTAGTCCACAAACGCTAAACAGAGAGGCAGGTTATACTCTTCGGTCTTCTGTATAACCTGCCGCAGCGTATGTATGTGGTCTACGGTGCTAAAGCCTTTTCGGAATCCGGCTTGTTCGGGGGGCTGGAAATCGTCTAACCTGCGCGCGAGACGATTCGTGATGACTCTTGAAAACAACTTGTAGACATGGCTTAGAAGTGAGATGGGCCTATAGTTCTTCAACCGGGCATTGTCGCCCTTCTTGAAGAAGAGTACCACCACACCCCTGCACCATGCCTGTGGCGTTTTGCCCTCGAGTGTGACGGAATCAAACAGCTTCTGAAGGGCCCTAAGGACCGGTTTTCCACCCGCCTTCAGGAGTTCGGCCATAATTCCGTCATCACCCGGCGCCTTGTTGTTTTTGAGCTGTTTCAGAGCCATCCTAATCTCGTACAGGATATCTTCGGTATAGTGTCGGGTCAATCTAGCTCTTGGGTCGTTTGCTAGACTCACAACGGGCTTGCTGATCGATGTGTACAACTGCCCATAGAATGTCTCGATCTCCCTGAGAAGCTCCGGTTTGGCGGATACGATCCTGCCATCATCGGTCTTCAGTTTCGTGAGTTGGCTCTGCCCAATAGCCAGATCCCTTGAAAATACCTTGGAGCCTTTATTTCGCTCGATCGCGTCTTTAATACGCTCGGTATTGAAGCGGCGGAGGTCTCTTTTCAAGGATTTAGAGATCTGTCTATTGAGCTGCCGGTATTTGCACGCCTCATCTGAAGACTGCAGGATCATCTCACGCCTCTCCTTCATAAGCTTGAGGGTATGATCAGAGAGCTTTTTGTTTCTATCTGTACGACGGGTCTTGAAAAACTTAGACCCGACCGTATGGACAGCTTCCACGAACCCGTTGCTATATTCATCCACGGAGCTCCCTAGGCACTCGAAACGATTCTGGAGTTCGAGCTGAAATCTCTCAGGGTTTTGGACCTGGATCTGTGCTGGCCGGAGCGTGGACTTCATCAGTCGGGACCTTTCAAGCTTCATATTAATGTTCAATGTGCCTCTTACCATGCGGTGATCGCTCCCGGTTTTTACCGAATTGATCACAGAGACATCATTGAACATTTGCTTCTTGTTTGACATGATGAAGTCGATCTCATTTTTTGTTGCACCATCAGGGCTCTGCCAGGTCCACTTCCCGTGTTCACGCTTTTTGAAGAAGGAGTTCATCATATAGAGGCCCTCCTTCTCCATAAAACTGGCCAGTAGGTGACCCCGGTGGTTCCGTTGTCCAACTCCAAATTGCCCCACTTGCAGCTCATCCTCGTCTCGTTTGCCCAGTTTCGCTGTTTCGGAGTTTTGTTACAACTACTTTTACTAAAATTAAGACTCTACGCTCTGTTTGCCCATCTTTGTCAAAGGCCGAATGCAAGCGTATATTGCAAACTAAACTATATGTTACAAGCACACTTTAATTTTTTTAACGTAAGGGACTGGCTGATGGGTTGACCACATTCTCATTATTTTTATTTATAAATACTTAGAAATTACAAAATAATATACAAACATACAAGCTCATTTATCCATCGCAAAATATTGCAATCGACATATTCTTGAGTCGTCGGCCACATCCACATCAATGTTTAGGTACGGCCGCTCCATCGTCGAAGCCGAATAACTTGGCAATTGGTTTGAATTTATTTACTTTTTCTTTGTCAAAGGCCTCCTCAATTTCATCATCCTCATTTATTAAGTGCTATCTTGGTCCACGTTTTTCCTTCTATTGCTTTTATGTCACCTTCCCATCTTCAAACCTGTCTTCCGCGTTTCCTTTTTGCTTTTCTAAGATACCAGAAAACTAATGTTCGGTTCCATTTTTCAGAAGGTACCTCTTAATATGTAAATGAATAAAATCAATAGAGGCTCTTATAAATCAGGGGGTTTTAAATGATCAGAGTTAGCTAAAGCTATTTCATATTCAGCTACTAATAACAATCACCGCCCAATAGCGTCCCCTTAAATGCAAATTATAAATGTTTATATAAAGAGTTCAATTTATATTCTAATTCGATGGCTTGCCGCTAGAGGGCAGGGTGTCGCCGATGACAGCAGTTTTCAAACTAAATTAACCTGTTATAACAAAACTGCGGTTAAAATGCACGATAAAAGATTGTATCCACCCTTAGTTAAGATCGTTTGCAAGATACAAAAGCTCTTGTAAATATGGTTAAGATATTTAAATTCTGTTTTGAAAGAAAACTAGTTAGGAGTCTTCATTTTGTTGTGAACGTTCTGTTAGCCTTTATTTTTCAAGGTTATTTCTGAAGGAGAGTTTCAACATATAATAAAAAACTTTTTTGCATAAGAATACTACCGACTTCCAAATACAAAACTACAAAGTGAAAAATAACTTTATTTTTTGAAGTCGGTGTCCATAACGCAAAAAAATGGTACCTACGAAAGACACCGACTTCAAAAAATAAAGTTATTTTTCACTTTTTAGTTTTGTATTTGGAAGTCGGTAGTATTCTTTTGCAAAAAAGTTTTTTATTTTACACTTTTTAGTTGTACATACGTAATAGGCAAGTTAGTAAAGTAACTATAACGCCAGAATAGATTTCATGAGACTTGAGCATAAACGGTGAAATAAGAGATCTGTGTACCCCTTAAGAGCATACTAGCGTGTTGTTATGTTATGAAATGGTATAAACAATAAACAGACATGCGATTGCAGTAATCCCGAGAGAGTTGCCGTTATTTATTGAAGAGTTATGTTGTATATCTCCGAAGTTATTGATCAGATCTTCACCAAATTAAAATGGGACCAATTTCGGAACATACTTTTTCAAACAAAAACCGATATTTTTTAATCAGTTCACAATTGACGGAGATATCGGTGAACATAAACAAAAAAAAATGTCGAACATAGAACCTCCTCCTTTTTGGGAAGTCCGTTAAAAACCTGCATTTCAGTCAAAATGTTCACGAAAATGTAAGTAAACCCAGATTTACCATTTTTTTAAATACATTAAATGTCTTGTGTAGTAATAGTCTATAAGATATCTTGGTTTGGTTTTATGGTTAAACTAGCTTCTGTCGGCGGCTTCACCCACGTGATTGTCAAAAATTATCCCGAGGGAGCATATTCACGGGATTAAAAGTATCCTTTGTGCTATTCCTGAGTATAATCTATCTCTGTGCCAAATTTAATCCAGATCCATCCAGCCGTTTGAGCGTGAAGTAATAACAAATATACAAACACACTCACAGACCTTTGCCTTTATAATATTAAATAATAATGATGATTAAATAAACTAACTCGCGGACTTAACCTTGGGCGTTCGGATATCTGTTCCGCTGGATGTTTTTGTCTATTCTCGTATCAGTCGCGGCTGATAGCCGCATCCGTCAGCCACTTGCTCTTAGATTATTTGTGCCCAGCTATACACATACAAGAGAAAGAAGAGATCGCGGTAAGCGATAAGGCCGCCCATTGTATATTTTTTAGTTTTAATTTTCCTTTTCTATGTTTTAACTTGGTGTACCTACAATAAAGCATATATAAATAAAATATAAATAAATAAATACATAAACTCACGCCTTTTTCCATGGATTGATTGATCTTTGATTACGTACGTACTTGCGTATTTTGGGCAATTACCTATTTAGCTAAAAGCCACTGATTCAAGAAAATAATACCTCAATGTCAATATTTCCATAGATATTTTTAGTAACTTTTTTATGTCGTGGTGGCCCACTGGCTAAGATCTATGCTTGAGGTCGTGTGAACAACTGAACTGGGACAAACGGTCCAATTTTGAGAAAGAGGTAAACCGTCGAATCCGACCCGGCTGGGCGGCGTTCGGGAAGTTGCGTAGTATCTTATCGTCCAATTTACCGCAGTGTCTCAAGACAAAAGTCTATGATCAGTGTGTGTTGCCAGTGATCACCTATGGGACCGAGACGTTGTCGCTCACAATGGGCCTTATCAGAAAGCTCAAAGTCACCCAAAAGGCAATGGAGAAGGCTATGCTCGGAATTTACTTGCGTGATCACGTTAGAAATGATATCCGCAGGAGAACCAAAGTTACTGACATAACCCGAAGAATTTCCAAACTTAAGTGGCAGTCGGCAGGGCACATTGCTAGCAGAACGGATGGCCGATGGGGCCGAAAAGTTCTGGAATGGCGACCGCGAACCTGAAGACAATAAGAAGGAAGGCCACCCACTAGGTGGACCGATGACCTGGTTAAGGTTGCGGGAAGGCGCTGGATGCGAGACGCAGGGGATCGGTCAATGTGGCGACGCCTGGGGGAGGCCTATGTCCAGCAGTGGACGTATTTCGGCTAAAATAATGATGATGATGAACCATCTATTCAATAGATATTTTTAGTCGTTATTTTATGTCGTGGTGGCCCACTGGCTAAGACCTCGCCTCTCGTGCTTGAGGTGGTGAGAAAAATCCGGGCAAGTATTATTATGACTTTACAAATTCATATGTACTTTCTAAGTTTATCTTGGGCATCACAAGCAAAGATGAAGGAAAACATCTTGAGGAAATCTGAACTTATATACTTAATGTACGTCTGAAAAAGCCAAGTCAGAGGCCTGTGGGGTTCCTAGAGGCGGCTTAACTAACTCTGACACCAGTGGTGGCCAAATCCTCAAACGAAAATAAGAAGATAGATATTTTTATATTTGTTTGAATTATTAATTTAAAGCTTATTTCATTGGCTTCACTCCAGTGGTGTATCCCTCAGGGACCGTGCATATTTTTGTTTAAAGTAGACTATGGCCTCAGCGAAATTGTAAAATCAAGATTTTTATCAATAAATATTTTATTAAACCAGTTTAGTATTTTCTGAGATTATCTCCTACTTCCTCATTTACAAACTATATCTCTTTATGATATCAGTGTAGATTAGTGTAGATAACGTTTAAGTGATAGCAACAATACAATAGAACACTCAAAAGGCTATATAATAATGTCGCAATCATAGCGATTCCATTATCTGTTAGTGACGATTACTTACTTTGATATAGAGTTGATCGTTGAATCAATTAATTGTTTCTTTAACGACTTTTCATTCGTCAACGAGAAAATTGTTAATCAATAATGAAAAAACAGTTTGAAAATATAAGTTGTCAATTTCCAAAAAAATTGGTTGCAAATATAAACTGTTAATTTACGTCAACGGCTCAACGGATTATTTGACTATAATTTTATTCATTTCTGAGGCTTAACTAGAATTCGAAACGAATACTTCTAAACGAAACCGAACATCGTTGCAGTTGGAACCAATCCTATGCCTGGAAAGATTACGAAGGGAATATCCTTATATTTTTTTTAAATATTATCAAATCAATAATCTTCAATTAATTATTTGCAACACAATTGTCAATGATTGAAAAAGTTGACAATACTTGACGCTAAACGCTACCGATTGAACATTCAAAACCTGTTAATAATTCAACAGCTTTTTTACCATAGATAATTAACAGTTAAATTACATTAACCGATAAATCGTCAAGGTACCGTCTTGATAGATTCAGTAATCCTTATTTGAATGCGAGCCCAGGTTGGCCGTTCTTCGAACAAGCTGGCTAAGTAGAGTACCCAAACCGCACTACCACCTGTACCTTAATCTAAACATGGGACATAACAGTCCTGATAGCATAGAAAACGTGACAGTCTATCAAAAACAAATAACAATTGAATGGAATATTCTAATTATAGAATTTTTAACTTTGGTGAATTTTGCATCATATTAGCTCAAGATATATACAGGCTGAAGGTGAAGTTGGCTGCAAGACCCTGCGCAGTTGTTATTTGTGTGTTTTTGCTCGATTACGTTTGTCGCATCGTCTTATCTCGCTTACTTTATGCAGTATACTCGATGATAAAAATGCAATGGTTTGCAGAACCCACTTCAGAAACACAAAGATCCACTGTGACTACTGTACTCCGGACTAGCGTTCACATTATAATGTGTTAAAGGCATTATTGTTCTAGTGTGAGAGGGAGATAAACACGACAAATATAACCATACCATTTCACAACTGAACGATTATTGGCACGCTCAGATGTTAATCAAACTTAAACTCACAGAATAAATAACTTTTTCGAATCGTTTGATAGCGCAAAACTGTAATGTCTCTCTCCCGCTTACCTGCGCGGCGCCCCGCATTTGCCTCGTGCGTTTAGTAGCGCTATCGTGTTCGAGTGACGTCACAGCGTCAGGTCCACAGTAAAGTCTGACGGGTAGTAGGTAACCGAGGTAAGTAAGTCTAAAAAATTCAGTTAGTTGCCCCTATCGCTCAATGTATCCAGAGAAAATTTGCAGTAAGTGCGCTATTTAAACTGATATCTATTTGAAACAAAATCCCACTAATATTATAAAGGCAAAAGTGTGTGAGTGTATTTGTTACCTCTTCACGGCAGAAAGGCTGAACGGATCTGGATGAAATTTGGCACAGATATGGAATAGCACATAAGCTACTAGGTATAATGTTCCCTTGCGGTAACAAAACATTTTTACGCGGGCGAAGCCGCTACCAGAACCTAGTTCGTTATAAAAATTAAACCCATTTTATATCTTATCATTTACTTTATGTTGATCGATCACATCAATAAAATATTGTTTACGTATCATATATTTACAAAAGACAGAATATTCTAGATTAAAATAAATGACGTCACGTTACACGAAATAACACCAGATGACATCTCAATACAATGCCGTAAAATAATAATTATCCACTGATGTTTAACAATAAATACTTTGCAGTTTTTATATTTTTAAATTTTATAACATATTGTAACTATTGACATTAAAATATAACCTCAAAAATCATCATCACCACTAACTGAAATTACAAATGTTTATTAATAACCTATTTAAAAAAAAAACCTCTAGCAGAATATAATAAAATGCAATACAATGATGATCCCTGCATAGTCCTTTGTTGTGCCATTTCAATAAAATAAAATATAAATAGTACAATCGAGGAAAGGCATAATGCGAAACATCGAACTTTGAAAGAGATTATTACACTGCTATGCATCACAGAGATGATGCTATAGAAAGCCGAACTCAACAAAGTCGACGAGCCATATTAAAGCGCGGACATATATAAATACTGTAGGTAATGGATTACAAAAACTGTGACATCAAATGAAAAATTATCAAAATGAAATGCCAGATCAGCAACAAAACGGGTATAGATACTAAGGTCGAACATACTTATAATAACACATAATCTTTTTTTCATACCGAATATCACACAAACACTTTCACTAAGAAGCACCACCTAAAAATTGTAATAATTTACGTTGATTTTGAAGATGCTGTCTTTTTCTATAGCGTTTCCTCTGGCGCTGGCGTTACCTCTGGCACTGGCGTTACCTCTGGCACTGGCGTTACCTCTGGCACTGGCGTTACCTCTGGCACTGGCGTTACCTCTGGCACTGGCGTTACCTCTGGCACTGTCGTTACCTCTGGCTCTGGCGTTACCTCTGGCACTGGCGTTACCTCGGGCACTGGCGTTACCTCTGGCGATACTGTTGTAGAATCTGGTATTAAAGTAGTTAAACCTGCTTGACATTCCTGCAGCTCACCACGTAATCCGTTTCTTTGACCGGCCAAAGCTAACGTAGACACGAACAGGGAGAATGATAGAAGAGACAAGAGCACTATGATTTTGTTGTTCAACATCCATCCCAAAGTCCTGTCAGTGTAATATTGGCAAGAGTTAGTCATCTTGTTTTTCTGTATTTGTTTTCTGTGACACGTGTTTCACTATCCGGTCTTCAGCGTTTAATACTAAAATTTCGTTACAATGTTTTATCGATATTATTTTATTATCTTCTTTATCAACTGATAAAGCATGTTCTCTTAATTTGATCACTTCGGAATTGAGTCTTATTTCTTGAGCTGTAAAGTTATGATTAGGTTGTCAGGTTGCCTGTTATTGATATTGGGCTTGAATAGATAATGGTGTCTGCTGTTATTTCGTTGGTCAAAACTTTACTCGTATTGTTGCGTCATAATTCATTTTTGGTGTAAAATAAGTATTCCTTAGATGCACACTGGTTTAATATAACATCATCATCTTTCAGAAAATAATGTTGCAATTGATGATTCAGAAGTTGTAAGACTATAATCGATTAGTCATACTTAGAAAGTAGGAATATAAAATACTAGAGGACGCCTCGCGGTTTCACCCGCGTAATTCCCGTTCCCGTGGGAATACAGGGATAAAAAGTAGCCTATGTCACCCGGGGATAGAGTAGCTTCCCAACGGTGAAAGGATTTTTGAAATCGGTCCAGTAGTTTTGGAGCCTATTCGGTACAAACAAACAATCAAACAAACAAAAAAATCTTTCCTCTTTATAATATTGGTATAGAGGTATAGATATCAGATCTGCTGCAGAATAAAATAAATAATCATATACATATTTTAAATTGTAGTCTTTAATATATTATGTGATTTTATGAACCTAATTACTGTAAAGTTTCATCAAAATCCGTTCCATAGTTTTTGCGTGAAAGAGTCATAAACATCCATCCATCAAAACAAACTTTCGCGTTTATTATTAAAAAAAATATGAACTACTCAACAGTAAAGTATTAGATAAAAATACAAGATATAAAGTTGATGTTTGTGGGCCGATTTCTGATTTGAGTATTTGATGTTAAGAACGTTTCAAACCCTACTTTAGTGCCAAATTTCGACAGCTTTTCAGGCTAAAGTGTAGTTGGCAATACTCAACTCGTTCTTAACCTCAAATACTCAATTCAGAAATGGGCCTTTTGTTATTCTTGTGATGCTATTCTACAAGGGAAATTTCCCGTCAATATTCACAGCCGTCATAGATTCCGATATTTAATAATAAACAAGTTTTCCTTCAATGCCAGATAGAAGAATAATTCCCTCCACTGGTTACTATATGAAGCTTTAAGTATAGAAAATTTGCTCCCCTCGCATTTAAGGTTAATGACGTCATCCGTATAACAAATTGTACGAATTTATATGAAACCCTACGAACCTCGCCCTATGTCTTCAAATGAAGTAATTTCTAAGAATAATCTGATGGTTTCAGACGGAATAGAAGGGGACTTCGATATTTCAGGTTTTCTTTGATATAAATATATAATTATCGCTGCATAGATTTTTTTGAAAATTTTCTTGTTTTCTGAAGTGTGTTTAGCCGCGGCTAAAGAAGTAGGGGCAACACTTATGGGTTCGCGTTAGCGACATTTTAACGTAACAGCGTCATAGAATGTTAATGTGACAGCGTCATAGACATGTTAATGTGACAGCGTCATAGACATTTTAATGTGACAGTGTCATGGACATGCGAATGTAAGTCTGTCACACATAACACAGTCATATTAAGTTTTCTCTTCTATCGGCAGTCCCCATGACTGCCTCATTTTTCCTATCCATCCAATTAATCTAAAATATTCTAATTATATTCAGATAAGTAGTTAGGTATGTTTAAAGACAAGTAATTTTGCGATATGAAATAAAATTGATATCAGATATTTGTATGTTCGGCTTCGCATGCTGATAACTAGATATTTTTCCTTATTTTAATATCGCCGTTTGCATTAAGATAACAAACAGTGTGTACAGGTAAACAACACAGGGCATACAGAACTCTTACAAGTCTATTTCTTTTGGTGGCCCTGCAACATAAATGGCTTGGTGGATGTTGACAAAAGAAATGTCACCGAACGTTACCAAGAGAAGAAGCTTGAGAAGATCATTACAAAAATGTAAACTACTTCAGTGTTCGATTTTTTTTAATATGGGTTTGTATATCTTGCGCAACCTGTTATGGGCGAATTCAGTAGACAGATATGCCTGCAAATATAAATATCTTTGTAAAACAACTACTCATATGAGTTCACATAGTAATTCCCGTCCATAAACTACCACCTGGTGCAAATAGGCTCTTTATCTGCGTAAAAATATCTTATTTATCTTCTGAAAAATCTAATCTTCTAATAATATTCTTTCCATCGTTTCTCTAATTATGTGTTCCTTTTACAAAAGTTTAGAAAGGAATTAAAAAAATAACTAGTCCGCCATATTGGATTTAAAGTGACGTCACTTAGCTAACCATGTATTGTCATCCAAACTAAACGTGTATGCAAAATTTCATCTTAATCGGTGGAGGATGACTGCTTTAAAATTCAGTTTCAAGATTTGATCCGAACACACTTATATACATTGCAAGTGAAATAAAAGCTTGTAATAAAACTATCTCTTCATAAGCAAGTAACATAGATTTATACCACAAATAATTTATTAGGTTCGTCTAGACAGGTGGCAAAACACTTTGTTTCTAAAAAATGTATGGGAAGCGGTAACTAAGGCAACGGACCCGATGACACAAAAAACATTGTTTTGTAAAAAAATGTTAATGCGGGTATAGAAAATTTGTAATCAGAACCTGGTACTGAGAGACAAGTGTCATTCAAAATCAACGACGGCGATGGTCTAAATGACACGTGACCATCGTTATACGGGGGGCCAAAAAATGGGGTTCAACCGAAACAGGGGGCTATTTTCAGTAGGCCAAACAGTTTATTCGTATCTTTTTTGTACCTCTAACCGGCGAGAGATGTCGTGCGGTGTCCCACAGGGATCGGTCTTGGGGCGCATCTGTGGGACATCGAGTACGACTGGGTGCTGCGCGCCGATCTCCCTAGTGGCGTCAGCGTGGTTTGCTACGCTGAGATACGATAGTCCTGGCGCAGGGGAGTTCGCACCAGGCGACGGCTGAAAACGCGACACGCGGGGTTGCGATAATCATCGAGAGGATCCAGCAGTTGGGACTCGAGGTGGCCGTGCACAAGTCCGAGGCCATGTGTTTTCGTGGTCCTCGGAACGCACCACCGCCGGGTTCCCAAATAACGGTAGGAGGGGTTCAAATCGGCGTCGGGTCGACGATGAAGTACCTGGGACTCGTCCTCGACAGCCGGTAGAATTTCGTGGAGCATTTTCGACGTTTGGCTCCCAGAGTGGAGCGGGCCAGGGCTGCCCTCAAGCGGCTCCTGCCCAATCTAGGGGGTCCAAACGCCTCCTGCCGGAGGCTCTACGCAAGAGTCGTGCGGTTTCCTGAGGCGGCGCCCAGCCCGCCGGTTGAACGCGTCCCAAAGGGTTATGGCCGTTCGGCTGGTCCGGGGATACCACACGGTCTCAGGTGAGGTGGCGAGCCTCCTTGCTGGATTGCCGCCATGGGATCTGGAGGCAAAAGTCCTCGCGCAAATATGGGAATGGCGCGAGGAGACGAAATGCCGGGGCAAAACTCTGCTGCCGCGACAAATCATGGCTGGGGGGACAGAGCTCCGGCAGGATCTCATGGCGACATGGAGATGGCGATTGTCACAACCCAGCGCTGGGCACGCCACAATTGTGGCTATAAGGCCCCTCTTGGAAGAGTGGCTTGAGAGGCGTCACGGGTCGCGAGGAGGCGAAATGCCGGGGCGAAACTCCGCTGCCGCGACAAATCATGGCTCGGCGGACAGAGCTTCGGCAGGATCTCATGGCGACATGGAGAGGGTAATTGTCGAAACCCAGCGCTGGGCACGCTACAATTGTGGCAATAAGGCCCCTCTTTGAAGAGTGGCTTGAGAGGCGTCACGGTGTTCTCACCTTCCGCCTGACGCATGTCCTCACCGGACACGGCTGTTTCGGGAGGTTCCTGTTCAGGATAAGGCGGGAGCAAACGCCCGGGTGTCAACATTGTGAGGATTGCCCGGAGGACACGGTAGAACATACGGTGGAGTTTTGCCCCGGAGCTTGCGGACGGCGAGTAATGGGTAGCTCGCCGTCCGATAAAGATCAGGCCCGAGTCGACGGCGCGTAGTGTTCCACGCGCGCCTCAAAGAGATGTCAGCAATAACTGACGGGGTCCGCTAGGGCCGATGCCTGTCTGGGTCGCGGATAAATTTGAAAAAGAGTTACCGCGGCCCTGGCTCAAGCAAATGAAGGAACACGAGTAGGTTTTAGTCAGTAAAAGTCTTGCACACCCTCCTGCTTCACCCAGAGCGGGAGAAGTCATTGGATGATATCCCACCCAAAAATAAATAAAAAATACCCCAACTATCGCCCTGTTTCGATTGATCCACGATTTTTTGCCCACCCTGTACTACGCACTAGAATGGGAGATCTGAACTCTCTCTCTGTTCGATTGAACTGTACTGCAATCCGTACACCTTAAAAAATAAAGAAAGAAATAAAAAGAGAAAATAAAGTGAAAGTGAAGTCACAAAACGACATACGCCCTTAACAGTAGTATTAGTAGTACTTAAATTAAGTTAGTAAAAACGAGAAATAAAAAAACAATAAAACCTTACTTTAAACTATGTTGAACGAGACGCGTAAGTGCCATGTCTTTTATGGCGTTTACGACGTTTTTATCGCGAGTAAACTAAACTCTATAAGCGCTCCAGCGCTGCATGTTTTAATAGTTTGATTATACAACATCAATTTTTTAGCACTGCAGCGAACTTTAGTTCTAACTCACCAGCATTTGAAAAATTGTTTTTCATGAATGTTCCACCGGTAGAATTAATGTCAATGCACGTGACATTTCGATAGCGTTTGTCACTCATATACATTTTTCCAGTCGCTACCGTCATGATATTTTATGAACAAGATAGAATGTCACTTGTTTAGGGTCTGTGCTCATCAGTTGCGAAGCGACGTCGCATTCAATTCAATGGCCCGCATGATCATTTTGTCTTCCTCACCGTTTTCTGACCATATTCACTTAACTCACTACTATGACGTGCCAATGCCATCACGATTCCGCTGGTAGATTGAGACGGAGCTATACACAACAAATAACACTATCTCTTTTTCACAACGGAATCATGATGACTTTGACACGTCATGGTAGTTTCTTTAAGTCTATGGTCATATGACCATCGTGTCGTCAAAACGAACCTATAAAACTCTTTGGAGAATAGGACTGTTTCCTGGGTAGAAAAATGATAAATATATGTAGTCTGTCAGTGAGATTATTAAATAAGTCACGTATTTTTTACTTCACCAAATTAATAAAAATTACAAAGTTAAAGCGCATCAAAGTTCAGGAGTGGGGGCTTGTGACGTCACTAAGACAGTATGAAGTGTACTAGCGACATCACGTTTCACGATAGTTCAACGCATTATATCGTTTTCACTTTATGTTTACTAGTCAAAAGAAAAAATACGTGTTCAATATTTTTTTATTAATCTACCCGACGCCGACGGACAAAAAACAAATTTTCAGTAAACTACCCTATTATTGACCACTTAATATTTTTCTTCCATTTCTACGGTCTTTTCTAAACTTTACGTATCTCTACCATACCAGTACGTGGCGCCCCATTCTCTTATCTAACGGGACTCATTCCTTACATCGAACGAACGACAGCCGAGCATTTGTCTACGGAACCCTTTGTATTAGCACCGATGTGTAGGGTTCCTTCAACTTTTATTAGGTGGCTTGTTTTCGGGCTTTGGGGTGAAATCAGGTGCATTGCAATGTTTTGGTTCATGTTGTTTTAATTTAACATTCTTGAGTTTATCTTTTTGGACTTTTATATTATGTTTCCAAAAAATATTTTAGATGTACGTCTGTGTTTTTTGTGTGTGTGGCGACAATTCTCGTCGAGTAATATGCTTTGTAATAGTTAAAATTTGAACGAAAACTGAAAAAAATCCTTAATAACGAACTTTTGAATATTTATTTCAATATGTACACGCACTTTAAAAAATATGAGAGATTGGGGTTTTAATGAGGTAAAAACAAGGTAGGTTTTTCCCCAAAAGTTCAAGCGCCTTTGAAGTTAACCTCTTGATTGAAAAAACAAACTTTTTTACAAAAATAACTACCGACTTCTAAATAAAAACACTAAAAAGTGAATAATAATTTCAATTTCGAAAGTCGGTGTTCTTGTTTTTGTTTCTTTGTATTTTGACACCGATTACCGAAATTGAAGTTATTGTTCATTTTGTAGTGTTTAGAATTTTAACCTCCTCCTTTTTGAAGCCGGTAAAAAAAGCAGATACACTTTATTAAAATTACACACAACACTAGATTTTGGTTTAATATACAACCTGCTACATATTTCGAAACAGAATATATAAAATAATACATATACATAAAATTGAAATCAAATTTTCTATCGGTGGCTGCTTTCCCCCGGGAAATCAGTGACGTCACACACCAGACAGTTGATTTCGTGTTTCGCTTGCAAAATAAATATTTTATTGATGATCGCTCCCACTTTGATCCGCGTAAAGTTTTTAATGCTGATTACTTTGGTAAAAATTACCTGGAACATACGGGAGGGAAGTGTGACAGCGGTTGGCATTTGTTTTAGGGGAATGAAAATTTAATGGGAAGAAAAGAGGAGCTCATGGGTAAGTAATAACAGCCGCACGGGTCGGCCTCTAAGGTTAAGCAACGCTTTCCGAGGTTGGTCCATAGATGGGTAACCATTAATTACATATAGCGACTTCTCCGTGCTTCTGAAAGCACGCCAAGCCGTTGGTCTCGTATTTAATTTGTAGATCTGTGACAGTCGTTACAGAAACTCAGAAGCCAGATAATCTGATACCACTCTTGCCAATGGGCACTGTGTTACCTATTTACTGGGTTGTGGAAGTCAGAAAGGCAGTCGCTCGATGTAAAATAATGGTGCTCAGCTGCATCCGTCTGGCATCTGTCTCCAATATAGTTGGGAAAAAGGTAGGCAGATTGAATGGGATGCCAGGATGGAGAGAATAAAAACAATTTATTTATTAAAGCCACAACTAGGGCCGCGAACCCATGTTGCACAACAGGGTGGAAAGTCCCACAATCCTCCATAGAAAAGGGAGGATCCTCCGACCAGACTGGTGTTGTGTCTGGACCGGGCAACTGTCCTGTTCCGCATGGCTCCAAACTGGTGACCCCAGCGTGATCATCAACGCAGCCTTCGTGTAGAGCTACTTCATCGTGACGTCATGTCATTAGTTCGTAAGTAGTGGCGTTGGTGCCGCTACAACTCTTTATCGTCTCTTATTAACCTCAATCATTGTCATTTAACTGGCGGTGGTTTGAACTATCAAGAAGAGAACTTAAGCCCTGTTGCGCATCTGTGAAGGAAAAAGGTATTTTTATGGGACAATCCCACCGCACTATTCCCAAACCACTGCAACTCCTGAAAGCCGGAATCAACAGTGGCGACCACTAGAAAAGCGCCGAGGCAAAGAAGCTCGACGAAGTCCTGGAGAATGAATTTAACTGTCTTGGATCCCGCCACAAAATTAACCAGAAAATAATTACGGAGGAGTAGCCAAAAAAGGTAGCCAAATATAAAACTTATGTACACCCAGTTTTTGAATAAAGAATGTGAAGTTAAGGACTTGTCAAACACTGCTTTAATGTTTAACAGGTTCACGGTCCCATCACAAAGTACATAAGCGACGGCGCGCTTTCTATTTTGTGGTCCCATTAGCGAAAACAATAGTTAAAACAATACAGCACCCTCACAGGTTAGTGGGACTGTGAACCTGATAAGTTTGTAATATTTTCGTACTAAAGTAGCTTTGACCTTTAAAATTGTCAAATGCATATTTTCACTTCACACCAATTTATGCAGTTAGGCGTGTTAATTCATTTTTCATCACACTTGCACGTAAAAAGTATCTAAACATACAGGTTAACTTGGCCGTAATGCCCCATATAAAACACTCGGGCTTTCTTTTTGTCATGAAACCCTAGGGCGGTAAGTAATATTTTTTTAATTTATGGCACAGCACACAGGTCATGCAAGTTCAAGCAAGGAGTTTACACGCGATTGAAAAATTGTCTTAAAATTTTATCTAAACAGGAATTTCTTTGCAATCTCGCTACATGTTATTTCAATACTCTACTAATGTTCTTAATAATCAATTTTAATAGTTGGGTCATATTCAAAATAATTGTAATAATTATACTGTCATAGTGTCCAACCCAATTATTTTTATAACGAGATACAACTGACTAGAATTTCATAAACAAATAGAATTAAATGTTTATTTGAATTTAATAAAAAACAACGAAACATTTGATATAGCTAAACAATTCATTAGAAAAAAATGAAACCAAACATTGCGTAGACTCCGTTTCATACAAGTACTCAATGTCCACGTCTTTGACTGTTAACTAAAAAAAATAATTTAATTATTAACTATTACACAAAGGTTAAAAAAAAAACTATATTCAGAGAATACTGTTTAAACTTTCAACACTTCACTAAACAAAATATAAAATACTATTTATTGTTCTTCAAATTTAATTTATTAATGAGTCTCCTGATTTTACACATATCTGTTATTCTTCTCTGTTATGCTATTTTAACATTATTTCCATGGTAATAAAGAAATTTGATATACTGGCAAAATTAGTCCACTACCTGTCACTACACGACGTAAAAATAAATGATCGGCCATTTTGTTCAATATAGTTTCTCAGCTCGTTTCGTTGTCGAAGAAAATTAGACTTTTAAAAGTAAATATTTAATGTGAGACGTTTAAAATAGCGGTAAGTAAGTTTACTGTTTTATTACCCATACTAGGAAATAACTGTATTGTGCTAATTGTTATAAATATAAAATATTCGTATAACATTTAAATTAATGTGGAAATAAATAGATTTGTAGGTTAGACACGTGCAATTAATTCATATACGTTATTTTATCCATCACTTTTTTCTGTTACTTAACAGATATGAATGATTAGGCGTTATTCACATAGTGTCATATATGAATTAATGATAATAAAATATTATTCAACTTACTGCACCGCAGGTTAGCCAAAACTTTTTTTTTTCTTTTTATTTGAAGTATGTATAGGTAGTGATAGTGGTGATGGTATTCTACTATCCCAGGTGTTTCAATTAGATCAATGTTAACTATTTATTTTACAAATGTATGCTATTTAAACTTGCCCTAATAATTCCTTTCTGTTATTTTTCTGTTACAATAAAATAATATTCATATTTGTTTCCTATCCGTAACTTACAATTATTTTGAATATGACCCAGTTATAGTATGAAAACGTCGAAATTATTTAATTCTTTTTACTCTCCGTCATTGCTGTATACCTACGTAAGTATTTGCCCTTAAAGTTTCTGAACGAAACACTGTATAATCTGTGGTGTGGGCAAAAATTCGCCATCCACTTAAAAAAAGTGCATGTATTTCGTAATAACAGCTGTGTTGACTTGTGTATTAAAGCTATAATTCATAATTATTACTCGCAAATGTCATCAAAAACATTGTATGTATCACGGGCGGTACGGGAATTACGAACCTCGACTCAGAAAGCCCTCAGTCTTCGACTTCGGGCTTCTACTAGAGCCTCGATCGTAATTCCTTACTTACCGCCCTTAATACACAATGTACTATAACATGTTAATTCATAATAACTACCATTTACATTATTACACAGAATAGAACTGCATTATAGTTCCATTCTGTATTTATTTATAAAATGTTCGTGTGTCACAGTCGCACTCAGCACGAATTAATTTCTGCATCCGTGTTGATACGTCATCGCTATAAATGACACGCCATATTCATATAAGATAGCCTGACAAGATATTTATTATGTCAATGTTACAGAGAGTACCTATTAAATGTGATATTAATGGCATCTGTTTCTTGGCAACAATTCAAACACAAAAAAATAAGCCACGTACTCGCCTCGGGGAACCTCCTTAACTATTAATTATTTTATTTACGGAGCGGACCCTCATTTTTTTTACTTTTTAGAGGTTTTTGTTTCGGAGGTTTTTATATGTTTAAATTAATTTAAATTTCATGCTTTTTAAACAACAAGTATATACTTTCTTATAAGAAGACACGCTTCGATCAAGAATCTATCGAATCACCTAATTAAGACATGATATCTTGTGAAAAACCCCGATTCAAAGAGTAAAATGACTATATCTTTTTAACGGCTGAACCGATTTGCATCAAACATAAGTCTCGACAAAGTTACTTTTCAAAAAAAAAAAAACAAAATCAAAATTGGTGAATCCGTTTAGGCTTTAGCTATGCTGCCACAGACACAGACACACAAACGTCAAGGATACAGATCCTCCTCTCATCTTTTCTTTTCTTTCCTTTCCTTGCCTTTATTTTTTTTCGTACCTTTTTACGATTACTTCTTTAACCAAACTCCAAACCAACTTCTGCCTTACCACCAAACACGAAAGCGTGAACATTAGAATCATAGCAAAATAGTCGTCGGTACAATCCTTTGATCTGTTGGTTCAGACAGTTGGGACTCCATAATTCAGATTATATGGTATCAAAATGGTATCTTAATTTCACAGCGGGGATCATTCGGATTTTCACGGCTTTGGATCAACTTTGAAATATTACGAAAGCTTTTCAAATAAATGTTGTTAAACTATAAAATTTATTCGGTCGTGAAATTAGATTGGGTTTAGTGTAGTATACAGAGAGTAATTTAAAAATTTAGATAAAATATTTACAGAGTAGCTTTTAATTCGTTGGAAATATTTCAAGTGAGAGAACTTATGAATATACACAACTTTATGGGATCAACACTCGTCTGTATATAAAATAATTTGCTGCACTATTTGTATACCTGATTTCAGGAACCATTTCTAAAGTCAGATTAAATCAGACATGGAGTTAGCAATGAATTAATTAAGGTTGAAAATTGTTTTAATCGAACTGTTGCTTTTCTGTTTTTTGAAGGGAAAATTTCTTTAACCGCGTTAAGCTATTTTTGGTCGGGGAAAAAACATGGGTTCGCGTCAGCGTCATCGTTTTAAGTTTTCGATTCTGTCGGTAGGCCTGCCGGATTGCCAGATGGCCTATTCAAAAAAATATCTACACAAGATTTGTCGATTTAATATTGACATTGAAGCAAAACTCCCCTGTAGCAAAAACAAAAATAAGGACCCACGAATACTAACCTTCATAAATAAATAGAACGTATAGAAAATCCGCTAAAACAATCACCTCAATCAAAACCTACGATATCATTTATATAATCCGATTTTAACAAGTTACTGTTACATTGTCAGCCTTAAACACATAGTTCCGGTCTGGCATAGGGCTGCCACGCTTCCGTATGGTGTCGGATGTAAAGAATTTCACTATCCCATATCTTCCTGTGGGTGTCGTAAGACGTGACTAAGGGTCATACCAGAGAATAGGCAGCAGCTTTCTTTGTGCACTTATTAACAAACTGTGATCGCCAACACGCCTGCCAAGCGTGGCGATTACGGCATACCCTCCAAAACCGATGAATAGCGCAACAAATAAAGGACCCCTAGTGCCCGGCAGCCCGTCTATATCTACGGTAGCGGTCGAGGTTACGGCGTGGCAAGGGGTGCGAACAATCCCTGGGCAGGATCGAGCTACCAGAATACAAAACGACGACTGGCCCTGGCAACGTTTCGCTTTATAATTTTTATTACCCTTCAAAAAAACCTGCGATTGCTTTATCTACTCAAGCTTCAAAATACTAAAAAAACCAAGAGCTTCGTTTGTTTTATGCCAACTTAACCTTTGTTTCATTAATACTTATTGATCATCGATGGTGATAATGATCAAGGTTATTCATCCACTGTTATCGATTTATCGTCATCAGACTACAATCCACTGCTGGACACAGGCCTCTCCAATCGCACGTCATGTATTTTGATTCTCGGTATTTCTGATCCAGCTGCTTCCAACCAGCTGCTTGTTACTTGAATTTGTGTTAGTACCAACGCCGCCACTTACGAACTAATGACATGACGTCACACAAATCCTGCATCGCGTAAGCAAAGTTGCGATTTGGACGCATACAACAGTCCGACAAAAACCGTTGGGCAGTTGCTCGGACCAGACGCAACACCCGTCTGGTCGGAGGATCATCCCTTTCTATGGAGGTTTGCGATACTTTACACCCTGTTCCGCATACCTCCAAAGTATCATCTGATACAGGTAGTTGATACTAAAACATTGATCAACTTACAACACAACTTCTTCCCTTGACACATACATACATAGCTTTAAAAACCGCCATGAATTTACTTGAAAAAAAAACACTCAAAATTTTATAATGTTAAGTAACCAACCCTAGCTCACACAGTGTAAAGCTCCAACCGCTTGCCTTTTCACTTGAGGAGTTAAGCCAGTGCGCTATCAGGGTTGGCAGACCGCGCGATTGTTGGCTCAAACGCTTAATTACATTCGGCTCGATTGAGCACTATAGCTCAATTGAGCGTTCAGGATTTTTAGTTTCATACTTTTACTGTCATAAGTGGATATATTGGATTTTATGAGAGCGGTTTTTTTGTGGATTAGGTCGAAGATTTGGAAGTTTGATTTACTGTATAGAGATGAAGCTTCTTTCTCCTCTGTTTTATGTTCGGATACTAGACCGGTGAGGGTCATGGACACAGGACCGGTTGGAGGAGCTTATGACCTGCCGGGCGAGCATGGCCTCAGCTAAGCTTGAGTCACGCATTGTATCACGGTTTTTATTCCCATACTGTGATAAAAATGTGAATCTAGCCTGTCACAGCAGGCCGTGCTAGCCCGGCAGCAGTGCACTTGTTTGGCTGACATAATGATGATGAGTCTGTGTTTCCCGATAGCTACAATCTATGAGTCTTTAAGTGAAGAGTGAATAGGTTTTTCCTAGGCAGGCTCTCTCTCTCTGATGGCACCTGATGGTAAGCGATGATGTGGACCACATCATCGCTTACCATCAGGTGAGATAGTGGTCAAGCGCAAGCCTATAGAGGATAAAAAAAAATGATGATGATAATACGAATGCAATTAGAGAAGTAATCTCTCATATTCTTTTAAGTGAAATGTTGATAAGACTGCCAGGGAAACATGAGCACAAAAGGGAGAAGGCCTATACCTACTCGGAAGGTGAAACAAGGTTGCTGATGATGAAGAAATTAAATGTTAAGTTTCAATTGTTCTTTTACTCTATTCTGACATTTAGATCATATCAAATAATATTTATTCATCATACATAATTACACACAAACAAAAAAATAAAAATGTCAATATACGGCTATGTATTAGTACTACATACAGAACTTTCTGCATCCGAACTAGGCGGTAGCCTGTATCTCGAATTGCATTTTATACTCTTCCTTAAATAGTGGTCTCCTGGTAGCCGTTCATAATAAAAGAATCCTATTTATTTGCCTTTTCATGTGTATATGTTGTGATGTCTGCGTGTGTGGCGTGTTTTTGTGTGTGTGTGTGTGGTGAGTGTTTGGTGTGTGTATGTCAGATGACAGGTCTAAGACTTAGACACAGAGCCCTATAACTATCATATCTTAAATTTCAATCTAATAAGGTATAGAACTAGATAAGTATACTTGTCCAATTACTCTCGACCTGAGAACCTTCTTATTATGAAGAACACTATCTTCCAATCCTCTCAACAAGAAAATGGCTCTACAAAAAAACATCCGAACCAAAATCCAATTACATCAATTTACGAACAAAAACAAAAACGTTAGCAATATAAATCTTTGTTTCCTAGGTAGCAAAAGGTACCCATAAAAAGCCTTGAAGGAGTTGTGACAAATGTCGCCTCGTGGTTGCACTGACGTGAAAAATGATCCTTTTAGATAAGGGCACCAACCAATTGTTATGTATAACGTGACCAAAAACACTTGAACTACCACCCCTCTTAGCTTATATCACCCTAAGGTCGTCATAGAGGGGATTGGTCGTAGTTGAAGAGGTCATCAAGAATGGACGTGGAGACCCCAAGGGATGTCCCTTTAGATCGAAACGTTCCTTAACTTTGGACTGTTTGAAATAATTTCCGAGCTATGATGCTTGTGTTAAAGGTTTTTTGGTAGTTTTATTAGAGTTGTTTGGTTTAGAAAGTTAATTTTGAATGTTATGGTGTTTAATTGAGGTATTTGGTTGAACAAAATAGTTCAGTGTTGTAGTTTTGATTTTAAAAACACTTTTCAGTATTACTGTTTTTGAAAAAGTAAATCGATCTTGAAAGTTGAAATTTAGTGAATAATTTAAAAATCTAGACACAGTTTTGTCAAGACGCGTTTTTCAATTGCTGTTTTGATAGGCTCGCGTACGACTAATATCTAGCTTGATGGTAAGCGATATTGTAGTTGACGATGGCGTACGATAGCCTAGAAGTAACTTTTTTACTGTTGACTTAACCGGGCCAATCGTGTGCCCTTAATTACCGAAACAATATAATAGCTATTGTATCACGTTTTAGGCACTCAAGAGGTTAAAAATATCCAGTTTATAACTTACAGGAAATACAGAATCCAGTACGGAATTCCATTCCTTAGCTGAAGTTACAATTATTTCTAATGTTTAAATTAACTAAGAAGACTACGAATCATCATAATTTCAGCCAAAAGACGTCCACTGCTGGACGTTTGCGTCTCACATCCTGCGGATACCCACAAATTTCACCAGGTCATCGCTCCACTCTACACGGTAGACACTCCAGAAACTTTGAATAAGAAACTTTGAAAACGGCTCCAACGATATTCTTTTCTGCAAGCAACGTACCCTACCTATTGCCACTTCAGTTTGGCAAATCCTCAGGCTTTGTTGGTAACCTCAAGTTCTACCGAGGATCTCTTCATTTCAGATTCGATCACGCATGAAAACTGCGAGCATAGCCATCTCCATTGCATCTACTTTACGAATAAAGATCCCAAGAATCACTCCGAACTTACATACCACGTAATTTTTATTCATAATAAAAATCGTAGGTACCGCAAAAACCTTTTAATAAATTACCATAACACATAGCACTGTACATACATACATATGTATTTATTACTCAAAACTCAGTGCAACGTGGAAAACGCGTGTTTCCCTAGATGCCAAATGACGTCACATTACCGGAGTGTGTCTGAGAGGGGATAGAAACATTTTTTTGATGGGTTTAATGTTGTATACCTTTTTTGGTACTTTGGAGTTATGAAGAGGAGTTAATAATGGCCCATGACAATCGAGACTATAACAACACTGAAACTATATAAAAAGCATAAGATATATTAGATATTCGCGATAATAAAACGCGATAAATTTAAGGTTTTTTTTTTGTCTCAATCTTAGAGTAATCTTAACATATGCATCATATTAATGTATTCCACAAAAGGTACTGCTACTGATTCCCAAGCTAAGCCTGAGCTTGAATATAGTGAAACAGTCTTTAGCCGCAGGAACTATCGCATAATAAAATGGTTTGAATGTCGCTGCAGAAGACTTAAAATATTCTTAGGATAACTTTCGGTAATTCTTATTCTATAATCTAATATTCAAATTTATTTGAGTTTAATAGATGTGTGTGATATCATTACTTAAACTAGATATTATACTTTAAATAATAACAAAAAGGTATAATAATTTTAACTTTATTCTTGTAATTAAAAGCGTAGCGGCGGAATACGCAGAAAATGATAACACCAACAAAACTACCAGATAACTAAACAAACAATACAATGGCCTACACAAGCCCTGGACCGAAACTGCTGGAAGTAATGGAGAAAGGTTTTTACCCAGCAGCAACCTTTGAAACTAATTTTCGCCAAGAAACCGTGCCAACATCAAAATCAATTAAATCAACTCATAAAGTATCTACGGTTAATATTACAAAATTATTTAAGTCACATTTTAATATTGTATTTGACACGCCACCCATGGGTCCAAACCCAAATAGTTCTTGGTATATGATGTTTAATTTCACTATCGAAAGCAAGAACAGTAGAGAAGACCCAACCAACATTATTAACAACTGTCTTTTTCCTGTGGCTTTGCTCTTGTGGGCTATTTTACAGCAACTGAAAATTTTTTCGCCTTAAAAGTTAGCCTCTAACACCCAAGTTTCACTACCTAAGGTAGTCTCGTTTTTTATCTTCTCTCATGTATGTTTATATCAGTGAAAATAATGTTCACAACCGGATCGCTTCTCCCAGACCGGCAAACTTATTACGTATCTTGCAAGAGAAAAACGACAGCGTTTTTTGCGTAATAATTGCTGGCTAGTTTGTAGCGGTTTTATAGAAATAATTGCATTTGACAAACAGCGAGCGCTTAGCAAACGATTTTGTAGGACCTTTACATGCGTACACTTCAGGTAATTGCAACTTTATTGACATAAAGTGTTCGATCGCACAATGATTGCTATTTCTTAGGTAGTAAGACTGCCGACCGCTATTACAAATATTTAAAAAAAACAAACAATTTTTCACTTTACTATTAGGTAGTTTTGGATGTTACGAATTCGCATCCGTTGTAGTAAGTGATACTACGTAACTACAAGCCGATAATTAAACAAATACTTATCTCTTAAAACATTTAATACATACATAATTTCACTCAAACTAGCTAAAGCAGAAAATAAGACAGATTCATCTCAGTTGTTTCTTGTCTTAAAATTACAGTCATTTAAATAATTTGCCTGTAATTAAGTTTGGAATAGAAGAATTATGTTCATACCAAAAGTCTATATTAGCTTTTGTTCGTGTATTATTTTAATTCAAATATTTCAAGTGTGTGTGTCGATATTTAATCAAAATTATTGATTATGTCAAAGTAATAATTATTCACGTGTCCCATCACAGCTTTTCTCCACTTTCCTCGCTGTTCTACTTATACCATGGGACCCATATTGACGACAAACACATCTAAGACGAGGTCGGGCCCCTCTGGGCCTTATTAAACTTAGAACCGCAAACAACCCATGTTTGTCTAATATGACGCAAATATGGGAGCAAAAATATTTGCGGGTAGATGTAAATTGAGGGATCGAACAGGGAAAGCAGAAGTGTAATTAAGGTGGATGCGTTTATTTGTAGCAGCCTGTAGATGTACATATGGTGCGAAATAAATGAAAGGGTGTTCATTAATATTGGCAAAAAATTCAGCAGGAATCAGGTTTTTGTGCAACCAGCTATGAAGAGGGGCTATGAAAAACATAGGACGAGAGCAAAAGAAACTTAACATTTCATAATATTAAGCGTGTTGTCCCCGAAGGTTTAAACAGACGTGTTATTGTAGTAGGTAGGATACATAATTATTTAAGGACTACGTATGGGATGTTATAAAAATCCTATTGGAAAAAGAGAGTTAAACTGCAAGCAAAAGAAACTGAATGTACATTGTACGGTGCACGTTTATAGGTTAAGTAAGGCGTTGTGCAATAAGTTTGCACCTTTGCACTTACACGTGCGACCTACCAGATATTATGACACTCATGCAGCAGCAGCAAGCAGAGCATTGATGATGTATTTCTATCAATATTTAATTTAGTGTTCTAATAGACGAGGTTTGGATCGGACAACTTGCATACTTGCATTTTCATTTCTTGATTCCAGCATCTCATTGACGTTTTACATTACACTGACATTTGCATTAACAATAATGAATGTTAAGGTGTATCTGCATTGGCACCCTACACTGAATCTCCGTATTTTAGTCGTAAAGTCATATGGTGCTCCCACACTGCTGTTAAAAATGTTTACAAACATTCTATAACACTAATACATTTACTAACGAATGTTAGGAATTGTTAGATGTTTTGAGTGCTCCTACACTGATGGGAAATATTTACAAAACGAAATGCGTTCTAACTGGACGCAAGCACTTGTTAAAAGTTGTTAACTAAAAGATTTGTGTTTACTAACATTACCTACGTCATAGTAGTAGTCTGCTATGGAAAGGCTGAAAAAAAATATGGAGGAATCACAATATCACCAAAGCCACGAAAATACGGCTCATACTGCACGGCACTTGTGTTCCCCATATTTCTATACGCAGCCAAGACTTGGTCGCTGAGAGACACTGAGAGGAAGAGAATAGACGCTCTGGAAAGGTGGTGCTGCAGAAAAATGCTTGGAGTGTTGTGCACTGAGTTTTGTACTAACATATTCATCCTTCAAGAACTCGGTATAAGGCAGCGTCTATTGGCTATAGTCCAAGCTCAAGTACTCCAGTTCTTTGGACACCTGTCCCAGCGAGGCAACGACTCTATTGAGCGGCTTGTAGTTCAGGGTATGGAAGGAACGAGAGCATTGGGTGGCCCATTGCATGAGTACACACGAATAACAGCCAATAGAGAGGGCTGGCGTGGCATCCTTAAGCAAATTATAGCAACCCGAAGTCTCACTGCAACATCTTGACCACGACCGCTCTGCGTAGAGTGTACCGACGAAGAAGAAGAACATTACCTAACATGAAAACATTTTCTTAACATTGTGATCAAATGTTTGTTTAGAAAATGATTACTCATATTAAGCGTAAGCATTTATAACAGCGACGCGGGAGCAACATTAATCATTTATTTCGCACAAAAACAAAAGAATTTTATCCCCGCAAATGATTCAAGGAGCACCCAATTAAGCTTATTAAACCCCGCGAAGGTTGTATTCAGTTGGCATTGAGGACGCTCCAGTGTTCTGTGTACACGACTTAGCGTTGTTACTGCACCTTGCATTTAATGCGAACTGTAGGAGCAAATGTAGGGAGGGTTTGGATGTGGTATTATGTAGTTGATTTCTCTCTTATATGATTAGTTCTGTTTTCGGACACTTGCGTCTAATCTGAAAAGAAGCTTAATCAATGTCTTACAATGGATAAATGAACTTATTAAAATGAATTTATTTTTATCCGACTGCGGGAGTGTAATGTTTTTGAGCGTATGTATGTATGTACGTCCATTTCTGTAGCACGCTCTACAGCCCAAACGGCTTAAATTATGCATAATTTATAGATTAAATATTATGAGGTGCTACAGGCGGGGACAAACAATGATAGATAAGCATAAAACCAAAACTTCGTTTGTCGTTTTGTATTTGTTTTTAAATTAATTTGTTTTTTACTTTAGTGTAAAAACAATAAGCTGTTTGGTTCAATAACGTTCAAAATGTAAGGAACAGATACAATAGTAATAATTGTACCAATTCACGAATACCTACTTTCACTCTTTAAAAAACAATAAATTATAAGTAACCCTGTCAAAAAAACAACACGGATGCACATAATCTGGTATTATTCTAAATATCACAGACTCGTATAAGATTAGATAATACTTATCAGGTTATGGGTATGCATTCTAACGCAACAATAACAGGAAACAAAAGCCTCCTATTAGGTCTTGCAAAAGTAATAAAATTTATCATAATAGTGTTGACAAATAATATCTATTTAGTCCGTCTGTTAGATAACCTAAAAGTGTTGGCCACGTATTTTTTTCTCTTGCTACGTAAAAAAAAATACGACGATATAATACTCACAGTGGATCTTTGTGTGTCTGAAGTTGGTTTTGACACTTAACGCGCAAGAAACAATATAACTGCATAGAGTAAGCGAGATAGGATGATGCGACAAACGTAAGCGAGTGAAAGAGACAGTTATACAATGATAACTTCACTTTCAATATTGACACATAAATAGCTACTGCGCAGGCTCTTGCAGCCAATTCAGAGACACAAAGATCCGTTGTGAGTATTATACAGCGCATTGAAATATTGTATGACGTCACGGTTTGCTACACTTTATACTGACAAAGTGACGTCACAAACAACTCCTGAGCTTTGATGCGCTCTAACTTTGTCAATTTTTATTTATTTTGTAAAGCAAAAAATACGGTTCCAATAGTATTTGATAATCTCACTGACGGACTAAATAGATTTAGCACTTTTTACCCAGGACTCATATACCTAAAAATACAATCTACTTACAATTTTATCAACCATGTTGGGGTTGATGCCAATATAACCGGCTGCACCTCAACAACCCAGTAACTGGATAACTTGATATCCTTTGGTAAGATTGGCTCGTAGGCTGTCGGGCCTCTTGACTACCCAGCCAAAACTAAAGGCGCGTGCTTTCCAAAGCACTGAGACGTTGCTTGACATTGAAGATAAACTCATGTGGCTGTTTTTATATAGTCACAAACCCTTCTTCCCTAACAATAAAAAAAAGAAAAATATTAATGAGCTTTGAAACAGAAACCACAACACAGGGAATACTAGTGTGAGATCCAGGCAATTTAAAAACTCCAATTTACGTATTGAACATGTGACAAAAATAATTCGTCACATGTTCAAGTTTTTAATAATTTTATGTTAGAACGGAATGTTCGATTATTTTCGCACATCCTCGTAACCAGGCTATGTTATGAAAGCATAAATCGCTGTGGCTTATTAACTCGGCAATGCTGTTTGCCCACTTTATTAAAATTATGTTTTATTTACATCGCGCGTTGAAAACTCACTAAGTGTTTGGATTGGTCAGTTTGAATTAATGTTCTTTTTCTTTCTTTGTTAGTTTTGGTTCAGCTTTTTCATAGGGTGCGGTCTGGTGGGGAATTTGTATGGTCTTGTTGGGCTAGCTCTGTTCTGTCTCTTGCTGATGAAATAATGTTTTTCTTCCGCTAATGTTGTCTGATTAATTTCGTTCCGGGATCCAAAACGGTTGAAGCGTTTTTGCGGCACTCGTTGATCTTCATTATTTATTTATTTAGAAGCCCTTTTATTCTAAATTTACCTTTGTTTTAATTCAACATGCCTCTTGGCAAAGGCCTCGTCTAGTTTTTCTCCATTATTTTCTATATCAGGTCCCTGTTCTCTTCTCTCTCTTCTTTCTAGTGATCGTCTCTGTTGAATATGGTTCCTAGGAATAGGGATGTTGACAAAAACATATATTTAGTCCGTCAGTTAGATAACCTAAAAATATTGGACACGTATTTTTTCATTTGCCACGTAAACTAAAAATAAGGTCGATACAGTACGTTGTAATATCATGTGACGTCACGGTATGCTACACTTTATAATGAGAAAGTGACGTCACAAGCCCCCACTCCAGAACTTTGACGCGCTTTATCTTTATCAATTCTTATTTATTTTATAAAGCAAAAAAATAAGATTCTAATATTATTTGATAATCTCACTGACGGACTAAATAGAATTATCATTTCTCTACTTAGGAGACATCTCTATTGCAGTGGTTTGGAATAGTAGGGCGAGCTTGTTAGTAGTTATCAGTACTGATAAAATGCCGTCATAAGAATCGAAGATTCGTTTTTTATCGTTGTCGTCACATACTTATCTAAATGTTTGATTTTTCTAGATCAACGATAACGTTGTTTATGTTTTTCTGAAAAATCCCCCGATATCGGCCACTTACGCTTTCATACGATACTGAAAATATGACTAACACATATAAATAATTGTGACAGTGTAGTTTAGGAATTTGGCTCTATTTGGATTAAATGAATCATACCTGCCACAGTATTGAATATGACTGATAAGATATCATATGATGATATTTATATAAATTTTAGTCCTTATATATACACTTAAAAAAATTATTGGGACTTGCGAACTTATTCTTAACAGCAACAAAAATATCATTATGTGTTACTTATTTTTTATTAGAGTTTATTTTTGCATTTTCGATAAACTTTTTCGGCTAAAAACGAACGCGTTTATAACTTTTAAAGCTATTTTTAGTTATTCGAAAATACACTTTAATAAAATAATACAAGACTAATTAGCAAATCGCAAAACACCGTTTTTTATTAACCGACTGCCGAAGGAGGGTAAGTGTTTATCAGTCTATGTATGTATGTACGTATTTTGGTTCCTATGTGGCGTCCTAGAGACCAAACGCGTTGGCCGATTTTGATGATTATTACGTCAATCGATTCGTCTTAAAGCGGCCCTGGCAAAAACAACTGTAGGCAGACGGGTGGGTTTTATTTAGTAAAAGTCTGACACGCCCCCTCCCGCTTCACCCAGACCGGGAGTAGTCATTGGAAGAAAAAAAGAAGTCTATCAGTATAAACCATAACGCCCGCTTACGCCACCGTGGGTAATCTTACTAACTCCCGAGTTTCTATTTCATTTTATTTATTCAGGTAAGCAACAGCGATACTTAAAAATATTTTACAAAATATGCTTATTATAATTTTAGGCCAATTATAGGTTTTCCTGTGTAGCTGGGATAAATATATAAAACATGCGAACGCACTATTGCCACAAATTTAAATTAAAAGATGCAATACAATCCAAATTTACATAAGGTTAAGTTAAATCACAATTTTGGAATGATAACAAGTAAAATTTCAAAATTTAAAAAACCCTCGACACATTTTTATTTCATGCTACATAATTTTATCTAGTACTAGTACATATTAGATACGCTTCGATCGGCAATCTATTGAACACGTAATTATGACACGATTTCTTGTGAAAACACCCCGATTCAAACAGTAAAAAGCCCATAACTTTTGAACGGCTGAAACGATTTTATTCAAACATAGCTAAGAACACTTTCGACAAAATCACCTTTGAAACAAAAAGAAACTAAATAAAAATCGGTTCACTCGATAAGGAGCTATGATGCTACAAACAGACCCGCAGATACACATATACACAGCAACACACGTCAAACTAATAATAATTAACACCCCTCTTTTTCCGTCGGGGGTTAAAAACAAAAAAGGTTGAAAAACAGAAGATAGAAAATTAAACTGTCTGACTCAAACCTCAATTCAAAAGTATTTCTCGAGGGCAGTAAGCAGTCAGATAAAACATATCTCGGAGCAGAAAATGAGATCGTTTTTTATAAAAAACTGCATTTGATATTTTCACATGATTCGTAGTATGTTTCTTATACGATTAGTGTATGGAATTTCTTCGTAGAATTAATGACTTGTTAGAGGCTTCAATTTTGCCGACAGTATACATTATCGGAAAACATAGCTGGATTTCATTATACGGATGTAATAGAAGTAGATTTATCCTGTAACTTATAGCATTTCTAGTGAAGACAACTTTGACAAAGGTAAAGGGAAACATCGTGAGGAAACTTTGACTCATAATTGGTTTATAATAAGTGTGTGCTTCATTGGTGTAATAGCTGCAAGGCGTTCGAGTGCGAGAATAACAAAAAACTTGCAGTTACTAAGAAACTGGCTTTTTCTGAGCAAGAAATTTAAATAGTAATGCACATCACGTTTATCTGTCACCCGAAATTTCACTTATTCAAGGTTCTATTTAATGATAACGGTCATTGTAGATGAGCACAATGGCCACTTTTCATGCTTTCAATTACACATTACATACATACATACTTAAACTCACACCTTTATCCCATGTAGACAAAAACTACAAAACGCCACCTGCTAAGATATTTACATACTCCTTTTGCTTCATTTTAACCTTGTATTGTTATTGTTACAAATCTGACACCTGTCATGCTATGGAGCGTGTTAACCAGTTGCTGGGTTGTGAAAGAAAGGTAGAAAGTCGCTCTATGTAAAAAACTGATATCAACCTGCATCCGGTTTGACTTGAAGCTGACCCCAATATAGTTATTGAATGGCTAGGCAAGTTGATTATTCATCATCATAGTCATATCAGCCGAATGTAGTCCACTGCTGAACATAGGCCTGCCCCAAGCATCGATCGGTCCCGGGCGTCCAGCATCCAACGGATTCCCGCAACCAACGTTTACCAGATCATCGGTCCACCAGGTGGGAGGCCTTCCAACGCAACGTATTCCATATCGCGCTCGCCACTCCAGATCTTTTCTGGCCCATCGGCCATCTATGTCCGCAATGTGCCCTGCCCACTGCTACTAAAGTTTGGCAATTCTTCGGGCTATGCCGGTAACCCTGGTTCTCTTTCGGATCTCTGCATTTCTGATTCGATCACGCAAGTAAACGCCGAGCATAGCCCTCTCCATTGCCCTTTAGGTGACTGTAAGCTTTCTGAACAAAGACGAAGGTGATGATTGACGATCGCATTAACGATAATTCGCCAGAAGTCACTCAAATCACGAATTGCGACGTCGTACAATCATACGTCTACCTGGGCGCTTTAATATCAAACCACGGTGGTTGCGGGGACGAGATCAAGCGACGCATGGCTATGGCCAGGTCTGCCATGGATAGGTTGAAGAAAATATGGAGGAATCACAATATCACCAAAGCTACGAAAACCCGGCTCATACGGGCACTTGTGTTCCCCATATTTCTATACGCAGCCGAGACCTGGATGCTGAGAGACACTGAGAGGAAGAGAATAGACGCTCTGGAAATGTGGTGCTGGAGAAAAATGCTTGGAGTGTCGTGGACATAGTTTCGCACTAACATATCCATCCTTCAAGAGCTCGGTATCAGGCAGCGTCTATCGGCTATTGTGCAGGCTAGAATACTCCAGTTCTATGGACACAACGACTCTATCGAGCGGCTTGTAGTTCAGGGTAGAGTGGACGGA
The DNA here is from genome assembly GCA_964057195.1 of Orthosia cruda. Classification (NCBI taxonomy): domain Eukaryota; kingdom Metazoa; phylum Arthropoda; class Insecta; order Lepidoptera; family Noctuidae; genus Orthosia; species Orthosia cruda. The sequence continues at coordinate 44,146,204 of OZ059828.1, read as the reverse complement.
ACGAGCGCGCACGGCATGTCGCCTATGCGATGGACCGACCATTAAATAAGTTCACACGAATAACAGCCGATAGAGACGGATGGTGTCGCATCGTTAAACAAATTATGGCAACCCGAAGTCTCGCTGCAACATGATGACCACGACCGCTCTGCCAAGATTGTACCGACGAAGAAGAAGAAGAAGCTTTCTAATCAGGCCCATTGTGAGTGATCACGTCTCAGAGCCATAGTTTATGACTGGCAACACATCTGGTCATCGACATTAGTCTTGAGACTCCGTGGTGTGGTTGATTATTAAATACTTGTAAATACCCTTAGGATAATATGGAGGAACTAGGAACTGAATTCGACACTTATAAATTCTACCTTTCCATGTCTTACCACTGCCAATGAAGAGAAAGTATTACACCTAGTTAATGATTATAGGTATATTTACTAATTTAACACATCTTATCAAGGACCACTCAACATTGAAGAGTCATTTAGGGCATTGCCTTTATAAGTATTTATGCGTATCAGATGATAAGTTGAACCTGCTGATAAGTGGCAAAAGGATTGCTGATTTAGCACTCCCTTTTCTCTACCACACTTCTGTGTTTTATGCATCACTACTCCAGGTTTTGATACTGACTTAGAGGAGTTGCAGTGATTGGAAATAGTGTGGTGTTCTTGAGACTATCAGCCACCTCTGTATCTAGTCAGGTGTAGAAGAAAGTAGAAACAGTAATCAAAGACAAACACAAAGACAAAAATTCTTTATTTCAACTAGGAAATCAACCGGCACTTTTAAAAGTTAAAATTTAAATTTAACAGTAATAATAATTGATTCTACCGTCCATCCAGAGTAGAATTAATTATTATTATTCGGAGTAGTTTGTTATGGATAAGAAAAAAGAGTAAAAAAGAATAAAATAAAGCATTAATATAATCACGAATATACCTAATATAATAAACCAGCCAAGTGTGAGTCGGACTCACGCACGAAGTGTTCCGTACCATTATCGCAAAAAACGACAAAAAAACACGTTTGTTGTATGGGAGCCCCACTTAAATATTTATTGTATTATGTTTTTAGTATTTGTTGTTATAGTGGCAACAGAAATACATAATCTGTAGAAAATTCAACTGCTTAGCTATCACGGTTCATGAGATACAGCCTGGTGACAGACAGACAGACATACAGACAGACAGACGGACCGCGGAGTCTTAGTAATAGGGTCCCGTTTTTACCCTTTGGGTACGGAACCCTAATAAACCAGTTTGATTTTATCTACACTAAAGATTGCCCTATGGAGCAGGACCAGCATGTTTCCAAGCATTCTTATCTTGAATATAATCATCTAATTTGTAATTATGCTTGTTTACAAAGTATGCTTTTAACAAAAGTTTAAAATTTTCTTTCACTTAGTCTTAATGTATCCCAACATTTAATAATCACCACGCATGCTCACAGACAGCCAGCTATTTCAGGGCATAAAATCTAGCCTTGAAACCCAAAAAAATTCAATAGCCGTACCCTAAATCATATAAAGTGATACACCACAGAATATCTAATTTCGAAGTCTCCTCGTTACGCGTATCCGAAAAAGTCGATAATACCGGTTGATACCGGTTTAATCTAGTAACGGGTAAATTACGCGCCGTAATCCCTATTCGGGGGAAAGCAATCAGTATTAAGTAGGAACCAGGTACGCGGTGTGCGTAATAGGTACCTACCTACGTGAAAAGAGTACTTGTACCTTCCAAGACGTGGAATTAGAATGGAGTTGAATTGTAGGAGTGAAAGACTGCTTTATAATGAGGTCTTGCTTGACATGTATTGACATGAAACCATACAATGTATTTGTTCAGAGTTGAATAGCGGGGTTATTTCATCCCTTTAGCCTTTAAAAAAACTAAAAAATACCAACAGTATTCTAAATCCTTGATTACAAGAAATCTTGCTCTTATTACAAAAAGCCCTTTTTTTGTATTCATCTCGAAAGCAGAGAGAAATGTGAATTCTAAGTAAAAAGTAAAAATGAGATTAAAATTATTCGTCAAGCAATTTTACAGTCTCCTCCGATAACACAGACAGACCAATTACTTTGATAAATGATATTGCCTTAAATTATTTTAAATCCATTAATAATATAAAACACTGGATGACGTCGGTGTATGTTTATACCTCTCAATGTATAGACCACTACATGCACAAAGCCTTCTTCATTTACACGAACACATCTAGTCACAAAATTAATAAATCCGTGTGTCTGTATGTTCTCCATTGATTTCCCCCGAGCTCCACCACCTACAGGCAGACAAAATATCATTACTTAGCGCCCCGGCGCCGCTCTTCATTTCCGAAGTCACTTGACTGAATCACGCGTTTTGAAAGGCTGATCAATCAAATTCAAGATGATTATATTTTATTGTAAATTGGAGGGTATTTTGAAATGTTATAATGGAATGTGGTTAGATGAAGTATCGCGTAAATGAACGATTTACGTTGGTCTCGCATAGGGTTTAATTTTTTTAATTTTATATTATTGTTTCATTTTATGCATATTTCTCGTGTCTCCTGTGCGGGTCACAAATAAATATGTTTTCTTTCTTTCTTTTCTTTCATGGAATGGAACTTGAGAAGAAAGAATTTGCTGACTGCTTGTCTAAACTGGATGAAAAAATTGACCGGTTAGATCGAAGTGCTATTAAAACGTCTATAAAAATCAGAAATGTGTCGAAAGTTCAAAAAGAATCCAAAACGGGCCTGTATGACAAAGCCCTTAAGTTATTTAAATCTCTTGGAAGTGAGATACTGAAATCTGATGTTCGCGATGTATACAGAGCGCCGAGCATATCTACTGATAGTAAATCCACCATAATTATTGCATATCATCACTGCCATCTCCAGATCTAACATGGTGAGTTTTTGTTCTTTTCTAGCTTATTTGCCAATATATTGTTTCCTTATCTGCCTGAATAAACTACGATGCCAGCCGATACACCAATTTCTGGTCTACTCTTCCTTCTTAATTTATCCACATAATGTATAGTGAACTCCTCCGTAATATTGATGACTCGTCAATGGTTGATTGCTGCCGGGTCTCCACCCCAGAAGATATTATGATCAAGCCAGATCATCCTAGCCACTTCTTGACTGTCTTAAGTCAGAACATAAGAAGCATTCGTAAGAACTTTGACTGTTTTTCTGTATTTTTATCTAGACTGGGCTTTCTGCCGGATTTTATCATATTGACAGAGTGTTGGCTTGACCCCAGTTTCAGTACTGTAACCCTCCCCAATTACGATTCTCACATCTCCAAAGTATACTTAAATCAAAATGATGGCATCGTGGTATTGTCAAAGTGTGGTCTCACTGTGCAGGTTCGTGAACCTAAGTTTCGAGACGCTAACTGCCTTTGAATTGATATCGGAACGGACTATAGTATTATTGCATTGTATCGCTCACCATCCATTCACAATATTTCTTACTTCTTGGAGTCATTGGAAGAGGTGATGAACTTGGCCAAAGGTAAAACTTGCATCGTCACCGGCGACATAAACCTCGATATCAAAGCGAATACTGCTGACTCAAGAGCTAATGAGTACCTTAATCTTATTGCGTACAGTGGCTTTATATCAGGTCACAACCTGCCAACTAGGGGACCTAGCTGCCTAGACCATATGCTGCTTAAAACTAAGTCACCAGTCCGTGTCGTCGTTTGTGATTCTGACATTACTGACCATGATACAGTAATCGCTGGTGTCAGCAAAACGTCAGTCACACAAAAATAACACAAAAATATTACACAAAAATCGATTACCTGGCACTAAAAACGAGTATTGGCGAGACAGATTGGTCAAACATTACAGATGAATCAGACGTAAATGTTGCCACAGGTCGTTTTATTAACTTGATGACACATACAATTAAAGATTATAGTTCTCAAGGCAAAGTACGTAGTTCAGAAGCGATTCGTAAGCCCTGGATAACGCCTGGTTTACTTAGATGCGTCCGAAAGAGGGATCTTTTGCACTACAACGCCAGAAAAAATCGGGACGATACTACGGCTCAAAGAGAGTATAAGCATTATAGAAATTTTTGCAACGATGTTATTAAAAAAACTAATCAGGAGTACAACCGTAAATTGCTGGCAAAAAACAAGGACAATACCAAGAAACTGTGGCAAAGTATTAAGGAAATATGCTATATGAAAAAAAAATGCAATACAAACGCAGACATTACCAAAATCTTAGATGATCCCGTGGAATCGGTAAATTCTGCCAATGAGTTCTTTAGTACGGTTGGTAAAAAGTTAGCTGACACCATTCTGTCGGAGCTTAGAGTTACTGAGAAACAACGGGCGGATGATACAAGACTCGATGGCAATTCTGGGAACTCCTTCTTTACTCCAACAGACCCAGATGAAATTATTAAAATAATTGACAACCTAAAAGTGTGCTCTGCCCCGGGAAATGACATGATCAGCAACACGATTTTAAAACAATGTAAAATCTCCCTTGCCCCTGTACTCTCTTACTTATATAATCTTAGCATGTCAACCGGTGTCTTTCCGGACTGTCTCAAAGTAGCCAATGTCTGTCCCGTCTTCAAATCTGGCGACCCGCTTCTGGTTACTAATTACAGACCTATCTCCCTGTTATCTTCTGTGTCCAAAATACTGGAAAAACTTGCCAATAACCGGTTACAAAAATATCTAGAAAAGGAGAAACTGCTTTCCGATAACCAGTTTGGCTTTCGTCAAAATATGTCTACAGAGGATGCAGTGGTAACACTTGTTGACCACGTCACTGAAATGGTATATTCTGGTCATAAATGCGTTGGTGTGTTCATAGATATGGCTAAGGCATTCGACACGGTTTCGCGGCCGATACTCTTGCAGAAACTGTCGTTAATGGGTATACGGGGTCTAGCACAGAACTGGTTCCACTCTTACTTATCAAACCGACAGCAGAGAATAAAAGCTAAAGATGAAGCAATAAGCGAGTATTCTGATATCCATTTTGGTGTCCCTCAGGGTAGTGTTCTCGGGCCAACCCTATTCTTAGCCTACATCAATGATCTCTGCAGTCTTCGAATAGAAAATGCGAGGTTCCTTACTTTTGCGGATGACACGGCTATTATATTCCATGGTAGTAGTTGGGCTGAGGTCGTTGATGCTACTCAGAGGGGATTAGCTATAGTAATGAAATGGCTGCAGCAAAACCTTCTTACTATAAATGCCAGCAAGACAAAATATATGACATTTAAAATATCTAATCGTGTTGAGCCCGAAAGTCCACTCCGAATTAAACTCCATTCCTGCAAACACCTTGGCAGTGACTCTTGTCAATGTGTCGAGATCGAACAAGTTGACCATATAAATTACCTTGGCGTCTTAATCGACAATCAATTATCTTGGGTTAAACAAATAGAGGCTGTTACTGCTAGGGTCCGTAAACTAATGTTTATATTCAAAAAACTCAGGAATATAGCAGACCACAACACTCTCAGGTGTGTGTACTTCGCTCTGTGCCAATCTATCTTAAACTATTGTATATCGGCTTGGGGTGCAGCAGCGAAGACTCACTTGATCAAACTGGAACGAGCTCAAAGAAGCATCTTAAAGGTTGCTTATGGAAGGCCCTACCGGTATCCAACAGACAGTCTGTATCAAGAATGTAAAGTTCTTAGGGTAAGACAACTTTTTATTGTGTCTGTCTTACTACGCTTTCACCGACGAGCTCTCATTACCCAAAACAAATCTACCAGGTCATGTAGACAGATAACATGGAAAACTCCCACTACTCGTACTAAATTCGCTAATAGATCACCTAGATACACGGGTCCATTCATTTATCAAAACATTAACAAGATTTTGAACATAGTACGATGCTCAAAACGTACTTGTAAAGTTAAACTAATCAAATGGCTATCAGCTCAAGATTATGCGCAGACTGAAGCTCTCCTGATTCCCTTACAATAAATCCATCGTTATGACTCACTTAGGCGTAACAAATCCCTCTCAGACATACATATAAACTACACTAGACACACACTACACACACAAACAGACACACACTACACATACAAAGATATACACTTACATACCTACACTCTTCACATACCTTTGAATAAATTCCTATTTTAATTTTGTATGTTACCATTAGTTAAGTAAGTTAAGTTTAATTATTGTTTGGTGTTGTAGCCGGATATTTGCTAACTACCTCCAAGTGCACTTAAAATAATGTGTCATTAACGACGAAAAAACTAGATCCCACGACACAGGGTATCCTAGTGTGGGGTCTAGGGTTTCTTGAATGCACTAAATATTTGTATTTTCTTGTGTTATAATTTAAAAAAAAAAATTCTTGTGCTTAATGTATCTAAAGAAAGGTGTCCTAATAAATTTATCTTATCTTATCTTATCTTTCTTTATGATGCCTACGACACGACACATTCAGTCACTTAAATCATATTGATTTCTTGAGAATAAGTACCCTGATAGTCGCAGAGTGCAGTGGTGGTTTAGTGGTATCGGCCACGACTTATAAGTCTTAGTTGTCTTATAGGTCTTGGTTTCAAACCCAGGCAGGCGCTTTACTTTGTGTAAATTATTTCACCATCACTGCTCTCAAAACGGCGAAGGCTAAAACATCCTGAGGCAACCGGCATGTCCTAGAAACAAGAGTTCGAATACACGTGACATCCACCAAACCGCACTAGGCCCGCGTGGTGGGTTAAGGCCCTTTCCCTCTCACAGAGAGGAGGCCTGTGTCCCAACAGTGGGAACATAAAAAAGATAGATGATGATAATGATTATGATGGTTGCAAATCGCCCTGTCCCAAATCTCCCAACGACTAGCGACTTAAGAAGTTTTTATGACGCGATTCTAATTACTGATCAAAATTAGCTGTCTCAAGATTTCAGCCAAAAGACGTCCACCAAGTGTCACCACATCGATAGTCCTGTACGTCTACAGTACGCATCCAGCGTATTCCCGCAGACGTAACCAGGTCATCGGTCCACCTAGAAGCAAGGCCTTCCAACGCTGCGAAAATTTGCAATGATGGAATAAATCGGTCTTATGTGTCTCTTATTATGTTTCTGTAACATTTATTTATCATAACAAAACATAAACGGTAACGAAAACCAAACGCAAACTTTTCCAAACGTAGATTTTCCACAGTAATAGTAATTTTCTTTTTACAAAAACAACAATAACCTTTATCTAAAGTTTTCTCTACAAAACCTGACACGGTATCTCTCACCTGTAATCCCGAAAGCCTCAACCTTATAAATTACACGTTAATCACATACAAACAGAAAGTACACAAGGATTTTCAGCGAGCAAAAAGTTTCACTTAAACACGCTAACACCTCAAACGAGAGCAAACAATTAGTAACATCACAAAGCTTTGAATATGCAGAAATAATGCTTTTCATTATAAAAATCTAACTTTCTAATTAGCCCTTTACGTAGAGAGCGTAAAAACTGTGACCGCAACGCTGTGCTTGGACAAAGTGCTCTTTTACAGACGGTGAGAGTGTGGACTTTGGGACATTTCTTCTTTTGTTTAACATTATAAAATATTTATTTTCTAACTCATTAGTAGTGAGAACAATCTTAACTAGGGATAGGGTTCTAAATGATAAATTATTTTATTTCTGTAAGTTGGTTTGTACAAACACTTTTACATGTCGATCATATTTTTTAAAATTAGATGAGGTCGGTGTTTCCTATATGACTACTCTGAGAAGATAGGCCGAAACAAACTCAGAGGTCACAGTCTCTTTTAAAGTCCAGACAAAATCTTGGTTAGATCATGTGCAGACCATGTAGACTGATCTCTGAAATGGTCTTTTGAAGAAAGAACCAGCCAGATTGAGTGGACCTGTCCAGTCAGTGCACGCATTTGTCAATAACCGAGCAGCTCAACTCAGAATTTAAGGAGCTCAACGATTTGACGAACAATAACAAATAAAGGACATTTGCGTAGGCTGCATAAACTGCCAGACCATGATTAAAAATTAAGATAAAAAAAAATAAAACAAAAAAAAAATTATGATCCACATAGTCTTCACATTCACAATAATTAAAATAAAATAATATAATACTTTCAAAAGCAAATATTCTTGTAATTGAAAAAAAAAAAACTACAATATGTAAAAGGAATTAAGCCATACTTGTAGATGTATCTCAATCAATCACGTCTCAACGACTGAGCTGGTTTAGAACATTGGATAGATTTTATCTCGGTACCACTTTTTTTTTTTTAATTTCTATATTTAAGTGAGCTAAGGCGCTGGATAAAATGTATTCTAACTTCTACTTCTGCTTTCAATCAGCAACAATATTGATTAAGAAGTCGGTAAAATATTGTCATTCATCTTGTACCCAAATAATATTGCATTAAATATGATCTTTGTAATAGTAATTTTGTTTTTTAAATTACTGATACACAGCAAGTATTTTCTTCGTCAGCCCTTTGTAATTCCACAAGACAACTTTCCTTTTTTCTTCCAAACATCTTACCACGCATTCATCAAAAAAAACGCAGTATTCTCAGCCGAAACACATAAAGGCATCACCCACAATATCCAGCGAATAAAGGCCCCTTCTCACACTCCGTTAAGTTCACATTCTAAGTGGTCGCAGTATTTACTAAGCATACATTCCCGTCGGCTCTCATTAAACGAAGCCGGGCGGAACTTTTTACCAGTTTCCAACCATAAAAATGGCTGAAAAATATAGGGCTTAGAGAGTTTTTTTTTATTTAAAACCTGCCCTTTTGAAACCGTGTACGACAATGGGTGTTTATTCGGTTTAATTAATGTTTTTTTTATACATCTGTGGATGACTGGACTGGAATAAAAAAAAAAAAAAAAAAAAAAACAGTGGCGAAAGCCCAAAGTGCTTTGGGCTTTCGCCACTGTTACTATTCCTTTGATAAATACATTTTTGATGGCATGAACTTTGTTGCTCGAAAGATGTAATTAAAAAACTTTTTTACAAAAATTACAACCGACTTCCAAACAAAAACACTACAAGGTGAAAAATAACTTTAATTTCGGAAGTCGGTGTTCCTATTTTTTTTCTTTATATTTTGACATCGACTGCCGAAATTATAGTTATTTTTCACTTTGTAGTGTTTTTATTTGAAAGTCGGTTGTAATTTTTATAAAAAAGTTTTTTATTTTTCACTTTATAGTTGTGGTACTTAATGGACCAGTTATATATGCTAGCAGTTCTATAACCTATAATGCCCAAAGTGAAGCCAGAATATAAACTGCCGAGCAATGAAAAAGTTCCACCCACAAAATACAAAATAATAATAATATAATTAATTAATAATATAATTTATTAAATTAATATTTACGTTTTTAGTTGGTAATATTCTGATGCGCTGTTAAATGTACTTCAATATTGCAGACGGCGTCATTAAGCCAGCCTTTCCAGTTTAGGAGTAATTTGGTGCTATGTCACTGGAACTTTTTCATTGCTCGCGAGTGTATTAACCCAATAACATGAAACTTAAATAAAACCGGTGGAATGAGAATACTCAACAGAGTGAACTGTTCACACCTGTGTACCTTTAAAGCGTACGTGTGCTGTTATGTTATGAAATGGTGTTAACAACAAACAGACATGCGATTGCAGCTATCCCGAGTGATTTGCCGTCATTTATTAAAGAGTTCTGATGTATATCGCCGAAGTTCTTTATCAGATCTTGATGAAAATTAAATGGGACTGCATGACAAGCACCAGCGTTCAAATAAAACGAAGAATTATCAAAATCCATTCATCCAATAAAAAGTTCTGAGGTAACACACATAAAAAAAAGAGTCGAATTGATAACCTGCTCCTTTTTGCGAAGTCGGTTAAAAATATAGGTAGGTTTCCGATTTTTCAGGCTGTGAAATGCCGAGCTCTACTTTAATCTGCTCTTGGGTTTAACTGAAACTGAGTTCAAAAACTGAGCTGGTTTTGGATCCAGACTATAGGTAGAACTTAACAATATTACTTATATTACGCCTACGAGTCTACTGACTTGATGTGACCATGATGTGCTATATGAAGCAATAATGCGAATGTCTCTGGGCAAAGACATGGATGTATTGTCTGAGACATACATACAGCGCTGTGGCTCTGTCTCGCACGCGAGTCCTAGCATTATGCTTAGCGATAACCGTTTTGCGGAGTTTTGACGCATTTTAGTTCTTTATATGGCGCAAAAACAATTCTTTTAAATTCTTTCTTTCTGTTTACTACTTTTTTTCCTTATATTATTGCCAATGATACTTATTTATTATTAATACATTTATTTTAAATATCAAATCCATACACGGTCAATACAATTACACATTGATTAATAGGAATCACAAGATAAAATCGTTAAAACATAGAATTATAAATTATATTATTAAAATTATTTATGGAACCATGTACCAACCAACAACTTATTGTCAATTTTTATTGTTGCCACGAAAAATAAAACACAGCCTATCAACACTACTGTATTATTCGAATTTTGTTTTGAAATCACAATAATATTTTAGCAACACAACAAATAATTTTAACATTTCATATTTCATCCCGCCCGAGCAGTTTTATCACTCAACACAAAAGTAAAGGCGACGGCCTGTAAAATTAGAGGTTTTTAAAATCCAATTTTAATATGTTAATGTGGGTTATGGTGGTGTGTTTTTGTTATTTTTTTACTAATTATAAACGTTGTTTTGATGTGAAAGATTTGCATGGACAGTTTTTTGTGGTGTTATTTCTTGTGTTTTTTTTTATTTTTGTTTGAAATCTAAACTAATGAGGATGTAAAATCGTTTGTTTCTGGGTGATTATCTCTGTAAGAACGTATTTTTTCAGTTAACAACAATATAATAATAATAAATTAATAATAATTCTCCTGGCAAAATGCACGGTTCCTGTGACCACTGTACCGAAGCTTTGAATATTGTTACTAGGAAACAGAGAAAGAGTGTGGTGTAGCTACCACGTGGAGACTGTACTTGTGGTTGATCTTTGCTAAATAGAGTTAGTTTGCCAATTTGCATTACTTTAAGCAAGTTAAGTTAATAAATAGGGTGATTCCCTTTTCCATATTTCTATTAATTTTGGATGCCTCTTTTTCTTTAAGTATTCTTAAAGTAGAACTCTCAATACAAATTCTATGGCCGCGTTCCAAATGTGACATTGGCAACAGAGGTTGACAACCCACGACTGATTTATTTTATCAACTAAAAATATGTTCGAGCTCATAAAACTGAATACTTACAAAATAAGAACACAATAAAAATTTAGCTCGTGGAACAGGTACAAAAACATATTTATCTCCTTTGAAAAATCTTCACAGAAAAATAACAACAAATAAAGAAAGAAACAAAATTACAGTATTTTCCTTCTATCCGAGTAACCGGAAATAATCTAAACAATTCGTTTAAAGTCCATACGAAATGTTGGAGACAAATAATTTTATTACTTTTAAATCTTACAGACGGTACAGCCAGTAAAACTAATTAAAATGGAGCCGAAACAAAAACTCCGTGAAGCTTAAACAGCCAAGATAAATTACTAAGTTTGTCTCTAAAAATACTTTTTTGCTGCCAGTGCAAGTGTTTGCTTACTGTTGAAAGTAGTATTTCGTACTGTTTTGCTAACTTGGCATATTTTTATAGCTGACCCGACAAACATTGTTTTGCCATATAAATTATTACAAAGGTTCCCAAAAATTTTGCAGGTACTAAGTATTATAGTATGACAACTGTCCTTTAATAATGGAATAGTTTTTACAGGTAACACAATGGTTGTTGTTGGCGGGAGCTCGTGACACGTGTTGAATACTACTGATTTATATGAGATCATTTAACTGTACGTGAGAAATATCTTGAGCAAAATGGCACCTACCTACCCTACCCTACCCTACCTTCCCTACCGTACACACCTACCTGCCCTACCCTACCTACTAACCTACCCTACTCGATCTACCCTACCTATCTACCGACCTACCATACCTACACACCTACCCTACCTACCAACCTACCTGCCCTACTCTACCCTACCCTACATATCTTTTTTTTTTTTTACCCTACATTCGTTTTTTTTTTTTATATCCTACATACCTACCTACCCTACCCTACTCTACATACCTACCTACCCGACCGTACCCTTCCCTACCCTTCCATACCCTACCCTACCCTATATACCTACCTACCCTACCGTACCTTTCCTATCCTACCCTACCGTACACACCTACCTGCCCTGCCCTACCTACCAAACTACCCTGCTCGACCTACCCTACCCTACCTATCTACCCACCTACCCTACCTACCAACCTACCCTACCTACCAACCTACCCTACCTACCAACCTACCCTACCTACCAACCTACCCTACCTACCAACCTACCCTACATACCAACCTACCCTACCTATAAAACCTACCCTACCTACCCTACATCATCAGCCTTTTAATGTTCCCACTGGTGGGACACAGGCCTCCTCTCATAGAGGGAGTGGGCTATAATCCACCACGCGGGCCCAGTGCGGATTGGTAGATGTCACATGTCTTTGAATTTTTGGTTCTAGGACATGCCGGTTTCCTCACGATGTTTTCCTTCACCGTTTTGAGAGCAGTGGTGATGAAATAAATTACACTGCTCTTCACTGGGCCACCACTGCTCTTCAATGGGCCACCACTGCTCTTCACTGGGCCACCACTGCTCTTCACTGGGCCACCACTGCTCTTCACTGGGCCACCACTGCTCTTCACTGGGCCACCACTGCTCTTCACTGGGCCACCACTGCTCTTCACTGGGCCACCACTGCTCTTCACTGGGCCACCACTGCTCTTCACTGGGCCACCACTGCTCTTCACTGGGCCACCACTGCTCTTCACTGGGCCACCACTGCTCTTCACTGGGCCACCACTGCTCTTCACTGGGCCACCACTGCTCTTCACTGGGCCACCACTGCTCTTCACTGGGCCACAACTGCTCTTCACTGGGCCACCACTGCTCTTCACTGGGCCACCACTGCACCTACCCTACATACCTATATACCTAACTACCAATATCTTTTTTTGGTCTTAAAACGTCTTCGCATTGCCTTTCTAATGAAACCGGTTTGGGGCATATCGGTTGGTATATATGATGATACATTTTTTGTACTTTATTTATTAGAATAGGATGAATTTCAGAAAAATCTGCAATGCCATCTACTGGCAATACCGGAACCAGAATACAACGCCATCTTCAATTTGTGTGTGCTTTGTTTCTATCATGTATCAGAGATGGCGCTGTGTTCGCAAAAGGTATGGGTTTTTTTTATCGTTATTTTTTCTATCCCGGACGCAGATAAAGCCAAAAACACAAAAATTATGAATATTGGTCCAGCCGTTCTTGAGTTATAAATAGTGTAACTAACACGACTTTCTTTTATATATATAGATATATATATATAGTATATCCTGCAGAAATTCAGTTTTGTATGTATGTTTTGCTATTTGTAAATGTTTCATAATGCCCACTATACGGAAATGATACGCTTTTTGTTATTTACTTTTGTTATAGGCCAGTGGATATGTTTCTGTATGATTTCCAATGTGTCTTAACAAATATCCATGTAAGTACCCATAGACAGCCTGTTGTACAACCTCCTGATAATATATTGGTAAGTGTCAATCTAGACACGGTAGAACCGGCCACTACGTTCATTTCTAACAAATCCATCTGAGTGACCACAAACAAAGCATAAGCCAGCTTTAAAAAAAATACTTTTAATTTTCCTCAACAAAAATAAATAAACAAAACAAAGCAACAAGATACGAACCGGAACAAAACTCCAAGCGACCAGCTCCAAGAACATACAACATTTCCTTTATTACCATACATTTTGGACATCACTCGGTCTGTTTGTCCGACGTTGGGCACAAAAGAGGCTGAAATTATCGCTTCCGGCCGGAACTTGGGGTACGGAACCACCCCTTTAGCTAAAAGACGGTTAAAAGCCGTTGCTGCTTCGTTTCGGGTGTAATTGAGATGAGTATGTTGTCTTATGGGTTTCCACTTGTGACGTCACAAGATATGTTTTGTTAAGGATATGGGTAATTTAGGGAGCGATGTTTTGGTAGGTGAATGTGTATTTTGGAATGACATATTTCATACTAATCCCTAATTAACTTATGATACGGTTTTTGATAGTTTTCATAATATGAGATTCTAATAAAAAGGTATGGATTGAATTGTGTTGTATTGCGGGTGGAAAAAATGATTTACCATCTCCTGAAGAAAGGTAGGTACGAATAAGATTGTTTCAGTTGAAAAATGGAATAATATTTTTCCCGAATTTTCAAAATGTTTCAAGTTATACCTACAAAACAACAATAGTCTTCTAATTTACCAAGAGATTTGTCTATTTTTGTCTCATAATCCGTACTGGCCAGTATAGTGACTTAAAAAATTCCGTACATCGCCATATTCGCTGGGTAAGACAAACAAAACTGATATTGGACCCGAATGTGGCTAGACTTTATTGGGGAACTTCTAAAAAATTCTCTCTTGGTGTAAGCCTTATATTTTTTGTTTTTATTTTATATAGTCCGAAAAACACTTCGAATCAGGGGTTATAAACACAATATAAAATTCTTAAATTATTATTGGAATTCTTCGTTATGAATCAGCAGTTTCTCAGTATTGTTGTTATGAATCGGCAGTCGGGTAATTAACCCGACTGCCGAAGGAGGGTAATGTGTTTATGAGTCTATGTATGTATGTATGTATGTATGTATGTTTGTTCCTATGTGGCGTTCTAGAGACCAAACGCGTTGGCCGATTTTGATGATTCTTACGTCAATGGATTCGTCTTAACCCAGCGAGTGTCACTGGCTACATAAAAATTGGAAAAGAAAAAAATGGCAGATTTTGGGCGCCATTTTGTGGGGCAAAATTTTTTTTTCTTCCAAACCCATCGTGTGCGATATCAAAATAAAGGGTTTTAAAAGGTGATTTCAAAAATATAAAACACTTATATGTTTAAATGTACCTAATAAACTAAAAAGATGTAAATAAAAAAAATTAACTCAAAAAATCGTAAAACCCGACTGCTTACAAAGCGAACTAACAAGACTTAAACAAGAAGAAAATCATGCTGTGCAGTCGGAGGATACATCTGGTTTTGGTCAGCCAGCTCGCGAATATGTATCCACCGACTGCACAGCATGATTTTCTTCTTGTTTAAGTCTTTTTAGGGTACTTATTATAGAACCCTGCATCCTACTTTATTATTTTCTGTTTTTTTTAATTAGATACAGTACCTAAGACCCTAGACAAGTGACATTCTATCATCGAAAGCGTGGCGATAGCGATTGGGATGGACAAGCGAAATAAAAAAATCACCTGATCAATCCCTTACATTTTGACATTTCGACTATCGCCTTCGGGTGAAAATACGGGGAAAAGGAATTTTCCCAGATATGAGACCTAGCTAGATCGATTTTTCACCCCTGAAAACCCCTATATTGCAAATTTTATCGAAATTGTCAGAGTTGTTTTCGAGTACATGATTACTGATTACAAATAATTATATAAATATATACAAATATTGCTGAGCCGATTACAAAAATGCTTTCACGGATTGAAAGCTTTACTATCTCTGCATGCCATACACTTTTCATTCCGAAAAAATGCACGGTTGCTGGCAAATTGGCCACGGATGCGAAGCAGCGGTAAAAGATAATTAAAATAATATATTTAGTATATATATATTACAGTTAAAACCAGTTTTTAGATAGAACACGTTTTCCCTAGTTAGAAGTAGTTTTTATTTTATTTTAGCCTTTGTTAAAACTAGAATTAACTAATGCTCAAAATTTTATATCAGATAAATGCCCAGTAAGAATAGACAATGTGATAAAAACTATTATAATGTTATATTTTAATATTGACATTGGTTTTAATATAGGTAATAGGAATAGGTAAGTACGATTACTATTTAAACAACAAAGTCGACGGAACCCTGCTGCGCGGAGCTCCTATTTCTGTCTGCAGGGTCTAAAGTAACCTAACATGAAGGAGATAATATGAGCTGAGTTTGCTCGCCGCTCACTTCAGCTCCCGTCATCTCCTTCGTACCTAACCTATGCTTGTCGGGATGCCTTAAGCTCCCGAGCTCGCTTCGCTCGCTCTTGGACTAATTCATTGACCATAACTACTGCTAGTTTTAACTAAAGCTCGGAATGACAACTAATTTTATTTGAAAATCAAATATATCAGTGGTAAATTATAGTTTTGATTAGATATTTCTAGTTTTAACCAAGGCACTTAGGAAAACTAGTTCTAACTAGGGAAAACGCGTTCTATCCAAAAACTGGTTTTAACTGTAACATATACATACTAAATATATTATTTTAATTATCTTTTACCGCTGCTTCGCTTCCGTGGCCAATTTGCCAGCAACCGTGCATTTTTTCGGAATGAAAAGTGTATGGCATGCAGAGATAGTGAAGCTTTCAATCCGTGAAAGCATTTTTATAATCGGCTCAGCACTTCAACGGATTACGTCGTGCCTACATACAAACAATTTTACCAGTTATTGGTAGTATTTGAAGTAGTGTATGAACGCAAACAAAGCATAAGGATTTTCCAAAGATCGCAGCAGGTGGCGTTCTGTTCCATGGTCCATGGAAAGAAGGCGAGGGATGCCAAGGGTTTGTCTATTATATAGGTAATACTAGTTTAGACTTTTTCTTCTTAGTCGAATCGATAATTCCAAATTAAATATGTTTTAACCCAAATTTAGCAACCTCGTTAGCGTCAATATTTGCCTCGTAAAAATCTTTAAAGGTACAGGTGTAATATTATGGCACAGAGAGTGTTAAGACATGACTAGCGCTCGCCGCATTCCCTGCATGCCGGCCGACCGCGGTGGAGTGGCGGGTGCGGATGGAGCGCTCGACCTGCGAGCTAGCACCAGCCAGTCCAGCTGAGCTGATCACTGCATCATTCACCACCGTTCTGATAGCACAATTCACTTTCGCCTTCAACCTAATCTTTTAACTGTCGACCGTTGTTATCTTTGTGCAAATATAAACCTGAAAAACACCAAAAAAAAAAGGTAAGACATCACTAACGCTCGCCGCCATCCCTACACGCCGGGCGACCACGGCGGAGCGGCAGTTGCGGAGGGGACGCTCGACGCGCACCGGCCAGTCCAGCTGATCACTGCCCTCAATCTGCATCATTCACCGCCCTCAAGAGGTGAGCCATTGTTTAGGACTTAATTCAACAATCGCACTGTACCTCCATCTGACTAAGTTGTGCCTGGAGCGCCCAGTACCACCACCAAAGGCTCTTATCAGAGCCACTACAATCGGAATACGTTAATACCAATCGGAATACATAAATTTGTTTAGACGAATACTTAATATTCGTCCCGTATTGAGAATAAAGTATATCGAATATCCAACAATCAAAACTCTAAACCACAATCTTGCATTGACATCAGTAAATACGTGGTGTCCAACTATGACTTCGTATTCAGGACGAGACTGTACAGGGCAGGGTTTACGTAAAGTGCTGACTGTGTCACCGGCTGTATGATCCGTCCGGACATTTAGAGGCACGGGCGGATTGTCCTGATTCACGTGAGATTGAAGGACGCACGCATGGGTGAGTAGTTGCTGGTGATGGGAAGCTGAGAACATTTTGTGATAGATAAAAAAGTTTATATCGCTATCATTGTAGCTATCTGCAACCACTACAAGCGTAGTGTAGTGTAGTCACCACTACAAGAAACCATAAGTCAAGACAAGCCAATATGGTCGGTATTCATTCTGACAATTTATTTTAGCACGCTGTGTGCAAATTTGGTTCTCAAAATGACTTGATGAAAATTTTGAATACGATTGTGTGTGACTTAAAGACTGGGGCAAGACCAAAGAAACGATGGATGAATTAGATGTGAAATTATTTATGTCTAGAAAAAGGTTACTTTGATAACAACTTATAGTGAAATATTAAAAAAAGAAGACATGTTGCGGCAGTCCCAAATAAATTGGGAGAGGATTAACACTTTTGCACACCGTCACAATCAGCCATTGTGGCTTTAGAATATAGGGTATTATTTATTTTGTAGCGAGTAGGCAAGTTCACTGGCACGACTCAACGCAGCACGAGAACATTTTAGTATAAATCGGTAGGTTGAATGCAAAATTATTATTGTTGCCTACCGTCTAAGTTGAATATAACTCTGTCGCTCTCGCTCAGTATTTTATTTCTTTGCTTACCGATAATTACCGCAGTGGCTACAAAGCTAATATTTATATAATATTGTAAGTAGTATACTACTTCACTGGTGACCAACGACGTTCGTTCCGGATTGAGGAATTGAAAAACTGAAGCCTGTGCCTCATCAGTTATGCAGGACAAAATGGCATAGGACAAGGATTCCTTCATGACATACCGGGTGGGGGTTAAGGCTCCGGCATTCAACGCCGAGGATCCAGTATTATGGTTCGCGCAGATCGAAGGTCAGTTCATCCTCTCCAACATTACCATAGACAGCAAGAAATTTTACCACGTTCTGGGTCAGCTGGAACCTCAACACTCAGCACAAGTACGTGACCTCATAATCAGTACCCCCACCACCGGCAAATACGAGAAGCTGAAGGCAGAGCTGATCAAGCGGTTGTCCGCCTCACAGGTTAAACAGCTGCTCATGCACGAGGAGTTGGGAGACAGGAAGCCCATGCTATTCCTCCGCCACCTGCAACAGCTGGCAGGACAAAGACATGGCACGGAAGCTGGAGGTTATGAGTGCACAGTTCAGTCATAGGTCACCGCGTTCCCGGTCTAGAGGCAGGTACAGCCAGAATTCGCGCCCCAAAGACGACTGGTACTGCAACTACCATCACCGATTTGGCGATAACGCCCGCAGATGCATACAACCGTGAGCCTATGTATATTTACGACTACCTCGCAATATCGAGGCGCCTGTTCATTACGGATTGCAACTCGAAGATACAATATCTCATAGATACGGGTACAGATCTGTGTGTCTTCCCACGATCCGCTGTTCAAGAGCCCCGCATGAAGACAAAGTAAGAGTTGTTTGCAGCAAATGGGTCAGTCATCAGCACATATGGTTTTCTTTCTCTGACAGTAGACTTTGGACTTCACCGCACATTCACATGGAGGTTCATAATTGCTGATGTCACCAAGATCGGATTCGATTTTTCGCTTACTACAATCTGATTGTTGACTGCCGAAACCAACGCCTCATAGATAATCTGACGTCACTGACGATCCAGGCACCACAATCTATATCTACCGAAGTCATTAAGTCAGTCCGCACCATAGCTGAAGACAGCAGCTACCACCGCATCTTGAAGGAGTACCCTGACCTCACTCGTCCTGCTGGTAAGCCAGGGGCACCAAAGCACAATATGCTGCACTATATACGCACCACGCCAGGACCACCGGACTCTAGCCGTCCCCGTCGTTTGGACCCACAACGCCTCAAGATAGCGAAGAACGAATTTGAGGAGAGCTGCAAAATGGGACAGCGCGCCCTTCAGAAAGCGCCTGGTCCTCGCCACTACACTTAGCGCTCAAGAAGAATGACGGGTGGCATCCATGTGGAGACTATCGAGCTTTAAACGCACGAACTAATCCAGATGTCTACCCTATCAGGCACCTGCAGAACTTCACTCACGAGTTGGCGGGCAGTACCATCTTTTCCACCATAGACTTGGTGAAGGCTTACAACCAGATCCCGTTCTTTGAAGAAGACACACCCAAGACGGCGATAACAACACCATTTGTTTTGTTTGAGTTCCCATGAGACCTCTGAACTTAGAAATGCAGCCCAGACCTTCCAGAGGTTCATGGATTCACCAGCAGCACCTCAAACAAGTGTATTTTCGGCCAAGCAGAGGTGATGTTCTTGGGATACAAAGTCTCCGCGTCAGGCACTCAATCTCCTGCCTGCAAGGTCCTTGCCATTCTAGACTTCCCTGCGCCTAAGACGGTAAAGGAACTAAGGCGATTCCTTGAAATGATCCATTTTTATCGCCGATTCATTCCGGGAGCAGCTTCCAACAGGCGCTTCTCAACAGCTTGCTCGCAGGTCCTAAAGTCAAAGGATCGCATCCAGTCAATATGTCATCAGAGCTGCTAGAAGCTTTCAACAGCTGCAAACAGAGCCTTTCAGAAGCCACACTCTTGGTGCATCCAGACGCTTCCGCAGAGCTGAACATCTTCACGGATGCTTCTGATACCGCAATCGGAGCAGTACTGCAGCAGCGAAGGAAGGTGGAATGGCAGCTACTGGCATTATTTTCGAGGAAGCTCAGCCCTTCGCAGAAGAAGTACAGCCCGTACAATCGAGAGCTGTTGGCAATATATGAGGCAATCAAATAATTTCGCTACATGGTGGAGGCACGCGCATTCCACGTGACAACGGACCACAAGCCGCTGACGTATGCGTTCGCAAACCCACGCTCAAACTGCCCTCCCCGTCAATTTAGGTACCTGGATTATATAGGCCAATTTACGACCGATATCAGGTACATAGCCGGTAAGGACAACGTGGTGGCAGACACCCTTTCGCGCATTACGAGCTTCATCTGCCCTTAGATTACCAGTACCTGGCCAAGGAACAGCAAACCGACCCCGAAA
Organism: Orthosia cruda; assembly: GCA_964057195.1. Lineage (NCBI taxonomy): Eukaryota > Metazoa > Arthropoda > Insecta > Lepidoptera > Noctuidae > Orthosia > Orthosia cruda. Next base: position 44,125,535 of record OZ059828.1, on the reverse strand, counting down.
TGCAGAACTCGCTGAAAGAAAGATGATCCATCTTTGAAGCTGAGGAAGTTGAAACTTCCCGAATCTAATGTCGAGATCTACTGCGACGTAACGGGCACTCCACGCCCATTTATTAAAAAATCGTTCCGCAAGCAGGTATTCACTTCCCTTGATAACCACAGCCATCCTGGACGAAAAGTAGGTAGTGTACAGATGGTCACTGAAAGGTTTGCTAGGCCAGGAGTTAGAAAGGACTGCAGAAAAATGGCAAAGGAATGTGAAGCTTGTCAGAAAAGCAAGGTGTTATAGCGGTTTGAGAAACCTCTTCATCCTTGTGTCTATCATGTAAAGTGGACTGTATTTGAAGGGTTCTGGCAATAGTGCGTTGAAAATAAGCGGGAAAATATTCACGGATCAATTCGGGCGATCTAGTATGGAAATGAGGGAAGTAGTACGCCTTACCTTGTAGTGGTCGATGCCAGCCCACGTGTGGCAGCGAGCTGGTGTTCTTCTACTCCAAAATGGCTCCTTCAGGATCCACACACTTCACACAATTGTTTTATATCCGCGAGGCGGGTTATTAGACACGGTTCACAAGGTTCTCTGCAATCTAACTAATTAGATGCATCAGTCTCCAGCCAGGTGGCTTGGAAAGCTGACGGTTGAGATACGAGGCCCGTTCATGTTGAAGTTTCGGTTCGTTCTGGCGACCTGTCATTAAGGCGTACATAAAGGGAAAAGGAATGAGGAAGGAACGAGATAATTAGGATATCGATCGCCCGCGAAATCTCAAATGCGTTTGTCTATGTGTTTTCGGTCATTGATTTATGACATTTACAAGAGATGGCGCTACCATTTTCCCGGCCTTAAAGGGTCACCTTTAATGAAAATTAAACTTAGCCCTATGAGGTGTACTACCGTATACCTATTCAGCAATACGGACTAAGATGCGGATTTTTACATTTCAATTATTAAGATTTAAGATAAATACTGCGAGTTGCATAATACATTAAGTTGCATACCTATAGTTAAATTTTAATAGAAAATTATGTTGCGTCGCTAACTAAATAAAACTAAGAGACCTAACTATCAAGCCAGGCCTTATTGAGTCGGTAATGGACACAGACGCACAACAGGGCGCACATAGCTACCCTTTGCGGTCTTCACAGTAACAACACGGGTTGTACCGTCCTTGGAGGTATGCAATTTATCAATAATGCCTAACGGCCATGAAAGGGGCGGAGAGTTATCAGTAATGATAACTACAATAGTACCCTCTTGTATAGAAGGTGCAGGACTATTCCATTTGGATCTAGCCTGAAGTTGATGTAAGTATTCTGAACGCCAGCGCTGCCAGAACGACTGCACCAGTTTGTCAAGTAGAGTATGTCGCTGAAGCAAGCTGAGCGAGTCTGCTTCAGGAGCGAGAAGGGACAACAATGGCGCGGTGTGCAAGAAATGCGCAGGGGTCAGTGCTGATGGTTCAGTAGGGTCACTACTCAAAGCAGTAAGTGGCCGCGAATTAACTAGAGCCTCAACTTGACTAAGGACAGTTATAAGTTCCTCGTAGGAGAGGATTTGTTGACCTATAACTTTAAAAAGGTGAGTTTTAACTACCTTAACCATACTTTCCCAACATCCTCCAAAATGTGGGGAAGCAGGCGGAATAAACTTCCAATCTATATGATTGAAGGAAAGGTCTTCCTCAAGATGAGGACGAAAATCTTTAAGAAATTTGTGAAGGTCGCGTAAATAAGAACTTGCACCTACGAAACAAGTACCGTTATCGGTATATAAGCATTTAATAGGACCGCGTCGCGAAAGAAAGCGTTTTAAGGCTGCAAGGAAAGTCACTGTACTTAAATCTGTAGCCACTTCAATGTGCGTGGCACGCGTCGTCAAACACGTAAAAATGCAGAGCCAAGCCTTACGGCTCTTAACACCTCGACCACGAAATGGTGTGTACTGCAGCGGGCCTGCATAGTCACAGCCGGTGTGAGTGAACGCCTTGTCGACTTGGTTAACACGCTGGCTAGGTAGATCTGCCATAAGTGGAAGAATAGGACGCGGGCGGAACTTAAAGCAAGTGTTACAGTTGTGGATTCTGTGACGAATTATTCGACGTGCAGCTAAAATCCAATAATTATGCCTGAGTAAGGACATAAGCAACTCCGGACCGGCATGAAGATGTTTCTTGTGACAAAAGTCAACAAGAAGATCAACAATATGGTCATGACGTGGTAGAATACAGGGATGTTTATATTCGTAGGGTTCGTCCGAAATTGTGAGACGACCACCAACTCGTATGATGCCGTGCTCATCGAGAAACGGCTTAAGCTTATGGATGGCGGGAGTACATGGTTTATTGTTTTTTAAATTTAAAATATCGTTACGGAAATGAACATCCCGTACAGCTCGCAGCAATTTAATTTCTGCATATTTCAGATCAGAGCTTGATACAGTACGTGCACTAGGCAGTTGTCTTAAAACTTATAGACGTAAACAATAGCGCGTAGCAACTTAGACCACGACGAAACACGTAGTGCTAGCGCGTAAATTGGTGATTCCGTAACCTCAGAAACCACGGCATGAGCGACTGATTTCTGTTCGGGTACGCCCTCATGCAGTGCATTGTGTTCGAAAGTATGTATGGGCCACTCAGCTGGGTCATGAGAAACCCACGATGATCCACGATACCACAATGGATGCTGCAAGAGCTTAGCTGGCGTGACACCACGAGACAGACAATCAGCGGGGTTCTCAGTACCTGCGACATGGTTGAAACAATTAGCGGGTATAAGCTCTATCAGCTTAGTAACCCGATTGGCAACAAAAGTTTGCCAGCGGTGCGGTGAGAAATTTATCCAGGCGAGCACTACTTAAGAGTCAGTAAACGCGTATACCTTATGGATGCGGTAGTGGGGCGATATTGTGTCTTGTACCTTGCGAAGCAACTTAGACAACAGTAGGGCCGCGCACAACTCTAGTCTAGCCACCGAAATGGTTTTCACAGGTGAGACTTTAGACTTCGCACTAACTAACTGCACGGAGTAGTTAGAACCATTGTATATTTGCATTTATACGACTCCACCGTAAGCACGCTCGCTGGCGTCAGCGAAACCTACTAAATTCATGGTGCATCCGTCGACCAACCCCAGATGACGCGGGATAATAATTTCATTAAGCGTAGAAAGCTTAGTACAAAACTGCTTCCAAGCGGTGACTATATGTTCAGGTGGTATGTCGTCCCAGTCACACTTTGCTAGCCAAAGTTCCTTACTTAAGAGCTTAGCGTACAGAATAGTGGGGGCGACAAAACCCATTAAGTCCCATAGCCGAGCCACGGTGGAAAGCATGGTTCGCTTGGTACATTTATCATCTGGTGTGGTGACGTCAAAGCGGAAACTGTCACAAGACTTGTCCCAGCGTAAACCCAGGACCTTATGCGGTATAGACTTCTCATACTCGATATCGGGCGAAGCCTTATGAGTATCAGGTATGTGTGCGAGAACCTCTTTCGAGTTACTTGTCCATTTGACAAGGTCGAACTGGCCTCGCTTGAAGAGCTGAATAAGCTCATCACAAAGCGAAATTGCTTGCGGTATGGACATGACACTACAGGCAATGTCATCCATATATAGGGCGGAAGAAGCAGCAGCAGACGCTGCAGGGAAATTATCGCCTTCATCAGCGACTAACTGGCGGACTACACGTAACGCGTGATATGGACTAGACTTAAATCCGAAGCAAACACGATTAAATTGGTAGACCATTATAGGTTCATGTTTACTGAATCTGTAAAAGATGCGTTGAAATCTACGGTCCGATTCACGAACGCCGACATTGAGAAACATTTGGCGGCAATCAGCAGACAGGGCTATTTGAAAGAGTCGAAAACGAATTATAATATTAAATAAATCACCCTGTAGATTGGGGCCTGCATGTAGAATGTCATTAATCGACTGTCCCGATGTAGTTCGACTACTAGCGTCTAAAACCACGCGAAGTTTAGTGGAAGTCTTATCTTCGCGAACGACACCGTGATTCGGAATGTAATATGACAGATTAGAAACGTTGTCATCTTTTAAAACCGGACTCAAATATCCCTTATTTATGTAGTCCGACATGACGTCAAGCGCTGCGTAACCCTAAGGACGCATCAAGTTTGCGCTCCAAACAATGAAAACGCCTAAGTGCGGCAGCGTATGAGTCGCCTAGCGAATAAGGGTCGTCGCAAAATGGCAGCGACACAATATATCTACCACTGTCATCGCGAACAGTGGTAGCGCGAAAATGTTCTTCGCACTCGAGATCCTTACGGCTCTGCGAGGGCGAGGCGGAAATTTCTTCAAGCTCCCAGAATCGCTTGAGAAACGAATCTAAACTGGGATCTTGAAGAACAGAACAACATGAAGTTGTACTCGTACAGTGTGAAGTATGTGCCGTAGGTACGGAACCCATAACCACATACCCCAACACAGTTTCAATAGCAGGAGGTATATTATATTGCTCGCTATGCACTATGTTAGGCAAAAGCAAGCGCGGGAATATAGCAGCACCAATCAAAACATCGATACCGCTCGGCTCCGCAAACTTCGAATCTGCGAGCGGTAATGTTTTGAGATGTGTAAGTTTAGAGACATCGACGAGAGCGGTCGGCAATGTCTCCGTTATACGTTCAACAATAAGCGAAGAAACGTTAAAATTAATATCATTACTAAAACGAGAATATAATTTAATATCTACGGAACCTTTAACTGGTTTTCCGACCCACCGATTCCTTTAACTATTAAATTAGAAGTATGAAAGTTCTTCCAAAGTCCTAGACGCTTAAAACATTCAGAAGTAGTAAAATTACTTTGAGATGCGCTATCTAGTAAACAACGTATTATGTGCGGCTTATCATTTACATCGTAAATTACGACTTGAGCAGTAGCGAGCAGAACGGTTGTATACGCCGTACATTGCGGGCTATCTCTCGCCGACGGCGACGCCGCAACGCACCGAGAGTCAATCGAACGCGATCGAGCGGCGCCAGCGACAGAGGTCGTACACAACGATACCTCAGACTGTGAGGTAATAGAAGGTACAGTCGGCATAGGCGATGGGACCGGATTCGGCTGTGACGTCACTACAGTTGATAATTGCGGGTTTTTATTAAAATGTAACAATGTATGATGACGTTGATTACATGCGCGACACTTTAATTTAGAAGAACAGTTAACCGTTTTATGTTTAATACTCAAACAATTGACACAAGCATTGTTGTCTTTCACACATTTGAAACGAGCTGTCGGAGTCAAATTATCAAAAGCGGGACATTTATATAAGTGTTCATGGATATATGCTTCGCACAGACACTTGTTTGAATTATTTAACTCAGAGCAAGCTACATAGGATTGTGGATTAGGGGCGGTCATTTTATTATTAAAACTACGCGATTTATTAGACTTATGTCTATTGTCCGAACTATTAGGCTTATTATTGTTGGCTAAGGGTGGTTGGGTATTACGGAATATTCGACACTGATCATTGATGAAGGTGACAAAACTATCTAGAGTGGGAATCTTACGATTACGTTCTGTCATCTCAAAAGCGCGAATAGTTTCAGTGTCAAACTTTTTTATTGCTAGGTGCAATAAAATGAAATCCAGAAGGTCAACTAATTTTAGATTCTTTAGGGAATTAATTGCGGTGATGAACTTGTCCACGAATAGCTGGTAATTCGAAACAGACGCGGGACCGGATAATTTAAGATTTAAAGCTTGATCCAAATAGGTAGACGCGAGGACACGAATATCCTGGTACCTATCGAGGAATGCCTGGAACATGACTTGGTAATTCTCAGCACACGGTGTGACTCCCGCGAACACAGACTGTGCCTTCGGCGACAGCTTACCTATTAAATAGTACAACCTGTCTGCATCCGTCAGCGACTTATTGTCATGAACTGTAGATTTAAAACTTGCATAAAATAATGGCCAGTTTCGTATATCACCGTCGAACGACATGAGTTCGATTGGCGGCAACCTTGGTCTACATGTTGCGGAATCACTCATACTGTGCCTCCCGGACGGCTTATCTTCCAATTGAGACATCACACGTTTCACGGAACAATACATATCCTCGAATGAGGCGTAGGCTTGATAGCTAGGCTTCGCATCGGGATATACAGCCAGTAACCTAGCATTATAATCATCCAATAATCTATGAAAGTCCGTTCGAATATCATCTATTGTTACACAAGAACTGAGAAAGCCTTCTCTCACCGATTCGGAAGTATTAGCGACTTTAGAGCGATCATAAATTGACTGAATACGCTCGAAAAGTATGTTACGCTTAGCTTCTAAAATCACCAACTGTTGATCTTCCGAAGAAGCGATTGCTTTCGCATCACGCGGCATTGTTATGTTATGTAGTTACAAATAACCACACAAACAAAACAATGTACGGTAATTATTTAAACGAACAACTATATGTAGAAAAGTAATACTACTGATTGTGACTGTACTGTGACAACGGGTTTCGCAATATTTGCGTAATAACGAAATAAGTTTTTTCGTAGTACCCACTAACCAAAGTAATTAGATAGTACAAAATGTTAATAGCATTACTATCCTAACCAGTTTTATTGCTAAGTTTGAATATTGTTTAAGATAAATGAATAGGTATAAATATGCAACTTATAGCCCGCAATCGTCTAAACGTATTCGGTAAAGTTATGATATTTATACTGCGTAGGTACCTACAAGTAGTACACCTATTTTATTTTTCTCTTATAGAATGAATGTCTACCCCGCGGTATTCGGAAAGTAACTTATTCCTAACAATTTATAATTGGAGGTAGGTGATTCCTATAAGGGCGGTTAAACTAAAAGACGCTTGAAATATGGAAATTTACAATACGACAAGTTAGTTTTAAATAAGAATTATTTTTAATAATAGCAGATACGTAATTATGAACCTGCTATAGCGGCGTTGATGGAACCACGTATTGGGTTTACAACTTGATTATGTGGGTAGGCGGCTAGGTGCCACGACCCTAGTAGGAATTTATGATTGATTCCTACGTAAGAAATAAAGGAAAATGGCTATATTATAGTAATATATCCGGCTCGAAGGACCAAAAATGTTATAGCGGTTTGAGAAACCTCTTCATCCTTGTGTCTATCATGAAAAGTGGACTGTATTTGAAGGGTTCTGGCAATAGTGCGTTGAAAATAAGCGGGAAAATATTCACGGATCAATTCGGGCGATCTAGTATGGAAATGAGGGAAGTAGTACGCCTTACCTTGTAGTGGTCGATGCCAGCCCACGTGTGGCAGCGAGCTGGTTTTCTTCTACTCCAAAATGGCTCCTTCAGGATCCACACACTTCACACAATTGTTTTATATCCGCGAGGCGGGTTAATAGACACGGTTCACAAGGTTCTCTGCAATCTAACTAATTAGATGCATCAGTCTCCAGCCAGGTGGCTTGGAAAGCTGGCGGTTGAGATACGAGGCCCGTTCATGTTGAAGTTTCGGTTCGTTCTGGCGACCTGTCATTAAGGCGTACATAAAGGGAAAAGGAATGAGGAAGGAACGAGATAATTAGGATATCGATCGCCCGCGAAATCTCAAATGCGTTTGTCTATGAGTTTTCGGTCATTGATTTATGACATTTACAAGAGATGGCGCTACCACAAGGTGACACGCCATACCACAGCCCCATTACAGGCATTCAAACCACCATCAGCACGCTTTCACCATATCCACCATGATTTGGTTGGTCCCTTACCGTTGTCTTCTTCTTCTTTTCGTGTCGATAATCTCAAATTTGTACTCAACTATACTCATATTTTGTCTGACCAGTATGTAGCTACCTGGACCGCTCTGTCATTTGCCACGTTCAGGTCCTGAAAGGTGCAGGCGGCTGGGCAGGAAGGGCAGACAAGACTGGGGTGCATGAAAGGAGCCTCCCCGAGCGGCGTTAAACATATCCTCTTGCGATCCTAAACGCCCGGCGCACCCTGGACATCTAGCACCCGGTAACGCAGGGTCTAGCCATCAAATATTTTCACCACGTTGACTTAAACACAAACGTTGTCTTCTAACCACGGGTAACTCACGATCGTCGACCGCGCAACCCGTTGGCTCGAGGCGTACCCACTGCAGGACATTACCGCAGAGACCTGCACCGCAGCCCTCACCTCTGGGTGGATAGCCCGGTTCGGCTGTCCCGAGCATATCACAACGGATCGTGAGAGGTAATTTGAATGTCGCACCTTCAAGAACCTAGCCGCCCTCATAGGCGCCACTCATCACTTAACCACTTCCTACCATCCCGCAGATAACGTCCTGCATCGGCAGTTAAAAGCCGCGATCATGTGCCATGCGAATTCAAGCTGGACAGAGGTACTTCCGTGGGTGCTATTACGAATCTACAGCGCATGGAAGGAAGACCTAGACGCAACAACCGCTGAACTTGTCTACGGCGAGCCACTTCGCTTGCCTGGACAGTTCCTCACAGAAGCCTCAAAGGATGTCGTGGACATGAGTGAGCTGGTCAGCAGGCTGCGCACACACATGATTAAGCTGACGCCACATCCAACTTCGTGGCATATGAGCTCAAACCGCCTCTTCTACATCCCGAAATACCTGAGTACGGCAACCCACAGTCTCAGGAAGAGACAGAAGGTGACAATTGACCCTGTTAAACCAGCATACATGGCGAGATAAGAACTCGATCCAGGTCAAAGTCAAACCCAAACTCCGGATCCAGCGCAACCTGATAACACAGTCAGAAAGACAAGAAGCGGCAGGACAGTGAGATTTCCTAATTACTATCGCCCGTAGTCACGGTCTCGACGGGGGAGTGATGTAGCGAGTAGGCAAATTCACTCGCACGACTCAACGCAGCACGATAACATTTTAGTATAAATAAGTAGGTTGAATGCAAAATTATTATTGTTGCCTACCTTCTAAGTTGAATATAACTCTGTCGCTCTCGCTCAGTATTTTATTTCTTTGCTTAACGATAATTACCTCAGTGGCTACAAAGCTGATATTTATATAATACTAGAGGACGCCTCGCGGTTTCACCCGCGTAGTTCCCGTTCCCGTGGGAATACAGGTATAAAAAGTAGCCTATGTCACCCGGGGATAGAGTAGCTTCGCAACGGTGAAAGAATTTTTAAAATCGGTCCAGTAGTTTTGGAGCCTATTCGGTACAAACAAACAAAAAAATCTTTCCTCTTTATAATATTGGTATAGATTGTAAGTAGTATACGGCTTACAAAGACGGAGTACTATACTACTTAAATTTTAATAGTTCTTTGTTTCCGGTTATATAATTTTGTGATTCACCCTTGCATATATCTTCTTAAACAGTGTCTAGTTTATTAATGTTTCATAAAAAAAAAAAACAGAAAAAAGAAATTGTGTAGCGTAACGTTTAGCTCAGAGGGAGCTAAACGAAAGCCACGTTAATAAAAATAAATAAGTTATTAAAAATAAACTTAGAAAAAGGATATAAGGTATAAAATCTAGGGTCCGGCTTCGCACGACGTGGGCAGCTAACCGGGCAGCAGGTCAGACATGAAGACGTAGTAGGCCCTGGGTAGGCAGATGAGCTGGCACCACGACGGACAAGCAGACAATCAGATAGGCAGGCTGTAGAGTAGGCAACAGGATGGATATGCAGGCACATGCAGATAGATGGTCGAAGGCAGCTGAACTAATAGTCAGGCTAACGGTCAGGTAGGCAGTAGCACAGGTGAAGGCACATGCAGCAAGGGGGGCAGGCACAGGCAGCAAGGAGTGTGGAGGCCGGGCTGTGGCATCATACGCCGATCAAATGAGCCCTTTAAGATGAAGCGGTGACCGACGAGGTTAATGAACCAGTAAAAATGCTCATATTTAAGTTCCACACTGAATAAATTATATTTATTGCACTCAAAGATTAGATAACATTCACAGCCGTATATGTTATAGTTTAGGGAGTTTTCAGATATGATAGTACACTTGGTAGTATTAAGACAGTCACCGTCTTTCGGCGTTCCGTCCCGATTTCAAACTAAAAAGCTGACTCCCGTTTTTCATCGTTCTATGTCATATCGTCTACATTTCAAATTCAAATTTCAATTAAGAAATAAAGACCAGAACGAATAAAAACGGTTCACAAAGGGGTCAGTATACGCTACCCTTATAATATTGTACACCTATCTCAAAGCAGGTCTAGTCCATGGTACCTATGTTACGGTCTATGGTTTAAGAAAATAATAAAATAGAGAGACAGATTTCATGTCAGATGAAAATGTCACAGTAGAAAATATTCCAAAATTTCACAAATTAGCAATATAATTTAAGTTGTAGATATTTAAACAACCAGAGATAACTAAAAGTATGCTTTTCAGATGATAACAATAGAAAGAAAATATAAAAATGGTTTGTATAATGTTATGAATTGTAAATAGACTTAAAAATATGTGGCTCTGTTTAGCAGAATACTACAATTGTTCTCAAGTTCCCAGTTAACACCTTCGAACCGTACGTGTATCGGTTTAAAGCAAATTGTATTGAAATGTGTGCGAGTCCAGTTTCGAGTCTACTCGATACGTAACGTTTACAGCACCTATCTCTCTTAGGATATATGTGAAGGTATTCATACTATTTCAGGTATTTGTTGTCAAATCTGCGTTTTAATTGGAAATATAATCTTACTAGCTTATGCCAGCGTGAAAAGTGTTTTCTTATCCCAAGGGAACATAACACCAGGATGAAAAGTTGCTTACGTGCTGTTTCAGACTATAATCTATATCTGTGCCAAATTTAATCCAGATCCGTTCAACCGTTTTGGCGTGATTGAGTAACAAACAAACATCCATCCATACTTTCGATAAGAAGTATTTATTTTAAAATATTTAGAATAAAAAATTCAGGTAAGAAGTAGAATGATGAGAAATCCATACTAAAATTATATATGCGATGCTGTGTTACCCTTTTACGCTTAAACCGCTGAACTGATTTAGATAGATATGGAGACAGTGTAAGACCCTGAAAGGACTTGAGATAATTTTTCCCGGAGATCACACTTAAGTGGTGTGGAAAGGGGGGCAGAAGTATGTATGGTGAACCAATCGATATATGTAAAATATTATTGAAAAATACTAATAATAGTAATAGTAATAGTAATATAGTAGTAGTAGTAGTAGTAATAATAGTAATATAGAGAAGTACTAATGCTACGCACACTAAATCAAAACCTCGTAATAATACCTATATGATTCTGCCTATAAGCAGTGGTGGCCCATGGGTAAAGTCCCCGACTTACGTTTCATAAGTCGTGGGTTTGAATCTAAAGAAAGAAATAAATCTAGTTGATTTGGCATACACAGATACACACAATGTAGATACAAATAAAAGGTAACGTAATCTAGGCAGTCGCTTTACTTTGTGTAAATTATTTAATCACCACTGCTCTGAAATGGTGAAGGAAAACATCGTGAGGAAACCGGCATGTCCTAGAATCAAAAATTCGAAGACATGTGACATCCACCAACCCGCACTGAGCGCACGTGGTGCAGTTCATCCATTAAGGACCATTCCCTCTCTCACAGAGAGGAGACCAGTGTCCCAGCATTGGGCACATTAAAAATGCTGATGATGATGATTCTGCCTATTATGCACTGTTATTGGGGAAGAAATCTGTTCAGCAAAAATCTGGTCCGCATGCAATGTCTAATCAGAATCATCGTTACATCTGAAAGACGTCCACTGCTGTTTTAACTTTCGTTTATGCCCTACTACATAAAGAAAACCTCATTTATGATCTAAAACAAGAACCAGTCAGCTAGGACCATAGTTGGACTGCCCACAATGCATTGGAGGGGTTTCTTACATCAGTGCAGAAAGCCATAACTTCTTACTACTTGAACATATCTCTTATCATTTTGGCTTGTTAAGTTATGAAAATCCCCTTTACCTCCCCGAGAGAATGAGAACTTACCAAAAGAGGCCAGTAAATAGCATGACTCTGGTCATCTGTTCCTAAAATGAAAATGTTGACAAAGATACCTCCCCAAGAGAATCAAAACCCTCGAACAATCCCGTCAACAGGTCATACATATCTAACAACATCCACCAATGATTACAGATAACAAGCTCCCAAACTGCCAATCGACTGATTGAAATATAAAGGCGCATATACAATATCACTAAACACAGAGGTCCCAGGGGAAATCACCGGACGACGACAAATCTTTCCCACGATCGCATAAAAATACCGTAGGACTGCTAATAAATTCATTTTATTGCGACCACGGGCTCGCTTGTGTATGTACCTACGCATTTTTTAAAACAAATATTGTGCACCCAGCTTTAGGATACAGATGGGTAAGGATTAATTGTCTTGTCTCTGTTGCTTTTTTTTTACTTCGGTACCGTTATTTATTGCCGTTTTTGTTGAATTTTAATCAGTGTTAACATTTTATTGGATAGGAATTGTTTTTTTTGGTAATCTTGTTTGTCGGTGTTATCTGGGTGTTGATTCTGCTTAAAAGAAGCCCTCTAAGTGATTGTAAAGGTTTTATTTTTATTGTTTTCTTCTGTTTTCCTCGCAAGTTCTCTTGTCGTATCTCGTTCAAGTTAGAACTTACCGAGCTAATCATGCGGTAAGCATTCAGCAGGTTAATAGTGGGCCAGACACAGTTAAATTGCTATGCACTATTAACTTTTAAGCCAGGGGGTTTTAATGACCGATTATTTATCTCCATCTATATGTCCTAAAGCTGGGCATTACCTCTGCTTCTGCCATACTACTATCCTGTCTTTTGCTAGTGCAGGCACTGTCTTTTCGTTACGACTCGAATCGTCCCTCTATATCCGACTTTTAAACATGTAGCAAGTAAATATCGACGAGAGTACAGGCTAGTTCAATTTAATCAAATTCCATAATTCAATTTTATATAAAACATAAAACGTACCGGCTACTTTTTTGTTTTATATTTTTAACAACCACCTTTTATGTTCCTAAAAATTTAATATTATTGTTACTTAAAATATGCCGCTACCGAACAAAAAATGAGGATGTTATAAAAACAATTTCCGATAGCGAATTTTGAAGGGTAAAAAAATAAATTTGCTAATGAAGATAATCATAATAAAAAATTAAAGGCGTCTTCATTTTGTTTATCCCCTATTAAACATTGTTATTTATAATATAAAAGCTGTAAATTGCTTCTTATTAGGAGTTATCCTTATTACGGACGTGAAGGCGCTTAGCGTCTATAAAAATTAATCATGTTTATTTTATAAGTTACTATTATTGGTCAGGTACTTAGCTGGTTTCTTGTTGCTCCCCTGCGAGTAGGAAATGAAGTCTTCACAATAATTTTTCTTTTGAAATAAGAAATATCTTTTGCCAGCTTCAGGCCCAGTTTTTGATCCGTAGTTAACAAAACCAATGGTTAAATAATTTACTAACCAATGGTTTCAAATTTCGGTTATGCGCGTTTATTCATCAATTGTTAGTCTTAAAAATGGTCGAGTAATTAAGTCTTCAACTTATTTGACTGTTTGTGAGCCTAACAAATGATGATACTTGTGTATCTGTCTGTTGCATTTGGCTTTTAAAAGTATAAACCGATTATGATTTATTTTTGTTTTTATTTGAAAGATGACATTGTCAGAAGTGTTTTTAGCTATGTTTGATGAGAATCGGTTCAGCCGTTCAAAATATATGGGCGTTTTACTGTTTGAATCGGGGTATATGCGCAAGATATCGTGTCAGGGGTTTTAAATTTTACTTGTAACAGTAGTCCTAACATTTTTCATTCAGTCTACCTAACCTTTGCCTAACAATATTGAGGTCGGCTTTCGGTCAAGCCAGAAGCATCTGGATGTCTGTATATTTACATTGTAATGACATGATGCCTTGCCGAACCCTACTTTGACTGTCGCCGGTGCATAAGACGTCACGGTTTCGCAAGCTAAGTCTATATTATATTCTGTCGCTAAGTTATTTACCGACGGTGAAGGAAAACATCGTGATGCCCTATAAAAAAAATTCGAAAACATGTGACATCCAATAACCCACATTGGGCCCGCGTGGTGGATACGGCCCATTCCCTCTCACAGATAGGAGGCTTGTGTCCCAGCAGTTTGGAACATTAAAATGGCTGTTGTTGATGATTATGATGACGAAGTTACTTTATGTGTATGCCTTGGGAATTAATAAACCTCCGGAATGAACACTTGTTTCCCTCAATCAACTTGACTACAGTTCAACATGGATTGCCTATTCTGTCCTCCACAACTCAGTAATAAAGCAATAATTAAACACGATACTGACAAGACTGGTATTAGATTTCAAACTTCTGTCTACCCGTAACGACTCCACGAAAAAATCTATTAATAAATAAACGAGACCATCAGCTTAACCTGTTTTCCGAGGAACAGAAGAGTTTTATACTATGCACAGAATGGTCACCCATCTACAGATCGACCTCGGCATGCTTTGCTTAACCTCGAAGGTCGGACCAAACGGCTCTAATTATTTAGCCACGAAGTCCTCCCTCCTTAGCATGTTTATCCTGCTAAAATTTCCCTAACCCAAACAAAAATCTCAGTGTCTATTTTAAGAAGTTTCTTATCTTAATTCAAGTAATGAATATTTATAGGAAAGTGCTCAAGAAGATACTACCTGAAATATATTTAGCGTTTCTGGTACAATTAGCTAATTTCATTAAGATTTAGCGCTTCATGGCACAAAAAATTAAGAAGAAGCGGCTATGAATCAATCCTTAGGGAGTGAATATTTTGTTTCAGAATGTTTAAGTCTTGAATAATTAACGAAGCTGGGCTTTTTTTCAATATAAGTATACTTTAGAATGCATGGTAGATACGAAGTGATGTGTATAGTAGGTAAGGAAAAAATGTACATATACAGCCATAAATGCAGTGGTATAATTCTTCTATCTCTCGATGGCGGGTTGGTCTTAGTCGTGTGTGTAGATTCACATGCACATTGTTTCTCTGTGTTCAGGCGATACTCATTCTTATTTTAATTTGTACAAGCTTTTATTTAACTTGCAATGTATGTTTATATGTAAGTGTGTTCGGGTCCAATCTTGCAACTTAATTTTAAAGCAGTTATCCTCTACCGATTACGATGAAATTTTGCATATACGTGTAGTTTGGATGACAATGCATGGTTAGCTAAGTGACGTCATTCTAAATCCAATATGGCGGACGGCCCATGATGGCGGTCTAGTTATTTTTTGTGCACTGCCATGATATGGGTTTTAAATGAAAGGGTTTTCTGAGAGGAATACGAAAAAAAGTTATTAAAAAAAAACGTTATTTGTCGTCAAACAGCTAGACACCAACTTAAAAACTTTCGCGTTTCATAATTGAGAAACGCGAAAACGTCGGGTGAAACAGGTAAATAAACAATCGAAATCATCGCGTTAAATTCCCGTTATATATTGTTTCTCAGCTAGACACTAGTAAGTAAGCTTAATGTTAACAGTTAAACATCTGTATCACAAAGGTCACAAATTTAAAAAGGCAAGCTATGCAAGCACATGCCACTCCATAATTTATCTTAGTCCTTATCTGTTCCTCTCCATGTTTCAGTGTTATATTTAACCACTATCTGTCCCCCGCGGCATCGCTCCCGTCAACTGGCTACCTGCCTACCCAACCCACCTACCCTACCTTACCTACCTATCTCCCCCTACCCTACATTCCCTACTTAACGTACCCTACCCTACCTAACCTACCTACCCTACCTTACCTACCTATCTCCCCTACCGTATCCTACCCTACTCTGCATTCCCTACTTGCCATACCCTACCCTACATACCATAGATTTTTCAGCACACGCCAAATATTGGATTTTATAGGCAAAATTTTGCTACTTTGGGTTACATTCTTGCAACAATTTTCATATGGATCTCTAATATATTTGAAAATAAATTATAGTCTATGTTATTCCGGAATAATGTAGCTCTCCATAAGAGAAAAGCCCACACCCCATTACATTGTAATCAATATTATTATAATCATGTTAAAGGACACTTTATATTTTAAATTCATCGCCACACAGAAGGCAATAAATTATTCACATTGTTTATTACCCAAATTCCCTGACCGCTACGCGCCCAATTTTTGGTATATCAAAAATGTTGTGTGCACAAAATAACTATGGAGCATTACGTTAATTTTAATCCTCTTAAACGGAGAAATGAACACTGTTTAAAACTATACAAAATTGGTGAAATGTGCTGGCTTTGTGGTGGAATCCATTGTGATGATATTACCAGATTTTGTGTTGTAGCAGCTGTGTTGATAAACTGTTAAATACTGTACTACATAATGCATTTTATGATCTGCATTTAAACACGTACTTATATTTTTTCTGTCGGGCAATTTTGAATACTAGGTTTCCAAAATTTCTCCACAGCAAAAAAACGATACTATGATACATGAAGAAAATTTAAATGAATGGTTCTAATGAAAAGGGTACCATTGAACTGATCTGGTGATGAAGCCGGAAGGAAGGCACCGGAACTCCGTAATAAAACAATGTATCCCAGTTGTGTTAAGGCTTGTTGGAATTGTAATATATTGCCCTCTGGCTGTAAATGATTTTCATGGTAATATACCAAACATAAAAAATGGAAAAAAAAAATTACAAAATATTAAACCGAATTCCAAAAAAAAATATTTTTCGCTTTGTAGTGTTTTGTTTGGGAATTCAGTTTATTTTTTTTTTGTTAAAAAGATTTTTATTTCCAAGCATTATAAACAAAAACCGGTCAAGTGCGAGTTGGACTCGCGTAAAAATGGTTCCGTACCATTATTTAAAAAAATGGCAAAAAATCACGTATGTTGTATAGGACCCCCATTAAATATTTATTTTATTCTGTTTATAGTATTTGTTGTTATAACGGCAACAGAAATACATCATCTGTGAAGAAATTTCAAGTGTCTAGCTATCACGGTTCATGAGATACAGCCTGGTGACAGACGGACAGACAGACAGACGGTCCGTGGAGTACGTTCCGTACCCTTTGGGTAAAAAACCGGCGAAGTGCGTGTGGGACTTCGCACCTTTAGGGTTCCGTACCAAATGTAAAATCTATTGGTATTTGTTAGTAAAATATACGTACTTAATAATAAACATTATCACCGAATTTCAAGTTCATAGGTCAATGGGAAGTCAAAAAAATCTTCGGAACAAAATTTTGTGACAGACGACTGACATGTCTGTCAGTCGTCTGTCAGATGGACAGACGGACACGTGAGTGACAGCAATAGGGTTCCGTTTGGGCTAAAAAGGGTATAAACCAAACACACAATTTATGCAAAAGTCAAGGCAAATTTTAATGAGATTCTCTAGAGATATGATGACCTACTGATGGTCTGGATGGATGGCTAGAACACAACTGTGATGTTTTGCTTTATTTATCTCTTAAAAAACCAAAAAATAAAAACATATTTTTCAATAATAACCCTTTTACACGAACCCTTCTACACAAAAAATCATCCAACACCTCAAAATACAAACCACAGCAGAAAAATTACACCCCACACACGAACAGAGTCATAATGGCGCAAAATTGTACGTATACACAGTATGAGATACGCGTTACGTTGCACGCTATCTGTATAAATCAACGTTGTGTAAATTGACGGTCCACCAAGCGAAATACGCAGCTGCCTCCGTCGGTTTGTGGAGATGAGCGAGGAAGAGTGGATGTGGTTGGTTGGAATTTATGTTGCTTACGACTTAAAGGAGAAGAAGATGAAATAATAAAAAACTTTTTTACAAAAAAATACTACCGACTTCCAAATAAGAAAACTGCTTGTAAAAAAGAACTTTTTAGTAAAAAAGTTTTTTATTTTTCACTTTTTAGTTTTACCTACCTAATAGGCAAGTTTTTAAGTAAGGTACCTACCTATAATGATATAATAAATTACCCCAATATCATGAAACTGAACATAACCGGTGAAATGAGAGTGTACCAAGGTGAACTGTACACTGATGTGTGTGTGATGTGCGTACCCCTTTAGTGCATAATGGCGTGATGTTATGTTATTAAATGGTATAAACAATAAACAGACATGCGGTTGCAGCAATCCCGAGAGATTTGTCGTCATTTATTGAAGAGTTCTGTTGTATATCTCCGAAGTCCTTCATCAGATCTTCACCAAATTAAAATGGGACCAATTTCAAAATATACTCTTTCAAACAAAAAAAGAATTTTCAAAATCGGTCCACAATTGGTGGAGATATCGGGGTGAATATACATAAAAAAAAAACATACTCCAAGTCGAACATATAACCTCCTCCTTTTTGGTAAGTCGGTTAAAAAGTAAAAACTAAGTAAAAAAAATACACAGTTACATGTTAGATGATTGTATTAACTCGGTATACATTAATTGACCTAACAATGATGTTGAGAGATTGGCACGGGTCACAAAATAGGCACAGCATGTGTCTTAGTGCCTTTGTTCGCATAAGGACAGATTCTCATAAAGACAAATTAGCAGAAGGACAGATTCTCTTAAGGACAGTTTCGCATAAAGACATAGTACAGTTAAGTTGAAAAGAATTTATATATATATTTATTTACTTTTTTACTTTACAACCTAAACCAAAATAAAATTATTTTAATGTACTATACGTGGTACTATATTCAATTCATTAATAAAATACTTTTCTTAAACCTAGTCACTGTAGGTTTGGTACGGGTCACATTTTGCACGTCTCAGTATTGCGAGGCGTTGACTCTATGGCCGATATCTTATCGTTTGCGAAATCAAAAATAATGTTCTCAATTTTACTGTCAACCAAAATATCAGATTTCCTTCTTTTCTTTTCCTGCACAATAAAACCCGCTTATTAGACCACCATCGACTATTTTTAAATTTGACAGTGTTGCTTCCTCTTTCAAGAGTGTCATGAAATAAAATAAAGGTGTTATTTTAGGAATCTTAGAATTAATCCTTCGATGGCATTCGTGGTTAAACATTTGGATATAGCAATTAAAAATATCGATGGTAATGAGTTTTAAAAAATAAGCTTTTCTCAATACTAGGGCCTAAGTCGCATAAACAACTCCGGTACGCCACCGGTTATAAGCATGCTAATAGGAAGAAAAGTTGAGTGTATTTACGTCCCTCTTTAGAAGAACTGAATCCAATTAACTTTTGACTTCTGCCAAATTGCATTTATAAAATGATTGTAGCAGCCTTTTAGTACTATGTCAGGATATGATAACTTGATAGCTTAGATAATAGCTATTTCATAATCACACTGCTTTGGAAAACTGTATGTATGCGTGGCGGTAAAAGTGTTAAGTTCCTAAAATAGTGTGCGGAACTGTACCTTTTCTGTCTTTATGCGAAACTGTCCTTATGAGAATCTGTCCTTCTGCTAATCTGTCTTTATGAGAATCTGTCCTTATGCAAACAAAGGTCTTAGTGACCCTGACTTAATACAGAATTTGTTATTTAAGTGAAATGAAAGAACAGACACGCAATTCCTAAAAATCTATCTAAGCACAATTACATAGATTTTAAGGAATTATTTATTTAAGAGAGACGAGGGATGTTTGACAGACTTGTTCCTGTGTAGACACTGCGAATCAGCACGCGTAAGGTGGTGCATCCTCTTGACAAAGTGGTTGGTATTCGCTGGTAACTTGCCCAAGAATCTAGATAAATGCAGGTGACATGTCCGCCAGTGGACTGGTGTAGGCTAATGGTACTGCTGAAGGCGACTTTAAGGCACGTCTATGATGGAATGGAAATTATTGACAACTATTTTATGAAGTGTCAAGAATTTCAACGTATTTCCAAGATAAACATTGTCATTGTACATATTTTAGGGCTGTAACTGTGTCTGCCATAAAACTAGAAATTTATTTAAATAGCTAGTGAACTGAACCTTCCCTCGGGACTCTAGGCTTAAATGATAAAAATATGTTATGATAAAATGAAAATGGCAAAAGACAACATTAATTTTTAAATTTCAAAAGATAAAACCATTAGTATTTCCATTAGTAACTGGTCTGTGACTAAACAACATATCAGTATATGTACAATCTGCTCATATCGATACACAAAACACCTTCTCCCTGTACCTGACTTCTTCATACCTCCCAACATTGTATACTTGTATGTGTTGGGAACAAAATAGCATACGATGTTCGTTGGCACTACATTATTCAAGCAGTAAATTTGATTGTCCAACTCTAAATAGAAACTCACATCATTTAGTTACGTTTCTACAAATGGTGCGTCTGGGTGTGTTATAGATTTATTTTCAGTTATATACTGTTCGTGTTCTAGATTCTTGGTGTGGTGTTAAATTATTTGGGATTGTTGTGGAAAATATTTAAGACATTTGGAGTTTGTGTCTGCTTTTTTTTCATCAGTGTCGAGTCGAATATATATGCCAGGATCGAAAAACCGAAAAAAATATGGTATTTCATATAAACTTTCATTACCGATTTAACTTCTTCAGGGGCTGAATTTACAAAAATCTATCCTTAGTGCTGACTTAAAACTTTGATTCTTCTAAATTTAGTGGTGTAGGCTGCGCGTCTACCAGTGGATGAAAAATGTATGAATCCAAAAATTGCGCGACACTGGCAAAACTATAAAACAATTGACATTCGCTAAAAACCTTCATGTCAAGTTTCTATGAAATGTTGGAATGCTGATTGCAATGCATTCAAACGTTTTATTGTTTCCAATTTCAAATAGTTACCATTTAGAACGATGTTTTTTTTTGGAAGAGCAGTTATGAAATACATTTCAAAGTATAGTAAGTATTATTGAAACTGTTCAATAGAGATTAAAAGTTTAGGCAGATTCAAGCCTTTTCATATTATTTAAATAAACAATTTAAACACTAATATTGAAGGAAATAAGGATCATAAGCAAGTAACGTTTTATAGTTGCCTCCAACCCCATATAAAAAAGTATATGTGTATAAGTAGGTACTAATGCAAACACAATAAGAAATACCACGATACATTGTTACAAATTTTTCATGATTTCTATTTCATTTTTCGGCATCGCCAGTTCCAGTGATTTCCGCCGTCTCTCAGATTTGTAAAGAGGTGTTCGGAAATGATGACACGCAACTTTAGATTTAGATCGCAAATTCTGCCATCGTGCATGCATTATTTGACCTCGAGGGCGTGCAAATCCATGCTGATCTCAGATTGACGATAAGGAATGGGGTTCAACTAATGCGGAGTTGTACAACGTTTCCAATCATGAATGTTTTTATGTCTACACTATTTTATATGCTGCATCATCATTTCAGCCGAAAGACGTCCACTGCTGGACATAGGCCTCCCCCAGGCGTCGCCACATTGACCGATCCCGTGCGTCTCGCATCCAGCGCCTTCCCGCAACCTTAACCAGGTCATCAGTCCACCTAGTGGGAGGCCTTCCAACGTATCGTCTTCCGGTTCGCGGTCGCCATTCCAGAACCTTTCGGCCCCATCGGCCATCCGTTCTGCGAGCAATGTGCCCTGCCCACTGCCACTTAAGTTTGGCAATTCTTCGGGCTATGTGGTTCTCCTGCGGATATCATCATTCCTGACGTGATCACGCAAGGAAATTCCGAGCATAGCCCTCTCCATTGCCCTTTGGGTGACTTTGAGCTTTCTGATAAGGCCCATTGTGAGCGACCACGTCTCGGTCCCATAGGTAATCACTGGCAACACACACTGGTCATAGACTTTTGTCTTGAGACACTGCGGTAAATTGGACGAGAAGATACCACGCAACTTCCCGAACGCTGCCCAGCCGAGTCGGATTCGACGGTTGACCTCTTTCTCGAAATTGGACCTACCCAACTGGACCGTTTGTCCCAGGTAGACATAATCGTCTACAACTTCGAGAGTAGAGTCTCCGACCTTGATAGGAGTGGGTGTTACATATGCTGCATAATCTATTTAAAATAGTATTATCTATCGCACAAGAAAACTCTAGCAGCCAACGTTTAGTTTGGAGTGAATTATCCATATTCCCAAAATTTAGAAGAATCTACAGATGAAACGTAATAATCCACGATACATTTAATTAATCTTGTTAAGGGACGAAGGATGGTTAAGAATCCAAAATACGTAAAAGATAAAAGAATCATTTGAACAAGTTAAGGGTACATCGTTAAGAATCATTCTAATCACGATGAGTCAATAGATAAGCCTGCAGCTAAAACGAAATATAACTAACCTAAAATCTGCATAATGATAAACTTCCCCCAATTTGCATCAGCAAACGTACAAAAAACCTAACACGGTATAAGCACATTTGACAAACTGTGAAACACCGATCGTCAGCACTAAGAAATGCCAATTTTTAAAACCAAACTTTGCCTTAATAATCCAGAATGTTCCGTTCACAATTTCACGTAAGCCTCTTACGTCGTTTTTGTGTACGACTTTTTCTCGTAACAAGCTAGAAAATAGTAAACTAGGAGTGGAAAGTTAATCTTTGGCCCTTAAAATTTCTGCAGTGAAGTTTTTAAGTGCGGCTTTCGTGTTACTCGGTTAGTTTTCGCTAGTCGGACTTAGTCAAAAACAACATTTTGTTGTAGTTTTTGGACATAAATCAATATATGGAAAGCAAAAGCTGAAGTTGTTGACACATTCACAATTATGATTTCTGATCCAATAGTGCCTGATCGAAGTTAATGCATTGACAAGACTTCAAACTCAGGCAACCACAGCTTAATAGAGACCCTCTAATTACAACGTTCATCCAAGTTTGGTAATAACACTATTGAACTCGACCACTTTGGTAGTCCACAAACAGCACGGTAATTAATTATTGTGTGGACTGCCAATGACGACCGTTGCATACTCAAACCAGCACACCGATCTCACACATACGATATGCATCGTTCACTATCACCAATAAAGCTATTGAACTGAACAGACCATTAAAGATTCCGGCTGAATACCTACCCAAGACGAACGCCAATGACGGTATCAGATCATTCCGGTGATAATTGGCGTAGATAAACAGACGGACAGCCGGATTGCACGGTACGGTTGCTAATTGGAGCTATAATCACACACGGTTAGAGCGCCCAAAATGAAGAATTCGAAATTCGAAGCCGGGATGACGTGTGAATGGAAATCGTGAGGATTCGAGGAAGGATATAGAAAGTAACGAAAATATTTCTGGTTTAGAGATAGATTCTCTTTTTGAAATGGGTGTCCAGGATTTGTGTTGACAGTTTTGACGGTTTATCTTTTTTGTGTAACATTTCTTTGCTCCTTATTTTCATGGTTTCCAATGTCCGGTTTTTTAACAAGCAATGGAAATGCTAAACTTGCTTTTTCCATGGCACGGCTCGATTCTATTTCTTTTTTGTGTCATGGCAAAGGCATTCTTTGCTATTCAGTAAGTTATCAACATCGATTTAATCATTTTCAATACCTACTGAGAAATATTAATCATCTCGAACCCAAAAAAAAAAATTAAAACCAATCTAGCTGATACTCAGGTATCAGTTAGATTGGTTTTAATCTAAAATGTTAGCATTACTGAGAAATTTCTTATGATAATCAAGTTTATATCAATTTTAATCACGGGAATTGCTTTACCCACTATCCCTTTGGAAAATGCTCATTCACATAAATGTACACTTACGAAAAAAACCAAGACATCAAAAGGGCGAAATCCCCTCACAATAATTGTAGCCATAAACATAAACCAAGAGCCATAACTCGAAGACTATCAATCGGCTATAAAATTAACTATATCCCATATATAGGCCTTTAGTCTCCGGAATCCTTTGGCATTGCCACTGTTTTGTTTGTGTTTGCGACAAACGACAGCCCTTATTTATTTTGGAGTTCGTCGACATTGCTAGCAAATTCGATGTGGAGAGCTTTGCTCAGAATTAGGGTCACCACGACGGTGGAATAATTGGCTGCAGTTTCTGAAATTAATATTTTAGGTGATTTTCGTCGGATTAGCTAAATCTACTAAGGCTTAGTTCTACGTGATCGTAACATTTAGGCAGTGAGCAGTGGTGGTCCAGTGGTAACGGCCGCAACTTACAAGTTGCATGTCGTAGGTTCGAACCCAGGCAGGCGCTTTTCTTTGTGTAAATTATTTCATCACCACTGCTCTCAAAATGATGAAGGAAAACATCGTAAGGAAACCGGCATGTCTTAGAATCAAAAATTAGACGATATGTGACCTTCATCAACCCGCACTGGGCTGGTGTGGAAGATTACGGCCCATTCCGTCTCACAGATTCTAAATGCGTAAAAGGATGTCCATCTATCCTATCCCATCTAACTCTATCTCTTCGCATTACGCAGTTATGACGATTCTTCTCTAAATAGTACAAAAATAAAGTCTCTGTCTATTTCTCCGCATATTACTTCTAAACTACGCAACATGTTTTGATACGGTTTACACCAGTAGAAAGAGCGATAAACGAGAAAGGTTTGTATATATATTTAATCCCGCGCAAAGCCGGTGCGAGTCACTAGTTTGTTTTTAAAGCAAGGAATTTAAATGCAATGAGAAGAGATTTTTTAAAGATGGGGATAACCAATTCTATAAGCTACTATTTGTGCATTGAACCACAAAATGGTATCATAAAATATTTGAACATTCTTAGTTATTAGTTCTGAAGTTAGAGTTGAGAAGGCAATAAATAACATAAAATAGATTCATAACACTATCTACAATTCACAAATATCACACATTACAATAAACATTCACTATCGATAGAGTCAAATAAAATCTAATGACGTCATAATTTCAGTCCTATCTTAGAATCCAAGATGGCGACCCTATGTACGACAAATACAGACTATTTGCCGAGTAGAGAGAGTACAGTAACTTGGCAAAATACTATAGTTTGTGTTGCACTGTTTTACTGCTATGGGGTGGTAACCCCATGGAAGGGGGTCGCGCCCTTTAAACGGGAAAAAAATTCTGAATTTATGTCATTACTAGATGCCGCCTGTGGCTCCGCTCGCGTGGTATTAGTAATTCTCCCTATATCTTAATAAATTATAGCCAATGTGCTATTCTGATGTAAAAGCGATATTTCTGTAATGTTTCATCAAAATCCGTTCAGTAGTTTTTGCGTGAAAGAGTAACAAACATGTATCCATTCATCCATCCTTAAAAACTTTCACGTTTATAAAAGTAGTAAGATGATCTTTATGTGTGAAAGACCAAGAAGCAAACAAAAACAGGAACCAACGTGTCTCTATCATTATATTAGATTATTTTTCTCCAGATTAATTATTATCAATATAGCCGAAAGATGTGTGCACCAATGGACGAAAGCCTCAAGCATCGCCAAATCAACCAGTCCTTTACTTCTCGCATCCAGTGGATTCTGGTGGCTTTCACCAGGTCATCGGTCCACGTGGTGGGAGGAAAAGAAAGAATAACAACCAAAATACAATCAAAACATTTATTTATTTACACTTAACAACAACAAAACTTATAACACTCTAACAATATTAGCGAAACACAAAGAAAAGTGCAAAGCGATACACTTGAATGAGTGGACGTCGTTGTCTTGTCTCGCACGAAGTACGGCAGGACATCTATGGTTGCCGGGTAGATCCTGAGCCAGATGGGACTTTTCTTGGCTTCCACCAGCCCCTTCGTGGCTTTCACCATGTCATCGATCCAAGTGGTGGGAGGAAAAGAAAATTATTCATACATATTAAGGGGCTGAATTCCCAAAATAGGCATTCTTTTAAACATTTTTTTTCCAAATCTATTGAAGATATGGCAGCGGAAAAAATATATGTTAATCTTGATCATATTTCCAAAAACTTCGTTGTGGCTGAAACTCGTTTACGCACAAAAACCTCGATACAATTGAATGGCAAAGTAACCTCTTACCGTGATCATTAAAAAAAAACCGATAATACTGACCAGCGTACATTTATACAATTAGCAACAATAACGTATCATAACAGGACGCAAAACTTCGCTGTCGTATATTTTGAAGTTTCATTCATTATTTTTAAGTAATTCATATTACTATATTTTATAAAAAATCTATACAAATTCCATCGTGCTTCTCTTTCCATCCAGTGCAATTCGACAGTGACTGCCACAGACTACTTAGAGATACTACGTGTGACCGCTTTATGGCGTTGCTAGGAGGACGTGTGTCACTTTTACCCGCAAAATGCAAAAAGAATAAAATTGATTTATTTCTCGTCAATTCAATCTGTCAAAAAAAATATTAAGCTTTATTTGGAACTAACGAAATCACAAGGAATATTGTCAAACTCTGTATTCTTTTTATTCTCTGGCACTACCGCTATCACTAGCATCTACATTTTTGTTGTATTATAAACGACTCATGTCGTTTAGTTTACTGACTAAGTCCATAACTAAAAGTATTTAAACCTCTTTAAAAATAGAACTAATGTTATCTCAAAAACGGCACAACGTGACCTCTTCACCCCAGAGGGCTGGTGTATATCAATACCCAGTAAGTGCCTTGAAACTATTATATTCCAAGATAGCCCAAAAATATATTATGATTTGAAGTAGGCTATGGAAAGTCATGTTGTATTAGTAACTAAATGACATCTTAATATTTCAAGAGAATACTAAACAAGGAATATGAACCTACGAATTGTACAAATGATATTAATAGTGTTCTATAGTTATATCTATGTTCATGGCGCCTAGTCTTCCATTAGATATACACAAAATAATAATGCCATTAAATAATACAAGCAGCGTAGGATACGACGGTATTTCTACAAAAATATTAAAACACGTATCAATGGAAATATGCGGTCATATAAGTCATCTAATTAACCTAAGTATTAGCGCAGGTGTCTACCCAGATGCCTTGAAAACATCAATTATAAAGCCCCTGTTTAAGAAGGAAAATAGAGAACTAATGGAATCTTATCGGCCCATCTCACTTATTTCCGTAATTTCAAAAATATTTGAGAAATATATCTATAATGAATTGTACAAATTTATTGAAAATATAACATTTTGTGTGAGGAACAGAAAGGATTTACACTACATAAGAAAATTAATATGGCCATATTTGACTTCATATACAATGTTATTAACAATGACGATAATCGTAGACCTGACTGTGGCATATTTTGCGATATGACCCAGGCATTTGATTACGTGCATCATACTAATCTGTTAACAAAACTTGAAGCCTATGGTATTAGAGGCAATGTTCTTCATTTAATTGAATCTTACTTAAAAAATAGAATACAAATAACTGAAATTAACCAAATTAATACAGCAAATAAGAAGGAAGAGGTAGTGCGATCTTCGGAGCGTCAAGTTAAGTTTGGAGTACCACAGGGGAGTGTACTGGGTCCTTTTATATTTATATTGTACATGAATGACTTATTTGAATGCATTGAGCAACCAATCACACTGTTTGCGGATGATAGTACCGTGACAATACCTTGTAAAAGTGTAGTGACCTATGAAAGTGACATCAATCAATCTTTAAAATTAAGTGTAAACTGGTTAGACGAAAACAATTTAAAAATAAACTTGAGTAAAACAAAAGTTATACATTTCAGCCAACGGATACCTAGCATGAACCTTAATGTACACTACAATAATGATGTCGTAGAAGAAGCTGAATCTACAAAATTCCTGGGTCTCGAAATAGATAAACATCTTAACTGGAAATCACACATTAATATTTTATGTGAAAAATAAGTAAAGCCGCATATGCTTTACATACAATTATCGTCAATAGTACACACGGATGCACTCCTTACTGCCTACTATGGTAAAGCAGAATCCCATCTACGATATGGAATAATATTTTGGGGTAACTCAACTGAAAAAGAAACAGCTTTTAAGGCTCAAAAAAGATGCATACGTTCGATGTTCAAGCTTAAAACTACCGATAGTTGCATGCCATACTTTAAACGTCTTTAAAGTATGAAATACTGACTCTACCATGTTTGTACATACTAGAAGTAGCTGTGTTTGTTAAGTTGAATCCAAATCGTTTTAAACGTCTTGCCGATGTAGTTCCACGTAATAGACGCGACAATACCCTACTGTGTCATCACTCCGCTAAGACAGCACTAATGCGCAAAAGTGTTTACTGCATGGCTCCGGTCATATATGATAAAATACCGAAAAGTTGGAAAGAATCGCCGCTATCGTTATTTAAAAAAAGGCTTCGAACCTTTTTAAAAGTCAAAGCATATTATAGTGTAACAGAATTCTTAAGTGAAAAAAAAATTGAATCTTCCTGTTGAAATGTTTTAAAATAAGAATCATGCTTGGTTTTTGTTTTTCTTTGTATTGTCTGTTAAAGTTTAGTAGATTAGTTTAAGTTAGTTATTAGTTTTAGTTTTTATTAATTTTTGCATGCCTATTGGTAAAATATGGCTGGACCTATTCCCTATACCACCATTGTACTGTACCCATATTTGCAAAATAAAATATCTTAATCTTTATCTAAATTCTATTGGATATTTTAAATATGCCTAAAAAAGACATGCCGAACCTAGTAAGTTCTGGATATTTGCAAAGGTGTTTTACAATTTGATGGGACTTTCCTATTGTAAATAATGATTAAATTGATTAATGAAAGCACCAAATCTCAATACAAATTGAAAGTTTCCATTAAACAGTTAACATTACACAGTTCATTACAGTATAGTAGAACTCATTAAAATATTATAAATAATAATATCTGGTTATAAAACCATTATAAAGAAAATACAGTGAAACCTGGTTAAGTGAGACATCAAGGGACCTGCAATGTTGTTTCACATATAGAGGTATTCCACTTACTCAGTGTCTCAGATATCCAGGTATAAAAAAATATCTGTCTCATTTACAGAGGGTTCCATTAATAGAGGTCGGAATACAGGTTATTCCAGTTATAGAGGTGCAATTATTAAATAAATAACGTGTTATGTAAACATCATAAATGAGTTTTATAATAAAAAAGGTAATCATACAAATGTAATAAACAAAAATATTCAAGCACGTTTACACATATTACAAATATGGAAACAGAATGTATCAATTATAAAATTCTGTCGTTTTAGTTTGTCTTTTGGAAGTACAATCAGCCATCAGATGTATTTCGATGTTATAAATTTTTCAATAGTAAAGCGTAACTAAAAATGGAGGTCTTTGAGGCTTGTTCCGTATGGTGCCGGACGTAAAGAATTTCACCATCCCATGTCTTCCCGTGGGTGTCGTAAGAGGCGACTAAGGGACAAACCAGAGAATGGGCAGCAGCGTTCTCTGTGCTTCTATAACAACCATACTGCGATCGCCAACCCGCCTGCCAAGCGTGGCGATAATGGCAAAACCCCCCAATGAATAGCACAAATATAAAATGGCCCCTAGTACCCGGCAGCTTGCCTACCCTCGACTACGGTAGCGGTCGAGGCTACGGCATGGCAAGGGGTGCTAAGAATCTCCGGACGAGATCCGGCTACCCCAACAATCACCGACGACTGGACCTGGCAACGTACAACACGCGCACACTTCGGACCGACGAGAAGGTCACCGAACTCGAGGAAGAATTGAGCAGGTTGCGATGGAGTATTATAGGGTTATCTGAGGTCCGAAGAGAGGGGGAGGACTCGATAATCCTCAAATCCGGTAACCTGCTCTATTTCCGAGAGGGTGACCGGCAGTCCCAGGGTGGTGTCGGGTTTATCGTCCACAAGTCCCTTGTGAACAACGTGGTGAAAATCGAGAGTGTGTCGACCAGGGTGGCGTACCTTATACTCAGAATATCCTCAAGATATTCGCTGAAGGTCATACAGGTCTACGCCCCAACCTCGGCACACCCCGACGATGAGGTAGAGACCATGTATGAGGATATCTCCAGAGCCATGCATGGTTTCAAAACTCACTTCACCGTTGTCATGGGGGACTTCAACGCGAAACTGGGCAAACGAAACGAGGATGAGCTGCAAGTGGGGCAATTTGGAGTTGGACAACGGAACCACCGGGGTCACCTACTAGCCAGTTTTATGGAGAAGGAGGGCCTCTATATGATGAACTCCTTCTTCAAAAAGCGTGAACACAGAAAGTGGACCTGGCAGAGCCCCGATGGTGCAACAAAAAATGAGATCGACTTCATCATGTCAACCAAGAAGCAAATGTTCAATGAAGTCTCTGTGATCAATTCGGTAAAAACCGGGAGCGATCACCGCATGGTAAGAGGCACATTGAACATTAATATTAAGCTTGAAAGGTCTCGACTGATGAAGTCCACGCTCCGGCCAGCACAGATCCAGGTCCAAAACCCCGAGAGCTTTCAGCTCGAACTCCAGAATCGTTTCGAATGCCTAGGGAGCTCCGTGGATGAATACAGCAACGGGTTCGTGGAAGCTGTCCATACGGTCGGGTCTAAGTTTTTCAAGACCCGTCGTACAGATAGGAACAAAAAGCTCTCTGATCATACCCTCAAGCTTATGAAGGAGAGGCGTGAGATGATCCTGCAGTCTTCAGATGAGGCGTGCAAATACCGGCGGCTCAATAGACAGATCTCTAAATCCTTGAAAAGAGACCTCCGCCGATTCAATACCGAGCGTATTAAAGACGCGATCGAGCGAAATAAAGGCTCCAAGGTGTTTGCAAGGGATCTGGCTATTGGGCAGAGCCAACTCACGAAACTGAAGACCGACGATGGCAGGATCGTATCCGCCAAACCGGAGCTTCTAAGGGAGATCGAGACATTCTATGGACAGTTGTACATATCGATCAGCAAGCCCGTTGCGAGTCTAGCAAACGATCCAAGAGCTAGATTGACCCGGCACTATACCGAAGATATCCCGGACGTCAGCCTGTACGAGATTAGGATGGCTCTGAAACAGCTCAAAAACAACAAGGCGCCGGGTGATGACGGAATTACGGCCGAACTCCTGAAGGCGGGTGGCAAACCGGTCCTTAGGGCCCTTCAGAAGCTGTTTGATTCCGTCATACTCGAGGGCAAAACGCCACAGGCATGGTGCAGGGGTGTGGTGGTACTCTTCTTCAAGAAGGGCGACAATGCCCGGCTGAAGAACTATAGGCCCATCTCACTTCTTAGCCATGTCTACAAGTTGTTTTCAAGAGTCATCACGAATCGTCTCGCGCGCAGGTTTGACGATTTCCAGCCCCCCGAACAAGCCGGATTCCGAAAAGGCTTTAGCACCGTAGACCACATACATACGCTGAGGCAGGTTATACAGAAGACCGAAGAGTATAACCTGCCTCTATGTTTAGCGTTTGTGGACTACGAGAAAGCCTTCGATTCGATCGAAACTTGGGCTGTACTGCAGTCTCTCCAACGGTGCCAGATCGACTACCGGTACATTGAGGTGTTGAAGTGTTTGTACAAAAACGCCACCATGTCAGTCCGTCTTCAGGATCAGACCTCGAAACCAATCCTTCTCCAGCGCGGCGTGAGACAGGGAGACGTCATTTCTCCGAAACTGTTCACTGCTGCGCTGGAGGATGTCTTCAAGGTTCTGGACTGGAGGGGGCTGGGCATCAACGTTAATGGCGAGTACATTACTCACCTTCGGTTTGCCGACGACATAGTGGTCATGGCTGAGACCATGGAGAGCCTCAGTAAAATGCTCGATGACCTCAGTAGAGCTTCCGAAAGAGTGGGTCTTAAAATGAACATGGACAAAACCAAGATCATGGTGAATGCCCATGTAACACCCACTCCCATCAAGGTCGGAGACTCTACACTCGAAGTTGTAGACCATTATGTCTACCTGGGACAAACGGTCCAGTTGGGTAGGTCCAATTTCGAGAAAGAGATCAACCGTCGAATCCGACTCGGCTGGGCGGCGTTCGGGAAGTTGCGTGGTATCTTCTCGTCCAATTTACCGCAGTGTCTCAAGACAAAAGTCTATGACCAGTGTGTGTTGCCAGTGATCACCTATGGAACCGAGACGTGGTCGCTCACAATGGGCCTTATCAGAAAGCTCAAAGTCACCCAAAGGGCAATGGAGAGGGCTATGCTCGGAATTTCCTTGCGTGATCACGTCAGAAATGATGATATCCGCAGGAGAACCAAAGTTACCGACATAGCCCGAAGAATTGCCAAACTTAAGTGGCAGTGGGCAGGGCACATTGCTCGCAGAACGGATGGCCGATGGGGCCGAAAAGTTCTGGAATGGCGACCGCGAACCGGAAGACGATACGCTGGAAGGCCTCCCACTAGGTGGACTGATGACCTGGTTAAGGTTGCGGGAAGGCGCTGGATGCGAGACGCACGGGATCGGTCAATGTGGCGACGCCTGGGGGAGGCCTATGTCCAGCAGTGGACGTCTTTCGGCTGAAATGATGATGATGATGATGATGAGGCTCAACATTACTTACGTAGTTAAATGCGGAATTTGCGGGTAGAATAAGTAAGTAAACAAACAAAACGATGTTATCTCAGTTACAGAGGTTTATGCATATAAAATTCACTCGCTGTCTCTGTTATACAGGTAACTGTGATGATAAATCGAAAGGACGAATCCCAGATATAGAGGTTTGCTTCGTCTCACTAACAGGGTTAATTCAGTGCCAAAGTGTTGGGACCTCAGCATAAGTTCCAGTTATGGAGGTTTCTCACTTATCCAGGTCCCACTTAACCAAGTTTCACTGTATCACCTACTGTGTTCTTATATGTGGCAGTCGCATAGAAGCAGACATAATTATATTATTTATTCAATTTGCACGGCAAAGACTCGTATGTCACTAGCCAGATAACCTATTTTAGTGATCTTTATTTTCGTAGCAATCAGGTTGCATTCATAGGCAAAATAACAGTGAACGATCTGATGTCAGATGCTAGCCGCCAGTTTGAAATAAGAACTTGCGCGGTAATATTTTTGTAAAAACCATCTGAAGAGTCCGTTTATGATGTGGGCCTCTGTGGTCGGCCTTGGGTATTTAATTTTCAAATACTTTTCGCTCCAATTAAAAGTTTTCCCCTAAGCTGTCGATGACAGTGGGCGTGGCTTAAAACCTCAGATGTAGATTGTCAACTGTTCGACTACAGCCCCTTAATACGGATGCATCTTATCCTGACTGTATATTTTCTTAGTTTGACCTATTTACTTAAAATTCGCTATCTATAACAACAAATCATTTAAAAAATATTGCAGAAAAACTTTTGCACGAACCATGCATCTAGAATTTCCTACCTAATACCTATCTTAGCTTCAGCTCGTATGGGCAATGCCCTGAGGACTTCTATACGTAGCGACTAGCGC
This sequence comes from Orthosia cruda, assembly GCA_964057195.1. Lineage (NCBI taxonomy): Eukaryota > Metazoa > Arthropoda > Insecta > Lepidoptera > Noctuidae > Orthosia > Orthosia cruda. The sequence goes on along the minus strand of OZ059828.1, from coordinate 44,092,303 downwards.
CATCTGTCATAGACAACATGAGCTATCGGCGCAACGTGTGCGATTTGTACCCAGAATGCATTCCCAGCTTTTAACGTAAGTGGGTTCATGCTACCTGAGAAATGAACAACACATTTCTCACTGGAATGGCGTTTTTAGATAAGGAAGTTGAAGGTTAAATCGAATTTGTGATGTTTGAACTGACAAAAAACTTTCTAAAGTCGGTGTCGAAAAATGAAAAACAATAGGTACCAAAGACACCGACTTCGGAAAACCAAGCTATTTTTCGCTTTGTAGTGTTTTTCTTTGGAAGTCGGTTAATTTTTTTTTGTTAGAAAGTTTTTTATTTTACTATTCTTAGTGTAGATACCTCATTTTTCCATGAAAATCATTTAAAGCACACCTCGTTTCAATTCCAATAAGCCCAAACACGACTAGGATACTTTATTTTATTACTGAGTTCCAATGCCTACCAGATAGTGGCTTCAACATCAGATCAGTTCGATAGTACTATTTGCATCAGTACCATTTATTACCCGGCTGCAAGGAAAGGCTTTAGTTTTTCGCGCGTATCTTGTATGCATGTATGTTTGTAATATTCTTTATTACCTCGTATCTTTCAAACCACTATGACGGAATTTTGCAATTCCGTCTATATATGACAGAGTTATGCCCGAACATACAAAAATGCATCAGGCATCTACCGATAGCTTTTTGGTGATTTCGCAGACATCAATATGGACGTCGGAAGGAAAAGTAATTTAATAATTTGGTTGTTATGGAAAACTTTGAATATGCGAACCCCATTTAATTAAAAAATTATGGCGACCCCTAGGGCCGTCACAATGCAGTTAGCTGGCCAGCACACTGCACTCTTGCGAAAAAAATTTGTATCAATAGGTTTGTCTAAGTTGAATATGTTTCTAATCACACACGAATAATGTCAAAGATATACCCAAGATTACAAAATATCTTGAATTAATGAACAGACAGTCTTTTTTTATGAATTTTGTAGTCTACGAACTATAAATCTATAACCCTCACTTTTTACTATTACCTGGCTTGCAACCGCGACCCCCAAGCAAAACATTGGGATCCCCCTGGGGGTCACCACCCACAGTTTGGAAAACATTGGTCTAGTGGTTGCAAGCACTACTGCTGAGGTAGGACAAAGTGTTATTTATTTTGTAATTTATTATGTATGTACTTATTTATTTATATATATTTTTATTTATTTAGTTCACCAACAATTGTATACACTGGTATAAGTATATTGTTATAGATTTTTCCGTCTGGATTTTTTTAGTAGAAGCCTGGAGTCAGGATTTGTCAGTGCTAGGTTAATGGCTATAGTGTATACACATATATACCCCTATTACATGGGACTTTAACATAACTGACGAAATGTGGGTGGTTGGGAACCTTTGCTCAGCTCTTCGGGTATTACAGGGGTGATGTTATGTTTTTTATACGAGTTTTGTTTTAACATAGTCAATATACGCTGTAAAACATTTTTTTTTTGAGAATCTTCCCGCACTGTTCCCAAACCACCACAACTCCTGCAAGCCAAAATCAACAGTGGCGACCACCAGAAAATCACCGAAGCAATGAAGCTCGACGAAGTCCCGGAGAATGAATTAGCTGTCTTGGATCCAGAAACGAAATTAATCAGAAAAAAAATAACGAAAATACTAAAACATACACACACACACACAAACACTTTTCTAAAATTTACCATTCCTGGTAGTAATTTTAGTTGTGTATTTTTGGCAAACATTTCGACTGTACCGTAAAATGCAAACTTTCCAAAGATCCTTCATTACTAAGGCCGGTTGCAGTGCTCGAGCGACCGTCGGTGTGTGCGTCAGTCGCACTTGTCATTTATATGATAATTCATAAATCGTTAGTGTTGGACTGATCGTACGCACGTGTTAGAATTTGAAGTATGTGTGATGTAATTAAATCGTTAATTTTCGTTTTTCAATGGTTTGCTACATAATACATACCTATCATATTTACTAAGCACCTACCGACAAATCTCTAAGTACCTACCTTAATTATTTTTGTTGTGTCAACTACCTTCAAATGTAATATAGTACCCACCTAAGTAAATATTGTTGTTTGTACAGGAAATAACTCTAAACTTATATTTAAGCCACGTTGATAATATTCCTATAAATGATTACGTAATTTTTAATGATCATTGTGATGAATCCTGGAGTTTATAATGATATATTAGTATTATAAGTCCTTTGAAACAATGAGTACAATACTGTCTGTAAGTATAGCGGGATACCGCGCCATTTTCTCATATTGGACGTATTGAGACACAGATAGACCCGATATTATAAAATATTGTGTAATTGATAAGCGGACTTACTTTTTTGTGAACTACAAGCCAGTTTAGGCCAGATATTGTTATTTAGAAGTATACTACTTTATAATATTTGATGTAATATCGACTACACAAGACTAACTTAAGTTATTTGATATTATAACTTTATTATCTCTAATGGTTGTGTTGAAACTGTATCTATATCGTATTATGGTCTTTATTCCTAATATGTTATATTGATTTATGGGCTACTCTATGTCCTTTGCCTTATCCTTGTTATTTTGGTTCTATAATATTGTAAATACTTTGTGTTTGTAAAAGATATCGATAAATATTAAGAAAGAGCTTCCGTGGGGTTTGTTGCCCTTCTTCCCCACGAGAACTAGTCTAGCGAAAAGCCAGTAAGCTCAATGAGCCTTCTAAATATGAAATAATTGACAAGCCTTACTTAAATAAATACCTAATCTTGTCTTTCTGTGCTTTTATTCATAAAACCCTTTCCTTACACACCACATACATTAGAACTCTGATACACAGTAAATAACCAATAACCATCTTGACATTCAAAGCTTCCTATCTTGGTAGATACCAATACTTTTATATAGAGTTCCATTCATGATTCTAACACACGCGTAAATTGCAACGCACTGCGTACGAGGACCGTCGTTCAAGCGCGTCCGCATGCGTGCATCGGCCGACCGACGCGCTATGGAAACAAATGAACGCGTTCAGAACTGCACCGATCGGTGGACCGACCGCACGAATGCGCACAGTATGTACTTGTCCGGCCAGTTTGTTGGTCAGGAGAGCGCTGAATGGTACAAACTGACGGTTGGTCGAGCACTGTAACCGTCCTAAAGAAACTGGAAACCAACACTTCCTGTATCGTGGGTGCGTTTACCAACATTTAAACTCACATACACAAGACACCCAGATCCGGAACAACTATCTGTAGGCCATACAAATATTTGTTCCGTGCGGAAATCGAACCCGCGACACACAGTACAGCAGCCGATCGCTCAACCACTGCGCCAAACGTGTCATCACCATAGGAACCAACAAGAATCGTAGCAGGTGGTGTTCTGTAGTTTCTGCTTTCCCGCATGGAAAAGGATTATATTTTATACTCACGCCGAGTATGAATACCAAAATCATAAGAAATATGTAGCCGAAAAATATCAAGCAAAGGAATGCAAAGAGCGTAACCAACAGGCATCTCTATGGGCAGATTATCACAAAATGGCCTACCATTGATTTCTATACCCTATTTCCAAACAAAATGGCTGAAATTCCCAGTCAATTCCAATGGTACGTATGGCATCTGTCTAGACAGAGGGTGAACATTATTTGCGCTTTAAATTTCAGAGGTAGTCTACAAATGGGGCTCGATTTCAGTCAACAAGTTTAAGAATTGGAGTAGACAAACCAAAAAAAAAACAAAAATAAGGTAAAAAGGTAAATAGGTTGGGTAGGTATATCGTGCTTGAGGTCGTGGGTTCAAATTAAGTACCAATGTGACTTTTTAATTCAAATGTACTTTCTTAGTTTATCTTGGACATCGCTGACAACTGTGAAGGAAAACATCGCGAGGAAACCTGGCCTTATAGTTGGTTTCTTATAAGTGTATGTTCCATTGGTGTAATTTCTGCAAGGCATTCCAGTGCGAGGGTAAATAAATACATATAAACTAGTTTTCTTTCTTGTCTTTCTCCTTTCTTTCTTTTCATTCTTTTCTTTTAGATTTCCTTGTTGACGGTTTTGGTATAGTTACATTTATCACTATGTAGTTATTTTCAAAGATTTCTTATTTTCAGGGAATCAAAACAAGCCTTTGAGACTCTAGAGATATGAGATTTTCAAAAGTCGAAAACGAACATACCTCCGAAATTTCACGTGGTCAATCTTATGAACTTTTCGATAGATAATAGATAACGTTGGTGGACTGTATCTTAACCCCAGAAACTCGCGGTAAGCAGCTGAGCAACAAGGCAGTCCTTGTGTGATTTCATTTCTGTAATCAACCTTATTACTCGTACCTGTCTCGGAGGTCTGTAGAGATTGCAAATATCTTCTACCTATCTACCTAAGCTCGAGAGCAGTGGTGGCCCAGTGGTAACGGTGATACGACCTTTAACTGACGAGTAGGTCGTGGTTTCGAACACAGGCAAGAGCTTGACTTTGTATAAATTATTTAATCACCAATGCTCTCAAAACGGTGAAGGAAAACATCGTGAAGTCTGTCTTGTAGTCTTGTTATGTTTTAGAACCAAAAATTCGAAGATATGTGACATCCACCAACCCGCACTGAACCCGCGTGGTGTTTTACGGCCCATTATCTCTCACAGAGAGGAGGCCTGCACGCTCAACGAACCAAATGGGATTCTAAGTACATAAAAGGCAACAACCTACACTCCAACTAAGGTAGATACGAATTTCGTAGGACTTACAAGCAGTTCTTACAACTTGCAATTTTGGCGTTGGCGGAAAGCAAGACAACACGATTCAACTTCCAACCTTTGAAATCTTTACCAACTCTAAGAAACGTAACCTATGAAACACGTTATTATTGCATTTAAAACATTCTATCGATTCAAAAGCTACAGCCTTGTCCAACAGTGCCTAAGTCCAGAATTTTAGCATACTAATTGGGAAATTGAATTTTCATGTCGCTTTCGACCTAGGCTGTGGCAAATTTTGCCGTAATGTTTGAATTGTGCGCGACTAGCTTTTAAGCCGCAGACTGATACTGACTGTTGACTGGATATTTTACCATTTAAAAGGCGTGTCTAAAATTTGAGTTTATTTGCGTGTCTGTTTGTGGTTCCCTTTGAAACCTTTAAATGTCGCAATATTCTTTCCTTGATAGTGTGGTTTTATTTTATTTAGTAAGTTTATTTTACCATATATCATTAAATCGGTAGTTCAGTACTTTCATCGCGTAGTTTTTCTTGAAAATAGTTTTTTTTAAATTATATTTAACTAGTTGAACCTCGCGGCTTTGCTCCCGTCAAAATTATAGCCTATCATTACTCAGAAATAGTGTAGCTTTCCATAGGTGAAAGAATTTTTAAAATTGGTCCAGTAGTTTTGGAGCCTATTCGGTACAACAAACCAACAAAAAAATCTTTACACTTTATAATATTGGTATAGATTCAGAATAGACTTCGACTTCTTCCACGTCAAACTCGTATTTTTTTTTTCTCTCTGGTGCTGTGACATCGACCAGTACCAGAACCAATCAATAACATCAGATATCTACCAGTGAAAGTCGCGTCAAAATCGGTCCAGCCGTTTTGGAAATTACCCGGAGCAAATAGACAGGCAGAAAAAACCTCCAAAATTGCGTATTTGTTATTATTACCGTATATACTTTCACATTCATTAAAAACGTTGTTATTTTGATATTACATACAGACACTTAAACTTTTTTTTTTTTATTTTGTGTGACAATCTTGGCTTGTTTTCGCCTTATCATAGCTTTACACATCGTAGAGTATCTATCTACTTTCTTCTTTTCATGTTCATTGACTAACAACTCAAATCAAATTTTGTCTCACCAGTATTAAGCAAAATGTACTGCTCTATGATTGGCAAGGAAAGATTGATTTTTGATTCTGGAAAGGTGCAAGGGATTATGCTTGATGGGCAGCAAAGAAGCTGATGCATGTCCTATAAAGGTCTTCAAGAATGTACCTTCTTGATAAGTTGGTGTACCTACGTCTGCAATCGATCTTTCTAAATAACTTCACCACTCCAAATAGCTTTAGTTGACATACCTAAATATTAACACAAAAGGGTTACTATAAAGCCAAGTTCACAATATCGGACTCATTAATCTTCAAGTTAAGGCGAGACCATCTGGTCCTCGTCTCACGCATGTTGTTAAAGTCAGCTAAGTGAGATGGGCTGCTTAAATATTCATTGCTGCGAATCTTAGTACTGAAATCACTTAAGGGAACGCATGCGTTTTAGTGATGTTTCTTGTTTGATGATACTATCGTGAAAGTTATTTGCAAAAAGTGAATTATGAAAAAAGTACTCTTATGCTTATTTAAAGTATGAAGAAAGTACGGTCGTAGCAAGTGGCGTTTTGTAGTTTCTACTAGGGATGTTACGGAAGTGATAATAACGGAACCGAAATCGAAGATGTATTAATAAAAACTAGGTTTATTATCATAAAATAATACAAACTTTGTTAATCAGCCTTTTTAATTTCAGCTCCAAAGCAATACTAGGTGTATTGCTTTTGAGCTACTAGCTAACTAGGCATTTCATTTCATTTATTTATTCTCAAACAATTTCAATTGTGTCGAATATTACATAATTAAAATGACAAAAAAACAACAATTATTATGTTACAATTGAAGGTCATCATCATCATCTTCCTGCCCTTGTCCCATGTTACTTGGGGTCGGCGCAAAACGTTTTCCTCTTCCATACCGTCCTGTCCCCAGTTACGCTATCACTGACTCCCTTTTCTTTCATATCACTCCTCACACAGTCCATCCATCTTTTCTTTGGCCGTCCCCTCCCTCTCCATCCATCCACATTTATATTCATAACTCTTTTAGTAACATGCGCTTCATCCCTCCTCATCAGATGGCCATACCAGGACAAACGGTTTCCTTTCAACTTTTCTGTCACTGGCGCCACTTTCAAACTTCCTCTAATATACTCATTTCTCACTTTATCCATTCTCGTCACTCTGCACATCCATCTCAACATTCTCATCTCTGCTACATGCAATCTCTTTTCATCCATCTTTTTCACAGCCCAACATTCTGATCCATACAGTACGACAGGTCTAATCACGGACTTGTAAATTTTCCCCTTTAACTTGAGGGGACAATTGAAGGTAAATTAAATAATTAGTATATTGAATCAAATTAATTTAATATATTTATGTTCCAAAAAATAATTATATCGTTTCAAATTTATTCCATACATGCCTCAAGATAAGATCAAGTTAATAAGTTCAATAAGATAATGTCAAGTTAATAATGTAAATGCCACATAAAAAAAACCATTTTAAATCAATCCGAGGTATGTCACAAGAACTAATTATAATGTCAAGTTAATTCAACATGTCACAAAAAATAAATAACTGCAAAATTGTTCCTGAAGGTACATTTCACAAGTAAGAAATATAATGTCAAGTTAATACAATATTTATGTAACAAGAAAATTATAATTTCAAATTAATACGATATATGTCACAAGTAATTAACATAATGTCGAATTAAACCAATATATGTCACAAAAAAATTATAATGTCAAGTTAATACAATTTAAGTGTCAATAACTTTGTTATTTCAAATTAATCCAATTTAATGTCACTACGAGTAGTAATAACTATTATGTCAAAACAAGTCAATTAAATATAATATCAAATAAATTTGAATAAAAATTGCTATTTCCAATAATAAGTATCTATTTATCATTGTTAGACATAAATTCTGAAACAGAGTGTAAACATTTTTCCAACAAGAAGGATTTTAATTTAGACTTAAATAAGTGCAAACTATAAATTAATAACTTTAAGTCGGTAACCTATTAAATATTTCCACCACTTGGTATCGGTAGCAATGTTTAACTATATTGAAATTTGGTGACATTTTGTGTTTAAATTCCTTCCTTCTGGTGCTTTCTCTAATTTTACGTTCTTCTTCTGTTTCATACTGATAAATATACTTGGCAAAGTGAGATAGGACTACTTATATGTATAGGCTGGGTACTGCCAGTATTTTCAGTTCTTTAAAGTGCTGCATTAGTCTCTTTGTGAGATCCTGACTATAGTCCTTATGGCACGTTTCTGTAAGATAAACGCTTTCTGACAATTATCACTGTAGCTATTACCCCAAAACATAACGCTGTATCTTATTCTATATTCTACCAGCGAGTGATAAACAGCCTTTAGTTGCTTTAGATCCAAAATATCTCTAAGGCTCCTAAGTGCATAGCACGCTGATGAAATGGAAGAGTCAATAGCAGCCAGCTCCTGATTCCAGTTTAAATACACGTCTTTGTTTATCCCTAAAAATTTAACTTTGTCTACTAATTCAATCTTGTCTTCTCTAATTTGTACAATTATATTGTCGTTGTTACGAGTCGTCGTCTTAAATAAAATAATGTTAGTTTTACTTGTATTAAGAATAAGGTTATTGGCTGTAAACCAGACGCAGATAATTTCTAGGCTTTTATTTACGTTTTTTGTCAATTCGTTTAATTCATTTGCCCCAACTATAATATTAGTGTCATCTGCAAAGACAACAAGTTTTGCATCAGGCTTAACGGGGTGCATAAAGTTAAGCAAATAATTGGTAAGAATAATAAAGAGGTCCTAAAATTGAGCCTTGAGGCACACCACGTTTTATGTCTGTAATGTTAGAAGTGTGCACGACTTCATGATTATTATCATCAATGCTTTTAATTTCGACATACATCCGTCTATTTTGTAAGTAGGATCTTAAAATCTGTAAGGCAAATTTCCAAATTTCATCTAGATCCGTTCTAGCGTGATTGAGTAACAAACACACATCCACACACATATCTGTCCAAACTTTCACATTTATAATAATAATACGATAGATATAAAGATATTACATATATAGATATCTATTGTGCTGCAATCGATTTACTTTCTTATCGATTTAGTATCAGTGAAAAGGAATTTACTGCTTTTTTAATAGAATTGCGACTATAAGTAAGAAATTATTATGACAGCAGACTATTAAGTATAACATTGTATTAACTCTTTTGCCTCTGATACCGTAATATTCTAGTTTAGTTAGTAATCATACATAGTCAATCGTGTCAAAAGCAGAACTAAGGTCAGTAAAAAGCCCAGCCACTTTGGTTTTGTCATTTAATTTATTAATTATGTCATCTATAAGAATGTTTGTTGCATCTGAGCAACCGACAAGGCGTTGACAAACAACAAACAAGTATTCTAAAATGGAATATTAATGTATACACGTGTTGACTGCGGTTGCGTGTTTTAGAATTATGAATGGAACTCTATGTAAAAGTATTGATATCTACCAAGACAGCAAGCTTTGAATGTCAAGATGGTTGTTGGTTATTTATATATTGTATAGCAGAGTTCCAATGTGTGTGGTGTGTAAGGGAAAAGTTTTATTAATAAAAGCACAGAAAGACAAGAATAAGTATTTATTTCAATAATTCATATTGAGAAGGCTTATTGAGCTTACCAACCTGTCGCTAAACTAGTTCTCGTGGAGAAGAAGGGCAACAAACTCCACAGAAGCTCTGTCATGATATTTATCGATATCTTTTACCACATACAATATTCACAATATTATAAAATCAAAATAACAAGGATAAGGCAAATACGAGTAACATAGACTAGTCCTTAAACAATTTAACATATTAGGAATAAAGGCCATAATATGATATAGATACAGTTTCAACACAACCATTATAACACCTAAGTTATTTGATATTATAACCAAGATATAATATCAAATAACTTACATTAGCCTTGTGTAGTCGATCTTTTACAAAGTATTAATAATTCAGGAATAATAATATCTGGCATGTACTGGCTTGTAGTTCACAAAGGTGTGAGTATATGTATGTATGTATTTATAAAATGCCTTTTGAAATGAAACATACCTACTAAATGTAATAACACTAAAGTCAATACACATCCAATGACCCCAAACACAATGGTGAAATCTTGTCTGGTTGGGGAGATGCTACGGCAACCTTTCAGCTCCAAAGTATCATAATATCAATATGCTTGCAAAGTTACATAAGTACGCCAGGTTTCATGTTAATCGACTGCCCGAAAGTGCTTGAAAAAATGACACCGGACACTCATACATAAGCAGGGTGATCAATACGTATAATAAAACTGTATAAAAGTCGTTTTTGTACATCCAACAGAACCCATTTCCAGCATTTTTGGAAATACAAACATTATTTATCAGCCTTTTAAATTTCAGCTCAAAAGCAATACACCTAACTGGGCGTTAAAAAACAACAAACAAGTATTCTAAAATGAAATATAAATGGATAAACGAGTTGACTGCGGTCGGTCTTTATTTTTGAAAGTCGGTGTCAATAACGAAAAAATTGGTACCTAGCAAAGACACCGACTTCCAAAAAGATAGTTATTTTCACTTTGTAGTGTTTTTATTTGGAAGTCGATACTATTTTTTTCAAAAAAAGTATATTTTTTTTATGTTTTCGTTTCGGTTTGATGTTCTGGAGTGCTACTAGATGGCGCTTAGCAAATCTGTCCTTACTTTGTATGTATGAAGTCGATATTCTTCTCCCTAGAGTAAATAGTATTCTTTGCGAACGCTCGATCTAGGTAGGTAGAAAGGTAGGTAGGGCTAGGTAAGTAAGGTAGATACAAGTAGATAGGTAAGTAGGGTAGTATAAGCAGTTAACGGGAGCGAAGCCGCGGGCACAGCTAGTACTAAAATAAATATAAATAACAACACTTAAGACATTTCGCACTGAGTCACGATTGGTTCTGTAGTGGTAGATCAGTTTTGTTTTGAGCAAAAATAGATAATCAATGTTAATCTGGCCAACTGTGGACTACCAGAACCTGCGCGCCATTATTGCTTGTTAAGTACGACTGCGGTCTGTCTAAAGACAGTTTTCTTAGAACCCAATTCAGTTAATAAATTATGCTTCATCTAATTACAATTCTTCCTTAACATAATTCCAAATTCCACGACAAAATATATAACATTTTTGTTGTTGGTAGTATACATTTTTGAAGGCAATTGAGTAAAATCGAATTATGCCTCGTTTATACTGAAATGTCAACTTATGTAACGACGTTGGGTCTTTTGGGTATCTAAGGAGAAATTCGGGTAAACCTTCAACGGTCATAATTAGCGAACAATTCTTTTTTTTTCTATTGTTTCACACCTGATTGTGTCGAGTCGCGTTGAGAGAAAAATAACTTCATCATGATGTTTTAGTACAAGACTATCTATTCATTATTTTTCGATTACCTTCATTTTACAAGCTTTTATTTAACTTGCAATGTGTGTATGTAAGTGTGTTTGGGTCAAATCTTGCAACTGAATTTTAAAGCAGTTATCCTCCACCGATTATTATAAATTTTGCAGACACGTTTAGTTTGGATGACAAGGCATGGTTAGCTAAGTGATGTCATTCTAAATCTAATATGGCGGACGGCCCAAGATGGTGGATTAGTTATTTTTTGTGCACTGCCTTGATATGGGTATCAAATAGATTACTAAGAACAATACGAAAAAAACTTGTTTTAATTTTTTTTTATGTTATTATTAAATTTCTACAACATTGTTCGGATATTAAGCAAAGTTTTTTTTACAAACTTTTGTCTAACTTGCAATGTATGTATGATATGGTCAAATATTGAAATTGAATTTTAAAGCAGTTATCTTCAATCGATTAAAACGAAATTTTGCATACACGTTAGGTTTGGATGACAATGCACGGTAAGCTAAAAAGCTAGTTTATACAGTTATTTTTTTAAATCGTATATAGTTTTTGGTCTATGGTGATGTTGCACTTTAAAAAAATTACACTTTGTAATCATAAATACGATTATGAAATGACATGTAATTGTTCTCTTTAAGGCAAAATAAGATTAACTGACTTATAGGTACAGTGAAGGAAAAAACTTCTGAAATATCCCATGTAAGCCAAATTTTCATTCTTGTTCCTCCTTTTCAAGAGAAAAATCCTGTGCCCTGAATTATGAAAACCACAGCCTGAAATTACACTACCACCTCACCTTTCTCACAACAGATTAAACTCTCATTTTTTAAATGTGATACTTGCCAGTTGTTCCAACTTAGTAATAAATTCTGCCTGAAAAACTACATGGAGCAATTCCCTTATGCTCTGTTTAACAAAGATATTTGGAAGCGACCACTAGAATGATAAAATTTAATATCACGGCCGAAGGGAGCACATTGTGCCAGTAATTTTTTCAAGAAGAATTCTATCCCTAATAACCGTTATTGGTATTTTAATATTACGGTTTTTTTTTTTGTTATTCTTTTTCGCCAAGAATTCGAATATGATTGACGTTTTATTAGATTTGGGGTGTTTTTTTTTAATACGTTTCTCATGGTTTCCTTTTTATTTTATGCCTTTTTTGTGATCGTTGGGGCCATAATTCAATTGAATATTTACTGCTTTTTGGTAAATTGACGCAGATAGCTATCACCTCTGATATTTTTGGGTTCTTACAAATTATGAGAGACTCAGGATACTTTATTGTTAGTTTAGTTAACTAATTATTATGAGGATATACAGTAATATAAACATCGCTAGGTACTTCACGGCGTGACGGTGTGATTCAAGTGAAGACTAATTTCAACAACATTCTCTTCCTACATTTTTCTCAACATTCTGTCTGCATGATAACTAGCGTAGTTAGAAGGTAAGATAGTTTAGTGTAATAGTATCTCCATTTTCGATGCTAACAAACAGACATACAGAGGCAGAGGTCAAATACTTAACCAGAAATGTATGCATCTTACTACTCTCAAAGCCACAAACGTTTAGCATCGCTCAGTACCAGTTAGCTAAACTGTATGCATAGAATCACACTTAGGTTTGATACCAGGAATACAGAGTCTAAATTTTTAAGACATCTGTATTCCTACCTCAGACATGAAACTCCTCTAGTCCTCATGGTTAAGTTGACCGTCTCACAGAAAAACTTTATTGTTTATCTCAGATGTGATTGACCATTCTAAGTCAAAGTGCCTATTCGGCAGAACAGGATGACATTTAATCCTTTTCCCCGCACTGCTGGGCCTCTAGCATTACCTACGACCCAATCTTTTCTGTAAGAATCAAGTTTGGTTACCAACTATATTAGATGAAATTGTTTTCATATTTTAAAACAAAAATCTTCCACCGGACATAAGCCTACCATCCGTCAACACGCACTTAACCTCTTCCTAGGTCGCATATACCCGTAGATATATCACCACATTATAACTGGTAATCACTGTTGATCGATCACGGCTGTCAGTGTCAGGCCACAGTCTATCAATCATGCTTTTTGTCAAGCTCCGTCTATTGTTTAGCTGTTTATCTTACACTGTGGCTCGACATAATGTTTGACTCGTCATGTGGGGTTCGATGTTTGAGAAACGATTAGTCTGATGGCCCTGATCCTTTTTTGTAAAGGATAGTGTTGCCTTTGCGGTAATTTGGGGACACCTTTTCTCTTTCTTTTAAAAAATGTTAGTCGCTTTCACCGGCTCGGTGTGTTTTCGTTTGGTTTCATTTCTGTAAGGAATCTGTACTCTTTATTTACCAAGTGTGTCTAATTAAATAAGAGCTACCTGACTGAGTCATTTTGCTAAAAATCCCTTATCGAGCGGATATACGCGTCTCTGTACAGAAAGGGAAACGCAAGAGAGATCTAATCAATGTTACTCCATACAACGCCAAAATGTTTATTAGATAAATGTCGATCTAATTTAGGTAAAAAAATCAATAATGGTCATGTATTTTTGAAATTATTTTAGGGGTTTAATTAAATGACCCTCCATTCATCCCTGACACTATTAATTCGTACACCATTTTAATAATACAATTTTTGGTCTACCAAGTTCTGGAGCAGTTGCAAAAGCATCGCAAAGACTCTAACTATGGAGAACTCCACCAGGTAAGTCATCATCATCATCATATCAGCCGAAAGACGTCCACTGCTGGACATATGGCTCCTCCAAGCGTCAACACATTGACCGGTCCTGTGCGTCTCGCATCCAGCGGATCCCCACAACCTTCACCAGGGCATTGGTCTACCTGGTGGGAGGCCTTCCAACGCAATGTCTTCGCGGTCACCACTCCAGAACTTTTCTGCCCCATCGGCAATCCAATCCCAAGACCAATGTGTTCTGCCCGCTGCCACTTAAGTTTGGCAATTCTTCGGGCTATGTTGCTAATACTGGTTCTCCTGCGGATCTCTAATTTTCTGATTCGATCACGCAAGGACACTCCGTACATGGCGCTCTCCTTTGCCCTTTGGGTGATTGTAAGCTACCCTTACAATGGGCCTGATGAGGCCCATTGTGAGCGAACACGTCTCAGAGACCGTCTCAAGTCTGAGATATACAAAACCAAAAAGCTATAACGCAAAACCTCAAAATGAACCCGCAGCCAGTAATAATCCTTCCAAAACAGCTCTAAAACCCACAACCGTAACCGAAGTCATTATATTTCTAGAACACAATTAGATAAGACACTTTGAATACTAGGAGCGCATAAATTTTAGCGGACTACCAAGCACCGGAGCAGTTGTAAAAGCATCGTAAAGACTCTCACCATGGAGAACTCCGTCAGGAGCGCCATATATAAAGGTTGAATTACGTATTTTATTATGGCTGCCTTATATTTTAAGAAGTCATGTTAAATTCAAAAAAGCTGTTTCAATAAATTGTTTTAACGTCGCAAATTAGAATACTGAAGTGATAATCAAACAAAAAAATCTCCTATGGTTTTGATTGGGTATAAAAACAAAAGGGACCAAAACATAAACAGGTTAATAATAGATAATACAAAATATAACATAAAATAATAAAATCCCCCCAGTTTTTACCGCTTTAAAATATTCATCACTTTGGTATAAGAAAACGAAATGAAAATTCATAATGAAATAACTTTCCGCGTCTAATAAAAGTTTAGAACAATTTTATTTATTAGAAAAGTTTTAACAATATGCTCAAACTTTACTACTGTAGTTGTAACTTTTCTATATTGAACTTTGATTTACGTGAAATTTGTCACCTTTGGGCACTCTTCGAATGTATTTTTGTCTAACACAACTTCGGTTTTGATCGTATATTTTTAACGTATATTTTGGATTGTTGCGTTGTATAGAATTTATTGAGACAGATAAAAATTTATGGTTTTATTTATTTATTTTTGGTTAAAATGGTCCTCTAAGATGGGCCGTGCAAAATGTCTACATATAATTTCTATATGCATTTAACGATACACGTGTTTAAACAACATTAACATGTTTTTCGAAGCGAACTATTAGCACCGTCAAACACGATGCACCGTCTGGGAAACGGTGAATTATAAAAAGCTGTTTGCTCCTTGGCCCAGTGGACCGCATTGCGGTGGGCAACCGGGACGTCGGTAATTACCGGTACCAACTAATTCATTACGTGAACGGGTTCCATGCACTGCAATTGATGGGATGCAACTGATATTTTGAGACGAGATTTAGAGCAATAATGAAAGAATGAATGATGGTGGATTCTGAGTTGTGATTGAATGATGATGTGTTGAGGATCTAATATATTTTCTAGAAGAGTACCTGGAAAGACTTGGAATTGACATTTTCCCAGAAGTGGAACGGAAATGGTGGGATGAAAAATATACTTTGAACCTGCCTATGAAAGCCCAGTTAACTATTTCAGGTAAAACCAGACCAAGTTTCAATTTAATATTAAAACCTAAAATACACTAGCAAAATTGTTCGGACCAACTATTTTCACTCTCCATACATAGGACAATATTCCCGCTTGCAGTTTCGAATAGTTATCAATGTGGTAAACAAGTACCTATCTGAATGTGGCAATATTGCTAAAACGCGACCGATATACAATTTTTTTGAACAAATTCTTTATCATTAGCTTACGTAGCTATTGAATATGAATACCTACATATTTCAGATTTTTTTAGTTTTGACTATAGTCAGTGATCCATTAACAGCAGCAATAATTTGTCAAAACGAAAACATACGAATATTTTTCCCTTTTGGTTACTGTGTAATTATATCCACGCCTCACAGTGTGGTATTCTGCTAAACAGAGCCACATCTTTTAGTCTACTTACATTCTATAACACGCTATACAAACCACACCTTCATATCTTTTGATATTGTATCAACTTTTGTAATACATTTTTATGTCTTCTTTCTATTGTTATCATCTGAAAAGTATACTTTTAGTTATCTTTAATTGTTTTAATATCTATAATTTAAATTATATTGCTTATTTGTAATTCTTGGAATGTTTTATACTGTGACATTTTCATCTGATAAGACGTCTGTCTGTCTATTTTATTTTCTTAAGCCATAGATATAACATAGGTACCATGGACTACCTAGACCTTTCCTTAAACTAGTTGCACATTATTGTAAGGCAGCGCAGACTGCCTTGCCTCTGTAAAGCCGTTTTTTATTCGTTCTGGTCTTGATTTTTTTAATTGATTTGGATTTGAAATTTAGAACAGACAGATGGCAGAACGAGGAAAAAAAACCGGCGTCAGCTTTTTAGTTTTGAATCTGGACTGAACGCCGAAAGACGGTTGACTTCTTAATACTACCAAGTGTACTATCGTATCTGTAAACTTTTTTAAACTATAACATATACGGCTGTGAATGTTATCAAATCTTTGGAGTGCAATAAATATAATTTATTGAGTGTGGAACATAAATGTGAGCATTTTTACTGGTTCATTAACCTCGTCGGTCACCGCTTCATCTTAAAGGGCTCGTTTGATTGGCGTATGAAGCCACAGCCTGGCCTCCACACCCCTTGCTGCCTGTGCCTGCACCTGTGCTTCTGCCTACCTACCCGTTAGCCTGACTATTAGTTCAGCTGCCTCCGACCATCTATCTGTGTGCCTGCCTATCCGTCCTGCTGCATACTCTACAGCCTGCCTATCCGATTACCTGATTATCCGTCGTTGTGCCTGCTCATCTGCCTACCCAGGGCCTACCACGTCTTCCTGCCTGACCTGCTGCCTAGTTAGCTGCCCACGTGGTGCGAAGCCGGACCCTAGTTTTTATTATCTACATCCTTTTTCTTAGTTTTAATTTATAATAACTTTTATTTATACGAACGTGGCTAACGTTAGCTCGACTGAGCAAACGTTACGTTACAACAGCCAAAAGGGGATAACCACCACTTTACAAAATTTACAGGAGAGTAGTTTAAAGTTCAAAATAAGTAAAAAAAACATATGAATTTTATTGTAGGTTTCAAAAGTTTTATTATTTACCCATTTAGCTTTTATACACGTCTCTACGAAATGTCATTGTTAATTAAATATGAATCACCCTTCTAACACCATTTACTTTCACTAACCCTCAAATGATCATGATTTTTCTAACAGTAAAGAACGTTGTAAATTAAAACAACTCACTGAATCACTCCCAACTTCCTGTGTTCACGCTTTTTGAAGAAGGAGTTCATCATATAGAGGCCCTCCTTCTCCATAAAATTGCCGGTGGTGCCGTCGTCCAACTCCAAATTGCCCCACTTGCAGCTCATCCTCGTCTCGTTTGCCCAGTTTCGCGTTGAAGTCCCCCATGACAACGGTAAAGTGAGTTTTGAAACCATGCATGGCTCTGGAGATATCCTCATACATGGTCTCTATCTCGTCGTCGGGGTGTGCCGAGGTTGGGGCGTAGACCTGTATGACCTTTAGCGAATAACTTGAGGTTATTCTGAATATAAGGTACTCCACCCTGGTCGACACACTCTCGATCTTCACCACGTTGTTGACAAGTGACTTGTGGACGACAAACCCGACACCACCCTGGGACTGCCGGTCACCCTCTCGGAAATAGAGCAGGTTACCGGATTTGAGGATTATCGAGTCCTCCCCCTCTCTTCGGACTTCAGATAAACCTACAATACTCCATCGCAACCCGCACAATTCCTCTTCGAGTTCGGTGATCTTCTCGTCGGTCCGAAGTGAGCGCGTGTTGTACGTTGCCAGGTACAGTCGTCGGTGATGTTGGGGTAGTCGGATCTCGTCCGGAGATTCTTAGCTCCCCTTGCCATGCCGTAGCCTCGACCGCTACCGTAGTTGAGGGTAGGCAGGCTGCTGGGTACTAGGGGCATTTTTTATTTGTGCTATTCATGGGGGTTTTGCCATAATCGCCACGCTTGGCAGCCGGGGTGGCGGTCGCAGTATGGTTGTTTTAGAAGCACAGAGAATGCTGCTGCCCATTCTATGCTTTGCCCCTTAGTCGCCTCTTACGAAACCCACGGGAAGACATGGGATGGTGAAATTCTTTACGTTCTGCACCATACGGAACCACGGATCACATTCGTGCTTAAGACATGTAAAACACTTATTACAATTACCTTGTTCGTCTGTCATTAACCAATAGCTGGTTATATCATATTGGCTCCACTTGATGAACAGAAAAATCACAGGTATGCTCTTTATCTTTAATTGAAATAAAACGAATGATGCAGTTAAATCATTTAGGTTGTAAGTGAATCAGTGAGTTGTTTTCATTTACGACGTTCTTTACTGTTAGAAAAATCATTACCATTTGAGGGTAAACGAAAATAAATGGTGTTAGGAGGGTGATTCATATTTAATTAACAATGCCATTTCGTAGAGACGTGTATAAAAGCTATATGGGTAAATAATAAAACTATTGAAACCTGCAGTAAAATTAATATGTTTTTGTTACTTATTTTGAACTTTAAACTATTCTCCTGTAAATTTTGTAAAGTAGTGGTTATCCCCTTTTGTCTGTGAGACGTCGATATAATTACACAGTAACCATAGGGATAAAATATTCCTTTGTTTTCGTTTTGACAAATTATTGCTACCGTTAATGTATCACTGAAACTAATCAAACCTAAAATAATCAGAAATATGTATTAATGACCACGTAAGCTAGTTCATAAAGATTTTGTTCAAAAACGTTGTATATTGGTCGGGTTTTAGCAATATTACAACATTCAGATAGGTACTCGTATTCCACATTGATAACTATACGAAACTGCAAGCGGGAATATTCTTCTGTGAATGGAGAATGAAAATAGTTGGTCCGAACAATTTTGCTAGTGTCTTTTAAGTTTAAAAATTAAATTGAAACTTGGTCTGGTTTTACCTGAAATAGTTAACTGGGATAGGGAGGTGGGCTGGTTGGAATAATCCACCCAACGGCCGCCATGGCCCACGCACAATGGTCCACTTGAAGGACTAAGTGCGGAAACCAGACCTAATAACATAGAACATAGAACATAGTTAACTGGGATTTCGTAGGCAGGTATAAAGTATGTGTATGTTGTATTATTTCGTGTTCTAGATTCTTGGTGATGGAGTTGAGTTATTTGGGACTGTTGTGGAAAATATTAAAACATTTGGGGTTTGTGTCTGCTTTTTCTACATCAGTGTTTTCAGTTATTTTAATAACTCAAAAACAATATAGTCTTTCATATAAACTTTCATCACCGATTTAACTTCTTCAGGAGCAGATTTAAAAAAAATCCTTCCTTCGTGCTCACCTGAAACTTTGATACTTCTAAATCTAGTGGTTAAGGCTGTGCATCTGTCAGTGAATGCAAATTAATGAATCCAAACATTTCTCGATTTTAAATACTAGCAAAACTATAAAACATTTGACATTCGCTAAAAACCTTCATGAAAAGTTCTATGAAATGTTTAAATGCTGATTGCAATGCATTCAAACGTTTTATTGTTTCCAATTTCTATCACTTACCATTTATTTACAACGAAGGTTTTTTATTGGAAGAGCAGTTTTGAAAAACATTTCAAAGTATAGTAAAGTATTATTGAAAGGGTTTAATGGAGATAATAGTTTAGGCAGATTCAAGCCCTTTACTATTATATGATCAAAAAAATTAAACATCAATATAGAAGGAGTAAAGTAAGGATCGTAGCAAGTAAAGTTTTTTAGTTTCTTCCAACCCCATAGAAAAAATATGTGTGTATAAGTAGGTAGTAATGCGAACACAATAAGAAATACCACGTTACATTGTTACAAATATTTCAAGATTTCAATTTCATTTTACAGCATCGCTGGTTCCAGTGATTTCCGCCGTCTCTCAGATTTGTAAGGAGGTGGTGTTCGGAAATGATGACTCGCAACTTTAGATTTAGCTCGCAAATTCTGCCATCGCGCATGCATTATTTGACCTCGAGGGCGTGCGAATCCGTGCTGATCTCAAATTGACGATAAGGAATTGGGTTCAACTAATGCGGAGTTGCACGACGTTTCCAATCATTAATGTTTTTATATCTACACTATTTTATATGCCGCATAATGTATTTAAAATAGTATTATCTATCGCACAATCAAAACTCTAGCAGCCACCGTTTAGTTTGGGGTGAATGATCCGTGTGCCCAAAATTTATAAAAATCTATAGATGAAACGAAATAATCTACGTTCCATATAATTAATATTGTTAAGAATCCAAAATACGTTAAAGATAAAACAATCATTTGAACAAGATAAGGGTACATCGTTAAGAATCATCATCATTACGATGAATCGATAGATAAGCCTGCAGCTAAAACGGAATATAAATAACCTAAACTCTGTGTAACACCAATCGTCAGCACTCAGAAATGCCAGTTTCTAAAACCAAAGTTTGCCTCAATAATCCAGAATGTTCCGTTCACAAGTTCACGTAAGCCTCTTACGTCGTTTTTGTGTACGACTTTTTCTCGCAACAAGCTAGAAAATAGTAAACTAGGAGTGGAAAGTTAATCTTTGGCCCTTAAAATTTCTGCAGTGAAGTTTTTAAGTGCGGTTTTCGTGTTACTAGGTTAGTTACTAAATGATAAATGATTTTATTTCTGTAAGTACTACACTGTACTAGACGGACTTAGTCAAAAACAACATGCTTTTGGATATAAAAACATTCTATGGAAAGCAAAAGCTGTAGTGGTAGACACGGTTCTCTCTTTCACCTAAAATTGTTTGTCCGAAAATCATTATCCATAACACGTTTGCTATAAACTTCAGTAACAATAATGTTCAAACTCATGAAATTTTGTTTAACATAATTATCTTTAGTACAAAAAGTATTCTGTCATAATATCGGATACTATAATAATTGAATCTCCTAATTTTACATGACCTAAAGTCATATGTCCCAAGTATTGTGTTAAATTATGCGCCACCGACACCCGACACCCGACATCCGATCCCCTGCGTGATGTTATTTTTACCTTTTACAAAAAAAACTGGCTCCCGGGGTATCAAGAACCTAGCTGACAGAAAGGAGCGAGCGTAGTATAGCGCGAGCGACGACATTTTTGTCAGAAAACGATAGACAGTTAAAATATAAATAAAGTGCGAGTGAAGCGAGTGCGAGCGCGACAAGCGCAATGAGGAGTCAGAAAAAAATAATTTAAAACGGTTTTATGACATTTGTTTATTATTGATTGTAATATTTAAGACAAACGGATTTAGGATATATTATATTTAGGGATTTCAATTTTATGGCATGTGATATTAAGTTCGGGTAACTTATCATTGGGACAAATGATGATAAGACAAAAAATTATGGCACTTTAAATCTATATATATAAAAGGCAATGTCCCGACTGACATATCAACGCCCAGCCTAAACCAGTAATGATAGAAGTTTGAAATTTTGGGAGGAATTTGATTTTATACTGTAGGCGTCATTTAAGAAAGGATTTTTGGAAATTCATACCCTAAAGGGGTAAAATAGGGGTTTAAAGTTTGTATGAAACTCTGTCATTTTTAATTTGAAATGAATGAGATGTGGTATTTAGCGTCTAAGTTTAAAATAATAAAATACGTCTTTCAGGATTTTTTGAATTTCATTCCTTAAAGGGTTAAAAAGGGGTGTTAAATTTTGTATGAAAAATAAATTGTTTATTATCAAAATTACTTGAAATTTAGTATTTATGATCTTCAATACAAATAAAGAAACACGTATTTAAGAATTTTTTGAATTTCATCCCTTAAAGGGGTCAAAAGGGATGTTTAAATTTGAATGAAAACCAAATTGTTTATTAACAAAATTACTTGTATTTTAGTATTTATGCTCTTCAATACAATTCAAGAAACACTTCTTTAAGGCTTTTTTGAATTTCATCCCTAAAAGGGGTAAAAAGTGGTGTTAAAAATTGTATGAAATCTAAATTGTTCATTTTCAAAATAACTTGGAATTTAGTATTTATGGTATTCAATAAAATTAAAGAAACACGTACTAACACGTAACAAGTGGGATTGAAGTTTGGATGAAAACTAAATTGTTTATTATCAAAGGTAATTTTTTATTTATCCTCTTCAATACAATTAGAGAATAACGCATTTAAGGAGTTTTTAATTTCATACGTTATAGGGATAAAAAGGGGTGTTTAAATTTGAATGAAAACTAAATTATCAAAATTACTTGGAATTTAGTATTTTTGCTCTTCAATACAATTACAGACACACATATTTAAGGCTTTTTTAAATTTCATCCCTATAAGGGGTTAAAAAGAGTGTTAAAATTTGTATGAAAACTAAATTGTTATATGAATGGTTACTGGATGTGCTAGGGGGGAAACAGTTTTCATAACTCGAGTACCACTGATACCCTCTGACTATGTCTTTGAGTTTAAACGATTACAATTCATATTAAGGTCTGCTTTGCAATGAGCATAAATAAATCTCATGGTCAGTCATCAAGGGTGGCAGGGATAGATTTACGGCAACATTGTTTCCGACACGGGCAATTTTACGTTACCTGTCCCAGAGTCAGCACTAGCAGTCTGGTCATTTTGACACAGAGAAGTGGATTAAATTCTAACTTCTTGATGACGACTTTGTTAGTGTAAGCTAATTGCAGTACCCATATCTAGACTATACAGGATGGCGCAAAACTCATCACTCCATCGGAAGATGATTTAAAAATTTAAATCCTGCTTCTACATATGGGCAGTAAAAAGATGTAAAAGGGGATGTTAAAGATTGAATGAAAAATAAATTGTTCATTATCTTAGTAATTCTGGTCTTCAACACAATAAAAGAAACACATATTTAAGGATTATTTGAATTGCATCCATTAAAGGGGTAAAAAGGGGTGTTAACGTTTATATGAATGGTTAGTGGATGTGCTACGGAAACAGTTTTCATAACTCGAGTACCACTGATACCCTCTGACTAAGTCTTTGAGTTTAAACGATTACAATTCCTCTTATAAAAGGTCTGCTTTGCAATGACCATAAATAAATCTCATGGTCAGTCATTAAGGGTGGCAGGCATAGATTTAGGGCAAGATTGATTCCGACACTGGCCATTTTGCGTTACCCGTCCCAGAGTCAGCACTAGCAGTCTGGTCATTTTGACACAGAGAAGTGGTTAATTAAATTCTAACTTCTTGATGACGACTTTGTTAGTGTAAGCTAATTGCAGTACCCATATCTAGACTATACAGGATGGCGCAAAACTCATCACTCTATCGAAAGATGCTTTAAAAATATAAATCCTGTTTCTACATTTGGGCAGTAAATAGGTGTAAAAAGGGATGTTAAAGATTGATTGAAAAATACATTATCAAAATTAATTTCAAGATTGTTTATTATCAACATAAGTTGGAATTATTTATGAGCATAAATACTAAATTCTAAGTAATTTTGATAATAAAAACAATAAAATTTTCAATACAATCAAATTACGCTGGAGGCGTCATCGGGCCGCCAAACCACTACTGTGGTCGACGAGGTCACAAAACCATGATCAAAATATTGATCTATCATTAAAAGGAATAAATTTGAACTAGGGTACATAATGGTTCCAACAGGATAATGCAACGGCGCATACTGCACGAGCCGCAACCGAATTTCTGAGGGCGGCACTACCCGGACTTGCACTGGCCAGTAAGATCGCCTGATGTAACTGTTCCAGACTTCTTTCTGTAGGTTTTTTCTAATTCAACAAGCCTCAGACTCTTGAAGCCCTCAAAGATAATATCCGCCGGATGTTCTGAGTTCTCTGCAAGACTGATGCAGAGCAAATGCCACAAACGGGCCCGAATGTTTATCAATTCTGGCAAAGCGACGGCCACTTAGCATTTTTACACATTTTCTCGACTAAATGGAACATAAATTAAGACACCAAATAAATTTTATCCCAGAAAAACAAAGCTTTTAATTCATAAAAAAAAACTTTGCCGCAACCCTGTATATATTTTCAATCGCGTCGGTAGTAGGATTCAAATATTAAAAGCAAAGTGGTGTTCCACTATTTGTATCTCCCCGTGGAAATCGATCCCATGCGACCTCCGGAATGAAAGTCTCTAACTGTAAGAACAGGAAGGCTCATTTTATATCAATTTACACGTAATTTTAATAATTTGATAAAATAATAAAGTTGATAAAATATTGTGGTCTACTCGAACAAAGACGCGGGGAATCTATGTTTTGGACAATAATTGCACTATCCCATCAGAACTGAAAAATAACGAAACAGCCAATATCATGTAGTCCACGCAGGCGACGCTGCGGGCGGAAAGCTAGTTATGAATAAAAAAGTTAGATGACACAATAGAGAACCGGTAGACACATTCACAATTATGATTCCTGACCCAATAGTGCCTGATCGAAGTTAATGCATTGACAAGACTTCAAACTCAATCAACTACAGCTTAATAGAGACCCTCTAGTTACATTTCTCATCGAAGTTTGGTAATAACACTATTGAACTCGACCACTTTGGTAGTCCACAAACAGCACGGTAATTAATTATTGTGTAGACTGCCAATGACGACCGTTGCATACTCAAACCAGCATACCGATCCCACACATACGATATGCATCGTTCACTATCACCAATAAAGCTATTGAACTGAACAGACCATTAAAGATTCCGGCTTAATACCTACCCAAGACGAACGCCAATGACGGTATCAGACCAATCCAGTG
Organism: Orthosia cruda; assembly: GCA_964057195.1. Classification (NCBI taxonomy): domain Eukaryota; kingdom Metazoa; phylum Arthropoda; class Insecta; order Lepidoptera; family Noctuidae; genus Orthosia; species Orthosia cruda. The sequence continues at coordinate 44,067,320 of OZ059828.1, read as the reverse complement.
ATAATTGGCGTAGATAAACAGACGGACAGCCGGATTGCACGGTAGATGGACAACGGCCTAATTGGAGCTATAATCACACACGGCTAGAGCGCCCAAAATGAAGAAATCGAAATTCGAAGCCGGGATGACGTGTGAATGGAAATCGTGAGGATTCGAGGAAGGATATAGAAAGGAACGAAAATGTTTCTGGTTTAGAAATAGATTCTTTTTTGAAATGGGTGTTCGGGATTTGTGTTGACAGTTTTGACGGCTCATCTTTTTTGTGTAACGTTTTCTTTGCTCCTTATTTTCATGGTTTCCAATGTCCGGTTTTTTAACAAGCAATGGAAATGCTAAACTTGCTTTTTCCATGGCACGGTTGATTCTATTTTTTTATGTGTCAAGGCGAAGGCATTTTTTGCTATTCATTAAGTTGTCAATATCGATTTCATAATTTTCAGTACCTACTGAGAAATATTATTCTGTACGATCTGAGTATCAGCTAGATTGTTTTTCAATCTAAAATATTAGCATTACTGAGAAATTTCTTATTATAATCGATTTTATATCTCAAAATGCTCATTCATATAAATGTACACTTAAGAAAAAAACCAAGAGATCAAAAGGGCGAAATCTCCTCACAATAATTGTAGCCATAAACATAAACCAAGAGCCATAACTCGAAGACTATCAATCGGCTATAAAATTAACTATATCCCATATATAGGCCTTTAGTCTCCGGAATCCTTTGGCATTGCCACTGTTTTGTTTGTGTTTGCGACAAATGACAGCCCTTATTTATTTTGGAGTTCGTCGACATTGCTAGCAAATTTGCTGTGGAGAGCTTTGCTCAGAATTAGGGTCACCACGACGGTGGAATAATTGGCTGCAGTTTCTGAAATTAATATTTTAGGTGATTTTCGTCGGATTAGCTAAATCTACTAAGGCTTAGTTCTACGTGAACGTAACATTTAGGCAGTGAGCAGTGGTGGTCCAGTGGTATCGGCCGCAACTTACAAGTTGCAGGTCGTGGTTATCAACCGAGGCAGGCGCTTTTCTTTGTGTAAATTATTTCGTCACCAGTGCTCTCAAAACGATGAAGGAAAAGATCGTAAGGAAACCGGCATGTCTTAAAATCTATCCGTGCCACATTGCAACTTGAATTTGATTGTGTTTAAGTACGAGAATGGACCTTACAAACTTAGTAAACGGTGACATTCACTGATAAGCTTGGTTTCTATAGAAACTTTGAAAATGTTGTCACTAGCAGGGGTTACCGAGGAGTTTCGGTGTTCTGTGATATACTAAAAATAGTATGACTATAGTATTCTATTCCCATGCATGGCATGTAACTTGTCAAGGTTTTGGGTTAGGGGGTTAAGTTCGCGCATATACCGCGAACTGAGGCCTTAGTGCGAGTTTTTGAGGGTGAGTTTAGTGAGGTGGCTGAGATAGGTATACGGTATTACACCTCATAGGGCTAAGTTTAATTTTCATTAAAGGTGACCCTTTAAGGCCGGGAAAATGGTAGCGCCATCTCTTGTAAATGTCATAAATCAATGACCAAAAACACATAGACAAACGCATTTGAGATTTCGCGGGCGATCGATATCCTAATTATCTTTCTCATTCCTTTTCCCTTTATGTACGCCTTAATGACAGGTCGCCAGAACGAACCGAAACTTCAACGTGAACGGGCCTCGTATCTCAACCGCCAGCTTTAAAAATAAAGTATCTGTCTATTTCTCCGCATATTACTTCTAAACTACGCAACGTGTTTTGATACGGTTTCCACCAGTAGAAAGAGCGATAAACGAGAAAGGTTTGTGTATATGTTTCATCCCGTGCAAAGCCGGGGCGAGACACTAGTTTGTTTTTAAAGCAAATAACTTAAATGCAATTAGAAGAGAATTTTTAAAGATGGGGATAACCAATAAGCTACTATTTGTGCATTGAACCACAAAATGGTATCATAAAATATTTGAACATTCTTAGTTATTAGTTCTGTAGTTAAAGTTGAGAAGGCAGTAAATAACATAAATAGATTCATAACACTATCCACAATTCACAAATATCACACATTACAATAAACATTCACTATCGATAGAGTCAAATAAAATCTTATGACGTCATAACTTCAGTCCTATCTTAGAATCCAAGATGGCGACCCTATGTACGATAAATACAGACTATTTGCCGAGTAGAGAGAGTACAGTAACTTGGCAAAATACTATAGTTTGTGTTGCACTGTTTTACTGCTACGGGGCGGTAACCCCATGGAAGGGGGTCGTGCCCTTTAAAAGGGAAAATATTTCTGAATTTATGTCATTACTAGCTGCCGCCTGCGGCTCCGCCCGCGTTGTATTAGTACGTTTCCCAATATCTTAATAAATTATGGCCTATGAGTTATTTTGATATATAAGTAATGTTTCATCAAAATCCGTCTAGTAGTTTTTGCGTGAAAGAGTAACAAACATGTATCCATCCATGATCTTTATATATGTGAAAGACCAAGACAAAAAAAAAAAGTTTATAAAATCAAAAAACCCGACCGCAAAGATGTAAACAAGAAGAAAATCATGCTGTGCAGTCGGAGGATACATATTCGCGAGCTGGCTGACCAAAACTATAAATATCCTCCGACTGTACAGCATGATTTTCTTCTTTGCAGTCGGGTTTTTTGATTTTATTAACTTTTTTTATTTACAACTTTTTAGTTAATACTATTTCTCCAATGATTTTTAAACATATAAGTGGTATATATTTTTGTAATCACCTCTAAAAACCTTTTAATTTGATAGACCACTCGAACGAGTGGGGTATATCAAAATCTCCCACTCTTTCAAAGAAAAAAAATATTAAAATTATTCATACATATTAACACGGATGCATCTTATACTGACTGTATATTTTCTTAGTTTTTCCTATTTAATTAAAATTCGCTACTATAGCAACAAATCATTGAAAAATTGCAGAAAAACTATAGCTCGAACCATGCATCTGGAATTTCCTACCTAATACCTATCTCAGCTTCAGCTCGTATGGCCAATGCCCTGAGGACTTCTATACGTAGCGACTAGCGCCATCTGTCATAGACAACATGAGCTATCGGCGCAACGTGTGCGATTTGTACCCAGAATGCATTCCCAGCTTTTAACGTAAGTGGGTTCATGCTACCTGAGAAATGAACAGCACATTTCTCATTGCAATGGGATTTTAGATAAGGAAATTGAAGGTTGAATAGAATTTGTAATTTTTATGAACTAAAAAAAATATTTTACAAAAATTTAATCCGATTTCTAAAGCAAAACACTACAAATCGAAAAATAACTTTGTTTTCCGAACTTTTAGACGAAGTTGGTGTCTTTCGTACCTATTGTTTTTCATTTGTCGACACCGATTTCGAAAAACAAAGTTATTTTTCGCTTTGTAGTGTTTTGCTTTAAAAGTCGGTTTATTTTTCGTAAAAATCATAATTTCGATTAAACCTTCAAGTTCCTTATCTAAAAACATTTATTTTACTATTTTAGTGTAGATACCTCATATTACCATGAAAATCATTTAAAGCCAGAGTACACCTCATTTCAATTCCAATTGACGAATACGATACATTGTTTTATTACGGAGTTCCAGGGCCTACCTTCCGGCTTCATAATCAGATCAGTTCGATTACTATTTGCATTAGTACCAATTTATGTATATATATATTTGCTTCATCATAGGTGCTTAACTATTCGAGATTTCTTATACCCATATGACATACTTATTAAGGGACTCCTTAAAAGAAAAGAAAAAACGGAGAAGACACATCTTTGTACCAAAATCACTACATGTCTGCCTATAAAATTTGCGTAGTTCCCTCGATTTCCATGACATCCCATCATCAGATTCTGATTTGGCGACAATGAGACCACCTCAAGAGTACGTTAACCCTTTCAAACAAAAAAAAAAACATCGGAATTGAAAACCTCCTCCTTTTTAAGTGTTTAATAATAACAGGGATCCCGTTTTTGTATATTTAATAAATTATAATTTTAAAAGTCAATGAAAATAATAATCTACAGGAATCTACCGATAGCTTTTTGGTGATTTCTCAGACATCAATATGGACGTCGAAAGGAAAAGTAATCAATGTGCCACTGTACATTTAGGCATAATAATATCAACCCTGATTCATCATTATCATCATCTCTTTAATATTCCCACTGCTGGGACACAGGCCTCCTCTCTGTGAGAGAGGTAATGGGCCATAATCCACCACGCGGGGCCAGTGCGGTTTGGTGGATGTCACATGTCTTCGAATGTTTGGTTCTAGGACTTGCCGGTTTCCTCACGATGTTTTCCTTCACCGTTTTGAGAGCAGTGGTGATGAAATAATTTACACAAAGTGAGGCACATGCAGGCGCTGTACTTAATGTTTGTGTTGGGTTCGAACCCACGACCTACGACACGTAAGTGGCGGCCGTTACCACTGGGCCACCATCAATCCTGATTATAATTTGGTTGTTATGGAAAACTTTTGGCAAAGTTCAATGCGAACTTGGATTTATTCACATGTTCTGAAAACACGAAATAGTTTATTAAAGTTAATTCAATACTCACAAAGATTTAATCACCCAATAATAATTATTGTTATTTTAGTTAGCGACTTCTAATATTAATTCTATATACATTCAAGTATTTCCTTGACACAGTACAGTATTTTAAACATACTTTGCAATATAAAACCGTATCATCATTACAGCAAAGTTAAATTTTCATCGAATCTGAAATAACTTTATAACCTTTTCAGTAACACTTTGATATTCTAAACTCAACTTTATAATTAACAAGTTTAAGTTTACATTTGTGTAATCAGCATTAGCATATTTACTATTTTCATATTGGCTTTTAGCATAAAACTGGTGTTTCCTTGTGAATGTAATTTTCTCTTTTGAGAGAATATGTGGTTTAATTAGATGTCGACGGACCTTCAAAGCTGACTGCTTTTCGAAAAATTAAAAGCAAGCACAGTTTCAGTTTTGCTGAAATGTTTTATACATCGTCCCGCTTAGTTACTCTAGTGCAGTGTTTTTCAATCTTTTTGAATATGCGAACCCCTTTTAATTAAAAAGTTATGGCGACCCCCTAGGGCCGTCACAATGCAGTTAGCGGGCCAGCGCACTGCACTCTTGCGATAAATTTTTGTATCAATAGGTTTGTCTAAGTTGAATATGTTTCTAATCACACACGAATAATGTCAAAGATATATCCAAGATTACAAAATATATTGAATGAATGAACAGACAGTCTTTTTTTTAATTTTGTAGTCTACGAACTATAAATCTATAACCCTCACTTTTTACTATTACCTGGCTTGCGACCGCGACCCCCACGCAAAACATCGGGATCCCCCTGGGGGTCACCACCCACAGTTTGAAAAACATTGGTCTAGTGGTTGCAAGCGCTACTGCTGAGGTAGGACAAAGTGTTATTTATTTATGTATTTATTTATTTATATATATTTACTTATTTATTTGGTTCACCAACAATTGTATACACTGGTATAAGTATATTGTTATAGATTTTTCCGTCTGGAATTTTTTAGTAGAAGCCTGGAGTCAGGATTTGTCAGTGCTAGGTTGATGGCTATAGTGTATACACATATATACCCCTATTACATGGGACTTCAACATAACTGACGAAATGTGGGTGGTTGGGCACCTCTGCCCAGCCCTTCGGATATAACAGGGGTGATGTTATGTTTTGTATACGAGTTTTGTTTTGATCCAGAAACGAAATTAATCAGAAAAAAATAACGAAAATACTAAAACATACACACACACACACAAACTCTTTTCTATAATTTCCCATTCCTGGTAGTAATTTTAGTTGTGTATTTTTGGCAAACATTTCGACTGTACCACCCAAGTAGCAAAATTGCTATATAACGAAGGATTTATAAGGGCTCTTTACATGTAACTCTTTTACATGTTTTGTAACAGTATTAGTTTTGCAACTATCTTTATCAAAGCATGTTAAAGTGTTTTTTGCTAATATGGTAAATTAGTCTTATAATTTTATCTTACAAACGTTTATATAACTAATAAAAATAGCCCTTTTAAGGCAATGGACATATAGAAGCATATAATATGGCTATTCAGACACATAATATTTTAGCCATGTAGCCGCTTTGGCGTCATACTATTTTTAAATTAATATGGCTGTTATAAAGCTATACCCTTATAAAGAATATCAAAATGCAGCTTTAAAGCTAATGCAAAATGGCAAGTTATATGGCCTCTATACGTAATATACTATATTCTATAAAAGCCATGACGAATACTTTATGTAACAGCTACAATGAACATATATTATATATTTTCCATGCCCCTATATATGACATAAATAGGGGCATGGAAAAGGACGGGTTCAGAGATGATAATGTGTATACTTGGGCTATGGAATATAATATATCTCTGCAGTACACAATTCGTGGCAATCATCTTTGTCAAGGAACTGTACACTTTCAATTCATTAGATATTGTCTTGGTTTCGTAAAATAAAAAAAGTTCAAAGAAATTTTCACAACTTTTTTTAATAAAGATAATGGAACCCTAAAATCTTTCGATATGGTTGAGCTTATTTGCACCACCCTGCTACAATAAGAGCAGATGACTTATAGGTGATTTATAAAAGCATATCATTTGTAATTTTTTATAATATTTCTCATAATAAAAACATAAAATTAAAGTTGCGCATTAAAAATATGGAATAAAACATATCCATAAATCTCACAAAACTGCTTTCCTACATAAACTTCCAGTATAAAATGAAAATAGATCGATGTGATAAATGTCTAGTAAGGCAGACATTTATTTTACTATCTATTTTATAAATAATGGAGGCGTTTAAAATAATTATGCAGTAATTAACTCATATTCGTATTGCGTTTGCTTCTACACGGGAAATTGGCCTTATAGCCGAGTTTTGTTATCTGTTATAAGGGTAATTTGTTATATAAAAGTAAATTTCATGCCTATATTTAGCCAATTAGCCATATAGTATGCGTTTAGATGAGTGTTTAAGGGGGATTAGCTTAATATATGGTAACTATATAATCTCTATAAGATTTTTGCCCTTATAAGTTGTGCCCAAACCCACTCTTATAAGCACTAATATGGCCTTTATAAAATATTTTTTTTTTGGCTTTAATGACGTTTATATAGCAAGTCTTTGCTACTCGTACTACTACTAGTATTACTTGTCTTTACTACTAGTATTAATTAGGTAGATACCTTTTTACCTTAATTACTTCTATGAAAATTTGAGCTAGACAGACAAGACAAATGTCCTTCATCATCATTTCAGACGAAAGGCATCCATAGCTGGATATAGGTCACCCCCAACTGTCGCTATATCGTCCAGTCTACAGTAAAAAATCTTTAAAATGCCAACTTTCCAAAGATCCTTAATTACTAAGGCCGGTTGCAGTGCTCGAGCGACCGTCGGTGTGTGCGTCAGTCACACTTGTCATTTATATGAAAATTCATAAATCGTTACAGTGTTAGAATGATCGTACGCTCGCGTAAATTGCTACACACTGCGTAAGAGGACCGTCGAACAAGCGCGTCCGCATGCGTGCGTCGGTCGACCGACGCGCTATGGAAACAAATGAACGCGTTCAGTGCTGCACCGATCGGTGGACCGACCACACGGATGGGTACAGTATGTACTAGTCCAGCCAGTTTGTACGTCAGGGGAGCACTGAATGGTACAAACTGACGGTCGGTCGAGAACTGTAGCCGGCCTAAAGAAACTGGAAACCTACACTAGGAATTTCTTCCTGTATCGTGGGTGCGTTTACCAACATTTAAACTCACATACACAAGAAACCCAGATCCGGAACAACTATCTGTAGGCCATACAAATATTTGTTCCGTGCGAAAATCGAACCCGCGACACACAGTACAGCAGCCGATCGCTCAACCATTGCGCCAACCGTGTCGTCACCTTGGAAACCAACAAGAATCGTAGCAGGCGATGTTCTGTATTTTCTGCCTTCCTGCATGCGAAAGGATTATATTTTATACTCACGCCGAGTATGAAAACCAAAATCATAAGAAATATGTACCCGAAAAATATCAAGCAAAGGAATGCAAAGAGCGTAACCAACAGGCATCTCTATGGGCAGATTATCACAAAATGGCCTACCATTGATTTCGATACCCCATTTCCAAACAAAATGGCTGAAATTCCCAGTCAATTCCAATGGTACGTATGGCATCTATCTAGACAGAGGGTGAACATTATTTGCGCTTTAAATTTCAGAGCTAGGTCTACAAATGGGGCTCGATTTCAGTCAACAAGTTTAGGAATTGGAGTAGACAAACCAAAAAAAAACAAAAATAAGGTAAATAGGTTGGGTAGGTATATCGTGCTTCAGGTCGTGGGTTCAAACTAAGTACCAATGTGACTTTTTCAATTCAAATGTACTTTCTTAGTTTATCTTGGACATAGCTGACATCAGTGAAGGAAAACATTGTGAGGAAACCTGGCCTTATAGTTGGTTTCGTATAAGTGTTTGCCCCATTGGTGTAATTTCTGCAAGGCTTTCCAGTGCGAGGATAAATAAATCATATAAACTGTTTTCTTTTCATTCTTTTCTTTTAAATTTCCTTGTTGACGGTTTTGGTATAGTTACATTTATCACTATGTAGTTATTTACAAAGATTTCTTATTTTCAGGGAATCAAAACAAGCCTTTGAGACTCTAGAGATGTGAGATTTTCAAAAGTCGAAAACGAACATACCTCCGAAATTTCACGTGGTCAATCTTATGAACTTTTCGATAGATAATCGTTAACGTTGGTGGACTGTATCTTAACCCCAGAATCTCGCGGTAAGCAGCTGAGCAACAAGGCAGTCCTTGTGTGATTTCATTTCTGTAATCAACCTTATTACTCGTACCTGTCTCGGAGGTATGTAGAGATTGCAAATATCTTCTACCTATCTACCTAAGCTCGAGAGCAGTGGTGGCCCAGTGGTATCGGTGACACGACCTTTAACTGACGAGTAGGTCGTGGTTTCGAACACAGGCAAGAGCTTGACTTTGTGTAAATTATTTAATCACCAATGCTCTTAAAACGGTGAAGGAAAACATCGTGAAGTCTGTCTTGTTATGTTTTAGAACCAAAAATTCGAAGACATGTGACATCCACCAACCCGCACTGAACCCGCGTGGTGTTTTACGGCCCATTATCTCTCACAGAGAGGAGGCCTGCACGCTCAAAGAACCAAATGGGATTCTAAGTACAGAAAAGGCAACAACCTACACTCCAACTAAGGCAGATACGAATTTCGTAGGACTTACAAGCAGTTCTTACAACTTGCAATTTTGGCGTTGGCGGAAAGCAAGACAACACGATTCAACTTCCAACCTTTGAAATCTTTACCAACTCTAAGAAACGTAACCTATGAAACACGTTATTATTGCATTTAAAACATTCTATCGATCCAAAAGCTACAGCCTTGTCCAACAGTGCCTAAGTCCAGAATTTTAGCATACTAATTGGGAAATTGAATTTTTATGTCGCTTTCGACCTAGGCTGTGGCAAATTTTGCCGTAATGTTTGAATTGTGCGCGACTAGCTTTTAAGCCGCAGACTGAATGTCCGTCAGGATTGAGGAGCCACTTCTCGTATTTTTATGAAATTAATATACTTATTTAGTAGTAAGTTTAAAAATTTTGTAGGTTCAATCCTCGATTTTTTAGTATAATACTTCAAAAGTTATATGAACATAAAGGTGGCTCCTCAATCTAAATGTTTGGATTGAGGAGCCACGTCAGAACTAGGGACATCATGGATAACTATTTATCATAATTAGGTATGATTTTGTAGTATTTGAGAGTATTTAGTAGACAAAATCTGAGCTCGGTTGCATTAAAATTAAAAAAGTTACCACACATTGTGAGTGGCTCCTCAGACCATACATTCGACTCGTCATTATTCAAAGAAGCAGTAGTTCAATTAATGCGAAATTTCTACGTCATTTAGTAGTCAGTATATTAGATTTGTAGGACAAGAATCAGTAATTAAAAATGAGTGCATTGGGAGATATGGCACATTTTAACTGGCTCCTCAATCCTGACGTTAGTGTATCTACCTGAGATCACAACGTTACTGTACCTACCTGAGTTTACAACGGAATCAAAAACCAGAGACACTAACATTTAGTACGAATGTCTACTAAATACTTAAGTGGAGATCAATATTGTATATATTCGGTATCTGAAAAACAGATTACTTTACAATATTCCTTAAGAATTCGCTATTAAGGGTGACCATGTTATATGAATGAAACCAGGATAACAAGTTTTTTTTAATTTATTTTTTAACAAATCGACAATACAGAAATATAGGTAAGGTGTACAGATATTCTTCATATGTTTTAGGTATTTAAATCAATTTCTACATAAGTTAAAGAATGAATTAATAAAGGTTGGTCGGTGCTTTTACGAATTTTACAGTTGAATCATAATCGTCGTAACAAAACATATCATCCTTCATTGGGTAGTGACATTTATAGTGGCCCATGCCAGTGTCGCTAATTCCAGGTATAAATTCTATAACACCTATTAATGTATATGATCTACTTGTAATCATTATAGATTCTGGTACCTCGTTAAAACATTTTAGGTTGTGCAAAGTTTTTGTAAAATGACTAGAGTCCAGTCTGATAAAAGTAGAGGGGACGTCTGAAGTCTGCCCTTCTAAAATTGAAAACAATTTTTTTATATAGTCCTTTGCACTGCTGAACCCCGTAAAAGCTTCAGTACTGGCTGCAATCAGGGCAGAAGAATCATCACAAATAATTTCGTGAGGTGATCTTTGAATTGTACTTTTCCATTGATTTAGCCAGTTAATTATCGATTGCTTGCCGTGTGCATCGGTGACCATTTGTAATACGGGCACAGATTTTAATTTACGATTTGCTGTTATTAGAGCTGCATACATAAATAATCTTTTGGTGATCTTTGTTCCATCGGGGAGGCACATAGACTCAAAAAATGAGCCGGTAGCATCTATCGTAAGAGTAACTCTTCCAAATTTCCTTAGATACTGATTTTAATAATCAATTTGTTCTTCGCTCCAATAATAAACAAATAAATGAGGGTGTACACTAGAGATTGGATACTGCTTAATAATGTTTTATTTCAAATATTCATAACATTGAATAAAATATATTATTTACAACTTATTAGCATATTAATTAAATAGCAAATTAATGTATATAAGTGTATATATTAATTATCTATACAATACTTAATTAACTAAGACTAACAAATTAGATGTCAAAGTCACAACGACACGTCAAAAAGCGTTGTCTTATAACTAGTAGATTGAGAGATTGGATTATATTTTTGTGTACTTTTCGCCATAGCCACTAAAGATATAATCGGATTAGGATCTAGCCACTGTCCTCGCCGGACCTCAGATTTTATTTGACGTAAAGCGGAAAGAGAAGGTAATGCTGGTGTACTTTTAACCTTAATTTCATCTTTTGTATCAGCTATGATCTTTGACGCTAACTCATTATGAACGATTATTGCAGGTTTGTACTTTAATATTTTTGCTAATTGTTGTCTTTTATAGGGCGTCAATTTAAATTTATTTTTTGGGTTGTGTATGATATTTCTATCTATAATGATAATTTTGCAGAAAATTGTGTGAGTTCTGTCTGTAGTTTCATAACTTTTTATCAAAATGCATGCCATACATTGGGAACAATTGCCTTTCACAATTATTTTATTTGTAACAACTTTTTCGCGCTTTAAGGTCCAAGTGCAAGGTAGCTTTGTATATTTATAAATGTTTTCCTTCAACAAATTACTCCATTTGAATTTTGGCATTGTTCTGTATTTCTTATAGGTGTTATTATTTTAGTGCAATTTTCAGTAAAAAACTGTACTAATGAGACATGCCAATTTATCCCAATATCTAGACAGATCGCATTTTTGCCTTTGAACCTAAATATAATTTCTGTTTTCGGCATCCAAAGTTTAGAAGATGCAATTTGTATTTCAGAAGAAAAAAACGTTTGTACGGCGTGTAATCACCAAACAATGTGCAAATATACTATATCAAACACAGTTTCATTTGACCTAAATATTTGTACGAAGTTTCGAGTAAACGAGGTACCAGAATCTATAATGATTACAAGTAGATCATATGCATTAATAGGTGTTATAGAATTTATACCTGGAATTAGCGACACTGGCATGGGCCACTATAAATGTCACTACCCAATGAAGGATGAGATGTTTTGTTACGACGATTATGATTCTCACTGTAAAATTCATAAAAACACCGACCAACCTATATTAATTCATTCTTTAACTTATGTAGAAATTGATTTAAATACCTAAAACATATGAAGAATATATGTACACCTTACCTATATTTCTGTATTGTCCATTTGTTAAAAAATAAATTAAAAAAAACTTGTTATCCTGGTTTCATTCATATAACATGGTCACCCTTAATAGCGAATTCTTAAAGAATATTGAAAAGTAATCTGTTTTACAGATACCGAATATATACAATGTTGATCTCCACTTAAGTATTTAGTAGACATTCATACTAAATGTTAGTGTCTCTGGTTTTTGATTCCGTTGTAATCTCAGGTAGGTACAGTAACGTTGTGATCTCAGGTAGATACACTAACGTCAGGATTGAGGAGCCAGTTAAAATGTGCCATATCTCCCAATGCACTCATTTTTAATTACTGATTCTTGTCCTACAAATCTAATATACTTACTACTAAATGACGCAGAAATTTCGCATTAATTGAACTACTGCTTCTTTGAATAATGACGAGTCGTATGTATGGTCTGAGGAGCCACTTACAATGTGTGGTAACTTTTTTAATTTTAATGCAACCGAGCTCAGATTTTGTCTACTAAATACTCTCAAATACTACAAAATCATACCTAATTATGATAAATATTTATCCATGATGTTCCTAGTTCTGACAGGGCTCCTCAATCCAAACATTTAGATTGAGGAGCCACCTTTATGTTCATATAACTTTTGAAGTATTATACTACAAAATCGAGGATTGAACCTACAAATTTTTTAAACTTACTACTAAATAAGTATATTCATTTCATTAAAATACGAGAAATGGCTCCTCAATCCTGACGGACATCAGACTGATACTGACTGTTGACTGGATATTTTTACCATTTAAAAGGCGTGTCTAAAATTTGAGTTTATTTGCGTGTCTGTTTGTGGTTCCCTTTGAAACCTTTAAATGTCGCAATATTCTTTCCTTGATAGTGTGGTTTTATTTTATTTAGTAAGTTTATTTTACCATATATCATTAAATCGGTAGTTCAGTACTTTCATCGCGTAGTTTTTCTTGAAAATAGTTTTTTTTAATTATATTTAACTAGTTGAACCCCGCGGCTTTGCTCCCGTCAAAATTATAGCCTATCATTACTCAGAAATAGTGTAGCTTTCCATAGGTGAAAGAATTTTTAAAATTGGTCCAGTAGTTTTGGAGCCTATTCGGTACAACAAACCAACAAAAAAATCTTTACACTTTATAAAATTGGTATAGATGACTAGACTTCGACTTCTTCCGCGTCAAACTCGTATTTTTTTTTCTCTCTGGTGCTGTGACATCGACCAGTACCAGTACCAATCAATAACATCAGCTATCTACCAGTGAAAGTCGCGTCAAAATCGGTCCAGCCGTTTTGGAAATTACCCGGAGCAAATAGACAGGCAGAAAAAACCTCCAAAATTGCGTATTTGTTATTATGACCGTATATACTTTCACATTCATTAAAAACGTTGTTATTTTGATATTACATACAGACACTTAAACTTTATTTATTTCCATGAACATAGATGTATATTTTTCTTGAGTGACAATCTTGGCTTGTTTTCGCCTTATCATAGCTTTACACATCGTAGAGTATCTATCTACTTTCTTCTTTTCATGTTCATTGACTAACAACTCAAATCAAATTTTGTCTCACCAGTATTAAGCAAAATGTACTGCTCTATGATTGGCAAGGAAAGATTGATTTTTGATTCTGGAAAGGTGCAAGGGATTATGCTTGATGGGCAGCAAAGAAGCTGATGCATGTCCTATAAAGGTCTTCAAGAATGTACCTTCTTGATAAGTTGGTGTACCTACGTCTGCAATCGATCTTTCTAAATAACTTCACCACTCCAAATAGCTTTAGTTGACATACCTAAATATTAACACAAAAGGGTTACTATAAAGCCAAGTTCACAATATCGGACCCATTAATCTTCAAGTTAAGGCGAGACCATCTGGTCCTCGTCTCACGCATGTTGTTAAAGTCAGCTAAGTGAGATGGGCTGCTTAAATATTCATTGCTGCGAATCTTAGTACTGAAATCACTTAAGGGAACGCATGCGTTTTAGTGATGTTTCTTGTTTGATGATACTATCGTGAAAGTTATTTGCAAAAAGTGAATTATGAAAAAAGTACTCTTATGCTTATTTAAAGTATGAAGAAAGTACGGTCGTAGCAAGTGGCGTTTTGTAGTTTCTACTAGGGATGTTACGGAAGTGATAATAACGGAACCGAAATCGAAGATGTATTAATAAAAACTAGGTTTATTATCATAAAATAATACAAACTTTGTTAATCAGCCTTTTTAATTTCAGCTCCAAAGGAATACTAGGTGTATTGCTTTTGAGCTACTAGCTAACTAGGCATTTCATTTCATTTATTTATTCTCAAACAATTTAAAATGTGTCGAATATTACATAATTAAAATTACAAAAAAACAGCAATTATTATGTTACAATTGAAGGTCATCATCATCATCTTCCTGCCCTTGTCCCATGTTACTTGGGGTCGGCGCAACACGTTTTCCTCTTCCATACCGTCCTGTCCCCAGTCACGCTATCACTGACTCCCTTTTCTTTCATATCACTCCTCACACAGTCCATCCATCTTTTCTTTGGCCGTCCCCTCCCTCTCCATCCATCCACATTTATATTCATAACTCTTTTAGTAACATGCGCTTTATCCCTCCTCATCAGATGGCCATACCAGGACAAACGGTTTCCTTTCAACTTTTCTGTCACTGGCGCCACTTTCAAACTTCCTCTAATATACTCATTTCTCACTTTATCCATTCTCGTCACTCTGCACATCCATCTCAACATTCTCATCTCTGCTACATGCAATCTCTTTTCATCCATCTTTTTCACAGCCCAACATTCTGATCCATACAGTACGACAGGTCTAATCACGGACTTGTAAATTTTCCCCTTTAACTTGAGGGGACAATTGAAGGTAAATTAAATAATTAGTATATTGAGTCAAATTAATTTAATATATTTATGTTCCAAAAAATAATTATATCGTTTCAAATTTATTCCATACATGACTCAAGATAAGATCAAGTTAATTAGTTCAATAAGATAATGTCAAGTTAATAATGTAAATGCCACATAAAAAAACCATTTTAAATCAATCCGAGGTATGTCACAAGAACTAATTATAATGTCAAGTTAATTCAACATGTCACAAAAAATAAATAACTGCAAAATTGTTCCTGAAGGTACATTTCACAAGTAAGAAATATAATGTCAAGTTAATACAATATTTATGTAACAAGAAAATGATAATTTCAAATTAATACGATATATGTCACAAGTAATTAACATAATGTCGAATTAAACCAATATATGTCACAAAAAAATTATAATGTCAAGTTAATACAATTTAAGTCACAATAACTTTGTTATTTCAAATTAATCCAATTTAATGTCACTACGAGTAGTAATAACTATTATGTCAAAACAAGTCAATTAAATATAATATCAAATAAATTTGAATAAAAATTGCTATTTCCAATAATAAGTATCTATTTATCATTGTTAGACATAAATTCTGAAACAGAGTGTAAACATTTTTCCAACAAGAAGGATTTTAATTTAGACTTAAATAAGTGCAAACTATAAATTAATAACTTTAAGTCGGTAACCTATTAAATATTTCCACCACTTGGTATCGGTAGCAATGTTTAACTATATTGAAATTTAGTGACATTTTGTGTTTAAATTCCTTCCTTCTGGTGCTTTCTCTAATTTTACGTTCTTCTTCTGTTTCATACTGATAAATATACTTGGTAAAGTGAGATAGGACTACTTATATGTATAGGCTGGGTACTGCCAATATTTTCAGTTCTTTAAAGTGCTGCATTAGTCTCTTTGTGAGATCCTGACTATAGTCCTTATGGCACGTTTCTGTAAGATAAACGATTTCTGACAATTATCACTGTAGCTATTACCCCAAAACATAACGCTGTATCTTATTCTATATTCTACCAGCGAGTGATAAACAGCCTTTAGTTGCTTTAGATCCAAAATATCTCTAAGGCTCCTAAGTGCATAGCACGCTGATGAAATGGAAGAGTCAATAGCAGCCAGCTCCTGATTCCAGTTTAAATACACGTCTTTGTTTATCCCTAAAAATTTAACTTTGTCTACTAATTCAATCTTGTCTTCTCTAATTTGTACAATTATATTGTCGTTGTTACGAGTCGTCGTCTTAAATAAAATAATGTTAGTTTTACTTGTATTAAGAATAAGGTTATTGGCTGTAAACCAGACGCAGATAATTTCTGGGCTTTTATTTACGTTTTTTGTCAATTCGTTTAATTCATTTGCCCCAACTATAATATTAGTGTCATCTGCAAAGACAACAAGTTTTGCATCAGGCTTAACGTGGTGCATAAAGTTAAGCAAATAATTGGTAAGAATAATAAAGAGGTCCTAAAATTGAGCCTTGAGGCACACCACGTTTTATGTCTGTAATGTTAGAAGTGTGCACGACTTCATGATTATTATCATCAATGCTTTTAATTTCGACATACATCCGTCTATTTTGTAAGTAGGATCTTAAAATCTGTAAGGCAAATTTGCAAATTTCATCTAGATCCGTTCTAGCGTGATTGAGTAACAAACACACATCCACACACATATCTGTCCAAACTTTCACATTTATAATAATAATACGATAGATATAAAGATATTACATATATAGATATCTATTGTGCTGCAATCGATTTACTTTCTTATCGATTTAGTATCAGTGAAAAGGAATTTACTGCTTTTTTAATAGAATTGCGACTATAAGTAAGAAATTATTATGACAGCAGACTATTAAGTATAACATTGTATTAACTCTTTTGCCTCTGATACCGTAATATTCTAGTTTAGTTAGTAATCATACATAGTCAATCGTGTCAAAAGCAGAACTAAGGTCAATAAAAAGCCCAGCCACTTTGGTTTTGTCATTTAATTTATTAATTATGTCATCTATAAGAATGTTTGTTGCATCTGAGCAACCGACAAGGCGTTGACAAACAACAAACAAGTATTCTAAAATGGAATATTAATGTATACACGTGTTGACTGCGGTTGCGTGTTTTAGAATTATGAATGGAACTCTATGTAAAAGTATTGATATCTACCAAGACAGCAAGCTTTGAATGTCAAGATGGTTGTTGGTTATTTACTGTATAGCAGAGTTCCAATGTGTGTGGTGTGTAAGGGAAAAGTTTTATTAATAAAAGCACAGAAAGACAAGAATAAGTATTTATTTCAATAATTCATATTGAGAAGGCTTATTGAGCTTACCAACCATTCGCTAAACTAGTTCTCGTGGAGAAGAAGGGCAACAAACTCCACAGAAGCTCTGTCATGATATTTATCGATACCTTTTACCACATACAATATTCACAATATTATAAAATCAAAATAACAAGGATAAGGCAAATACGAGTAACATAGACTAGTCCTTAAACAATTTAACATATTAGGAATAAAGGCCATAATATGATATAGATACAGTTTCAACACAACCATTATAACACCTAAGTTATTTGATATTATAACCAAGATATAATATCAAATAACTTACATTAGCCTTGTGTAGTCGATCTTTTACAAAGTATTAATAATTCAGGAATAATAATATCTGGCATGTACTGGCTTGTAGTTCACAAAGGTGTGAGTATATTTATGTATGTATTTATAAAATGCCTTTTGAAATGAAACATACCTACTAAATGTAATAACACTAAAGTCAATACACATCCAATGACCCCAAACACAATGGTGAAATCTTGTCTGGTTGGGGAGATTCTACGGCAACCTTTCAGCTCCAAAGTATCATAATATCAATATGCTTGCAAAGTTACATAAGTACGCCAGGTTTCATGTTAATCGACTGCCCGAAAGTGCTTGAAAAAATGACACCGGACACTCATACATAAGCAGGGTGATCAATACGTATAATAAAACTGTAGAAAAGTCGTTTTTGTAAGAACGACTGCGGTCTGTCTAAAGACAGTTTTCTTAGAACCCAATTCAGTTAATAAATTATGCTTCATCTAAATACAATTCTTCCTTAACATAATTCTACGACAAAATATATAACATTTTTGTTGTTGGTAGTATACATTTTTGAAGGCAATTGAGTAAAATCGAATTATGCCTCGTTCATACTGAAATGTCTAAGGAACTCAACTTATGTAACGTCGTAGGGTCTTTTGGGTATCTAAGGAGAAATTCGGGTAAACCTTCAACGGTCATAATTAGCGAACAATTCTATTTTTTCTATTGTTTCACACCTGATTCAGGTGTCGAGTCGCGTTGAGAGAAAAATAACTTCATCATGATGTTTTAGTACAAGACTATCTATTCATTATTTTTTGATTACCTTTATTTTACAAGCTTTTATTTAACTTGCAATGTGTGTATGTATGTAAGTGTGTTCGGGTCAAATCGTGCAACTGAATTTTAAAGCAGTTATCTTCCACCGATTAAGATGCAATTTTGCATACACGTTTTGTTTGGATGACAATGCATGGTTAGCTAAGTGACGTCATTCTAAATTTAATATGGCGGACGGCCTAAGATGGTGGACTAGTTATTTTTTGTGCACTGCCTTGATATGGGTATCAAATGAAAGGGTTTGCTGAGAATAATACGAAAAAAAGCTTGTTTAAAAAATATTTTTAATGAATAATTATATTTCTACTTTATTGTTCGGATATTAAGTAAAGCTCTTTTTACATAGTTTTTATAAACTTGCAATGTATGTATGTATGTGTGATTGGGTCAAATCTTGCAAATTAATTTTAAAGCAGTTATCCTCAACCGATTAAGACGAAATTTTGCATACAAGTTAGGTTTGTATGACAAAGCACGGTAAGCTAAAAAGCTTGTTTAAAAATTTATTTGGTTTATGATGATGTTGCAGTTTCAAAAATAATAATTTTGTAATCATAAATTAAATGACATGTAATTGTTCTTTTTAAGGCAAAATACGACTTACTAATATATGGGTACAGTGAAGAAAAAACTTGTGATAAAACGTGAGTAAGCCAAATTTTAATTCTCCACCTTTACCTGTGCTCTGAATGATGAAAACCACAGCCTGAAATTACATTACCACCTTGCTCACAACAGATTAAACTCTCATTTTTTAAATGTAATACATGCCAGTTGTTCCAACTTAGTAATAAATTCTGCCTGAAAAACTACATGGAGCAATTCCCTTATGCTCTGTTTAACAAAGATATTTGGAAGCGACCACTAGAATGATAAAATTTAATATCACGGACGAAGGGAGCACATTGTGCCAGTAATTTTTTCAAGAAGAATTCTATCCCTAATAACCGTTATTGGTATTTTATTATTACGGTTTTTTTCTTATTCTTTTTCGCCAAGAATTCGAATATGATTGACGTTTTATTACATTTGGGGTGTTTTTTTTTAATACGTTTCTCATGGTTTCGTTTTTATTTTATGACTTTTTTGTGATCGTTGGGGACATAATTCAATTGAATATTTACTGATTTTTGGTTAATTGACGCAGATAGCTATCACCTCTGATATTTTTGGGTTCGTACAAATTATGAGAGACTCAGGATACTTTATTGTTAGTTTAGTTCACTAATAATTATGAGGATATACAGTAATATAAACATCGCTAGGTACTTCACGGCGTGACGGTGTGATTCACGTGAAGACTAATTTCTACAACATTCTCTTTCTACATTTTTTTCAACAATCTGTCTTAGCTTAACTGTATGCATAGAATCACACTTAGGTATTATACCAGGAATACAGAGTCTAAATTTGTATGACATCTGTATTACTACCTCAGACATGAAACTCCTCTAGTCCTCATGAATCATGGTTAAGTTTTTATTTTTTTATTTTTTTGTAAAACCTTTGCCCCACACTAGGAATTTCTTCCTGTATCGTGGGTGCGTTTACACCGTCTCACAGAAAACTTTATTGTTTATCTCAGATGTGATTGGCCAATTAAGTCAAAGTGCCTATTCGGCAGAACAGGATGACATTTAATCCTTTTCCCCGCACTGCTGGGCCTCTAGCATTACCTACGACCCAATATTTTCTGTAGGATTCAAGTTTGGTTACCAACTATATTAGATGAAATTGTTTTCATATTTTAAAACAAAAATCTTCCACCGGACATAAGCCTACCATCCGTCAACACGCACTTAACCTCTTCCTGGGTCGCATATACCCGTAGATATATCACCACATTATAACTGGTAATCACTGTTGATCGATCACGGCTGTCACTGTCAGGCCACAGTCTATCAATCATGCTTTTTGTCAAGCTCCGTCTATTGTTTAGCTGTTTATCTTACACTGTGGCTCGGCATAATCTTTGACTCGTCATGTGGGGTTCGATGTTTGAGAAACGATTAGTCTGATGGCCTTGATCCTTTTTTGTAGAGGATAGTGTTGTCTTTGCGGTAATTTGGGGACACCTTTTCTCTTTCTTTTGGATAATGTTAGTCGCTTTCCTGACCGGGTCGGTGCGTTTTCGTTTTGTTTCGTTTCTGTAACGAATCTGTACAAATTATTTGCTCTGATCACATTTTTATATGTGAGCTTCCTCATTAAGTCATTTTGGTACAGATTCTTTATCGAGCGCATACACCCTGTACAGAAAAGAAAACGCAAGAGAGATATAATGTATATTACTCCATACAACGTCAAAATGTTTATTAGATATATTCAGTTCTAATTTACGTAAAGAAAAATCAGTAACGGTCATGTATTTTTGAAATTATAATAAGGTTTTTAAATAAAAGACTCTCCCCTTCATCCCTGACTCTATTAATTCGGACACCATTTTTAATGACCACAATTTTTTCACCGAGTTAGACCTTCTCACAAAGCCGAAAATTCCCAACGTACCTACATAACCTCAAAATGAACCCACGGCCAGTAACAAACCATAATAATATAATTACATCTGAAACACAGGTTTGAAAGAACCTATATCAGGCAGGTCCCTACCAAAAATAGAAATTCTTGTATATAATCTTGTAGTTGTAATAATAGCTATTTATGCAACTGTTACGTTATGGACGGTCTTTTAATACGAGTGCCATTTTTCGGTACAAGCGTAGCGCGTACCGAAATAGGTGGGCACGAGCTATTAAAAGACCAATAACGTACAGTTGCATACAAGATTTTATCTACGAAGGAAAGAATAAAACCCAGATATAGACAAATAAGTATTTCAGGAAGTGTGTCTAAGTATTTCATTTCTCATATACATGATTTGGTTTTTCTGGTGGTAAATTATTTGTAGCCGCAAGTGCTCTATTTGTTATATCTGGTGGTATTTTCAATATCACTTGATGTTGAAGACATTTTTAATAAAATTTGGAATAAAATTTCTCTCAGAATTTTTTTCCCGCGTCCACTTTTTTTTTTTTTTTTTTTTTATTTAGTCTTTATTAGGTATAAGGCAAATATCTGGTAGCCGCAACAGCCAAACAGTATACGATACTTTTGTTTTAAACTTGTTCCATTTTTAAAAACATCATTTACATTGTCTCGATTTCGAAGTAATATTATAGGTACCTGGCTGTATGTTCAGAATGTCTTTGCTTGTGTTTTAGAATTTATGACGATTCGCATAATGCAACCCGATGTCGTTATGGGTATCATAATGAAACCGCTGTCAATTTTATAATTCGAATATAACGAAACCGAAGTAGATAAAATATTTTAGTTATAGTTTACATATGAGCACTATTAATACCATTGTTTTAGAAATAATACTTCTGCACCTAATGTACATTTTTGTGAACGTAATTTTTAATAAATTATTCTTATTCTTATCTAAAATACTCTAAAATGCCACAATCGTAACCGAAGACATTAGATTTCTAAAACACAATTATATAAGACACTTTGAACACTAGCAGCGCATAACTTTTAGTGGGCTAGCAAGTTCTGGAGCAGTTGCAAAAGCATCGTAAAGACTCTCACTATGGAGAACTCCATCAGGTAAGTCATCATCATCATCATCATTATATCAGCCGAAAAACGTCAACTGCTGGGCATATGCCTCCCCCAAGCATCAAAACCTTGACCGGTCCGTGCGTCCCGCATCCAGCGGATGCTCACAACCTTCACCAGGTCACCTGGTGGGAGGCCTTCCAATGGAACGTTTTCGCGGTCGTCACTCCAGAACTTTTCTGCCCAATCGGCCATCCGTTCTGCGACCAATGTGCTCTGCCACTTAAGTTTTGCAATTCTTCGGGCTATGTCGCTAACCCGCTTGCGGATCTCTACATTTCTGATTCTATCACGCAAGGACACTACGTGCATGGCCCTCTCCATTACCCTTTGGGTGATTGTAAGCTACCCTCACAATGGGCCTGATGACACGATCGCGTCTCAGAGATCGTCTCACGTCTGAGATACACAAAACCAAAAAGCTATAACGCAAAACATCAAAATGAACCGCAACCAGTAATAATCCTTCTAAAACAGCTCTAAAACCCACAACCGTAACCGAAGTCATTATATTTCTAAAACACAATTAGATAAGACACTTTGAATACTAGGAGCGCATAACTTTTAGCGGACTACCAAGCACCGGAGCAGTTGTAAAAGCATCGTAAAGACTGTCACCATGGAGAACTCCGTCAGGAGAGCCATGTTTATATTTTTAATTTTGTTATAGGATTTTATTAAAATACTTTCATATCCGGACACTATTAAGTCAAGACACCATTTTCAAAGTTTTTTTTTTTCAATTAGTTAGAGCTTCTAAGATACAGAATTCCGAAAATCCACAACCACAAAACCTCAAAATGAACCCGCAACCAGTAACAACCCATCTAAAACAGCTCTAAAACCCACAACCGTAACCGAAGCTATTATATTTCTAAAACACAATTACATAAGACACTCTGAAGACTAGGAGCGCATAACTTTTAGCGGGCTACCAAGCACCGGAGCAGTTGTAAAAGCATCGTAAAGATTCACCTGTTCTCCATAAGGTAAGGCTCACCTGAAGTAATGAACCATTAATTCCCTAGAAGAGTTAGTGCACTTACAAGGAGCAATTGCAAATAAAGCTGGAAGAAGTGTTTTTCGGGTTGTTTGGTTGGGAATAAGGAAAATTGGATGAAAATGTTTTAATTTTCGGTTTGATTAAGTTTGAAGATTGGAGGTTTGATGGATACTTGGTTCAGGTCTTCCTGAATTGTGGAACAAAATCGGTGTTGTTTTTTTTTATTATTCTATTGAATACCTTCATCATCTCCATAATGTCATTTTATAATTCTGCCACACTAAATAAGGTAATAATTGCCATCAGGAACCGGGAAATGATTTTGTTTCAAAAAACAACAATACCAAGAACAACAACATTAAATGTTGAATTACGTATTTTATTATCGCTGAGTTATATTTTATGCAGTCAGGTTAAATTTAAAAATGCTGGAACAATAAATTGGTTTGACTTCGCAAATTGGAATACAGAATTGTAAATCAAATAAACAATGTCCCTATTGTTTTGATTGGGTATAAAAACAAAAGGAACCAAAAAATAAAAAGGTTAATAATAGATAATAAAAAATATAACATAAAATAATAAAATCCACACAGTTTTTACCGCTTTAAAATATTCATCACTTTGTTATAAGAAAACGAAATGAATATTCATAATGAAATAACTTTCCGCGTCTAGTAAAAGTTTAGAACAATTTTATTTATTAGAAAAGTTTTAACAATATGCTCAAACTTTACTACTGTAGTTTTAACTATTCGCTAACTTTTCTATATTGAACTTTGATTTACGTGAATTTTGTCACCTTTGGGCACTTTTCGAATGTTTTTTTTGTCCAACATAACTTCGGTTTTGATCGTATATGTTTAACGTATATTTTGGATTGTTGTGTTGTATACAATTTATTGAGACAGATAGAAAACGAATGTTTTATTTATTTATTTTTGGTTAAATTGGTACACTTAGATGGGCCTTGCAAAATGTCTACATATTATTTCTATATGCATTTAACGATAAACGTATTTAAACAACACTAAACTTGTTTAGTTATTTGTAGTGCAAGTGGCACTTAAAAATGGGGTTTACTCTGTAGTAAGATTCTTTAGAAATTTAACTTAATTCAGTGAGCACTCTGTTTTGCTTCCTGAATTAAGTTAAATTTATTTTGATCTCTCAATAACTTAATATAAACAAGAATATAACAAGTGAGAAATTAAAGCTTACATAATATAGTTTAATCACAACTTCAACACAAGTAAACACAGTGTCAACATTAACATGTTTTTCGAAGCGAACTATTAGCACAGTCAAACACGGCGCACCATCTGGGGAACGGTGAATTATAAAAAGCTGTTTGCGATTCTTGGTCCAGTGGACCGCATTGCGGTGGGCAATCGGGACGTCGGTAATTACCGGTAACAACTAATTCATTACGTGAACGGGTTCTATGCACTGCAATTGATGGGATGCAACTGATATTTTGAGATGATATTTGGAGCAAGAATGAACGAATGAATGATGACACAAAAATACTTTATTATTCCAATTAGAAATTACTTTACATGTTAATGTGAATAGAATGCCCATTCAGGCAAACAATGCCTGTATTAGAAGGCTCCGCTCTTTCAACATCATTGTCTTACACGTATTCTAACTCGAGCTGATACGAGTATGTAACTGTGACCTTAAGGGTGAATATGCAATGTAAGTACACTTTTCTGGATTTATTTTAACTAAACATACCAATCCTAAGAAAATAAAAATATACAGTAAAGTTGCAATTTAAATTATTAACAGTAAAATAGTAAAACAAAACTTATTCCCAGTCTGTGCAGGTGATGTAAAGTGTGGTTTGGTAAGTAGTATGGCATTATGTTTGGTATGTGGAGTGTGTGATGTGTGGCGTGGTGCATATTGTGTTCTGAGGTGTGTGATGTGTGGTATGGTTTGTGATGTGGTGTGTGGTGTGGTATGGTGTGTGTAGTTTATGTTATGGTATATATATGTGGTATATTTCGGCTACTCGACGCGTTTCAGGAGTGCCTCGGTTTCCTCATAGGTAAGTGGTTTTATCCAGTCTATTACTCTTTTTTTACAGTCGTAGTAACTTTTATTGTATACATAAACGTGTTTGTCAATTTTGTTATACAGCTGGGTAGAGCGTTTATTGAATTGTTTGCATGCAAATCTAGTTTTAGTTTGGGGAACTTTGAGAATTAAATATTTTCTTCTTTTAGTTTTTTGCTTATCATTATATGGTACGTTTTTATGTTTTTTTAGTATGGTTTGGGTTATGTACAGTTTCCTTACAGAGAGTAAATTACTTATTTGGTAAAAGCTTGCAGTGGAGAATCTTTTATTTTTAAAGAACATGATTTTTATCAGATGATGGATTCTGAGTTGTGATTAAATAATGATGTGTTGAGAAACTGAGAGATTCTAGAAGATTACCCAAAAAGACTTGGAAGAGACCTTTTCCCAGACGTGGAACGGAAATGGTGAGATGGACAAAAATACTTTATACTTGCCTACAAAATCGCAGTTAACTATTTCAGGTAAAACCAAACCAAGTTTCAATTTAATTTTAAAACCTAAAATTCACTAGCAAAATTGTTCGAACCAACTATTTTCACTCTCCGTTCATAGGAGAATATTCCCGCTTGCAGTTTCGTATAGTTATCAATGTGGAATACGAGTACCTATCTGAATGTATGCAATATTCCTAAAACGCGACCGATATACAACATTTTTGAATAAAATCTTTATCACTGGCTTACGTGGTTATTGAATACCTACATATATTTCTGATTCTTTTAGGTTTGATTTGTTACAGTGATACATTAATGGCAGTAGTAATTTTCAAAATGAAAATAAAGGACCTTATCTTTCTTCCTTTTGGGTACTGTATATGCACATGTTTAAGGGCGGCCACGCACTACATCCGAACCGTGTCCGTGAAATTTCGGTTCCGAAGTAGCCGTGATACTCGTTCTTATAGGGTTTATGCACTAAATCTGAACTCTATCCATCATAATTCCGAACATTTTGAACTCGGAACTCCAATCCAAGGACGTCTAGTGCGTAACTGCCATAAGTGTTTACCTTGGCCAAATACTGGGCCAGGAAAGGAATAAGAAAAACCTATGGTTTTTCATCGCACCAATAAGAAGCTCACATTTTAAAGCATTGCGTTATATTTTAAAGTTCTCGGCTTTATCGGTTGATTGTCGTCATTACTGAAACAATTGAAAAGCCATTGTGTTTCGCGTGGATTCACGTTTCGGGCACTCAAGGGGTGGTGCAAAATCCTCACTGTTGAATACTTAATATTAGTGTTGACTTTGTAAATTAAATTCACGGCTGATTTCTTTTTTTTAATTATTAGTTTTTAAAATTAAATTCATCGCTTGCAGCTTTCTGACAAAAATACTCTAAAAAACATGGATATATACCCATATACTCCCAGGATAAAAAGTATCCTTTCCTTTTTTTCCTACTCAAGACATGGTCTACTCGTGTGCCAGGTTTTATCCAAATTCGTTGAGATATTTCGACATCAAAAGGTAACATACTACTTTCGTATTAATTAGGTCTAATAGAGTAGTATGGCTTTTCGTTTGTGCGGAATAAACCATGCTCCTTTATTTCTTTTTCTACTATATTTTATTTTATTTCTATTTCCATCTCAGTCAAGATCTGTATTGTTTAAGCATTTTTAGAAATTTAATTTATTTTATTTAAAACTTTATTTTTTTGTTGACAAATTCTACAGGGGTTAGTAGTGGTAACTAACTCATCTGCATTTAATGAAAAACAGAGACATTGCCGCTTTTTCCGTCTTGAATTGACATCTGTCATGATTCTGAAAAAGAGAATCTGTTGGAAAAAGAGGGGTGTTATAAGTTTGACGTGTGTTGCTGTGTAGGTTAGGTTAAGACGGGCTGGTGTCCGCAACTCCACGTCTAAGCGCGTATTTTGCGTACGGGTGTTGCTGTGTATCTGAGTGTCTGTCTGTGGCATCATAGCGCCTCAACGGATGAACCGATTTTGATTTAGTTTTTTTTTGTTTGAAAGGTGATTGTGTCGAAAGGGTTCTTGGCTATGTTTGAATAAACTCGGTTTAGCCGTTCAAAAGTTATGGGCGTTTTACTGTTTGAATCGGGATGTTTTCGCAAGATAAATGTGTCGGGGTTTTTTTTATAATTTTGAAATTTTACTTGTTAGAAGCTTTTATTTGTAGTTAGTGAGTTTGTTTGGGTCTAAAATTGCAAGCTGAATTATAACCACTTTGGCTTATTACTAACTAGCGGCCCCCCCCCGGCTTCGCATGGGATAAATTATATACAAAAACTTTCCTCATTTATCGCTTTTGTGTAAACCTTGTCAAAATCCGTATAGGAGAAGAAGTTAGAGGAAAAACAGAAATCAACAGACCAGAATAGTGACTTTGTTGTATTAGTATTAATAGTTTTAGAGAAGAAAAATAATACATAGATTCCATTGAAGGGACAGAGCAACGATCGCAATATAAGTGCAGCCAATCCAGCTCAGTCTTTCCAGGTAATGTCCATTTATCCAAATATCGTAATAACAAAGAATTCCTGGACGGCTGCAAATCCTGGGAACGCGGAGAGTTCAGACACACCTATCATGAGACTTAACGCCCAACGCGGCGTGATCCGTGATTTCCCTGGGGGCAGCGGTACTGCGCCGGTTACCGATGTGCTAGGATTTGGATGTGCTAGTTTTTCGTCTCTGTCTGTTTGTTCGGTGTATTGGGATACTTATATTTTCTTTTATTAGCAGGAATGCTGCTTTAACTTCTTTTTCATGTTATTTATTTTCTTGTAGCGTCGCAGATAATTAAATATATTTAAACATAAAAATAGCGGTTTAGTGTTAATTACTACCAACAACAATTACCGGGGTACATGTCAACGATGTGAAATCCCTAACAGTTAGTTTCCAACTACCAACTTATTTTATGGTCCACCTGTTATTGTTTAGGTCTTCAAGTCATTGCTAGGATTCTGAATAACTACAAAAATGGCTCAAGCAAAGAATACTGTTGTATCTTCCAAAATAGCCCAGGAAATAAAGACATTTGCGGCGAAAAAAATCCTAGTTAAGTAATTTCACCGGCATTATGTTCATTATATGTAAAAGTAATGTTGCCTGAAAAGTCCTTAGAAATCACATAACAAAAAAAAAAAAATTGCTGTCAAAGGGCCCAAAAATCAGCCTCTAATTACAGTTATTTTTCTGGGCTAAAATACATACTTCAGCAAAAAAGTTACGAAACTTTATCTTAAAGGTAATCAGAATTTGTGCAGTAATATCCTATAATTGGCTTCTTTTTCTTTTCCAAGATCCATGGAATCATGAAATATTTAATTTCGTCGCGTATGACGAGAGGTCTCCTTATTGCGTTTGCACTTGGCAAATTATATTATAGGTCGTCGGTATTTTGATTTTTTTTTCGGTTCACCTGCCGTCGTTTAATCAGTTTTCCCTTCGTAGTTAAATTGAATGTCACTGATCATGGGATGCGAATTGGAAGTATGTTTATAATCGAATATGGATCCAAAAACTGTACCAAGATTTACTTGTCTTGTTGATACAATCTCTGTATCGATTACTCGTACTTTGTCTTTTTAGATTAGATTCCAATGACAAAAATATTCATATTTAACATCGCATTTTATCTAATTGTTAACATTACATTGTTGTACCATTAGCTATTTGATCAGATTTCTTGCTTTTCGTCGCAATATTTCGATCATTGTTGTCTTCGTCGGTCTTGGTCCAATCAATGCCAGTCTGCGTCTCTCCGTCTCTTGTCAGTCGAGTATTAAGTATTGGCACTACCAGGATCCGTTGTGTCAAATATAAGGGTTGGGACTGAAGAGATTGTTTCTGCATATTCAACGAGATTTACTTTAAATATTGCACCAATATTCTGAGTGTATTGTAATTTAGACCTACGGTCAAGTGGAATGAAATATGCATTTGTTTTTGTAAAAATATGCAATGTTGTGCACTCTGTGAATTCCCAAAAGAGATTTGTTTCATGTGCTTTTGTATTTTCTGAATCTTCTTTGTTTTAAAATTCTGCTTCCTCATTTCTTTCGTTGTCCACCACATACATGTTTCTTTCACTAAACCTACCAAAATCTTCGTAATTCCATTACCTTTGCCTGCGGGATTTAATCACTAATAACGCAAAGTGTATTTAAATTATGCATCTGGGCTAACCATTTTTAAAACTGAGTCCAAACCCAGGATGTACTTCTATCCTTTTCCCACAAGTGATAGTTTAAAGAATTTTAAACATAGTTCTGTCTCGCTCGCCGTAATCGTATTTAAATTTGCATATTTAAAAAGATGCCAGGGAAAGCTGCAATATCCTCTAATTTTGTATGCGTTTCCTATTTTAGATGGGGAAATATTTTTTGCTGCAAAACGAGGGGGTGACGTTTGATCTCGGTGTAGACGAAAGAGGGGTTTTAACTTCGTTTTACATTTCGCAATGTTTTACTATGGCGAGTAATGATTGCGGAAACACGACTGCTAGTTTAAGTAAAATTAATTTATTAACCTTGCTGTTTCATTTTTGCTTCACTTCAGTTACATCATTACTTTTGTTATTCATATTTTTGTATGTATTTGCGTTTGTATTTCATTTTATATCAATACAATAAAATATTTATAGAAAACCAACTCGCAATTGGACGAGTTTCATACGCTTTTCAAATGTTCCAATCTGTAACAGCAACAATAACTTCAATATAAATAGAATTTTCTAGAACAATGCTAAAATGTACTCGTATCGGACTAGCCAGTGGCCAGGCCGGCTCAACTTTCAGTCGGTGAGCTCCATTTTGTTCAATACATTAGAGGAATGAGTGAAATTTTGTACAATAGCTGGAGTTCGTATGGATGAGTTGATAACAGATTTAACGGTCCAAAATTCTATATCTCGAATAATATACAGTTGTATTTAAGTCAAGCGTGAATAGGTTACTTAAAGGCAAGCATCGACCACATCATCTTTAGGTGAGATACTGGTAAAATAAAAAAATCTTTACGTAAAGGAAGGTAAGATCAGAGTTATGGCTTTTTAAAATTTTGTAGAAATATCACTTAGCTTTAAATTATCTGTCACATGATGACAATATATAATTATAAACTTTATCGTTTTGTGACGTAAATGTGGTATTGGAATACAATTAATTGAGAAGAGTTCGTCAGCTATTTCATTCACTAAAGGTTTTCAATACTTGAAAGACAGGATCGTCATTCATTTTAATTGGACCGAAAATTGCACCCCGAAACCTTTTAGAATGGTATACAGTGTAACTTCAGTACTCACGCTTGAGAAAACGAAGACTCAAAGCGACTCATAGAAATGACACCTTTAACGAAAAAGGAGCGGAAGGTAAAATATTAAAATTTGAATGAAGGAAACATCAAAGTTTTCAACGTTGCATTTTCTTTTACCAACGAATCAGGACTACACAAGAGTTTTTTTTAGTCTCAGAGAGAATCCGAAAGTTCTTTTATCTACAGAAATTATGGAGCTCCGTTCAAATTATGGAATATTTGTGGGAAAGTAAAAATGATAGAACGTCTTGTGGCGGTGAGGTTATACGTTGATCTGTAATTTTTTGTTGATTTATATCGGGTTGTGCCAGTTTCCTGTAGCTGTAATTATTTATCTAAGGCCTACTGTCCACGGACGCGTAGCTTCATAGACGCATCAATGCAGCTTGTGCAACCCAGCGTACTGAACTCTCCGTTTAAATCATTTCAACAAATTCCCTTGCCGTGCCCGCCATTTTTCAACTAATTAACACGTCTGTCCACTGGATGTACGCCCGTATGATATGCG
The DNA here is from genome assembly GCA_964057195.1 of Orthosia cruda. Classification (NCBI taxonomy): domain Eukaryota; kingdom Metazoa; phylum Arthropoda; class Insecta; order Lepidoptera; family Noctuidae; genus Orthosia; species Orthosia cruda. The sequence continues at coordinate 44,036,051 of OZ059828.1, read as the reverse complement.
GTACGGCATGCGTCATGAAGCCTGCATGCAGCGAAGCGAGCGTGACGTTGACCGTCGACAGAGTTTCATAGATTTGTATGTAAGCTACAAACAGGCGTACACCAAGCGTATAATGACGAATATGAGTCTATGAAGCTACGCGTCCGTCAATTGGTTTAACGTTGAAACCATAGCATTGTTTGTTTGTTAGCAGGAGATAATACTGGTCCGATTTAGAAAATTATTTCTGATTAAAAGCTACACTTTTGCTGAGTGCCACAGTTAACTTATAACCCCTGAAAAAAATTTGGTTACAGCGAAATAGACCATTAATGCGAAGCTTTTAAAAAAAACACAGTATATAACATACTTACTATTTAATTCTATTATGTAATATATTATTATATTATATATACAATTTTTTTGAGGCAAATACCGTTTATTTTACTAGGGTTTAAGCCAGGTTCCGATGAAATATATCATGGGTTTGAAACGCCTGGAAAACTCCGTACATATTACAATCCCATTCGTTTTGGACTTTTATTTTTGGAGGGACTGCAAGAGTATTACTATTTTACTAATATTATAAATGTGAAATTTTGGATGGATGTGTGTGTGGATGTATGTTTGTTACTCAATCACGCTAGTACGGCTGAACGTATCTACACGAAATATGGCACAGATATGGAACAGCACATAGGCTACTTTTTATACCGGTATAATGTTCCCTTGGGATCATAAAACACTTTTCACGCGGGTGAAGCCGCTGGCAGAAGCTACTATCTCATATTTAGATATCATACTGTTCATCCATTTATACTCCTCTTACATTGCAGAACACAATCATCATCATAATCATCAGCCTTTTAATGTTCCCACTGCTGGGGCACAGGCCACCTCTCTGTGAGAGGGAATGGGTCGTAATCCACCACGCAGGCCCAGTGCGGGTTGGTGCATGTCTTCGAATTTTTGATTCTAAGGCATGCCGGTTTCCTCACGATGTTTTCCTTCACAGATTTGAACACATGAATCTACTTAATTGCAATAATATTGCAAATATATATATTATATTTTATTATGATGCAAAATGTCTAAATGCCCACTAACAAAGCGTTATTGAAAGGTGAAAACTAATCAATAATTAACTGTGACAATGTGAAGCTCACCATATAATACGATGTGACTGGAAGCACTTACTAGCGCCATGCGCTTCCATACATGATGGAGTTTGAAATTATCAAGTAGGTGTGTGTATTATCGTGTAAGTTATATTGGTACCTCTTGCCTCGGTTTTAAAGTTACTGATAGCATACCTGCTACTTGGAAGTAAAGAAACACTGGTACCTACTGTTTAAAGTTTCGGTTTCACAATATTTGAGAGCTTACTAATATTATAAACCACCTGCTGCTCGCGGCTTTGTCTGCAGACTTCATAATTGAATCCAGAAAGAAATAAAATAAAAAATTTAATGAAAAATCTTTTTATATAACAAGTTTTTTTTTGTATTTTCTCTGCAAAACCTTTCATTTGATACAAATATCAAGGCAATGCACAAAAAATAAACAGTCCGCCATCTTGGGCCATCCGCCATATTGGATTTAGAATGACGTCACTTAGCTAACCATGCATTGTCATCCAAACTAAACGTGTATGCAAAATTTCATCTTAAGCGGTGGAGGATAACAGCTTTAAAATTCAGTTGCAAGATTTGACACGAACATACACATACATAAATTGAAGGTACACATACATAAATAAAAGCTTGTAAAAGACGTAGTTCAAGTAAAACTATTAAAAAAAAACTATTTTTTTTTATCTTGGCTCGCGCTTGACCACTATCTCGCCTAATGGTAAGCGATGATGAGGTCAACGGTAAAACACGCTTGCCTAGAAGTAACCTATTCACTCTTGACATTAAGACCCCAAGGTTGTAGCTATCAGCAAACAAAAACTCCGGCTGGGAATTCAACTCCTTAGCTGTGCGCACAATGAAAGTGAATCTAATAGTTGTTTAACCCCGGAAGATAACTTCTTCATAATTCTGGTCTCCTGGTAGTTTGTGTGTCTTTATCGCTCACTTACCTGAGTCATACGCTTCCATACATGACGGAGTTTGAAACTATCAACGCCTAGTTAATAGTTTCAAGTGTGTATTATCTATTGCCATGGTTTTGAAGTTAGTGATAGCATACCTGCTACTTGGAAATATTGCAACAACAGCTTCTGTTTGAAGTTTTGGTTTCTCATTTAAATTTGGTATTGTTAAGTCTACTAATGAATACTAGCTTATGGCAGTGGCTTCGCCCGCGTGAAAAGTGTTTTCTTATCCCAAGAGAACATTATACCGAGACGAAAAGTATGCCTGTAATCTATATATGTGCCAAATTTCATCACGATCCGTTCATCCGTTCTGGCGTGATTGAGTAACAAACATATATCCACATTTCCATCCAAACTCTCACATTGACAATATTAGTAAGACACATATACAATTTCGATAGTCAAGAAATATGTAGGCTTTAGTGATAACACTTGTAAGTAGGTAGGTTTGTATTGTACCTATAGCAAAATTCTATGATAATATACCCCTGTCTGGGTGAGCTGTATCATTCGATCATCAATAAATCATCTACTCCTCAAAGGTCCTATAATACTCATACGATTCAAATATGTTCAAAATACAATCGCGATTCGTCATGTACGAATTCTAGTGTGAACGACCTTCTTGAAATCCAACTGAATTCCTAATACCCATGCCTCAGAGTGAACAGATCACAAAGCACACATAGCTAAGTGAACACAAAAGGCAAACCTTATTAAGGCATCCGTAAACTCAGGACCTCGCCAAAAATTCTCTGACAATAGTAACAACTTTATTTGAATTCATCTGAAGACTGGCGGGCCATTCTACGATTACTTTTCGACGGACAAGTGTAAGTCCCTGTGTGATACTAAAAAAGATCCTGTTTTTTAACCGACTTCGCAAAAAGGAGGAGGTTATCAATTCGATAGTTTTTTTTTATGTGTGTTACCTCAGAATTTTTTATTGGGTGAACCGATTTTGATGATTCTTTTTTTATTTGAACGCTGGTTCTTGTCATGTGGTCTCATTTAATTTTCTTCAAGATCTGATGAAGAGATTCAGCGATATACACTTTAAAACTCTTTAATAAATGATGGCAAATCACTAGGGATAGCTGTATAATCGCATATCTGTTTATTGTTTACTCAATTTCATAACATAACTTCACACTGGTACGCACTAAAGGGGTACGCAGCTGTAAAATGTTTACACTACAGTTTTGTTTAAGTTGTTTCATGTTATTGGGTTAATCTATTCTGGCTTCACTTTGGGCAATATAGTTAGCTAGCCTATAGAACTGGCCCATTATATACCACAACTAAAAAGTGAAAAATAAAAAAAGAATACAAAAATTATAACCGACTTCCAAACAAAAACACTACATAGTGAAACATAACTTTAATTTCGGAAGTCGGTGTCAAAAAACGAAAACAGGAACTAGATAACAAAATGTGCATGTACTATATAGGAAAGAAATAAAGAAAACTAGTTCATTTGACACACACAGATACACATAATGTAGGTACACATAAAAGGGACATTAATTTTATAACATTTACATAGTGTCATTTATTGTCATCTTTGTACCTATTGTGTTTCTAAAACTACCCACTAGTTGTTGTAAGTGTTATTTCTGCACTATTGTTGTAATTTTATAGAGGTTATAATTTTGTTTTTACATGCTGTGTCTATCGCATCATATTTTACACTATGCTTGTATTATTAGAATAAACAGTGTAACAATTGTAGATAGACCAATAAATAAATAGTGTGTGTGTGTACGTAGTGTGTGTGTGTGTGTGTGTGTGGATAGGCAGAAATGCTGCCTAGCCTTTCTTGCAATACGGGCATGATGTTGGGTTATAAGCTGTATAGTTACAGCATCGTTCTTCTTTGGTAACGCAGTTTTTCAATACTTATGAACTCTTCCTCGAATAGTAGAATGACCCTGGTACAAAACCCGTCCAACCGTATAATGGAGACAAAATGAAAACGACCTTGTAATCTCACAAATTGGGTGCTCCAGTACTCCGAATGTATTATCTCCTCAACTTAGACTCCACTCATTCCTCAGTAATGAGTTCACCGCAGAATTAGGAGAAAAACTGCTGAAAATGTAATGAGAAAATGTATTAAATTCTTTCTAATCTTCCCAACTTTGAAGAGTATACATTTTTCTGAAGAAATCTTCCACAAAATTAATGAGAGGGTCGTGGATTGTTTTTAAAGGGGATTTTGTTTTTTAAAACGAAAATATCTTATTTGTTTTGACTATATTTTTGGTTGTCTTAAGATGTAATAATAGAAAGCTACTTATTATCAAAAGCATAATTTTGGAACTTGATGACTTAAGATCATAAGTAACCATCTATATTTTACACCATTTTCCTAATTATTTTGCTAGAAAATTGTTAATATAGAAAATAAAACATTAATATAAAGTGAATATTTTAGACCACGAGCACACCAGTATTAACATAGAACAAAGGACAAAGTCATCCCAAAACGTTCCAATATTACCAATATATTCCTCATTATTACCAAAAAGGACACAAGCTATCCAATACTAAGCACCCTTAAACATCTGCTGGGTGCTGATCGACCCTTGATGATGTCTTTTAACGCCCAAAACCACTTAGTAACTTACCAATATTATAGCAGGCTTCATAGTTAACGCCGACCCGAGGCTAATCTCTTATTAATTCTGACAAAGTTATACAACATCTTGACAATGGGAAACCGACCATATCTTGTTAAGGTAGAGTCGTACAGGGCTGTATCAAAAAGTTTGTGCAAAAGTCACGAACTATAGAACTCCTCATTGTTTTAGCAGTCCCTTGAAAGCGGCAAGTTATGGCTGAACGCATCTTGGGAATGATTGAACACAATACTCCGGTAATGGTTTTTTAGAGAATTTAAACAGACTGTTAAGATTTGAAACGGTTTTCTGGACAGAGTTGTTATTTTATTGGTTTTTGTTGGGAAAGATGGAAAAAGGGGAATCAAGTTTTTTTAGGCGTGTAACAATTTGTGAAATAACATACTAAAATTAACGATTTGTTATATAACTTTTTGCAAATTGATCGAGGTCATGAACGGGCTTGCCAAGAAATAAATAAAACAAGAAATAAATTAATAAAATAAATCTTCTTTTGAAAACTGATCACAGCCAAGAATTCAATGAATAAAAAACTTCTGTATAAAGAGAAAATAAGTGTTGTTATTCCTTGAAATCTTGGTAAAAGTCCTGAATACACCTCAGGAATGTACTTGAGGTGTTATCAGGACTTTTAGCTAAAAGCTACATAAGCAAAAACTAATGGTGTACTCTGAATTTGGAAAATTATAAATGCGGTATCTTCAAATTACATAGGTGTGGTATAAACAAAATACTCTTAAAAATCTACGTATTGATACAAAACAATAGCTTAACAAAACAAAATATATAAATAAGAAGACTTCTAAACGTAGATACAATTTACTTGGGCTTCACACAAACCTTTCCAGAACCAACAAAGAACACAATATGCCATTCAAACTACTACACGCTTCTCATGAATCCACTTCACCTGATTAGACCATCTCCTCAGGTCTCAAGCAATTACGTCACGACAACTCGATCAAACCGCACGTCAACGCAATCATTCGGATTTCGGCGTCTGAGTAAGGTTGCTTTGCCACCAGAAACGTGCGAGGAAGAAGTCCGCCAATGCAATGAGATAAATTCTTTTCGCCAGCCTACCTTAGCGCAGCTCTGTTTGAAAAGGGCTAGTGGAGCTAGATATTTGTATATGAGATAAGTGGCGGGCGGGCGTTATGGGGCTCTCAGCCTAATTAGAATAAATATTTTTTGATACAAAAAGCGTGTGATACAAAAATATACGAAGTATGTTTCCGAGGAATATGTGCAAAACGGTGTATGAAAATAGAGAAGCGAATCTTCTGCAACACACCGTTTCACAGCCTTACGCATAGCGCAAGTAGCTCCTCGCACAGCAACCACACATTTCCCTAGCACCGTGTACACCGCCTAGCTTCTTCACACATCTCTGATAGAAAACCACCCTTTAGCTCAGCAATATGTCGTAACCGACGCGTCGACGCCCTTAGTCGTCGGAATGACGTTTTCGACGGCCGGCGTTCAGCGGCGGGCGTCGAGCGTTCAAGTGTAAATGATGTGCCAACGCTGGAATAAACGTCACTCGGCCGCGAGCTGACCAGTGGAGTGGAGGTACGAATGACGAGGATGCGTTTTGCTTTTGTTTTTGTTGGTGTGGAATACAACCCTTTACTACAGCCCTTATGAGATTATTTTAGATTACCCACCAATGAAAATCAGTATGCTTAAGTTTATACAATAGAACGATGTATATGGCTGAAATGAATTATCATAAAAGTGTAATTTGTACAGCTACATGTTTGACAGAAAAGTTGAAAGGAAACCGTTTGTCCTGGTATGGTCATGTGATGAGGAGGTATGAAACGCATGTTACTAAAAGAGTTATGAATATAAATGTGGATGGATGGAGAAGGAGGGGACGGCCAAGGAAAAGATGGATGGACTGTGTGAGGAGTGATATGAAAGAAAAGGGAGCCAGTGATGGCGTGACGGGAGACAGGACGGTATGGAAGAAGAAAACATATTGCGCCGACCCCAAGTAATATAAGACAAGGGCAGGAAGATGATGATGATGTATGACATTAGTTTTATTCCAGATAACTAGCACCTCACCCAGGCTCAAGTCAAGGGTGAATAGGATATTTCATGGCAAGCATGCTCCATCTCCGACCACATCATCATCGCTTACAAAAATTGTGTTAGTAGTCTAATAAAAAAAGATGTGTACAAGTTTAGCCAAATAATGGACTGAATAAGCCTTATATAGCCTGGCAAGTTCGTACGTGACACTTCCATGATCCGCGCGGGTGGCGGGGGACGTTACTGCCCAACGACTTGAAGCGCGATGACGCGACGAGGCTCCCGTCAGGTGACCTCCGTCCCGCGCGTACGTTCTACCACCCCCGCTGCCTTAGGTCCCCCGCGCCCGCGGACCATGGCAGTGTCATGTACGAATTTGCCAAGCTATATTTTTTTATTTTATTTATTCATTCAAAATTTGTTTACACTATTACATTCATACATTCCGCCAAACTGTAAAACAGTTTGTCGGCAGTATAGTAGGCAGGCCTTGTTCGTATTCTAAAACTAAACTAACACTCAACTTTTACAGTCAATCGGGATTACAGATAAAGCACATAAAGTGTCAATAACCCACCTACAGTCACGTAAAGATAACTTATTACTTCCTTCGATAATATCTCTGAACATCGTAGCTCTATGGTTGAAAGCACACTCAATTTAAATTGTGAGCTCGATTTAGATCCGCGATTTCGATCAACTATCACATACGTGCCTTGTAATACGCCATATATAGATCTTTTGATTTTTATAATGTAATTTTTTTGTACCATCAACATTTTCTTTAGCTTGAACCACTTTTTGTTCAACTTTACACTTATCATAACGACCTTGTCTGCAAAACCGCCAGTGTTTTTCACTGAAAGTTTCCTATACTGTCAAATAGGAAAACATTGCACAATCTTTATTATTCCACTGCCTTACAAAAGAAGATGCTATTAAGCTTTATTTTAAGGCGTATAAATTCCCTAATGTTAACGTGGTACTGGCCATGCGCCCGCTCGGTGCCAGAATATCAATATTGGACCTCCTTTTGGGCAGTATTGTTTGCAAAATATATTTTGATTTACTTATCCTATCAATTTTTCTGTGTAATAATATTTTTAAACATCAAGTCCTTTTGGAGGAGTATGGAAAAAAATGAAAGAAATAGTGCTGTTAATTATTTTTTCACTCCTTTTAACCTGCAGTGTAAGGGCCTATAGACCTAGACTTTTGTTAGAACCCCAGACAGACTCGACACAAAAGCAATTCACTACCGAATGGTAGAGAAAAATATAATTATGTTTACCAGATCCCAACGAAATACAGCTAATTGTAAATAATTATTATTTCTTGGCTTGACTTTACAAAAGATTTTACTAGCTCCACGTTCAAAAGTCACAGTCCATTTGAACTAAGGTTCGATTTGGGGCAGGATTTCAATCATTGGTCACAGTTGGCACAGTGCTGGCCGCAAGAATGCCATTACCTATACCAGATTTAAATTATTCTTAGACGAACAAAATCAAAATCTATTTTTTTATTTCACATAGGCCTACATGGGCACTTATAAAACGTCGAAAAGGTGCACGGTTCGGCTTGGTCGCTTCCTATGGAGAAGAACCGGCAAGAAACTCCATGATTACTTTTTTAAAAATGGTTTGGTTTTACAATATTTCCATGTTACAGCATTAGTACCTACTTAGATATGAGGGACAACTTACGCCCGACAGTAAGTCGTAAGAAACTTAAAAAAATAAAACTTTAAAGATTAGATATTATATAAAAAAGTTAACAAATGTTAACTAGCATCTAGAAGGCCTACAATGTTTACACATTCACAAAACAATCGGTAAAAGAATCTATACAAAGGTAAAAAAAAAAAGTATAACAAGACTGAATTTAACATGTGGCACAAATGTTGTTATCAGTGCCGTAACTATTCTTAGCAAAAGGCTATAAAGATGGTTAAAAACCATTGTAAAAAGTCGAATTAAAAGAAGGAAAGAATGAAATTAGATTGAGAATAGTTAGAGACATCCACATATTTGTGCCGTTTACGAGTTACCAGGGAAGCTGCATGCGCAGAAGGAGCTAAGGCCAATATTTTTATCTTCAACGTAGTCCTGGATTTTATAATATGCTTTTTTAATAAAGACACGTTTGATGTAGTTTTTGAACTTTCCATCGGTCAGTTCTATAACTGACTTTGGCAACTTGTTATAAAAGCGAATACTGTTTATAAGAAAAGACTTGCTAGTTTTCGTTAATCTGAATTTGGGTATTACAATTTCGTGCTTACTGCGTGTATTTAAATTATGGAAGTCGCTTCTAGTTTTGAAAAGCCATGTACCGATGACGCATCACCGTGCGTCTGGTTGTCCGATGATGGAACGGGCTGGGCGGAATTAAATCATGCAATTCCATCGCACACTCCCCGAAATGTAACCGATAAAAAACTTTTTAACAAAAAATCAAACCGACTTCCAGAACAAAAAAACTACAAACCAAAAAATAACTTTCTTTTCCGAAGTCGGTGTCTTTTGTACCCATTTTTTTTCAGTTTTTCGACACCGACTTCGGAAAAGAAAGTTATTTTTTGGTTTGTAGTTTTTTTGTTCTGGAAGTCGGTTTGATTTTTTGTTAAAAAGTTTTTATTTTTCTCTTTTTAGTTATGGTAGGTACCTGCAATTAACATGATTATCATTTATAGCCAAAGTACATCTCATGGCGATTCCAATAAGCCCAAACACGACTAGAATACATTGTTTTATATTAGAGTTCCAGTGGCTACCTTCTGGCTTCATCATCAGATCAGTTCGATGGTGCCATTTTTATCAGTACCTTTTATTTATAAGTATTTGCTTCATTATAGTCGGTTAACTATTCGAGATATCTTATGCCCTTGACATATTTAGCATTTAGGAGTTACAGTGGCCATCTGTCGTCTTCTTCATCAGTTCCACTTCACCAAATGATACTTTCTGAGTGCAAATGATTGCATTGTTGATGAAAATACCAAAATCGCTATATATTTGCCCATAATATTTGAGGAGTTCCCTCGATTTCTCTAGGATTCCATCATCAGATCCTGACCTGATGATTATGGGACCAACTAGGAAGTATATCCTTTCAAACAAAAGAAGAATTTTTGAAATCGGTCCAGGCGTCTTTGAGTAATCGGGGAACATACATAAAAAAAAAAAAAAAAAGATTCCGACGAATTGAGAACCTCCTCCTTTTTTTGAAGTCGGTTAAAAATACCGACAAGCTGGCAACTCGGCGACGATGTTCAAGGCTCTGGAGTTTTGATTTGACCAGCGCTTCATCACCGATGAGTCTCTTGGCCCGCTTTTCGATCGACTCTAGTGCATCTAGCTGATATTTGGCAGATCCGTCCCAGAGATGAGAACAGTACTCCATGCACGAACGAACTTGCGCTTGATACAAGTTGAGCAGCTTTTCCGGCGTGAAGTACCTTCGCACCTTCGCAAGGATCCCCAACTTTTTGGCAGCCAGTTGAGCCTTTGCCTCAATGTATGGCCCAAAATTGAGAGCTGATGTCAGCTTAACGCCAAGAAGCTCAAGATGGTCCGTTATTGGCACGGTTACATCACGGAAAGTTGGAGCCGGGTGAAATTGGCTCTTTTTAGCGGAAAAAAGACACGCCTGGGTTTTAGCAGCATTAAACTTGACCAGATTGGCATCACCCCATTCGGAGACTGCCTGCAAGGACAAGTTCAAACGCTCCACCATGGCCTCACGGAGAGACCGGATCAGTGGCCCGGTAGCACGTGCGTTGGACAAGTAACTCTCAGCAACAGTGCTGTCGTCTGCATACCCAAAGGTGCCGGGTTTTAGCAGATCGTTGATGTGCAACAAGAACAGTGTTGCCGAGAGTACCGACCCCTGAGGGACGCCGGCATTAATATCCAATTGGTCCGACGAGCAGCCATCGATAACCACTCGAATGGACCGATCCCTCAGGAAGTCTGCAATCCAATCACACAGACCACCGGGCAGACCGAATGAAGGAAGCTTACCAATAAGGCTTTCGTGCCAGACCCTATCGAAAGCCTTCGAGATGTCGAGAGAGACGGCAAGCGCTTCCCCGTGCCTCTCGATGGCCTCACTCCATATGTGAATGGCATACGCTAGAAGATCCCCAGTTGACCGATTTCGGCGGAAGCCGTATTGGCGGTCGCTAAGGATATCATTAGTTTCTAGGTATGCCAGGAGCTTAGTGTTTAGTATACGCTCCATACTCTTACAGAGTATGGAGGTTACAGAGATGGGTCTGTAATTAGCCGGGTCAGCTCGACTGCCCTTCTTGGGCACGGGCAGTACGTTGGCTTGCTTCCAAGCATTCGGCACTTTTCCAGTCTCATATGAAAGGCGGAATAGGCGTGTCAAGATCGGAGACAGTTCAGGCGCACAGGTTCTAAGAACTATAGCTGGTATTCCGTCAGGGCCACTAGCCTTATTCACGTCGAGGTTTCGCAGCACCCTACGGACGTCCTTTTGATGGATGCGAATGTCCGACATACTCGTCTCGCATCCATCAGCAGAAGGAGGCGGCCGCGAATCACCAGGATTCAGACGCGAAGATTCCGCAAAAAGGGAGGCAAATAAATTTGCCTTCTCTTCAGCGGAGTGGGCCAGTGACCCATCAGGTTTCAGCAGTGGTGGTAGTGAAGGACGGCAGAAGTTCGATTCGACCGACTTAGCCAGGGACCAAAACGCCTTACAACCTGCTGGGTAAGAAGCAAGTTTGGTGCCTATTCGGCCAATGTGGTCGAACCGAGCCCTTCGCAACACCTTCTTGCAGGACTTGGCAGCCCTGTTGTAGCCTACAACAGGGCTGCCAAGGCTCTTCTTCTGATCCACGTCACTCGCTTTGCGCGATCGTGCGTCAGCCCATGCCAGGTATGCCTCATGCTTAAGGGCATCGGCGCAATGACATTCGGCGCCAAACCATGGCCGGTCAACGCTGGACATTGTTACGTCAGAGAACGGAATGTAGTACTCCATTCCCTGACGCAACACACCCGTCACGGCGTCCGCGCACGACGAAGGATCAGCCGAAGAAAAGCAAGTAGGCTGCCAAGGATAGCATGCGAAGAAAGATCGCATGCCATCCCAATCTGCTGACCTGTACCGCCAAACCCGCCGGGTGCCTCTTGGGCTGGGATCGGGCGGGGAGTAGACGGACACAGACTTGTGGACAGTGGTCGGAACTACCCAAAGGTGAAGTTATCGACACAGAGTATCTGTCTGGATCTGTTGTCAGCAGAAGGTCCAAGCAATTGGCCGTGTGCGAATCAACATCCGGCACCCTTGTTGCCCCATGGACCAGCTGGGTTAGATTTAGCGCAAGCGAAAGCTTACGCATCTCCCGTCCAGCATGGTCAGTGCACCGGTATGGGAAGAGCCACTCCTGGTGGTGGGCATTGAAGTCCCCCAGTAACACTAATTAGGCGGAAGGGTACCGTTGCTGTGCCACATCAGCCGCCTCACTAAGGTACTCTGTGAGCCTGGTTGTCTCCTGATCTCCTGAATGCGAACGGTAGACACAGGCGTAGATAATTTTATCCAGACCTGTGTCCACGAGAGTCCACAGCGCTGAGAATCTGGAGTCCTCAAGGTTACGGAGACGCCGATAGCAAGTGTCGTCACGGGCGTACATACATACACCCGCGCGTGTTCTAAAATTGTGCTCCAGGGTAAACCCTGGGTATGATAAGTACGAGACGTCTGAAGGACTCGCTATCTGCGTCTCCGTAAGAAAAAACAGCGCTGGTTTCTCAGCCTCCAGGTGGTAGTGGACTGCAAAGAGATTTGAGTGCAGACCTCTAATGTTGGTGAGGTGCACTTTGTGGGGGAGGGGGTGCAGCCGCTGTTTAGATCCAGTATTCTTTTTGCTTGTCAGTTTCATTTTGATTGAAGAGTGAATGGATGAGAGGAGAAGGAAGTGAGACGGGGTTCCACGCTGCTAACCTACAGACACGCACTGAAAGGCCGCCATCATTGGGGCACTGGTCTGGAGACTGCGGGGACGCCCGAGCCCCCCCGGAATGTCCATCGGGCCCTCCCCATCTGGTCGCCAACCAGCACGATGGTGCATTCCGGGATTTTTCGACAGTTGGCGGGGCAGCCTTTCGTGTGTGGCTGGCACACTACTTGGGCCCCCAACTACCTGCGGTCGGCCAGCGGCGCACCGTGCCTCGGATCCCGCTTCCCTCCGTGACTAGTCTCCCGATACGTCCATAACAGTGCGCGTCAGGTTAGTCAGCCTGCAGTGGAACAGCTGTCTCGACCCAACTCCTCTAGTGGCTACACCGGGCATCGTACCGGAACACGGCTAGGCCGCTTGGCGGTACGTCTTTGCCCGGTGGGTGGTCGCAAGCCTTCGGCCGAAGCCTACCACCAGATGTCACCTGATTTGCACCACCCGGGGACCACGTGTAGGGAATCAGAGGGTAAACTCCTACGGACGTGGGTGACTCGGCCCCCACTGGTACCCACCCCCACTGCTTGTGATGCATAAACTCCATACGTAGAGTATGTAGTGTTTCAAAAAAAGTGTTTTACAAGTATTTGATTACATCATTCTTGTTGGAAAAATTCATATATGTGAGAACATTGTAAAAAGACGTGCACGTAAAAGCATCTAGAGTAAAACAAACAATTAAAAATAAATAGGTAATTAAATCAGGCTGAGGCAGCTAAATTATGACCAATCCCAACTGATGGCACCCGTTCACGAACATGACACATGGATCGGCACCACTCAGCTCATCCACCATGAAGGGTACCGAATGATCCAACACATTTTGGCACATGTGTTGGATCATTTGGTACCCTCTAATGCCTCTCTGATGGTGGCCCATCAGCGAGAGAGAGCATGACACACTATCAACTACCAGGGCACACACAAATCAACTGAATTTTATATCAGTTATCTTCAACCGATAAGGACGAAATTTTGCATACACGTTAGGTTTGGATGACAATGCACGATAAGCTAAAAAGCTTGTTTAAAAAGTTTAAAGGTAAAAGTTATTTGGTTTATGATGATGTTGCAGTTTTAAAAAAAATCATTTTGTAAATGCGATTATGAAATGACATGTAATTGTTCTTTTTAAGGCAAAATAAGATTAACTGACATATAGGTACAGTTAAGGAAAAAACTTCTGAAATATCCCATGTAAGCGAAATTTTCATTCTTGTTCCTCCTTTTCAAGAGAAAAATCCTGTGCCCTGAATTATGAAAACCACAGCCTGAAATTACATTACCACCTCACCTTTCTCACAACAGATTAAACTCTCATTTTTTAAATGTAATACATGCCAGTTGTTCCAACTTAGTAATAAATTCTGCCTGAAAAACTACATGGAGCAATTCCCTTATGCTCTGTTTAACAAAGATATTTGGAAGCGACCACTAGAATGATAAAATTTAATATCACGGACGAAGGGAGCACATTGTACCAGTAATTTTTTCAAGAAGAATTCTATCCCTAATAACCGTTATTGGTATTTTATTATTACGATTTTTTTCTTATTCTTTTTCGCCAAGAATTCGAATATGATTGACGTTTTATTAGATTTGGGTGTTTTTTTTTAATACGTTTCTCATGGTTTCCTTTTTATTTTATGACTTTTTTGTGATCGTTGGGGACATAATTCAATTGATTATTTACTGCTTTTTGATAAATTGACGCAGATAGCTATCACCTCTGATATTTTTGGGTTCGTACAAATTATGAGAGACTCAGGATACTTTATTGTTAGTTTAGTTCACTAATAATTATGAGGATATACAGTAATATAAACATCGCTAGGTACTTCACGGCGTGACGGTGTGATTCACGTGAAGACTAATTTCTACAACATTCTCTTTCTACATTTTTTTCAACATTCTGTCTTAGCTTAACTGTATGCATAGAATCACACTTAGGTTTGTAACCAGGAATACAGAGTCTAAACTTGTATGACATCTGTATTACTACCTCAGACATGAAACTCCTCTAGTCCTCATGAATCATGGTTAAGTTTTTTTTTTTTTTATAAATACTTTGCCCCACACTAGAAATTTCTTCCTGTAACGTGGGTGCGTTTACACCGTCTCACAGAAAACTTTATTGTTTATCTCAGATGTGATTGGCCATTCTAAGTCAAAGTGCCTATTCGGCAGAACAGGATGACATTTAATCCTTTCCCCGCACTGCTGGGCCTCTAGCATTACCTACGACCCAATATTTTCTGTAGGATTCAAGTTTGGTTACCAACTATATTAGATGAAATTGTTTTCATATTTTAAAACAAAAATCTTCCACCGGACATAAGCCTACCATCCGTCAACACGCACTTAACCTTTTCCTAGGTCGCATATACGAGTACCCGTAGATATATCACCACATTATAACTGGTAATCACTGTTGATCGATCACGGCTGTCACTGTCAGGCCACAGTCTATCAATCATGCTTTTTGTCAAGCTCCGTCTATTGTTTAGCTGTTTATCTTACACTGTGGCTCGACATAATCTTTGACTCGTCATGTGGGGTTCGATGTTTGAGAAACGATTAGTCTGATGGCCTTGATCCTTTTTTGTAGAGGATAGTGTTGTCTTTGCGGTAATTTGGGGACACCTTTTCTCTTTCTTTTGGATAATGTTAGTCGCTTTCCTGACCGGGTCGGTGCGTTTTCGTTTTGTTTCGTTTCTGTAACGAATCTGTACAAATTATTTGCTCTGCTCACATTTTTATATGTGAGCTTCCTCATTGAGTCATTTTGGTACAGATTCTTTATCGAGCGCATACACCCTGTACAGAAAAGAAAACGCAAGAGAGATATAATGTATATTACTCCATACAACGTCAAAATGTTTATTAGATATATTCAGTTCTAATTTACATAAAGAAAAATTAGTAACGGTCATGTATTTTTGAAATTATAATAAGGTTTTTAAATAAAAGACTCTCCCCTTCATCCCTGACACTATTAATTCGGACACCATTTTTAATGACCCCAATTTTTTCATAGAGTTAGACCTTCTCACAAAGCCGAAAATTCCCAACGTACATAACCTCAAAATGAACCCACGGCCAGTAACAAACCATAATAATATAATTACATCTGAAACACAGGTTTGAAAGAACCTATATCAGGCAGGTCCCTACCAAAACTAGAAATTCTTGTATATAATCTTGTAGTTGTAATAAAATATTTTAGTTATAGTTTACATATGAGGACTATTAATACTTCTGTATTATTTCTAAAACAATGAAATGATACTAATAATACTTCTTTCATAATTTTTAATAAATTATTCTTATTCTTATCTAAAAAACTCTAAAATCCCACAATCGTAACCGAAGACATTACATTTCTAAAACACAATTATATAAGACACTTTGAACACTAGCAGCGCATAACTTTTAGTGGGCTACCAAGTTCTGGAGCAGTTGCAAAAGCATCGTAAAGACTCTCACTATGGAGAACTCCATCAGGTAAGACATCGTCATCATCATCATCATTATATCAGCCGAAAAACGTCCACTGCTGGGCATATGCCGCCCCCAAGCGTCAAAACCTTGACCGGTCCGTGCGTCCCGCATCCAGCGGATCCTCACAACCTTCACCAGGTCACCTGGTGGGAGGCCTTCCAATGGAACGTTTTCGCGGTCGTCACTCCAGAACTTTTCTGCCCAATCGGCCATCCGTTCTGCGACCAATGTGCTCTGCCACTTAAGTTTGGCAATTCTTCGGGTTATGTCGCTAACCCGCTTGCGGATCTCTACATTTCTGATTCTATCACGCAAGGACACTACGTGCATGGCCCTCTCCATTACCCTTTGGGTGTTTGTAAGCTACACTCACAATGGGCCTGATGAGGCCCAGAGGCGAACACGTCTCAGAGATCGACTCACGTCTTAGATACACAAAACCAAAAAGCAATAACGCAAAACATCAAAATGAACCGCAACCAGTAATAATCCTTCTAAAACAGCTCTAAAACCCACAACCGTAACCGAAGTCATTATATTTCTAAAACACAATTAGATAAGACACTTTGAATACTAGGAGCGCATAACTTTTAGCGGACTACCAAGCACCGGAGCAGTTGTAAAAGCATCGTAAAGACTGTCACCATGGAGAACTCCGTCAGGAGAGCCATGTTTATATTTTTAATTTTGTTATAGGATTTTATTAAAATACTTTCATATCCGGACACTATTAAGTCAAGACACTATTTTCAGAGGTTTTTTTTTTCAATGAGTTAGAGCTTCTAAGATACACAAATCCGAAAATCCACAACCTCAAAACCTCAAAATGAACCCGCAACCAGTAACAACCCATCTAAAACAGCTCTAAAACCCACAACCGTAACCGAAGCTATTATATTTCTGAAACACAATTACATAAGACACTCTGAAGACTAGGAGCGCATAACTTTTAGCGGGCTACCAAGCACCGGAGCAGTTGTAAAAGCATCGTAAAGACTCTCACCTGTTCTCCATAAGGTAAGGCTCACCTGAAGTAATGAACCATTAATTCCCTAGAAGAGTTAGTGCACTTACAAGGAGCAATTGCAGATAAAGCTGGAAGAAGTGTTTTTCGGGTCGTTTGGTTGGGAACATGGAAAATTGGATGAAGGTGTTTTGATTTTCGGTTTGATTAAGTTTGAAGATTGGAGGTTTGATGGATCCTTGGTTCAGGTCTTCCTAAATTGTGGAACAAAATCTGTGTTGTTTTTTTTATTATTCTATTGAATACCTTCATCATTTCCATAATGTCATTTTAAAATTCTGTCACACTAAATAAGGTAATAATTGCCATCAGGAACCGTTAAATGATTTTGTTTCAAAAAACAACATTACCAAGAACACCAACATTAAATGTTGAATTACGTATTTTATTATCGCTGAGTTATATTTTATGCAGTCGGGTTAAATTTAAAAAATGCTGGAACAATAAATTGGTTTGACTTCGCAAATTGGAATACAGAATTGCAAATCAAATAAACAATGTCCCTATTGTTTTGATTGGGTATAAAAATAAAAGGAACCGAAAAATAAAAAGGTTAATAATAGATAATAAAAAATATAACATAAAATAATAAAATCCACACAGTTTTTACCGCTTTAAAATATTCATCACTTTGTTATAAGAAAACGAAATGAAAATTCATAATGAAATAACTTTCCGCGTCTAGTAAAAGTTTAGAACAATTTTATTTATTAGTAAAGTTTTAACAATATGCTCAAACTTTACTACTGTAGTTTTTCTATATTGAATTGAACTATTCGCTAACTTTTCTATATTGAACTTTGATTTACGTGAAATTTGTCACCTTTGGGCACTTTTCGAATGTTTTTTTGTCCAACATAACTTCGGTTTTGATCGTATATGTTTAACGTATATTTTGGATTGTTGTGTTGTATACAATTTATTGAGACAGATAGAAAACGAATGTTTTATTTATTTATTTTTGGTTAAATTGGTACACTTAGATGGGCCTTGCAAAATGTCTACATATTATTTCTATATGCATTTAACGATAAACGTATTTTCTTAAAGAAAACTTTACTATGGACATACCAATCTTTAAATTTAAACCAATATGTATTGATACAATTAAAAACGCGTTCAAAAGTCTCAATATAAAGAATACTGAAGACTTGTGGGGGATATCCGTTAGGGTTCTTGGAGATATTATTGACTCAATTGCTCCGGTCCTAACAGGCATATTCAATCAATGTTTGGACAGCGGCACTTTTCCTGACTTAATGAAACACAGTAAAGTAGTACCAATTTTCAAATCAGGCTGTAAGAGTGATCCTTCTAATTATAGACCTATATCCTTGCTTCCAGCATTGAGTAAAATCTATGAAAAAATCATGCTGGAACAGATGTTGTCTCACTTCAATTCAAATGGGATCCTGCATAGTCAACAGTTTGGTTTCACGAAAGGTAGGTCGACAACGGACGCGGGAGTAAAACTCATCAGCCACATCTTGGAGGCTTGGGAGAGGTCCCAGGATGCCATTGGCATTTTTTGTGATCTCTCAAAAGCTTTCGACTGCGTCGACCACAACACACTGATCTGTAAATTACACCACTACGGAATTCGTGGAAAATCTGCTGATCTCGTGCTTTCCTATTTATCAAACAGACAGCAAAAAGTAAATGTTAATGGGGCGACATCCTCCGGGTCTCTAGTCAAGATGGGCGTGCCCCAAGGTTCAATTCTCGGCCCTTTCCTTTTTCTTGTTTACATTAATGATCTCCCTTTTATGATGGCCAAATTATCGGATATAATTCTATTTGCTGATGATACTTCGCTAATTTTTAAAATAGATAGGCAAGATACGTATGTTTTAAATGTCAACGAAAGTCTAATTGTTCTCTCAAAATGGTTGGCAGCTAACAATCTTTTACTGAATGCGAAAAAAACAAAATGTCTAAAGTTCTCTTTACCAAATGTACCACAACATGACCTAAACTTAAATCTTGACGGCAAAAATCTTGAAGTTATAACGGAAACTGTATTCTTAGGGATTACTATCGATTCAAAATTGCAGTGGGGCGCGCACATTAGAACTCTTTCGGGTAGGTTAAGTTCGGCTGCATTTGCAGTAAGGGAAATAAGGCAGCTAACCGATGTAGCTACAGCTAGGTTAGTATACTATGCTTATTTCCACAGTATTATGTCTTATGGCATTCTGCTGTGGGTATCAGCAGCAGACGTTGACTCAATTTTCATCCTACAAAAGAGGGCAATCCGCGCAATCTATAAAATGGGTCCTCGCGAGTCCCTCAGAGAAAAATTTAAAGAGATCGATATAGTGACTCTACCTTCACTTTATATTTTGGAATGTATTTTGTATGTCCGTAAAAATCAGGGACTTTTCAAAACTAGAAGCGACTTCCATAATTTAAATACACGCAGTAAGCACGAAATTGTAATACCCAAATTCAAATTAACGAAAACTAGCAAGTCTTTTCTTATAAACAGTATACGCTTTTATAACAAGTGGCCAAAGTCAGTTATAGAACTGACCGATGGAAAGTTCAAAAACTACATCAAACGTATCCTTATTAAAAAAGCATATTATAAAATCAAGGACTACGTTGAAGATAAAAACATTTGGCCTTAGCTCCTTCTGCGCATGCAGCTTCCCTGGTAACTTGTAAACGGCACAAATATGTGGATGTCTCTAACTATTCTCAATCTCATTTTTCTTTCCTTCTTTTAATTAGACTTTTTACAATGGTTTTCAAACATCTTTATAGCCCTTTGCTAAGAATAGTTACAGCACTGATAACAAAATTTGTGCCACATGTTAAATTTAGTCATGTAATACTTATTTTTATTTACCTTTGTATAGATTCTTTTACCGATTGTTTTGTGAATGTGTGAACATTGTAGGCCTTCTAGATGCTAGTTAACATTTGTTAACTTTTTTATAAAATATAATCCTTTTATTTTATTTATTTTAGTTTCTTACGACTTATTGTCATAAGTCGGGCCTACGTTGTCCCCCCATGTCTAAGTACTAATGCTGTAACATGGAAATATTGTAAAACCAAACCATTTTTAAAAGAGTAACCATGAAGTTTCTTGCCGGTTCTTCTCCATAGGAAACGACCAACCCGAACCGTGCACCTTTTGTCGACGTTTTATAAGTGCCCATGTAGGCCTATGTGAAATAAAAAAAATGATTTTAATTTTGAACACTAAACTTGTTTAGTTATTTGTAGTGCAAGTGGCACTTAAAAATGGGGTTTACTCTGTAGTAAGATTCTTTAGAAATTTAACTTAATTTAGTGAGCACTCTGTTTTGCTTCCTGAATTAAGTTAAATTTCTTTTGATCTCTCAATTACTTAATATAAACAAGAATATAACAAGTGAGAAATTAAAGCTTACATAATATAGTTTAATCACAACTGCAACACAAGTAAACACAGTGTAAACATTAACATGTTTTTCGAAGCGAACTATTAGCACAGTCAAACACGGCGCACCATCTGGGGAACGGTGAATTATAAAAAGATGTTTGCGATTCTTGGTCCAGTGGACCGCATTGCGGTGGGCAATCGGGACGTCGGTAATTACCGGTAACAACTAATTCATTTCGTGAACGGGTTCTACGAGTATGCACTGCAATTGATGGGATGCAACTGATATTTTGAGATGATATTTGGAGCAAGAATGAACGAATGAATGATGATACAAAAATACAAAAATACTTTATTATTTCAATTAGAAATAACATTACATGTTAATGTGAATAGAATCCCCATTCAGGCAAACAATGCCTGTATTAAAGGCTCCGCTCTTTCAACATCATTGATTTACACTTATTCTAACTCGAGCTGATACGAGTATTATAGTAAACTGTGACCTTAAGGGTGAATATGCAATGCAAGTACACTTTTCTGGATTTATTTTTAACTAAACATACCAATCCTAAGAAAATAAAAATATACAGTAAAGTTGCAATTTAAATTATTAACAGTAAAATAGTAAAATAAAACTTATTCCCAGTCTGTGGAGGTGATGTAAATTGTGGTTTGGTAAGTAGTATGGCATTATGTTTGGTATGTGGAATGTGTGATGTGTGGCGTGGTGCATGTTGTGTTCTGAGGTGTGTGGTATGGTTTGTGGTGTGTGTAGTTTTATGCTATGGTATATATATGTGGTATATTTCGGCTACTCAACGTGTAGGAGTGCCTCGGTTTCCTCCAGTCTATTGCTCTTTTTTACAGTCGTAGTAACTTTTATTGTATACATAAACGTGTTTGTCAATTTTGTTATACAGCTGGGTAGAGCGTTTATTGAATTGTTTGCATGCAAATCTAGTTTTAGTTTGGGGAACTTTGAGAATTAAATATTTTCTTGTTTTAGTTTTTTGCTTATCATTATATGGTACGTTTTTATGTTTTTTTAGTATGGTTTGGGTTATGTACAGTTTCCTTACAGAGAGTAAATTACTTATTTGGTAAAAGCTTGCAGTGGAGAATCTTTTATTTTTAAAGAACATGATTTTTATCAGATGATGGATTCTGAGTTGTGATTAAATAATGATGTGTTGAGAAACTGAGAGATTTTCTAGAAGATTACCCAAAAAGACTTGGAAGAGACCTTTTCCCAGACGTGGAACGGAAATGGTGGGATGGACAAAAATACTTTATACTTGCCTACAAAATCACAGTTAACTATTTCAGGTAAAACCAAACCAAGTTACAATTTAATTTTAAAACCTAAAATTCACTAGCTAAATTGTTCGGACCAACTATTTTCACTCTCCGTTCATAGGAGAATATTCCCGCTTGCAGTTTCGTATAGTTATCAATGTGGAATACGAGTACCTATCTGAATGTTGCAATATTGCTAAAATGCGACCGATATACAACATTTTTGAATAAAATCTTTATGACTGGCTTACGTGGTTATTGAATACCTACATATATTTCTGATTCTTTTAGGTTTGATTTGTTACAGTGATACATTAATGGCAGTAGTAATTTTCAAAATGAAAATAAAGGACCTTATCTTTCTTCCTTTTGGGTACTGTATATGCACATGTTTAAGGGCGGCCACGCACTACATCCGAACCGTGTCCGTGAAATTTCGGTTCCGAAGTAGCCGTGATACTCGTTCTTATAGGGTTTATGCACTAAATCTGAACTCTATCCATCATAATTCCGAACATTTTGAACTCGGAACTCCAATCCAAGGACGTGTAGTGCGTAACTGCCATAAGTGTTTACCTTGGCCAAATACTGGGCCAGGAAAGGAATAAGAAAAACCTATGGTTTTTCATCGCACCAATAAGAAGCTCACATTTTAAAGCATTGCGTTATATTTTAAAGTTCTCGGCTTTATCGGTTGATTGTCGTCATTACTGAAACAATTGAAAAGCCATTGTGTCTCGCGTGGATTCACGTTTCGGGCACTCAAGGGGTGGTGCAAAATCCTCACAGAAAAATAAAAATCAAATCATACTTAATATTAGTGTTGACTTTTAAAATTAAATTCACGGCTGTTTTTATTTTTTTTTTAATTATTAGTTATTAAAATTAAATTCATCGCTTGCAGCTTTCTGACAAAAATACTTTAAAAAACATGGATATATACCCATATACTCCCAGGATAAAAAGTATCCTTTCCTTTTTTTCCTACTCAAGACATGGTCTACTCGTGTGCCAGGTTTTATCCAAATTCGTTGAGATATTTCGACATCAAAAGGTAACATACTACTTTCGTATTAATTAGGTCTAATAGAGTAGTATGGCTTTTCGTTTGTGCGGAATAAACCATGCTCCTTTATTTCTTTTTCTACTATATTTTATTTTATTTCTATTTCCATCTCAGTCAAGATCTGTATTGTTTAAGCATTTTTAGAAATTTAATTTATTTTATTTAAAACTTTATTTTTTTGTTGACAAATTCTACAGGGGTTTGTAGTGGTAACTAACTCATCTGCATTTAATGAAAAACAGAGACATTGCCGCTTTTTCCGTCTTGAATTGACATCTGTCATGATTCTGAAAAAGAGAATCTGTCGGAAAAAGAGGGGTGTTATAAGTTTGACGTGTGTTGCTGTGTATCTGAGTGTCTGTCTGTGGCATCATAGTGCCTCAACGGATGAACCGATTTTGATTTCGTTTTTTTTGTTTGAAAGGTGATTGTGTCGAAAGTGTTCTTGGGTGTTTGAATAAACTCGGTTTAGCCGTTCAAAAGTTATGGGCGTTTTACTGTTTGAATCGGGATGTTTTCGCAAGATAAATGTGTCGGGGGTTTTTTTGAAATTTTACTTGTTAGTAGCTTTTATTTGTAGTTAGTGAGTTTGTTTGGGTCTAAAATTGCAAGCTGAATTATAACCACTTTGGATTATTACTAACTAGCGGCTCGCCCCGGGGTCGCATGGGATAAATTATATACAAAAACTTTCCTCATTTATCGCTTTTGTGTAAACCTTGTCAAAATCCGTATAGGAGAAGAAGTTAGAGGAAAAACAGAAATCGACAGACCAGAATAGTTACTTTGTTGTATTAGTATTAATAGTTTTAGAGACGAAAAATAATACATAGATTCCATTGAAGGGACAGAGCAACGATCGCAATATAAGTGCAGCCAATCCAGCTCAGTCTTTCCAGGTAATGTCCATTTATCCAAATATCGTAATTACAAAGAATTCCTGGACGGCTGCAAATCCTGGGAACGCGGAGAGTTCAGACACACCTATCATGAGACTTAACGCCCAACGCGGCGTGATCCGTGATTTCCCTGGGGGCAGCGGTACTGCGCCGGTTACCGATGTGCTAGGATTTGGATGTGCTAGTTTTTCGTCTCTGTCTGTTTGTTCGGTGTATTGGGATACTTATATTTTCTTTTATTACCAGGAATGCTGCTTTAATTTCTTTTTCATGTTATTTATTTTCTTGTAGCGTCGCAGATAACTAAATACATTTAAACATAAAAATAGCGGTTTGGTGTTAATTACTACCTACAAAAATTACCGGGGTACATGTCAACGATGTGAAAACCCTAACAGTTAGTTTCCAACTACCAACTTACTTTATGGCCCACCTGTTATTGTTTAGGTCTTCAAGTCATTGCTAGGATTCTGAATAACTACAAAAATGGCTCAAGCAAAGAATACTGTTGTATCTTCCAAAATAGACCAGGAAATAAAGACATTTGCTGCGAATAAAAATCCTAGTTAAGATATTTCACCGAAATTATGTTCATTATATTTAGTAGTTGCCTAAAAAGTCCTTAGAAATCACATAACAACAAAAAAAAATTGCTGTCAAAGGGACCAAAAATCAGCCTCTAATTACAGCTATTTTCCTGGGCTAAAATACATAATTCACCAAAAAAGTAACGAAACTTTACCTTAAAGTAATCGGAATTTGTGCAGTAATATCCTATAATTGGCTTCTTTTTCTTTTCCAAGGTCCATGGAATCATATTTAATTTCGTCGCGTATGACGAGAGCTCTCCTTATTGCGTTTGCACTTGACAAATTATATTATTGGCCGTCGGCATTTTGATTTTTTTCGGTTCACCTGCCGTCGTTTAATCAGTTTTCCCTTCGTAGTTAAATTGAATGTCACTGATCATGGGATGGGAATTGGAAGTATGGTTATAATCGAATATGGATCCAAAAACTGTACCAAGATATACTTGTCTTGTTGATACAATCTCTGTAACGATTACTCGTACTTTGTCTTTTTAGATTAGATTCCAATGACAAAAATATTCATATTTAACATCGCATTTTATCTAATTGTTAACATTACATTGTTGTACAATTAGCTATTTGATCAGCTTTCTTGCTTTTCGTCGCAATATTTCGATCATTGTTGTCTTCGTCAGTCTTGGTCCAATCAATGCCGGTCTGCGTCTCTCCGTCTCTTGTCAGTCGAGTATTAAGTATTGGCACTACCAGGATCCGTTGTGTCAAATATAAGGGTTGGGACTGAAGAGATTGTTTCTGCATATCCAACGAGATTTACTTTGAATATTGCACCAATATTCTGAGTGTATTGTAATTTAGACCTACGGTCAAGTGGAATGAAATATGCATTTGTTTTTGTAAAAATATGCAATGTTGTGCACTCTGTGAATTCCCAGATGAGGTTTGTTTCATGTGCTTTTGTATTTTCTGAATCTTCTTTGTTTTAAAATTCTGCTTCCTCATTTCTTTCGCTGTCCACCACATAAATGTTTCTTTCACTAAACCTACCAAAATCTTCGTAATTCCATTACCTTTGCCTGCGGGATTTAATCACTAATAACGCAAAGGGTATTTAAATTATGCATCTGGGCTAACCATTTTTAAAATTGAGTCCAAACCCAGGATGTACTTCTATCCTTTTCCCACAAGTGATAGTTTAAAGAATTTTAAACATAGTTCTGTCTCACTCGCCGTAATCGTATTTAAATTTGCATATTTAAAAAGATGCCAGGGAAAGCTGCAATATCCTCTCATTTTGTATGCGTTTCCTATTTTAGATGGGGAAATATTTTTTGCTGCAAAACGAGGGGGTGACGTTTGATCTCGGTGTAGACGAAAGAGGGGTTTTAACTTCGTTTTACATTTCGCAATGTTTTACTATGGCGAGTAATGATTGCGGAAACACGACTGCTAGTTTAAGTAAAATTAAATTATTAACCTTGCTGTTTCATTTTTGCTTCACTTCAGTTACATCATTACTTTTGTTATTCATATTTTTGTATGTATTTGCGTTTGTATTTCATTTCATATCAATACAATAAAATATTTATAGAAAACCAACTCGCAATTGGATGAGTTTCATAAGCTTTTCAAATGTTCCAATCTGTAACAGCAACAATAACTTCAATATAAATAGAATTTTCTAGAACAATGCTAAAATGTACTCGTATCGGACCAGTATAGCCAGTGGCCAGGCCGGCTCAACTTTCAGTCGGTGAGCTCCATTTTGTTCAATACATTAGAGGAATGAGTGAAATTTTGTACAATAGCTGGAGTTCGTATGGATGAGTTGATAACAGATTTAACGGTCCAAAATTCTATATCTCGAATAATATACAGTTGTATTTAAGTCAAGCGTGAATAGGTTACTTAAAGGCAAGCATCGACCACATCATCTTTAGGTGAGATACTGGTAAAATAAAAAAATCTTTACGTAAAGGAAGGTAAGATCAGAGTTGTCTTTTTACAATTTTGTAAAAATATCACTTAGCTTTAAATTATCTGTCACATTGACAATATATAATTATATACTTTATCGTTTTGTGACGTAAATGTGGTATTGGTATACAATTAATTGAGAAGAGTTCGTCAGCTATTTCATTCACTAAAGGTTCTCAATACTTGAAAGACAGGATCGTCATTCATTTTAATTGGACCGAAAATTGCACCCTGAAACCTCAGAGATATTCGTTTAAAATGGTATACAGTGTAACTTCAGTACTCACGCTTGAGAAAACGAAGACTCAAAGCGACTCATAGAAATGACACCTTTAACGAAAGAGGAGCGGAAGGTAAAATATTAAAATTTGAATGAAGGAAACATCAAAGTTTTCAACGTTGCATTTTCTTTTACCAACGAATCAGGACTACACAAGAGTTTTTTTTATTCTCAGAGAGAATCCGAAAGTTCTTTTATCTACAGAAATTATGGAGCTCCGTTCAAATTATGGAATATTTGTGGGAAAGTAAAAAGGATAGAACGTCTTGTGGCGGTGAGATTATACGTTGATCTGTAATTTTTTGTAGATTTATATCGGGTTGTACCAGTTTCCTGTAGCTGTAATTATTTATCTAAGGCCTACTGCCCACGGACGCGTAGCTTCATAGACGCATCAATGCAGCTTGTGCAGCCCAGCGTACTGAACTCTCCGTTTAAATCGTTTCAACAAATTCCTTTGCCATGCCCGCCATTTTTCAACAAATTAACACGTCCGTCCACTCGATGTACGCCCGTATGATATGCGGTACGGCATGCGTCATGAAGCTTGCATGCAGCGAAGCGAGCATGACGTTGACCGTCGACAGAGTTTCATAGATTTGTATGTAAGCTACAAACAGGCGTACACCAAGCGTATAATGATGAATATGCGTGTATGAAGCTACGCGTTCGTGGACAGTAGGCCTAACGTATAAACTGTAGCATTGTTTGTTTCATAGCAGAAGGTAATCCGCTGCCAATTTAGAAAAATATTTCTAATTAAATGCTACACTATTGCTGAGTGCCACAGCTAGCTTATAACCCCAGAAAAAGATGTGGTTCCAGAAAAATAGACCATAGATGCGAAGCTCTTAAAAAACACAGTATATAACATAGTACACTATTACATACTATATTATATAACTATATACTATTTTTTTCCAGGAGCTTATCCGTTCATTTTTCTGGGAATAGAATCCAGATTCCGGTGAAATATGTCATGGGTGCGAAACTCCTGGAAAACTCTGCACATTTTGTAATCCCATTCGTTCAGGGTTTTTTTTATTTTTGTAGAGACTGCAAGATTAATATTATAAATGTGAAATTTTAGATGGATGAAATTGGCACAGAGATAGATTATAGTATGGAATAGCACATAGGCTACTTTTTAATCCAGGTATAATGTTCCCTTGGGATGATAAAACACTTTTCAAGCGGGTTAAGCCGCTGTCAGACGCTAGTATCTCATATTTAAATATCACACTGTTCATCTATTCACTACAGCACTTCTTCTAGTACATTACTGAACACAATAATCTATCTAATTGCAATATATTGCATTATGATGCAAAATGTCTAAATGCCCACTAACAAAGCGTTATTGAAAGGTGAATGAAAGTATTAAAACTAATCAATAATTAACTGTGACAATGTGAAGCTCACCACATAATACGGTGTGACTGGAAGCACTTACTAGCGCCATCCGCTTCCATACATGATGGAGTTTGAAATTATCAAGTAGGTGTGTATTTTCGTGTAAGTTATATTGGTACCTCTTGCCTCGGTTTTGAAGTTACTGATAGCATACCTGCTACTTGGAAGTTATGAAACACTGGTACCTACAGTTTAAAGTTTCGGTTTTACAATATTTGACAGCTTACTAATATTATAAACCACCTGCTGCTCGCGGCTTTGTCTGCATAGACTTCATAATTGAAACCAGAAAGAAAAAAAATAAAAAAAAAACATTAAAATTCTTTTTATACAACAAGTTTATTTTTTTGTATTTTCTCAGCAAAAACTATCATTTGATACAAATATCAAGGCAGTGCACAAAAAATAACTAGTCCGCCATCTTGGGCCGTCCGCCATATTGGATTTAGAATGACGTCACTAACCATGCATTGTCATCCAAACTAAACGTGTATGCAAAATTTCATCTTAATCGGTGGAGGATAACAGCTTTAAAATTCAGTTGCCAGATTTGACCCGAACACACACACCTAAATTGAAGGTACATACATAAATAAAAGCTTGTAAAATACGTAGATCAAGAAAAACTATTTAAAAAAAATTATATAATTTTTTTAATCGTGCCTCGCGCTTGACCACTATCTCGCCTGATGGTAAGCGATGATGACGTTAACGGTAAAACACGCTTGCCTAGAAGTAACCTATTCACTCTAGACCTTAAGACCCCAAGGTTGTAGCTATCAGCAAACAAAAACTCCGGCAGGGAATTCAACTCTTTAGCTGTGACAATGAAAGTGAATCTAATAGTTGTTTAACCTGGGAAGATAACTTCTTCATAATTCTGGTCTCCTGGTAGTTTGTGTGTCTTTATCGCTCACTTACCTGAGTCATACGCTTCCATACTTGATGGAGTTTGAAACTATCAACGCCTAGTTAATAGTTTCAAGTGTGTATTATCTATTGCCACGGTTTTGAAGTTAGTGATAGCATACCTGCTACTTGGAAATAATGCAACAACAGCTTCTGTTTGAAGTTTTGGTTTCTCATTTAAATTTGGTATTGTTAAATCTACTAATGAATACTAGCTTCTGGTAGTGGCTTCGCCCGCGTGAAAAGTGTTTTCTTATCCCAAGAGAACATTATACCGAGACGAAAAGTATGCCTGTAATCTATATCTGTGCCAAATTTCATCACGATCCGTTCATCCGTTCTGGCGTGATTGAGTAACAAACATATATCCACATTTCCATCCAAACTCTCACATTGACAATATTAGTAAGACACATATACAATTTCGATAGTCAAGAAATATGTAGGCTTTAGTGATAACACTTGTAAGTAGGTAGGTTTGTATTGTACCTATAGCAAAATTCTATGATAATATAACCCTGTCTGGGTGAGCTGTATCATTCGATTATCAATAAATCATCTACTCCTCAAAGGTCCTATAATACTCATACGATTCAAATATGTTCAACATACAATCGCGATTCGTCATGTACGAATTCTAGTGTGAACGACCTTCTTGAAATCCAACTGAATTCCTAATACCCATGCCTCAGAGTGAACAGATCACAAAGCACACATAGCTAAACAGTGAACACAAAAGGCAAACCTTATTAAGGCATCCGTAAACTCAGGACCTCGCCAAAAATTCTCTGACAATAGTAACAACTTTATTTGAATTCATCTGAAGACTGGCGGGCCATTCTACGATTACTTTTCGACGGACTAGTGTAAGTCCCTGTGTGATACTAAAAAAGATCCTGTTTTTTAACCGACTTCGCAAAAAGGAGGAGGTTATCAATTCGATAGTTTTTTTTTTATGTGTGTTACCTCAGAATTTTTTATTGGGTAAACCGATTTTGATGATTCTTTTTTTATTTGAACGCTGGTTCTTGTCATGTGGTCTCATTTAATTTTCTTCAAGATCTGATGAAGAGATTCAGCGATATACACTTTAAAACTCTTTAATAAATGATGGCAAATCACTCGGGATAGCTGCAATCGCATATCTGTTTATTGTTTACTCAATTTCATAACATAACTTCACACTGGTACGCACTAAAGGAGTACGCAGGTGTGAAAAGTTCACTCTACATTTTTGTTTAAGTTGTTTCATGTTATTGGGTTAATCTATTCTGGCTTCACTCTGGGCAATATAGTTAGCTAGCCTATAGAACTGGCCCATCATATACCACAACTAAAAAGTGAAAAATAAAAAAAGAATACAAAAATTATAACCGACTTCCAAACAAAAACACTACAAAGTGAAACATAACTTCAATTTCGGAAGTCGGTGTCAAAAAACGAAAACAGGAACTAGATAACAAAATGTGCATGTACTATATAGGAAAGAAATAAAGAAAACTAGTTTATTTGACACACACAGATACACATAATGTAGGTACACATAAAAGGGACATTAATTTTATAACATTTACATAGTGTCATTTATTGTTATCTTTGTACCTATTGTGTTTCTAAAACTACCCACTAGTTGTTGTAAGTGTTATTTCTGCACTATTGTTTTAATTTTATAGAGGTTATAATTTTGTTTTTACATGCTGTGTCTATCGCATCATATTTTACACTATGCTTGTATCATATTGCTTGTATTATTAGAATAAAAAGTGTAACAATTGTAGATAGACCAATAAATAAATAGTGTGTGTGTGTACGTAGTGTGTGTGTGTGTGTGGATAGGCAGAAATGCTGCCTAGCCTTTCTTGCAATACGGGCATGATGTTGGGTTATAAGCTGTATAGTTACAGCATCGTTCTTCTTTGGTAACGCAGTTTTTCAATACTTATGAACTCTCCCTCGAATAGTAGAATGACCCTGGTACAAAACCCGTCCAACCGTATAATGGAGACAAAATGAAAACGACCTTGTAATCTCACAAATTGGGTGCTCCAGTACTCCGAATGTATTATCTCCTCAACTTAGACTCCACTCATTCCTCAGTAATGAGTTCACCGCAGAATTAGGAGAAAAACTGCTGAAAATGTAATGAGAAAATGTATTAAATTCTTTCTAATCTTCCCAACTTTGAAGAGTATACATTTTTCTGAAGAAATCTTCCACAAAATTAATGAGAGGGTCGTGGATTGTTTTTAAAGGGGATTTTGTTTTTTAAAACGAAAATATCTTATTTGTTTTGACTATATTTTTGGTTGTCTTAAGATTTAATAATAGAAAGCTACTTATTATCAAAAGCATAATTGAGGAACTTAATGACTTAAGATCATAAGTAACCATCTATATTTTACACCATTTTCCTAATTATTTTTATTAATATAAAGTGAATATTTTAGACCACGAGCACACCAGTATTAACATAGAACAAAGGACAAAGTCATCCCAAAACGTTCCAATATTACCAATATATTCCTCATTATTACCAAAAAGGACACAAGCTATCCAATACTAAGCACCCTTAAACATCTGCTGGGTGCTGATCGACCCTTGATGATGTCTTTTAACGCCCAAAACCACTTAGTAACTTACCAATATTATAGCAGGCTTCATAGTTAACGCCGACCCGAGGCTAATCTCTTATTAATTCTGACAAAGTTATACAACATCTTGACAATGGAAAACCGACCATATCTTGTTAAGGTAGAGTCGTACAGGGCTGTATCAAAAAGTTTGTGCAAAAGTCACGAACTATAGAACTCCTCATTGTTTTAGCAGTCCCTTGAAAGCGGCAAGTTATGGCTGAACGCATCTTGGGAATGATTGAACTCAATACTCCGGTAATGGTTTTTTAGAGAAGTTAAACAGACTGTTAAGATTTGAAACGGTTTTCTGTACAGAGTTGTTATTTTATTGGTTTTTGTAGGGAAAGATGGAAAAAGGGGAATCAAGTTTTTTTAGGCGTGTAACAATTTGTGAAATAACATACTAAAATTAACGATTTGCTATATAACTTTTTGCAAACTGATCGAGGTCAAGAACGGGCTTTCCAAGAAATAAATTAAATAAGAAATAAATGTATAAAATAATCCTTCTTGTGAAAACTGATCACAGCCAAGAATTCAATGAAAAAAAAACTTATGTATAAAGAGAAAATAAGTGTTGTTATTCCTTGAAATCTTGGTTAAAGTCCTGAATACATCTCGGGAATGTACTTGAGGTGTTTTCAGGACTTTTAGCTAAAAGCTATGTAAGCAAAAACTAATGGTGTACTCTGAACTTGGAAAATTATAAATGCGGTATCTACAAATTACATAGGTGTGGTATAAACAGAATACTCACGTATATATACTCACATACGTATTGATACAATACAATAGCTTAACAAAACAATATATATAAATAATAAGACTTCTAAATGTAGATACAATGTACTTAGACTTCACACAAACCTTTCCAGAACCAACAAAGAACACAATTTGCCATTCAAACTACTACACGCTTCTCATGAATCCACTCCACCTGATTAGACCATCTCCTCAGGTCTCAAGCAATTACGTCACGACAACTCGATCAAACCGCACGTCAACGCAGTCAGAGTTTCTGCGGATTTCAACGGACTCTGAGTAAGGCTGCTTATCCACCAGAAACGTGCGAGAACAAATCAAATCAAATTATTTATTTGCATAATACATGTTAAAAAGGTGTTACAGATATAAAAGGTACATTGTATTATAACCCAATGAGGGTGTGCAAATTATATGTTAGGTACTATGGCAACATTAAATATTAAACAGACAAAATTTTACTAAAGGCAAACTAAATAAATTTTAAATGGGGTTAAGAATAAGAAAATAGAAATGTCAAATTAAAAATGCAAATAAAAAAACAGTTAAAAAATGTCAAAATAAATAGTTAAAAATGTAAAAAAAAATCGAATCAAAAATGTCAAATTAGTATACACAAGTCAAATCAAACTTCAATACTCATTAAATTTGTGATGACATTTCAGATAAAATCAATCATTCTTCACTCAAATAATCATTAATTGAATAATAACATTTTGAAACTAGCAATTCATGCAAACATAATTTGAATTGGTACATTTTGTGTACGTATGTGATACTTTTTGGCAACTTATTGTATATTTTGGGTGCCTTGCCCAAAATGTTTTTACTAAATACTGCTTTTTATGACTTCTTTCGTATATTTTATTTTTGTGTCGTGTGCTTTTTGGATGAGTATAAAGATGTAAATTTGCTTTGATAAAGATCGCCACTTCTTATATATAAAGACACGGGAATGTTAATAATTGGAACTCTTGGAAATGTGGCTTACAGCTTTCTATACGTTGTATGCCACACATTGCCCTTATGCATTGTTGCTGGGCTTTGAACGCCATTTCTCTGTCTGGCAATTTTCCCCAAAATATGAGTCCGTAGCGTAAAGTAGATGCAACATACCCGTGATACGCCATTAATAATGTTGCACGATTTGACACTTTTCTTAGGTTATGGAGAGCATAGGAATACTGGCTAAGCTTTTTAGATGTATTTTCAACATGTGTTTTCCAGCTCATATTTTTATATATCCAAATACCTAAAAAAATTGTGTGTGTCTGCTTCATTTATTGTTTTGTCACCGTAACGAATATCCGGTTTTTTATTGTTTGTTTGTTGTTCAAATGAAATGTAATTTGTTTTTTCAAGGTTTATTTTTAAGTTGTTTTTGGTTAGCCAAGTTATTATACCATTTAAGTTTTCGTTTATTTCTTTTTCGAAAGTCACATCATCTTTACTTTTGATCAGTATTGTGCTGTCGTCAGCGAATAAAATCATTGGATTATTAACAGTTTTAGGCATGTCATCAATATATATAATGAATAACAATGGAGCAAGAACACTGCTCTGTGGCACACCAAATATGCATTTTCTATGTGTAGAGACAAAAGTCTTTTCAGTTCTTGTATAGGGGCAGATTTTATTTATGTATGTAATTTGTTCTCTATCGGTCAGATATGATTTGATAAGTACAAGGACATTGTCTCTAATTCCATATTTTTCCAGCTTGTTTATCAGTATTTTATGGTTAACATAGTCAAATGCCTTTGACATGTCCATAAATAATGCAACTACAAGCGTTCTATTATCAATGTTAGTTAGAACATGTTCAACAAGTTTGTAAATGGCAGAGTCAATGTTTGTATTTCTTCTGAAACCATATTGTTCGCTAACCAAGACTTTGTTAGTTTCTAGAAATGAATATAAACTGTTATGTATTACCTTTTCAAAATTTTTAGAGAATACCGGAATGAGCGCGATTGGTCTGTAGTTGCTAGGATCTTGCTTATCGCCTTTTTAATGTAATGGTTTAATTACAGAGATTTTCAATTATTCTGGTAATATGCCTGTTTCAATGCTACTATTGAAAATATGGCTGAGTATTGGTGCAATGATAGGATATGTGGCTTTTATTACCTCGGCGGTTATGTCGTTATTTCCAGAGCTTTTAGTATTTTTCAGGGAATTAATAATTTTAAATATGTCAAAGGATACTGTGGGTGTCTTAAATATTGAATTAGGATGTGAGTTTATTAATGGTTTATTAGTAAGATTGATGTCACTTTTTGATCCAATTTGGTCTATAAAATAATTATTTAATGTTTCGACAGCAAAATTTATAATTTTGCTGTCAATTTTTATGCTATTAATGCTTTGTTTAGGTTAGTTTGATTTCTGCTTATTAATTACGAGTATGCTCCATGTAGCTTTGCTTTTGTTTTCAGCAGTATTTATAAAATGATTGTTTTGTGTTCTTTGTGTCTGTTTGATTATGTGTTTTAATCTTTTAGTATACGTTTTATATTTATTTTATAGAAATAAAATAAAATATTTGTTATACATTTATTTTTAAAATACGCTAATGGGATAACTTCGTTTCACCAGCCTAGCTTAGCCTATCTCTGATTGAAGAGGGCAGGCGGAGCTAGGTATAATACGTTCATTTCAAAGATTTACCTTTATTGACTATGAAACTTTCCTAGTCAGAAGTCAATAGAAGATTAAGCTAATAGTATGTTGCTGAAACCATGCAACATTCGCTGAGAATTGTCGTGATATACAAAGATTTAATGAATATTAAGTCTATTAAAAAATACCTATTAAAAATACATATAGGTATTTGTATAATTATGAGGTAAATTAGAGGCGGGCGTTATGGGGGCCTTTCTTTTTAATATTTGACGGTAAAAGTGCTGGCTCTGAGCCTAATTTGGATAACTAAATGATTGTTGATTCAAAAAGCGTGTGATACAAAAATATACGAAGTATGTGTGCGAGGAATATGTGCAAAACGGTGTATGAAAGTAGAGCAGCTCCTCGCACAGCAACCACACATTTTCATAGCACCATGTACACCGCCTACCTTCTTCACACATCTCTGATAGAAAACCACCCTTTAGCTCAGCAATATGTCGTAACCGACGCGTCGACGCCCTTAGTCGTCGGAATGACGTTTTCGACAGCCGGCGTTCAGCGGCGGGCGTCGAGCGTTCAAGTGTAAATGATGTGCCAACGCTGGAATAAACGTCACTCGGCCGCGAGCTGACCAGTGGAGTGGAGGTACGAATGACAAGGATGCGTTTTGCTTTTGTTTTTCGTTGGTGTGGTTTGATTTTTTCCAGCATAATCTGCATTCAATAAGCCTACAGCCCTTATGAGATTATTTTAGATTACCCACCAATGAAAATCAGTATGCTTAAGTTTATACAATAGAACGATGTATATGGCTGAAATGAATTATCATAAAGGTGTAATTTGTACAGCTACATGTTTGACAGAAAAGTTGAAAGGAAACCGTTTGTCTTGGTATGGTCATGTGATGAGGAGGTATGAAACGCATGTTACTAAAAGAGTTATGAATATAAATGTGGATGGATGGAGAAGGAGGGGACGGCCAAAGAAAAGATGGATGGACTGTGTGAGGAGTGATATGAAAGAAAAGGGAGCCAGTGATGGCGTGACGGGAGACAGGACGGTATGGAAGAAGAAAACGTATTGCGCCGACCCCAAGTAATATGGGACAAGGGCAGGAAGATGATGATGATGTATGACATTAGTTTTATTCCAGATAACTAGCACCTCACCCAAGTTCAAGTCAAGGGTGAATAGGATATTTCATGGCAAGCATGCTCCATCTCCGACCACATCATCATCGCTTACAAAAATTGTGTTAGTAGTCTAATAAAAAAAGATGTGTACAAGTTTAGCCAAATAATGGACTGAATAAGCCTTATATAGCTTGGCAAGTTCGTACGTGACACTCCCATGATCCGAGCGGGTGGCGGGGGACGTTACTACCCAACGACTTGAAGCGCGATGACGCGACGAGGCGCTCCGTCCCGCGCGTACGTTCTACCACCCCCGTTGCCTTAGGTACCCCGCGCCCGCCATGGCAGTGTCATGTACGAATTTGCCAAGCTATAGTAGGCAGGCCTTGTTCGTATTCTAAAACTAAACCAACAATCAACTTTTACAGTCAACCGGGATTACAGATCAAACATAAAGTGTCAATAACCTACCTACAGTCACGTAAAGATAACTTATTACTTCTTTCGATAATATCTCTGAACATCGTAGCTCTATGGTTGAAAGCACACTCAATTTAAATTGTGAGCTCGATTTAGATCCGCGATCTCGATCAACTATCACACGGTACGTGCCTTGTAATACGCCATATATAGATCTTTTGATTTTTATTATGTAAACTTGTTTGTATTATCAACATTTTCTTTAGCTTCAACCACTTTTTGTTCAACTTTACACTTATCATAACGACCTTGTCTGCAAAACCGCCAGTGTTTTTCTCTGAAAGTTTCCTATACTGTCAAATAGGAAAACATTGCACAATCTTTATTATTCCACTGCCTTACAAAAGAAGATGCTATTAAGCTTTATTTTAAGGCGTATATATTCCCTAATGTTAACGCGGTACTGGCCATGCGCCCGCTCGGTGCCAGAATATCAATATTAGACCTCCTTTTGGGCAGTATTGTTTGCAAAATATATTTTGATTTACTTATCCTATCAATTTTTCTGTACAATAATATTTTTAAACATCAAGTCCTTTTGGAGGAGTATGGTAAAGAAGTGAAAGAAATCGTGCTGTTAATTATTTTTCACTCCTTTTAACCTGCAGTGTAAGGGCCTATATACCTAAACTTTTGTTAGAACCCCAGACAGACTCGACACAAAAGCAATTCGCTACCGAATGGTAGAGAAAAATATAATTATGTTTACCAGATCCCAACGAAATACAGCTAATTGTAAATAATTATTATTTCTTGGCTTGACTTTACAAAAGATTTTACTAGCTCCACGATCAAAAGTCACAGTCCATTTGAACTAAGGTTCGATTTGGGGCAGGATTTCAATCATTGGTCACAGTTGGCACAGTGCTGGCCGCAAGAACGCCATTACCTATACCAGATTTAAATTATTCTTAGACGAACAAAATCAAAATCAATTTTTTTATTTCACATAGGCCTACATGGGCACTTATAAAACGTCGAAAAGGTGCACGGTTCGGGTTGGTCGTTTCCTATGGAGAAGAACTGACAAGAAACTCCACGGTTACTCTTTTAAAAATGGTTTGGTTTTACAATATTTCCATGT
The DNA here is from genome assembly GCA_964057195.1 of Orthosia cruda. Classification (NCBI taxonomy): domain Eukaryota; kingdom Metazoa; phylum Arthropoda; class Insecta; order Lepidoptera; family Noctuidae; genus Orthosia; species Orthosia cruda. Next base: position 43,998,288 of record OZ059828.1, on the reverse strand, counting down.
TACAGCATTAGTACCTACTTAGATATGGGGACAACGTACGCCCGACAGTAAGTCGTAAGAAAATAAAAAATAAAAATAATTAAAGATTAGATATTATATAAAAAAGTTAACAAATGTTAACTAGCATCTAGAAGGCCTACAATGTTCACACATTCACATAACAATCGGTAAAAGAATCCATACAAAGGTAAAAAAAAGAAGTATAACAAGACTGAATTTAACATGTGGCACAAATGTTGTTATCAGTGCTGTAACTATTCTTAGCAAAAGGCTATAAAGCTGATTAAAAACTATTGTAAAAAGTCTAATTAAAAGAAGGAAAGAAAAAATGAGATTGAGAATAGTTAGAGACATCCACATATTTGTGCCGTTTACGAGTTACCAGGAAAGCTGCATGCGCAGAAGGAGCTAAGTCGAAATTTTTTATCTTCAACGTAGTCCTGGATTTTATAATATGCTTTTTTAATAAAGACACGTTTGATGTAGTTTTTGCACTTTCCATCGGTCAGTTCTATAACTGACTTTGGCAACTTGTTATAAAAGCGTATACTGTTTATAAGAAAAGACTTGCTAGTTTTCGTTAATCTGAATTTGGGTATTACAATTTCGTGCTTACTGCGTGTATTTAAATTATGGAACTCGCTTCTAGTTTTGAAAAGCCCTTGATTTTTACGGACATACAAAATATAAAGTGAATGTAGAGTCAGTATATCGATCTCTTTAATTTTTTCTCTGACTCGGACTCGCGAGGACCCGTTTTATATATTGCGCGGATTGCCATCTTTTGTAAGATGAAAATTGAGTCAACGTCTGCTGCTGATCCCCACAGCAGAATGCCATAAGACATAATACTGTGGAAATAAGCATAGTATACTAACCTAGATGTAGCTACATCGGTTAGCTGCCTTATTTTCCTTACTGCATATGCAGCCGAACTTAACCTACCCGAAAGAGTCCTAATGTGCGCGCTCCACTGCAATTTTGAATCGATAGTAATCCCTAAGCCGTCAAGATTTAAGTTTAGGTCACCTTGTGGTACATTTGGTAAAAAAAAACTTTAGACATTTTGTTTTTTTCGCTTTCAGTAAAAGATTGTTAGCTGCGAACCATTTTGAGAGAATGATTAGACTTTCGTTGACATGTAAGACATCCGTATCTTGTCTATCTATTTAAAAAATTTGCGAAGTATAATTAGCAAATAGAATTATATCCGATAATTTGGCCATCATAAAAGGGAGATCGTTGATGTAAACAAGAAAAATTAAAGGGCCGAGAATTGAACGTTGGGGCACGCCAATCTTGACTAGAGACCCGAAGGACGTCGCCCCATTAACATTTACTTTTTGCTGTCTGTTTGATAAATAGGAAAGCACAAGATCAGCAGATTTTCCTCGAATTCCATAGTGGAGTAATTTACAGATCAGTGTGTTGTGGACGACGCAGTCGAACGCTTTTGAGAGATCACACAAAATGACAATGGCATCCTAGGACTTCTCCCAAGATTCCAAGATGTGGCTGATGAGTTTTACTCCCGCGTCCGTTGTCGACCTACTTTTCGTGAAACCAAACTGTTGACTATGCAGTATACCATTTGAGTTGAAGTGAGACAACATCTGTTCCAGCATGATTTTTTCATAGATTAAACTCAATGCTGGAAGCACAGATATAGGTCTATAATAAGAGGGATCACTCTTACAGCCTGATTTGAAAATTGGTACTTTTTTACTGTGTTTCATTAAGTCAGGAAAAGTGCCACTGTCCAAACATTGATTGAATATGCCTGTTAGGACAGGAGCAATTGAGTTATTAATATCTCCAAGAACCTTAACGGATATCACTCACAAGTCTTCAGTATTTTTTTATATTGAGACTTTTGAACGCGTTTTTAATTGTATCAATACATATTGGTTTAAATTTAAAGGTTGGTATGTCTTCAGTAAAGTTTTCTTTAAGAAGAGCTTCAGCTAATTCAGATGAGGAGGGAAGAGTCTTCATAACCTCTAACGGAATGTTGGTAAAGTAATTTTCTAATGTCTCAATGACTTCTTGCTTATCAGAAATGGTTTGATTAGTTATTTTTAAAGACAACTCATTCTGATCGCGTTGTTGTGTCTTTCCAGTTTCTCTATTCATTAATTGCCACACAGTTTTTATTTTATTATTAGAAACACTAATTTTGGATATTTTGGAATAGTTTCTAACATAAGTGTGAAAAACTTGATCGGAAGTCAAAGATTTTTCGTATTATAAATTATATAAGATATCTCGGCTTTTTCTTATGCCCACAGTGGCCCATTCACTAAATTTCGATTTGGAATTGTTGACTTTAACTGTTTTTACAGGACACATTTTATTGAATTCTTGGCAAACTGTAGAAAACAACGTGCCGTAATTTATATTGGGGTCGTTTGAATCAAAACTGGCGTTACAAAGGTTGCTAAAAACATTATTATTAAAAGAATTTAATTTAATTTCAGTCAAATCAAAATCATGTCATCAGTAAGTGGTCTTAATCGAATTGATTTAGCTAGGTTAATTTTTTTGTCTGACTCAAAAGATACTAGTTGACCAGTATGGTCTGACCTAACGTCACTAATTAAAAATGAATCTTAACTTTACAATTAAAGCGAACGAAGCTGGAATTGACAATGAAATGAGCTTACATTTATCAGTTGAGTTGACTAACAGATCTATATTTAAGTCACCACAAACAAAAACTAATTTATTATCTCTTAAAAATTTATATAATAATTCTTCCATTGTAATTAAAAACAATGACAAGGTTGATGCTGGTGGTCTGTAAACACACAAGATAGTATGCCCCTCGACCTCTGCACATGCTATCTCACATAAGCGATCAACAGAGTAAGCAGTGATATCCTTCCTTTCCTTATATTTTAAATGACTATACAAAGTATCAGGGTACCACCACCCACTGTGGATCTGTTGTACGCGCTGGCAACTGAGAAATTATTTACATTAAACAACATCGTATCTGGTTTTAACCAAGTTTCACAAAAACATAAGAAATCCATGTGGTATTTATCTACTAACAATTCCACGTCTAAAATTTTGCCGGAGATGCGATTTATATTTTGATGATATAGTAAAATATTACTATTTGACTTCTCTTTTGTCGGCTCTAATCGTTTAAAGAATCTACAGTAGTATTATTAGAAAAACTGGATAATACTGTTAAATCACTAAACCTAGTCTCAGTTAAATCATCAATAACTGCGTGTATATTAAAAGCTAACAAAGTAGCTAATAAATTTCGACTATTTTTGGGCAGAATCATATGTTTCCCAATCAAAACAAAATCACTAACAAAATTGTTGGTGTCAAAAAACAATAAACAATAAACGGTCACTATGACGACAAGATAAAATATGCATCAAGTTATTCAAACTAGAAATGTATTTATTTTCATGAACAAATAACTTGTCAGAATAGCGCGATGCACATAATATTAATTTGCCTAATCTTAACTTAAGTAGGGTGTCAATACCATTAACTAAGTCCTTTTTTGTTATACTAAGGCTATTTCCAATAAGAAGTACTACAGTAGTTTGCTCATTCAATTGTGTGTGTTGAATTTTATGAATAAGCTCACATCACTTCAACAAGATTTTATTTTATTTTAATTCCAATTTTTTATTTGGTAGATTAATGCTTTTGCCTTCTCTGCATGGGAAGAGCCTTTTTTATCCACGCTGGTATTTTTTATTATTTTAGAGTAAATTGTTTGTAGAATAACATGAATGAGTCTCCTTCTGTCTCCCGCTCCTATGTTTTTTTTTTCAAAATTTGTTTTTGGAATGTGGCAGATGAATCAGACTAGACAACACTGAAACATTGCTATCCATGCCTGATAATGACATCATACTGAGATCTCATAAATCCGAAACAGTTCACCGCTGCACTGGCAGATGTCTTCAAGGTTCTGGACTGGAGCGGGCTAGGCATCAACGTCAATGGCGAGTACATCACTCACCTTCGGTTTGCCGACGACATAGTCGTCATGGCTGAGACCTTGGAGGACCTCAGTACAATGTTCGTTAATCTCAGTAGAGCTTAAAAAAGAGTGGGTCTTAGGATGAACACGGACAAAACCAAGGTGATGTTAAATGCCCATGTTGCACCTACTCCTGTCAAGGTCGGACACTCTACACTCAAAGTTGTGGACGACTATGTCTACCTAGGACAAACAATCTAGTTGGGTAGGGCCAACATCGAGAAAGAGGTCAATCGTCGAATCCGACTCGGCTGCGCAGCATTCGGGAAGTTACGCGGTGTCTTCTCGTCCAACTTACCTTAGTGTCACAAGACCAAAGTCTATGACTAGCGTGTGTTGCCAGTGATAACATATGGCTCTGAGACGTGGTCGCTCACAATGAGCCTCGTAACAAAACAAATAAATAAATTGCCCTTTGGGTGACCCAAAGGGCAATTTATTTATTTGTTTACCCTCGCAATGGAACGCCTTACAGAAATTACACCAATGGAGCACAAACTTACAAATACAGGACTTTCAGTTCAGGTTTCCTCACGATGTTTTCCTTCACCGTTGTCAGCGATGTCCAAGATAAACTTAGAAAGTACATATGACTTGAAAAAGTCACATTGGTACTTGCCCGGATTTGAACCCACGACCTCAAGCACGAGAGGCGAGGTCTTAGCCACCGGGCCACCACGACATATATAGAGAAGAGGCCTATGCTCGGAGTTTCCTTAAGTGATCGAATCAGATATGTAGAGATTCGCAAGTAAACCAGGGTTACCAACATAGCCCGAAGAATTGCGAAAGTCCAGCAGTGAACGTCTTTCGGCTGATATGATGATGATACTCTCATGTACATGCATACTAATAAAATAATAAATACTAAATCTTACTAATATTATAAATGTGAACGATTAGATGGATGTATGTGTGGCAGAGTGGATGTAAGTTTGTTACTCAATCCAGAACGGTTGAATGGATCTGGATGAAATTTGGCACAGAGATAGAATATAGTCCGGAATAGCACATAGGGGGATAAGAAAACACTTTATTACGCGGGTGCTTTACCCGCGTAAAAAAGCGATTTCTTATCCCTAAAACCCTAAACCTCCCGCTGGCAAAAACTAAATAAAAAGCCAATAAAAAAAACATAATTTATGCAACTAAGAGGACGTATGGCCCCAGGTATCATTTAATATAAATCAAAATCTTGTGAGCACAAAGCATTATTATCACGTCATAATCCCTTATAGTATATGTCTTAGCATGTTATACGTCTCAAAACGGTACTCTAGACAATATTATAACACTAAAATTGTCTAGACATAAAGATAATGCCTCTTAAACTTTAATGTTGTACTTAATAAGTACGTAAATCTAGCGTTGAAACGCGAATTAAAATCAGACCATCTAGGTCTTATTTTTAATATTTTTTCTTATCAATATAAAAAATAATTATCTGCAGCCGCAACGGCAGCGCCAGCACAGCACTATGAGCTAAGAAGATGGGATGGAGTAAGAGTATCGAAAAAAGTGGCGTCCCACACTAAATGCTACGATATATTTACTTATCATTATCTAATCTACCACCTAGTTATTAAATAACATTAAATCGTCTAGTAAACCAAATAACATATAAATGCAAAATGCATGTCAATATTACAGTACAAGAAAGACGTAAATTACATATCCTTAAAAAAGCGAGCGCTCCTATATTGTACTAGACATTACATACCACTTCTAGTTGCGCATGCTCTGTGTATGTTTACGTTCTGGCTATGTAAAATTTTTAGCGATTGTCCTACTCTTTTATAATATTTTTGTGTATTATAATTTATTTTTGCTGAAACTGTAAGTAAATGAATAATGTTTATATAAATTAGTTAATTATTTCTCGTGTAAGTAAAGTAATTTCTTATGGGAAATAAAGACATCTCAAATCTTTATTAGCTGAGCCTTGACTATACTGCATGAGGTCACTGGTTTGATTCCCGGATAGGAAAATGTGTTTTTCCATCTGGTATATTTTCGAAGCAGCCTGGAGTCTAGATTTGATGTCAGTATATAACATAGGACTTACACATAACTACACTAGCAAAATGTGGGTGTACTGCTATTCAAATTAGATCAATAATAAATAAATTGTATATTATCAAATTAGGATGGACGGTTACCTCCAAATTAGGTATTTGGCTTTATATTTGGGGTCAAATAGAATAACACCGCCACCAAACCCATCGGACATAGTATTCAAAGAATACAGACCATGTTATATTGTTTTTCAAGATCATAATTTTATAAAACTCTTTCCCAAACCAGTGTCACAAAGAGGGCCCTTCCCGGTCCGTCTATCATCAACGCGATAATGATTGAAAATCTTGTTCTTTCATCGAGCGCAATGTTTGATAAAGATGCAAAGCAAAAAGAGAAAGATAGTGAAAATAGTATTTAAAAAAATGTATAAAACTTTTAATAGCCCTATACGTAGTGTTCGAAAATTTCATAAAAATTGAGCCAGGAAATGCGTGTTTTTGAAAAAGCCTTAAAAGTATGTTAAATAAATATTTGTCTTATAGAATATACTTTACATATGCAAGGTTTCTATCACGATGTTTTCTTTACTTTTACAATTTATGAGCACATTATGAAAGGCCAAAATTCAAGTAAAATTTGTGCAAAAGAGCAGATTTCTCAAGGCTTACACTGAATTTGTTTGACCATTTTTTTTTGCTTTCATAGAAACCTAGATATAAGTTTTTAAGCTGACATGGTCACAATCATTAGAATTATTATTGTTTCAGGATATTTACCATGCCGAGCTGTTTTTCATATCGAGCTCTCAACCAAAATCAAAATATACATGGTAAATATCCCGAAACAAATATTTATTCTAACCTAGATATAGTACACAAATTACGGCATAATCACGAACGAGCGTGTGTATGAAAAGTATGACGGGTTGGCCGCTCTTAAGCTCAACTTCTCGCTCCTCGCCCCGCAGTCTTACAATGCGCTAAGACATCACGGATAAGCCATTCATATCTTCCAAGGGTACTCACAGTCCAAGAGAGCTAAACTTAATACATTTTCATCTAAGCACTGATTACTTGAAAGCTCTTCGTTGGCACGTAGAGAAACAATGCACCCGTTGGAAAGCTTGATTATGTGCACTTATGGTACTTATGTCGTGTTATTGAAGATGACACGTTTTCAGGTTATTGGCTAGGAGAAATATGAATAGAATAGAAAACAAAATACAACTAGTGATAACTACACAATCATAATGTCAAAAAAAAAAAAAGTTAAAGAAAAAAACACGCTTTAATATAAAACTGAACTAAAAAGTAGAAAATAATTTTCAATAAATTTACATTAAGAATAGCGTGATTAACAAAAAGAAATATATTATTTTAAAAAAGCGTGGGGAGCTTACTCTCAACTCAGAACCTAATAACATATTATGAAAAGTTGCGCAGAGCGATCCCAAGCAGAAAGAGTTACAGCATTTGCTGGGCGTTAAGTACGCAGCACCGGTGTCAGTGGTGCATCTCGCGATTATGTTTGGTTGAATAATTATGAAGTTAAAATTAAGCAGAATAATGCCGGAACTCTCCGAAGAAGTCTCCATCGAACCTTAGTTCATTGGTATTTCACCATTTATGTTTTTTTTTTAATTCTAAGTAAACTATTACCAATATACCAGATACCTACCTAATTAAAAATCTTTGTAACTAGGTAGGTATCTGTTAAGAACAAAGCTCATATAAGTGTTGTGTGCGTTTTTTTAGCTATATTATGATAAAGTATGTGTGGACCTTAATGTCAACTTGCTTTGTGTTGGCGACATTGAGACGGCTATTGGCACAGTAATTTTTGAAGGATAGTTAACTTGTCTACTACACTAATTATATTAACTTGTATGTACTTTCTTTTTATCGACTTTTTCATTAACTATATGTGGAGGCTTGTTATTAGCTATTTTTTAATATTACATTCTTTATGTCATTGGTTTGTTAGTCTGTAAGCCTTCTTTAAAATAAAATAAATAAATAGTATATTGTTTACTAGTGAATAAGTCGCTGGCTTAATATACAAATAAATAAATCGTTGCTGAAAACAGAAAACAAAGTTTACACCACCCTTCCCTAGATGGTGCTGGCGTCGAGTTAGATCGCGCTATGGTTTCGTTACCGGCGAATGTATCTAAACCAAAAAGTTATAAAGTACTGTCAGCTGTGTTGGTATAGAAGTCTACTGCTTCTGTTGTCCATTGTTCCTGGATACATATTTCTTGTACAGTTAGTTGCTTGCATGTGCAAGTGTAAAAGCAACTAACTAGTAACTTGGTGACTGTACATGAAAATGAAATTTAATTTTAACATACCACAACATAAAAACCTGTATATAGTGAAAACAATATGTATTGGTAATTTAGTGTTTTGCCGGGGGTTAAAATTGTCTAGTATCCACGAGTGTAACTTTTGAACGTGCGGCTTTAGATTCGATCCCCGGCCAGGAATATTGTTATTGATTTTTTTATGTTAGAATATTCAGATCACATGACGTTATCTAAGTAATGGGAAATTGCACGAGACCTTTTAAATACTACCGACAAATTATGGGTGAACCTCGACCAGCCGTTCAGAAAGAAACAGACTTTATGACTGCTAAGGATTTCATCTATAAACATTCTACCAGAATAATATTAGAACCGATCAGAAAAGCATTTTATTATTGCCTCCATTTCTAACTTTACTACCTCCAAAACCACATTTTATCAATGTTTAAACAGCATTATCAAATGAAACCGTTTGGGTAAGAAAAAACGCAATAAGTACTTGGAGTTAGCGATCTTGTACCACGTACTGCCTTAAGTGAGGTGGTACGTGATCGAAGGAGTACTTATATCGTACTGAGGTGTGGTAGGATGGAGGGGGAGGAGAGAATCTTGGAGAACTGTCTTTTTTAATGGAGTTAAGTATTTTTAAGAATAAGAATAGAATACATAAAATTAGAATATAATGGAATAGAATGGAAGTAGAGTAGGTTACAGTAGAGTAGGGTAGCGTAGAGTACAGTAGTGTAGAGTAGAATAGAGTACAGTAGAGCAGAGTAGAGTACCGTAGAGTACATTAGAGTACAGTATAGCGCAGTATAGTGCAGTAAAGTAGAGTACAGTGGAGTACAGTGGAGTACAGTAAAGTACACTCGAGTACAGTAGGATACAATAGGGTACAGTAGAGTACATTAGAGTACAGTAGAGTTGGGCAGAGTACAGTAGAGTACATTAGAGCACCGTAGAGTACAATAGAGTACAGTAGCGCACAGCAGAGTATAGTAGGGTACAGTAGAGTACAGTAGAGTGCATCAGAGTACAGTAGAGAACTGTAGAGAACTGTAGAGTACAGTAGAGCACCGTAGAGTACAGTAGATTACAGTAGAGTACAGCAGAGTATAGCAGAGTACCGCAGAGTACAGCTGAGTACAGAAGAGTAAAGCAGAGTACAGCAGAGTACAGTAGAGTGTAGCAGAGTACAGTACAGTAGAGTACAGTAGGGTACCGTAGAGTACAATAGAGAACAGTAGAGTACGGTAGAGTACAGTTGAGCACTGTTGACTACAGTAGAGTACAGTAGTGTACGGTAGAGTACAGTAGAACACAGCAGTGTATGGTAGTGTACGCTAGTGTACAGTAGGGTACAGTAGAGAACAGAACAGTACGGAAGGGAACAGTAGAGTAAAGTAGTATACAGTAGAGTACAGTAGTATACAGTACAGTACCGTAGAGTAGAGTACAGTAGAAGACCGTATAGTACCGTAGAGTACAGTAGAGCTCAGTAGAGTAGAGTATAGTACAGTAGAGTACCTTAGAGTAGAGTAGAATAGAATAAAATATAATGTGTTATTCTGACAAATAAACGCAATGACGAGAAGTTTCTGGATTTACTGACTTTTGTATAGACACATTATCAGTAAAAACTTGAGAGGAAAGGAATTTTAGCAAAAACATGATTGTATCAACCAACTTTTGTCAAAATCTACGGGAGTTACAAAGTGTACGAGATTGAATGCGCTAGTTAAATCTCGCATTTTGACAATAACCATCACAAATAAATAATCAATTTTTCGAGCCCTCTGGTCATATCCGTTTAAAAATACTAATGTTTTTTTGTTAAGATGCAGATTAATGCTCACCACAAGTTAAAGTTTTTCCTTACTGAATCCAAAATACAGGCTGAAAATATTTAAAAGAAACATTCCAATAAAATAATTCAACGTTTACACAGTCAACATTTGAAATGCCGAACAACTTCAAATAAAAAAGTATCAAGATGTGTGACATCCACTAACCCGTTGTGTTGCTTGCAAAAATTTCGCAGGAAACCAACCTGAAACTATTCCATTTAAAACAAATATCAACTCAAATTCTTATTCTGAATCTATTCTCATCTATGACCATTTTACCAAAATACGGACGTTGCTAAGCTAGGTAGGAACACTCAAAGACTAAATAAATAAAAGCTGCTAAACCCCTCTTCATCTCAGTAAGGAACTGCAAATTAAAATAAGCTGTTTATTTAAAGAGTCAAAAGGAAGAAATCGATACGGCTAGACCAGGCAACTTTTTAATATTAAAAGTAATAGAATAACAAGTACCAATGGCAGCCATCTTTCAGTAGTTCACAGTTTTCTCAGCTTGTATTTTTTACATGAAAAGTAAATTCACTGTGGAATGTTCTGACAGGCCAGAAGCTTGGGTAATCTTTTAACACGGCTAGCAATTTGTGGGATTGCCCAATTTTCAGTGGTATGTTTAAATAACTTACTCGTATGAAAAAATATTCACGTGTCGTATAGTGATTTGAAGATCATTGAAGATGTCTACTCTTTTTTCTCAATGAGGCACGGGTATATTTTAAACTGTCGGATTTGGGTGGAAATTATTGTTTTTGTTCATCATCATTATTTCAGCCAAAAGAAGTCCACTGCTGGACATAGGCCTCCCCGGCACATTGAACGATCCCGTGTGTCTCGCATCCAGCGCCTTCCCGCAACCTTAACCAGGTCATCGGTCGGCGTTGGAAAGCCTCCCACTAGGTGGCTAGTGGAAGGCCTTCCAACGTATCGTCTTCCGGTTCCTGATCACCATTCCAGAACTTTTCGGCTCCATCGGCCCTCCGGTTCCCTATTTAGTTGGAAAATAAATTAGATTTTGTTTTACCGGGTATAATAATTTTTCAGTTTTCCAGGCCGATGAGACATCTACTCATCTGCCTGGAAAACTGAAAAACTTATCTTCGTATGTCACATGTATATCTAAAATCATATTTGTTTCTTTAATAAGAGTGATTAAATGTCACTGAGTACTTTATATTCAACTGACTTGTTTGTTACACTTTTTGCTTGCTGTTTTTAGCTTGTTGTATTTAGTATGTTTGTCACACGATTACTTCGCCAATTATGAACCGATTTTGATGATTTTTATTTAAAAGCTGGCGCTTCTCATGTGATTTAAAATTTGATCAACAAAAACTTTCTTATTGGAAGTCGGTGTCAAGAACGTTAAAAAATAGGTACCAAACAATGGTTCAACATCCCCAGGTAATTTCAGCCACTGCTGATCATAGTTTTTTTATAAATTCTATCGTAACTTAGACAAATACACTACTTCTATTCCTTGCATTACATATTCCTGCTTATTGATTCAAGAATACACTATGATTGTTAACATCTCTTTTTTCAGGAAAAGCCGACATATTTACTTTAATGTCAAACGCCAAAATAATTATAAATAATTTCTAACTTAGACAAATGTAATCAAAACAACGGAAAACCTGTACAAGTAAAGTGAACATAAATTTGTATTTTCTGCGGCAACTTATTAATGGTAATGGGACTTGCTATGAGGGACGTGACATTTAGGAAACTCTTAAATAAATGGAAAAGAAATAGCAAGATTTGTAAAGTTAGAACGGATAAAACTAGGTAGCAGAATAGCCGTACATATAAATGCACGCCTTTTTCTCTTAGGGGTACGCAAAAACTATAGAACTCCACTTGCCACGATTTTTACACAGCACACTGGTAATGCATCGTCTAAGTTCATACATCTGGTGCTCCCACACTGCTGTTAAAAAGGTTTACAAACATTTTACAATACTAATAAATTTACTAACAAATGTTACTAATTGTTACATTCTGTTAGGAATTTATTGTTAAATGTTTTGAGTGCTCCTACACTGATGGTAAATGTTTACAATCATTTATAACATTCGAAAACATGACATCGGCTCGCAATTTGGATTTACGTTCCGAGGCGTCTATATGAAAATGGAAGAAGATTTGCAGATTGAATTCAATGCTTTTGCTTTTTGTACAAAAAAAAAGAAAAAGCGCTCTAACTGGATGCGCCAAACGCTTAGAGTTATTTAGTTATTTGTGACAATGTGTTTACTAACATGAAAACATTTTCTTAACATTGTGATCAAATGTTTGTTTAGAAAATGTTTATTAATGTTTGTAAACATTTTTACAGCAGTGTGGGAGCACCTATACACGCACGGTAGTTGCCAATAAGTTTAGCATGATTGTGTCTTTCTAGCAAGGCCATCCTTTTATAGCAAAACTATTGAAGAATTTCCAGGTAGCCATATTATTATTTCCAGGTAATCAAAACTACTTTGAATTTTTAATGGAGAAAGACATTTCTTGATTGCTTTTGATAATGATTATAGATTTGAATGATGTGACATTAAATTTTTATTTAATTTAATTTTTTATTTAACTCCAATACGAAATAAGTTGACTGCAGAAGAATTGTGTATAATGTAAATAACTATTGAAATACTTCATAATTAAATTGTAATTATATTTAATTAATCTTTATGTTGACATTGTTTATCTTTATTATTATGTACTTAGCATCTCTACTGTATTTTGTAATTTTGCATGCCTTCTGGTTAAATATGGCTATTCTTAATTGTATTGTTTATGTCACCATGCTTTTTTTTGTACCCATATTTGCAAAATAAATATCTTATCTTATCTACTCTTCTCCATAGCTCTGTATCGCTTTGTTCATTTCATTAGGTACCCATCCCTACTATTGATCGTTGTCATAGGTGGCACTGCTAGTTTTTTTGACACAATTGTGGCAACAAATCTCAATTTCGGTACGAACCAGGCAGAACTGCAGTTTTAACCAGGAAATAGTCATGTAGAGCTGTATGTAAAGCCACATTTCAACAAAAAATAACCTCCAAAAATTCCCAGCGTTTCCCCGCCATATATATAACTGGACTAAACCAGTTTCGTACCGTCACGCCCACCGAAAACGGGACACAAAGGGGCACTCCGCAATCACGCTGTTTGTAAATCTTTCACGTAGACCACGTGAGCCAGAATATTGAGTATTGACTAACACGGCTGCATACTAAATAATAATCGTGTTGCCTACTAAATATTGTGGTTGCGGGAACTAATGTTATTGCTATCACGCTTGCTTTGCTTGAGGCGTAGGTAGAAGTAGCTTTCTTTGTATGAATATTTTCTTCTAAATTGTATACATAATTGTATTTTCTCTATGAGGGGAAATATAAATTTAAGAAGCTGTCGGGTAAATATTAAAGCCGCCATTGCTTATTAATTTTATGTTGTGAGTAAATCCTCATGGGTACCTTTCATTTGGGGAACGGAGGGCTATGTCGGACTCCAACCGACTAACAGCCCACATTTTCTATAGCTACCATAAGTCCCACTGGTATTGGCCAGCCGTGCCCAGCCAGCCCCGTCACCTAGTGCAGCCGTGGCCGATCCTACGACCGCACATCCTCCCATTTAGGCGCGCCTTGAAAAACTAAGTACCTCTTCTGCCACATAGTTCGAAATGCTGGGTTAAGCAATGCTTGCCGAGTTTGCTCCTTAAATGAATGATCATCGAGACCCCTCTGAGCTTCATGTAAAGCCGTTGGTCCTGGCTATCATTCGAAGATCATTGACAGTCCCAAAAAGCGCGAATGTGTGATGAGCAGTGTTACCTAAATAGGAATATTGTAACCCAGCTACTGGGTTGCGGAGGTCAAATAGTTAGTCGCTCCACGTAAAATACAGCTGATTAACTAGGAGCCGGCCCCAACATATTTTGAAAAAGTTACGCAGGTTATATATGGAGACTCTAGCACAAACATTGTGAGGTACTCTTAATGTTATTTCCAGCTCTTGGAATAATGCATCAGTACCGCAATGCACTCACAGTGACCGCAATTAACAAGATTTTAAGGTTTAAAGACTTCTGTTTCCTAGAACCCTTCCCATTTTCCATAGTAACAGCTTCGTTACCATATACCATCTGAAATCCTGTCATTCCATTAATATCCAATTACTTCGACCTTAACTTCAACATAATCTCTGGAACTTCTGAAAAGCACATTACCTTTTTCAAATAAAGATATATATTTACATAGACACAGGAATATCAAAAGTATGCGAGAATTTGTCTCCAAACTTATTTAATGAGGGTTACTCATTAATAATTAAAAGTCGGACGATTCGAGGAGACTCGAGCAGAAATTACTCTGGAAAGTTAAGTCGGAGCCAAGTTTATTTATTTGATGGAAACATATTTCCTGTCATTTATCTCTGAGCTGGATGGGGATTTGGAGAACGGGCGTTTTTATTTTAGCTTCTGCCAGGGGATTCGCTCTCGTATAAGTATAAAATCCGCCCTCCAGGGATAAAAAATATCGGAAGTTCCACCATTATTGTTTTGTGAATGTGTGATCATTGTAGGCCTTCTAGATGCTAGTAACCATTTGTTAACTTTTTATATAATATAAAATCTTAATTCTTACTTCTTATTGTCGGGCCTACGTTGTCCCCCCATATCTAAGTACTAATGCTGTAACATATAAATATTGAAAAACCAAACCATTTTTTAAAAGAATAACCATGGAGTTTCCTGCTGGTTCTTCTCCATAGGAAACGACCAACCCGAACCGTGCACCTTTTGTCGGCTTTTTATAAGTACCCATAGGCCTATGTGAAATAAAAAAGTTTGATTTTGATTATATGTGTACATCTATGTCTAACAATGTGCCGAGTTTCATCTAAATCCATTTAGCGGTTTAGGCGTGAAGACGAGCAAACAGACAGAGTTACTTTAGCATTTTAAGGGTGTGAGCCTTGAGATCTGTCATACAGGTCTCGAAACTAGTATAGACTCCAGCTCTCACAAAGGTTTGAATCTGCCTGTAACCTAGATACTATTTACCGAAATTGTACCCTTTTATGAATAAAAAAACTTTTTGCAAAAAAAATACTACCGACTTCCAAATACAAAACTACAAAGTGAAAAATAACTTTATTTTTTGAAGTCGGTGTCCATAACGCAAAAAAATGGTACCTACGAAAGACACAGACTTCAAAAAATAAAGTTATTTTTCACTTTGTAGTTTTGTATTTGGAAGTCGGTAGTATTTTTTTGCAAAAAGTTTTTTTATTTTTCACTTTTTAGTTGTACTTACCTAATAGGCAAATCAGTAAGGTAACTATAACGCCAGAATAGATTTCATGAAACTTGAACATAACCGGTGAAATGAGATATCTGCGTACCTCTTATGAGCGTACTGGCGTGATGTTAAGTTATGAAATGGTATAAACAATAAACAGACATGCGATTGCAGCAATCCTGAGAGATTTGCCGTTGTTTATTGAAGAGTTCTGTTGTATATCTCCGAAGTTCTTCATCAGATCTTCACCAAATTAAAATGGGACCAATTTCGGAACATACTTTTTCAAACAAAAAAAGAATTTTCGAAATCGGTCTACAATTGACGGAGATATCGGTGAACACACACAAAAAAAAGAAAACAAACATAATGTCGAACATAGAACCTCCTCCTTTTTGGGAAGTCGGTTAAAAATAAACTTATATTCTATTCTATTTATGATATAGTTTGGACTAGGCTCAAAAGTCTGATGTTATTTTAAACAACACACTTTAAACCACAACAGCAATAATTTTAAACAGAAAAATCGTTCGGTTAAGCTTAGTATTTAACCACGGACACCTCATAAGCAAGCCTTAGTTACAGTCATAAGTTTTCTCTCAATGCGGTGGAATAACTCATACCTTGTTGAAATTATGTACGTCAAGCAAGTCAGAAACTAACAACCCAGCACACGTTTGACTTACTAAACTATCAGCACACATAAAGTCTCTGTTAAAGCTCCTAACTAGAGAAAACTACAATACTTTACCACTATAACTAGAAAACTATTAAATGTTTGACCAAACCGCTCCAAACACAACTCGGGAACAAGCACAAATAGGCTTTGGCCAGGGTGAGGAGCTTGAGCGGGTTCTGAGGCTGACGCAAAGTATTAAATATGGCATTACCATTTGCGTGCATATTGAATGAGTGACTCTGGCGCAACGTGCCTGATCTTGCAGATATAAGTGCGCCAACCACTGCAACTCTTGGAAGCTATATCAACAGTGGCGACCACCAGAAAAGCGCCGAGTCAATGAAGCTCGATAAAGTCCCGGAGAAATGATTCGAGTGTATAGGATCCCGCAACAAAATTAATCAAAAAAGAATAGCGTAGCGAGAAGTTTTTTTTAATTCTTTAAGCTCTTACCCGCGGCTTCGCTCGCGCACTTTTACTTTAGAACTTCTTTAACCTTTCTTTATAGGCACTTTATTTTGTCAGAAGAAACAGGTACTAAGTGACGAATTGAAGTGCCTGCCTCGTCGCCCAACAAAACAGATCGTGTGCATTGTGCATAAACATATTTGCACAATAATAATAATAAAGCCTTTTTATTTCCTATAAACCTTAAGTAAGTAGTTACAGTATATTTTATATTTTCTTAATTCTATGTAAGTAGCTCTATGTATAAATGATTCTAATGTTAGTTTTTATTAATTTATATTATAGGAACCCCTTGGTAGGGTATAGGCCTCCTCCAATTTCTTCCATTTTACTCTGTCCTGTGCTATTTATGTCCAGTTTTTTCCTGCCACCGATACTATGTCGTCCGCCCATCGTTTTTGTGGTCTGCCCACATTTCTTTTTCCTTGTGGTCCCTTTCGTGCTCTTGAGAGTCCATCGCTGGTCTATGCATCTCGCTACGAAGCCGGCCCCTATTTGCACAATACACATTTTAAAATACTTAAAACGCTTGAGGAGTAATTAAAAAAAAACTAGAAATAGTTTTTTTTTAAATATTTTAAATAACCCTTTTAACGGAATATAAAGCGCCATATAAACTTACATCCCCTATGAATATTGAAAAATCCTTCCTTAGTGGATGCCTAAGTGATAAGAGGAATATGTGTGCGAAATTTTAAATTTCTAGCCCTAAGGGTTTGGCCTGTGCGTTTATATAATAAGCTCCTGGCAATCAATATTAAGCTCCTGGCATACCTAGAAGCAAACGATATACTTAGTGACCGCCAATACGGCTTCCGCGGAAATCGGTCTACTGGAGATCATCTAGCGTATGCTATTCACATCTGGAGTGAGATAACGAGAAGCTCGGGGAAGCGTTTGCCGTCTCCCTCGACATCTCGAAGGCTTTTCATAGGGTCTGGCACGACAGCCTTATTGGTAAGCTTCCTTTATTCGGTCTGCCCAATGGTATGTGTGATTGGATTGCAGACTTCCTGAGAGATCGGTCCATCCCAGTGGTTATCGATGGCTGCTAGTCAGACCAATCGGATATTAATGCCGGGGTCCCTCAGGGGTCGGTACTCTCCGCAACTTTTTTCTTGCTGCACATTAACGGTACCTTTGAGTATGCAGACGACAGCACTGTTGCTCGTGCTACCGGGCCTTAGATCCAGTCTCTCCGGGAGGCCATGGTGGAGTGCTTGAACCTGTCCTTGCAGGCAGTCTCCGAATGGGGCGAAACCGATCTGGGGCATGGTTGGCGCAGTGCATAAATCCCACTCCTAACCATATTAAGCAAGACAGAACAGAGCTAAGCAAATAGGTTCAAAACGATCTAGACAGGAAACGTTATGTCAAGGAAAGCGACGATAGCGATTAGCGCTGTCGAAATGTCACGTGACCAATCCCTTACTTTTTGCCATTCAGGCGATAAGTTGGAATGAATTAATAATGGACCATTTGTGGTTGTAAAGGACGAGTCACCAAATGTTATAGTTAAATATAAAAATAAGATGTATTATATAAAAATAGGACAAAGTTATTTTGTAAGAATTAAAATCAATTAGAATGCAAGTTTTAAATGTAATGAAATGAAAAAAAAAACAATGTAACTTTGTTTTTTTTTACTATAACAGGGGTGATGTGGTGTGAAGTCACGAACATCAGCACACCACGTAAGCACATAGTTTAAGTTAAGATAGATAATTATGTTCATAATTTTATTGGTATAATAACACGCACGCACTATGTATATATACCGCACGTTAACAATAAAGGGAGTCTTGAGTTGACTCACGGAGAAGTACGCATCACGGTGTTTACTTAACCCCACATTCCCCCCACATCGCATAGCCACTTTGGACACTCTGTGGTTACTTAATCGCTTTTGCCACCGCGCCCGCACCCGCCCCTAGTTACCGCGCCTCACTCTGGACAAGGCCCTACACCCTTTGAGCGAATTGAGCGAAACTTTGCGAATAGAACCTGACCGCTGACATACGTCACAGGCGACGATTAATCAATTAGCTATCGAATTCAGCGGAACCCTTGTTTATTTCACGACATTTTGGGTTGTGCGGTTTTTGGATTGTAGATCTATTGGTGGGACCCTGATACGGGATTTATGTATTGGTTTTCTACTGAAAACCCTTACTAAAATTGCACAGGTTTTTAAAAGAATTATGTAATTAAAAGATGATTATGTAACATTAACCTACTAGGACCGAGAACGCAGCGTTAGAAGGCCTCCCTTTAGGTGGACCGGTGGACTGTTTATGACTGCGGAAATCTACTGCATGCGAGGCGCAAAGGACTCAAAATCAAAATTTCTTTATTCAATTAGGCCACTAAGCGGCACTTTTGAAAATCGAAAATAAAAAAATTAAGTACTTAATAATAATTGATTCTTCCGTCTGATTAATGTGGCGACACATGGGGGAGGCCTATGTCCAGCAGTGGACATCTTTCAGCTGATCTGATTATGATATGATGAGGTTACCTATTGAATATTCACGGCTTTGATGTACCGAATAAATTTTTTGTTTATTACATACTTACCAGTTCAAAAGACAGAAAGTGTTATTGGAATCTTCTGATGATCTATGCTGCATTTGAGATAACAAAACATTTAAATAATTCCATTTTACAGCCCGTTCAACCGATTTTTTTTAGTTTGCTTTGGTGATATGACAAATGGCAGCTGTAGTAAATAGTGTTACAAGATAGGCCAACGCCATCTAGTAACGAGAGGAAGAACTAGGAAATAACTAGTGGCGCCATCTAGTATTGAATAGCGGAACTGATGTTCTCGAAAGCTCGTGTCGATTGGAATTTTCCAGAAGGTTCGAACCGAACATTCTGGATGTTTCTAGTCGCTTCGGGAACAATGAGTTCGAAAGTCGATTGTTCTGGAAGTTTCTCGAATTATCTAGAACAGTATGGAACGATCTAGAAACTTCTTCCGTGCTATATAAAGAGCGGTCGGGTTCGTCGTGGGTCAGTTTCGATTGAGAAGCGATACAGAGCAATCAAAGCGAAAAATAGTGCGAAGTAATAGAATTGTTTAAGAAGTGTTTTGTAATAAACAGTGATTAGTTGAAGTCTGCTGTTTAATTAATTTATCCCTGAACCCCAGCTCGTAACAAATTGGTGTCAGAAGTGCGGGATAAATTATGCCGGTTCTACCGAAGGAAGAAACGGAGGGGATGCGCACCAGGAGTCAGCGCCAGCAAGACGTAGACCAGAGGCGCTTTGGAGACGTTCCCTCACCGTCATCAAGTGGACAACGAGACTCCGCGGCGGCAGCGGCATCAGCTCAATCTCCGGTGACCCCTGACCTCACTGCTCTGATGACTTTTATGCAAGAGCAGGCTCGCCGCTTGGAGGAGCAGCTGCAGCGCGACAAGGAGGAACAGGCTCGCCATCAGGAGGAGCAGGCTCGCCGTCAGGAGGAGCAGGCTCGCCGCTTGGAAGAGCAGCTGCAGCGTGACAAGGAGGAACAGGCTCGCCGTCAGGAGGAGCAGGCTCGCCGCTTGGAAGAGCAGCTGCAGCGCGATAAGGAGGAACAGGCTCGCCGTCAGGAGGAGCAGATTCGCCGTCAGGAGGAGCAGTTCATGGTAATCAAGGACCTCCGCACGGCAATTGGTAAGGAGATGAAGGAGGTAAAGGACCAGGTCCAGCAACATGAGACCCGCATTATCGAGATGGAGAAGACAATATGTGGGCTCAAGTCTGGAGGTGGGACCATGGCAGCTGCGGTTGGGGCGCCTTCGCCACGTGGTTTTAAAGTGCCACCATTTGATGGCTCTTCGTCATGGTCCGCCTACAAAATTCAGTTTGAGGCCGTGATGAAATCGAATGGATGGACTAAAGAACAGGCCTTGACTGCTCTAACCTTGGGCCTTCGCGACCAGGCCTTGACTGTGTTAGAGGCGCTGGGAAAAGAAGTCACTTTCGAGAAGCTTCTGGAAGCATTAGAAGCTAGATACGGCGACGCGCACCTGGAACATGTGTTTCGGGCCCAACTGAAAGACCGGTCGCAACGGGTTGGTGAAACTCTTCAGCAGTGGGCTCTGGAGGTGGAAAAGCTGGTTCGGAAGGCTTACCAGTCGTCACCTGTGCTGATCGACGGGAACCTCGTACAGGCGTTCACGGATGGGATCCGCGACCTGGAGGTTAGGGCTGCAGTAAGGCTAGGTCATTTCAAGGACCTCAAGGATGCTCTAGCCCATGCTTTGGAGGTGGAGGCAGTACGGCGGGACGAAAGAACTCACCGAATCAGGGAGGTTGCAACTTCACCCCGATGCTATGGCTGCGGAGAGAGAGGCCACATCCGATTGAGCTGCCCGAAGAGAAGGCCTCCCCACGGTGGTAAGCAGTCGCCATTGGTAGGACCATCTGACGCCCCTGCTGGGCAACAGCAGCAGGGAAACGAGTAGATGCCAGGACTAAGGGGCGGGTGCTGGCTGGTTATGGAAGAGCCCCAAGGATCTCGATCTCACAATCCTGTGACGGAAACAGCCTGATCATCGAGGGCGAAATTAACAGAACACCATGCAAGCTGACACTGGATACTGGGGCTTCTCGGACAGTTGTCAGTTTCCAACTAGCTAGACGGTTTCTTGGGGACTTCTTCGGGAGCCATGAAGGTGTACATCTGAGAACAGCCACCGGTCAGCACATAACCGTCCGAGGTGAGAAGGAGGTGGACATGAAGTTAGGAAACAAAGTTTACCGCCACAATGTTATCGTGGCCGACATAGTGGACGACTGCATTCTGGGTTTGGACTTCATGCGAAAACATCACTGTGAGATCGACGTTTATCAAGGAGTATTGAAGTGTGGCTCAGAGGAAGTCTTCATGGAAGGTGCAGCATCGGGAAAAGTGTACTGCTTAGAAAAGGTTATTCTTCGTCCAAGGTCAGAAACAATCATACCAGTTTGTCTACCAAGGAATTCTGGTGTATGGTCGGGTGTCAGATATAATAAAACATCCCAAGATGTGGTGTAAGACTGCCTTTATTATGTTGATACTATGACTTATATATTGGTTACACACATTGAAATAGAGGTTGCATACGTACTACATCACACCTCCCAAGGCAATAAAAAAAAAAGTATTCCTTTGCATGGATACTTTTTTTTTTTTTTTTTTTTTTTTTTTATATAAAAAACTACGTAATGTGGTTACAAATTTAATGTAAAATTACTGTTTAAGATTACAGTTGTTGTATCGCTTATGTTTACAAACAAGCGAATTGCTTTTTTTTTTTTCCAAACTTATACCTAAGATTACAGTTGAGTTCTGTGTTTACAAATAAAACATGTAAGTACTTTTTGTTGGCACCATTCATTCAGGGCATCACGAGTGCATATCATTTTACAGCCACGATCGCAACGAAGGTCAGTAACCTAGGTATTGTTGCTAAGTGTACAATATATTATGACTTTATGAGTAATACAACTTCGTTCTGTTTTTATGAATAACATCAATTTTCCCATTAATGTTTACCTCTACATTTGGCGACAAATCTCTAATAACAGTGTAGGGACCAGTATAAAGGTTTGAGAGCTTATTACCAGTTTCATTTTTAATCAATATTTTATCATTTGGTTTGTATTCTACAGGTCTTACATATTTATCATATCTGTTTTTCCTTTCTAATTTCGAGTTAATCAAGTTTTCCCGTGCTTCTGTTTGTGAAATCTGTAATCCATATTTAAGCTCAAGGGGATAACTGTCATAATTGTATAGTGGTTCTACTGTTCTTAAAAGGTTACTTGGTAAGTTACATTTCTTTCCATACACAAGTTCGAAGGGAGTAAATTTTGTCGATGAATGTACTGTGGTGTTGTATGCAAAGGCCCAAAAAGGTAACCATGAACTCCATGAGTCTGGTCTTTGATTGATGTGCATTCTTAAAAAGGCCCCTAGGGTTTTGTGAGAATTCTCCAGTGCACCAATGCTCTGGTGATGATAGGCTGTTGAGTTCAGTTTGGAAATATTAAGAATTGTACATACCGCTTTGAATGTCTCTGACATAAACTCCGTTCCTCTGTCAGTAGCGATTTCCCGAGGCACACCGTGCACGAGGATGAAGTTGTTGACGAACACACGAGCGACTTCAGCTGCTGTTCTATTCACTAGTGGAAAAGCGCATACATATTTTGATAGTTCACATTGAAGTGTTAAAATATACGTGTAGTTATAGTAATCTCTATCAAGAGGCCCTACTATGTCTAAAAATATCTTCTCAAATGATGATTGTGCCGTTGTGGTTATTACCATGGGTTCTTTTACCATAACCGTATACTTTTGTTTTTGACAAATAGGGCATTTTTTAACATAGTTATTTATATCCTTTTCGAGACCCGGCCAGAAATAATATTTTTTAATGTTGTTAAACATTCTTTTTGTGCCTGCGTGGCCACTTGTGGGTAATAAGTGAAAGTCATTTAAAATGACTCTCCGATCTTCTAAATTATCTACTTTTTCTATATTATTTAAAATACACAATCGCGGTCCGTCCCATTTAGTATATCTTTTAACCTCATTAGTTATTTTTCCTAAGAATAAGTTATGGGATTTATTTTTCACGAAACATATTTCATGTATATCATTAACTTTACTATATACTACATATTTTGTTCAATAATTGACTCTTCAGTCGATGAATTATTACACAAATCTAAAATATTGTCATACAGGTTAACAAAATCTTTGTTTAATTTATTAAATTTACATAATTCCTCGTCTTTTAATCCGGTTTTAAGTAGCCTTAAATGGTCTAAGCTCTCATTGAAATTACTCAGCAATTTATCGGCCTCTTTTAGTTTTTTCAAAACAATTTCACCCTTTCGTCTACTTGGTCCTATTTTTATTAAATATATTCTTATCTTACCAAGGTCATTGTATATCTGTAACAATTCGTCATACATAACTGTCCATAATTTTATAGTTCATATACCAAATGCAAGTTCATATCGCGACTATGATTCCACTGTTGCACGCATACACTGCCCATGTTATAATTACCACACTTTCACATTCATTAGAACACAGAACTCACAAGAACACTAGCCGAATTGTATGATTTGTTACACGCTTCTGTGTTGTCAGGGATTCTTGTTGGAAGCGTGGACCCGACGTTCCTCGCCTGCAGACACGTTACAAGCACCGTCGCGACACCTTCTGGATCGATCCACAGAACGCCTTAAGATGTGTCTCGTTATCTGCTCTCGCGCCCAGGACTCATGACATCTTTTGTAAATTTTAAAGATGGAGTATAGTGCACCGATGAATAATATCGTGCAAATTATTGTTAACACGATACTTATGGCCGATAAATGAAATTTAAATTCCTCTACCGTCGCTGTGTTTTTAACGGCGCTATTTTGATTGAGAAAAACCTCCTCATTAGTTACTTTTGAGTTGCACATTTTTCAAAGTCACTTTTAATATATTTTTCACTTAAACAGTTGCCACACTGAGCAAAACCGATACTAATCGCGTACATGATTCAAGCCCTGTTTAGTGGCAGGGTCGCCATGTATGGTCGGGTGTCAGATATAATAAAACATCCCAAGATGTGGTGTAAGACTGCCTTTATTATGTTGATACTATGACTTATATATTGGTTACACACATTGAAATAGAGGTTGCATACGTACTACATCACACTGGTCAGGAAAACCGATGTGTACTTATAGAAGGTTTAGGTAACGATGCTTCATGGAAAATTGCACGCACATTGGTAAGAGGTACTAGTGTTTCATCGGTACGCGCACTCAACACAAGTGACCAGGACCTGGTGCTCAAGAAAGGCACATTATTAGGCACTTGTGACGGAGTGGTTTGGATGCGTAGATGCTACGAACACCCAACCAACACCAAAGCTAGTACAAGATTCGATGTGTCATCGCTTTTGAAGAACAGCCAGAATAACTTGTCGGAAGAAGAAAAGAACAAGGCTAAGAAGATGTTAAGCAAGTTCGCCGACATTTTCTCGACAAATGATGCCGACATAGGGAAGACTGCGTTAGTTCAACACAGAATAAATACAGGAAATGAGGTACCAATCCGCCAGCGACCAAGACGTGTTCCAGTGGCACGGGAACGGGAAGTGGACGACATGATCAAGGGTATGGTGAAAGACGGCGTGATTGAACCTTCATCCAGTCCATGGTGTTCACCGGTAGTATTGGTGAAAAAGAAAGACGGCAGCATGCGCTTCTGTGTAGACTATCGCCGACTAAACGACATCACGAAGAAGGACAGTTATCCGTTGCCAAGAATCGATGACACGCTGGATACGCTATCGGGAATGAAGTGGTTTTCCACCTTAGACTTAAAGAGTGGCTACTGGCAGGTCGAGTTAGACCCTCGAGATAAGGAAAAGACAGCGTTCTCTACAGGCAAAGGATTGTGGCAATTCAACGTTATGCCATTTGGACTGTGTAATGCGCCTGCCACCTTTGAGAGATTGATGGAGCGGGTACTTACTGGGCTGATTGGTGACGCCTGCCTAGTCTACTTGGATGACATTATAATCGTGGGACGGACGTTTGAAGATCACCTCCGCAATTTGGAACGTGTGCTGTCAAAGATACGAGGAGCCAATCTAAAGCTAAGTCCAAAGAAGTGCGCATTGTTCAGGCGGCAAGTGAACTTTTTAGGACACGTGGTTTCCGAAGAAGGTATTCAAACGGACCCGGATAAGCTCGTTGCCGTCAAGGATTGGCCAGTTCCGGAGAACAAAACGCAAGTCAGGGCATTTCTCGGTTTGTGCTCCTACTATCGGCGGTTTGTGAAGAGTTTTGCTGACATTGCCCGACCTCTTCATAAGCTAACTGAAGACAAGATACAGTTCTGCTGGAATGAGAGCTGTGACGTCGCATTTCAGAAGCTAAAGGAACATCTGTGCAATGCACCCATCCTAGGCTATCCTGACAATGAAAATGAATTCATAGTTGACACAGATGCCAGCAATACTGGAATCGGCGGGGTATTGTCTCAACGAAAGGGAGGTCATGAGGTTGTAATTGCGTACTTCAGCAAAGCCTTATCCAAACCTGAGAGGAACTACTGTGTCACTCGAAGGGAGCTTCTAGCTGTAGTAAAGACATTGCAGCATTTCAATAAATATTTGTTGGGGCGGAAATTTCTCCTGCGAACGGACCACGCTGCTTTGAAATGGCTACTGCAATTTAAGAACCCAGAAGGACAGGTAGCAAGATGGATTGAGCTACTGCAAGAGTTTGATTTTGTAATTCAACATCGCAGCGGAACGTCGCACGGTAATGCTGATGCTCTCTCGCGAAGACCGTGTCCAGACCAATGTAAACATTGTGCGAGACAAGAAGCTAAGCAGGTAACGCTAGTGCGGGTTTTGGGGACGGGTCTTAGCGTAGAGTGGAATGAAACCTTGCAGAGTGCTCAACAAGAAGACAGAGACCTAAAACCGATCTTTGAATGGAAGAAATCAGGTGCTCCTAGGCCTCACTGGAGTGATGTCGCAGCAACCAGTTCCATCACCAAGAGTTATTGGGCACAGTGGGAAAGCTTGGTTATCCAGGATGGAGTTCTGTGCAGGAAATGGGAGAACACTCGCGGTGACCAGTGTCATCTACAAATGGTCGTACCTAAAGTTAAGGTGCCGGAGATCCTACAGCTCTACCACAATGGATGTTCAGGGGGTCACATGGGAGTGAAGAGGACTTTAATCAAGATCCGAGAACGATTTTACTGGATCCATTGTCGAGAGGACGTTGAGGATTGGTGCCGCAAATGCACAAGTTGTGCGGCTGTGAAAGGACCACAAACTCGTAGCAGAGGGGCACTAAAGGTTTACAATGTTGGTGCACCGTGGGAACGTATAGCATTGGATGTTGCTGGACCATTTCCAGAAAGCCAAAGCGGAAACAAGTACTTCTTGGTCGTCATGGACTACTTCACAAAATGGCCGGAAGTGTTTGCAATCCCCAATGAAGAAGCCGTTACGGTGGCTGATAAGTTAGTTCACGAAGTGTTTTGTCGGTTCGGGGTACCCTTGGAAATCCACAGTGACCAAGGCCGGAACTTCGAGTCAGAAGTGTTCAAGGAGACGTGTCGTGTGATGGGTGCTCACAAAACCAGAACTACTGCTTATCATCCGCAATCAGACGGGATGGTTGAACGATTCAACCAGTCACTAGAGAGATATCTTGCAAAGGTTGTGGAAAACAGACAGAAGGATTGGGACAAACACATTCAACCATATCTCATGGCATATCGCAGTGCTGTTCATGAAACTACAACGGTAACACCAGCTTTTGCTAATTTCGGCAGAGAACTACGATTACCTGCAGATCTAATCACCGGTATCCCGCCTGAGTCTCCACGCAATTTAACAGATTATGCGAATGAGCTACGAAACAGGATGGATGATGTATATGAGCATATGAGACAGACAGGTCAACAGATGTCTGAGAGGATGAAGACCCGCTACGATCGGAAAGCGAACAATAAGGGCTTCGATGAAGGATCTCTTGTATGGTTACATAATCCGGCACGGAGCAAAGGAAAATCGCCTAAATTACAAGCAAAATGGGATGGACCTTATCGCGTAGTCACCAAGATCAATGACGTCACCTACCGAATTCAAAAGGGAACCCGAGGTGCATCAAAGGTTGTTCATGTGGATCGGTTGGCCCGTTATCATGGGTCTAACAATGCTCGGGACGAGCATGTCTAAGAGGGAGGCAATGTTACAAGATAGGCCAACGCCATCTAGTAACGAGAGGAAGAACTAGGTAATAACTAGTGGCGCCATCTAGTATTGAATAGCGGAACTAATGTTCTCGAAAGCTCGTGTCGATTGGAATTTTCCAGAAGGTTCGAACCGAACATTCTGGATGTTTCTAGTCGCTTCGGGAACAATGAGTTCGAAAGTCGATTGTTCTGGAAGTTTCTCGAATTATCTAGAACAGTATGGAACGATCTAGAAACTTCTTCCGTGCTATATAAAGAGCGGTCGGGTTCGTCGTGGGTCAGTTTCGATTGAGAAGCGATACAGAGCAATCAAAGCGAAAAATAGTGCGAAGTAATAGAATTGTTTAAGAAGTGTTTTGTAATAAACAGTGATTAGTTGAAGTCTGCTGTTTAATTAATTTATCCCTGAACCCCAGCTCGTAACAATAGTTAGTTTTGATAACAGGTTTATGCTTTTTAAGTCATTCTTATATTGACGGGATAGAACTCATAATCGGTTGAACGGACTGTAAAAAATGTTTGTAGAAATTTTTAATGTTGTTTCAAATGGAGTACAGCATCGCTCAATAGCAGCACGGAGTCTGGCTTTATGTCTGGTTGATGGCAATAGGCTTGCCCTTTATTATAGAGACTTAAAGATCGGTTATGCACTACATTCTATCCGTGTTCGTGAAATTTCGGTTCCGAAGTAGGCGTAGAACTTCTTGTAGGGAAACTTACGCACTATATCCGAACTTTATCCTTCATAATCTGTCATAATTCAGAACATATTGAACTTGTAACTCAAATCACGGGCACGGATGGGATGTAGTACATCATCATCATCACCCTTATAATGTTCCCACTGCTGAGACACAGGCTTCCTCTCTGTGAGAGGGAATAGGCCATAATCCACCACGCGGGATCAGTGCGGGTAGGTGGATGTCACATGTCTTCGATTTTTTTGGTTCTACGACATGCCAGTTTCTTCACGATGTTTTCGTTCACTGTTTTTAGAGCAGTGTCAATGAAATAATTTACAAAAATTAAAGCGCCTGTCTGGGTTCGAACCCACGACCTACGACACGTATGAATATGTAGTGCGTAACCGCCGCTAACCAGTGACTCTTCGCCTGCCATCGCCGCCGAGCGGTCGTCTCGCTGCCGCCCGCCACTCTCGCTGCCCCCACCGCGCGCCCCGCCGCGCCCCACTCTCCGACTCATCGCGCCACTGCGTGACGTCACTGCGGTCGCCGCGTCTCGTGGATACCTAAAGGTGTTAACGAAGCCAAGTGGAGTGGTGACCCGCCCACTCGCCAAGTCCCGTCTGGACACGGCAGTCAGAAGGAGTCGGAAGCAGGGTAGTTGGCCTTGGTAGGTAGCCTAGTCAACCCCTGTCTCTACCCCACAGCGATTCACCTGGCACGGTCGGGTGTCTCAACCCCGACGTGCCAGACTTTCGGTACACAGGAAGAGGGTGGCCCACCTTCGGTGGGTTCACCGGTACCTTAGGACCTCTGCCACCCAATAAGATTGGTGGCAGGATAACAAGCTTAGGGCTCACCAGATACACACCTCCCAGTCTAACCCGGCTGGGAGGGTAGGATTTCACACATCCCCGGGCCCACCCACCCGGGGACTAAGGTTACCAGCCCCTAATTAGATTAGTTTCTCTTCTCTTTGTACTGGCTCTATTGACAACGATGCATCCCGTTGAATTGTTAATAGAGCTCGTCAAGGACTTGATGTCGGACGATCCCAGTCCGCGTCAAGAAAACCAGTACAGATTCAAAGTAATTCTTTCCTCTCTTGCCAAATGTGCACCTTACAGTGCCCCTGCCCCCCTGCCCGCTTCTGACGTAAGTCATGCCCCACCTTCAGCCAGTGTACTGGCGGCTATTAACACTATAAAAGACAGACTTGCCCAAGACGGTCAATCCCGTATGAGATTCGGTACTTCCTTTGGCATATTAGTAGAAGCCCTCATATCCGATTTACATCCGACCGTTGAGGATGTACTGGAACCTGAACCTAGCATGGCCCCGTGTCATGTGAGGAGAAGGACTCTCCAAGATCGCCCTCCCCACCCGTCAGGCCCACTTCCGGGCCTAGATCACCCACCCTTTCCCAGGGCGAGGTTCATGCCAATAAGTCAGATCCAATTCCCTCTGAGAGAGACCGTAGCCCTCTAAAGCCCCAGACTTCGGCTGCTAAGCCTCCTCCTCGTAGGATGTCCGCCCGTCTTCAGTACAAAAAGTACAAAGAGCGCGAAGCCGCTATCCATTCCGAGACTAGGTCCAAATCCAAATCTTGGGTCGATGAGGAGCATGACTCTCCCATCGAAATGGACACAGCCCTCAGTACCGACGATGAATGGGCAGCAGTAGCTGACCACATCGATCAGGTAACCGATAATTCCCCAGTAGACCCCAATATCCCCGATTTTCTGACAAATCATTTTCGACTATGCCACCATGTCCTCTTCTTCTGACTCTGATGACAGAGATTTCATAGTCCACTCTGGAGGAAAGAGGAAGATGAGGAAGAGTCCCCCTTATGCTACCAAGGCCAAAAAGGCAGTAGCTAAAACCTCTCCCCAGCCTTGCCCGACAGGCAAGTCCCCACGTCCCGTGATTATCGAGTTTTAACTTTTTTTCTCAAAGACAGGAAAGTATCTTTCCATACATACTCCCTTCCGGAGGAAAAGTTCACCAGAGTCGTGATAAAGCGCGTTCCGAAGGAAATCCCGACGGAAGAAATCCGAAAGGATTTATTAGCGCAAAAAGTCCCTGTGTCAGAGGTCCACCGATTGCATAAAGCAAGAGGCGGAGAACTTTACGACATTGTCCTGGTCGTGTGCTTCCCCTTCGAGGGTCGCAACCCCATCTTCAATGTCCGGACCGTGCGTAACTTGTCAGGCATTTCTATAGAAAAGCCGTACCGCCCCCATCTCGTTGGTCAGTGTCAAAACTGCCAACTCTACGGTCACTCTCAGACCAATTGCTTTGCGCCTCCCAGGTGCGTTAAGTGCATGGGAGAGCACGGTACTAAGGACTGTCCCCGTCCAAAGGACCGATCACAATGCACGGAGCCTCCCAGCTGCGTGCTTTGTGGACAAGTCGGGCACCCGGTTAATTACCGCGGTTGCCCAAAAGTCTCCAAGCTGGCGCCTAAAATGGCCAAGTGTAATGACGCGCGCCAAGCGCGCGTAGCCCCTTCCTCTCAACTCCCCCCCCCAGACTAGCCCCTCAGAGGCCTTCACCCTGGGGTAAGCTGAACCACCAAAGTGTGGCTCCTCAGACTTGCTCCCAGCCGATTCCAGCGCTGATGGCCACACCCATCGCAGCGCCAATTCTTATCCCCGACTCAATGCCCCCCGCCGCCCCTATGACCGCACAAAGCCAGAAGGTGGCTTCCACTACCCCTGCTGCTAAGTGCCAGCCCCCTGTCGCCCCCTCCGGGCCAAAGCCATATCTATGCGTCGCTGAAAATATAATCAGCGCGTATTCAATATTTATGTCCCCTCAAGCCCGTGCTCTGGATGTAGAAATCCGGAACGCAGGCTCTCTCCTTCCCGCTGAATGCGCCCGCCTCTTTTCGAGGTACGAGGCCATTACTAGGGAGCTCGATAGCCTTATTTACATGGACGGTCAATGGGTTCGTAAATAGTACGAACCCTGCGTTCATACAAAATTTATATACAAATTCGTTTCGTCCTCACCGCAGAGGCTCGTCGCGTAATCCTTTTCGATTCATATAAGCCAGCCCGCGTTGCTGAGCCATAGTTAAATGCCAGTCAGATATTCATTGGAGTTTCTTGTCCGTTCTTCTCCACGTTGGCTTTTCCGAACGGATGGTAGAATCACTTTATTAGATCCGGCCTTAGCCATCCCCCCAGCGACGCCCTGAGCCGAGGTCCGACCCCAACTGGGGTAGCCCTTAGTGCTGTCACTTTAGGTTTAGAACTTTGAAGCCTGGCCGGAGGCTAACAGATTAGTCTCCACAGGTTAGTCCGGTTAAGCAGTGTACGGCTACTTTGGTCGAACTGGGAGACGACAAGTAAAAAAAAAAAAAAAAAACCGCCGCTAACCACCCTAATTGTTGATGTTTAAATGATCTTAATCCGTGAAAAATTAGAACAGAGACATAAAAAAAGGTTTAAAATTACCTAGCAATACATAGCTCCTGTGAATTTTATCTCTTTCACTCTAAAAAAACAGCTTCAAAAACGTTTTTTAAACGCGCCACAACTACAGTATTCTCAATAACACTAATGAATTGCAAATAAACGACAAAGTTTACGTTCCAGCATAAAATATCTGCCATTATTCCTATTCTGTCTACGAAAAACGGTGCAAAAGAATACTGAATTGGTACTGAATTGGAAATACTTGATTTTCGTTCGTGTAGAATGGACAGTTTTTATTGTAGCAACAGTTTTTTGGAACGCAGCGAGAATGTTTGGTTGTTTCTACCATGGCTGGTTACGCTTACGGTGCATTGCTGCGTCTATAGGCGATCTCAAGCACGTATTTTCTAAGAAAATCTCAAGTGCATATCGGTCGGATTGCTTCCTTCCATTTATTGTATGTAAAGTCAAGGGTCAAAAGTGCAGGCTAGTTTTTGTAAAAAAAAAAAAAAATTACAACTGATTTAATAAATGTTGTATAGAAATTAAAGTATAGATTATACCTACTAACCGTGAAAAGTTGAAAACGTACCGCCTAAAAAAAATTGCCTCTTCTGTTTTGGTAGAGTGTGACTGCACTTTTGACCAATTTTGCTGAGGAAAAATCGCTTAACGGTGTGATTTAAATCGAATCGGGATGAGCCATAAAGAAGGTCGTTAGACATGGGGAATGAAATTATGGATTGGTTTCTGTATAAAAATAATAATAATTGTTGTATTTTTTTGTTATTTTTTATCGTTTTTTATTTTTGTATTTGGAGTTAAGAACGTGTAAATCCTATTTTAGTGCCAAAGTTTTACAGGTTTTCAGGTTAATGAGAAGTTTCAAAAATAACTCAACTTCAAATTAATCCAAAATTCAGGGAGGTACGTAAACCTTTTTTGCTTTAAGCAGCATATGCTCTTATAGTGAAATAGCCATATTATAAATTCTGTTGTACCTACTTAAGTTTATTTTTTGCAGCCTATGGATTGGGCAATGAGATTCATATTTTTCACTTGCCAGAACATTGGAGAACAAGCGAATGATATTATTTATAAATTCTGCATTTTTAATACGGTTACCATTCCGATCAAGATAACCTCAACAAAAAATTTCAAACTGGGCCACAGAATTCATAAAAACTACATAGTTGGTAAAAAAACATTACTAGAGGAATCAAAAATTATCCGTAGTGAACAACAATAGAACTGAATTTCACAAGTATATTTGCGACGTTCGTTATACGCCGCGTATTGCCAAAATTCAGCGGACTTCAACCGACTTCCAACCAATTTCAACTTCAAGAGGTTGTTTGTGAGCACGCCAATGTGGCGTGTAATAAACAGACTTCGAATCTCGAAGGTTGTCACGAAGTTTGTATTCTTGTGTCGGTAAACAAAAATAAAGTGAAATATTGAATTGTGTGAAGATCTGTTAGATGTGGGCGTGAAGTCATTGGCTGAAATTTCGTTTCAAAAGCCTAATCAAAATTCAATTTGATCTGTTCTTTTGTACTCTTCATAAGCTGTTTCAAAATAATGTTTATATTGATTTAGCTTACTGCGTGAAGGTAACGAATCCGAGGGGCGCGGTGGTTATGTCAATCGGTAGCCTGGCTCTTCTGAATTCGATGTCTGTAGCGGTTGTTGATGCCGTGAGCGGTTGTTGATTAGCGGTGTTGTGATTCGGCGACTGTAGCGAGTAGAAGATTCTGCAGTATTCGAGGTTTTCGTTTAAATGCTGCGCAAAGCATTCCTCTTATTCGAAAATGGATCAAAAAGTTTGAAGAGACCGGTACAACGCTGGAAAAACCAAAATCCGTGCGACCAAGGTCATCAAGAACGGTAGAAAACGTGGAGAGCGTTAAAGCAGTCTGTTCGTGACGACCCGAACCTTTCAATTTGGATCCGTCATAAGTAATAATACTGTTCGATTAAATGAGTACCGCGAACGCGAGGGTCTACATTTGCACGATATTATTTTTAAGAAATAAATTCGCAAATTGTGTACTTTAATAATAAATTTAAAAAAATCGATACACGGCTTACTTTTTTTTAATCGATTTACTAAATATTATCTTTATTTTGAGACACCTTGTACTAGAATATAGGTAAGATCTTGCCGTGTTAAAATTTAATTTGACAGCAAGATCTGCTGAAGGGCTATTTGTCCGCCCATGGTGCATTGTTCGAAAATTAAGTCTCATAGCTCCTGTAAGCTATTTAATACACACAGTTAAATTAAAATTTGTATCTATCTTAGTTTTTTGGCCAAGCTCATTGTATTGTTCTCGTAATAAGTTTAATTTTTCAAGATGCTGTTACATATACCACCATAAAGATGGCAGCAAGTAGCCGTTTAAAACCCCTTTCATAAAGTTAAGTTCAGTGTTTAAGCATTTGCTTCTAGAGTAAACTAACTTGAGTTTATCCTGAAAGTTAAGGTTAAAGTTATAAGATAATTTAGGTCATTCAAATATTTTGTCTAACCCATACCGATTACTAATGAATTGTGTGTTATGATGAACTTGATTTCATCAAACTCTGTGTTAGTTATTTCTGAAAATTTACGACCTCCTATGACAACACTAAAACAAGCCAAGTGCGGGTCTGCCTCGCGCATAGAGAATTCGTCATAAACAGCTACACTCACCAAAATACATAGGTAATATTACGAGTACTAACGTTCACAAAAAAGCACCGAAAAATGCTCTAACGAAAGGACAAAATTAACTTTGCGCTTCGAAAACTGTTGTCCCCATCTTATCTTATCTTATCTTGTGGAGGGGCCGATAGACAATTCGGACACTTCGACCCATTGGGATCTATTGTGGTCCCCTAGATAGCTTACTCCTCCCCAATCTCGTTGAAAACTCCTTTCATGAGTTATACAACGAGACTGGGAGATAGTCTAGTCCTATAGTCTTCTGGTCTTGGATATCCAACCCCTAAGAGACTCATTCGCTTACCAGCCAGTTCATCGCATGTGCAAAGAAGGTGTTCCATGCGTTCCGTATGTTCCCCACACAACCTGCACATGGGTGTCGTGGCCAGACCCATCTTCATGAGCATGTCGTTAGTTCCAAAGTGCTTGGGGCCTTAGCAGGTAGCGGATTTGTCCCCTGATCATGTTACAAATGCATTCCCGGGCTTTGAACGTAGAGCCTAGGAATTTCTTGGAGTGTTGTAGACCGGTGCTAGACAGCCAATGAGTTCGCTTTCTGTGATCTTCAAACTCCCTAAATGCGGCTTTTACGAGACACGTCGAAATACCTACGCATGGTTCTGGACCTACAAAATCATTTGCTGAGCCCTCTCTTGCCAGTTCATCTGCCATTTCGTTACCATGGATTCCTTTGTGCCCAGGGACCCACATCAGTCTTACCCTGTTGTGCTTCCCAAGCCTGTTTAGGGTCTGGACAACATCCAGAATAAGTCCGGAGTCCACTTGGTAGGATGCCATGGCTATGATTGTAGCCTGACTGTCACTAAGAATATATATGGATTTACCTCTGGTTCCTCTATCTATATTCTCTTGAGTTGTCCCCATACATGCATATACAGAATTTTTACTTTTCCAAGTACATTCTATAAGTTGGTCGACTATTACTCGTATACTAGTAAAACCTACTAAGCTGTGATGGTTTTCCTTTTAATTTTGTCATAATTATATATTACTGCCGTGAATTTTCACATTTCTGGCAGGTGGGACACCAGACTCTTACAAAAATTTGCCATATGCAGATTAATTTTACGCGAACGGACCCCTGAATTGAAAAATGGGTTTCACAGACCCGTAATATTTTTGAATGACCTGTCCAACAATACCCCACACCATGGGGTAGACGAGAAAAAAAAGCATCTCCTCTTTACGTGTACTAAATCAACAACTAAACAAAAATCTTGGCTTTTACCAGTTTGTCGGCGATATTAACAATTATCTATTTATGTATCCATGTCAAATTATAGCTTTCTAGTACTAAGAGTCTCTGAGCTAAGCTGCGGACGTACGGACGGACTGATGGACGGAAAGACGGACATGGGGAAACTATATGGGTTCCTTGTTGACTAAGAAACCCTAAAACTGCAAGCAAATAAAGTTCAGAAGTCTCACAAAAGATCCCACGACATTACTCCTAGTATATCCAGCGTTTTGCCAAACCAAACCATCCAAACTTCTTCCGTTGTTTGCAACCCAACGTACCGTATAATGAACGTCTTCGACTGTACTCTGTTTGTCAAAAAGTTTACACTTTTCCCAGTCGAAAGTTTGTGCGGTTGACTGTCTATTGTTTTTATGTCCCTGATTTATTGTTACTCGCGTTGTTTTGTTATGTGTGACTCAACTGTGGTGTTGTGAAAATCAGGATATTGGGACTATACGTCTGTACGAGCGACGTCATACAGCCTAATGTGTGGCCAAAATAATTGTGCACCTGGCGCTGTCACGTCACTCTTAAGGTGCTCCCACACAGCAGTTATATAACGTTATAAAACATTGTGTAGCACGATAACATTACAAAAAATCTTACAAAAAGTTAGACATCAAAATATAATGCAACATTCTCTAACGTAGAACCCAATGAAAGAAACCAACGTAGATAACTAGTATTCATAAAAATATGCGTAACTTGACATATTCCTTAGTTTTTAATTCATCGCAATAGATTCACTCTTTAAAGTTAGATTAATTTAAAGTATTCAAGAAGTAAGTAATATCCACACACGCAATTCAGATAGTCGGACAGTTGAACTCCATATTCGATAGATGGCGTTGTGCAATTGACATCATTTTCTGAATGACGGTGTTAAGATTCCCCGCGAAAGAATGACGCTACAAAAAAAAATTGTACGTAGGTAGGATACTTAGGGTAGAGTAGGATAGGGTAGGTAGTTGACGGGAGCTGTGCCCGCACCGGTAGTTTGGAGAATAAAAAAGGAATAATTTTGAGAGTAAGTTATATGGAGACTACGCACCATGCGTGAATGCAATGCATAACAAATCATTTTCCTTATTAACTAGATTTTGCCCGCGACTCCCCTTGTGTAGGCTTCATAGGAGCCGAGCATTTTCGCAAGATATAAGGAAGCTTTTGACACTAAGCAACAGTTTAGCTTTTGATTAGTGAAATAATTTTCGCTATCAGGTCAGGATCGCCAATTTTACCACTCATAATAATACTATGAAGTTCAAGTAATTAACCGTGTCAATTCTAATTAGATATATTAAGTTAATTTTAAGGTAGATACAACATAGCTATTGTCAGTATTGTCATAGTTTTTGTTGTATAGTCATATTGTGACGGTACCTTTACAATGTAAGGTACGATTAACAGGTCATCATCATCATCTCAGCTGAAAGACGTCCACTCCTGGACATAGGCCTCCCCCAGGCGTCGCCACATTGACCGGAACCGTGTGTCCCGCATCCAGCGGATCCCCACAACTTTAACCAGGTCATCGGTCCACCTAGTGGGAGGCCTTCCAACGCATCGTCTTTTCGGTTCGCGGTCGCCATTCCAGAACTTTTCGGCCCCATCGGCCATCCGTTCTGCGAGCAATGTGCCCTGCCAACTGCCACTTAAGTTTCACAATTCGGGCTATATCGGTAACTTTGGTTCTCCTGCGGATATCCTCATTTCTGATGCAATTACGCAAGAAAGCTCAGCTCCGAGCATAGCCCTCTCCATTGGCCTTTGGGTGACTTTAAGCATTCTGATAATGCCCATTGTATGGGACCACGTCTCAGTCGCATAGGTGATCACTGGGAACACACACTGGTCATAGACTTTTGTGTTGAGATACTGTGGTAAATTGGACGAGAAGATATCGCGCAACTGCCCAAACACCGCCCGCTGCCGACTCGAGGATTAACAGGTACCCACATAAAATTTTCGCCTAATTATTAGCGACCTTAATCCGGTACCGTTTGTTTACATGAATAGGTAATAAGTACCTTTGCGACCTTTTATGACCAAATAAATTAATAACATCGACAACCACTTATGGGCAGCCGGTAAATTATTAAAGAAAATATATTGCGCCGAGGGAAACGCCCGAAAATTACAAAAGAAAATAATAACTGGCGCTACACAAAAGCAATCGTATTTATTTCGATATTACGTCTAAATAAATATATACGGATGTTGCTGTTAGAATACTAAAACATCTATTCTAAAGAATTGCTAGAACAGTCTGTAATTGTGCACATACATAAATTCAGCAGCGTTGGAAGCCTTTCCACAAGATGGAATGATGATCTGGTAAGAGGGAAGAATCCGAGCAAGGAGTCTGTCGATACGGTGACATTTGGGGGAAGCTTAGTGGATGTCTTTAGACTGAAATTATGTTGAAACAAAATATCACGAAGCCATAAAATTCAGACCGAATAACAACAGCGACGAAAATGATGGTTTCGCAATTGGATTACGCAGCACAAATACATCTGTAAATTAAACAATTGCAGCATTAAATTTGTTCAAAACGTTCAAACTGTTTTCACGTTTTCTTCATTTACAGCATGCAGTAAGTAGGTATTAAAGTAGCACAAAGTATGAAATACGGTTGTTTTCTGTTTATTTTATTGTTATTGTTTTCTTAATAGGCAACCATTTATTTACTTAATATTCTACTCTGTTCTTGGGGCAGAAAGCCAAAGACAGTAAGTATCTTCCGTAAGTCTTTCTATATCTTACGTAGATATTATTATAAAAAATAACTAAATAACAAAACACTCATAATCAAAGCCACATTCCACCATAAACCGGCATCCCAAACACATTGTAAGACACACAATTTTAATAAAACCTTATTCACACCGTCGACCGTCCAGTCATTCCACTAATGGTCCGAAATCACACTGCCACCGCAACACGTACCTAATAACATCGGCTTGGGCAATAATAATGCCCAATAACGCCCTTATATGATTTACTTTTGTGGGCAACGTACGAAATAAAATCGTATGTGATATTTCCTTGGCATATAAACTATGGCGATGGAAAACCATGATAACTCCTCTTAATGGAGGTTTACGTGTGTATGTTTTGTGTTATGGGGTCCAAATGGCTGAATGGTATGGTAAATTGTATTGGGAAATGGGGTCTCGTTCCTGAGGGATTTATAGGAGTAATGTTATTTGATTACAAGTTTGTTAGTACATTACACACTCGAATTTTTCAGTTCGTATCTGAAAGATTCAGTCATCAAAATGTCGGACAATAATCTTTTTTGGAGTACGTTACATTTGAATTTGTAAACATTAAAAAAAAATAACATTCTATTATAGATAAAGGATTGATCAGTTTGATTCTGTGACGTTTTGGTAGCACTTGACAATCCCGTACATTATGACATTTTTGGCAATATTTAGTGCTGACAGAATCGCTTTATCTTTTCTGTAGAATCTAACCCCCGATTAATGAGATATAGAATTGATTAGTTGACAAAAAATATCCATTTAGTACTTCAGAATTCAAATAAATGTTTCTATTTCGTGTCGGCTTTTCCAGCTGATAAATTTTAATTGTGTTGTGTATCAATGTTTCTATGTTTGATAATAAATTGCATCAATGTTTGCATGCCAAAATGGTAGAATGTGCATGGATACTTAATACGATTGTAACCACCTTATTGTAAATACCTACTTTCTGAGCAAATAAATAATATTCTATTCTATTCAGTTATATACGTAACCTAAAAATATTGGACACGTATTTTTTGCTTTTGCCACGTTAATAAAAAAATACGACGATATAGTAGTCACAGCGGATCTTTGAATTTGGCTCTGCCAACCATTGCGCAAGAAACAGTTTATCAACGAGTATATTGCATAGAGTAAGTAAGATAGGACGACGCGACAAACATAAGCGAGTGACAGTTATACAATGCTATCTTCACCTCCAACATTTACACAAAAATAGCTACTGCGCAGGGAAGATCTTGCAGCCAATTCAGAGACACAAAGATCCGTAGTGAGTATTAAACAGTGTGTTGAAATAGTATGTGACATCACAGTGACCTACACTTTATACCAAGTCCAAAATGCTTGTGCTCGGTTTTGCTATAACTGCTGTAAAAATGAATATGTTGCTTAATATTTTAAATTCTAAATGGTTAATATTATTGATGGATTACACACACTTGGCTTCTATCAGACACTTACTTTCTATCCTTCTGCCAACGTCCTTATTTCACTTTGTTTCGCCGCTCTGACAAAATTTAAAAAATGATGTATATATTGATCGCAATATTTTTCAAACTACCCGAATATAAAAACAACTTTTAATATTAAAAGTTACTTGCAATCCGTCTATTTCGCTCTGCTGCTCATGGCATAATGTTTCGCACCAAATTATTATACATACCTATACCTGTATAGTTTATAACACACTAACTTATATTTATTTACCTGTACATATTTAACACCGTAAAACTGATTCACATCCGTACACTTCAACGTAAGGTTCAGTTGAAAACCAGCGTCAGGCAACTCCCAGTTGTCTGGCATTTTGCTGAACTGGACCTTTTTGGCGCAGCCGCGGGGCACACTATGTATGTAAATGTTGTAAAATTAAGTTTTATTTGTACCTACATTGTGTGTATCTGTGTGTGCCAAATAAACTAGTTTTCTTTCTTTCTTTTTTTATACTGACAAAGTGACGTCACAAGCCCCCACTCCTGACCTTTGATGCTCTTTATCTTTGTATTTTTTTATTATTTTGATAAAGCAAAACATACGGGTCCAATATTATTTGATAATTTCACTGACGGCCAGGAAACATCCCTATTTGAAATTGAGTGTTTGTCAAACTCTGTTTTAGCCTGAAAACTTTAAATCTTTGGCACTAAAGAAGGGTTTAACTCCAATTGCTCAATTTTGAAAGTGACCCTAAGTTTCTAAATATCATAAAACATTCTCCAAGTTTATCAACCTATCCTTTTAATTTATTTTTATATCTTTGATGCGCTTTATCTCTGTCAATTTTTATTAATTTGATAAAGCAAAAACTACGTGTCCAATATTATTTGATAAAGTCACTAACGGACTAAATAGAATTATCATTTTTCTACCCGGTAAAATCCCTATTTGAAGTTGAGTGTTTGTCAAATTCTATTTTATCCTGAACTCCAATTGCTCAATTTTGAAAGCGACCCTAAGCTTCTAAATATCATAAAATTGTCTCCAAGTTCATCAACCTATCCTTTTATTGTAGACTAAAAAAACAATAAAAATCTACAAGAAATATTAATCAAAATAATAGTAAAACTGCCAGGTATATTTGATGCTCACGAGAATTGCACAAAAACGCGACGTATTTCCACGACATCGTTCGCAAACAAAGAACCTTATTACAGAGAACTATAATAACGTAGTTAATGGTCGAAATAAATTTTAATAACTACGGATTAATAACGCTGTATTTGTGGAACTTAAACTTTATCGTCTTGTAACTAAGGTTTTATTGAGAAACTTCAAAGAAAATGAGTTCAATAATCTATCAGATTCTGCGTAAAACCTATTCTTGTTGCTTGCTTCATTGAAGTTCATACATCTACTCATATACGCACACCGGTTATGTCTACTGTCAACACTGTCATTTTCATAACAAAAACTGTTGACCCGTCAAACTATCACATACGTTCGCGAAAAACATAATCCTAACCGAACATGAAAAAGCAAATCCAATAAAATTCTAACGCAATAAAATACATTTAAAACAAACAACCATAACAAATCCAATAACGGGTATAACATAAAACTTGTATCGGACTCACACCGAGTCGAGTGCGACACCAGCAAATCGACTTAATTTCACCTTGAACACGTTTTAACGGATTAGCCGCCGATATCAGCGATTACAAAACGAAATCCTCCCGGGCTTGTGTCTCTGCCCGCTCCCAGCCGTAATTCTTCGCATAGCATCGTTAATTTAAAACTAAATGCTCCGAGCTCGAAACAATAGATTGTCACATAAATAAAAAGGGGGGTTAAAGGAAAAAAGGGGGAAGTCAAGAGGGGGCGAAGAAATTTATACTCCAACTAACTTTGCCAGAAATTTCGGGGCCAGAAACTCGGAATTCGAGTAGAGTACTCGGCCCGATTGGTAATTCATGAGGATTATACAGCTCTCGCGTAATTCAGGAGTTTATACGTTGATTAGTTGGAAAGATCTACATGAAAAAAGTTGAATTATTCATTACTGTTAAGAATAGATTTGGGTACCAGTAATCCCGAAATTGAATGAAGCTTAATAAAATGTTCGAATTACATAAAGTAATCTGTATTAGTGAAAAGGTAGCCTTTTTCTACTACCTGGGTTCTTTTCGTTCGTATAGATTTCATTTTGTTTAATAAGATTCTGCTTTTGCTCTGTATCATTTTACTTTTGGGTCGGTTTTTACTTAAGTAAGGAACGAGCTTCGTTCGGAATTTATTCTTTGCGCCTATTATACAGGTAATGTGATTTTAAAGATTGTTTATTTTTTCGATGACGTAAAATTCACTGGCAGGAAAGAATCTTAAATAAAGCGCTTGTACTTTATTTTTATGAGAAGGCCCTATTTAACATGACTGATAATGTGACATTATTTTGTCAAATAAAATACAAATGTCACATTTTAGGGACAAATGATGTTTAGTTAAAATGACAAAATTCAATGTAGGGTAGGTACGGGAATTGACTTCAAGACCACATGTCTTGAAGTCCGTTATTTGCGTTATTGACACCGACTTCAAAAAATTTAGTTATTTTTCACTTTGTAGTTTTGTATTTGGAAGTCGGTAGTATTTTTTTGCAAA
Source organism: Orthosia cruda (assembly GCA_964057195.1). Lineage (NCBI taxonomy): Eukaryota > Metazoa > Arthropoda > Insecta > Lepidoptera > Noctuidae > Orthosia > Orthosia cruda. The sequence goes on along the minus strand of OZ059828.1, from coordinate 43,955,915 downwards.
AAGTTTTTTTATTTTTCACTTTTTAGTTGTACGTACCTAATAGGCAAGTTAGTAAGGGAACTATTTCGCCAAAATAGATTTCATGAAACTTGAACAAAACCGGTGAAATGAGAGATCTGCTTACCCCTTAAGAGCGAACTGGCGTGATGTTATGTTATGAAATGTTATAAACAACAAACAGACATGCGATTGCAGCAATCTCGAGAGATTTGCCGTTATTTAATGAAGAGTTCTTTTGTATATCTCCGAAGTTCTTCATCAGATCATCACCAAATTAAAATGGGACCAATTTAGGAACATACTTTTTCAAACAAAAAAGGAATTTTCAAAATCGGTCCACAATCGACGGAGATATCGGTGAACAAACACAAAAAAAAAAAAAAAAAAACAAACATAAAGTCGAACATAGAACCTCCTCCTTTTTGGGAAGTCGGTTAAAAACTTGTCAAAATGTTTGGAAATTAGATTTGTTTTTGACAGATTAAGACTGACATATATTTTGTTTATTCAAAATTACAATGTTACTATTACAAAGATACACTTACTAAAACAACCAAATATACAATTAAAATCACTTCTCAACATTTTCAATCCATTTCAGTGCTACATCTGTGAACTTCATCAGGCTGCAGTGAAATATATCTACCTCACTTGATATAATATTTAACAATCTTATGGCGCGTGACAAGGGCGCAAACCTGTTCAGGTTAGTCCTAGAGGAAGTTAGTATTAGTAGAATCTGACTGAAAATGCCTTAAAATACGGCAACTGGTCCTCTGGTCTTTTCCCAGCAATGGGACAAATTACCAAATAAAAACCCTTCATGCATGACTTAATGATAATGGGGCACCTACATTTCCTCATACCCTAGTTCCCTGCCTACCCCATAGCTGAAGCCCTTATTAATAACTGAGCACAATGAGATGTAACTACAACGGAACGCGTTAAGGGTGCTTGCACACGATAGTGCTGCTCATAAAACTCATTGCGAAGACAACATTACAATACATCGCTTGAAGGGTGCCCTAAATTTGGGGTTCCTTGGTAAGCATGTTGAGCTGTTAGTTTTGAGCAAATGTGAGGCTAATGGAAAAAAAAAATCTTACTACTCCGCTTTCCTTCTTTCACTAATTTCTAAAACAATCTTTAAATGAAGCTTTTTGAGTCCCAGAAAAGCGATTCTAGCTTCTCTGTGACTGACGAGTCACAGAGAAGCTAGAATCGCTTTTCTGCTTCAGCTTCATTGTTTCGAAGCTTTTCTGTTATTTGCCACATTTGCTCCTGACTTTCAGGAGTTGTAGTGGTTACGAATAATATAGAGGACAGGCCCAAAAAAAAAAAAAAGTTTGATTACTTACCTTACCAGATTAGCACTTCCAAAGATGAATTTTGTCAAACAAACAATTATATCTCATTATAATTTAATTTATAAATTAATCAAAGCTCCATAGCAAACACCATCTCAGAAAAATCATCGCCCACAGAAAACTGTAACACAGAACCCGAACAAAATCCAGGCAAACATTCCCACCTCTCTTTTCTCACAACAGACGGTAATAAGTATTTATGGGCCACACACAATAACCCATTAGTTGGCCGTGTTAGCACGGGCCATAGCCCCTAATGGCCTAACGTAGGTACTTACTAATTACAGCAGGCTATATATCTGATGGCCCTGTATTGTGATTAAAGGATTTATGAATGGTTGGATTAAAGAATGCGAAGACCGATTCTTCAATTTCTTCTGATTCCACAGACAATTTCTCTACACACAACTTTTTCTCAACTATCTTAGGGTTCCCTTCTAGACCTGATGCAGTTAGTAACAGTATTTTAGTTGGAGAGATTAATTTATCAGACCTCCATTGTCTGCACACCTCCTCTTGGCAAGACTGTATCAGACTACATAACCTCTTTACAATTACCAATTTTTTTTTAAATTTAATTCTTTTGTTTTTTTCAAACATGTGTGTCCATTAAAATTGAATTTGTAAAAATGCAATATTTCAGAATTAAAAAAAAATATTATTATAATTGACCGTAACAGTATTCACTACACATAGAAAAACGGAATAGCTATCTATGCAACTGTTACGTTATGGACGGTCTTTTAATACGAGTGCCATTTTTCGGTACAAGCGTAGCGCGTACCGAAATAGGTGGGCACGAGTTATTAAAAGACCAATAACGTATAGTTGCATACAAGATTTTATATACGAAGGAAGGAATAAAACATAGATATAGACAAATAAGTATTTCAGGAAGTGTGTTTAAGTATTTCATTTCTCATATACATGTCTTGATTTCATTTCTGGTAGTAAATTATTTGTAGCCGCAACTGCTCTATTTGTTATATCTGGTGGAGTATTTTCAATATCATTTATTTTGAAAACATTTTTAATAAAATTTGGAATAAAATTTCACTCGGAAATTTTTCCCGCGTCCTCTTCTTTTTTTTTATTTAGTCTTTATTAGGTATAAGGCAAAGATCTTGTAGCCGCAACAGCCAAATATTATACGATACTTTTGTTCTAAACTTGTTCCATTTTTAAAAACATCATTTACATTGTCTCGATTTCGAAGTAATATTATAGGTACCTGGCTGTATGTTCAGAATGTCTTTGCTTGTGTTTTAGAATTTATGACGATTCGCATAATGCAACCCGATGTCGTTATGGGTATCATAATGAAACCGCTGTCAATTTTATAATTCGAATATAACGAAACCGAAGTAGATAAACTATAACAAAACCAGAAAGATAATCAATTACATCGGCTTAATCGTTCCGTGGTCACTTCTAATGCAAAAGTATAATTTATATCCAGTATTAAGAATTTAGAAGTAGAATCTTTCAAATAATCTCTCAAATGTAAAATCTGTCATGTGTAGAATCTGTCAAATGTAGAATGAGTCAAAGGTAGATTAAACGATCGGATTATCTGGCTACCGCGACACCGTCATCATCATCATCATCATCAGCCTTTGTTCCCGCTGCTGAGACACAGACCTCCTCTCTTTGAGAGGGAATGTGCCGTAATCTACCACGTGGACCCAGTGCGGGTTGGTCGATATCACATGTCTTCGAATTTTTGGTTCTAGGACATGACGGTTTCCTCACGATGTTTTCCTTCACCGTTTTGAGAGTAGTGGTGATGAAATAATTTACACAAAGTAAAGCGCCTGCCTGACCTACGATCTACAACTTGTAAGTCGCGGCCTTAACCACTGGACTATCACTGCTCCGACACCGTAACGATTGACAAGGATCTATTTATAAATGAAAAGAATGAGACACGGAGGAGAATCAGTGTGTATTCGATGGTCATCCATGCACTGACCACGGCAATCGTTGCTTAGCCACGAAGATCGACCTATTACTTCACCAACGAGCCTCTCTAGTTTTCTCCACAGCGTAAGGTTTTCATCTCTAAATTACTGACCTTTTCTTGTTAATTCTCATCCGTTAGTGAAAGAAAATTAAAACCCACTCTCATTTTTTAAATTAAATAATATAAAATATCGACTTCTAAAGCAAAACACCACAAATCGAAAAACAAGTTTGTTTTCCGAAATCGGTGTCTTTGGTACTTATTGTTTCTCGTTTTTCGCCGACTTCTGAAAACAAAGTAATTTTTCTATTTGTGGTGTTTTGCTTTAGAAGTCGGTTTATTTAGGTGGTTAAAATGTTTTTATTTTGGTATACGTATTCGTTTTGTTTTCAATCTCAAAATGTACGATCATGTTTCAGGCTTTCGCAAAATGCTCAAGTGGCTGCCTATTCGACTTCGCAGGAGCTCTCGGATTTTGTGTCTGCTATCCTAAAACGCCTTCCTACCTCCGCGAACGCTTCTCCTACTTCCGTCCTTCCGATGTTCTTTGCAGGTCGCATCTCCTTGAAACACCTTCCCACACTACCGACTTTTACTCCTACTCCTTTGTGCACGCGGTGTGGTTGTGGAACTCGTTACCGCCTGATATCAGGGACTGCCAATCTCTTGCAGTTATTAAAAAGAAAGTGAAAGGGTATTATATTTCCATTCTGTTTTATTTGCATATAATTATGTATTTTTATTTATGGTATTAGTTAGTATTTATTATTGTTATGTTGGATTTTATTATTAAGCATGTATATGAGAGTATATATTAATTATTTATACTGTATTCTTCATAGGGTAGTTAGTGTACAAAATGTTACAATAAAATTCCTCTTCACATTCTAGATCCGAATGAGACGAAATTTAAAACTTGTATAAAATGCACACTAAGCAGGCAGGCATATTACTCGTATAATTTGAGGGATCACTTCGCTGATAAAAATGCTTGGCCCAATGCTGGTCCTAGTTAATTTTATTTAAGTATTGTTAGAACTGCTGAAGACTTTATGAATAGTGAGTGAGTGAATATGCAATACGTTAATTTGTGTGTCACAAAATCAGGTTTGACAACACGACGAACGATAACTTCCATAGATGCGTTTCGTTCCGCGATATTTTTTTGTTTGCTGGAAAATATTTCGATATTGTTATTAAGTCCTGAAAGTTACACAAAAGTTACATTTTAAGTCGTGTTACCTTTGACCTTATCATGTAACCTCCATGGTTACATGTAACACAAGGTCAAAAGTTACGTAACATGTAACAAAAGTTACATTCTGGCAACGCTGGTTGGATCATTCGGTTCCCTTCATGATGGTTGAGCTGAGTGGTGCCAATCCATATGTCTCTGTACCTAGCGATAGACCATGCCCTGCGTTTTAACAAATACATTAAATAATTAGATCTATATTTCTTTTATCGAAATATGCATAATATGCAATTTGTTCCGTTTTAGTTTTTTTTTTTAAATGACATTATATATCACATATCATTTCAAACAAAAAAAGAATTTTGCATGTTCGTCTATATATGACGCAGTTATGCGAACAAAAATAAAAAAAATTGAGATCCTCCTCCTTTTTTGGCAGTCGGTTAAAAACAGATAATGCCTGATAATTTTATTTTATGTTAAAATTTTCCTTTTTAGTTGGCTCTAATTTTGTTTATTACGTTTTGACTTATCACAACATCGGATGGCCATGATCGCGTAATGAGGAAGGCTTTGATGTATTTTAATTTTAAGCCTTTCGAGGAACTCTGCTACTATAAATATTATCTGATTTTGTAATACAGATATTTTATCTAAAAATTAATCTGTAATTTTATCAGTAAACGGTAAAAGAGGCTCTCGGGGATGTTTTGAAAATAAATAATTTTCTTTAAAGAGTCTCTACTCGCAAAATTTAATGAGGGCCGAACAATATTATTTTTTCTTGCGAACCTTTTTCTTAAAACAAACCTTACGTTTTCCTTGACACACTGGCCACGAAAAAGAGGAACAAAAACTCGAAATTCAAAAATGGAACACATCAAAAAGCGCGGGGAACAATCGCTCACTTTTTGTTTCTTTCAACAGACAAAGGGGGTTTGTCCGCTGCGGGCGATACATGTCTTCAAGTTTTACGCGACCAGGTTGGGAAGCCCTTTTGTATCTTCGCTGTTTTATTTTACTGCGTTTCTAGTTAAAATGGTCGTTTGCCACTGCTCCAGACATGAAATACTGAGTGTTTTCGTACGAAGCGCTTGTCGTGTATACGTCCACAGCTGTCAGTGTGATGCCTTTTGATCGTTGTTAAGTAGTGAGTGTTTTAAGATCTACCTACGAGTAAAATATTCTAGGAGAATGGTTTATAATCTTCTAGATGTCTTATCTCAGCTTTGTGGGATGATAAAACTTAAATGAAGATAAGTACTTTACTTGGAAATACACGTCTTAGACTTTACGAAAGTATAGTTCATTAACCCTTCCCAAAATTCGCAGAAAACATTATAATTAATAAGAAAACATAACAATAATTTTCTCCAACCGCTAAGTACTAGAAATAACGCGGCAACACTCCAACATTTCACCAAACTATTTAGCACCCGACCACAACTTCGAACTTATTTCTTTTCAACAAGTCATCGGCACTTCCGAACGTCACTTTCCCACTAATTAGTTTCAAACTGTCAAACAGAACATTTTTGAGGCCCCTCTAATGAGTAGAACAGAAACTTCGTTGTAGAAAATCAAGGAAACCGAAGCTTCCACTAAAAAGTTGCGAACAGGAAAGTGTGCGTCAAAACTTATGCCATCTGTAGCGGGCGATAGTTGGAGACCATTTCTCACGTTTGATTTATAAACGTAGAGAGAGAGTGTGGCTTTTAAAATGGCGAACGAAAACGATTTTAGAAACTCTGTTATCAAGTGAATGAAAGATCATCACTCAGCTATTTAACAGGTTTGTTAGAATTGTCTAGCTTTAATTCATTGGAAATCTTTCAGGGAGCGGAAACAGAAATCGGGAAATTAATTACTTCTATTTTGTCGAGGTATGCGAAGATAAATGTACCGAACAGCTTAGTTTTAAGCCCTGGCGCATAATGAGGGGTGTTATAAGTTTGACGTGTGTATTTGTGTATCTGTCTGAGGCATCATAGCTCCTAAACGGATGAACCGATTTTGATTATGTATTTTTTTGTTTGAAATTTGACTTTAACGAAAGTGTTTTAAGGTTTGTGTGGTGAAAATCGGTTAAGCCATTCACAAGTTTACTGTTTGAATCGGGGTGTTTTCGCAAGAAACCGTGTCATAATTACGTGTTTAATAGGTTTTGGAACGAAGCGTGTCTACTACTAGACAAATTATGTACCGTGAAACAAAAATGAGTCAGGGGTTTCTTTGAATTTTGACTTTTACTTGTTAATGTTTCAGAGTTGATTCGAAGTTAGAGATGTTCAACTGTCCATAAAAGTGTTTTCTTGTTCATTAAACCGGGTGTACTGAGCTTGGTTAACCTCGTGTTCTCTTAGTACAAGCTATAATTAAAATGAATAACCAAGCTACACCATTGCCAGTCTCTTTGCCAAATCTAAGCATGATCTTATGTATGTTTGCGATGTTATAAGAAGTATTTTAATTAACTATGCATTTCTAAAATTGTTGTATCATTTTAATCATCATTATCATCATCCTATTAATGATCCCACTGCTGGGACACAGGCCTCCTCTTTGTAAGAGGTAATAGGCCGTAATCCACCACGCGGGCCCAGTGCGTGTTGGTGGATGACACATGTATTCGAATTATTGGTTCTAGGATATGCCGGTTTCCTCACGATGTTTTCCTTCACCGTTTTTGAGAGCAGTGATGATGAAATAATTTACACAAATTAAAGCGCCCGTGATCTTCAATAATTTGAATACTTCTCGAAAATTTAGTTTAATAAAGTCTGTGAGGATAGAATATAGTTCAAGCCAAAATATTTTAATTAGTACCTACTAACTTATTTCACTAAAACATCATAAAAATACTAAAACCGACAAAATACAGAACAGAATTAAATAGTAATTAGCAAAATTCAGTTTGAGCGTTTTCGTAAAACAAAGGATTTTCATTACAATCAATTTTGGCGTTAGTTGGTGTTGTTTGTTCTCAATCATGAAAATTCCTGTAAAATAATATTGACAACTTTCCTGTCCAATTAGCAGACATAATAGTTAAAAAATTCACATGAGTTATATACATATGACTTATTGGACAAGGAATTAGTTAAAGAGTTATTTGGGTCAATAAACTTTAATATTTTTATGTTTTTGCAGAAGTCCAGCAGACAGTATCCTTAATGGTATATGGTCAAAGCCTTCTTTGGACTTATAAATTAGTAAAAGAGGTAAAATTGCTTGTTTTAGGAAATAATTTCTAGCACGAGATTCCACTGCAAAAATCTACAGATACTATTGATGAAACTTGATTTTTATGAATGCTAAGTTGATTTATTTATTTACTGGTCTATCTACAAATGTTACACTAATAGTAATCTTATAATACAAACAATAACATAAACAAAGTGTACAATATGATTTGAAAGTTGCTTGGCCGCATCTGGCCGTAAATGTTTCTTTTTTTACTTTACTCTATACTTTCAGGAATTTCTCCTGAATTGTGGGTACTTATGGCATATTACATAGCTCTCCATTAGCCGCCATTTATTTGTTACCAGGTTTAGTAGTTAAACTGGCAGCCCACTGCTGGCAACTTTTTTTTATCCTATTTTCTACACCACTTTCTTTCAAATGAGGTGGATTCAGTTGAAATACTTATATATTTGGGGTTAACTAACAAACATAAATTTCGATTGTTTTGATTAAGATAATTGCAGCTAGATATTTCTAGGCAACCTGCAGAGCAATCTTTTCAACTAACAATTACCCGCAGATTTCTGCATTCGGATCTTAGGCTATACTGGGAGTAGATACTAATCCGATAAAAAAAAAATTTAGTTATTAAAAATTTACAATATCATAGAGTACTGTAAGTTACTGTAGCACGATTCCTTTAGTATCCCACGAGAGCGAAGTCACAGGAAAAAGAAAAGTTGTAATATCAGAATTATCACCGATGCGTTTCGAGTCCCGAACCAAAAATGCCACGAAGTATACCGAACAGCACAGCCAGCCCTGATACTTGATATTACGACAGAAATACCTAATCATGGATAGCGGTAGTACTTTCCTTATATACATTTTCTGATCTCATTTGGTCGGATTTTCCTGTTAAACCTTACAATTTCCCGAAATTCCTTTCGCGGTTTTCGTGGCTACTCATATATTAACACTTCAAGTAACGCCGGGGGCTACTCAAGTATGTGTGGGCTATTTTCCACAGTTATGTTTGCACAGTTTGCATCCGACCATATTGGCCTTTTATCAAAGGTTTTGCTGAAATACTTCGTTTGACATTATAACTTTTGCTGGGATTTGGCTGAAGAATTAGAGTGGATGTTATTATTATAGATGTTATGAATGATTTTGGGATGTGGTGTGATGTCATCATTATTCTGGAATAATTGATCGTCTAGACACGGTATAAAAATACTGTGTTCTGGGTATGATTCTTGATTGATAAATCTTAAAGACTCACCTCCACTGGTCTACCCATTGATGAAAAGCCAATTTTTCATTGATCCGTCTATCGGTATTTGTTATAGGGTTTGTACAGAAAGTCTTAACAGTTGTTTAAGTATAAATAGGTCTACAATTCTTGTAATGTGAATATTGAGCTGTATCTAAAATCTATGTTCTACTTTAGACAGATTTTAGATATTATACGAAGACCGATAATATTATCCTTAAATTGCTAACAAACTTTTGCCCAAATAATCTTTAATTTAACGAAATACGGGTCGAAACCGACACGCCTTCGTCGTACATCGGTTTTTTAAGGTAGGTTAGATTCACTTGAAAATGCATCTTCCCAGGCACCACCTTCTTCAGGCACCCATAGTGTAACCTATCCTGGCTCATCCGTCTTGATAGGATGTATCAAGACGGATGAGCCAGGATAGGTATATGTGTGACCCACCCAGTTCCATTCAGCTTTGCAGACTTATCACCAGCATTGGCGTTGGCTGTCTTGGCTTTTAGTGTTATAAATTCGATCGATAAGGTTCCAAAATATTCCTACGAAAACATAAACCATATTGAAGTTCATACACGTGCCACACACTACTCAACCAATTCACAAGTAAACTAAACACTCACCATTTCTATTCGAATGTAAACTAAAGTAAACACTGAGTACGGCACGAAAGCTTCTTAATGTAAGGTACTTGGCAAACTTTTAATATACGCGCTCTAATAGAACACGCGCCAACTTTTACACGGAATTAACCTTAGTATAATACTACATACAGGACAGAAGGATGGCATGTAAAACTTAAAGATGGATCCATTTCTAACAGCTAGATGAAAGTAGCAGAAAATCAAGTCAGATAGCGAGGGATTGGAGGGGCCTAAACCCAACAGTGGTCAGTTAAAAGCTGATGAAAAATCTGCTGTTTATGAAAGAACTCTGTCGCCGTCCGTAGTACCTGTTTCGATTAGCATGCTGCGATGCTGTGTTCTATTTTGGTAGGCAGATATAGAAAGAAAGAATGAGTATTTAATTGCCACAAAAGGCATAGGAGCCAGTGCTTTCCTCAGATATTGTAAATTTCCATAGTCAGACATCTGCACTTAACTTTAGACGGCTTGTGGTCATCCTAATAGAAGTAAGAGATCCAGGAACAGAGTTTTTTTAAAAGGAAGAAAAGTATTTAATTGCCACAAAACGACATAGGAGCAAGTACTTTCCTCTGGTATTGCAAATTTCCATAGTTAGAAATGTGCACTTAATTTTAGACGGCTTGTTGTCGTCCTAACAGAAGTAACCGATCTAAGATCAGACTTTTTTTTCAGGAATTTGAAAGCCAAATAATGGCGCTATCAAGGCTAAAAAGGAAAATTCAGTTGTCACCATTTCCTAAAAAAAATGGATTAGCATAATCCGATATGCAAATAATCCAGCCAGTTGGTCAACCATAACACCAGTATGTACAATCAGTTACAAAAGTGCCCCAACTTCACCACGTGTTCACTCGTTTGGAAATTAAAAACATGGCTTTTGAAGTTCTAAAGAGGAAAGTTAACTGCCTACGACTGTACCTACATCTTAAAGGGTTCAAGGTATACCCCTGAAAAGTTATTACCCTATTTTGTAAACACGGCAAGGATTTTTGAAGTTTTGCTTTTTAGAAGAAAAGGCGGAAGGTTAAATCTTGACTTATCGACTGGAGTAGATTTGGTTAACCCTAGCTAACTTCCCTTTACTTCGAATAACGTTATCACTAACCATTGCTAAATTTTTCGACGGAATGTAACATCAATATTTATTATATCAACTTTATTTATGACACAAAACGACCTTAATTAGCAATCTTAGTTTTCTCATAATCAAATAACATAATCTACACTAAACAATGATTGCACATAGAAACAATATGTTACTTGCACATCGCTTTTTTGCAGCCCTTGCAGAAGTGGTCATACGACGTTTTTTTGCAGGACAGCTGCAAGTTTTGCGATATATTGAAAAGTAGCAAATAACATTATCATCCATTTAGTGATTTATAAAGTAAAGTAATTATTTTGTGTTATTACAACATAGAACTAATATGGTCTTATAGAAGTTATTAAAAATAATTGATAAATAAATAATAAAAGTTACGTAGATCTCACGATATATCCCGATCCAATGAGCGTGCATCCGCAATGAGTGATTGCAGGTCACGTGGGGGTCGGGTGGGAGTCGGGATCTTACCGAAACACTAAATACGCAAGGTACGCGTCGTCATTTAGACGAATGGTTAGGGACACAGGGTTAAGAGAGCTGTCGTTTTTTGGTTGATGTGGTATTTATTTTGCTGGACTGGCTTTGCGCTGCTCTAGTGAAAATGAGCTAGCGCATCCAGGTACCTTTTTTTTGCTTGTTCAGTCTTCCAGAGATGTGCCCTAACAGGCGTTGCACAGAGGGGGTTGGTGAGAGGACACGGGGCCCCTTCTACGTGCTGATGGCGATCACCGGGATGGTTTTAGTGAGGGAATAATCCCACACTCCCTGGTTTTTCCCCCAAAAGTCCAGGTGCCTTTCGAAGGACTCCCCCGTAAACAACAAAAGAAGTTGCCCTTTATATAATTATTTGTACACACAAAATACAACAAGAAAGAAAGAAATAAAAATATGTATTTGTAACCCGCACAGGAGACACGAGATAAGCAAAAACACAAAAAGAAACAATAACAAAATAACCCCGTGCGAGACGAAAAGGACCAAGAGGGAAGTGAGCGAGGAATGTGTGCGAGGGCTCCAAGCGATTAACTGAACTCGCCACACACCGTTTCACAGCTACGCTATGCCACCTCGTACCACGCAAGGCCCTCGCAAGTCGCACTGTTTTGTTGGAAAAAATAACACATTTTCTCAGCGCCACTACAAATACTTGCACTGCCTAGCTATCTCCCATCTTTGGTGAAACACATACATAGGTAAACTTACGCATTTTGCTACTGCTATAATCCTAACATACTCCGTTTGTTCGTTTACTTTTCGCTAATAGAAAATCACGTGAATAGCCCCCGCATACTACAGCCTTTTTATCGAACGATAGTTTGGTTGAATTGAAAATTACATTCATTACCGAATCGTTGTAATGTGCAAACTTGTATACTTCCTCATACTGATCAAAGGCCTGACCAAACTATAGAACGATAAAAAGTCTGTAGTTTGCGGGTTCTGTAATAGTCTACCAATATCAATCTGCCTAGCCTTTTCCCAACTATGTTGGGCTCGGCTTCCAGTATAACCAGATTCAGTTGAGTACCAGTGTTTTACATGGAGCGACTGCCTATCTGACCTCCACAACCCAGTAACTGGGTAACACGGTACCCCTTGGCTAGACAGGTGTCATATCTCAATCTTCTGACTAATCGTAACGACTGTCACAGATCTTCAAATGACAGCCGGGACCAACGGCTTAACGTACTTTCTGAGGCACTGAGGAAACTCGGTATGTTGAAATGGTCACCCATCCACGGACCGACCTCGTCAAGCGTTTCTTAACCTTGAAGATGAATCCTGTAATAGACTACCAAATAGGTTATATAATAAAATCGCATAAATAAAGCGAACTAAGTGCACATTACAGTTTAACGTAACATAATTTAAAGGAATTGTACTTATTCGCCTCACGTTCGTAAGCTTGAGCTGTGGTCGCGTTTGTTCCTCGTTCGGCCATCTTTAATTTGGTTGTCGGCGAAAATAGGTTTGCATGCCGAAAATAAGTTTTGCGGAGTCTGGGAACTAGTTAATTTGGCTCTTCAAGGGTAGGTTTCTTTCTACTCATATTTTACTTAAGTAAATGATCGTGTAAAATAGTTTGAAATAGGTATCTTGCTGTTTACAGGCAGCAATTATATGAGTCTTGAATTTCTATTTTTTTCAGAAATGCCGAGTATTTTGCATAGCACGCCAAATAATGTCAGATATTATATCAGCAACCGATAGGAGGTTTACAGAAACTGAACTGAGGCTCTTGACAAAGTGTTATCATCGAAGGCGATGATCGAATGCCAAAATTTAAAGGATTGTTCATGTGAAATTTCGGTAGCGCTAGACATTCCCGTACGTTTTAGCCATTTTTCCTATCACTGTCGAAACGCACTCATTCTTTTCTCTCTTCTTTTACTTTTCAAAAATCAAAGCGTCCCAAATAAAATCCTACCCATACAGGTCCCTACCTTAAACATTGAACGTCATTCATCAACCTGTTCGGAGCAAATCTCTAGACGTGTCCTCTCCCTGATCCCGCCGGACTAAGTCTACGGAAACCTCGTGCCCCGTTCGCCCCGAACACCCCGTACGCCCCGGTTTTTCCCCAAATTACGGACCGTCTCAAATCCACGTTGAAATGTGGGCGCTATGTCCTAATAAGCTGGCTGACGTCGCTTTTTGTTAGATGTTACTGTGATTTTAAGGCAATTTCGGCTGAAATAAAAGTCTAGATTTCTGGATAGGTATTTCTAGAAAAAAATCTGGTTGTAAGGTTAATCGTGAGATTAAATGGGGAAAGAGTTATTGATGTCGTATTCGGCTTATGTTCTTCTTGGCTTTTTGAGTCATTAGAGAGTGGTACTTGAGCGCATTAAGTTGTGAATCGAAATCTATGTAACAAACTTCTTAGGAAATGTACGGGTATCGTCCAGCAATCTAATGGGTAAAAATCTTTATCCAAACTTGGTTTTTCAAAAAACTACGTAGAATATTTGCTTATAAGGTGACAAATATTTAAAATTACTAGCTTTTCCTAGCCCGCGGGGTTACCGAAAATTATCCCATGGGAACATACCGCCAGGATTATAATTATCCTTTGTACCTACTAATCCTGGCTAATAGGGATGTTTCCTGGGTAGATCAAATCAAATCAATAATCAGAAAAAGTTAATTCTATTTAGTCCGTCGGTGAGATTATCAAAAAATATTGGACAAGTATTTTGTGTTGTGACAAATCAATAAAAAATTACAAAGTTAAAGCCCATCGAAGTTCAGGAATGGGGGCTTGTGACGTCAATGTGACAGTTTATAGTATACTAACAGCGTGACGTCATACGATATTTCAACACATTCACTGTCGTCACTTTATGTTTACGTGTCAAACGAAAAATACGTGTCCAATATTTATTATTAATCTACCTGATGAAAAAAACCGAAATTTTCAGTTAACATCCCTATACTACCTATAATTCAAATCCGTTCATCTCTTGAGACGTGACTGATAAACAAATATCCAAAATTTTAAAAAACTAAACATATAGACTCACATTTTATTTATTTATTTAAACACAAAACACGTTACATAGGAAAGATAAGATCAGCACTAACTAGGCACTGCTTATTTCAAAAGGAACTTCTTCCAGCTTTCTTTCTTTGGAATTCGAAAACCACCTCTTTTTCAAAAGAGTAACACTAATTTGTTCTGGCCCAAATTAATATAATTTTATGTTTACCCAGTAATTTGTGACCCCATAAACATGGAACGTGACGAGAAAACCTGATTATTTATTTATTTACCTGATAAACTTGGGGTTCCATAAAGTATAGTATTTACCTGAAGGAATGTGCAAGATGATTTGGGTATAGAACTGAATTTCACTTCTTATTATTATGAGGTTAGGTAAGTTTGTAATTTGACTCAAAAAGGTGAGAGGCTACATATAACTCATATTTTACGAAAATAATAAGAGAGACGAAAATATTTTTATTATGTTTGCTAAATTTGATATTAAACTTTATATCATCATCATCATTTCAGCCGAAAGACGTCCACTGCTGGACATAATGTCTCCCCCAAGCGTCGCCACATTGACCGATCCCGTGCGTCTCACATCCAGCACCATCCCGCAACCTTAACCAGGTCATCGGTCCACCTAGTGGGAGGCCTTCCAACGCATCGTCTTCCGGGTCGCGGTCACCAAACTTTTTTTACATAGATAAAAATATATTTTAGAACTCCATAGCCTGGCACGCGACCGGGACGTCATTGTTTCCATGGAAGATGGTCAGTAGACCTTTAGTGTGGGCTGCTACTTTAGTCGATACTTTTGCGCCCTCCCATCTTCCTAGCTCAACGCGGCTGTGCTTGCGCTGCCGCTGCGGCTGCAGAGAATCTCAAGCGGCGGAAATATAATAACCTCATCGGTTGTTTTATTTTCGAGCCTTTTGGGGTTGAAACTCTTGGTCCGTGGGGTCCGAGTGCGCCCGCTTTGTCCAAACGCCTTTCTACACTTCGCGTGACCAAAGGGCTGACTTTTGCTTTGGTCAGAGGATAAGAATTGCCATACAACGTGGCAATGGTGTCAGTCTTTTGGGCACAATTCCAGTGGACAACGATGTGGCGGATCTTTTCGACACCATATTTTAGTTTATTAGGCTAAGATAGTATTGTATGATTTAAGTATATATGTATGTAGTTATAGTATTTTATAAACTGTATATATATCCGATAACAAAAATATTTTTTCGCTGACTGCAAGCTACAATATTGCCGAGTTTTAAGCCTACTTTTTTGCATAAAAATGCACGTTTCCCAATACATAGGCCACGGGAAAGGAAAAAAGCTATAATTTAGAAATTTTCCCAAGTGTAGCGGATGTGACGTCAGCCTACGTGCAACCGACCAATGCCTACTGAGCCTGCCAATGCCAAAGCCAAGCCTCCATCTTGACGCCTCCCCTCCATTCAAGCCATGTCAAGCAGTGGGGATTTCGATATAAGCCATTGCCAGTCATTTATTTGTCGCTCTTATCCGTTTTTCTCTATATAGATAGTTTCCGAACTGATGGTAGAATCACTTAATCAAGATCCAGCCCCCAGCGACGTCCCGAGCCGAGTTTCATATCCCTTAGGAGATAGCCCTCAGCGTGGTCGCTTAGGTTAAGTTGTTGTGCCTGGTTGGAGGTCCGGTCAAGCAGTAGTCATCATTTGGTTGAACTGCGAGAAGCCTGAAAAAAATATATTTACTCTTTCGATTGTGAACATCTACTCGTAGACAGAACTCTGCCGATTTTCAGTTACCTACATTTTACACAAGCCAATATTAATTTCGTAGAATAACCATCCAAGTTAACTTATTACATTCGAATAACCACTTACATACATTAGTGAATTCAAAACGTAGCCATTCGATCCTCTGACCTACTTGACAATTTCACGTCGGCAAATTTTGTGAAATCCTTTGAAATATTTAAGTGAAATTTCTAGAATAATGTTACTGGACTTTACATGTAATCATGATACCTAACTAGGGTTGTCTGAAACAACTTTCCTGAAATTTTGTAGGCTTTAACGCAGCCTCTTGGCTTTATAGTCACATCAAAGTTACTGTCAGGTAGTTACACAGTTTATTGTGAAAGGGTTTGTTATAAAAAGTACCCAGTATCGTTGCCGCTAAGAATTAAATTGGGCTGCGGTTTTAGTGCGAGTTTTTAACGTACTCAATTGCGTTAACTTAAACGTTATCTTGTGAACATCTGGAATACGTTAGGCTCAAAGATTGAACGCTCAGTGAGCAAAAAAATTGCTCAGAACGCGTCTTACAAACGCCCTCAACGCGAATTTCGTGGACATTGAAAACCGGCCACAAAACGTTCTGGTAAATTGAAACAGGCCATAAAGCGAAAGCGTTCTGGCTTTTCTGCTTTGCCACGCTTTGTGGCTTCTTACAAACGACCACAACGCGGATTTCGTGGACATTGAAAACCAGCCACAACGCGTTCTGAGCAATTATTCAGCTCAATGAGCGTTTTCGATCTTAGAGCCTAACATATATGCAAAGGGATTTCCCCTAACTATTCCACAAGAAAATATACTCAAACCAGACAGCGCTTAACCAGTTACAATACAAATTCAGGTTTACGTTAACGCGATCGAAAACGAGTAGAAACTCTCAGTAAGCCCATAGACTACTTTTGATAAGGTTATTCATTGGTAGATTGTTCAAAAGTATCGTTAAGATAAAGCATTTGTGGTTGTTTATCGTTAACCTATTCATCATACAGTCGCTTCGGCGCACCACCGCTTACGTACTTTGTACTGTCGCTTTGTTCACAAGAAGACCTACAAAATAGTGTTATTCTACCAGTGATAACCATTGTTAAAACTTCCATAATATTGTAAGAGATTGACAAGCGCTAGCGAAATGTCTCGTGATCTATCCGTCTTGTCATTTCGGCAATCGTTATCGCAGATCGAATTTCACTTTGTCTTAATGTCGCCAATCTCATCAGCTATAACTAAGTCAAGATAGGAAGAAGACTCTTCTACATCATTAACATCATCAGCCTATTAATATTTCCACTGCTGGGACACAGGCCTCCACTCTGTGAGCGGGAAAGGGGCGTAATCCACCACGCCTAATACGGATTTGCGGATGTCTTCAAATTTTTGGTTCTAGGGCATGATGGTTTCCTCACGATAATTTGCAACAAGTAAAGCACCTGTCTGAGTTTAAACCAAAGACTTTAGAATTTGTAAATCAGGGCCGTTACTACTGGGCCATTACTGCTCTCTTCTTCAATTGCTATATATTGATGATAGAAAGTCATTTTGTCAACAAGTCGTCAATCAGCTAGAACAAAAGATAAATAAGGAGGAGCTATGCATTTGCTGACTGTTATCTCATAACTGCTGTCACTCTTCAAAACCTAAAGCCATTTTGATGGCACTTTAGCTATTGTGACGGCAGGACGTGTCTATCCAGCTTATATTTAAAAGCTAAAGGCTGTTCATAATTTTAAAACGTCCGTTAGCAACCCTATCACTTACGGAGTACGATCATTTTATTATTAACGTGTGGCCTTTCGGCCAGGGGCTTTCGACTCATACATTTTATATTCGGGCACAAACAAACAAAATTAAATATTTTGTCTAAATAACGGTGTTTCAGACATAATTCAATATTGTTTGGCCTTTGGTCTAGCCTTCACGGTTGTGACAATTTATTTTGTGAATTTCCCTTTTTTGTGGTATTGAGTTTTTATAAAATAAATGAATAATATAAATGTTTTGGGATAAATTCTTTTGTGTATGTTTTGTGTTTCGTTTATAAGTGGAGTGATATAAGCCACTGTATGGTGTGTTTGTCTGTCAGGTTTGTAGTAAGAATGACATGACTAAATAAAAATAATCATGATCTATTTGTAATATTATTTCAGTTTCAGTTTGAAAATAAAGAGTTTCGACAAAAACCAAGAGATTTTATCGCCAAACTGCTGAGTCAAAGGTCAGAAATAGAAAGTGCTTGTCTTGGACATGACACGCGCATAATCATCATAATTCTTCTTCTTCGTGGGTAAACTCTTGGCAGAGTATTCGTAGTCAACATGTTGTAGTGAGACACAGTGCCGCCATAATTCGTCTCACGACGCGACGCCATCCCTCCCTATCGGTTGTGATGCGTGTGCACTTATGCAGTGAACCACCTACTGCAGACATGATCATAAAACATAAACTGTTCTTGTGGCAGCCTCCACGCTCTTAAATTAACCTAATTAAGATGCTATAGACTCTGACTTGAATAATAATATTATATTTACTGGAATTCTTCCAAAAAAAATCATTAATATGGATATATTTTATAATTTAATACGGATGTCTATACAAATATTATAAAGAGTTAAAGTTTGTGAGTTGTGTAAATTTTATTTGTTTTATAAAACTGTTTTGCATGCCTCAGTTATAGTAGTAAGTTTTGGTATCACTTAATACGAGTATGACAAATAGCATCTGTATCTTGTACTTATATTTTGTGCAAATAAATAATTATTTTATTCTTTTCTATTGTGCTATCCTTATCAAGTCCAATGTCGTGAGGAGGTTACTTACTATGAATCCCGGATCTCCGTTAATAATGAGCATAATATTTTCTAATAAATAATGCGGAAAAAAATTATGTATTACTATTTACTTGAGACACATAATCATAATCATTTATTTGTCTGAATTTGGTATATTATATCGTCTTCAGATTAGTAAATGGTATCATCATAATCTGCCAAATGTGGCATGCAAATATAGGTACATACATTATAGGACATAGATTATTAGGCTAGTATTAACATTATTGATTGCATAGTTAAAAGTAAAAATACACAATACAATCTTACACTATAGAATTTGAGGTATGTCACTCAAAACGACAAAAGTTTTTTTTTTTTGGAAACGGTTTCACCCGCATCTATAAAAGTGTATTCCTCAATTTGAATATTTAGTACAATCATAATCATTATAATCATAATCATTTATTTGTCTGAATTTGGCACATTATATGGTCTTAAGATTAGTAAATGGTATCATCATAATCTGCCAAATGTGGCATGCAAATATAGGTACATACATTATAGGACATAGATTATTAGGCTAGTATTAACATTATTGATTGCATAATTAAAAATAAAACTACACAATACAATCTTACACTATAGAATTTGAGGTATGTCACTCAAAACGACAAAATCATTTTTTTTTGGAAACGCTTTCACCCGCATCTATAAAAGTGTATTCCTCAATTTGAATATTTAGTACCCAAATCCTAGGACTCGAATATAAAAATTCCACTCCTAGCAATAAAACAGTCTAATAGAATTTCCCGTCTATACGGCTAGGTATACAAATACGGGTAAGAAATAATAAAATCGCGGCTAGGTAGCCCCATAGGGATTGTTTCGGCAAATTTGGACTAAGGAATTTAATATAAATCCGGGGTGAAAAGGGGTTGGACCTTGCCCCATGATTATTAGTCTCGGGTACCCAAAATGGCGCTTTGCGTTTATTATTTGAAATCGAAATAAATTTTATTTAGTTCACTTGTTAAAACCAAAAAATGGTCTTAAGATTAGGTGAGTCGACTATGTGTATTTTATTTTATAAACTGTGGTGTAGCATTTTCAGATAAACAATACACATTGCACTTAACACGTCTTCTTGTGTTGTCTTTGCTTTCATCATCATTATATCAGCCAAAAGACGTCCACTGCTGGTCATTGGCCTCCTCCATGCATTGCCACATTGACCGGTCCCGTGCGTCCCGCATCAAGTGGATCTCCGCAACCTTCACCAGATCATCGGTCATCACCAGGTGGAAGGCCTTCCAACGCAACTTCTTCCGATTCACGGTCGTCACTCCAGAACTTTTCTGCCCCATCGGCCATTGGTTCTGCGAACAATGTGCCCTGCCCACAGCCACTTAAGTTTGGCAATTCTGCGTTCTATGTCGGTAACTCTAGTTCACTTTCAGATCTCTACATTTCTGATTATGTTGTATTTGCTTTACTTTATATAAATTATTTTATCACCACTGCTCTCAAAACGGTGAAAGAAAAATATCTTGATGTTCTAGAAGCAAAAATTCGAAGACATGTGACACCCATCAACCCGCAAAGGGCCTGCGTGGTGGTTTACTGCCCATTCCCTCCTACTGATGATGAATTATTGTTTTATTCTTGACACTTTTTGTATCAAGAATAAAACAATAATTGTGTTAATTTTAATATATTTATTCAGATAATATGTCAGCACATAATAACAAGAAAAAATTATAGATAAGAATAAGAAAAACGCGAACAAAACAAAAAGGTTCCCGAAACAAGAGCAATATACATTTTAGGCCCACTCAAACTAAGTACCTACTAAATGTAGAAATTACAGAGCAATTTCTAGCAAAGACTTCAGAGGCTATTCGTTTTATTTGAAACATTAGCTGCGAAGCATCCACGCTTTCACCGTTATATCCACTCAATATCGAGAATTATCTTGTTTTTTATACACAGGATAACTTGCTTGAAAACCATTGATTATTTATGTTGACGTATTTTGATGTTTTATCGTCTTCTTGGAGACTTAAAGTTCTGGTGTTATGATCTTTAGAGTAAACAGGCTTCTTCTGGGTATGCTCACTCCATCGTTGACTCTGTCTCTCTCACCTATGACCTAGACTAGAGTCAAGAGCAGAACCATCACAAAAAAAAAAGTATGCATTGCGAAGCAGTGGTGGCCCAGTGGTAAAGGCCCCGAATTACGTGTCGTAGGTTGTTGGTTCGTACCCAGGCAGGCGCTTTGCTTTGTGTAAATTATTTCATGACCACCGCGCTAAAACGGTGAAGAAAAACATCGTGTGGAAACCGACATGTCCTAGAATCAAAAATTCGAAGACATGTGACATCCACCAACCCGCACTGAGACCCGCGTGGTGGGTTAAGGCTTATTCCCTCTCTCACAGAGAGGAGGCCTGTGTCTCAGCAGTGGAAACATAGAAAAAAGGCTTATGATAATGATGCTATCTCGAAAGCCTTTGACAGGGTCTGGCACGCAAGTCTACTCAGTAAGCTTCCTGCGTATGGCGGGGATCGCTGGTTTTTGTAGCTGGATATCAGACTTCCTTAGCGAACGATCGATCTGAGTAGTCATAGACGGTTGCTTCTCTGACCTTATGGCTATTGATTAAGGAGTTCCTCAGGGGTCTGTTCTCTCTGCAACTTTTTTCCTGCTGCACATCAATGACCTACTTCAGCTTGGTATTGTTGGGTACGCAAATGACAGTACTGTTTCAGAGAGAAACCTGTCCAGCGCAAGAACCAGCGTGGATGAAGTTCGTTTCTTGAGAGAGGCTATGGTAGAGCGGACAGATTTGACCTTAAGCCTTGTCTCCCAGTGGGGTGATGACAATCTGGTCTCCTTTAACACCACCAAAACACAGGCGTGTCTTTTTACCACTATAAGAAGTCTTTTCGATCAGGCGCCTACTTTTCGGGGTGCGTCTGTTCCAGTGACTGATCGGCTCGAGCTCCTAGGCATGGAGTTGACATCCAGTCTCAACTTCGGCGCCTCCATTGAGTACAAAGCCCAAATTGCGGCTAAAAAACTTGGCATCCTAAATAAGGTGAAGCGATACTTTACGTCTGGACAGCTTTAAACCCTGTACAAAGCGCAAGTCCGATCCTGCATGGAGTATAGCAGCCACCTTTGGGATGGCTCAGCTAAGTATCAGCTTGCCGCGCTTAACTCGGTAAAACGCAGAGCCAAGAGGCTCATCGGCGACATTGAACTGGTGGATACCAAGCCTCACAGCTTGGCTCAACGCCGCTGCTTGTCGGTCTTCTACAGACTGTATTTCCGTGAGTGTGCTCAAGAACTCCACGACCTCATCCTACCAGCCCCCTTCTACCATCAGACATCCAGATGCACTGCAAGTTACCATCCTTACCTTGTTGCCATTCCAACAATTCGCATCAAGCGCTTCCAAACATCCTTCATAATGCGCACAGCGAATGAATGGAACTTACTACCTGCATATGTGTTTCCGAACGCATTCAACCCGAATCTCTTCAAAGTTAGAGTGAACAGGCTTCTTCTGGGTAAGCTCACTCCATCATCGACTCTGTCTCAGTCGCCTATGACTTAGACTAGAGTCAGGAGCAAACCCATTACAAATAAAAAAAAATGATGATGCGGTGCGAAGATCTTAGAACTGGTCCCTGTAGCGATGCTTGAAGGAGGCCTATGTGCAGCAGAGGATGTCTTTCGGTTGCGATGATGTTGATTGTTTTAACAGACTTCAAAAAAAAGGAGGTAATTAAATCGACACGTATGTATGTAATATTCTTAGAACATATTCACATATGTTACTCTGTTTGGGCTTCGCCAAATTTTATAAGTGTAAGTATGGTTGTTTGTATGTATTTTTATTCCACGCTTTTCTCCGAAACTAGTTATTGGATCGTGATCATTCTATTTTTATTGGATTAAGTATCTCTTAACTTAGGGAAAAGTGCAAGTGTTATCATAATCAGTTCCGCAGTTTTCAAGATATTATGGAACATACAACCGAACTCCTTTGCGAAAAACAGCACGAATGTGTAAATTAAATCATTATTTGTATTTTGTCAATCCTTTAGGTACCTTACTATAGACTTTGAATATAAAAAGAGAGAAATGAAAGTTATTTTTGCACTTATTAGTGTTTTGCTTAAAAAGTCGGTTTATCTGTTATGAAAAAATACTTATTTACAAAAAAATACAACCGACTTCCAAAACAAATAACTACAAAGTGAAAAATAACTTAAATTTCGGAAGTCAGTGTTCCTGTTTTTGTTTCTTCGCTTTATGACACCGACTTCCGAAATTTAAGTTATTTTTCACTTTGTAGTTTTTTTGTTTTGGAAGTCGGTTGTATTTTTTATGAGTATACCAGGGTGAACTGTTCACACCTGAGTACCTCTATAAAGCGTACCAGTGTGATTTTATGTTATCAAATGGTGTAAATAAGCAGACATACGATTGCAGCTATGCCGAGTGATATGCCGTCATTTATGTGGTTTAAGAACATTATTTCCCAAAAAGAATTACATTCACTTATATGAGAAAAAACTTATTTCAAATTAGAATACATTAGGCGACGCGACGGTTACACAATAGAAAATAGGTAAGATTATTACAGTACCCGAAGATAGATTAAATTTTTAAGTCCGCTAAAATGTGTCTCTTTAGATATTTTTTGAAAGTGTAGATGGTGTTTTGATCTTTTACATTCCGAGGCAATTTGTTGTAAAGCATTCATTGAAGAATTATGATGTATATCGCCGAAGTTCTTCATGAGATCTTGATTAAATTTAAATGTGACCACATGACAAGCACTAGCTTTCAAATAAAAAATAATCATCAAAATCGGTTCACCTAGTAACAAGTTCTGAAGTAACACACATAAAAAAAGATCGTACAATCGAATTGAAAACCTCCTTCTTTTTTGGAAGTCGGTTAAAAAGTAAAAATTGTTACACAGCATTGAAAAATGCGGATGAAAACACTTTTGCAATGAACAGCTTAATGGAATAATTAATTTACAAGATTGTACATAACGCTCTTGAGTTTTTATTCAAGACTTTTGCAACACTTTTCTGCGGAGGAGTAGAAACTGTGACAGAATAAGTCTTAGAACTGTTTGACGAAATAATGTTAATCAAATCAAATTAAGAATTAACTCAATTTAGTTTGAAATCAAAATAACGGGCAATAAATTTCAAAGATGTTTGTAACGACCAAATGAATTTAGATTTTACGGAATCAAAATATTTCTGACGTTCTAAGTCGCAATATCATCTCAGTGACAATATTGCCAAAAAATATCAAAATGTAGAATGTAATAGCGAATACCGAAATGTCAAAATGTAAGTTTATATTATATTACTAGCTGACCCGGCAAACTTTGTTTTGCCATAAAAACACCAAACATTCATCTACCCTACCTAACACTATCTACCCAACTCTACCTACCCTACCCTACCTACCCTACTCTACCTACCCTACCCTATCTACCCTACCCTACCTACCCTACCCTACCTACCCTACCCTACCTACCCTACCCTACCTACACTACCCTACCTACCCTACCCTACCCTACCTACCCTACCTACCCTACCTACCCTGCCCTACCCTACCTACCCTACCCTACCCTACCTACCCTACCCTACCTACCCTACCCTACCTACCCTACCCTACCTACCCTACCCTACCTACCATACCCTACCTACCCTACCCTACCTACCCTACCCTACCTACCCTACCCTACCTACCCTACCCTACTTACCCTATAAACCTCACGGAGCCCGAGACCTTTCCAACGAATGCAAAACCGTGGAAATCGGTTCGTGCGTTCTGGAGTTATAGCGTCAGGTTATTGTGACTGTCAAATAATAACAGACAAATAATTAGCAATAAATTAAAATTGCGACTATAATTTGAGATTTAAACTATCCTATCTCTCAAGTTGGATCGAACTGCACATGGTGTGCGAATTTTATTATAATCGGTTAAGTGGTTTAGGAGTCCATTGAGGACAAACATTGTGACACGAAATTTATATATATTAAGATTTATAATGTGATAATTCGATAGAACTTAGAAATCCCATACATAATTGCGAGGGAGGATACTAGAATGTCGAATTTATTGAAATTCGACTGAGATACATAAACGCAAATTTTCTTTAAAAATACGTCAGTTATCTACCGAATCGGCAGCCCATTTCAACCTAAAACAACATTAAAATCAAAACAGTGATTCGTAAACAACATAACAAACAAATCAAACCTCAAACGATACGGTCGTAAATAATAATGGATTTACAACAAGATAAGGGCGAATTTTCTTTACACGATCTCTGATACTTCGCAAAAGTTAATCTGAAAACGAGTCCAAGTTTGTTTGTACTGCGTTAAGAGAATGGGGTGATAAAAATAATAATATTGCGAGTACAATGTTGGCAGCGTGTTGATGAAACTTTTACTTCAGTTGGATGAGAGAAACTATGGCAACACTGTAGGTATACTTAGCTAAGTACCTACTGCAAAAACCTTGTTATTTTCTTTCATGTTATTATTGCAGTGGAAATGTAAGGGCACAGATAATATAATACTAGGACACAGATGCCAAATCTCATACAAAGAACCCTGCCGAAGTAACTAGCGTTTTTCGTCTGATTATTTTTCTAAGAACATCGATCGCGTTGGGTTCCGTTACACGGATATAGATGGTGTTAGCAGCAACTTGTAAGTAAAAGGGTTAAATCGGTTAATGAATATATTTTTTTAAATACACCGTATTTATTTGCACGTTTTTACTGTTTCATTGTACTAAAATGTGTTACAAAACAAATTTTAAATATCGATTGGGTGCCTCAGAAATTTAACACCGCGCTATCTATTGGAATTAATTTTAAATGATCCATTCAAATAATCTTTGAAATGTGTATTAAGAGCCCAATATTTCTTATTTATGTGCTTAGGAGAGTTAATTAAACAAGAACATACATTTTATATGATCGTATCTAGAAAATCTATGTTTCACAAAACTTGTGCAATTTATTAGAACCAAAATTTCTTTCATCGTGTTGGGTGTCCATGGTGGTAAGGGGAACTGTTTTCATAGTTTCTTACATCATTAACATTTCAGCTGAAAGATGTCCACAGCTGGACATAAACTAAAGCACATAAACCGGTCATCTGCTTCTCGCATTCATCCGTTTCCCGCAGTCTTCTCCAGTTTCTCTTGTGGGAGGCCTTACATTTTTCACTAGTCTGTGTGCCCCGTCATTAAAACTAAGATCTCCCCTCAGTCCACATAAGAAAACTGGAAAGGTTTAATCGATTAATCCTCTTTGGCACATTATGGTTTTTACAAAATCTGTTGAAAGAATTTTCTACAGAATAATTTAACTTTCATATACAACAAATCAATTAAAAACAAATCAACCGGGCAAAGCATATCGCTTTACCTACGACGCCAGATTTTCGGGCTACAGACTGGCCGATGACTGCCATAGATATATATGTACGTATGACAATCAAGAGTCGGGGCCAAATGCTTAACGTGCTCTCGAAGGCTTGGAGGGGTCTCGATATGAAATCGAACGAATAGGCACGGAGGGTGTCAGAATTTTGGTTAACGGACAGCTTTATCTTACTAATCGATTGAATCATTTTACGTAACGCTAAAAGTTGTTCAGAACACTCTTTTTATTAAGAAATAAGTACTTTTATGGAAGGCGTAAATCATCTTTTACAGAACCCAACTTATATAGAGATGGAAAAAACATTAATACTCACTTAAAAGAAAATATCAATCTGGGGGTCTTCAAGTCAAGAGTGAATAGGTTATTTCTAGGCAAGCGTGTTTCACCGTCGACCACATCATCGCTTACCATCAGGTGAGATAGTGGTCAAGCGCGAGCCTATTAGATTTAAAAAAAAAAAATATATAAAGCGCAACCATATATCAGCTTAATTTGTAAATATGCATTCAATATTAAATTTAAATATTTTCATAATAATGGCCTGATTTTTTAATTGAGTACTTGGAGTAAAGAACGTGCCAAACCCAAAAATGCCAAAGTTTGAAAGCTGTTCAAGCCAAACTAGAGTTTCACAAACTTATCCTTAAATTCTTTATTCAGAAATCGGTCATAACATAAATCTCAGAATTTTAGTAGTGTACCTACATTAAGCTTCTTATTGTTTTGAATAAATAATTAAATAGAACAGTTGCATTACCATTCTCAAGTACAGAGTGTTAAATCTTACTTAATAAAAGCTTTTAATAGCTTCTCCTAATATTTCCCATATATTGTTAAGATCCTTTAAAATATACAGCACAGTATACAAACGGGCATTAGTGTGGTCATGCAACTTAATATACTGGTAATTTTGTCTTTATTAACAAACTAACTTTTGCCAACGGCTACGCCCGTGGATATTTAGAAAATTATCGGGAAAAAGTGTCCATCCTATATTCTTACCCACTTCCCTTACATTTAAAAAACTAATTATAAAAATTTGGATGTATAAGGTATAGTAGAAAGACTACCTGTAAGTTTAAAAAATAATGTCATATAGTAATTTTTACGATTTTAACGCTACGAAGCCCAAAAAATATTTATGTTACTTTTTAGGTTAGGATTTGCCGTTACCAAATATAAAGCAATAAATGTGCTACAAATAATTACTAACGCTCGAAGTTTAGTCTAAAATAGGAATACTTACTTAGCTATGGTCTAAAACGTCTTTTGTACTTTGTGTTGTGCAATCACATTCACACACACAAAATGGCACAGTGCACACATTGAGTTAAGTGTACTACGTACAAGAGAAGCTATTTCAAACAAAAGATTGCGCGTAATTCGGTGACAGCGGGGCAAACAGTGGTGGGGGGGGGGAGTTCTCACAGATAAAAAATCAATGCGCGCAGATGAACTTTTTCTTAATCTTTGACATTTACACAAACATGGCCGCCCTCCCACCTCCGCGGTGACGCGACGTCACGAGATTCAATAAATTAATAAAATATAATTAAATTAAGCGTGTTTTCAACTTACTGTTGAAAACTCATTCCTTGAATTTTATTTATATTTCACGAGTTGTTTAAACAGTATCTCAATACACTCGAAGGCATTTTATAAGAAACAAAACTTAGTACTTAAAACGTCACGTTGCAGCGAGCGCTTGCCACAGACTAAGTGGGTTGGAGTACGCGTGCTCTAACGCGTGTTTGAGTTGTTAACAATTGAGTTGAGGCTCCTCTAGTACGTAGTACTTTTAACTCAATGAGTGCACATCGAAACGCATATGCAATAATGAAGGACTGCGCCGATGCCAATGGGGATGAGAACGCAAAGCTGAGCGCAGATGTCGCTGGCGGCGCAATGGCTGCTGTCAAATCATTTTTGCTTTGTTTACATCACGTTTTTTTTTGTTATTCTTATTATTGATAATATATATTGTCCCTAGAAGCTTAAGGAATTGAAAGACGAACCAAAGAAATGAGAAGCAAGGATATTTGAAAAAAAAAACGGCTCTATTTGTGAAGCAGAATTTTATATAATAAAATATTTTTCACCGGTGATATGTTCTAGATTTGGCTTGTTTTTTAGTTGTAACGAGTTATTTCATATTTTCACTCGAGTTTTTTCAGTCGTGCGAACTCATACTGCATGATTAGTATTTAATTATTATGTTATTTCTAAATAATCTGTATTTTACAAGAACTAATATAGATATAATTACTGATTAAATAAAACGTAAAATAATGTATAGCACCCAGAAACGGAGTTGAATAAAATCAAGTAGCAGTGTGTAAAATGGAACGCCATTAAAAAAGGGTAGTTGAGATGCGTAGAATAAGCATAAAGAAAAATCAAACAATGTTTTTTCCTGCGTTCCTTTTACCATTGTGATAAGTATAATTAATATACAATACAATTAGCTAAATTTTAAGATTTATTTCATTTCTATACAAAGTCAGGTGAAAAATGGGCATTCTTCTTTTATCCTAATCCGTTCAGCTTCTGAGACGGAATTTATAAACAAACATACAGAATAGTAGGAGGGGTCCAGTACAAGAAACTACATAATTTGGACCATTTGTAGCTTGGATTAGGTAAACGTTGCTTTTTGACAGCCAAAAAGTAATAAAGTTTTCAAAGATAAAATAAACTATACTTCATAAAAGATATCTTGATATCTGCGACAGCTGTTAGTCAAAGTCAAATACATTTATTAAACTAGGCCAAAAAACGGCACTTTTGAACGTCGTACACAAATTATAATTAAAATTTACAAGTAATAAAAGTTGATTCTACCGTGCATTCGGAAAAGTAGCTTGTTATAGAGAAGAATGCACAAGAAACTCCATACTTACTCTTTTTTTTTTAAAAAGTGTCTTACAATATTAACGTAAGTATATACATTAATAAATTCATATATGTGAGGACCATGCACCCAGAAAATCACTACACACTATACAACGTACAGGTATAAAGTATTAAAATCAGTATCAATACAATAGCGCTTGACAGACTAACAATAACGTATACGTGAGTTTGACATATGTCGCAGAGGTCAAGCTATCATTCATGAAGTATAAGTCTAAATAAAATAAAGTAAGTGTTTTTCAGACAACATTGCCATTCATTCAACCAATCTTCTTTGATTTTCCTTAACAAATCACGCAAGCAAACCGGCGTAACATAACAAGTATCTTGATAAATTTTAATCAAAATCTTTCGGTCGTATTTGCATAGCCCTCTAAATATCATGAAACCCTTGAATTTGCATCGAAATGAGCGTAAAATGACCAAAACCCTCATTAAAGGGCCGCGAGCAGAGCCAGACCTTTATTCTTTTGTCTATGCTTTTGTTAGGCAGCCATTTTGTGCCTCCGCCATTTTGTGTCGACAAGTTGTTTATGAAAAAGTTGTATTGTATTAAGCTATTGTTGTTTTTATTATGCAAATATTTTTTGTGGATTTAGCGACATTATTAAAGTTTTATGAATACATAGTAAAGCTTAATGTTTTAAGTTTTATGTCTGAGAGATTTTTTAGTGTTCATTTTCATATTTTCGCTGTACGTTTGTAATTTTTAAGGTTGCCCTAGTCGACGGCACGAACTATTGTTAAGGCGGGGTTAAAATGCATGCTATCTCATCCGACAACACGTGCGAAAGAGCTAGATGCTGAGCTACTTCGCATACGCATTAGCACTTTTGCAAATTTTGTAGCGAAATGGATGATAATTTAGGATGAAAACAAGCGCGCGAAATTTTATAAACAGACCTTTGGGAGTCTAGATTCCACGAGTCTAGACCATGAAAAATTACTAAATGTATATATCCAAAATAAAATTATTTGCATTGTTGAACTACTAATCTATCCCTATATGTGGCCTTTTTGCAATTTTCCTTCTTCTTATGGTATATTTCCGCCCAAAGAAGCGTTAAAATTAGTGTTGAAATATGGAACATTCGACGCTCATAACCATTTTTTTTTTGTTTCTATACAGGGCTAGATAATGATGAGACATATTGAAATCATTTTTTATTTTGAACGTACATTTCGAACGTCAAACAGTGAAGAATGATCGAACATACTTCATAAAAGATAGCTTGATCTCTGCGACAGCTGTCAGTATCAATACAGCAACAATAGCGCTTGACAGGCTAACAATAACCTAAACTTCCATTTGACATATGTCGCAGAGTTCAAGCTATTTGTGAAGTATAGTATAACCTTAAAGCAATTTTATTAAGCTTTCAGTTCTTCATATAACTCTTTTTATATCGCGCCAATAATCTCACATGATTGCCTACTAAACATTGAAATAACATTATATAGACAAGCAACTGATAAAGTTATTAGTTGACTTAGCTTTTAAACTATGTATTAATCAATCTGCCTAGCCTTTTCCCCAACTATGTTGGGGTCGGCTTTCAGTCTAACCGGATTCAGCTGAGTACCAGTGTTTTACATGGAGCTCCACAACCCAGTAACTGGGTAACACGTTACCCCTTGGCTAGACTGGTGTCAGATCTCAAGCTTCTGACTACTCGTAACGACTATCAAAGATCTTCAAATGAAAGCCGGGACCAACGGCTTAGGGTGCTTTCCGAGGCATGGAGGAAACTCGGTATGTTGAAAATGGTCACCCATCCTTGGGCCGACCTCGTCAAGCGTTGCTTAACCTTGATGATCGACCCGTGCGGCTGTTATTGTTTAGCCACGAGCTCCTTTTAAACTATGTACCTAATAGATTATTTTAAATGAGTTTTGTGACCTGCAACATTGAAAAAAGTCTAAAAGACAAAGGTGACTTTGTCTAACTTTTGAAAAAGTATAATGCTTTACTTTAATTGATTGGAATTTATAGCTATCACTATGTAGGGATAAGAAGGTTTCTCTTAAAATCACGAAGAATTGTATAAGTTTTGTCACAGACTTTAAAATAAGAACAAATCACAAACTTAGGGCCGATTTTTCAATCGACAGACTTTTATATAAAAAATAAATATTACGGTTTAACATTTTATAAACAAGAGCTGTCAAAAAGTATTTTTATTCATCAGCATCATATCAGCCGAAAGACGTCCACTGCTGGACATAAATCTCCCCCAAGCGTAGCCACATTGACCGGTCCCGTGCGTCTCGCATCAAGTAGACAAATAAAAAAAAAAAAAAATTGAATAATTGGCGAAGCTAGAAAAATCGACACTTAGAAAAACAGTGAATCATTAACCTTGTGTTTGTACAGGGTGTCTCGGAAATGTGTAATCATAATCTGAAATTTATTACTCACCATGTAAATGAAGAGCTTTTATTTTTTGGGAGAGAGTTGTACATTTATATGGGGAGAAGCTGTTTTTAAAATATGGCCACATACTTCTGTTACAACCTGATAGTAAATGAGTATTCAATAGGGTAGTTGACAAAAAATATGTACTTAGTCCGTCAGTTAGATAACCTAAAAATATTGATCGTTTAATTTTTCTTTTGCCACGTAAACAAAAAAATACGGCGATATAGTGCGTTGAAATATCGTGTGACGTGCTAATCTTATACTGACAAAGTGACGTTACAAGCCCCCACTCCTGAACTTTGATTCGCTTTATCTTTGTAAATTTTTAGGGTTCCGTACCCAAAGGGTAAAAACGGGACCCTATTACTGAGACTCCGCGGTCCGTCTGTCTGTCTGTCTGTCTGTCACCAGGCTGAGATACAGCCAAGCGCATGAACCGTGATAGCTAGACAGTTGAAATTTTCACAGATGATGTATTTCTGTTGCCGCTATAACAACAAATACTAAAAACAGAATAAAATTAATATTTAAGTAGGGCTCCCATACAACAAAAGTGATTTTTGTGCCGTTTTTTGCGATAATGGTACGGAACCCTACGTGCGCGAGTCCGACTCGCACTTGGCCGGTTTTGACATTTTTATGTATATGATAAAGCAAAAAATACGGATCCAATATTATTCGATAATCTCATTGACGGATTAAATTGAATTATCATTTTTCTACCCAAGCAATATCCTTATTCATAAGTAATCTGGTAAATAAATAAGGTTTTCATCACAATTGCACGTAAAAAGTATCTAAACATACAGGTTAACTTGGCCGTAATGCCCTATATAAAACCCTCGGGCTTTCTTTTTGTCATGAAACCCTAGGGCGGTAAGTAATATTTTTTTAATTTATGGCACAGCACACAGGTCATGCAAGTTCAAGCAAGGAGTTTACACGCAATTGAAAAATTGTCTTAAAATGTTATCTAAACAGGAATTTCTTTGCAATCTCGCTACTTGTTACTTAAATACTCAACTAATGTTCTTAATAATCGATTTTAATAGTTATACTCGTAGTATGAAAACGTCGAAATTATTTAATTCCTCTTACATTCCATCATGGCTGTATACCTATGTAGTATTTGCCCTTAAGTATCTACATATATCTGTGGTGTGGGCAAAAATTCGCCAAACGCTTAAAAAAAAGTTCACGTATTTCGTAATAACAGCTGTGCTGACTTGTGTATTAAAGCTATAATTCATAATTATTACTCGCAAATGTGATGAAAAACATTGTATGTATCACGGGCGGTACGGGAATTACGAACCGCGACTCAGAAAGCCCTCAATTTTCGACTTCGGGCTTCTACTAGAGTCTCGATCGTAATTCCTTACTTACCGCCCTTAATACACAATGTACTATTAGCTCAAACACATTCACTTAAAACTTTTTTGTTTTTCTTTATTGTAACATGGTATGAAAAACTGCTTGCATAATTTAGGTCATACAGAATTTCTATGAGGTGCGAAAATGTTAATTACATTGCAGGCGTTTTCACTTTACACCACACTTGTGTGAAAAAAGTCTAATTTCTTCATTGCATTTCTTTTAGGAAAATGTTTTTTAAGGACTCCAAATAGTTTGGGTATTTTCTCTTGTTAGTGGGTCATGCAAGCTTGGGGGTTTGTTCCAAGTCGCAAGTGATAGCGACATGTGTAATAAATAACTGATAATAAACACTCTTTATTTCTTTAAAAACGAAATTAAGTTTTTCATACACCTCTCCTGTTCTTTTCTGAATAATTTCGTTGTGGACGCAAGACAGTTAAATCGTTAGTCTCGGATTCTTCGAGCTGCCACGCTTTACTGGTGGTCGCCCCTTCAGATTCTGGCTTTCAGAAGTTGCAGAGGTTGAGAATAGTGACGCAGGCTTTTCCAAAGTAAAAACAAATGAATTCAATTTCCAAATTCAATGTTGGATGCAATGTTGGTCTTATGTGCAATTTCAATGTCTTCTTGCTTGCTTGTGGCAAAAATATTTATATCTGGTACTTTATCAAGCAAGCTCATTTTGATATAATTCTTAAGATCCTGCATTTTTGTACCTATTTGTGGCGATTGCCCATTACATTGTTATTGAGATTCTGCAAGACCACGGGGTCCCAACGCTAACAAAGAATTTTTTTTTTCAGATAAATGACACTAGATGGCGCGATATTTATCGAATTGTGTGTAAAATTAACATTTTATAGAATTAATCATAAAAATTTTATTTACTTTTTTAATCAACTCTCCTAAGCACAATATTATGGCATATTGTGTTCTTAAATCACATTTCAAAGATTATTTGAACGGATCATTTAAAATTGATTCCAAAAGATGGCGCGGTTGTAAATTTCTGAGGCAGGCCACTCGATTTTTTAAATTTGATTTCCATTTTGGTACAATGCAATAAAAACCTTCAAAAAACTACTTTAAAACAAATCGTCACTGTACTTCAAGAAAAAATTGTCACGAACCGAGAAAATCCTTTTACTTGCAAGTCGCTGCTAACACCATCTATAGCTGTGGAACGGAACCAAACGCAATCGAAGTACTTATAAAAATAATCAGACGAAAAACGCTAGTTACGTCGACACAGTTTCTTTGTATGGGTATTGGCATATGTATAGACTATGTCACAATGTTCATTTATTTCTTAAAAGATCCTATTAGGAATTGTCCAGCTGTGGCATAATACAGACATAACCACAAAAATACTTTTACTTCCTTCCAGAATTCTAGAACAGCCACGAAATCTACTGTGATTTTGTCCGTTCGCTTCTGCCTATGCAATCTATCTCCTTTTCATCTTCAGTCTATAACTCAGAGTAGAACGCAATAAAGCACGCAGTGGGACATCGTTCCGCATTCCACTGTCTCCTTCCAGTTTACTTTCTGAGAATATACACAGTGGAAAAATGCGTTCCAAATGCGACCACTTTGCTATTTGATACCCTGTATAAGATTACCCTAAATTATAGTGAGAGAAGGGAAAACTTTTTTGGATTAGAGTTTTTTATAGAGGTAGAATATTGTTTTGCAAAAAAGATTTGTTTATTTCACTAAAACCAAATTTTACTAAGTCCTTAAACAAATAAAATAATAAATTCAAAAATCAATAAACCCGACTGCTTAAAAAGCGAACTAAAAAGACTTAAAACAAGAAGGAAATCATGCTGTGCAGTTGAAGGATACATCTGGTTTTGGTCAGTCAGCTCGCGAATATGTTACGGTATAAAATTCTTTATTTCTTAAAGATTACTACTGTTGTCGGCTGCAGTCGGGTTTTTTGTTTTTTATTTTTATTTACATTTTTTTTAAATTAGTTTCACTTAAACATATCATCCTTTATTTTGATACCCCACACGATAGGTTTGGAAGAAAAAAAAATTTGGTCCCCCACAATATGGCGCCCAAATGCCGCCATTGTTCTATTTTCCAATTTGAATGTAGCCAGTGACACTCGCAGGGTTAAGACGAATCGGTTGACATAAGAATCATCAAAATCTGCTAACGCCTTTGGTCTCTAGAACGCCACATAGGAACAAACATACATACATACATAGACTGATAAACACATTACCTGCATTATCGGCAGTCGTGTAAAAACATTCATTCTGCCTAGCCTTTTCCCAAAGGCTTGCAGTCTCACCGGATTCAGCTGAGTACCAGTGTTATACATGGAGCTACTGCCTATCTGACCTCCACAACCCAGTAACTGGGTATCACGATACCCCTTGGCAAGACTGTTGTCTGATCTCAGTCTTCTGTAACGACTGTCAAAGATCTTCAAATGATAGCCGGAATCAACGGCTTAACGTGCTTTCCGTGGTTCCGTGGCATGGAGGAAACTCACTATGTAAAGATGGTCACCCATCCACGGACCGACCTCGGCAAGCGTTGCTTAACCTCAAACATTAAAATATTAATGGCTTAATGATGATGGACAAACCTACCTACCTGCCTGCCTAAAGTTATAAGGAAAAGTACTATGAATTTCGATAAAAGTAGCTAACCTAAATGTATTGTGTGTGACTAATGGGTTTTTTTTTTACTATCAATTACACTAGGGAATACCTAAATTAATGCCTTCAAATTATTGCAATGATGAATTTACATAACTTTCGGAAAAATACTTTTAAATAGACATTTTATTTAACACACCACAAAATTTTTAAATCCTGTATCACAAGTCTCTTTCACGGTCATTTTTGTGTTGCCTAGAGTTATTGAAAACAGACAAAACAAAAACAATCATTACGCAAAACTCTTCCCTCCATTTAAGAAAAATAATCCGTTTCTAAATTCATTTATTTCTTAAGAAAATCTTAAAGCGCCATCAAACATTCAAAGCATAATCATTTTTCATTTCTAATTAGTTCATTATGAACTGTTATGTCCATTTCTTCGCCAGATGTTGCAATAAATTGTTAAAATATTGCTTTCACCTTTTACAGTATCTAAATTTTTATGATTTTCTTAATGTTAGATAGTCGATTTGGGTAATTAACTTTTCATATAGCTAGAGATGTTAATGGCTTAATTGTTATCGATAGTGTGGCTTAGTCTATTCCAATATTATTTTAGACTAACTGACCCCCGCGGCTTTGCTTTCGTCAAAATTATAGCCTATGTTACTCGGGAACAATGTAGCTTTCTATAGGTGAAAGCTACATTATTCCAATTGGTGTAAATGATTTCTTAAATTATTGAATAAGAGTTAGAGAATTAAATCATTATAACATCTTTATGTTGTTTGTTTTCTTTTTAACCGACTTCCCAAGAAGGAGGAGGTTCTATGTTCGACATTATATTTGTTATTTTATTTTTTTGTGTATGTTCACCGATATCTCCGTCAATTGTGGTCCGATTTAAAAATTCTTTTTTTGTTTGGAAAAGTATATTCCGAAATTGGTCCCATTTTAATTTGGTGAAGATCTGATGAATTTATTATCTGAAGATTAGTGATCTGAAGTTTATACCATTTCATAACATAACATCACGCCAGTACGCTCTTAAGGGGTACGCAGATCTCTCATTTCACCGGTTATGTTCAAGTTTCATGAAATCTATTCTGGTGTTATAGGTACCTTACTAACTTGCCTATTAGGTAGGTACAACTAAAAAGTGAAAATAAAAAAAACTTTTTTGCAAAAAAAAACTACCGACTTCCAAATACAAAACTAAAAGTGAAAAATAACTTTATTTTTGGAAGTCGGTCCATAACGCAAAAAAATGGTAGCTGCGAAAGACACCGACTTCCAAAAATAAAGTTAATTTTCACTTTGTAGTTTTGTATTTGGAAGTCGGTAGTATTTTATTGCAAAAAATTTATTTTATCTGATAATTTAAATCTTATACCATGAATGTAATTATGAATGTTTACAAATTTTACTGTGAGATCAAAAATATGATTAAAAAATAAACTGAGCTATTCTGTACATTTAAGTTCTCATACGAGTATCTCGGCAAAATGTTTGGAACAGTTTTGCCACAAGTTCTGGGTTGGTCGCACAGTAAAAGTTGTTTCGATTCATGAGTAATTTACTTGCAACGGTTATGTTACGCCATATTACTTTTTTTTTGCTTGTAGAAATGTTCATGCATACCTACTGCACTACCACAGGAACATAGTGCAGTTATGTGGGACTCGTACCCACTAAAACTCCACGGTGACCTGCTGTGCCAATTTTGGCGGGAACACGGGCACGCCTTAGCACATACCGCAAACCCGCCGTGGCTGTCCGTCACCGGAACCTCCTCTGGGGAGTATCTTTGGTCCCCCTGTGACGGGTCAGGACAGTGGCCATACCACCTACCATCTTTTGGCCACAAGGGATAGGGAGAGCGGCCACCGCTATACCGACACTCCACCTCCCCTGCAGCCTCACCGCGTCCGCCATCAGACGGTGGCGACCCCGTTCAGGCTGCGGAAGGTATGGAGAGCGGCACACTGCAATACCGGCACTTCTCGCCCGCTGCGGCCTTCTACCCTCAGCTGCGATGCCTCCCATACGACATCACGGCTTGCCTCGGTTGCGATGTCGCCTCTGTTGCCAAGCAGCACCGCAACTTCTTGTTGGCCGTTTCGTCGTCGGCTTATCAGTAAAAGCCCTGATGAACGGCCCCTCCTCGGGTGCCTCTTCGCTTCACCGTGGGTGACAAAGCCACGGCTACTGAGCCCCCCACCTCGATAATGCAGGCATATTAATCACCCCGTGTAGATACTGATCTACACGGGGTAAAAAGGGATAGAGGTTTCATAAAAAAAGTGTAGAAGATTCCTAATCCAACGAAGGAACCACAAAATATTGGTAACAAAAAAATAATATCACCATATTTTTCATCACTAATGCATAAAACCGATATAAACTGCAAACTCGTTGCTGTCAGTTCGCATAATTGCGGGAATTCAATTGTGCAAACGATCTGACTGAATATCGACGATCATTTGTCGATAGTATATTCGTTAATTCAGCTGGTTTACTTCAACTGAAATAGATGAGAATTTGGTTGAAACATAGCAAAGTTCATAGTAAATATAAACTCAACCCAGTTTTAAAAATTTTGAAAATTCATAGCTCTGTGTTCAGTGAAACCACAATGTTTTTATTTTGTCTTGCCAGTATAACATTACCACCTTGGTTATTGGTTGTAGATGAAGTTACCTCTGATTTTCAACCGACTTCAAAAAAGTAGGAGGTTTTCAATTCGACTGTGTTTTTTTTTTGTATTTTTGTTCGGCTGTTGCTTTTTTGTTTGAAAGGGGTGATCTCTCGAGTGGTCCCACTGTCACAAAGTCTGGACCTGATGAGGAGATCCCATGGAAATCGATGGAACTATATACTATAGCGGTTTTGATATTTTCATCTACATTGGGAAGCATTTGCATTAATTTAGTATCATTTGGTGAAGTGGAACTGATGAAGAATACCACACATGTCCACTGGAACTTTTCAATGATAAGTTTGTTTTGGGTATAGGATATCTCGAATAGTTAAATGACTTCGATGAAAAAAAAATGGTTCTAATGAAAATGGTACCATCGAACTGATCTGGTGATGAAGCCGGAAGTTAGGCACCGGAACACCATAATAAAACAATGTATCCCAGTC
The DNA here is from genome assembly GCA_964057195.1 of Orthosia cruda. Taxonomy (NCBI): domain Eukaryota; kingdom Metazoa; phylum Arthropoda; class Insecta; order Lepidoptera; family Noctuidae; genus Orthosia; species Orthosia cruda. The sequence goes on along the minus strand of OZ059828.1, from coordinate 43,917,149 downwards.
GTGTTCAGGCTTGTTAGAATTGTTATGAGAAGACCTCTAGCTATAAATGATTTTCACGGTAATATAACCTATAAATATACCTACCAAAACTAAAAAGAGAACAATAAAAATGTTTTAAGAAAAAGTTTACACTGTAAAGCGAAATATAACATTATTTAAAAAGAAAACAATATTGGTAGGTACCAAAAACACCGAATCAAATTTCAAACTGCTTGAAAAAATGCGCTACTTTTGCACGAGCCACCGATACAAAAAAATTGCATAAATCTTTTGTAATTTCTGTCCAAAAATCAAAACTATCAAACACAAAAATCGATAACCATACAGACCTATCAATAAAACATTATAGCACGCTTGAACCTCGAACCCAGCAGCATAAAATATAGATTATGTGTTCAGCCCCCACACTTCAGACTGATCCTGGCTTTATCACACCATGAATTCGTATTGAAGATATTAATGTTTGAATTATGTCTTGGGATATTGAAAAGCGATTTTTTACTGTACGAGGTATTACTTATTTATTGGATACGTGCGCTGTGGTTTAATTAAACGGTGGTGTCTCTTTCTCTCTAACTTCACTAAAAATTATAAAATAAAGGTCCCCGATGCGTTTGTACGCGATAAACTCAAAAAGTACTGAACGGATTTTCATGCGATTTTCAGCAATAGAAAGAATGATAAACTGGAATGGTTTTTGTGTATCATTTGTTACGGGCGAAGCCGGGGCGGGTAGCTAGTATATTATATATAAAGTCACGGTTTTTTTTTTCCCATGGTACCAGGCAGTAACTACAGAACGTGACTTGCAATGATTTTTACATGCTCCATGCTTTGTTTAAGTCTAAGCTGGATCCATATCATACACGCATACCGGTTGAGAGTAGTACTATGCACCTGGCTTTTCTGAAATAAATATCCAGAGAGTAGTCTGTCTTTCTTATCTAAACGAATCTTAATAAAGTTTAAAACTACATATTAGCCGGTCAGCAATTTGGTGGCGGGCTGACTGCCCAACGACTACGGGATGTTCATATAGCTAAATGAGGATCACCATTGAGGCTTTTGATAAAGAGGTGTGCACCGGGAGAAAAAATCTTACTTTTTCTCTGTAAACAGAAAAGTCACTGGCGCAAGTTGGGTTTCTTTTGAGAAAAATATATTTCCAATATAATACCACTACATGCTTACTTGATATACCTAATGAAAATGTTTGTAGTTTACAGATGAAACTATAGTTCAGCAGTCATTACTGACCCTCCTTGTCTCCTTCCTCCAAACATTTATATCGCATAGCAATCTTCACTACTAATCTCAAATTACCTTCGCAATTTCGCCTCGCTACCCATTATCTTACCAAATTCGCCAAGCAAGATCATCAAATTAACTTCCAAACCACACATTTAAACCTCACTTACAATTAACTGCATAGTCGCCTCGTTAACGTTCGTCTCCTAGTTAAAGTTGTAATTACAAAAATAACTGTCGGAGTATAGGTTCATCAAAATTCTGTGTTCGTTAACTTCAGCCGCGAAACAATTCCGTCCCAATGCGAGTCTTCTTAAAAGATTCACTCGAGATACTGTCAGGGCATTCGATCCTTTACTGTTCACCACATCCCATAGCCAAGACCAAGTCAAGGAAAATAATTCCTTATTCCTTCTAAAGTGGCGTACCAGAAGATGCAGCACAACGTTGACCGACGACTTGGTACGGCTGTGGGCACCAGCTGGGTACGAGACGCATAGGACCGCTATCGCGACGCTTGGAAGAGGTCTATCTCCAGCAGTAGACTTCTTTTGGCTGAAATGATGATGATGATGAGTTCTTTCCTTAGGAGTAAATAGCAGTAAACTTGAACAATGATTCAGAAGAGCTTCAGCATACCTTCGCATCATATACCTACCTCTTGCAATTCCTACAACGCACTCCGGTTTACGGCCCGACACAATTATTTACAAGACTCCTGAAAATTGGTAACCTTGATGGCAAATTAGTGAAAGGCTACATGAACAATATAAAAATGGGTACCGCTACTGCTGGTAAGTATAAAAGATTTTAATAAGAGAAAAATCACAAGAAAGTTAGTAAAGTAAAGCCGCTTATGACTAAGCGGAAGCAGCCGCATGGTTCGTTCTTCAAGAAAAAGCATTCCATAACATTGAGACTTTTTTGTCCCTCGGAAAGCACGTCAGCAGATTTGAAAATCTGATACTAGTCTTTCCAAGGGATATCCTGCTAGTTACTGGATCGTGAAGGTTAGACAGGCAAATACTCCATGTAGAACAATAGTATTCGGCTGCAACTAAACTGGAAGCCAAACCCAAATAAGGAATTGCAGATAAGGACTGGTGAATGACTAGGCAGATTGAAAGACAGTGAGAGAATCCAAAATCAAACCCCCTAGTGAATGTCAAACGCACTAACGTTAACCAAAACACACACGAGGAAACTGTGAGCCGAGACTTTCCAAATGTTAACAAAGGAAGCGACAAAACGCGAACTCCTAACTTCTACAGTTATATTGCTCCATCGCGTAATTAAAACACCACTCATTTTGGGAAACCAAGCTTGAATCCAAAACTTAATTGATACACAATAACATTCTTATGCATGAAACTACACTATAACTATGAAGCACCTGTCATGCAGAGAATTTGAAATTCTTTATAAATGATTTGATTTGAAAACGGGAGGGCACATTATAGCGACTGTACTATGGCAAATTCATACAATCCGTTTTTACCCGATTGCAAGGAAGTGGTTATGTATTTAGCGCGTATCTTGTATGTATCTATGTTTGTATGTATGTAACATTCATTATTACCTCATATCTTTCAAACCGCTGGACAGATTTATATAATTAATACATCCTTAGATACGTTTTGACCACCCAAGTGTTCTTAGATAGGTGGACTTTGGGCGCCATATTGTCCGGATCCAAGTTTTTTCTTAAAATAATTTTAATAATCGGATCATTCATTCCAAAAAATACCTTCAACAACCAAACAATTTTACACTTTATATAATATTTGTTAGATAAGCAGCACAAAAATAAACAACTCCAACCAAATCCCCACAAAACGAACACACGGAAGTAACACAAGTTTCAGCACTAAAAACAAAACTTGCAAACCATTAAAATGTTCGCCAGCCAACCCTCATTATTCTATGAATGCCGTCGTTCCTTTCATAAAACTATCGCATATGCTTTAATTACAACACCATCATTAACCATAGGGTTATTACCGTTCGGTTTCCGCCACTAATTGCACAAAGTTCACTCAGATATTCTTGTTAAGGCGTGTACAGACACTGCGAAGACTGCGTTTCAAAAAGTTTGGAACGCATACCAATTCAAGAATGAAAGAAAGGGTTTTATTTGCGACAGGTACAATGCATACAATAAAATAACAAAAGTAGAATCTTAAATACAAATATGTGTTACAACCGCGCAAAATGGCCATCGCTCAACATAACACTAGGACTCACGTGCGAGATACAGCCACAGCGCTAGTTTACAGCACTAGCCGATGTCGACTGGATGACGTCCATCATAACCATAGATGTCAAAGTATCGCCACATTAGAAATTAAAAGATATTGGGCACCGTACTATAGGAGACTTACTTACGGTGGACCCGAATTAAACTAATGAGTTGGATGCATAAGTCGTGCTAGATTACAAGTATATGCATCGCTTACCTTCGCCGAAGATAGCTTATAACGCAGCTATGATTGTGTTGTAATTAACACCCGATCTGTAACTGCAGGCCATGGCATACGTCCATTCCATTAACCTACTCACCAAAGGCTCGCTATCGATTTGCCATCAAGTATTTCGCCCCTGCCATATGACTAATCCGACATCATCATCATCATTTCAGCCGAAAGACGTCCACTGCTGGACAAAGGCCTTCCCCAAACTTCGCCACACTGATCGGTCCTGTGTATTTTGCATCCACCGGACGCCCGCAGCCTTGACTAGGTCGTCGCTCCACCTAGAGGGAGGCCTTCCAACGCTGCGTGTTCCGGTACGCGGTCGCCATTCTAGAACTTTGAGAAAGAGGTCAACCGTCGAATCCGACTCGGCTGGGCAGCGTTCGGGAAGTTGCGCGGTATCTTCTCGTCCAACTTACCACAGTGTCTCAAGACGAAAGTCTATGACCAGTTTGTTTGTGTTGCCAGTGATTACTTACGGGACAGAGACGTGGTCGCTCACAATGGGCCTCATCAGAAAGCTTAAAATCACCCAAAGGGCAATGGAGAGGGCTATGCTCGGCGATTCCTTGCGTGATCGAATCATAAATGAAGACATCCGCAAGAGAACCAATGTTGCCGATATAGCCCGAAGAATTTCCAATCTAAAGTGGCAGTGGGCAGGGCACATTGCTCGCAGAACAGATGGCCGTTGGGGCCGAAAAATTCTAGAATGGCGAATCCGACATAGCCCGAAGAATTGCGAAACTTAAGTGGCAGTAGGCAAGGCATATTGCTCGCAGAACGGAATACCGATGGCGCCGGAAAATTCTGGAGTGGCGACCGCGAACCTGAAGACGATAGATGGATGACCTGTTTAAGGCTACGGGAATGCGCAGGATGCAAGACGCACAGGATCGGTCAATGTGGCGACGCTTGGGGGAGGCTTATGTTCAGTAGTGGACATCTTTCAGTTGAAAGGATGATAATACGACCAAATTCGCTACAGTGACATATCCTCTAAATAAATTAAGGCAAAGCCGGCGTTACAAACCAGTCTCGGCGCATTACTCGCTATATCTGTACACACTTCAAACTTCACTCGGATATTCTCGTTAAAGTCGTCAAATTTCGTCGAGACATCCGCGTCAGCCCTTTACAAACAAGTTCAAAGTTGCACTTTACTCGTGTGGTTTTTGGGTTGACTTGTGATGTGTCTTTTAGAAAGATGGCGCAGACGTCGGGAATATGAGGTTTTGTTCTGTTGTTTTGTAGTGGGACTTTGTGCAGTCCAGTAGGAAAAGGTCTTTTTTTTATGTTTGAATAGAAAATGCGTGTAACGCATACCTTTTTAAGGAATATGTGTTACTGTTTATATATAAACTGTAATGTAATGGTGTAATGTATCTACACCTGAACGCGTCCAAAATGCGCTGTTCAGAACGCGCCCGAAGCAAGAGGGGCGCGCGGGGAAAACGCGAGCGCGTGCCGCCCGGCCTAATTCAGTGTTTGCGCACACACGTCGATCCATCGCGCGTGTCCGACCATTGTAAATTGCCGTTTCATTTATTATAGGTTAGGTTAAGACGGGCTGGTGTCCGCAACTCCACGTCTAAGCGCGTATTATGATATAATTACTATCAATAAGTTGAAGCTGAGTCATTATTTAAATCTCAATCCCCAACAAATGATGACATAAATAAGACTTGCGAGATTTCCTGTAGGTACTATTAGATAGTAAATATAGCGCTATTTACAAATGATAATTAATTAGCTTCAACGAAGTGGAGACTACATATACATTAATTATTTTATAAATTCTTAAAAAAGGAAATCATCTAATAAATTCGTGGGCTGAATCTTCCTGGAAAATAAAAGTTCCGCCTAGTATTCCCAAATTAGATACAAAATCTTTTTTTAGAACCATAAAAGGTTCCTGGCTGAAGTTAAAATTGTATTCTTTTGTAGGCTATTTAAAAAGATCTTAGATATTTGTCCGAGAATGCTATAAAACATCTTAAATATTTGTTTGAAATTGCCATAAAAAATACTTGAAAATTTTCTCGGTAACAAGGGATCAAGATTTGTTTTTTTGATAAAACTGAAAATGCTTATACAGGCAAAAACTCTTTTAGGATGGTGTTCCAGTAGAGGTGTGCCAATATGACACCTAGCTAACTTTTAGGTGGCGTGCGGGGAAATAAACATCAATTGAAGTATTAAATATTTGCCTAGCCTGGCTTAGCACAGCTCCGGTGGGCTAATGGAGCTAGGTATTTGCACATACAAAAAGTTATAAATAAAAAAAGTTAATTAAAAAATCAAAAGACCCGACTGCTTAAAAAGCGAACTAAAACGGCGTAAACAAGAAGAAAATCATGCTGTGCAGTGGGAGGACACGTATTCGCGAGCTGTCTGACCAAAACCAGATGTATCCTCCGACTGCACAGCATGATTTTCTTCATGTTTACGTCTTTTTAGTTCGCTTTTTAAGCAGTCGGGTCTTTTGATTTTCTGAATTAACTTTTTTATTCATAACTTTTTAGTTATTTTTTTTCGATTTAGGTACATTTTAACATATAAGTGTTATATTTTTTGAAATCACCTCTTAAAATCCTTTATTTTGATACCCCACTCGAAGGGTTTGGAAGAAAAAATAATTTTGTCCCCCACAATATGGCGCCCAAAATCCGTTTTTTTTTTCAATTTTAATGTAGCCAGTAACACTCGCAGGATTAAGACGAAACGATTGACGTAAGAATCATCAAAATCAGCCAACGCGTTTGGTCTCTAGAACGCCACATAGGAACAAACATAAATATATACTTACATACATAGACTGATAAACACATTACCCTCCTTCGGCAGTCAGGTCGATAAGCATGCTTGCACCTCTTAGCTATACACCGTTTCACAGCTTCGCTACGCATCCTCGTACCGCCTAGCTACCTCGCATTTCTCTGGTGGAAAAGCACCTTTGTTGTGCTGTAGGTGGTAAGGCAAGAAAGTACTTATTTTTCGTCCTTTTGTGTTAAACAATTTGAAGTGAGTATGAACCCAGACAGGCGCTTTACATTGTGTAAATTATTTCATCACCACTGTTCTTAAAAACGGTGAAGGAAAACATCGTGAGGAAACCGGCATGTCCTAGAACAAAAACATCGAAGACATGTGTGACATTACAACCCGCATTGGGCCCGCGTAGTGAATTACGGCCCATTTCCTCTCCTATAGAGAATGCCTGTGTCCCAGCAGTGGGAACATTATAAGGCTGATGATGATGAAGATGCTTAACAATTATCACATTACTATCATATTACTTAGATATTATTAAAATCATTGTGTGCTTTAAGCATTTTCTCCTATTAATCTTCAAGTTCCCTTTCAATACCAAAAAGTAAATATAGCTTCTACAAAAAAAAACTTACTACCAAATAAACCTAAATTCAATCCGCTCTGCAAACAGTACCGAATTCCCGCTAAAGATTTAAGGAACAAAGCAACGTTTATCGGAGGAGGCATTATCATGCATTAAAATTCGGTTCCTCAGCAAATTGTTATCGTTCGAACCTAATGACGTATTTGCATGGGTAAAGAGTTCCAATCGCCGGCGACGGGGACACGGAATAGATAGACACAGAATGACTGCAAGTCAACCAACGGGTTGTGCATGGAGAGACTTGCTGATTTTAAAATGAGAATCACGTTTAAACGGCTAGCCGTATTTTTTTGAAAATATATATGTTGTATGAGACTATTTGCCTAATAATTTGATCTAAGAAAATTTTGAGTTTTGTTCGTATAACATAGTGCCTAATAATTTGATCTAAGAAAATTTTGAGTTTTGTTCGTAATTTGTAAAGTTATGTCTAAAACGGACAAAAAACGACAACCGCACTAAAACCGCTGGGCGTATTTTAATGAAATTGTCACCATCTCAAAGACAATTTATTATCTACATTTTGATATGAGGCTTTTTTAAGTGTTAGAATAATAAGGAAAGTACAAAAATCTACAAAATTTTGGGTCGCACGGGTGTGATACGATTCCGCGTTTTGTTCCCTCAAGGTCGTTGGAGTTAGTCGTCTTCATAATCGGCAAAGTGAAGACATCCGCAAGAGAATCGCCATAGCCAGAAGAATTGTCAAACGGCCGTGTAGGCAGGGCACATTGCCCGCTGAGCCCATTGGTCCGAAAATTTCGAGGTGGCGATTGCTTACCAGAAGACGCAACTAGAAGGCTGATGACTTGGTTGAGTGCCGTGGGAGTCTGGTGGATGTGAGAACCACGGGACCGATCGATGTGTCGACACTTGGAGGAGGCCTGTGTATGTCTAGCAGCAGACGTCGTCCGGTTTAGCTGAAAGGTGATAACAATGAAAGTGGAGTGGAATACCCTCCAGTAGTCTGTATTTCCCGATAAATACAACCTCAGGGTCTTTAAGTCAAGAGTGAATAGGTTACTTCTAGATAAGCTTGCTACACCGTCAACAACACCATCGCTTACCATAAGGTGATTTGGTGGAAAAAAAAATAAGTTAGCTCCTTACAACGAGCGAAAATGCACACACACATAGCCACATTTCACGTACAGCGAGTACGAGCGCACTCGCAACTGTCATTTATTTTGTCTGAGATCACCACTCGAACGTGTTTATGTGTGCGCACGTGCCTTTTGTATTAAGTCGGCCTTCTGTATGTATCTCTTCTGTGTTAGAAAGTTGTTACGAAAACTCTGCAAGGAGTATCGGGACTTATATTCTGATTTGATGGGTGTTTATAAAATTGGTTATTTATATTGTGTATCGGTTTTGTAAGATGCGTTGCGTTTAGACTTTCGGCTTCTTCTGTGGGACTGGTCTCTGCTTGGTGTAAATTTAAATTAAATCTGTACCTACGTATTCCATAACATAATTTTTTCATTACAAATCTTCTGAGAAATATATGAGAGATTTAAATAAAATAACCATAAATGAATCATTTTTTCTTTATTAAGCTGGTTATTGTAGTTAGAAATTTAGGAACATCTCTAGAACTTGCTCTGATGGACTATTATCACATTACCTTATTTAGGCACAAAGAAAGAGGCTTGCAGACCCCGTACCATGACGTGTCAAAATTAAGGCAGAGATGACCATGACCAGTCATATACATCTGTCCCTTACGTACACTGGAATAACCTTGCTCTAAGAGCTAACTCTAAGGTTACCCACTCATTATTTCGGACAGACCCGCAGGCTTATTACCTACGTATCTTTTAGAGCAAAATTATAGCGATTTGTTCGCAATAATTGCTCTTCAATACAGAAGTTGTACATTTTATAAACAGTGAGCGATTATCAAACGATTATGTAGGACTACCATACCTATAATGTTGGTAATTCCGACTTTTCTGATATAGCGTTTGATCGGACGATGATTGCTGATTGCTGTTTCTCACATAACAAGGCTTTTGGTAGATACTAAATGAAAGTAGTTTTAATTTTAGCAGTAGATAATTTATTTAAACCATATCTTCATGTGAATAAATGGAAACGCATTTATTCATTGATAAATCAAGATTTATTTATAGTTGCTTCATTATGGAAAATTCCTAAAATATATCTCCCTTTTCCCTATTTTCCGAACCCACAAATCTCAATATTACATAGTGAATGATGGCTGATGGTGAATAGTAGTTTACGACGAAACGGAACCATAGATCTATGGGGGTGAATAAATCAGCATAAAAGTCACGTTGGGTTAGGCGAGACGTTCTATATTGTCTCTGATTTATTTTTCTTGTGCTGCTTAAGATGCAAACGGTGCTTAATTTCTGGTTAAATATTGAAATGATTTTGGTTACTGAACTGATTGCTGAAAGAATAAAAATAAATAATATTTATAAAGGAGAATATTTATCTTTATCTAAATAAAGCTTTTCAATAAATAAGTAAGTTGCGGATCTCATTATGATAATGACCGTAAAACAATATCCTTGTGGGGAAAACATGCCTGAAGCATCAGAAAATCTCTATCAAATAAATATAATATAAACGAGAAAAAATCTCTCTCAGAAAATGTATTGTCTTTAAAACGGGAAGTGTATCTATCTACCTATTAACAGGCATTACCTATTCCACTACTATAAATATGAGGTAACATGAGCAACATTGTTGAATTCATGGCAATGTTTTTATATTTTTTTATTTTATTATTATAACGATAAGCTCGCGTTTGACCACTATCTCGCCTGATGGTAAGCGTTGATTGGTCGACGGTGAATCACGTTTGCCTAGAAGTAACCTATTCACTCTAGACTTAAAGACCCCAGGGTTGTAGCCATCAGGAAACAAAGACTCCGGCAGGGAATGCCATTCCTTAGCTGTGCGCAAAATGAAAATATTAGCAAAACGCTTTGTGCTTATGGGTGGGATGTTCACCATGTACCGATGGCGCATTGCCTTACTTCTTTTAGTCCGATGATGGAAAGTACTAGGTGGACCATCGCAGACTCCCCGAAATGTATCCGATAAAAAACCGATAGGCTGGCAACTCGGCGTCAATGTTCGAGGCTCTGGAACTTCCATGCGTCCAGTGCATCGTTGCCAATGAGTCTCTTAGCCCGTCTGTCAATCGACTCAAGTATATCTAGCTGGTATTTGGCTGTTCTGTCCCAGAGGTGAGAGCAGTACTCCATGCATGACCACTTATATATTATAATGCCACCTATACGCGAGACTTTGCTATAGGACAAATAATACACTTAAGGAAGGTCCTCATTAATCACTCCATCCATTGGTAAAAACCGTATGAAAATCCGTTCAGGTTCAGTAGTTCTTGAGTTTACCGCGTACAGCCAGACATACGCGGCGGGGATGACTTTCTTTTATAATAATTATTGTAGTGATACTTTTAATGTTGACCAGCCATCTGTGTATGTAGTAAGTCTGCCTCCCATTATAATTACGAATATTACACAATTAATTGCCCGGTCGCATGATAAGCACAACTGAATAAAAGCTTAAAAAAAAAACAAAAAACCCAACTTAAGCAGTTGGGTTCTTTGTTTTTTTTTAAAAAAAGCGAACTATTAAGACGTAAACAAGAAAAAGAACATGCTGTGCAGTCGGAGGATGCATATTCGCGAGCTGGCTGACCAAAACCAGATGTATCCTCCAACTGCACAGCATGATTTTTTTCTTATTTACTTCTTTTTATTTCGATTTTTAAGCAGTTGGGTTTTATTTTTTGAATTTTTATTTAACACTTTTTAATTAACATTTTTTTCGAATTAGGTACATTTAAACATGTAAGTGTTATATATTTTTGAAATTTCCTCTTTAAACCCCTTTATTTTGATACCACACATGACGGGATAGGAAGAAAAAAGAAAATTGGGCCTCCACAATATGGCGGCCATTTTTCTATTTTGCAATTTTAATGTAGCTAGTGTCACTCGCAAAATTAAGACGAATCGATTGACATACGAATCATCAAAGTCGGCCTACTCGTTTGGCCTCTGGAACGCCACATAGGAACAAACATACATACATAGACTGATAAACACATAACCCTCCTTCGGCAGTCGGGTAAAAAGGCTTAACAATTCAGAAATACAAGCATAAATACAAAAACCTAAACTTCTCTCTATTCAGACTCTAGACCAAATCACTGACTCAAAGACCCAAGCCAAGAAAACCCTAAGAAAGTTGAAGTTGCCTGGAAGAGATCGCGGCAAGCGATAAGGCCGCCCATTGTATGCATATTAGATTTAAGTTTCTTTTTATGAATGTAATTTAGAATAAAGCATATAATAAAAAAACATTCTCCATCGAAAACAGAGACAAACGTTGCGCCAAATCCCAGCGCTCCAAAAATCTACAAAGCACCTCAACAACAAGTTGAACTAAAAGATTGATCTGGTCGCAACTGATCTTGGGACGAGACAAAGTTCCGACAAAGCAATACCATTGAAATCAGAACAAATGTATTGGAGAGTTTGCGGTGTTGAATGGAAATGAGAGGAAGGTCGTTTGAATGCAATTAGTGAAGGTAAGGTAATCACTGTCATAGAAAATATACCCAGAGACTTAAGTCTATAAAAACATCAACTCATGATATTGGCATTGCCACTATACTTAAACACTATGTCATTATAGATGTTTATTTGCAAATACACACATACTCATTATAATACCTACAATCATTGTATTCCTTACGTATACTCCATTTGAGATAGCTTAAGACATTTAGATAATCCCATTTTAGAGCCCGTTCAACAGATTTTGACGTCTATTGCGTTGGTGATATAACAAATGGCAGCTGTATTAAACTGTTAGTTTTGGTAACAGGTTTATGATTTTTATGCCATCCTTATATTTACGGGATAGAACTCAAAAACCGTTGAAAGGATTGTAAAAAGGGGTTGTAAAAAATCTAATGTTATTCCAAATGGAGTATAGGTACTACAAAACACTAAGATTTCATAAATCACAATAATAATATAATTTAATTTTATATTTCACACCGTTTTCTAAGTTGATTATTAGATTAAGATCATGTCAAACCCTGCTTTGATGCCAAAGTTTGACAGGTTTTCAGGCTTCAGAAGAGTTTGGGCTGATTTCTGAACTGAGTACTTGATGTTAAGAACGAATTGAGTTTTTGTCAAACTATACTTTAGCCTTGTACCTGTCAAAATCTGGCACTAATGAAGGTTTGACACGTTCTAACTACCTACTAAATCGTTAGTTTATGCGTTTAGCACAAGATTTGACGAACGATTAAAAGAAATGGAACGATGTTTTAAATTCGTTTAGCGCTAAACGCAAGACTGGGCCTAGGATCCTTAACACATTTAAGAAATTAAATGTTTTACCCCATGTTAAATGCTCACTTCAACGTCACGATGTAAACTAGGTCAATTTAGATGTGCTAGATCTTATTAGAGTAAAATATATATTTAAACCGCGGCAAAGGTATTCCCTAAAGAGCACAGGCTCTGTACATACCCGTACTTACATTAGGGAGGGGACGATTGACACTTTAGTCGAAAGAATTGAGTCAGGATTTTACTGGAATCGATACTCCCGACGTGAACATGTTTATACTGCTAATTTGATGTTCTACAGACTTACTGAGGCAATTATTAAAGGTAGGTTTGGAATTCTTTTAAAATTATCCTACTTCCAACATTATTATAAACAAGCTGCAGGCCGTGGTTCCATCCGCGTGAAATTAATACTTCCACACTATATATTTATAAATTATAGCCTATGTAAGTATTATTCTGATTTGTAAGCTATATTACTGTAAAGTTTCATAAAAATCAGTTTAATACTTTTTGCGTGAAAGAGTTACTAACATCCTTCTGTGCTCACAAACTTTTGCGTTTATACGTCTGTTAATAATTCACGCTTCAATCGCTGAACGGATTTGGATGAAACTATTTAGACTCATGGGTAGACGTGGTGAACTCCGTGGAATAATTGCTGCCTATCACGTGGGCGAAAATGTTGCCAAGCCGAAAGTAGGAATCAAATCTAAGTCAGAATAAAATTGCAACTCTCTACAGCTAATTAAAAATCCATGTCCCCACACTACCCAGCTCGTTCACCCTCCAGGGGAATGCTAGCGACACAACATGTGAGCTTATTTCCCACTCGCGTTTGTTAACGTTTAGATACCACCAGCTTTGTATACTGCTGCCACAGAGTAAATAGATACAGAAGGCCGACTCCATAAACGAAAACGCACGGACACATAGACACGTTTCACGTTCAGCGAGTGCTAGTGCACTTGCTACTGAAATGGGACTCTGGAACTGGACGCTCCAAATTAGTAAAGCTGAAAGGTGCTGATCTAGGTGTCATTATTTTCAACAAGCGTTCCGTAAATCATTAAGGCAAAATATTTTTTTTATTTGAAAAACAAAAATAATAGGTATTATGTACTTACATTGTTTATTATAATTTGGGCATTACTCTATTGGATTAGGTTAAGGTGGACTACGCTTGTTTTTATATGATTTATATCGTAGATATAATTATGCATTTATAAAATTATGCTTAATTATTATTATGCCAACAGTATATATGGCAATAAACATTATGGCAAAACACTTATGCCTAATAATGTTAAGCGTAATGATCATTATGCTGAATTTCGTTTTGCCAATGTAAATTATGACTGTATATTTTATGCTCATCATTAATAACCTTAAATCAGTAGTGGTATCCTCTATTAATGAACCCGTTAGACTGTCAGATGGAGAGAAATCGTGAACCGAGTTACAGCAAAAGTAACCATCGGACTTAATTCAAGAGACCACCACATCCACTCTCATATGAGTGAAGCGAAAAAGAAGAAGGTGGAGTCGGCCTTCTGTATATATCTACTCTTTATTGTGCTGGAAAATCGTTACATAAGCGCATAATCGATGCGGGAATAATTCAATTGCTGTGGAATCGATTATTGAATTAGGGTTATTGTCCTCTATGGGTTTATTGTGAGCGACTGTTATTGACGAGGTTTTTAGCTAATGGGGACTGAACATGCCCATGGGGTATGTAATAAGCGATGGAAACAGGCGCACTGATAACATAATCAAGTTTCATACAATAATACATTCTACCCAGCTTTTCCAAACATTTAGTATGCGTAAGTCGACAAAATGTATCTACTGACTAGTTGTTTTTTGGCAATTTCAGTGTTGGTCTGATAGCAAAAGTTGATCTTGATGATGAGTACAATGCTCCTCATTCTCAGGAATTGCGTTGTTTCTATTAGGTAACGAAAGAGGACGGCAGAAAGAGGTGCACTCTATTTAGTGCATCTCTTTCTGCCTGTCGCTTCGGGTAATAAGTTGTATGAAGGATCGTTACCAGCCTGAAAATGTCAAAGTCAAAGTCATACATATTTATTTCAACTAGGCCATTAAGGGGTACTTTTGAACGTCAATAATTTAAATGTAATAGTAATAATAATTGATTATACCGTCCATTCGGAAAAGTAGCTTGTTATAGAGAAGAACGGACAAGAAACTCCATTCTTCTATTAAAAATAATAAGTGGTTTACAATATTTACATAAGTACATGCATAAATAAATTCATATATATGAGGGCGATGCACCCAGAATAGCACTACATACTATACTACGTATATGTACGAAAGTATTAAAAGCATCAACAGATAAATTAATTAATTTGATAAATAGGAACATGGTTCTCACATACGTAAATATAGTTAAAATACTTAATTCAGCAGCAACGGAACAGTGTATGAGTCAATTCCTAAAACAAAAAAAAAATAAAAGAAATACAGTAACTATGAATAGGTATATAAATTAACAAATTTGATTTTGTCTACATTAAAGATTGCCCTATGGAGCAGGACCAGCATGTTTCCAAGCATTCTTATCTTGAATATAATCATCTAATTTGTAATATACTTGTTTACAAAGTGTGCTTTTAACTAATATTTTTAATTTACTTTCATTTACTTGTAATACATCACAAGGTATTTTGTTATAGAATGTAACACAGTACTCCATGAAAGATGAGTGTACTGTAGCATATCTATAAGACGATTGATCTAACTTATCTTTATTTCTCGTATTACAACCGTGTCGCACTGACTTTACTAAAGAGATGTATATTTTTCCTTACATACATTAATATTTTCATAAATGAATTGGCAAGAAAATGTCATAAAATTAATATTTTAAAATAGTGTCCTAAGAGATTTTCGGTGACTTAATTTATATGGCTCTGTCAGCCGCTCGACCCCACAGCAAAATATCGTATGACATAATGCTGTGAAAGTAACTAAAATATACCAAACGCGCGGTTTCTACAACCGTTAACTGTCTTATCTTTCTAACAGCACACGCGGCTGATCTTAGTCGACCCGCGATGTTATGTGAGGTATAATCACAGTGTGTATTTGCTGATGAAATCTTCGGTTGATTTTGTAGCAATTGGGGCAAATCGTTAATGTAAATTAAAAAGAGCAATGGACCCAATGTCGAGTCTTGAGGAACACCCATTGTCATTTCAGACCCTAGTGAGTTTATTCCGTTTACCGGTACTTCAACTTGTATGGCTTTTATATATATGCTCTAAGTCACTCAAGGGCTTTATGTCTAATTCCATAGTGATCGAGCTTCAACAATAATGTCTCATGGTTAACGCAATCGAACGCCTTCGAGAGGTCGCAAAAGATTCCAATGGCATCTTGTGCTTTCTCCCAGGCGTTTAAGATGTTCTGTATTAGGGTGCCAACGGCGTCAGTTGTGCAATTCCCTTTGGTGAAACCGTACTGATGATCATAAAAGATGGAATGTTTGTTAAAATGATGCAACAATTGTTTGAGCATTAACTTTTCGAAGACTGTAATATTTGTTCTCTCGATTTCCATGCGATCCCATAATCAGATTCTGATTTGGTGACAATGTGTCCACCATTCAAACAAAAAGAATTTACAAAATCAGTCCACAATTGGATGAGTAATCGCGTAACAATTATACAAAAAACATACAGTCGAATTGAGAGAACCTCCTCCTTTTTTTTAAGTTGGTTGAAAAGTTATGAATAAAACAAGTTAGTTAATTAATTAATGTTTCCACTGCTGGGACACATGCCTCAGGACTCTGTGACAGGGGCCTCAATCCACCACGCGGGCCCAGTGCAGGTTGGTGGATGTCACATATCTTAGAATTTTAGTTCTAGGATATGTCGGAATCCTTCCATTCAGGGCAATTATCATGAAAGGTCAAAATCGGGTTTTATGAGCAGATTTCGTTGAGAATCAAATAACGAGTTTCCGGGAGCCGGAAAATATTGAAAAAATGTCAGGCAATGAATAATCATAGTTCTAAGAAAATTGAGGCAAAGTCAGTCTAATAATGTTGCTAATTGATTCAGCTTGAAATCCTGTTCACACTGAAAATAAGGCAGAAATACAAAGTTGCAATGGAAAAAGCTGTCATTTCCATATTTTATTGGTAAACAAAGAACAAATATAGTATAACAACAATAATCCTGAAAGTTAAAGAAAAATAGTGTGGTAACAGTGTTGACAAGTTTACGATGGACGCAGATGAAGGGGTTGACTAGATGTGGCGTTTGGTTTTAGCACAATTTTGGGTCTATGGAAGTGTTACAGCCACTATTTTGCAAACAAGAATGGATAGGCACCGTTGCGACAACCCAATAGAGATGGTTCAACAGCGCCCCACGTATAAACAGCCTAGGTGACTTATAATCATGCTTAGAATGCTGTTGGAGCTGTCGTTGCGCACCAGAGAAGCTCACATTTTACGCATAGTTGCGTAAAAGCAATGCACATGCGCTTCTGCAAACATTTATAATGACTGACATAGGTCTCTAAAAGATTATTAATAAACATTACTTATTTATTTCTTTCAGCAGAAGAACGTCCACTGCTGGAAATTGTCCCAGAAGGGTCGCAACATCGATCTGACCTGAACTTTTCGCATTCAGCGGGCTCCCACGGCCCTCAGGTCTCGTATCACCTTATGGGTGGCCTTCCAACGGTGCATCTTATAGTAATGCTAAAAGGTAGAAGGACTAGTTATCAAAACTTAACCGCACTAAAACTTACAGCTCAAAGTGGTAACTACCAGAATATCATCACATTGTACCTCACATTGTACCTCTGGATACTATTTTTATTCAAATTAAGTATATCAGTATTCTATTATAATTAAAACACAAATAAAGTTTTTATTAACTAAGACACTGGAAAAAATAAAACAGTTACTGGTTTATACAACTTCTTATTTAAAAACACATAGCCTATTATTTCAGTTCCAGCTATTATAAATCCGTAGTCTGTTCGCAGTCCGTTCAGGACATTGTTGTTTATGCTGTTCATTTCAGTTTTTATCGCTTAAGGCCACGAAACGTGCTGCCTATTAATACCAATACTATTATTTTTCTTATTCTTCAATCGGTCCCTCATTACTGAGGATCATGATTAGGCCCCTTTAAGCAGACAATCTGTCTCCATCAGCTTCGGTCCAAAGTTGCAATCACCAGCTGTTTGTTTGAGGACGTAAGCTTCTTTTATTTAGTCAGACGGTGGTCAGTATTGGCGACCGGCCTCGTGCTCTCTTTCCTTCGGTATTGCCAACAATGACTCGCTTTTAGAGTGAGTTAGTTTTCTAGTGGTCCTGAATTGTTTGTCTAGCTCGTTCCATAGAATTTATCATTCATCGATTTCGATCAGGCTAGATTGAAATCAGGAGAGGACTCATAAGGAATAAATAAAAAGCTATTGTAGGTTTAAAATATCGATATTCAAGAATGTTTTTAAATATTCAAAGACAAAGATATTTTAGTTTAACAACCAAGCGGCACTTTTGAACGTTACATTAAAATTTATTAGGAATAAAAATTGGTTTTACCGTGCATTCGGAAAGTAGCTTGTTATGGAGAAGAATGCACAAGAAAATCCATACATATTTTATTTTTTTGCACAATATTTAGGTACATAATTACTTACATTAATATATTCATATATGTGAGGACAATGCACCCAGAATCACTACACACTATATTACTTACAGGTATAAAGTATTAAAAGTACGCACACATGTACTGTGCAGTTACATAATAGGTACTAGAAAAACATTAACATCCGAAGCAGTTAAGTTATGACCAAAACCAACTGACGGCGCCCGTTCACGAACAAGACGCATGTATCGCCACCACCCAGCTCAACCATCATGAAGGGAACCGAATGATCCAACACACGCGCCACCATCAGAGAGACATTTGAGAGAGCATGACACACTCAACTGCCAGGGCAGACACAAGTCAACGAACTACACAAAGGTACAGCAAATAGTAGATTTACGGTTGGGTACATAGTACCTCACACATTAAGACTGAAAATTGACAAAAATAAAATATTTACCTGTCTCATAACAAAAAATAGGAAAATTATTCAGTTAGTGGCACGTGTGCATTTTGTTATCAGTAATTTTCTTTCATTATTGTCAGTACAGGTTTTAAACCTACTTCGAAGAGTGAGGTTATTTTAATATTTTTTTTTTAATTTAGCGTTTTCCTAGCAGACAAAATTATGGTATTAACAGACTTTTAAAGAAAAACTATGCACATTAGGTATCTCTGAATTGTTAATGACCGGAATAAAGTATTTTTGAGTGAAACTTATAGATTCACAGTTTAAAATGATTTTACTGCTTATGAATCGCTTTTCTAACAGCCCAAGGCTTAAAACTATAAAAAGTGACGGCAGTTTCTGGACGAACGAGTTTCGTTTTTGTTGCAATTGTGCGCAACAAACGTTTTAGAACGTTTATATTGGCAACTGTTGCCGCCTTTTTATGTTTCACACTCTGTTGCTGTAACGATGGTTTCTTGTTGTCTAATGTGTTTTAAGCGCAGTATATCGTGAAATACGCCACACATACAAAAGGCTGTCCAACATAAATGGGTCTTGTCAGGACATGCAGAGTTGGTACCCTGAGACGCAGCAGAGAGTACGCAGGAGGACGTATCTTACGATACGTCCGAGGCAGGTCTAAGAAACGATAGCGTAACGATTAAGACTTTGATCAAAGGGGTAAAACTCGAAGAGCATTAGAAAATAATTTGCCTAGGCCTTTGCCCAGTGGTAGGCCATACATTAATTTAAAAAGTATGTATTTGAAAGTATCCACATACATTTTGTTCTTCTTGTTCGTGTCACTGGCACGAATCTAAATCGAACTTAGCCCAAAACTTGGCAAATTCTCTAAAGCAAAATATGAGTAGCTTGGTTCAGGATAAGTCGAACTTTTTACTTATACTCGTAACTAAGTGAATTCCAAATATTCTGAATACATTTCTCATCACTTCACATTAGATTTTCTTCCTCGCTTACAGGAAGTCATCCATATAGCATATTATGTAAATCGAAGACAGACGTCGAAATTAATATCACATACTGACAAAAATATTGACTGACTGACAAGCAGATTGATTGCGTTTTAGCCATCTAACCCTTTCATTTCACGTCACAGCCATGGCTTTGGGTTGCGTGGTTTCAAAGACGGGTTTGGTTGCGCTGGAGTCGGGTAGGGTTTTGAAGTCAACAGTTCTGGGGCCTTATCATGACGTGACAAAACTATCCTGATTCCACTGTGAGAGAGAGACTTTTTCACAGTGGTACCATGAGAGTTTTGAAACGTCATGATCAGGCCCTTGTACTTGAATATAATTTAAGACTTCTCTCATAAAAATACGACTTGACTGTGAAAATAATTAAAGGTCACACGTCCCGGGCTCGGCCCTAATATGTATGGATAGACTTTTATTGATACCAGGGTAAAAATAATGCCAGCACGCAAAATTTCTTAACGAATTTGGAATTTATGTATTCAGAGTTCAGTTTGTAAATGTAACAATAACCCTACCTCCGAAGAGCTTAGTAGATATGTAAGTAATAATTGGTCTGAAAAACGAGAAAGTTGGGTCTACCATCTCTAAAATAGCCAGTACTTACAGAGCTGGTCTCACTTGGCAATCATATAGATGTTCCTACTCCGTGAATTAATTAATTAACCCCGTATTGAATTGGCAATTTACATTGTAATTAACAAATAATAGTAAACAGATAAGTACAATTGTTTTTGTTCGACGAAATCTAATCTAAATTTAAAGCTGCTACCAAACTTCAACGTGTTAGATATATGACACAACAAAACCTGATTATTTCTACCTCACTCCAAACATAGTTCACTCACGCGCCTCCAGCAAGCACGTGTCATCAATCACGACTCGTCAGTAAGCGTCTTGGCCGGGGTAAATCTCTCTTTTTTACCCCGTGACGTCGTTCGGGGTAAAACCCTCCTACATCACAGATACCCACATTATCGGGCCTGTTTGTGTTTTCAGTATTTTTTTTATTATTTACCTTTATTTTGGTCGGTAAGGAATAGATTTTGGGAATAGAGTTTCAAGGTAGTTTTGCGTGTGATGTATTTTCGCAGCAGATTTTGCTCTTATTTTGTGTACGACTTTTACTATGTGTATAGTATGACTAAATATTTCCAACAAATACTTACTTTTAGCCGAAACAAATG
This sequence comes from Orthosia cruda, assembly GCA_964057195.1. Lineage (NCBI taxonomy): Eukaryota > Metazoa > Arthropoda > Insecta > Lepidoptera > Noctuidae > Orthosia > Orthosia cruda. Next base: position 43,896,356 of record OZ059828.1, on the reverse strand, counting down.
ACTTCTTGTTTCTTCTTCTCCTTTTCGAGTTTTTGTTACCTTAGACAGTTTTGGCCCAATAATAGCCACGTTTATAGCGGCATCAATGATTCAGCGGAATTTTGATTATGATATGCTCTTATATCTACTTGGACATACTTAAATAGGCTAGTTTTAGTGTTTTTTACTAATTTAAGTATTTTTATGATTGTTTGGTTTTGTGTTGTTGTTTGTATCATCACTGCTCTCAAAACGGTGAAGGAAAACATCGTGAGGAAAGCGGCATGTCTCAGAACGAAAAATTCGAAGACATTTGAACCGCACTGGGCCTGTGTGATGCATTAGTCAGTTGGAACTTTAATAGGCTGATGATGATGATGTTTATTAATAGACTAATTTTATTTAATAATTTTACTGACTCAATTATTACTTTATGTATAGTGATGGCCAGAAACACAGATTTGAAAGAACGTCAATCGGGCAGGTCGATATCAAAAATAGAAATTCTTGTTTAATATAATGCAGTTGTAATAACATATTTGGTCCTTTAAAAATATAACTAATATCATTGGTCCTTTTGGGAAAAAACACTACAAAAAAGTAAAAAAAAACAATATTTCTAAACCCCTATCCAAAAACATTTTCGAAAGTAATGAAAAACCTTTTGAAGAACGCACTTACTAAACATAAATGCAAAAGAGCAGTGCAATCACAAAGCGAGTCTAAATTATCAACTACCCAAGTACACAGCCCCTTTTCATAAGATGAATAAAGCTCCAAAATCAGTCAAACACAGTAATCAGGAGCAGACACTCCCCCAGAAGTAGATAATAGAAAAATAAAGATTCCAACATTTAGCTCTACGCGGAATGAAAGGATAATTAATTTGAGGGAACATCTGTTCGTAAAATAAAAACAAAGTTGGTTTCTATAGATTTTCAGAGGGGAATGGAAATGCAATGAAAATGTTAACAAAATTTGGAAACGGCTATTGAATTGATTTCAGTTTTAAATGGCAGTTATTATAAAGGCTTTAATCGGTGTTCTAACCGAGTTCATCGAATCCGTTCTGTTCAAGTCCATGTCTATGAACATATAATATCTTATACTTAGTTTAAAATCTTGTAAGAAGTTTAATTTAGTTACCATAGCGAATATTTGTGTTGTACATCTCTAGATTAGGAAACTGGCAACATTATTTGCCACTTCCTGTATCCTTTTTACTTAGAAAATTTGTCTGTGTCATGGCGCACGTTGTGTGTTCTAAAAATATGAAAAACTATGGTTTTCGTACAAAAATTAACGCATTTCATTTTGAACACGTTCTATTTAGTCCATTGCTTAAAATAAGCCGGGAAAGGTTTATTTAATGCAATGGACTATATATAATAAATAGTGCTTTAAACCAAAAATGCTGGTAAATCCATCGGCAAACCGTGATGATTATGCCAATTTTCATATCCACCATAATTTTTAGAGCTTACCATTAATTGCAGACTGACAGAAACCAGTATGAAAGAAAGAAAGATAAAACCTTTTTAACAAAAAAATTAACAGACATGAGGAACTGAAAAGCAAAAAATAAAACTTTTAGTCTAGCATTTTGAGTTGGCGCCAAACAAACAAACATGCAAATTAATAACCTATGCTGTAGAATCATTGTAGCTAAGTTGATCTTCGTTGATGGTTTGTTTAGCGCCGCCGCCTCAAAATGCTAGACTAAAAGTTTTTTCAACACACTTGCTCATAAAGTGGCTCTAATTTCACCGCAATTAGACATATAATGACACCTGTTATCAAACTGTGACTTTTTCATTACTATTATTCACAAGTGAGATAATAGTACATTATGGTACAAGTGTGTAATGTTGGTGATTACCGCTGAGGCGCCATTGAGACCCGAGCCGTCAGGCGAGGATCTTAAGAGAGCCGAGGACGGTAATCATCAATACACACGTGTATCATACGACGTTTTTCAACACACTTGTGAAGAAAAGAATACTAAATAATCATTTCCAACAGTGAAAACGAGTTCTGATTTTTTTTTCGCAATGGCGGGCAAAATTAATCAGTTTTCCTATGCGCGCGCATCTAACAATGGCGATCGGTCATAGATTAAAAAGAATGAGTTTTCTTTTTTTTGACATTTGCTGATAGCGTTTTAGCCACGTAAAAAATGGGGCATTTCAAGTTTTCTTTATTACAGACCAAAACAAAAGTTATATTTGAGTGAAAGTTTTATTTATTAAACACGTGCAAGTTGAAATTATCTATTTAAATACGAAGTTGCATGAAATGTGTTGCATTGGTACTATTGAGCACGATCTTTTTTGTATCGAAACTTTTTTATGAACAAGCAGAAGCAACTCAACCAAAAAATTAAAAAAAAGCTGTTTATCTCACTTGTGAATAATAGTAAAGAAAAAGTCACAGTTTGATAACAGGTGTCATTATGTGTCTAATTGCGGTGAAATTATAGCCAATTTATGAGCAAGTGTGTTGAAAAAATATTTTTTTAAATTTATTGGCTGAGTTGCTTTGTTCTTAAAAAAGTTTCGATACAAAAAAGTTCGTGCTCAATAGTACAAATGCAACACATTTCATGCAACTTCGTATTTAAATAGATCATTTCAACTTGTACGTGTTTAATATATAAAACTTTTACTTAAATGTAACTCTTGCATTTGTCTGTAATAAAAAAACTTTCCTTAAAAAAAAATTCCCTTTTTGAACGTGGCTAAAACGCTATCCGCGAAATGCCAAAAAAAGATAACTCATTATTTTTAGTCTATGGCCGATCGCCATTGTTAGATACATGAGTATCTCTAAGTAGTCTGTGGTTAGATGCGCGCGCATAGGAAAACTGATTAATTTTGCCTGCTATTACGAAAATTTTTCACAACTCATTTTCACTGTTGGAATTTTATTTTCTTCACAAGTGTGTTGAAAAACGTCGTACGATACACGTGTGTATTGATGATTACCGTCCTCGGCTCTCTTAAGACCCTCACCTAACGGCTCGGGTCTCAATGGCGCCTCAGCGGTAATCACCAACATTACACACTTGTACCATAATGTACTATTATACCATTCACCCTCTAAAAAGCTTATTTTATTCACTGAAAACAGTGAATAAAAAGCAATTGCAATAAAAAACTATTTTGGTATTTGAATTTAGAACACACCAATACATTCGACCTCCATCTCAATGCTATATAACCTCCTTACGCAAAACATACTCGATACAAACTTCTTGCGCAAAGAAGACTGGACTTTCAAACTCCTTCTTTTTTTTAAATATATTTTAAAAGCTCGCGCTTGACCACTATCTCACTCTGTTGGTAAGCGATGATGTGGTCGACGGTGAGACACGCTTCGATATTAATTTTGAGTTTGTTTATATTTAGGATTTTAATCATGATTTTGACTTTAGTCTAGGACATTTACTGAATACTTATTTCGATTGTAATTCTAATATTAATTGCAATGGTGTTTAATTAATTATAATTATGTAACGTAACGGAGGTGGTCACTGGCCCCTGAAACACAGGTGCTGTTACCTAGCTCAGGGGTCAGGGTATCACATTTTTTGTAAATTTTATGGTAATAAACCATTTATTTATTTATTCCTTGTGCTTTTCGCTTAAATATTGCTTTTTCTCGTAGTCATGGAATAAAATATAGTATGCAACTCTTGAATAAAACGGATTTATATCGAGGGCCATGAATCACTCGCATCGCTCATGATTCTAACACTTGAATGGCTAAAACGCTATGCTCGTGATTCAATCATCATGAATCACTCACTACGGTCGTGATTCAGTCGCTAGAATCCTTTACTTGCTCGTGATTCATCTATGGCCCTCGTTTTAAATCCGGCCTTTATTCACTAGTTGCATATATACTATTTTTCTTCCTTTAGAGGTTGATTTTATTTTAAAATGTTAAAAGGGACCAACTTTGATGTATACTCTTTCCAATAAAAAAATATTTTTTAATCAAACGATTCTATTAAAAGTTATGCGTAGTCATACATAAAAATATACATTGAGAACCTTCTCCTTTTATTTTCGTCGGTTGAAAAACTGTAATAAAAATACAGGGTTTGCATCACAACCATATAAAGGACGATCTTACTATCAGTTGAGACGCGAGCCTATCGATGATAGTAATACCAGGCTGTTACGGTCCACTGAAAGGAAAAGACCTCTTCTCATCGACACTTTTCCTCAAGGTGGCTTCCTAAAGTGATTTCTGACTTATTTTAACTGTAAATTTTCCTTCACCAATCAATTATAAAGACTGTCATATTGTATAAAAATAATCTTCAATGCGTTTGACGAACATACTCCCGTTTTGTTGCCTTTATGACTTTAGTTAATAGTCACAAAAATGCAAGGGCAATGGACTGTAGATGTCAAGTAGTTAAATCAATGGCTATAGTCTGCAGAAGATCGTTATCCTCACGAGATCAGCTGCAGACCTAATCATAAAACCAAATGCTTCGTCTCAAGTGTTTTAAAATCTCTTCGAAAGCATCTACTTGTTGTGTCTCAGTTGCTGCAAACATTTAACCATTTGATGTCTTGTAGATAGTAAGGCTAGGATGTTTTTACACCCAAAAATAAGTTTTAAACAAGGTTACATTATAATATTTGCGTATTTAAAGATTTTGGGTTGAAGCTATGGCTGCCAATTTCAAGAACATTAAACGGAGGTGATAAAATAAGGAAAACAAAATCTTAACTGTTCTGAGCCCAACTTGCGCTAACTAACACATTTTATACATATATGTCGCATCAAGGCTGGCCAATAGATGCAAACCATCGGGAAGTCAGGATGATATTCCCTTAGGTTAAGACATCGTATGTGGGCAGGTCGGTGGGTAGAATCGTGCAAATGAAATCACAAAAATTATTCGATACACTGGCTTTATTTTAAATAGTCACAGTTACAATCTTGCTTACTAATATTACTGATCGACACTGATTTAACGACGTCTTAGCTCTAAGGCTTTCAGTACTCAACTGCTCTATTCTTCTGTTCCCCCCACGCAAGTGGTTAGGAAAAGCGCGCCAATGCGTAGTTATTCTTGCTTTGCCGCCAGATGTTGTGCTTGCGATTTGTTTTGACGTCCGTACTATTGACTAAGCCCGACATATAATATTGCCGCGTTAGTAAGTTAACCCAGGTTGCCGCAAGCGGGTATTTGAATAGATCGTTTATTTTACAAATTCTATTTTTATCAAATGGCTTTGTGCTTTTAAAATATTCTTGAAACAATTTTACTCATAAGACACACAATAGCATATCTCCAAGGTAAGGTAAGGTTTAAGACTACGCGGTGGTATAAGTGGATGAAGGCACAAAAGTACAAAGTATCTCAAAAGTATAAAACATAGTAGGTGGTGGCTATATAACCACAAGCCGGTAACCAAAATCACGAAATTCCTAATCATAATATTCTAAACCAAGCAAATATCGTGTAAGGCAATCAAAGAAAATTCTCAGAAACAGCAAGTTCTAATAAAGACAGTGGTAATTAAATAATTTCATGTATGTATCTAATGAACTTTATTTATCCGTCGGCCTAGCCTGGTGTTTGTTATGGAAATCTTACGACCCTGTACCAAGGTTTCGTGTCCAATAATATCACAAAGACTTTGGTTCAAACTAATGCGGAAAATTATAAAGCTATCCTTTGAAATGAATGTTTAGGGTGTTTTCTGAGAGATTTCAATTCGTTTATTGAAGAATTTATCAAACTACGTAGTAGTCGAAAATTCGAAGCAAAACTAAAATACTCAGAATCCAGAAATATTAATGAAAACGTCAACCTCAGCAGACGTAGGTATAATAAGGTTTTTCCGTGAAATGGATGGACATACATATTTACAACATAAGGTACAGAATACCGAGTCCAAAAATATCTTAACAAGACGTCCAATAAAACTGACTATCCCGATATTGCGTATCGTTCCACCATCTTGGTAGAGAGGCCTGAACCTAATTATGGCGACGCTCATTTTGGCGCGAAAATGTGACAGTTCGTTAGATGCCGACCGCATCTTGGCGGGAAATGGAATTGTTAGGTTATAAGAGAAATAAGTTTATACTCGCAGACGCTTTAGCTGATCCTTGTTATTTCTTGTTTTCGTAAATGGGAAGCGTAATGTAGAAATTTAGTAATGTGTACTGTGTATCTTGGAGCAGAATATTAAGTTATTTTGTTTGTGATAATGAATGAAACTGTCATGTTAATGTATTTATCACACTGCTTGCTGTAGTATAAAACGTGACGAATGTTTGTACATAATATTTTGATTGTAAACACAACGTTTCATTTTAACAAAAACAATGAAAACGGAGTCAGTAAACATAATCACTTCTGCACAAAAAGGCGGCGCGCGGGAAAATGTTAAATACAAAACAAAAATCAAACTAAGCCAGGTAGCGACAAGACGATATTTTAAATTAAAACAAGATTAAAACAGAAAAAAGAAATAGGTATTTGGCTGTGAAATAAGTAATCTCAAAACAGACAAAGACACTTGATGAAAAACTTGAACGAGATGAAAAATAAACATTGGAAATTAATTTTGTCGGCTTTGAAGTTTGTCATAATAATGAGAGATTTTGCCAAAATATCTACGAATGTAGCCGAGGGTTCCGAAATGTTAGATTACTTGCAGGGTTTGTCTTAATTTTGAAGATGAGGACTTTCCTGGTGATTTTATTTTGACATGAAAGGAAAACTGAAGTTTCTGAGACAAAAACGTGCGATATCTTGCAAAAAAAATAAAATCGTAGAAACTTTCTGGCTTTCTCATAATTTTATTCTTGCAAAGCACACAATTATGCTAATCAAAATAATAATAAAAACCTCTTGGTCAAATGGTATCGTTTAGACCCTCTAAATAAAACAACAGGAAAACACACAAAAACAAAAGTTACACTTCCATAAATCGTGTCAACAAACAAATAAAAACATGTCTTACCTGAAACCTGAAGGAAATTACGTGGAAAATAATGACGTTGACAATAATTTGACGCCTCCGAGATGTGTTGAGGGACCCTTTTCACACCCTTTATAAAAATCCCATGTCAGATGAACGCGGATTGGCTTATCCGAACCGTAAATATAACCGGGCGATACATGCTCGAATACAATACAATTTCTGCTTGAATATTTTCGGAATGGTTTTTAAATTGTTATGTGGTATTTTCGTGCTGAATAAAAATATTTTTTTCCAGCGTGTTTATATTACGTGATGAGAAGACCTGAATATCAGATAATTTGATACCAGTCCAAACAATCATTGGAACTGGATGTGCCTCGTAAACAACGAACGAATAGAAGATACTTTATTGGCACCAAAAAAGTTATAGTCGTAACAATCTATGAAGTCGGATTTCACAGCTATATTTTTTTAATTTATTTATTTCATCATCATCATCATATCAGCCTAAAGACGTCCACTCCGTCCCAAGCGTCGCCACATTGACTGGTCCCGTGCTTGCAACCAGCGTATCCCCGCAACCTTCACCAGGTCATCGGTCCACCTGGTGGGAAGCCTTCCAACGCAACGTCTTCCGGTTCGCGGTCGCCACTCCAGAACCTTTCTGCCCCATTGGCCATCCATTCTGCGAGCAATGTGCCCTGCCTACTGCCACTTAAGTTTGGCAATTCGCCGGGCTATGCCTGTAACCCTGGTTCTCTTGCGGATCTCTACATTTCTGATTCGATCACAAAAGGAAACGCCGAGCTTAGCCCTCTCCATTTCCCTTTGAGTGACTGTAAGCTTTCTGATAAGGCCCATTGTAAGCGACCACGTCTCAGAGCTATATGTCATCACTGGAAATAGTTCGTCGTTCGTCTTGAGACACTGTGGTAAGTTGGACGAGAAGATACCGCGCAACTGCCCGATATTTACTTATTTTATTTATAAGCCCTTATATTCTGAATTTCCTGTGTTTTTAAAGCATATTTCTTAACTCAGCATGCCTCTTGGCAAATGCTTCCTCTAACTGTTTCCATTGTATTATATCTCGAGCCACTCTCCTCCTGTTAGGGACCGCTCTAAGTCTTATCTCATCCTCCAAACTCCTTACTGGTTTTCCCCTGATCCGTTTACCATTTCTGGGATATCATTCCGTAATTATTTTGTTCCATCTCTCCTCTTTTGTTCTCCACTTCGCCACTTTTGCTGATCAATTCTGGTGAAGATGTCCGTCACTTTTGTTTTGGCTCTTAGTTCTTTATTTACTTCACTTCACTTATTCAGTCACTCTTACATTTCCCTGCCATACTTCGTTCCAATGATCTTTGACGGTACTGCAGTTTATTTACGTGGTATTTTGTGAGTGCCCATGTTTCACCCGTACGAAATACAAGGTAAAATACAGGTATTGTAGACTTTTCGTTTAATAGAAATGGTCTAGGAAATTAACACAAGATTAGCCAGTGGATGGAGAAAATATTAGACGCTGAAAGAGGTCATAAAAAACTTAAAGCTAAAAATCTTAATAATAATTAAACTCGATGCTTACTAATGTTACTTGTTGTTATAGTGTATGGGTAACATAGTAATTAATTGGTATTATGAATTTGATTTTACGAGCTTTTATTTAACTTCCAATGTATGTAGTACCTATACTCGTATATGTAAGTTTGTTCGGGTCAAATCTTCCAACTGAATTTTAAAGATGTTATCCTCCACCGATTAAGATGAAATTTTGCATACACATTTAGTTTGGATGACAATGCATGGTTAGCTAAGTGACGTCATTCTAAATCCAATATGGCTGACGGCCCAAGATGGCGGACTAGTTATTTATTGTGCACTGTCATGATATGGGTATCAAATGAAATATTAAGGTTATATAATAATGGTTTGCTGAAAAGAATACGAAAAAAGCTTTTTTGAAAAAAGATTTTTTCATCACACTTGCACGTAAACAGTATCTAAACATGTAGGTTAACTTGGCCGTAATGCCCCCTATAAAACCCTTGAGTTTTGTTTTTGTCATGAAACCATACCAAACCCAAACCCAAGGCCGGTAAATAATATTTTTTTGAATTTATAGCACAGCACGCAGGTCATGCAAGTTCAAGCAAGTAGTTTACACGCAATTGAAAAATTGTCTTAAAATGTTATCTAAACAGGAATTTCTTTGTAATCTCGCTACATGTTACTTAAATACTTAACTAATGTTCTTAATAATCGATTTTAATAGTTATTTGTATCAAAACATCGAAATTATTTAAAAAAAAATTACACTCCGTCGTGGCTGACTACCTACGTAAGAAAGTAGTTAGCCATGACTACCTTACCGTTTCTGAACGAAACATTTGTATAATCTGTGGTGTGGGCAAAAACTCGCCATCCGCTTAAAAAAATGTTCACGTATTTCGTAATAATAGCTGTGCTGACTTGTGTATTAAAGCTATAATCCATAATTATTACTCGCAAATGTAATGAAAAACATTGTATGTTTCACGGGCAGTACGGGAATTACGAACCTCGACCCAGAAAGCCTTCGACTTCGAGCTTCTACTAGAGCCTCGATCGTAATGCCTTACTTATCGCCCTTAATACACGATGTACTATTAATGACTAATTTATTTAAATTTCTTACGTACAAAGTTATCGCGGCATGTAAAATTAGAAAGGTCATTGGATTTCTTAGATTGTAACGATCACTTTACATTTACATTTTGAGATAAAAAAAAACAAATTAATGTATTTAATCACAAACAGCGGCTGATTTCAATTACAAAACTAAACAAAGTAATGTAATAAATCTTAACGTAACATTTATTTAGGCTGTATAAATAACTAGCTTCATCGCGCGACTTCACTCCTAAGCACTGAAATATTTTTAGTTAACAGTTGCCAAAGATTTGCTGGCTGGTAACGAAATTATTCGGACTTGTGAACTTTATCTTACTAGCAACAAAACCAATTTTATTTTATTAAAGTTTAGAGATGATACCGTAGCCTTTGACATTCAGACTAGTTTTTCTTTCAATTAATAAAATAATTTTCGTAATCAAGTTAGTACCTGCTTTCAGAGAGTACCTTCATTATCTTTTTTAGGGTTCCGTACCCGCCGGGTCAAAACGAAGTTCAATTGCTTTCTCTCATGTATCTGTCTGTCTGTCTGTCGTCACAAAATTTTCTTCCGAAGAATTTTTAACTTCCCATTAACCTATGAACTTGAAATTTGGTGATAATATTCATTATTACATTTTTTTTTTCTAATAAATACCAATATATTGATAAATATGATTTTTTCTTTGGAACGGAAACCTAAATGTGCTATGTCCAACTCGGACTTGGCTGGTTTTTATAATAATGCTAGTTTTCTACCGTGGCTCCGCTGGTGTGGCCTATTCCAAAGCTACCGTGCATTTGCCGGGGGTTAAATTGGCCTTGGCAGTTAGGATTATATAGTTGCATTTACAGACAGATTTTTTTAAATTGGTTTCCCTACATACAAACAAACAATTTCATCTCTTTATAATAGTAGCTTTACAAACATTGTAAATATTATTTGAAACGTTACAAATGTGAAATATTATTTTATTCACGTTCACAAACTGTCACATAAGTTTGGAACACACCTGTGGAGGAATGAATAGATTCGCAAAAGATTTGAAAGTTACATTCAAATTCAATTCTTGTATTCTCCAAAGCTAAAGATAAACAGTTTGAAATTGAATTACAGTGAAGCTCTTAAAATAAATGTTATGTTATACATTTTGGCAAGTATATATTTGCTGGAGAATCATCACTTCAAAGTTGTCTATGCTAATGCTTAGCAATAAATTATCTAAAATCTTTTGTTTGTATTATTGATACAGCCAATTTCTGAATTGATTATTTGACGTAAAGTACTTGCTGATTTCGATGTTAGCATACTTATGCGTAACTTAAACTTTGTTGCGATTTTTCTTTTCAATGTTTTCTTAAACAGTGAAGTTTACACACTCAAAATTTAAGTTTTATCGATCATAATTGACAGATAGCTTACTCATACTAAGGACCACAAAATATCCCAATAGGTCGAAGTGTCCGAGTTTTTCTCGGCCCCTCCACTATATAAGATATCCCATACACATACAACTGGCTCGCGTTTGTCCACTACCTCACCTGGTGGTAAGCGATGATATGGTCAACGATGGAGCATGTTTACCTTAAAGAAACCATTTCACTCCAAATTAAGAACATAATACCAGAGCACCAGTTTGGTTTTCGAGAAAAACACTGTACTATTGATCAAGAACATAGGATCACAAACGTATTAGAAAACGTCCTTGAAGACAAGAAAGTAAGTTCTACTGTATTTCTAGACGTGGCGCAAGCGTTCGACAAAGTATGGCATGAAGGCCTTATACATAAATTGCAGAGCCTGTTACCTAAGCAATTTGCAGATATATTAGAGTCCTACGTTCTAAACAGAGTTTTTAGAATAAAACAAGAAGATGCCTACTCAGAACTGAAACAAATAAAAGTTGGCGTACCGCAAGGAAGTGTTTTCTGTACCTACACACTTCCTCGAAAACGCCCAAAGACATTTCAATAATTCTTCATCCCCATACAGAAAAATGTTTAACAAATGTAAGAGAATATCTCTAAATAATTCATGACCTGAACGAACAGCAACATTTAATAATAAGCTTCCATTACTTACCAAAACATAAATACATACAAAATGTACAGTCGGCAAAACGAACGTATACAGGCGTCAAATAACATAAAGTCAAAGTTAAATTATTTATTTCAATTGGGAACTGTTGAGCGTCAAAATTTTAATTCTACCATCCATACGGAAAAGTAGCTTGTTATGGACAAAGACAGATATCTATGTTTTTTTCACGCTACGCAAGCATAGGTATTATAATTGATTTGCCGATAGAGCATGCTTGTCTAGAAGTAATCTATTACAGTTACACAAAGCTCTAGCAGGGATTCCACTACTTAGCTGTACGCACGATGAAATTATCGTCGACCACATCATCGCTTACCATCAGGTGAGATAGTGGTCAATCGCGAGCCAAGCGTTAAATTAAAAAAAAAATATAAATATTATTCACAAAACCTTTAGGGCGTGTGGTTAGGATGATGATTTACACCATAAATTACACTCTTTTATTTTTTTATTAGTGTTACTAATGTTTAGTTTTGAAAAAGTAAATCAACATATTATGCACAGACGATCAAATTAGCTAGACCTCATGTCTAGCGTGAGCTAATTTGATCGTCTGTTTAAAAGGCTGAGTGGTAACCATTTTCTCTTGTCGACTGTACCTAAATATACGTTGGAATGCGTAGACAGTTTCTGTGTATAGTAAATATTAATATTACTTTTATACAGTCTGAATCATGGCCGTAATATTATATGGAGACGTTATTTGCTTTTTTTGCTTAATTCATCATAACGAGGTAGGGTTGTCGCTTCTGTTTGAAGTACCGAAACCAAGTTTTTTTACAGAAATCTTATTAAATGATTGTGTATTTTTTTTTCTATAATAAAAAGTATTAATTTGGTTACTTGCGGTATATTTGAGATAACTGTTATTTTGTATCTGGTAAAAGCCGTTAAAATATTAACGCCGATAAAAATAGACTTCCGAAACGAAAATTATTTTTACTTTTCGGCGTTTTTTTTTTTATCTCGTGGAAGTCGGTTATTTTTATGTTTAAAAGATTTCATTTTTCTCTTTTTAATTTTATTACACCATTACTAAATAATGAGCAAGTTAAAGGTAAGGTACCTAAGAGATTGACAAAATACCCAATAACTGAAATCGTGCTGTTTTTCGTTAAGTAGTTCGGTTTTATATTCGATATCTTGAAAACTGCTAAAACGTTTTTGATGAAACTTGCACTCTTCCATAAGTTGAGACATACCTAATTTAATAAAAAAGAATGATCACGATCCGATTTCAAGTTTCCGCGATATGCGTGGACAAACATGGAGTTTCGCATCAACCTAATTGCAAATTAAATTATGTGATAATTAATGCTACTGTGTAAACTTTGATGTAACCATTTTTAAACAGTGCCAATAAATTATTATGATTATGATTACTTATGAAATTTGGCACATATATTTAGAAGCCCAAATAAAGTAATATAAGTAAATATTGTGCAATGCCAACAATATTAAATACATACGTATCAAATTGATAACCTCCTGTTTTTAGAAGTCGGTAAAAAATATGAATATAAGATAGGTTGCATTCCCGAAGGGGGGGGAGCTGAAAATATCTGCCTAACTCTGTCATTTATAGATCATTAACAGTCATCTCGGATAGAAGCCAGAAAATCTGACAGTCAAGGGTAGTGTTACCCAGTTACTGGCAATGTGGAGGTCAGATAAGGCAGTACATTTAAATATAAGTTAAGATAATTTATTTGCGTAAAACATGGTATAATTAGAAAAAAAGAAAGAAAGAAAAGAACGTTTATTTGCGCCAGGCGCGACGCATACCATAAAAAAACAAAACAAGTACAAAGTATGCGTCACAACCACGCAAAACGGTCATCGCTCAGCATAATGCTGAGACTCTGCGCAAGTCAGAGCCACAACGTTGGTTTTCAGCGATAGCCGGTGTCGATTGGGTGACGTCGAAACATTGAAACCTTAACGGCAAGTGACGGAGCGAACATGTTCCATTTACAAATAAAATCAACAAATAAATGAGGAAAAGCAAATACGTAACAAGTGTCCAAGACAAAAATTCAGTCTTTATAGTTATAGATTAAAACTTATACGAGTATATAGTAAATATATATAGTAACAGATATAGTAAATATTATATAAAATAAAAATCGGTAGGTTGGATTGTAAAAAATTAGTTTCTGGTAGGTAAGAATAGAAAAATATATATATATTAAGGCACTACAGCTCCCACGGACTGGTGACACAGGTGGCAACGAGAGCAGTAAAACGGATGACATAGATGGAAAGGGTAAATACTGTAGGCATTTTATAAAATTGACACATTACCTGTAACCATATCCAATTTCCGTTGGGCATCTATAAGATATTGCCGCAAACGTGATCTGAAAGTATGGATGGTGCCTAGCACTCTTATTGGTGGTGGCATATTATTCCACACCTTGGATGCAGCGTATCGAAATCTGCCACTAAAAGCTGCTGTCCTATGAGACTGAGTTGAGAACTGCTGAGCACAAAACCTGGGCGCGCATTCCCGTCTACTAGCCATCCAACTTATCCAACAACTAGAGGACGCCTCGCGGTTTCACCCGCGTAGTTCCCGTTGCCGTGGGAATACAGGGATAAAAAGTAGCCTATGTCACCCGGGGATAGAGTAGCTTCCCAACGGTGAAAGAAATTTTGAAATCCTTTTGAGCCTATTCGGTACAAACAAACAAACAAACAAAAAAATCTTTCCTCTTTATAATATTGGTATAGATTAGGTGTTATAATAGATCATAATGTGTTGCTTAAAATTAAACAATTAAACAATTTTGAATTTGCATACATTATAAATAGGGATGTTTCCTGGATAGAAAAATTATAATTCTATTTAGTCTGTCAGTGAGATTATCAAATAATATTAGACAAATATTTTTTGCTTTACCAAATCAATAAAAAATTACAAAGATAAAGTGCATCAAAGTTCAGGAGTGGGGGTTTATGACGTTACTATGTCAGTATAAAGTGTACTAACGGCGTGACGTCACACGATATTTCAACGTATTATATCGTTTACGTGTCAAAAGAAAATACGTATCCAATATTTTTATTAATCTACCTGACGGACCAAAAACCTAGTTTTCAGTTAACATCCCTAATTATGTTCAAACAAAATTCTAAATATTAGATAAACTATTTTCATTCAGCCATTTATATAATTTAATTTCGAATAACCTGCAATTTAATATTTTTTATACATTAGATAATTTATTATAAACCTGCACACACATAGGCTGACAACTTTTATTATATTTTACTAATCTAGGGAGCTCATCTAGTACAAATCTGTATTGATCACGGTGGCTTCGAGAACATAATGCCCTCTGCTGTTTTGAACAATTCTTTATATTTTCTAACAAACATACATGCTTCTTACAAATATAATGAAGGAAGCAGTAGCAAACTAAGAAAAGGTAAAATATTGGTATTCGGCTTGATCCGGGTTAGTCTGGAAGTTGACCCTAACATAGTTAGCAAAAAGCAATGCTGATTGACCTAAAACAACGCAATGATAATTTGAGGTGCCAACCCTGAGCGCAGCCAATCAATTGAGCGAATCACATCGTCGGCCATTCTGTCGACTCGCTAACTATAAAACAACACAATCGTGACTGTTACAGATATACTGCGGCATTCCGGGTTTTGTATCAAATTTTTAATATACTTACAATGGTAGTTTTTGCCTGCGGAATCGTCAGCAAGAATGTCGAAAATTATCCAATTAAATCTAGGTCACGATCTACACGTGCACATAGGTGCGTTGTCGTTAGAGCGTGGCTGATCGATTAAATGATTGATTCTTTCTTTCTTTCTAAAGATACAACCTTAAGCATTTGTAGTATTCGTTAAATTGATTAGGCATAAACCAGCATAAAAATTAAGGTTTCTGTTTGTCAAATAAAAGTACTCATATTAAATTTATCTACAAATTTCGTAGCGCTTTGGTTACATGCTACAACAGCGTAGCAGGCGTAGCTCGTAGCAATCTCGTAGCACTCCAAGACTTATACCACAGATTAGAGAGAATACTATACGAGGAGCTCGTGGCTAAATAATAACAGCCGCACGTGTCGATCTACAAGGTTAAGCAACGCTTGACGAGGTCGATCCGTGGATGGGTGACCATTTCAAAATACCGAGTTTCCTCCGTGACTCGGAATGCACGTTAAGCCGTTGGTCCCGGCTGTCATTTGAAGATCTTTGACAGTCGTTATGAGTAGTCAGAAGCTTGAGATCTGACACCAGTCTAGCCAAGGGGTACCGTTGTTACCCAGTTACTGGGTTGTGGAGGTCAGATAGGCAGTCGCTCCATGTAAAACGCTGGTACTCAGCTGAATCCGGTTAGACTGGAAGCCGACCCCAATATAGTTGGGAAAAAAGGCTAGGCAGATGAGAGAGAATTCTATACTTTCATTATTTTGTGGTTTGTTAAGACCCAGTTTCTCAGGCGCTTGTTTCACTTCGAATCAGCTGACAATTTGTCAGAAATTATCCAACCGTCAGTTGTCAACTCTTTGTTTTGGGTTCCTCGAAGTTGCATCATCGAAAAATTACATAATCGCTTGTTACATTGAATAATATGTATTAACTTATTTCGGTTGGCTACCCTAGCAGTATTCATTCGCTTTATTCACTACTATGACGTAATCAGTAACTATAAATAGAATTTTATCTTGAGCGGCCGGGTTGGTGAAGCCGCCAAGTTAAACAAATCGTACCAAGGATGGTTTTTGGATGCACCACTTTTTTTTGGTGTGCTTGTTTTTGAGTAGGTGACCCCGCACAGATTAAGCAACACTTACCAAGGTAAGCCGTTGAACGAGTGACCACTTTTTTTGTTTCGTTTGTTTTTGGATGGCTGACCCCGTCAGGGTAATCAACGTTTATCAAGGTCAGTCTTTGGATGGGTGACCACTTTTTGTTAGTTTGCTTGTTTTTGGATAGGTGACTCAGACAGGGTAAGCAACACGGACCAAGGTCAGTCTTTGGATGGGTGACCACATTTTTTTAGTTAGCTTCTTTTTAGATGGGTTACCCCGCCAGGGTAAGCAACACTTACCAAGGTCAGTCTTAGGATGGGTGACCACTTTTTGTTGGTTCGCTTGTTTTTGGATGTCAACCGGACAAATTGTCACACTTGATTTCAAGAAACTGAAAGTAGAATTAACCGCCGATTATTCGTCGATTACATTAACAGCCCGATAATTTATTTATTTAATACTTTAAGCACACAAATGTACAGAGGCGGACTTAATATCGGATAATCGAGTGTTGAGAAACCGGGTGTAAGTGAATTCGTTTTATTCCTGGTTAGTATTTTGATATTGTATGTAATGTTTGGTGTGTTATTGTTTGCTGATTTGCGATTTGAGACAAAGCCTATGATGAGGGAGACGATAACGCTGTTGATGTTGCTGAATTCTGGTCAAAACATTTTAAATTTTGGAAGAAGAAGCCTAGAATGTGTGTTATTTGCATCACAATTTCAGTTTTTCTCACGATGTTTTCTTCACCAGTGATATTGAGAGATAAATTTGCTAAGTTCATAATGAAAAAGTCACATCACTCTTCCCTACCCACTTCTTCGAGACTGACGAGCAGACTTGAAAAAGCCTGTAGCGTTTAAATATTATGACGTGTTTCTTCAACTTCGCTTCTTCTAAGTTTATCTTGGACATCGCTGACAACGGTGCAGGAAAACATCGTGAGTAAACTAGACTTTCAGCTTCGATTCGAGCAAGCGTGGTGAATAATGCTCGTGTCTTCTATGTTTGAGAAGAGGCCTTTGCCCTGCAGTGGGACAGTAACGGGCTGGTATTATTATTATCAATACATATATTTATTATCTCAAGTTCTCGATAATGCTCCCCCATATGCTAATGAATGGGTGGAAGCCCGAGCACACAGTATCACTGAATGCAGATGTTTTCCTATTGAAAAACAAACAGTATAAAATATCTCGGAATACAAGTAGACGACCAGTTAAACTTCCACCACCACGTAAAAACACTAAGCTCTAGAGTTAGGAAATTCATAACAGTTTTAAAGAAGTTACGCAGGGTGTGCGACTCGAGCTTTTTGTAAACAATCTATCTATCCCTGTGCCAGTCAGTAATACTGTTTATCAATCTGGGGCAGTACACAGAAAACATTTTTTTATTAAACCTAAAAAGTTTCCAACGGAGCAGCTATACAAGGGTTGTAAGGTTTTAACGTTTCGACAACTTTATATTAGGAGGGTTCTGCTTTTAGGCCATAAAGGCTCAACGTACGACCTGGAAAGACTGAAAAACAAACGTAGGAAGGACATAGTCTTTGGTTTGAAACCGAATTTCTACAGGAGACAACCGTGCTACATGGGTCCATACCTATTGTTTGACCGCGAGTTTTACCCTACGCTCGATAGATGGCGTAGTGCCATTTTTGTATTATTTCTGAATCGCGCAGTTAAGAATCTCCGCGAATATTATATATGGTTTAGAACAAAATATTTTTTTTGTACCCGCTTTGGAAAGAAGTTGTTTCATTAACACTAAAGTCCTCGGGCAGTTGTCGAGTGCCTAACATTTGGTCCTATCGAGTCGGATCGCGAAAAGTGAAATCGCGTCGACAAGTGAAGTGACAGTTTTGTGACGTTTGGTGAGGCATAGAAACCAGTGGTGGATCGCCCTGAAGTGCCTGTAAATCACCGGAGTGTGGTGATCAGCGTTTGCGGCCGGCTCCGCCAGCGGGCGCCACCAATATTGAGGCTCACTTCACGCGGCAACGGCGACAACAGCAGAGCGACGAGACATCAGCAACGTCATCAAGAGTGACGTCACGGACAGTGGCGACACTAGCAGCGGGTACCAGCAGTCACATCATCAAGAGTGACGACGACGCCAGCAGCGACGTGTTTGGGGAGGTTTGGCAAACAAGAATGTGAGTTACAATGTGTTTTATTATTTGGTAGACTCTTCAGTAAATTTATCAGTGAATTTTGAAGATCAACTTAGTGCAAATTACAAGTGTTTGAGACTTTTAAGATTTAGTAGTTAAGACTTAGAATAATTACAAATAAGGTGTTGTGACGGGAAATCTATGCCCGATTTTTTAAACACTTGTAAAAATTTACTGGTTTTGTTTATTGACATGCAGTTTTTCGTAAAAATTATATAGGTTTTGTTTATTAACTTGTAATTTTTCGTCGGTTGTATTGAATTGATTTTATTATTAGTTAAAATTTGGTAGCCTTTGTACATAATGGAATCCTTAAGTAAATTGCAATTAAACAACAAATCAATAATAGAAAAAGCTAGAGTTAACTTTAAAAAATCACCTAAGGATCGTCTCACACAAATTTACATTGAAACTAGAGTAGAATCATTAGAATGGGCGCATCATAGAAAAAGCAACCGACGAAGAATTGAAAAATAATGTTTATTTTACGGCAGAAACATATGATGTTACTGAAGAGTTGTACATAACCTATAAGTCTGAATTAAAAGAGCACTTACTTCAAACTAGTCCGCGCAAAAGTTCTTATCTCAGTAATGATAAACATTCTTCTAATCAAAAGAGTTCAAATGTGAAATTGCCACAAATCAGTTTGCCTACGTTTGCGGGGCTCTATTCTGAATGGGTTACGTACCGCGATTTATTTACGTCACTAATTCATAAAAATGATACACTGGATGACGTCCAAAAACTCCACTATTTAAAGAGTCATCTCTCAGGTGAAGCAGAAAAGTTGCTTCGACATATTCCTGTGACTGCGTCTAATTATAATGAGTGTTGGTCAATTCTAAACAAACGATTTGATAATAAAAGATTTTTAGCTAACTGTATGCTCAAACGGCTTGTCCATCAATCGTCGATTACCAAGGAATCGTCATCGAACGTTAAAACTCTGTTAGACACGACGGTTGATTGTTTGCATGGTTTACGCAGTCTAGGGATTGATGTCAGCTCATGGGATGCAATTGTTGTATACTTAGGCTCCGAAAAATTAGATACCGAGTCCCGTAAATTGTGGGAATTAAGAATTAGCTCAAGTCCTAATGATGACTTACCTACGTTTGACAAGTTCAAAACTTTTATGGAGTCTAGGTTTAGAGCCTTAGAATATTTAGATCCTAAAGCAAATAAGCAGAATAGTGCTCGTGACAATAATGCCAAATCTTTTCATGTCGCTTCTCAAAGTTGTATATTATGTTCTGGAGATCATAAATTGTGTCATTGTAAAACATTTGCCACGAAAAATTGTGACGAACGTCGGGAGTTTGCACGAGTCAGTAAGCTTTGTTACAATTGTCTAGGAACAAACCATTCCGTCTATTCTTGTCGTCAGCATACTAAATGTCACGTTTGTAAAAAGAAACACCACACACTACTTCACCCAATATCAACTGCCAATACTGCTGAAATTGTTGATGGTTCAGCAGAAACGAAGATGGTGGCGGCTAACGCAGTCACCTCTTCCAGTCAAAGCGATACCAAACCCATTTGTTGTTTTGCGGATGTGCACAACCACGGTCTGTTAGCCACAGCCCTGGTCAATGTTGAGTCAAGAACTGGTACTGCTGTTGTTTTAAGAGCTCTGATGGATCAGGGCTCTCAAGTCTCTTTCATCACAGAGGCCGCAGTACAGTTGCTCGGACTAAGGAAACTACCTGCTCGCACAGACATATTTCGACTAGGCGATGACGAGGGAAACTCAATGCCCTCTAAGTGGATAGTGCGATTCAAATTGCAATCACGTCTAGATCCCACCTTTATTTTGTATCTCGATGCTTATGTGTTGAACAAACTCACGTCCCATCTTCCCGAGAAGAAAATCATGCAGGTATCGGCTTCGTTCTCGTCCTTAAAATTAGCTGATCCGACCTTTGATACGCCAGGGAAAATTGATTTACTGTTGAGTACGCGTTTGGTCGGAGAAATTTTATTGGATGGTTTAGTCAAGGGTCCGCCGGGATCGCCAATCGCCCAGAAGACTCAATTGGGCTGGATCTTGTCTGGTGAGATCCCATCGTCGGCCATCTCTAGGCCAGTGTGTTATCATACTGTAGTACAGTCAGCGGATGTTAATGACCTTTTGCGTAAATTTTGGGAGTTGCAGTCTGATCTCAGTTCGTAGTGTTATTTTGACTGAAGAAGAACAAAAATGCGAGGATTTCTACTCTAAAACCACCAAGCGCGACGCAACCGGTAGGTATGTTGTAAAACTACCATTCAAAACCGATTCGCCCAGTTGCACGTTTGGGGGATCAGAGGTCATTGCCCGTAGGCGCTTTATCAGCCTAGAGAAAAGATTATTGAAGGAACCGGAACTTAGGGCACAGTATAGTGCAGTCATAAATGAATACATTCAAATGGGACATGCTGAAGTTGTCCCTCAAACAGAATTAGGTAAGGATGCGTTCTACCTACCACATCACGCGGTGGTGCGCGAGGATAAAAGCACCACTAAGGTTAGGGTCGTCTTTGACGCTTCATGTTCAGGCCATAATGGTGTAGCATTAAATACAGATTTAATGGTTGGCCCAACCATACAACCTGATCTGCGTCAAACCATTATGCGTTGGCGCTGTCACCCCATAAGTTTGGTTGCAGACATCGAGAAAATGTACCGTCAGGTCAAGGTTGCAAATGAGGACGCTGATTATCAGCGCATTTTGTGGCGTGATAATCCAAACGATGAACTGAAGCATATTCGGTTATTGCGTATTACTTTTGGAACGTCCTCTGCGCCTTATCTATCGGTCCGGTCTCTACAGCAGCTAGCTCGTGACGAAGGAAGTGATTTTCCTCTAGTGGCAAACAGGGACTCTGTTTGCCACTAGAGGAAAATCACTTACATCGTTCTATGTCAACGATCTGTTGACAGGTTGTCAGTCTGTCACTGAAGGGGAACTTATTTATCAACAGCTGAATCAATTGTTAGCTCGTGGAGGCTTCAAGCTTCAAAAGTGGTCCAGCAGCAGTGACGAATTGTTAACCAAAATGGACGAGGATACTGCTAGGCAGGATAATCTGCATCTTAAGATGGATACACTTACAAAAAATTTAGGATTAACTTATCAGAAGAAGTTAGATGAGTTTAGATACACTGTACAACTTCCCCCGCCCGAAACTCCCATAACCAAGCGAAAGGTGATATCTGACATAGCTCGCTTATTTGACCCTCTTGGCTGGCTTGCACCGGTGAACTATCACAGCCAAGGTGTTTATTCAACGCCTGTGGTTAGCAGGATCTGAATGGGACGATGTAGTTCCAGATCACCTGTTGAAGGAATGGCTTAGTTACAGAAACAACCTAAACCATCTTAGGGACTTCCGTCTGCCACGGTGGATTCACACGAGTCAACATGACGTCTTACTAGAATTGCACGGGTTTTCTGACGCATCTAATGTCGCTTACGCAGCCGCTGTCTATGTTCAGTGTATTGATGCTAATGGTCGAGTTCATGTTAGTCTAGTTGCAGCTAAGACCAAGGTGGCCCCTGTCAAACAGGTATCCATACCTCGTTTAGAGTTATGTGGCGCCTTGCTGCTTTCAAACCTTCTTCTTGAAGTTTCCGTCACCTTGGGTATTAGTAAAGAACACATACATGCCTGGACTGACTCGACAGTGGTGCTCGCCTGGTTGAGCAGCCACCCCAGCCGCTGGAAGACATTCGCAGGCAACAGAGTGTCTGAAATACTTACCATTATGGATAGCAGTCAGTGGTCACACGTCCAGTCTACTGACAATCCGGCAGACAACGCATCGCGTGGCGTAATCCTTCCGAGTGCGCTGACCTAGAGTTATGGACACAGGGACCTAGTTGGCTCAAAAATAAAGAAATTAATTATAGTAGAAGAGAAATTAAAGAAACTAACCTAGAGGAGAATAAATCAGTAGTAGCATGCAACACAGTAGTGAAAGAAACGAGTGAGGATTTTATAATTTCAAAATATTCTTCTCTTAGAAAACTTACCAGAATAGTAGCTTATTGTACAAGGTTCTTAAGGTTTAAAAATAAAAAATTTAATTTTCTAACACATTCTGAAATTCAAGGGGCTTTACTTACCTGCATTAAATTATGTCAAGAGGAACATTTTGGATCTGAAATAGATAGTTTAAAAATAAAGGGAGAAATAAATAAAAGGGGAGTACTTACTTCGCTCAATCCTTACCTGGATCAGGAACAGATTTTGAGAGTTGGTGGTAGGTTACACAGGGCCAACATTCACGAAGACTCGAAGCATCGTATAATTCTTCCTCGTAAATCACATTTAACCCACCTCCTGATAGCTGACGCTCATGAACGCACGTTGCACGGTGGGCCTCAGTTAGTTCTTAATTATTTACGATCTAAATATTGGATAATAAATGCAAAGGGTATCGTTAGACTATACGTTCGCAAATGTGTTGTTTGCATCCGTCATTCCGCTCGATCTGTACATCCTTTAATGGGGTCATTGCCCTCTGCCAGGGTCAATGCTAGCCGACCTTTCTTTAGAAGTGGCGTGGACTATGCAGGTCCTATTAGAATACGTCCTACCAAGAGTCGGGGTAATCACTCCACCAAAGGTTACATATGTTTGTTCGTGTGTATCGGGCCATACATTTAGAAGTTGTCAGTGACATGACTTCCCAAGCTTTTTTAGCAGCCCTTAAGCGCTTTACAGCGAGAAGAGGCCATTGTGGTGAGATGTGGAGTGATAACGGCACTACCTTTGTTGGAGCTAACAAAGAATTGAAGGCGTTGTTCAACCACGAAAAGTCTGACATAGCAACTGATATTGCCGATTGCTTAGCATCCAACGGAACAACCTGGAGCTTCATTCCACCTCACTCTCCGAATTTCGGTGGACTTTGGGAGGCTGGAGTGAAGTCAACCAAACACCATCTTAAAAGAGTGGTTGGTACAAGCACACTCACTTTTGAGGAACTGACAACAGTGCTTGCCCAAATAGAAGCCTGTTTAAACTCCAGGCCTATTTCCACTATAAGCACTAACCCAGAAGATCCATGCCCATTAACACCAGGTCATTTTCTAGTAGGCGAGCCGTTGCTTCTCGTACCCGAAATTAATTTTGAGAATTCTAATATTGGTACCTTGAGAAGATGGCAGTTGACTCAACGCATGGTTCAGGATTTCTGGCGTAGGTGGTCGCGTGAATATCTGGTTCAATTTCACCAAAGGAACAAATGGGCACATCAAACCGTAGAACCTAACTTGGGTGACGTAGTATTGGTCATGGAAGATGATCTTCCACCTGCAAGATGGCTCTACGGTCTCATTACCGAAAAGCATACTGGCTCGGACAACATCACAAGAGTGGTTACATTGCGCTGTAAAGGTTCTATGATTAAAAGACCTGTGTCGAAGTTAATGGTGCTTCCTATCACCACATAAATATTAAGTATAATTTTGTTCACTTTGAATTAATGCTAAGGATTCATTAATTGTTGTTATGTTACCATTTAAGTTTAACATTTAGATTTTTTTTTGGTTTAGTTTTTATTTTGTCGTTGTTTACATACAGTCCACTATTGTTTTCACTTCCCGCCAATTCTTGTGTTTTATTTCATGGTGGGCGGTCAAATTAGTTTTTTGTTAGATTTAAACTAAGTTCTGGACATTCTGTCCATGGTGGGCGGGATGTTTGACCGCGAGTTTTACCCTACGCTCGATAGATGGCGTAGTGCCAATTTTGTATTATTTCTGAATCGCGCAGTTAAGAATCGCCGCGAATATTATATATGGTTTAGAACAAAATAAGTTTCTTGTACTCGCTTTGGAAAGAAGTTGTTTCATTTACACTAAAGTCCTCGGGCAGTTGTCGAGTGCCTAACACCTATATAATAAAGTAAGTAAAAATAAACAGTTACATAACTTACCGTTAAAAAAACAAAAACTTACCATAGATAAATTCCTTCTCTCTCAAAATTATGTAAACACTGAAAATTTAATAAAAACGTATATAAAGTATAAAAAAAAACAAATAATTATAAAACCAGTCAAGCCATCCCACACGCAAACACCTACACACCCCCACACACAAACACATCTGTTAAAAGTGTTTTATCATACATGTGATATCTATATCTGTACCAAATTTCATCCATATCCGTTCAGCCGTTCTGACGTGATTGAGTAACATGCAGCAAGCCAAGCCAAGCAGATTGATTGATTTATATATTGTACTAGCTTCCGCCAGCGGCCCAAATTATCCCGAAGGAACATATTCAAGGGACAAAAAGTATCCTAAGAGCAATAAAAAAAAGTATGTGTGTTTAAATGTACCTATTATTTATTTATGTATGCTTTATTGTACACCAGAAAATACAGGAACAAAAGAAACTAAAAAATATACAACTGGCGGCCTAATCGCTTTCCGCGATCTCTTCCAGGCAACCTGGAACCTTTATTGTGGTGAGGAATACATCATTATCTTATCTTATATTATTCCTGACTATAATCAAAGATACTATTATACTAGCATAGAGATGCCTTATCCCATTCAAAAAAACCGTGCCGACGACGTAGTGTTTTTGGCAGACTAAAGCGATTATTTTACTAAAAAGGTCGGTTCTCTCCCAAGCGATTGTTGATGTTAGCAGTGCCTTGTAAGTAAAATGGTTTACTCGGTTTTTGAATGTTTATTTATATGTTTTATAGTATCTCTTACATGTTTTTACGGTTTCAGTGAACTAAAATGTGTAACGATACAAATTTAAAATTGGAGCGGAATGCCTCAGAAATTGAAATCCGCGCCATCTATTGGAATTAATTTTAAATGATCCGTTCAAATAATCTTTGAAATGTGAATTAAGAGCCCAATATTCCATAATTTTGTGCTTAGAAGTGTTGATTAAACAAGAAAATACAATTTTTATGATCAATCCTAGAAAACGTTAATTTTACACAAAATTCAATAACAGATCAATGCATAGCGCGCCATCTAGTGGTATTAATTTTTAACCAAATTTTATTTCTTAGCGTTGGGACCACGTGCTCTATATCAGTGCCAAATGTCATCCAGATCCGATCAGCTGTTCTGGCGTGAAGAAGTAACAAACACACACAATCACAAACTTTCGCCTTGTATACACACCTGTTCACTGTACAGTACTTCATTGCACCTGTTCTAAACATTTCTACTATACATAGTTTCTGGATGATCCCAACTCCAATAGTAACTATATCGATTAGCCGCTCAGTTTATTTTGGCAACATAACTAGTGCTCAAAGTTTCCAAGTTGCAACATCCAAAACTGTTACGCAACCCTGGGATACAACTTTCTAGTGCTTACTACGTACTAAGTTAAATGTAGCTTGTAATCGTACAACAAATATATCAGAAAATCCACTTCGATAAAATCAAACAGATACTATTTATATATTACCATTATATATTATATGTATGTATGTACGCTTTTTCCTATGTGGCGTTCTAGAGACCAAACGCGTTGGCCGATATGGATGATTCTTATTGCAATAGATTCGTCTTAACCTTGCGAGTGTCACTGGCTACATTCAAATTGGAAAATAGAAAAATGGCGTATTTTGGGCGCCATATTGTGAGAGCTCAATTTTTTTTCCATACCCATCGTTGGGGTATCAAAATAAAAATATAATAACACTTATAAAATATGTTTAAATGTACCTAATTCAAAAAAAAATGGCAATCAAAAAGTCATAAATGAAAAAAGTTAATACAAAAAATAAAACATCCCGACTGATTTAGAAACGAACTAAAAATAAGTAAACAAGAAGACAATCATGCTGTGCAGTTGGAGGACACATCTGAGGTTTTGATCTGCCAGCTCGCAAATATGTATCCTCCGACTGCACAGCATGATTTTCTTCTTGTATAACTCTTTTTAGTCGCTTCTTAAGCAGTCGGGTTTTTGATTTTTGTATTAACTTTTTTATTTACATGGAGCGACTGCCAGTCTGATAACACGATACACCTCGGCAGGACTGGTTTGGTTTTTGCCTACCCTTAACGAATTTCAAAGATCTACAAAGGACACCGGGTAACAAAGGCTGCTATGCAGCTTGCTTTTTAAGGCAAGGATCATGATCTTTCTTCCCTTATCCCATGTTACTTGGGGTCGGCGCAACACGTTTTCTTCGTCCATATCGTCCTGTCCCCTGTCACGCCATCACTGACTCCATTTTCTTTAATATCACTCCTCACACAGTCCATCCATCTTTTCTATGACCTTCTTCTCCCTCTCCATCCATCCACATTTATATTCATAACTCTTTTAGTAACATGCGTTTCATCCCTCCTCTTCACATGACCATACCAGGACAAACGGTTTCTTTTCAACTTTTCTGCCACTGGCACCACTTTCAGACAAAGTAGGGTCTCGTTATACAATGAAGGGTCACCCATCAATGGAGCGACCTCGGCAAGCGTTTAACCCTGAAGCTCGATCCGCGGGGCTGTATACTGAGCCTGTTATAACTCAGATCAAAGGGCTTTACTTATACAAAGAAGATACGAACATTGGAATACAGAATACATCCGACTAACCGTCGATTTTCCAAACGGCACTTGATTTTAAGACTTTCTTTAGAGATTTTTTGTGTTGCCTCAATATAGATACCTCAAAGTGAAAGAGATATCATGAGTATTTAAAACCACTTATGAAACGTTGGAAAATTCAACCAATCCCACTAGATTCCCGATCGAAATGAAATAAAAATTCAACTATACTAGCATACTATTCAACTATACTTAATTTATCTCGAGAATATGGTCCTTCTGAACTTATTTATTTTGTGCTGTTAACTTTTGATGTTGTTTAGGCAGTAATTATAGTGTAATCACCTCTTCAGGGACTGTCTATCTATCTTCTTAATATTATAAAGTTTAGACGCATTTTGTCTTTCATTGTGATGACACGGTTGCTCAGTGTGTTGGCGATTTAAAACCATGAAATCCGACATCTCTAGAGATGTTTTATGTACCGAAAGTTACTGATATCCTAGATCAGATTAGGATCACGTCATCAACTTACTACAAGTTTTCTAAGTCTGTAACTGACTTCATTTTGAATTTGGATTTCGAATCAAACATTGGCCTAAAATATTTGTTCCAATAACCAACTGGTTTCACTTACATGCCAAGCATAACTTTTAACGACACGTCAACAATTCAGAATTATGTGGCGTAATATTGGAGGAAACACATTCTAAAAGACAATAACATACAGGGCTGTAATAAATATCGCTTTCGTTCATTTCCGATAAACGGGCAACACTGAGGCCGGCTGGTCAGTCACTAAATCAGTCATAATTACTGCTATAAATGTCGCGAGAGCGCGCGTTTTGGATGGCTAAGCTGGTATTGCCAGGTTATGAAACCAAATCTTCGGGATAAAAACTTAAATGTTAAGTGTTCTTTTTCACTGCTTTTTTGAACAAATATTGAAAGTACAAAATCTCGCGGCAATAAGCTATTTACTCTTCAATACTTTTTTTCTGGAAAATTTATCCTAGGTATGTCTTTCGAATTATAATCGTAGGACTTGATAAGGCGCTAATTATGAGCATGAAAGTTCTTGTACGCATTATTACCAGTTGAATTAAGTTACTTTTAGTCTCATGGCAAAAAGTATAGGTAACGTCAAAATTTTTACAAAAGAACAACACTTTAAAATCATTGTCAAACCTGCTTCATAAACAATGTCTTCATTACTGACGGTCGTGCCCATCTTGGAAAGCTTTGACGGAGTAATTGATGAACTGCTTCCAAGTCACTCTGTCTTCGGCTCTTCTCAGGGCAGTGGTCACCTCGAGTCCCGTAATCGCCCTGATCTGATCTGGTCTGAGCATCAAGTGGATGAGTGTTCGCGTAACCTTTTCCCATCCACTTTTTCTACAACAACCAGTATCACCAGGTTATCTGGTTGACTACGGGCGATGTGACCAAAGTAATTTTGTACTTTTTGGTAGCAGATTATGGAGAGAGGGGTTTAGATGTTTTACTGGTCCAGAATGGACTTATCTATGAGTTCTCCTCCAGAACCACATCTGGAAAGCCTTAATCTTTCTTCAATTCGTAGATGACATCTTCGTGTGATCTTCGTTCATGTGTGTGTGACAATGGATCAACCCCTAAATTACGTAGATATTTTAACATTTTATTATTAAATCTTCCGAAAATATCCCAATTATTTCCTCAACATCGCAGTTTCCAAAGCTGGCAACCCGCACTAACCCAGCGAATATCAGCGACAAATAAAACGCACGATATTGGCGCGATAAAACAAATTTTATTGTTGTTGTGAGCAATAATACTGTATCGCTGTTTGGTATTAAGGGTTCTTTCGGTACGTACTCGTGTCATTGTTGACCTTTAGAAGGTAAATGAGGTCATTTGTATGACATCTGTCTTATTGGTGTCAAGTAAAGAGGACGCGAGTGATGCGATCATCATTTTGACGTTCAAACTTTGAAAATAGAACGTTTTAGGTTCTTTTTGTAGAGTAAAATATTAGTTGCATTGTCATTTCAAAGGGTCCAAAACGATTCTTACAATTTAAAATAGACGTTTGGTGCGGGACTGCTGCGGTGCCGCAGCGGTGTTTGTCGTACTGCGCACTAACGGTTGATTTTTTTCATATTCAACCACCGACTCAATTACTTTAATTTTATTAGATTAATAATTTTCTACTTTTTTGGAATATATGAACAGGATCAGTTTGCTTGGTATTATTTTATCATCAACAGCCAATATATAAACGGCAATACTTTTTTTGACCTGAATTATTTTAGTTTCCTTAATTATTGCAGGCCGAATGTTTTTGATTATTGGGGTATTTAATTAATTATTCTGTTGATACTACTATCAAAAAGTATATACGCGGCGGCGTGCTACTATTTAAAATTATAATATTATAAAGTATTTAATTAAACTTGTACCTACTGATAACTTTTTAAATTCTGTAATGTTTAGATTAGTTTACTGTTTTGCTTTAAAAAAAATGTATTTTAGTAATAACATTAAATTGAATAATTTTGCATGCCTTAAGTATAATTTTCGGGATTCTCTCCAAAAATAACCATCTTATATGTATACCTACTTTATCGGCAAATACATGATTCTGATTCGCTCATCATGAAAAGGCCATGATTGCTCAATAGTTATGCTTTATGTACGAGGTTGTTGGTTACATCCGGACTTGTACAGTTAAGGGTCAAAAGTGCGGTCAAACTCTATCAAAACAGCAGCGGATTTTTTTTTGTTATGACAAAAAAATGTATTCAATATTGAATCTCAATTTTTCATTTCAATAGGTATAATCTATACTTTAATTTCTATACAAAATAATATTAAATCGTTTGTAAATAATTTAACTTCTTCTATAAAAACAACTCATTTGGGTTTTGGGAGAGTAAGACTGCACTTTTGACATTTGACTGTACACATGGAAGCAATTCGAGCAAGGATTTTTTCAATTAATTATACCATTTACAATTTTATCTTAGACGTTAGACGTCCTTGATATTCGTGAATGAAAACATAATAAGGAAATCACCATAATTGAGCATGTGATATGGTGGTTAATGCTCGTGTACCCGTCTCTTTTTGAGAAGAGACCTTTGCCCTGCAATGGGAGAGCAACAGTCTGTTATTATTATTTTCCTGGCTTAGCTATCACTTACTGTACAAATAAAATCCGATAATCCGGCAACCTTGACTTTTTAACCGACTTCAAATAAGGGGGAGGTTCTCAATTCATCGGATTTATTTTTTTATCTATGTGCCCCGATTACTCAAAGATGCCTCGACGGATTAGGTAAATTCTGATTTTGTTTGAAAGAAAGAAAGAAAGAAAAATTATTTATTTGTGACCCGCACAGGAGACACGAGAAATAAAGAAAGGAAGAAAGGATATACGGATATACTACCCAGGTGGTCCCATGGCCATCAGGATCTGATGATGGGATCCTATAAAAAACGGGGGAAATCCTCAATATAGAAAATGTATATAGCGATTTTACTATAGTATACTGTAAGTAGGCTTTAACAAATTCTTTGATGGGAACTCTAAAAACTCAATTCAGAAACTGGCTTCTAGTATCATCCGAAAAGTTAGGATGTTAATACTCAGTAACTATATATACCAGTTCAACACCAATCTGTCACTATTTAAGACCCACTAGCAAAGTATATTGTGTTAAAAAACAACCCATTCACGAAATAAAAATCCTATTATGAAAATCTTTATCCGACATTCTCGCTGCAAAAATACACAAACACTCGTATAAATAGGTTTTATTGTGAATAAATCTGCAAAAGGGATCTCTAATAGTATTATAGGATATCGCATTCAAAGTAATTTTCCTTACATCAATTTGTAAACCGCGTTTTCTTTTATAGTTATTTTAGATACAAATATTAACTATCTATTTTGGAAATGTGTTTGTATGGTTGATGTACGAACGTTTCAATGAGATTTCACATTTATTTTCAGAATCACATCTTTATCTTAGGTAAGAGAAATTCGTTTTTAATCGCAGATGAAAAAAGATGGGTGTTATAAGTTTGATGTGTGTACCTGTGTGTTTGTGTATTTGTGTAACTGTCTGTGGCATCATAGCTCCTAAACTGATGAACCGATTTTGATTTTTAACCGACTTCCCAAAAAGGAGGAGGTTCTATGTTCGACTTCAAGTTTTTTTTTTTTTTTTTGTTTATTTTCACCGATATCTTCGTCAATTGTGGACCGATTTTGAAAATTCTTTTTTTGGTTGAAAAAGTATGTTCCGAAATTGGTCCCATTTTAATTTTGTGAAGATCTGATGAAGAACTTCGGAGATATACAACAGAACTCTTCAATAAATAACGGCAAATCTCTCGGGACTGCTGCAATCGCATGTCTGTTTGTTGTTTATAACATTTCATAACATAACATCACGCCAGTTCTCTCTAAAGGGGTAAGCAGATCTCTCATTTCACCGGTTATGTTCAAGTTTCATGTAATCTATTCTGTCGAAATAGTCCCTTACTAACTTGCCTATTAGGTACGTGCAACTAAAAAGAGAAAAATAAAAAAACTTTTTGCAAAAAAATACTACCGACTTCCAAATACAAAACTACAAAGTGAAAAATAACTTAATTTTTTGAAGTCGGTGTCCAAAACGCAAAAAAATTGTACCTACGAAAGAAGTCGGTAGTATTTTTTTGCAAAAAGTTTTTTTATGTTTTATAGGGTTCCGTACCCAAAGGATAAATAAAATCTACACTATTCGCTATTTGTAAGACTATACTGTCCGTTTGTCTGTCTGTCTGTCTTCAGGCTGTATCTCATGAACCGTGGTAGCTTCTTCTTCTCATTCGTTGTCTTCATTACTGAAAATCATGCCCGTCTTGTAAAGCATTCACGGAGTCATTGACGAGCTGCTTCCAAGCCACTCTGTCTTCGGCTCTTCTCAGGGCAGTGGTCACCGTGAGGCCCGTAATCGCCCAGATCTGGTCTGACCACCGAGTGGGTGAGCGTCCGCGTGGCCTTTTCACATCTACTTTTCCTACAAAAACCAGTTTTCCTAGATTATCTGGCTGTCGCCGGCGATGTGACCAAAGTAATTTAGGACTCTTTGGTAGCAGATCATGGAGAGTCTGGTTTTGATGTTTAACTGGTCGAGAATGGACTTAATTGAGCGTTTTGCTGTCCATGATATACGCAATATTCTCCTCCAGCACCACATCTCGAAAGCCTAAATCTTTCTTCGATCCACTGAGCGAATTGACCAAGATTCGGAGCTGTAAAGGAAAATTGAGAATACCAGGGTTCTAACGAGTCTCTTCTTGGTGTTATTAGAGATGTTCCTATCTTGCCATATCCTCGACATCTTGCTCATAGCAACTTTGGCCACCTGCGTACGTCTCCGAATTTCCCGACTGCAGCCCCCCTGATAGCTGATCATGGAGCCCAGGTACACAAACTCATTGACGAACTCTAAATCTACAAGTTCCCCCGTGCGTGCAATTAGTCCAGCTCTGTCGATGATCATGACTTTGGTCTTGTGCAAGGGTCCGTGATAGCTAGACAGTTGAAAATTACACAGATGATGTATTTCTATTGCCACTATAACAACAGATACTAAAAACAGAATAAAATAAATATTTAGGTGGGGCTGCTATACAACAAACGTAATATTTTTCTCGTTTTTTGCGATAATGGTACGGAACCCTTCGTGGGAGAGTCCGACTCGCACCTGGCTGTTTTTTTTGCGATAATGGAACGGAACCCTACGTGTGCGAGTCCGACTCACACTTCGCCGATTTTTTTTTGTTTCAAAGGTGACTTTACCAAGTGTGTTTTTAGATATGTTTGATGAAAATTGGTTCAACCGTTCAAAAGTTATGGGCGTTTTGCTGTTTCAACCGGGTTGTTTACGCAAAATATAGTGTCATGATTACGTGTTCAAAATAGATTGTCGATCGAAGCGTGTCTACTACTAGATAAATTATCTAGAATGAAATAAAAATATGTGGCCGTTTTTGAAATCTTAAAATTTTACTTTTTGTAAAATAATTATATGTTCTTTTTAAAACATTGGTCTTACTGGACAACTTTTTTTCAAGATGTAAATAAATCATTAGAATGACTTACATAATACATTAAATATCTCATCTGATAAACTGAAAGATTTATAAAAAAAAACAAAACAATTTATTTCACACTCCGCTGGGTAAAATAATCAAAACAAAAGTAACCCGTTACCCAAAAAAAATTAAGAATAAACCATTAAAAGTATATCATCCGCAAACAAAGGATGATTCCGCGACAAAAAAAGGAACAAGCCGCATAATTAGGTACCTACTTAACTAATCTAACGAGATACCGTCTCTGAGGACCAATTAGGACACATTTCGAGCTAAAAATCTAAAAGCGAAAAACAGAGTTCACCATAATAGAAAGAGAAAAGTCCCCGAAGCAATAACAGTTTTAATTACGTTAAAATTATTTTGGTACCAACTTTTCCGGTTGGTATCTTCACCAGTCCGTTTCATTTTACGGTAATGTTTATTTCTGAACGTAACGATGCCCGCAATTTGATATTTTTACTCTTATATTGAAAAAGAAGTTTAAAAAACAGCATTTTTAAATTTGCCGTCTTTTTCAGGATTGGTTTTGGAGCTTCGCTTCTCCCCAAGTGTATTGATAAGATCTTTTATTTAGAAAATGGTTGCATAAAATCTGTATATTTATAAGTTGAGCTGATTTTGTTAGCTGAATGCAAATTCGTTAGCATTTTCGTCTTATGAAGCTTACTGGTTCGATCAAATCTTCTAAATATTTGTTTTAAATAGATGGAGGAACACAGCATACTTGTTATAAGCGTAACGAATTAGATACTTCTAGATCATCATCATATCAAAAGAAGCGTCAAAGAAGTCCATTGCTAGACATAGGCGACCTTCAAGCATCGCCAAAACGACCGATCCAGTGGGTCTCGCATACAGCAGGTGCCCGCATCAATCACCTTTAGTTGTATTCTCTAAGGATACAGCTTTGAGCGCAGCGCTATACCGATTACGAAACTACTAGTTTTGTACTAGTTTCATTGCTGTATCCTTAGAGAACAGCACTACCTGTAGTGATGTAACAGTAGTGCGAAACAGCGCAAAAAAGCAGCAGCGATGAAACTAGTACAAAACTACTATTTTCGTAGTTGGCGCAGCGCTGCGCTCAAGACTCTATCCTTAGAGAATAGCATTACTGGTCATTGTTTTACTTATGAGAGATACTTTTTATAATAAACTATCGGGCGCCTCGCGGTTTCACCCGCGTAGTTCCCGTTCCCGTGAGAATACAGGGATAAAAAGAAGCCTATGTCACCCGGAAATAGTGTAGCTTCCCATAGGTAAAGGATTTTTGAAATCGGTCCAGTAGTTTCGGAGTCTATAAGGAACATACATAATTACATACATACTTTCTCTTTTATATATATAGAAAGTTTAATTTGGATTAGACCCAAGTATCAGGTATTACTTAAAAATTCCTTCAAGAGCCATTTAATCCTCTAAGATCGTGAAAATTAAAAACGATTTTCAATTAAATATCAACCAAAAATCATAACTAAAACTTCAACCATAAGAAAGAACGCTCGTTCTTAAAAAGCAATAAACTTAATACATTTTATTCCGAGAATCACAGGCAATAATCCTTCGAAATTCCGCAAACGAAACTCAAACGAGTTGCCAATGGGCAATGTTCCCTGAAACAATCAACATAGCAAACTCTTGAACAGTTATCAGCTATTAACAGACCTCACAGAAGTTACCGAGTCGATAATCGGCTGAAACAAAATTAACACAACTTCAAAATCAGTTCTGTTCGCGTTTCACGACTTTCGCAGCGTCCCTTCTTATCGATTTTAATATTAACAGCTTGAATCGACTTTCTTTCGAAGTTTCTGCAAGTTTTCTTGCTTCAACTTCGGAACTTGGGAGTTGGATTTACTGTATTATCATGGCTATCTATCTATCTTGGAGCGTAGGTAGTGGAATGCGGGTTATGAAATAAAGATATTTTATTTTGCAAATATGGGTACAGTACAATGATGGTATAGGGAATAGGTCCAGCCATATTTTACCAATAGGCATGCAAAAGTTATAAACTAATCTACTAAACTTTAACAGACAATACAAAGAAAAACAAAAACCAAGCATGATTCTTATTTTAAAACATTTCAACAGGAAGATTCAATTTTTTTTCACTTAAGAATTCTGTCACGCTATAATATGCTTTGACTTTCAAAAAGCTTCGAAGCCTTTTTTAAAATAACGATAGCGACGATTCTTTCCAACTTTTCGATATTTTATCATATATGACCGAAGCCATGCCGTAAACACTTTTGCGCATTAGTGCTGTCTTAGCGGAGTGATACACAGTAGGGTATTGTCGCGTCTATTACGTGAAACTACATCGGCAAGACGTTTAAAACGATTTGGATTCAACTTAATAAACACAGCTACTTCTAGTATGTACAAACATGGTAGTGTCAGTATTTCATACTGTTTAAAGTACGAAATACTGACACTGACGTCCCTATCTATACGACCCGAACAGATGGGGCTCGCAGCTGGAACTACGGGTCCGGCTGTTTGGATCAGGGTACGCGGGGTCAGGTAGGCCCTCCACCATTGCAAGCGCAAAGGTGGGACCTGATATTGAGGTTGGACTCGCGGTGGTCTATGTGGTGGTTGCAGAGGAGTGGCATGTTGTCTGCTCGGCTATGTGTGGGTCGAGCGTCATTCCTCGCGCGCAACAAGTGTCTGAAGTTACCCCCCTAAGGCAAAGGGCCACCTGGTGGTCAGACGCGGGGTTCGTGAGTAACCCTCAAGCAAGTGAGCTCCTGTGAGCGAGCTGGATCTCCGGCACTTTCCTGGATAGAAAGTAGAGGACTACCCGTTGGATTAGTTTTCCGGCAACCCAGCTGTAGGCATTGGGTAGATGCGTTGATTTGTATTCGAGAGGTGAGCGTGCTTACAGCTCCGGGACCATTCTGGAGAAATGGGAGCCAGCTTCTCTGGCGTCCCTAACGGGGATTGAATCCGCTAGCACCAACTGCGCTGGTGCTGGTGCTTGCGCTAGTGCTGGCGTGCTGGGGTGCGTGTGGTGAGCGGCTTTACAGCTCCGGTACCATTCTGGACAAATGGTAGTGAGTAATCATGATGCGACTCACATTTTCTCTTGAGTACCAGGGGCGAGTATTCTTGGAGGCGTGACCTACCGAAGATGGTCCCAGACGCCTCGTAAGGGGTTGCCTGGTATAGTGTGCCGTCTTATATACCGAAAGGTGGATGAAGGTGGCCACTATAGAAAATCTCAGTAGTCTAAAGGGGGTATGTTTAAAGTATGGCATGCAACTAACGGTAGTGTTAAGCTTGAACATCGAACGTATGCATCTTTTTTGCGCCTTAAAAGCTGTTTCTTTTTCGGTTGAATTACCCCAAAATATTATTCCATATCGTAGATGGGATTCTGCTTTACCATAGTAGGCAGTAAGGAGTGCATCCGTGTGTACTATTGATGATAATGTATGTAAAGCATATGCGGATTTACTTATTTTTTTAAAATAAAATATTAATGTGTGATTTCCAGTTAAGATGTTTATCTATTTCGAGACCCAGTAATTTTGTAGATTCAGCTTCTTCTATAACATCATTATTATAGTGTACATTAAGGTTCATGCTAGGTATCCGTTGGCTGAAATGTATAACTTTTGTTTTACTCAAGTTTATTTTTAAATTGTTTTCGTCTAACCAGTTCACAATTAATTTTAAAGATTGATTGATGTCACTTTCATAGGTCGCTACACTTTTACAAGGTATTGTCACGGTACTATCATCCGCAAACAGTGTGATTGTTTGCTCAATGCATTCAGGTAAGTCATTGATGTACATTATAAATATAAAAGGACCCAGTACACTCCCCTGTGGTAATCCAAACTTAACTTGACGCTCTGAAGATCGCACTACCTCTTACTCCTACCGTTAATTTCAGTTATTTGTTTTCTATTTTTTAAGTAAGATTCAATTAAATGAAGAACATTGCCTCTAATACCACAGGCTTCAAGTTAGAATGTGTATTGTAATGACATTATTTTATCTCCTAACTAACTGTGCCCGCGGCTTTATTCCCGTCAAGTAGCTACCTTCCTACACTACCCTACCCACCCTAACTACCAACCTACCTTTTTTAGTTTTCAAACATTCCCTGTATTCTGTCATGTACCAGAGATGGCGCTGTGTTCGCAAAACATATGAGAAAAATAATTTCAAAAAAGAACTTAAATTTTGTCGATTTTTTATTCGTTATTGTTTTGTTCGGGACGGATATCAATGGAACCAATAAAATATATGTAAATCAGGCCAGCCTTTCTCGAGTTATAAATGGTGTAAAGTTTTAATTTTGTCTTCTGACGGTTCTTGATCATAAACCTAGGTTTTTGATCAAAAATCTGATTTGGTCATACACAAGTGATATATATATAAAGATTTAGCACTGGAATATTAGGCCACTTTTCAATAACAATTTCCTGTGGCCAGAAAGTCTAGCCTTTTGTCTTGTTCCTATAACTGGTGGTCTTAAAAGAAATTAAAATTATCTAGTCTAAAATGATATATGGACACAAATGTTTGCACTGTATGCAATCTGTGCTAGCTAACTATACCTAGGTTCTGAAGTGGCAACTGCAAAGACGCAGCGTTGGAAGGCGTCCCGCAAGGTAGATCGATGACCTGGAGAAGACCGCGAGATTCCGCTACAAGCGTGAAACATAATTTAGGATCTGCAATGAGGAGACACTTGGGTGAGACCTATCTTCAGCAGTAGAGGTCTTTCGACTGAAATGATGATGATGAGTGCCAATTATAACCAATCATTTTAAAGACACTGCGTCAAATATGAATTTATTTATTTTTATTTATTTATAGTTAATTAAAACGATACAGATACCAATTACATTAATTAACATAGAAATTGTGAAACAAAACAATGTTGACAAGTGTGTTACATAAGATAATTCACATATAAAATTAACATGGCACAGTGGAGCGGCAATGTATCAATAATTATAATAAAATATAATGTAATCAATCAATTATGAATTATATTTTATTAAATAACAATACAATTAACATGGAACAGTGGACACACTCACTACTTTCTCTCACAGAACACCAGACATGCACGCATTAGTTTATACCATTTGTCCGCAAACACGTCACATTCAGGATCGGCAGTCAAGATGGCATTGAGCATCTTCAAAGCACGATTAAACGCTTAGCATATTTAAGTGTTTGAATCTGTCTGTATAATAATATATTGCTACCATATGATAATGGTATTCTGACTTGACATTTTTATCTCAATTATTATTGTATTACGAAATTGTGACTAGTTACTATCTATTTGTTTATGTGCCGTCTTAATTTATTGACATATTATTATTAATTATTATTTTTTGACATGAATCTATTGACTATTTTTTTGATTTTATTTTGTTAATGTGACATTATATTACCTTTTTATGCCGAATATTTTGTATGCCTTCTGGCGGAACATAGTATGGACCAACATTTTTTATTTATAACATCTGTAATTTTACCCTATGCTCACAAAATTAATAAATGAATTTAAATTTGACACACTGGGGATTCAGCTCTAGCGACCTTTCTGGATGACGGTGGTGCGAACAGTTCGTGACGCATGAAATTCTCAAATAGACACATCATCGCAGTCAAAAAATTCAATCAAAAGGCAATCAAAACCCAGTTTCAGAACAGTAACTGTTGATGCAAATAGAAAAAGGTCGTCTGAAATGGCGACCGATCTTATCTTGCGACTGCATACAGTGCCAAATTCGCACAGTTTTAAACTTAATTTCCTTGACGCAATCATCTTGGCAGGGTAGCCTGGTCCTATTGAATATTATCGCACTCGTTTAGATGTGGAGTAGGTGAAAATGCAAGATGACGATGGGCAATTGTTTATGAGTTTTTATTTAAATTAAATTAAAGGTGTTGTAATGTTTCAGTTTGTAAATAATAATAATTTTGACATTTCTGAGTCGAGGTTGAGTCGAGTGGATCGACTCAACCTCGACTCAGCCTCCTTCAACCAAATTAACCGTTATACATTGTTTGTTATTAATTGATTACTAGCGGACGCCACGTGGTTTCACCCGCGTAGTTTCCAATCCAGTAAAAAAGGTAGCCTATGTCAACCGGGTATAGTGTAGCATCCCAACGGTGAAAGAATTTTTGTAATCGGTCCAGCCGTTTCGGAGTCTATAAGGAACATACATACATAAATACTTTATCTTTTATATATATAGAAGATAGAAGCTAACATCCTCTACTCGAGAGTCAAAATGTTTTTCCGTTGCTATGCTCAGTCGACTGAGTCAAGTGGGTCGGATGATTTTTTCAAAGGATCAAAAATTTTGGGGTTTTATTATACAATACATAATCCCATGGTTGAACTAATAACCAAGCGATTCAGACAATTGGTCATACTTGACGTAGATAACTGTAGATACCAAAATTCAAATATCAGCAATACTACACAAAACCTCTTGGGTTTTCCAAAAATACAAAGAAAATCGAGAAAATTCTGCGATGTATTTTCACTTCGTCACGGGCAATTTTCGCTCCGTGCTCGCAAAATATTTTCGGTATGACGTATGTTGAGAATCTGGAGCCAAATGCTGGTAGGTACACATACTACACACGACGAATATTGAATTCAGTACACATTTATATCTACGAATAGCTCATAAGTACCAAGTAAGCGGAGTAATTTTGAAAGCATTGTACTGATATTTAATAGAATAGGATATTATGTGATCCATACGTCATCATTTGAGCCGAAAGACTGACACTGCTTGACACTGCTGGATATAAATATCTGCCAACAGTCGCTACAATGACCGGTCCATGGTAGCATATTTATTTAAAACAAAAAACAGGGACAATTCATTTATTTCCTTCTTTGCATCTGTTTTATCTCCTAGTTTCGTAGTTGCCACCTAATACCATAGTTGCCACTACGCTTCTTAAGCGCATAGACTTTCCATTATTGTTAAAGAAACTGCTGCCTGTTTTTTACTAAAATAAAGGATATGACTAGTGACGAAAATCTATTATACACGGCTTCGCAGCCTCCTGTATCCTATTCCATAGAAATACAGTATTCTGGGATACAAATTTGCCTGCGGCGCCAAATAAAGCAATAGTGGGTTTTCTACCCGTGAAAAAACATTGTTCACAAACAATAAGGTAAATATTAGTTGAAATGGTTAGTACAAACAAACAATTTTAACTGGATAGGTAGTCAATATTTTTGTAAACTTTTTCCTGTTACTTTGGTTGGGACAGAAACCATAAATTATAAAATCCACGAGCAAATTTGATATCTATTTAGTTTTTTAGTTGTAGTGGACTCTGGACCAGCGTCGGGCACTAGTTGCCCGACATTTTGCTGAACTGGTCCTATTTGGCGCAGCCGTTGGACACTCAATGTTACTTTTATATTGTTTTCTTTTTTTATATTATTGTTTAGTTTAAGTTTTATTTTTAACCGACTTTGCAAAAAAGGAGGAGGTTATCAATTCGACTGTATTTTTTTTTATGTGTGTTATCTCAGAACTTGTTACTGGGTGAACCGATTTCGATGATTCTTGGTGATTCATGAAAGTTGGGGCTTGTCATGTGGTCCCATTTAATTTTGATCAAGATCTGATGAAGAACTTCGAAGATATACATCAGAATTCTTCAATAAATGACGGCAAATCACTCAGGATAGCTGCAATCAGATGTCTGTTTATTGTTTATATCATTTCATAACATTACATCAAATGATAAATTATTTTATTTCTTTAAGTTGGTTTGTACAAACACTTTTACATGTCGAACATATTTTTAAAAGTAGATGAGGTCGGCGTTTCCCATCTGACTACACTGAGAAGAAAGACCGAAACAAACTCAGAGGTAACAGTCTCTTTTAAAGTGCAGACAAAATCTTGATTAAATCATGTGAAGACCATGTAGACTGATGTCTGAAATGGTCTTTTGAGGAAAGAACCAGCCAGATTGAGTGGCCCTGTCCAGTCAGTGCACGCATTTGTCAATAACCGAGCAGCTCAACTCAGAATTTAAGGAGCTCAACGATTCGACGAACAATACCAAAGAAAGGATATTCGGGTAGGCCGCATAAACTACACAAACTGCCAGACCATGATTAAAAACTAAGATAAGTTTAAATTAAAACAAAAAAAAAGAAAATGTTCCACATAGTCTTCACATTCACAATAATTAAAATAAAATAATATAATACTTTAAAAGTAAATATTCTTGTCATTGCAAGAAAACCAAAAAACAAAAAAAAATATAATAACAAAATGCGTAGTACAAAATATAATAAAAAAACAAAATTAATTGGAGCAGCTCAATCCCAAGCCTTTTTGTCCTCAATGTAATCTTTTATTGTACAAAATGCTTTCTGGCACAACTTACGTTTAATGAAAGATTTGAATTTATTAAGACTTAGATCTTGTACGTGGCTTGGAAGCTTATTATAAAAGCGTACACATTGACATCTAAACGAGCCACCTATTTTCTTGAGCCTTGTTGTAGGTAATACAAATTTGTGTTTGTTCCTAGTATTTATGTTATGGATATCACTGTATTTTTTAAACAATTTTATATTTTTATGGGCATCACACAGGTGTGAGCAGTTCACCCTGGTATATTCTAATTCCACCGTTTTTGTTTAACTTTCATGTTTCTGGGTGAATCCATTCTGGCTTCACTTTGGAGAATTGGTCCGTTATGTACCCACCACTAAAAAGAGAAAAATAAAAAAAAACTTTTTAACAAAAAATACAACCGACTTCCAATTGAAAAATAACTTCAATTTCGAAAGTCAGTGTTCCTGTTTTGGCATCTTCGTTTTTTGACACCGACTTCCGAAATTGAAGTTATTCTTCACTTTGTAGTGTTTTTGTTTGGAAGTCGGTTGTATTTTTTGTTTATGTTGTGTGCTCTGGCTTGTATCAAAAAAATGTGTTTTCTTTTCCTTCTTTCATCATCATCAGCATTCGCAGCCTGAATTCGCCCACTGCTGGACAAAAATTTTCTGCTTGTTCCATTCCCCACGATCCTTTGCCTCCCTTACCCAGATTCTACCCACAGTGGTAACAATGTCGTCTGCCCATCTCGCAGTGGACTCTTAATCCTACCGAATATCAACTACAACGTCTTCAGCAACAATGTATCGCGGCGGATACAGGCAACCAACAATTATTCAAGTCAACTATAGAACAATGTTTGTTCCGCGCAATATCAAACTTTGACTAAGGTGGCGTAAGTCGGGGGCACAATGAGGGCGTGGAGTTTTGATGCTGAAAACTGAAGTGTGTTAAGGGCCGAAGAAAACAGAACTCGGGCTAATCGAATTTTAAGCTACGCTTGCCGACGATGATTTGTGGATAGAATGTGGTGTGTTTCATTATATATCAATACCATTCCTTCCCACGGAAAAGCACTTTCGGCCGTTGGGCCCGGCTGTAATTTCTAAATCTTGGACTGTTGTTACGGTAGGGAAGTTCCATTCCGAAATTCTGGTAAACTGTCTTCCCAGAGGATCATCTTACTAAGTAACTAGGTACTTGTGGACGTCATTATCATCATATCAGCCGTAAGACGTCCACTTAGGCACTAGCTGGACTTAGGCCTCTCCCAAGCCTGGGAGGAGGTCACTCCATGTAAATTACTGATACCTATTCAGCTGTTTTGATTAGATCGGAAGCCAACCTCAATTATGCAGTTGTAAAAAGGCTATGCTGATAATGGTTTATCATTTTATGTATGATACTGCTTTCTGGCCCACAATTTACAAGTAAGTATTTCTATATAGCGGCAAAAATGTACCTTGAATACCCATCTCCAATCTCAAAATCGTGAAAAGATACAAAGAAAATTGTTTATCTAATAAAAAAACTTTTTGCAAAAAAATACTACCGACTTCCAAATACAAAACTACAAAGTAAAAAATAACTTAATTTTTTGAAGTCGGTTTCTTTCTTAGGTACCATTTTTTTGCGTTATGGACACCGACTTCAAAAAATTAAGTTATTTTTCACTTTGTAGTTTTGTATTTGGAAGTCGGTAGTATTTTTTTGCAAAAAGTTTTTTTATTTTTCACTTTTTAGTTGTACGTACCTAATAGGCAAGTTAGTAAGGTAACTTTAACGCCAAAATAGATTTCATGAAACTTGAACATATCCGGTGAAATGAGAGATCTGCGTACCCCTTAAGAGCGTACTGGCGTGATGTTATGTTATGAAATGGTATAAACAATAAACAGAAATGCGATTGCAGCAATCCCGAGAGATTTGCCGTTATTTATTGAAGAGTTCTGTTGTATATCTCCGAAATTCTTCATCAGATCTTCACCAAATTACATACTTTTTCAAACAAAAAAAGAATTTTCAAAATCGGTCCACAATTGACGGAGTAATCGGTGAACAGAAACAAAAAAAAAAAAAAAAAACAAACAAACATGAAGTCGAACATAGAACCTCCTCCTTTATGGGAAGTCGGTTAAAAATAAATATCTCCACAGAATAACGACTTAACAAAACAATACAAAAATAGCATCGACAAAACAGTGACTGTTTTTACATATTATTAAGATAGTTAATCTATTGTGTATCTGGTGTGTTACCACCTTTACACCGGGTAGTGATACCAGAGTCAATTTAAGTTGCCAACTTAATTTATACAAGTTTAGCCATACCTGCTCGAGACTTGTGGCCATTGTTGAACATTCTGCCGACCTATAGCTAAGGTGCCGCTATCTGGCAATCAGCCGATTTTAGTTGTTTGATGCCATCGCAATCTGCAATAAAATCTGTATCGATCTCCTTAAGTTTAAAGCTTAGATAGATCGACAGAGAATTTTTAGAAACCAAGCAGTATTTTCCAACTATCAATCGATTCCGGACAAAAATAAAAACGTCCTAAAATTATATGTTCCAGATTGCCTGGAAGAGATCGCGGAAAGCGATAAGGCCGCCCGTTGTAATTTTTTTTAGTTTTAAGTATCTTTAGTTCCTGTATTTTCTGGTGTACAATAAAGCATACATAAATAAAATAAATATGTTTTAGTTAACATTAGGTATTATATATAATTAGCAATTTGTCGATTCGAATGTTTGCAATTTGATTTATCTTTTGACACCGGCAACTATTGCATACGATTTATAATAGTTGACAAACGTCTTTCAATGTCCACCTTGTACCTTAACACGTAAAAAGTTATGATCATTTAAATTGATTTTTATTATAACTCAAAATATTATTTCATTAGATAGCGGCACTTTAGCTATAAGACAGCAACTCGGCCCGTCGTACCCGTCTTAGCTAAAGCGAACAAATTGAGTACCCAAAAGGCTGAACAATGTTGT
Organism: Orthosia cruda; assembly: GCA_964057195.1. Taxonomy (NCBI): domain Eukaryota; kingdom Metazoa; phylum Arthropoda; class Insecta; order Lepidoptera; family Noctuidae; genus Orthosia; species Orthosia cruda. Next base: position 43,851,666 of record OZ059828.1, on the reverse strand, counting down.
TGGAAGTTTTTATCGCGTATTGTGAAGCCATTTGTATATTAAGTGAGTTGATAAGGATGATAACAATGGGGGCTTTGATAGGATAGGAATATTCTGGGAGAATCTGTAGATAGCGTTTTCGTTAGAACTCCGTAGTATCGATTGGTGTATTGACTTACCAAGTTCAAAGGTGTAAACATGTAATTTGACGTCAGAGATGGCGATAGACGAAATGCATCACGAGACATTTCGATAGTGTTTGGCATTCCCACAGATTTGATTCGAGATTTCAATTCGTCAGAATCTTTTTTTTCAATTTTCATTTTCATCTTACCCGATTACTCAAAGACGCCTTTTTAGAAAATACAATTTTTATGATCAATCCTAGAAAACGTTAATTTGACACAAAATTCAATAACAGATCAATGCGTAGCGCGCCATCTAGTGGTATTAATTTGAACCAAATTTTATTTCTTAGCGTTGGGACCACGTGCTCTATATCAGTGCCAAATGTCATCCAGATCCGATCAGCTGTTCTGGCGTGAAGAAGTAACAAACACACACAATCACAAACTTTCGCCTTGTATAATGCACCTGTTCTAAACATTTCTACTATACATAGTTTCTGGATGATCCCAACTCCAATAGTAACTATATCGATTAGCCGCTCAGTTTATTTTGGCAACATAACTAGTGCTCAAAGTTTACATCCAAAACTGTTACGCAACCCTGGGGTACAACTTTCTAGTGCTTACTACGTACTAAGTTAAATGTAGCTTGTAATCGTACAACAAATATATCAGAAAATCCACTTGGATAAAATCAAACAGATACTATTTGTATATTAACATTATATATTATATGTATGTATGTACGCTCTTTCCTATGTGGCATTCTAGAGACCAAACGCGTTGGCCGATATGGATGATTCTTATGTCAATAGATTCGTCATAACCTTGCGATTGTCACTGGCTACATTCAAATTGAAATATAGAAAAATGGCGTATTTTGGGCGCCATATTGTGAGAGCCCAATTTTTTTCCATACTTATCGTTGGGGTATCAAAATAAAGGGTTTTAAAAGGTGATTTCAAAAATATAATAACACTTATAAAAATGGCAATCAAAAAGTCATAAATGACTGCTTTAGAAACGAACTAAAAAGAAGTAAACAAGAAGAAAATCACGCTGTGCAGTTGGAGGACACATCTGGTTTTGATCTGCCAGCTCGCAAATATGTATCCTCCGACTGCACAGCATGATTTTCTTCTTGTTTACTTCTTTTTAGTTCGTTTCTAAAGCAGTCATTTATGACTTTTTGATTGCCATTTTTATAAGTGTTATTATATTTTTACATGATTTTCTTCTTGTATAACTCTTTTTAGCTCGCTTCTTAAGCAGTCGGGTTTTTGATTTTTGTATTATCTTTTATTATTTACATGGAGTGACTGCCAGTCTGATAACACGATACACCTCGGCAGGACTGGTTTGGTTTTTGCCTACCCTTAACGACTTTCAAAGATCTACAAAGGACACCGGGTAACAAAGGCTGCCATGCAGCTTGCTTTTTAAGACAAGGATCATCTTCCTGCCCTTATCCTATGTTACTTGGGGTCGGCGCAACACGTTTTCTTCTTCCATACCTACCGTCCTATCCCCTGTCATGCCATTACACACACATACATATTATAAAATGAAGCCACATTTTCTTTCACATCTCTCCTCACACAGTCCTTCCATCTTTTCTTTGGCCTTCCTCTCCCTCTCCATTCATCCACATTTAAGTTCATAACTCTTTTAGTAACATGCGTTTCATCCCTCCTCATCACATGACCATACCAGGACAAACGGTTTCTTTTCAACTTTTCTGCCACTGGCACCACTTTCAGACAAAGTAGGGTCTCGTTATACAATGAATGGTCACCCATCAATGGAGCGACCTCGGTAAGCGCTTAACTTTGAAGCTCGATCCGTGTGGCTGTATACTGAGTCTGTTATAACTCAGATCAAAGGGCTTTACTTATACAAAGAAGATACGAACATTGGAATACAGAATACATCCGACTAACCGTCGATTTTTCAAACGGCACTTCATTTTAAGACGTTCTTTAGAGATTTTTTGTGTTGCCTCAATATTAGATACCTAAAAGTGAAAGAGATATCATGAGTATTTAAAACCACTCATGAAACGTTCGAAAATTCGACCAATCCCACTAGATTCCCGATCGAAATGAAATAAAAATTCAACTATACTAGCATACCATTCAACTATACTTAATTTATCTCGAGAATATGGTCCTTCTGAACTTATTTATTTTGTGCTGTTAACTTTTGATGTTGTTTAGGCAGTAATTATAGTGTAATCACCTCTTCAGGGACTGTCTATCTATCTTCTTAATATTATAAAGTTTAGACTCATTTTGTCTTTCATTGTGATGACACGGTTGCTCAGTGTGTTGGCGATTTAAAACCATGAAATCCTACTTCTCTAGAGATGTTTTTCTGTACCGAAAGTTACTGATATCCTAGATCAGATTGTGATCACGTCATCAACTTACTACAAGTTTTCTTTATGGCCGGTTTCTGAGGTGACTTCATTTTGAATTTGGATTTCGAATCAAACATTGGCCTAAAATATTTGTTCCAATAACAAACTGGTTTCACTTACATGCCAAGCATAACTTTTAACGACACGTCAACATTTCAGAATTATGTGGCATAATATTGGAGGAAACACATTCTAAAAGACAATAACATACAGGGCTATAATAAATATCGCTTTCGTTCATTTCCGATAAACGGGCAACACTGAGGCCGGCTGGTCAGTCACTAAATCAGTCATAATTACTGCTATAAATGTCGCGAGAGCGCGCGTTTTGGATGGCTAAGCTGGTATTGCCAGGTTATGGAACCAAATCTTCGGGATAAAAACTCAAATATTAGTGTTCTTTTTCACTGCTTTTTTGTAAAAATATTGAAAGTACAAAATCTCGCGGCAATAAGCTATTTTCTCTTCAATACTTTTTTCTGGATTATTTAGCCCAGGTATGTCTTTCAAATCATAATCGTAGGAATTGATAAGGCGCTAGTTATGAGCATGAAAGTTCTTGTACGCATTATTACCAATTGAATTAAGTTACTTCTAATCTCATGCCAAAAAGTATAGGTAACGTCAAAATTTTTACAAAAGACAGCACTTTAAAATCATTGTCAAACCTGCTTCATAAACAATGTCTTCATTACTGACGGTCGTGCCCATCTTGGAAAGCTTTGACGGAGTAATTGATGAACTGCTTCCAATTCACTCTGTCTTCGGCTCTTCTCAGGGCAGTGGTCACCTCGAGTCCCGTAATCGCCCTGATCTGATCTAGTCTGAGCATCAAGTGGATGAGTGTTCGCGTAACCTTTTCCCATCCACTTTTTCTACAACAACCAGTATCACCAGGTTATCTGGTTGACTCCGGGCGATGTGATCAAAGTAATTTTGTACTTTTTGGTAGCAGATTATGGAGAGAGGGGTGTAGATGTTTTACTGGTCGATAATGGACTTATTTATGAGTTCTCCTCCAGAACCACATCTGGAAAGCCTTAATCTTTCTTCGATTCATAGATGACATCTTCGTGTGATCTTCGTTCATGTGTGTGTGACAATGGATCAACCCCTAAATTACTATCTACGTTTTAACATTTTATTATAAAATCTTCCGAAAATATCCCAATTATTTCCTCAACATCGCAGTTTCCAAAGCTGGCAACCCGCACTAACCCAGCGAATATCAGCGACAAATAAAACGCACGATATTGGCGCGATAAAACAAATTTTATTGTTGTTGTGAGCAATAATACTGTATCGCTGTTTGGTATTAAGGGTTCTTTCGGTACGTACTCGTGTCATTGTTGACCTTTAGAAGGTCAATGAGGTCATTTGTATGACATCTGTCTTATTGGTGTCAAGTAAAGAGGACGCGAGTGATGCGATAATCATTTTGACGTTCAAACTTTGAAAATGGAACGTTTTAGGTTCTTTTTGTAGAGTAAAATATTAGTTGCATTGTCATTTCAAAGGGTCCAAAACGATTCTTACAATTTAAAATAGACGTTTGGTGCGGGACTGCTGCGGTGCCGCAGCGGTGTTTGTCGTACTGCGCACTACCGGTTGATTTTTCCATATTCAACCACCGACTCAATTACTTTAATTTTATTAGATTAATAATTTTCTACTTTTTTCGAATATATGAACATGATCAGTTTGCTTGGTATTATTTTATCATCAACAGCCAATATATAAACGGCAATACTTTTTTTGACCTCAATTATTTTAGTTTCCCTAATTATTGCAGGCCGAATGTTTTTAATTATTGGGGTATTTAATTAATTATTCTGTTGATACTACTATCAAAAAGTATATACGCGGCGGCGTGATACTATTTAAAATTATAATATTATAAAGTATTTAATTAAACTTGTACCTACTGATAACTTTTTAAATTCTGTAATGATTAGATTAGTTTACTGTATTGCTCTAAAAAATATTGTATTTTAGTAATAACATTAAATTGAATAATGTTGCATGCCTTAAGTATAATTTTCGGGACTCTCTCCAAAAATAACCATCTTATATGTATACCTACTTTATCGGCAAATACATGATTCTGATTCGCTCAACATGAAAAGGCCATGATTGCTCAATAGTTATGCTTTATGTACGAGGTTCTGGGTTACATCCGGACTTGTACAGTTAAGGGTCAAAAGTGCGGTCAAACTCTATCAAAACAGCAGCAGATATTTTTTTGTTATGACAAAAAAAATATCTCAATATTGAATCTCAATTTTTCATTTCAATAGGTATAATCTATACTTTAATTTCTATACAACATAATATTAAATCGTTTGTAAATAATTTAACTTCTTCTATAAAAACGACTCATTTGGGTTTTGGGAGAGTAAGACTGCACTTTTGACATTTGACTGTACACATGGAAGCAATTCGACCAAGGATTTTTCAATTAATTATACCATTTACAATTTTATCTTAGACGTTAGACGTCCTTGATATTCATGAATGAAAACATAATAAGGAAATCACCATAATTGAGCATGCGATATGGTGATTAATGCTGGTGTACCCTTCTCTTTTTGAGAAGAGGCCTTTTCCCTGCAATGGGACAGCAACAGTCTGTTATTATTATTTCCCTGACTCAGCTGTCACTTACTGTACAAATATAATCCGATAATCCGGCAACCTTGACTTTTTAACCGACTTCAAATAAGGAGGAGGTTCTCAATTCATCTGAATTATTTTTTTATTATGCCCCGATTACTCAAAGATGCCTCGACGGATTAGGTAAATTCTGCTTTTTGTTTGAAAGAAAGAAAGAAAGAAAAAGAAAGAAAAAATATTTATTTGTGACCCGCACAGGAGACACGAGAAATAAAGAAAGGATATACGGATATACTTCCCAGGTGGCTCAAATATTACAAGCATATATATGTAGAAAATGTATATAGCGATTTTACTATACTATACTGTAAGTAGGCTTTAACAAATTCTTCGATGGGAACTCTAAAAACTCAATTCAGAAACTGGCTTCTAGTATCATCCGAAAAGTTAGAATGTTAATACTCAGTAACTATATATACCAGTTCAACACCAATCTGTCACTATTTAAGACCCACTAGCAAAGTATATTGTGTTAAAAAACAACCCATTCACGAAATAAAAATCCTATTATGAAAATCTTTATCAGACATTCTCGCTGCAAAAATACACAAACACTCGTATAAATAGGTTTTATTGTGAATAAATCTGCAAAAGGGATCTCTAATAGCATTATAGGATATCGCATTCAAAGTAATTTTCCTTACATCAATATGTAAACCGCGTTTTCTTTTATAGTTATTTTAAATAAACATAGTAACTACCTTTTTTGGAAATGTGGTTGTATGGTTGATGGACGAACGTTTCAATGAGATTTCAATCACATCTTTATCTTAGGTAAGAGAAATTCGTTTTTAATCGCCGATGAAAAAAGATGGGTGTTATAAGTTTGATGTGTGTACCTGTGTATTTGTGTATCTGTCTGTGGCATCTTAGCTCCTAAACTGATGAACTGATTTTGATTTTGTTTTATAGGGTTCCGTACCCAAAGGGTTAAATCTACACTATTCGCTATTTGTAAGACTACACTGTCCGTCTGTCTGTCTGTCTGTCTTCAGGCTGTATCTCATGAACCGTGGTAGCTTCTTCTTCTCATTCGTTGTCTTCATTACTGAAAATCGTGCCCGTCTTGGAAAGCATTCACGGAGTCATTGACGAGCTACTTCCGAGCCACTATGTCTTCGGCTCTTCTCAGGGCAGTGGTCACCGTGAGGCCCGTAATCGCCCAGATCTGGTCTGACCACCGAGTGGGTGAGCGTCCGCGTGGCCTTTTCACATCCACTTTTCCTACAAAAACCAGTTTTCCTAGATTATCTGGCTGTCGCCGGCGATGTGACCAAAGTAATGTAGGACTCTTTGGTAGCAGATCGACTCTGGTTTTGATGTTTAACTGGTCGAGAATGGACTTATTTGTGCGTTTTGCTGTCCATGATATACGCAACATTCTCCTCCAGCACCACATCTCGAAAGCCTCAATTTTTCTTCGATCCACCGAGCGAACTGACCAAGATTCGGAGCCGTAAAGGAAAATTGAGAATACCAGGGTTCTAACGAGTCCTTCTTGGTGTTATTAGAGATGTTCCTATCTTGCCATATCCTCGACATCTTGCTCATAGCAACTTTGGCCATCTGCGTACGTCTCCGAATTTCCCGACTGCAGCCCCCCTGATCGCTGATCATGGAGCCCAGGTACACAAACTCATTGACGAACTCTAGATCTACAAGTTCCCCCGTGCGTGCAATTAGTCCAGCTCTGTCGATGATCATGACTTTCGTCTTGTGCAAGGGTCCGTGATAGCTAGACAGTTGAAAATTACACAGATGATGTATTACTATTGCCGCTATAACAACAAATACTAAAAACAGAATAAAATAAATATTTAGGTGGGGCTGCCATACAACAAACGTAATATTTTCTCGTTTTTTGCGATAATGGTACGGAACCCTTCGTGGGAGAGTCCGACTCACACTTCGCCGATTTTTTTTTGTTTCAAAGGTGTCTTTACTAAGTGTGTTTTTAGCTATGTTTGATGAAAATTGGTTCAACCGTTCAAAAGTTATGGGCGTTTTGCTGTTTCAACCGGGTTGTTTACGCAAAATATAGTGTCATGATTACGTGTTCAATATAGATTGTCGATCGAAGCGTGTCCACTACTAGATAAATTATCTAGAATGAAATAAAAATATGTGGCCGTTTTTGAAATCTTAAAATTTTACTTTTTGTAAAATAATTATATGTTCTATTTAAAACATTGGTCTTACTGGACAACTTTTTTTCAAGATGTAAATAAATCATTAGAACAACTTACTTAATACATTACATATCTCATCTGTTAAACTTAAAGATTTATAAAAAATAACAAAACAGTTTATTTCACACTCCACTGGGTAAAATAATCAAAACAAAAGTAACCCGTTACCCAAAAAAAATGAAGAATAAACCATTAAAAGTATATCATCCGCAAACAAAGGGTGATTCGGCGACAAAAAAAGGAACAAGCCGCATAATTAGGTACCTACTTAACTAATCTAACGAGATACCGTCTCTGAGGACCAATTAGGACACATTTCGAGCTAAAAATCTAAAAGCGAAAAACAGAGTTCACCATAATAGAAAGAGAAAAGTCCCCGAAGCAATAACAGTTTTAATTACATTAAAATTATTTTGGTACCAACTTTTCCGGTTGGTATCTTCACCAGTCCGTTTCATTTTACGGTAATGTTTATTTCTGAACATAACGATGCCCGCAATTTGATATTTTTACTCTTATATTGAAAAAGAAGTTTAAAAAACAGCATTTTTAAATTTGCCGTCTTTTTCAGGATTAGTTTCGGAGCTCCGCTTCTCCCCAAGTGTATTGATAAGATCTTTTATTTAGAAAATGGTTGCATAGAATCTGTATATTTATAAGTTGAGCTGATTTTGTTAGCTGAATGCAAATTCGTTAGCATTTTCGTCTTATGAAGCTTACTGGTTCGATCGAATCTTATAAATATTTGTTTTAAACAGATGGAGGAACACAGCATACTTGTTATAAGCGTAACAAATTAGATACTTCTAGATCATCATCATATCAGCGTCAAAGACGTCCATTGCAAGGATTGCAAGACATAGGCGACCATCAAGCATCGCCAAAACGACCGATCCAGTGGGTCTCGCATCCAGCAGGTGCCCGCATCAATCACCTGTAGTTTTATTATCTAAGGATACAGCTTTGAGCGCAGCGCTACACCGATTACGAAACTACTAGTTTTGTACTAGTTTCATTGCTGTATCCTTAGAGAACAGCACTGTAGCACCTGTAGTGCTGTAACAGTAGTGCGAAACAGCACAAACAAGCAGCAATGAAACTAGTACAAAACTACTATTTTCGTAGTAGGCGTAGCGCTGCGCCCAAGACTCTATCCTTAGAGAATAGCATTACTGGTCATTGCTCCACTTAGCCTCACGGTTTCAACCGCATAGTTCCCGTGGTAATACAGGGATAAAAAGTAGCCTATGTCACCCGGGTATAGTGTAGCTGCCCAACGGTGAACGATTTTTTGTAATCGGTCCAGTAGTTTAGGAGTCTAAGGGTAAGGAACATACATACATACTTTCTCTTTTATATATGTAGAGAGAGTTTAATTTAGATTAGACTCAAAGTACCAAGTATAATTACATAAAAATTCCTCCGTGAGCCATTTAAGCCCCTAAAATCGTAAAAATTAAAAACGATTTTCAATTAAATATCAACCAAAAATCATAACTTAAACTTCAACCATAAGAACGAACGAGCAAAGCAATAAACTTAATACATTTTATTCCGAGAATCACTGGCAATAATGCTTCGAAAATCCGCAAACGAAACTCAAACGAGTTGCCAATGGGCAATGTTCCCTGAAACAATCAACATAGCAAACTCTTGAACAGTTATCAGCTATTAACAGACCTCACAGAAGTTACCGACTCGATAATCGGCTGAAACAAAATTAACACAACTTCAAAATCAGTTCTGTTCGCGTTTCACGACTTTCGCAGCGTCCCTTCTTATCGATTTTAATATTAACAGCTTGAATCGACTTTCTTTCGAAGTTTCTGCAAGTTTTCTTGCTTCAACTTCGGAACTTGGGAGTTGGATTTACTGTATTATCATGGCTATATATCTATCTTGGAGCGTAGGTAGTGGAATGCGGGTTATGAGATAAAGATATTTTATTTTGCAAATATGGGTACAGTACAATGATGGTATATGGAATAGGTCCAGGTCATATATTACCAATAGGCGTGCAAAAATTACAAAAAGTATAAACTAATCTACTAAACTTTAACAGACAATACAAAGAAAAACAAAAACCAAGCATGATTCTTATTTTAAAACATTTCAACAGGAAGATTAATTTTTTTTTTTCACTTAAGAATTCTGTCATGCTTTGACTTTCAAAAAGCTTCGAAGCTTTTTTTAAAATAACGATAGCGAAGATTCTTTCCAACTTTTCGATATTTTATCATATATGACCGGAGCCATGCCGTAAACACTTTTGCGCATTAGTGCTGTCTTAGCGGAGTTATGACACAGTAGGGTATTGTCGCGTCTATTACGTGAAACTACATCGGCAAGACGTTTAAAACGATTTGGATTCAACTTAACAAACACAGCTACTTCTAGTATGTACAAACATGGTAGTGTCTATTTCATACTGTTTAAAGTATTTCCCTATCTGTACGACCCGAACAGATGGGGCTCGCAGCTGGAACTACGGGTCCGGCTGTTTGGATCAGGGTACGCGGGGTCAGGTAGGCCCTCCACCATTGCAAGCGCAAAGGTGGGACCTGACATTGAGGTTGGACTCGCGGTGGTCTATGTGGTGGTTGCAGAGGAGTGGCATGTTGTCTGCTCGGCTATGTGTGGATCGAGCGTCATTCCTCGCGCGCAACAAGTGTTTGAAGTTATATATATATAAGGCAAAGGGCCACCTGGTGGTCAGACGCGGGGTTCGTGAGTAACCCTCAAGCAAGTGAGCTCCTGTGAGTGAGCTGCATCTCCGGCACTTTCCTGGATAGAAAGTAGAGGACTACCCGTTAGATTAGTTTTCCGGCAACCCAGCTGTAGGCATTGGGTAGATGCGTTGATTTGTATTCGAGAGGTGAGCGTGCTTACAGCTCCGGGACCATTCTGGAGAAATGGGAGCCAGCTTCTCTGGCGTCCCTAACGGGGATTGAATCCGCTAGCACCAACTGCGCTGGTGCTTGCGCTAGTGCTGGCGTGCTGGGGTGCGTGTGGTGAGCGGCTTTACAGCTCCGGTACCATTCTGGACAAATGGTAGTGAGTAATCATGATGCGATTCACATTTTCTCTTGAGTACCAGGAGCGAGTATTCTTGGAGGCGTGACCTACCGAAGATGGTCCCAGACTCCTCGTAAGGGGTTGCCTGGTATAGTGTGCCGTCTTATATACCGAAAGGTGGGTGAAGGTGGCCACTATAGAAAATCTCAGTAGTCTAAAGGGGGTATGTTTAAAGTATGGCATGCAACTAACGGTAGTGTTAAGCTTGAACATCGAACGTATGCATCTTTTTTGCGCCTTAAAAGCTGTTTCTTTTTCGGTTGAATTACCCCAAAATATTATTCCATATCGTAGATGGGATTCTGCTTTACCATAGTAGGCAGTAAGGAGTGCATCCGTGTGTACTATTGATGATAATGTATGTAAAGCATATGCGGATTTACTTATTTTTTTACATAAAATATTAATGTGTGATTTCCAGTTAAGATGTTTATCTATTTCGAGACCCAGTAATTTTGTAGATTCAGCTTCTTCTATAACATCATTATTGTAGTGTACATTAAGGTTCATGCTAGGTATCCGTTGGCTGAAATGTATAACTTTTGTTTTACTCAAGTTTATTTTTAAATTGTTTTCGTCTAACCAGTTCACAATTAATTTTAAAGATTGATTGATGTCACTTTTATAAGTCGCTACACTTTTACAAGGTATTGTCACGGTACTATCATCCGCAAACAGTGTGATTGTTTGCTCAATGCATTCAGGTAAGTCATTGATGTACATTATAAATATAAGAGGACCCAGTACACTCCCCTGTGGTAATCCAAACTTAACTTGACGCTCTGAAGATCGCACTACCACTTACTCCTACCGTTAATTTCAGTTATTTGTTTTCTATTTTTTAAGTAAGATTCAATTAAATGAAGAACATTGCCTCTAATACCATAGGCTTCAAGTTAGAATGTGTATTGTAATGACATTATTGTATCTCCTAACTAACTGTGCCCGCGGCTTTATTCCCGTCAAGTAGCTTCCTACACTACCCTACCCACCCTAACTACCAACCTACCTTTTTTAGTTTTCAAACATTCCCTGTATTCTGTCATGTACCAGAGATGGCGCTGTGTTCGCAAAACTTATAAGAAAAATAATTTAAAAAAAGAACTTAAATTTTGTCGATGTTTTAATCGTTATTGTTTTGTTATGCCTTTCTCGAGTTATAAATGGTGTAAAGTGATAATTTTGTCTTCTGACGGTTCTTGATCATAAACCTAGGTTTTTGATCAAAAATCTGATTTAGTCATACACAAGCGACATATATAAAGATTTAGCACTGGAATATTAGGCCACTTTTCAATAACAATTTCCTGTGGCTAGAAAGTCTAGCCTTTTGTCTTGTTCCTATAACTAGTGGTCTTAAAAGAAATCACAATGATCTAGTCTAGAATGATATATGGACACAAATGTTTGCACTGTATGCAATCTGTGCTAGCTAACTATACCTAGGTTCTGAAGTGGCAACTGCAAAGACGCAGCGTTGGAAGGCGTCCCGCAAGGTAGATCGATGAACTGGAGAAGACCGCGAGATTCCGCTACAAGCGTGAAACATAATTTAGGATCTGCAATGAGGAGACACTTGGGTGTGACCTATCTCCAGCAGTAGAGGCCTTTCGACTGAAATGATGATGATGAGTGCCAATTATAACCAATCATTTTATAGACACTGCGTCAAATATGAATTTATTTATTTTTATTTATTTATAGTTAATTAAAACGATACAGATACCAATTACATTAATTAACATAGAAATTGTGAAACAAAACAATGTTGACAAGTGTGTTATAAGATAATTAAGTAATTCACATATAAAATTAACATGGCACAGTGGAGCGGCAACGTATCAATAATTATAATAAAATATAATGTAATCAATCAATTATGAATAAAAATACAATTAACATGGAACACTGGACACACTCACATATTTTCTCTCACAGAACACCAGACATGCACGCATTAGTTTATACCATTCGTCCGCAAACACATCACACTCAGGATCGGCAGTCAAGAGGGCATTGAGCATCTTCAAAGCACGACACACTGGGGATTCAGCTCTAGCGACCGTTCTGGATGACGGTGGTGCGAACAGTTCGTGACGGCGACTCTGACGGTGCCCAACGTATTTGCTGGGCATAAAATTCTCAAATAGACACATTATCGCAGTCAAAAAATTCAATCAAAAGGCAATCAAAACCCAGTTTCAGAACAGTAACTGTTGATGCAAATAGAAGAAGGTCGTCTGAAATGGCGACCGATCTTATCTTGCGACTGCATACAGTGCCAAATTCGCACAGTTTCAAACTTAATTTCCATGCTGCAATCATCTTGGCAGGGTAGCCTGGTCCTATTGAATATTATCGCACTCGTTTAGATGTGGAGTATGTGAAAATGCAAGATGACGATGGGCAATTGTTTATGAGTTTTTATTTAAATTAAATTAAAGGTGTTGTAATGTTTCAGTTTGTAAATAATAATAATTTTGACATTTCTGAGTCGAGGTTGAGTCGAGGTTGAGTCGAGTGGATCGACTCAACCTCGACTCAGCCTCCTTCAACCAAATTAACAGTTATTCATTGTTTGTTATTTGTACTGTTGTTATCATGACTGCGGGTATGATATTTGTATGGTGGTGGGTAGATTAATATCTAAGTTCAATAAACCAGTGTGTCGCTAACCCTCGCCTTTCATTGACGCTGCATTGGCGACGAGTACGGGATTCTTAGACATTTTATAATCTAAGACGGAACTAATTAGTAGTTTTTGCGTCTGTATTAAGAGTGAAGTGAAGTCATCGATTATTGCAACTGTTATTAAGATGCCAATCGGAAAGTTAGAACCGTTCAATATCAGTTCAAAACAATGGCCTGCTTATATACCGCCGGGTTAATCAATATATTTTACTTAACGATGTAAAAGATAACCTAAAGGTTCCGATGTTAATAACAATAGTAGGCGAAGCCACATATTCATTGATGTGTGATTTGTGTTCCCCTGACTTTCCCGAGGACAAATCCTACGAGACATTGGTCAAGCTAGTTACCGATCATTTGGAACCGCAGCGATCTGAGATCGCCGAGCGCCACGTGTTCCGACTGCGGAGACAACGGACCAGCGAACCCTTGATGGAATATTTATAGGCGCTAAAACATCTGGCAGCAACCTGTAATTTTGGCAAATGTAAAAAGTGTTTTACGCTCGAAGAAAACCTTAGAGATCAATTTGTTTCGGGTTTGACAAATGACGCCATGCGTTCAAGAATATTTGCCGAAAGGAAAATAGAATATAAGGAGGCGGTGGAGTTAGCACTAGCACTGGAGGCTGCAGAGAAGCACGCGGAGGTGAGCGGCAGCACGGTGCCGAAGACGACCTAAGGTGCTGGCGGCGAGGCAGGTGAAGACCTGCATTACACACGCGGGGGCCGAGGACGCGCCCGCGGCTCGCGCACTTCGGCGGGCGCAAGCTGTGCGGCTGGCCCAGCCGGCGCGGCAGGCGCGGCGGGCAGACCGCTGAGCGGCGCGGCTGCTGCGCCAGCATGCTGGCGTTGCGGTAAGGCGCATCGCGAGGACAGGTGCCGTTACTTAAATTATAATTGTGACGAGTGTAAACAAAGAGGTCATTTACGAGTGATGTGCAAATCAGTGAAAGGTAGTGGCAACCGGGTAGACAGTCGGCAAAATTATATGAGTGGTGAGGACGATTCAGACGATATGTTTAAGATTGTTGCTAGAGGTAAGGATAATAAACCGTACTTTATTAACGTAATCATAGATAACTTTGAGACCAAGTGCGAAATCGACACTGGAAGTCGAATTTCGGCAATCAATGAAGACATGTATACCCGCAAATTTTCACATAAGATAATTAAGACTGATAATTTGATGTTACGAAGCTATGCTGGTTCATGCATCGAATCGCTTGGTTATATAGAAGTCCGAGTTAGGTTACGAGATGTAGAAGTAAAATCCTTGCCGCTATATGTAATTAAAAACGGAGCGTGCCCATTATTGGGACGAGATTGGTTACGTGCCTTGAAAGTAACACAAATAAATTTGTATAAGATAACCGACGATGGATTCGTGAACCGCTTATGTGCTGAATTTCCGGAAGTGTTTACGGAAAAGTTAGGTACTTGTAAGCGAGCCATTCGACTACAGCTAACTAACGATGAACCTGTGTATGTGCGTGCGCGGCCCGTGCCGCTGGCGTTACGCGCCCGCGTCGAGCGTGAGCTGAGGCGACTGGAGTCCGACGGCTCCATATACCGCGTCGACTATTCCGACTACGGAACGCCCATTGTGCCGGTTGTTAAAAAAAATGGAGACATACGCATTTGTGGGGATTACAAAATTACTATTAATCCAAAACTCAAGCGCGATTATTATCCCTTGCCCCGCATTGATGAGTTGTTCGCGAGCTTAAGCGGAGGAGAAAAATTTACAAAAATAGATCTCACTCACGCTTACGAACAGTGTTTATTAACAGAGGAGTCACAACCCTACACAGCAATTACGACTCACCTCGGGACATATGCCTACCGTCGTACGCCGTACGGACTAGCGTGCATACCCGAGAAGTTCCAGAAACTAATGGAGGAAACACTACGTGGTATTCCGGGTTGTGTTGTTTTTCTGGATGATATTTGCACAACGGGGGCTAATGACAAAGAACAGATAAGTAATTTACGAGCTGTACTCGATAGGTTGCGTGAGATGGGCTTAACAGTTAAGTTAAGTAAGTGTAGTTTTTTACAAGACAGCGTAAGATACTTAGGTTTTATTATTGACAAAATGGGTTTACGGCCAGACACTGCCAAATTGGATGCTATTTCCAGCGCACCCACACCAGAGAACATAACTCAACTGAAAAGTTTTTTAGGAATGTTAAATTATTACGGCAAATTTATTAGTAATTTGAGCACATTGTTATATCCGTTGCATAATTTACTTAAAAAAGATGTATGCTGGAAATGGGATGCTAATTGTGAGCAGGCGTTTAAAGAAGCTAAGCGTGTTCTCCTGGGCGACCAAGTGTTAGCACATTACGAGGAGGGGCGGCCGCTCGTGCTCGCGGTAGACAGTAGTGCGTATGGGCTAGGCGCAGTGTTGGCCCACCGCTATTCGGATGGCAGTGAGCGCCCGGTTAGCTGTGTGTCCCGCACACTAAACGCGGCCGAGCGGAATTACAGTCAACTCGATAAGGAGGCGCTCGCGATATTGTTTGGTATAACAAAGCACCATCAATACTTGTTCGGTAGGAGTTTTATATTACGTACGGACCACCAGCCGTTGACGTACATTTTCGGTGCTAAGGGTGGCATTCCACAGACCGCTGCCAGCCGGCTACAGCGGTGGGCGGCACGCCTGGCCGCATACGACTTCAGTGTAGAATTTGTCCGCTCGGCTGACAATGGGCCGGCCGATGCTTTATCGAGGCTACCGCTACCTCATGAGGGTCGCTTAGTAGACGCAATCACTTACATAAATTTAATAGAGGAAACAATTCCAATTAGCTTTAAGGATATTGCTAAGGAGACGGAGAAAGATACATTATTATGTAAGGTTAAAGGTTATGTCACATTTGGTTGGCCGTTGACAGTGTCGGATACAGAGAAGCCATATTTTGCAAGAAAACAGGATTTAGCTACAGAATTGGGTTGTCTTATCTATAAATACAGAATCGTTATACCGACCGCATTACAAAAACTTATATTAGATGAAATTCACGATGGGCACTTAGGAATGAATAAAATGAAGAATTTGGCAAGGAATTACGTATATTGGCCCAGTCTAGATAGGGACATAGAGGAGGTATGTCGCGCGTGCACAGCGTGCCGCGCCGTGCGCGATGCGCCGCCCCACGCGCCGCTACATCCCTGGGAGTTCCCACTGCATCCGTGGCAGCGAGTACATGCAGACTTTTGGGATTGTGGTGGAAAACGGTATTTAATTATGGTGGACGCAAACTCGAAATGGATAGAAGCTATTGCAATGAGTAGAACGGACGCGCAGGCGACTATCACAGCAATGAGAACAATTTTTGCTCGGTTCGGTTTACCGTCATTACTCGTCACTGACAACGGCCCACCATTTTTCTCACAGGATTTTAAAACATATTGCAAGAAAAATTGTATAAAACATGTGACCACAGCACCTTACCGACCGCAAGGAAACGGTGCAGCAGAAAATGCGGTAAAAACCGTTAAGAAAGCGATCAAACGTGCTTTGTACGAGGGCGAGGACGTCGCCACGGCACTATGTAAGTTCTTATTCCAGTATCGTAACTGCCAGCATGCAACCACTGGTGTCTCCCCGGCGGTGGCATTGCAAGGGCGTAGGCTCCGCGGGCGCCTTGACGCACTTCGGCCCGACGTGTCGGCGGTAGTGCGCGCCACGCAGGAGCGGCAAGTGGCCGCTGCGGGCGGCACGACGCGCTCGCTGGCGCCGGGCGACGCGGTGCTAGCCCGCGACTACACCGCGAGGGGGGACAAGTGGTTGTCGGGAACAATAGTCGACCAGACTGGACCGGTCTCGTACAAAGTGGACGTTGGTCGTGGAGTCGGGTGGCGTAGACATGTCCACCAAATCATGCCAGTACATAATAAGAATCGCCACTCGTTATCTCGGACTAGTATAGTTTCCGAGAGTAAAGTTTTATCCTCAGAACGAGAAGTTCCTACGGTCGGTAAGGAGGTGGAGGACACATTCGAGGACGCGTCTGACGGCGTTGGTGAGAAGTCACAGACCACTGGTTCTGAAGCGGCATCCGGGCCGGAGACACCACCACCACCGTCAGGTGCGTCCGCTCGTGCTGTGCGGGCTTATAATCGGGCTCGACCAGGAGTCATTAAATAACATGCTTGTTATTGGTATTTTGTATCACTAATGTTTATATTTTAGATTATGCTAAGCTTAAAGGGGAGAAATGTACCGTTGTTATCATGACTGCGGGTATGATATTTGTATGGTGGTGGGTAGGTTAATATCTAAGTTCAATAAACCAGTGTGTCGCTAACCCTCGCCTTTCATTGACGCTGCATTATTAATTGATTACTAGCGGACGCCCCGTGGTTTCACCCGCGTAGTTTCCGATCCAGAAAAAAAAAGAGAGAAAATTCTGCGATGTATTTTCACTTCGTCACAGGCAATTTTCGCTCCGTGCTCGCAAAATATTTTCGGTATGACGTATGTTGAGAATCTGGAGCCAAATGCTGGTAGGTACACATACTACACACGACGAATATTGAATTCAGTACACATTTATATCTTATCTACGAATAAGTACCAAGTAAGTGGAGTAATTTTGAAAGCATTGTACTGATATTTAATAGAGCAGGATATTATGCTATCCATACGTCATCATTGTCATCATTTGAGCCGAAAGACTGCTTGACACTGCTGGATATAAATCTCTGCCAACAGTCGCTACAATGACCGGTCCATGGTAGCATCTATATTTTAAAAAAAAACAGGGACGATTCATTTATTTCCTTCTTTACATCTGTTTTATCTCCTCGTTTTGTAGTTGCCACCTAATACCATAGTTGCCACTACGCTTCTTAAGCGCATAGACTTTTCATTACTGTTAAAGAAACTGCTGCCTGTTTTTTACTAAAATAAAGGATATTACTAGTGACGAAAATCTATTATACACGGCTTCGCAGCCTCCTGTGTCCTATTCCACAGAAACACACAGTATTCTGGGATACAAATTTGCCTGCGGCGCCAAATAAAGCAAAAGTGAGTTTTCTACCCGTGAAAAAACATTGTTCACAAACAATAAGGTAAATATTAGTTGAAATGGTTAGTACAAACAAACAATTTTAACTGGATAGGTAGTCAATATTTTTGTAAACTTTTTCCTGTTACTTTGGTTGGGACAGAAACCATAAATTATAAAATCCACAAGCAAAATTTGATATCTATTTAGTTTTTTAGTTGTAGTGGACTCTGGACCAGCGTCGGGCACTAGTTGCCCGACATTTTGCTGAACTGGTGCTATTTGGCGCAGCCGTGGGACACTCAATGTTACTTTTATATTGTTTTCTTTTTTTATATTATTGTTTAGTTTAAGTTTTATTTTTAACCGACTTTGCAAAAAAGGAGGAGGTTATCAATTCGACTGTATTTTTTTTTATGTGTGTTACCTCAGAACTTGTTACTGGGTGAACCGATTTCGATGATTCTTGGTGATTCATGAAAGTTGGGGCTTGTTATGTGGTTCCATTTAAATTTGATCAAGATCTGAAGAAGAACTTCGAAGATATACATCAGAATTCTTCAATAAATGACGGCAAATCACTCAGGATAGCTGCAATAAGATGTCTATTTATTGTTTATATCATTTCATAACATAACATCAAATGATAAATGATTTTATTTCTGTAAGTTGGTTTGTACAAACACTTTTACATGTCGAGCATATTTTTAAAAGTAGATGAGGTCGGCGTTTCCTATCTGACTACTCTGAGAAGAAAGGCCGAAACAAACTCAGAGGTAACAGTCTCTTTTAAAGTCCAGACAGAATCTTGATTAGATCATGTGAAGACTATGTAGACTGATGTCTGAAATGGTCTTTTGAGGAAAGAACCAGCCAGATTGAGTGGACCTGTCCAGTCAGTGCACGCATTTGTCAATAACCGAGCAGCTTAACTCAGAATTTAAGGAGCTCAACGATTCGACGAACAATACCAAAGAAAGGACATTCGGGTAGGCCGCATAAACTACACAAACTGCCAGACCATGATTAAAAAATAAGATAAGTTTAAATAAAAACAAAAAAAAAAATGGTCCGCATAGTCTAAACATTCACAATAATTAAAATAAAATAATATAATACTTTAAAAAGTAAATATTCTTGTCATTGCAACAAAAACCAAAAAAAACAAAAAAAAATATAATAACAAAATGCATACTGCAAAATATAATAAAAAAACAAAATTAATTGGAGCAGCTCAATCCCAAGCCTTTTTGTCCTCAATGTAATCTTTTATTGTATAAAACGCTTTCCGGCACAACTTACGTTTAATGAAAGATTTGAATTTATTAAGACTT
This sequence comes from Orthosia cruda, assembly GCA_964057195.1. Lineage (NCBI taxonomy): Eukaryota > Metazoa > Arthropoda > Insecta > Lepidoptera > Noctuidae > Orthosia > Orthosia cruda. Next base: position 43,832,152 of record OZ059828.1, on the reverse strand, counting down.
AGATCTTGTAGGTGGCTTGGAAGCTTATTATAAAACCGTACACATTGACATCTAAACGAGCCACCTATTTTCATGAGCCTTGTTGTAGGTACTACAAATTTGTGTTTGTTCCTAGTATTTATGTTATGGATATCACTGTATTTTTAAACAATTTTATATTTTTATGGGCATCACACAGGTGTGAGCAGTTCACCCTGGTAAATTCTAATTCCACCGTTTTTGTTTAACTTTCATGTTTCTGGGTTAATCCATTCTGGCTTCACTTTGGAGAATTGGTCCGTTATGTACCCACCACTAAAAAGTGAAAAATAAAAAAATCTTTTTAACAAAAAATACAACCGACTTCCAATTGAAAAATAACTTCAATTTCGAAAGTCGGTGTTTCTGTTTTGGCATCTTCGTTTTTTGACACCGACTTCCGAAATTGAAGTTATTTTTCACTTTGTAGTGTTTTTGTTTGGAAGTCGGTTGTATTTTTTGTTAAAAAGTTGTTTTTTAATGTTTATGTTGTGTGCTCTGGCTTGTATCAAAAAAATGTGTTTACTTTTCTTTCTTTCATCATCATCATCAGCATTCGCAGCCTGAATTCGCCCACTGCTGGGCAAAAAACTCTCTGCTTGTTCCATTCCCCACGATCCTTTGCCTCCCTTATCCAGATTCTACCCACGGTGGTAACAATGTCGTCTGCCCATCTCGCAGTGGACTCTTAATCCTACCGAATATCAACTACAACGTCTTCAGCAACAATGTATCGCGGCGGATACAGGCAACCAACAATTATTCAAGTCAACTATAGAACAATGTTTGTTCCGCGCAATATCAAACTTTGACTAAGGTGGCTTAAGTCGGGGGCACAATGAGGGCGTGGAGTTTTGATGCTGAAAACTGAAGTGTGTTGAGGGCCGAAGAAAACAGAACCACTCGGGCTAATCGAATTTTAAGCTACGCTTGCCGACGATGATTTGTGGATAGAACGTGGTGTGTTTCATTATATATCAATACCATTCCTTCCCACGGAAAAGCACTTTCGGCCGTTGGTCCCGGCTGTAATTTCTAAATCTTGGACTGTTGTTACGGTAGGGAAGTTCCATTCCGAAATTCTGGTAAACTGTCTTCCCAGAGGATCATCTTACTAAGTAACTAGGTACTTGTGGACGTCATCTTCATCATATCAGCCATAAGACGTCCATAGCTGGACATAGGCCTCTCCCAAGCGTGGGAGGAGGTCACTCCATGTAAATTACTGATACCTATTCAGCTGTTTTGATTAGATCAGAAGCCAACCTCAATTATGCAGTTGTAAAAAGGCTATGCAGATAATGGTTTATCATTTTATGTATGAAACTGCTTTCTGGCCCACAATTTACATGTAAGTATTTCTATATAGCGGCAAAAATGTACCTTGAATACCCATAATAATCTCAAAATCGTGAAAAGATACAAAGAAAATTGTTTATCTAATAAAAAAACTTTTTGCAAAAAAATACTACCGACTTCCAAATACAAAACTACAAAGTGAAAAATAACTTAATTTTTTGAAGTCGGTTTCTTTCTTAGGTACCATTTTTTTGCGTTATGGACACCGACTTCAAAAAATTAAGTTATTTTTCACTTTGTAGTTTTGTATTTGGAAGTCGGTAGTATTTTTTTGCAAAAAGTTTTTTTTTATTTTTCACTTTTTAGTTGTACGTACCTAATAGGCAAGTTAGTAAGGTAACTTTAACGCCAAAACAGATTTCATGAAACTTGAACATATCCGGTGAAATGAGAGATCTGCGTACCCCTTAAGAGCGTACTGGCGTGATATTATGTTATGAAATGGTATAAACAATAAACAGAAATGCGATTGCAGCAATCCCGAGAGATTTGCCGTTATTTATTGAAGAGTTCTGTTGTATATCTCCGAAGTTCTTCATCAGATCTTCACCAAATTATATACTTTTTCAAACAAAAAAAGAATTTTCAAAATCGGTCCACAATTGACGGAGTAATCGGTGAACAAACACAAAAAAAAAAAAAACAAACATGAAGTCGAACATAGAACCTCCTCCTTTTTGGGAAGTCGGTTAAAAATAAATATCTTTACAGAATAACGACTTAACAAAACAATACAAAAATAGCATCGATAAAACTGACTGTTTTTACATATTATTAAGATAGTTAATCTATTGTGTATCTGGTGTGTTACCACCTTTACACCGGGTAGTGATACCAGAGTCAATTTAAGTTGCCAACTTAATTTATACAAGTTTAGCCATACCTGCTCGAGACTTGTGGCCATTGTTGAACATTCTGCCGACCTATAGCTAAGGTGCCGCTATCTGGCAATCAGCCGATTTTAGTTGTTTGATGCCATCGCAATCTGCAATAAAATCTGTATCGATCTCCTTAAGTTTAAAGCGTAGATAGATCGACAGAGAATTTTTAGAAACCAAGCAGTATTTTCCAACTATCAATCGATTCCGGATAAAAATAAAAACGTCCTAAAATGATATGTTCCAGGTTGCCTGAAAGAGATCGCGGAAAGCGATAAGGCCGCCCGTTGTAATTTTTTTTAGTTTTAAGTTTCTTTAGTTCCTATATTTTCTGGTGTACAATAAAGCATACATAAATAAATAAATATGTTTTAGTTAACATTAGGTATTATATATAATTAGCAATTTGTCGATTCGAATGTTTGCAATTTGATTTATCTTTTGACACCGGCAACTATTGTATACGATTTATAGTTGACAAACGTCTTTCAATGTCCACCTTGTACCTTAACACGTAAAAAGTTATGATCATTTAAATTGATTTTTATTATAACTCAAAATATTATTTCATTAGATAGCGGCACTTTAGCTATAAGACAGCAACATGGCCCGTCGTACCCGTCTTAGCTAAAGCGAACAAATTGAGTACCCAAAAGGCTGAATAATGTTGTTGGAAGTTTTTATCGCGTATTGTGAAGCCATTTGTATATTAAGTGAGTTGATAAGGATGATAACAATGGGGGCTTTGATAGGATAGGAATATTCTGGGAGAATCTGTAGATAGCGTTTTCGTTAGAACTCCGTAGTATCGATTGGTGTATTGACTTACCAAGTTCAAAGGCGTAAACATGTAATTTGACGTCAGAGATGGCGATAGACGAAATGCATCACGAGACATTTCGATAGTGTTTGGCATTCCCACAGATTTGATTCGAGATTTCAATTCGTCAGAATCTTTTTTTTCAATTTTCATTTTTATCTTACCCGATTACTCAAAGACGCCTTTTTTTAAAAAGGGTATACTACCCAGGTTGTCCCATGGTCAACAGGGCTGACCATAACCTCTTTGAGCAAGGTTATTTCCAGTGTGCGGAGATGTTTATGACTTGTATACATCTGTCCCTTTTTCCCTGTCGATTAATTCTAGTTTTGTTACGTCATGGTACGGGAGCTGGTCAGGATTTGATGTTGGGTTCCTGAAGAAATCGAGGGAAGTCTTCAAATGTTATAGGCATACATATAGCGATTTTGGTATTTTCATCAACAATGCAATCATTTGCTCTCAGAAAGTATCATTTGGTGAAGTGGAACTGATGAAGAACACCACAGGACAATATATAATGTGATGGTAAAATATGTAACGGGTATAAGATATTTCGAATAGTTAACTAACTATGATGAAGCAAATACTTACAAATAAATGGTACTGATGGAAATGGTACCATCGGACTGATCTGGTGATAAAGCCGGAAGGTTGGTTCTGGAACGACAAAATAAAACAATGTATATTAATCGTGTTTAAGCTTATTGTAATTGGAAACGTCATGAGATGTACTTTGGCTATAAATGATTTTCATGTTAATTGGAGGTACCTACCAAAACTAAATAAAAACTGGTCAAGTGCGAGTCTACCTCGTGCGCCATGGGCTTCGTACTTAGCCATATTAAAATTGGCATCATTTTTATTGATGGCTAAGTTTTAAAGATATAGGCAAATTTAGATTTTCGCGAAAACTATTAAGTACCGAAATTTATCTTAATTTTCAACTTTTTATTTTTTGTGAATTTTCCTTTATTTGTGCTGTACCTTTGTAGAATCACGAAATTTGTCAAAAAGTCCTTACTTTTCAACAACGGAACCACCATATAGTTTTGGTCAACGGTCCATTTAGGTTTTCAACCCAAAACGTCGATAAATAAAAAAGTTAAAAAATATAAAAAGGATAAAAAAACAAACCGAATTCAAAAACAAAACAATACAAAGCGAAAATTAACTATCTTTTCCTAAGTCGGTGTCGAAAAACGGAAAAAATTGGTACCAAAGACTTTGGCAATGAAAGTTATTTTTCGCATTATAGTGTTTTTTCCTTTCGCTATTCTGGTGTTAGTTGGTGGTGGTCTGTTGATTCTGTTTTTTAGGAGTTGGTGTGGTTTAGATTAATGTGGCTTATAAATATGTGCTATGTTATATTAACTTTAAAACTTTCGCGTTCCATAATTGAAAAACAATATATCACGGGAATTTAACGCGATGAAATTTCGATTGTTTATTTACCTATTTCTCCCGACGTTTCGGCCGTGTTGCAACGACCGTGGTCCCGGGTAGACTGGTGTCTCGGTGTACTGGCTCCGTTGGGGCAGAAAATTCTTCTTCTACCCTCACATTTCTACACACAACACTAACCGTGTCCTTATTCTGTAAGTTCGCCGACTGCACAAAACGAGGTATTGTTTTTTGAATCACTGGATTCCACGCCGCGGATAATTTGTAACCGTCATCCCGATTGAATGTTTTGTGTTTTTAACACCTAGTTTGTGTTTTCTAACATACTAAAGGATAAGGACCAGGCCCGAGTCGACGGCGCGTAGTGTTCCACGCGCGCCTCAAAGAGATGTCAGCAATAAATGACGGGGTCCGCTAGGGCCGATGCCTGTCTGGGTCGCGGATAAATTTGAAAGAGAGTTACCGCGGCCCTGGCTCAAGCAACTGAAGGAACACGGGTGGGTTTTAGTCAGTAAAAGTCTGACACGCCTTCCCGCTTCACCCAAAGCGGGAGAAGTCATTGGAAGATTTCGCACCCAAAAAAAAAAAAAAATGTTCGACTTTTTGTTTTTTTTATGTTTGTTCACCGATATCTCCGTCAATTGTGGACCAATTTTTTTTTGTATATTGTATGTTCCGAAATTGGTCCCATTTTAATTTGGTGAAGATCTGATGAAGAACTTCGGAGATATACAACAGAACTCTTCAATAAATAACGGCAAATCTCTCGGGATTGCTGCAATCGCATGTCTGTTTGTTGTTTATAACATTACATAACATAACATCACGCCAGTTCGCTCTTAAGGGGTAAGCAGACCTCTCATTTCACCGGTTATGTTCAAGTTTCATGAAATCTATTCTGGCGAAATAGTTCCCTTACTAACTTGCCTATTAGGTAAGTACAACTAAAAAGTGAAAAATAAAAAAACTTTTTGCAAAAAAATACTACCGACTTCCAAATACAAAACTACAAAGTCAAAAATAACTTAATTTTTTGAAGTCGGTGTCCATAACGCAAAAAAAATGGTACCTACGAAAGACACCGACTTCAAAAAATTAAGTTATTTTTGACTTTGTAGTTTTGTATTTGGAAGTCGGTAGTATTTTTTTGCAAAAAGTTTTTTATTTTTTTTCATGGGTCTCGACGATATTTTTTTTTTAATTAACCTATTACATTTCTTATGCTAGCTTATGAGCCTATGGTGACGCTTCGTCGCGAACATTTACAAAAAAGTATTAGATACAAGCTAAAATCATTTTTTTACTAAGGGCCAATACAATCTCACCATTACGTTCATAATATAGAATCAAATTTAAGTTCAAACATTGTCATAATTAAAATCATTTTGAATATTTTTCTTATTAAATAATAATAATCTAGACATGTCGTTACAAACATTTATTACTAAATTCAATATAATAAAATCTAATACATGTCAACAAACATCAATAAATACTCGAATAAAAACTTTTTTATTTTCACCATTTAGTTGTACCTAAATAGTAGGCAAGTAGTTTAGTAGGGTACCTATAATGCCAGAATAGATTACCAGAATATTATGAAACTGAACATAACTGGTGCAACGAGAGTGTATCAAGGTGAACTGTACACATCTGCGTACCCCTTTAGAGCGTACTGGCGTGATGTTATGTTATGAAATGGTGTAAACATACACAGACATGCGATTTCAGCAATCCCGAGAGAGTTGCCGTTATTTGAAGAGTTCTGTTGTATATCTCTGAAGTTCTTCATCAGATCTTCACAATATTAAAATGGGACCAATTTCGGAACATACAATATACAAAAAAAAATTGGTCCACAATTGACGGAGATATCGGTGAACAAACATAAAAAAAACATAAAGTCGAACATTTTTTTTTTTTTTTGGGTGCGAAATCTTCCAATGACTTCTCCCGCTTTGGGTGAAGCGGGAAGGCGTGTCAGACTTTTACTGACTAAAACCCACCCGTGTTCCTTCAGTTGCTTGAGCCAGGGCCGCGGTAACTCTCTTTCAAATTTATCCGCGACCCAGACAGGCATCGGCCCTAGCGGACCCCGTCATTTATTGCTGACATCTCTTTGAGGCGCGCGTGGAACACTACGCGCCGTCGACTCGGGCCTGGTCCTTATCGGACGGCGAGCTACCCATTACTGGCCGTCCGCAAACCCGCGCCTACGGTGGCCGGGAATCGGCTTGCGACTCCCGACGCCCAGGGCGTCTCCTGCGGTGGCTAGGGGCGTGAGGGCGTCTCCGTTGCGTCTCCCTCACGCGTTCTGCCTCCTCCTTCGCGAGCATTACTGCTTCGCAGAAGGAGGTGACAGCTTCCCATGCCCTCTCGCTCCGTACCATAGCCTGAACCAGGGCCGGACGCGAGAGGTCGCCACCGCCGATCGCCTCCACGAGGACACGGCGTTGCTCCGCCCAAGTGGGGCAGGCCTCCACCGTATGTTCTACCGTGTCCTCCGGGCGATCCTCACAATGGTGACACCCGGGCGTTTCCTCCCGCCTTATCCTGAACAGGAACCTCCCGAAGCAGCCATGTCCGGTGAGGACCTGCGTCAGGCGGAAGGTGAGGACGCCGTGACGCCTCTCAAGCCACTCCTCAAAGAGGGGCCTTATCGCCACAATCGTGGCGTGCCCAGCGCTGGGTTGCGACAGTCGCCCTCTCCATGTCGCCATGAGATCATGCCGGAGCTCTGTCCGCCGAGCCGTGATTTGTCGCGGCAGCGGAGTTTCGCCCCGGCATTTCGCCTCCTCGCGCCATTCCCATATTTGCGCGAGGACTTTGGCCTCCAGATCCCATGGCGGCAATCCAGCAAGGAGGCTCGCCGCCTCACCGGAGACCGTGCGGTATCCCCGGACCAGCCGGATGGCCATAACCCTTTGGGACGCGTTCAACCGGCGGGCTGGTCGCCGCCTCAGGGTACGAGCCCATACTGGTGCCCCGTAAAGGGCCATGGACCGCACGACCCCCGCGTAGAGCCTCCGGCAGGAGGCGTTTGGACCCCCTAGATTGGGCAGGAGCCGCTTAAGTGCAGCCCCGGCCCGCTCCAGTCTGGGAGCCAAACGTCGAAAATGCTCCACGAAATTCCACCGGCTGTCGAGGACGAGTCCCAGGTACTTCATCGTCGACCCGACGCCGATGTAAACCCCTCCTACCGTTATTTGGGATCCCGGCGGTGGCGCGTTCCGAGGACCATGAAAACACATGGCCTCGGACTTGTGCAGGGCCACCTCGAGTCCCAATTGCTGGATCCTCTCGACGATTGTCGCAACCCCGCGTGTCGCGTTTTTAGCCGCCGCCTGGTGCGAACTCCCCTGCGCCAGGACTAGCGTGTCGTCAGCGTAGCAAACCACGCTGACGCCACTAGGGAGATCGGCGCGCAGCACCCAGTCGTACCCGATGTCCCACAGATGTGGCCCCAAGACCGATCCCTGTGGGACACCGCACGACATCTCTCGCCGGTTCCACTCTCCCTGGTGACCGGGGTATAAAGTCGAACCTAGAACCTCCTTTTTGGTAAGTCGGTTAAAAATGCTATAGCAAACTTCATATTCCAAATGTCAAAACCACAACAAATTAACCTTAACCGATACATCAAGATACACACACATCCGATACATGATTATTAAAATAATCTAATAAATTAAATAATTATTTTAATAAATAATCTAAAACTGTCAAACAAAATAATCTTATATATAAAATTCTCGTTAGTTACCACAATGTTAGTTACCATACTACTCCGAAACGGCTTGACCGATTTTTATGCATATTCAGTAGGTCTCAGAATCGGCTACTATCTATTTTTTACACGCGGGCGAAGCCGCTGGCAGAAACTAGTTCAATATATAATAATAATAATAACTTGTGAAACTTTTGTTGTATACCTACTAATTGAAATACAATGTATAAAAATATACAATATAAATAAAATAACATTTACGTATATTTATTTATTGTGAACATGTTTACACCGTGAGTGCTGTTAGCAAACACAATAGAAAAACAATTGCTTCTATGTACGTACCTCACATTACACTGTCATTACACCAACATATTACGACTGCTTAACGACCTTATGTCATTGCAGGGATCCAGAAGAATATCAGCGTCAGGTAAATTTGCCTGACACATGCTGAGCTGGACTCCCATTTGGTGCAACCTTGAGACGCACACCGCACTGTGTTCGAATTGAAGTAGGTAAGTTACTTGTGTCACTTTTATTCGTATTCTGTATTTTTACTTTTCTTTTTTTATATGTCGGCACCTTTTTTCCAAATACCCACATGTAAATTAAAATAATTTAATTGTGATTTTGTATGCTGTGCTATGTCTTTAGTGTGCGCTGAATAAATAATTTATCTATCAATAATCCAATAAATGTTATAAAAAAACAATCCCAATCTGAAAATGTCATTACAAAATTAATTTAATGATTAAAATGTCGTAAAAATTAATATCATCATCATCATATCAGCCGAAAGACGTCCACTGCTGGACATAAGCCTCCCCCAAGCGTCGCCACATTGAGCGGTCCCGTGCGATTTGAAAAACTGACCGTATCTGTTTATATATATATATATGCTTCTCGCATCCAGTGGATCCCCACAACCTTCACCAGGTCATCGGTCCACCTGGTGGAAGGTCTTCCGGTTCGCGGTCGCCACTCCAGAACCTTTCTACCCCGTCGGCCATCCGCGCTGCGAGCAATGTCGGTAACCCTGGTTCTCTTGCGGATCTCTACATTTCTGGTTCCATCACTCAAGAAAACTCCGAGCATAGCCCTCTCCATTTCGCTTAGAGTGACTGTAAGCTTTCTGTTAAGGCCCATTGTGAGTGACCACACAATATATAATCAAAAATCTCAAAACCACAGTAATTAGAACTGCTCCGATACTTACACGTAACTTCAATATATAGTCCAAAAATGTCACAACTAAAATTAATTAAAATAATCTAATATAATCAAGCCAGAAGTTAGGCACTGGAACTCTAAAAAAAAAGCAATGTATCCTAGTCGTGTTTAAGCTTATTGTTATTGGAAACGTCGTGTGATTTACTTTGGCTATAAATGATTGTCATGGTAATTGGAGGTACATACCAAAACAAAAAGAGATAAATAAAAACTGTTTTAACAAAAAAAAAAGTTAATTAGAAAAATCAAAAAACCCGACTGCTTAAAAAGCGAACTAAAAAGACGTAAACAAGAGGAAAATCATGCTGTGCAGTCGGAGGATACATATTCGCAAGCTGGTTGACCAAAACCAGATGTATCCTCCGTTTTTTTTACCCACAAAAAATGGCGCCCAAAATACGCCATTTTTTTCTTTTCCAATTTTTATGTAGCCTGTGACACTCGCAGGGTTAAGACGAATCGATTGACGTAAGAATCAACAAAATCAGTCAACGCGTTTGGTCTCTAGAACGCCACATAGGAACATACATACATAGACTGATAAACACATCACCCTCCTTCGGCAGTCGGGTAAAAAATCTAACCGAATTCCAAAACACCACATAGCAAAAAAAATAATCTTCGAAGTCGGTGTCGAAAAATGTAGAAAATTGGTACCACAGACATTATTTTTCGCATTATTGCGTTATTTTTTTTCGACATCGTGTTGCTTTCATGGATAGAACGTCACTTAACTAGAGCCGGCCATCTTCACCGAGATCGTTTCGTCGGCGGGACTTGTCTATTCTGGTGGTAGTTGGTGGTGGTCTGTTTGTTCTGGTTTTGAGGAGTTGGTGTGGTTTGGAGTAGTGTGGCTGGTTTCAATTCGTTGTATTGTCCTTACAGGAAAACTAAATTTAATTTAGCCGCTTCGTAGAATTTTCCGACATGTGTTTTGGTTTTAATAGTAACTGTATGTTGGTCAGCCCTATCTATTGATATTGTATCGTCACCACTTTATTTTTTATTTTATTTTTCCGTTTATTTATCAATTATACAAAAGAGTCCAGGATTATTCGAATTAAATAGCATCCAAAAACCACAAAGGTTTAAAGTTTTAGTATAAAAACCCTAAAAGCAAAATAAAAGCTATAGTTACTGCAACACACATTAAACACGTTAGTAAAAATATAAGCAGTTATTTAACTAAAACAATTCACAGACAAATAACCACATACTTGAATGACAAGTATCTAGTTTAAATGAATGGAATAAAGAGCTTCAAGCAACATATTTAATTTATTTACGTCAAAAATATAAAAGAACTTATTCGAAAATGTTAATAGACCTAAACACGATTTAGCTTTTAGCCAACTGTCAAAAAATCTCCATAAATAATTACGTCACCAGTCAAACTGTGATATCGCATTGTACAAAGCCCACAAATCTATTTTTGCCAAAATGTTTTAATACCTCTCGGCAAACTAGACCGGGAGGTTTTGCCTACAAAACGACTGGATGACTGTTACACCGAATTGTAACAATAGCAAGAGCATGTACCGAACATATGGAAAACTATATTTTTCAAGCATGGAGCAGAAAGTCAGAAACAATATTAGCACAAGCACTTATTTTGACAGATTGAAGCAATGATATTCAAATAAACAGATATGTTATGAGCGCGCGCATTTTGAAGACTCGAATAGGTCACAATTGTGACCTTTAATCTTTAGTTTATGTCACGCATGGCGAAGAGCGATAGGCTTTGTTGAAAAAAAAACAAAATAAAATAAATGCCATCGTGTGTATTTTAAATTTATTTATTTATTGATTAAAATAAATATGTTTTGATGTTAGATGAATGAAAAGTGTGTATGTGTGCTGCCGCTATATGCGGCACACTTTTTTCAATTGTTTTGTGAATGTATAACGTATCTGTTTATTTGAATATCATTGGATTGAAGCGATAAAGTTTTCGACAATATTTTTACGGCCGATATTCAAATACATTCTTATTTAGAACTGGTAACGGCAGTGGCGGCACTCCTAAATATGTGTTAAATTTTTTAATCAACCCCAAACGCAACTTCTCAACTGGATGTTACTGTTACTCTGCTGGTTCGGGATCCAAAGAATGATGAATCGATTCTCGAGGTCCAGAACTCGTCGAGCTTTACTGCCTCAATTTTTTCCTGATAGTCGCCAGTGTTCATTCTAGTTGTTAGGAGTTGTATTCGTTGCGAATAATGAAGGGGTACGACTGGGTGTTTTAAGTTATACTAAGGAATGAACTGTTACTATCAGGCATGCCATATGTGCCAAGAACTTTTTTAACATCAATAATTATAGTTTACACATAATGGCATTTGTTGATAGTCGAAGATAATGGCTGCGATAGTACTTTTGGGTCAGTATCGATCCGCTGGTCATCATTCCATCATCATCAACCTTTTCTTAATGTTCCCACTGCTGGGGAACAGGCATCCTCTCTGTGAGAGGGAATGGGACGTAATCCGCCACGCGAGCCCAGTGCGGGTTGATGGATGTCACTTGTGTTCGAATCTTTGGTTCTAAGACATGCCGGTTTCCTCACGATATTTTCCTTCACCGTTTTGGCAGCAGTGTTGTTGAAATAATTTACACAAAGTAAAGCGCTTGCCTGGGTTCGAACCCACGACCTACTACTTGTAAGTCGCGGCCGTTACCACTGGGCCACCACTGCCCTTCCCCTGTTCAATAAAGGGTTAAATATAAAGCTTTTATGAACTTATAATTGTAAATCAAACCGAAGTTATCACTGTTCAGGGTGACCCGTTTCATAAAACGCCAATTTCATAGGTAAACCCAATATTATACTTTATCAGTGACATTATGTTATGACTCTTTTATGTCAGTTGCTTCGGTTTTGACTACACTAACATACAATAGTTTGATTACAGTAATATAAACCGTAACTATTCAATCTCCCGATTTCTGATTGAAGCATTTGAAGATGAGTATTTGGCAAACTGTACTTTAGCGTGAAAACCTGTAAAAATTTGATACTACAGTAAGGTTTGACAACGTTCTTAATGCCATACACTCAATTCAGAAATCGGCTTAATATCTTTTATAGTTAAGAAAGTTGTAATATGTTATAAGATCGAGTAAAAAGATTCACTATAGAACAGCAATCAATCCGATAATATCTAATATCAAGAGGGAGCGCTTTTTCGTTACGTGACGAATTCTACCCGGGAACACCTTACCAGCTTACCAGTAGGTATGTCCTTTCTGTTGGTGTCGTTTTTGTTTCGACCAATCAAAATAAGTATTCTGTTGATTTTATTTAAGCCTCATAAAATACGACACCTAGCAGCCAGTTTGATCTAGCCAAATGGACAGAAGAAAAACCTAATGAAATCATTTTCAAGGCAATGACATTAATGTATCCACTAAAAACGCAAATAGTTCTCGCAAAAATAAATTGTAAATTGAAATAATTTACAGTTTTTATTTTTAATAAATCGTTAATTAATGATAACGTAACACAAATGATTATGGCACACTAATTACAACTAATTATTAGCTACTAATGATGGAAAATTTATGATAACAAGAAAAATATAAAAGCGGAGTGTCGAGTCAGAAATAAGACTAACTGTTGAAACTTTTTAACAAAATGAACGCGTACACTTTATTGTTCTTGGTTCTTGCTGTGGCCTTAGCAGAATGTGGTCACACCTTCATGGGGTCCAGCGTCCAGCGGCCTCTGTTGTTCCACAAGGAGGCAAAGTACTCATCGTACATTTTCCAGAAGAGGATTGAATATTTGAACTACACGATACCCGCTACTCCTGGTTATAGGAGAAGCATCCAGGTAAATATTTTTTATTTCAACTACGTAGTAATGTTATCATTAATAACTACAAAACCGATCACAAAGGACGTCTTTTTTGCTTAGAACCAAAACAGTGCAGAAATGTTATATGAATAATAAAAATAATAAATAATAATAAAATATTTATTTGCGTAAAACATGGTATACAATGGTGTTAAATACAAGTTTATATGGCACAAACATGTTTAGCTAGGATTAGACAAAGCATGCAAAATATCAAAGCAGGCAAACAGGTAAGGAGAAATCAACAATTAACTATTTAGAACATCAATTTTTTTATCTATAAATTCTTTTATGCTATAAAAACTATGTTCAAGCAACCATTTATAAAATTTCGTTTTAAACAATTCTGTATTGAATGCTTTAAGATGCCTCGGTATTTTATTATAAATGCGCACACACATTGCTAGGCAATTATTATTGTACTTAGTTAGCCTAGGCAAATCATTCAACACTAATCTATAGGCATCTCGTCTGCTCCGAGGATTCACATCATTTGCAGATAAAAATAATTGTTTATTTTTCATTACAAACATACATACTTCGTAAATGTAAAGTGACGGTAAAGGTAACAAACCAAGTTTCCTAAATATTGGCCGACATGAGTCGTCAGGTTTAATTGATCTCATGCACTTTTTTTGAGCGATAAATGCTCTACAGAAGTCGGTGCTGTTACCCCACATTACAAGCCCATAACGTAGTACCGATTCGACATATGCGTGGTATGATATTACAGCAGTTTTTATGTTAGTTACATTTTTAACCTGTTTAAGAGCGTATACAAATTTATTGATTTTGGTGCTAACATTGTCTATGTGTTCTTTCCAATTGATATCTTTATCTATTATAACACCCAAAACTCTTACATGAGTTACTTCTTTGATTTTGTTAATATTGAGTTTAATGTCATTTTATGATTATTAGAACGATTAAATTGGATGTAAACGGATTTATCTAAATTTATCTTTAAACGGTTAATGTCAAGCCAGGGCAGTAATTTGTCAATTGTATTATTAATGTCAAGCTCATGATCTCAAATGGTATTATGTTTTTTGTTTGATGTCACTATAATAGATATGTCGTCGGCAAATAATATGCATTTATGATTAGTTATTTTTATTATGTCATTTATGTAAATGAGGAATAATATTGGGCCCAGAACGCTTCCTTGTGGAACGCCATATTTATTATGTTTATATTCCGATGAGTAGGATATTATTTCATTATTTACATTTATTTTATTAATGATGACACGTTGTTTTCTATTACTTAAATAGGACGATAGCCATTGGAGTACAGGTCCTCTAATCCCAATAGCCTCTAACTTTTGTAGCAATATATCGTGTGACACCAGATCGAAGGCTTTAGATAGATCAAAAAAAAGGCCAGTGGTCATATAATTATTATTAATATTTGAAAGTATATCTTGCATAAGAGAAAAAATTGGCAACGAAGTGGATTTGTTCTTTTGAAATCCAAACTGCTTGTCACTAATAATTTGAAATTTATTGCAGAAATTAATAAGTCTTTTGTACATACATTTTTCAAAAATTTTAGACAAGATAGGTATTAAAGTTATAGGTCGGTAATTATTAATGTCGCCTTTATCTCCCTTCTTGAATAAAGGCTTTATTAAGGACAGTTTTAATTTATCTGGAAAGGTGCCATGGGAAAATTACATGTTTATTAAATGCGTGAGAATATCAGTCAGTTCATTTACTACAAGCTTTTATAATTTTAGTATTCATTTCATCATAGCCCTCCGACCTGGTGTTGGACAGAGACATTATTTCCTGTCGTACCTCGTTTACCAGCATTGGTCTGAGAAACATTGTGTTGACACACGTATTTATGTAGGGGTTTGTATTTGCACTTTTTACGCCTTGTACGTTCGTTAAATTTACATAATGGTTATTAAATAAATTTGCCATTTGTACAGGATCTGTAATTATAGTATCATTTACTTTTATAAATTCTATGTTGTCTTTGTGAGAGTTATTATTTATTTCATTTTTAATGACAGTCCATGTGGCTTTACATTTATTGTCCTGAGTATGAATATATTTAATATTAGCATTCTTTTTTGAATTATATATACATTTCTTCAACAAAATTGAATAATTATTATATTTAGTTTTATTAATTACATTTTTGTAGTACAGATACCTTAGCTTCCGTTTAGTTTTGCAACTTTGTCTCCTTTACTTATCCACTTTTGTGTGTTTTTATTCTTGCTATTGACTTTCACTCTTACTTTGGGAAAACAGAAATCATAAAATAGACACACCAGCTCATGAAAGTCATCGAATGCGGCGTTTGTGTCAGACTTTAAATAAATATCGGACCAAGAAAGATTTTGCAAGCATTCCTTAAATTTTCGGATGTTGTCTGAGTTATAGTCTCTCTTATGAATGTAGTGAATTGCTGATTTTTGTGGTTTCTGTTTAGTAGGAAAGCTTAACATTTGTGCTGTGTCATAATCTGAAAGATGCAGGGGTAAAACCGTGCCCGTTGCATTGTTAATGTTGCTCAAGATATGGTCAATACAAGTCAGTTTGCGAGTAGGAACATTAATGTGGATTTTTAAATTATAATTGTTGGACAAGTCTTGCAATCTATTTGTGATGTTACCTTTTTTAAGTGTATTTATGTTAAAATCGCCGGCTACAACTATATTTATTTTAGATTTGTATTTATTTAACAAATCGTGTAAAAGGTTATGCAATTTTGTTAAAAACTGATTCGGATCAGATTGCGGTGTTCTATAAACACATATAACAACTAATTTGTTACTTGTTACTTCTAAGCCGCAAGCTTCAAACGTGTCTTGAGTTGCATAGTTTTTCACGAATGATATCTCTTTATAATATAAACCTTTTTTAACTAATATACAAGTGCCACCTCTTTGTTTTTCTCTACAGAAGTTAGTAGCCATTTCATAGTTGTGTATTTTCACATAGTTTTCACAGCCTTTTTTTACAAAAGTTTCAGACAGGCATATAATATCTGGATCATTATTTACTTTTTTTATCTCCTGCATAGTAATTTCTAGAAGTTCTTGTTTAGATAATATACTGGCGATATTTTGATGGAATATTCTAAAATGGTGTGTTTTGTTAGTTTGAGGTACGAAAAAATGACTTACGCTTATTTAGGACAGGAAAGTAATAGGGTATCGTTCCTATTTGACCCTTTGCATTGCGTTCCAAAGAGGAGCTATGATCGAAGGGCGTTGTGTTCTTAATACGACTAAAGTAGTAGGGAATTGTCCCTTTTTTGGGTTCATTTGTAGAAACATTTAATTTGAAACTTGATTTGTTACTCACCAATCTTTTACGAATTTCGCTATCACTGTAATCACAACAGTCTATGACGTAATTTATTGACTTACACACCTCGAACAGTTTCGTGGATGATTGATTAACAAAGTGGCATTTTTTATACTTATTACATATATTTTTATAGAATAGTTTAACTTCCGGACATTGAGGTACACGTTATTGATGACGTTTAATACAATAATAGTGTTATTTGGAAATGAATTTAAGATATCTCGCAATTGAGACATCACTAGGTCAGGGTTGTGATCGTTTTCACCTAAGCATATCACAAGTTTGTCTTCAATTGTCAACTTCGCATTTCTGCAGCTTGCTATAAATTCATTGCATTTGGTTTTATTTCAGCGATGAGTCTGTATTTTTCATATTGGGTATTTGCTCTTGAGTGTAAGATGGCTGCTGCAAGCCCGACGCACCGCTGAGTACCGAAGATAAATATCTTCCTTTGGGGGACCATATTGTGCACATCTGCGAATGCACATGACTGAGCTTTGGCTACGTTCACAGTCTCCCGCTTCAGTTCAGGACGAACGGCAGGTGCACAGACATTGCAATTACTTTGTATGAATACTGTAATACGGTCCGTGAGGGCCGCTATCTCATGCTGTGCAACCTTTAATTGGTGCTTTAGGGTAACAATTTATTGTTCCAAGGAGGACACCTTTACGTTGTCATTGCTGTCGACTTGCAATCTGGATGACGGTAAGGGAGATAGTGAAGAAAGTATGCTGTGTTGATTTACCAGAGATTGTCTCTTTTTATTAGAGTTTGTACCAGGACTTGTAAATAAGGAGGGCGATTGGCATAAAGATTTAAGTGTTTTATTTTCAGCAGTTAACTTACATATTTGTTTCTGAAGATCTGTGTTCTGTAACAATATATTGCCCAGTTAATTTTCAGTACTTTCGAGTTTTAATGTAAGCTGAGCAATTATCTCTTTCATTTCTGAGGCCAATACTAAGTCAGACACAGTACCATCAACACTCATTGACAATTTATTGGGAGTATATGATTCGATAGATGTTTCGTAATCAGTCAGTATGTGAGAATCGAGTAAATCTGTAGAATTTTGAGCCGAAGATCGACGTTTCAACGCTTCATCATGTACTACATCCTTAGTAATTATTGGTTGTTCTGTAGGTGGTTTTGCAGAAATTAGTTTTTTCCTCATTGGTTGTGCAGTCGGTATTAGCGTATTTTTTAATTCTGATGCACGCCTTACATCTCCACTTTCTTTTTGCTTCTGCGTCCTTGAGGCGATACGTTTGTTCTGGGTAACCGTCGCAATCCAATTCATACCTGTTATCACAGGCACAACACAAAGCAGTACTTTTTATATTTACTGATTTCTTGCATTTATGACATGTTACTAGTGCTGCCATCTTGTAATGACTTTTTACAAAGTTTGAAGCTTGAGATAATTAAATATTCAAGAAATGATGAAGAAATTGAAATCTCATTGATGCACAGTTTTTCATTATTGCACTGTTTATTATTGTTATTTGGATATAAATTTACCATAGAGGTTTAATGTCTCCCATTTAGTTGAATATAAAATGTATGCATTAGATCAAAAAGATACTGGCTGAAAATAAAAATCGGCTAAATAAAATCGATTTGTTGAAAAAAAAAAAACTCATGGCGCGCATTTTGTACCACTGTAAAACTTTGATACTTCATAAATATAGCAAGAAAAGTTTAAAAAAAATGGAAATAGACTGCGATAGTGATATGAATTCAACTCCAGAAAGCTGCTGATACAGCTGCAAATTAAATTAATCATAACCTTTTGCCTCAAAAGTCTTGGAATAAATATTTTTCATTAACTTGAGTATTTGTTTTGAGTAGTTATATTTTATCCTAGTAGGTAGATTGGTAGTTGAAAGAAAAGTAGATGACGCACCTCGCTAAAGTGAGTAATTATTGCACTCGTGCTAATTTATTGCCCTCGCATGCGCTCGGGCACCAACATAACACTCGTGCAATAATAACTCACTTTGTGCTCGATGCAACAATCTACTATAAATGATCTACTTTTAGTTCTCTTTATTTTATTGAGGACTAGCTTCTGCCAGCGGCTTTGCCCGCGTGATAAAATGTATCCTATGTCCTAATCCAGGTCATGGTCTACAATATTGATATCTTGTTTCACTTAATTCCGTTCAGCTGGTAAGACGTTAAAAGGTAATAAACAGACAGACAGAGTAACTTCCGCATTTAAAATATAGCAGTAGTGTTGGGCTAGCTGCTTTGGATTATTGGTTTGTTCAACTAGCTTTCCGCCCGCAGCTTCGCCTGCGTGGACTACACGATTTTGAATGTTTCGCTTTTTGTATTTCTGGCGGTGTATGCAAATTATTATCCAGACATAGCTTTCCGCGTAGACTACAAAATTTGCTCCACTTTATTATTTTATCGAATTATAAAAATTACATGTAAATTGATATAAAATGAGCATAAACTGAACTGCCGTCGTGTTCTAATAGCTAGAGCGTTGGACTTTCATTCCGGAGGTTTCGTGGAATCGATTTTCACGGGAAGATACAAATAGTGAAAGACCACTTTGCTTTTAATTTCTGAATCCTTCTACCGACACGATAGAAAATGAATACAGGGTGGCGCAAAAGTTATCACCTGATGTTCTTTGGAAGTATTTTTTTTATGAAAGAAATACTTTGGTTCTGCTTTTGGATAATGTTTATTTGATGTCTTAATTTATTTTCCCATATAGTCGAGAAAATGATACGTACGCGCCGTCACCAGAATTGATAAACATTTGGACCAACATTTGCCAGAAGTTTCCGGCGGATATTATCTTTGAGGGCTTCAATAATCTGACGCTTGTTGACATATACTCGTGACTTAAAAAATCCCATTGAAAGAAGCCTGGAACTGTTAAATCAGGTGATCTTACCGGCCAGAGCAAGTCCTGACAATGCAGCCCTCAGAATTTCGTGTTCGTTGTGCCTTGTGCAGTATGCGCCGTTGCTCTATCCTGTTGGAACCACATGTTCTGCAGTTCCATTTTTTTATTTTATTATTTATAGACGCGTTTGACAACTATCTCCCCTATATAGTAGTAATAATAATATATATATAATAATAATATATTTATTCCTTTTAAGTATAGAGAAAAACATTGATCATGGCTCTGGAACCTCGTCGACAACGCGTCTAGCGTAAACAACACACTATTTTTTTTGCCTGGAGATATACTTATGTATACTGCGCTATCACGAGGAGAAAGCGCAGTTATGTGGGACTCGAACCCACTAAAACTCAACGGTGTCCTCCTGTGCCGCTATGGCGAGGATACGGGCACGCGTTAGCACTCATCCATGAAAAACAACACACATCACAACACACACCATGCAGTAACTTTGAGCGGGTGTAATGACTCTTCCTAGATTATACGCGGATTTTCTGTGCCACGAGATGGTAATTATGCTTATTTACAGAGCTTGCTCCTCATGATTTTTGATGAAAAGTTGTCTCCTTCGTGGTCGTAATTTAGAATGGCTTGACGTAGCTTAGTTTACACGCGCTTGGAGGTTACCAGGTATATTTTGTATCCGTTTACTTCACAAATGTCGAAGCAGAATTGTCGAAGAAAAACTATAGCATCTGCCGATAGAGTGATGAGTTTTGCGCCATTCTGTAAAGTCTAGATGTACTTCAAATAGTTTATGCTAACAAAGTCGTCATCAGGAAGTTAGAATTTTATTACGCACTTCTTTGTATACCACATTGGTGTTTTTTCTGTCTGGTGCCAAAATGACCAGGCTGCTAGTGCTGACTCTGGAACAGGCTTCGTAGAATTGCCCTAGCAAAGCAAATCTTAAAGGGGAATTGTAATCGTTTAAACACAAATACATAGTCAGAGGGTATCTGTGATGTCAGTGGTATTGACGAGCAGAAATATTAAGTTTCAAGTAATTTTGATGTTCCGTATGGTGTCGGACGTAAAGAATCTCACCATCCCATATCTTCCCATGGGTGTCGTAAAAGGCGACTAAGGGATACACCAGAGAATGGGCAGCAGCGTTCTCTGTACACTTTAACAACAAACTGCGATCGCCAACCCGCCTGCCAAGCGTGGCGATTAAGGCAAACCCCCCCAATCCAAAATGAAAAGCACAAAGAAAAAACGGCCCCGAGTGCCCGGCAGCCCGTCTACCCTCGACTACGGTAGCGGTCGAGGCGATGGCGTGGCAAGGGGTGCGAAGAATCCCCGGAGTGGACCCGGCTACCCTAATAAACACCGACGACTGGACCTGGCAACGTATAACACGCGAACACTCCGGACCGACGAGAAGATAGCCGAACTCGAGGAAGAATTGAGCAGGTTGCGGTGGATTATTATAGGGTTATCTGAAGTCCGAAGAGGGGGGAGGACTCGATAATCCTCAAATCCGGTAACCTGCTCTATTTCCGAGAGGGTGACCGGCAGTCCCAGGGTGGTGTCGGGTTTATCGTCCACAAGTCCCTTGTGAACAACGTGATGAAGATCGAGAGTGTGTCGACCAGGGTGGCGTACCTTATACTCAGAATATCCTCGAGATATTCGCTGAAGGTTATACAGGTCTACGCCCCGACCTCGGCACACCCCGACGACGAGGTAGAGACCATGTATGAGGATATCTCTAGAGCCATCCATGGTTCTAAAACTTACTTCACCATTGTCATGGGGGACTTCAACGCGAAACTGGGCAAACGAGACGAGGATGAATTGCAAGTGGGACAATTTGGAGTTGGACGTCGGAACCACCGGGGTCACCTACTGGCCAGTTTTATGGAGAAGGAGGGCCTCTACATGATGAACTCCTTCTTCAGAAAGCGTGAGCACAGGAAGTGGACCTGGCAAAGCCCCGATGGTGCAACTAAAAACGAGATCGACTTCATCATGTCAACCAAGAAGCAAATGTTCAATGATGTCTGTGTGATCAATTCGGTGAAAACCGGGAACGATCACCGCATGGTGAGAGGCACATTGAACATTAATATCAAGCTTGAAAGGTCTCGACTGATGAAGTCTACGCTCCGTCCAGCACAGATCCAGATCCAAAACCCCGAGAGCTTTCAGCTCGAACTCCAGAATCGTTTCGAGTGCCTAGGGAGCTCCGTGGACGAATACAGCTATGGGTTCGTGGAAGCTGTCCATACGGTTGGGTCTAAGTTTTCCAAGACCCGCCGTACAGATATAAACAAAAAGCTCTCTGATCCTACTCTCAAGCTCATGAAGGAGAGGCGTGAGATGATCCTGCAGTCTTCAGGCGATGCGTTGAAATACCGGCAGCTCAATAGACGGATCTCAAAGTCCTTGAAAAGCGATCTCCGCCGCTTTAATACCGAGCGTATTAAAGACGCGATTGAGCGGAATAAGGGTTCCAAGGTCTTTGCAAGAGATCTGACTATTGGGCAGAGCCAGCTCACGAAACTGAAGACCGACGATGGCAGAATCGTATCCGCCAAACCGGAGCTATTGAGAGAGATCGAGAGATTCTATGGACAGTTGTACACTTCAAACAGTAAACCCGTCGCGAATCTAGCAAAAGACCCTAGAGCTAGATTGACCCGGCACTATACCGAAGACATTCCGGACGTCAGCCTGTATGAGATTAGGATGGCTCTTAAACAGCTTAAGAACAACAAGGCGCCGGGTGAAGACGGAATAACAGCCGAACTCCTGAAGGCGGGTGGAAAACCGGTCCTTAAGGCCCTTCAGAAGCTGTTTGATTCCGTCATACTCGAGGGCAAAACGCCACAGGCATGGTGCAGGGGTGTGGTGGTACTCTTCTTCAAGAAGGGCGACAATGCCCTACTAAAGAACTATAGGCCCATCTCACTTCTTAGCTATGTCTACAAGCTGTTTTCACGAGTCATCACGTGTTAGCGACGAGACACGATTAGCATAAGAGATCGATCATATGATTAAGTTGTAAAAAATAAAGAGTAATTTTAAGCGTATATGTCATTTAAGTGTAGTTCTTATCTTTAAATTGTTATTGTATAATTATCAAGTTGACATCTAAGTGTAGGCTAGGAATAATGACTTGCTGTATTCAGCGCTATATTAGCATAGAAATAATAATAGTTTTACCATAAGATAATACATAAGTATTAGTCATAAGTTCAATATTGTAAGGGATGTTTTACCGCAGAAAAGAGCCAAAGAAAGTTACCCATACCACGCTGCAAGAATTTCGCGCTAACATTGTGAGCGCCCTTATTGGTCAACGCTCGTAAGCTCAGATTCCCGCGCGGATCGGCGTGTTGTGGTTGGTTAGGTCAGTAGAGACCACGTGTCCCGGCGTAAGCGTGGGGATGCGTCTGTTTTTTTATAGAGGCTAAAAATCTGTGCTCTTTCATTCCGCATCAGCAGCGTCACAAGTGTAGTACATTCTAAGAAAATAAACAACGTATTCAATCCAACAAGGCTTTCTTTTGTGCCTATAACGCCGCTCAAGTACTCCCGCCAGCGAACCCTATCACGTCAATAAGTCAACAGTAACATCCAGACAAACAGTCATCAACATCACGAATCGTCTCGTGCGCAGGTTTGACGATTTCCAGCCTCCTGAACAAGCCGGTTTCCGGAAAGGCTTTAACACCGTAGACCACATACATACGCTGCGGCAGGTTATACAGAAGACCGAAGAGTACAACCTGCCTCTCTGCTTAGCGTTTGTGGACTACGAGAAAGCCTTTGATTCGATCGAGACTTGTGCTGTGCTGCAGTCTCTCCAACGGTGCCAAATTGACTACCGGTACATCGAGGTGTTGAAGTGTTTGTACAAAAACGCCACCATGTCAGTTGGACTTCAGGATCAGACCTCGGAACCTGTCTTTCTTCAGCGAGGTGTGAGGGAGATGTCATATCGCCGAAACTGTTCACCGCTGCACTGGATGATGTCTTCAAGGTTCTGGACTGGAGAGGGCTAGGCATCAACGTCAATGAGTACATCACTCACCTTCGATTTGCCGACGATATAGTGGTCATGGCTGAGAATATGGAGGACCTCAATACAATGCTCGATGACCTCAGTAGAGCTTCCGAAAGAGTGGGTCTTAGGATGAACATGGACAAAACCAAGGTGATGTTGAATGCCCATGTCACACCCACTCCTATCAGGGTCGGAGACTCTACACTCGAAGTTGTGGATGACTATGTCTACCTGGGACAAACGATCCAGTTGGGTAGGGCCAACTTCGAGAAAGAGGTCAAACGTCGAATCCGACTCGGCTGGGCAGTGTTCGGGAAGTTGCGCGGTATCTTCACGTCCAACTTACCACAGCGTCTCAAGACGAAAGTCTATGACCAGTGTGTGTTGCCAGTTATGACCTATGGCTCTGAGACGTGGTTGCTCACAATGGGCCTCATCAGAAAGCTTACAGTCACCCAAAGGGCAATGGAGAGGGCTATGCTCGGAGTTTCCTTACGTGATCGAATCAGAAATGTAGAGATCCGCAAGAGAACCAGGGTTACCGACATAGCCCGAAGAATTGCCAAACTTAAGTGGCAGTGGGCAGGGCACATTGCTCGCAGAACGGATGGCCGATGGGGCAGAAAGGTTCTGGAGTGGCGACCGCGAACCGGAAGATGTTGCGTTGGAAGGCCTCCCACCAGGTGGACCGATGACCTGATGAAGGCTGCAGGGATCCGCTGGATGCGGACGCACGGGACCGGTCAATGTGGCGACGCTTGGGGGAGGCCTATGTCCAGCAGTGGACGTCTTGCGGCTGATATGATGATGATGATGAATTTTGATGATACACATTTTTTTTTTCTTACAAATTTTAACAACCCCGTTTTACCTCTTTAAGGGATGACATTCAAAAAATCCTTAAAGAGGTATTTTTTTATTTTATTTTAAATGTCATATTTCACTCAAATCAAATAAAAAATTACAGAGTTTCATACAAACTATCATCTCATATTTAACTCCCTTAGGGGTTGAATTTCGAAAAATCATTTTATTACTTGTCTACATTATAAAGAAGACCTCTGTGCAAAATTTCATCTTTCTAGGTCCCAGGATTTGGGCTAGGTGTTGATGAGTCAGTCAGTCAGGACTTTTCTTTTTATTTATATAGATAGATACATAATTCTACCTCGTGCCTTTTACGGTGAATGGTTTCACGATGTTGCTTAGGACTGTGTGAAGCCGGTTTTCAATATCACCTTACTTTTGTTTATCATCGTTAGTAACGCCAGTCTGTACGTCCTTGTATGGAATTCAGGATCGCCAATATCATTAACTACCTAGCCATTTCCTAACTATTTTGGCCTCGGATTCGATCTAACCGGATGGAACTGAATACCCGTAGTAAATATGTACGGAATGCCTATATGACGTCCTCAACTTAGTCACTGGGTACTTGGAAATAAAGATTCCCATCGCTGGTAACATTTCATTGAGCATAGAACTAAGAAGTAGGATTTTCTGCCGGAGTCTGTATTTCCTGATAGCTACTACTTAAGTCCTGAGTAAACAGGTTACTTCTAGGCAAGCATCGAGATAGCTGTAAAACATAATAGCCATCATCATCATTTCAGCCGAAAGATGATGTTGCTGAACATATGCTCCCTGAACCTCACCACATTGACCGACCCGTGCGTCATATATCCAGTGGATTCTTGCAACCTCAACCAGGCCATCGGCCCACCTAGTGGAAGGCCTTCCAACGCTCCGTCTTCCAGTTCGCGGTCGAAAACTCCAGAAATTTTCAGCCCCATCGACCATCCGTTCTGCAAGAAATGTGCCCTGCCCACAGCCACTTAAGGCGCTACCCCGAGCAAAACGCCGCGCTAGCCGTTTTTCGTGCAGTTTTTAGGAGCTATCTACTCGTTATTTTAAATGAAATATCAAATATTAAAATACATTAAATTTCTACATATTATTATTATTATTAAATTTTTCCAAAATTGTAGAATTCTTTTTTTTTAATTGTAGTATATGTTTCACTAATCAAAAAAAAAAACAACACCATAAAAATGAGAAATAACGATTGATAGCATGCATCTCCTCGTAAAGTGTTCATTAATAATTGTTTGTACTAACACTAATGGATAGACAATTTGATAACGAACATTTTGGTAGATTTATTTTTTTCAAAAGACCAATATTCGATTTTATAAAGAAGTTATTCTAAGATCTGGGCGTATTCACTACTGTAATTCATGCGCCACGAGTGCCGCTAGGCCAATAGGAATGCTAAAATCTCATGCTGATTTTTTGTTCAGGGTACGGCCTTAAGTTTCGCAATTCTTCGGGCTAAATCGGTAACTTTGGTCCTCCTACGGATTTCCTCATGTCTGATGCAATTGTGCAAGGAAACTCCGACCATAGCCCTCTTCATTGTATTGACTTTAAGCCTTCGTAAGTATTCATAGAGAATTTATTTCTTTTTTGCAGGGCATCTTGGCATATGACATGACTCACACCGGCGCATCAGCCAACGTGACGGCGGGCGGCCTCGGGTACAACTTCCTGACTCTTCGGATGAAGAGCGACCGTGGTAGGGATTTGCGCTACGATGTTTATATTTATGCTTGATTCTGGGTATTGTACTGATACAATAATATACTCTGAAGATTAATTTATTGTTTTACTTTGCCGGCCTTACTAATCTTTGAATCGGCAAACACCTCATCGGACTTCGGTATGCGATTTGCAGTCGTTATTAGCTTTTGCTGTCCAAGGGCACTTTATTAAACTAACACTTATCTTATCACCTATAGATCATCTGTTATTCTTCGTCAGTACACTCTTGATAGAGTGGTCGTGGTCATCACGTTGCAGTGAGACTTCTGCCTGACATGGTTCGCCTCACGATGCGACGCCATGCCTCTCTATCAGCCAGAGGCATCTATAGCCAAATAACAATTTGGCTATAGATGCAATGGACCGCCTTCTCCAGACCGCCTTGATCTGTTGTCGGTTTATCGCATGGGCGACCTTCCACATGCCTTGGTATCAATTAATGATAAGGTTGGACTTTCGGCTGCGTCAAATTAAGCAATCACCTTGTAAAGACACTGCAAATATAAAATTTAAGAGAGGTAATTCCAAACGTCCCTTTTCTAAAATGTGGCACATTCACTGATGTGTGTTTAGTAATGAGAGCACAATAATAATATAATGGGCTAAACGTAGTTTTTCTTATAGCTCAAACAAAGCTAAATCATCTGTGTATTCTAATGACGAATTTTTCAAAAAAATGTCCCCGTAAATGGCCTGTAAAACATAAGGAAAAAGTTCTAGCTCTGCCTAATCCTTCGAAGAATGCATAATGTTATGATACAGTTTCCTATAGTTTCCACTGAAATTAATAGTTGATGGAAAAAGGGACAAAGGACATGGCCGGAATTTGTATAGAGCTGTGCCCTAACAAAAAATACTCATGTACATTGACATACAGTACGTCGTATTAAAGCTTAGAGGTATGGATTTACAATAGTTTAAGTTTTATGATCAGAGAAGTGTTGGAATGAGGTTTGGTTATCAAACTCTTTAAGTCCTGGCTGAACAGAATATTCGTCTTTATTTTCAATCAAATGAACATGTCATATTTAAATTGTAACTGATTATGTCTATCATGTTAATGATATCGTTTCGAGTGTTCAGCATAATAGCTTATACCTGATTTTATAACAATATTATTGTTTGGAGTCATGAGTCTTGTGTTTTCGATGAATATACATATAACCCACCCGAAGTTTTAACGCCCTTTAACATGTAATGGGCCATCCAGCAACAGACAAAGAAGACCAAAAATATATTTGAGAGTAATGAGTGTCGAGCTGTGGAGAACTCAACGCGTTGTACCTAATGCAGAATGTCGAGCAGGTGAAAAAAATATATATGCAGTAATATAGTTAAACATCGAGAAGGCGACAAAAAAAAAAATTGGACAAAATGAAGGCAAAACAAGTGATAGTTTGAAAGATATCAGGAAGAAAAATGTGTGCCTTGGTGAAAAAATAAGTGTATAAAATCAGTGGTTAAAGTGTAATAAATAAGTGTTTTACGATCGATATGTGGGTTTGGGATATTAGATAGCATGTAAGTTTTTGATAGGATGTTTATTTTTTGTATGATAAAGAAAATATTTATAATTATGAGTTGTAAAGTAAACTTAAGGGATCTGGATATCAAAAAACAGAAAAATTAAACTCAACCTCCCTCCTCCTCCTTTCTGTTTTTAGCAGAATTTTAAATGAATTAAGGGGGTGCCAAATTATGATCCATTTAAGGGGGTGTGACGTAAATAGTAAATGAATCATTATTTATTAAGTCATCAAGAAACTCATCCAAGCATAACTTTTATTAAATTTTATATTATTTTCATAAAATATATGGGAACCTTAAGTTTTCTATATCTGAATTGTATTGTGATATAAGGTGCAACTTGTTAGTTATTTATTTTCTTTTGTTTGGTTATTCTAATGATAATAATGTTATGTAGGAAAATATGATGAGTCGAGTGGGAGAATATGATGTGTCGAGTAGGAGTTGAATATGATGAGTCGATTAGGAGTTATTGTATAGAATATAATATGATGATGAGTTTCGAGAAGGAGTTATAGAATATAATATTGAGAAGCAGTTATAGAATATAATATTTATGATGATGAGTTTGAGTAGGAGTTTTTGTGTTGATGAAGTTGAGTAGGATGTTTGTAATGATGAAGATGAGTAGGAGTTTTGTAATGATGAAGTTGAGTAGGAGTTTTGTAATGATGACGTTGAGTAGGAGTTTTGTGTTGATGAAGTTGAGTAGGAGTTTTGTAATGATGAAGTTGAGTAGGAGTTTTATAATGATGAAGTTGAGTAGGAGTTTTGTGTTGATGAAGTTGAGTAGGAGTTTTGTAATGATGAAGTTGAGTAGGAGTTTTGTGTTGATGAAGTTGAGTAGGAGTTTTGTAATGATGAAGTTGAGTAGGAGTTTTGTAATGATGAAGTTGAGTAGGAGTTTTGTATTGATGAAATTGAGTAGGAGGTTTGTGATGATGAAGTGATGTTTAGTTGGTTTAAGTAGGAGATATATTATAGGGTTGTTAAAATGTTGTTGTTATGTTATTAGAATATTGTTGAAGTGGGAATTTATATTAATGTTAACGAGTGTATGTTTATGATGTTATTTAAAGGCAGTTTGATGTTTATGAAATTTATGTTGAAGTTTATAGTATACAGGATGCTAGTAGATATGTCGAAATTTATTATATACTGGGAGCTAATAGAAATGTTTTGAAAAACTTTAGGATATGCAAAGTGTTTGTGTAGATGTAAGGGTTTTAGCATGTGCAATTGATTGAGGGGGTGTGTTGGAATGAGGTTTGGTTATCAAACTCTTTAAGTCCTTGCTGAGCAGAATATCCGTCTTTATTTTCAAACAAATGCACATGTCATATTTAAATTGTAACTGATTATGTATATCATGTTAATGATATCGTTTCGAGTGTTCAGCATAATAGCCTATACCTGATTTTATAACAATATTATTGTTTGGAGTCATGAGTCTTGTGTTTTTGATGAATATACATATAACCCACCCGAAGTTTTAACGCCCTTTAACAAGAAGAAGCGAGAACCAATATAAATAGGATAAGATCGTGATAAGATCAACACAAAACTTGACCACAGACTAGACTGCACTGAAACGTCAAAATGACTAGTACGTTCGGATACACATTCTGGAGTATATTGTCGATGCATTCAGCGTTATGACATAACGCGCGGCAGCTCGAAAAATTGTGTCTGCGATAATAGTAAAGCCGTAATGGTTTTATTATTATTTTTATTTTAGAGGTATTTACCTTAGCAATACGATTCTTGCAGTTATAGCTGTTTTATATTTTAATCTGACCTTCAGGCGTACTTCAGAAACAGTGTTTGTCTTATGCTTGTATCCAAACGCAAATGCATTGCATAGAAACACCAAAAAACAATTAACACACATATATATTTCATCGCCTCTTCTAGACAAATGTAATGTAATTTTCATACAAGTAATTTTCATTTTAAGAATTACTGTACATTAATGTATTCTGGTGATACGTTGATCACAATGTGATGCTTCTACTTCAAGCAGCCAGGAATATGTCATAATTATTATATTTTCCTTAAAATTTACTACAACTGATATAAATATCGACTGAAGTAACCGACAGGCTTATTACGAATCTTTTGCAAGAGCAAAGCGATAGCGATTTATGCGCAATAATTGCTCTTCAATACAAAAGTTTTAGAGTTGTTGGTGGTTTTTTTTTTACATTAGTGCATTTGACAAACAGCGAGCGATTAGCAAACGATTGTGTAGGACCTACCATACCTACACTGCAGGAAATGCCGATGATGCCCCTTTTATGACATAAAGCGTTTCATCGCTATCGTTTTGCTCTTGCAAAAGATACGTAATAAGCCTGCCGAACAATCTTTGATTTTGACGAAGCATACTTCGAAAATATTACAAAGAAAAGACACGAATAAACGAGTAAAATATGTAGGCCAAAATCATAAAGAAAACAGTGTTATAAGAAATTATAATGAACTGTAAATAGGAACTAACTATGACACACGGTTTATCAAACAGATATATAAGGTAAAACAAGTACATAATGAATACACAACAGTTACTGTGTTCATTCAAGTTCTATCAGTCACATCGGTCGGACGTTCGTTCAATCAAAGAGTGTATTCAAACATTCCATTTTTAAAATGAAGTTCTGTGGCATAGCCTTTTTCTTGGCCGCGGTAGTTTTTGTGGAGTGTAACCATACCTTCATGGGAACCAGTGTCTTTAGGTCCATGGTATACCACCATGATGTGCAGTACAGTTCCAAGTTCATAGGAAAGAGGGTAGAGAATCTGTACTTCATGTTGCCTCAAGTACGTTCTAACGTTGGACGTGCTATTCAGGTGAGGCTTTATGAAATAGATTTTTTTTTTAGCACATGCTTCTGGCGACGACTTTGCCCTCTTAGTATTAAAAGTTAATAAATTAATTTAATTTAATACAAATAGAAGTTATAAAAAACAAAAAAGCACGCTTTAATAGAAAACCAAGTAGAAAATCATTTTCAATAAATTTTAATTAAGAATAGCATAATTAACAAAAACAATATTATTATTGTATTAAAGCGTGGGGTGCATAATTTGAATTGTTATAACATTTTATTGGCAGATGTAAAAGTAAAAAAAATAAGTAAGCATTATGAAAATGCCTTTATAAGCACCTCGCGCATTTTTACAATATAATATTTTTTTTTGTAAATCACACTATTCTTAATTTAAAAGTACTAAAAAGTAAAAAATATTTTTTAATAATTAAAGAGGGATTTTTAGTTTTTTTTAACTATTATTTATTTTTAATTTTTAGTTCAATCGTTTATCCTGAAGATCCTGGTAAGGATAATGGGACAAACTATTTGAATTATTGCATTGTCATCGGTTCTTAATAAGTGTGCAAAGTTTCAAACCAATCCGACGTTTTGAAGGGAGTGAAAGTTATGTTCAAAAATTCCGTTACACTTACCAATTTACTTAAAATGCTATAGAAGCGTGTTGCTATCCTGTCAACATCTCACCGTGAATACTTAGGTAGACTGAACCTAAAGAGAGTTGTCAAACCATCCAATCAAGATGGAATATAGTTCACTTCAAGCCCATTCCACCTAATTTATCCCGGTAATACATACATAAACTCATGCCTTTTTCCCATGGCATGGTAGGCAGAAACTACAGAACGCCACCTGCTACGATCCTTACATACATCTTTTGCTTCACTCACATTCATACATGTAGTCATACACACACGCTAGTTATGAGTACTGCGCACCTAGCCTTTTTGAAGAACATCATCTATAAGGTCTATGTATGTCTTTCTAGGGCGTCCCCTCCCGGCGTTCCCATTCACGTCTGCCTTGTAAATACATTTCGTTACTTATATTTTTACAGAATAGCACTACTGTATCCTTCTCTATGTTCTAAGCATTGTCTATGATAAACAAACGGACAGTTACTTTCACATTTAGAAATAAGTATGAATAATTTAGGTATCAAATTTTTATGCTACAGCATTTAAGTCAAGCAGGAAACAGAGGTAAAACATTTGCTACTACATATATATGTATATATTTTTTCATCACACTTGCACGTAAACAGTCTCTAAACATACATGTTAACTTGTCCGTAATGCCCTATATAAAACCCTCGGGCTTTCTTTTTGTCATGAAACCCTAGGTCGGTAAGTAATATTTTTTTAATTTATAGCACAGTACACAGGTCATGCAAGTTTAAGCAAGGAGTTTAAACGCAATTGAAAAATTGTCTTAAAATGTTATCTAAACAGGAATTTATTTGCAATCTCGCTACATGTTACTTAAATACTGTAGAAGGCGTAGTCAGAGGTTAAAAAATAAATACTTTAACTTTTATAGTTTTTATATTTTGTAAGACTTTCACAATATGCCTGCCTTCTGGGCGGCTACACTAGAATTGACAATCAAAAACATATTCACTTAGTTTCTATTCGAAATTCATTTACCTTTCAAGTAATACCAATTGCCAGTGTTTTTTATAGGCAAGTAGGTTGCCTTCTAGTTAAGCAGAGTCCTCACATGAGCTACGCCCCTACGAATAGACGCGCAGAATCATATGAAGTGCTTCTATTCTATGTCTTGAAAGGTTACATGAATCCTATCTTATCCTAACTCGAATATTTACCTAATAGGGAAATCACATTTACAATTGAGGTACGACCCTTAAAAGGGGAAGGCTTAATCATGACAAACGAGTTATCGGACGCTCCGATATGTGCTTTTAACTTCAGTTGACGTGCACATACGCACTAACAAATCAACGCCGTCATGCTTGAACCTCCTTGACCAAAACCCTAAAAAAGGAACAAGGCGTCCTCCCAACACAAGAATGATGCGTCAACTCACATCGACCCGGATGGGGTTTAATCTCAAAAATTCAAATAAGACACAATTTTTCGATCTCGTGCGTTTATCAGGCCAGAGAAGGAAAGGCTGGATCGCATCGAATTTCCAATCCTATTCATAGAGCTTGCACCAGGGTTTATTATTATAAATGCATTTATTTTTTTAAACATCAGACATAAACTGGACCAATGATGTCAACTCGACATCCTTTGCAAAGGCTATGCCCCGTTAGCAAAGTCGGTTTCAGTTATGACGATTACTCTAAGAAACCTATACTAATACCCTGGCTTCTGCCTATGCCTTAATCGCATAACCAATAATCATTTCTTCGATGCGTGGCCAACGTTGCCAGCCTCTTCTTCCCCCTGCGGCTCACAACTCATCAACACATCATCAGCACATGCAACGGAAAGAACTAATTTAATTATATATATCGATACTATTTGAGAATATCGATAAGAAAACTATCGATACATTTTTTCCTACTTTCCCATCACTATTAACTTCAATATGTCAAATTTGATAGTTGTCATTCATATTTTTTTCTTTTATTTGACAACGGGCCTCTTCCTTTATGGAAACCTTACTAACCTTAACCTATTCTTACCTATTTAAACCTATCTCTTATCCTATTCTAACATTAAAAGGTTTTAATCTATTTACATGTACTATGTCCTAGGCCACTCTCCTTTTCGCCAATTTCTATCTATGTGGAATGGATTTTCTATCTCTACATAACTAGTCCTAACTATGGTTCGGCCTAACTAATCTGTGGCTAATATGGCGCGCATAGAGTAAAATTTAATTTAATTATGGTGTGAACACTGCTTTATTATATTGTTTACGGCATTATGTGTCAAACCAATTCTTATAATGAAAACTATGCTTTACTTTTGACAAGGTTTTGACACTGTACTTTTTTGTATTATCTGTGGGACTACGTGTCAAATCAATTCTTATAATGAAAACTATGCTTTACTTTTGACAAGGTTTTGACACTGTCCTTTTTTGTATTATCTGTGGGACTACGTGTCAAACCATTTCTTACGATGACATCTATGCTTTCAAAGCATTTATTCGCCTTAGGGGCTTATAAGACTCTTCTATAAATTTTTGACTGTTTCTGACTTAGTCCTTATGGATTTGTATTTGGACTTCGTCAGTAATTTCAAAAGCTAATCCTATTTAGTAAATAAACACAAGGCAGAGAAATATTTAATTTCATAAAAACATATACAGATAAATAATTCAAACAATCATTCGCATTTAATTTCATTCGATGCCCAGCGCGCATCGCAAATTCCTTACCGTATTCATTTGCACGACATGAAAAGAAAACATTGGTTAATAAAGCACAAAATATAAGACACAACATTAAATAAATCAGTTTGCATAATACTATATTTACAACATTTTATACCTAATCTTCTTTCTATAAAATTTCCAAAATTTGCATTTTACGAGTTCGAATTGCTTTATGTATTCGCAATGCAAAAATCTTTGTACAATGTTACATCGAAGGAAAATATGAAGTGAATTTTTCCTTGCAAAAATCATAGTAATTTTACTTGAACCAAACC
The DNA here is from genome assembly GCA_964057195.1 of Orthosia cruda. Lineage (NCBI taxonomy): Eukaryota > Metazoa > Arthropoda > Insecta > Lepidoptera > Noctuidae > Orthosia > Orthosia cruda. Next base: position 43,797,987 of record OZ059828.1, on the reverse strand, counting down.
TTGCTCCCCAAGAAGTTTTATTAAAAATTCTTTTAAAATTAATTCCAATAATTTTTTTATTGATCGCCTTCTTTAAATTTGTGTTGGCGCAATAAGAAATCTTACAAAAGACTCTCTTGAATTTCCTATGGATCTCTTTCGGTTTATTTCGAGCATTTTTTTTCTTAATAGCTGTCAACTTCTTTCTTTTCAAAATGACTTTTATAAAATTTTGTTTTAAGTCAGATTGAGAAATTTCAATATTATTTTCAATTTTGTGGTTAAAATCAATTGGATTAATGTGCATGTTAACATCGGATACATATTGGTGTCCTGATGGAACCACAACTAGTTGTTCCGACAAAATCTCATCACTGTTCTCTGCAAGACAAATGGAATTAGTGGAGTCAATTGGACTGGACCGATACATCACAATACCCGCGTCCACGCACTCGCTGTTGGATAGGGAGTCCAACTCGTCGTCAGCCGGGCCGTCCGCACGCTCGTCCTGGAACACAAACTCCACCTCCAACTGGACATCGACGGGGCCGTCATCTCCGCTGGTCTGGTCACCATCGTCCTCGAACATGCAGCTCCCTCCGTCGGTGTGATCGCCATCGCCATCGCCATCAACTGCGTCGCCCTCTCCGTCAACGTGGTCAACGCTTTTTTCACTGCACTGTATATTGTTTTGTGTTTGTTCGTCCTTAATCACGATACTAGAAAATAAATGTGCATTAACATCCTTACACAATACATCAGGTTGTTTTTTATCTGCTTTTATTCTAGCAATTATTATGCGCTGTTCGCAATAACGGCATCTGCGGTGAAATATAGAGAATTCACTCCTCAAGCGATCGCATAACACTTCAAAGTCCATGTCATATTTAAAAATCATACGGTAAAAATAATATGCAGCCCCCTGCAGGAATCCTCCCAAGATGAGGCTGTAGTCGCTCTCTCTCCATTCATTTATTTCGGCCACCGACTTGAATTCGGTTAAAAATTCCTCTAGACAATACCCGTTCGTTCCCGTGTAATAACTATGCATCATGCTTGCTTTATGCTCAATAACACTAAATAATAAGACCACTTAGCTTTATTCCGACTCTTCCTTATATTTCCATCCGCTTAAGGGAGGGAATGAGAGGTAACAACCCTCTCTGTTAAAACTTATCTCGCTTTATGTACACCGATAGGGCTTCGTGCACTGTATATCGCCATGCACACGCGAACTTCTGTCTTTAAACACTTTCAATGTTTTTCACTCACTTATACGTATACTGTACGCCGTATACACGCGTATTTATTTTTATATTTTCTTCTGGGATTCTGTACCCGGCGCCTCCACCAAATGTAGAAGGCGTAGTCAGAGGTTAATAAATTAAATACTTTAACTTTTATAGTTTTTATATTTTGTAAGACTTTCACAATATGCCTGCCTTCTGGGCGGCTACACTAGAATTGACAATCAAAAACATATTCACTTAGTTTCTATTCGAAATTCATTTACCTTTCAAGTAATACCAATTGCCAGTGTTTTTTATAGGCAAGTAGGTTGCCTTCTAGTTAAGCAGAGTCCTCACAATACTCAACAAATGTTCTTAATAATCGATTTTAATAGCTATTTGTACCAAAACGTCGAAATTATTTAATTCTTTTTACACTCCGTCATGGCTGTATACCTACGTAAATATTTGCCCTTAACTTTTCTAAACGAAACACTTGTATAATCTGTGGTGTGGGCAAAAATTCGCCAACCGCTTAAAAAAAAGTTCACGTATTTCGTAATAACAACTTTGCTGACTTGTGTATTAAAGCTATAATTCATAATTATTACTCGCGAATGTGATGAAAAACATTGTATGTTTCACGGGCGGTAGGGGAATTACGAACCTCGGCTCAGAAAGCCCTCAGTTTTCGACTTCGGACTTCTACTAGAGCCTCGATCGTAATTCCTTACTTACCGCCCTTAATACACAATGTACTAAAACATTGGCTAGGCAGCAATTCTGCCAACAAGCGGTGTTTACGATGGGGGTTTCCAATCAGCAGAAATGACGTATTTCCAAACAAACTTTCACCCAATAACTAAACTATATAGCTAAAAAATTTAATCATGCATCATGCTTGTTGATCCAGCAGTGGCTGTGTTTTGTCTATCAGTGAATTAATGTAAGATTTTTGAAGTGAAAACTTCCTTTGCCGTGTAAAGGTCTATCCATACATTTCAGGGCCATGCCCGGGACGTGGACTGACTGTGCCCCGTTAGGGGCTCAAAAAAATATCGTTGTGTACATTTTATATGAACTCGTTCACATACGTCCGTGCACGGGCCGTGCAGTGACGGAGCTTCAATGCCTGGGCCCGGCCCTGTCACGTACCGGGCACGTCCCTGATATGTGTGGATCTATTTTTAAGCGATTTTTGGTAGAGGCAAAACTTATAGGTGCATGTCAGCGACATAGATACTAATGTCTGTTATACCAAAAACACAGATGCTCCTAAAATTTAGTTTTCACTTCTGTTGGCAGTCACCTGGACTAGGCACAATAGGTACTTCACTGATGTAGTACGCCTAATGAAATATCACCTGGCAATTATTATTTATTAGGTACTATAGGTACCAGAACTTTAATAGCCTCGATCTTAATTCTTTTTTTACTGTTGTTATGTAGTTGAAACAGATAGTAGATAGTTAAAATACACTGCCACTGTAATTTATTGTAAGACATTATTACTAACCAATGCAAACAAACACCTAATTATAAAAAAATGCTAACAATCGATTAGGCAATCAAAACTGATAGCTATAAGGCTATGACACAAAAAATGGAATAATATAATAATATTTTGTCATATAAGATATTATGAGGATGGGATAATCAAATCTCAAATCTTTATTACTTTATTATGTAATCTTACAAGAGGCAATTATAATCTAGTGGTATCCAGCATGCGTTGCAATGCCACGTAAAAAAAGGCCAGGAACATTCGACGGCGTACGCAGAACAACCCACTAAATTTTCATCAAAATCGCTCCAGCCGTTTTGGAGTCCTTTTATAGAAATTGGTTTTAATAGAAAATGATAGAAAGAATAAATAAAGGGCCCTGTCGAGCACAGCAAAACAAAACAACAGGTAATAAGGAAAAACATGTATTATATCGTTTAATTATTAAAACAATTGGTGAATGTACAATTTTCAAAGCGATATTGGATTGATTTGGATGGCAATTTCCCAGTTTGTGTTACATTGGTGCTTGCCATTTATTTAGTAGATACTTTCGTTTTTTTCTTATGTCGGTGACAAAGGCATTTCGGGTTTCTACATATTTTGTTGTAATATTATGAAGCTCTTGTCGTCTACAGGCACCAATAACATTATACCGAATATTAAGGCAACGAAATCAATTATTTCGTTTTTAAGAAGTTATGCTCAGGATAAGCAATTATTTAGATACGTTTAGATTAATAATATTCAACGTAAGGTACCTTTGTTGCTAGGCACTGACTATCCGGGTCCTCCATTTCAACGTCGGCTGGTGACAAAACATTAGATTTCCGACTAATATATCCGTCCGAGCCGTCTCTTCATAAATGCTATTAGATGACAGTACGTTTTGCTATCAACACCATGTTTGAGCACCACCAGGAATAGATGCATCACAGGGAGCTGGGCTTTTATGTATTGGCAAGTTTAGAGAAATACGCCAAAACAATTTTTCGACTTGCTCTTCCATTGTAGGAAACTATCGTAGGTTCATTTGTGCTATTCTAGGTATACATTCTTGAGCGCAGCGCTGCGCCAGTGATGAAACCACTAGTTTTGTCACTGAGCAAAAACGCGAGCAGCTGTGCAAAGTTGCACAAATTGGTTTGGCATCAATCACGCATTATGCTTATGCGTCATATTTTCCTTTGATAGTCTGTAGTCAAACAATCTGCCTATCCTGTTCCCAACTATGTATGCAGGGATCGGCTTCCAGTCAACCTCACGAGGCACCGGAAACCTTAGACAAGTGTCATTTGACGTCAGCGATGGCAATTGTTGAAATTCGCGTGACATTTCGATAGCTTTTGACATACCCATAAATTCTTACCGTTTTTTTAAATGCTGTCGCTATTTTTTCGGTGATAGAATGTCAATTGTCTAAGGCCTCCGGTCGTATTGCCTTTTCAAGCTCAATGAACACCATGTGCAAGTTTTTATGTGCATCTCTGTATTTCTCGCACAACTGGTGTCATACCACACACACACACACACAACGGTCAGAATTTTACATGGAGCGGCTGCCTATCTGACCTCCTCAACCCAGCAGCTGGGTAACACGATACCCCTTGGCAAGACTGGTTTCAGATTTTATAGCTTCCGGCAACCGTAACGACTGCCAAAGATCTTCAAATGACCAATGGATTTACGTACTTTCCGTGGCACGGAGTAGTCTCGGTATATCATGATGGTCACCCATCCGGGGACTGGCCTTGGCAGGCGTTGCTTAACCTTATGGATCTACCCGTGCAACTGTTGTTAGAGCCGAGCTCCATATAACATAGTCTAAAGTCAAACACAATACAATTTTGTCTTTTCAGAGTATTCTGGTGTTCGACAAGACACACTCCGGCGCATCGGCTAACGTGACTGCAGGTGGGCTCGGCTTTAACTTTGTGAATCTTCGGATGAAGAGCGACCGCGGAAAGAAGATACACTTCGATGTCTTTATTTATGTTTAAATTCTTTAGTTCTTTTCTTAAGTACCAAGCGAATAAAAATATTATTAAATAAAAAAAACATTTTGCCATAATGTTATTCGTTTTTCTTTTATTTCTGTTGAAGTCGTGATCATTGGCAGATTTGTTTCATCCTACTGCGGTATCTTTTCTTTTGTGCAATGCTTTCCTGGGGCCTTTACTCGGACGTGTCAAAACTACTGTCAACTATGAGAGAGAGACGGAGCTATTCAGGACGAAGAGCACTTTCCTTTTTAATCGACTTTCAAAAAAGGGACACTTTTTCAAGTTCTCTATCAAACACTATAAATTACCACATCATCACCATGGATTCGTTGGCATGCACTTTAGGTGAACTAAAGGAGTTATGCCACACACGCGTGTCCAACTATAAAGCTGTTCTGCAGCTTCGTCACCTGTCACAAGTTCTAGGCTAGCAGCAGAATTCACCATATTCCGGACTTTCATCTCGCAAGCTCTGAACAGCCTTCAGCGTCAGGTGGAGCTTCTAGCCCGAAGTGTCGACCAAATAGAGATGCGAGGACGGAGGAAGATCTTGCTTTTGCATGGTGTGAATGAAGAGCAGAAGGAGGATACCGTCAAGGCGGTCGCTGAGGTGGTACGTAGCAAGCTGCAGCTTAGTGAATTCACTGTTGCTGACATCAGCCGATGTCACAGAATGAGACGAGCAGTGGCGAATAAAACCCGGCCTATTCTGTTCAAGCTTGCAGTCCGGGACAGAGTTTGTTTTTCGATTCTATTACTATTCGATCGATTTGGCTCCGAATTCTTAACAAAGGGCCGGCTTGACATATTCTTGGCTGCAAGAGAAAGATTCGGTGTTTCCAAGAGCTGGACTAAAGCGGGCTGCGTATATGTCCTTGGTCCCAACGATACGCGGCATCGGGTCGAGTCTCTAGCTGAATTGGACAGGATTGCGCCGATTCCCTGTGAACCGGAGCAGAGTGATCATAAAGCGGCAGTGCCAGAGTCTGTTCCGACCGCTGCTGCTATGAAGACCGCAAGGTTAAAACGTGTTGCTGATGTGAAGAAGTGATATCATCATTCTGGCATTTTACTGTAGGACCGGGTAATATTATTTTCTTGTTTTGTTTTCCACCTTCACTTATTTCTTTTTGAAACTTCGTGTTTACAATTTTATTTACATCACAAATTGACATTTGTCACTAAATGTTACTGTCATTTTAATGTAAATTTTCGTTTTAATGGTTGCGTTACGTTTGAGGTAAGTTTATTTTTTTATGTAAGGATAAGAGTTCATAAAGTTCATCAAAAAGATTGATAAACTTTTTTAATATTGCTCTTTTTAAGTTAAATGATAAATGATTTTATTTCTGTAAGTTGGTTTGTATAAACACTTTTACATGTCGAACATATTTTTTAAAACTAGATGAGGTCGGCGTTTCCTATCTGACTACTCTGAGAAGGAAGGCCGAAACAAATTCAGTGGTCACAGTTTCTTTTAAAGTCCAGACAAAATCTTGGTTAGATTATGTGAAGACCATGTAGACTGATGTCTGAAATGGTCTTTTGAGGATAGAACCAGCCAGATTGAGTGCACCTGTCCAGTCAGTGCACGCATTTGTCAATAACCGACCAGCTCAACTAGGAATTTAAGGAGCTCAACGATTCGACGAACAATACCAAAGAAAGAACATTCGGGTAGGCCGCAAAAACTACTCAAACTGCCAGACCATGTTTAAAAACTAAGATAAATTTAAATTAAAACAAAAAAAAAATAATGATCTACATAGTCTTCACATTCATAATAATTAAAATAAAATAATATAATACTTTAAAAAGTAAATATTCTTGTCATTGCAAGAAAACCAAAAAATAAAATAAAATATAATAAACAAAATTCACGATGCAAAATATAACAAAAAACAAAATTAATTGGAGCAGCTCAATCCCAAGCCTTTTTGTCCTCAAGGTAATCTTTAGTTGTATAAAACGCTTTCTGGCACAACTTACGTTTAATGAAAGATTTGAATTTATTAAGACTTATATCTTGTACGTGGCTTGGAAGCTTATTATCCGTCTGCGACTGACGTGGTAGACCCACAGACACCGCTAAATCGAAAAATATGTCCTGAGTTGCTATTTTATATACTACGAATCTCGGATTCTCAGTACCTTCGTATTGCGCGGCCATGCATCAATCAGTGCGCCGCGGGCAGTCGAGGGCAGGAAAGTGTCTATCAGACAACCACGTCAATGTTAAGGTATGTGTCTAATAGACTACCACCTCAGTAAAATAGTTATTTGCATAGTGTTTCCTAGACAACCCGTCAGTAAAAATGTTTCCTAAATAAAAATTTTTCAGATGTCTCACACAACTTCAGCTGGTCCTTTTAAAAGTCATGACCAGCTTGTAGAAGAGTGGTTGGAATATGAAAGTGAGCATGAGTTCCGCTATCTGGACTCTGAAAATGACGACTCGGACTTTCAACCAGAAGAGAAAGACGAGTCTCAGAATCAAGGACCATCTGAAGAAATTCGTCGGCAAACTTTTGAAGAGGTGTGTCAGAAAACATCGGGTAGGCCTTCTGAAGAAATGCGTCGCTGGCCTATGGCAATTTTTCAACGAATAGCTTTGTCTTATATCAGATGTTTTCAAAAAGGGATGAGAAAATGAGAAGAGGGGACATATGAATTGAATTTAGGAAGAGATTTAGTGCTGAATCTCTTGAAAACCCGGGAACACACCGAAAGATTACCTAGAGAACTATGTATAACGATCAGTCGAGTTTTGGGTAATGATCTCTCCACTCCACCTCAACAAATTCGATCTCTTCCAACAAGTGGAAGGAAGTTATGTCATCTAAGCCCAACTAAAATAAAAAGAGTAACAAGATACTGTTGCTGTGATTGTCTAAATCCAATTTGTCTCATATGCTCAAAGCCATTGTGTGAGGATTGTCAAAAAAAAACTAAAACTTTGAGGGCTAATAACTCTCAATTGAACCAATAAATATTGTCCAAATTTTCAAGTCCGATAATTATAAGTGTTGTCTTTGATAAATATAAAACATTCTCAAAAAAAGTGAAATAGTTGTTTTGTTAAATTTTTCTTTTGTGCAGATAAAAAAAATAGGTTTTTTTTTTTTTTTTTATTTAAACTAAATAAATACTGTTAAGTGGGCATTGCTTTTTATTTTAAAACTTTTACTCGCGGCGACATCTGGTGTCAGGCATAGTAATTATCAGGTGTACTTTTTCACCTAGGTGTGTCACTAGGTGGTTGAGGCACTTTGCTACTAGATGGCGCTGAGGTCGGGGCGGAATTATTATAAATTCTTTACGAAACCTGTTAGATATTGTGTGTATTAATATAATTCAACAAGCACATAATCGCCTACATATCTAGGCTATTAATTTCTGGTATACATAAATACTTAAAGAAAATATAGAAATGACATCTCTATGGGTCAATAAAATGCTCAATATCTATGGCCGACAAGAGTGACATTTCTTTTCAATCTCTAATGGATATGGAGCTGGTCCAGAAATAAAATCCCATAAGAAAAGAAAATAAAGTAATCTAAAATGACTCGGAGGCGGCAGGGAAACAGCCCTAAATTTAAAATATTATGTGCCAGCAAGCGCTGTGAGTATTGGTGGAATTAAACTATATTTTCATGCTTGTGAGACATGTGCTTGTACGACGCTCATCTTGCATTTTTTCCCATCGACAGGGTTCCTTAGGATTAATTTTAATATAATAAAATACGATTAGAAATGGTCAATGAAATGATATAAGAACAGCAACACAGCATTCAACAACAGGCTCCGGACACCCATGATACTTCAGCTGGTGAGATACTGGATGCAATCAGCACAAAAGAAACGATGCTGATTGTGATATCATACATCTGATGCTAAGTTTAATGGGTAGTTTATATCCCATACACAAGTAAGTGTGATACCTTTAAATTGTGGTGCTGCAGTGATGCCTGTGTGTTATTAAACTAGTTGACCAAATAGTATGACTTTTACTTCTGTCGACCCTCAATTCCCGAAATCATCCCTGCAATTGTCTCATCCTGAACCCCTGAGCTGGCTGGTGAGTAAGGGAAAGTTACCTTACAAAGTTAGTAGAAAAACATCACACCAATAGGAATTAAAAAGTAATTATTACTTTATGACCAGTCAAAGTGGTGTCTAGTATACTACCACGTCAGTTGAATAGTAAAAATTACGGCACGTCAGTCGCAGACGGTTATAAAAGCGTACACATTGACATCTAAACGAGCCACCTATTTTCTTGAGCCTTGTTGTAGGTACCACAAATTTGTTTTTGTTCCTAGTATTTATGTTATGGATATCACTGTATTTTTTAAACAATTTTATATTTTTATGGGCATATAAAAGATTTTCATAAATATACTGAGAAGGCACAGTCATTACATTAATCTCCTTAAATTTCTCTCTGAGAGAGTGTCTCGGGCTTTATTTATAAATTGATCGAACAGCTCTTTTCTGCAAAACAAAGATAGTCTGGATGTCGGCGGCATTTCCACACAACAGAATCCGTACGACATTACACTATGAAAATAGCTAAAGTATACTAAACGGGCTGTCTCTATGTCAGTTAAATTACGAATTTTTCTAACAGCATATGCTGCGGAGCTTACCTTCTTTGACAATTTATCTATATGTGGGCCCCACTGAAGCTTAGCATCCAAAGTTAAGCCTAAGAATACTGTGCTATTTTCAGGATTCTATTCTTCGCCCTTTACCAACACATCGGTTTTCACCTGCCTAACGTGAGGTAGGGTAAACTTAATGCATTTCGTTTTTTTTTCATTAAGAAGTAAATTATTAACATTGAACCAGTGAACTACTTTTGAGATCGCGCTATTTACATCGTCAGTAACCAGCTGATGACGTTTAAGTTTAAACAAAAGTGAAGTATCATCCGCAAACAACACTATATCATGGTTATCCTTTATGAGGTAAGGCAAGTCATTAATATAAATAAGAAACAAGAAAGGACCAAGAATCGAGCCCTGTGGAACTCCCATTGTTACCATAGATCCAGGAGACCTTTTTCCATTTACGTCAACGGTCTGCATCCTATTACTCAAATATGAAGTAAGAAGATCCAGAGCGCTGTTCCGGATCCCGTAGTGGCGGAGTTTCCTGATTAGCGTTTCATGAAAAACACAATCAAATGCTTTGGACAAATCACAAAAGATTCCCAAGGCATCGCACTTATCTTCCCATGCATTATAAATATGTCCTAAAAGCTCAACACTTTAGTTGAACGACCCCTTGTAAAACCGAACTGTTTGCTATGTAATAATTTATGTTTGTTAAAAAATCTTTGCAATTGCTCTAAAATTAATTTCTCAAATATATTGCTAAACGTAGGTAGTACTGAAATAGGTCTATAATTTGTAGGGTCTGATGTACTACCTGATTTAAACAAAGGTATTATTTTACTATTTTTCATAAGGTCAGGAAACTCCCCATAGTCGATACAATTATTAAAGATAATAGCTAAACTAGGTGCGACAATGTCAATAATAGACTTAGCAACTTCTACAGAATGACCCCACAGATCTGCAATCTTTTTAACATTTAACGTGTGAAAGGTTTTAGTTATGTCTTTACAAGTAATATGTTCAAAAAGAAACTCCGAATCGCAGACATTAACATTTTCTTTTAGCAAAGACTCAGCAACAAAAACACATAAATTTTCAAAGGCCACTGCAACTTGTGAGTCTGATTTTATGATGTTGCCATTAATAGACAGGCCGTAGTCAATATTTCGGTTACCAGATCTTCCGGTTTCACTATTAATAATATTCCAAGTCGTTTTAATAACATTACTACTGTTTTAATCGTCGTCGTCAAATAACGTGACATGGCCAAACAAAAAACTTTTGTAAATAATTTTGAATAATTTCTAACATATAAATTAAATTCAGCAGTGTTTACATAAGTCCTTTCACTGTACAGCTCATAAAGCCGTGTTCTACTTTTATGAATACCAATGGTAGCCCAATCACAGAATTATGCGTTACTATTAACGGAGATAGTCTTGGGAATAAAGGTCGAATTAAATTGTTTACAGTATATACTAAAAAAAAACATCATATAGATGATTAGGATCAGCATCAATTGACAAAATCGGTAATTTATAAATGAGTTCAACTTTAAAAGCTGCCAAGCGACATGCAGTTTTGGGATTAACAGTGATATCCTTTTTAGCCACTTTGTTGTTTTGGTTTGGTATAGTAATCCTCTGCCCGCAATGATCAGAATCTAGTAAGTTTATAATTTCTTTGTGGACTGGTATAACTTTAGTATAAATATTATCTAAGCATGTAGCACTAGTAGAGGTTATTCTTGTGGGCTCCAAAAATAGGTTTACAAGATTGTAGTACTGAAACAGACTTATTATTTTACTACAAGAACCTAAGTTTTCTAATAAATTAACATTAAAATCACCACAAGTGATAATGGTTTTATTCGAGTTACAAATCTTGTATAACACTTCATCCATTACCTTTTCAAACAGTCATACAATCCTGAAGGGGGTCTGTATACGCTTAATACAATAAACTGCTCCAATTCTATACAAGCTATTTCAACTGTCCGCTCAACAGATACGCTCACAATATCCTTACGGTCTTTAAATTTAAGCTGGTTACTTTCTAAAATCAATGAGCCACCATGTATAGCATTAACTCTGCTGAATGAACTACCAACTGTGATTATTAAAATTGAACAATAACTGGCGGCTTTTAAGCCAATGTTCTGTTATACAAAGAATATCAATACTGTTAAAGTTCATAAATAGTTCTACTTCTAAATCTTTGTTCATAAATCCTTGAATATTTTGATGCACCAGGTTAATACTATTTAACGAATTTAAACTTTTATTTGATTTTATTTTGCAATTTTTATCCTGATACTTTTGCAAGAGGTTGTCCCTATTGTCCTAATTTCTAATTTAAATTATTATCAATATCAATTTCTGATACCAAATGATTGGTAGAATGAAATAACATTCCTTGGCATTGCTCAATAGAAGCAAGTTGTTTAGCTAAATTCTTGGCTGTAATAGAAAAATAATATGATAGCGACATAGCTATCTGTCTTTTTTAATACTTTGAAAGAAAGTACCTATCCATGAAAAATTTATCTTTTGTCAAATAAAAGTGATTACCAACATAATTGTTAGTGTCAATTAAATGGAATAAATTACTACTATATGTTAAATTATGTAATGTCCTATTCAATTCATATCTAAGTATGTTTTCTTCCTGTGGCAAACTAATGTTGGAGTAATTCTCCTTTGCTCACATTACCCCTAAATAAATATTAATAATGTAGTATCCTGGTTAAAATTGCATTTTATAACTTTTTTCATTATGTCAAATGAAGAACAACCAGGCATACAGTAGTTCATTATTGAGTGTTCTGAATATCTATTTGTCAACAAGTGGCCTAGATCCTTTCCAATTTCATCACAAAATAATACTATTTCTGTATTTACATTCTTTTTAGGCAAACAGTAATTTCTAATGGCAAACTTGCACTAGACTGCGGTATGGTGGCATCACATATTGTCAATGAATGGTCCGGTGTGGGTTCAACAGATGGTGGTTGACAATGATCACATTTGTTAGTTTGTGAGCTTACCAGCTCATTCATTGCCAATACATATTCCCTCATTTGGTTTTCAGAGGCTGTATATTTGATAGTCATAGAAGTAAGTTTCTCCTGTAGATGGCCAAGTTCATACCGCAAGCCTTCTGGGTCAGTTTGGAATTTCCTAGTACTTTTTTCTAAGTTAAATCAATACATATCTAATTGTTTAAGTAGATACAACCTTTCCAGTAGTATATTATTGGGCATTCTATACCACTATCGGCAAGTTGCTCGGCGAGTGCGCCTCGCTGCCGATAGTGGTATAGAATGCCCAATAATTGATAATCGACTCGCCTTTCCACTCGACCGATAAACTCGACCGAGACAGTACATTTTGCTGCGTACTTGATGAGCAACGATGATCATCCATCAACTCTCCGTTTACTTACTCTCTAGTGTATAACTGTATACAACCAATGATCATGCGAGTTTGCTATCGCTCTGAAGGGTGGTACAGAATGCTTAGTAATGAACAATCCACTCGATCAATGACCAGTAACGCAAAAGAGGTTGTGGTAAGTTTATAAATGTTAACGTACTATATACATTCACTCATTTTTAATCGGTTCATTTCCAACAGTAATCATGAAATTTGTAAAACAACCGCAATCGCTGCATGTTGATACAGTCTGCGATGATATTTGTAAGACTAGTTTTCGTCATGGGGAATTATTACCTAACTCAGTACGATGTATCATTTGTGGTCCATCCAATTGTGGAAAAACCAATTTATTAATTGGCCTTCTTATACACGAAAATGGATTAAGATTTGAAAATGTTTATGTTTATTCAAAAACGCTGCACCAACCTAAGTACATTTTCTTAGAAAGAGTTTTGCAACGGGTTCCCGGTATTTCCCTCCAGAAATATCAGGGAAATGAGGAAGTACTAAGCGTTCAGGACGCAAAACCCAACTCCGTGATTATTTTTGATGATGTTGCTTGTGAAAATCAAAATAACATGCGTGATTATTTTGCAATGGGAAGACACAAATGCATAGATTGTTTTTATCTGAACCAAACATATAGTAAAATCCCCAAGCAGTTAGTAAGAGATAATGCGAACTTAATCATACTTTTTAAACAAGATGAAATTAATTTACGGCATATTTATGAAGAACATGTCAACACTGATATGACATGGATTGAATTTCGTGAAATGTGTTCGAAAATATGGAGTGAACCTTTCAATTATGTAGTGATTAATAAGGATTGCTCCAAAAATAAAGGATGTTATAGAAATAAATTTGACACTTTTGTTGTCTTTGATTAAAAATATTTATATTTAAGAGTGTTACCCTCGCGATATTATTATTCTTCAGACAACGCTTAATCAATCACGAACTTTTTGTTACTATGGAAAAATCACTGAAAAGACAAATTGTTGAGGCTGCAGATGCTGTTAAGAAGAAGGTGCGAAAGATGAGAGATGCTGAGCTTAACAATCAGCAAGTACTGGAATCAGTTTTCAAGCCGGTAACAGAACCACTCAACCAAATTGCTAATGTCAGTAAGCAGGCTTGTGTTCCGCATAATATAGAAAATGAAGAAACCGAAGTTCCGTTTATCGATAAAACTTTGCAAAAAGAACCCACAATTAGTAAAGGAACCAATGATAATAACGACAATGAAGACGAATATGAATCTGATATCGAAAGTGACTCTTCGTACAAATCATTAGTTGAAAACAACCAAGGTATTGATTCGTCATCCTGGTCAGTGTCCTCAGAAGCTCTGACCGATATTCCGTTTGGTGTCAGAAAAGAGGGCGGAAAATTGATGTTAGGTTCTGCTCGTATAACGATCAGTGATGAGTATATCATCGTAGCTGGACGCAAATACCGAAATACGCCTGGTTTAAAACAGTTGCTGTTGAAAAAGAATGCCGATTTAAGCTTGGTTACAGAGAGTGATATGAAACATTATAAGTCGATGCTACTTGACACAAACGCACATCGACGGGACTATGAGCCCGGTAAACCAATCAAAAGTAATAAAGGACAAAAATATTTGCAAATTATTAAGCCTCTATTCCAACTACGAAGTACAATTCAGGACCACCAAACGAAAGGAAAAGGACTACCCTTTACAAAAATGTGGAAGAAAAATGTTGATTTTGTTTATTGGGACGATCCAAATGAATTGGTAGATAGGTTAAAATTACTAATTGCATCTCGAGATGCTGGTAACACAGGATTAGATAATGAAATTATATCTATCATTGAAGAATTGCGTGAAAGTAAAGTTATAAATAAATAAATATTTTAAAATGTGTTTATTTTATTATCAGCTTCTCGATACAATACACCTTAAATATGAACGTAGACAAATTCGGACACTACATTCACAAAAGAATGCGTTTATCAGAGTTATTTGAGTTTAATGAGAACGCATTGTTAAAATTAGAAAACGGAGATTTTGATTTAAAAACATCAAGATTAAGAGGAGTCCGATCTCCAGTAGAAGCAGGCGATGCTGTGAACAAGGATTATGTAGATCGATTGAATGCTAACATGTTAAAAGAATTAAATAACCTGACCGTGAACAAGGATTATGTAGATCGATTGAATGCTAATATGTTAAAAGAATTTAATAACATGATTGGTTCATTGCGCTCTCAAATCATAAAAGACACAAAGGACACAGTTCAGGCTACTTTAAAAGCAAAGATACCTGAGATTTCAACTCATTTGGAAGATAAGTTTTATACCAAAGCAGAGGTAGATAAATTACTACAAAAAACTCCGTAATGGCAAAACAGCAAATTGTTAATGAAATACATAAAGCAGCACGAAGAAATTTCGTTAGACGTCCTGTCATTCTAAAGGGGATCGATGACTTGTGGCAAGCTGATCTGATGGACATGCAAAATCTAAGAAAATATAATAAAGGTCATAATTACATTTTAGTGGTGATTGACTGCTTCTCAAAGTACGCTTGGGCAGAGCCATTAAAATCAAAAAATAAACTTGATGTTACTCATGCATTTAAACGAATACTGATTAACAGCAATCGCAAACCGGTTAATTTACAAACTGATATGGGAACAGAATTTTATAACAACTCATTTCAAACGCTTATGAAGACTTACAATGTTAACCATTACTCAACGTTTTCTACCAAAAAAGCTTCGATCGTAG
This sequence comes from Orthosia cruda, assembly GCA_964057195.1. NCBI lineage: Eukaryota > Metazoa > Arthropoda > Insecta > Lepidoptera > Noctuidae > Orthosia > Orthosia cruda. Next base: position 43,782,453 of record OZ059828.1, on the reverse strand, counting down.
AGCGACTGATTAAAACTCTTAAAAATAAAATATATAAATATTTTAGTCTGAACGGAAACTATATGTGGTTAGGTATACCGTTAGAGGTTACGTTAAAGATATATAACAACACAAAACATCGTACCATTAAATTTAAACCAATTGAAGTAAATAAATCTTGCGAGTCTGTTATAAAAGAAAATATTAAAAAAGCCTTAAATCATGTAACCGTCCGTAGAAAACCTAAGTTCAAAGTAGGTGACTTTGTTCGTATCAGTAAATACAAACACCATTTTGAAAAAGGTTATACACCTAATTGGTCAACTGAAATATTTACTATAAAAAAAATTAATCATACCATACCAGTAACATATCATATACAAGATCAGCGAAAGCAAGCCATAATGGGAACCTTTTACGAGCAAGAACTTCAGAAATCTTACTATCCTGGTATTTATTTGATAGAAAGGGTTTTAAAAAGAAAAGGATCAAAAATGTTTGTGAAATGGTTGGGTCTAAACAACGAAGAAAATAGTTGGATCGAGAAAACTGCAATAGTGGATTAAAATAATTATATAACGATTACTTTTGCATCATTTCTCTCATTACACATTAGACAATGCAAGGAGGTGAACTTGTTAATACCTTAATTAATAATCTACCGTTCGAACTTCATTTACCCGGCTACAATTATTGCGGTCCCGGAACTAAATTGCAGAAACGTTTATTACGAGGTGACCGAGGTGTAAATAAGCTAGACGAAGCTTGTATGCATCACGACATTGCATATGCAAACCATACAGACTTACCCAATCGCCACAAAGCTGATTTGCAACTACTAAATATGGCTAAACAAAGACTTAAATCGAGCGATGCTGGGAAAGGTGAAAAACTTAGTTCATGGTTAGTGAGCAAAGTTATGAAAGCCAAACTGAAATCTGGTTCTGGCATTAAAACGTTTAAAAGTTTCGTGTCAAAAATAAAAGCAAAAATAAAGAAACTGAATCCAAAGGACAGTAAAGCTTTAATTAACGCTGCTTACTCAGCAGCAAAAAAAATAATCCCATGCATTCAGAAAATTCGAGTGCCGCGAGTGATACCCTTACCAAAGACTGGAGGTATTCTACCTTTAATCCCAATTTTTGCGGGTTTATCAGCTTTAGGAACTTTAGCTGGTGGTGCGGCTGGTATTGCAAAAACTGTTAACGATTACAAAGCAGGTCAGCAAAATTTGCGAGAAACACAACGACATAATAAGGCTATGGAGTCTTTAAAGTTAGGCCAGGGCTTGTACATTAAGTCACATAAAAATGGTAATGGTTTATTCATTAAGTCTTCAAAAAACTGAAAAATAAGCTACCTAATCGTCCTCTCACTAATATAGACATCCAAAGGTATGCACGCAACATCCCTCACTTTCGAGGAGTATACATGAAGGATCAGTTACCAAGGACGCCAAAACGGGTTGAATGTGGTGTCGTTAACTTGGACGACTCTAAGAACGAAGGCACGCATTGGGTAGCTTATGTAAAAGTATGCAATTATTGTGAATATTTTGATAGCTTTGGAGATTTAAAACCTCCAATGGAATTAATGCGATATTTTAAGAATTGTAATGTTTTTTATAATTATACAAGATATCAGAAATTCAACACTGTAAATTGTGGACACTTATGTTTAGAATATCTATGGAATTTTTGGAAATAAAACGTATAAAACTTATGCTTTTCTTTTATTTGAATCATTTGCAAGATGTCACTCACATTATCGATAACTGGAAACTCGTCAACTTTATCTACTTACTATCCTAACACGTTGCAACTATATGAACAGTATGAGTGTGCCTTATTGCATTTCGCAACATTTAATTCTATTCCAAACATTGACAAAACGAATAATAAGTTCTATTATGGTTCTAACGAAGTTATTGAAATACCTGACGGCACCTATGAATTGCAAGATATTAATGATTATTTAAAATCTGAAATGAAAGATGCATCAATCAAACTACAGTGCAATAACAATACTTTAAAAGCTGCTGTATATTGTACAAAAGACATAAATTTTAATAAAGAAGGTACGTTTAGGAATTTGTTAGGGTTTAATAAGCAGATCTTAAAAGCAAATAAATGGCATGTATCGCACTTTCCAGTCAACATTTTACCTACAACAGTGATCAGGATCGAATGTGATATTGTAAGCGGCTCGTACACAAACGGAGAACCCAGTCACATTATCCACGAATTTGCTCTCAACGTGCCTCCCGGATATAGAATTATAGAAATCCCGAAAAACGCGATATACTTTCCAATTAACCAAAACAACATTAGCTGTATACATATCAGGCTGTTAGATATAAATAACCGCTTAATCAATTTGCGCGGTGAAGAAGTGCAGCTGTATTTGCATCTCAGAAGAAAAAAATGATTGACTACAATAAATATATGCATCAACAAATCAAAAATATCAGTTCCGCTCAAGCTTCCAACCAAATAAGAGCTCGCTCTAAGAAGAAAATTAAATTAACTAAAGAAAACAAGGCATTTCTCAAAGCGATCGGTTTGCTAAAATGAATATCTTAGACGTTTTATCTGCTCCGACTTATGACAACACTGTTGAAGGAATCGAATTTCATTCTTACAAGCCCTACGTAACTAGTTTCAATAGAAACGATGAAATCCGCATACCTATTAACCAACAGGACTTGTATATACTTCCCTCAGCTAGTACCTTGTATTTGGAAGGAACTGTTGTCGTAAGTAAAAAGGATATGAAAGAGAAAGCCACTAGTGTTAATTTTACGAATAATGCTCTACTCTACTTATTCCAAGATATAAGATATGAGCTGAATGGAGTGGAAATTGATAGAATAAAAAACGCTGGCATAACTACCACCATGAAATCGTTAATATCAATGAGTGAAGGTGAATCAAAGATAGCCAATGCATGGGGCTGGAATATCGATGGAATAAAAAATATTAATGGGGGTAGTTTTTCTGCTTCTATACCCCTCTGTAACATTATGGGTTTTGCAGAAGATTTCAAGAAAGTCGTGATAAATAGTAGGCACGAACTGATATTGCTACGAAGTAACACTAATCTGAATGCTGTGAAACTTAACACCGGGGAATTTGTAGACGACGTTCAGATAAATAAAATCATCTGGCGTGTACCGCATGTTAAAGTGTCCGACAAAGAAAAAATAAGTTTGCTAAAACTGTTAGAAAAAGATCGACCACTCCAGATGATATTCAGAAATTGGGATCTGTACGAATATCCAGCTTTACCTAAAACTACAAAACATACCTGGTCTATCAAAACTTCCTCACAAATAGAGAAACCAAGATACATAATTATGGGTCTACAAACAAATAGAAAAAACAATTCAAGTTCTGATATGTCCCAGTTCGATCACTGTCATGTTCGTGACGTTAGAGTATACTTAAACTCAACTTACTTCCCGTATGAAAACCTAAATGTCAGCTTCGCGAATAACAGAATCGCTTTATTATACGAGCAATACATCAGATTTCAACAGTCTTATTACGGACGTCGCTCGGAACCCTTATTAAGTGAGAAACAATTCAAAGATTTGGCGCCGCTATTTGTCATAGATTGCTCTAGACAAGCTGATAATGTAAAGACAGGTCCTATTGTGGATGTAAGAGTGGAAATTGAGAGTGATTCCGATATACCAGATCAAACTTCTGCATACTGTCTTATATTGAACGACTGCATAATTGAGTACAAGCCATTGAGTAATACTGTGAGAAAAATATCATGAATCCGAATACTATTATTTTAGATGTTCAAGGGTTTAAAGACCTGAACAATAATTTTATAATAAAAGAATTAGCTTTTGCAAGTCGTGATTATACGCAAACATTTTTAATAAAACCGCCATACTTGTTTAAATACTTAACAAGTGACGAAAAGAGACAAGTTAAATGGTTGGAAAGAAATAGAGGTATTTATTGGAATGAAGGATATATTGACTATAGAGAATTTCGGCGTATAATCGTTCCATATCTAGAAAATAAGGAAATTATTGTAAATGGTTTGGAGAAGGTGAATTGGATAAAGGAACTGTGTGTGAATTGTAAAGTATCAGACCTTGGTACAGAACAATGTCTTAGTTTCTCTGTTTTGCATAAAAAATACTGTGAAGGAAGATCTAATTTTAATTGTAATAAACATCTAAAGCATTGTGCTCTTAAAAATGTGCTTTGTTTAAGGAAATATTTAGAATGGGTATAAATGTATGTACTCATATGTGTAATGTATTTAGATTATTGGTTTTAAGGTTTTTAAATAAAAATCAAAATAATGTAAATTTGCTTTTATTTTGTTAAACACCCCCACGCTACTCCACAAATAACACAACCTAATACAAAATTAAATAAAAACATCATAATGAAAATACAAATATTAACTACTTTACAAAAACGGTTAATAAAAGTCAGTACCTATTAAAGATTTTGATATTTTCTTAACTAAAGACTCAGTTTCGTCCATAACACTGTCGATGGGATCTTGAACAATATATTGAGCGTTTATAATAACGTTTTCACTGTCACTATCACTGTCTATGGTTTTAGGATTGTTGTTACACAGATCTACCACTGAAATTTTTATTAACTTAATCCCTTTTCGATGTAGTCGACTCATAACGAAGGATTTTGTAGGATTTTGCTTTATCGATTTTTCCCTGCACCGTTGTTTTGGTTTTTTATCTTTCGTGACTTGTTTGCTTTGCCCGGGTTCACTGCGAAACATCTCGGAGAATCCCTCGTAAGGCTCCTGAGCATACTGGCTGAATACAATCTCGGTGTCAGAATTCTGGAACAAAATATAAACACAATTTATACCACTATTCCGCTAGTATAGCGTTTTAATTGGGTTTTCAATCGAGAAAGTCTAGATTTACTTTAGATTAGTGACAAAAGGCTCTGGAAAAATGCAACACAACACAGCTACGAACACAATCTCTAATTATAAAACAATCATAAAAAAACGAATTAAAAATATTTTACTCACCGACATGATAACTTTTGATGGAAGTTAAAAAAATATTAAACAGGTGTTCGCGCCGAATAATATTTCGTAAATGATGACAAAATAACTAAATAATTACAAGTCATACTAATATTGTCAACTAAGCGTTTGTGTCTCAAGACTAAGGCCAATGAACTGCAACGTAGGTAACACTTATACAATGACAAACAACGCCTTGTAAGCATGTTACTTAATCGTAAAACGTTAGTTATTCGAAAATCAACCTTATGATGCATGGTATTTTAGGTGCATAGTGAGATAACTGCAATCAGTGTTAACTTTGTTTACCGATTTAAAAAAAAAAAAAGTGTAATGATATTTTGAAATAAACAGGATTTCAGAAATAAAACAAGTCAATAATTATAATAATTCACACTTTATTTCATTTTTTGTATAATATTAACATTTATTATTTCCTAAAACTAAACTATGAGTAGGTAACACTTAACTTAAAATTATGATCAAAGTAATTCATTCTTAAAAATAAATGCATGCCCCCAGGCTCGGGTTGATATTTGATCCACAGATATCGATCGTTTGTCATCATTTCTAGATAAAGCAACTTTGTTGACAGTCCGAGTAAATATTTCGTGCTTTATTGATTTAAACATATTATTTTTTCTCCGGATTACTCCACCATTAAATAAAATGGTTTCATAGTCTGATAAGTTTAAATCCCTGACCACGCATGATTTTACTCCTTTTGCTTTTTTAATGATACTATTAGGGGTTCTTATAGAGTAAAGTTTCGATCTCAAACCAACAAAATCAGTAATATATTTTCCTCCCATTTCATCTTTAAAGAGACCGGGAACCTTTTTATTTTTTAGCGGTATCTGTAAATCATTTGTGATTTCATAGTTACTGCTGTCAAAATATTGTAAAAAATTATATTTCAAATCATTGTAAAAATCGTTGGTGTATATTTTATAGACAAAGGAATCGGTATCTGTGTAACATAGCTGCACTCGATCTTTATAAAAAGGCTTTACAATATTGTAATGAAAGTAATACATGTGTGCTTTTGAAAGTTCTAATACAGTGAAACCTATGTATATAGGTTTATCTAAAATAATTTGATCAGGTTTCATTTGTATTGCAACTAAATTTTCTGATAAAATAGATGCACTGTGGAAATAGGGGTTGGCTATAAGTTTCTCAGCGGATATAAATTTCTTAGTTCGATTGGACTGATCGCACCATTGATTAACTAAATGTACGGTTACTCTATTTTCAGTATTTTCTAATGTTTTTCCAAAAACACTGTTATTTAATAACTTAAAAAAGTCTTGTTCGAAGGAACTTTTTGCTTTCTGTCTTAATTGAGTATTTAACTCTATGTACTGTTTTAAATATGGACTCTGTCTAAAAGTAATTGCTCTATGAATTTTACGTAATATTAAACCATGTTCTAAACATTTTTTTAAATGAACGTAGTGAATCACGTAGTTGTACTTATTATACAAATTTGCTATTAATTTCTTTGTTTTACCTCCCGGGGGTACACATTTTTCGGGACAAAATGGTAAGTCATTATGGTCATTATGTAAATGCTCGGGATACAATAGATCGACTTCTAATATGAAGCCCCAGTTTGCGTTATCCTCTATAGTGGTAACATTAAAATTTGCTAATTCGTTATCACTTAAAAATCTGAAACTAGAGTATGGTAAATACTGACACATGCTAAAACCGTAAAGATTATTACAATCTAAATATACTATGAAACTCTCAGGTTGTGATGGATTATATTCAGGCATGTATTTGTGATTGGCTCTAGCATGCCGATGGGAACACATGCACAAACCGCCGCGTATACCGCTTTGTATCATTCTGATGATAGCTAAGTCCGACACGAGTTCTAACTGAACGCCCGTTTTTAGCAACATTGCATCGAAAGATAAACTAGGTGCAGTAATGTAAAACGCTGGGTCAAGACTGTAATATTGTTTACAGGTTTTCCGAAAATTTTGAAATATGTCTGTTAACAAAAGCACATCCGTTTTTAAGTATAGATCCGTATACTCGCCGAGGTTATTAATATTGAATTCAGCCCAAACAGCCTGTGCGTGATTATAATCCTCATCTGTAATGTCTTCGTTAGTCAAATAATTATAAAAATTACCCTTAGACGGCAATGATTTTTGATCGTAACATTTCCAATTGGTCATGTAATCATAAGGATATATACCTTTTCTTGTCAATAAATTAAACTGTCTGTCTTTAGAAAAATGAAATCGAAGATTAACAAAATCTTCCACCTGCAATGTTTTAGCGAGCTTGTCTAAACTTGTCCCTAAAAAGTTGAATGAATCTAAAAATCTTATACAAATAAACTCATTATCAGCAATAGGAATAAATTTGGTAAATGCGACGTATTTTTCTTTAGTCTTAGGGATTATTTTAATTGGGCCTGGAATTTCGCCTAACTTTTTTATAAATAAATGACAATCGTACCCGGATAAATTGTGAAAAAATATTGGTATAAATTTTGGTACTTTATGTTGCAAATTACAGTGTCGATGTGCTGCACCTCGATACAGGCCTGTAATATGACAATGATCTCTTACTTTATCGGTCAAGAGTAAATTGTCGCAAATATGACACCTAACGGCACGTTTGAACTCTAGAGAATTGTCATCAGTGAATATCATAGGCTCGCTTTTGGATATAATCTGATGTATTTGTTTTACATCCTCAGTAAGAAAATTTATAAATTTTGAAACACAATCATTGCCGCGATAACTTCTATAGCCTTCAACGCTATCATTTTTATTTGATGACACGACATTGTAAGCGAATGCAGCCGGCACGTGGCGTTTAGAGTATGACGTATTAGCGGTGTTGAAATCATCGCCGGAAATGGGTTCAAGTAACGTTTCGAAATCAGCGTATATGACGAATGGAATGTTTTGTTTCCTATCATAATTTTTAAATTTTAAAAATGAACCTTGTTCTGGTAAAACTGTGACGATCCCCCCACACAAGTGGGATTCAATTTGACTAAGCGTTGGAAAAAACAATAAACAAGTTTCACAAAAATATAGTTTACCATGATGTTTGGTCATCTGATTTCTAACTAAACGAGATAAATCTTTGATAAGACAGTAATGAGAATTATTATTGTTTTCTATAAACAGTAGATGGATACTTTTATTAGACTTATTATTCAACGTTTTATAAAGCGGTCCAATAATTGTCTTCTCGTTTTTTAAACCATACACATATATATTAACAGAAGGATTATTTTTCTCAAAGATAGCTATGTCCGAAAATGTGATTGGAAATGTCAAATTATTAACATTCAAAACATCCTGAAAGCGGGGATAAGACGAAATCCTATCGGGATGTCTATTTGTGGGGTACAATGCCGCCACAACACACCACAAAAAGCAATACTCATCATTGTTCCGAATATTCAAACAAGCTCTTTTACTTTTTATGAATTTCGGCAAAGTTAAAAATTTAGATCCGCTGAGAGGTTGATATTTATTAATATTTAATTCTAAATGTGAATTGCATAAAAAAGTCCAACCACTATCCCTTTCCTCAAATTCTTCAATTTTTTTTAGTAGTAAATCAATAGTTAGTTTATAAATAGAATCAAAATCGTAATTAAAATGTGTAATAATGTTGTTTGTACGGAATGATTTTATTTCTTGTTGATCATTTTTATACATAAGAAACGAAGCAAACAGATCAAAATTTATTTTGACAGAGGTGTGTTTCTCTATTGAATTGTCTATTAAATGTTTGACTTGTGTACTAATACTTTTGAGAAACACCTCAGGAAAACTATGTATTTGTTCACCTGTCGCTATGATTTTGTAACTTTTGATTCGTTCTTTAAAAGAAGAATTAATAATTGCAACATTATCATACATAGGGGTAGAACTATTGTTTTTATGTACATTGCTACGTAAATGACCAGACCATCGACGATTGTCTACAAATACTTTACAATCAGAGCAGTGAGGCATTATATTATTGTTTGAAATCAAAGAACACTTGAAATTATTAGTTCAATAAATTTGGATTAGATAATACTTACAACTAATATTCACCGTCTTAGGTATACCAGACAAAATATTTTATATAATTAGTACAACTTGGTCAGGACAATTTTACGCTGATTTCAAGATCCTTGTGTAATTTTTCACAGGCAAGTCGGTAATTATGTTTAGGCAGGATGTATCTGAAATAATAAAAAAAAAAAAAAAAAAAAAAAAAAAAAAAAAAAATGGATGCATTAGGTACATAATCTGATTAGGTAAGATAATGGTATATTCTGGGAAGAAAAATATATTTCATAATTACCTGCAAAATATGAAACTATGTATACATAAGAGTACGTGTATCTGCGTGGTCCAAATATGTAGATATACTTCAAGTAATTTAATAATTCTTCACAGGCAAGTCAGTAATTAATATTATGTTTAGGCAGAATGTATCTGAAACTAAAAAAAAATGGTTTATTGGTACCGATGAAGAATTAGGTAAAAAGCTGTAAATTCTAGAATGAAAAATAGTCATAATTATTGTAATGTTCTAAATAGTTATCGTATTATTGTTGTGTTATATTTGATAATTACCTGCACAATATGAAATGATTCATACATAAGATTATGTATTTGCGTGATCCAAATATGTATGTATATTTCAGCACCCCGATATAACGAACACAGTTGCTCCAGTAGCTGAAATTGTTGTTGTTTCTGGTGTGAGATCAATTAAATATTTATTTATAATAATTAACTTGATTGTACTGTAACAGTTTAGAAAGGTGCTCGCTCCGAGAGACTTTGAGGTAATAAATAATATTTTAGGGATTTTTTTTTTGTTTTCTTTTTTGTCTACAAAGCAGAAAAATATTTCATCATAAAAGTTGTTATTGCCTAATTGTTACACGTGTGCTAAACATAATTATTTATTTCGCAATCACAATAGTCAGCTATTTTGGTTAGGGTTGGTAACAACTTGGTAGGCATTCAAATATACAAATTTCACACAATGCACTTAATCGATTAAAATATATCATAGTATGTCGATAGACGACATGACGATGACGATATCATATAACGTTCATGGTTTCGTCATGCCCGTTACCGTAGTTACAGGAATTATATTATCTATTTATTTTAGGAAATCTAGAGAAGTACGCGGTAGACGGCAGTAAGTTCATTTTTTCTACACGAAACCTAAATGTAGATGATGAAATAATTACCTTGGAAACATTTATTTACTTCTTTAAAATAATAAAATCTATCTGGTTTGTGGCGATTCCGTTCACGCTATCGTTTGGTCAGCCCTAGCTTATTTCGCTGCATCGACATTCGATACAGTATAAAATTTTCCTTCGTCTTCATTTTACCAACGCGTATAATACGACTATAGAAAAAGTTACTTTAACAAAGCAATACCGGATTGATTGTAGTGGATTTAACATTCCTAACTTATAATTCGATTTTAACTTATAAGCCACAAGTTTTTCTGTTCGGTACAAAGTTTTCGCAGTCTGCAAGTGCAACGAAGTGCTCTTGTATAATCGGTCTACAAACACTCCGTGTCGCCTACAATATCAGTGACGGCATTGTCGATAGCCATCCGCTGCTGTCATCACCAGCCAAGTCATCAAACCGAGTGGAACTTCTGATCGGAAAATAATGTAAGTCTGATAAAATAGTCTGTTCGTTTTCATGGATCACACTTGTGATTAGCCTGTCATTTATAACTACATATATTTGTTTGTGAGCGCGTTACTTCACAGATCACCCGATCTGTACATAGTTAGCTCAGTCTCAGTGCTATCCCATTTAAATATTAGAGAACCAGTGTTTGCCCGAACACTTGTGTCCTATAGTATGCCCAGCGCAATGGACATTACTCCATTGGATTAATTAATAATAATTGTGTGACTACATTTCCTCTATCTTTATTTCAGGTCAGACTCTGAGTGTGATTACTCGCAAGCATCGATCACTGGACACAAAGTGAAGGCCAGTCGCAAACCGTCTGCAGACAGCAATGGGAAACGCAAGATGCAGTCACAAACAACAACCGTAACTCGTAGCAGGTGAATAATATTTTGAATTTATTATCTCCTAGTTCTGATTAAATTAAAATAGTAAAGTAGTACGTTTCCACTAATTGAATTATAATAGTGCAATTTGCATAAGTATTCCATTCGCTGATTAGTCACTTGTAATATTTTCTATTTTCGTTGTAAACATTAACTAATAACAGTTTTCGTTATTATTTCAGTAAAAAAACCAACACTGGCATGGACATATTCGGCATCAGTAAAAACCGCGACATCCCACACAAAGAACATTCATCGGATCACCTAACTTCATTCTTTGTGAACCGCGTAGCCAGCGGCTGTGAGCGCCGAGCAACGAGCATCGACGGAGAGTACTACATCGACTGCAAGGTGTACAAGGCTGACGACGCTCGCCTCACCGACTCCGCCGAGCTGTGGAAGAAAGCGCTCGTCCGAATCAAGTTCCAGACCGACGCGGACTCTCCTCAGTGGCGAAAACTACAAGAGCTCGTGCGTGCGGCTGATATTTTGTTTCCAGACAAACCAACATTTTATGATAATTAAACCAAGTACCTAAGTTACAGTTGTTTATTATTTACAGTAACAACCCGTTAACGCTTTAGTCACAAGCTTTGGTTTGTTACAATCATCGGCCACCATCACTCTCGCTCGACATTCTGTTAACAGCGAATACAAACTCGAGTGATCGGTCGAGTGCAGTAAGTAAACGGAGAGTCGAGTTGATAGTTGACAGTTCATCGTTCTCCGAAACGCCGCATACTGGTCAGACGTATGGAATATAGTGGTAAGGAGTAAGTTACTAGTCAATGGTCGAGTAAAGCTCATCCAGTACGCGACAAAATGAACTGTCTCGTTCGAGTGTATCGGTCGAGTTGAGTGGCGAGTCGAGTATCGATTTGCTCGAATTATCGTTCCAAATCAAGTTCTCAGTACAATGTACTGTCTCGGTCGAGTGGAGAGGCGAGTAGATTATCAATTATTGGGCATTCTATACCACTATCGGCAGCGAGGCGCACTCGCCGAGCAACTTGCCGATAGTGGTATAGAATGCCCAATAATATACTACTCTTTCCCTATTAAAATTTTCATTTTTGATGAAGAACCTTTGTTTTTTGATCATTTTCTTAGTTATTATAATTCTGCTAACTAGTGTTGCCCAGTCACTCATCTAGATGTTTTTTTTTATACTTATAACGTAATAACGCAACCGGCAGGGGAAATTGAACTGGTTTTTTGGTTTTAAGATGGTTTTATATATTTATATTATTAATAGGAAATTTTTATGCCTATAGATGACAGCAGCGACAACAATAATTATTTTTGTTTGGCCCGCAACGATGACAGTTTTGTGAGCATTGCTTCTCTGGCTGACAGTCTTACAGCGCAGTTCTCTGATGTTCCGAGGAATTTTAATGAAATTCATATCAATGCCCAGAGTATTCTGGCCCATTTCCACGATATTTTGGCAAGTTTTGACTGTAAAAACATTCATGCTATTCTTGTATCCGAGTCATGGCTTAAACCTTGTCTCCCTTCGACTAGCTACTCTCTTCCCGGTTCCGCACTCATAAGAAACGACAGGGCAGTTGGTGGCGGTGGTGGTGTTGCCATATACCTCCGTGCACACATTCTCTTCATCTATAGTCCATGTGTGTCAGCGCAGCCGCCGCCATCAAATGCTAGTGAACACCTTTTTCTTGAAGTAAACTACATCATACGAAATTACCTCTTGGTGTCTATTACTGTCTGTCCGAAACTTTTAGAACTTCTGGTCCCTTCTTACAGTCATAGCATAATCATGGGTGATTTTAACACTTGTCTCCTAAAAAAAGACAATCGCTCTTCGTCTCTGACTAATGTTGCAGCTTCTAGCAATCTTTCAATTCTGCAGCTAAGTACTACTCACAATTTGCCAAACTGTACTCCTTGGTTGCTTGACTTGATGTTTAACTCATCTCCTGATCGCGTGGCTAAGTATGGCCAATGCTCAGCCGATGCATTTTCTCATCATGATCTGATTTTTCTTTCATATATAATTCGTCCTCCTAAGGCGAAAGCCAAAATTCTCACGCAACGGAATTTTGGTGTTATGTTCACTCATAGTGTATGGTCTTTGCCAGGATACCAGCAGTATAGATTGGTCTCCTTTGTTTGCCTCTTCGTCGGTTGATGAGCAGGTTAATGTCTTCACTACTAAACTTATAACGCTTTATAATGTTCATGCACCTGTACGAGCTGTTAAAGTTAGACACTTTCCGGCGCCGTGGCTGAAAGATGAGATCAAAAAGTTATTGCACAAAAAAGCTGCAGGACAGTCTAAATATATGCGACGGCCTACTGATGCGAATAGGGAAAAATATGTCTCCATCCGCAAACTGCAATAAGATGTGTAGGAACGCTAATCGCCAACATTTTCATAACTCTGTCCAAAACGCAGACGCATCCAAAGTTTGGAATTTTCTAAGATCATTGGGGCCGGTAAAATGCGATAAGAGTCAATCCCTAAAGATTTAGATATAATAATTTCACAGCTTCGTCCAATTTCGATAGGACAGTAAAGTTTAATACATTGGATTATCTTTCATCTCTTCCGACTCCCAGTTATGCTCCATTTGTTTTTAGTCAATTCTCCGCATGTGATGTTAAGAAGAGCATACTATCAATTACTTCCAAGTGAACTTCCTGTCATTTGCCACATCCTTAACTTTTCTGCGTCTAGCGGTCTCTTCCCATCCTCACAGAAAGATGCGCAGATAATTCTTTTATCAAAAAAAGTCCAATACCTCATCCTTTTCTGAATTTCGTCCTTTATCCGTTTTACCATTCTTGACCAAAGTCCTGGAACGGTGAATTCATAATCAAATAACACATTCCTATCCAAAAATATTCCCCTCAATCCCTTGCAGTCCGGCTTCCGTCCTAGTCACAGCACCACTACAGCTCTTCTAAACATTACGGATGATATAAAGTCAAAATGATAAATAATGTCAATGGCATTGCTGGATTTTAGAAATGCTTTTTATACTGTTGATTTCGATGTTTTGCTTGGCATTCTATGCTCTCTTAATATATCTCCATCGGTGGTTGACTCGTTTCGTAGTTACCTGTTCGGGCGCCGGTAAACCCTATAAATACGCAGGTAATAGTAGTGGGCAGGCCTAGAATGGTTTTTAGGATCGACTGAACGTCTCTTCCCCAAGTTATTTTTGACAATGCAGTAATTCCCTTCAGTGAGAATACTTCTCTTGGACTGCGCAACTGCAAGAATTTAGCCGTAAGTTGTTTGCATCTGCTGCAACTTTGAGGAGACTAAGTAATTTTCTTCCGACAGCCACCAAGATTGCGCTTGCACAATCTCTTCTTCTTCCCATCCTTGATTATGCTGATGCCAGCTATCTTGACCTTACTCAAAAACAACTCGATAAACTTGAGCGGCTTCAATTTTTTTGTATAAGGTTCATATTCGGTTTGCTCAAATATGACCATGTTTCCGAATTCCGTGTAAAGCTTAAGTGGTTGCCAATTCGGTCAGCCGGAATACATATATTCTTTCTCTTTTGTTTAATGTGCTCCTTATTGCTTCCATCTCTCTTTACGTCAAGGATCGTTTTCAGTTTATCTGCGATTCCCACATGAAATCTCTAAGGTCATCAGTTAACTTACGACTTAAAATGCCAATGCATTCCACAACTTTCATGGACAAATCTTTTACTGTCCAGCCTGCTCGTCTGTGGAATGCATTGCCTGACTCAATTAAACGTGCTCAGTCGTTGCCTGTGTTTAAATACTTATCATGGAACATTATTTGTCGCTGAAATCGTGCTCTTAGTTTGTTGACATACATTTTGTCTATGATTGTCATATTTTTTTTCACTGCTTATATTTTAAATATGTATGTATTTATGTATCTATTTTATAGCATATATAATTATCTATTTGTGTTTTTATTAAGTATTATTGTATCTTTATGTTCTTTGTTAGTATTGTTGCACCACTGTCAACCCCATGTCATGTCCAGGCAATCACTGGCCATTCCAGGTTGCCGCCCGTTGTATATTTATTAGTTTTAAGTTTCTTTTGTCCCTGTATTTTCTGGTGTACAATAAAGCATACATAAATAAATATTCTTTAGCTATTTTCATAGTGTAATGTTGTACGGTATTCTGTTGTGGGAAAATGCCGCCAACATCCAGACTATCTTTGTTTTGCAGAAAAGAGCTGTTCGATCAATTTATAAATTAAACCCGAGACATTCTGTCAGAGAGAAATTTTAAGAGATGAATGTACTGACTGTGCCTTCTCAGTATATTTATGAAAATCTTATATATGCCCATAAAAATATAAAATTGTTTAAAAATACAGTGATATTCGTAACATAAATACTAGGAACAAACACAAATTTGTAGTACCTACAACAAGGCTCAAGAAAATAGGTGGCTCGTTTAGATGTCAATGTATACGCTTTTATAATAAGCTTCCAAGCCTCGTACAAGATCTAAGTCTTAATAAATTCAAATTATTCATTAAACGTAAGTTGTGCCAGAAAGTGTTTTATACAATTAAAGATTTAATTTCTTTGCGGAACACAAATAGCGCAGGTTATGACGGTATTACCACTAAGGTCGTTAAGGATGTAGCGACTTTAATTGCTGCTCCTTTAAGTATATTATCAACTTGTGCATAGAACATGGTATTTTTGCAGAGAAATTAAAATTGTCAGTAGTAAAACCGGTACACAAAAAATATAACAAATATTCCATTAGTAACAAAGCAACTGCCCTAACCATTTTCTCAAAAATATTCGAAAAAAATATATATAACTGCCTCTACCCATTTTTTGAAAGTAATAACATGTTTACCCCATGTCAGTACGGTTTCAGGAAAAATAAATCTGTTAATACAGCAATGTATAACTTTTTACACAAAGTCCTTCTAAATATGGATACTAGGTCGGCAGCCATAGCGCTGTACATGGATATGTCAAAAGCATTTGACCGAGTCATTCATAAAATACTCTTGAATAAATTATATGCATTTGGTGTAAGAGCTAACGTATACGAATTGATTGAATCATATCTTAGTGACAGAAAACAGATGGTAGAATTAAAAAGTGTCTCTTTAACTACCAGAACTGAAGAAACAGTTGTTTCTGAGGTTAAAAATATCCTTTCCGGTGTCCCTCAGGGCAGCATTCAAGGCCCACCATTTTTTCTGATTTATATAAATGACATGCCAACTGTTACTGTAGGCAACTCATTCTGCATTATCTGTGCCTTTTTAGTCTATGTATATTATTGTGTTAGCTGTAGTTTATTGTTATCTGTGGCACGCGAGCTGGCAGCCTCGATGCGCCGTATGTTGCTGTCCTTGTCGCCCTTGTGCGGGCGTGCCCTATTGTCCTTGTCACTCTGTAGCCAGCGTTGCCGTTCTTGGCAACGCCATGACCTGTGCGGGCGCAGAGCTCAAGGCAGTCGCCAAATATTCTACCTGGGAGTAGGACGCGCGCGGCCCCGTTTGCCCCATTGTCGTTAAGGGAGCCCCTTTCACTTCTGCTCTTCTCCGGGTACTATGTAAGTAGCCGTATTTGTTCTGTGTAACGTGTATGGTTATGTGATTGAAATAAATTACACAAGTTTGCCAGTAATTTGGTATTGAGTTTCCATTGTGTTTCAAATAATCCGGTCCTAATCGCAAAAGTTACAATTCACCATATTACTTTATTTGCTGACGATAGTACTATATTATTTACCGGTAAAGACAGAACTGATTTTAAACTTGACTTAAATAGTACCTTAACAACAATTATAAAATGGCTTGATGAAAATTACTTAAAAATTAATCTAGATATAACAAAAATCATGAATTTTAGACAGCGAGTACAACCTCATACCAATTTAAATATATGCCACTCTCAAACCAGCATAGAAGAAATCGAAGTTACTAAATTTCTAGGTCTTTATGTTGATGGCAAAGTAAATTAGAAGTCACATATAGAGCAAGTATGCAAAAGACTTAGTCGGAGCTATTATGCTCTATACAGATTAAGGAACACGGTTAACCAATGTGCACTACTAACTGCCTATCATGGATATGTTGCTTCAATCATACGCTACGGGATAATTTTCTGGGGCAACTCTGTAGAAAAAGAGCGTGCCTTTAGAGCTCAAATACTCTGTATTAGGTCGATGTGCAATATACGCCTAACGGATTCATGCAGGCCACACTTTATTAATTTAAATATATTAACTCTCCCTAGTGTATACATATATGAAACTGTTATGTTCATTAAATCAAATCCTAACTTATTTGAGTTTCGTACTAGGACCAGACACAAAGACAAGCTGCGCACAGTTGCCAGTAAAACAAAGCTATTGCACCAAAGCATCGTATGTATGGGCCCACGTATCTATAATAATCTGCCGCCGTTTTTCAGAACTATGAGCAATAATAATGCGTTTAAAAAAAAACTCCATGAATTATTGATAAGTAAATGTTATTACTCTATTATAGAATTTATAAATGACAAGACACTGAAACAGCCGGTTTATTACAACAAACCAATGGTTGCATAAGCATGAATTTGTAAAATATTATTTACAAACTATGAAGCGACACTATTTAATTGTTTTTAATATTTTGTACCATTACTAACTAATAATTTGACATTGCATATTATACTTATTTAATTTTTATTTGTATTGCATGACAATTTGTTGCTTTGTTTTTCAAATATACTGATATTATGAATTTTGTATGCCTCAACGGCGGGACATAGCCGATCTACCTGTAACCAACACAACATCTTATGTACCTATGATCCACAATAAATTATTTGAATTTCAATTTGAAGATGACATTGAGGACAAAAAGGCTTGGGATTGAGCTGCTCTAATTAATTTTGAATTTTTATATTTTGCACAGTGAATTTTGTTTTTTTGATTTTCTTGCAATGACAAGAATATTTACTTTTTAAAGTATTATATTATTTTATTTTAATTATTGTGAATGTGAAAACTATGTGGATCATTTTTTTTTTTGTTTTTATATAATTTATCTTAGTTAGTTTTTAGGGTTCCGTAGCCAAATGGTAGTTACCGCTGTGTTTTATTTCACGGGTATTTCCGGAAACTTAAAAAAAATCGAGGTTATCTTAATATGAACTTTGCGATACTAACTATTATTTTCATAGGTTTTACCGACTTATATTATTTGGTGAAGAGTTGATGACGCACAATTTTTATTTTATTTTTATTCCGTGAAAATATCTGCAATTTTGGTATGAGTACTCGTACTCATTTAGGCCCGGTCCTGTGTCAATCCGTTCGAAGCTTGTTAATTTTGACAGTAATTGCCAAAAAATATATAAGCGTATACGCTTATACGTTAAAATATTAAAAAAAGCTTGAGTTTATGCATGCGTGAGGATACATCTGCGCGAGCCCTGCACCACATTGACCGTCGTTATACCCTCGCTACTACACCCAGCCTTGTTATCTTCAATCTGCCGTTTTTCTTCAAGTAACATCGCTTGGCACATTTTTACTGCCCTAACCAATGTGAGATCTTCTGACCATACAAGGCGAGCGTACCAACATCTAGAGCGGGGCTGGTAAGAAACCGGATTGTTTGTGGTCTTATACAAACAATCCAGTCTCATCAGCCGCTCTTCTAGATGTTGAAACTCACATTGATGAATGAGGAATTTGAGGAAAAGGTTGAGGAACTAAACGAGGGGAAATACTACAGCTATGTAAGATTATTTTTAACCGACTTCCCAAAAAGGAGGAGGTTCTATGTTCGAGTTTATGTTTGTTTTTTTTTTTGTGTATGTTCACCGATATCTCCGTCAATTGTCGACCGATTTTGAAAATTCTTTTTTTGTTTGAAAACGTATGTTCCGAAATTGGTCCCATTTTTTGGTGGAGATCTGATGAAGAGCTTTGGAGATATACAACAGAACTCTTCAATAAACAACGGCAAATCTCTCGGGATTGCTGCAATTGCATGTTTGTTTATTGTTTATACCATTTCATAAAATATCATCACGCCAGTACGCTCTTAAGGGGTACGCAGATCTCTCATTTCACCGGTTAAGTTCAAGTTTCATCAAATCAATTTTGGCGTTATAGTTACCTTACTAACTTGCCTATTAGGTAGGTACAATTAGAAAGTGAAAAATAAAAAAACTCTTTTGCAAAAAAATACTACCGACTTCCAAATACAAAACTACAAAGTGAAAAATAACTTTATTTTTTAAAGTCAGTGTCCATAACGCAAAAAATTGGTACCTACGAAAGGCACCGACTTCAAAAAATAAAGTTATTTTTCACTTCGTAGTTTTGTATTTGGAAGTCAGTAGTATTTTATAGCAAAAAAAAAAATTTTTCTGAAAATGATTACAGTTCTATGTAAAGGCGGCCTCTCACCGTCGCGACCGTCGGTCTGTCGATCTGTCACACGCTATCAGGTGAAGTCGGTTTTGTACCAGTTTTTGTTTTTCCCAAGCCAATCCGAGCCGTAGAGAATCCTAACCGAAGCCCTATGGATTAAATTAAACTAAGATGACATTGAGGACAAAAAGGCTTGGGATTGAGCTGCTCTAATTAATTTTGAATTTTTATATTTTGCACAGTGAATTTTGTTTTTTTGATTTTCTTGCAATGACAAGAATATTTACTTTTTAAAGTATTATATTATTTTATTTTAATTATTGTGAATGTGAAAACTATGTGGATCATTTTTTTTTTTGTTTTTATATAATTTATCTTAGTTAGTTTTTAGGGTTCCGTAGCCAAATGGTAGTTACCGCTGTGTTTTATTTCACGGGTATTTCCGGAAACTTAAAAAAAATCGAGGTTATCTTAATATGAACTTTGCGATACTAACTATTATTTTCATAGGTTTTACCGACTTATATTATTTGGTGAAGAGTTGATGACGCACAATTTTTATTTTATTTTTATTCCGTGAAAATATCTGCAATTTTGGTATGAGTACTCGTACTCATTTAGGCCCGGTCCTGTGTCAATCCGTTCGAAGCTTGTTAATTTTGACAGTAATTGCCAAAAAATATATAAGCGTATACGCTTATACGTTAAAATATTAAAAAAAGCTTGAGTTTATGCATGCGTGAGGATACATCTGCGCGAGCCCTGCACCACATTGACCGTCGTTATACCCTCGCTACTACACCCAGCCTTGTTATCTTCAATCTGCCGTTTTTCTTCAAGTAACATCGCTTGGCACATTTTTACTGCCCTAACCAATGTGAGATCTTCTGACCATACAAGGCGAGCGTACCAACATCTAGAGCGGGGCTGGTAAGAAACCGGATTGTTTGTGGTCTTATACAAACAATCCAGTCTCATCAGCCGCTCTTCTAGATGTTGAAACTCACATTGATGAATGAGGAATTTGAGGAAAAGGTTGAGGAACTAAACGAGGGGAAATACTACAGCTATGTAAGATTATTTTTAACCGACTTCCCAAAAAGGAGGAGGTTCTATGTTCGACTTTATGTTTGTTTTTTTTTTTTGTGTATGTTGACCGATATCTCCGTCAATTGTCGACCGATTTTGAAAATTCTTTTTTTGTTTGAAAACGTATGTTCCGAAATTGGTCCCATTTTTTGGTGGAGATCTGATGAAGAGCTTTGGAGATATACAACAGAACTCTTCAATAAACAACGGCAAATCTCTCGGGATTGCTGCAATTGCATGTTTGTTTATTGTTTATACCATTTCATAAAATATCATCACGCCAGTACGCTCTTAAGGGGTACGCAGATCTCTCATTTCACCGGTTAAGTTCAAGTTTCATCAAATCAATTTTGGCGTTATAGTTACCTTACTAACTTGCCTATTAGGTAGGTACAATTAGAAAGTGAAAAATAAAAAAAACTCTTTTGCAAAAAAATACTACCGACTTCCAAATACAAAACTACAAAGTGAAAAATAACTTTATTTTTTAAAGTCAGTGTCCATAACGCAAAAAATTGGTACCTACGAAAGGCACCGACTTCAAAAAATAAAGTTATTTTTCACTTCGTAGTTTTGTATTTGGAAGTCAGTAGTATTTTATAGCAAAAAAAAAAATTTTCAGAAAATGATTACAGTTCTATGTAAAGGCGGCCTCTCACCGTCGCGACCGTCGGTCTGTCGATCTGTCACACGCTATCAGGTGAAGTCGGTTTTGTACCAGTTTTTGTTTTTCCCAAGCCAATCCGAGCCGTAGAGAATCCTAACCGAAGCCCTATGGATTAAATTAAACTAAGATGACATTGAGGACAAAAAGGCTTGGGATTGAGCTGCTCTAATTAATTTTGAATTTTTATATTTTGCACAGTGAATTTTGTTTTTTTGATTTTCTTGCAATGACAAGAATATTTACTTTTTAAAGTATTATATTATTTTATTTTAATTATTGTGAATGTGAAAACTATGTGGATCATTTTTTTTTTTGTTTTTATATAATTTATCTTAGTTAGTTTTTAGGGTTCCGTAGCCAAATGGTAGTTACCGCTGTGTTTTATTTCACGGGTATTTCCGGAAACTTAAAAAAAATCGAGGTTATCTTAATATGAACTTTGCGATACTAACTATTATTTTCATAGGTTTTACCGACTTATATTATTTGGTGAAGAGTTGATGACGCACAATTTTTATTTTATTTTTATTCCGTGAAAATATCTGCAATTTTGGTATGAGTACTCGTACTCATTTAGGCCCGGTCCTGTGTCAATCCGTTCGAAGCTTGTTAATTTTGACAGTAATTGCCAAAAAATATATAAGCGTATACGCTTATACGTTAAAATATTAAAAAAAGCTTGAGTTTATGCATGCGTGAGGATACATCTGCGCGAGCCCTGCACCACATTGACCGTCGTTATACCCTCGCTACTACACCCAGCCTTGTTATCTTCAATCTGCCGTTTTTCTTCAAGTAACATCGCTTGGCACATTTTTACTGCCCTAACCAATGTGAGATCTTCTGACCATACAAGGCGAGCGTACCAACATCTAGAGCGGGGCTGGTAAGAAACCGGATTGTTTGTGGTCTTATACAAACAATCCAGTCTCATCAGCCGCTCTTCTAGATGTTGAAACTCACATTGATGAATGAGGAATTTGAGGAAAAGGTTGAGGAACTAAACGAGGGGAAATACTACAGCTATGTAAGATTATTTTTAACCGACTTCCCAAAAAGGAGGAGGTTCTATGTTCGACTTTATGTTTGTTTTTTTTTTTGTGTATGTTCACCGATATCTCCGTCAATTGTCGACCGATTTTGAAAATTCTTTTTTTGTTTGAAAACGTATGTTCCGAAATTGGTCCCATTTTTTGGTGGAGATCTGATGAAGAGCTTTGGAGATATACAACAGAACTCTTCAATAAACAACGGCAAATCTCTCGGGATTGCTGCAATTGCATGTTTGTTTATTGTTTATACCATTTCATAAAATATCATCACGCCAGTACGCTCTTAAGGGGTACGCAGATCTCTCATTTCACCGGTTAAGTTCAAGTTTCATCAAATCAATTTTGGCGTTATAGTTACCTTACTAACTTGCCTATTAGGTAGGTACAATTAGAAAGTGAAAAATAAAAAAAACTCTTTTGCAAAAAAATACTACCGACTTCCAAATACAAAACTACAAAGTGAAAAATAACTTTATTTTTTAAAGTCAGTGTCCATAACGCAAAAAATTGGTACCTACGAAAGGCACCGACTTCAAAAAATAAAGTTATTTTTCACTTCGTAGTTTTGTATTTGGAAGTCAGTAGTATTTTATAGCAAAAAAAAAAAATTTTCAGAAAATGATTACAGTTCTATGTAAAGGCGGCCTCTCACCGTCGCGACCGTCGGTCTGTCGATCTGTCACACGCTATCAGGTGAAGTCGGTTTTGTACCAGTTTTTGTTTTTCCCAAGCCAATCCGAGCCGTAGAGAATCCTAACCGAAGCCCTATGGATTAAATTAAACTGACGGGACAACGGATTTAATTTTATATTTAACTTCTTTTTCTGCCGTATGTTTTTTGTAAATAATGGTGATATAAAATGGCAGATGTAATTTAGATTTAGAATGGCACGGATTATTTTGGTATATTCATTTTTAAGTGCACCTAGAGATAACTGCATCATCGTTTTAGTGGTTGCAGGCGATAATGCTTAGCGTGAGGGGCTAAGTTCGATTCTTAAGTCAGGCAGGTATTATTAGGTTTTTCCTTTATACTCCAGTAGCAGCTTGGAGTATGGAGTTGTGCCTGGTCACAGGCAATGAATAAGGATTCATCATCATCATTTCAGCCGAAAGTCGTCCACTGCCGGACATAGGCCTCCAAAAGCATAGGCCTCCCACAAACATCGCCACACTGATCGGTCCTGTGCGTTTCACATCCACTGGGTTCTCACAGCCTAGACCAGGTCATCGCTATACCTAGACGGATGCCTTCCAACGCTACGCCCCCTTACATGGGAAATAACTGCGGAAATGTGGGTGTGGACCTCTGCCTATTCTTTCGAAGAATGCGTAATGTTATGATATAGTTTCAACTGAAATTAATGATGAGGTTGATGGCAAAAGACACAACATTTATATGAGTGGTGCCAACTCATGAAAAGTGGAATTTTGAACAGGTGATCACAATGTGATGCTTCTAGCAGCCGGGAAAATGTCATAATTATAATATTTTCATTAAAAACTACTATTACTGAAATAAACATCGACTGAAGTAACCCAAACAATCTTTGATTTCTCCGAACCAAACTTCGACATTATTACAAAGAAAGGTCACGAAAGACGATAACAGTGTCATTAGAATTAAAATTATAATGAACTGTTAATAAGAACTAACTATGACACACATTTATCACACATATATATAAGGTAAAACCGTACATACACAGCAATTACGGTCCATTCAAGTTCTATCTGTCACATCAGTCGGACGTCCGTACTTGTCTCAATCAAAGAGTGTATTCAAACATTCCATTTCCAAAATGAAGCTGTGTGGCATAGCATTTTTGTTGGCCGCGGTAGTTTTTGTGGAGGGTACCCATACCTTCATGGGAACCAGTGTCAATAGGCCTATGGTATACCATCATGATGTGAAGTACAGCTCCAAGATCTTAAGAAAGAGGGTAGAGAATCTGAACTTCGCGTTGCCTCAAGTACCTACTAACTTTGGACGTACTATTCAGGTGAGGTTTTGTGTATTTTTTATAATTAGGTATTAAAACACTTGTGATACTATTATGACACTTGTCTATTAAATGACCGTTGCATAAATTCGTTGAAAGAATTCGGCAAAGGAAAGGTTTTGACCCCATGAAAGAGTATGTACAATTGACCAATCACATGCGAGAAATGCACTGGAGTGGATGCGATAGATGAGTTGTGGATTTCCGTCTATGTGATTGCTCGATTACTTTGCCGAATACACTAACGCAATGAGGATGAACTAATTAACGTCAGTTTAAACTTAGAACGTTGACTACGGTCCAGCAGTATAGAGCTGTAAAATTTTGTTACCTACCTACTACGGGCGTGAAGTTTACCAACGTACAGAACTTGGCACCCATTCAGATCTCAATTATTTTTTTCCCAATTCGCTTATTCTGAGTATTGAACTCGGCTCCCTTTTTCACATTTATGTTTTTGATGGGTATCCATAAAGCTCGTTCGTTTTTAGATCAGTTTTGTTTCAATTTTCACTGGTAGCATTCTATTTTGGTATATTTATCGATAAACTAGTTTGAATAACAAATATTTATCCACGCTTGATCCCTATTAATAATCCCGACTGATAACAGACTAAAATTATTAGGTTTGCCAAACTATATGACTGTTGATATGCTAAATATTAATTATCTTATTATTTTATGAGAGTTTTATAATTGGTATTTATTAACAATAAAAGAAAACAAAAAAAAAATTGAACAACTGAAATAAATAGATTGTGATTGTTAAAAATGTCTCTCCAATGGCGCCAGATCGACTACCGGTACATTGAGGTGTTGAAGTGTTCGTACAAAAACGGCACCATGTCAGTCCGTCTTCAAGATCAGACCTCGAAAGCAATCCTTCTCCAGCGTGGCTGATACAGGGAGACGTCATTTCTCCGAAACTGTTCACTGCTGCGCTGGAGGATGTGTTCAAGGTTCTGGAATGGATGGGCCTAAGCATCAACGTTATTGGCGAGTACATCACTCACCTTCGGTTTGCCGACGAGATAGTGGTCATGGCTGAGACCATGGAGAGCCTCAGTACAATGCTTGATGACCTCAGTAGAGCTTCCGAAAGAGTGGGTCTTAAAATGAACATGGCCAAAACCAAGGTCATGGTAAATGACCATGTAACACCCACTCCTATCAAGATCGGAGATACTCTACACTCGAAGTTGTGGATAACTATATATACCTGGGTCAAACGATCCCGTTGGGTTGGGCCAACTTCGAGAAAGAGGTCAACCATCGAATTCGACTCGGCTGGGCAGAGTTCGGGCAGTTACGCGGTACCTTCTCGTCCAACGTACCACAGTGTCTCAAGAAGACAGTCAATGACCAGTGTGTGTTGCCAGTGATGACATATGACTCTGAGACGTGGTCGCTTACAATGGGCCTCATCAGAAAGCTTATAGTCACTCAAAGGGCAATGGAGAGGGCTGTACTCAACGTTTCCTTGCGTGATCGAATCAGAAATGTAGAGATCCGTAAGAGAACCAGGGTTACTGACATCGCCCGAAGAATTGCCAAACTTAAGTGGCAGTGGGCAGGAAACATTGCTCGCAGAACGGATGGCCGATGGAGCAGAAAGGTTCTGGAGTGGCGACCGCGAACCGGAAGTCGTTGCGTTGGAAGGTCAGGTGGACCGATGACCTGGTGAAGGTTGCGGGGATTCGCTGGTTGCGAGATGCACGGGACCAGCCAATGCGGCGACGCTTGGGGGAGGCCTATGTCCAGCAGTGGACGTCTTTCGGCTAATATGATGATGGTAGAAATTACCTTTTAAAATGTCGAAATGTCATGTTGTTGACTAGAAAAAATAATCGTCTAACAAGCATTATACCTAAATTCATAATGCTTGATATAATAGTTAATTTATAAGCTAAAGCTTATAAATTAACTATTTTCATCATCGGATATTATTTAAGTGAGGAGCTCGTGGCGAAGTAATAACAGTTACACGGGTCGATCTTCTAGGTTAAGCAACGCTTGACGAGGTTGGTCCATGGATGGGTGACCATTTCAACATACCGAGATTCCTCCGTGCCTCGAAAAGCACATTAAGCCGTTGGTCCCGGCTGTCATTTGAAGATCTCTGACAGTCGTTACGGGTAGTCAGAAGCTTGAGATCTGACACCAGTCTTGCCAAGGGCTATCGTGTTACCCAGTTACTGGGTTGTGGAGGTCAGATAGACAGTCGCTCCATGTAAAATTCCGTGAATGTAAATGACTGGTGTGTGTGTGTGTTATGCCACCAGATGTGCGAGAAATACAGAGATGCACATATGTCATATGATGTCTCGGTATATCAAGATGGTCGGGTGACCATCCCGGACTAGCCTTGGCAGGCGTTGCTTAACCTTAAAGATCTACCCGTGCAACTGTTGTTACTAAGCCGCGAGCTCCATATAACATATTCTAAAGTCAAACAAAATACAATTCAATCTACTTGTTTCCGTATAACACACTTAAACAAACATTATTTTCTCAGGGTATTCTGGTGTTCGACAAGACACACTCCGGCGCATCGGCTATAACTTCGTCAACCTTCGGATGAAGAGCGACCGCGGAAAGAAGATACACTTCGACGTCTTTATTTATGCTTAAATTCTTTAGTTATTTTCTTAAGTACCATGCGAATAAAAATATAATTGAATTAAAAAATCATTTTGCCATAATGTTTTTCGTTTTTCTTTTATTTCTGTTGAAGTCGTGATCATTGGCAGATTTGTTTCATCCTACTGCGGTATCTTTTCTTTTGTGTAATGCTTTCCTCGGGGCTTTACTTGGACGTGACAAAGTGTATATTTTTCAAGAAAATTAACGGCTTCAATCCTAAATTGCCTAAGGCCCAGGTTTTTGATCAGTAAATAACTCAACCAATGGTTAAATATGCTATCCAAAGATTATAAATTTCTAAATAACGCCTTCATCCGTCTTTTCGACGCTAACATCGCCGCAAAGAGGCGAACCTCAGATGATATAATTTTAGAGCAGAGCGTAATGTCTATAAAAAATAATGAAAATAATCAAAAGCCGTGGTCTACTATGGAAACAGGACTACAAAATTAATATAAATATATAATTTTACAATGCTGGGGTTGCCGAGGCAAAGCCGAGAAAAATATACGCCTTTTCGTCGCGCCGCTTTAGCACCAATACATACGCTTTATCAACTATTCTCTTATATTCACGACTCAATGCATTATGATAATATGCCTTGTTTACATAATAAAAACTCAACTAAATGAAATTAAAAACATTTACTTTAAGTTACTAAATAAGACCACAAGCTTGTTATGTACCGAACGGGCGTGATCGCCGGGCACTGTATACGGGAGATTCTAAGTCTCCAGCCCTAGAACGCTAACGCCCTGTACCTATAGCTCAGTTCCAAGAATTCTGAAGTGTTGAATGATGGCTGCTATGTGTTGAGGTGCAGAGGCTTCTTATGTAGGAAATGAAACACTTGATTCTTCATGTCTATTTGAAGCGGTTCTGCAGTTCCACAGTTTTAAGGAAGAGGCGTGAGGATATAATTTCCATGCTGATGACTACTAATAAGGTCGATGCGCTCTCGAACCCCGAGACTTTAAATTATTGAGGTCCGCAAAATCACTTGCAAATTAGTTTTTTATTTCAACTAATTTTCACTATGTTTACATCCTATGAATCAAAAATACCTCTCTTATTACTGTAGGAAATACGACAAATTATATGAGGACGCCTTGAAGCCCTCACCGTCGGAACATAGTACTCACATGTGCTGTGCAGTTATATAATACTAAAAGAAATTGAGTTTATACAATAAAAATATAATCATACAGTCTTCAGCAGGTCTCACAAAACTTCAAAACTTATCTTCCCATCACTTGTTTTTGCGCCCTAGTGGCTGCGGAGCAGGACCAACATGAGCCAGCATTTTTATCAACGATGTAATCCCCCAACTTATAATATTGACGACGACGAATTGTTAGTCTAACAAATGGTCAACAAATTAACTCTAAAACGTATTTGACCATTTGTGAACAACTGAAGAAAAATGGTTGAATTAAAGTTTTCAAAGTCGTCAGAATTCGGGAAAGACCACGTTAATTACTTCACCTGATCAAAGCGCTCCTACCTGCTTTATTTCGCCTCGAATATGTCTGCTCAAAAATCCTGCCAGTACCACACCCTCTATTAGAAGAATCGATATGGACATCTAGAAGCACTAACAGTGACAGTTAAACATAGAGTTTTTCTTTAAGACAAGCCTGCCACACTATACTCAAGCTTTGCAACTCCTGAAAGCCAGAATTAGCAGTGGCGACCACCAGAAAAGTGCCGAGACAGTGAGGCTCGACGATTCCCGAAGAAACAAGTCAAATGTCTTGGAACCAACAATGACAATAGTTAGAAATGAATTCGGTTATTGAAAGAGCGGGAACAGTAGCAGCTAAAACAAGGATTTACGATCACAGTAGGTGTAACTACAGACAGAGGCAGTCGAACGCGTCCACAAATTTACATACCTCGGGAGTGTCGTATCTAAGACTGGGGGTAGTGAAGAAGACATCGCTTCACGGATAGCCAACGCCCAGCACCTTCGCGCAGCTGAGACCTGTTTGGCAATCGCGGAAACTGACCCGAAGGATTAAACTTAAAATCTTCGGGTCCAATGTCAAATCCGTGCTGCTCTACGGGTGCGAAACGTGGAAGGTCACAAAGGACATCTCACGCCAAATACAAGTCTTCGTCAACCGCTGTCTCCGTCGCATTATCATCTCCAACGTAGAGCTGTTGGAGAAATGCTACGAGAGCCCGATGGACCGTCAGATCAAGCGTCCAATGATGTAAACTTGTTCTCTATGAATCCCATGAATTCACTCAATATTGGCAAATTTCGTGGGTTTTTGAGAGAGTCTACACGGACTAATGGTAGTCAAATCCTGGGATTCTTCTGAGAGTGAAAACTGATTATACGCGTTTTTTAAATCAATTTTTGAATAATGTTCTCCTCCGCCAAGTTTTGCGAATACTTCTTCAATTCTAGGCAATGGGTACTTATCTATTATAAGGTCCTTATTCAGTGTGACGGAAAAATCACCTGCAATCTTAACCGTGTTATTGTCTTTGAGAACTGGTACTATAGGGGTTGCATAACGAGAATTACTTACTGGAACTAGTATACCCAAACTGACTAATCTTTTTAATTCTGATTCGTGGGTTTGCTGATCCAGTTTCAGTGCTAGTACATGATCTATAAATGGATCCTACGATTCTACGTCAACTCCAAGGTTTTTAACCGCATTCAGACACTCGTTAGTGGTGTCATACATTTTCTTGATATGTGAAGCTGACTGCTGTTGCATTGTTGGTAATAACAAAATAATATTGAGATAAGAACTGAATATTAAATTAGTGTTATTGTATCTGTGGTTCAATATGTCCCAACAGACTTTATAGTTCTCGATGCTAATAGGCAAGTGCTGGTTAAGTCTCTCCGGTTCCCCCCTAAGCTTAGCTTTCAAAAACTGCATTTTCTGTGCGCAGGAGATAGAGCGGTTGTTGTGTGTTGATTCCGTGAATAAGTCTTTAAATGCTACCCATTGATGATAGTTTCCGTTAAATGCTGAAATGTCCATCGTTGGGGTACTTTTCTCAAGGTGAGAGACAGACCACATCTGTTGATAGATTTCTTGATGTGAAGATAAAGTTGTTCGTATTTGACGAACGACTTTTCGTATTCTTCATTTTCTTCGAACAACTTGCTATCAATCTCCCAATGTAACGAGTCTATTTTTGACCATCTTGATTGAATAGTCTGCAAAATAGATTCGAATTCCCATTTCTCAGATATTTTATCTAAATCTATGATAGCAATGGTACGCGAGAATGCCTTAAAGTTGCTTTTCTGTTTACGCAGCATCTCTTCCAGCTTACTGCTGTTACCTTGCGAAGTGTAAAAAGCCTGAGACTTGGTCCTAACCTTACTGGTTGATTGCTGTTGCTAGTCCCCTGCATCTTGACTCTCCGCTTCAGCTGCTTGCAATGTTGGCTGCAGATTAATCGGTGCTTCGAAAATCTTGGGATCGGTCATGGTGACCTTGTACTGCAGAATATACGCACGTGCATCGCTGTACAACTTCCTAGTTTTTTGATAATAATTTTCTGAAAACTAGCTGTTGCCACGCTCTTCAGATTCTTCTAACTGAATATGATTAGACTGGAACTCTTCCCAATATTTTTCGAGAAGCTCTAAACGTTTGCTGACGTAAATAGAGGTTTTTCTTTCAGCTCCATCCTTAATAAAATTCCGCAAAAGCTGCTCTATGCCCTGCGTAATCTGAACCTGATTTTCGAGTAGGCCCTCTATCTCGGAGATGCTGATGTAGCTTCCGTGATAAAAGCTTGATAAAAGAAATCTATGATATTTCTATGAATCTTACTCGATTGTGTATTCCTTGCTTCGTCGACTAAGCTTGGAAAAAGATATAAAGGTACCTTATGTTGGTAAAATGATTTTATGCTTTGCTTGCTCGAGAATAGACACCTTCTTCATAAAACGCTTGATGATAGCTGATAGTAGTCTATTCGAAATGCTGATGATGCTGTATGCTGGTGTGGTCGTATGCATGCTGATGCAAGAACCACGTGACATGTGCTGCTAACCTTGGGGGCGAATCCACTCGTAGACCAGCCGCTTCGCTGTTGCGATGATAATGAGAGGTCATTCACCGGTATCTGCTGCTTGTTACCTGGTGGTGGGTACTCATAGTGGTAGGTATATCCACTCTCTGATTCGGTGGAATGTTCACACGCACTTTGTAAAAAACGCGGTAGGTCCCGCCAATACGATGGCTCGAAGGACCATAAAGTTGTACGGGACAACTATAAATGATACGATGTGATATTTCATAATGATATAATGATAGTTTTATTGATATAATGCTATAGCTAATTGATACAGCATATAATAGCATGATTTTAAGATATCGAACTGCTACGATAATATGATAGTGAGTACACGTGGCGAAGACCGAACGCTAACTCAGGTAAATTGCGCACGCGGTACAAAACTGCTTATTTAACGTAAAAATATATGAATTGTAAGGGTGGACCGTACAATATTTTTTCAAACAAAAAAAATATTTTCAAAATCGGTCCACAATTGACGGAGATATCGGTGAACATAAATAAAAATAAATAAAAAAACATACATAAAGTCAAACACCTCCTCCTTTTTGGTTAGTCGGTTAAAAACATAATCCTAATGTATAACTATGTTACCCATTCACTAGAACATTGAATATCATTCGCAAGCATCAAGTTTAATTATTATTAAATATTTTTATAGCTATCAAAACGTATTTTTTTACAACTTTAGCTAGGCGACATTTAGAAAAAAATAAAAATAATAAAAATATTATGGCCATTAGAGATTAATATGAATAAACGTTTGTCCAAAAATCTACAGTTAACTAACAAAATTCAATAAAGCACGAGCATGCTATTTTAAGATTTTTGTCCAACTTTACGTATTTAACACGCTTTTTTGTTATCTAAACTAGACAATATTTTTTTATTTTTGGCAAAAAAGAATCCTTAACACATTTCATTTCACATTCATTCATTGTTGTTTTCAATAACATATTTTTATGGTAATTATGGTTATAATATTTATTATATTCCTATAACTGTGACGACCATTTTGAATTATTTTGCTCGTCGCAATCTTAACCACAAAAAACACAAAATTAAAAAATTTCCGTGAACAAAAATTTTAGACCAACATTGTTATAGCGGTTTGAGAAACCTATTCATCCTTGTGTCTATCATGAAAAGTGGACTGTATTTGAAGGGTTCTGGCAATAGTGCGTTGAAAATAAGCGGGAAATATTCACGGATCAATTCGGGCGATCTAGTATGGAAATGAGGGAAGTAGTACGCCTTACCTTGTGGTGGTCGATGCCAGCCCACGTGTGGCAGCGAGCTGGTGTTCTTCAACTCCAAAATGGTGACGACGACTTCCTGATCTTTCAGGATCCACACACTTCACACAATTGTTTTATATCCGCGAGGCGGGTTAATAGACACGGTTCACAAGGTTCTCTGCAATCTAACCAATTAGATGCATCAGTCTCCAGCCAGGTGGCTTGGAAAGCTGGCGGTTGAGATACGAGGCCCGTTCACGTTGAAGTTTCGGTTCGTTCTGGCGACCTGTCATTAAGGCGTACATAAAGGGAAAAGGAATGAGGAAGGAACGAGATAATTAGGATATCGATCGCCCGCGAAATCTCAAATGCGTTTGTCTATGTGTTTTCGGTCATTGATTTATGACATTTACAAGAGATGGCGCTACCATTTTCCCGGCCTTAAAGGGTCACGTTTAATGAAAATTAAACTTAGCCCTATGAGGTGTACTACCGTATACCTATTCAGCAATACGGACTAAGATGCGGATTTTTACATTTCAGTTATTAAGATTTAAGATAAATACTGCGAGTTGCATAATACATTAAGTTGCATACCTAATTTTAATAGAAAAATTATGTTGCGTCGCTAACTAACTAAAACTAATAGACCTAACTATCAAGCCAGGCCTTATTGAGTCGGTAACGGACACAGACGCACAACAGGGCGCACGTAGATACCCTTTTCGGTTTTCACAGGTGAGACTTTAGACTTCGCACTAACTAACTGCACGGAGTAGTTAGAACCATTGTATATTTGCATGTATACGACTCCACCGTAAGCACGCTCGCTGGCGTCAGCGAAACCTACTAAATTCATGGTGCATCCGTCGACCAACCCCAGATGACGCGGGATAATAATTTCATTAAGCGTAGAAAGCTCAGCATAAAACTGCTTCCAAGCGGTGACTATATGTTCAGGTGGTATGCCGTCCCAGTCACACTTTGCTAGCCAAAGTTCCTTAATTAAGAGCTTAGCGTACAGAATAGTGGGGGCGACAAAACCCATTAAGTCCCATAGCCGAGCCACTGTGGAAAGCATGGTTCGCTTGGTACATTTATCATCTGGTGTGGTGACGTCAAAGCGGAAACTGTCACAAGACTTGTCCCAGCGTAAACCCAGGACCTTATGCGGTATAGACTTCTCATACTCGTGTATGAGTATCAGGTATGTGTAGAGAACCTCTTTCGAGTTACTTGTCCATTTGACAAGGTCGAAATTGCTTGCGGTATGGACATGACACTACAGGCAATGTCATCCATATATAGGGCGGAAGAAGCAGAAGCAGACGCTGCAGGGAAATTATCGCCTTCATCAGCGACTAACTGGCGGACTACACGTAACGCGTGATATGGACTAGACTTAAATCCGAAGCAAACACGATTAAATTGGTAGACCATTATAGGTTCATATTTACTGAATCTGTATAAGATGAGAATTGTCAGAATTCGGGAAAGACCACGTTAATTACTTCACTTGATCAAAGCGCTCCTACCTGCTTTATTTCGCCTCGAATATGTCTGCTCAAAAATCCTGCCAGTACCACACCCTCTATTAGAAGAATCGATATGGACATCTAGAAGCACTAACAGTGACAGTTAAACATAGAATTTTTCTTTAAGACAAGCCTGCCACACTATACTCAAGCTTTGCAACTCCTGAAAGCCAGAATTAGCAGTGGCGACCACCAGAAAAGTGCCGAGACAATGAGGCTCAACGAGTCCCGAAGAAACAAGTCAAATGTCTTGGAACCAACAATGACAATAGTTAGAAATGAATTCGGTTATTGAAAGTGCAGGAACGATAGCAGCTAAAACAAGGATTTACGATCACAGTAGGTGTAACTACAGACAGAGGCAGTCGAACGCGTCCACAAATTTACACACCTCGGGAGTGTCGTATCTGAGACTGGGGGTAGTGAAGAGGACATCGCTTCACGGATAGCCAAAGCCCAGCACCTTCGCGCAGCTGAGACCTGTTTGGCAATCGCGGCAACTGACCCGAAGGATTAAAATTAAAATCTTCGGGTCCAATGTCAAATCCGTGCTGCTCTACGGGTGCGAAACGTGGAAGGTCACAAAGGACATCTCACGCCAAATACAAGTCTTCGTCAACCGCTGTCTCCGTCGCATTCTCATCTCCAACGTAGAACTGTTGGAGAAATACTACGAGAGCCCGATTGACCGTCAGATCAAGCGTCCAATGATGTAAACTTGTTCTCTAGGAATCCCATGAATTCACTCAATATTGGCAAATCTCGTGGGTTTTTTAGAGAGTCTACACGGACTCAGAGTGGGTTTCCTGATCCAGTTTCAGTGCTAGTACATGATCTATAAATGGATGGGATCGATTCTATGTCAACTCCAAGGTTTTTAACCGCATTCAGACACTCGTTAGTGGTGTCATACATTTTCTTGATATGTGAAGCTGACTGCTGTTGCATTGTTGGTAATAACAAAATAATATTGAGATAAGAACTGAATATTAAATTAGTGTTATTGTATCTTTGGTTCAATATGTCCCAACAGACCTTATAGTTCTCGATGCTAATAGGCAAGTGCTGGTTAAGTCTCTCCGGTTCCCCCCTAAGCTTAGCTTTCAAAAACTGCATTTTCTGTGCGCAGGAGAAAGAGCGGTTGTTGTTGTTTATTGATTCCGTGAATAAGTCTTTAAATGCTACCCATTGATGATAGTTTCCGTTAAATGCTGGAATGTCCATCGTTGGGGTACTTTTCTCACGGTGAGAGACAGACCACATCTGTTGATAGATTTCTTGATGTGAAGATAAAGTTGTTCGTATTTGACGAACGACTTTTCGTATTCTTCATTTTCTTCGAACAACTCGCTATCAATCTCCCAATGTAAAGAGTCTATTATTGACCATCTTGATTGAATAGTCTGCAAAATAGCTTCGAATTCCCATTTCTCAGATATTTTATCTAAATCTATGATAGCAATGGTACGCGAGAATGCCTTAAAGTTGCTTTTCTGTTTACGCAGCATCTCTTCCAGCTTACTGCTGTTACCTTGCGAAGTGTAAAAAGCCGGAGACTTGGTCCTAACCTTGCTGGTTGATTGCTGTTGCTTGTCCCCTGCATCTTGACTCTCCGCTTCAGCTGCTTGCAATGTTGGCTGCAGATTAGTCGGTGCTTCGAAAATCTTGGGATCGGTCATGGTGACCTTGTACTGCAGAATACACGCACGTGCTTCGCTGTACAACTTCCTAGTTTTCTGATAATAATTATCAGGAAAATAGCTGTTGCCACGCTCTTCAGATTCTTCTAATTGAATATGATTAGATTGGACCTCTACCCAATATTTTTCGAGAAGCTCTAAACGTTTGCTGACGTCAATAGAGGTTTTTCTGTCATTTATTTTCTGATTTTCATCCTTTTTAAAATTGCGCAATAGCTGCTCTATGCCCTGCGTAATCTGATCCTGATTTTGGAGTAGGCCCTCCATCTCGGAGATGCTGATGTAGCTTCCGTGATAAAAGCTTGATAAAAGAAATCTATGATATTTCTATGAATCCAACTCGATTGTGTATTCCTTGCTTCGTCGACTAAGCTTGGAAAATGATATAAAGGTACCTTATGTTGGTAATATGATTTTATGCTTGGCTTGCTCGAGAATAGACACCCCTTTCATAAAACGCTTGATGATAGCTGATAGTAGTCTATTCAAAATGCTGATGATGCTGTATGCTGGTGTGGTCGTATGTATGCTGATGCAAGAACCACGTGGCATGTGCAGCTAACCTTGTGGGCAAATCCACTCGTAGACCAGCCGCTTCGCTGTTGCGATGATAATGAAAGGTCACTCACCGGTATCTACTGCTTGTTAACTGGTGGTGGGTACTCATAGTGGTAGGTATATCCACTCTGATTCGGCGGACAGTTCACACGCACTTTGTAAAACACGCGATAGGTCCCGAAAATACGGTGGCTCGAAGGACCATAAAGTTGTACGGGACATCTATAAATGATATGATGTGGTATTTCATAATGATATAATGATATATTTATTGATATAATGCTATAGCTAATTGATACAGCTTATAATAGCATGATTTTAGGATATCGAACTGCTACGATAATATGATAGTGAGTACACGTGGCGAAGACCGAACGCGAACTCAAGTAAATTGCGCACGCGGTACAAAACTGCTTATTTAACGTAAAATATATGAATTGTACGGGTGGACCGTACAATATTCTTAAATAAAAAAAATATTTTCAAAATCGGTCCACTATTGACGGAGATATCGGTGAACATAAACAAAAAAATTAAAAAAACATACATAAAGTCAAACACCTCCTCCTTTTTTTTAGTCGGTTAAAAACATAATCCTAATATATAACTATGTTACCCATTCACTAGAACATTGAATATCATTCGCAAGCATCAAGTTTAATTATTATTAAATATTTTTGTAGCTGTCAAAACGTATTTTTTTACATCTTTAGCTAGGTTTCATTTATTTCGTTAAAAAGATGTTTTCACTTATTTCACGCGAGCAGAGCTCGGTCCCCAGGTACTAATTAATAAAACAAGCAAATTGTATCAATTAACCAGCCTATACAAACTACAGTCCATATACAAAACTAGAAGCTAAAACCAAATTAAGCTTTGAACATTGGTCCTTCGAGCCGGATACAATTTGCTGCGACATAATCAGCAAGTCATTCTGCATATTTTTGCAAACAAAAAAAGAATAGCAGCGCGGAATATTGGCCTATTCAGCCTATTCAAGGCTTGTGGCGAAATCACAAGAAACCACGACGGAACGCGGCAGACGAGAGGCATACGGTTTTTCAGCATTACGTTATAAACAGGTATCAATTGCTGCGATAAATTAATAAGATCCGTACAAAAAAAACCCAACAAACCCATATTGACATTGCATCATCTATACTTCTATACTAATACTATATAGGGGTAAAGTTTGTGAGTTTTTGATGTTGTTGTTAAGTAAAGATACGGACCCATCCACGGACCAACCTCGGCAAGCGTTGCTTAATGACGTTTCGCAGTTCACTCACATTGACAAGTGTAGGGATTATGAATTGTTATCTTCGTTTTAGCAGGTTCTAGGCAAGTTTCATCGGATGCATATCTGTTGACCTTGCTGACGATTCCAAAACTGCCATATATACATTATTAAGAGGGGCTGGAGTTAAAAAAGTGTTATTCGGCCGAGCATTAACCTGTATCAATACGAATGGATTAATCTTAAATAACTCTTTTATAGAAATCTGCAATAAGATTCATTACAGCTTTCACGACAAGAGCTCCCAAACAGATCCAACCTGAATCCATTATTGGTCTTCTACCATATGCTATTGCAGGTAAAAAATTTACTAATGATATTGTATTTGTTCATTTTTACACATTCATTACAGTTCGTCAACTCGATTTAAATTAATTCCATACGCATCACTAAACAATATTTTACTGCACTAGTCTATTCTTTTTCTTTTGTGGTGTAATCTCAAGTTTTGGACCGAAACATTCCAAAACTACACCAAAAGCCAAAACCAGCTTCTTTCAATCTGTTTTGTACCATAAGCTAACTTACTCGCACCTCGAACTACCACCAGGTCATTTTTGCTTTTAAATGCGGGTATTTGTAAACGCGAAAATGAATGAAACGATATTCCCGTTAGGAGTACCTTCATGGTTTTTTGCCTTGTACTTATCACCTGACACAAGCATTAGTCCCTCTGAATCATTGGAAACTGCAATAAATGGTTGGAACAGGCAAACGATGCATTTTCACATCCTTCTGAAGGTTTAATAATTTCTCCTAATCTCAAGTGCCCTGACCCTCTCAGATTGGATTCAGTTGGGCACAACGAAGTCCTTAAATTCAAATAAACATCTAAACGTTAAAAATAAAACAAAAAACTCAAAATGTTAATTTTAAAAATCTAAATTTTAAAACAAAGACAAACTAAAATAACCAAGCGACATTTCGAAAATAATAAAATAAAAAAAATTGATGAATTAAAGTTTGTGAAAAAATCTACAGTTAACTATCAAAATTCAATAAAGCACGAGCATGCTATTTTAAGATTTTTGACAAACTTTACGTATTTAACACGCTTTTTTGTTATCTAAACTAGACAATATTTTTATATTTGCCTAAAAATAATCCTTAACACATTTATTGTGGTTTTCATTACATATTTTTATTGTAATTATGGTTATAATATTTATTATATTCCTATAACTGTGACGACCGTTTTGAATTATTTTGCTCGGCGCAATCTTAACCACAAAAAACACAAAATTAAATAAATTTCCGTGAACAAAAATTTTAGACCAACATGTTAAGCGAACGAAAATATAATTCATCAGTCCATCAAGATTTTTTAAAACAACCTGTAAAAAGTGCAAATAAAGAAAAACACGAAACAAGTATGGCGGTCAGCACTTGACGATAATATCCGAATTACGCCGGACAGAACCGAAAGCGATACGTTAAGAAGTAGCGCTTTTTCGTTACGTAACTATTTCTACGAGGCAACACTTACCGCAAGCCAGAACTTCGGTCTAAAAGGAAGTATGTCCCTTCTATTGGTGTTTTTGTTTTGACCAATCAAAATAAGTATTTTGTTGATTTTATGTAAGCCTCATAATAACACGAAACCTAGCAGCCAGTTTGATCTAGGCAAATGGACAGAAGAAAAAACGAATGAAATAATTTTCAAGGTAACAACTAATGTATCCAATTCTTCACAAAAACGCAAATAGTTTATCGTAAAAATAATTTGCAAATTGAAATGGTTTTTTTATAAAAACAAAAAACATTTATAAATAGTTAAATCAAAACGTAACACATACGAGTATACTTATGATAATGTATATTTGTGTGTGTATGATGATGTATTTAGCTACTTACATAGAGCAACACGGACCACCGGCGGTTGCTCTATGGCTACTTAAGATGAAAAATTTACGATAGCAGGATAAATATAACAGAGGTATTTGCAACCTCACATTCATTCGTAAAGACAAACTCATATAGTCGAGTCAAAAATAACACCAACTGTTGAAACTTTTTGACAAAATGAACGTGTACACTGTAGTATTCTTGGTTCTTGCTGTGGCCTTAGCAGAATGTGCTCACACCTTCATGGGGTCCAGCGTCCAGCGGCCTCTGGTGTTCCACAAGGAGGCAAAGTACTCATCGAAGATTGCACGGAAGAGGATTGAATATTTGAACTTCACGATACCCGCTACTCCTGGTTATACAAGAAGCATCCAGGTAAATATTTTAATTGATTTTCTTTTTAGTTCTTTTTATTAATTTTATTAATGACTAGCTTCTGCCAGCCGCTTTGCCCGCGTGATAAATAGTATCCTATGTCCTAATCCAGGTCATAGTCTACAAATATTAATACCCTGTTTCAATTAATTCCGTTCAGCTGGTAAGAAGTGAAAAGGTAATAAACAGACAGACAGAGAAACTTTCGCATTTAAAACATGACAGTAGTGTTGGGATAGCTGCTTTAGATTATTTATTCAATAATTCCACCTCGTGCCTTTTCACATCTTAAATTTCGCCGAATGGCTTTACGATGCTGCTTAGGACTGAGTGTAGCTATTTTTCAATTTCAACTTACTTTTATATTAAACCCATACATGACATCTATACAGACGACATATTTTTGTTTATCATCGTTAATAACGCCAGTCCTTGTATGGAATTCAGGATCGCCAATATCATCAACTACCTAGCCCTTTCCTAACTATTTTGGCCTCGGTTTCAATCTAACTGGATGGAACTGAATACCCGTAGTAAATATGGACGGACTGTCTATATGACGTCCTCAACTTAGTCACTGGGTAATTGGGTACAAAGATTCCCCTCGCTGGTAAAATTTCATTGAGCATAGAGCTAAGAAGTGTAATTCCCTGCCAGAGTCTGTATTCCCTGATAGCTACAACCTAAGGTCAGAGAAAATAGGTTACTTCTAAACAAGCATCGAGATAGAGGTCAAACGTAAGTCATCATCATCATTTCTGCAGAAAGGCATCCACTGCTGAACATAAGCCTCCCTGAACCTCACCACGTTGACCGACCCTGTGCGTCTTGCAACCAGCGGATTCCCGCAACCTTAACCAGATTATTGGCCTGTTAGTGGAAAGCTTTCCAACGCACCGTCTTTCGGTATGAGGTGCCACTCCAGAACTTTTCGGCTCCATCGACCATCGGTTCTGCAAGAAATGTGCCCTGCCCATTGCCACTTAAGTTTCGCAATTCTTAGAGCTAAATTGGTACCCGTGGTCCTTCTACGGATATCCTCGTGTCTGATGCTATCGTGCAAGAAAACCACGAGCATAGCCTTCTCAATTGTACTGACTTTAAGCCTTCGTAAGTATTCATAGATAACTAGCACTTCCTTCGCAACTTCATTCGCGTGATCCGTATTTTATCCATGACAGTTGACATGAATTCTTTTTATCAACCCGGAGCGAAAATCTAAAATTTTATGTATCTAACTTACAAACTGTAGAAATTCTATACTAACTTTCAACCTTCCTTTTACCCCCTTAGGGGTCGAATTTCCTAAAATCCTTTCTAAGTGCGCGCTTACGTCACTTGAGGAACCTCCCTGCCAAATTTCATATTTATATGTCAAGCTGTTTTCGATATTTCGTGAAAGCTGAGTGAATGACCTTTCACTTTTATATATATAGATTTCTTTCTTTTTTGCAGGGCATCTTGGCATATGACCAGACTCACACCGGCGCATCGGCTAACGTGACGGCGGGCGGCCTCGGGTACAACTTCGTGATTCTTCGGATGAAGAGCG
The DNA here is from genome assembly GCA_964057195.1 of Orthosia cruda. Lineage (NCBI taxonomy): Eukaryota > Metazoa > Arthropoda > Insecta > Lepidoptera > Noctuidae > Orthosia > Orthosia cruda. Next base: position 43,741,355 of record OZ059828.1, on the reverse strand, counting down.
ACCGTGCTAAGCAGTTACGCTATGATGTTTATATTTATGCTTGATTCTGGTTATTGTACTGATACAATATTATACTCTAAAGATTAATTTATTGTTTTACTTTTCCGACCTCATCTTTGAATCGACAAAAACGCCTCATCGGCCGTCATCGGTAAGTGATTTGCAGTCGTTATCAGCTTTGCTGTCCAAGGGCATTTTATTAAAGTAACACTTATCTAATCATCTATAGCTCATCTCTTCTTCTTCGTCAGTACACTCTTGACAGACTGTTCGTGGTCATCATGTTGCAGTGAGACTTCGGGCTGACATGATTCGCCTCACGATGCGATGTCATCTCTCTCTTTTGGCTGTTACTTGGCTATACAGGCTAGCATTCGATTTAACCCGATATAACAGGAGCTACCTTCCTCAGAAACTGTTGTGAATAAATAATTATTCACCACAGAATATAGAGAATTAGAGAATTTATTCACAATAATTTAGATAAATTCTCTTTACATTTCCATTTTTTTTTCAATATTCTCTATACGAGTCGATCCCAGGCTACTAGCCTGCAGTAGTGCACCAGTGCACTATTGATTCAACACAATTGCACTCAATATGCATCAAGGTACCCCCAGACTTTAAAATTCAAATTGGACACAGTTTGAATAGATTCGGATAGGTAATTAGTTTACTTATTATGACAGTCAAACTGTCACAATATTCGCGGACAAATGCTCTGGAACCAAGACCAACAAATTTAGTGAGGCCACCTACCGGTGATAAATGGTCGCACACTTCATTAGTGAATGACGTTTAATGGCGATAACTCGTGCATAGACTATTAAATAAAACAATTATTCTATTATCGAATAGATAGTGTTGTTCTCTGTACAATAGGCAATAATGGTTTGTATTATATATTATTGGCTTGTATTGACAGGTTGATCTACTATAACTAGCTTTGTATCGATGTAATAATAGAGTAATGGATGCAAAAAACTTACTTGGGTTGTGTTTGGGTTATCAGTGTCTATTGAGCTATTAATTATATTCAGAAACGTACCTAATCATAATTAAAGTCAATCAAGAGGATACCTAACGCAGTAGGATCTAAAACTACTTCTATTATGCAGTATAAAATATCCAATACTTACCAATTATTTCAAAATTCGGTAGAAGAAGGTACAGTTTATTTTTATAACTGTATGTAAATGTATGTATGTACTCATAAAATACTTCACAGTGTCCTTAAAATCTAGGTCAAGTTCCATAAAAGTAGATTCCAAATCCCACACAACCCGAAGTCAACGAGATTCCAAGATGGCGCCTTTAAATTGACACATCCGGCGGGCGCTTTGACGCGGGCTCTCGCCGGAAGCACACTTACAGCCTCCTGATATCCACTCTAGTGAGGACTGTCTTCCTGTTAAAGTGTCGCCCTCTGACGACTTGTGTCTCGATCTTTGTAAGTGAGATCTATTTTGTTGTGTCCTTTGCCTCAACGAGGCCACTTATGTTTCTTTTTGCGCGGGATATCAGGACGTTGTTCTTTTTTCGAAATATTGTACAGTTTGGTAAGACTTGGTATCATGAGTTGATATCTTATCCAGTAGGGAGCCCAGATCTTTTTACTGAAATATTAAGACGTCAGAACTAAATAACAATTTATTTTACTTATAAAAAAAAGCAAGCAACACTGCATCGCGTGTGATTGCATTAAGAAATTGGACAGGCGCTAAGTAACTTCAACTCAAAACTTCATGATTTAAGAGTGAAAGAATTAGTTGCTTGCAATTTACTATTCTAAGCAAATAGGCAAATATACTCTGTCGACGACCATAGTATCACTATCCTCAGGTGAGATAGTGACAAAAGCAAAGCCTATCAAATAAAACAGATTTAAATTCTTTACAAAACTATCTCCAATTTCGTATAACCATAGGTACAACCTGGTACAACAATAACAGTACATAATATCATTAGGTCTATGTAGGAAATAATAACAATGAAAACTTGTCCAGTTTCACAAAGTTGTAACCAAGTTCAAATTACTAACTAACTTTATGTTGTGTTTATGTAAATATAACAAACATGAACTAGAATTCATGTTAAACTAACCTTGTGTTGGTTTAGGTTAGTTAGACTGGTACTGGACAAATATTTGAAGGTATTAAATCAAGGCACCGGTGGAAAGGTCGCTTATAGGTACTTAATTGGTTTTATTTAATAAATTTACCACTTCATTACGGTTATTTCTCAGGTTTTTCCTGTAAACATTTGTTTTACCTGGTAAAGATATCTTCATATGGTAGGCACGGCATTCTTTGCTATTCCAATAATTTTTGTATATATGTCGATGCGGAAAACCATACTCACACTTTGCGGTGCTGTTTTACATGAAACCCTGTACGGTATTCCTAGGAAAAACACTGTTTGGCAATTGTTCAGGCTATGTCAGTAGCTATCATGTACTAAGCCCTGAGATTCGGCAGTGTGAACTATGGGTAAGGCATTGACATGGAGAATGTAAATGATAAATGATTTTATTTCTGTAATTTTTTTAAACTAGATGATGTCGACGTTCCCTATCTGACTTCTCTGAGTAGAAAGGCCGATACAAACTCAGAGGTCACAGTCTCTTTTAAAGTTCTTACAAAATCATGGTTAGATCATGTGAAGACCATGTAGATCTGAAATGGTCTTTTGAGGAAAGAACCAGCCAGATTGAGTGGACCTGTACAGTCAGTGCTCGCATTTGTCAATAACCGTGCAGCTCAACTCAGAATTTAAGGAGCTCAACGAGGGAATCCACTTGATGGTGGCAACGATTGGGAGAGTCCTATGTCCAGTAGTGGACATATTTTAGCTACTATGATGCTATGACGCTATTGATGATGTATCTACTTACGGATCAAATTTTGTAAAATTGAATGAATTCGCATATACAAGCTCTCCTCCAAGCTATCGTCCGCTCCAAAGTTTTGTATCTCAAAATACCCTTTTAAAACTGAAACTGCCAACATTAACGTTAAATTACATGCGAAACAGTAGGTACTTACTACAGCACATTCGCGGCATATTTCACTAAAATGAAATATGACTGTGTGAGCGTGAGTCCTGACCCGAGAGGAATTTATATTAGCTACCATTGGTTTGGCAATTGGAAAATATCTCTACTACGTGGAATGTTCTAGTGAAATTTTGTTCTTCCGTGATTTCTATAATTCAATATATATGATCTATATGGTATATATGATCCTTGTTTTCTCCGACGATTGAAGAGTTTTAGGTGTGTACTTATACAGATTTTGAGTCGGTTCCAAGCCGGTCTATTCGGTTAGCACAATAGAATGGTATATATGTTATAAAAATGTATGAAATCAGGATTCCGAAGGAGGGTAATGTGTTTATCAGTATGTATGTATCATAGTGACAAACACAGTATGTATGTGTGTATGTATGTATCATAGGAATATAAAATACAATATAATTTCCGAAAATCAATCACGAATCTCCATTTCTTTTTGTCATCATCTGATTTTTGGGCACTAATAAAACGGGACTAGACCATTCACTTTTTGCTGGTTCTATAATATTATCCAAAAGCGTTTTGTTAATATGGTTTTCAACTTCTTATGCTGCGAATATGGTTATCTATATTGCTTTACATAAACTGGATCTGCGTTTTGTTTTAATTGTATATTTTGGTCGTAAAGGTTAGTTGTGCACAATTTATCATTTGGTAAGTAAAATTCGTCTGAAAACTTAGCGCAAATATTTTGGTAACCGCTCCTAAACATAAAGATGATTTAAATTTAAGTGAGAAAACATTTTTCGTACTCGATCTCCATCAATTTTACTGTCACACTGTACACGCCGACCTGCCTCCGCCCGCGCCCTGCTGGTGCTGCTGTTGCCTGCCGCCGCCCACGCTGCGCAACCACTATACCAGGTCGACCTTCGTTATACCCTCGCTATTACACCCAGGCTTTTTATCTTCAATATGCCGTTTTTCTTCAAGTAATATCGCTTGGCACATTTTTACTGCCCTGGCCAATATGAGATCTTCTGACCATAGAAGGCGAGCGTACCAACATCTAGAAGAGGGGCTGATAAGAGACCGGATTGTTTGTGGTGTTATACAAACAATCCGGTCTCTCTTATCAGCCCCTCTTCTAGATGTTCAAACGCGCATTGATGAATGAGAAATTTGAGGACTTTTCAAATCTATTTATTCACCTGAGACCAAATTTCGCGTGGAAAACTTAAATCGAGAAATCGTTGTTTTCACCCGATTGCCGAAGGAGGGTAATGTGTTTATCAGTCTATGTATGTGTTTGAAGAGGATGTGGAAAGGAGAGTGAATGCAGGGAATAAAGTGAATGGTGCTATACATGCGGTTGTGACCAGCAAATCAATGTCTCCAGAAGCTCGACTCGCCGTTCACAACAGCGTGCTGGTGCCTACACTTATGTATGGAAGTGAAGGGTGGGTATGGCAAAAAAGACATGAAAGTAGGATTAATGCAGTAGAAATGCGCTCCTTGCGAAGTATGTGTGCGGTAACTTTAAATGATAGGTTGAGGAATGAGGTAATAAGACAACGTGGTGGTTTAAAAGAAGATGTAGTGACTAAAATTGAAAAGAGTATGTTAAGATGGTTTGGCCATGTTGAGAGGATGAATGAAAGGTGACTAACGAAATGTATTTACAAGGCAGACGTGAATGGAAACGCCGGGAGGGGAAGCCCTAGAAAGACATACATATACCTTATAGGTGATGTTCTTCAAAAAGGCCAGGTGCGCAGTACTCATAACCAGCGTGTGTGTATGACTAGATGCATGAATGTGAGTGAAGCAAAAGAAGTATGTAAGGATCGAAGCAGGTGGCGTTCTGTAGTTTCTACCTACCCCCATGGGAAAAAGGCGTGAGTTTATGTATGTATGTATCTATGTTTGTTTGTTTGTTCCTATGTGGCATTTTAGAGACCAAACTCTTTGGCCGATTTTGATGATTCTTACGTCAATCGACTCATGTTAACCTAGCGAGTGTCACTGGCTACATTAAAATTGGAAAATAGAAACATGGCTGATTTTGGGCGCCATATTGCGGGCGCCCAAAAAGGAACGCGCTAATGCAATTTATGCGAGTGGTTTTAGAGTGTGTGTAATAGTGTGAGTGTATGTTTGCGTGAGAGTGGCGTGAGTGTACATTTTGTATGAGTTAATTTCGGTAACATGAGATATAAGTTATGGCTTCAGTTAGGTTTAGGTGTAGGTTTAGGTTAGCCCTGCGACAATGTCTTGGGATCGGAGGGAGCCAGGAACAGCTTCCTCCACTAACGATTTCGTTACTGCGGACTTACTGGACAGATTATGGAAGCGATGTTACCATGGCCTCTATTTCGTCGTAGGTTTTAGGCTTAAGCCATTTAATCATTATAAATTATAGTCACGGAGTTTCAAAGGAATGATGGCTGTATAAGTGGGAAGAATGTCTTGCATACTGCGTCTTAGCAAACACAATTCCAACTGAGACATTTGGAGCCACTAAGTAGCGTCTTCTGGTACTCATACTTGTTTTTATGGGATCATATGGCAGGGATTTATGTTTTTTTAGGATAAGATGAAGTAGTTAAAGTTTTCTTACATACAGAAAGTCAGAGGTTAGGTAAAGGCTGTGGGTTGGAACCTATGGGATCTGAAGAGCATAAGATAGATCAAGAGAATCAGCAGAGATCGCTGCGGCCTTTTCAAGTTAAAAAAATATATTTTCTGGGGTGGACCCAGCACGGCAAACAATACGTAAGAATCGATTGGGCCAATGATATATAGACTTTCAGCATAAGATTATTTGAAGCAATGTGTCGTAATGTTTTAAAAGTTCATATGAATGTTCGAACCCTTTTCTTTATCAGTTCAGTATGCATGCGCCAAGACAGGCGCTGTTCAATCATGATGCCTAGGTATTTAGTACACTATAACCAGTAAATTTTTGTACAAGAGCAGTCAGGAATGAGGGCGTTGGCACAGCAGTGGATCTTTATTTGGCATTCTAGTGGTGGTTGAGTGTGTGCATACTTGGTGAAGCATAATGTAGTTGGACTTGGAGGCGTTTAGTGTGAGGAGGTTACTATTGAACCAATCTGCAATCTTTGACTAACCTTTGCCCAACCTTCTAACTTTTGCCCAAGTCATATCAGTAAATACTATGGTGGTATCATCCGCGTCACAGAAAATGCGACCCCCGTTAATACCCATATTACATTAATATAAATAAGGAACAATGTCGGACCAAGGTCACTCCCCTGCCCGACGCCTTACGAAATTGTTTCTTCTGAGCTAGGGAACTCCCCTATCTTTACTGTGTCTTTGCATTTATTCAGGTAGGATTTGAATGGCTCGAGAGGGGGCCCAAGCCTGTGCTTTAGTATGGGAACAGGCACTGTGTCGAAGGCCTAAGATATTAAACAGTGGCATGGTCCACCAATCTCGTGTCTAGATACACCTACTGTGATCGTAAATCCTTTGTTTTTGCTGCTACCATTCCCGCACTCCCAATAACCTAATTCTTTTCTGACTATTGTCGTTGTTGGTTCCAAGACATTTGACTTGTTACTTCGGGACTCGTCATTGACTCGGCTCTTTTCTGGTGGTCGCCACTGTTAATTCTGGCTTTCATGAGTTGCAAAGTTTGAGTATTGTGTGGCAGGCTTGTCATAAATTAAAGTGACTCTACGTTTAACTGTCACTGTCAGTGCTTCTAGATGTCTATAGCGATTCTTCAAATAGGCGATAAGATGTAGATAGGAGCGCTTTGATCAGCTGAAGAAATAGACGTGGTCTTTCCCTAATTCAAACAGTTTTCTAGTTATATTCTTGGTATACTCTCTGCAAGCCGCAACTGCTCAGCGATCAACCTTTCATCCTGAATATGTTTGTTCAATAACCCTGCCAGTTTCCCTTCTAAAACAGATAGAATCACTTAACCTTTTCTTGGTTGATACTTAAAGAGTCTAAACTTTTTGACCTTTCCTTCAAGATAAGTGTTCGATACCCTAGGTTCGTTAAAGTTATCTCTTCCAGCTATTTTAAAAGTTATTTTGAATGTTGAAATATAAAACAATAGTCTGATAAGAATTCAAAGAGAGATCTAGAAAAGGTCAGAAGATTCAGATAAAACTATTCACTCAAAACTTAGGAAACAAAAAATTCAACTACCAAGGCCCAGTTTTTTGATCTGTAGCTAATTTGATCAATGGTTAAATATGCTAATCAATGGTGGCAAATTGCGGTAAAACACAATTTTTCTTCAGATGTTAGCCTCACATATGGTAAAATACGTTGGAAATGTAATTATTGGACCATGTATTTTGTTACAATAAACGGGCATTTTTACCGAAATTAGCATATTTAACCATTAGTTGAGTTAGACCACAATAGATCCTAATGAATGGGTCAAAGTGTCCGAGTTATTTCTCGGTCCCTCCACAAGATTAGATAAGATTGGTTGAGTGAATTTCAGTATTTAACTCAACCAATGGTTAATAATGCTAATCAAAAGCTGGGTTTTGTCGGTTCAATACTGTAAAAAGATAGGACTATTCAGGAACAGTTATCGAACCTGTTGTCGCTAATAGTTAAAGCTAAAGTTTATCAAAAGTCATTACATAGCTAAATTTGATAATAAATTTTGCGAATTAATAACTTATGATAAACCTTATGGAAATACCAAATATTTAACAAAATATTTTTGTTTGTATTTTACAGGTCTAGCTTCTGCCAGCGGCTTCGCCCACGTGAATGTCGAAAATTATCCCAAGGGAACATATATATTGGAGGGTATGTGCCAAATTTCATCCAGATACGTCCTACCGTTTGAGCGTGAAGAAGTAACAAACATACAAATACACACGCAAACTCACAAACTTTCGTCATTATAATATTAGTGTACACAAACACTATATACAAACCTTATTTCAAAACACACAATATTCTTACAATTATTCTTGTGAAAAGTAAAAAATATTCTACAGAAAAAGTTCAGGGATAACACGTGTATCAGAGTCAAACAGACCAGGGGCCGTGTCAACGCCATCACAATTCGTCTTGAATATCTCCGTCTCTCTCCCAGAGGGGACAGTAGTTTTGCGACGTCAGAGTAAGACCCCAGGAAAGCATAGCACAAAAGAGAAGATATCATATACACCGCAGTAGGATGAATCAAGCCTGCCAATGATCGTCAACAGAAAAAAGCAGAAATAAAACTAACACAACATTATGGCAACATGAATTTCTTTATTATTATTATCATTATTTCTAATTTGAAAGATTTCAAGCATAAATAAAGACGTCGAAGTGTATCTTCTCTCCGCGGTCGCTCTTCATCCGAAGGTTCACAAAGTTAAAGCCGAGCCCACCTTGAGTCACGTTAGCCGATGCGCCGGAGTGTGTCATGTCAAACGCCAGAATACCCTGAAAAGACAATGTTTGTTCAAGTGTGCTATACGGTAATAGATTTTATTGTGTCGTGTTTCACTACAGACTATGTTATGGAGGAGCTCGTGGCTTAGTGAATACGATCAGGTTAAGCAACGCCTGCCAAGGCCGGTCCGCGGATGGGTGACCATCTTGATATATACGTTGCCAAGGTGCCGTGCCACGGTAAGTTCGTTAAGTCATTTGAAGATCTTTGGCAGTCGTTACGGTTGTCGAAAACCATAAAATCTGACACCAGTTTTGCCAAGGGATATCGTGTTACCCAGTTACTGGGTTGTGGAAGTCAGATAGGCAGTTGCTCCGTGTAAAATTCTGACCGTTGTGTGTGTGTGTGTGAGTGGTATGCCACCAGTTGTGTGAGAAATACAGAGATGCACATAAAAATATGCGCATGGTGTTCATTGACCTTGAAAAGATAATACGACCGGAGGCCTTAGACAACTGATATTCTATCATCGAAAGTGTGGCGATAGCGATTGGAATAATGTCAAAAATGTATGGGAATGTCAAACGCTATCGAAACGTCCCGCGAGTTTCAACAATCGCCATCACTGACGTCCAATGACACTTGTCTAAGTCCTCTGATGCCTCGTGAGGTTGACTGGAAGCCGATACCAACATACATAGTTGTGAAAAGGCCAGGCCGATTGTTTGACTACAGATTATCACAGGAAAATATGGCGCATAAGCATAATGCGTGATTGGTACCAAACCAATATGTACAGCTTTGCACAGCTGCTCGCGTTTTCGCTAAATGTGATACTACCTACAATATAAACTTGTGGTCTTGATGATTCCATAATTATAACTAAAAGTTTTAACCAGAATTCAGCCACGGCAACAGCGTTTTCATTTGCCTCACAAAGGTCCTTCAGGGTGCAGGTGCTGTTGTACAGAGACCACGATACGAGGTGAGGCATTGTTTAGGACGTAGCTCCGCAGTCGCACTGCGGGTCATTGGAGTACCCCCATTTAACTAAGTTGAGCCAGCAGCCACCCACTTGTTAACGTATTTTTAGTTCGCTTTTTAAGCAGTCGGGTTTTTAGTTTTTTAAATTTTTGGTTATTTAGGAACATTTTAACATGTAAGTGTTTTATATTTTTGAAATCGCTTCTTAAAATCCTTTATTTTGATATCCCACACGATGGGTTCGGAAGAAAAACAAAAAATTGTCCCCCTCAATATAACGCCCAAAATCCGCCATTTTTCTTTTTTTTTCAATTTTAATGTGACATTCGCAGGGTTACGACGAATCGATTGACGTAAGAATCATCAAAATTGGCCAACGCGTTTGGTCTCTAGAACGCCACATAGGAACAAACATACATACATACATACATAGACTGATAAACACATTACCCTCCTTCAGCAGTCGGGTAAAAAGACAGGACTATTAACTGTAATAATCGCAAATTTTGGACTTTTACTAACACTCACACGGTAAATCTTAGGATTACCTCAGATACACGTAAATGTTGAAAAATAGTAATTTCTGTGTCTCTCAAATAATAATATCCAATGATGAGAATAATTAATTGCTAAGCTTAACTGAAGAATGTAAGTAGGTATTCTATATAGGTTTGTTAGACGATAATTTTTTTCGACAGTGTTATTGAACATGACATTTCGACATTTTTAAAAGGTCATTTTTAATAATCACAATCTATTTATTTCTAAAATAATTAATTTAACTATTTTGTCTGATTAATGTATTTTGTTTTGTTTTTATCATGTCTATAAATGCCAATTAAAAAGCCCTCATTAAATGATAAGATTAATTAATAATTAGCATATCAACAGTAATAGTTTGGCAAACCTATTATTTTAGTCTGATATCAGTCGGATTTTTTATAAATATTTGTTGTTCGAACTAGTTTATCGATAAACATACCAAAATAGAATGCTAAGAGTGAAAATAGTGCCGGACTGCTGCGGTGCCGCAGCGGTGCGTTTGTCGTACTGCGCACGACCGGTAGAGTTTTCCAAACAATTTATGCACACACTCGTCCTTCTGCCGTGCGTGCGCGGTACCGGCGTCGCACCGCGCTCTTTGTGTAAAAATTGTATGAAAATATCAACCGCAGGCTTATTACGTATGTCGCGGATAAATTTGAAAAAGAGTTACCGCGGCACTGAAGGAACACGGGTGGGTTTTAGTCATAAAGTCTAACACGCCCTCCCGCTTCACCCAGAGCGGGAGTCATTGGATGACATACCACCAACAAAAAATGTCAACAATCCCAACTGACGGCGCCCGTTCACGAACATGACGCATGAATCGGCACCATCCTTCACCGGACCCTCCTCTATACCGGCCCACCAGAACACACTGTACGCCGTCACCACCCCAGGGACCAAACCAACACATGGGTGCCAGACGACCCCGTGTATGGAACCTTTGTTCCCCCTGAAGAAGTACCACCTAGATAAAAATACGAGTATATCTCTATATATAAAAATCAATGCCACTTTTCGTTGTAATTTTATAACTCAAGAACGGGCTCATCGATTTCACTAATTCTTTTTTTGTTGTGTTTGTTATTGTTAGGAGAAGGTTCTTATGAAAAAAAAAAAAAAGAAAAAGAAATGGTTCCTTACCTACATAGGTAGGGTAGATAGGGTATGGTAGGTTGGGTAGAATAGGTAGGGTAGGGTAGGGTAGGTAGGCTAGGTTGGGTAGGGTAGGTAGGGTAGGCTTGGTAGGGTAGGTAGGGTAGGGTAGGTAGGGTAGGTAGGGTAGGTAGGGTAGGTAGGGTAGGTAGGGTAGGTAGGGTAGGCTGGGTAGATAGGGTAGGTAGGGTAGGATATGTAGGGTTAGGGTAGGTAGGGTAGGGTAAGTAGGATAGTGTAGGTAAGGTAGATGAATGTTTGGTGTTTTTATGGCAAAACAAAGTTTGCCGGATCAGCCAGTATTGTATAGTTTACTCAGCATTGTCTTTATAGAGCTGTAGACAATCTAGTGTCGTACTGATAACCTATTGCCTTCAAGAAAATGTTGTATCATATCAATAATGTGTAATGTCCATGCTATCTCTTTCTATACAAGGTTGCATGGAAGAGATCGCATAACGCGATAAGTCCGCCTGTTGTAAGTTTGTTTTAATTTTAAGGTTTATTTTTGTATTGATTTATCTTGGTGGACAATAAGGTATATAGAATAAATAAATATAACAAAGTGACACATTCACAATTGACCGTTACGAAGATAAACATGGCACTGATAACAAAATTAAAATGTGTAAAATTATGACACGAAGAAATAATATCTATTTGCGAGATTTGAACCTGAACGACTATTTATTTGACACTAGCTTTTTCCGGTAGCTTTGCTCTCTACAGAAAGGACTGGTCTACACTTGCCCATAACCGGTGTCATGGCCAGAAGCGTGCCGCATTATTGTTTCAATTGGCCATGGGTACCAGTAATACCCAAAATCAAAGAGTTGTTGTCTGGCCTTGGGTACCGGGGGTAACTAAGCAGAAAAGATTTGGAGTGACTGTAAATAATGCCTTGTTACACGAAATTACTACGATCACGAAATTACTGCCCAATTTCCATGCAAAATTTGCAACGTTTATTTACAACCAATTTTATTAATTAAGACAATCATATTTTTAACCAATTTAAACACAGTTCAAAAAGCCTGTTCATTGGCATTATAAAAAATAACAAGTGTTAACAAAATACTCAGAAAGGAAGTCATAAATATAGTTTGTTTACAAAACGAGCCGGCGGCCCGCCACGTCGTTTCGGTTGCGGCCAGGTAGGGGCCAGGTGGCGGCTCACTCCTGGCCAAGTAAAGCTTGATTGACCCTGGGTACCACTGGTACGCATGGCCGGGTCAAGGGATAACCGTGAAAAATGGCAAGAAGAAAGAGTGACCTTTGCCCTGCAGTGGGACAATTCAGGCTGAAAATAATCTTAAGGTCACTTTTCATCCTACATATCTAACAAGGCCTTTGCGAGTTGGTTTCGGCCCCTGGCACGCCTTTCAAAGGTCCGCGACCCTAGGATCCCGAGAATCTCAAAGAAATAATAATAAGTAATAAATATTTGGGCCATTGGCCTATCCTACAGGAATTGTGTATTTTCAGGGATAATATTAACAGGCTAAATCTTTTCTAAAACAAGCTTTGTATGAACAAAAAATACGAAATGTAATATCGTTTGTCAAAACATATCCAATGAGCCCAATCATGATGGTATCCTCTCCGATTGAAGGGTAGCTATGTATGACCACCTTTCGGCCCTATGATAGAAAGAAAGAAAAAGTGTTTTTCTCAAAAATGGTATGTAATATTGCCATAACATCTCTAAAAAGTCTCCAGAAAGTGAATTCTACCGGAGACTTATTCACAACTGTCCAGTAAGTAAGTATGTAATTTACTTACTGGACAGTAGTAGGGATAGGTCCGATATATCAAAACGTAACTTATATCGGATATGTGTAGATATCATATCATATCGATATCAATATCAAAATAACCGATATTACTTAAACTATATCTAATATAACTGTACTACTAATACCGATATTTGAAAACCGAACCAAACCATTTACTTTTCAAAATCAATGACGAACAACGAACAAAAATAATTATGCCCGCGTTAGGCCTTTTTATTCGCGCGATTTTTCTTCCATTCTGCGGCCTATGGAATTGTATGAAGCTGCGCGCATTGCGGTAAAAAACTACATAAATCCGCGCAAATAAAATCGCAGTGCGTGCTAAGCCTTAAAGTGTTAAATTGTATCTTTTTTTTTCAATAAACAGCTTTCTATTAGCAAGCCAGTTTGAAATTTAAATAAAACCTTTGATAAGTTACCTCCTTGGTTGCCATGTTTCGGTGAAAAAGATCGTTCCATTTTTAAATTACACGACAGATATGTGTTTACTATGTAATTTATTTGCACACGGCAGATATGGATTTTCATACAACTTTTGCCGGCCGCTGCTCTCATGTATTTGATCTGTACTGCAATTTCGATTTTCTCGAAGAAGGTTGTCAAAATAATGCTCAAATTTCCAAGCATGTTTGAGAAAATATAAATAAATGCCCCCGGTAAATCGATCACAATATCTATCAGTAAATTGTCCTAATATGAATGTAACCTAAAATATTAATTAAACTAATTTGTTGTTAAACTTTCTTTAATTTTTGAGAAAAGCTTTATACAAGCCTCAACCAGTAATGTACTATTTCTCAAAAATGGTATGTAATATTGCCATAACATCTCTAAAAAGTATCCAGAAAGTGAACTCTACCGGAGACTTATTCACAACTGTCCAGTAAGTAAGTATGTAATTTACTTACTGGACAGTTAGGTCATCCTCTTTAGATCTGCTTAGAAAAAAAAACATAGTAACAGACAAAGATTAGAGTTTAGCCACTATAACATGGTTATAGGAGGGAGGCTCCAAATATATATCGATCTCTCTTTTTGCTATGACATTTTATGAGACAGATAACTTTTTGGAGCCATAGACAGCCATTTTATAGTCTGTGACAAATAACGCTACACAGAAAAAGTATGCACGTTGCGTTTTGTACTTAGTAATGTTGTAGAAGTATAGTGTGGCATTTTATGTTTGTATTTAGTAATTTCAGTTTATAAATCATGTTGGATTAACTAAAACTTTCCATTCTGAAATTAACATGGAGTTTCAAAAACAATAATTTACATTTTTTTTACTAAAACATTCATGTAATGTAAAAATAGAACAATGTTCGAAACTAAACGCAAACTGTATTAGTAAATAAAAAAAAACAACGACTGGCGGAGTGGCGGGATTTCACATTCAATTGCGACAATTGTGTTTTAATTTACCGCGTGAATATAAATAATCCCAAAAAATGAGTTCAAGCGAATCTGATTCGGAAATAGATGGCACTCCTCTTGATTTAAAAGCGGAGGCCGAATTAGCAAAAAATAATTTACTTCCTCCAAAATCCAAGGAGCGATATAGAGAAATCTTATGAAAAATTTAAGGCAGAAAAACAATCCAACAGTTGGTCTGAAAATGTATTTGTTGTTAAACTTTCTTTCATTTTTGAGAAAAGCATTATACAAGCCTCACTCAACCAGTAAGAAAGGCATCCTGGCCTCGTATATAACCGGACCTCACCTGCGGTTCGGTCCGGTTAACTCATACTTGGCCAGGAAGGCTTACTTACTGGATTCTGCAGTAATATACTATAATTGTCACAAAACGACATAAAATATAAGTACATGCTTATGCTAAACCCTTAACAATAGTATTAGTAGTACTTAAATGAGGTTAGTAAGGGCGAGATATAAATAATACAATAATAACCTACACTACCTAAATTTTGTTTATAACAGAAAATAAATAGGGTGAAAAAGATGCCTGGTGAATGCATGTCGTGATTGTGGCTAGAAGGCTTTCACTCAGCATAATGGTGGGCCGTGGGAGACCCACCGCGCGGCGCTGATTTTCAGTGGTCGCCTAGGACGTGACTTACGGAAACCAAATTTGTTGAGTACGTAAAAATAGATACAAAGAACATAAAATAAATACAGTAAGATAAAAATAAACTACCTAAAATTATAAGTGTCATTCGCAAGAGAAAAGTGTTGAAAACCAGTTTTATTACTAAAAAATAATATTCTTAGGCCAACATACAGTCATGCGCGCCTGGCCTTCTAAGTAAAAAGTCATAATTCGAGGTTTGGCTCTCGTCTACTTCCTCCTCCAATATTGAACCAATTTAAAATATATTCCTTAAACTGAAAAGGTAAGTAGGTAGGTAGGTAGGTATACTTTGCCGCTATGTTTTGCTTATGATACATTATCTTTAGAAGCACTAGAACCCAAAATAAATAAATAAAAGATGCTGAAAATTGCGATGGCAACAGAGGCCTTGTGTACAAATTTGACAACTATAAATGAAAAAAAAAGGAAAACATAGGGGCACAGTATATATCTTTATTTTTATTTGAATATCTTTTAAATTGGTCCAATATTGGAGGAGGAAATATGCGAGACCCAAACCTCGAATTATGATTTTTTACTTAGGATATTGAGTCAGACGTCTGCGACCGCATTTCCTCTTAATGCTTGTAATAAGTTGCCTACGGCTATGACAGTTTGCGATAGTGTGGCTTTTTACAAGCTTTTATATGTATGAAAGTGTGTTCGGGTCAAATCTTGCAACTTAATTTTAAAGCACTTATCCTCCACCGATTAAGATTAAATTTTGTATACACGTTTAGTTTTAATGACAATGCATGGTTAGCTAAGTGTCGTCATTCTAAATCCAATATGGCGGAAGGCCCAAGATGGTGGACTAGTTCTTTTTTGGTGCTCTGCCATGATATGGGTATCAAATGAAAGGGTTTGCTGAGAAGAATACGAAAAAAGCTTGTTTTGAAAAAAGATTTCTATGTTTTTTTTTTCTTTGATATTATTATAGTTTCGTAATGATCTATAAAAGGTTTGTTTGCAAAAGGTAATGTTTGATTTTAGGAGATTTTCTCTTACAATCAAATACTTGACTGCAAACTTGTTTGATTATATAGTTAAAACTACTGATTATTTGAGCAAGAAGTCAGGATTTTAAATTTTAGATCGTTATTCATAAAATACAACAAGTATTTTACAAATCAATAACTATTCTCCAGAAAGTGAACTGTTCAATGAACATTTTTTGTTTTAATTAGGTATTGTGTTACCTAATTAAAACAAATTAATCCGTGTCACTACAGGAAAATCTTGTTTTAAGTATCTCGGGGATTCCCTATATGCAATGTTTGATGTCGTGTACTCATTATTATTTATTTAAGTATTATTTTCCTTGTGTACCTAGATGACAAAAGAAGACAGTGACTCTTGAATATGTGTCATTTCCCTATTATGGAATGGCCGTAGTTTGTGTTTCCAATTTGTTTTTGTTTAGCTGTTGCTGTCCCACTGCAAAGGCCTCCCCCAAGTCCTTTCAGACATTCTTTTTCCGCGCCATCCCGAACCAACTCTCTTGGTACGTGACCAAATCATCTCGCCACCTCCCTCAGGAACACACTGCGTGGAGTCTCTTGCCCAGCGGTCAATTTGCATGCGACTAACGTGACCCGCCCAATCCCATTTAAGCCTGGCAGCCTTTTTTTTTATTGTGGAGAATTGCTCAAGCATACAGCGCTACTACGGGGAGATAGCGCAGTTATGTGGGACTCTAACCCACTAAAACTCCACGGTGTCCACCTGTGCCACTTATGGCGGGAACACGGGCACGCGTTAGCACTAGCCGCGAACCAGCCGCGGCGGTACGCGGTGGCGACGCCGTCCAGGCTGCGGAAGGTAGGGAGAGCGGCGCACCGCAATACCGGCTCCCGCCGCGGCCTCCAACCCTCAGTCGCGATATCATATGGATATGGGAGGCCCCATACGACATCGCGGCCCGCCTTAGTTGTGATGTCGCTCAGGCAACACCGCAACTACATGTTGGCCGCCATGTCGCCGGCTTATCGGCAAAAGCCTTGACAGCGACCCTTCCTCGGGTTCCTCTTCGCTTTACCGTGGGTGACCAAGCCACGGTGACGGAAACAGCAGCCTATTGGGGGCTACTGCGTATGAATTTGCCGCAAGAGGAGCTGGTGTAGCTTAAGGTCTTCGATGTGTCAAACTCCACTGTTTGTGTTGTGACTGGGCGGGTTTTTCCCTAATTATATTATTGTTGTGAATATTTTGCGATACCTCAGATAATTTTTGGCAAATATTAGTTACGGGTCAATGAATGTCAGTGCTTTAATGTCCCATTTGGCGCAGCCGTGGGACACACAATGTCATATTTATATTGTTTTTACTCTTTTTACCCGAGTGCCGAAGGAGGGTAATGTGTTTATCAGTCTATGTATGTTTGTACCTATGTGGCGTTCCAGAGATCAAACGCGACTCGTCTTAACCTCGCGAGTGTCACTGGTTACATTAAAATGGCTAAATAGAAAAATTTTGGGCGCCATATTGTGGGGGCCCAATTATTTTTTCTTCCATACCCATCGTGTGGGGTATCAAATTAAAGGGTTTTACGAGGTGATTTTAAAAATATAACACTTATATGTTTAAATGTACCTAAATCGAATAAAAAAATGTTAACTAAAAAGTTATAAATACAAAAAGTTAATCCAAAGAAACAAAAAATTACATATTCGCGCGGCTGGCTGACCAAATCCAAATGTATCCTCCGACTGCACATTATTTTTTAGATTATTTAGTTCGCTAAGCACTCGGGTTTTTTGTTTTTTTATTGTTGAATAGTTTTAAGTTTTCTTTTTTTTATATTGTGTGCTTGTGCAAATAAATGTATTTTCTTTCTTTCTATTAAATGTGATTTAAATGTAAACTTGGTTTACACAATCGTAGTAGATACGTAACAAACATTAACAGCTCTGTACCTTAGTCAACGTACCAAATTCAAATTGACGTTAATTAGATCATTCTCTTTGCGTAAGTAAATTCGCCAAGGCAAAGGGTTTGACCCCATGAAAGAGTATGAGCAATCGACCAATCACATAGACGGAAATCCACATCGCGTCTTTCATCTCGCATGTGATTGGTCAATAGTTCATCCTCTTTTTTTTTTATTATATAGATATTGAGATCTAATATTCGAAATCAATATCGGGATTAAAAACTTCCGATATTACATGCCCTAGTATGTGTCATGTAACATTATAAGGCTGATAATGATATATATTCTTTACAGTTTAGTATCAATAAGTAAGTAGATACAAGTCTCCCAAGACAATATTCACGTTTGTGGTTTAATTACTCAACTGCCGAAGGAGGGTTTTCTTTTTTTTATATCCATTAGGCTCGCGCTTGACCACTATCGCACCTGATGGTAAGCGATGATGTGGTCGACGGTGAAACACGCTTGCCTAGAAATAACCTATTCACTCTTGACTTAAAGACCCCCAGATTGTAGCTGTCGGGAAACACAGACTACGGCAGGGAATTCCACTCCTTAGCTGTACGTATAATAAAAGTGTTCTCAAAACGTTTTGTGCGTATGGGTGGAATGTCCACCATGTATCGATGGCGCATCAGTAGTCCGATGATGAAACGGGCTCGGTGGAATTAGATCGTGCAATTCCATCGCACACTCCCCGAAATGTAACCGATAAAAAACTGACAGGCTGGCTTCAATGTATGGGCCAAAATTGAGAGTCGATGTCAACGTAACGCCAAGAAGCTCAAGATGGTCCGTTATTGGCACGGTCACATCTCGGAAAGTTGGAACCGGTTGAAATTGGCTCTTTTTTGCGAAAAAAGACACGCCTGGGTTTTAGCAGCGTTAAACATGACCAGATTGGCATCGCCCCATTCGGAGACTGCCTGCAAGGACAGGTTCAAACGCTCCACCATGGCCTCACGGAGAGACCGGATCTGCTGCCCGGTAGCCCGAGCGTTGGACAAGTATCTCTCAGTAACAGTGCTGTCGTCTGCATACCCATAGGTGCCGGGTTTTAGCAGATCGTTAATGTGCAGCAAGAATAATGTTGCTGAGAGTACCGACCCCTGAGGGACCCCGGCATTAATATCCAATTGGTCCGATGAGCAGCCATCGATAACCACTCGAATGGATCGATCTCTCAGGAAGTCCGCAATCCAGTCACATAGACCACCGGGCAGACCGAACGAAGGAAGCTTACCAATAAGGCTTTCATGCCAGACCCTATCAAAAGCCTTCGAGATGTCGAGGGAAACAGCAAATGCTTCCCCGTGGCTCTCGATGGCCTCACTCCATATGTGAATGGCATACGCTAGAAGATCCCCAGTAGACCGATTTCGGCGGAAACCGTATTGGCAGTCACTAAGGGTCTCGTTAGTTTCTAGGTATGCCAGGCGCTTCGTGTTAAGTACACGCTCCATACTCTTACAGAGTATAGATGAGTCTGTAGTTGGCCGGGTAAAAGGGGCCTCTTTCATGAGGTGAAACATGATACACACACATGATAGGTGAATTCGACAATGCAAAGGGCATTGTCGAATTCACCTATGCAATTAGGCTGCAGGTTTCTATATATATTTTGCATACCATCAGGTGAAATTGTGGTCAAAGGCGTACCTATCTCTAAAATAAAAACCGGCCAGGTGCGAGTTGGACTCGCGCACGAAGGTTTCCGTACCACTATCGCAAAAAACGGCAAGAAAATCACGCTTGTTGTATGGGAGGCCCACTTAAATATGTATTTTATTCTGTTTTTAGTATTTGTTGTTATAGCGGCAACAGAAATACATAATTTGTGAAAATTTCAACTATCTAGCTATCACGGTTCATGAGATACAGCCTGGTAACAGACAAACAGACAGACAGACGGACCGCGGAGTCTTAGTAACAGGGTCCCGTTTTTACCGTACGTTTGTACCCTTTGGGTACGAAACCTCTCTCCTAATTACCTATTGTTTTGTTTTGCTGTACTCGACAGGCCCATTATATATTGTTTCTATCGGTAACTATTAAAACCAATGTACATATGTTCGGCAATGTGCATAAGTTCCATAAGGACTCCAAAACGGCTGAAGCGGTTAAAATGAAAATTTGGTGAGTTGTTCTGCGTACGCTATCGACAGGTTCCTGGCCTTTATTTACGTGGCCTTGCAACGCATGCTGGATACCACTAGTTAATAATTACAATAGATTATTGAAACACTAATTGGCAGAAAGCTATCAGTTTTGATTGCCTAATCGATTGTTGGCAATTTTGTATAATTTGGTGTTTGTTTGCATTGGTTAGTAATTATGTCTTACAATAAATTACAGTGTCAATGTATGGACAGTGTGAAAACCAGTATTTTAACTATCTACTAGCTGTTTTAACTACATAACAACAGCAAACAAATATTTAAGTTATATATAGCAATTAGAATAATCTATTGGGTACCCAAAAATAATAATTGCCAGGTGATATTTCATTAGGCATACTATATCAGAGAAGTACCTATTGTTTCTAGCCCAGGTGACTGCCAAAATAAGTGAATATTAAAGTTTAGGAATATCTGTGTGTTTGGTATAACAGACATTAGTATCTATGTCGCTGCCATGCACCCATAAGTTTTGCCTCTACCGAAAATCGCTTAACGCAGCTAAAGACGTTTTCACTTCAAAAATTTTACATTAATTCACTGATAGACAAAACACAGCTAGCCACTGCTGGATCAAGAAGGATGATTGCAATGGAAAATAAGATAGACAATGGAGATTTAGTCATTGGATGAAAGTTTATTTGGAATCAGAATCACGTCATTTTTTCCGATGTGAAATCCCATCGCACACACCGCTTGTTGACACAATTGTTGCCTAGCCAATTTACAAATAAATAAATATATACGTAGAAGCAAATGTTTTTCCTTTGTTTCCTGCTTGACTTAAATTCTGTAGCATAAAAATAAGATACCTAAATTATTCATACTTATATTATAAATGTGAAAGTAACTCTGTCCGTTTGTTTGTTATAGATAATGCTTAGAACCTAGGGAAGGATACAGTAGTACTATTCTGTAAAAATATTACCGAGATAAATCAGGTGGAATGGGCTTGAAGTGAACTATTTTCCCATCTTGATCGAACTCACTCCAGTTTGACTCTACCTAAGTTTTCACGGTGTGATGTTTACAGGATAGCACCACTGGATATCTTTAATTAACATACTAAGCAGGCGAAGTCGTCGCCAGAAGCATGTGCTAAATTAACCAATTTTTTTCACCAAACCTCACCTGAATAGCACGTCCAATGTTAGAAGGTACTTGGGGCAACGCGAAGTACAGATTCTCTACCCTCTTCCTGAAGACCTTGGAGCTGTACTGCACATCGTGATGGTACACCATGGGCCTATTGACACTGGTTCCCATGAACGTATGGTTACTCTCCACAAAAACTACAGCGGCCAACAAAAAGACTATGCCACACAGCTTCATTTTAAAAATGGAATGTTTGAATACACTTTTTGATTGAGACAAGTACGGACGTCCGACCGATGCGACAGATAGAACTTGAATTGACAGTAACTGTTGTGTATTCATTATATACTGTTTTACCTTATATCTCTGTTTGAAAAACCGTGTGTCATAGTTGGTTCTTATTTACAGTTCATTGTAACTTTATATAACACTGTTATCTTAATGATTTTGGTATATATCGTTTACTGGCTTATTCGTGACCTTTCTTTGTAATATTGTCGAAGTTTGGTTCGGAGAAATCAAAGATTGTTCGGGTTACTTCGGTCGATGTTTATTTCAGTAATAGTAGTTTTTAAGGAAAATATCATTTTCCCGGCTGCTAGAAGCATCACATTGTGATCACCTGATCCACATTCCTCTTTTCATGAGTTGGTACCACTCATGAAAATATTTGTCTCTTTTTCCATGAATCATTAATTTCAGTGGAAACTATATTAGAACATTACGCATTCTTCGAAAGAATAGGCAGAGGTTTACACCCACATTTTCGCAGTTCTGCTCTCATGTTAGGGGACGTAGCGTTGGAAAGCCTCCCTCTATGTGGATCGATGACCTGGTCAAGGCTGTGGGGACCCGGTGGATGTGAAACGCACAGGACCATTCAGTGTGGCGATACGATGCTCGGGGGAAGCCTATGTTCAGCAGTGTACGCCTTTCGGCTGAAATGATGATGATGAATCCTTATTCATTGCCTGTAACTGGGCACAACTCCAGACTCCAAGCTGCTACTGGAGTATAAAGGAAAAACCTAATAATACCTGCCTGACTTAAGAATCGAACTAAGCTCCTTACGCTAAGCATTATCGCCTGCAACCACTAACACGATGATGCAGTTATCTCTAGGTGCACTTAAAAATGAAAGTACCAAAATAATCCGTGCCATTCTAAATCTAAATATATATTATTAACAGAAAACTAAGCAAAAAATTCTAAATATAAAATGAAATCCGTTGTCCCGTCAGTTTAGTTTTACCCTTAGGGCTGCGGTTTGGATTCTCTACGGCTCAGATGGCTTGGGGCAAACAAAAAATGGTACAAAACCGACTTCACCTGATAGCGTGTGACAGACCGACGGACGCAACGGTGTGAGGCCGCCTTTACATAGAACTGTAATCATTTTCTGTTAAAAAAAATGGTAATTGGCTGTAGTATTTCCCTTTGTTTAGTTCCTGAACTTTTTCCTTATGCTTTACAGGCAATACCTTTACCAATTTACTGAGACTTTTTTTTACAAAATATTCATCATTAGAACACTCAGACGATTTAGCTTTGTTTGGGCTATAAAAATAACTACGTTTTACCCATTATATTATTATTATGCTCGCATTATTAAACGCACATCAGTGAATCTACCAGACTTTAGAATAGAGACAGGTAGAATTTCTAATGTTGAATTTGCAGTGTCTTTACAAGGTGCTAGCTTAATTTGACGCAGCTGAAAGTCCAACTTTATCATTCATTGATACCAGGGCATGCGGAGGTCACCCGCGTATGCGGTCCATTGCATGTACAGCCAAGTAACAGCTGACAGAGAGGGATGGCGTCGCATCGTGAGGCGAACCATGTCAACCCGAAGTCTCACTGCAATATGAAGACCACGACCACTCTGTCAAGCTGACGAAGAAGAACAGATGAGCTATAGATGATTATATAAGTGTTATTTTAATAAATTGCCCTTGGAGAGCAAAGCTAATAACGACTGCAAGTCGCTTACCAACGGCCGATGAGGTGTTTGCCGATTCAAAGATGAGGCCGGAAAAGTAAAACAATAAATTAATCTTCAGAGTATAATATTGTATTAGTACAATACCCAGAATCAAGCATAAATATAAACATCGTAGCGCAACTCCGTAGCACGGTCGCTCTTCATCCGAAGATGCACGAAGTTGTACCCGAGGCCGCCCGCCGTCACGTTAGCCGATGCGCCGGTGTGAGTCATGTCATATGCCAAGATGCCCTGCAAAAAAGAGACAAATTATCTATGAGTACTTACGAAGGCTTAAAGCCAGTGTTATGGAGGGGGCTTTACTCGGAGTTTCCTTGCATAATCGCATCAGACTTGAGGATATCCGCAGGAGGACCAAAGTTACCCATTCAGCGAAACTTAAGAGGCAATGGGAAGGGCATTGCTTGCAGAACAGCCTATGTTCAGCAGTGGACGTCTTTCAGCTAAACTGATGATGATCATGCCTTAAGTTTGACCTCTATCTCGATGCTTGTCTAGAAGTAACCTATTTTTCTGGACTTAGGCTGTAGCTATCAGGAAATACAGACTCCGGCAGAGAATTCCACGTCGTAGCTCTATGCTCAATGAAATGTAACCAGCGAGGAGAATCTTTAAACCCAATGACTAAGTTGAAGATGTCATACAGGCAGTCCGTCCATATTTACTACGGGTATTCAGTTCCATCCAGTTAGATCGAAACCGAGCCCAAAATAGTTAGGAAAGGGCTAGGTAGTTGATGATATTGACGATCCTGAATTCCATACAAGGACGTACAGACTGGCGTTATTAACGATGATAAACAAAAGTAAGGTGAAATTGATAAAAAACTTTTTTGCAAAAAAGTTTTTTTATTTTTCTCTTTTTAGTTGTACCTATTTATTAGGCAAGTTAGTTGGATAACTATAACGCCAGAATAGATTTCATGAAACTTGAACATAACCGTTGAAATGAGAGATCTGCGTACACCTTAAGAGCATACTGGGGTGATGTTATGTTATGAAATGGTATAAACAATAAACAGACATGCGACTGCTGCTATCCCGAGAGATTTGCCGTTATTTATTGAAGAGTTCCGTTGTATATCACCGAAGCTCTTCATCAGATCTTCACCAAATTAAAATGGGACCAATTTCGGCACATACTTTTTCAAACAATTAAGAATTTTTTAAATCGGTCTACAATTGACGGAGATATCGGTGAACATACGCAGCATCCTCCTCATCCTCCAATCCTAAGCAGCATCGTAAAGCCATTCGGCGAAATTTAAGATGTGAAAAGGCACGAGGTGGAATTATTGAATAAATAATCTAAAGCGGCTATCCCAACACTACTGTCATGTTTTAAATGCGGAAATTACTCTGTCTGTCCGTTTATTACCTTTTCATGTCTTACCAGCTGAACGGAAATAAGTGAAACAGAGTATTAATACAGTACTAACAATACATTAATACAGTACTTGTAGACCACGACATAGGATACATTTTATGACGCGGGCAAAGCCGCTAACAGAAATAAGTCCTCAATAAAATTTCTAAAGAGAACTAAAAAGAAGATCATTTACCTGGATGCTTCTCGTATAACCAGGAGTAGCGGGTATCGTGTAGTTCAAATATTCAATCCTCTTCTGGAAAATCTTCGATGAGTACTTTGCCTCCTTGTGGTACAACAGAGGCCGCTGAACGCTGGACCCCATGAAGGTGTGACCACATTCTGCTAAGGCCACAGCAAGAACCAAGAACAGTACAGTGTACGCGTTCATTTTGTCAAAAATTTTCAACAGTTGGTGTTATTTTTGACTCGACACTATGAGGTTGACTTTACAAATGAATGTGAGGTTGCAAAGCCCACTTTTATATTTTTCTTGTTATCGTAAATTTTTCATCATTAGTAGCTAATTGTAATTAGGGTTCCATAATCATTTGTGTAACGTTATCATTAATGAACGATTTATTTAAAAAAAATATATAAATCATTTCAATTTGCAATTTATTTTTCCGATAAACTATTTGCGTTTTTGTGAAGAAAGTGGATACATTAATGTCATTGCCTTGAAAATGACTTCATTACATTTGGCTAGATCAAATTGGCTGCTAGGTGCCGTGTTATTAGCGACATGGAGAGGGCGACTGTCGCAACACAGCGCAGGGCACGCCCCAATTGTGGCGATAAGGCCTCTCTTTGAGGAGTGGCTTGAGTGGCGTCACGGTGTTCTGACCTTCCGCCTGACGCAGGTCCTCACCGGACACGGCCGCTTCCGGAGGTCCCTGTTCAGGATAAGGAGGGAGGAAACGCTCGGGTGTCACCATTGTGGAGATTGCCCAGAGGGCACGGTAGAACATACGGTGGAGATTTGACCCACTTGGGTGGAGCAACGCCGTGTCCTCGTGGAGGCGATCGGCAGTGGCGATCTCTCGCGTCCGGCCATGGTACGAAGCATGAGAGCATGAGAAACTGTCACCTCATTCTGCAAAGCAGTAATGCTCGCGAAGGAGGAGGCAGAACGCGAGGGAGACACATAGGAGACGCCATCACGCCCCAAGCCACCGCAGGAGACATCCTGGGCGTCAGGAGTCGCAAGCCGATTCCCGGCCACCGTAGGCGTGGGCTTGCGGATGGCGAGTAATGGGTAGCTTGCCGTCCGATAAGGACCAGGCCTGAATCGACGGCGCGTAGTGTTCCACGCGCGCCTCAAAGAGATGTCAGCAATAACTAGTCTGGGTCGCGGATAAATTTGAAAAAGAGTTACCGTGGCCCTGGCTCAAGCAACTGAAGGAACATGGGTGGGTTTTAGTCAGTAAAAGTCTGACACACCCTGCCGCTCTGAAAGAAGTCATTGGATGATCTCCCACAAAAAAAAACTGTGTTGTGTTATTATGAGGCTTAAATAAAATCAACAGAAGACTTATTTTGATTGTTCAAATCAAAAACATACCTATCTACTGGTAAGCTTTGGGAACAAAGTTTGAGCTTGCGGTAGGTGTTGCCTGGTCCTCGCGTAACAAAAAAGCACTCCCTCGTGAGACGTTCGGTTCCGTTCAACGTAGTTCGGATATTATCTTCAAGCGCGACCGCTTGATTCGAGTTTTTTTCTTTATTTGAAACTAGCATTCAGCCCGCGACTTCGTTCGCGTGATTTTGTATTTCATCCTACAGATGACTTTCTTATGTGGAGTTAGTTAAGGCGACCAAAAAGCATAAGCATATAAGATATCTAGGGTTTATTGGTTTGGGACGATATGTTATTTGACTTAAATAATAATAAATTTTAGTTTACCACCATAAAGTAAATCCCCTAAAAACTCAATAACTCCTTTTCACCCCATCGAGTTTTTAACAACGAAACATGTTATTCACTCTTTTCTTCTGGATTATTTTTATTTTATGTTAGTCAGATTGCGAAGTAAGATCCTCAAAAAAACTTTAAAATGCCTTAACCCTATTTGAGGGGTATATAGTTTTAAAAAACCTATGTCATTTTGATATACTTTATCCCCATGGAATGAGATATTTCAAACAAACAAATTTCCCCCATTTCACCCCCTTAAAGGTAGAAAGTTCTGGAGTGGCGATCCCGCACTGGAAGACGCAGCGTAGGAAGGCCTCCCCTAGGTGGAGCGACGACCTGGTCAAGGCTGCGGGAATTCGGTGGATACAAAATGAACAGGATCGATCCGTGTGGCGACGATTAGGGGAGGACTATGTCCAGAAGTCAACGTTTTTTCGCTGAAATGATGATGATGATGATGAAAGGTTCAATTGCCGAAAATTCCATCTAAGAGCTCCCCTTGACTTACATCTAAAACGAAACCCCGTGCAGTAAGATTCTTAGCAAACTTTAACATCCACTAAAGGTGAACGGCAGATTTTGAACCGCATACTTTTTTGTTGTTCGGTTATAGAATTTTTACCACTTATTAAGGCAACTTATCCATTTATTTTCATGTAAGTTTACTATGTTTAGAACTTCGGATTAATTAATAATAACAATAAAAAGATTTGAAAAAATTAACGTAATAAATCGTAAACTAAACGCAGTTATGTTTATAGAAGTTGCCTGATCTAAAATAATACAAATATTGAAATGATAATTAATTATTTAGAAATAGAAATACCATTAAAAATAATCAAACTCATCATTATCAAACTGTTGCAGTCCGCTGCTGGACATAGGTATCTCTTATTGCACTGAGTAGGTACGATACTCATCTCAATCTAGCTATTAATGATAAGTAAAACACTACAAAGATAGCAACAAACAATTTAGAACATTTACTTTACACAACATGTAACATTTACCTATATGTAACAATTTACTACATTGGTACATTAGTACATAACCTTAAAAAATAAACCTGGTTATAACTTTTACGTCCCAAGTTCAAAAATCTAAGAATTTAAAAAGGGATTATCTATGATATTAACTACCAATTAAAACAAAAATATATCCCAAAACACGAAATTTTATTAGCGGTACGAAATGCCCATACAAGCCATTCCCCTTTGTATTTTGGTGGTTATTTCGAAAATTGAATAATAACTACCATTATTATTTATTTAGGTAGATATTTATGTCAAGTTTCAAGTTTATTAGCCCAATTCATCAAAAATACTTTAACATCCCCTAAATCGTCTTCTGGGTGTAGTTTTGAAAACGAATAATGACTATCTTTACTGCTTTCTTAGGTTGCTCTATATGCCAAGTTTCAATTTTATTAACCCAAGTAATAAGATTCTTCAAAAAAACATTAACACCCTTTAAGTCGTCATTTGGGTGTAGTTTCAAAAAACTAATAATGACAACCTGTATCACTTAGAATAACTATTTGTGCCAAGTTTCAAGAATAATAAGCGAAGGAATTAGATTTTCATAAAAAAACAACCCCTTTTTTACCCCCTTGGGATGCAATTTCCAAAAATCTTTGCTTAATGCGCACTTACTTCACTTGAGGAACCTTCCTGGCAAATCTCATCTTTATACGTCAAGCGGTTTTCGATATTTCGTGATGAGTGAGTGACCTTTCGCTTTTATATATATAGACAGATATTTGGGAACTTCGTTCTAGCCGTGTGTCCCACGACACCTTTCCTTTATTTTTGCATAATTTTCGAAGAAGCTTGGGAAAGAACTACCAAGCCACCGAAATCCTTCCTGATTCTACTTTTCGACCTCTCCCATTCTTTAGTCTGAACGTCACTAACAATGACAAATGCATTAGTTTTCTTAATGGCCGTGCTATCAGCTCGTGAATGAGGTTTATATTGATATGGTTAACTAATCTTATATTGATTGTTTAGAAAATTATGTAGGTAACGGTTAGCTGTATTGGTTACTGTGTGTCATTAGTTAACGGTGCTAGTGGAGTAAACGGTGATAATTATCGAATGGGTATGAATGAGATATGCTGACACTAAATCTTGGCAATGAAAATGATACCAAATTTAATGTGACAAATTTT
The DNA here is from genome assembly GCA_964057195.1 of Orthosia cruda. NCBI lineage: Eukaryota > Metazoa > Arthropoda > Insecta > Lepidoptera > Noctuidae > Orthosia > Orthosia cruda. The sequence continues at coordinate 43,712,712 of OZ059828.1, read as the reverse complement.
TAAGTGTTCGTTAATGCCAGTTGGTTGAATGAGTTACCATTATCAACAGCCAATCGCATAACCGATAAAACCGGTATTAGTGTTTTTGTTACGGAGTTGTATGTAATATTTTTTTCGCATTTCAAAGGTTTTCTATAGATACGAGCGGTAATTTTTTCATTGGAATAGGTGCACACGGGAGAGATAATTTAATTTCTTTGATTGATGGCTGGTCTATAGTGAATCTTTTTGGTCGATCTTATAACTCGCTTATAATAATAAGCGAATTATTGTTAAGTTAGTTAGTTAGTAGGAAAGAAACATGCTGTGGTAAAATTTGTTACGGATTAAAAATAATAAGAAATAATTTCTTTATGTTTATGAAGTGGCGATCTTTGTCAAAGCGAATCTACATCTTTATACTCATCCAAGAAGCACACGACAAAAAAAAATATGCGTAAGAAGTCCTAAAAAAGCAGTGTTTAGTAAAAACATTTTGGGCATGGCACCCAAAATATACAATAAATTGCCAAAAAGTATCACAGACCTACACAAAATGTACCAATTCAAATTATGTTTGCATGAATTTCTAGTTTCAAAAATATTATTATTATTCAATTAATGATTATTTAAATGAAAAATGATTGATTTTATCTAAAATTTTACCACAAATATAATGAGTATTGAAGTTTGATTTGACTTGTGTATAATAATTTGACATTTTTTGATTCGTTTTTTTTAATTTGTCATTTCTATTTTATGATGTAACACCATTTAAAATTTATTATGTTTGTCTGTTTAGTAAAATCTTGTCTGTTTAATATTTAATGTTGCCACAGTATCTAATATATAATTTGCACACCCTTATTAGGTTATAATACAATGTTCCTTTTATACCTGTAACACCTTTTTAACATGTATTATGCAAATAAATTATTAGATTTGATTTGATATTTCATTTTCATTACATTTACCATTACAGGATTCCCCAATGCAATAAATGCGTTCACCCTAACCTAAGTTACTAAAACTCTCAATATGCCAAGTCTACAACTTTCTTAACTTTAAAAGATATAAGGCCGATCTCTGAATTGAGTTTATTTTGGTGTGAAGTGAAGAACGTGTCAAACCCTACTTTAATATCAAATAATGACAGGTTTTCACGCTAAAGTACAGTTTGACAAATACTAATCTTCAAATGCTTATATCAGAAATCGGGGAATTGTGTAGTTTTTTTTTATATTTTATTATTGATAGGCTGACGCTTGACCACTATCACCTTGACCATCTGAAGGTAAGCGATGATGTGGTCGACGGTGTAACACGCTTGCCTAGAACAAACCTATTCACTCTTGACTTAAAAACCCCGAGGTTGTAGTCTATCGGGAAGCAAAGACTCCGGCAGGGAATTCCACTCCTTAGATGTACTCATAATGAAAGTATTTCCAAAACGTTTGGAACGTTTGTGTGGGATGTCCACCATGTATCGATTGCGGATGGCCGGTACGTCTTGTATTCCTATGATGGAACGGGCTAGGCGGAATCAGATCATACAATTCCATCGCACACTCCCCGAAATGCAACTGATAAAAAACCGACAAGCAGGCAACTCGGCGACGATGTTCAAGGCTCTGGAGCTTTGACTCAACCAGTGCCTCATTGCTAATGAGCCTCTTGGCCCGCTTTTCGATCAACTCTAGTGTATCCAGCTGGTAGGTAATTGCCGTAATCAAACTAATATGTGTAGTCAAAACCGATGCAACTAAAATAAAATATTCATAACATAAATGTCACTGATAAAGTATAATATTAGGTTTACCTATGAAATTGGCGTTTTATGAGACGGGTCACCTTCAACTGTTATAACTTCAGTTTGATTTACAATTATAAGTTCAATATTTATTTCCAACGACTACAAACAACACCTGAAAACCAGAATCAATAGTGGCGACCATCAGAAAAAAACGGGGTTAGTAAAGCTATACGAGTTCTGGACCTCGAGAAACGATTCATCTATCTTTGGATCCCCAACCGAAAGAATAACAGTAACATCCAGTTGGGACGTTGCGTATGAGCTTGATTGAAAATTAGAGCAAATATTTATAGAGCCTCCACTGCCGTTGCCAGTTCTAAATAAGAATGCCTTTGAATATCGGCCGTAAAAAATATTGCTGTAAACTTTTTCGCTTCAAACTGTCAAAATAAGTACTTGTGCTAATAATGTTTATGATTCTCTGTTCCATGCTTAAATATAGTTTTCCATATGCTAGGTACATGCTCTTGCTATTGTTACAATTCGGTGTAACAGTCATCCAGTCGTTTTGTAGGAAAAACCTCCTGGTCTCGTTTGCCGGGAGGTATCAAAATATTTCGCGAAAAAATAGATTTGTGGGCTTTTTTACAATGCGATATAACAGTTTGACTGGTGACGTAATATTTATGAAGATTTTCTGACATTTGCGTAAAAGCTTATGCGTGTTTAGGTCTATTTACATTTTCGTATAAGTTCTTTTATATTTTTGACGTAAATAAATTAACTATGTGGCTTGGAGCTGTTTATTCCATTAATGTTAACTAAGTACTTGTCATTCAAGTATGTAGTTAATTGTTTGTGAATAGTTTTAGATAAGTGACAGCATATATTTTTATTAACGTTTGCAATTAAATGGTGAACATACAATAGCAATAGGTAGAGCTGACTAACAAAAACAGTGTTATTATTTAAACCAAAACACATGTCGGTAAATTCTACGAAGCGGCTGAATTCAATTTGGTTTTCCTTTAAGGACAATACAACGAATTGAAAATTTCATAATAAATAAACCCCGAAGCACTTAACCGGAATCGAACCACGGATACATCAACTATTAGCCCACGAAACTAACGGAGTACAAACCAGCCAAATTAATCCAAACCACACCAACTCTAGAAAACCAGAATCAATCAGACCACCACCAAATTGTGTCGAAAAACGGAAAACAAGCTACCAAAGCCACCGACTTCGGAAAAAAAGTTATTTATCGATTTGTAGTGTATTTTTTTTTGAAAGTCGGGTTTTTCGCGCCGCAAGCAACTTTGTATCCCAGAAAACTCTGGGTTTCTGTGGAATAGGACACGGGAGGCTGCGAAGCCGTGTTAAAAGATTATCTTCACTAGTAATTTCCTTTGTTTTAGTACAAACATGCAGCAGCAGGGCCGCGCCAACTTCTGGCAGCGCCTGTGTGCGAAAACTAAGAAGCGCTTCTTTTTACCCGACTGCCGAAGGAGGGTAATGTGTTTATCAGTCTATGTATGTATGTATGTAAGTATGTATTTATGTATGTTTGTTCCAAACGCGTTGGCCGAGTTTGATGATTCTTACGTCAATCCATTCGTCTTAACCCTGCGGGTGTCACTGGCTACATAAAAATAGAAAAAGAAAAAAATGGCGGATTATGGGCGCCATTTTGTGGGTGATTTTTTTTTTCTTCCTATCCCATCGTGTGGTGTATCAAAATAAAGGGTTTTAAGAGGTGATTTCAAAAATATATAACACTTGTATGCTTAAATGTACCTAATTAAAAAAAATAACTAAACAGATGTAAATAAAAAAAGTTAATCAAAAATTCAAAAAACCCGACTGCTTAAAAAGCGAACTAAAAAGACGTAAACAAGAAGAAAATCATGCTGTGCAGTCGGAGGATACATCTGGTTTTGGTCAGCCAGCTCGCGAACATGTATCCTCCGAATGCACAGTATGAATTTCGTCTTGTTAACGTCTTTTTAGTTCGCTTTTTAAACAGTCGGGTTTTATGATTTTTTTAATTTACTTTTTTTTAATAATGGTAATGTGTCAATCGATTGGTCTTAACCTTGCCAGTGACACACGCAAGATTAAGAATCGATTGACTTAAGAATCATCAAAATCAGCCAACGCGTTTTGTAGGTTGTATGTATGTTTGTCCCTATGTAGCGTTCTAGACGATAACGCTACATAGAGACAAACATACATACATCATCAGCCTTTTAATTGTCCCACTGTTGGGACGCAGGCCTCCTCTCTAAGAGAGGGACTGGGCTATTCATGCCCTAACACATACATCCTCTCTGTGAGAGAGGTACCTAATGGGCTTTAATCCACCACGCGGGCCCAATGCGGATTGGTAGTTGTCACATGTCTTCGAATTTTTGGTTCTAAGACATGCCGGTTTCCTCACGATGTTTTCCTTCACCGTTTTGAGAGCAGTGGTGATGAAATAATTTACACAAAGTGAAGCGCCTGCCCGGGTTCGAACTACAACTTGTAAGTCGCGGCCGTTAGCACTGGGCCACCACTGCTCACATGCATACATACATGGTAGTAATAAGGATATTTATGTACTCAAAAGTTTGTTGATGAATAAATTGAAATTGAATACATAGACTGATAAACACATAACCCGAGGCGCTGGTCAAGTCAAAGCTCCAGAGTCTTGAACATCGTCGCCGAGTTGCCAGCCTGCCAGTTTTTTATCGGTTACATTTCGGGGAGTGTGCGATGGAATTGCATGATTTAATTCCACCGAGCCCGTTTCATCATCGGACTACCAGACGTACGGCGATGCGCCATCGATACATGGTGGACATTCCACCCATACGCACTAAACGTTTTGAGAACACTTTTATTATGCGTACAGTTAAGGAGTGGAATTCCCTGCCGGAGTCTGTGTTTCCCGACAGCTACAATCTGGGGGTCTTTAAGTCAAGAGTGAATAGGTTATTTCTAGGCAAGCGTGTTTCATCGTCGACCACATCATCGATTACCATCAGGTGAGATAGTGGTCAAGCGCGAGCCTATTGGATATAAAAAAAAACCCTCCTTCGGCAGTTGAGTAATTAAACCACAAACGTGAATATTGTCTTGGGAGACTTGTATCTACTTACTTATTGATACTAAACTGTAAAGAATATGTATCATCATCAGCCTTATAATGTTCCCACTGCTGGGACACATACTAGGGCATGTAATATCGGAAGTTTTCAATACCGATATTGATTTCTGATATTAGATCTCAATGTCGGAATACCGATAATAATATCGGAATTGCGCACTTTTGTTAAATATCACAATTTTTTTTGTTAATTGCACAAATTTGGTATAAGGTTGGAAAGAATACATTAAAAAAACACGTTTATGCCGCGACATATTGGGATTTTTTATTGTGTCTCTCTCTAATCACCAATGACTGAGTAATCCGGCGTTTATTTACCTAAACTAGACATTTGTTCTAGTGGTGGTTAATATAACGTAAAGCAACTTTAAGCCGCGTGCTTATTATACATAACATAAAGCAGTCGCTATCGTGGCACTCACTTGGCGCTATGCGCTATTTGCTTTATTCGTTATAATGCAAGACCGCGCGAATCGCGCGCAACGCATAAACATAAATAAAGCATGAAGCGGCCAGCCGTCGCGTGCTAGCTGCTTTATTTACGTTTTTGCGTTGCTGATTGTTATCGGTCGCACGCGTAATTTGCAATCCCGCGCGGCTCACGTAATATACCTACGCTATTTTGCTTCATGCTTTTTAGTTTAAACAGTGATAGGACACTTAATATTGACTTAGTATAATTGTGTAAGTAAGGACGATTAATTAAGAGATTATGTTGTTGTTTAATGTTATTTTTTTTGTTTGTGTATAGTGGACGAAAATGTCTAAAAGAAATAGTGAGTTACTGAAACGGTGAACTTAAAGTAAAATAGAACTAAAAGTACGAAGGAAAGTTCGTTGTTTATTTTACTGCTCCATTTTATCGTAATAAATTCATAAAAGCAATGTAATATTTTAAGCATGCTGTCTCTCCAACGAGTCCAACGCTAGGGTAGGAGCTGCGAGTTAGCAGTCCCGCCCGAGCGTTATAAAAAAGCTCGTTATAATAAAGCGTGTAAAATAACGCGCTTGAAATATAAAGCTTATAGCATTAAGCAAGTTATTGTTATATAGCAACTTTGAACACTACTAATTTGTTCCCAAGAAAGAATATATTAAGTCATGTCTTTCTGAAAAAGGATAATGCAAAAAAGTCCAGAAAGCGATAAAATGTTTATCGATGAATCTGAAAGTAGTCCCGATAAGTGAAGTGAGTAATAATGATTTATAAATCCAGTATAAGATCGGTCAATGTGGCAACGCCTCCTTGGGGAGGCCTATGTTCAGTAGTGGATGTCTGTTGACTGAAATGATGATGATAATGTAGTCAAGTAGTGGAAGTTGATTTATACAACAGATTATTGATCGGATAGACTAATTTGTTGTATTCAATACAAGCAGAAGACTGAAAAATATTAAGTTTTATTTATTGAGGTTTCCAAACCCGTAACACATTGTAAATTTGAAATAAAGGCTACTCGTTCCGAAACAGTCCTCTCAAAAGTATGAAAAACTTTCATAGCATTCATAATCATCATTGTCATCGTCATTTCAAAGACGTCCACTTCTGAACATAAACCTTCCCCAAGTGTCGTCACATCAGCCGATCCCGTGCGTCTCAAATCCTGTTGATTCCCGTAACCAAAGCATTAATCAATGAAAATATAATTGTTATAACGGGATGTATGAAACAGTGTATTTACTTGTATTCTTAAAGGTTACAATTTTATATAATCTCGGGTCTGTAAATACGGAATTAATCAAGGCATATATTATTTTTACATAAGGTGAAGTTTAAGTAAATAAGCCCCGATTAGTAAACAGATTATTCGAAAACTGCTAATCACCATAGTCAACGGGCTTAACTGTGCTTTCTCCCTCAACGCTTCACAAGGAGTTAAAATAAATATTCTTTCTGATTCCGATATTGTTTCACTCAGTATCGGAATTGAAATATAGGTAATTTCGTACCGAGATTCCGATATTACGATAGCCCGAGATTCCGATATTCATGCCCTAACACATACATCCTCTCTGTGAGAGAGGTAATGGGCTTTAATCCACCACGCGGGCCCAATGCGGATTGGTGACTGTCACATGTCTTCGAATATTTGGTTCTAGGACACGCCGGTTTCCTCACGATGTTTTCCTTCAGCGTGTTAGAGCAGTGTTGATGAAATAATTTACACAAAGTAAAGCGCCTGCCTGGGGTCTAACTCACGACCTACGACACGTAAGTCGGGTCCGTTACCACTGGGCCACCACTGCTCTCGAATATGTTTATATGTGACAAAAATAATGTCAATAATTGGCGCTAACATTTCATCCGGCGCCCCTATTGCCCTGGCGCCGGTGTATGCCGCTCACTTCGCCCCCAGGGGCTGCTCGGCTCTGGGCAACAGTTTTTTAACAGTAATGACAAGCATCTAAGAAGCGTAGTGACTAGGAAACTAGGACCAACTAAGGCATTTCAATCTGTTATACCTAATTAATTGACAGGTTTTGGGTTTATCACTATCTCATCTGAGGATTGTGATTAGAATAAGCAAGCATGTAATTATTTCACTCATATTCATGAAATTTTGACTTGAAGTTACTTAGCTCCTGTCCATTTTCTTAATGCAATCGCACGCGATGCAATGTTGCTTGCTTTTTGAAGAAGTAAAATAAATTTTTATTTAGTTCTGATGTCTTAATATTTCGGTAAAAAGGTCTGGTGTCTCTACTGGATATCAATTTTATTCACAGGCTTTTTTCTATTCTATTCTTTGTTTTCTTTCATGACACCAAGTCTTACCAAACTGGCTAATATTTCGAAAAAAGAACAACGTCCCGATATCCCGCGCAAAAAGAAAACATAAGTGGCCTCGTTGAGGCAAAGGAAACAACAAAATAGATCTCACTTACAAAGATCGACACACAAGTCGTCAGAGGGCGACACTTTAACAGGAAGACAGTCCTCACTAGAGTGGATATCAGGAGGCTATAAGTGTGCTTCCGGCGAGAGCCCGCGTCAAAGCGCCCGCCGGATGTGTCAATTTGAAGGCGGCGCCATCTTGGAATCTCGTTGACTTCGAGATGTGTGGGATTTGGAATCTACTTCTAAGGAACTTGACCTAGATTTTGGGGACACTGTTAAATATTTTATGAGTAAAATTTATAAAAATAAACTGTACCATCTTCTACGAAATTTTGAAATAATTGGTAGCTACGTAGTTCATCCTATTGGATATTTTATAATGCTTTATTATGATTAGGTAGGTTTCTGAACATGATTAATAGCTCAATAGACACCGATAACCCAAACATAACCCAAGTAAGTATTTTGCATCCATTACTCTATTATTACATCGATATACAAAGCTATTTATATTATATCAACCTGTCAATACAAACCAATAATAGACAATACAGACCATCATTGCTTATTGTTCAAGAGAACACCACTATCTATTCGATAATTGAATAATCGATTTACTTAATAGTCTATGCACGAGTTATCGCCATTAAACCTCATTCACTAATGAAGTGTGCGACCATTTATCACCGGGAGGTGGCCGCACTGAATTTGTTGGTTCCCGAGCATTTGTCCGCGAATATTGTGACAGGGGTATGACAAGCAAACTAATTACTTATCCGAATCTTTACACACTGTGTCCGTTTTAAATTTTAAGTTTGATGTGCCTTGATGCTTATTGAGTGTAATAATTGTATTGATCAAATATATGCACTACTGCAGGCTATTAGCCTGGGATCTATTCGAATAGAGAACATTAAAATACACACAAAAAAACGAAATTATTGTCGATAAATTCTCTATATTCTGTGGTGAATAATTATTTATTAACCACACTTTCTGAGATAGTTAAGTCCCGTTATATTGGGTTTGATCGACTGCTAAGGCGGGTATAATCTAAGAAGATCCCTACAAGATGCTTGGTTTGAATCTGCTACCTTGTTTTACGGTGCTGCTTTGGTCAGAGGCATTTCGATATTGGGTTCAGAAACACTAATTAATAATAATAATTATATTTAGGTACATATAAGCTGACAATGTCAAGCTCTTGTTTGGAGCCTACTGTCCTAAATTCAATCAAAGTGCTTTCTGCATTATACTTAGGTATGCCTATCTACTTATTTACTATGTAAATACTTTGATATTCATACATTTTCATTCAACACATAAATTTGTGTCAGATGCCAACTACAAAAAACAATAAAACCATATTCACAGTCACAAAAGCGTGAGATCAAAAGTCCTTAAAACAGTCAAAAGCAATAAAAAGTTACGCAAATAAAGATACTCGAGCGAAGTTTGGAGTAATCTTTTTCTGCACGTACCTACTAATATTCAGTGGAGCGAAGTTTTATTTAATTTTTTACGTGACTTCCTTACAGCACCTTGGAGTTTCAGGCTTTTGAATAAAGTACGGGGTTCATGTGAAGGTTAATGCTTTTTAATTTACCTTTTGAGTTTTAATTCATTAAGAAGTTTATAAAGTACGTCTATCTCCATCACCATTGTTTCAGCCGAAAGACAGCCAGTGTTGGACATAGGTTTACCCCAACCGTCGCACATCGACTGGTCCTAATTAATGTTTTGTCATTGTATATAGTTAGGATCTCATCAGAATTGTGAACTCACATTCACTGCAATCAAGGGCATTTTCTCTTGCAGAGAAGAAAGGAGTAAAACTAATCAGTCGACCATATATACAACGTCTCCTTCCGAAGTTATTCTTTGCCGCTTGCAGGTATATGGCTGGGTAGTGGTGTCTTCCCAGCCAAACCTGTTTTTGAGTTAGGTACTTATATAATACAAAAGCAGTTATGTAGCCCTGGTATCAAATAAATCATAACTTACTCACAGCAGTTTTATTTAACCTCCAGGAAAACAGTATTTTTTCGATAGTAACAATAAAACATCTTAACGAAGACATGCTGGTCTCCTCCAAAAGCTTTCCACCAATAAATAAGTATTTTGATATAAATTTCCGTATATTTCCACGCCATGTAATGTGCGTGGAAACGCAAGCATCGCCTATACCCGTATATCACGTCGACTCGGTTCACACATGAAATGTTTTACAATTTACTTCACGCGATAATGTATGGATCGTATCGCTGTACATGTAGTACAGACAGGGACACACTTAGGAAAATTCTGCAGAGGTTCTCAAGTGAAAGTATGTTTATCAAAGATGGCATGAACGGCAGCAATCAATACGTTAAGAGAAAACTGTTTTTTAATATCTCTAATTGCATGCATATTTTACCCTGGCCATATTTTGGCCCATACATTGAGGCAAAGGCTTATCTGCAGCCTAATTGCGTAAGTGAATTCGGCAAGGAAACAGTTTGGAACCTTCACAAAAACGAATTTACGTAATGCATATTACTCTCTGAAAAGGAAACAAGATGAATCTTTCCATGACCAATATTATGACGTAGAATTATTATTTGATTGTAAAGAATAATTGTTTTTCAGTTTTAAGGAACAATTATACATTTTTAATTAAAAGAATTGGAAGACCATTAGTTGTAAGTAAAACAAAAATAAATTATGTCCTAATTATTTGGAAATAAATCATCAGGAGGATGATCGTATTCTTTCCAAATTGGTTTCGCAATACCGAAAATGTTGAAAGAAATGATTCTAACTCTTTGAAGGTTCCAAACTGTTTCCTTTGCCGAATTCACTTACGCAATTCGGCTGCTGGCTACCAAAAACCCTTGCAAAGGTGAGAAGGTACTTCACGCCGGAACATCTCCTCAATTTGTATCAAGTGCAAGTTCCAGAATGCATTGAGTACTGTTCTCATCTCTGGGACAGATCTACCAAATACCAGCTTGATGCACTAGAGTCGATCGAAAACCGGGCTAAGAGGCTCATTGGCAATGAGGCACTGGTCAAGTCAAAGAGTTGCTAGCTTGTCGGTTTTTTATCGGTTACATTTCGGGGAGTGTGCGTTGGAATTGCACGAGCTAATTCCACCTAGCCCGTTTCATACATGGTGGACATCCCACCCATACGCATGAAACGTTTTGGGAACACTTTTATTATGCGTACAGCTAAGAAGTGGAATTCTCTGCCGGAGTCTGTGTTTCCCAACAGCTTAAATCTAGGGGTCTTTAAGTCAAGAGTGAATAGGTTATTTCTAGGTCACCGTCGACCATACCATCGCTTACTATTAGATGATGAAACAGTGATCAAGTACTAAGTCTACAGAATATTAAAAAAAACCTTTAAAGACATTAAAGACTCAGAAGCTGTTGAAATTACGAGCACATAGAGAAACATAATCAGGGGAAAAGTTCTGATACCATGATCTGATCACTCCCTTCAGCATCGGGGGATCGACGCAAGGAAGAGGAGGTACCTATAACTGCATTATCGATAATATCTAGGCTCTTAGCTAAAAGGTCATAATTCAAAGTCAGAGACAAATAGGTAAGTATTTTAGATTCTGATAATGTATTTTCGTAAGTACATTTTGATAGTAAGTAAGATCTTATCGCTTTAATGTCCAGATTCCATTTAAGATTACTTCTGAATGTCAATGTGAACATAATTTTGCAGTAAATTTCTTGAGGATTATGTATAGTTAGGTATGTTCAGTAAAGTTTGAATCTTTTTGTGTATACAGCAAATTCTTCTCCTCCTCTTTTAGATTTTAAAATGGTTTTTTCTGTCGCACAGTCTAAAAAAAGGAAAAACATTAATCGACACGAAAAGCTATATCTAAAATAAATTCTTTTTTTGTAGACCATTAAATAAAAAAAACAAACCGTTAAAAGGTTCCTAAGTAATGGACAAATCGTGTTTTAATAGGGAAAAAAATAAATGTATTACCCATAGTTTTGCCGAGCGGCAAATAATTTTTCCCTTTTTCTTTACGCACTTTTCTTTTATTTTTCCTGTAAAACTTTGCTAAGCTTTCAGAGCCCAATTTAATTGCTAGCTCGAATTTGTTGAGTCGATTCCTTAGTTTTTTGTTCGTTAAAATAATACGCGCCCATGTTTTGTGCGTACGGGTTGCAATTTGTAGTGATGCGTTGTCTAAATAACTGAATAAAGACTGATTGAATTATTATTTTATAATTATTGATTTTTATTTTCTTGTCAGATATTTCTTTTTTTTTTTTAGATGGGTTTGCTCTTGACTCTAGTCTAAGTCATAGGTGACAGAGACAGAGTCGACGATGGAGTGAGCTTACCCAGAAGGAGCCTGTTTATTCAATTATTACTATAGAAACTTCAATTTTAATAGACTCCGAGGTGCTGCTACTGAGAGATGCACATTTTGCACTACCCGGGCATCGAACTCGGGTACCCGCGCCAACATAGCACAGTCTCATTTGATTTTGAGACGAAACACCAGCTGGATAGTAATTTATACAATACTTATTTAATTTAATTTATCCATTTCATTTTAATACATTATTATAATACTAAACTTAAATGGTAACTACAGCGCATAGATGCAAAACGGCAAAATATGCAAGCAAAATAAATAACAACACAAAAAAACACAGTTAACTTAAAATACGACCTTCGTCGTCAGTAACTCACGAAAATATTTTCCAAGACATCTCCAATGGTAAAGCAGAAATGGCATCCCGCCTCGTTTCTTTGTAAAATGTTTTATCGCCAAAAACGAAAATACCACTGCCATACATTGTCAACAAGTTACGAATTTATTATGAGAAAATGTGGGTAATTTCGAAAATTAAATTAACGTGTAGGTATTTTTCGATCAAAATAAAAGTTCGGTTTTGTGTGCCGTAGACCGTATAATATGCGTCTACCTAGTACCTCCACAGTGGCTCAAGTTGGCCACGATATAGTGTGCCCGGTATATTTTGGGGCAGAAGCTTCTTATTTCTGAAAGTGAAGTTCTCTTTCAGGCATCATGAAAACAAACATGCAACATAATGTCATTATGTTGTTAATTGGTTTCATCTTGGTGGACAATAAAGTACATACCTATAACTAATTATGTGAATAAATAAATAAGTGCTCAATGAAATTTTTGTCAAGTCTCTATAAACATAGAGATAGATATTTATTTTGGTTGGATTACAATAGTTTGATTACAATCTTTCCGCTTATAAACTGTAGAGTTAACGGGTAAATCTAAATATAAAGAGTTAACAGGTAAATATCTTAATATATACAGAATTTATTGAATAATATGTATTTCATTAGATACCTGAAACAAATGTAGCAATGGATTCAAATCAAATAGTTATTTAATTCTGCAGATCTTATTATTATTATTATTCATGACCATTCACACGTTTTTCAGTCGGATACATTGCATACTAAAGCATGTTAAAACCCATCTATGTAAGATACCCATCTTTAGTATGAAACAAATTTAACATTCTTTAGTATGAAATGCGGATGTAACAGATTCTAATGTTTTTTGGAGTACCTATTTGGCAGCAAATTGTATTGTACCTTCCCAGTTGCGTAAACATTTGAGACACAAAAGTAAATTTTATATCACAATATCCACTAGAAATCAATTTGCAATAGTACATTGTGTATTAAGGGCGGTAGGTAAGGAATTACGATCGAGACTCTAGTAGAAGCCCGAAGTCGAAGACTGAGGCTGAGGGCTTTCTGAGTCGAGGTTCATAATTCCCGTACCGCCCGTGATACACACAATGTTTTTCATCACATTTGCGAGTAATAATTATGAATTTAATACACAAGTCAGCACAGCTGTTATTACGAAATACGTGAACTTTTTTTTAAGCGGTTGGCGAATTTTTGCCCACACCACAGATTATACAGTATTTCGTTCAGAAACTTTAAGGGCAAATACTTACGTAGGTATACAGCCATGACGGAGTGTAAAAAGAATTAAATAATTTCGACGTTTTCATACTATAAATATTAAAATCGATTATTAAGAACATTAGTAGAGTATTTAAGTAACATGTAGCGAGATTGCAAAGAAATTCTTGTTTAGATAACATTTTAAGACAATTTTTCAATAGCGTGTAAACTCCTTGCTTGAACTTGCATGACCTGTGTGCTGTACCATAAATTAAAATAATTTTACTTACCGCCCTAGGGTTTCATGACAAAAAGAAAGCCCGAGGGTTTTATATGGGGCATTACGGCCAAGTTATCCTGTATGTTTAGATACTTTTTACGTGCAAGTGTGATGAAAATAATATTAAAATCCGCTGAACTTCACTCGAAAAAAGCCCGCCGAAAACTCCATTCTGCAGATCTGCTTAGCAGGGTTGCTATCACCAAAAATAATTATAAAATGATAGATAATGGAAATAAGTGAAAATCATAAATCCTTATTCACTTTTTAACAAAAGTGGTTAAGGACTCACTTTTGTTAAAAAGTGATGAAATTACAATAATGAATTATTTATATTTTTTCTTTTCTTAGTTTTTGAATACATCAAAATCTAAAAGTTCTTTTATTATCCCTTGGTATTTATCTTGCGCGACCAGGAACGACGTGGTGCCTTTCGCCAACAGTTTTCCTTGCTCGTTGTGGAAATACGTTTCTACCACGGAAGAATTACCGGTTTTCAATGATTTTGTGACCACATTTATTTTGTCGCCATCACCAGCTAAACCGACATAACTGTTGAAAAAAAAATATATGCATGAAAATAATCTTAGCTAGTAATATAAACAGGTAAAATTTTATGTTTTCCCTTGTTTGCTATGGGTATTCTCAGGCAGTACTAATCGGATTGCGAAATCCACTGATAGAAAGCTCCTTAGTGAATTTTAACCCAAAAGATTTTATCCGTTTCTGCGAGATTCCTCAGAATCCGTTTCAGTTATTGTACCCTGACCAAAAAATCAGCGTGAGATATGAATTAGCATTCCTATTGGCTTAGCGGCACTGGTGGCGCATGAATTACAGTAGTGAATACGCCCAGATTTTAGAATAAAATCTTTATAAAATCGAATATTGGTCTTTTGAAAATAAAAATCTACCAAAATGTTCGTTATCAAATTGTCTATCCATTAGTGTTAGTACAAAAAAATATTAATGAACACTTTACGAGGAGATTCATACTATCAATCATTATTTCTCATTTTTATGGTTTTGTTGGAAGGAGATTAGTGAAACATATACAACATTTGAAAAAAAAAGAAATCTACAATTTCGGAATCAATAACATGTAGAAATTTAATGTATTTTTATTAGTTGATATTTCATTTTAAATAACGAGTAGATAGCTCCTAAAAACTGCACGAAAAACGGCTAGCGCGGCGTTTTGCTCGGGGTAGCGCCTTAATAAAAACTTGCGTTTTTAATTTGTTTTATACAAGAACTCTTCAAACAAGGAATGATGAAATACACCTACTTCACATTCATGCTGGTGGTCCAAGACAATCTGCCGTCAGTGTTACTAACTAGTGTGTAAAAGGACAGTACGTCGACCGCAGATGCAATGAAACCTCCATGCAGTGAGCCTCCCATGTTGCACATAGTCTTGTCCACTGTAAACATGCCTCGAAATGCTCCATTTGAAACTGGTTCCAATTTTACCTGTAAATATAATAATGGTTATGGATGAATCTCATTCACAAAATCAAAGACTCATCGATTTTGTGTGTTGGGATTTCCATTTTGCAGTTACAAAACACTACAAAGTGAAAAATAACTTTTGTTTCGAAAGTCGGTGTTCGTTTTGTCTCTTCTTTTTTGACACAGACTTCCGAAATTGAAGAACACATTGTAGCGTTTTTATTTGGAAGTCGGTTTTATTATTTTATGTGAAGAAGTTCTTATTTTAGACTATTTAGTTGTGATACATAATAATCTATAATGCCCCCAGTTATGCCAGAACATGAAACTTGAACACAACCGGTGCACTTAGAGTGTACCAGGGTGAACTTTACACATCTGCGTACCCCTTTAGAGCGTATTGTCATGATGTTATGTTATGAAATGGTGTAAACAATAAAAATACGTGCGATTACAGCAATCACAAGAGATTTGCCGTCATTTATTTAAGAGTTCTGTTTTATATCTCCAAAATTCTTTTTCAGATATTGATCTTTAATTGGGACTACATGAGAAGTAACAGTTTAAAAAAAAACATCAGAATCGGTTCACCTAAAAATAGGAAAGCAGTAAGTTTAACTCATTAAGTATGGCTATAAAAAAAAACACCAGTTTTGCCACAGAATACCTAAATAAGTTTTGCTGTGTACAACGATGTTAGGTAGTTATACTCCAGCCATTCTGAAGATACAATGTTTACTAACAAAGAGCATTTTTTTTAAGGCTACCCTCTATTCAAGAATCTAACGAATTGGATATAGAATGTTGTATATGCTCTTGAACTTCGATTTAACTGAGTACTAGTACAAATGAAAGATAGTTCTAGAACATAAAATATCCAAGGTCATAGGACTAGAAGATAAGATTAGACAGACCTAAAATCTCGTTCATCTTCATATTATGACGTTTATACCCGTTTTTATTTACACTAGGCAATACATAAATATATGCCTAAACAGAAACGCACTTCTGAAGCTAAGCTAGCTAAGCGTTGAAAATACAACAGTGTCATAGGCATTTAGGCGTTACCTTGTGTTTGCCAGAATTACTCAAAATTTTCAATACCTATTAATTTTTGTTCCTGCATGTAGGTATGTGATGCTGGTGAAGTTATTTTTAAGTACCTAACTGTAATTGCCATAATAGACAGTCTAGACACAATTATCTTTACATAATTTACCTGTAAATAGTACCTGCATTTAAAAAATGAAAAATATTACATACATTATGTACCTATCCTGACCTACGAAATATATTTCCGTCTTATTTAGTTTGTTTCTTTTACTCTTATCATGCATAAATTAATACTTTATAAATGCATCATGCACTGCTGCACAAAGTACATAAGCGGCGGCGCGCCGCAGACAGAGAGCCCACTACGAACAAAGCGTCATTTTGAACACACCATCGACCACATAGCAACTGGTGGCTATGTGGTCGATGGAACACACACATTGACATTGCGATTTTACAGGGAATATTGGGCAATAACGGACCGAGCTCAGTCGCGGCTGTCACGAGTGCTTTGTGCGGGCCTTTGTCACGTCTATTTTTATGTTTTAAAGATCATTATTTTTTTCAAGATGACAAGTTAGAAATTCAATATCTAGGAAAATAACTAATAAATAATTGTAAGTCCATAGACGAAATTGGAACGGCTATGAAACTTGTCATAATAAATTAATAATATGGCTTTTGGTTTAAGTCATCGAGCTCACAAATATGTTTCCTCTGACTGTACAGTTTCTTCTTGTTTACGTCTTTTAAGTTCGCTTCTTAAGGGCGCGGCGAACGAAGCTCGCAAATGCAATTCGGGGCGAGCGAAAAATTCGTTTGGAGTATTGCTATCTCTGTTTGCACGCACACGCGGTGCGCCGTACGTAGGCATGTGTGTGTGAGCAGATAGATATCGCTACCTAATCATCCTATCGACTCGAAAGCCGGCCGACGCGAATGGCGCCCGCGTTCTTTTGTCTTTTTACCCGGCTGCAAGGAAAGGGTTATGTTTTTCGCGAGTATCTTGTATGTGTGTATGTTTGTATGTATGTAATATTCTTTATTACCTCATATCTTCCAAACCGCTAGATGGATTTTTATAATTAATACATCGTTAGATAGGGCTTGGCCGGCCAAGTATTCTTAGATAAGTGACGTTAAAAATGAACAAAAATGGCGGCTTTTGTGCGCCATATTGGGGGCGACTCAATTTTTTTTTTCTTCGAAACCCATAGAGTGGGGTATCAAAATGAAGGATTTTTAAAGGTGATTACAAAAATATATACCACTTATATTCTTTAATGCGATTTGAAAAAAAAAATAGGTAAGTAGAAAGTTGTAAATAAAAAAAGTTAATTTAAAAATCAAAAACCCGACTGCGTACTAAAAAGATGTAAACAAGTAGAAAATCATGCTCTGCAGTCGGAGGATACATATTCGCGAGCTGGCTGACCACCTGATCCTCCGACTGCACAGCATGATTTTCTACTTGTTTACATCTTTTTAGTTCGCAGTCGGGTTTTTGATTTTAAATTAACTTTTTTTATTTATGTAGGTATTCCTTCTACTTATCAAATATGTTTTGTTATAATAAATAATGAATGCAAGTAATATATTACAAGTAAAAGACAAATATTCCAATAATGTATGCCTATTTACGCATATAAGTTGGTACAGATAAATAACAGCGCTCTGAGCTAAGAATATTGAAAATAAAAACAAGGATTTTGAATAAAAAAAATATTATTTTGTCATGTTCTTACTTTATTCATCTGTTTAAAAAATATAAATCGAAACTTGATAAAGTCGTGTAGGGTGACCATAATTATATTATCGACTGAACGAAAAACAAAATACAATAATGGTAATCAGAAAACATAGTGTCAAAGATCCACACTAAACACGCTTATTTTCTTTCTGTCTAGTGTTTCTTTCTGAAAACTGATGGCCACAGGCGTTTTTTCCTTGATCGTCGTAGCTCTGAAAATATTTTTGCAGTTTATTATGAAGTCGATTAGCCAGCCAGTTACCAAAGTTTATTAGATCCTCTCCAGGGTAAGGTTCACCGAAGTCCAGATAAAAAAGAATAATTAAATAAACTAGAACGAATTTGGATTTTAAGTTTTTTGTAACAGGAATTTTACAAAAAAGTCCAGCAAAAACTGGACGGAGGGCATAAAACCACCAGTCACCCTACCCTGGGTGAGCCGTAACGTCACAGTAAGTATAGAGGAGCAATGTAGGTAAGACTTAGCGGTGTCCTTGAGATAATAACCTACGCCCGCTTTATCTCATGACATGAATAAACAAATAAAAAAAAACAAAGCTTCGTAAGTTGATGGATAGGTAGGTAGGTAAATACTAATTTATACAAAACTAGCTGTCCCCCGCGGCTTCGCTCCCGTCAACTGGCTACCTAACCTAATCTACATATCTACCTACCTACCCTACCCTATCTACATACCTAATCTATACTACATACATGATCGTACGCAACGCACGCAACAAAAGCTCTCAAAAAGGAATATTTTGCCCGTTTTTGCAACATTTTTCATTTATGCTCCGCTCCTACTGGTTGTAACGTGAAGTTATAACTTATAGCCTTCCTCAATAAATGGACTATCCAACGCAAAAATATTTTTTCAATTCCAACCAGTAGTTCCTGAGATTAGTGCGTTCAAACAAACAAACAAACTCTTCAGCTTGATAATATTAGAATAGATATACTAAGGTACCTATTAATTTAACTTATTGTATTATGTCATTGGGAAATAGGTACTTCCTGTGAGAAACATCCCAACGTTCGGAGTCCATGTCGGCAACCGAACCATATAGTAAATAATAACAAAGTCCGTAAACAACGCAAAGTTCGTAAAAAAGTAGATTACTCAATACCAAAGTTCAAATCACAAGGCAAATCTAAATCCAAGTTCAAAGCATTATTCAATAGTGTCAGAAATATTAAAATAAGTACAATTTATAAAATAAATAAACGCGCACATAAAGCATAGTAAAGTAATCATCTAATAATGACAACAAACAATCCACAGAACAGTAGAACAAAAAACAGTGAAACACACCCGAAGTACACCCGAAGTGCCCCGAACAAACCCCACGCCGTACGAACGATACACAACCGTGAGCAGTGCGACCACGCACACATTGACATTTGCTTGACGCGACAGCAATACTAGCTATTGGAAATGTGTGATTAATTTGATGTGTTCCGTAATACCAAAAATTATGAATGAAAACTAATTGTTTTTAAAAATTTTTGTTCGATGATTAGTAATTTGATAATATGAGCTATGTTCCTGCTACGAGATTAATAAAGATATTGTTTTTTATAATACAGAAATATCAAAAAGAAAACATGTCATTTACGCTGTAAAAATATACAAAATGGAATTCGCTAAAACTTCATTTTAGGTAAGTATTTAGAAAAAAAGAAGACGTAGGGACCTAGATAAATACTGTCTTAATCCGAATATTATCATAATATGGTGGCAATATGCTAAAATCACAAATGATTTTGGTATTATGTTTGTATGGAAAATTGATGCTTCGCCGCGCTCTTAAGCAGTCGGGTTTTTGGATATTATTAACTTTTTTTTTCACATTTATATTTTTGTCGAGCTTGGTTGTTTCACATTTTAATGTTTTTAGTGGGATCATTATTACACCATTTTTACGTCTTGTTACCATTCAATCCTCGTCGTATGTGCAGTCGTGATTATTAATAGATATTTGATGCTTTGTCTACCCTCTAAGGCATGAAAGCATGATTTGATGTATGTTTAGACGAATCGATGTATTTATGTTTATAACTTAAACAACCTACTGTATTTTAAAATTCGGAATCAATATAGTAGCAACCCTAGCGAATCAGTCAAGTTTAGCTGTCAATTTTCGAAACGGCGGGAGTGGCCATAGACCTAATAAATAGTATGGACTCGAAATACCTACAAAAAAAACGTGCCTACCTAAACCTTAAAATGGCTGCCGATGCTATGGTTGTGTTAATCACGGAACACACACACACATTAATAATACAAAAATTAAACAACCATTTGACAGCAGGACTACCACGAACACAACCAAAAACGGCAACTAATATGGCGAATATGGCACGTACTGACAGCTGTCACTAAGTCATAACAAAATGTTGCCATAATGAGCAACAACTGAAATATTGTTGTCTCTTTTGTCAAATACGATTACCTACTACATTCGAAGAAATGAGACAAAATGATGTTTCACATATTCTGTATCGTATTTCACTCATATTTGTATAAGGTAATGTATTTATAGAATAATGGGGCGCCATGTATTTCCTAGCTCAATGGGAGTGGCCCTTCTGTATACTTTCTATTTTGTGACTGCTGGGACAACTGCCTCCTCTGTGTGAGAGAGATAATGGGCCCACGCGAGCCCAGTGCGGGTTGGTAGATATCACATGTCTTCGAATTTTTAATTCTTGGACATTCCGGTTTCCTTAAGCGTTTTTAGAGCAGTGGTGATGAAATAACTTACACAAAGTAAATCACCTGCCTGGGTTCGAACCTACGACACGTAAATAGGGTTCGTTACCATTGCCGTTTTATAAATTACATCATAGTAAGCATCAGTGTCATTATATCTCATTATATCTCAAATCAGCAAAGTGATCAAATACAATCTCATCAGATCAAAACGTTACGATTCTTACGAATTTACGATGTCCGTCGTTTTATGATAAGGATACATTGAACAACCTTTAACATTGCCAATCATAGTATTTTTTCATACCTTGCCCACACTAGGAATTTCTTCCTGTATCGTGGGTGAGTTTACAAACATATAAACTCACTTACACAAGACACCCAGATCCGGAACAATTATCTGTAGGCCATACATATTTGTTCCGTGCTGGAATCGAACCTGCGACACGCAGCGCAGTAGCCTTTCGCTCAACCACTACGCCAACCGTGTCGTGTTTATGTAGGTATCCTTCGACGTTCAGTTTTTCAAGTTTATTGTCATTAAATCTGTATCTAATGAGATTTTGTTATAAGGTCGCACGCGATTGATAAGAGTGAGTCAAAGGGCAAATCTTGACTGACTCCATAGGCGGATCCAGAGGGGGGCAAGGATGCCAGTGCCCCCTCCCCCTGAATCCAGACGGCTCAAATAAAACTATGAGCTGAAACTTGGGGCGACCTACTATACCACGTTGATTACATTTGTTTGTTTTTAACCGACTTTCCAAAAAGGAGAAGCTTATCAATTCGACTGTATTTTTTTATGTGTCTTCTTCAAACTGTTTAGTTACTAGGTGAACCGATTTTAATGATTTGTTTTTTTTTTAATTTGAAAACTGGTGCTTTGGTACCAACTGTATTTCGTTTTTATTAGACACCGACTTCAGAAAAGAAGTTATTTTTCGTTTTGTAGTGTTCTGCTTTAGAATTCGGTTTTAATTTTTTGTTAAAAAGTTTTTATTTTCTCTTTTTAGTGGTGCCTAATGGACAAGTTCTATAGTAGGTATAATGCCCCCAGTGATACCAGAATAGATTACCCAAATAACATGTAACTTGAACATAGCCGGTAAAATGAGAGTGTACACATCAGTACACCAGTACACATCTCCGTATTATTTGCTCATTTCTCGTGTCGCCTGTCCAGGTTACAAATATATATCTTTTCTTTCTTTCTTTCTTTTTTATCCGTTTAGAGCATACTTGCGTGGTGTTATGTTATGAAATGGTGTAAACAATTAACAGACATGCGATTGCAGCAATCCCGAGAGATTTGCAGAAATTTATTGAAGAGTTCTGTTGTATTTTTTTTTATTAGCTCGCCATTGACCACTATCTCACCTGTATATCTCTGATGTTCTTCATCAGATCTTTACCAGATTTAAAAGAAAGAAGAAGTTTATTCCGAAACGGTCCCACCATTTCGGAATAAACTTCTTTCGAACAAAAACGAATTTTGCAAAACCGTTTATATATGACGGAGTTATGCCCGAACATACATTAAAAAAATATATATAAACATCCGAATTGAGACCCTCCTCCTTATTGGGCAGTCGGTTAAAAATACTCAATTATCAAAATATTTAAATAGAATTTTATGAATTTGCCGCGTTTTCTCAGGTCACGCTTTCGTTTTCCAGACGAATCACCCTCGATACGACGGTAAAAAAAGAATCCCACACCCTCTTTTTTAACATAATTATACATACGTCACGTTTTTTTTTGCATATATCAAAAAATCGATGCACCATCACATCATCTGTCATCAAAATTGGCTCATGAGTTTAGACGCTGCGATGGAATATATTAAAATTCATACAAACATAGACTGACAAATTAATAATCCTTCCTTTTGGTTTTGCCACAGTCAATGTTAGTTTTTTTTATTGTAGGTAGTACAAAGATAAATACGTACGTACTATAAAAATAAAACAAAACAATACCTTGCTGAGAACCGTGCCATAATCAAAAGTAGTCTTCTTTGTTAGGAGATCCATTGCCTTTAGAAGACGAGCAGCTCTACCACTGGATGCCATAATTTTGTTAGCACTAACAGAGTACGGAGACTGTAAACCGTTTCCGTTTTCGCGCTCTTTTATATTTTACAAATCGAAGATAATGGTGTTGCTACTGTTTTAGGAATTTTAAAACTTATTGTAGTGAGATTAAGCAAATAATTATAATAATAGAAGAAACTATATACAGATATAAAAAGAAAAAAAAATAGAGATCAAAACAATCATTTCAGTTAAATTCTGTTTGGCCAATGAAAAGAACGCGAATTATTTTAACTGTTTTGGTAGTATTGATTACTAGTAGAATTTATGAGGCCACAGTCTGGCAACTCAGGCTGGATCAACAAGCGAGCGGTCTGTGTCGGGTTGTTCGCAAAATTACAAAAATATAATTTTCAAGTAGTTTCCCGCGTTTTGTTTTAATCTCAACGTTTGTTAGTTTCAGTTATTCCATTGTGTTATTTCTATACTTATTTATCTACTCAGAAATGTTCGGAGTTTCAACGTAATCTAAGTGACAGATGTTACGGTGTTAACTCGCGCCACTTTTGGATCAATTACGTGTTTTTCATTGATTATAATATGGAAGAAAGCAAAGATACCATCGTTGAAATGGAGTGTAACCTACCAGAGTCAGGTAACGGTAGTATTCATTTAGTAATTGCCTATTATTTTCACACTCATGTTTGACGTTCGTTCGTATGATCCGACCAAAATTAAGATGTCATCTTGTAACTTTCATTCCTATAAGAATTATCTTATATTTTCTCAGTTTACTAACGGATGAAATTGAAATTTATATGCCAATATTACTTGTTTGATAGGATCTCTTAATCTGCATCCGAGGATGAATAAAAAAATATTAAAACTGTGAAGATTAACGAAATTATTACATGCCCAAGTAGCGACCCATTTTTTTGGTCGGGTTATAATCCAAACATCAATAAGGTTTTGTATCTATTTTTGAGTTACAAATACATTTCCGTTTAACGTCGCTCTTGTTATTTCTTCTGTGAAATAGCATTCAATTTATGAGACGTATGAATGATTTGAGCTGTTACGCGTATTTCTTATTTGAATTGTATGGAGAGAATGATTTTAAGGTTAGAATGAAAGTAGAACTCATTGTACTAGATATTTATCATATTTGGGTATTTTCTCAAGACAGTTTCTATTCAAATATAAAAAAGCAATGAGGACCTATATTTCCAAAGAACTGTGATTGTTTACAAGATAAACTGGCTTTTGCTCATGTTCTGTAATCCACATACATTGGTACAAGTCACAAGATGCCACAACTATCTATCTATACTAATATAAAAAGAGGAATGATTTGTATGTAACAAATAAACTTAAAAACTACTGGACCGATTTCAAAAATTCGTTCACCGTTGAGAAGCTACACTATCCCCGGGTGACATAAGCTACTTTTTATCCCTGTATACCTACAGGAACTGGATCTATGTGGGTGAAACCGTGAGGCGTCTGCTCGTATTTTAATACAACCATTATTTAAACTTCTTGCTTTCAAAAAGCTAAAGATTCAGTAAATTGAGTAAATGCAATTTAGTACTGAATTCTGTATTTAGGGAGCCCCACCTCTTTTTATGCCATCTGCCAGCTTATACAGGGTGAATTTGATAAAATTAGGGCTGTTCTTAAGTTTGCCATATTATGATGACATTACTTCCCAGAATTTGATCCGTATTAGCACCTTACTGTACTTTCGGTCACGGGTTGATACCTGCTAGAAATATAGATTTTTCAAAATCGCTATCTCTAGTAATCCGATGATGCAGTTATCGTTTTCATGTAAATCGGCCCCGTGACTCTAATAGTTTTTTGCTATTCCTCATAGTTTCAGATTTGGACATCCACTTCCAATTGGAAAACCCCTAGTATAATGTTGTCTTAAAACTGAATATTTTATTATTAATTAAATAAAATAAAGATAATTATCCTTCCTATCCCCTTACTCCCAGATAATTGCACTAAAATGAATAAATTTTACAGTGTCTGAATTGGTTAAACAGCCCATCCCACAACACTAAATCAAAAAAGTCATTAACAAGAAACTTGAAGGTGTTCACCTTACTTAAGTCCGTTCCACTGGGTCCATTTCAGACAAGTTGCAACATGTCCACGTATAAACTAGTTTAGCCTAGACCATAGTTAAGTTAAACTACTTTTAAAATAATGGGCCTATAGAATGCTATATCCTTGATAGAGACGAGTCCGATAAACCACACACTTTTTTTTAAGAACCTCCAAATATTTTTTTTTTATAGACAGCTTTGGAAGAAAGAAAAGGAGGTTTTTGACCTGAAACAGAACAGGCTGAATATAATATAAAGTAAAGGGTATTTTGTATAGCTCCCTTTACAAATAAATATTAACAATAAAATAAACCAATTTTTCTTTGTTTGTTTGTGAGGTTTACAAACATATATTGATAAATAATTAATATTATCACTCTCCATTTCTAATATAAATATGCATTAATTATATTCTGATGCTACTGGGCTAAATAATAAGACAAAAATAATTCCAACTAAAAACTGATTTTACATTCTGACCAATATTTCCTATGAGTTTTGTTGTAGTTATTTGCTTATGAGAATCCCACTGTAGTTCCAATCAGAAAAAGTAAATGGAACCAGTAACACTATTGTATAGTGCATTGCATAGTGGCGATTCTATGCATGGCACGCATGCCTGTGGTGGCACACAACAAAATATTTTGGGCATGCTAAAATGAGGTTATTTAGAATCTAGGTACAATTGCAACAGCAGAAATGACACCAACTTCTACTTTTATTTAAATACAACATAAAACTGTAAATAAATATTAGGATTGCTGTAAGAATTTCTGGGTGCAATTATAGAATTGATTAATTCTTAGTATTTTGAGTTTTATTTTTTGTCAAGTAAGACACAAGTCAAAATTTTTGGGTGCACTTCATTGTCACATAAAAAAATATATAATTTAAACTAGCTGACCCGGCAAACTTTGTTTTGCCATAAAAACACCAAACATTCATCTACTAAATATCCTACCTACCCTACCCTACCCTCCCTACCCTACCTACCCTACCTACCCTACCTACCCTACCCTACCTACCCTACCCTACCTACCCTACCCTACCTACCCTACCCTACCTACCCTACCCTTTGAGATTTAAACTATCCTATCTCTCAAGTTGGATCGAACTGCACATGGTGTGCAAATTTTATTATAATCGGTTAAGTGGTTTAGGAGTCCATTGAGGACAAACATTGTGACACGAGATTTATATATATTAAGATTAAGATGTCACATTTTCTAATAAAGGTTCGCCTTTTCTAATATAGTTTCGCCATCACTGGTATAGTGTTTGGCACATAATTTGACTCAAAATGTACTAACGTTTTATTAAAAATGAAATGAATCCCGTGTAAACAACTTTACCATTGACAATATACAGTATAGATATTCATTTTGGTTTAAATTGTTTAATTTCAATAAAATGTTAGTACATTTTGAGTCAACTTATGTGCTGCGCACTATAGTTTTGTTTATTTTTCCTGGTTGGAACAACTATGCAATTCTTTTTATGGCAACACCATTCTCATGGTTGTCAGTGCTATGTAGGCGGACTTAATGCCGCGAGGCATTCTCTACCTTCAAGTTTATTACTATTTCATAGTTTTGTAGGGTTCTGTACTCTAAAAAACTACACATAAAACAGACCCTATGATAGTGAGATAGTGGGACCCTTTTACTAAGAATCCTCTGTCTGTCTGTCACCAGGCTGTTTCTCATGAACCGTGATAGCTAGACAGTTGAAGTTTTCACAGATGATGTATTTCTGTTATCGCTATATCAACAAATATTAAAAACAGAATAAAATAAATATTTAAGTGGGGCTTCCATACAACAAACTTGATTTTTATGCCGTTTTTTGCGATAGTGGTACGGAACCCTACTTGCGCGAGTCGGACTCGCACTTGGCCTTTTTTTTAGTACTATTAGAGATATCTACAGAATGTCTTGGCGCATGAAATAAAGAGGGCCAACCCCATCGAAAGTGGATAAAAGCTAGGCAGAAGAAGAAATGTACTGTTACAGAGATGTCCCTTTTTTCAGTAGACTACATTTTATCCCACTGCTGGACAAAGACCTAGACTTTCTCCTTACAAACCTCTCCATCCGGTGCAATATCTAGCCAAGTTTTCGTGCCAAACATGATCAGATCGTCACACTAAACAAATATTTGATTTTTCAGAACCAGCTGCTCCAGTCCCTATTGTGGATTCCACAGGAGACAGTTTGGGGACTAAAGAAACTAAGGATGACTCTCAAAACCTGTTCCCAGACAGTCCTGTTTATGAGCCTGATGATGATATAGTGGTTTGTTTGCTGTTTAATTTTATACCATAGGTCTCGGTAAACTTCTTGGCCGCCCTGAAGTTGGCTACATAGGAAGGCAAACTTCAGGGCAGTCATGAAGTTTGGTGAGAACCATATTAAAATTTAAAGCAACATGTATATCAAAGTATTGGTTTTCCCTTTGTTCATTTAATTTTATTAATTTCTGTTACTCGTAAAGCACTTATCAAAACAGTATTTAAAATGTCCAAAATGGTGGTGTAACACAAATGATAAAACAGTAAATTTAGTAAACCAGTTAATTTTGTTATCAATACAAATAAAAAGAACATTTATTTACAATTGAACATTTTAAATTTCAGACTATTAGCAGTGGAACTGACGACGTTAATGTTATTTCGTCAGATGCAAAAGGTAAGTCTTATTCTAAAAAATAATTCTGAAAAGATAAAACTGTCAACAATACTTACAAATATTTAAATTACAGAAGAACTAACCGCCCAACCCAAAAGAAAACTGTCAGATGACGGTTCCAACAGCAGCGCAAAGATCCAAAAACTAGAACTGACCGATGACGAGTTTGCCGTCTCCACCCAATCTCTTGACAATGAAGTGTCCGAGATCACAAGCGCAACCAAACAGAAGCTCGAAAACCTTGAACTTCCATCCACCTCCCGCGTCCGTACTCCCGTCCGGTCAAGCCCAAGGAGACTTAAAAGATCCAACAGTGCTGAGATATCCAAACCTAATACGCCAAAGACCCCGAAATCCCGACCAGCCAGTGTTGACATCACCAAGGCAAGAAAAACTCCGCGCAAAGTACAATTATTAGAACTGACCAAAGAGGAACCTAAAGAGGTCATAGTTGTCTCCGACAGTTCGAGTTCGCGTCCCAGCATAGAGTTCGTCGCAGAAATGCCGCCTCCGAAAGTCCCAGAGACAATTGCCGAGGAAAGTTCGGAGCTGGATGACTCTCAAGGCTTCCATCTAGAACTTTCGCCGACCCCGGAAAGCACAGGCAATGGCGATGCTAAAATACCGAGCAACAGCGAGCCAGTGCTTGTAAATAATCGGCAGGAAGAAATTACTCCAGACAAAATAAGTGAAACTCGAAGTGAAGGTTACAAATACTCGGATCAAGGCAGCTTCTCGCAACCGAAGGTGAAGGATTATCAAATAGAGAAGACTACTGACCAGGAAAGCACTGACAGTGTTGGTTCACTGAACTTGGATAGTCCAGAACACATACTGCCAACTGTAGCATCCAAGTTGATCTCGAAGCTTTCCAATGGAGACTCATCTACCCCATCTGAGGTCGTGGAAGGCAAGAACAATACTGAGGACAGTGATAGTACTCCTGATATGACGAAACTGAACTCGTTAAAGAACAAGAGAGGGAAGAATGAGTCTTTCCGGTCCAGTAATAATGCTACTCCGTCGACGATTTCTCCGCTGGCGAACGGCCATTCTTTGCCAAACAACACGCCGCAAATACCAGTGTTTGACGTCCATATCAGTCACAGTGAGGAGAACGAATTTCTGTCTCTTTACGTCGTCCGAACGGACAATGATCTCGGTATGGACATGTGTCGGGAATACCAGCGGATTTCCAAACGGTTCACAATAGATCCGTACATGGCTGATGTGTCTGTCAGCAATTCTCCGTCGAGCGTGACCAGTGGTGGCATGATCAACTTGCCCAATAGAACCTCTTTTGCATCTACCGCCACTTCAACGTCAACTTCTAGCAACCGGACTAGTGATGGCGCGTTTGTCGTACCACAACCGCCACGCAAATCCTTCGCGAACCCAACAACATCCGTCAAGGGATACGAAGCCTTAATGAAGAAGCTTCAGGACATATTCTCGCATATCCGAGAGTCTTCTATAGACGAGGGTATGAGTGACGATAAAGTTTCAGTTGGTATTCAAACATCTGTATCTAATGACAGTCCGATGAGCAATGGTAATGCTAGTCCAGAGGAAGTTAACAAATGCGATAAGGCAACGCCAAAGAGCTCGTTGAAAAAGACCCGCGTGCGTGGTCGACGGCATATCGCGGGGAAGACTAAGCGGGCATTGCTGCCAACCCAGCCCGAAGAACCGGAGTACATGCACGGGATGAACTCTCCGGAAATGGTGCCAACCAACGGCGATAGCGGAAAGGAATCCCCAGTGAAATCTCCCAAAGACGAGAAGCCACTATCCTCTTTGGTTTCTACACCCAAATCTGTGAGCAAATTGAAGAACAAGAAAGGGCGTCCAACATCTCCACGACCGGCAACTCCAGTAGAAAAGGTGGCTGTGAAGCCTGAATATCCAGGCTTTGCTCCAGAAACTGTGGTGTTGGCCAAATGGGTGGACAAACGTTACTATTCAGGCAAAGTGTTGGAGATAACTGAGCCAAACAAATATTTGATCAAATTCGATGATGGGCAAAGCAAGGTGTTGCTGGATGATTTTATAATCTTCGGAGATATGAAGACATTGCCTTTGGAGGGACAGTCGGTGTATGCGATGGTTGATGAGGAGCAGAATTATGAGCCTGGGTTGGTGCTGGGCATTGAGGAGAACGATAGTGGAACTGTGACCTACAAATGTACTACTGACGGGTGAGTTGTTCTATAACATACATAATACAACACAAGCATGCATCATGATAACATATTTAAAATCTAAGTTAGTGGTTACAGCTGCCTGCTTAGAGATAAAACGGTCTATTGTTTTGTTCGACTCGAAAAATAGCAATGTTTTTAGGCATCGGCATCTAAATTGTCCCTTCACAGCTTCATCAATAATACACTAGATACACAAAACTTCTCTTTAAAACTGTCACCAATTGTTTTTGCGTAATTCTAAGAATTCTAGTTGAAATAAATATACAATGCAAATTCAACTTTAAAATGCAATGCTTAAAGTTGTATTCACAAAGCTATGTATAAAAAGCAATACATTTTTACGACGGTTTTTCGCTGATCAACATACAGCAAAACAAATTTAATCTTATACGCATGTTTTAAAGTCTAAATTCAAAAGTTGCAGAACAGTCGATGTTTGTTACAATAGTTGGAGCTTTGTCGACGCAAACATTGGTCAAACAATCCTAACATTCGATAATCGATTCATATTTACTATTAAATTCGGTGTTTACTTTATAACTATAATATAAGTTATATATATAACACTTAATATTTATACACTTACCGAAAAAAAGATATTCTTTCCAAAATTTCGGTGTTGCACAATTTTTGAAAGCACTCTGCGGCATTTTGGCTATGATTGGACCATACTAATTTAAAATAAGACCACAACCGTATTTATGCTCTTATTTTGCAGCCCGTTTTTGAAGTGCTAACCGGGCATCTAGTGTAATATTGATCGAAGCTTCACAGCCACTTAGTTCATTCACTCCCGGCTCTTTTTCATAAAGTATCTCAAATTTAATTCAGGTCTGAAAGCAACTTATAATAATAATTATTTCCAGAATGCTACTCTGGGATGTCAATGCATTATGTTATGTTAATGTTGCCGGATGTCCACAGGCAACATCAACTACTTACCATCAGCCTGGTGGCTTGTTCGTTTGCCATCTATTGTCTTAAATAAAAGTCTTCATCTGATGTGAAAAATAATTATTATTTGTTTGTTTACAGCGACACATTGGTCATGGTGACAGCAAGCGAGCTGTACCTGACAGAAGACCAGGCACGTTCGCTCAAGGAGTCCGCTCGTACTCGTTCACCGTCTGGGCCTTCTACGCCGCGTCGCAGGCACCACAGGGAGCTGGACCTTGATAATATTATACAGGTAACAGCTTTTGCCAATGGCTTCCCCATCTGAAGGTCAAAAATTATCCCACTTGACTGGGATACGAAGTAACTTTAGCATAATATTCTAAGGTATCGTACCTACGCACTTAACTGCCACAAAATATCAACCGCGGCTGGCCGCCATCTTATGTATAGATAGATTGATATATCATTTATTTAGTGCACAGCACAACACGCAAAATATTTATTAAATTGTTACAATTTACATGTATGTTAAAATGCCAACATAAAAAAAAGGAAACCATACTTACAGAAATAAAAGGAAAAGTGACACCAGTAACATTAGGTATGACAATCAAAACACAGTGCAGTGTGCGTCTCAAGGTTGCACAAAATGGGAGTCCAGCTCAGCATGTTTCAGGCAAATATACCTGACGCTGATATTATGTTTATACGCTGAGATACTGGCGGTTCATGGGCGGTTTAGTTTGCGGTGAACCGCCGTTGGCGGCTGGCCGCTCAAATTAACCAACTAGGCGGCCAACTGCTAGTGCGTAAGGGGACTAAGTCTTTGTTAACCTGTGTTCGCAATTTCATCCAAAAAGGATTTGCCGCTGAAGCATGATTGAATAACAAACATAAAACCTTGCACACATTCATTTAACATTATGTCTTCAATACATTCAGAATTTAATTTAAAATGCCGTTTGTTGCAGTTTTAAAACTGTAGTTTGAATTTAATTTGTGAAAAAATTATATGATTTTTTGGTTGTAAAAAAAAATATCATAAATAATTTCAACAACAAATATTATAATTGTAACTCTCGTCTTCTGTCTGTCTTTTTTACCCTGTTTTAGGGCCATATTAGATTCAGTACGCGGATAAAAATCCGCGCGTATTCAATCCGCGCGGCTAAAAATCGCAATGCGTGCTAAACCCAGTCAGTCATTCTCAGTCTCACTTGCAAGTCGGACAAGTGAGCGACGAAAAAAAATAAAATTTAGAGTTGTCTGTGATTAATTATAAATTATGATAGTTTTATTTAAACCCCCATTTAACGTTTTAATAATTTCGCAATATCGCAACTTTTGCGGTATTACATAACCGATACCACAATATCGCAGTATTGAATATATAATGCGGTATTGCATGCTCTATCAATAATAAATCGAAGCTTACCACGCCATCTGGTGCAATTTATTTGAATCAAAATTTCTTTCTTCGCGTTGAGTGCCCGTCCCATATTGATAAATGCTCTCCCAAATTTTCGTTTCGTGATTAATTTGACTATAATACATAACCATTAATTCCAGGGTCCCCGCAGCGCTCGAAGCCGGGACAAGGGCAGCAGTTCAAGCGCTCGCAAACGTGTCAACTCACCGAAGAGTCCCAAAGCATCCACCTCAGGTATTACACGTAAACTCTAGACACACGTGATTGTTCAACCAATCAAGTTGTCTGGCCTTTGCCCGACTATGTTGGGGACCGTTTAGGGTTAGACTGTGACCAGATGAGCTGAATATCTGACCTCCACAACCCGGTAACTGGGTAAGGCGTCGTCCTAATTGACTACGATCGTACGAGCAAACAATGCGATTTTGTTGCAAGACGAGATTAAACACACACATTTCTGTAGACTGTCATAATCTTGCAAATCATCATGCGAGCACAAGAACACATTTTCATCGCGTGACGTAATTGCAACGTTTGCTCGTGCGACCGTTAGCCAATTAGGACGACGCCTGTGAAGATACTCCTTGGCAAGACTTGTGTCAGATTTAACAATGAAATTGGTCTCTGATTTATGTTCATCATCAGTAAAGAGTTTAAAATAAAGTGGCTTTTTTGTTTGTCTGTATGTGCGTTTATTTCTTCCGCTCAACTGATGTTGATATGGTTTTCCCTATTATTTATTTATTTAGACTTCTTTCACTAAAGTTAGGGATGTTGACAAAAAATATCTAGTCCGTCAGTTAGATAACTTAAAAATATTGGACACGTATTTTTTCTTTTGCCACGTATACAAAGAGTTACGACGATACAGTGCGTTGAAATATCGTGTGACGTTACGATGTGCTACACTTTATGCTGACAAAGTGACGTCACAAGCCCCCACTCCTGAACTTTGATGCGCTTTATCATTGTCAATTTTTATTTATTTGATTAAGCATAAAATACGGGTCTATTTTTTGATAATCTCACTGACGGACTAAATAGAATTATCATTTTTCTACTCGGGAAACATCCCTATTAGTAGTAGTTAGAAGTTAGTATATTTGGATTATTCTGTTCAGGACAGATTCTGGTTTGGGCAGATTCTTGTTACGGCAGACACTTTTTTGGCAGATTCTTGATAAAACAGATATTTTACAGCCATCTACAGAAGTATTATGTAAATTCAAAATTGCCTCGCAAACTGTTGATTTATCATTTTATTCAATTATTAAAAAAAGAAGCCAACAGACGGAATAGGATAGTTATAAAAAAATATATATATATAAAAAGGCTGAATCAAAAGAAATCACGATACTAGAATGTCTTCCACATTTGGCAACGCTAATAAAATAAGTTGGTAAGACATTCACCAAGCAGTGTTACGTTTCTTTTTTGTTATTTTGTCACCATTTCGTTAATAAGGTTTTTAGTTTTAAGAAAAAGATTTTTTGCTGCAGTTTTGTTACCTTTGCTATGGTTGTTTAGTTTGAAATCGACTTTAAATATACCATTACATAAATGTTATAGTTTATGTTTTTCATGTTATTTCTGCCGTACAACGAAGCTGCCAAAAAAAAGTATCTGCTGCAACAAGAATCTGCCCAAAACAGAATCTGTCCTAAACCGAGTAATCCGTATATTCTACTGGGTGTAAAGGAAAGGTGTGATCATATTTTAAAATTGCTTCCCTACATGTAATTGAACAACTTTATCCAATGAATTCATAGTCCATACTCAAAATATAAAAATTGCATACCCCATACAAATTTTGTTAAGCTGTCAACAACTTCGAATGCGATATCCAATATTTTTTTGGGTATTTCTTATGATTTCCTTGAAGAAATTTGTTCATTAACGTGAATCAAGCAATTTTTGAAAGAAGCATTTTTTCCTTTAAATCCTGTATTTATAAAATGTAGAAAAAAGTAGACAGTAGATTGATTTGCTAGTATATCATAAAATCAATTACACGCTGCATGATTGGCTTGTTGGTAGATTGAGGTGAAAATCAAACTACAATTTGTTACGTGTTTCAAGTCCCATTTGGTAAGCGAGCCTGCCATCAACCAGACTTATTTCGACTTTTGGTTGCATGAATATGTATATTGGTCTAAATTCTTAATTTCTTTATTGTACACTAGCAGATGCCTCGCGGTTTCACCCACTTAGTCCCGTTCCCGTGGGAATACAGGGATAAAAAGTAGCCTCTGTCACCCGAGGATAGTGTAGCTTCCCAACGGTGAAAGAATGTTTAAAATCGGTCCAGTAGTTTTTAAGTTTATTTGTTACATACAAAAATACAAATCTTTCCTTTTTATAATATTAGTATAGACTAAAAGTAGCATAGTAAACAATGATTTAAAAGATCAAAAAGACAAGCTTATCTCGAAAATTGGATTATGGAAAAACCAAAAAAAATTGGCTAACATGGGAATCGAACTCAAAACCACGAGATCAGCAGTCGCGCTTAATATATACTAGACCAAAGACACATGGGTTGAATAACCTTAAAGTCATAGTTTTTTTTGTTCAGTGTAGTGTGCTATTTCGGCGTGCTTGATACGGCCCGGATAGCTCAGTCGGTAGAGCATTGGACTTTTAATCCAAGGGTCCAGGGTTCAAGTCCCTGTTCGGGCGGCTACTTTTTTATTGTTTTGTGTTTTATTTTTCTCTATAGTTTTATTTAATTTCTTCAATATTTTAGTTAAAAAAGGCAATATTGCATAATTATTACAAAAAATGTAATAATTTTGTCAACTACATGAACGACTTTGCCAAATTCGTACCTAATTATTTTTTTAAAACGTTTGTGAAATATTCGTGTAAGCATAATGTAAATTATAATGTGTAGTGAAAATATCTGCAAAATTATTTCTGAGTCTCCACACTTACACCCAGCTTTTGGAAAGAAAAAGGTAGTGAAAAGTATTTGAAAAATTGTGTAAACTGCGGTGATTGGCTAAAAAAACATTTTAATAGCTAATCGCTTCACAGCCAATAGCCTCATTTTCCGGTAAACCGGAACATAATCTTATCTCCAGGCGTATTTTCAAACCAAATACATATCTTAAAAATATTGGCGTTGCCCGATTTTTAACCGACTTCAAAAAAAGGAGGAGGTTCTCAATTCGACTGTATTTTTTTTTTTTTGTTTGTTACCTCAGAACTTGTTACTGGGTGAACCGGTTTTGATGATTCTTTTTTTATTTGAAAGCTGGTGTTTGTCATGTGCCATTTAATTTTCATCAAGATCTGATAAATAACTTCGGAGATACACATCAGAACTCTTCAATAAATGACGGCAAATCACTCGGGATAGCTGCAATAGCATTTATGTTTATTGTTTACACCATTTCATAACATAACATCACACTAGTACGCTCTAAAGGGGTACGCAGGTGTAAACAGTCCACCCTTATTCTACCGGTTTTGTTTAAGTTTCATGTTATTGGGTAAATCTATTCTGGTTTCACTTTGGGTATTATTGGTACCTAGCCTATATAAATTATGTAGCACAACTAAAAAGCGAAAAATAAAAAAAATACTTTTTACAAAAAATACAATAAGTCGGTGTCAAAAAACACAACAAGAACACCGACTTCCGAAATTGAAGTTATTTTTCATTTTTTAGTTTTTTTATTTGGAAGTCGGTTGTATTTTTTGTAAAAAGTTTTTTTTTTATATTCCTTTTCATTCGAGGTTATTCTTGATTCCAAGAATGTTTATTTCTAAAAGATAAAGGTATATAAATAGGCAGATAAGCATTGGTCTAGGTCAAGAAAACTATGATAAACATATATAATATTGAAATGTCAACTGACTTCTAGTACTTTACATAAGTGGATTCGAAGTGGCTGATATACAAATATTGTGTAGGTAAACATTACAATGGAATTGATCAGTTATTTATCTAATAATGTACCTTGGATATCAGCTGTACTATCATTAAGTGGTTCAAACTATTTGCTTCGGTACAAGTGTGTAACAAACTAGCTTTATCCCGTGGCTTATCTTGCAGAAGTCGTGCAAAGTAAGCACTTAGTGATAGTGTAATTTACTATTAGGAAATTATTTTTGTAATGCGATGTTATAGAGATTACCTCTTTTTAGTATGCATTCGTTTTGTAAATACAACAGTTTGACATAATTATTATCTTATCCAAAAAAAGCTTTACAACAACCTTGCTCATTTTAACATTCAGATAAAATTTACCCATAATCGGCGCTTAGTATCGAGCCAAAAATAAATTATGCGATCTATGAACTATATTTAAACTTAATAATATAGCCCAGAAGAAATCCAAATTTGCAACTTAGAAAAATGTGTGATATTGTTTTTGCTCTAAAAGTCATAAACTATGCATGCGTTTTTAGAAAAACTAAATACCGTACTTTTATTATTTATTATTATCTATACTAATATTATAAAGCTGAAGAGTTTGTTTGTTTGTTTGAACGCGCTAATCTCAGGAACTCCTGGTTGGAATTGAAAAATATTTTTGTGTTGGGTAGTCCATTTATCGAGGAAGGTTGGCTATATAACATCACGCTACGACCAAAAGGAACGGAGCAAAAATGTTTTTTTTTTTTTCTAAAAATGGGTAAAATTTATTCTTTTTGAGAACTCCCGTTGCGTGCGCTGCGTAAACGTTTTAATTTACGCAACAATCATGTATGTAGGGTAGATGGGTAGGTAGCCAGTTGACGGGAGCGAAGCCGCGTGGGACAGCTAGTTTATTATATACTTTACTAGCTTCTGCCAGCGGCTTCGCCTGCGTGTATATACATATAAAACTTCCTCTTGAATCACTCTATCTATTAATAAAAACCGCATCAAAATCCGTTGCGTCGTTTTAAAGATCTAAGCATACATAGGGACAGATAGCGGAAAGAGACTTTGTTTTATACTATGTAAGGATTGTGCACCACTTTTATAAGTTCATTAGATTTGCAATAATTTAGGTCAACCGCAACTCTATTGACCCTATAGGGACCAAGCTATAGTCCTTCGAAGATTTCTATGTGATCCGCATTTACCACTAAGTGCAAAAGTGGCTGGGCGTAGAGAAGCTCCTGCGGCCTCATCCCCATAGCAACTTACAACGATCCAGCCTCACCACACCTTCTCAAATTCATAGCCTACAAATATAAGGAGGGATACAGGGGGTGTACTTGACTGAGACCTACTCTAATTAGTTCAAACGATCCAGCCTCACCACACCTTCTCAAATTCATAGCCTACAAATATAAGGAGGGATACAGGGGGTGTACTTGACTGAGACCTACTCTAATTAGTTCATACAACATACCAATAAATCAGAACAACAACATGCTTTGCGATTTTAGCCTTTTTACCCGACTGCCGAAGGAGGGTAATTTGAGTATCAGTCTATGTATGTATGTATGTATTTATGTTTGTTCCTATGTGGCGTTCTAGGGAACAAACGGGTTGGCCGATTTTGATGATTCTTACGTCAATCGAATCGGCTTATCCCTGCGAGTGTCACTGGCTACATTAAAATTGGAAAAGAAAAAATGGCGGATTTTGGGCGCCATTTGGGAGGCTTTTTTTTTCTTCCAAACCCGGAAGGGGTTGTGTGGGGTATCAAAATAAAGTGTTTTAGGAGGAGATTTCAAAAATAAAAACACTTATTTGTTTAAATGTACCTAATACGAAAACGAAAATTACTAAAAAAGTGTAAATAAAAAAAGGTAATTAAAAAAATCAAAAAACCCGACTGCGTAAGAAGCGAACTAAACAGACATAAACAAGAAGAAAATCATGTTCTACAGTCGGAGTATACATCTGATTTTTGTCAGCCAACTCGCGAATATATATCCTTCGACTGCACAACATGATTTTCTTCTTGTTTACGTCTTTTTAGTTCGCATTTTAGGCAGTCGGGATTTTTGTTTTTTTTGTGTCGATTAATATTGGACTTATATAAGTATAAGTGCACACTATATCAAAATAAGGCAATTTCTAACTCCAATCTCCTCACCCCAGGCGGTAAAACCAAGAGCACCCCTATGGGTCGCAAGCGCCTAGCCAGCGAGAGCAGTGAGATGAGTGAGAGTAGCAACTCTGCGCCGCCAGTGAGGCTGGAGGAGGTGGCTGGCGTGGAGCCCGAAGTGCAGCGCACGCCCAGGAAGATTGACGGCGTTAAAGGTGAGGAACTAAGTGAGAAACTGTTTCTTATTATTCCAAGAGCTTCCCCGTGGGTCGCAAGCGATGATGAAAATTCGATTGTTTTAGGCTTTTTTTTAAAGTAAAATCAAAATGCCCAGATGGACCGAAATTTTTGTTCATGGGTGTAACTTTTATTGTTAACAGGGACGCAAAAAAAATCATACCATGAAACCGACACCCATGATGAAATTTTGACAATTTCGATCTGCGCCATCTTGGCTTTTCATTTTGATGCCATATTCGTATTTAGCGATCCCAATAACCATGAAACTGACAACCATGCCGATAGTTTTAGAAATGTTGGTGGGTGCCATTTTGGATTTTCATTTTGACCCCTTATTCGCATTTACTGACCCCAATAACCATGAAAATTACACACATGACGGAAGTTTCAGAAAGAACAATGGCGAACTCATCATTTTATAGTCTACCGATAAAAATATGAAAAAAATATGTTGTTTGAATTTCTCAACAGTTTTGTCTTCAGTTATACTTTTAAAGGAAGTCAGGCATTAAAGATTTTTTCAATACAGTTGTTAAACATAGCGTACTTTCAGAGGCTATAATTATGATTCGAAAATTGAATCTTTTGCACAGGCATCTTTCTGTTACGCGGTCGTGACTTTTGTTTACGAGCTCGATCATTAGTTTTGCAGTTAAGTTTTAAATTTATAAATCAATTTAAAAAAGTTTAGTCGCAAGGAGTTTTCATACATAGAATAAAATGGGTTGGATTTTATATGACGATAAATGAATGATTCCGTCCGTTTTAGCATTGAATTCTCAAAAGTCTTTTTAATGGTTGTTTAATATATTTAATTACCAGTATTAATTTAATTATTTTCACATCAACATTTGTCAAAAATTGAATAGGCTGTTTTCGTTGTTAAAAAAATATGTCCAGTTGCAAAACGCGCCATTTTTTGTTTTTTTTTTTTTGTTTGTATAAACAAATCTATTTCTTTGATTTGTTTTATGCTGTATAGAAAAACGTCGTGTGACACACGGGTGTGTAGGTTATTGCAAACTCGTGTCATTAAAAACCCTCGCCTTCGGCTCGGGCTTGTTAATGCCAGCTCGTTTCCAATAACCTACTTTCCACCCTTGTATCACAATGTACTATTCTAGTTAAAAGTTCTAGAAATCTAGAGGTTATGTTAACAGTACAGTACTTGTCATTATGCCGGTTGACAGATGAATTATTGTTCATGGCAACACAGCTTAGCCAGAATTCATGATTTTATTTATTATCGTCAATTATCTAGTCAATTGAGTTTTCAATTATGATGTTATTTTGTCAGATTGATAGGCCATAAACTTGATTTGATAAAACATAGTAAATTATTTCATCGGTATATAATATCACGTCCACATATGTAGACGCTTAATAATGCCATCAACAATTTTCTTGCTATTGTTCTTTCGTTCGGCGCCATCTTAGATTTGCATTTTGACCCTATATTCGCAATCAGCGACCCCAAACAGAATGAAACTGACCGCCATGACGAATGTTTCAGAAATTTCGGTCGGCGCCACCTTGGATTTTCATTTTGACTCCATATTTGCAATTACCGACTCCAAAAGCCAAAAAATAACGCCCATGACGAATATTTCGGTCTAACAACCTCGTTTCTTTGAACTCTGTTGAAAAACATACACTACCTACTAATTTTGTTACATTGTGGTCTCAATTCTCATAATAAATCGGTGTATAGATTACGGGGCAGTCGAGCGCAAGCAGAAGTGACATAAGGCCTCTCGGGCGACTGAAGGAATAGCCGCACGGCGTTCGCTGTGCTATATATTATTTTGTTATTAAATCAATTAAACTATTTTATAAATTCTACTCTGAGAAC
The DNA here is from genome assembly GCA_964057195.1 of Orthosia cruda. Lineage (NCBI taxonomy): Eukaryota > Metazoa > Arthropoda > Insecta > Lepidoptera > Noctuidae > Orthosia > Orthosia cruda. Next base: position 43,672,356 of record OZ059828.1, on the reverse strand, counting down.
AAAGTTCTATATGTTGTTAACTTTTAACTCTACTATATGTTGTTAACTTTAAACTTTTTTTTTACCTTTCTTCATACAGTATCTGTAACTTACCTATTTGTCTTAAGATCCAAAAAACTAAGCAGCTATGAAGTAAATCAGTATTTCATTTCAATCAATAATCACACGTACCCATCAATACTTAAGTCACAAATTCAATTAACATTGTCTCTCCCCAGCCGGTCCCTTACAGCTGAAAGGCGCATCTAAGTGCAACATTGGGAAGAAGAACTCGAAGCTGACTAAGTTTGAGATGGATGAGGACACGGTCTCTAAAATGGGACCGATACCGGGACCGGACTCCAAGTTGTTTGCGGGACTGCACTTCTTGCTGACTTGTACTGAGCCGCCAAAACGTACGCGGGCCGCTGCTGCAACTGATAAGGTAAAAAAATATTATCACGTCTAGGCTTTACCGTGGGTTCCCAGCGCTAACAAAGAAAATTTGGTTGTAATAAGTATCACTAGATGGCGCGATATGTATCGATTTGTTATTGAATTGTGTCTAAAATTAAAATTTTCTAGAATTGATCATAACAATTGTATGTTCTTATCTAATCAACTCTCCTAAGCACAAAATTATGGAAAATTGGGCACTTAATTCACATTTCAAAGATTATTTGGACGGATCATTTAAAATTGATGCCAATAGATGGCGCGATTTAAAATTTCTGAGGCATGTCACAATTTTTTTTTAATTTGTATCTTATTCTTGAAAGTGTCAAAACGTGCAAAAAATTACTATAAAACAAATCGTCACTGCATTAAAAAAATATGTCATGAGCCGAGAAAACCCTTTTACTTGCAAGTCGCTGCTAACACCATCTATAGGCGTGGAATGAAGTACTTATAAAAATAGTCAGCATAATCAGACGAAAACGCCAGTTACGTCGGCACGGTTTCTTTGTATGGGATGAGGCATCTGTGTGCTAGTATTATATTATCTGTGGTTTTACTAAGTTACCACTTACCACCCACGTTTTGTAATTTTCGAGTCTCGCGAAATTGTTACAAGCCTATTGCCGTTCAAATATACATTCTGGTATGCTACTTAGTTTTCAGACTACATCAGGCCTAGTTTACTTAGAATATTTGTACAACACGTAATTACACACTTGTCAAAATAAATGCATTATGTAAATATCTCTTTAGGACAGAACATAATTCGTATTTTGAACTGTGACAAAGTTTCTCTTCTTCAAAAGAGGTATTTGACTACCTATCTGAAAGTAATTTGCAGGTGGATACTGCTTAGCAAGTGTGGTCTACTTTCAACTTCTTATAAAATTTAACAGTGTATTCAACACTAGCTTCTGCCCGCGGCTTCGCCCGCGTAAAAACTGTTTTATCACCCCAAGCGAATACAAATCCTATGTCCTTCTCAAGGTCTCAAACTATCTCCATACCAATTTTCATCTAAATCGGCTGGGCAGATCCAGAGATTACCCCCTACAACCTCACAAGCTTACAAACTTTACCTCTTTATAAAATTAGTATAGATTACACAGATATATTGTAACAGGCAAGGTGACCAAATACTTCTGAACAAATTTAACGTGGTACCGTTGCAGTTGTATCATAAACAAATGAATTTCCATACAATTCTTATTTCCTTCTCATCGTATTTAGATCACAGATAGTGTTTGTTTTTGGTTCGATCACGCAGTAAAAAATTTGGTAAGTAACAGTGTTCGGCTGCGTCGTCTTCGTAGATACACTTGACGTTGTAAGTGTTCAGATATTTTTGGTTAGTTGTATGTATAGAAATTATTGACAAGCATCAGCTCAGATATTAATGAAGTAATGAATGCTCAGATATTAATGGTAACTTGTAGTGTATGGAACTTATGGACATTTTAATTTGTTCAGAAGTATTTGCTGCTACAATATATCTGACGGTGACAGTACACATAGACATACGTGCGAAACGTTGGATTCCTCATCGTTGCGATGTTTGTTGTTTACTTTAACGTCTAGCTAAATTAATCTTCATTTCCCCAGGCCACCCAAAGCGCCGAGACCCGCCACTACTCTTCAGAAGAAGACGGCGAGACGACGTCGTCAGTAGCCGGCACCGACACGGAGGACCTGGAGTTCTGCGACCGGCCTTTCAACAAGGAACGCCTCAAGGAACAGCTGGAGGCTGGGGGCGGGACTGTGTACAGGTGAATATTAACATAATATCACGCCAGAGGCATGATCATAGGTGTTTCATCCACGGACAAATTCTTATCGGAGTTTTTAAATTTTAGTTTAGCTAGGTATCAAATGCCTGCAATCTATAAAATAACGGGGCTGGTAAGTACTGAAAAATATTAATGTAAAATGTTCTAGAAAATTTGAGGTCGGCAGGTTGAGTCGTAGCGTACTCGCTGCGGAAAATTACATGCTCGCAGCGCACTCGCAGCGCACTAGCTGCGGAAAGTTACATTCTCTCAACACGCTTGCTGCGAAAAGTGACCCACTCGCAGCGCTCTCGCTGTGGAAAGTGACATTCTCTCAGCGCACTCGCTGCAAAACTGACATGCTCGCAGCGCACTCGCTGTGAAAAGTGACCTACTCGCAGCGCTCTCGCTGCGGAAAGTGACATTCTCTCAGCGCACTCGCTGCAAAACTGACATGCTCGCAGCGCACTCGCTGCGAAAAGTGACCAACTCGCAGCGCTCTCGCTGCGGAAAGTGACATTCTCTCAGCGCACTCGCTGCAAAACTGACATGCTCGCAGCGCACTCGCTGCGAAAAGTGACCTACTCGCAGCGCTCTCGCTGCGGAAAGTGACATTCTCTCAGCGCACTCGCTGCAAAACTGACATGCTCGCAGCGCACTCGCTGCGAAAAGTGACCTACTCGCAGCGCTCTCGCTGCGGAAAGTGACATTCTCTCAGCGCACTCGCTGCAAAACAGACACGCTCGCAGCGCACTCGCTGCGAAAAGTGACCCACTCGCAGCGCTCTCGCTGCGGAAAGTGACATTCTCTCAGCGCACTCGCTGCAAAACTGACACGCTCGCAGCGCACTCGCTGCGAAAAGTGACCCACTCGCAGCGCTCTCGCTGCGGAAAGTGACATTCTCTCAGCGCACTCGCTGCAAAACTGACACGCTCGCAGCGCACTCGCTGCGAAAAGTGACCCACTCGCAGCGCTCTCGCTGCGGAAAGTGACATTCTCTCAGCGCACTCGCTGCAAAACTGACATGCCCGCAGCGCACTCGCTGCGAAAAGTGACCTACTCGCAGCGCTCTCGCTGCGGAAAGTGACATTCTCTCAGCGCACTCGCTGCAAAACTGACACGCTCGCAGCGCACTCGCTGCGAAAAGTGACCCACTCGCAGCGCTCTCGCTGCGGAAAGTGACATTCTCTCAGCGCACTCGCTGCAAAACTGACATGCCCGCAGCGCACTCGCTGCGAAAAGTGACCTACTCGCAGCGCTCTCGCTGCGGAAAGTGACATTCTCTCAGCGCACTCGCTGCAAAACTGACACGCTCGCAGCGCACTCGCTGCGAAAAGTGACCCACTCGCAGCGCTCTCGCTGCGGAAAGTGACATTCTCTCAGCGCACTCGCTGCAAAACTGACACGCTCGCAGCGCACTCGCTGCGAAAAGTGACCCACTCGCAGCGCTCTCGCTGCGGAAAGTGACATTCTCTCAGCGCACTCGCTGCAAAACTGACATGCCCGCAGCGCACTCGCTGCGAAAAGTGACCTACTCGCAGCGCTCTCGCTGCGGAAAGTGACATTCTCTCAGCGCACTCGCTGCAAAACTGACACGCTCGCAGCGCACTCGGTGCGAAAAGTGACATTCTCTCAGCGCACTCGCTGCAAAACTGACACGCTCGCAGCGCACTCGCTGCGAAAAGTGACCCAATCGCAGCGCTCTCGCTGCGGAAAGTGACATTCTCTCAGCGCACTCGCTGCAAAACTGACATGCCCGCAGCGCACTCGCTGCGAAAAGTGACCTACTCGCAGCGCTCTCGCTGCGGAAAGTGACATTCTCTCAGCGCACTCGCTGCAAAACTGACATGCTCGCAGCGCACTCGCTGCGAAAAGTGACCTACTCGCAGCGCTCTCGCTGCGGAAAGTGACATTCTCTCAGCGCACTCGCTGCAAAACAGACACGCTCGCAGCGCACTCGCTGCGAAAAGTGACCCACTCGCAGCGCTCTCGCTGCGGAAAGTGACATTCTCTCAGCGCACTCGCTGCAAAACTGACACGCTCGCAGCGCACTCGCTGCGAAAAGTGACCCACTCGCAGCGCTCTCGCTGCGGAAAGTGACATTCTCTCAGCGCACTCGCTGCAAAACTGACACGCTCGCAGCGCACTCGCTGCGAAAAGTGACCCACTCGCAGCGCTCTCGCTGCGGAAAGTGACATTCTCTCAGCGCACTCGCTGCAAAACTGACATGCCCGCAGCGCACTCGCTGCGAAAAGTGACCTACTCGCAGCGCTCTCGCTGCGGAAAGTGACATTCTCTCAGCGCACTCGCTGCAAAACTGACACGCTCGCAGCGCACTCGCTGCGAAAAGTGACCCACTCGCAGCGCTCTCGCTGCGGAAAGTGACATTCTCTCAGCGCACTCGCTGCAAAACTGACATGCCCGCAGCGCACTCGCTGCGAAAAGTGACCTACTCGCAGCGCTCTCGCTGCGGAAAGTGACATTCTCTCAGCGCACTCGCTGCAAAACTGACACGCTCGCAGCGCACTCGCTGCGAAAAGTGACCCACTCGCAGCGCTCTCGCTGCGGAAAGTGACATTCTCTCAGCGCACTCGCTGCAAAACTGACACGCTCGCAGCGCACTCGCTGCGAAAAGTGACCCACTCGCAGCGCTCTCGCTGCGGAAAGTGACATTCTCTCAGCGCACTCGCTGCAAAACTGACATGCCCGCAGCGCACTCGCTGCGAAAAGTGACCTACTCGCAGCGCTCTCGCTGCGGAAAGTGACATTCTCTCAGCGCACTCGCTGCAAAACTGACACGCTCGCAGCGCACTCGGTGCGAAAAGTGACCCACTCGCAGCGCTCTCGCTGCGGAATGTGACATTCTCTCAGCGCACTCGCTGCAAAACTGACACGCTCGCAGCGCACTTTCTGCGAAAAGTGACCCACTCGCAGCGCTCTCGCTGCGGAAAGTGACATTCTCTCAGCGCACTCGCTGCAAAACTGACATGCACGCAGCGCACTCGCTGCAAAACTGATATGCTCGCAGCGCACTCGCTGCGAAAAGTGACCTACTCGCAGCGCTCTCGCTGCGGAAAGTGACATTCTCTCAGCGCACTCGCTGCAAAACTGACACGCCCGCAGCGCACTCGCTGCGAAAAGTGACCTACTCGCAGCGCTCTCGCTGCGGAAAGTGACATTCTCTCAGCGCACTCGCTGCAAAACTGACACGCTCGCAGCGCACTCGCTGCGAAAAGTGACCCACTCGCAGCGCTCTCGCTGCGGAAAGTGACATTCTCTCAGCGCACTCGCTGCAAAACTGACACGCTCGCAGCGCACTCGCTGCGAAAAGTGACCCACTCGCAGCGCTCTCGCTGCGGAAAGTGACATTCTCTCAGCGCACTCGCTGCAAAACTGACATGCCCGCAGCGCACTCGCTGCGAAAAGTGACCTACTCGCAGCGCTCTCGCTGCGGAAAGTGACATTCTCTCAGCGCACTCGCTGCAAAACTGACACGCTCGCAGCGCACTCGCTGCGAAAAGTGACCCACTCGCAGCGCTCTCGCTGCGGAAAGTGACATTCTCTCAGCGCACTCGCTGCAAAACTGACACGCCCGCAGCGCACTCGCTGCGAAAAGTGACCTACTCGCAGCGCTCTCGCTGCGGAAAGTGACATTCTCTCAGCGCACTCGCTGCAAAACTGACACGCTCGCAGCGCACTCGGTGCGAAAAGTGACCCACTCGCAGCGCTCTCGCTGCGGAATGTGACATTCTCTCAGCGCACTCGCTGCAAAACTGACACGCTCGCAGCGCACTTTCTGCGAAAAGTGACCCACTCGCAGCGCTCTCGCTGCGGAAAGTGACATTCTCTCAGCGCACTCGCTGCAAAACTGACATGCACGCAGCGCACTCGCTGCAAAACTGATATGCTCGCAGCGCACTCGCTGCGAAAAGTGACCTACTCGCAGCGCTCTCGCTGCGGAAAGTGACATTCTCTCAGCGCACTCGCTGCAAAACTGACATGCCCGCAGCGCACTCGCTGCGAAAAGTGACCTACTCGCAGCGCTCTCGCTGCGGAAAGTGACATTCTCTCAGCGCACTCGCTGCAAAACTGACATGCACGCAGCGCACTCGCTGCAAAACTGATATGCTCGCAGCGCACTCGCTGCGAAAAGTGACCTACTCGCAGCGCTCTCGCTGCGGAAAGTGACATTCTCTCAGCGCACTCGCTGCAAAACTGACATGCCCGCAGCGCACTCGCTGCGAAAAGTGACCTACTCGCAGCGCTCTCGCTGCGGAAAGTGACATTCTCTCAGCGCACTCGCTGCAAAACTGACATGCCCGCAGCGCACTCGCTGCGAAAAGTGACCTACTCGCAGCGCTCTCGCTGCGGAAAGTGACATTCTCTCAGCGCACTCGCTGCAAAACTGACACGCTCGCAGCGCACTCGCTGCGAAAAGTGACCCGCTCGCAGCGTTCTCGCTGCGGAAAGTGACATTCTCTCAGCGCACTCGCTGCAAAACTGACATGCCCGCAGCGCACTCGCTGCGAAAAGTGACCTACTCGCAGCGCTCTCGCTGCGGAAAGTGACATTCTCTCAGCACGCTTGCTGCGAAAAGTGTCCTACTCGCAGCGCACTCGCTGTTAAATCTTTACAGTAATCAATCTAATCTTAACAACAAAAATAAATTAAAATTAACTTACAATTGCTCTTTCCAGCCACTTCGACGACGTACCCAAGAACAAATACTCCGTCTGCAAGTTAATCGCACCTCGTCCCTGCCTCACAGCCAAGTACATCCAGTGTCTCGCAGCCGACATCCGCTCAGTGTCGCACGGCTGGCTCATCATGAGCTGCATCGACAGTACCCTGCATGATATCGACTCGTTCGCTCTGCCGGCTGGCTGGTCTATACTCAAGCAGATGTTCATTAACTGGGTGAGTAGTATAGTAATACAAGTACATCCAGTGTCTCGCAGCCGACATCCGCTCAGTGTCGCACGGCTGGCTCATCATGAGCTGCATCGACAGTACCCTGCATGATATCGACTCGTTCGCTCTGCCGGCTGGCTGGTCTATACTCAAGCAGATGTTCATTAACTGGGTGAGTAGTATAGTAATACAAGTACATCCAGTGTCTCGCAGCCGACATCCGCTCAGTGTCGCACGGCTGGCTCATCATGAGCTGCATCGACAGTACCCTGCATGATATCGACTCGTTCGCTCTGCCGGCTGGCTGGTCTATACTCAAGCAGATGTTCATTAACTGGGTGAGTAGTATAGTAATACAAGTACATCCAGTGTCTCGCAGCCGACATCCGCTCAGTGTCGCACGGCTGGCTCATCATGAGCTGCATCGACAGTACCCTGCATGATATCGACTCGTTCGCTCTGCCGGCTGGCTGGTCTATACTCAAGCAGATGTTCATTAACTGGGTGAGTAGTATAGTAATACAAGTACATCCAGTGTCTCGCAGCCGACATCCGCTCAGTGTCGCACGGCTGGCTCATCATGAGCTGCATCGACAGTACCCTGCATGATATCGACTCGTTCGCTCTGCCGGCTGGCTGGTCTATACTCAAGCAGATGTTCATTAACTGGGTGAGTAGTATAGTAATACAAGTACATCCAGTGTCTCGCAGCCGACATCCGCTCAGTGTCGCACGGCTGGCTCATCATGAGCTGCATCGACAGTACCCTGCATGATATCGACTCGTTCGCTCTGCCGGCTGGCTGGTCTATACTCAAGCAGATGTTCATTAACTGGGTGAGTAGTAGTACAACGACATCCAGTGTCAATTTTTTCTTAGTTTTCTAAGAGAATTTGGACTTATAATTTTCTTATAAGTTTCTTATAATTTTGTACTAATAATGTTGATTAATTAACCCATATCAATTTTAACTACTTCCAAACCACACAGACCTTTATCTTTATGTTGTATTGTGATTATTCCCATATATCGAGTTTGTATGTGATGCTTATGAGAGCATGGTCAAAATATATACGCATTCTTACAAAACTTAAACCATTTTCTCAGGTGCCGCCCTCAGGCCGTCGCAATGCAACATTCTTCAAAGACAAGGTCATCTTATTATGCGGAGATCAAGACACCTTCGTCAAATTCTGGGAGCGAGTCTGCACCCTGGCCGGAGCCATCACACGAGTGGTCAACGAGGAAGACCTCAACATGACCGGGGCACTAGCCCTGGTCACCGAGTGGGACTGCCCGCACGAAGTACAGAACAAAGCCAACCAGGACCAGGTGCCGCTGGTCTCCACCACGTGGGTGGTGCAGTGCCTGATAGAGGCTCGCGTCATCGCCCCCACCTCCCACGAAAAGTTCTCGTTTATGTTCGCGGAGCCAGAATGATCCTGGGACTTTAAAAAGATCCTCATAATACGTGAAAATTGACACTTGAGGTGACGCGACAGTGACGCTTAGTGTTTAGTGAAAGTGAAGTAGACTACTTACTGCGCCAGTGGTATAAGTGAAATTGGCATAAGAAAATGTTGACCAGGAATACTCGCAGGTGTTGATGTAGGAGTATAGAAAGGGAGTGACAGGTGAGATGATGACTTATTAAGAAGTATGGAAGAAGAAATCGTTAAACAGGCTTTTTAACTTACCATGTAACGTCATCCAAATCAAACGTGTATGCAAAATTCCATCTCAATTGGTCGAAGATAACGGCTTTAAAATTCAGTTGCAAGATTTGACCCTAACACACTTACATACATATATTGCAAGTTAATAAAAAGCTTGTAAACAGGATGGTTTTCAGGCAAATTCACACTTCTAGTTGGTGCCACTTTGACGAGAGGTCCTCCACTTTGAAAACGTAACTTATGACATCAAGATGAAGTTAACGTCAAAAACTTAAGTCACAAAACATGATCGATTTCATGCCGGCTGTACACTCTCACGGAAGAGCCCTAGGAAAAGCTATACATGGAGCTTTTAAACAAAATACTTCATGATCGAACTCAGTACTGAGAGCAATGTACATCATCCTCGTGGGCTCTTGTGACAAAGTATACAGCCAGCATTACAGGTGCCTGGACCTGACGTTTCAGTGCTGCCACCTACTGCACATAATTTCAGAAAACCCGCATTGGCATAAGGGAATGGTGATTTGTTTATGTAGTAGAATGTTTGTCTGACCATATTATGACGAGTTTATAAGTCTGGTCAACGTTTTCATACGCCAAATGCACATGGTTGTCAAAGTACAAAGTATATTGGTTACGCTAGGCATAAATTTACAGAGTATAGACATGTATGGTGACAGCTTACAATGTTTAGAGGTTTATAAATTATACAATAAAAACATTTATTCGGTTAGCCTTGTTGTTAAAGCGATATGTTGCTATTTTTGTAAGCGAAAGTTTATCAAAATTACATATTTTATCCACAACCTACTGCATTGCTTATACCACTGGTTAGTAAGTCAAAAAAGTGTATTAACAATTGTGTAAAACTTTTACTGCAAGCAAGTGCAGGTGCAAAGACTTGAGATTTTTTTTCTAAAAATCAAAGTCTTGGTGTTTATTAGTGTTTAAGATGTGTAAAGATATTCGTCGAATGGATTTATTATTGTTGTAATTCGACGGCGTTGCGGTAATTTGGCCTTTATGGAATCTGTAAGTCCTTGTATGGACTTGAACATATTCTATTAGCTGGGTTGAAATTGCGCCAGCAGCTAAATAGGCTCATTTTCGAGCACTGCAGTGTGTTTAACAGAATGGTGATTTTCATCGCATTATCGTGATCTTGGCAACCATTTCATCTCCATTCGCGACTTGTGAAAGTTGGTAAATTTGGTTTGATTTGGGTAGGATCGGATTGGGCGTAACAGTCATGGTTTAGCTAAAACTTTGTTGTCTAAAGTCATGAATACTTAGTATAAATAAATTCTCTACTTCTAAATTAAAAGGTTCATACTGCGACTGATTTCTAAACTTATATCTATTACAAAAATATACTTAATTTCTATTCAAAGCCTTACTATGTATCTGGGTTTCTAAAAAACAAGGCTTCATCCCATTTTGACATCATGGCGTTAACTACAAATATGAGATTTGTTCACTAAAATAAAACTGTTACAATGGGATCTAGCCTGAAATAAGTTGCAGGAATCATGTAGGTACTTATAGTAAGTGACACTAAAAAGTTCAAAGACTTTGCCGACTTTAAAATAATGATAATATAGGTAGCTAAGTATAATCTAATAGAAATAAATTGGTATTCAATTGTATATGGTCTCATTTAGTGTAAGAGTTTATTATATAAAATTGTCATTTCTGTGAATATTTAATACCTAGTTGATACAGTCATCAATTAAAATTGTGTCGGTTCAAAATCGATGTTTAGCCAAAGTGAGCTAATTATGTTTGAATTACTATCTTGAACAATATATTAAGGATCTTGTCTTTTTGTTATTTATTTTTAATTGATTTAATTTCGACAATGTATGATGAGTTTTGTTTAAAATTAAACTGTGTCATTTGCTATCCAAAGGCGATTCATAATGATATTTAATATTTTTCTTAATTTTTATAAAAAATTGATTATCGTTCCTTTATGATTGAATCATGGATTTTGACAGTATTTTGTGTAATTATTATTTGACATGTAATTTATGTGTCACAAAATTTGTATTAAGGTGGCTCGATGTTAATAATTGTTTCTTTCTAAATGACATTCTTTTCTACTTGATTTCTCAATTTTGACTTTGATGTCGTTCAAATAAGGTTCTTTTTGACACTTTGACTATGTGCAAGTGGTATACTTAGGCTGCGTTTCCACATGTAAGTGCCTCGCATGCAAGTTGCAAACATTGTGGACTACCGAGGTATAATAGGACCAATCGATTGTACTATGGGCCAAAGCTATATCTGATCACTTTGAAAACAAAATCCCGTGCACAAGATGACCAAAGCTGCGTCCGCCCTTTTTGCATCGACCATTGCCAAATGAGTTGTTTGTTTTTTTGTAGTCTTTTTATATTAGAAAAACAAGGGACTGACAGGTACCAGAGAAACAGTCACCCGATGCTGCGATGCTATTCGTTGATGGGTATAAGTCGGCGTTAATTTAGCGGGCGAGCCGTGCAAGCAGAAATAGTCCTTACGATGATCAGATATAGCTTTGGCCGATTGTACCTATTGTTAAACTTGCTTGCGAGTTGCGGGTTTGTGGAAATGCGTACTTCGAAACCTTACTAGGTTAAAAAATGAAAGTCGGTCGATTGTCTATGCGCACAATGAGGCCAGCATTCTTAAGATGAGATGTCAAATTCGTCATCATATTATTCCGATGGCTTGATGTTGCTGCAAGACATGACAATCAAACGAATGAAGGTAGTTAAACAAATAGATACAGCAATTGATATTCACTTGCACTACTGAAATTGTAACAAATCTAAATATTTCTCATGTAAATTACTGTAGTAAGTTTTCAATGAGATTATATAAAAAAGAGGCAGAAGTCGAGGGATAGGCAATGCTAGAACATACGTGATGTACTAGAAAATTAAAGAAATCAGTGTAATCATTACACGATGTATGTATTAACCACAGATATAAATCTTAACTAGATGACGCAATTGTATGTACTTCGCGTGTCAAAAAACGGAGTAAAATTACGATGAATGATCCTTAACCTTAACCTTTTGAGCGCCACGGTCTTCTCTAGAAGCCAACCGTTTCCGTGCCCTCCACGCCGTCTTTATTAGGAGACAATATATAATCTTATCGTTTATTACATTAAAATACATGAACAAATGCTTTGTGCGTATTGCTACTATTGCCTAAAACCATAAACTTAATTTTTATTTCAATATTGGTCTTTGTTTATATAAAAAAAAAAACAGAAAAATAATACCAGCCAACATTTTTGCTGTGTCCCAGGCGCCGTAGTCTTTATAGGAAGACGCCTAATGCTGTAGTTACTTGATTAAGCTTTTCATTTAGCATTATCGGCACCGAAATCTAAAAAAATGCCTTTTTATGCCATATTGAGCTGTAAAGACTATAGAAAAAGTTGGCCGAGGCATTGGAAATGTTTTCTTCCATTGGTCAGTAAATTTGTTTTTAAATTGTGTGTGAAAAAGTGGCACGCTTGGTTTTCATACAGATGGAGGGACTTGCGTTATCTAGTTAGATTTATATCTGTGGTATTAACAAATTCGGTGAAAAGTTCACTTAATTGATCTCTGTGAAGGGAGCAAGCGTATGTTTGGACGTGTAAAACTTAAGGGGAATACTGGAGTTATGTACAAGTAGGTAAATGTTGAAATTTAACATAATTCTGATCTGATCTGACTATGTACATAGTAATTGTGATGTTTTTTCTAATCATAGCACACACTAGTTCTTCATTATTTCGACAGCTATTAAGTATATTAAAATGGTGTTATTGTCTGTATAGGTAAAGGTGTTTGTGTGAACGCGGCGAGTGATTTATTAGATGAATTAAGAAGTTAAATTATACTGTGTACCACTTCAAATCATCGTTGTAAGTTCTATAACACCAAGGTCCAAGTAATTTTGGGTGAAATACGTCATTTGATAGGGAATCGAAAGGCACAACATCTGACGAATCAAATACGAGGATTTGAACCAATAGTGACGCGTTATTTAAAATCAATATTTATATATTTTTTAAACAACCTTTATATTCAAAATTGCATTGTTACGAGAAACAAATATGTATGCACTAGAGATCAACCACTTTCTTTGGAGCTTTGACACCGACGTTGTACAGCAACAAATCTTAGGCCTATATAAACCTAACCCCCGATTTCTCACGTCTCGATTATCGCAAAATTAATGTGATAAATTGTCAAGCACGCGCCTGTGATTGGCTGAATGAATTTCAACAGCCAATCACAGCAGATAACCGGCGATCATTTGTCGATTACGTTAACAGCCCGATAATCTAGACGTGAGAAACCGGGTATTAATGAACAAGATTGTCGCAGAATTAACTTGATTTTGATAAGTAGTGGGATTCAAATATTGATATTAACTCTCTTCTGTAATTAATATCAAGACAAAATGTATTTCGTTAGTTATTGGGAACAACTTAACATAATTTAAGTCAACTTTGTTTTAGGGCAAACCGCAGAACTTCTTAATTTAATTGCATCTAAGAATTGGTTGATCTCCTTTCAGCTCAATCCAACACCTGCAGCCTAATTGCGTCTGTAAATTCGGCAAGGCAAAGAGTTTGACCACTTGAAAGAGTATGGCAAATACTCTACAAATATTTAGGTATTGTCGAAAATCATTGGACTCTTTCGAAAAGAGTATCTTTACCAATGAAAGAGTCAATAATTTTTGGCAATAGGAACCTAATTATTTAAAGAGAATAAAAAAAACAATTTTTATTTCACAGTTGTACAGAAAAGACAAAGCAATCCCTGATTTGCGTCTTTACAATGTTTTTTTTGCATTCCGGAAGAGTTCCCGATTTTGGCATACTACACATTCAAACTTACCGACGAAATACATCTGTAAGTTTATCAAAATAAGAATTACATGTTAGTAATAAATGTTCCATAATTAAATGTTTGATATCCATAGTCGAATAACGGGTTTCGAGGCCCGAATTTATTACAAATCTTTGCCAAAACTCTTGTACATTTTAAATCCAGAAATATTAATGTATAGTCCGATGTTATACGACAGTATAAATTATTATATTGTACAGTAATCTAATCTATATTATAATCTGAATGTGTACATGATAGAATTTGAATGTTTTGAATCTAATTAGTCTAATTACGTATAGGTAGAATCAAACCTAATGGCGGCAAGGAACTCTCCGTGAGTCGCTGCGCAGTAGCAAATTCATGTGACAGCGGTGGTGTATTGAATAGCGAATAGGAACTTCACAGACGACATTAAGTTTGAATCGACCTGTACAGTTAAGATAATATTCCTATGTTATGTATGTGAGTGACTGCCATTAGATTTTGTGCTAAAATCTAAATATGTCTAGGAAAATAAATAAGTGTGGGCTAGTGTGTGCCAATCAAAATTGATGTAAAATTTCTTGAAAGTGACCTATAGATTATAAGTGCATTTTTTTAGTCAGTGGCAGATTTTTTTACTACGTACATTTTGACGTCATATTGTGTTGCATTTTCTTTTTGATGTTTTGTTTTCTTTTTTGTTATTCTATCGTTGTATCTTCGTTTTTAACGAGTCAGATAGACATGTAATGTGTAAACTATGAATAAAATGATAGAAGTAAATTCGGTTTTATTTATTCACATGCGTCACAGATAATAATAGCCTACGTCAAGCAGAGGTCGAAAGCGTCCTGTGAGATCTACTGATGAGTGATGTGGCACATGTCAAAAAGTTAAAACATTGGGGTTGCTATGCTGTATTGTGGCTGTATATACCTGTTATGGTATGACACTCATAAATTCTGCGTTTTTTTTTTTGTGGTCGTGATTGAAAACTGCGTCAAAGTCCGTAGCATAAGGTAATATGAACTTAATGAATACGCAGACAGACACGTTGTATTATTTCTGGAATGTTAAGTAGCATGACCATTTTGGTTAGCACGCAATATGAAAATGCGGCTGGGTTCCTTGCCTTCGAGCCGTCAAGGCACAGCCTCGCACCGGTGACGCACCCGCCTATAATATATAGTCTATGACACATACAATTGCAAAAACTTAAAAAAAAGTCGTGACGTGAGTTGGCCTTTCTATTCTGACCAACACATCAGTAATAATTTTGCATACCTTTTTATACTATAAAAGTACTTGTTTATATCTCCGTAATGCGCGCGCAACTCCTAAGAATTAAGACAGCGCCATCTTATGTTGTAGAATAGAAAATTTAGTTTTAGCGTCATCTTGTGGAATATTACTGAACTGAATGTACAAATGTGCACTTCACCCGCTAGATGTCACAAATCCCAAGCTTATATTTATAACTTGTATTTGCCACTAGATGGCGTTGCTGTTCTATCTGCATGATAGAAACGATTTTGTGGTCTCTGAAATCATTTTGTTTTTCATTCTAATTTCCACGGTTTGCTAACGTTGACAGACGGTAGCTCCCAGCTTGTTCCTGTACCCGCTCCACTCCCAGAGAGAAAGTACTTAACAAACATATTCCTGCTGGAAAAAGCAAAAAGCCAATACGGAGAGCGGCGGGCACAGGTACATCCGATCCGTGTCCGTGAAATTTCGGTTCCGAAGTAGCCGTAGTATTTCTTGTAGGGAAGCATACGTGTTACATCCGAACTCTATCCGTCATAATTCAGAATATTTTAAACTCAGAACTCAAATCACGGACACTCTAGTGCGACTCTCTGTCCGACGAGACGAGGAAAATTGAGAATGGAACTCAAAATACGTCACTAGTATCTGTACTGTGTATCTAGAACCAATGCTGATGGTGCAACTGGGCAAACTGGAGTTTGGAAGTTGACAGTGCGATACCCCATGACTTGGAAAGCACGTCAAGCCATTGCAATTGGATTGCGCCTGATCTCCGTCCGGTCGTGTCAGATTCCCGTTCCATCGACTATGAGAGGGAAGAGAGTACTCGTGTGTTTGTGCACACACTTGTGAACTATAATATCGCCCGCGTTATTGGCTAGCAACTACTTACATTCTGTATAAAGATACCCCTTATACAAGTCAATGACTTCAGATACAGAGCGATGGACTACGCAACGGTACCTATATCATTCAGACTAGACTGAATTATGTATCGTTGCTGACTGTTGGCCGCGACATCGTCCGCGTCAAACTCGTATTTTTTTATTAAATTTTCCCACAGGAACTGTGAATTTTGCCGGGATAAAAAGAAGCTTATGTTAGGTACTCTTTATAACATCAGCTATCTACCAGTGAAAGTTCCGTCAACATTGGTCCAGCTGTATCGAAGAGTAGGTACCCGGAACAAACAGACAAATAGACAGAGAAAAACTTAAAAATTGCGTAGGTACCTATTTGTTATTAGTACCGTAAATACATTCACATGCATTCAATAAAACGTTGTTATTTTGATATTAAATACAGATACTTCAATTTTATTTATATCAGCAAAGGCGAACTTCTAGAACTCTAGGCAATAAGCAAATCTTTTGAAGATTATTTCTGTGGTAATAGACATAATTCTTTGTGGGCTTCCTAAAACATTACTCCCTGCAAACTTTCACCAAAAAAAATACAGTAAAATATCAATAAAAAAAACTACTTAAAAAACAACACCGACCTCGTTGAAAGATAAATAATGTATAAAAAGCAAAAGTCTTTTATCATGAAACAATACAGCCAGTATGTCTGACCTGGGGTTGAATGCTTGATACCGTAAGTGAACCCAACACAAAAGTGTATCATTATTAACCCTAGGCCAGCATAGGGCCATGCTTAAGGTTACCTATATAAAGCATCTTCAGAACGTTTTGTCAATCCAGTTAACTTCAAACACACGATATTGGTGGTCGTTTAGGGGCTGGTGGTCAAAAATTACCAGATTTTATAGATACATCGATTTTAAGTCAAGTTTTGGGCTTTGGCAAGAGAATGGCCCGCAGATATGAAGATACAAAGTGATATTAAAACGTAAGACTCAATCTTTGGGACATAGAACTACTCGGGTGTCATTATATGATGATGCTAAAGGATTTTAAGACATTAAGTGACAATATGGTGTTGGCAATGAGAATCCTTCAAGCGGACAAGGAGTTGAAAAGTGCAGTGACTTGAAAAGTGCAAAGGATTTTTTGAAGTGAAAGTGTGCGTGAAGTCTTAAGGATATTTCAGGGAGTACTGACGTGTTCCTTGGTTTACACACCTAAGATGATGCCTTAGTTAATTCCTGAAAAGATGTTACGGAGCCAAAAACAAGCTTCTTGTAATGAACGAAACAAGATTTGGTTTTGGTAGAGTAGAAGACAAGAAGAAATATGTAGGTAAAAAGAAGATAGTAGAACGCCAAGAGTTTTTAGAAACATTTATATGAAAATAAATAGAGAAGTTGATTAAGAGGCAGCGACGGAAAAGCTCTTAGAATAAAGTGATAAAGGGCCTAATACACATAACCGCGTTAAGCGTTAAAGACATAGAAATATTATATCTATGGTTAAAGAAGTTCTACTATCGTAGTGTGTGATGACCATTTTTTCTGTGCATACTTAACATACTGGACGTAACCACAATAAGCGTATTCTTCTTGTTTTATTATTAAGAAGACATTACTTGAATGTAAATAGACGACAGAGAAGATCCACGTATTAAGATTGCAACGCCGGAATGCGCGGCGCGTTGCACGACGCGTTGTGGCGGGTAGCGTCGCCGATATCGGCGTTACGCACAGGCCGAAGTGATACTAAGCAAGTTGATTAAAATCTAATTTTATAGGGCAATAATAACTATTTTGTAGAACGTTCAGTGCAGATTAATATACTATGAAAGAACTTAATGGACTTGCTACCTGAAAAATGCCGAAAAATTATGTGAGTGAGAGACTTTACATAAAAACTTTTACTTCATGTTTGCTCTGATAAATTGACATTTCTAAATATAACTATTACCTATGTGTTTACTACTTACCGATCGGTTGTACCTATCTAACCGCGCGTTTTTTTAATTGAGAATACGAAGTTGAGAAATTGTCAAAGTCTGCGATGAAAACCTGTCAAAAGGTTTTTCTTAACATCAAATTCTCAAATCAGAATTTGAGGGTAAAGTAGGTACATTCCATCATTGCACAGACATCAAACTTATATCGCAAGACAAGACTATGTAACACAATTCATACCTAAGTTATTGAGCTGCCGTTCCAAATAAATAGCGCAGTACGTATTTACTTACATAATTATTTACATTATATACCGTACCTACTTGCGCTATCAGGCTCTTGTCAAAGTTTATCAAGCACGTTTATTTCAACAGCGCTCTTGTGACTATCATGTTGTGTTGTAATTGGGACATTTTATTCTTGCTCTCATTTAGAATTAATAAACTTTTGAAAATACAATATGCATTCTGTCTTATTTTTAACCTTCATGCTGATGCCCGTTTCCTTATAACCAAGATTAGTCTTTATATCTATTAATAAACTATTCTCAGATAAGAAAGTTTAGGTAGTCACGCCAAATTTGTTATTATTATGTTCTTTATTCATTTCTTTTCTTATAATTTGCATTTTAAATATACTTATAAAAAAAAGAAATAGCGGCTTACCGGTATCGGGCACAGGATCCAAGCTGCCGGCGGTCAGGGCTCCAGAGAGAGGAATCTCCTAACAGTACGAGCCGTGCCCAGCAGTACTGCTTTCTGGATCAGGCCGCCAGCCGCCTAACGAAGCCTCCTAAGGTGTTGGTCGAGGCTCGTGGCTATTAAGCCATGGGCTGACACGACTATCGGTACAATGATCGCTTTGTCCACATCCCACATATCGACAACCATTATTATTAATTATTATTCCATTTATTCTGTGTATACATAATATCTAAATTTTTAAATTTTAATCTTTTACAAAATATTGTGAAAATCATGCCGCAGGTGTTCTCTGTCAGATAGAACTTCAATCTGGAACCTAATTCAATAATACGTACTTAAAACTAAGACATGCTTTTAATTTATCAATTTATTTTTTGTTTGTGGACCAATCCTGTCGATAGGCATCAAGCTCGTCCCGCCATCTTCTTCTTGTAAGTTATGGTGAAAAAATGTGGCAGCCAACAATATTGACAGGGTTTTTAAACATGGTGTTGGTTGGCCATCGAATTGCGACAACTTTCTGGTTTTTTTCACGTATCTATTTCATAAGGAAAGCAAGCTTCCACTTTACACACAACAAAGAAACCACAAACAAAACCATCCAAAAAAAACACCTTCATTCCACAGGCATCGCCAGGGGACGTATACTAGCACCGTCTCCGATAAGCACAAGACATGTCAGCTACAAGATAAAGTTATAAAGTCGTTATAAGTGTTATAAAAGGCCTAAATGCGTAGCCTGAACTGGACTTAACTTAAGCATCATCAGTCGTTAGCGTTACGTTCTTTCGCGGCAACTTTATTTTTAAATTTAGAATTGGCTCGCGCTTGACCACTATCTCACCTAATGGTAAGCGATGATGTGGTCTACGGTGGAGCACGCTTGCCTAGAAGTAACCTATTCACTCTTGACTTAAATACCCCTAGATTGTAGATATCGGGAAACACAGACTCCGGCAGGGAATACCACTCTTTAGCTGTACGCATAATAAAAGTATTTTCAAAACGTTTAGTGCGTATGGGTGGGATGGCGCATCGCCGTACGTCTGGTAGTCCGATGAAGACACAGGCTGGGCGGAATTAGATCATGCAATTTCATCGCACACTCCCCGAAATGTAATCGATAAATATCCGACAAGCTAATGGCAACTCGGTGACTACGTTCAAGATCTATGCTTCTGCAGGGGTTACATTTCGGGGAGTGTGCGACGGAACTGCACAATTTGATTCCGCCTAGTCCTTTCCATCATCGGACTACCTAAAAGACGTACGGCCATGCGCCATCGGTACATGGTGGACATCCCTTCCATACGCACAAAGCCTTTTGCTAATACTTTCATTGTACGCACAGCTAAGGAGTGGAATTCCCTTCCGGAATCTTTCTTATGCATCCCTGATAGCTATAACCTTGGGGTCATTAAATCAAGAGTGAATAGGTTTCTTCTAGGCAAGCGTGCTTCTCCGTAGACCACATCGTCACTTATCATCAGGCGAGATAGTGGTCAAACGTGAGCCTATTGATTATGTAAAAAAAAAGTAATTTCAGCACATTGTAAAGCTTCCACTCCACGTCCAGCCAACATAACTATCCCAAAAAAACACTTAATTCCCAAGACATTGCCAGGGGACATATCCTAGCCACCGATAAGCACAAAACATGTCAGCCACAAGATAAAGCTTTATAGACGTTATATATGAGCTGTTGTTAACGTACTGCTATCGTGGGCGATAAAGAACGTTGAGATCATTCGTTCAATATTATATTGTTGTATGATATGTAGGTATGTGTTTTAGTTGAGTTATGTTTCCTTAGGTATTTCAGGGTATGTTTTAGGAAAATGATTTAAATCACACTTGCCAGTTTCACAGTCTTCGGATACGCACTACCCACTGCAACGACGAATACGTAACCCTTTTAGAGTTCTTTCGTCAACAAGGAACCCTTATAGTTTCGCCATGTCCGTCTGTGCGTCCGTCCGCAGTTTAGCTCGGAGTTATAATACAAACAAAGTGGTAAAATAAAATCATGAAAAACAAATTGTTTAGGGTATCATTGCATAGACAAAAAAAAAAACGGGTTAAAAATATTATGGGTTTGTGAAAATCATCGATCAAACGGTTAAGGTTTAATTTTACCCAAACGGGGGATCCGTTTGGGTAAAATTAAACCTTAAATTGTAAATTTGACACACTTATGACTCTAACAACTCTGCCAGCTAAATGATTGCTATTAGATATGTGAAATAAATCACGGCAATAGTATATAGGTAACGAAATTAATCGGCAAACTATCACGGCTTTACAAGTTTCGAGTAATAGTCGACCAACTTATAAAATGTACTTGGAAATGTAAAAAAAAAAACCTTTTCGTTAGAGCAATGTTCGGTGCTTTCATTGTTTATGAACTATAGTATTTTTACCTAATTATGTTGGTGAATGTAACTTTTTATATGGAACCACAGTGCGCTAATCCGACTCGCACTTGGCCGGTTTTCTTTTTGAATTCAGTTAAAATGGGATGTAATTTGAGTAAAACTTAATGACCGATAAGTTCAGTAGGAAACTTATCCGAGGAGTAAGAAAAAGGTTCATTAAGCATATGATCTAAAAATACCTAGACCTATTTTAATATTTCTAATAAATCGCAAGGAGATCATTTTTTCTTTATTCAATATATTGCGACTAGATCGGTGTTGTTAGCAACAGAAAGATTGTTTTGGTCATTTCTTTTCAATTATTTTACGACAACCAAAGAAAAAGTAGTATAAAAAAAAAGAATTTCATAACTTTGAATTTAGATCAGCATAACTTCAGTTTTTTCTTCATAAAAACGTCAAAAACTCATAGACAAAACCCCACAATATACGGCGTCAACAACTACCATAGATAAGAATAATATGGTGTTAAAAGACTCCCCAAAAATGTTATTCTGAGGGAAAGAGTCCCTGGAGACCAGTGAGTACTATCGGTAACCATTTGGAGTATCGGAATATATAGCGGTTATGATAATAAACGGTTTATTGTCGATTTGGGGAAAAGATATAGGTACTTGGTGGACTGTATTTTTTTCTGATATCTTTCGATATGACAGAATAGCGGGCATATCAAAATCTATTAAATACTATGCAATAAAATAGATAATTTCAGTTTGAACTTAGATGGGCACATTATGAGACGTGAAGATAGCTGATCCGTGAAGACAATGCTCAAAATCAACACCAAGCAACGTACAAGGGGCTTTTTCACAGTAGCTCGTTATGATTTCACATAAATAAAATGCTTGTTTCACTCGCCTATTACCTTATTTACCGCATACGAAGTCATAATCTCCGGCAATATGATCATAAATTCTTATCTCCTTCCTGAAATCGCCTGGAAGCCTACCTATCAAATCGCTGTCAATGTGTGAGTGTCGTTTTCAGGCGATCGTTTCAGCCAATGGTGACACAGTAGGGTCGTGACCCCGCCAATGACGCGGGGTCACGCCTAGCGTAATTATTTACTGAGTATGAAATCTGTGTCTTAAGTTTGTTGTAAGTAGAGGATATGGGTGTAGTGCAATATAAATCCTTTTAAACTCAATTAAAAGGATTTATATTGCACTATTGATCCGTCTACGTTTCACACGAGTATTTAATTAAATGGTAAAAATATAGTGTTGCTAATATTGTAATTATAAACCATTCAGGTACAGACCACAGGGCAGACAAACAAAAAAGTTATTTTTTTTACTATTTAGTGATAGTAACTTTCTTTGTTGTAGGCCGCTTATTACTAAGAGTACTAAGGAAAGATTTATGAAAATTCTTCCTCTAAAGGAGTTTATTAGGGGTTGTTTTTTTTGCCTTGGATGCAATCGGACATATGGCTTGTTCATTCATAAAAGAAAACAGTTAATTATTAATCATAGGTTATCGCCAAAATTCTTGGCCACCCTGAAGTTGGCTACAATGGCTGCGCAGTAGTAAATCTCAAACAAAAACAACACCGATCCGTGCCTTGCGCATCGGAAAGCCATCTTTAGGGCGGCCCGGCCTCCCATTTGAATGGCTATTGAAAATGAGTACCTAAGTAGGTATGTAGAAATATCGCTAAGAATAATAAAAGAAAAAGCCCACGCATTACCACAGAATAAATAAACTACACGCATTACGTAGCATAATTCTTTGATAAGTATGTATGTATATGTTATGGACCAAGGGATTAATACGGTGTTATTCATAATGCCCGGGCAAATTGAAAAATGCCCGATATGAGTAGACTTGAAACCCTTAGATGGGGCAGAGCGAGTCGCTCTTAGGCTTCACGCTTCACCTCGCTCCATGTCGATGTGAAGCGCGATATGAGTAGGCAATATGATAAAAACTATTGAAATAATTACATTGACTGGGCTTACTGAATAACGCCCATCACTTATTGGGCCGGGTAATAAAAATATGTGCTTTTTAAATTCTTTTAATGTTGACATTGGTTTTAATATAGAATAGCGTAAGTACGATTAATATTTGCTCGCTCACTTCAGCTCCTGTCATCTTGTTCGAACCTAACCTATACGTGTCGGGGAACCCTAAGCTCCCGAGCTCGCTTCGCTCGCTCTTATACTGATCATTGACCATAATTATCGAATTGCCCAACCGTTACGCAGCAATATTCATAATTCCCAAACCACTGCAACTCCTGAAAGCCAGAATCAACAGTGGCGACCACCAGAAAAGCGCCGAGGCAATGAAGCTCGACGAAGTCCCGGCGAATGAATTTAACTGTCTTGGATCCTGCAACGAAATTAATCAGAAAAGAAAATGGAGGAGTAAGAAAAACACAAATTTCCACTTCCCTCCATATCAAGCAGGAGACAGAACAAACAAGACCAATAGGCACAAAGGGTCGTTTACAACTGGGATAAGCCCAGTTGCCTAGCACCACGGATAAAAATTAGCATTAATATTAATGGGTCCTAACATTGTGTGCTGTTATATTTGATTCCAATAATAGGTATGGCAAAAACGCTTGAACGCACGGAAATTTGTTCTAGTTTCCACAAGGTCCGTATAGTAAACAGCTCCTGATACAGCCTGTACATTATTCAACATAGTATTGCGTTCATTCTGCCAAAGAATACACTCCCTTATGATATGATGTGCAGATTGTACATATTCGCAGTCAGATGCAGAACACTGACATAATGGCGAGGCAACAAGCTTGAAGGAAAATAATTTACTTTTAAAGTTATTTAGTTTGGGAATAGTGCGGTAGGATAGTCCCAAAAAAAAATTCATAATGACCAGACAATGTGACAAATACAGAAGTTTAAATCAGTATTCATTACGGCCATTATACATAGTGCCCTGATAAAACACTTGGTCCCTGACATATACTAGTCTGATAACACGTATACATATACCTTAGTACCTAAAATCTATATACATGAATAATAGTACCTACGTATGTTAACGCAACGCACCAGGAAAATGCACAATCATTTGGAAATAAGCAGTGCCAATGCAATTAACTGCACTCGACCTTACCCAATTGTCATAAGGGTTATTTTAGCTCAGCTACTTAACACGGCTTCATTAGGTCTTTGACCTGGTACATAATGAGTTGTGGAAAGAAATACCTACTTAATGGAATAATTTAATGTAAGTAGCATTCTGATTTTGTGTCATTCAACCTGAAAAATTAAATGTTCGCTGTTCAAAATAATGTATACTCACGTACTTACCTACTACAAAATAAGTAGGAATAGTAATAAATAAGGAATTTATACCATATCACGATAATAATACTACTACATCCCCAGTAAATTGCAGATGGTTCCAAAATAATTTACTTAGACTTAACACGCATCGCGGTTGTTATTCGCGCGATTTTTTTCCGCACATTCTGCGACTCATGGAATTGTATGAAGCTGCACGCATTGTGGTAAAAAAATCGTGCGGAAATAATACCGCAAGAAATCCGTGTTTTGCTACAGAATCCACCGCACCGCCGTGCGGATTATTTTGAGCTCTATGAACAGGTAGAAAGAGACATAAATCGCGCGGAATTTAATCCGCAGGGCGTGTTAGTATGATTCAGTACGCGGACAAAAATTTGCGCAAATAAAATCTGCGTTTTAAAATATTTTTTAGGTTGAACTGTTCAACATAGTTTAGTAGATATAACTACTGGTACTAAGCCAAAAGTGATTTCCTATTTTTATCCACTGAAGGCTTTTAATTAGCTGTAAACTGTCATCTTAGCTGTGATTTATCTGATTAAATAAAACACAAGCAATTTTGATTGCATTCACCCAGAGCGGGAGAAGCCATTGGATGATATCCAACCAAAAAAAAGTATTTTGTCACTATACTTAGAACTTGTCCATTTTTTATCACAAAAAAATGAAAATAAAAACCTTTTTAACCGACTTCCAAATAAAAACACTATAAAATGAAAAATAACTTCAATTTCGGCAGGCGGTGTCAAAAAACGAAAACAGGAACACCTAATTATTTATTTGGAAGTCGGTTGTATTTTTTTTGTAAAAAAGGTTTTTTCATATATACGTAAATACATAATAAAATCCTATTTACCATGGGGGTAAGCAGAAACTACAGGACGCCACCTGCTACGATCCTTGCATTCTTATTTCATTTCCTTTATTTCAGGGACGGTCTTAAATAAATTACACTGATCTCAACACAAACCCACATTGCAACGAACGTCTGCAATACCTACCTGCACAGTAGGTACACTCTTCGACTTAGCCCGATGGCCCGAGCTACAGTGTCAAGGTAGGAAGCTGACCGCGCGGGGCGGGGTCACCACCCTCACTCTATTGATTTTCAGCTGAAGACGCCGCTTTCTTGCTGCGAATCCTGAAAATCGCTGAAAATTCGTAATCTTATAGTGTGGGGAGAGATTTGGAAACTGTGGTTTGGAATTTGGACAGGTTTTTAGGGTTTGGTTGCTTCAAGAAAAGAGACGATAAAAAAATAACTATTCGAAATACTACGTTTTACAAATAATTCAATGATATTAAGTACGTAGGTAGGTATTATATTTTATTTCAAGTTTTTACCCGGCTGCAAGGAAAGAGTTATGTTTTTACCAGAGTGCAAGTAAAGTGTTATTCGCTCGTATCTTGTATGTATGTATGTTTGATATATTCTTTATTACCTCGTATCTTTCAAACAACTTTACGGATTTTTATAATTAACACATCGTTAGATAGGTCTTGGCTGCCCAACTGTTCTTAGATAAGTGCCGTTAAAAAAAAAGAAATATGGTGGATTTTGGGCGCCATATTGTAAGGGTTGCAATATTTTTTTTCTTCGAACCTCATCGAGTGGGGTATCAACATGAAGGGCTTTTAAAGTTGATTACAAAAATATATACCACTTATATGTTTAAAAGCCATAAATCTAAATAAGCCATAAGCCAAAGTAACTAAAAAGTTGTAAATAAAAAAGATAATAAAATCAAAAAACCCGACTGCAAAGATGTAAACAAGAATAAAATCAAGCTGCAAGCATCGTGCAGTCGGAGGATATTCATAGTTTTGGTCAGCCAGCTCGCGAATATGTATTCTCCGACAGCACAGCATGATTTTCTTGTTGTTTACATCCTTGCAGTCGGGTTTTTTGATTTTATTAAGTTTTTTTTTGTATTCTGGACGACTAGCTTGATACTTACTGGTGAAATGTGCGTCTTTCTGTACAATTTTACCCTACCCGTCGGAAAAGACAGGCATAATGTTATGTACTGATAACATCCTGAAAAAGAAGGAAATTTCCAAATTAGAACGCAAAATTAGCACACAATTATGTTAACCAAGTAAACAGTTTATAGATACTTATATATCTATTAAACGACATCGGTAGCTGCGCTAGTGACGTCAGCGATTTTATAAAGCGATATTGCAAAGACGTTCACATGGACGCAATGCGATGCAATTGACATTGTATTTGACATTTTCTTATAAAGTACTTGTGTAGTCAATAATAGTTGTTACCTGACCCACCCTGCCATTAGCTGACCCACTAAAGTAACATTTGAATATCCGTTTTATAATGAATACGCATATTTGTCTTTTTAACAAGTTAGACGATATTACCATTTTAGAAATTTAATATTTGAAGAATGTGTCCGTCTATAGTTCTTTAGAATAATGCAAGAAATACTTATTGATTAAATTTTAAATTTAAAACAAAACAATATCCTCGACGCAGGATTTGAACTAGTATCTTGTTCTTCTCAGCCTTATACACGGACCACGAGACCAGATCTACTTAAATATCATATTAAAAATAAGCTATTAGCAGCAATGGCAATACTTATATTACAATAATCATATAAACTTTTAGTATTTACAGCATAAAAATCAGAAACGCATAACAAGTAGTTACGCTAACGTTTTAAAGATCAAATTTGTGTATCAGTTATATTATTATATTTGTTCATCGAGCAGAGCTAGTCTGATAAACTCGTACAAAACCTTAATGTTACAGGCAGAGGGTCAAAATTCATTCAATTTAGGGTGGGTCAGGTAACAGCTATTACCGACTGTGCAATATCGCCTAGCGACGCAATTAATATTTTCTCACACACGCCATTCTCGTTATACTGATGAAATTTTAGAACCCGGAAATAGCTGGAACGTAGGTATATTTTCAGGCAAAGCAAGCAGCACCACGGGGAAACCATTAGACAAATAGATAAACCCACAAACATGAGGTTTACAAAACACAAAATCGCTCAAATAATTCTAACAGCCCATTCACAAATGAGTCCTCTGACATCAAACAGCACAGAGCTCCCTCATTAGACCCCCTCTTTGATCTCGACCTGCGAAATGTAGGCATACTATACCTATGCATCTATAAAAAACAAACGTCATAAGTTCACAAGAGATCTTCAACCGTAAGCACTAAGCCAAGCGTTGAAAATCCGTTGTGGAAATGAATGTCACTTACGACTTTGTATAGCGATTGCATGACGTGTATGCATAAAGCCTATGTGCTGTTGTATTTACTTTGTAAGCCCGGGGTTTTTTTTTTTTAAAGGTCTTTAGCTGACTTTTGTAGACAAACATCCTGTGTTGTGAGAACTTATGACTTTTTACTTTTATCAAAATAAAACAGGTACATGAAGCACAACAAAATAATACCGTGATGTATCGTATCTTATTCTGCTATACATTCTAGTGTCAATTGTACGAGTATACCTACTCAGGAACTGAACCCCGATGTATTCAACCCTAAATGAAGCTTAATCAGTATATTTGATTGTTTAATAGGGCAGTTGACGGAAAATTAGTTTTTTGTCCGTTAGGTAGATTTATAAAAAAGCGAACTAAAAAGACGTAAACAAGAAGAAAATCATGCTGTGCAGTCGGAGGATACATATTCGAGAGCTGCCTGACCAAAACCCGATGTATCCTTCGACTGCACAGCATGATTTTCTTCTTGTTTACGTCTTTTTAGTTTGCTTTTTAAGCAGTAGGATTTTAGTAATTTTTTGTTATTTTTATTTTAGAATTTGATACATTTAAACATATAAATAAATGTTATATATTTTTGAAATCACCTCTTACCTCTTATTTTGATACTCCCTCGATAGGCCGGGAAGAAAAAAAAAATTCCCCACAAAATGGCGCCCAAAAGCCGCCATTTTTTGCTTTTGCAATTTTAATGTAGCCAGTGACGAATCGATTGACGTAAGAATCATCAAAATCGGCCAACGCGTTTGGTCTCTAGAACGCCACATAGAAAAAAATATACATACATAGACTGATAAACACATTACCCTCCTTCGGCAGTCGGGTAAAAATACAGGACACGTATTTTTTCTTTTGCCATGTAAACATCAAAATAAAAATGTGTAAACAAGGAATAAACATGCTGTGCAGTCGGAGGATCAAGGGTCAGCCAGTTTCCGTATATGTATCCTCCGACTGCACAGCATGTTTTTTCTTGTTTAACTTTTTTATTTACAACTTTTTAGTTATAATAATTATTTTTCGAATTACTGTTACAATCACCTCTTCATTTCGATGCCCAACACGACGGGACATGAAAAAAATATTGGGATTTTTTTTTCATGAGTCATGGTTTTTTTTATCTAAACCTATCTATGAACACTTGGGCGGTCAAGACGTAACTAACGATGTCTTAATTATGTAAATCCGTTTAGTAGTTTGCGAGATATGAGGTAATAAAGAATATACATACAAACAAACTTACATACAAACATACATACAAACATACAAAATACCCGCTAAAAACATAACCCTTTCCTTGCAGTCAGGTAATAACGACCATACAGTGCGTTGAAATATTGTGTGCTACACTTGCGTCACGGTGTGCTACACTTTATACTGGCAAAGTTATTTCACTCCTGAACTTTGATGCGCTTTATCAATGTCATTATTATTTATTTGATAAAGCAAAAAAATACTTGTCCAATATTATTGGATAATCTCACTGACTACCCAGGAAAAAACCCTATTCAAGTTGCTTATTTCTATGCAAAATAAATAAAACAGAAACACTTACACCTATGCCTAACCCTTTTGGCAATTTAAGCGTGATGTTTAAATGTTGTATTTAAGCCAAAAGTAGAGTTGTAAAAAACGTTTTTTTCTTAGATGGAAAAAATAACGATTAAAAAAAACATGAAAAATACATTTTTTTTTTCTGGAGTACGAAAATAAAAATATGGTAAGGCGGTTATCGTATATGAGTTGATATTAATTTTATTTTGTTTAATAAGAAAATACCTACCATTTGTTTTTTGGTAAATAGTACATAAATGTCTTAAAATAATTGGCAACACCCACTGAAGTTTACCATTTACGGACGGGGATTTTCCTAATTACAAAGAAAAGATGATTCTGATTGTAACAAATTAAGTATTTTTAAAGTTCATAATAATTCAATGTTGTGTAAAACAACCAAATTGAATGTTTCACTATTTTTGAAAAAAAAAACAGATGTAGAAAAAAAACCGGCCAAGTGCGGAGTCGGACTCGCGCACGAAGGGTTCCGTACCATTATCGCAAAAAACGGCCAAAAGAACACGTTTTTTGTATGGGAGCCCCCCTTAAATATTAATGTTATCCTGTTTTTAGTATTTGCTGTTATAGCGGCAACAGTCATACATCATCTGTGAAAATTTTAACTGTCTAGCTGTCACGGTTCATGAGATACAGCCTGGTGACAGACAGACGGACCGCGGAGTCTCAGTAATAGGGTCCCGTTTTTACCCTTTGGGTACGGAACCCTAAAAACGACGGTGCAAGTTTTTTTTCAAGATTGTGAAAAAGACATTTGGTTTTTTTTCAATTTACATCTCTAGCCAAAATACTTAAAAACTGTCCTATTTTAACCTCAGGTAGGTACCTATTTAATTTTCAAAACTCACTCCAATCCCAATACTTAAAATAAATCTAGTCACTTTATTACTTACTTCAAAAGATAAATGCCTATATTTTAATCACCTCAATCAGTTCCGGCAACAGGCAAGCTAAGGTTGTAAGGGGATGATCCTCTTTCATCCCGTTCGCCCCTTTTCATCCCCATTCAGCCCGTATTCCCGTTCATCCGAACCGTCCTTTGATCCGGCGGTTGACGCAAATTGTAAGCTAGTAGGCTTATTGGAAAATATTGGAGGATGGGAGGATTACCTGGGGTTTTTTGTAAAGTGTTGGTATTTATGTGTAGTTGTTTTGTATAACTATTTGGTTGTGTGTGTTGAATTACTCTATTTACGAAAGCTTCAAATCGGCGCCCGATTCTCATGTTGGTTAGTGAGAATTAAATCTGCCCAATTTTGTATCTTTTTCCAATAAGTCCGTACAATATGTATCTGCCCGAAACAATAAAGGAAATGCTAAATGGTGCTCGAATTAACACTAGCCTACGAGATTGTAGAACAGAGTGCTACGCCGTAGCAAGCTACGAGCTACGCGAGTCTGAGCATCACCTATTTTGGTCAACTCTTCTTTTTGTTGGCTGCCAGCTGACATACGCTTACGTTACATGACTCAAGTAAAACTTTTGTTACTTCAACTCGAGCCAAGTAAAGTAAGCGTATACGCCGTAAAACGTATTTCATACGCTACCGAAAAGTCTCATAGTCAGTGCCATATATTTTGACAATCTTTATCATTATAACTGTCCCTTTGTCAATAAATCAATGCCTTTGCTACCTGCTTGTTGTTCCTCCTGGTTGTTGGGTTCCTAGTACTTTTAGTCTTAAAAAAGAGCTTCGAGACATATTTCCAATAGCAGTTATCTTTAAGCTTGCCAAAAGCATACTATTCTCACATATAAGTACTTGTAACATAAAAATATGCACGGTACAAAACAATACAAAATCAGTGTTCGCAGTTAATCACGGGAAGTGAACCACGGGCGTGGTAATTAGTGAGACAGGTTGACGTGCCGCAAACAGTGTGT
Organism: Orthosia cruda; assembly: GCA_964057195.1. Taxonomy (NCBI): domain Eukaryota; kingdom Metazoa; phylum Arthropoda; class Insecta; order Lepidoptera; family Noctuidae; genus Orthosia; species Orthosia cruda. Next base: position 43,641,469 of record OZ059828.1, on the reverse strand, counting down.
AGTGCTGCCAGCCCAAATATTGTTGCAGTTAGAATTATAGAGGACAGGACATGGATAGGAATATTAGTAGCGTATGGGAATACGTTATAACATCGCTGTATAAGCCGACTCGGAGTGATAGTCTTGTTCCTGGGCCCTGAAAAGGCATTTACTTATAATTGTCCGAAGGGATCTGAAGTGGCGATCCACACGCTGGAAGGCGCAGAGTTAGAAGGCTCCAACAAGTGAATCTATGACCTGTAAAGTTGACGGGAATCTGCTGGATGTAAGAAGTAAGTATTCGAATACATGTGGCATCCACCAACCCGCATTGGCCCGCGTGGTGGATTACGGCCCATTCCCTCCCTCACAGAGAGGAGGCCTGTGTTCCATCAGAGGGAACATTAAAAAGCGAACTAAAAAGACGTAAACAATAAGACTTTTTGTTTACGTCTTTTTAGTTCGCTTTTTTTAAGCAGTCGGGTTTTTTGAAATTTTGAATTAACTTTTTTTATTTATAAATTTTTAGTTATTTTTTTTAGAATTAGGTAAATTTAAACATATAATTCTTCTATATTTTTGAAATCACCTCTTTAAACCCTTTATTTTGATACCCCACACGATAGCTTTGAAAGAAAAAAAAATTTGCTTCCCCACAATATGGCGCCCAAAATCAGCCGTTTTCCTATTTTCCCATTTTAATTTAGCCAGTGAAATTCGCAGGGTCAAGACGAATCGATTGACGTAAGAATCATCAAAATCGACTAACGCGTTTAGACTCTAGGACGCCACATAGGAACAAACATACATATATACATACATAGACTGATAAACACATTACCCTCCTTCGGCAGTCGGGTAAAAAGGCTGAAGATGATGATGAAGAAGTACAGGAATGATCGATGTGGTGACGCTTAGGGGAGGCCTATATCCAAAAGAGGACGTCTTTTGGTTGAAAAGATGGTGACGATGACTTTTTTCTGCAGCACAGTTCTTAGACAATATAACATTTTATAGCTGACAGTGACTTAATCCACCTAGTGACTGAAAGCAAATCGCAACTAATATTATAAAGAGAAAAAGTTTTATGTTTGTTTCTTTGTTTATAACAATGTAAAAGTATCTCTGGAAGCAAGTTCTGATCTAGTACAACATAAGCTTAGTTGTCAGAAGATCAAGACTGATGGTACTATTTTAAGTATCTACAAATTGTCATGATTTTATGGAATTGGGAATACCCATGAAAAAAATATTTGCTATTTTACCAGTTTATCCAAAAATCACTTAAATAGAATACAAATAGTGAAAACAGAATCAAAAAAGATCGAAAATCGATCGAGATATAAAAATTTAAAGAAACATATCTGTCCCTCTCTACGAAAGCGTCGTTTTCTATGGTAGTTGTATGGGCGTCGTGATATCAGACGTCACATGGCACGTCGGACTTCCCTTTCTAATTCTCAACTTTAAAGCTTCATAACTTCGTCTCTGTTAAAGCTATTTCAAAAAAACTTTCATATTTGTTTACTAGAGTTAATAAGTATTTAATTTGGCAAATAAACAAATGACATGCATATTCCCTATTGATAGATGGTCATTAATTAAACCAGATTTCAATTTTCACTCTTTTATTGAAAATATAATCCTCCACCATCCGTATCGAACTCTGTGCCCCAATCAAATATTAGTGAGCCAGCTAAACAGGCGCGCTCTTAATTAGCGGGATTGAACCGCGATACCCGCGCTAATTTACAAACACAACCTGTCGACAGGCTGCAAACAAATACACCAGTATAACTACATGAACTGGGGAGTTCAGGATAAATACGTTATGGCATTTTTACCCGACTGCTGAAGGAGGGTAATGTGTTTTTCAATCTATGTATGTATGTAAGTTTATATGTATGTTTGTTCCTATGTGACGTTCTAGAGACCAAACGCGTTAGCCGATTTTGATGATCCTTACCTCATTCGATTCGTCTTAACCCTGCGAGTGTCACTGGCTACATAAAAATTGGAAAATAAAAAAATTGCCGAGTTTTGGTTTTTTTTTTCTTCGAAACCCATCGTGTGGGGTATAAAAATAAAGGGTTTTGAGAGGTGATTTCAAAAATATATAACACTTATATGTTTAAATATACCTCATTAAAAAATAACTAAAAAGTTAATTTAAATCAAAAAACCCGACTGCTTAAAAAGCGAACTAAAAAGACGTAAACAAGAAGAAAATCATGCTGTGCAGTCGGAGGATACATTTGGTTTTGGTCAGCCAGCTCGCGAATACGTATCCTCCGATTGCACAGCATGATTTTCTTCTTGTTTACGTCTTTTTGGTTCGCTTTTTTATCAACTGACGTTTATAAGTAGAAATATGGGCAGAGAGCGCCGACAGCATTTCCTTAGTAAAAACTCATAATTCGAGGTTTGGCTCTCGCCCATTTCCTCCTCCAATATTGGACCAATTTAAAAGATATTCCATAAACTAGAAAAATAAGATATACACTTTACTCATCCTGTCTTAGGCCCTTCACACACAACTCTCAAATCATGTTATCAAGTTTCCAACATACAAATCACCCAAGCCCTTCAGGCACGAAAACTATCATCACTCACCCACCAGCACTATAAACATACGCACTCGCAACCGTAACTCACAAGCACACACCACTTTCATTCACACTTCTTTTTCTTCACTTTTATTGTGTTCACGATGTACAAAATATGTTACGAAATTATTTATTTGCCTCAGAGATGCTCACTAATTATTAGTCACATATTATTATTCTTTATTGTGTTCATTATGTTTATTTGATTACTATTTTATTGTGTTTTGATTATTATTTGATTTTTCATAGTATTCTTTATTATGTAATTCGATTTAGTTAAAATTGCCGGAATAGTCGAATTTAATTATTATTGTTAATAACGCAAAAACAATAAGAAATTATACTCTAGGGGCAGGGCCTGGAGATCCGTAACACAGGGTTTCCCTAGTACGGACTCCAGTCTCCCGCAAAGGAGCTTCTATTATGTGTAATTACATAGTTTTAAGTAGATTGTAAGTCACCTTTGTGGAGAGAAAACAATAAATTTTTATTATTTTATTATACACTATGCCTTGGAGGAGGAAATAAGGAAATTCTGTCGGCGCTCTCTGCCCATATTTCCTCTTAACACAAAGCCAGTGTCAATTTCCACAATATAAGAACCCACCTGAATACCCAGAAGTGTTGGGCGGGGCACCCACATTTCACTAGTTATGTTTGAGGCCTAAGTATTAGCGGTCGACGGCGAACCTATTGCCACAGATAATATAATACTAGCATACAGCCTCATCCCAAAGAAACCGTGCCGACGTAACTAGCGTTTTTCGTCTGATTAAACGGTTTTTTTTTTACATCGAGTGCGTTCGGTTCCGTTCCACGGCGGTAGATAGATGGATTAGCAGCGACTTCCACGAAACAGGGTTTACTCGCTTCGTGAATATTTTTTCCATAAATAGATCGACGATTTTATTTGATGGTATTTTTTTGCACGTTTTCCAGTTTTATTACACCAAAACGTGTTACAATATAAATTTAAATAATCGAGTGGAATGGCCTCAGAAATTTAAAACCACGCCATCTATTGGCATCAATTTTAAATGATCCGTTCAAATAATCTTTGAAATGTGAATTAAAAGCCCAATATTCCATAATTTTGTACTTAGGAAAGTGGATTAAAAAAGAGCATACAATTTTATGTTCAATGCCAGAAAATGTTAATTTTAAACACAATTCAATAAGAAATCTGTGCATATCGCGCCATCTAGTGATATTTATTTGAACCAACTTATCTTTCTTAGCGCTGGGACCCCGTGTTATTGCCATGAACCTGGCATAAATCAAAATTCCAGATGGAAAAACACAATAACACTGCCCGACCTATGTGGGAATCGTACCCAGGACCTTGCCTACTCTGCTGCAGTAGCGCTTGCGAACATTAGATCGACGAGGCTGCCCACAACAATATTGAAAATAACAGCTAGAGCCAAACTTAAGTGGCGGGGGGCAGATAAGTTCTGGAGTGGCGACCGCGAACCGGAAGACATTACGTTTGAAGGGCTCCCACCAGGTGGATCGATGACCGTGTGAAAGTTGCGAGGATCCGCTGGATACGAGACGAAAGTCTATAACCAGTGTGTGTTGCCAGTGATGACATATGGCTCTGAGACGTGGTCGCTTACAATGGGCCTCATCAGAAAGCTTACAGTCATTCAAAGGGCAATGGAGAGGGCTATGCTCGGAGTTTCCTTGCGTGATCGAATCAGAAATGTAGAGATCCGCAAGAGAACCAGGGTTACCGACATAGCCCGAAGAGTAGCCAAGCTTAAGTGGCAGTGGGCAGGGCACATTGCTCGCAGAACGGTTGGCCGATGGGGCAGAAAGGTTCTGGAGAGGCGACCGCGAACCGGAAGACGTTGCGTTTGAAGGCCTCCCACCAGGTGAACCGATGACCTGGTGAAAGTTGCGAGGATCCGCAAGATGCGAGACGCACGAGACCGGTCAATATGGCGACGCTTGGGAGATGCCTATGTTGTCCAGCAGTGGACGTCTTTCGGCTGACATGATGATGATGAATAAAATTGAATTAGTAATCGAGAAAAAAATACACACGAAAACCAATCATTCTTGGAGTTTTCAGTAGTCGTTGTGCCGTAGATTTAGTGGCATTGTTTAAATACTTAATTTTGATCACCTAAAGTACCTATATTATTGTAAGTTGGTCCTACCTACTAGGTCCAAAGTTTGCCCAGTAAACATTCAATTAGCACACATTGCATCACTAATTGAACGAAATGTATTAGCTCTTTATTGTGATGTTAATTTGTGACTGATAATTGTCTATGAAACCGTTATTATTATTAGTATACTATTGTTGATCGGTAAGGAAAGACTGTAAGTTTTGACATAATTACCAATTTTCGGGGATTCTCCCGCTCTGGGTGGACGTGTTAGACATTTACTGACTAAAACCCACCCGTGTTCCTTCAGATGCTTGTGCCAGGGCCGTGGTAACTTTCTTTCAAATTGATCCGCGACCCAGACAGGCATCGGCCCTAGCGGACCCCGTCAGCTTTACTGACATATCTTCAAGGCGCACGTGGAACTCTACGAGCCGTCGACTCGGGCCTGGTCTTTATCAGACGGTGAGCTACCCATTACTCGCCGTCCGCAAGCCCGGGCCTACGGTGGCCGGGTCTCTCCGTTGCGTCTCCCTCACGCGTTCCGCCGCCTCCTTCGCGAGCATCACTGCTTCCCGGAAGGAGGTGTCAGCTGACAGCGCTGTTATGATTCAACCACGAGACCATCTTAGAACTTGGTGAGACAATTAGTGCTTGTTGGAACTAAATGCAACAATAAAAGTCGCAATATTTTGAAACTTCACCCACCCATATCTTCCTCTACTGTTAGGTACAAACGTAATCAGATCATCACGCCTCCGCACAAGATTAACACACACACAGACAAACAAACGTGCACAAACACAACACAGGCAATCTGATCGCATTATGAATAATCCTCTCACTATCGAAATGCAAAAGAGATCCGAAAAAATCGCGAGTTCCATCCCTATTCGATCACTGATGCGATTTTCTACCACTCGTCGACTTGACAATCCGTGTCGTAATCGACAACCATTTTACCTCGACACCCCCTACCCCCTTCACTATGCAATTTCAAAGAACTTAAGAGGTAATTCGCAGGGTTGGTGGAGATCATAGTATAATGGTTGAGCTATAATACGGGTTTTACACCACTTATCGACACCCCGTTCCGATTTGTTATCCGATCTTTATTTGTACTTAAAATGTTTAAATTTCATTCGAGTTATGTGTGATTGCTTTTTGGAGTTTTAAATTAGAGTTGTTTGTGTGGAAGCGGTTCAAACCTTAACAAAGTGGATTCGTTATGGAATCGAGTTTTTACAAACTTTTATTTAACTTGCAATGTATGTATGTTGTATTTATGTATATAAGTGTGTTCGTGTCAAATCTTGCAACTGAATTTTAAAGCAATTATCCTCCACCGATTAAGATGAAATTTTGCATACACGTTTAGTTTGGATGACAAGGCATGGTTAGTATAGTGACGTCATTTTAAATCCAATATGGCGGACGGCCCAAGATGGCGAACTAGTTATTTTTTCTGCACTGCCATGGTATTAATATGGATATCAATTGAAATGGTTTGCTACGAAGAATACGAAAAAAGCTTTTTTAAAAAAATATTTTTTTATGAATAATTTTTTATATCGATTTTGGCATGATACTAGATGGTTAGTAGGGGGTCGTGGTTAAAAAATAATAGACGCAAAACTGGGTATACAAAGTTAAGCAACGCTTACAGTGGTCGGTCCGTGGATTGGTGGGTCATTATATAGTTCTCTAAGCCCAGCTGTCGCTCTTTGATTGTCCACAGTGCTAACGTCGTCGTTAGAAGCCCAAAAATCCAACAGCCGTATTGTGAAGGGGTATCTATTATCGTGTTACCCAGTTACTGGGGCAACTCAGTAACTGGGTAACACGAAGCTGAGCTCCATTAACTGGTATGGGTACTGGTATTACTTGGTGGTATAACTTAACAATAAAGTATATTCTATTATATGAAGCTCTGACAACCAGTATTGTGAAGAGATAGAAATTATCCCGGTTACTGAGACCACCCAGCAACTGGGTATCACGGAACTAAGCTCCGTTAATTGGTATGAAGCTGCATTCGGTTAGACAGGAAGCAAACCCCAAGGTTGCCGGATAAATTTGAAAGAGAGTTACCGCGGTCCTGGCTCAAGCAACTGAAGGAACACGGGTGGGTTTTAGTCAGTAAAAGTCTGACACGTCCTTCCGCTTCAGCCAGAGCGGGAGAAGTGGAAGATGACCAAAAACAAAAAAATAAAAAAGAAGACTGGCCATGTGCAATTCGGACTCGCGCACGAAAGGTTACGTACCATTATCGCAAAAAACGGCAAAAAAATCACGTTTGTTGTATGGGAGCCCCATTAAAATATTTATTTTATTGTTTTTAGTATTGCTTGTTATAGCGGCAACAGAAATACATCTGTGAATGACAGACAGACAGAAGACGGATCGTGGCGTCCTAGTAATAGTGTCTCGTTTTTACTTTTCGGTACGGAACCCTAAAAAAGGGTTGGCGGAAAATGACTAAATAGATTGAGATCAAATAGGTACGCAATTATACAATGCTCTCTTTTACTTTGTAGTAGTTAGCTTTCAACTTATCCAGTATCTCGTAGAAAGTTTTCGTCTTTACTTATGCAAAATAAATGTCATTCCCACCGATCTGTGCTTACCCCACGACGTTAACTGTCGTGATAGTGTAAGTCTTGTAATCTGCAGATTAGCGGCTGTTCAACAAACGTATCGGGGGAGCGTCGGCAGTTAAGCCCTTCTTATCTTAACCCTTCGTGATGACAGCTTAGAACGAATGATAAAGTAAGTTTTAAATAAAGAAGCTGAAGTTTTTTTTTTGAGTTAAAATCTTTTTTTGGAACGAATCTTCTTGTTGACTCAAGTAATAAACCAATTGTAAAAAAAGAAATCCGTATTGGATTGGGAAAATACAGGGGTGTTTACTGAAGTTAACCCCTTTAGCAGATAGGTTATAGACCGACAAACAAACACGATCCTCGATCCATTTTTTGTCGAAATAAGTACATTTATGAGAACATTCTTATTGCCTATGACGACACAAGAGTATAATTCTCGCTAAACTTCTTGGCCGCCCTAAAGTTGGTAATAGTAAATCTCATTAAAAAAAACCTTATCACAAAAAATACAAACGACTTCCAAATAACCAAATAAAAACACTACAAAATGAAAAATAACATTAATTTTGAAAGTCAGTGCTAGTTTTTATTTCTTGGTTTTTTTAGTGAAAAATAACATTCATTTCGGAAGTCGGAGTCTTCCGAAATGAATGTTATTTTTCACTTTGTAGTGTTTTTATTTGGAAGTCGGTTGTACTTTTGTGTAAAAAAGTTTTATTTTTCACTAGTTGTGGTACGTATCTATAATGCCGACAGTTATGCCAGAATAGATTGCCCGAATAACATGAAAGTTGAACACAACCGGTGAAATTAGAGTATACCAGAGTGAACTCTACACATCTGCGTACCCCTTTAGAGCGTACGTTATGTTATGAAATGGTACAGACGTGCGATTGCAGCATTTCCGAGAGATTTGCCTTCATTTATTTAAGAGTTCTGTTGTATATCTCCGAAGTTCTTCATCAGATCTCGATGAAATTTAAATGGGACTCCATGAGAGGCTTCCAAATAAAAAAAGGTTGGTAAATTGCGGTTTACGATTTATGATGTATTAAAAAAAACTACTTACTAGATCTCGTTCAAACCAATTTTCGGTGGAAGTTTACATGGTAATGTACATCATAATTATATTTTTTGTGTGAAAATCTTAATGCGGTTCACAGAATAGATCTACTTACCAAGTTTCAACAGCATAGGTCTTATAGTTTCGGAAAAAAGTGGCTGTCACATACGGACGGACAGACAGACAGACATGACGAATCCATAAGGGTTCCGTTTTTGCCCATTGTGCTACGGAACCCTAAAAAAGGGCGGCGAAGAAGGTTGCAGAAGAAGCAGCTTGGCTTCTATGGCCTATGGTAGGTATCATGGAATGGTACTATAAGGGTCAAAAGTGCAGTCACACTCTACCAAAACAGAAAAGGCATTTTTTTTGTAGGCAGCAGAATTTCAACTTTTCGCGGTTAGTAGGAATAATCTATACTTTAATTTCTGTACAAAATATTAAATCAGTAAAAGATAATTTAACTTCTTCTACAAAAACTAGCCATTTGAGTTTTAGAAGAGTATGACTGCACTTTTGACCCTTGACTGTACATTTTTTATGCATTACAAACAAATATACAAGTAATTTTACCTTAGTTTGATAATTGAGTAGATGTCATAGAAATTATTATTACCGTACAACGCCCATAGAGCTCAAACAAGCATGCACAACTTCTCCCAAACTGCAATTAGCATGCCACTAGAACCAAACGTCAAATTAAAGAAAGTTATTTTCGATTCGGAAATCCTTGCACCGAGTGAACAGTAAGCGGAATTCATACAAAAAGTACGGAATTCCGAGGGGCGGAACCACCTGTGCATAAGCCGCATACTTCCACGGCTCTATGGTACAGGCTGGTTTGAAAGTTTGAATTTAGAATGACTTTAATTTTGGAATTGATTCTTATTGGGATGATCTGGAAAAAGGAAATAAACATTAATAAATGGATTTTTGTATGATTAAAGGTGGAAAATGATGCGTTGGTTTTCTAGTTAGAAAATAATTAAAACTAACAGGATATCGCGCGTTTTCTTGTTGGAAGTTCCCATTGGAAACCTAATTCTGAAAAAAAAAACAATTATAATCAAAACCATTTATCAATCGAAACCTAGTTATAGTGCGCGACACGTAAGTTGAACCAAAATGTATTATCTTTTTAATGAAATTAAACAAAAATATATCTACGAAACTACTTGTCGGATCATGATCACATTTTTTTATTGGATTAAGTATCTCTCAACTTAGGGAACAGTGCAAATTTTATCAAAATCGGTTCAGCAGTTTTCAAGATATGCTATTTGTCGCTAAGAAGTTGTGTGAACTTCTTAGCGACAAATAGCACTAGGTTTAATTTTTGTTAAATTAAAAGTTTTTTCTACAAATCCCCCCCCCCCTCCATTCATATCTAACACCAGTAAAGTAGGTACCAGTCTAAAATTATACAACACATTTTCCTTCTTACTTATAATTTCAAATTTTCGCATTATCGCACCCTGTATCTCGCAACTCGATCCCGTGGGAGCGGGAGACGCATCATTTCTACCAATAAACCTTAACCAGGAAATAACTGTTTTTGTTGGCGAACTGGGTAGAGTAAATCATATGGGCATACCTTATGTTGTGAGAATTGGAACTTGCGGTAGCCTCTCTACTTCTGATTTGATGCTGTGTACATTATCTTAGGGCTACTTAATAAATTGATAATATTTTTTATTACCTACTTGATAGGATGGATAGGATAGATAGGACCCCTTTTCCGTTGTGCGTATGGGTGGAATATCCACCATATAGTCGTTGATAGTCCAATTCCGCGTAACTAACATTGTTAAATACAGCGTATGTACACTCTCGCTGATTTTACAGGAGGACCAAAAAACTAATTTTCTAAAAAACTAATCGGCAGAACTTTGAACGAACTTGAGTGTAGGACCATTTCGTTATTTTTAATCTGATGTACTATACTCGAAATCACACAATTTCAGAAAAAAAAGACATCACAATTTTATTTATATTAAAGTGTAGAATACTGTATGTGTGTCATACCCACATTAAAATAACCCAGTAATTACATATAAAAACAATTTTTGCCCGGAGCGTCACATAAACACTGCACACACTAATACAAATTGGCGCGAATACGCGGTTTTCGTGTCGTAACTGGTTCGTCGAAAGATCCGCGGTATTGTTATTTTTGATATACCTACTCGTCTTCCTATGGGTCGATTCAAAAAATTGTCATACGGGTCGACGCCAATCACAATCGGTTACCTAAAACCGCGAAATCTCATTTTTGATTTTTTTGTACATACGTGGTATTTAACAATGTTAGTTACGCGGAATTGGACTATCAACGACGATATACCGAAGGCGCATGGCCCTACGTCTTATAGACCGATGATGGAAAGGGTTAGGCGGAAGCAAATTATGCAGTTCCGTCGCACACTCACCGAAATGTAACCGATAAAAAAGCGACAGGCTGGCAACCGGGCGCGACCAGTGCATCGTTGCCAATAAGCCTCTTGGCCCGTCTGTCAATCGACTCAAGTGCATCTAGCTGGTATTTGGCAGATCCGTCCCATAGGTAGGAGCAGTACTCCATGCATGACTGAACTTGCGCTTTATACAATTTGAAAGTAGATGTTGTTAGACGATAGTGCAGCTTTTTATCAGTGAATATTTTTTTCGAAATCGGAACTGTTCTACCAGAGATTACTTTTTAAAAACAGTAAAAGGTCACCTCTTTATAAAAATATCAGTTTAGATTACCATTTTTTTTTTAATACTTCATTATTATTTGTTTTTATATGTTATTTAAGTGGTGTACAATAAAGTAGGTATATAGTAAATAAATACTTCAACAAAATAGTATTCCAATTAGCATTCGCCAGTATTTAACTGTGCACTACCTATCAGAAAATACCTTTTGCTTACAAATACAGTAATGTATATCAACTAAAATCTAATTGACACCAATAAGACACGACACATAAAAATAATTTAAAATACACCATAACACAATTAACCATAACCAATAATGACTAGTCCTATAACAAAGGCCACCCCACTTATTAGCCACTCCTTGTCTATGGGAATGTTGTCCAAACTTTTTTTTTTTCATTTCCTGATGCGTGATTTGTACGCTGTCAGCGAAAACATTTGGTTTTCGAACGTCACCTGTTCGCTGGTTCCCACGACATGGGTCACATGTGTTCTAATTTCAAAATCTGCATGGAATTTGATTATTTGAATGTTCTTACATTGTTTTTATATTTGAATTGGTTTCGACTTCGGATTTGGCACATAACAATTATTTGGGTCAATGGTAATTTGAGGTGGATATTTTAGTCAGTTTAATTTAATATAAAAGCAACAACTTTTTTAAGTACAGAATAAGTAGGTTTATTTCTGGACAAGAGTCACTGACCACATCTCGGTGAGTTAGTGCTAAAATGCACGCAATTTAGCAATAATAAACAAATAAGTACCTTATCAATGAAAAATGTAAAGTCAAAATATTAGATACCGTAATCACTTTCTAGAAATTACAGAAATAAAATACAATATTCCATTTCTACGTACGTAGTATCGAAGCTCTAAATTCTCGTCGAAAACTTTTTGCCCATAAAAGATTAATAGCCCACAAAATGTGTTTAAGTGTTTTCCCAATATTTCAATAAAATAAGTCATAAAACTTAAACAAGGTGGTTTGTTACTGATAAGGGATATTAAAACTTTATTAACGGCGCCGTTTTCTATGAAGACTTGAAATCTGATATCATAATTTCGTAAATGTTTAGAAGTCAGTAAATTACCTCGCCATAAAATAAGATAAACGTTATAAGGCTTCCGCAGATAGAGTGAGACAATGCGACAACGACTTTTTATAAAAATGGTTCTAATCCGTCGAACAACAAAATTGGTCACGTGGCCGTCCCATGTATAAGACTGCTGGAGCTAAAAGTGCCTACTTTTGAATTAAAACATTTATTGCACAGCAACTATACTGTGATTTTTAATTTCGTAGTCTAAACTGACAGCTGCTAATGAACTTATTTTTTTTAATGTTTCAAGCGCGGAGCATAGTGTTGTAGGTCGAATGAAAATCGATGTGACATGATCCAAAACTTAATTTTACTAATTGGTGTAAATAATTTTTTTATGCATATAAACGTAATACATTTCAATATAACAGTTTTTATACACATAGTTACTACACTTTTATTGTGATAAATATGAATTCAACAATAAAATAAATGCGATCGATAAAATGAAGTCTGACAGAAAAGAAAGCAAAAAACTAAACGGAACGCTATAATACTCTTAAAAATAATCGTGAATTCGTTCCATTTTCGATCTACTTCGATTTTCGTTCACTCAGGATACGGACACTATTTTTATGTAACGATAAAGTGACAACCCCCCAAATGTCAGTTTAGTCTACGAAATTAAAAATCAGAGTATAATTTTGAATTTGAACATTTATTGCACTGCAACTAATCAGGTAGGTATCAAATAATCATTGTATTTGTCAAGCAAATTTTACAAGTTTTTTTAGTATTCTGGTTCATAGCTTGAGATTCTGATCATTAGATATGTATGGATATTTATTTATTGAGGTATCTCTGATATGATCAGAATATGTTTCTTACTAGTATGAAGTTTGTTTTCATAAAATAGACAAACTAAGAAAATTCAGGTGCGATAATGGCTCATTTATTCTCATAAATCATGACCAAGTTGATGGCAAACCTTCTTCGCTTAATTTCACGGCGCGCTGTCAACTTGGTCTTACTAATTTTCATGGATAACTACCGCCGTACCGCGGATTTGAAATTCGAATATCTTTCTAAAATAATTAAATTCCTTTCTAATATTTTTCGAATTTATTGTTTTGAGGTTCGAAATTTACCTAACCTAACAAAAACTGCATTTATCATAATATTTTCGAAGTTACTTTTAATGCTCTCGTTTGCTTCCTAGGACATTTAGAGATCTCTCAAAATAATTATAAACTAATGGGATATCCACAGACATACATCTAACTAGATAACGCAAGTCCCTCCATCTGTATGAAAACTAAGCGTGCCACTTTTTCACTAACAATTTAAAAAGTATTAAAAACAAAACTTACCAATGAAAGAAAACATTTGCAATGCATCGGCCAACTTTTTCTATACATTTTTTACAGCTCAATATGGCATAAAAAGGCATTTTTCTAGATTTCGGTGGATTTCCGTTGCCGATAATGCTAAATGAAAAGCTCAGATTACGATCATTGATCGTAACTTTAGTCCGTTTTTTGGCACGCCCATACAATCGTGTCATCTAGTAAGATTTATGTCTGTGGGGTTATATTACAAAAGAAATTAAACCTAAAAAAAATTCTTTCAAGTACGAATAGTCTTATTAGAAAACGAAATACCCAATTATTCAGAAATAAAGATTACCCGCGCGACAGTTGCCCACACTTCATTGTAGTACAAGTTACGCCCGTGCCAAGACATCAAAGCACCGGAACTACCCACCCACATGACAATGTTTTCCACGACAATTGTACAGAAATATCCATAAAATTAATTGTCACTAATGTATTAACTACTTTCACACGAGACACCGCCTGAAATTACCGTGACACTAGCCCTAATGACCAATGTCTCTTTTATCTCAAATTACCAACTTAACTTTAAATACAAAAAACAAGAAAGCACTGAAAAATGTATCCTATAGCTTAAAAAATAAAAGCCAATGATAGGAATGACTGGCCGCAAGTAAATCATTGTTCGAATTTTGACGTCTCAATACTCATTGACAGCTGCGGTCAGCCATCTTGTATTTTTGACAGATTTACGATGTCCACCCACAGTTGGCATGCGACCAACTTTTTATGGACATATTACATGGTCATTAATGGTTTCCTATTGTGGATTGTATTGAATTGTCATTATTATATTGTAGAGGAATATTGTGCAAAGCTTGATAGGCGTTTAATTTCGAATGTCGGTTATCTTTGATGGTTTTTTGTCTATTATTTGTTCGAAAATGGCCCACGTGCCGTCCAAGCTGATTTCTTGTTCCGGTTTCGTTATAGTATCTGGCCGTGATATTTTTAGGTTCGTGTTCCTACTTTCCTACGGAAAATAATACCCCTTAAAGCTGCTTCTAGAACAATCTTCGGTATATTGTGCTGGAATCTATGACTTAAATACGGAGGTCTGATTCGACTAGAGGTGCCGTCAATTTGTAAGAGTCAACGGTGAAACTCACTGAAACAGTTTGTATGGAAAAAAAATACACTATTATTCCTAGCAGATGCCGCTGAGACGGTGCTCTTCGGGCCTTAACAACTCAATAAATAACAAAGCCGGCCGGGGTTCCGTATAAACAGCTACATTCACCAAAATAAACAGGTAACATTACAAACGTTCTTAAACAATGAAACACCGAACGTTGCTCTAACGAAAGGACAAAATTAACTTATAAGTAAATCAAAGCCTACTTAGCTGTGATAGTTTTCCCTTCTAATTTCGTTATATTTATTTATTTGATTTTATTTATTTGTTGATCCTCGCACTATACTATTGCCGTGATTTTTCACATATCCAAAATCAACCATTTAGCTGGCAGGTGGGGGGACACTTGACTCTAACAAAAGTTGGCCATTTAAAGCTTAATTTTACGCAAAAATCCCTAAATCGAAAAATGCTTTTCACACACCCGTAATATTTTTTACATGTACGGGAGGTACTCTAACAAAAAATATTATCATGGTTTTATTTTACCAATTTGTCGGTGTGATTAATATGTATATACATGCCAAATTATAGCTTTCTAGTACTAAGATAGTCTCTGAGCTAAGCTGCCGACGGACGGACGGACAGACGGACTTGGCGAAAGTATAAGGGTTTCTTGTTGACTACGGTACCCTAAAAAGTAGCAGTTAAAAACATATCCACAAACAGGTTTTTTAAATGTCTAGAAAACAGTACCTAAGTAAGTATTCAAAACTATCCTGCAAAATGAGTACATATTAAAATATGAAGGTAAGTATTAGAATCTAAAGCCCGAATCTAATTATATGGAAGCCCTAGTAACTATCACTAGGGCACGGTACTTAGTGGGTAGGTACAACTATCTCTACAATAGAAAAAGTTACAATTTCGTTTCCGTGTTTCGTGACTTAACTTCCGTTTGCTTCGAGGCTTCTTGCTAGGGTGACCATTTTACTCTTTAAATAGGTACTTGACTTTCTTACTTACTTTGAGGTAAAACACCACTGTGTGTCTTGGAAGCCATGATTTGAAGACATGATCTTCGCGGCGAGCACGGCCTACTGTGACAGGCATGAGTAACACATTTTTATCACAGTTTGAGAGCAAAAACTGTGATAAAATGCGTGTCTCAAGCCTATCACAGAGGCCGTGCTCGCTGCTCTGTGTGTCTTGGTAGCCATGATCTCTGAAATGAAATCTGAAAGGTCAGAAAAAAACCGTCCAAGTGCGAGTCAGACTCGCGCACGAAGGGTTCCGTACCACTATCGCAAAAAACGGCAAAATAATCACGTTTGTTGTATGGGAGCCCCACTTAAATATTTATTTTATTTTGTTTTTAGTATTTGTTGTTACCCTTTGGGTACGGAACCCTAAAAAAAAGCTGGTCTAAATGAAAAAAAAAACGGTATAGCCGATTTCTCAAAGTTGGAACTATAGATAGAACGCCTTTTCGGTTGTTATCTACAATAGGGACGTTTCCTGGATAGAAAAACGATAATACTATTTAGTCCGTCAGTGAGATTATCAAATAATATTGGACATGTATTTTTTGCTTTACCAAATCAATAAAAATTGGCAAAGATAAAGCGCAGATAAAGTTCGGGAGTGGGACCTTGTGACGTCACTATGTCAGTATAAAGTGTACTAGCGGCGTGACGTCACACGATATTTCAACGCATTATATCGACGTCACTTTATTTGTAAGTGTCAAAAGAAAAATAACTGTCAATATTTTTTATTAATTTACCTGACGGTCAAAAAATAAATTTTTGTAAACATCCCTATTAAGTCTGATTTCGCCTACTTTTAACCCCCGCCGTAAAAAGAGGGGTGTTATAAGTTTGACGTGTGTTGCTGTGTGTCTCTCTGTGGCATCATAGCGTCCAAATGGGTGAACCGATTTTGATTTAGTTTTTTTTTGTTTAAAAGGTGACTTAATCGAGAGTGTTCTTAGCTATGTTTGAATAAAATCGGTTCAGCCGTTCAAAAGTTATGGGCGTTTTACTGTTTGAATCGGGGTGTTTTCGCAAGATAACGTGTCATAATTACGTGTTCAATAGATTGCCGATCGAAGCGTATCTACTATGTACTAGATAAATTATGTAGCATGAAATAAAAACGTGTCGGAGGTTTTTTAAATTTTGAAATTTTACTTGTTACCCTTGCTATATAAAAGCGCATTTTACCTGAGGGCCAAAGAATGTAACTTTCAATCAGCACAAAAATCTTCGCAAAACACTATCGAAACTATCACGTAGTCTGTTCCAAACTGATATTTGAACAATCGGAGTCGCTAAATAGAAGATATTGTTTTTAGGGATGTTCCGACTAGTGGGTGACTATTCGGCAAAAGAGCGCCGACTACCCGGTTTCGTACTTTGTACGTATTTCTCTATAATATGTATATAAGAGAATAAAAAAACATACACGAGACTTTCTTTTTGACGTGATTAAATTTTAATTTCTCTTTAATGGAACAATCATAGTATTGTCTTTATTTCGAGCCTCTGAACCATGCAAAAGCGAAAATCAAGAAAAAATGCGAAGTAAGTGCGTTCCGATACGCTAGCAGGCGGCGATATTGCTGAATATCGTCCTTCTCCTTGACATAAAAAAAGCTGAGAGTAAATTTTCATTTAAGCGTAGAATCCGGAACTATTACTTGTCCTCTCTTACATAGCTCGGTCTTCGTCTTAGTTATTATGTTTAATTTCTGTTTCATTTAGAATATGATATTTATTATAATATTTATTAGTCTATTGTTTTAGAAATTATTTATGTATTTTATTAGTTAGATAGTTTATTAATATCCGACTTTAATTATTGTTCATTTTTATTTTGTACTCCTACCACCTGTTTGTCCTTTTTAACCCAAAGGTTGACTGGTAGAGAATGCCTTGCTGCATTAAGTCCGCCTATGTATCACCATTGTACATGAAGTTTAAATAAATAAATAAATATCTCCGAAACCGTGATCGGCTGACCGACTACTAATCGGCTAGTCGGCCAAAGTCATAGTCGGCACATCTCTAAACGTTTTATCTAAGCTGCACTGGTTAGAAAAACCGACAAACTCCAATCCTATCCAACGTGGTCACCTCACAATCACTGGAGTAGTCACCGCAATAGTATTACATGTCAAACGCAATCCTCTTACCCTCCCCCCTTCTATCCCCCCTGACTTACGTTTGCCCGTCTTTAACCGCCGTTCGTAAGGCTTCACGCAAAACTTGACGAGTGCTCGCCCGAATATGTTTTTAAGATTGGTGTGTGTTCATGCTGAAATAATGGGTCACAGTTTTAAGGATCCATTAAAAACAGTTCACTCCTCTAAGGTAGGCATAGATATCGGAACTGTGGTTCGAAGCATTTTTGTTTTTTGGATTCGTAATGCTAAAATATTTGAGATTGACCACGGAACATTTCGGATAGCCATTTCAGTCACAACATTTTTGACTTTTCGACAATCTTTATTACTGATAGAGTGGTAAGCTGTCTACACATTGCTGTGTCGTGTCGTGGCGCGTGATACACCAATCATACGAATTTGTTCAAGCCGACGTCATATCGCAACGAGTCTTGTAGCCTATGAAATGCATCTAAAGGCGACACGTCACGACACGTAATTATGTTTGCGCCTTTACTTTATCTAAAGACTCCTTTAAGACATGAAGTTTTCTTCATTTCAGTTATCTCTTAAGTTCTTCAGTTTCCTTTAGATTTGTTATCTTTCTCTATTTATCCTGTTTGCCAACCGGCCGGTATTCCCTGTTAGAATCTGTGATTCCTTAATTATGGCAATAACCCATGTCAAGAGTGAATGTATAAGTTACTTCTTGAAGCTTCTTGGTAAGTGTTTTCCATCGTCTACCACGTCATCGCTTACCAATGGTCAATTGCGAATAAAAAAATAGTGTCACCATTGAGTGTCACTCAATAAAGTGGAAAAAGTTTGAAATCGTTTTGTTTCCTTCAACAAGTAAAATTTCAAAATTTAAAAAACCCCCGACACATTTATCTTGCGAAAACATCCCAATTCAAACAGTAAAACGCCCATAACTTTTGAACTGCTCAACCGTTTTTTTTTAAACATGGCTAAGAACACTCTCGACACAATCACCTTTCCAACAAAAAAAACTAAATCAAAATCGGTTCATCCGTTGAGGCGCTATGATGCCACAGACAGACACACAGATACACATATACACAGATACACAGATACACAGCAACACACCTCAAACTTATAACACCCCTCTTTTTCCGTCGGGGGTTAAAAATTCGAATTGACAAACCGTGGTAACCTACATTGAAAAAAAATCAAAACATTTTTACAAATAAATACAACCGACTTCCAAATAAACACATAACAAAAGGGGAAAATAATACCAGGAACAACTAAGAAATAATAACAGGCACACCTTTTTGTATAAAAAAAAAAAAAAAAAAAATTCTTTTTAGTTTTAATACATATGAGCAAATTATAGTAAAGTTATGCCAGGATAGATAACCCGAATAACATAAAATTTGAACATAATCGGTGAAATAAGAGTGAATCAGAGTGAACTGTACACATCTGCGTACCCCTTTAAAGCGTACCGGTGTGATGTTATGATATAAAATGGCGTAAAAAATAAACAAACATGCGATTGCAGGGATCCCGAAAGATTGGCCGTTGTTTATTGGAATGTTCTGTTATATATCTCCGAAGTTCTTCATCAGATCTTCACCTAATTTAAATGCGACCAATTCGGGAACATACTCTTTCAAACAAAAAAAGAATTTGCAAAATCGGTTCACAATTGACGGAAAAAACGGTGAATAAACACAAAAAAACAGCCGAAAATAGAACCTCCTCCTTTTTGGAAAGTCGTTAAAAATACCCTGTATCAAAATAACGTCCTCACTGAAAGCATTCACGTGTAATGAGCATTCGACGTCGAATATTCAAATAGTGTGGACGTTGAGCCGACCGTTATAAAGCTTACCTACTCTCAAGCGCGAACTTCGGCCGGTGTGGACGTCGCAACGATTTTCGCGGAAACGGCTCGCATTCGAATGTTCACGCAAATAAAACGCTCGAAAGCGAGTACTCAGATAATAAAATCAATGAGTATGTATGTAGGAATATTACTGGCCACTTGTAAAGCAAGGAACAGTTCCTTGATCTGAAGAGTTTGTGACCTTCTTGGTCAATCGTATTCGATAATGACATTTAACGAGATTGTATTCGAATGCTCCACTGACCTCTATCATACAAGTACGCTGGACTTCATATTATCGATGACAAAATGAAGACATTTGATTTTCGCCATTTTGGCGCTGATAGCAACGTGACTTAACGTGAGAGTCCATGGAACTAATATTAGAGATGGGACACAGCCTTCGGTAAAAAAATACTTTTATTATTATTAATTTTTAAGTAATAGAATAATTGCTGTAAAGGTTAACTGTAAAATATTTTCAGTCAGATTGCAAGCTATAAACTAGTGGATAGCGTGCTAGTAAAGTTAGAGCGCATTAATGTCAGATCAGCGAGATTTAAATATGGGGATAGGCTAACAACTTATCCTTAAAACTAGTATATTTGAGCAAGTATCTCCTCGCTCAAGTACACTACTTAGTTAATACTTACAATCGTTCGGATTCACTCGGTTGGCGCCCATCGGATTCGTGAAGGGAACATCATTTATACAATAATAATAATAAATGAGATGGATAATCATTTACAACTGACGTATTTCTCGCTCTCATCGCTGAGATCCTTTAAAATAAGAGTGACATCGCATTCCAGCAAGGTTAGACTTATATCAGTTTTCAACTCTGTTTCAGATGCAGATATAAATTGTTTGACTTCAAAACATTTGTTAATAAAATTATAATTGTCATGATAGTATTCCAGAATTAATTCCAGGCTCAGGAACGTGGTGATTGGTACAAGAGAGAGGCCTGTGCTCAGCAGTGGCCGAAGTCGGGCTGTGGATGATCATGATGATGATTCCAGAATTTAGTATTACACATTGCTTTTGAACATATTAATACTGATTATTAGGCATTCATATAACATTTATCACCAATACCAATATGAGATATTTAGTTCCAACATACTCCGAGAAGTCATACGCCTTGCCAAGTCTACTATTTTGATATTAGTGTAATTTAAAATATCACTAATACTGATATATTAGTTACAATATTATAATATTTCCAGGCAAATATATTAGTATTACCTAATTTTGAGAATTATCGGTATTTACCTATCTCTAAATGTGTAAATTTTAGTTCCTGTGAACCTCGAGCGGGGCGCTTTGAATCAGCACAAAAATCAACTGTCATTTCGTATAGTAGCATTTCGTATGTTTAGTCCAGCGTACTTGTATAATAGAGGTCAGTGGAATGCTCCAAGCTCGCAAGGTAATGTTCGACTCGAACGTTCATAGTTTTGCTCGCTCACGCTTGTCACGCTCCGGATATAGAAATATCAACAAGAAAAGATACAGACCCAAATAAATGAATGTTTTAGTCGCTCGTCTTGAAGCTCTATCTTATCTCCTTCCTGAAAATGATGCATTGCCAACATAATAATATTTAATTACTTAATATGTTTCGATAATCTTATCATCATGAGCGTCTTCAAAACAGATGCGTGTTTTCAAACACTTCTTTTCTAACATATCCCACTATTTTAAACCTTAACTGATTGAGATTACGAATTAAAATCGTTTCACAAAGCGGTGTCTACAAATCGTTTTATTTATACGATTTTAAGTCTTATTGCACTCAACTTCAAAGTTCATTTTTTTCATATCGATTGTCTTAACAAATGACTAATCAATTTTCAACTTTGAAACAATAAGCAGAAAGTCCATTTTCCAACAAATTTTATTTTTAAGTGATTTATGAAGAAAATGAACTGAAACTTATTAATAAACTTGAAGAATTTAAGGGTGGAAGTGAGGTTAGGGGTGAGTTCCGCCATTAGGATGTTTGTACACGTCTAATGGTTCCTGAAGGATATACCTCGGGGTAAAGGTGACGTCACATTACGCATAGAGAATACCCATATGCTGATAGATGTGTGCTGTAAGTTATGGGAATAGGAAATGCAAATTGTCGGCAAAATGAAACTGAAATGACGTATCTAGCTGTAATTAAATAAACTGTCACTAACTTATGGGTATCTGGAAGAAACCATATTGCATTTTTCTTTCTAAGGCAGAAATAAATTCGACTAAAAATTTGTTTTCTTTAAAAAATCTGCCCCCGTACCCTGACATGTCAAAACTATCATAGTTTGAATGTAAAAAAGAGACAGATATATACGAGTACAAGTCATATATATCTGTCCCTTAGGCACACTCAAAATTACCTTACTCTAAGAGCTTATGGTCACACCCCTGATCTCTGAACTTCTTTAGCAACTGATCAGACAAAATCTCTAGGAAGTGTTAAAGAATACAACCGTCAAATCCGACTCGGCTGGGCAGCGTTCGGGAATTTGCGTGGTATCTTCTCGTCCAACTTACCACAGTGTCTCAAGAAGAAATTCTATGTCCAGTGTGTGTTGCCAGTGATGATATATTATGGCTCTGAGACGTGGTCGCTTACAATGGGCCTCATCAGAAAGCTTACAGTCACTCAAAGGGCAATGAAGAGGGCTATGCTCGGCGTTTCCTTGCGTGATCGAATCAGAAATGTAGAGATCCGCAAGAGAACCAGGGTAACCGACATAGCCCGACGAATTGCCAAACTTAAGTGGCAGTGGGCAGGGCACATTGCTCGCAGAACGGATGGCCGATGGGGCAGAAAAGTTCTGGAGTGTCGACCGCGAACCGGAAGACGTTGCATTGGAAGGCCACCCACCATGTGGACCTGCTGAAGGTAGCGGGGATCCGCTGGTTGCGAACGCACGGGACCGGTCAATGTGGCGACGCTTGGGGGAGGCCTATGTCCAGCAGTGGACGTCTTTCGGCTGATATGATGATAATGATTAAAGATTTGAATTAAGAATCTATTTTATGTTCACGAAACAGTTGAGACATTGTTATGGCATGGCACATATTTTTCGATTGGTAGCTTACATAGAGATTTTCCAAGACTTCTTATTTCAAGTAATCGTGTTCGCATCAGTCTTCCAACAGAGCTATTTTAAAATGCAACGCAGTTTATTCTTATTTTAATCGAAATACAATTTGACAATCCTTGCAATTCGATATGCTGACGTTTACAATTTGATAGCGACTGAAACCATCGCTGTGAAGAGCGATATAGATAGCACTTTAACATAAAAAAAACATTTTGCAAAAAAATACTACCGACTTCCAAATACAAAACTACAAAGTGAAAAATAACTTTATTTTTTGAAGTCGGTGTCTTTCGTAGGTACGAATTTTTTGCGTTATGGACACCGACTTCAAAAAATAAAGTTATTTTTCACTTTGTAGTTTTGTATTTGGAAGTCGGTAGTATTTTTTTGCAAAATGTTTTTATTTATTTTTCACTTTTTAGTTGTACCTACCTAATAGGCAAGTTAGTAAGGTAACTTTAACGCCAGAATAGATTTCATGAAACTTGAATATAACCGTTGAAATGAGAGATCTGCGTACCTCTTATGAGCATACTGGCGTGATGTTATGTTATGAAATGGTATAAACAATAAACAGACATGCGCTTGCAGCAATCCCGACAGATTTGCCGTTATTTATTGAAGAGTTCTGTTGTATATCTCCGAAGTTCTTCATCAGATCTTCATCAATTTAAAATGGGACCAATTTCGGAACATACTTTTTCAAACAAAAATAGAATTTTCATAATCGGTCCACAATTGACGGAGATATCGGTGAACATAAACAAAAAAAAAACGAACATAATGTCGAACATAGAACCTCCTCCTTTTTGGGAAGTCGGTTAAAAAGCGACTATTAAGTAAGTACTCCATAGTAAACATGAATCAGGACACCAACTAAAAGGAAACACAAAGTACCCCAACAGTAAGACATTCCGACTCCCCGGAAGTCCAGCGGTAACTCAACACTGTTGGAGACACGTGCTACTTCCGACGGCCCGACCAGGACACTTGAGAACCGAGACCACTTCCACTCTCACTGGTCGAGGGTACTTCACCATAAGACCGTTTATATGTTAGGAAAGGTGGCCCAAAGCAGGTAAACTAAAGCTGAATGACAAGAAACTACAGTTATTGCAGAATTAGCTTAGAATTTTCATGTTATGGGTATGAAATTTATTAAAATTCATTATAAATTTAATCTTCCTGGGATCAAGACATATTTTATTGTTGAAAACTAAACACACTTGCTACATCTACCGATCAGAAGCAAGTGACATTCTATGATCGAAAGTTAAAGCGATTGGAAAAATGACAAAAACATATCGAAAACTTGTAAAGCTATCGAAATGTCACATGATCAAAACCACTATCAATAC
Source organism: Orthosia cruda (assembly GCA_964057195.1). Lineage (NCBI taxonomy): Eukaryota > Metazoa > Arthropoda > Insecta > Lepidoptera > Noctuidae > Orthosia > Orthosia cruda. The sequence continues at coordinate 43,617,409 of OZ059828.1, read as the reverse complement.
ATTTTGGCATTTCGACCATCGTTAACGCTGACATCAAATGACACTTGTCTAGAGTCTCAGGACATTTGAGAACGGAGACCACTTCCACTCTCGCCGGTCGAGTGTACTTCACCATGAGTAGGTACTAAGTCCGTGATAAGTTATCTGTTCTGCTAATTGTCCAACATCAATAATTTAAACTGTTGGCAAGTCTCTGTGGGTGGAGTGTTAAAAGAAGAAAAAACTGGCCAAGTGCAAGTCGGACTCGCGCATGGAGGGTTCCGTACCATTATCGCAAGAAACACCTTTATTGTATGGGAACCCCACCTAAATATTTATAAAATTCTGCTTTTAGTATTTGTTGTTATAGCTGCAACAGAAATACATCATCTGTAAAAATTTCAACTGTCTAGCTATCATGGTTCATGAGATACAACCTGGTGCCAGACAGACAGACAGACCGTTGAGTCTTAGTAATAGGGTCCCGTTTTTACCTTTTGGGTACGGAACCCTAAAAAGAGAGAAATAAAAATAGTTTATTCCAGTCAAACAAAACGCACATTCCTACACAAGACACACATCAATAGTATGGTCAATATTAGTGCTCATTTATTAGGTTCAGTATTCATTTATAAACAAAAAACATAATTAAAAGAGTTGAAAATTTTTCTAACTTTTAAGTTATAAATTTGCAACTCAAACAGAAGCTTTAATTCAAAAGCAGCACGTCGCGTCTTTATTTAAAATATATTTTTTCATTATAAAAACATTTTGCTATCCAAAATTAATGGGCATACATTATGATAGTTGATCTGAAGCTGCATCACTTCATCTCTACCAACTTATGGTTTCTAAGAAGCTGGCTTTTGCATAATTTATAACTTTCTTAGTATTTTCTTATCTTAAATCCATTAAAATTAAGTTAATAGCCAAACTTAAAGAGCACAATATGAATTAATTAATCTGGTTTCTCACTAATTTAAAATCAAAATTCTTGCATTTTATTATTTAGTTCCCATTAAACCTGAAGTTCCAAATTCACTCAAAAAATGGAACAGCTAATGATAAAAGTGTGTATGATTTTACAAACCACATGAGTAGCTCTATAAAATTCTCATAAAATCGTTGGAAAATAAAAAAGAGTCCTACAAAGAAATAGCATAACGCTTTCGTAATAAATGTTGTCTTAAAAGCTGACATTAAAATTCATTGCCACTGAGCATATTTCCCTTTTTACTGTGTTGCCAGTTGTGAAATTTTAAATTCCCTGTAGAAGAGTATTAGCTTAACGTTACCGAGATATCAAAATCTACTTTTTATGCTCTCATTCTATTTTTACCAACGACACAGTGATCGAAAAGTAGTTGTTCTCTATGTTTCTCAAATATGACTTTAAAACGAATGTGGCTTAGTTCTGGACGGGTAAATTTAATATGCCAGCGACATATAGGATAGATGGACCCCTTAGACTCGCATTTGGTCCGTTGTGCATGCAGGCCTCTCTGTGAGAGGTAATGAGCCGTAATCCACCACGTGGGCCCAGTGCATTGGCGGTGGATGTCACATGTCTTCGAATTTTTGGTTCTAAGACATGCTGGTTTCCTCACGATGTTTTCCTTCACCGTTTTGAGAGCAGTGGTGATGAAATAGTTTACACAAAGTAAAGCGCCTGCCTGGGTTCGAACCCGCGCCCTACAACTTGTAAGTCGCGGCCGTTACCACGAGGCCACCACCGCTCTTTGAAGAAGATGAAGAAGAAGTATTCAACATTGTATTTTTATGGGTAAGCATTAATATTTTCCAAAAATACTTATTAATTCAGAGACCAAACAAAATCATTCTAACAAGTATCAAATCTGCCTAAATAACAGTAGGTAACTCTTATGAAATATCAACGAAATTAGGCAAAAAAAGATTAACACTAGAAGAACTCAAACATCCTGAATTTGAGCAAAAATCTACAAAATTGGCAACACCCGTTTTTATAACAAGACAATTCGTAGTCTTCCCGCCATATTATTTCCATACTTACAGACGCAACGACAAAGTTACAATGCTTTTGAAAAATATAAAATTGGTGCAAAATCAACCTTGTTTCCTTGTGACAAGGTGAATTGCAGATTATCTAAGCATCAATTGTAAGTTTGTGATAGTGTTGCGATATCAAATCGTGAAGACGGGGGCGTAGACGAAATGTGTCAGTTTTATAACCACATTTTAAGGGAATTCGGAATAATACTGGCCTGAATAGACTTTATTGTGTTTTATTCATGATTCTAAAAAACTGTGTGTAATTTATTGTGTAATTAATGAAACTTTGTCGAATAAGTTGTAAATAATAGGTGTCTTTTACTCAATACAAAATTTTGCCAGCGGCTTCGCCCATTTGTGGACATAGGCCTCACCCAAGCGTCGCCACATTGACCGGTCCTGTGCGTCCCGCATCTAGCGAATGACCACTAGTTACCTTCACCCGGTCATCGGTCCATCTAATGAGAGGCCTTCCAACGCAACGTCTACCGGTTCGCGGTCGCCGCTCCAGAACTTTTGTGCCCCATCGGCCATCCGTTCTGCGAGTAATGTGCCCTGCCCACTGCCACTTAATTTTGGCAATTCTTCGGGCTATGTCGGTAACCCTGGTTCTCTTGCGGATCTCTACATTTCTGATTTGATCACGCAAAGAAACTCCGAGCATAGCCCTCTCCATTGCCCTTTGGATGACTGTAAGCTTTCTGATGAGGCCCATTGTGAGCGACCACGTCTCAGAGCCATAGGATATCGGTTAGTCCGATTCGACTGTTGACTTCTTTCTCGAAGTTGGCCCTACTACCCAACTGGATTGTTTGTCCCAGGTAGACATAGTCCACAACTTCTAGTGTAGAGTCCCCGACCTTGATAGGAGTAGGTGCAACATGGGAATTCAACATAACCTTGGTTTTGTTCATGTTTCGCCCGCGTAAAAATCGTAAATTATCACAAGCGAACGTATCACCGTGATAAAAGGTATCGTATGTCTTTTTCCAAAGTCCAGTATATTTGTATACAAAAATTCAACAAAATAATTTCAGCTGTTTATACGTAAAATGTAGTAAACAAATATACCGACAGACAGGGACACTAAAACACATTTAAACATTGTAACATTTCTTATAATTTTTTTGTAACTTCGAATTGGCCTGAAAAAAAAGCTCTTCAACTCTGCATAGCTTGATATACCAGGCTCAAGTCCATATCGCAACAACACGAATGCTCCATTTTGCTCGACTGATTTTACTTGAAAGTTACATCAGCTATACAAAAAAAAGCTTTAAGCCTAGCAAAATGTCTGCATTAAATCGAGTTACATGCGCAATATATCGCGTTCCGCGCCCAATGTAGCGGAACGCATCAAATCCATACTTGTAATGGGGCTACGTTCCATTTTTAAACTTTACGATTTATTGCTTTTTATTTGCACGGCTTCTGAATTCAAATATTTTTGTCTCCCCCCACCGTGGCGAATTGGCGGGCTTTTAGCAGATTTATTGAAAAAAATGTCGTCAATTTTGGCTTTGTCCACCATGTCCTGTGGAAACTGGTATTATAGTTTGTTGTTTGTGAATTTCTACTGATATTATTAACAGGTCTATTTTTGCAGGCTAAGTTTGAACAAGACTCATTTTATTCGCCAAATGCCGAAGTCATGAGCAAACAGTAAATTATACAGTGATCGTTATAAGAACTAAACCAAAACCCAGACCAGCTGTGTCTTAGATAACCCAAATACAGACAGCCAGAGCCAGACACAATCAAGTTTAATATTCTTCGAAGATTGTGTCTGGAACACACCACAAACTGCAGTAGCCGAAAGCTAACGATAAGATAGCTCGTATCTTAAAACATTCACTAAGAAAATAGCACTAAAGTTTAGATTTCTGACAGCTGGTATCAGTATTCGGTATCCATTAACTCCGGTCAGAAGTCACGGACGAAAGATCTGGTGGAAGCGCAGTTTATTTTTAAATTTAGAATGAATGAGTGATGTTTTGCCAGCCAGTGTCTCAATGGCTGTGAATGCAATGAATGAATATTTTTTTCAACACACTTGCTCATAAAGTAGCTCTAATTTCACCGCAATTAGGCATATAATGACACCTGTTATCAAACTGTGACTTTTGCATTACTATTATTCACAAGTGAGATAAAGAGTTTTTTTTTAATTTATTGGTTGAGTTGCTTCGTTCTTAAAAAAGTTTCGATACAAAAAAGATCGTGCTCAATAATACAAATGCAACACATTTCATGCAACTTCGTATTTAAATAGGTAATTTCAACTTGTACGTGTTTAATAAATAATACTTTCACTTAAATATAACTTTTGTTTTTGTCTGTAATAAAGAAAACTTGAAATTCCCCATTTTGTACGTGGCTAAATCGCTATCCGCGAAAAGCCAAAAAAAAGATAACTCATTATTTTTAGTCTATGGCCGATCGCCATTGTTAGATGCGCGCGCATAGGAAAACTGATTAATTTTGCCCGCCATTACGAAAAAAAATTCACAACACGTTTTCACTGTTGGAAATGATTTTTTAGTATTATTTTCTTCACAAGTGTGTTGAAAAACGTCGTATGATACACGTGTGTATTGATGATTACCGTCCTCGGCTCTCTTAAGACCCTCACCTAACGGCTCGGGTCTCAATGGCGCCTCAACGGTAATCACCAACATTACACACTTGTACCATAATGTACTATTTCAAACGTCATATTTCAAGTAACAGTTTTTTTTTTTTTTATAACTTGATCTACCTTTTTTTCATCGTGATATAATGAATATTGTACTGTATAACTAGAGTTTTTTTTTTGTGATTGTTTGTAATGTTTCGTCCAACAAAGAAAATAAGTCAAGATCTTATGATTTTGGTGTAACAATGAAAACATCACTGTTATAGTTACCTACTAAGTACTAGCTTTCGTGTAAGTGGAAAATTATTCCAAGGGACTACATAACTAACTTGATAAAAGTATCCTTTGTTTCAATCCAGGTCATCCAAATACGTCCAGCCGCTGAAGTATTATTGATTTACCAAACATTATCTAGTTAATCTAATAATAATACTTATTATTATTATTCGTTTTTTTATAGAATAATATCCAAAAATGTAAAAATATGTACATAAAATGGAATAATAATATAATACCTTTAAACGAGCAATTCTTGTATATACGTATATATATATATAACCTGAATCTCGGAAACGGCTCCAACGATTTTCATGAAGTTTTGTATGCAGGTGGTTTCAGGGGGCGATAAATCGATCTAGCTAGGTATCATTTTTAGAAGTTTTATCTATTTTCACCCAAGCAGTGCTCGCTCACTCAAGTACTAAAATATTAATACAAAGTAAACGTACAGTTAGCATTAGAATCCATTTGACAGCGCCTGTTACAATATTCAAACCATCTGACAACGCAGCCGAGAGGTGACAAACTGTTTGTGACTTTACTGCCCGTGTTCTTTTGTTTTGGCAATCTGTGACTAGTCCAGTCGGAAATAGACAGAAAAGACTGTTTTGCTGCCACAACAACAATCTATATACATGCATTGAGTTAAATGTACTACGTACTAGAGAAGCTATTTCAAACAAAAGATTGCGCGTAATTCGGTGACAGCGGGGCAAGCAGGGGGAGGGGGGGTTATGTTCTCACAGATAAACAATCAAGCGCGCAGATGAACTTTTTCTTACTCTTTGAAATTTACACAAACATGGCCACCCTCCCGCCTCCGCGGTGACGCAACGTCACGAGATACAATAAATTGCTAAAATATAATTAAATTAAGCATGTTTTCAACTTACTGTTGAAAACTCATTCCTTGACTTTTATTTATATTTGTCGAGTCGTTTGAACAGTATCTCAATACACACGAAGGCATTTTATAAGAAACAAAACTTAGTACTCAAATGTGTCACGTTGCAGCGAGCGCTTGCCACAGACTGAGTGAGTTGGGGTACGCGAGCTCTAACGCGTGTTACAAACAATTGAGTTGAGGAGTCTGCTCTAGTACGTAGTACATTTAACTCCATGGGTGCTAGTTACTATTTTTATTTTTTATTTGTTGGTTTGGCTCGCGTTTGATCATTTTCTCGCCTGGTGTTAAGTGATGATGTGGTCGACGAAGAAGCACCTTTGCCTAGAAGTATTCTATTCACTCTTGACTTAAAGGAACGAAACCTCAACTCAATTGTTTGTAACACGCGTTAGAGCGCGCGTACCCCAACTCACTCAGTCTGTGGCAAACGCTCGCTGCAGCGTGACACGTTTGAGTACTAAGTTTTGTTTCTTATAAAATGCCTTCGTGTGTATTGAGATACTGTTCAAACAACTCGAGAAATATAAATAAAAGTCAAGGAATGAGTTTTCAACAGTAAGTTGAAAACACGCTTATTTAATTATATTTTATCAATTTATTGTATCTCGTGACGTCGCGTCACCACGGAGGCGGGAGGGCGGCCATGTTTGTGTAAATGTCAAAGAGTAAGAAAAAGTTCATCTGCGCGCATTGATTGTTTATCTGTGAGATGATAACCCCCCTCCCCCTGCTTGCCCCGCTGTCACCGAATTACGCGCAATCTTTTGTTTGAAATAGCTTCTCTAGTAAGTAGTACATTTAACTCAATGCTAGCACCATCCAAATGTCACTTGTTTATTCCCAAAAAAAAATTTACTTACCGACATTCGTTTCCGCTGATAGAATATAAATTTATGCCACAAGACCTCCTGCTACACTACCGCTTCCAACCACTATTTTCTACCCAAAATCCTCCCAAAAACCCGTATCTCCAGAAATACATAGCCCCCATATGTATAAAGTCACGAAGCGAACATTATCCGCGCCATAAGACCGTTTCCCTAAACCCGGAGTTTATTTTCTCCGTAAGATAAGACGTCACATTAATAGCACTTCGGCCACCTATCTATAGCCTAAGATCCCACTGCAGAAATCTGCAGGTATTATGTTTTTGATTAAACTTTGTTTTCATGAAGGATACTTTATAGTGGAATAAATTGCTGTAGAGAACTGCCTGGGAATATCTTGCCGCAATAGCATTAATTAAATAAATTAAATTGGTAATTAACCCAAAATATATTATATTTTTAAGTGGAGGAGCTCGTGGCTAAATAATAATAGCCGCACTGGCCAATCATCAAGGTTAAGCAACGCTTGACGAGGTCGGTCCGTGGATGGGTGACCTTTTCAACATACTTAGTTTTCTCCGTGCCTCGGAAAACACGTTAAGCCGTTAGTACCGTTACGGGTAGTCAGAAGCTTGAGATCTGACACCAGTCTTGCCAAGGGGTACCGTGTTACCCAGTTACTGGGTTGTGGAGGTCAGATAGACAGTCGCTCCATGTAAAACACTGGTACTCAGCTGAATCCGGTTAGACTGGAAGCCGACCTCAATATAGTTGGGAAAAGGCTAGGCAGATTGATATAAGATTTTTAAGTGAATCCCACGTCATTTGAAAGAAAGTGGTGTAGAAAATAGAAAAATATTAGGTTGCCACCTCTCAGTCAGCCACTACCTGTGGGTTGCCAGTATTCTACTATCAAGAATCATTCATAAAAATCTAGTTTTAAAAAACAAATCTACCTGCAGATTGTTGCCGCGGGATCTTATACTACTATCTGAAGCTGAAAGATCTCTTACAGTTTAATGGGATATATGTTTTTTGTGCATGGGAGGGGTTAAAGGTGACGGACCAATGGCGGCGCGTGACGTCATCAGATAAAGAAGTTAGATAGAGTGGGATGAGAGATTTTCTATTCTTGGAGCGTCTGATGGAGTACAGGCTTGGGGAAACTGATTGGAGATTTGGATATTAATTCTTGAGTGGAAGAAAATATGTACTTGACTGTTTCTAGGTACTTGAAAGGGTTTGGTAGTAAAAAGTATTAATCAAAAGGTGTCATCACAGACAATTACGAGTAGATAGTACCTGGCCGGCGAGCACGGCATATTGTGACAGGATGAGTCACACATTTTTATCACAGTTTGGAGAGCAAAAACTGTGATAAAATGCGTGACTCAAGCTTGTCCCAGAGGCCGTGCTCGCCCGGCTGGTACAGATTGTCTTAACTGTATGAGCAAAAATATGAATTTCAGGATCATCAATATGTCGCCTCAGCGAGATGATTTTAATAATATACCTCTGCAGTTGATTTTTGATCATTTTATCATTGACTGGCTTCTGCCAGCAGCTTCGCCCGCGTGAAAAGATATATCGGAATGAAAAGTAGCCTTTGTGCTAATTCCAGACTATAATCTCTCTGCACCAAATTTCATACAAATCCGTTCAGCCGTTCTGGTGTGATTGAGTAACAAACATACTTTAAACTTTCGCTTTTATAATATTACTGGCTTAAAATTATCCCGAGGAAATATATATTCCTTTTTATATATTATGTTTGTATTGGTTTAGTTTTATTAACTTTCCTTGTACTTATACACACTCAGACTTATTACAAAAAGCGGTTTAACTAAAAACCCAGGTTTAAATCTCTATAAACTGTGGTTTACACAAAAATTATATTACAAATAATTGTTTAGCGATAAACCGTAGTCCAAATCATGGTCTAACGCTAAACCTCGGCGGCCCCTAGTTTAACGATGGTCTAAGTCGTATCTGTCAGGTTATAGCATCTTTTTTATTGTGTTTTGTTGTTTTTACCCGTAAATGGATATTAACATGGTTAATTTCATATATTATTGAGGATATTACTTTTTCCTCGGTACTCCAATTCTCAGATCGTTTTTTTTTGTTGGTCCATCACAATATATTATTATATATATTATTAACAAAGAGGCAATTGCTCTATAATATTAGAGACTTCGATAACTTAAAATTCCAAAGCTTAGTGAACTTTGTTCTGCTTGTGATGGTTTTGTTTAATGTTATAGTTTCATATAACGCGCGAGAATGTTACGTTTCGTTACACGTACGTAGATGTATTATTAGTAATTATTAAGAATTTAAGTAATTTGCTTAAATCTAAACAAAACTTCAATCGATAAATAACAAATGTTTATATTCATGCAAAATAACAAAGTCTCGATATTTTTAACACTCTTAAACGTAATTTAATCCTTATCGTATTATCAAAAAGTTTTTATTTCTGGGCATACGGAACGTTGCAATTGAATGATATTATGGTGAACGAATGATATTTGTATTAATCTGTGGTTGATATATTCACAATGGTTCAAATGACGGGACTACGAAAACCACGGTTTTTTTAAGTTTTGTAATACGGACAAATTTAGACCATGGTTTTGCAGATAAGCCTGGACTTGATAGTACAGGTTTAAACCAAGGTTTATTTCGTTTTTTTGTAATAAGACTGACTGTGTCTATGTTTCTTATCTAATTCTCCTGTCGTAGGTCTGCCGGAAGAAATTTCTTTAGAAATAAGCATCACCTTTGTGCTTTTCTATCTATATATGTACTTTCTCATATAAGTGTTTTGTGTGTACATCAATAAATACCCGGGATAAAAAGTATCCTATGTGCTATTATACTATAATCTATCTCTGTACGAAATTTCATCCATTTCCGCCGAGCCGTTTGTGCGTGAAGAGGTAACAAACATACAAACAAACTTTCCCCTTTATAATATTAGTATGGATAGCCTAGCCTAATTAGAGTGAAGTGTAAGAATAGTAGAGAGATCTTTACGCTACAATGGAACAATCAGTCTTATGATACAAATAATTGAAAAGCTCGCAATAGACCACTGTCTCATCTACTGGTTAGTAATGATGTGGTCAACGTTTCTTTAGTTGTACGAATAATTTTAAAGCTTTGTATCAAGCTTTTTATTATGTTCGATAAGATCTTACCAAGGTTTTATTAGTTCAACGAACATCGTTGCACTTTTGCATGTGACAGTACTACTTCGGTTTATTCTCGTCCACTGCACGTGAACGGTGAGCGTCGAGTAGGAATAGGTACTGCCAGACTTATGTTTTAAATATTAGGTACTTACCTATAAAAATACATAGATAGGTATTTAAATTCGGACAAATCCACCGCACTATTCCCAAACCACTGCAACTCCTGAAAGCCAGAATCAACTGTGGCGACCATCAGAAAAGCGCCGAGGCAATGAAGATCGACGAAGTCCCGGATAATGAATTTAACTGTCTTGGATCCCGCAACGAAATTAATCAGAAAAGAATAATGGAGGAATAAGAAAAATTATTTCCACTTCCCTCTATATCAAGCAGGAGACAGAACAAACAAGACCAATAGGCACAAAGGGTCGTTTACAACAGGGATAAGCCCAGTTGCCTAGCACCACGGATAAAAATTAGCATTAATATTCCTAAAGGTCCTAACATTGTGAGCTGTTATATTTGATTCCAATAATAGGTATGGCATAGATACACATAGATAGGTAGATAGGTCATAATTAATTTATTGATATCCTGATAATTATGGTCCATGTTACAAGGTATGTATGTACTAAAGTACCTTCCATTTTACCCGACTGCCGAAGGAGGGTAATGTGTTTATCAGTCTATGTATGTATGTTTGTTCCTATGTGGCGTTCTAAAGACCAAACGCGTTGGCCGATTTTGATGATTCTTACTTCAATCGATTCGTCTTAACCCTGCGGGTGTCACTGGCTACATTCAAATTGGCAGATAGAAAAACAGCGGATTTTGGGCGCCATATTGTGGGGGCCGAAATTTTTTTCTTCATTACCCAACGTGTGGCGTATCAAAATAAAAGGTTTTAAGAGGTGATTTCAGTTTAAATGTACCTAATTCTAAATAACTAAAAAGTTAATTAAAATAATCAAAAAACCGACTGCTTAAAAAACGAACTAAAAAGACTTAAGCAAGAAGAAAATAATGCTGAGCAGTCGGAGGATACAACTGGTTTTGGTCAGCCAGCTTGCGAATATGTATCCTCCGACTGCACAGCATGATTTTCTTCTTGTTTTCTTCGAATTCATTGACAATATTGCCGAAATATCGGTACCTGCCATCGGTGTCAATTTCAATAAAGTACACCTCACAAACATTTCGTTAAGAGGCCTGCAAAAGCTCAAATCCTTTTTGTTAAACCGATTTCCTACTTGGAAAATAAAATCATTTTGCGAAACGGAAATGCTACTTCAGAAACTATCGCACATCTGAAAAGCAAATTCACGAAACCCCAAAAGCAAACGTCAATCGTCAGCCATCAAAAATGAAAACAACTAGTCAAAAATAAAAATCAAATAATACCACAGTTCTTTTTTCAAAATTCTAATTCAATCCACACTCATTTCGAATATTTCACCAAAAAATCTGTCCCTAGCGAGCCATATATAGTAGTTCAAACGCTTATAAGAGACACTTCATTTACACATCGCAGTCAACTGGCAACACAGTCCCCGCAATATTTACTGTCGAACAAATCACTCTGAAAACAAAAATAAATGAAATACGCATAGAAAAAAATTTAAAAAACTCATTCCGTACAATTAAAAAAAGCCCTGCGTTATTTAGATTTCCATAAATACTCTTCGCTCGACTAAAGTTTTTGAAATACATCTTCCTGAATGTTTTTTTGAGCGCCGACCGGGAACTTTCGAGAACGTGACGAAATTGTCGGAATTCGAAAGACGACAGTTAAAGCGATAAGGTTTTGCTTTAGATTGTTGTGTTGTTTTCAGGAAATAATCGCATAAAAGTTACTGTTTGGTTGGTCTTTGAAAAGATACTAAAGATATGGACGTGTTTATTTGTACTTTTATATCTATGATTGTGTATGAAGTAAATCTCTCTCTCTCTCTCATTCTTTTGATTTTCTGGTGTACAATACAAATACACAAATCAAATGATCTTTACAACTTAATTAACTGGTACAGTATGGTAAATACAGCTACCGATAATAAAATTATATTTAGACTTCACACAACGTCCACACATATGCTATTTGTATCATTTGGATGTAGATAACATACATATCTAATCTTCCTCTTAAAATTATGCCAAGTTTTCAGAACATCTTATCATTCGTTAAGATAGAAGTATCAAAAAATTACTTCTCAGTACTAATCAAATCTATAATTTTTACGACTATTCCAAAAAACTGTCGCTATCGAAAACGTTTGGGCTTGTCGACTGTCGACATATCCACCTCATTGTATTTATTTGGGTTTCAAATCCTCGCCACCGTTGCTGTCGACATAAATCGTGCGCGAGACATTTCCGACAAATATGTGCTTTGCCATGCTAACAACGTTTTGTTCACGATTGTACTTTATTCTTGTGGCTAGGTAATTAAATGTTTGAAATAAGGTTTGTGTGTGATTGTACTTTTTGTCGCGATTTTGTTTATTTTTTAAATCACTTGCACTTTTTTTTGGCAGATTTAGTTCAATATCTAATTAATTTTAGTTTTTCGTTAAATTAAAAATTATTAGGCACGTGTTTTAATGACATTGTTTTAAATTTAGAAAATATATCTAGACTGTGTAAATAAGCGATTTATTTCAGTTTTTAACCGACTTCCCAAAAAGGAGGAGGTTCTATGTTCGACTTCATGTTTGTTTTTTTTTTTTTTGTGTATGTTCACCGATTACTCCGTCAATTGTGGACCGATTTTGAAATTTTTTTTTTTTTTAAAAAGTATGTTCCGAAATTGGTCCCATTTTAATTTGATGAAGATCTGATGAAGAACTTCGGAGATATACAACAGAACTCTTCAATAAATAACGGCAAATCTCTCGGGATTGCTGCAATCGCATGTCTGTTTGTTGTTTATAACATTTCATAACATAACATCACGCCAGTTCGCTCTTAAGGGGTAAGCAGATCTCTCATTTCACCGGTTATGTTCAAGTTTCATGAAATCTATTCTGGCGAAATAGTTCCCTTACTAACTTTTGTATTTGGAAGTCGGTAGTATTTTTTTGCAAAAAGATTTTTTATTCAAGTTATTGGTTCTGAACAAGAGAGTTAGCAAATGCGCTAAATATAGTGTCATAGCCACAGATATCCGAAAATCGATGAGTGCATATTTCAAATCGAAATAGCCACGCAGTATGACAATAGCCTGAAGGTGTTACACGTCTGACTCAAGGTAGCGCTGGACACAAATTACAAAGGCTTGGCTGGACTGTGCAGCCATTCAGGGCTTGACAGGCGAGCAATATGGAGAAAATTGAACGGAAGGCAAGCGAGAACCAATGGGTTTAAAATAGGAACCTATGACTAGCTAGTGATGTCACATCCCATTTTCCTCTTTAGTGTTCAGAGGAATAAAAAATCATGACATTTATTACGGCCAGTGTTTAGATAAAAAGCCAATAATGTTCTCGTTGGTACTTAAAAAGTTTATATTCAAGTCGCAATATCGTCTCAGTGACAATCAATGACAAAAACTTGTAAAAATGTATGGAAATTAGAAAATATTTTAATAGAGTGCGACCGCGATAAAATGCTAACGTTCCAAAACGGGAATCGCCGCTCAGACGAAAATTTCTTTAAGTTTATTACGGCCAGTGACAACTGTTCTATTTTTAAAATTGCATGTGAAAGTGTCATCGTCTACACTTATTCAGAGTGCAACATTTTTTTTAATCACCCGGGGTCAAGTTAACAATAAGAAAATCCTATTCAAATCTAACGGACTTATAGGCAATTAATCATTTCCACTGCATTCTACTAAAACGAAACAAACCGGAAGGTCGAGTCCACAATGGTCAACAAGTGGACAGTTCTCAAGGGCCCCTTATCAATATTCAAGAAATTCAACTTTTTCTATGCACGCATAAATTGTGTCCGCGGCTATTATCCGCGAATTCGGACTTGCAAGAACATTAATTATAAATCCTTCGCGAATGGCTAGAGGTCACGTTTGATGCGTGAGAATGCGTCCGGCTCAAAAGACCCCTATTTGAATATGCCCTTCGGTGAAAGAAAACATTGCTTTGTGAGCCATCGGTCAGCCATTGTTGCCCAGTGCAGTGTCATCTTATTATTATTCAAATTTAAGCAGGTGATGCAAACAGAACTGACCTATGGCTATTTTTTTTATTCGCAGTAAATTTTTATTTACAATACGCAATTATTGGGTTGCGTGAATTTGAATTTTGGTTTTATTATAATTTTTGCAAATGGTATCCTAACGAAAATTGACGAATATGATCCAAGATTTTTTTTTGGTCTTCGACATCTATAATAATATTGTTTAATATAGAGTAAGTCTGCATAGGTCTTATTATCACTTAATCTTACAGTAGTAGATTAAATACATACTTGAAAATAATTAAATTAACCGGTTAACACTAGGTCAAAGCCACATTTAGGAAGTTTGCAGATCACAGACAACGAACACATTGGCTGTCTACAACACTCCAAGAAATTCCTAGGATCTACGTTCAAAGCCCGTGAATGCATTTGGAATTTGAGCAGGGGGCAAATCCGATACCTGCTTGGGGCCTTAACTGGGCACTTTGGAACCAACGACATGCGCATGAAGATGGGTCTAACCGCGACACCCATGTGCAGTTTGTGTGGGGAACATACGGAACGCATGGAGCACCTTCTGTGCACATGCGATGCACCGGCTGGTAAGCGAATGAGTCTCCTAGGGATTGGATATCCAAAGCCAGAATACTATTGTCTCATATCGCCCAGTCTCGTTGTAAAACTCATGAAAAGAGTTTTCAACGAGATTGGGGAGGAGTAAGTTATCTAGGGAACCACAATAGATCCCAATGAGACGAAGTGTCCGAGTTATTTCTCGGCCCCTCCACAAGATAAGATAAGGTTACACTAGGTAGGTAAGCAATATATAAAATCACCGTCGCTATAAAGATGACTAAAATTATGAAAACAAAAATATTCAATTCTTCTCGCTCCTCAATTTATTCAACACCACAAAAATGTTCATATCGCAAACATAATTCATCAAATCTACTCCACTTCCGTACTTATTATGGCCATGCCGCCCCTGTTTAACAAAGATTTGGGAAAAAATGGGAAAATATTCTCGATAGGGCTGGTCATCAATCAATGCGGATTACCGGACGATCGCTATTTTAATCATTATACCCTCGAGGATTTGAGTGGATCTACGGATATGAAGATGTTCTGGGAGATGAATATTGTTGTGGTATCGTTTGATTTCTTTGTGAAATAGGCTACATTATGAATTAATCGGGTTGATTTATTTTGATCATTATACGAAATTATTTCAATCATTTGTGGATTATAACGAAAGATGCATTTCAGAAAAAAAATTACATCTTTTCACTCACAGCATTCTCGATTTCTTATTCTAGTACTCTTTTGAATGTCAAAGCTTTTAAAACTATGGCCAAATGTTGCTCAATTACCTTGCCTGTTACTCAAGTTAATATATCTAGCTCAAAAGTGTCTTCTCTTTTTCTTTTTTATAGCCCTAGAGTGCCAAATAAACAGGCGGCTCACCAGTTTCATTTGTTTTTGACACAGATCATAAACTGTTGTTTCTATGATCTGTGGTTTTTAACCTATGAAGACATTGCAAGCCAGATGCCTACTACGAGTATTGTACCTACCTCTTGTCCTAATATGTTTTCATTTTTATATTTGCCTCTCATTTAAAAGCAAGGAATATAACACATGCAGTTCTATTCCTTGATTACATAATTGTATATCATTTAAAAGCAAGGAATAGAACACAAGAAGCTTCAGCGGTCCTTCCATTTATTTATATTATTATGGTTTTATAGCAATTTTATTTGGTTTTAACATGAATTCATGATAAACCACTAAACTCTACTCTATCAAGAACACCTACATCCTATTTTTTGAAGCATCAACTTTACCATATTGAAGGGGAGTGTTTAGTTTGGGTTTAAGCGGTAGTGATAAAATTTTATGAGATCTGTGAGGGAAGGAATCAGTCAAGCGCAGGATTGTGTCCATTATATAGATTGGATAGACGGTATTTTTGGCGTGAAGTTATGGCTTTTTAGCATACGTACTAGGATATCATATAATATAGCAGCTCACAATGTTAGGACCCATTAATATTAATGCTAATTTTTATCCGTGATTGCCTATAGCAACTGGACTTATCCCAGTTGTAAACGACCCTTTGTGCCTATTGGCCTTGTTTGTTCTGTCTCCTGCTTGATATGGAGGGAAGTATTATTATCATTATCTTTTCTGGTTAATTTCGTTGCGGGATCCAAGACAGTTAAATTTATTCTCCGGGACTTCGTCGCCTCGGCGCTTTTCTGGTGGTCGCCACTGTTTATTCTGGTTTACAGGAGTTGCAGTGATTTGGGAATAGTGCGGCGGTATTGTCTTAAATACGTAGTAGGATAAGTTAGCATGTATTAAGAAACTATATTTATAAAATACAGCATAATTAAAGATTCTCTGGAAAGGGTTTCTTAAAAAATCAATACTCTAAATATGACAACAGACAGAGATTCTTTTTTAAGACATTTGTAATTTTTGATATATTTTTATCCTTAGTCCATGAACGGTGTGTGTGGAATAGGCCACAGGAGCGAAGTCGCTTGAAAAACTAGTATGTTACACATACTGAATAATAAATTGTGTAGTTAGAGTTTTTTTTTTTAGCTAGAAAGTATTACCATCACACTGTTTGATAAACTTATTTATGACTAGTGGACGCCTCGCGGTTTCACCCGCGTAGTTCCCGTTCCTGTGGGAATACAGGGATAAAAAGTAGCCTATGTCACCCGGGGATAGTGTAGCTTCCCAACGGTGAAAGAATTTTTGAAATCGGTCCAGTAGTTTTTAAGTTTAAGCAGAAAGATTTGTGTTTTTGATTTTTTGTATGTAACGAACATACAAAAAATAAAAAATACAAATCTTTCTGCTTTACAATATTAGTAAGTAAGTATAGAGTATAGATAGACAAGTAATCAAGTAACCAAGGACTAAGTCTAAAATTGGATTTGCTTCTCAATAAAATTTTTCTTTAAGGCGTATATATTCCCCAATGTTAACGCAGTACTGGCCGTGCGCCCGCTCGGAGCCAGAATATCAATATTTAACCTCCTTTTGGACAGTTTTGTTGTGAAAAAAATGTTGTGTTTTTAATTATTTTTTTAAAGCAAAACTATTAATTATACGAAAAAAAAACATGTTTTACAAATATTTTGCATGAATCAAATATTTTAACCTAGCCGTTACTAAGGAGTATACTTTAGAAAGTTTCTACCTTTGTTACCTTTGTTTTTCTTTTTTTTTAGGTAATCGTCTTCGGCACTAAAGCGGTGGAAGGCCCTTAATAGCAAATATATGTTTATATAAAATCCACATCATGAATGACCAACACTTATCAACATTTTTTGTCTCCATTCCCATCTAATACGACGGCCAGTATAAACATTCGTACCATAATAGACAATGGATTCGAACCCCTTCCTTGCACCGTCAAAGGGTTGTCCGTTGATCCGTTGAGCCGGCCTCCTATCGCGATGGCGTGAAGATAACACAATCTTGCCATATTTATGCCACATTAATGCCACTTACGCAGTTCGGCGGATTTTTTGCCAGTTGCCAGAATGTCGTCAATTTTTATGGCTTGGATTTGTTTGGTTATATCAATACTTTATGGTTAGCATTGATTTAAGGATCTACAGCGATAAGAGTTGAATTTGAGACCGAAAACATTGCAACTTACCCTGTAACTTTATTTGCCATCGATATTACGTAAATAAAAGTGCGAGTCGAACTCGTGCGCCAAGGATTCCGTAGGTACCTACCCATTATACCGCCATAATTGGTATAATTTTTATTGGTGGCTAAGTAAAGGCATATTTTTAAGTACCAAAATTTACCTTAATTTTCAACTTTTATTATTTTTTGGCATTTTGTCCTATATTTGCAGCACAAATTAAGAACTTACTTTGGCCATATCTTTTTATCATGTTGACTCAGGATCTTGATTTTTATACACCTAATAGGGACAATAGACCACAGTATGTGGTATAAATTTCAACTAGCTAGGTCCACCCGTTCCTGAGAAAATGGTGGTGGTGACACACGGATAGACGGACAAGACAATGAACTTACTTTTTTTACCTTTTGAGGTACGGAACCCTAAAAAGATATATATTTACAGAAAAGTTATTATTTAATAAATTGCCCTAGATACTTAAATAACAGCTTTTTATAACGTAAAAAATATACTGATATTGAATTATACGTGGCGCAAATAAATTATTATTCTTGCTTTTTCGTTTTGTAAGTTGGTTAAACAAAACGATATTTTTTTCATCACTATTTAATTGTGCCCAGTTATTATTGAAGTTAAATCGTACAACCAAATTCGTTGTGCCATGCATTCTCTACGATATTTTGATACTTACGTTTGAATATTTCAAAATAAAATAACATAGTAAATATACGAGGGATAACTTGCAGTTTAGTCATGTGGAAATTAAATTGTATAAAATGCACATAGACGAAGTATTAGCGGTATCCGATGGGTCGACCTTCACGATTTATACTTGGATATCCATACCCGGTCCGGGGGCTACCGCGATTACTCTCCAACGGACCTGGCCTAAAACTGTGGAATGGACTTTTTGAAAATAAGTTTAATTTCTCTCTTATTTTATTTGTTCTCTTTTGTTAATGGGCACATATAACTTTTATTTTTGTTGTGTTGTAATTAAAAGTCGCAAGAATTTATAAAAAAAAAACTGTATATTATAAATGTGTGTTGGTGTATTCGAGCGTATGGGACTCATGGACTGCAGCTGGAAATCAGCGTCAGGTGGTGGTGATGGCTTCCTGTATTACTATTTAGCATTATGCTGAGCTGAGCCCCTTTTGGTATTAATAGTTTTAATTATTTATTTTGTTTAATTTTAAGGTGATTTGTTTTTAAGGCCAATACATACATTTTTCTTTCTTTCTTTCGTTCTTTCATTCTTTCTTTTATTTTTACTTTGGTAACGAACGCGTTTATGTTTTTCTTTTAAAAACAATACTTTTATCGTGTTTTATCGAAAATCAAATAAATCGCTATATTCATAAGGCCAACTTGCGCTACCCGGGTTATTTTACAAATTGAGAAGAGACTTATTTTACAAAAGAGTTAGTAACACGGCCAATAATGTACGATATCTACCTACCTATAATACCTTTAAACGAGCAATTTTTGTATATATATAATCTAAATCTCGGAAACGGCTCCAACAATTTTCATGAAATTTAGTATGCAGGGCCTTTCGGGTGCGATAACTTGGTCTAGGTTTAATTTTTAGAAAACGTCGTATTCTCAATTTTCACCCGAGCAGAGCTCGGTCGCCCAGGTACTAATATTATAAAGAGGTAAACTTTGTGAGTTTGTAAGAGGTAATCTCTGGATCTACTTAACCCATTTAGATTTATTTAGATGAATAGGCCTATGTTTGGGGGAGGCCTATGTCCAGCAGTGGACGTCTTTCGGCTGATATGATGAAGTAAACCGGTCAAAAAGAAATGTAGATATGTTTCAAATTCGCATAGCCACCTTGAATTATGTTACTGCAATAAATAATTCTATATTTTTAATCGAGTTTTACTAAATCCGAAATAAATTTTGTTCAAGTCATCTTTGTTAAGAGTTCTTCTTGAATGAAATATATAATAAAAATAAAACAAAAAAAAATATCACAAAAGAATCCACTGCCATCTTAACCCTCAACTAGGTACGTATGTCCAAGAAATTTTACAGTGCAATTTTATTTATAGCGAAATTATACGGTGGTCGCTATGTCCGTGAGAATCGTGTAGCGGGGACATCGGGGAAGCCGGACCGCGGAGTATTCTTATAGATTTTAGGACATTTGAATAATGCACCCAATACTTTGAAAAAAATAGGGAGATTCGCTATGATAGGGCGAAACGGGCTTTTTTTTCGGTATGTCTTGGGAGCAGAGTTCCTATTTTAAAGTTTGTTTCGAGAATAATATGTACTTGAGTAACATTATTATTTAACACTAGCGGACGCCTTACGGTTTTACCCGCGTTCTTGTCGTTCTTGTGAGAATACAGGAATAAAAAGTAGCCTATGTCATTTGGAGATAGTGTAGCTTCCCAACGGTGAGAGAATTTTTGAAATCGGTCCGGTAGTTTTTAGGTTTATTCGTTACATACAAAAATACAAATCTTTCCTCTTTATAATATAAGTATAGATTAAGTATGTATACAACATTGTGTTTGTATCATATAACTATGAAACAAATGAAATTGTTATCCAAGAATCCTTCTCGTATTATAAAAATGTGAAAGATTGGTTGGAGGGATGGTTTGTTACTCAATCACGCCTGAACGTATGAACGGATCTGGATGAAATTTGGCACAGATGTTGATTATAGTCTGGAGTGGTCATAAGACGACGACTAACACCAACGACCTTGAGGGAATAAAACGCGCCCTCGTTTCACCCCCGCGCGACCCAAAACTTAGTAGTTTTTTGTACTTTCGTTATTATTCTATGACTTAAAAAAAAGCTTCAGATAAAAATGTAGACAATTAAATTGTCTTTGAGATGGTGTCGATTTCATTAAAATACGCTCAGCGGTTTTAGTGCGACTGTCGTGTTTTTGTCCGTTTTAGACATACCTTTACAAATTAATTACACTATGGTATACGAATGAAACTCAAAATTTTCTTAAATGAAATTATTAAGAAAATGGTCTCATGTAACATATATTTTTTTCCAAATAGTTACGACTAGCCGTTTAGACGTGATTCCCATTTTAAAATCAGCTACTCAAGGGAATCGGCGCCGGTTATCCCGGGATAATGTAAGATGCCAGTGATACAACATCCGACTTTCACGCGGGTGAAGCCGCTGGCGGAAGCTAGTGTTTTATATTTGTAATCTTGCATACCTAGTTATATTGATTGATAAATGATTTGGGGCTTTCGGTGGTGATACTTATACATACTAATATTATAAAGAGGAAAGATTTGTATATTTGTAGTTTTTAACCGACTTCCAAAAAAGGAGGAGGTTCTATGTTCGACATTATGTCTGTTTTTTTTTTTGTGTATTTTCACGCATATCTCCGTCAATTATGGACCGATTTTGAAAATTATTTTTTTGTTCAAAAGAGTATGTTTCGAAATTTTCCCATTTTAATTTGGTGAAGATCTGATGAAGAACTTCGAAGATATGCAACAGAACTCTTCAATAAATTACGGCAAATATCTCGGGATTCCTGCAATCGCATGTCTATTTATTGTTTATACCATTTCATAACATGACATCATGCGTACTGGCATGATGTTATGTTATGCTCTTAAGGGGTACGCAGATCTCTCATTTCACTGGTTATGTCCAAGTTTCATGAAATTCTGGCGTTATAGTTACCTTACTGACTTGCCTATTAGGTAGGTACAACTAAAAAGAGAAAAATAAAAAAAACTTTTTGCAAAATATACTACCGACTTCCAAATACAAAACTACAAAGTGAAAAATAACTTTATTTTTTGAAGTCGGTGTCCATAACGCAAAAAAATGGTACCTACG
The DNA here is from genome assembly GCA_964057195.1 of Orthosia cruda. Lineage (NCBI taxonomy): Eukaryota > Metazoa > Arthropoda > Insecta > Lepidoptera > Noctuidae > Orthosia > Orthosia cruda. Next base: position 43,595,892 of record OZ059828.1, on the reverse strand, counting down.
AAAGACACCGACTTCAAAAAATAAAGTTATTTTTCACTTTGTAGTTTTGTATTTGGAAGTCGGTAGTATTTTTTTGCAAAAAGTTTTTTTTTGTATGGAACGAACGAAAACTACTGGACCGATTTCAAAAATTCTTTCACCGTTGGGAAGCTACACTATCTCTGGGTGACATAGGCTACTTTTTATTATACCTGTATTCCTACGGGAACGGGAAATACGCGGGTGAAACCGCGAGGCGTCCGTTAGTTATTGATATAATTCATATTCGATTGAAGACAGATGCCAGAAGATGACAACTTACTTTAATTTCTCTTTTGTGTCTTTTGCCGCAAAAAAGAGTCAATTTCACCCGGCTCCAACTTTCCGAGATGTGACCGTACCAATAGCTGACCATCTTGAGCTTCTTGGCGTTACGTTGCCATCGACTCTCAATTTTGGCCCATACATTGAGGCAAAGGCTCAGCTGGCTGCCAAAAAGCTAGGGATCCTTGCAAAGGTGAGAAGGTATTTCACGCCAGAACAGCTGCTCAGCTTGTATCAAGCGCAAGTTCGATCATGCATGGAGTACTGTTCTCATCTCTGGGACGGATCTGCCAAATACCAGCTTGATGCACTAGAGTCGATCGAAAAGCGGGCCAAGAGGCTCATCAGCGATGAGGCACTGGTTAAGTCAAAGCTCCAGAGCCTTGAACATCGTCGCCGAGTTGCCAGCTTGTCGGTTTTTTATCGGTTACATTTCGGAGAGTGTGCGATGGAATTGCATGATTTAATTCCACCTAGCCCGTTCCATCATCGGACTACCAAACGTACGGCGATACGTCATCGGTACATGGTGGACATCCCACCCATACGCACTAAACGTTTTGAGAATACTTTTATTATGCGTACAGCTAAGGAGTGGAATTCCCTGCCTGAGTCTGTTTCCTGATAGCTACAACCTAGGGGTCTTCAAGTCAAGAGTGAATAGGCTACTTCTAGGCAAACGTGCTCCACCTTCGACCACATCATCGCTTACTATCAGGTGAGATACTGGTCAAGCGCGGGCCAATATAAGATTAAAAAAAAAAAAATTAGTACCAGCCTGTATGCATGCCTTTCAAACTGAGACCTCTTTGAACAGTTTTCAAAAGGATTTTCTTAAAGAAAGCGCAAGCCTTATGCATGCATACCTCAATAACGTACAGATACTAAGAGGGTCCTCTCTCTGTAAATATTAATCTCGTAAATTTTATGTCAATAGTTTCCCTCAACCCTCTTTGATGGATAGGGGTACGATATTGATGTAATATATAATAATATTTGCACTAAAATGCCTCGTTTTGGGGTTAATATATTCATCGTGGTGCTTTACGACTTTTTGACGAAAATTGGTGAGTGAAGTGTCCTGTGTTTGGGATGGACGCCTGTTTTGTAAAAATAGCGAAGGAAATATTATATATTTTTATAATAGATTGACCACAAACGAGCCCCATTTAAAAAACATCGATCAAAAAATAATTATGAAAACACTTTCTACTGATTTCACATTTCACTTTCTTCTGTTACTTTTAAATTCATGACTACTGAAAAATACTAGCTAGAAAATAGATAAGTTGTTAGGTTGTAGCTTTTTTAATAATGCATCAATAAAATAATAAATAAGACAGAACAAACAAAGGAACGTAAATCGTCTGATTTAAAAACTTTGTAACTACCAACGCGCAACGGTACCAAAACACTTAAAATCGCCAAAAAATAATATTTTTTCTTGCTTACAATTAACACGTTTTTTTATCCTAAGGTACAAAAGTTTTTTATTTAATCTTAAAAGTAGCCAGAAATCTTGACACGCATCTACCCTAATTTAAACATACATATAACAACATGGCCGGTAAACATTTTTTTTATAGAAATCGCCATAAATATTTAATCCATGGTCGAACATCTAAGAAAACAACACAAAAAATGTTTTCACAGCCACTCTCAGTGAATAGCTTACCAATTTGCGTATCTTTTGAAATCTTTTTTTATAAAAAAAATATATGGACTGACCACTAACAAGCTCTATTTAAAAGAGAGCGTCTCACGCCCTGAGAATATAGAAAAAGTTTCCCTAGTTTAATAGTATTTTTTTATCCTTATAGGATCCCTGACCAGGGGACAGAAAAAAATGTGTCAGCTGTTTGCGAAATCCTCATCATGAGTTCTGTTCTTCAAATCATCTAACTCATTCCTATGTTAATAAAATAAATAATAGAAAGAAAAAAAAAGTGTTTATTTGTCACAAAACGACATACAATATAAGTACATGCTTATGCTAAACCCTTAACAATAGTATTAGTAGTACTTAAATTATTTTAGTAAAGACGAGAAATAAATCAAACAATAATAACATAATATGATAATAAAAAATAAAAGAAATGTTTTTGTACTACTGAATCCAGCTACAATTTTACAAGCAGATATGGCAATCTGTGATAAAAACATTAGAAGTTAGAATCTATATTTATGGTATTAAGTTAAAGAAATGAAATTATTTCTATAGTCACTTTTTACTGTGTACGTGTAAATCTATGAATTTCAATCATTGCAAATGCAATGGACGAATATTTTTGGACATGACCCTAGTTCTAATCCAAAATTCAAATAAACATTCATACGAATCGCCGCCAAAGTTCCAATTTTAAAAGATAACCATCTAATGTTCCAAATTCGAAAGCAAAACACGTCGGCACAATAAAGACGGTGCAGACGACCGCACAAAACTGCAGGCATGCATTGCATTGTCCGAGCTCCTTGCGTAAACTTGGCACAAAATATAATTGCCTTGGCCCCCTCGGCCATTCACGCATTACGGGATTTAAAAAGAAAAAAAATTGAGATGACATTTCGTATTCAAAACATATGTCATTTTCTGTATCGATGTGTCCATTGTTGTCTCTGGACGATCCTTATTAGCGAAACCGTGAAGTTGGTGACGTTTCCCATGACGGCTAAATTTTATATTCGTATTATTTTTACGATTTACGGATTTCTGGACGACATATCTTTATTGTTGTGCATTCGGAAGCGATACGGATTAGTTCCGTGTATGCATCGATGCATGTTTATTATTTAGAAAAATACAGTTTTGAATTTTTAAAAGAAGTGTGAATTTGGGAATTTGCGTATGTTGACCCATTTATGTCTTGTGTCCGACTGATATTGCTTTGTTGGTTCAGACAGATGCAGGAATTTAAGAAAGAATTTTATGACAAATTACTAGGGCTGATTTGATATGGATGCTAAAGATTTTGGGAACTTGAGTAAGATAATAAATTCAATCATCTTTGCCAACTATATTTTTGTAAGGATCTGTTTGTAAATTGAAAAGAATCTATGTCCTACGTTACACTGAATAAAAATATAGATTAGGCAGAAATATTTTGCTCTCCCCACAAACAAATGTTAACACATTCAAAAACCGCCAAAACCGCGTGTGGGTAAAAACGACCCCATCCGTTAATAATCCTCATCGATATGGCTCTGATTACGTCGACAACAAAAGTCTAGACGTACCAGATAACCCTGCACTGGGGTACATTACACCCCCAGGGTGCAGTAGGGTTGAACGTAGAATTTATATATATTAATTTATTTATAATTTATATCATGTCCTAATTATTTTTTTATCCCAGGAGTAGGTAAGGTCGGTCTCTTTGGGATATTTTTCGAGTTACAAGCTAATGCTAGCAACTAAATACTTTTACAAACAATTTTTAATTTTTGACAGAAGACATAGCAAGTGGGCGACGCGGACGGCTAAATCCGAAACTATGAGAAATAGCTAAAAACGCTCAAAGGAGTCACGAGGCCGATTTTGATGAAAACTAAAATTGCATTATTGGATTTATGAAATATCAATATTCGTAGGCAGGAATCGAACTCGTTGATTTTGGAAAAAACACACGCTGTATTATTACACTATCCGATAGTCCCGCTAATAAGAATATAATTCTGGGAAGTAAGTAATACCATACGGCAAATTTGAAAAAAATATCACATTTTTAACAGAATATTTTTTTTGTAGGAAATCTACGAAGACTCGTATCATGTAATTTATAATGACATGAAAAGATCTTTCGAGAATATTCTAAACGGAATCAAAATTTGTGTTATGCTGAATTTTATACATTACTTGAATTGAGGATTCCACCTATTTGGTGAAAATAATGGCCATCATTTCATCACTTAAGCTTTAATAGAGATGTACTTAAAGTAGAAAATTTAAGTATTTTGTTTTAACAAAATACTTAATTTTTCTATGACTTTGAGCCCTTTCCTGAAGTTTGCCGTATGTCATTACTTCTTTGAACTTTATACTTATAAGCGACACTATCAAACGGCGTAATAATACAGTAAACGTTTGTTTTCCCATTGATTTGGTTGGAATATTTACTTTTCAAAAAGCCAATGATGCAGTTTTAGTATTCATCAAAATTGGCCTCGTGACTCCTTTGAGCGTTTCTCGCTATTCCGCATAGTGTCGGAATGGGCCATCAACGCCTGTATTAAAATGATAAAAACTGTATCAAATTGAATAAAATACCAACATTTACATAAATGCTAAGTAAATATTGTGAAGTTTACGAATGTTGTTTTCCTCTCTGCAGTTGATTCAAGGAATACCTATTAATATCTTATCAGTCCGATTGGTTAATTCTACAAAACAAAACGAAATGCGAAACTATGTTTTCCCTGTTAAAATTGGTGACAGTATTTAAAAAAAAAACATTTTCAGCAAAAACACTTCTAAAACAAAAGTATTTTTGCCAAAACTGGCAACCCTATTTCTACAAAAGGTGACCACGTTGAAAACCCACGCAATGAGTGACATAATAACCAAACTACAGATCACAGATAAGCTATTAATTTGGCTCAAGTATCCTTTTCCATATCGAAATTATGCCCCTAGCACCTAATTTAATATTCTACTACAAACACTGTTATAAACTTTATTCCTTTCGAATAAAGGATATTTTCGTTTTCAGTTTTGGCAATAATAACATGGTTTTTTAATAACCAAGAAATTGATACGAAGCTCTTTTATGTGGCAACACAAAAGCTATATTGTTTTCCCAGCGTTTGAACCGCGAATATGTTACCCTTGATTGGGGCGAGATTAGTTTATATGGCAACCCTCTGATGATTGATTAATAGGGAGATCTGTGAGGACTTCGTTTGAGAAAAAATAAGAGTTTAAATAACTGCGGTTATTCAAATATTATACTGCTTTGTAGTCCCATGGTAATCATAAAAGATCTTTGTAATTATTACAAAGGGATCTTATTTAGTCTCTTAATTAATAAACTAGTTTAAAATACGTAAGTACATAATAAAATACGAGTAAGCCGTATACATGGATTCCCCATCAGTAATCAGAGAAAATACTAGAGAAATTTAAAATGTTTTCAAAATTGTAACGAAATGATTTGAGAATGAAAGACTTTAATTCTTGTGACAAAAAAAGCATATTTCATTTTTCTAGTTACTTTTACTTAGTTTTCAGTCAGTCAGATGTTCCCGAATATCAGTAATTTACATGAAACAGCTAGTGCAAGCCAATATTACATGAAACAAATAGTGCAAGCCAATATTACATGAAACAACTAGTGCACGCCAATATTACACGAAACAACTAGTGCAAGCCAATATTACATGAAACAACTAGTGCCAGCCAATAGACTAAACTGATATTTTAGTAGAAACTTTTAGCCTACGTAACTGCAATAATTAAGACCGTTAAGTACAGGGTGCCTTACTCTGACGTGTCAATGCCATCATGATTCCGCTGTGAAAAAGTGATAGCGCTCTTCGTCCTTAATAGCTCCGTCACTCTCACAATATGGATGTTTCCTGGGTAGAAAAATGATAATACTATTTAATCTGCCAGTGAGATTATCAAATAATATTGGACCCGTATGTTTTGCTTTATCAAATAAATAAAAATTGACAAAGATACTCGTAAGGCGCATCAAAGTTCAGGAGTGGGGCTTGTGACATCACTTTGTCAGTATGAAGTGTAGCACACCGTGATGTCACACGATATTGTTAGGTTATCTAACTGACGGACTAAATATATATATATTGACAACTACCCTATGGAACCATGATTATTTAAATATAAACTTACACATATAAAGAGGTCAAATTGCACGATTATCTGTTTGTAAAAGATTAACCCTGGTATTACTAATCCAATTTCAAAGATTCATTCACACTATCGCTAAATATCGTAAGCTATCTTTTTATCCCGAAAAGCTTTAATCCCTGCGAAGTAGACCGGGCGAAAAGCCCGGTAAAAAGATGTGTATATTATTCATAATTTCTATAATAATTGTAACAATTAATCTCAGGGTTAACAATCATGTTACGCTTATAAGTAGATGTACAAATGTTACTTAGGTCATCAGATTGCAGCCAGTTCACAGATATAAACACTCCGTATTATGTCTAATAGCACGTAATAGTGTGCAAAGATCTTGCTTTTGTTTTGATAGAACGAGGTCGGGGTCTGATTATGTGTCGCAAATAGTACGGGTGTAATTATAATCTGTAAATAACTTTAATGAAATGAAATAAATAACTGGGATAAACTGAATGCAGAAGGCGGAAGATCGCGTGTTTCAGCACTGTTTGTGAGAGGCCTATTCCCTGCAGTATACTGCGATAGGCTGGATTGGCTGAAACAAGAAATGGTCCTCGTGGTGAATTCTGGCAGAATCCCACTCACAGAGGCTGTGTTCCAGCGGTAAGCAGGTTATTGGCTGTTAAGCTAAACACCAGCGGAGGTTCCTAAAGCTTGGAAAAATAATTATTTTCTCAAAGGAATGTATCTAAGCATTTCAGACGTCCTGAAACTGTAGGGTTAAAGTCAAGCGTATAATGCTTAGGAGTACATCGCATTTCTACAATCTTTTGCAAAAAAAACGGGCACCTAAGGAAATTTATATTCTAAGGTCGATTTGAGTTAATTAAATGAAATTTAATTGTTTGAAGTATAATGTGATTTTTTTATTGGAAGATGAAAATGACATTTCGGGGTTGTCACCTTATCGTAACTTAAGAATAGTGTTGTATCCTGAATGAATCAGTTTTAAATATTTTGTTTTTACAAAAAGTTGTAAATTGTAACATCAGTTAAAAGAGTAAATGGTAAAAATGATTAAAACCTTTTTTTAGGGATCTCTTTCGTATGTGAGGGCTGTCATAAGAAATATATATATATACTAGCTGACCCGGCAAACTTTGTTTTGCCATAAAAACACCAAACATTCACCTATCCTACCCTTCCCTACCCTACCCTAACCTACCCTACCCTACCCTACCCTACCCTAACCTACCCTACCCTACCCTACCCTAACCTACCTACCCTACCCTACCCTACCGGGTCTAAGGGGTATGAAAAATAGATGTTGGCCGATCCTCAGACCTACTCAATATGCTCACAAAATTTCATGAGAATCGGTCAAGCCGTTTCGGAGGAGTACGGGAACGAACATTGTGACACGAGAATTTTATATATAAGATATATTTGTTACTGTAGCAGTTCCAACTCCAGTTTATATAAAAAAGGCCCACAGGATTTTTACGTATCTTGCAAGAGCAAAACGTTAGCGATTTTTGCGCAATAATTGCTCTTCAACTCAGAAGTTTTAGAGATATTGGCGGTTTTGTTTTTTTAATAATTGCATTTGACAAACAACGAGCGATTAGCAAACGATTTTGTTGGATCCACTATACCTACACTGTAGGCAATTCTGACTTTTATGACATAGAGTGCTCGATCGCGCGATGATTGCTGATTGCTGTTTCTTACGTAACAAGCTAAATTTGATAACGCGTTTTCAAACGCATTCAATTCTTTTACAAAACTAAATCTAAGTCACACCAACCGGAACCTTTTCTATCCTACGTTTCTGGTATAAATCTCTAAAATGCCACTCATAATTTAAAACTAACTGTAAAAACAAAACCCTCTCGATGCCGAGGCGGAGTCCATTGACAAATTTACGACACTTTTTGCTAATTTCAAACTTTTTTTTCTCGAAAACTTTATGGTTCCCGTAAGTGGCAAACGGTTTTGCGGCAGTTTTTTGTTTTAAGAGATTATCAACCTGTCTTAAGGTGTTAAGTCAATCTTATCTGAACTTCGGTTCGGACTTGACAGGTTTTTTTGATAAATAACCTCATTTTTCTTTAAGTGTAAACAAAATATGGGTTTGGAGCTATTTTTAGCTGCTTGTTTGGGTCTTCGGATGCAGAATTTTGGATAACGTAGTACACTAGTGTTTATTCTAGTGCGGCTTTATTTTGAAATTAGATTATACTAAAGTTTCGCCGTGGGCTATCCCACCAGAAGCGTTCATCGTTTTTGGATGTATACTTCCACGATAAACAAACAATATTTCGGTTTAAAGATATTTATTTTTCTCAAAGAACTTAAAGAGAAACTTAACTAAATTAACAGTAGGCAGTAGTTAAATTACAACATTCATAATTGTCAGAGGAACTTTGACGTCATAGTGAAATTGTTAAAACAAGGGTAGATTAACAATAACAAACGAAGCAGTTTTAACGAAACTTACATATGCCTTCATCTGTTGTTATTAGGAAAACAATAATACAATAAAACAATTACTCTTACTCTAATATTTTAAAGAGGATCGATTTGATTGTTTGTTTGTAATGGATAAACTCAAAAAGCATTTAACTGATTTTGGAAACTCTTTCACCAGTAGAAAGCTACATTTTATATCACGGAAACGGGTTCTGTGGGAAGGACCAGGGGAGCGAAGCCGCGGGGAATAGCTAGTCGTCTAATAAAAAGTTTTGTAGACCTTTTTTAAAGGTTGGTATACTAGTACACTCTCTGACAATTTCAGGTAATTTATTGTATAACTGAAAAACTTCACATTGGACATATTTAATATCTTTTTAACATTAATATGATGAAATAAAAGTTGTTTGTTTAGTGAAAAATCAGAGATAAGTTAAAAAAGTCTTGTTTCATTCAACTTTTACTAAAGCGCAGTAACAGGAATCCATTTTTGACACATATTGTAGTTTATGAACCCATATACTTGTTTGGATTTCCGCAAGCTAATTAGTGACCTCACGTGGTAGACGTTAAGGTCACATGAAAGTCATAAACTTGTCAAAGTAAATTAAATACGTTTCTACTGACTAGACTACTGTTCCGTTTTGTAACGGTATTTTTCACATTATTTTTATGTGACAATTTATTAATCATAAAAAAAAATATAATATGCATTTTCTGGCAAAGTTAAGATTAAGTAAATTAATATGGATAACTATAAGCATTTAAAAACAACCCGTATTAAAAAGTGCGAGTCGGACTCGCGCACGAAGTGTTCCGTACCATAATCGCAAAAAACGGTAACAAATCACGATTGTTGTATGGGAGTCCCACGCAAATATTTATTTTATTCTATTTTTAGTATTTTTTGTTATAGCGGCAACAGAAATACATCATCTGTGAAAATTTCAACTGTCTGGCTATCACGGTTCATGAAATACAGCTTAGTGACAGACGAACAGACAGACAGACGAACAGACAGACAGACCGCGGAGTCTTAGTTATAGGGGTTTTTACCCTTTGGGGACGGAACCTTAAAAAGTATATTCTATTTTATTCTAAAATATGGCGACAAAAATTAAAAAAAATATTAATTCAAAATCAAATAACTCTATAATCACAAAACATGACTCTTTAACAAAACGAACAAAAGGGGTAAAAATCACCCCCAAGTACACCAAAACAACTTTTTAAACATTCCAAACTTAACCCGTTGACTCGTGCCTTTGCGCAGCATCCCAACCCTACCACAGCCGCTGTTAACCCGCGAACGCGTGCCGGGATCAATACGACCCACCTCCGAGATACCTCAACCCCTATTGTACCCGTTTATCTTGGGCACAATCCCTTTTTATCCCTTTTACAGGGCTAAAGGGTACATGAATCGTGCGCAAGGATTCTGTAGTTATCGCGTGCGTATTGTGAAGATGGAAACGAGATGTTACCCCTTATTTTTTGGAGATTTTTTGCCCCTTTATTTAGTAGTTAGTTTTTATCTTTTTATTGGTTACAGTTTAATCTTTTTTTTAAATACTTACTAAGCTGTCATTTTTTTTTGTCAACTGTCAAATTTGACGTTTTTTTTTGAATAATAATAATAACTCTATTCCCCAGTGATAGGAATAGTGACGTTCAACGTCTAAGTTCCCAATGAAATTCCAGTTTTCTAAAGAACTTTCAGTTCAAATCAAGTTTGAGCGCGATCCGCGATTCTCAGCACTTTGGGACCACGTGAACTCACCCCGTGGGACCACACATGCGATTTCAATGAAACTTCAACAATCTTCAATATCCAAAACCAGATTTCTTTCTTCATCAATATTCACAATATTAGAAGAAGCCCCTTTTTTACTTATCTTTTTTTCTATAGGGGTGTTCGTAACGTCTTTTTTCTTTGGACGAAAAATACGATGGTGACCCATGACCTGTAGACCCTTTGAATGTTTGAAATCTAGTTTGTATGAAAAAAGCGTGTCTGGCTGTTTTGTTTGGTGTACACAATGAAGTGAATACATGTCCGATACTGATTGTATGTGGTCGGGGCAGTTTGCGTTCTCCTATGTGACTAACAGAACGTTGGATTCTATGTGACAACAGTACACCTATATAACGAAGACTTAAGTCGTGTAACGTCCTGGCAGATTTTTTTGTTCTGAACAAATCGAATGAAACGGTTTTTAACATAGAAAATTCATATATTTATTGCATATTTCGTATAGGCACAAATTGCAGAATTTTGACGTCTATATTTTCTGGTAGAGTCATCCCCTTTTACTTAAAATTAGTTTATAAAGATAAATGATTTATAAAAAGTATCAAATACTTAATTTGCATAAATACCTTCATAATGATAAAAAAGATGGCAGTGCTAACTACGATCAAACTTCGATCGAGATGGCTTCATCATTAATAACTGCGAATTATCTAAGATCTATTAATAATATTTCTAATCGCAATATCTATAGATACTCGTGCCAACCGCCTCTTTGTATCACGTGTTCCAAACTTAAAAAAAAAACTAAAAACATTTTTGTTAAAACTTTTTTCGCAAAAAATCCCCCACGACACACAATAGACTTTATGCTCCCGTTAAGTAACCCAATTTTTACACCATAAATAATATAGAAAAAAAACGTAAAAGGTAACGGTCTTCCGTGTTTCTTTTTTTACTAAAAAAAGGTCCGAGTATGTAAGAATTAATTTATGTAACGCCTCAATGCTTACGCAGAAAGTGGGCATTGAGAGCGAAAATTAGGCCACATTCATAAGTTTTTTCTTGAAGTTTTTTTAAATATTTTTTATCTTTTTCATATAATGTTTTGTGACAATATTGACAGATCAGGCCCCGTTGAAGCTTTGACGTTGCGTTCGAGGATTTGTAAATAATCTCATTGAAAATTAATACCGTTTTTGGAAGTTTCTAAGAGGCTGATTGGCCTCATTGTTAAATGTTTTTTGTTGCTGTCTCAAGATTTCAGTGGCTATGAATTTTGATGAGACTGTTTTTTGACAGCTTTTTTAGTAGGTTTGTAGGGCAAATAATAATATTTTCTTGTGAAATTTAATGTAGGTGTTGGGGGTTTCAAATAAATTAGCTTTGTATGGCGTGGCACGACTTGGAATGTTTGCACAGTTTTGGAATACATTTTTAACGTTTTTGATAAAGGAATGTCGATTATTTTAAAGTTTGTATCTCGTATAATAAAATCCGTTACATATAAAGAAATTTCTCGAAACTTCTATATATATGACACATTTTGTATTCTTATGTATGTATTCTTGTGACTTATTGACATTTTTTTTATTTCATCTTTTAACCCCTCCCTAATCTTTTAATTCAAAAAACGAGTTCTCAACAATAAAAAAGTCTCAGCATCCGTAACCGTTTAAGGGTTAATAATGGTAATGACAACCATAACCCTTATCCACGTGCCGAGATGAGGGTTAAGTTAAAAATGTGAAGATGACAAAAAGGGTGAGTTTACGTAATTGTTACTTAAATTTATCTTAATGAAGATTTTTTAAGGAAGGTGGAATAGGTACTTGTTTTCTCTTCTCTTGCATGAATGAAGCTGTAGAAACCACAATTTATGACGATTCATATATATTTACCACAGATATAAATCTAACTAGATAACACAAGTCCCTCCATCTGTATGAAAACCAAGCGCGCCACTTTTTCACAAACAATTTAAAAACAAATTTACTTTCCAATGAAAGAAAACCTTTCCAATGCCTCGGCCAACTTTTTCTATACATTCTTTACTGAGCTGTATGGCATAAAAAGGCATTTTTCTAGTTTTCGGTGGATTTCCGGTGCCGATAAAGGTGAATGAAAAGTCATTGATCGTAACTTTACTCTGTTTTTTTGGCACGCGCAGTACATATCCCCACAATCAGCCCCCATACAATCGCGCCATCTAGTTAGATGTATGTCTGTGATCTATACGCATCACTTGAGAACGGCTTGACTGATTCTGACATCTTTTTCTTATGTTCCTAATAGTCCAATAATGGTTTTAAGGAAAAAGACAAATTTCATAATTATAAAAATTCGGAAAAAACTGAAGTGCTTCTCAGCTGTAAGTACTGGATTTTTGTTAGAAATATTTGGACAGAACAACGTCGATCGGATCCTACCGCACTATTCCCAAACGATTGCAACTCCTGAAAGCCAGAATCAACATTGGCGACCACCAGAAAAGCGCCGAGGCAGTGAAGCTCGACGAGGTCCTGGAGAATAAATTTAACTGTCTTGGATCCCGCAACGAAATTAATCAGAAAAGAATAATGGAGGAGTAGGAAAAACTACAAATTTCCACTTCCCTCCATATCAAGCAGGAGACAGAACAAACAAGGCCAATAGGCACAAAGGGTCGTTTACAACTGGGATAAGCCCAGTTGCCTAGCACCACGGATAAAAATTTGCATTAATATTAATGGATCCTAACATTGTGAGCTGTTATATTTGATTTCAATAATAGGTATGGCAAAAACGCTTGAACGCACGGCAATTTGTTCCAGTTTCCACAAGGTCCGTATAGTAAACAGCTCCTGATACAGCCTGTACATTATTCAACATAGTATTGCGTTCATTCTGCCAAAGTCGATCGGGTCAGTTAGTACTCAAATATAGTCGGATTCTTTATGAAAATTAACTTCACAGAATACTTTCCGATAAGGAGATTATATCTACCTTTTACTTCCAAAGCCCAGAATAAGAACGAATCTCAATATAGAGTGGTCAAGTACAATAAACTTGTGCATTGATTAATCTCGTCTCAAGGGAAATATGATGTTGTCAAGGGTGATCTGTACGATTGGGCTTCTATCAGGCCTCTTGATAATATTATAGCAAGATTTGTAAGAGAAGGTAACAAAGGAAGAAAAATAAACATGACTTAATATTAAAAAAAAAAATGTAAGATCATCATTTGAATCGTAAGATCAACTTTACATGTAAGAAAAGTGTATTCCATATCCAAATTCTGCAGTAGATTGGAAACAAAATGTTTTTTTTATAGTGTCGTTCTGCAGTACCGTGTGTTCGTAGAACTTATACACTTAGACACAACTTTTTTGTTTCATATTTATTTATTTAAAAAAAATTATAGCACAGTTACAGACAAAGTTACAACATACAGAATTAGTATCTTGGAAATAGGTTCCCTGGCTCCCAAACTAGGTATACCTGTGACTTGGGAGTCAGTGTTCCTCAATTATAAAAGTCAATATGTATGTCGCTGGTTATTAAAAAGTTTGTTGTGAAAATAATAAAAAAACTTTTTGCCTAAAAATACTACCGACTTCAAAATACAAAACTACAAAGTGAAAAATAACTTAATTTTTTGAAGTCGGTGTCTTTCGTAGGTACCATTTTTTGAGTTATGGACACCGACTTCAAAAAATTAAGTTATTTTTCACTTTGTAGTTTTGTATTTGGAAGTCGGTAGTATTTTTTTGCAAAAAGTATTTTATTTTTCACTTTTTAGTTGTACCCTAATAGGCACGTTAGTAAGGGAACTATTTCGCCAGAATAGATTTCATGAAACTTGAACATAACCGGTGAAAGGAGAGATCTGTTTACCCCTTAAGAGCGAACTGGCGTGATGTTATGTTATGAAATGTTATAAACAACAAACAGACATGCGATTGCAGCAATCCCGAGAGATTTGCCGTTATTTATTGAAGAGTTCTGTTGTATATCTCCGAAGTTCAAATGGGACCAATTTCGGAACATACTTTTTCAAACACCTCCACACCTCCTCCTTTTTGGGAAGTCGGTTAATAAAAACATAAGGCAGATTTTAAATTTGTGGTACAAGAATAAAAATCGTGAAAATGTGTGTGATAGTGTGTTGTGTGGGTGCGGGGATATGTGTGTGTGTAAATATGTGTTTGTGGAATGTCAAGTGTACCTATGTATGAAGAAGAGATGTTTGTGTTGGACTATTGATAAGGAGAGGATAAAAGGTCTTCTATTTCTTCGTAGTATTTATCCATCAACTGTAAGTTATTTTCTTATTATGACCATTTCTTTTCTCAAATGCTGTATATCTCTTTTCTGTAAGTCTTTTAGTCACTACTTTTAAGACGCTGATAATTAACAAACTTTTCCATCGCCACCAAATCTTTCAATAATGGAAGTCCTCATCCCAAATCCAATCGTACGGTAACTAGCACCTCTCGATGCACCCGAATGCCTCTCTTTGAGCTCAGCCACGAACCAACAGTCCCCGGTTAATCGTTCAGATTAAGTGGCATTAACGCTCCCACACAATCCCATCACTTGCCAACAAATCTCATTTGTACTGCACTTTAATCCTATACCATGACCTGTACCACGATAAACGCATAATTTTTAATGCAATAACCATTGCTGCGTCAACACTGTAGATGTACAAGTCTGCTTAAATAGATCCGGTAATGTATGACGTATACAACGAAATTGTAGCTGATGTATATCGTTTCCCCCAAAAGCTCTCGCTCGCTACTCAATTAAGTGATCAGCCCAGGGGTTCTGCACAATTGGTCGCCTCCGCACAAAGCGACAGTGGCGCCGCGCTACGATATTGTACACAACTCGGCTACGGTTTTATTAGACGGATTGTGAGGGATGACGCTTTTTTGAGGATTATAACTGAAGCATATTTGAGGTATTAATATTGAGGGTATTACGAAGCTAATAATGCACGAATTGAATAGGTGCTAATATGCGAGTGCACAGTTAGTGATTGTTGTGTTTATACGATACTGTTTAATCAAAATCGGTTTATAATGGGTGTGGTTTGCAACTGAGTAACAACCGCTTATTTCTCAGTAAAGAGTCAATAAACTCTAAATTTCCAGGAATTTAACTTTACAACGCTGAGATTTATTTCGGTTAACTCCGATTTATTTCACCCCGCCCATCTTTCAGTGGAACTGAAACAAAAAAGCCAACCGGATCTATTTTTATCGCAATTTTTTTCGCATTGCAGACGCGGCGAGTCGCCGGGCCCCGGGCGTCCGTGCGTAAAATCGGATCATGAACGAGTTACTCGAGCGCGACCAATAGTTGAGAGCCTCTGACCGAACATGGATTTTAGAATGACTTTTTTTCCGGGAAACTTTTAAAGTTTTAACGCTTCGTGTAAAAGCGTGGACATGGATTTGTGCGTAGCCTTTATGGATTTTAGGTAAAAATAACATACGTGTATATTTTTTGAGGATAACTAACCAGAGCTGTTTTACTACATAATAAATACGAGTATCAATCGAGTTCTTTCTACGTATCTGTTTATTCTGAAAGCGACTTTACCACCGATTAGTAAAAGCATTGAAGTAGGGCTTGACACACGTGCTTAAATCCAAATCCTAGATACTCATTTTAGAATCTAGCAAAGTCTCTTATAAAACGAGACAGAATTAACGATACATCCTGAAACTTTATAAGATAACCCAACTGTTATTGCGGTAGAGAGGTGGGGCATATATGTATAGCAAAAATACCAATTCTCGGCTATATTTTATAAAAAACATCTTCCGTATTCATAAAACTGTAACTATACACAAGACAGGGAAGAACATACAGCAACATTAAAGATAAAGCTAGCATGGAACCACAACGTGAGGTTGACAGATAACCTTAGACATGTCTTATCTTTGAGAAAAATAAGCGACCGAGTTCCACTGAGGAATTGTCGTAGTATCGATATGGTCGATGATTTCAACATACAATACTCGATTGAATTTTTTGAGTTTATAGGTTGATATTTGGTGTCTAGAAAAGGGATGAATATTGAGATGACTTATGGACAACAACTAGGTGGAGATGGATTCGGATAACAGCAAGAGAATGATGATTTGGTGTCTACGATATGATCGACTCGGTTGTTAGAATTGGAGACGTAAGAGTTCTGAATGACGTGATCTATGTCCTAATGAATTTTAGTGGCAATTAAAATAATATAGACGATAAAATTTATTGTGTATAGGTGATAATAGTAGTTTATGCAACGTTCATATAATAGTATCACACGAGTGCTTTAATACCTAATTATATGCCGTTGCATTCACTATTTTAGCTTCACTCATATAGTTGAAATAAAACAAAAGTGGATTTATTAATGTATATATAATTTTCTTTTTTCACGCAGGTGAAGCTGTTAGATTCAATAGACAGTAGTGTGAAATAAACTGAAATGTAATTGATACAATATACAAAGATTTTTCAGCAGCATGATTAATACACACATCGCAATTGAACCAGACTCTGTACTAAATTAAAACACACAACCCAAACTGCACATGACAGAAACATTAACGGATGCTGATCCAAAAATACAGAATAAAAGGTGATAAATACATCATTTTTACAAACAAGACCGGACAAGACACATTGGCAGACAGTCTTAATTTATCCAGTGGCAAAGAAACAAGTGGGCAAACAAAGAAACAAGCTAAAAAACAAACAAACAAGATCACAAACGCGTGATTTAACGCTGACATACTCGATTCTTGTGATTCGTTTTATCGTATCGATCTTAGTGTAAATTGTAATGGGGACTGATTGATTTATTCAGAGCTTTACTGGGAATGTTTCAAATTGTTGCTGAAGGTATATTTAGGGTTGTTTGTTTGAGCTTGTTTCGGGTGATGACGTCAGGAGACGCTAATAATTTTTGCAAGACACACCAGCCTGACATCATGGTGCGTCTTGCAAAAATTATTAGCGTCTTGTTTATTTTCTTCATTTGCTTCAAGCTGATTATTAGAATGTCACGTCTTATTGCAAGCTGTGTGAACAATAGATCTAATAATTTGCTACAGTACAAGTTTATCTGACTGAAACTAGTCCTGTTTTATTGAAATAGAAGCTTCAGAAGATTTTTCGTGGAATAAGAATATCAGTTATTCTTATTCCACGAGTTAACATTTTAATTTGTATTTCTCATTTATTTTGTCATTTTCTGGGTTCTAGTTTCCTTTTCCTTCTACATTTATTTATATTCCACGCAACAGAAACTATTGAAGACCGTTAATGTTACCTATAGTAATAAGTGACTAGCAGGTAAACCGTAACCTACACAACATATGCTCAAAAATTCTACCAAACGAAAATATGTGGCTACTACCATTACATTCCGTGGCGAGTGGCCGCTGAATGGCAAAGCTATCCCAACTCTGACGATTGATACATGTGACATTATACGACAAGACTTTCTGTGCGTTTTATTTGACAATTTATGTGTCCCACAAAACGTAAAGTACTTTTGAAGTAATGTGGCTGTCTTACAGTTTTTATTTTTTACGGTAAGTGAAATTTTTAGTGTCCATGTCGTTTCGGTGGGGACCGCTTTGGGCTTTAAGCGGCGATGCGTTGATTTCTTTTTTCGGATGTAAAGATTTAAATTGTTGTGAGGTACGGTCAGGCAATTGCTTGGAACAGCTATTTCTATAATGAAGTACGGTGGTATCTAATTCCTTTTTCATAGTTAAGTACGTGGGGATCTAATTTCTTTTTGATTAGAGTTTTGATTATTAACTGTATTTTTTAGATTTTTACTAGAAATTACTTGGTTCAAGATTGCAATTTGCCATCAATTAGATAACAGACATATTTTAATTTATGAAAAACACCAGTCACGAGAAAAGTATATAGCTCTGACGTTCAATTTAAAAACATTTTTATGGAGCTCGATTAAACTGTTATTTCGATTTTAAAATCTTCGGTTTTAAAATTCTCCTAAGTGTCACAAAACCAGACAACTGCCTCCAATTAACAATCTAGCCCCAAACAAAACAGCTTCCTACAAAACACCGGCCGAAAACATCAAAATATCCTGAAAAGCTGAAAAAAAAGTAAAGTAAGAAAGAACAGCGCGTTCGGGAGACGTCTCGGGCACCGGGGTACCTGCACCCAATTACTCAGTCACCCAAGTGGGGGGGAGAGGGGATGGGGGATGACATACAGACACCGCTGTCACGATCGATGATAACTCCCGAGATAAGTTTACTGCGGCAACTTGGCCGCCTTCGAGGAGAGAATATGGTTTATTTTGAGAATAGGTCGTTTTTGAAAGGGATGTTGGTTAGGGATATACTTTTGTGAATCCTAGGTCTGAGTTGTTACTTGACATAGGTAAACTCTTTTTTAGTTGTCCATGTATATCTTATGATTAGGCGTTTTAAGGATTTTAAAAGTAGAATAGAATAGTATATTCCAGGCTGTGCGATTGTGAAATGAGTTGCCGGTGTCAATAAGACAAGCCCAGTCTCTAGCATATTTTAAAAACCTTTCCTTTCTCTTTAATAGTTTTTCTGTTTCTATCTAATTTCTTCAAAATATCGAAATTTTGTTACATGAAATATTATGTATGGTTTATTTGTAAGTTTGTGAATAGTATTTTATATAGCTATATAATTTTAATGTATTATTTTTTTTTTTATGTTGCTGTACACCGTAGGCTACCCCTGTTTTATCTTAAGTTCGCCATTGGACCCATAGTATTAAGTTGCTGTAAAATATAAGTTTTTGGTGTACAATAAAGTATATTCTATTCTATTATATATTATTAGTTTCTTAGTGCATTGTGTGTTTAATACTGTTCATTTAAAAGTCTAAAATTCGTAAGCATGAGATATGTGTAATTTGAGTAAAGAGTGCCCTTTTGTAGACACATGTATGTAAAAAAATGCTTCGGTAAATTTTATAAGTTTTGCGTCGTTCACTTTTAAAGATAAGTAGGTAGGTACAGAGTCTAAATTCGGTAATGTTACGTTTATCAGCGAGGTTAAGAAGAAACATATTTGTTACTTTGCAAGTACAGAGGCTGATACAATAAAATAATAATAGAATTTTATCCGCCGAGATGTGTGTAGTACTGTTGGCAAATATCTCAACAAACTAAACGTAAATAAAATAGACACCCAGTAGTGTCTTACTCAGAGATATTCCTATTAGCATACACAGCAAGTCAAGTAGACACTACCTTACACTAGCCCATCTGGAACGGAATTGAACAGCCGATTTCTTGATCGCCGGCCAACGTTTCAGACGTTGAGCTATGGGTAAGTAGATACTAGGTACAGGAAGTATACTCACCTCACAAAAATTTTGATCTCTCTTGGAAGTTGTCACATTATCTATTTCTTTGTCAATATTGAAGTATTATTTCTGACTTATTGTCATCGTGTTCCATTAATTAATTTAATATATTTATTATACTATTATAAACGTGAAAGTTTGTGAGGATGTATGGATGGATGGATGTTTGATACTCTTTCACGCAAAAATTACTTAACGGATTTTGTTATACATCAGTATAACACTTAAGCTATAATTTATTAAGATAGAAGTACCAATACAACGCAGACGGAGCCACGGGTGGAATCTAGTAAATTAATATGGCAAAGATCTTAGTATGTATTCTAAGCTAATATATACTAAACTAGCTTCTGCCAGCGACTTCACCCGCATCAAATGTGTTTTCTTATCCCAAGGGAACATTATACCAGGATGAAAGTAACCTATGTGTTATTTCAGACTATAATCTATCTCTGTTCCAAATTTCATCCAGATCCGTTCAGTCGTTCTGGCGTGATTGAGTAACAAACATAAATCCACACACACATCTATACAAACTGTACCATTTATAATATTAGGAAGATTGTTTGTAAGAGGTAATATTTAGATATACTCATCCGATTATATAATTATTTCACTAAAAGTAAAATTTACTACCACTACCTAGGGTCATATCATTTGTATCCTTGAAAAGTCTTTGGATCATGTAAATTAAGCCAAGAAATTGAAAAAAAGTAAAAGGTTACCTAGAATGATAATAAGAAGTTACAAATGGAAAGATGTCATTTCACGAAAAGCTTCCTCTCACACAGAGCCAATTATCCACAGAGTATAACAATACGTGCCATAGACAAGCGTAGGTGTGTGGGGCGGGGTCGACCCCTGACCCGCCCTACCACCCCCTCACCTCGGCCGCTTCACCCCCGCTCTTTCACCTCAAGGGTGAAATCCCGAGCTTTCTTCTTATTTATTTTTAAAGGGAAATTTACTGAAGGCTTTGAGGCGGTAAATGGTTTCGTTATGTAGTATGGATGGAGGTAGAAGGTTTTTGTTCTTGTTAGGGTGGATACTTTCAAGGAAATTATTTATTTATTCATGTACACACAAAAACACTTAATAGGCAAAGAACATTACAGATAGATGAGCTGAATCATTTAGCATTCAAGGCAATCCAAGTTGGCGATGCTGTTATTGACTCATCAATTGACAAGGAAACTCTACATGTTGGATAGCAAACTGTGATGCCCAAAAACAAAATGCTAGTTTCTGAAACTAGGGTATGGCTAATAATATATGGGTAGGAAAGACCAAAAATAAAGACAGTACACGAGTTAAAGAGACTGGCTTGCTAGCTTGCAAGAGGCAAGTTATCAAGCTAATCCAGCTTGAAAAACCTTACCTCTAAACGCCGCCACTCTCTGCACGCTGAGAATTTATTGTTGTGCTATCTGTTTTAAGATTGTTGCCAGCCAATATAAAACCAACTTTGATAGAACAATGCCAGCAAGTGTAATCAATACAATGACAAGAATGTCCGGTTCTTGTATCTATATCTATACTAATAGAAAGAAATAAAGAGGAAAGATTTGCATTTTTGTGTTTGTATTTTTGTATGTAACGAATAAACTTAAAAACTACTGGACTGATTTCAGTAATGCTTTCACCGTTGGAAAGCTACACTATCCCCTGGATGACATAGGCTACTTTTTATCCCTGTATTCCCACGGGAACGGGAACTACGCGAGTGAAACCGCGAGGCGTCCGCTAGTTATTGATACGTTTAGAGTCTTCACTTTAGATATAGGTATAAATAAGATATTAATGCATCAAATTCATGCTTAATGTCCTAGTCTGTGTTTATTTTCCTCTACTATCTGTCAGATATATTCTTATAGCCTTTTGTACAAAAACTGCTAAGTGAGCACCCTAATCAAAGGGTACTGTAAAGAGACAGCCCTGTGCCTACATCTGTCTCGTAGCCCGGGCATAGCCGTGTCTGCAGACGTCTGAACTTAAGGGCAAGTTGGTAACTGTGGCAACAAACTACTTACCTACAGGTAATATTCTGAATACAATACAGATAACTTGGCTGTTAGTGTATTTGAGGGGTAAGAGGTTCCAGATGCTCTAGACAAGTGTGATTTGACGTCAGCGATGGCAATGGTCAAAATATCAAAATGTAAGGGATTAATCAACTGGCATTTCGATAGCATTTGACATTCCCATACACATTTTTGACGGTTCTACAATCGCTATCGCCACGCTTTCTATGATAGAATGTCACTTGTGTAGGGCCTCAGAGAAAGTGACAGTTTGTGAGTGATAAAGATTTTCGAATATTCAAAATGTTTGCGATTGATATTTAGGTTGTAATGTAAAGGAGCTCCCACATAGCAGTTGTCTAAATTTTTGTAAGTCTTTTTGTAGGTAATTTTATTGTGCTACACAATTTTTTATAAAATTATATAACTGCTGTCTAGAAGCACCTTTACTTACATTTTGGACTTTTTGATAATTGTTTGTCAATCTTTGTGTTTATAAATTTTCACTTTGTCTAGTATTGTGTACTGTATAGTAGTACAGTAGATAGATATACATGCTTTTTTCAGTTTTATATTAAAACTGGTACTGTGAAATTTAAAACTGAAGTAAAATGGTAGAAAAGTTCTGTTGCTAAGGTTCTAACAATTCGGGAATGAGTCTTTTTGTAGGTAATTTTATTGTGCTACACAATGTTTTATAAAATTATATATCTGCTGTCTAGAAGCACCTTTACTTACATTTTGGACTTTTTGATAATTGTTTGTCAATCTTTGTGTTTATAAATTTTCACTTTGTCTAGTATTGTGTACTGTATAGTAGTACAGTAGATAGATATACATGCTTTTTTCAGTTTTATATTAAAACTGGTACTGTGAATTTTAAAACTGAAGTAAAATGGTAGAAAAGTTCTGTTGCTAAGGTTCTAACAATTCGGGAAACATACGAAAAAACTATGTAGTCTAATGTAGTTTTGTCTGAAAAAACTTGTTAAGAAACTCCATTTGTCTAATGTAACAGTTATGAATTTTAATTCTGCTCTACATTCCCTAATAAAGGAACTAGTACCTAGTACTTGTTGTCTATAGTAATTCGATCCTGATCAATTTGTCTATGGTGATGTCATGCTTGTTGCTTGTGGAAAGACCAATTCGATTATATTGATTCTTGGTATGTAGGAGCCAGATTCATCAAGAAAACTGACATATTTTCGGGTTCTATATTAAATTCCATTTCAGAAGAATTAACACGTGGTTTTATACGTACACGTGAAATCCAATGACGACACTGTATTGAAAAAGATTGTGAAATACCTACTTCAAACCAATATAAATTGGTTAAGTTGGCACCTTCTTCTTCGTGCAATGAACATAAAGTAATTTGTATAAAAAAAGAAACAGTTCTTATGAATGATAAAGCAGAATACGTTATTCGTATTAGAATCGAAAATCTAACTGGAATTAGTTAGTAAGATTCTATTGAATTTAATTCATACATAATGAGGTGATGTAATACTATTGTTTCAGTCGCTGAAAAGTTTGCTATTTGTGAGTAATTCAGTAATATAAAAAGAAGATTTAAATTCATGATCTTATAAAGTATGCTTATGCTGAAAACCTAAAATCAGGTGAATGACTTCTGAAATATGTCGACTGAAAACATTAATAAATCTGAATCAAGAACCTTAGTCTCTTCATCTCACAAACAAACGAATAAAAAAATCGCTCCGCAACATGCAACCTCAAACGCAAAACGGCATAACTAGTAAAATTAACAAAAAAATTGTCGAATCATAGTGTCGCGTCGGCGATGCGTCAATCTGCGTCGACGTCACGCTGACAAGTGCGCGGGAGTGTGCCCCCCCTCCCCGCCGTCCCGCGAGAGGCCACGCCCCCTGCGCACGCGCCGCCTCCCGGCCATCTAGATTGATCTAGATCTAAATAACGTAACTTGCGTCTGAATGTGAGCCATTGTGCTTTACTTGTGGGAAAACAAATATTCAACGATGTGAATATTTATTTTGTTATGTGTTATTGGCTTTCAATTGATTTCTATTGATTTGTTTTTTATTAGGCCATTGACGCAGCCAGTGCCTTACTCTCATACATTATTTCAGCTATTCTCTATTTTCACGAGAAATAAAACCATAATCGCTAATACCATAACCAAAATCATAACCTCGTTTTAGAAACCCACACAAAATGCTAATATAACCTCCAAAATAATATATACATTACAGTTAAAAGGAGAGCCACTTGATCACCTGTATGTGGATAGTTAAGTATACGGAGTGCCTATCAGCCCGCAGAAATATGGAGGCAGCGGGAAAGTTGATACAAAGTAGGATTTTCAGGTACCGTCTGCGCCGCAAGCACTGAAATGTGGACGAGATAATTTATATAAATATTTTGTGAGAGAATGTGGTGAGATAAAAGAATTGTAGACTTAAAAAGGAGGGATAAAGTGCTATGTGACTCGGAAAGTCTAATTAAATGAAGTTAACTTTAAGATTACATGATAATTAAAAGTTAAATTGGGTATTTTTTATATTGAAAGTCACATAAAAACAGTTGATGTGAGAGAAATAGGTAAATAGATACATAGTGATAAAAAATATACACAAACAAACGATAAAATCGTTATCCTAACGGCCAACCCATTAAAAACAAGTTCGCTCTATTCATAAACAGAGTTAGAAAGAGACAGCGAAACATTGCATAATAAAATGAATCTAACCCGACTCTTCTAAAAGCGTTGCACAAATAAACTCGGAACAAAGCCGCCCAACAAATTTTCTTACCGACGGTACTCGGCTGAAAGATTTCCACCCCGCGCCGGGGGGAGGGGGGCCGCGGTCGAGGTGGCGGGGCCTTCGCTCCCTGCCCCTGCAGGCCACCGGGCCAATGGCGGCGCGGCGCGCCCTGGCCCGACCCGGCTCAGTCGCGCCTGAACCGCGACCCTTGACACACAAGCGCGTCGCGCGGTCTCTTGCCCTGTGACGGCAACCGGCATCATCACGCACGGAGCGCTAGTTTACGGCGGGGTCGGAGGCCCGGGGCTTTGTCCTCCGAGAGCCCCTGACCTCCCGCCTCTCGAACTCGGCTTTCGCGGTAGCTGGCGGGAAGACGAGCTTCTACCGTCGACGCCCGCGAGCCAGGCCGCGTCGACGCAGAGCGGGTCCTCCGCGACGGATAAGGGCCAGAACGTGGAGTGTGTGGTCTGCGGCGACAAGTCGTCGGGGAAGCACTACGGCCAGTTCACTTGTGAGGGTACGTAATCTTGTGTGAAGTGAAAGTGAACTAGTGTCTTAGCGACGGCAATTAGCCGTGTGTCTGTGCGGTTCCCTTTGATTTGAGTGATCGAGGACTTTGGTTCTAGGGTCTTGGTGCGTGATCAGAAGTTCTCGCAAAGTTCGTTAGTAAAGTTAGGGGAGAATAAGGTTAATTAGTAGGAATTGGGACGGAAAACCCAAAAACTTGCCAAAATGTAGAGTTAGCCAAAAGTTGCTAAGTCACTGTCAAATGATGCGTATTAAGTCAAACTTTTGTGGAAACTTGTCAACTTGTGTTTTTAAGTGACAAGAACTCAAAATTCGCTAAAATAAAAAGTCCGTCGATAGTGGATCAGTGACTTGAAACTAAACACTAAAACAAGTTACAATACAAGACTATTAGTTAACATGATTGATGATCGAACGAAACGCCAATTATCGTATCAAATGGAATTATTACTACGATTTTGGCCGTTTTCACCGCGACTACAAATTGTATGGTACGCAATATTCCCTCTTGAGACCGTTATAAATTTTAAGTGAATTTTAACAGACGATAATGTGCATTTAGGTAAAAAATATCTTTACAATCGGCAAAATTGTCGTTATCAATTCTCATTTTCCTTTAAATGTTATTTTTGATACCAACAAGACGTCCTGTTTCATTAAATTAATAAGTGTTATAAATAAATCAAGTACGGTAATTTCTCGTCCCCCTTTGACCTTTAAAATCTCAATTACCGGGACTCGACTCGCGACGATTCTAATCAGAATGCAATAAGACAAAGTTTTCACAAAGTGTCTGTCTCTAAAGATAAGGGGTTCCTCACTTTTATGCAAATCACGCGAAATTGTTGTTTTTTGAGTTGTGCCGTTCTGATTTTGTGGTGAAATTGGGGTAAGATGACTTTTATTGCAGAATTTGTTTAATTGCATTTTGAATTGAAAAGTTTTAAAATAATTATGATCATAAAAAATTACATATTAATAATTTTTAATTTAATTATAATTAAAATAGAAACAGAAAAGAAAACAAATAACTTCTACAATAACATATCATTAATAAAATCAAACCTAATTAAAACAAAACAAACTAAAACCAGACAAAAAACCCAGCAACACAAAAACTAAAAAAATATGTCACCCAACAGCAAGTGAAACGTGTCTTGGTAAACCACAATTACAGGTGCATGTCACCAAATAATTATGTTCAACTACCGTAGATGACCGCGAGCGATGTGCTTGGGAATCGCGTCTTTACACCTTATTGTTTCAGAAAAAAACTGCTTTCTATACATAATCTGATAACTTTGTTAACCCAACACTGTTCATCATAGTAGTTTTAATGCTAAAATTTTATATTACACATAAAATTATAAAGGTTTTTGAATATATGAAAATTTATCTGGATGATGTTTTCGGTTTCTCCTTGTAATAGTGATTTGATGATACCCTTCGGGCAACTCTAATACAAATTTTGATGAATTAGATGTGAATATTAATAAAAAAATATACATTTACAGTGATAGATGAATGTTTTTGCTTTACTTGACGGCTCGTGCCTGATTTTAAATTGTTATTGATTGATATTATTGCAAAAATATATAAGGTCTCTTTTTTATATACGCATGAGTGTATGTATGAATGCTGTGGAAAGTTGGACACAAAATTGAACACTATGAAGACAGTTTTAGTTTTTTTGTGACTTAACATATTAGTTTCTTAATCAAGAAAAATATTACAAAAGAAGCGCAAGGCATTATTTTAACAAACAAGAAAATCACACCATTGATTTTGAATCAGGCAAAAAAAATAGTTAAAAAAGGCGCCAGAACCGCGATAGTAACCCGACCCGTTGATGACATAATAGTTGGCATCAAGTGTAGTCATTACATTGGTCTCTCAGCCTTGACCCTTGGTCCTCGGGTGAGCCAACCTGCATGAACCATACTTTCGTGATATGCGCTTGTAAACAAAACACATTCAAAAAGGGACCGCGCTCTTTGTTGTTCTTTTTACACTTTTTAGTTTGTAACCTGTTTTATTTTTATTTAGCTGATTAAGCATACACAATACAAAGTGCAACTAGTTTTTAGATGTCAGTGTCAAATTAAAAAGGTGTTTAGAGAAAAAGAAATGTATATTTTAGTTTCTATTATATTATTTGTATATGTTATTGTATAAACTCCATACGGAATTGATATCTCTGTCGGTGAACTATTAGTGCATATCAAAAGCTCATAACTATATAAAATTTTCTCAAACTGGATTCAAAACCCTAAATAGCAACGAAAGGTGTTAAATAGTCTTCCATTTATTACTTGATTTTTGTCGTGACTGACAATTTAGTTCACTCATTTTAGCCCAGCTCTTCATTTATCTCAAAACTGGCTTGATCACTTCCTAACTTCATCAAGTGCTTTTGTATTTCATCTACATCAGTATTCTCCTCTTAAATTGGAACAAGCCTAAGTCCCGCTTCTGGGTTAATTATAACTTCCCTTAAAACAACTTGCAATCCTTTTTTTGTACATATAATGAATTTCACCTACTCTAGGACTCTTCTCTCAATTTGGTAGACTTGTGTCCCGCTTCTGTGTTAACTAAAACTTCCCTAGCGTGCAAAATGTTTTTCAAGTTTTCATAAATGACTGGTTTCAACGTCATATAGCTAGCATTCACTATATCTAATACGCTATATACTTCGTACCTACTTATACTCAATGCACATACTTCATACAACCATTGCATTGTCTTTTCTAACGTGTCAGAATTAAAATTGTTAATTCACACAATAGTGTCCATTGGCGTTGGTATTTCAGCTTTTGTTGGTTGCACAACCATGATAGCATTCTCTTACAGGTTGTCAGTCAACTTTCAAATGAGATTATGAAATGTATATGGGATTTTGTAAGTTAGTATGGTAAATATATTGTAAAGAAAATTCGTGTCAAATATAATGTTGAAGGTTTAGAAGTGGTAGTTAGTCCGTTGTTCCTAAATTATTTTTTATGAAGGTTCATTCTCGGTTGCAGATTCGCTTGCTTTAAATTAAAGTGCTTGTCTTATGATTTTATACTAAAAGTAACTTCATTGAGGTTCTCTGCAAGATTAATTGACCTATATTTTCTTTAAAAAAACATTTTTAGGCTTCCTATTATATTATACATAAATTTTAACAAGATAACTTGCTTATAGTACAAGATCTTTTCTATTTAATCACTTTTTACTTCACACATTCACAATATAACATTTTAATTCCAATGAATTCATCAAACTTTTTATGCCTTATCCCATTCATTCCTTTATCAACTCCATATTCTAATTTAATCAGCATAACTAGCTTTACTCCGCCATTCACTTCAACGCTTTTATCATTCCACAGCAGAGTTCAAGCTTAAATTATTCCAAAATAAAGCCAAGTATCCGGTGTGTTTTTTACGAAACTAATTGGTCGCAAACTATTTTCGTCATGTTATCGATGTTAGACCTGGCGCCAAAGAGGTCCCGACCTTCGATATCAAACGCCTCGGAGCCGATAAATGTAATTTAAACTAGAAAATTCATTACTCTTTGTCTATCATCGAGTTATGATTACGTAATTCTGAAATTATCACGTGTGTCGTGAATGGAATTTGGACTGTGTTTGGGGAATTTAATTTGGTCTATTTTGTGAATAAGCTTCGTTAGTTCAGTAGCAACGCGATTAGTTATTTCGTCTATAATTTAGAGAGCTTCTGGTTGTTCAATGAGCTTCATGACTAATGTCTGCAAAACTTAAGGCTGTTAAATTTGTGTTATTGCAGTTTGAGTTTCTATTTATGAATGCTGCAATTGTCACCTGGTATAAAACAATTTATACCTTCTAAAAGTTTGTATTTTTTTACTAATTACACCGTATTCTGGTTAGTTGATATTACTTCACGGTTCAAAACCACCCAAGAAATATAGGAAATATGCCTTATGCAGTCTCAAACACCATTAATGTTCGATTCGATGGCTACCATCCAAATAATAAGGTTTATTTATCCACTAAATATGTAAAAATCCGACTAAATGCATACGTTAATATACCACAAATCTACATAAGTTGTACAATATTTCAGCTCCGCTATCACATGATAACTCCCTAAGAGTGTATCGATAAAGCGCATTAGTGTTGTGCTCATAAAGTGTTATTTTGATGTCGACAAATCCACTTTATTAGTACTCGGACCCCCCGCTGATGGAATTAGAACCCTGTCGAAGTGAGACCATGCAGTCTCTGAGGTCAACTTGTACTGAAAGTGTTTATAGGCGTTATAACGACAAAGTCCCTAGCCGAAGCGCTTCTTTTGACTTAAATGCTCGCGTCCGTGAGCTACAATAGTGATCGCAGTTGACACCTGGGTGAAGAGATGTTTAGTGTCGATAATTTGTTTTTATCGATGTTTTCATCATAATATTTTAGTATATATTTAAAACAAATTTTCGATCGTCAATAATACCGATATAAATGACTTCACAAAATGCTAGATTTTTTTTTAACAACGATTTATATAACATAACTCCTCTTATATTTAAATCCGCACTGTCTTCGTAACTAATGAACAAAATCTTTAAAACCGTACCTAATATTTTGTAGATTTTCAATCATAAAACATTTACTTTATCAATTTTACTTTGATAACACACCTCGTAGATCTTCTTTCGAAAACATCGTTTTGTACTGACGCAAAACACGCAATAAATTATTATTTAAATTTCATTATACAAAATAAATATCGCTGCAATGAATAACAGCGTCGTGCTATCGACAAGCGGTGGCATCACTATCGACCACTACAACCGGCCAGTTTATGGTATGTTTTGTCCGGCGATACCGTGGCAGTTAACCCTATCTTTACGAGCGACTCTAAACATAAGTGTCTTGCCGAACTTATTTATTTTTATCTCATTCCACTTTTTAAATTGAATCCAACTTCGGCGCGTGTGTGGTTCTCCTCTTTCCACTAAAACTGTCAATAAAACGCTCGCACGTCTTGAATCATGTCGCCTTTTAATGAAAATTTGACTCTTTTTAATATATTATTTATGTGAATTAAACAAGTACTAGCTACGCCTTAATAAGGTAAACATTCGACCGTGTGACGTTAACGACCATTTTCGAAATTTAAAAGCCGCCATATTGTTAAAGAGTACGCGTGTTTGTCACGTCGTAAATCCAAAATTTATATTTTTCTTTTCGATAAACGTGAGTAGTTTTATTGGTACTTTATTGTGAATTAATTTTATTGTTGATTTAAAAAGAAAAGTTGGATGCATAATGTTGATTGATTAAGAAAATTATGTATCCGAGGTTTACGATAAAATGGATGTCGATGTCCGTACGTCGATACATTTATATGTAAATTTCAGCCCTTTACGTTGCGTTTTAAATGGTTTATTGTTAAAATATATTAATATTCATTATTTGCTTCATTAAGCGCCTCAGGGTAACATAAATTAAAACTGAGGTGCTTTTGTGAAGGAAATGCAAGCAATGAAAAAAATCTAATCGAACATACGTTATCTGTTTCCGATCCATTCTAAAAACCAATATCGACGACAAAGGGAATTAATTTACAATTTAGATTTTTATTTAAATCAAAGTTATTTCACAGACAACATTTCAAGACTTCGGTATTTCTATACATCACATTAACCAAAATAAATTAAGAAACAGTATCATTCACTTCAACTTACAATGGCTCTTTTGTTCCTATTTCTATAAACCCATTCTCAAACTGGTCAAATGTCCATATACATATTAAAATTAATAACAATTGTTCATACTGGCCGTATGCTCGTGTGTGTGCCGATACATTCTCAAGAACAGGACCTAGATCATTAAGGCGATCTGATGGGTCATTAAAGCGAGTAATTTTTCATTAGACTCCTTCTTTTGTGCATTCGTGTTTTAATGAAATGATTAAGGGAAGTTGAGTATCGATATGTATGTTGGCAGCTATAGTGTCTGTGTGCATCACTATTTCGAATGCATATATTGTTTTTTCTTGCAATCAGTTTAACGGGTTTTAAATGCCCAATCTTTTTCACGGGGACGTTATTGTCGGATGTTTGTTCTTTGAGTTCTTTATAAATAAGATCACAATCGGTACCATTATACTCTACAAATTCCTTCTCATCTAAAATCTCCTAAACCACTAGTTCTATTATACCTAAAATGATAGCAATTTACACAAATAATTCCATATTATTTCGCACCTGTATTACGGTGTCAAGGCCAATTCTAGCTTAGAATCGAGATCTTGGCCTTATAACTAATCGAAGGCCCTAACGATCTTAGTCCTAACTCAGTGATTGATGGACTTCATTAATGACCATCTCAATAATTGATTTACCTTCTAATTCAATTTTAAGGATCGTTACGATTTTAATGCAACTTTTTTGTGGGTTCATTATGTGTGAGAGTAACATTATGAAGAATAAGAAAGTCCATAATGGGAGAAATTGCTTATACTTGCTTATACATGTAACACTATAGATACAGTGTCTCTTTAGATTTATCTGCCCATTTGTTTAGCAAAATGGTTTTGTAAATGGATCTCTCAAAGAATTAAAATATGTTGAAGAAATTATACAGCAAATTATATAAATTCTAGATTTCTTGCACATGCGATCCACAGTGGAATGAAAATTCTAAAAATGTTTATAATAAAAAAGGAAGAAAATAATCACTGCGAAGACACTACTTAGGTTTTATTTTCAAACAAATAAAAATATTCAAGCTATCTACAATATTAATTATCTCCACTACTGCCACAAATCCATAAATCTGGAAGAAAAGCGGAAACTCTTGTCTTACAAGACAACAGCACTGGCCACTAAATGAAGATTTAATGGCGTTTAGCTATCTTTATTTATTACACTGGCAACAACGACAGGTGCTGTAAATACCTATTATATCAAAATAGGCTTCTTTTATTTTGTTTTGATATTGTTAGTTTTAGAAACAATTGAGCTCTGATTTTATGTTTGGCAGGTAACATTTTACTTTTACAATATTTTGGAATTGTCAGAATGTTTCATAATCAAACGAACTTTTTTAAAGTTAGCTTTCAGCTATTCTATTTTCTAATACATTTTTTAAACTTAGTATATTTTTTTGCACGTCCGAAATCGTATTTTACATTTACATCGTCACCATAAAATGGCATTGTTCGATTAAAACGAATGTCACCCGTTACAAAATTGCCAGCAATACATTACGAGGTCACGTTCTCAATAAAGGCATTTGAGTAGATGACTGATATTTATTGCTAATCACTTTGATGGGATTTTTATGGCGCACAACAAAACACTTGCATGCCTATAAATTTAAAATTCCACCTGATGCATCAACTATGATAATAGTGTGACGCTCGTGTCTGTATTTGATTTTTTGTTTATCTCTGGAGTACAAAGAGATTCCTTATTAAGTGAGGCTTTTTTCTTGACATTTCTCAAAGTCACATACCGTGTCGTGTGCATTCCTAGAATTTCAATGTTGTTTTCTTCAAAAGCTTTGTCGACAATTGCAAGATCATTGACTATCTAAAATGACAAACTTGTGAGCTCCGTTTCGCCTATTGTGTGAACTATTAATGCTATTGCTCCAAGGTTACTCAACAAATCTTCATCATTATGAGATACTAGAAGAATGTTGTTACAATACCATAGCACTTATGTATGAATGTGAAGTATGGAATTAAAACTTACTTCAATTTCTCTCACCATGTCGACCAGTGGTCGATAAGCCGTGGAGCGTTCTAACTTGACAGGCAGTAAATAATGTTACCGCTTTCCCGAACAAAACCATCCGTTACCTTCATTCTCTCTCAAGCTTCATTCATAAATCACCACACAACATATGCGCATAATTGCAATTTTAATGAACCTAAATTCTTCAATGAATCTCTTCTATAAATATCAGCGGTGACTGCAATATTCAATTGTGTTTATGGTGGAATAATGTCGCACGCATGCCCGGTCAGTCGCAAGTCGCATTGCGCAACAGCCCCGCGACTTTTATTGCGGTGATAACTCATTGTGGCTATAATATTCGCTAGTGAAGTCGTAAATGTGATGCATGATGCATGGGATGGGATACCAACCTGCCACTTACACTTTTTCGAACTTTGAACCTGGCTGGTTATAAAATGTATAGTGGATAGAGATTTATATGGTGTTTGAAGTATCAATAATAAGTTTCATATTGCATGTAATCTGCTCTAAGCTTCGTATTACCTTCTTACTGCTAATTTTATAACTTAAGTCCAATGAGATTTTACCAATAAAAACGTCATACTCATTATAAAGAAATAAAACATGGCGATATTTGACTATAGCTACCTACATAGGACCAATAGAACTTGAAACTTTATTTCTATCACTGAGTAGGGTAAACAATCATAGACATATAAATGGGACCTCGTTGTCAGAAAGAGATAAACATACTGCTAAAACTTACGTTCGTGTCGCGGCCTGGCGCAGGACGGACTGAGCACACTCAAGCTGTTCAGCTTTTGAGTCAACTCTATTCAGTTGCTCAGTCCTCATAACTCTCTTCTTTAATACTGGATCCATGCTGCTAAATTATATTTCATACGTGTTTCAACTGCCACCATCTCCATATTTCCAACAATTTAGCATCCCAATATTGGATCCATGCTGCTAAATTATATTTCATACGTGTTTCAACTGCGACCATCTCCATATTTCCAACAATTTAGCATCCCATTTACCAGAATTCGTAACAAAATTTTCTCATATCCATCATCTAAGTCGCCATTACGGTCAAGTCGGTATTACGTCATATCTCGTGCTATATGTAGGTCAGCAGTAACCTGTAATCTAGGCGTCATTAGTTCGCCAATAATTGTGGACACAACACTTTACTGGCAATAGAGTTCCGCATCTGTGAATGCTTCTTATAAAGTTTAAATATTTTCAAGTTTGCCTTTGTGACCGTGCTTGGTTAGTTTCTTTCTTTCTCTTCTTTTGTCTTGCCAGCACTTCAATCTAGTCCTAAGATGGCTGCTCAAATTTAGTCTAGTCCTTCTTTATCTTTCAGTATTCCTCCATCATCTCAATACTACATACTATATTTATAAGTTCTTTTGACTGTTTATGGTTTTTCATTGTTCTACTCATGTTCTACAAAGCCATCTTGAATATAATATGATACTCCAATGCATACTAAAGAATCACTATGTTTTGTTTTATATATTGAACCCAAGACAACAGCAGCAGTGATCGCTTGACGAGTTTATTTCTTTATAATGCGACAACCATTGCCAAGTTGACATTCAAGCAACCTGTCCGTTTATTCACATTTCGATTGTATTTAATGATATCATACCTAGTTCTTTATTTTATCTACTATTAGTCACCTGTTGAATATTTAGCAAAATTATTGCTATTTTGTCTTTTATTTTTGTTTCTTTAAAAGGTCTTTGCCATTTCAACTTTTACATTATGGCAAAAAGCAATTCTATATTTACTGACTACTTGAATTCTTCCTAAAGAGTATGATTAAGTATGGCTTATGGTTTTGAGCTAACTTTAAAAACGGAATCATTCTTTCTAATATGTGGAATCGAGCAGTTCATTTTTGAAATCTCTTAAATTAAAAAATCTTCTCTTTCCACTATTCGCCTTTGATGTCTCCTCAATCTTATTTTCTTCAACTCTGCAAAGAAATTAATGCCGTGAACTAAGAAACCTTTCAGTTTCAAGTTCATTGGTACAGATCTTTACTAGCCATTAATGCTAGTATGAAAGCACGATAGCTACATAAAATTTCTCTTCCTTTTACAACTCCAGTCTTAAATTATGACCAGTATTTCAATGATTTTAATGACAGTTCATATTAAACAGTTATTTATTCCCTTCTATTAGGAGAATACTGTTAATGTATAGTTCGTATTCAGATTATATTGGTTTGCGATTTGCGTTTAGTTATTCATGAGAATTTCAAAGTTAACTGCTCTACCTAATGTCCGTTGCTAAGGAGTTAGTTCACCGAAACTTTTCTTTGCTCTAGTAGTGTCTCTGCCTGCCCTGCTTTATATTCGTCTCTTTCTTATCTTATTTCTTTATTGTCTTATTTCCAAATATATATGCGTCAAAATATGGTCTTCTAAAGGCTTGCTTGCCTCCGCATCTCACTTAGTTCGTCGTCAAAGTCATCTCTATAAATTCTTCATCCTACTATATCACATCACACTAATATTATAAAGTTGAAAGTTTGTGTGTGTGTGTGTGTTTGTATGTTTGTTACTTCTTCATGCCCAAACGGTTGGACGGATATGGATGAAATTTGGCACAGAGATTGATTATAGTCAGGAATAGCACATAGGAGACCTTTTTTCTCGGGAATATGTTACCTTGGGATTATTTTCGACATTCACGCGGGCCAAGCCGCTGGTAGAAGCTAGTTAGGAAATAAACTCCACCATTCTCTGGTTAGCCGCGGCCCGCGATTTGCTATCTATTTCCTTCCAGTTCACTTTCTCAACAATTCTCGGGATTTATGTCAAAGTATCTAAGCCTGTACCATTGTTTTTATTTTCACTTCAAATCTTTGTGTCGATGCACTCGTTATCATCGCGCGTGGAATACAATTTGCAACTGCTGATGTTCCCAACGATAAGTGGTAATTGGGAGGCAGTGTTCCCGGAGAGGTAGTGTTCATTGCTAGCGGGGAAACGCTGCGGTTAGAACGCGGGTGTGTCTAGGAATGGTAGATTTTAGCAATAAATATCTAATACCTTTAAACGAGCAATTCTTGTATATACATGTATAAAATCTGAATCTCGGAAACGGCTCCAAAGATTTTCATGAAATTTAGAATGCAGGTCATTTCTGGGTGTATATCGATCCAGCTAGGTTTCATTTTTAGAAAACGTCGCTTTCTCTATTTTCACCGGAGCAGAGCTCGGTTGCCCAGGTACTTGGTTGTAATATCGGCAATGAAATAAAACTTCAAATTAAAGATGACGTAAATGCTAATCGTCTCAATAAAATCAAAAATACAGTGACGTAAATTAGTGTAATGTGTCTTCACAACAATGTCTTTATAAACGTGTTGTCGAGTCGTGCCTATGGTAGACTTCAGTATCTAAGTCTCCATTCAATTTATAGTACCTGCCAGAATAAAAAAAAAACACTTCAGTGAAAAATTACAAAAACATATTTGTTGAAATTAAAATGCAAATAACTAAACACCACAATTACTAATACGTCCAAAGTTTACCAAAACCTAAAAATATATCATAAAACCACAACCAATCTAACGAGCGTCTAACCCGCCGCACGTACCGTCAGCCTGCGGTAACCGCACAGCGGCTTATCTGCACACTGGGTACGTGAGCAAACCTCTAACGGTATCGCAACCAGCAAGAAACCTCGCGAGCTGCGCTTTGTTGCCTAAACACGCTGAATTTTCAGTTACCGCCTGCTTATTCTTTAGCGTCGTCTGGCGCTGGTTCGATATTTTTAAATAAACGTTGTGTTATTTTTTGAGGGAATATTAATGCAGTTTTATTACCTACGCTAAAAAAAGGTACCTAAATATCTAATATTATCTTAGCATCTAGAATTTTATTTTCTTCTCTTCTGCTAAGCATACCTGAATTCGCTTCCTGCTCAAACTTCGTTTCTTTCTAAATCCATTTCTGTACCATTAACATCTTCAATAGTAATTACTCTATAGCTATATGCATTATTCCTGTCTTTAATAGCGTCTAAACGTATATTTAGAACAATTTTACCGTCGCTTTTAGTTCTCCAGACATCTTCCAATCTATGGTCACGATTTTGAATAGTGAGATAATTATAATTGCCGATTGCACTTTACCAAAGACAACGCGTTCAATTAAATCCTTTATAGTGATCTGAATCTTTAAAATATTAAACAAAAATGAAGGATTCTATTCTTATTAACAAAATTTTCCTTCGTGAACATTCATTGGCTACTTAAATATGTAGAACTATAGTTTCGAAAGACTATTTCCTCATTATTCATGCTGAATAACAAAAGCCTTGGGACTACGAACAATATAAAAATACTCAGTAAATAGTTACACAAGAATAAGTACGTAGAAGTTAAAAACATGATAGTTTACTTGAAGACGTAAGACACTTTTAACATTTTACTGTAACTGGCTCTATAAGGAACAAAGTATTCATACTTTGACATTCTTGTGCGACCAATTTCCGCTGGTTAAATATTATTAACTGACCATAATGTATGTAATTTGTATAAGGAACTCTTTGGGTGGATACAAAAAGAAAAATAAGCTGTTGGGAACACTGTCCACTTGTATATTATTGGAAAAGAAGAGGTGAAGGTGAAGTTTGTGGAAAAGCAAACACAAAACATACATTAAATGGCAAGCTCAACAGTTCCTCGCTAAGACAATAATCTGGGGACACTAACTAGAGAACGCTAATTTGGACTCACTCAAAAGTAGCAATATTTTTTAATATTCATTCCACTTAGAACCAAATAGCAGATACTTAAAAATACTCTAATTTTATGACCAAATCAAACTCCATATAAAAGAAACGTGATAGCCATAATTAAATGAATAGATAGTAATTAAAATTAAGAAGTTTAAGTTATAAAAGAAACGAGAACTTTTATAGATCTGATTTTATTTCGGAAGTCAAAACGTTTAAGATATCGAATCATTCGATTGTAATCTAAGTTCACTGGTTCAAATCGATAGATGGGACTGTGTGCACGATTTGTAGGAGTATCGATTTTCTGTGGGTACCGATAAAATAAAATGGGTGCCTAATGTAACTTGAGACAGCTATAAGGTTGAGTGTTGATGGGAATCGAGAAGTCTTGAGTATAATAGCTAGTAATATAATAATAAATCCTACAGCAGGTCTACCTTAGGAAGATGTATTTTTAGTTCTACCATTACTCATACCAAATATACAATCAGACTTATCTCTTGTACCAAATTTGTTCATACTGTTAATTTGTAATCCTGTATATATTGCTTCCAAGAATTTACTTCTCTTCACTTATAGTGCACCATTTAGGTCGCAAAGATCGCTAAGTATCTCCTAGATAAGCAGGTACCCCAAACAAGCAGGCTCACAGCCAACTGAGGCAATAAGTAACCGATACAGCTCCCTTCATTTGTAGATAAACATGGATAAATGCATTTGATATTTAAATGTACTAATACATAATGATTAGATGTTTGCATAACTTCCTTACAAACGCACGGAGTTGTCCAATCACGGTATTTTATTAGTTTATTTTAAAGCAAGTAAACATACTACATATTTCTACTCTGAATTCCGAAAAAGCATATAAATGTGATTTAATTGGTAAACTGCCTTCCTCACAAACCGAAATTC
This sequence comes from Orthosia cruda, assembly GCA_964057195.1. NCBI lineage: Eukaryota > Metazoa > Arthropoda > Insecta > Lepidoptera > Noctuidae > Orthosia > Orthosia cruda. The sequence continues at coordinate 43,557,492 of OZ059828.1, read as the reverse complement.
TAAAAGCTTAGCCTGACTATAGCTTAAGTTAAATGCAGTCTCTACATACGCGATAATTTTCCATAAATGATTGCGTTCATATGACAACCAAGATGTTTTTCTAAATAATTTACTGCGGTGAGCATAAGTTTTTTATTGAAAATTCGATTTCTTTTCTAAAACGTCAAACAATGTTTTCCTGTCTTCTTGTGGAACACCAATCGACTATCAACCTTATTGACTTTTAAATTCCAGCATACTTCATTGTATTTTGACTAAAGGCGCCACGTAGCGCGTTTCAAAGCAAATTGTTTCTTATTCTAATATTTACGCATAATATATTCATGACATTGGTCTTAACTGTCTTAAGATCGTTAAGTTGGTATTTTAAATGTTTTATAAATTCGTATATATTTGACGCTTCCATACAAATCGCCGTATTTCGATATCGGGTAGCCATTGATATATGGTATTATGCTAATAGGTATAAGCATCTTAACAAAATAGGCTAACAAGTAATTACTACCGACAATCATAAAGTATAGTAAATTATTGGGATATCCCCATGTTTGCATACGATCACAAAATATGGAAGCTCGTTGACAGACTCGAATATTTTACACGCTGATGATGATATACGGACAGACTTCCGAATTTTAAACACGCTGTCGCATCAAAGCCAGATTTATTAAGTGATTATATCGTAAATAGCAATAGAAGTCAGAACCACCTTATCAAAACATTCGAAATTATTCTCAACGAAGTATTTTCAACTGATGATGTTCCAAGTGAAAGTGTAAAAATTAACATTACAATTGTGAAATCTCTCCCACAGGTTGCAAATCCTTTTTCAAGAGGTCCGTGAGAAGGAATCTGACGTACTCCTGCAGGGGAAATAGAAACTGTCCAATCGACCAACACCATAGAAACCAATGCCAGTACTGCAGGCTAAGAAAATGTCTCAAAATGGGCATGAGGAGAGAAGGTGAGTCAAAAATTATTTGAGAAAATCTATAAAAGAAGTTAGCATGAAATTTTCAAATTGTTTACCAGGTCAAAATTTTGGTAAATACATACTAACAAAATTGGCAACGTAGATAGAAGAGCAACTAACATCCATGCCTATATTGAGACATTTCATACGCGTTTTAAACTGAAATTTTCTTTTGTTCACCGGTACTTTTTGTCAGTATGTAAGTATTAGGTGATAAGATACTATAAATTTGCAAGTTTTTTTGCTTTAGTATGATTACAATATGAATGTTCTCACACCAAAATCCTTTACATTTGCGTATTTTGTAGACATTTTGTTATTATTTGCCCTTACGTTAGATTTAAGTTCAGTGGAACTTTCCCTTCCATTTTTCTAGTGTTATATTTTACTGCTTCATTCTTTAATTACTTAAACGTAAATCTACGTCCACATTTAACTACCTACTATAAATTAATTAAATCACGACCTTACTGTTACAATTACAACAAAATTATTAGTTGCTACTGCTACTGATAAATTACATAATACATCAATAATACTAGAATATGCGGTGTTACTTACACAAAAAGCTCGCTTTAAAGATACATTGATTGTCACAAGTATAATTAGTGAAATCATTAATCTTGTAGAGTCATTACTGGAGAGACTGCCCAAGGGCACTACTCTAAGTAACTGTTGACGATCAATGTTAATATAAAGTTATGGGTTGTAATAGGTTATTATTACGATGGAATTAATATGGCCGGTTATTGTTTTAAAGACAGCAATGTGATTGATGGTATTCAGGAATTCGTGTGACCTCGTACGTTTCAAGAAGTAGAGATAACAATTTTGAAATTATGTACCAACTTAATGGTTTAACTTTGTTAGTTAATAGAAAAAGAGGTTTTTCTTTTGTTTACTTAAATGCGTAATATGTATTTGCTTATAGTTTTCTGTCAGGTCAAGGCTGTTCGGAAATGAGTGAACCTTGACGAACTGTCAGTTTTACGATGTGCGACAATATTGTTGTTAATAGCCTATTGAAAACAACATTGTGAAAACAACACAACACACTGGAAAACTACTGTAGCATTAGTAATGCTTTTCGATTTTCCAAATCGTCCAGCTTTTATGAAAAATATAATTTTCGTATAATATTTACTTAGCGCAAAAAAAAGTTATTGCGGTCTTGATCATTTCAAAACATTTCATGTCCGAAAATTCGCGTGTCGCTAAAATTATTTACCCAAAACTCGTAACGGCACAGGTGCACATTTTAAAAGATAACACGCAACCGAAGTAATTTCCTCATATCATAAAGGAAACGGTCTTGACGGAGGGCACCGAGGTTGAAGAGTTCATAACGTGGACGGAACACCCGCTGAGGCGCTTATTATAACCCATATAGCCTCCAATGGCACCCGTTTGACGACCTCTGCCATTAAATTTTTGTTTCTAAAATTATCTTTTTCTTTGCGAACTATTTGGGCTGCTTTAACACCACCTGCCGGTTCTATATGGACCTCGTTTCAGCCATCCATAATATTTATTATATTTCAAACATGATCACCGACTTCATTATGGTTCTCTGTATCTGTGAGTTCTACAAAACTTTTTATGAGTTCCACCTTTGCATCATTAGGGTTGCTCCCTTTGATAATGCAGAGGCCAGCTCGTACCGGAAAGGACACGGTAACCCGCTGCTCTCATTCAACCCTTGAGGACAACATTGAGTATCTCGACCCCGTCATATTTTGGGCAACAAACGATTTGTTTGCCCTCAGAACAATAGAAAGGTGCGAACTCCAATCTCCTTTTTATACGAGATTAACTGTTAGTAGAAAAAAAGTAAGTGTGCCCCTTTTGTCGCTTTGTAATCGTCTTAGATATCAAACTGGTAGATGCGGAGATTAGAGAGAATCTTTTGTACTTTTTTATAATATTGTTTCACAGTTGGTGGATGTTTTGTAAAACGTTTTAGCTTTGAAAAGGTCCATTGAGGATGGAGCTACCACCTAATACGTTTAATTGTGATAGAACTTGATGTAAGAGATACGTTTTTTGTGTGATGTCCGCTCTTTGGTTTATGTAACCATTGAAAATGAGTGGTCAGTTTTGCTTTTAACCTTTTGTACAAAGTGAATTACTTGTTTGGGTTTGAAATTTAAGAGAGCTTTTGTTGTCATCATGATATTTAATATCAATAATAATATGCGTTGCTTAATATTGTTATTCAGATTTAGCTTTCCTACTTTCTCCGTGTACAATATGTATGACAATACTTCCTTTTCTAATTACCAGCACTTAAAATTCTAACGGTCAATTATTATTACGTTCAGTCCATTCAATTTCAGTCATTAATCCTGGTACATTATTAGTCTATCGCAGTAGAATGGGGCATAAATGGTCTATAATTTCAGTACAGTTATCAACTCTATGCAAATGCAAATATGAAACAATGCTTACATGTGGATTGATTAATTAAATGCATTAGAGGACCGGTTTATTAAAAGTGCATAAAAGGTGAACGTATAGTGTGCCTCGGGTTTGCCAGTCACTCGAACAATGGAGAAGAACCTTTTGTTCAGGGAGCATCAATCACTTTTCATTGTTTGCTATATCTTAATAAGTTTTTGTGTTAGGCCGGTCATTTAGAAAGATTCCGGGTCCCCCAGGCCTGAATTTTAATGGGTGATTTTTGCGGGTAGATTGAAAAGTATCTTCCGTGTTGTATTTGGAAAATGTTGAGCGTTTTTGGAATAATATTGAATTTATATGCAAGGTTTGAACGATTTTGGACTTGAGTGATGATTATTATTGATTAAGGTTTTTAGATCAATAATATTTTAGTGTCCAAAGATTTCATTTGGTATATTTCCTATTACTTACGATCGAGATATTTTCCTTTCACAGTCAGTTCTATTACCTAGACCATCGATTTTTCTGCTCTCATAACTAGATATTTCTTAACCCATAAACACAGTTCACTTAGCAACAAAAGTTTCAAGCTTCCTTGACCTTTCGCTTGCAATACCGTCAAAAATGTATCCATGCACAAATGACCACTGACCATGCACAATACTGCATTGTCCCGACTTGTCAAAAACATCATCTTTGCGTTCCCAGGGCAGAATCGAAGGGGCAAAATTGCAATATTTGTCCCTTACGCCTTAAACACGCCTCTACGTCACAAAGACGTAGGTTCTTAGAGGGTGGATATTCGGACACCTGGTTATTGTGACCCAACTGACCGTAAGACCGGGTTTGTTTGGATTAGACCAGTCCTAGTTTTGCAAATATTGAAGCGTGAGAAATTTAACGTTTTTTGCTTTTGGTTGCTAATGGATTGTGGTTATGATTTATGATAGAGAATTACGGGTTGAAGACTGGAACTGATTCTTTTAGTTTTGGTCGGAAACATGGGCTCGAGGAAGAGAAGGTTAGGTTTTATAATGGTTACTTACACATACACGCAGGGTTTTACCTGTGCACGTTCAGTAACTACAATTTTGGGAAACACTCTACTGATATGCAAAAAAAATATGACGTTTTAATTTTTTTTATATCATCTAAGTGAAAAGGAATTTCAGAAATAAGCCACAAGTAATAATACAGTGTTAAACCAAACTGACCTCAAAGATAACACATAGCACTTCCAAATAAAGTTTCATACGGTTTTACCCACAGATTGATCCAACTTAATCGTGTCAACAATCAGTACGAACGCTTTGGAAGACGAGAATAACTCAGCACATACAGGCCGCCTGTGTGCGTCATAGCCGAAAGATTATATCGCTTCTAGTGAGCATAATAACTGTGACATGTCTTACGACGCTCTCGTACTGCGTGTAATGGCCTCTTTCTCGGAAAAACAGACTCTTACCGACCAACATAAAGATAGAATCAACATACGCTTTCCCACGGAACGTCGCGAAAACACCCCATCCCTAGTGGACACTGGTCAAAAGTTACAACACTACCAAAACATTAATTAAAAGGCGAAACATAAACCAGTTTTTGGCAAGGTGCGCGACCCTTCGATACCGCCAAGCTAATTATATTTCCGCACGTTTTATCATCCATTTGCATAAGAATCGGGGTACAACTACAATAGAAAACGCCACGCTAATCTCTTCTAGTAAAGGTTTTTGTACGCAGGTATACGGACGGGACCCGCTCAATAGTTGTTAGAAACTTGATAGGTTTTCACTATAAACATTGGCTTTACAGTGTACGGTAGTGAATATTAAATTTCACATTACGATGAAAGGAGATTTCATCGAGTTATTGTGCCCTTAAAATAGATAGGCACTTAAATAACACAGGCTTTATGTCATGCTCGTGAACTTTTCCTCATGGCGTACTCCAAAGTAGCGCCATTCAGAAAGTGGCAGCAGGGGGTCACGTACGAAGATATTGGATTTAAAGATTGCAATTCATAGTACACAAATACTCGGGTCAAATTCCACAATCGATGGAACCGTTCCCAATAGACGACTTTTACAAAATCATAAACTAGGCGTAGAATTACACATTGAATTTGTTAACAGTATTAAAATTACTTTTACGATATAAAGGCTAGCTTCGACGGCACGCTTCCACACAACCTTTATTAAATCTAAACCCATTCAATATGATCAAAAGGCTCTTTTAACATAAAAAGGTGGCCAAGTCCCAACAAATTCAGGTGAACAAAATCCATTCCGAACAAATCGTAAACTCCGAAGCGAAATGGCGTCACAAAAAGGAATCAAAGTGTAAAATCATTTGTGTCGGATTAAAAAAGGAGCTAGCGAACGAGCGTGAGATGTATACCACTATCAATCAACCGGTGATTTATATTCGTCTGTATGATGTATCGCCGAGCGAGCCACACGAAATGGTAAAAGTATCCGATAATTAACTTTTTAAAATTTGACGGACGCCTTCATCTCGGTCAGGGAAATAAACCTTTTATTTGGGTGTAAAAAGATGAACAAGTATTATCGCCGAATGTGGCAGATTGTGAAATTCCTTTGTCTGATGATGAAAAAAACCTGTTGCTTACGTTGCGACAAACACGCTGGTATGCGGAATGTGTCTATGGTATCATTTCTAATGGCGCCAACAATAGATTTTGTTATTTAATTATTCAAATATGCTCGTAGATTATGAATATTACGTAGTTTTAGCATTGTATTAATTAATTGGCACATTTTTATCGGTTAATTTCGTGAAATATGGTGTGAAAGCTGATATTGACGATATCAATTGTATGATCAAAGGTGATTGACTGACCTGTCAAGTGATGTAATATTTAAACTTAGTTGATGTTCGTAGAAGATTATTAATAATTCATTGGCATATCCTTATTAAACGAAATAATAATAAATTAGTCGAATTCTTTACCCGTAAAAGGAGTTAATTCGACTTTGTTTTTTAACGAAAGCGCTGATGATAATTTTGAAGCAGCAGCTTCACTGAGTTGAAATTCCGATACCGATAAAAGAGCGGCCAATCGTAAATTCACCATTCATCAACCTGTACCCAACATGGCACTGTATGGCCCGTCAAAATATTCTACAGGGGGTTCCTCAATAGCGTTCCACTTGCCGGCACGGGATCGAATGTGGACCCCTGTGGCGCGCAGCCCGTTCCTAACGAACTGTGTAGGTGATTTATCAGTACGTACTCTCACACTCTCGATACTAATTCCTTTACGATGTGTGATGTTGCCACATGAAATATATCTGCGGCAGATTTAATATCTAATTTACGTTTATGTATGGCATGTATTTTAGTTTCTACTTCTTCGTTTTTTAAAGATTTAATTTATATCAATGAAGGCATAAATTACTTCTCGTGTATCATATTATTTTAATTCTACAATCGCAGAAAGATCACTAGATGTAAATTAAATTCCAAATCGAAATAAAATTGGTTGACTTATTTATTTCTCCCCTAAATTCTCAGTACATCATCGTCAGTAGAATAAACTCATGATAACATCTGAAAATCCCGTTAAATTTCTCCAAACTTATATTTCTTTACGACAAACTTTACCTGTACTTGTGCAGAAAATAACGTAAAACATTTTGCTCATAGCAAGCCACGTGAAAGGTCGTCTAAATCAACATTGATAGGGCTCCTACAGGTGAAATTTTCTCACAGCCAACTCGTTCCGTTCTAACGTCGTATAATCTTGAATACTTGAGAGTAATGCACGGTCCGCATGTATATTGGTTACTACGTTAGTAGTCTCAGCAAACCTGTTCTGTCTGGTCGTGCCCTCTGTACCGTATCCAGCCATAACACATCTGCATCCAACATTATAGTTTCACTTTATATTTAAACATCATCGCTTATGATTTTATGAACCTCACATTCAGTAGAGTCTCCTACGGAATCTTAAATTTCCATATCATCCAACTAGATACTAATCAAGGTCACTGAATGCCTACAAATGCGGATTCTTTAAATTATATATTGCTGACAGCTTAATGGAATAGTGAAGCTCCCATCAAAATCATAGATTACGAACAAATAAACACAACAGATCGAGATATCTAAAAACAAAAACTAATTTAATATGTTAATGTCCGTGATGGCTCAATAAAATTAACGATAACAGTCTATAATAGTCATGACCGTATTTAAAATTGAAACAACTTTTTCTCCCGACCTGTCGCTTGGAATTCATCTAGCGTCCGCATCTCTATATGTCAGTCCGTCTGTATGTACGTCCGTCATTACACGTGAATCATCCTCGGTATCGTGCGCTGAGAATTTCGTGAGGTCACAGTTTACTATAGCGGTTTAGGCGCCCTGCGGTCGTTTGCCTGACAGAGACGGCGCCATTCAACTGTCCATGTGGTTGAAAAGGATACGGTGTTTCTTCTCTGTCTAACGCCGACCGTTTCGTGACCCCACAGCTAATCACATATCTGCAAGCGTATTATGATTATCGCAAGGCTTCGTTTCGTCTTCGTCGCTCGTACGTTGTTGTGGTCAGTGACTCTGTGCATGCTGCCTTCGTTTTATTTCTATCTAACATCATTTTATACAAACAATTTGCTTTAAGATATCTTGGAAATTTATTGTATGTCTTAGAAGCTTCTTGGGGATTTATTATTGCTCTTTTGTTGTCAAACATAAGTAAAGATGGATTAAATGAGGGTTAATGTCGTTTATAACGTGTTAAGTAATATGTGCGTTAATGTCGTCGTCAGTTTCCGATACATTTGCACGTTCATTTATCAGCAGATGGGTGTAACGAAACAGATTTACCTGTTGCCGGCCTGACATAAATCTCTCGCGGCATTTAATAAGTCGATAATTACAAAAACCCGACGCGAGCTAATGGGGTTGTGGAGTGCTCAACAGGAATGCGCTTAATTCTCAGCACGTGCCTCCCAATAGCTTTATTATACAAATCTTGAACGTTTCCCAACAGACTTTATCTTTACGATAATTTTAATTATTTGATTTGGTACTGATGTCTTCCGTGTCCGGTTTTTAGTGTTCATTTAGATATGCAGTTCTTGGTGGGCGGCTTTGTTTACATTCCTTTGAGTTAACGACTTTCTATCGAATTTAGATATCGTCTCTAACATTCCTTTTCGCTTAAGAGAATCTATATCTACCGCTGGGTGCAACAAATCAAAATTGTTCGTTTATCGTTCCATGTCGCACTAATCGAGGTTCTAATCGTGTGTCCCATCCGTCACTGACTTTGCGTCTACTACTTTCTACATTAGTAACAGACAAATCTCTAATCTGTATATTAGAAACAATATTTCTCACTGTCGTAAAAGCCGAGAATTTCCTAATGATATCAAAACACAACCGTTAGAGCAACAAAAGGTGGATGGTCGACCATTTGTCGGTGTTCAAGAGTCGGGCGACAAGTCGCGTGCTAGGCTCTTGTTGAAAAATGTCCGACATAAATAACGGATTATCAAGTTGTATCGAGTCGTAACGAGATAGTGGCTAACAACTAAAATAAATAGGCGAACGGTAAATGAAGTTGTGTACCAAACTTTACAATTTAAAACGTACGTGGATGATGTATAATATGTATCTTTTAAAGTAAGTAATGTGTGCGAGTTGCCTTCGTTAATGTTACAATTTATGGCTGGATATTTATACGTTGTTGCTCGTTTTGTGAGTCATTAGCCGTGAAATGTTATCTTGACGAGATAACTTATTTGGATGACGTTATAGTCGTTTGAGCTGGTTTTGTTCTCTAATGGTTATTCTTCGTGTGTTGTGTTTGTTAGTACCTAGTTTTCATCTTCGTTTTAGTTAGAACAAGATCTGACTCCTGATTTCGTATAGCAATATAGCCTTTAAACCTATGATTCAATTGTGATAGTCAACCTAAGCCATCTCGTGTGGACGAATTTTTTGATGCACTATGCGCCCTTTTCCCTGTCCCCTTTGTATTTGTTTGTAGGTTTTTTTTAGGATATTCAATTGTATATATGTTAATATATTTGTTACTTTAATAAAGGAATCCATCTCGTTGTTATATGCAATTAATATGTAATTATAAAAAGAACCGCTTAGGTTCTTTACAATAAAAAAAATGGACAAAATGTTTTTAGTTTCGATGTAACATCAAAAATGATTGCTCCTGTAAGTAATAGTCAAGCATCTTAAAGCAAATAGTGTTTAAGTATAATTTAATTCCTCAAAGACTTCCCTCATCTCAGCTGTGTGGGCAACAACGAAAAAAACAGCAAAGTTTTTATTGTTATACTAATTAAAATTATTACGTGTAGTTATAACATTATAACTGCTACTTCTTGTGAAGTAATTAACGTAGTTTTATAACGATCGTTAGTTAATTCATTAATTGTTACTTCATCTTGTCATGTGGCACGTGTTACTCAAGCTTTAACTCTTGGGAGGAAAACAGAAGCCCAAGTAGTTTTATAGGAAGTGGTGCCAAGTACGAACGATTCTATGGGCTTCTATCATTCTTCGTGGTTCTTAGTTTGACTAGTATGTTCATCATCATCTTCCTGCCTTTGTGTTGTGCTATGTTACTTAAGACACAAAACATTTTGTAAAGTCAAGCTATCACTGACTTGTTTTCTTTATTATCATTATTTTCATTAATATTTGTTTAAGTAAATATTAAGAAATCTTTTGAATTGCTCTCGTCTTCCCTTCCCATTATTACAGATCCGATTGACAATAGTTTAGGTATTACAGTTCTAATGTATCCTAAACGTTGTATTTAAGATATTTCATTTTCGATTATGTAGTTTTCTCTGCTGAATATGGTCTCATACCTTGGAGCACTACTTAAGCTGTCCCTTCTAGTCTCCGCATGTCCAAGCTGTCAAAATCTAACATAGTCGTGACATTCGGTGGACCAATGAACCCTTTCATGTCATCTACTATTTGTTTCAGATACTTAACAGTATTTACTTCATAAAAGGCTGATTTAATCGTTTGGTTTATTTATAGATGATATTGGTAGATTATACCTTCTTACAGTTTATAATGATTAAATCTAGTAGGATTATAATGAGATTTAAGTCCATCATTAAAACACAATTCTTAGAATCTATCATCGTTCTTAAAAATAATGACCGCTTAACACATTCTTGTAATAATTCATTCACTATTCGGAAATTAACTTCATTCTAAAGATTTCTCTCTAATTAAATAAGCATATCTCTATTTAAGTTTTCGCTAAAGTTCTTAATTTAAGCAGCATAAACGGTAACACGCCTATAAAACACATCCTTCAAAACAAAATGACATAACTCCAACAAACATGATTTTGAACTATCAACACTAAACAGTTTGAAACTGGTTCAATTTTCATCGAACATATTTTTTTTTGATAAGAACTTGGGTCGTTTTGTCTCTAAGTGAGGATTTAGCGCGGTATCATAATATTGGAATCTAAATTGGATACTAGTTTAGTTTTATTAATATTTGTTATGCAAATACGAGTTTATTGATAATCAATTTAATAGTTATTCTTCTCGGCATCCATCAGTTCGCTGGAACAAATTAGTACAGGGCCGGTAATTTAGGGTTGTGCGGGCAGAAAAATGACAGCAGCTACGATTTTTTCAGTACGTTTCAAACGCATTACATGCATTCATTAATTTGAGATTCTCTCTTAATTTCATTTTGTTTGTTGATATTTGCCAAGGCAAGCTAGTCAACATCACTCAAACAAAACATTTTATTGAATCCTTGCGAGTAGGAACATTTCTCTCAAGTTGAAATCTCGATTTTCGGACATACCTACGATAAAAATATTTAGTTTCTACATACATGTTGGGTACGCTACATGTATGTAGAAACCGATCCGAAAAAAGTACCAAAACCCACTTTATTATAGGAAACAGTGAGTGGTCTACTGAAATAGGAAAAGTAGATCAAAACGAAATGAAGGGGTGAATTAATTATAAATACCTATCTTGCCTACCATTGTTTAGATATTCACAGAAAGGTTACAATTCGTGCAGTTGAAATCTGGATTAAACAAGGTACAAAAGTGCTGCCTGACCCTTCAGTTTATATCCGTTCATATACTTAAGTTCAGAGTTAATAAAATATTCCATTTAGTAGGTCAGCACATCTCCTTTCTATTGCTAACCTTTTCCCTTTAGGTGAGTTACTATTACAAGTTTATTTATGCCGATTTCTATGTCTTCGCGAGCTTTATTGTTTAAAGCTCTCATATCTTCACGAATATATAAAAATTACTTGCATTTAGCCGTTTCATCTTAACACATTAGAATTTCATCTTTACATAGTTTAGATTTATAGGTAACATCTCCTTCGCGGCATTTTCTTACATTTAATTACCAATTGGGCTAAAAATATGATTCCAATATGGCATTGACCTGGAAATGAATTCCATAGCCAGAATGCCGGTGACTTTGTTGTCTAGTTAGATTTTGGCAACAACTTCGCTCGCGTGGATGTCGAAAATCCAGGCGGTATTCTGGTATAGTATACCAGCCCCCCTAGCCAAGCTACAAACTTTTCGTATCAAATCTCTTTCTATAATCGCCTTCTATTTGTATGGTCTGACCACGTGGCTTAACGTTCAGATGTGTCATTCCCTTACATTGCTTCGTTGTCTTCTATCGTTATCGATTGTAGATTGTAAACTTGGCTACAGGTGCAGAATTTAAATTGGACTTTGTCCTATTCCAGGACTTGATCTATCCATGTTTTAAACTTCATTCAGATCCACTCAGCTGGTGAGGTGTGGGTGATTTGATTGATTAACAAACATACATACATAAAAACTTTTACATTTATAATACGAGTATTAGTAGGATAGGTCAGAAATTGATAATTTTCCTGCCGTTTTCCAACTCCTACGAAAGAGTTCGTAATTTTAACAAAGCTTAAATATCAAAACAGACCAATATCACGTTTTGACAACCCTATCATAATTGTGGGGCATTTATATAGTTATAAACGATACAGTAAATACAGTTACGTTATCCTTATGACAATCGTTAATTGTAGCAAATTATACATTAGAGTATGTACGAGAATGTCAATCGCTATTGAGTCATTGAGTCAATACTCGTAAATAAAAAATAAGACTGCGTTAAGTAATACTACATAGGTTATTTTTGTTCTACTACAATATTATAGTAAGGAATATACTGAAGCAGCTTTTTCAAATTTAATGAAGCTTTCCAAATGACAAATAAATGCAAGTCTAGTGATGCTTTTGGTTGTTCAAAATTTCATTCAATCCAATCACAGTAGCTAGCGCGCGATTGACGTTTGGTCATATTGGCGTCAAATTTCGTTCATGAAAATGTGACCAAAGTTAATCTTAGGCTCCAGGTATTTTAATATAAGGTAAAGAAATAAATAAAAAGACTTCGTTTGCGCTAGGTTCAGGACCTAACTAAACATATATTATCTGAGTTGGTCCTCGTTAGGTTGCTAGACGAAATCATCCTCATATATTGAGAAAGCAGGGACTTCATAGTCGCTCCTTCTCTGTATGAGAAGAGACCTTCAAATTACCTACGGTATCTTTGCATGTGTGTGTCCAAGTTCTCCTTCCAAATAACTAGGGTTGGTGATGGACAGGAGTACGGCTGGCTGGGCTGGTTCCTGGTCCACCTTCCAGGTCCTGAGCGATCACCGCTAGCTGTCTCCTCCTTGGAGGAGATCCTGTGAAGGTTAACCCGTAAAGGTACTAAGGTCCCATAAAGTGTTAGATGTATTATTTTTACGTAATACTGTGTTGATAACTAGCTTTTAACTAGCGGCTACGATCCCGTGTCCTAAAAAAGCTGGTGGCATAAATTGTAGCCTTGACACTCAGATATAGGGTAACAATTTACCAGTAAACTAGCTTCTGCCAGCGGCTTCACCCACGTGATAATCAGCAATTACCCCACAGGATCATAGAACCGGGATAAAAAGTAGCCTATGTGCTATTCCAGACTATAAATCTATGTCTTTGCCAAATTTCATCCAGATTCGTTCAGTAGTTTTTGCGTGAAAGAGTAACTAGCATCTCTATACATCCTCACAAAATTTTACATTATTATGTATCAAAGTAATGCTTAGATGAGGGAAATGTTGAAGAAAACAAAGAGTTCTAGACTAGATTTTTCGGCCAGAAAGGAAAATCAGAGTAATCTTATTTAAAGGTTTCCAGAAAAGTTTTTTTTTATATACAGAAGCCGATCTAACCATAGCAGTATAAAACTATTCGAAATTAACTTTGAATCAACAGCATTTAAATTCGGTGAAAAGGCAATTTTTCTACATATAAATTCTTTATGGCGCGAAAATGATTTAATGTTTTTAAATTAATGATACATCGGCGCCAGTTCGATATTCAAACCGGTTTTTATTAATTTCTTCTTTTTAAGAGATCTTTTTGTTAAAAAGGATAGAACGATAACCTATCACCTTAGGCTGCCAGCATTATTGACCGCATTCTCAAAAAAACATGTTGATGTTTCATTTGCCTTGTGTTTAGTAGGTCGTTAGATAACCTAGTTGTTAGGTAAAGCTGTCTAAAACCCTTTCATAATAAAAGAAATAATGGAAGATAGCTTTTTATTAATGTTGGCATATATTAAAATAATTAATATTGGCATATATTAATTGGTAAATAATGCCAGCCATTAATATTTTCAACTAATAGATACATTGCCAAACTTTAGCACGTATCAACATTTAATTTGTCGTCTTACGTTAAGATGTTTTTGTGTAGTAAAGAATATAATCAAAGTTTTCGCTATAGAGGTGTCAAGATGTCACTCAAATAGACATGAGTGTTTTGTATGTTTTTTTATATTGATTTTGATGATAGGTATGTTTCATCTACGTAATTATTAAATTAAACGTGAGAAAGCAGAGAGCTTTCGTAAAACAATGAGTAACTTTAAAAAATGCATTAGCAATTCACGCATTGGTCATAATTTTCACGATTAATAGGCACCTAGGTAGATACTATTGAATCTTAAGCAATTTGAACTTGCCTAAGACATTACAGACTTAGGTACAATCGGCCAAAGCTATATCTGATCACCGTAAGGACTATTTTAGCTTGCAGGGCTTGCCCGCTAAATTAACGCTGACATACTCATCAACCAATAGTATCACAGCATCGGGTGATTGTTTCTCTAGTACCTGTCAGCCCCTTGTTTTTGTAATTAAAAAAGACGGAAAAAATCAAACAAGTCATTTGGCTATGGTCGACGCAAAAAGAACGGACGCAGCTGTGGTCATCTTGTGCACGGGATTTTGTTTTCAAAGTGATCAGATGTAGCTTTGGCCCATAGTACCTACCTATCTAAATTACTCTACCTCGCGTTCGTCGGATCTCAAAATTGACATGACATATTGTTTCCTCAACGCAATCTGTGTCAAGATCACCCTTGGTCAATCACTATCAATCGTCAACCACCCCTATTCTAAGGCCATAAGGTCGAAAATGCCTTAAATTAGACGAAAATAATAACTTTGTTTTGATCTGTGTACGGATCTCGAATAAAAACAATGTAAAAAGACCATTTAGTGTGGTCGCCACGTAAATAGGTTGGACGTGTCGTGATTTCTGATTCTTGTGTCGCAATTTTCCTAGATGTTTCTACATTTTTCCCTAATAAAGAGGATTCAAAACAATAACAATGTTGTTCCAAATTAACTACAATATTATTTTTATAAAAGGATGTTTTCGCACGCTGTCTTTGCCACCAAAATTCTTGTCTATGACTCATATCTGACCATAAACAATTATAATAAGCTCTTTCCTTTCACATTAATAAAAAGTAATAACTATTTAATATTTGCCAAACTGACGCGTTATTAACTGAACCGTTATCAAGTAGCCGTTTAATTTATCATAAACACATTGCTAATTTTCAATTCTTAATCCCGTGAAGTATGCGCCGTGGGTGCCGAACGATTTAATCAATGTTATTTATACAAGAGAAATCCGAAATGAGACGTAGTCTTATGCAAATCACAGCTAATGGACCTAGTTGTATTAACCTTACGGGAAGCCCACTCATATTAACGCTAATTTACATTAATTTCCATTCATAAACTTCCACCTGTCAATGGCTAGAATTGATTGTCTATACTTAAAGCAAAATTAAGAAAATATTCAGTTTGAATTGACGTTTTCGCGCGTTCGAAATCCGAATCGTAATTAGTGTTGAGCGCGATCGAACAATCGCTTTGTTGGTCGCGCCGAGTGGTCATCGATTATACGAGCAGATAGTGATGTTCCGTCGACGGCGAGACGTACCGGAGATGTATCGGCAGATAGTGTAATGACGCGCTATTAGGCTAGGTGTCGACGCGCGGCGTGGGAGAGCCCGCGGCCTACATTTCCTTCTGAAACCGGCTAATCACGCGCGCAATTACTCTAATTCAAACGGAATTATTCCGGCGATGTAACACTTTAATTGAATTGTTGATGCGAGCCGTAATTCGTGAATGCGTGTTATTTCGATGATTGGTATCGTGATATTTGGTTGGTAAATATCGATATCGAACGACGGTATGAAAACGTATGTAATCGTTGAAATAATAACCCGAATCTACGAATACGAAATCAAATGTCATAACAATTTATAAGAATCAGAGTTTAGTAAGTTTTACTGTGGGAAGCGCTCGTTACGAAACAACCGTGGGGCGAATTCCAGTCATCTTGTCATTCAAGGAAAAAATAATAATACAACCTGTTTACGTGTTTATTTTTTTCTTGTTGCACTGGCAAGAAATAAAAAGGCGGTACGCGCGTGCGCGGGCATTCGCGTCGGCTCGCGACGCGTTCCCGCCAAAAAACGTGGCGCGCTCCGAATGCTTGGCGCGCTATACATTTTTGTTCCCCTGTGAGCATTTCCGAATAAACGATTAGAAGCGACGATTCCGCGTTTTCACGTCGATTCGTCTCGGATCGTATCGATGATTTGTGGCGTCACGATCTTTGAGATGCCTCGTTGTACTGAGAAACAACAGGTTAATTCTTTAACGTCTACGTCTGTGAAACTGGCTGACAACAAATGTTGTTCATTACAGTATAATATATACTAGGTTTGGGCCATCGAGATATTTGCATTTTTCTGATTGCTGTCTATTTGTAAATGTTTGTTTTAGAAATAAAAATACCGTTAGCTGTGGTTTTTTATTTAAATTTACAGTAGGCTTCACTTATTTGCATGCTATTCACCTGTTCGGCGAAATCATGGTCGTGACAGCTAAAAAAGCTTAGCTATTGATAGAGCTTTTTTTAAATTGATTGTGACGGTTTCTCAGCGGGTATTTGAATTTGGAAATGTCAATGGCTTCTTAAAATTCATGAATTAAAATGTTTTTTTTTTATTAACATTTACTTTTTCATAAAATAAAAACGTGACAATATTTTATTATTAGTGTTCCAAAGTCAGCTTCTTAGGGTCTTTTTTTTATTTGTCATCTCCGAATTAATTCATCAAATTTTTCACATCACATTCAAAACCAAGATCCGAATTAATTTTATACAATACTAGCTGTCCCACGCGGCTTCGCTCCCGTCAACTGGATACCTACCCTACATACATGATTGTTGCATAACTTCAACCATTTACGCAGCGCACGCAACGGAAGCTCTCAAAAAGCATTTGGAACATTTTTCATTTATGCTCCGCTCCTAATAGTCATAGCGTGATGTTATATAACCTATAACCTTCCTCAATAAATGGACTATCCAACACAAAAAGAATTTTCAATTCCAACCAGTGCTTCCTAGAGATTAGCGCGTTCAAACAAACAAACAAACTCTTCAGCTTTATAATATTAGTATAGATGATAAAAATCTAGTTTTGTTCAACACACTTTTTCATTCTTATCTCGATCTAGAACATAAAGATCTTAAATTAACACAAACAGTCATTTTGGCACAATTATTTTATTTGAAATGTGAACTTAATCAAGATAAAATTAATTGACATCCAACTATAACTCTAGAGTGTTAAAGACCGGAAATCATTTGCGAAAATAAACTAAATAAATATGCGAGAATTGACACGCGTAAGAATATACTGTTGTTTTTAAGATGAATAATTAAAATAAAATAAATGGCGTGAAATTTAGAACATAAGATCTATCGTCATCTTTCATGTTTTATTTAGACATCTCTATCTGGTTATTTTTGTGTGTAAGACAAAGTTAGGAACTATAAAAAAGTCTTTCAAACCTTCAGTCAATCTTTAATACTTATCTTCATATTTACTATTTAACATTTTCAAATTCTGGCCATCGTGCAGCCTCTCCTCTCAAAGTATAAGTACCGACAAATAGATAAAAAATAAATAAAAACACGCTTTAATAGAAAACCAAACTAAAAAGTAGAAAATAATTTTCAATAAATTTAAATTAAGAATAGAGTTTAAATAAAAAATTGTAAAATAGCGTGGGCTGCTTTTTAAGATATTTACAAAATGACTCTACCAATACCGCTATATGTCAATAAAATATTATATTAATGGACATCAAGTACCCCACGCTTTTTTACAATAAAATTACTTTTTTCGTTACTATATAGACAATTATTTACAGTTATAAGAATGGAAAAAAAACGAATCTTTATTTTATATATAAATAGTACACCAAAGACTACTAACAGTACTGTATTTCCTTTCATTTTTAAAATACATCCAAAGGTTGTCTTGAAAAGATCGCTTTTTAACGATTGCGTCACCCAGTGTAATGTTTTCTTCATCTATACTTTCTGTTACTTATATGGTGTACTTAATAAAGAGTATTCTATTCTATTATCATTGCTGTATTTTATTATTGATTTAACCACAATCTCACGAGATGGTAAACAACGATGGAACACCCTAACCAATATAACTTATGTATATTTGATCATAAATATAGCTTTAAAATTACTAAACCTTTCCTAGGTCTAAAATAAACCCATTTCCACCTTCGAACAACTTTCGAAACAGAATATCAATTACAATTTACGAACACATCAATTCGATTTACAAATCTGTGTAAAACACACGCTATAGTGTTGTAAACAACCGGTATTTGCTAAGTATCGATAAAATACGTTATGCAGAAACACATAAGTACATACTATTGTACATATTTACAAGTAATTCACGGCTAATAATAGTCGGCAATGGAATCAATCATGATTGTCAAGTTATTAATGTTTTAGACATCAATTTTAATTTGTTTGTTTAAGATTTAATTTTAAGCGTATAACATAGCGTAATTAATTTGTAAAGTTATGTCTAAACAGGCAAAAAAAGACAATCGCTCCAAAAACCGCTGGGTGTATTTGCATGAAATTTTCACCATCTTAAAGATTAAATCTCTCTCTCTCTCATTAATCTTAAGAAATATTTACTATTTTATTTGAGGACTTTTTTTAAATTCTTACAATAATAAGGAAAGAAAAAAAAATGTGTCGTGTGGGTGTGAAGCGAGTGCGCGTTTTGTTCCCTCAAAGTCGTAGGCGACAGTTGTCGTCTTAAAATCCAATCGCAGCTAAGCTGCAATAGATATACATAGGCGAAACTCAGAATAATTAAAAACAGTATCACCGACAATACAAAATATAGATATACCAAGGACGACGCGATCATAAGCGCTTTTTACATCATACTCCCACACTTTTGCAGTAACTATATTATTTCGTAAGCCAAAGAAACTAAACTAGCCATCGACAAGTTAGAGGCTGTACGTACTTTCTAATTGTTATATTGGTAGCAGGTACTGAGCCTTTTACAGCCAATTTTAGTAGTTGACATCTCGAAGTCCCGTCAACTCGCGCAAATTAATAATAAATTCTTGATTGAAATCGTGTTTATTGGTCGCATTCTATTAAAATTATCTTTGATCTCGTTTTCATTCTGATCATAAAACTTAGAACTGCCCGCTGTTTTAATGCAAATTATCTATTTACTGCTCCAACTACTAATTGCAAACAAGAGGTAATGAGCCGACTAATTTATAATATCGTAATTATTTGTAAAGGAGGAACTGGTAAACGGAAAGCTACTTCTGAATTATTAGGTGCGGACTCCGAAGTCAGCGAAATGTAATTGAGATTTGTGAGAATATAATGTGGTCGGTATATTTGTCATGTAGAACGAATGGTGTGAGAACTTCTTGGTCTACTGCTTAATAAGTGTTCTTTTCAGCTTTTAAATCTAGAATGTAATCCCTAACGTGTTTTGTTTCTTTTGTTGCAGCTGTACAAAGAGGTCGAGTTCCTCCGACGCAGCCGGCGGGGCTTGCCCTGCCTGGCCAGTACGCGCTAGCCAACGGCGACCCCTCCGGCGGCCTCAACAGCCATCCCTACCTCTCCTCCTACATCTCTCTGCTCCTCAGGGCAGAACCCTACCCCACCTCCCGGTACGGGCAGTGCGTCCAGCCTGCCAACGTCATGGGAATAGACAATATCTGCGAACTAGCTGCGAGGCTACTCTTCTCCGCCGTCGAATGGGCGCGGAACATCCCCTTCTTTCCCGAACTCCAAGTGACCGACCAGGTCGCGTTGCTCAGACTCGTCTGGTCAGAGCTGTTCGTCCTCAACGCGTCTCAGTGTTCCATGCCCCTGCACGTGGCGCCGTTACTGGCGGCCGCGGGGCTGCACGCGTCACCGATGGCGGCCGACCGAGTCGTGGCCTTCATGGACCACATCAGGATCTTCCAAGAGCAAGTGGAGAAGCTGAAAGCGCTCCACGTCGACTCGGCGGAGTACTCCTGTCTGAAGGCCATCGTCCTCTTCACGACAGGTAAAATTTTAGACAGTCTTTTTGGGGAAGCGCGGTTGTTGCTTTACAGAGTGGCGGGGGCTGGTGGCTCGGTCACCAATTACGGAGAGTTGCTTGTCTTGGTAAAGACGCATTTGGATGCGTACGCCGAGGCCGCACGTGTGCAGGTACAGCAGCCGCCAGCTCCGCAGCCGTCTGCCGCTTCATCCGGGTACTATTCCACTTTGGACACGTCTTTAGGCATCAACTCCTCGCTGTCTTACGGGAGCTTCCTATCAACTCCTTCTAGATTACCACCTAACTATACTAGTAGTCCTAGAATGCCTGAGGCTAGTACATCACATTCATCACCTTTCAGACTGTGGGAGGGAAGTGGGAAGCTTCCCAAGACGGATCAAGGAGGTTGATGTTTTACCGTATCGGTTTCGGGTCGGAACTGAGGTGTCGGGCTATGATGGAACGCTTGGCGTATGTTCGGAGTCGCTCGCGTATTTAACCGTTAGCGTATTGCTAGAATATATGTGTGTATGTGGGGATAATAACTCTCGCTCCCCGAAGCAGTCGGACTGCTCGTCCGGGGAGGACGCGACTTATTGTTCTCGGAGATTTCTTCGCGTCTCTCGCGTTATTGTAAATATTACATATAAAATATGTGATATATAGGCATAGCTTCGTTGAAAACGATTACTAGTATCGTCGAGACGTCTTAAGTTTAATTTATTTTCATGTAGATAACTACTTTTAATATGAATACAGCGCGTAATTTATTACTTACTACTTTCGTTTCATTTTATGTCTTTAACCCTTTTCATTAATTTAATTAAGCTTTCGATGATAAATTTGGATTAACGATGTTTTATAAATATGTTGATTTTGGCAAAAATATTCATAATTAACAAAAATTTATTGGGTAGATGAATTATAAATCAAATTACTTTGGTGTTTTAGTTGGCAACAGATTTATGAAGTCTATATATCGTTTAGGGGATTAGTGGACTACCGAAGTTACAATTCATATGTCTTATTTGATAAATGTTTATCTGTGACTTTAATTTAATATTTATAATAAGGAAGCTGATTAAGAAATTTCTTGTATGGAATGTGGTCTGAAACGGTTGCGTAAATATTATGCAATCAGAAATGATCTAATATTTATAATTGGAAATAACTATTATATATTTATAACTTAAGCTTAATTTTTGGAATATTTCTGCCAAATTCAACAGAGACATACGTAAATCATGAGAAAGCGGTGTAGGTAGGTAGCCTACGGTTTATTTTTATTCAACAATTAGTTATTATTAGGAGATCGTGGCTAAATAATAACAGACGCACGGGCCGGTCTTCAAGGTTAAGCAACGCTTGACGAGGTCGGGCCGTGGATGGGTGACCATTTCAACATACCGAGTTTCCGACGTGCGTGAAAGCACGTTAAGCCGTTGGTCCCGTCCCCGGAGTAGTCAGAAGCTTGAGATCTGACACCAGTCTAGCCAAGGGGTATTGTGTTACCCAGTTACTGGGTTGTGGAGATCAGATAGGCAGTCGCTCCATGTAAAACACTGGTACTCAGCTGAATCCGGTTAGACTGGAAGCCGACCCCAACATAGTTGGGAAAAGGCTAGACAGATGATGATAAAGTATATATAGTTATTATTTATATAATTAATACACTTGCCTATACAAATTGAAGAATATACATTACACTAACATTTAACTCACACTAAGATACATTACACATAGTGACTTGAATAGTATTTTGGTTTTACATTTGATTCTTAACATTATCTAATAAGAATCCAGTCTTCCCAAGGAGCATCGTGCTACCCAGTTACTGGGTTGTGGAGGTCAGACGGGCAGTCGCCTTATGTAAAATACTGGTACCTTTTTCCGTTTAGACTGGAAGCCGACCCAAAATATTTGTGAAAATGCTGGGCAGATTGATTAATTTGAACCTGCACCTACATTCCTAATTCAAATTCATTATGGTGACAGCAAAAAATAAATAAAAAAGTATTTATTATAGAAAGTACTTCTCATAAAGTCTACTAAAATTATAATCATAGTAAAACCTGAATATTAAACAAGTAGATATACTGTACACTAACTTGGCTAGAATTTAATACAGAAATAGGTAGTAAACTTTCGCTTTCCCAGGGTTACGATCGCGAAATTTCCAGTTTTACAACATATTAAAAGTCTTTGACAAATTTTAATGGCTACTTGTATAATTTTATCCGACATTAACTTTTAGGGTTGTAATCGTGGCTTAATGCGGATATTCTAAGCGCATTACGCGGATTTTTATTTCATTTTGATTATATTAGTGTAATTTCAGATTTATTGCTATCTTCATTTTCATTTGTCGTTATAATTATCTTATATATTTTAATAATGTTTAATGTTTTATTGCTGCTTTGATAGAATGGTGTTTAAACGGGTTTAAAAGTGTAGATTTCTTTTTGATTTAATTTGTAAAAAGTGTCACATTTTACACCTTCTATTTAATCAGTCTGCTGTTAGCACGATGACATTAAAACATCATAATTAAGACCTCAAATGAGATGTAAACAAATTCGTAAAACAAGATGTTCCGTATAATTAATAAGTTTGTATTTATTAATAAACTGATAATTATACAAGATCACATTTCATGTCACACATAAATTCGGCCAAACACTTAGTAATCTTATTCTCAATCTTATCACCTTAATCACAAGGAATCCTTTAGCAAAACCTCAATCTATTCAACCATTCAATTTCTATACAAATTCTCCATAGAAAAAACAAACACACTACAGAATTTTCACATACATTTTCATTGTTTTATTCATCGTCCCTCAACTTTACCGTATTTAGTCACGTAGTAGTAGCACACTGCACAACTAGTCGTCCCCTACGATAGTTCGCACAAAACTCGTCGCGTACTCGTCGGGAAACTCTTCCCCCACTCGTCGGCTAGTCGTCCGATAATCTCTCGAGCGCGTGACGAGACGCTTCCGACGTGTCGACGACGACACTTTTGCCACACACACCAGACTGTAAGACTTTTGATACCAGGATTGCAGACCAGCGTAGACTGTAGATTTTATTTTCTGTGTTAGCTGTCTTTGTTTTATAGGGAAACTGGAAATATTATGTGTAAACCTACTTAAGTATAGGTCAAGTGTCTATAAGGCCTTTTTTTAGACTGAATTTTACTGACATTCAAACACAACCTTTGTATCATATAAATAAATATGTAGGTAGGTTATTTTAGTACGTCATCTAAGTAATTCTAACACTAAAATAATAAGTTAAAACAAATAACAATGAATAATCAATTTCAATTATTAGTCCGATCGTATGGCACAAGCAAGTCCCACAGAAATTCAACATTACTACTTCAACAATGATTATAATTTAGTGTAGTAACACAGACTCACAGTTTTAGTGGTCGTTCTCGGCTTGCGGTACAGTCAACGGCAGTAAACAGCTGAATGCGTAAAGTTAGCAGACAGGCTTTGATTGAAGGATATTACAAGTGCGGATATATCCGAGATATATCTGGCTGTCAAATGGGCGTCGCATCCCTGCGCATGGTTTGAATTTTGAATGTGCTTTGACATTTCGAGGGACGTCTTTGGCAAAGTTTGATTTGTATTTCGAAGTGTCAAAGTAGTAACCTGCGAATAGTTTATGGTTTTATATAAAGATGAATAAAAGTAGGGGTGTCTCTTGAGTTCATTCAAATGAAAATTAATCTATTATCGGTAGAAAAGTATTGACCTTTTACTTATATACTTATTGAAGATTTTGATTAAGTTCTTGTAAACGAATAAAGTTATGGATATTAAAGTGTTTGAATGCAGTATACTTTAGTCATTATAAGCATAGAGTGTAATTTAAGCTCAGCATGACAGGTGTCGTGACTGATTTTTTTATTAGAAAGATTGGTTCGTCATTTTGATTTAATTTTCCTGAGATTGATCCGTCAGTTTTTGTGGCGAAATGTGGATTTTCTTATGCCTAGTCCAAAATTTAGAATATTGCCTTCTACCCAAATTTATAGTAGTGCAGAATAAGAATTATAGAACGAAACATTAATTTTTGTGAGCTCAATGAATTTCAGCATAGTTATATTTTTAGTTCTATAATATTTTTTTCCAAGCAGAGGCTTGCGTCATTTTCGACCACAGATAACCTATGTTGGACATAGACAAACCTCCTTACAGCCATACTTTTTCCCGATCCTTATCACGATATAACTTAACAGATATAAGTACGACACCTAACACAACACTGTCACTACACTAAACTGAATATAAAACTAGTTACAAGTAGGTACTGAACGACTATTAAACCTAGAACTTCCCTGTCCCCCGCTGTCCTACAAGGAAGTGTTAACGGGGAAGGTTTTGTTCCTACATAGAGGGGTCTAGTGCGATTGGTTCGGTATTACGCCTGGGGGTACGATGAATATGCAACACCAATAAATGTAGTTTTATCCGCGCCGGCTAACTTTCTCCGTCCACGGTCCCAACTCTACTCGGTCGGGTAATAGTTGCACGAGCTAACTTTGCGATGTAGTTGGATTATCGCAGATTGATTTTTTAATTATAATTGTGCGGGCGATGGCGGGTTGCTAATTGATTTTAATTGAAATAATTATTATTTCAGTAAGCATTTAAAAAGGAACTGTGAAGTCCTTCCATAGTCAAAAAAGTGATTTACAAAAAAGAGTATTTATGACGCACGGTGTATTTTCCAATATTGCAATAAATCTGAAATTATTACATAATTATCGTGTTTTACAAAATAATGCATCACATCAAGGATGCATTTCATTTTTACACATTTTAGCAAAAACTTACTGCTAGTAGGGAAATAATTCACTCATAGATATTGATATGTTCGTACACAAAATGGCAGCTGAACAGCGTTGTAATCTAACAAAGTATGAATCGACGAAAACGGTCTTGCTCACCTATTGGCTAATGTGTAGGTACAATGAATTGTAAACATAGGTATAATATTCGTTATAAATTATCATACTGCATGCCACAATTTACATTTGAAACTGAATGAACAGTGTTTTTATTGCATGACTTGACTTTATTATTATTACAACAGGAAAACCAACTAATTATGACATACGACATTATTACAGTCTGAGCAACGCTTAACAAGCTTATCAATTATTTTTTTCACAGAAAACAAACGAAGGTAATTTATTTTAAAATTAACATAAACGTCAAAATCCGTTATGTTTCTATATTTTATTCTGAAGCTAAATAATTAATATGCGGAGAAAAATGTAGGCTTGTTGTTGATAAATAATGTCAAATGGATTCGTAGGTATTTTTGGCGTTACTCATACAAAACTAGAAGAATTGCGTATGTAATAGGAAATATTGTCCTTATTCCAGCTTGATAAGCCGTTCCTATAAACAATGAATGAGGTATTTACGTTGTCCCAAATATCGGACAAAAATTTCTGTGCCTAATCCCGGATGTGGCCGAATATTTGTCGCATCTCTATTAATTTAATTTTAGAACGTGTTAAGCTATCATTCATGTTGTCTATGTCTAGTCATAATACAGTTAGCAATATTATACGGACGCCGGTAAAAAGTTATGTCGTGCGAATTTTAAATTTATTTTTTCTTGACAGCTTATTGAACAAATTTTTATTAATATACTTGAGCCGATAATTTATGGGTTGTTTGATAAAAATAAATCTTAATCGATCTGCTTGGGTTTAACACTTAGTTATCAATAAAATTTAATAAAAATGCATTGGAATAAATACTGTCCATTTATTAAAATGTTCTCATCACTTTTCTCTTGATAAATTCTCGTATATTATTAGATACTAGCGGACGCCTCGCGGTTTCACCCGCGTAGTTCCCGTTCCCGAGGGAATACAGGGATAAAAAGTAGCCTATGTCACTCAGGGATAGAGTAACTTCCCAACGGTGAGAGAATTTTTGAAATCGGTCCAGTAGTTTTTAAGTTTATTCGTTACATACAAAAATACAAATCTTTCCTATTTATAATATTAAGTTTAGATATAGATTTTGTATCTTAGTACCGTGCATCCTTATTCTGAAACGATGTTTTCTTTTTTATTAGGAAAACATCCATTCATTTACTGATAGATAACGCACAGCGGAGTTTCTTATAACGATAGTGGAATGAAAAAGGTTATTTTTCATTTTCATCAATCGAATATCTTATCGAGCACACCGCTTAAATATTCAAATTAATGTAGTCAGTTCAGTACGCAAAATTAGTACCACATAAACAATGATGTTCAAATAAACAGATATGTTATGAGCGCGCGCATTTTGAAGACTCGAATAGGTCACAATTGTGACCTTTAGTCTTTAGTTTATGTTACGCATAGCGAAGAGCGATAGGCTTTGTTGAAACAAAAATAAAATAAAATAAATGCCATCGTGTGTATTTGTAATTTATTTATTTATTGATTAAAATAAATATTGTTTAATGTTAGATGAATGAAAAGTGTGTATGTGTGATGCCGCTGCTGCGTGGAACACTTTTTCAATTGTTTTGTGAGTGTATAACGTATCTGTTTATTTGAATATCATTGCACATAAAACAATTATCATACAATATTTAAATCCAGACTAAAATGTAACAAACTCGACCGATTGCTGCTCCGTAACCATGACAACGCATTTAACAGAAATCACAATTACAACTTATTAGACACAAATCAATATAATTATTCTAATGGCCGACCACCACAGATATTCCCATAGAATTTATAAGAGGTTACGTAATCTTCTAAGACATAAGTGCCGTAAATGTTGTATTGATGACTGCCTATTGAGTTGTATTTAAGAGGCCCCACACACCTTTCTTTGTGGGCAATCGATTTTATCAATAACAACGTCTAGGCAACATTAAGTAAGTGATAGACAAAAGAGGTTGGATAAAAGATGTCCTTTTTGTAACATATAATATATGTTAGGAGAAATTCGGAAAATGGAGCTATATATTGCAAAACACCCAATGATGGTTGAACTCTCTGTCTCTGATTCGACACCTCATTTTTACTCCATACAAAAAGTATCGATCGGTCATCGAGAGTATACTTGTTAATTCAATAATTAATAGGTTTGGCAAGCGTGTTTTACCGACGACCACTTCATCGCTTACGATGGTTATGCTAAAGAAACATCAGAGAACAAGCATTATCGCGTTTTGTTTCTTCAGTGAAATTCGTCCTTGTTAGAGATAGCGCACACGAGCAACTTTTTTCTCCGCAACTAATTAGTCTCTCACCTCAAATCTATGGAATTATATTATTAGGGAGCAGTGGTCTGTGGCCCTGTGGTTACGGCCCCGACTTACGAGTAGTAGGTCATGGGTTCGAAACCGAGCTGACGCTTAACTTTGTGTAAATTATTTCATCGCCACTGCTCTCAAAACGGTGAAGTAAAACATCGTGAGGAAACCGGCATGTCCTAGAACCAAAAATTCAAAGACATGTGACATCTACCAATCCGCACTGGACCGGCGTGGTGGATTATAGCCCACTCTCTCTATAAGAGGAGGCATGTGTCCCAGCAGTGGGAACATTAAAAAGGCTTATGATGATGATGATGAATATGATAAGTCTCCCGGCTGTCGCGTCGCTACATGCACGCACTTTCATATAAACCCCTTGATGTGAGAGACAAATTAGTCGCGGAGACAAAAGTTGCTCGTGTACACTATGTCTTAGTATAGAATGTCATCTAAAAGGACGGTTTTCTTTTATATCTGGCCAATTCTCTGACATTGCCCAATCTAGTCGAATAGTAAGAACGACTCTTAATACATTTAAATTACGCGTAGTCACGTCGACGAGTGTGGCTATATTTAATTTATTTGTGTTTATTAGCATATTATGAATTTCATTAGGAATTTAGGTGACGATCGTCGTCTACTGTCCTTTTGCCGTTTCTTATAAAACTCTATTGTTCTTCTTGCTTCATTCATGAAAATAATGATATGGCCATAAAGATTTCCCAATCATTTCTTTAATATCCGTGCTGGCCAATGATCCACAGAAAGGTGTTCTACAGATAATATATACTTTAAGTATATCTGTAGAACCGTCTAAGTAAAAATGTGTTGTTGCACCGTTGTCGCACAAAGTTGAACGAGACCACAATCCAACCGCCGAGATTCTCTGAACTTGATATATTGACAAGGAAGAACTTTTCTATAGGTACCTGAAATAACAAACCGATGTTATACCTACTTACATCGAACCTGGCAACCATACATCCGTCCTGTGGCGATGATTCATAACCCCATGGCCATAGGTATTCCCCACGCGATTCTATTTTTAAATTCAAACCTAGTTCCGCATCGAACATCCACAATTTAATACTTAACACATCAAAAACAAAAGACGGTTCCTTCCAATCCTTTAGCCTAAAGACGGTGGTGACAACACATAGCTATCTCTCTTTAGCACTAGGTGCAGCAGGTTAGTGGGAGTAGTGTATACGTCTGGATAACGGTACACAGTTCGTGACGCCGAGGCCGAGGGACGAGTCACGATTTGAAAAAGTGTCGGGCCGACGGGACGAAGTCCCTGCGTTCCGAGATGATGTGGCTTGGTGCAAGACGTAGGCTTAATAGTTCTTAGAGATGAACCATGTTGACCTATGGAGCTATTTGGTGTCAAAGACTGCCTACTGATGCTAAAGAAGCCTACTGATTTCACAACCAAATCAGTAGGCAGGATGGAAAACGCAATATTCTGTTCTTCAGTCGGTATTCTCATTCTTTTAGTGCCTTATGATCCATTTCTTCAGCAGTTGACAAAGAAGTCCAAAACCCTCCAGTTCCGTGCGTCCTTCTTCCAAGTACCTATTTACTGCGACTTTGACGATATGGCCAACCTGACGAGCTTTTGGATGGCTCTGGTTTCTGTCAAACCAATCAACAAACAGCCACCATATCTCGTCTACCAAAATTGTCAAACCCCGTTTATAACCAACAATATCAGCGTAATGTCGAATATATTCATGCCTCCACCATAATTTTCCCATCAAATCGTTCTCGCCTCTAACTTAGCCCACATTCTCCAAGCTGCATACTGCAACAGTATTACACGTTCTTTATATCAGCGAAACTTTAATACATGAGACGCTCCCAACATGTATACTTAGGAAAATTCACTGCAAACTACCCACTTCAGCGCGTTTATCTGCAGATACGGTCACAGGGACATTATTTTGTGTTTGAGTGACTTCTTCGTTGGGTCCTTGCTTCGATATCAGTTTGGACAGTGGTACTAGGATATTCCATTAGAAAATTTCCAGTAGCAGCTTGGAATGTTGATTTGTGGCTGTATGTTGCAAAACAATGGTACAATGTAGAGTACCTATCTTCGCATATGCCAGTCCTTTATTATTATAGCTAACCTGTATCGTCCTGCTGTTTATTCTGTGCCACGTCTTACCAAATAAAATAAAACATCCAAACAACCTAGATATAAAATAGACCATACAGCCGCCTAGTAAACCAGGTTTTAAGAGGAAATGTGGTCGCAGACATCCGACTGAATTTCCTAATTAAAAAGTCATAATCCGAGGTTTGGCTCTCGCCTATTTCCTCCTCCAATATTGCCAAATCCCGAACGCTAATCGAAAATCAATATGAAAGATATTCCAAAAACTGAAAAAGAAAGATATACACTATGCCCCTATGTTTTCCTTTTTGATGATACATTATCTTTAACAGCACTAGAACCCTCAAAAGATCTCAAAATTGCGCTGTCAA
Source organism: Orthosia cruda (assembly GCA_964057195.1). Taxonomy (NCBI): domain Eukaryota; kingdom Metazoa; phylum Arthropoda; class Insecta; order Lepidoptera; family Noctuidae; genus Orthosia; species Orthosia cruda. The sequence continues at coordinate 43,527,522 of OZ059828.1, read as the reverse complement.
CAGAGGCCTAGTGTACAAATTTGACAACTATTAAAGAAAACATAGAAGCACAACATATCTTTTTTATGCTTCCTCAGTAGTCCCCTTGTAGCTTTCACAGTATCCTCAATCATCAGCCTTTTTAATGTCCCCACTACTGGGTCACAGGCCTAATCTCTACAGCCTATTCCCTAATAGGCCGTAATCCACCATGCGGGCCCAGTGCCGGTTGGCGGATGTCATGTCTTCAAATTTTTGGTTTTAGTGCATGCCGGTTTCCTCACGACGTTTTCCTTCACCGTTTTGAGAGCAGTGGTGTTGAAATTAATTTACACAAAGTAAAGCGCCTGCCTTGGTTTAACCCACCCACTGGGTCACCACTGCTATTCACTTTAAAATTACCTTCATTTAAAGTTTACAAAATAAACACACCCTCGCGGAGCTTCTTAGCCAATTTTCCACAGCCCAATACATTGTATCACACCAGCAATAGTCTTCAACATGTCAGCACTTAGCCGATAGCCGCTGGTCTATAGACCATAGACTATAGTCTATGAACATGTCGTGGCGGCCGATAGCCTCCGATCCTTTAAACGTGTTCCCGTAGTTAACTTTAACAAATTGTGCGAATATTACTGATATTGAAGGTTAATGTATTCCTTAATAGTTTATGAAGATAGATAAAAATTAACTGAAAATCTATTTGATAATCATCGTGTCTATATATTTTTTAGGGTTCCGTACCCAAAGGGTAAAAACGGGACCCTATTACTAAGACTCCTCGATCTGTCTGTCTGTCTGTACGTCTGTCACCAGGCTGTATCTCATGAATCGTGATAGCTAGACAGTTGAAATTTTCACAGATGATGTATTTCTGTTGCCGCTATATCAACGAATACTGTAAACAGAATAAAATAAATATTTAAGTGTGGCTTCCATACATCAAACGTGATTTGTTTGCCGTTTGTTGCGATAATGGTACGGAACCCATCGTGCGTGAGTCCGACTCGCACTTGGCCGGTTTTTATATATTTTATTAAGTATCTTAGAAACCAAACGTAGGTACAGTTGACTGAACGACAGTAGAAACACTTTGACCTAGAGCTGGCCCATAGATGTGCGGAGTTATAGTAAAATATGAGGTCAGCTTATACTGGTTTTGATACAATTAACGTGCAACCTACTGTAGAACGAAAAAGCTTGCTTGTATGTTACATTTTCCCTATAAATACTTGTATGTTCTCTCTTTCTACTCTGCTAAATTACATCACTAAAATATTTACCTATCGAAGCTGGATGTCCAAATTTTAACACCCGATGACTATACTTAATTTTAACAATAAATATAACACAGTGAGCCTAATAACCTCTTTATATTATAACACAGGCATACAAACTCATCGAAGCGCCCACAATCTGAATGACAAATCAAAAACTTTTTAAACCTCAACAATAACTTTTGCCGAGTCCAAATTTGGCTTATTGTTGAATCCAAGATGGCATCCAACCAGCTTTCCGTACACTTCCTGACCGCGGCAATCACCCACCTATTGTAGCCAGATTACTTGCAAATTCTATTAAAATATACCCGAGAATTTTCTGCGCCAAAAATTTTACCATCCATTGTAGCTTTGATGCAAGACACTGTGAAATACAAATAGAGGACCCAGCAATGTACACTGTAGTGCAAAATAATTGAGTAACGGTAGCCCAACATGTGGTTTTGTGGTCAAGATATATGGATTTCCTATGACTTTCAGGTTTTTGATTGAAATGTCAGTAACACGATGTATGATAGGAATTTGTTGAGAAATTGATTGTAGGACCATTATTCTTGGCTTGTCTTTACATACAGCTGGCCAATACAAGACGTCGTAATAAATATTAATATACGAAGAAAATAGAGAGAATTTGCATTATGATGTTATCTGTGGAGAGCCAACATCGTCTAAAGCTATCAAGTGCCGATTGTGTAATGATTCAGGTAAGGAACATTGATGCCTCTTTTCGCTAATAGGAACACTTAAAAGATCGATTTTAAACTTTCTTCAGAACTGAGCGTTGAAATACTTACCAAAAAAGGGGTTTTATTTAGTAATTCATTTAGGTGCCTCATAGTGTTAGTGAAAACATAAAGCAAATAGTTTAGGCACTTGCCTAAAAAGTAATCTTCTTCATAACAAACAATTGCGGTTTTCAATATTGCGACGCTAGCTTTCCAATATGTCCAATCACAAACAATTTTGCCGAATATCACAATAAAATGTAACACAAGGGAGACACGTAATAAAACATACACAGATGCGTACCGAATCCTAAGGTCACACTTGCATAATATTAATATACACGAAAAAACACAACAAATATACGAAAAATTTATATTCGCCCGTTTCCAATTGGACCCTCGTCACAACGTGTCAAAGATTCAAATACAGAACCATTGCAATGTCCCTCACAAAAGAAAATGCACTCTAATTTCTAACACACAAAATGCAATTTCGATCAACTGAATTTATTGAAAGAAATCGACTGCAATCCATCAATAGAAAAAAGTCGTAACTTCTAATCATGACAATTAAATAAAAACTTTATTAGAAAGGAATAGAATGGATATTTGGGTGGTGGAAAAATGTTAACCCTAAAAAGATGAATGCAAATATTAATCAGGATGATAAGTGTGGGGTGTTACAATTCTTGTTCGGATTGCGTTTGTCTGTCTGTTTATCTGATGACATCGTGACGGGTTGGTTAGGGTTGTAACAATAACACGTGCAGGTTTTATCAGTGACCAGAGATAATTCGCTTCAACGCTTGAAATAAAAGACCTTTTTGCTTTTTCGTGTTGTGGATTCATTCATCTTGTTCACCGCGTAATACAGGGAGTTATATAACCAAACATTTTTTTTCTTGCGTTTGGAACTTGTGGGCTTGTAGGTGGGTTTTTTTCCCCACTTTTACTTTACGTTTATTTCAAGAAAATGTATATATTTCATTTTTATTGAAGATTTTATAAATAATCGTACAGATTTTGTTTATTTTATTATTTATGTGCACACATAGGAACAATAAGAAACGACATTATTATTTTGCATAGCATAGTATAATCAGCCTTTAAAAGTTCCTACTGCTGGGCTAGGCCACCTCTCTGTGAGAGTGTACAAAACGACTGCTTATTTCGTAACAAATTCCTTTGACCAAATTTTCAATGTTCCCAAAATAAATCTAATAAATCCTATTTTCGTATCCAATAAAGCTCATCCCGTAAACTGCATCTAATCTGCCAGATAACGCGATCGCTTACCAGTATCTACCCACGACCTCCCGAAACCAAATAAAGCAGAACATTAGTTCGTGCAGGCGTTGTTAATAGAACAAGTAGTAGAATAGTATAGAACACTATTAATTTCAGTACAAATGTACTGCTTACTTCTAAAGTTTCTTCCAACAGTTCCTCAAAATCACCTATTTCCGTATCAAGTAAAGCTCATCTCGTAAACTCCATCTAATCTGCCAGATAACACAATCGGTTACCAGTACGGGCGACCACTCGAAACCAAATAAAGCAGAACATTAGTTCGTGCAGGCGTTATTAATTAGCAGATGGTTATCTGGTCTTATTTAGAGCCTCCCGTGGGCATGTCCGCCTGACCCTGCTAGGTCGTCATGTATACCGCTAGAGGGTTAAGGAATGAAGTGCAGAGAGTGGACAACGTGGTATTGACACGCACAAATGATTTTGGGCTTATAGATGCAAAACTGATGTAGAAATAAATTCGTTTTTTTTAGACTGTAATGAAATATCAAATATACATATTTTGTTAGTAACAATTAATTTTATAACTGTTGGTAATAATGTAAATAATTAACTAACAATATCAGCAAAATAGCATATAGTTGCTGTTTTAAAATAAATATCAATCGATATATCCGATCCGATTTTATACTCTCTCTTGTCTAAAATTGACAATGATGTCTCTTTAACACAAAAATAATGCTTGTAAGGAATGCCTTGTTGCATTAATTCCGCACATAAAGATTAAATAAATAAACAGTCTTACGACTCAAAAAGTCACATAAATCTATACTAAAGCTAAAATTGTCAATGTCTTCAACAAGCCGTTTGTTTCTCAAACTAAATAAGAACATACTATACAAAATATTGTAGTGTACCCATTTTGCTACGCCACTAATGTTCTCTAGAGGACGAAAATAAGGTCCGTATTGACCTTTTAATGGCGTATTAGTAGGTATTTACTTGGTATTGTTGCTTGTTCTCGTGATAATCGCCTATAGAGCTTATAGAATTAGTGTTATGTCTTTAATGGCGCATCGTTAGAGTACAGTTATTTTGAAACAGGTTGTAGGTATCTTGTAGGTAGTTAGGTACGTTGTTTAACCCACATAGTTGGTTTTAAGACATAGGTGCATGTTGACTCATTGTTAAATCAAAAGGTTCAAGACTAAACCCCCTTATTTATTTAAACGTCGACACTGTTCAGTTATTGCTACCGAATTGCCACACGTCTTTAAATTTTGAATTTATGGGATCGATTCATTTTTGTTTCTTAAAAATGCCAAGTAAACAGAAAAGTTTAATAATCTTTTTATAAGTATTTATTACATTAATATCGATTCAACAAAATTGACAAAATGGCCCAAAATGTTTGTGTTTGACAAGTGCCACCGAAATGTCACGTGTTTATTTTGACATTTATGGATCTGTTAATATTTCGTCGCTTTTTACAAAAAGAAATAAAAATACTTTATGCATCCTCAAAATGCCAAGGGAAAATGAAAGTTAAAAAAAAACAAACAATTTATTGATCCAACATTGGTGCATCGAATTATTTTCGTAAAATATAACTATAAACAAAATGCAATCGGATTGGACACGGCAAGGTGTTCGTAAAATGAAATATATTGAATATTTTATGGACCATTGTTTCCAGGTCAGTAATATTATGGTCAATTTGTTGTTTTTATTTTAATATTTTATTTTTATTTGAAGAAAATAAAACTGGCGGCAAGTGTATCAGGCTGAACAGAATTGATATTTTGAAACGATATTTTTTGTACATTGCCTCGTTGTTCTGGTCGTAAACGCTACTGCTGACTGCTGTACATCAGATTCAGGTTTAGAAGCCCGGGTCGCGCAAAAGTATTATTGGGTTTTCTATCTCAAATTACTCAGAGAGCTCTAGAGGATCTCGTGGCTAAATAATAAGAGCCGCACGGGTCGATCTTCAAGGTTAAGCAACGCTTTGCCGAGATCAGTCCGTGGATGGGTGACCATTTCAACATACCGAGTTTCCTCCGTGCCTCGGAAAGCACGTTAAGCCGTTGGTCCCGGCTGTCATTTGAACATCTTTGACAGTCGTTACGAGTAGTCAGAAGCTTGAGATCTGACACCAGTCTAGCCAAGGGGTGCCGTGTTACCCAGTTACTGGGCTGTGGGGGTCAAATAGGCATTCGCTCCAATAAATTTCTCCATAAATGAAATAGCATATGTAAATCAAGGAATATTTTGCAAACAAAACTGTCCAAAAAGTGGTTCAATATTGATATTCTGGTTACGAGCGGGCGCACAGCCAGTTACTGCGTTAACATTGGGAATATATACGTCTTACACGAGCAATGCTTGTATATATAATCTGAATCTCGGAAACGGCTCCAACGGTTTTCATGAAATTTTGTATGCCGGGGGTTTCGGGGGCGATAAATCGATCTAGCTAGGTTTCATTTTTAGAAAAGGTTGTTTTCTCTATTTTTATCCGAGTAGAGCTCGGTCGCCCAGGTACTTTTTATAAAATGTCACCTCTTAACAAGTGCAGTAATTTCAGTTCAATAAGGCCCAATTTTTCAATAGTCTGGCAACTTTTAACTGAGGAATAAAATGGCGGTTTGACAGATATTGTATAGAAAATATGTCAAACGGCCATTTTTATTCCTCAAAATCAGCCCTTAATCGCAATAAAACCTATAATTAATGGCAGTTAACTAAACCATAACCATAATAAATGACTGCAGAGTTAACCCTAAACTGCTCTCGTACGTGATAGGTTAGCAACCTGTCTGTTCTCGTTCGATCTTTAACCTGAACCTAATAGATCTGGCACACAATGGCGGATGACGTACTTTTGACGTAAGACGTCAAATTTTATTTTTTATTTTTTGGAAAACACAAGGTGTCTTAAAACTAGTTATTGTTGCTAACATCTCATTGCAAGTATACTAAACTAGCCTTATGTAGTGATCCATCTAAATAGTCCTGGAAAAATGTATTGATTATGTATTTTAATTTATTATTTAAATCACAAAATCATATTAATAATTTCTTAGATCTATTCATTAATCTCCTATTAAATTGATTAATATTTCAATCCATTAAAAAAAACAGTCAAGTGCGAGTCGGACTAGCGCACGAGGGGTTCCGTACCATTATCGCAAAAAACGGCATAAAAATCACGTTTGTTGTATGGGAGCCTCACTTAAATATTTATTTTATTATTTTTTTAGTATTTTTTGTTATAGCGGCAACAGAAATACATCATCTGTGAAAATTTCAACTGTCTAACTATCACGGTTCATGAGACACAGCCTGGTGACAGACGGATAGACAGACAGGCGGATCGCGGAGTCTTAGTAAAAGGGTCCCGTTTTTACCCTTTGGGTACGGAATCCTAAAAAAACCTAGAACAATGACAATACTATGAATTTGGCTACCGTCTGTATCTCCACATTCATTTACAATCCGTGTATTTCACCCATAAAAAAAATAACACCACAAGCCAAAATCAGCATAATTATCCATAACCCATCAAGTGCGGTCGATAAATGAGAAGCTAAAAACAGTGAGTCAAGGGGTCGTCGGGACCGAGACAATGGCGTAGGGTTGTGGTCACAGATGTCGTTTATCGGACGCTCGCCTAATCTTTAACCCTCCTAGCATTTGAGGGTTGTGTTTACGAAAACGGTAAATGAATTTGATTGGTTTTTAGTAGCACTCGTTTGTTTTTGGTAGTTTTTTTATTTTTTTAGTGTCATTGATGATTGAGTTTTGTAAAAACGATAATAATAATAGATATCCTTTTACTCCTAGCACCCTCAGGAGTTATTCCAGTGCTTTGCTCCAATTGTTCAAAAGTATAAACATTGCCTTAGATATGTACAATCAGTGTTCTATTGCAGAACTTACTAGACTCTGAAACAGTTAAAATCTGTGTATGTTCAGCTCAAATGAATTAAAAAAAGGTATTAGAAATAAGAATAACTGGCAACACTCTCCCAATATGTCAATTTCGGGAAAATAACATTATCTTTTCCGAATAACCTCAAAATTATATTGGAAAACAAAAAAACAAAAAGTTGTGTGTGTAATTACGTGTGTTCTAAATTTTCAAAATTTAATTAAATTGTACTTCTAAAGACTTTTTGTTCATTATAGTGTTGTTTTTGCACCACTTGATAAGAAAGGATGGCATTTTTTAGGCAAAGTTATTGCACGACGCTCCGTGAGATACTAACAAAAATCAGCGTAGTTGTATTGTTTGTGTGTGCGTGAGCGCGTGTCGCAAAATCGAAAAATCGAATCGGGTGAGTTTTGTGGCTATAGGCCGTGCGCTATCTACCTTTTTTTACTTCATCTGAGATTTTCAGTGCCAAAATGTTTTTTGAAAAAATTGAGTTAGGTACCTAGATTATGAAAACTCAAAGAAAACCCAAAACCCAATAATATTCACTTACCCCTTCATCCCCTGACATGTAAATAACCCTCACAATGATAGCGCCATAACTTTTTAGACGATGTTTGTTCAAATCACTCTGCAAGGGGTGACCGCATTAATTGAATTACGTGTAGCTTCACATTATGGCGTCGGATACTATTTGAGTTTACTTTATGACTACTCACATAAATTGGTGGAAGAACTTCCCTACTTAGAAGTGTTATTATAATTGTTAGAAGGTATAGTTTGGTTTGAGAACTTCTAGTTTTATGAGCCATCTTGGGCGATGATGACTTAGTTGGGCAGCCTGCTTGTTTGCTACTCTATGGCATAAATAAAACCGGCCAAGTGCGAGTCGGACACTCGCACTAAGGTACAATTATCGCAAAAAACGGCTCAATATCACGTTTGTTGTATGGGAGCCCCACTTAAATATTAATTTTATTCTGTTATAGTATTTGTTGTTATAGCGGCAACAGAAAAACATCTGTGAAAATTTCAAATGTCTAGCTGTCACAGGTCATGAGATGCAGCCTGGTGACAGACAGACAGAGTCTGCCGGAGCCTGTATTTCCCGATAGCTACAATCTCGGGGTCTTTAAGTCAAGAGTGAATAGGTTACTTTTAGGCAAGCGTGCTACACCTTCGACCATATCATCACTTACCATCAGGTGAGATAGTGGTCAAGCGCAAGACTATCTACAATAAAAAATAAAATTAAAAAAAGACAGATGGACAGTGGAGTCATAGTAACAGGGTCCCGTTTTTATCCTTTGGGTACGGAATCCTAAAAATGCTCAAGCTTGCTTAATCCTGACTTAAAACTAGATTTAAGCAAATCAAATCAAATCATATTTATTCGTAAATGTAGGTTTAAATACAATAGGATGTTATAATAAGGTGGTCAGTTCGCTACATTTTACTCGAGAGCATACAAATATTATCAAATTTAGTGGTGTCGAAACAACAGACACACATTTAAAATGAAATCATTCAATTACTTACATACTAACACACAATTCCTGGATTTAAAAAAAAAAGCATGGATTTAAAACTAAAATCATTTTCGATTGTAGATCTTCATTGACGTCCTTGGGGTACCAACCTATCTACAAAAGCCTTTGTAAAATCAAAACTATTTTCCTATATTTCTTGAAATATCTCACATATTTCCACCTCTTCCTACCTTTTGACAGCAAACTCCCCTTTTATTTCACACCGATTAGATGATTGTACGCGCTTACCTCCCCACTAGTTCCGCGGCAAACAATCCAAACGGAATGATTCGCCCAAAGTAAGGACAGACGTCAACTACTTGTATCTTGCCATTGTCTTCGACCGCCGAAGTTCGGGTCTGATAAGGAGATGGGCCCACAATGTATAGGTCCCAAGTTTGTTAACATGGGGATTTGAAAAGCGGTTGAAACCGTTTAGACGTGGCGAAAGCGACAGGTGAAACGCTTTTCTTTGCTTATCTGTGTGTTTGCTCCGATAAGTTCGGAATAAGGCGCGCGACGGTTCTCGTTTTACCTACGCGTTCTATTTTCGAATTCGTTCATTGTTGTCAGAAAAAAAAAAGAAATGGTTGTCGGAATAATTTTACATTCTATGAATAAATGAATGCAATTGCGTTACTTTGACAGTATGTAACATCAAAATGTCTCCGTAAATTACAAGATTTTTACGACTCAAAATTTCATTTCTTACATCGAAAACGACAAATAACAAAACGACAGTTTACACTTGTCGTTTAAAAATAAATTAGAAAAATAATTGGATTCGGTATGTGACAAAAAATAGTAAAAATGGTTACAAATGTCGTGTAAACTCGTAATATTCTCGTAAAATGTGTGTGACAACAGTTTTAGAGTCGTAAAAGGGCGTAAAGTGAAGAGTGGGATAGTTCACGAATGTGCTCGCTGACGGCACCCTGGGGTCTACATTAACACCGATATGACTATTACGGCGGTGTATTCGTATTAAGTGCCTCAAGATTACATTAACCAAACTACCGGCCGGCGACGGGTTAACACTGTTTGAATTTGTAAAGAGTGCGTTTGTTTAACGCGGTGCGGTTGTGAAAATTCAAGTCAATGAGGAATTTTGTAATTTGGAATAGCTTTTCCTCTTTTCAATCAATATTATCAATGATTTTTATTTTAATGATATTATATATATATATATGAATTAATCAAATAAGATGCGTATTATTATTATCTAAGTGGTATTTTGTACTCATTTCCAAATGATCTTATCTAGGAAAAACACCGTAAATAAGAATGTAGGTAATCGTTTTACTGTGTTTTTTTTTGTTATTTTAAGAATAAAACATATGTTATTATGTCTGTACTTATATTATTTCATAAACTCTGTTTGTTTTGCTGTGTCTGCCATCTGTGCGCCTTTATATCTCAAAAATTCGATATGATAGGTCATCAAGTTTGCATAGGTACGATATTTTTGTAGACTTTTTTATACATTTTACTAAATTTACGTGTCTCGATAGAGCAGTGGTGGCCCAGTGGTAACGGCCGCGACTTACTTGTCGTAGGTAGTGGGTTCGAACCCAGGTAGGCGCTTTACTTTGAGTAAATTATTTCATCACCACTGCTCTCAATACGGTTCAGGAAAACATCGTGAGGAAACCGGCATGTCCTAGAACCAAAAATTCGGAGACATGTGACATCCACCAACCCGCACTGGGTCCTCGTGGTGGATTACGGCCCATTCCCTCTCATAGAGAGGAAGCCTGTGTCCCAGCAGTGGGAACATTAAACGGCTGATGATGACGTGTCTCGTCCTCATTTTCACCTACCCCCTGTAACTATGCTCACTTGCTCAGCCCATTCTTGCTCAACACAGCATTATTTTGCAAGGTTGAGGTCCACTGCTTTGCTGACCCCTAATTCATTCGTGTCACTGTTCTGTCTGTACATCTAAAAAAAAAAAACAATTTGATAATTTATCTGCTTTCAGCACTATATTTTGATAAAAAAAATATTAATAAAAAAAACTTGGTTAAAGCCCTCATTTTCTCCTTCCCCCTATTATCAACATCACCATCGTCCTTTTTCGACTTCTCAAAAAGGAGGAGGTTCACCAGTGCTGGTTGGTGGACGTCACATATCTTCGGTTCTAGGACATGCCGGTCTCCCCCTATACCTAGCCCATTCTGTAGTTGCACAACAAGCATTGTTCTGCGAGGTCGAGGTCCAATGCTTAGCTGACCCCTAATTGATTTGTGTCAGGCTTAAACACAGCTTAGAGTCATTATGAGCTAATCAAATGATAGTTGCGCTTATCGGCTTAATGATGTTCATTAAGAGGGTTCGTTGGAAAATCGTAGGTTCATGTTTTGTGCGTGTTTAATAAAGGATCAGTGAAAGAATTTGTGCATTTTCTGGATAATATACCAACATAAATGAATGTTACCCATTAATATTAATGATATTTTTTATCCGTGGTGCTAGGCAACTGGGCTTATCCTAGTTGTACGACCCTTAGTGCCTATTGGCCTTGTTTGTTCTGTCTCCTTTTTAGGGTTCCGTACATAAAGGGTAAAGACGGGACACTATTACTAAGACTCCATGATTCGTCTGTGTGTCTGTCCGTCTGTCACCAGGCTGTGTATCTCATGAACCGTGATTGCTAGACAGTTGAAATTTTCACAGATGATGTATTTCTGTTGCCTGTTGCTATAACAACAAATACTAATAACAGAATAAAATAAATATTTGAGTGGGGCTTCCATACAACAAACGTGATAATTTTTTGCTGTATTTTGCGATAATGTTACGGAACCCTTCGTGCGCGTGTCCGACTCGAACTTGGCCAGTTTTTTGCCTATTCCTCCGTTATTCTTTTCTGATGGATCCAAGACAGTTAAATTCATTCTCCGGGACTTCGTCGAGCTTCATTGTCTCGGCGCTTTTCTGGTGGTCGCCACTGTTGATTCTGGCTTTCAGGTGTTGCAGTGGTTTGGGAATAGTGCGGTGGGATGGTAACATAAATGAAGTGACAATTGTAAAATTTAAATATGGTGGATTCACATGCGCCACATAAACGTCACGTGATAAATCCTTTACGTTTTGACAGCCGCTGTCGCTGAACCTTTATTTGTCTAGGCCCTCTTGACAGATATGGTCTGTTGGACACAACCTAAGGGCCGATTTCTGTATTGAGTATTTGAGGTTAAGAACGAATTGAGTTTTTGTCAAACTTAGTTTAGCCTGAAAACCAGTCAATTTTGCCGCTAAAGTAGGATTTGACACGTACTTAAATCAGAAACCGGCCATAAGTTCAAAAACAAGAAACAAAATGTTATTTACGGTGTGCCTTGCTCTAGAAGCCAAAACAGCTAATGAGCACATACATAAGATACGAAGTTGTTATAATTTTGGGTCCCATTTTGACTTTTTCACCAATCTTACCGCTATTAATATTAAAACAATTTTACCTAATAAACCATTACTTACTAGATCCACAACAATAGCTCTTCAAACACAAAATAAGCAAAACTACCACAACACACAACTAAAAACAATTTTCTAACCCGAACCACTATCCTAATATTTGTTACCTGACCACACTGACCACGTAAACGACCATTAAAGGGTTAACAGCCCCGCACGAAACAAGAATAGCCACAAATCAGTGAGATATTCAATCTCGGGTACAATAACATTAGAATATCTGCTAAACGGCTAAACTAAGGGGGTTTAGCGGCAGTGAGATAACTAAGGGTTAAGTCTAATGTAAGGGCTGGATATGACATTGTATAACATGTCATTAGAGATTGGAACGACGGCTTTTGGCACGTCGTGTAAAAAAACTAGATGCAAAGTTTTTTTTTTCTGTGGTCTTTTTTTTGAACGGAAGTGTAATATGGCAAAGTATATTTCGGCAAATATTTTGTGCTAGGTATTGATGACAACAAGAGAGCAGTGGTGGTCCAGTGGTAACGGCCGCGTCTTACAAGTTGTAGGTCGTGGGTTCGAACCAAGGCAGGCGCTTTTCTTTGTAAATTATTTCTTCGCCACTGTTCTCAGAACGGTGAAGGAAAACATCTTGAGAAAACCGGCATGTCTTAGAACCAAAAATTCGAAGACATGTGACATCCAACAACCTGCACTGGGCCCGCGTGGTGGATTACGGCTCATTCCCTCTCACAGAGAGGCCTGCATTCACAACGGACCAAATGCGAGTCCTAAGTGCGGCAAAGGGGTCCACCTATCCTATCCGATCCTTGATAAAAACAACCAATACCTACTACTTTTATTTTATTTGACACGTTCTATAATTTTGTAAAGTCCACTTCAAAATATAAGTTCTATATTACTTGGAGATGTTTTTCTTTAGACCTTTAACGACTTTTACTTGTCAAAATCTGCCCAAAATCAAACCAACGCCAACTCCCATTTATCCCAGCAAACAAACATATTCGTCGCCCATCCAGCTCCACTAATTCCTTACTTAACGATCAGTAAAGGGAGACGGAAGGGATAAGGTGAAGGGTTCTGTACAAATTAAGGGATCCTAATGGTTATCGGTCGGGATCTACGGTAGGCAATGTTTAAACTGGCCCTTACACGCGCTGGATGAATTTTAATGTCCCCAAGTGTAGTGTGCGATGTGATGGCTGATACTTTGATACGGATCACAAGATGTAGGATGTGTAATAGTGTTATGATGCTTTTGAGAGGATTATGTTATTGTTTATGGTCTTTATAAGCTGTTTAGATTCATAGAAATGGTCCTGATTTCATGACACGGTTGGCGTACTGGTTGAGCGATCGCTGTTGAGCTACGTGTCGCGGGTTGGATTCCCGCACGAAAGAAATATTTGTATGTCCTACAGATAGTTGTTCCGGCTCTGGGTGTCTTGTGTATGTGAGTTAAAATTTTTGTTAACGCACCCACGATACAGCAAAAATTCCTAATGCAGAACATAGTTTCCTTAAAAAAAAAGTTTCTGTAATATTTGGCAGTTTTCATCATTGTATGAAAGCTTTTGTTAGAATCACAATTAAAAGTTGCTAATTTGATACTCATACCTTTTTATAACTAGTTTTTTAATATAATTTAATATCTATGCATCGTTTTTAAAATGGTCTGAGTATTTAAGATTATCTGAAAAGTCCATTTAAAGCTACATTTACCTACAGTTTCTTCAGTTCTCTCACAAGACAACTTGTATTACCTGCTAGCGCTAGCCTCGCGGTTTCAATCGCTTAGTGCCCGTTCCCATGGGAATACAGTGATAAAAAGTAGCCTATGTCACCCGTGGATAGTGTAGCTTTCCAACGGTGAAAGAATTATTGAAATCGGTCCAGTCCTTTCAGAGTCTATAAGGAACATACATACTTTCTCGTTTATATATATAGATTCCGGAGTATGGAGGATCTTATAAAGGATTAATTCGCTCAATTGAAGGTCAAAAAACCGCATCAAACACTATTACAACAACGAGTTTCATTTAATTTTACCCGACTGCCTCAGAAGGAAGGTAAAGTTTTTTTTTATTTTTCTCTTTTCCGCCATCTCAACGCCCATAAATAAATGTCAGCGATATTAATTACTACGTTGTCTTAATTTTAAGACGTACGCACCATTCATCTTCTAAGTCTTACTCTCGTGTGCCGTAATTATTCAAATTACCTTCTTATCAGGTCACAACAGTTTTCCAACATCCCCCTGAAATTTACACCTACATCATACTAAATTCAATTCTACTTTTAGTGCAGTAAGGTCGAAATTCCATCGGTGGGCAAAAACGATTTTTGTTTTGCAAATGTCTCCTTTATCAGTTTCGCTTTTGATATTTTAATTTTCAGTTTTGTTTTAATTAATCTTTGTTTTGGTAGTGTTATGGTTCGCTTTTGGTTGTACTGAGCGTTTAATTTCGTTTTGTTGTTTATTATTTGGCTGCCTGCGTGTGAGCCAAAAAAGTAAGCACAAGTTTTCCCCTTTTATAGATTATCCCATTCATTTGATAGTTTCTACATTTTGAAATAATTAGATACTGCGGAAATGAAAACCATGACAAAAAATTAAAGAGCATAAATCGTTTGCCTAAAAAAAATATCACACGTATTTCATTTGGTAGCGGTTTAAATATCACACGAGGTCAAACACGCAATTTGAAGCGCACGGAGTGTTTTTTGCGCCTCCTGTAAAGTTGCATTTTTGGACTTAGATCCCTTTTCACTAGGGCCACAGAAATGATATCTTATTTTAAACTTAGTAGACTTAAAAAAACGCAAAAAAACCCGAAAAAGCATTTCTCAAGGCTAGTTCTCCAGCTAGACGGTCTTTGAAACTATCCCACTAATCCTAAACCCCACTCGGACTTAAATTTGTATGTTAAATGCAAGTAGCCTCGACATCGTATCTTAGGCCATAAGTTACACCCCACTTACAACTATACGATATCGATCTAATCTAATGAGTGCATCGCCAGATAAAGTAAGCACAAATTCTATTTTATTTGAATGACAACCGTGTCAAAAAATTCAATTGTTTTTGTCGGCGCCATCTTGGATTTTCATTTCGAGCCCATTTTCATTTTTAGCGACCCCGGAACTCCTTGAAAATGCCACCCATGACGAAAAATTCGCCAATTTTCGTCGCCGCCATCTTGGATTTTCATTTCGAGCCAGTTTTTTCTTTTTTTTCTTTTCGGAATGGCATCTAAAATTTACAATAGGGTACCTGTGGACATTTTAAACACTAAGGAACTGCCACTCATCATCTTCCTAGCCTTTTCCCAACTATATTGGGGTCGGCTTCCAGTCTAACCGGATTCAGCTGAGTACCAGTGTTTTACATGGAGCGACTGCCTATCTGACCTCCACAACCCAGTAACTGGGTAACAGCGGTACCCCTTGGCTAGACTGGTGTCAGATCTCAAGCTTCTGACTACTCGTAACGACTGTCAGAGATCCTCAAATGACAGCCGGGACCAACGGCTTAACGTGCTTTCCGAGGCACGGAGGAAACTCGGTATGTTGAAATGGTCACCCATCCACGGCCCGACCTCGTCAAGCGTTGCTTAACCTTGAAGATCGACCCGTGCGGCCGTTCGACTAAGGAACTGCCACTATTCAAATATAAATTACGTAATTTTTTAATTGACAAAGCCTACTACACGATTTTCTTAAAACATAATTGGTATCTACTACAATCTGTCACCATGCACCTAATTCGTATTTTGTAAGATTTGCTTTATATGTGATATCTATGATTATTTTGCATGTTGACTTAATTATTGTATGCCTACTAGGCTGGACATAATGGAACTAAAATTTACCTAACATCTGTCTGTATAACCTATGCCCACAATAAAAGATTTGATTTGAATAATATCGCACCCCCGGTGCGACACTGTCACTTTTGCAAAAAATGCAAAAATGAGTTAAATATCTAAAAATGATCCTAAAGCACCCCTTTACTTGGTGCGATAACGTTACTTTTGTAGTACGCATAGTTTCCGAATGAGGGCGTGAGTGTCATTGCCGTTTTGGCGCGAATCACGCGTCGCTGGGAGCAACATCGTTTTATTGGTAAGTTGTGCGCGGTCCCCCCGCCAGTGCAAATGCGTCTTGGAGCTACACTGTTACTAAGGTAATTGTGACATAATATTTTTTTGATTCTGGAGCAATAGTGACACTTATGTAGAAATGTTAAGAAGTACAAAGTTTCTTATGTTTATTTTGAAGTTTTGACTTATTTTATTTCTTTCGTTAATAACAGTGGGTATTTATGATTTAAAATAAAACTTAGTAAACAATTTGTTCTTGTTTTCTTTTTAACTCATTGTGACATAACTACAGTTATAATTTTTCGTTAGAGCCACAACGTCACTTCTGAGGGGGTTGGAAGGCTTAAATAATGATATAGTATATTTTTTACAATATAAAGTGATTAATATTTATCCAAAAGTAAAGTTAAAAGTTGACGTTGTAGTATAAGCTGTTCATCTCATCTATATATTCTTATGTCATTGTTTTGTGAGGGTTCAAAGTTTTAAATGCTTCTCCTGAAAAACTACATTTTTGCATAAGTGACAGTGTCGCACCGGGGGTGCGATATATCATTAATTCTAAATTCTCAAGAAAACCCAAAAAAAAGCATTTTGCAGGCCTAGATATACAGGTAGATTGTCCATGCAAGTCCGAAAATCTCTTCCCCATGCAAACAAAGTCTGAAACCAAACACTTGGACCTTATAATCTCATTTGTATGTTAAATGCAAGTAGCCTCGACATCGTATCTTGGGCCATAAGTTACACCCCTTCGATATCGATCTAATCTATCGATGCACGTTTATCGATTCGTTCGAATCGATACAAACTTATCGATAGCGCATTTGTCACGAACACTCAGTGCGTCGGACAAATCTTGTTAAGGGGAAGTAGTTTGGTTAATTGTAATTTGTAGTTGATCTGGTTTGGGGATTAACTAGGCTTGCATGTTTATGTAGTGTAGCTATGTCCAATATATTAGAGATATTGTGGAATATCTTTGGTGTCTTATCTTCATCATTTCAGCCAAAACACGTTCAATGCTGGACACAGACCTTCCCCACTACACTTCGGTGTTATAAATTATTGAAGTATATAAGAAAACCGGCCAAGTGCGAGTCGGACTCGCGCACGAAGGGTTCCGTACCATTATCGCAAAAAAACGGCAAAAAAATCACGTTTGTTGTATGGGAGCCCTACTTAAATATTTATTTTATTCTGTTTTTAGTATTTTTTGTTATAGCGGCAACAGAAATACATCATCTGTGAAAATTTCAACTGTCTAGCTATCAAGGTTCTTGAGATACAGCCTGGTGACAGACGGACGGACGGATCGTGGAGTCTTAATAATAGGGTCCCGTTTTTACCCTTTGAGTATGGAACATTAAAAACATACTGATTCGTGAACCTATATTCGAAACTTCATAAATGAAGAGTCCGTACAATTTTCATAGTCTTCCCTGAAATTCCATTTTCTTGATTATTTCTAATTTCTGATTAAGTTTTGAGAAACACTGACCCAGTCGCAAGCGCAAAACAGCCACAGTAACAATATTTTTTCAAAAATATTCCATTAATAAAATATTTAAATGCCCATGCCTTCATAAGAGATTCCTCTTAAAATTGACACAATGAAAGAATCCCGAGATTTATTAAAAGACACCGCTCAGTGTAGATTCAATCGATCGCCCATTGTTTCAATTTATTCGATTTACCGAACGATATAATGCAATCTCTATAAGTATTTTAGAGCGTGGGAAAGTCCATCTTTCATTATTGTTTTTGAATAGAATAGCATCTATGTTTTAGATATTTTGCGATGATTTTTGCCTATACATTACTTGATCAAGATTATTCGAAGCAAACATTTACTTGTTCTGTATTTTACTTACCAAAAAGAAGGAGGTTCTATGTTCGACTTCATGTATGTTTTTTTTTTTGTGTATGTTCACCGATATCTCCGTCAATTGTAGACCGATTTTGAAAATTCTTTTTTTGTTTTAAAGAGTATGTTCCTAAATTGGTCCCGCTTTAATTTGGTGAAGATCTGATGAAGAACTTCGGAGATAAACAACAGAACTCTTCATTAAATAACGGCAATCTCTCGGGATTGCTGCAATCGTATGTCTGTTTATTATTTATACCATTTTATAACATAACACTCCGCCAGTACGCTCTAAAGGGAAAGCAGATGTGTATAGTTCACCTTGGTACACTCTCATTTCAGCGGTTTTGTTCAGTTTCATGATATTCGGGTTAACAATTCTGGCATTATAGGTATCTTACTAAACTACTTGCCTGTACAACTAAAAAGTGATAAATAAAAAACAACGGTAGTATTTTTGTACAGTAAAGGAACTTAATACTTGAGCTACACAACGTCAATTTCATTTATACGACTGACAAGATATTATATTTGTGATACTGATATAAATAGAAAAACAGTTCAGGCTGACACATTGATTTGCCCATCAATCAAGTTCCTTGACTTTTGTACTGTAGGTAACACAAAAGATCTTCTCAAATGCCAAAAAATGTGGTATATTTTATGACAGAACTTTTTAGGGTTCCGTACCCGTAAAAACGGGACTCTATTACTATATATATTACTATATATACACTAAGACTCCGCGGTCCGTCTGTCTGTCTGTCCGTCTGTCATCAGGCTGTATCTCATGATCCGCGATAGCTAGACAGTTAAACATTTCACAGATGATGTATTTCTATTGCCGCTATAACAACAATTTATACTAAAAACAGACCCATACAACAAACGTGATTTTTTTGCCGTTTTTTGCGAAAACGGTACGGAACAAATGCGAAAGTAACTCTATCTGTCTGTCTGTTACCTTACCGATCTAGATGAAATTTGGTATGGAGATAGTTTGAGACTCCTGGAAGGACATAGGAATGTTTTTATGCTTGATATTTTAAACGGCTAGTATTTTAAAAATTACCTAAATTATTCTTAAAATTACTTAAACTGTCATCTTTACGTACTCCTAGTTTTCAAGATACAATCAGTGTACATCTGTCAGCGCCGACATCTTGTAACAAACGTAACAAATTTCTGAGATAACTTCAAGTTAATTACTCAAAAAACAACGTTATCTTTTAGATCATCTCATAGTGCCCATGGTTTATAGTTTTGGTTTAGGGTGTGGTACAAGGCATAAGCGGGAGCGATTTTGTTGAATGGGCACTCGGGGAAAATAGTGGTTTTGCGTTGGCAAGTTGCATGATGCATTTGACGTCTATTGAGCTCTAAGATTTTGGGACGAATTTAGAATGCAAAACATAGTTATTGCAAAATTTATGCCTTTATTAAAAGATCGTTAACTTCACAAACTAGCCTCTAAATTGTATTTCTATTAGCTTAGAATTCGTACGAAAATACATAAAAGACTTTGTATGTGATGCTCCTAAGTTGCAAACCTGAATTCATTGTAGAAGTAACGTAGAAAGTATACCTGGGTAGATAATTTTATAGCCCCAGTACACAACCAATAATTCCTATTCCCGATATCATGATTTCGACACTGCAGATAAATTGCTGCGTGTATGTGCATACCCATCTCAAGTTATCGTTTACGACGGATTGCAAGGTAATACTATGCTTGAATGAAGAAATATTTTGTCATAGCTGTGGACATTTAAGTTCGTTTTGAGAGGAAAACAATCATTTTCGTTCAGTCTTTGAAAGCTTCACTTCTGAGTAAGATATAGGCTTGATGATGGTTGAGCTGAGTGGTGCCGATCCATGTGTCATGTTCGTGAACGGGCGCCATCAGTTGGGATTGGTCATAACTTAGCTGCCTCCGTCTGTTTTTAATTACCTATTTATTGTATTTTTAATTGTTTGTTTTACTCTAGACGCTTATACGTGCTCATTTTTTTACATCGTTCTCACATATATGTATTTCTCAAACAAGAATAATGTAACCAAATACTTGTAAAACACATTTTTTTTTTAAAGATTAAGTGTGGAGTTTCTGGTCCGTTCTTATCCATAACAAGCTACATTTCCGAATAGACGGTAGAATCAATTATTATTACATTTTTTTTTACCTTCTGTATTGCCACTAATGACCTAATTGAATAAAGAAATTTTGATTTGATTTGATACACGCCAAATACTCAATGCTAAATTCTCCCAAAATACACCCTTCCACTGGACTGTGACTAGTTCCCAGTTTTGGTTGATTTCCTCGCTCTGCTGACGCATATCTTCTTCAAATGTTCTCTTTATTGCGGTATACAAATTTTATCAAGAACATCTACTTATTTAGTTCGGTCTACGAAAACCTCATATTCTTCATCTTACAAAAAAAAACCTACAAAAACGTTTACCCTTGCACTGGACGCACCACACGCCGCGTCTGTCCGTCTGTCAGTGCTACGTTGACAGGTGTTAAATCGTACGCGGAGCGGCGCGTACGCATCGTAATTAGTTGAGTCATGGCTATTAAGTAATACCTGTTTTGCCTCTCAATGGGGTACGGAAATGTTGAGTTGCTTTTTGAACTAGATTTCTTAACGTTCTGTGAAAAATTGTGTCTGGAGTAAGTATTGTCTATGAAAAGTATCAAAAAGCAAAAGTATTGAAAGTAAGGCATGGCAATGCTGCCAATGTTTTGGGTACTGATCTCTTTGGAAGCAATGGGGACGAATTTTTGATAGCCAATTAGTTCTTCCCCACCACAGACATAAATCTAAATAGATAACGCAGGTTCCTCCACAAACTATTTAAAAACAAATTTACTGACCAATAAAAGAAAACATTTCCAATGCCTTGGACAACTTTTTCTTTAGGTACTACATTCTTTACAGCTCAATATGGCATACCTTAAAGTATTTTTTCTAGATTTCGGTGGATTTCCGGTGCCAATAATACTAAATGAAAAGCTCAGATTACGATCATTGATCGTAAATTTATTCCGTTTGTTGGCACGCGAAGTACATACAATCGCGTCATCTAGTTACATTTATATCTGTGTTCCCCACCTCATTTTTATCCTGCTTGTATATTAACGAGTCTTAGTTGTGTATTATTGCATGACCTCATGAACTTATCACAGTCCAATTTTTCTACCAAAACTTCACTTCTGCTTTTCATCGTCTCCTTCTATATCAGCGTTCACTGGAATCTCTTCATGTATATCCTCCAATTTGTTCTCCAGTTAATAAACCCCTTCAACACCGTTCCCTTAATTTACGATGAAACTGATATCCTCACGGCTCCATACATAAACAGCGCTAGATTTTCACCCGTCTAACGGCTTATACCAATAAAGCGTAGATCAAATGAGCATATCTGAACGCAGAGCATCCATTCACGCTGCCTCCCTATTAAATCAATGTCCACCGTATATGTATTACAGTACAGTCTGTCTGTCTGTCACGCAATACGAAGAAACATAGGCGCTGGGCGAGCCCCTGACTAGAACAGATGTTTTGACTTTATATTTCTGTTTTGTTGAAGAATTTCAAGAATTATTGCCGTGAAAGATTACGATACACTACCAAGTAAAATAATAAATAATTTTATGGACCAAAAGTCCATACAGAACTCTTACAAGATCTGATTTACGACTCTCAAACAGCCGTGTAATCCACTGAACCGATGATACACTACAATTTAAACAATAATATACCATCTTCTAAACCGTAGAACAAAAGGCGTGACCCAATATGAATAATCATAAAACCACATTAAGGAATTAGACGTTGCACGCCCAATAACTCTATCTTAAAATCTACAACGCGACCGATTGAAATAGTCATCAACAAACAAACAATATAGTACACCTGACAGACCAACACAACACAGCAGGTTAATGTAAGTTCACACGTGAACCTAAGGTGAGAGCGATCCACCGGCGGCAAGGCCGAGAAAACCGATCAATTTAAAATGAAACTTACCTTACACGTAATAAGGTCAACATTCCCACGGTCGATGTTTAAAACACAATTAAGAAAGTATCCAATAAGGCTCGGAATGTGTGGTTGGAATGTGGACTGTATTGGTAAGGTGGTAAGGTTGTGATTGTGTGGGTGGTTGTTCGCGAACCGGTTGGCTCGGTCGCGAACTTTTACCTATAAATTTGTGTCGGCTAGCCGGCATGCGGCGGGCGTGCTCCGTGTCTAGAAGCTCTCGTGTACGAGTCTTATGTTATAGGAAATTAGAGGGAATAAGCTGAAAATGTACGATGACATCCATCAAATTCATTTACCTTCGTTAGCTTCGGTACTTTTGAATATTCCGGTTACATTGTAAGACATCAAAACAAACTTGAAAGGCTTTGCACTTTATTTGGCTCAAAAATTCTATAAAACAGAAAATTCATAATTCGAATAAGTATTTTTCTTTTAAAACCGTACCATAAAATCATCAGTCAATTTTTAAATTCAGATTATTTTTTTACTTATTTTTTACTTTATATTAGGTCTATCCGAAAGATAACAGTGATCCAATTTTTTGCTGTACACAATATACATGAACAACATTCCAAAAAAAAAACTTGATGGGTGTCAAGGGACATCCGGATGGAACGAAGTTTTTTAAGTTAAGTTATATATATATATATATCAATATATTATATATATATATCATTTACGAAACGAAAAACATACAGAGACACAGAGAGAG
Organism: Orthosia cruda; assembly: GCA_964057195.1. Taxonomy (NCBI): domain Eukaryota; kingdom Metazoa; phylum Arthropoda; class Insecta; order Lepidoptera; family Noctuidae; genus Orthosia; species Orthosia cruda. Next base: position 43,504,649 of record OZ059828.1, on the reverse strand, counting down.
AGAGAGAGAGAGACAGACAGAGAAACACGCGCACGCCGCACGGCTTACAACTATAGCAAAAAGTGTCGTTACAACTTTTGGTCCTAATTTTTTCCGTCTAGCCCCCTTTCGCAACGCACGATAAGGAACTTCGTTCCAAAAGATTTCACCTAAAGTAGCCACTACAACCGCCTATTAAAACCCGCTCACACTCGCACCCCACCCCAAGACAAGGGCTGATGCATTTCACAACGAGTCAATTAAAGGCACCATCATTACTGGCAATCTGTTTTTACCAAGCACGGCTAAATGTTAATTAATACTGTTGCACTTTCATGCGGCAACGTTACAAAACGGGACATGTGTACGGTACGGTTTAATTAGATTTTGACATTTCCTAGGTTTTCCCATTACCTCATTTTGAGATGCAACAAAGTCAGGATCATAGGTAACTTGTTAGCAAGCGTGCGCCATTGACGACCATATTATTATCGCCTGTATTAATCGCGTTGTAGGTAGGCATATTCGTCAAATAACGACAACTTGGTCGGTCAAAGTTGAGTCCATCCAGAGCCATCAGTTTTCTGCTTCGGAGAACTCTCCCAAGAGCCACCGTAGAACCTTTCTTTACCTTGAAATGGGTAAAGTTTCAGAGCAAGTGACAAATTCATTTGTTTTAATTCATAACATCCTTGTTTTACGTCATCATCATCATCAACAATTTAGCCGAAAGACGTCCACTGTTGGCCTCCCCCAGATGTCGCCACATTGTCCAATCCCGTGCGTCTCGCATCCAGCGCATTCCCGCAACCTTAACCAGGTCATCGGTCCTCCAAGTCACTAGGTGATGAACGCGTTGGAAGGCCTCCCACTAGGTCCTAGTGGGACGCCTTCCAACGCGTTCGTCTTTCGGTTCGCGGTCGCCATTCCAGAACTTTTCGGCCCCATCGGCCATCCGTTCTGCAAGCAATGTGTCCTGCCCACTGTTCTTACGTACAGTCAGTAAAATATCTTGTATTTGCAGACTATTTAAGTTGACAGTTAATTTGCTTAACAATTCGTCTTCATAACTGTACCTGCCTATATCTAACCTTCAATATTACGATGTTTAGCATCATTAACAACTTTTCAACACACTTGCTCATAAAGTGGCTAGTTCACCGCAATTAGGCTCATAATGACAACTGTTATTAAACTGTGACTTTTTCATTACTATTATTCACAAGTGAGATAGAGTTTTTTTTTTTAATTTATTGGTTGAGTTGCTTTTTTCTTAAAAAAGTTTCGATACAAAAAAGATCGTGCTTAATAGTACAAATGCAACACATTTCATGCAACTTCGTATTTAAATAGATAATTTCAACTTGTACGTGTTTAATAAATAAAACTTTCACTTAAATATAACTTTTGTTTTTGTCTGTAATAAAAAAATCTTGAAATTCCCCATTTTGAACGTGGTTAAAACGCTATCCGCGAAAAGGCAAAAAAAAGAAACATCATTCTTTTTAGTCTATGGCCGATCGCCATTGTTAGATGCGCGCGCATAGGAAAACTGATTAATTTTGCCCGCCATTGCGAAAAAAAATTCACAGCTCGTTTTTACTGTTGGAAATGATTTTTTTGTATTATTTTCTTCACAAGTGTGTTGAAAAACGTCGTATGATACACGTGTGTATTGATGATTACCGTCCTCGGCTCTCTTAAGACCCTCGCCTGACGGCTCGGGTCTCAATGGCGCCTCAGCGGTAATCACCAACATTACACACTTGTACCATAATGTACTATTGTCTATACCCAACTGGTAAAGCTGGAAACAGATTTGTAACATCTTTCTCTACTAAATCCTTAATGTCTTATTATCCACCTGATTTTATTTATCATCTTTTGTGTCTTGTAACAAGACTGTTGTCAACTTTAAGTAGGTCAACTATAACCTGGCAGATGCCGTAAACCTGATCACAAGTAGACAGGTACGTAAACCATGACCTGATTTCGGTCACAGATTATTATAAGCAATAATTGTTCGATATTATGGGGCTATAAATAAAGCTGTAATTGGCAGAGTTTATTTTAGTATGGTTATGATAAATTATGATTTTGTGTATTCATGATTCAAGTAGAAAGAAACCGATATTGATCTATACTGTGATTTATAATTTCGTAGACTAGGTAAACTGACAGCTGCCAATGACCTTATTTTTTTTTAATGTTGCAAGCGCGGAGCATAGTGTTGTAGGTAAGGCTCAAGCATAAGTGTTTCATCGAATCAATGTGGCATGACTCCACAACTTAATTTTACTAATTGGTGTAAATAAATGTTTTATGAATATAAACGTAATATATTTAAACATAACAGTATTCATACACACAGTACATAAACTTTTATTGTTTTAAATATGAAATCAACAAAAAAATAAATGCGATCGATAATATTAAGTCCGACATAAGAGAGTAGTAACTAAATAAGGGACGCTAATTTTTTAACAAATGTATTTTTTTTGCCGTGAAATAATTCCATTTTCGATCAACTTCCGATCACTCAGGATAGTCAGGTTACGACACTATTTTTATGTAACGATAAAGTGACAACCCCCCAAATGTCAGTATAGACTACGAAATTAAAAATGTGGTTTTAGATGGTTCATCATCTGCTTACCCTTTTGAGATGACTTACATACACATGATATACCTGGCAAAACTTTTGTATAGGTACTTAGTAATTTATATTCCTAAATAAAAAAAAAAATAAAAAAAAAAATTTAGTTATGAAAATCTTTGGTACAATTAATTTATTTTGGACGAAACGCAAAATTTTATAAACCCACATTTTATCAATATTTTTCTGTTAGACATTTACTACATCATGTATTTGCTTTGTCATTCCAAAACTACAATTTATTATTAGTAAAGATTCAAACACTTTCGCAATAACGAAACACATTACATCGGCTACTTGATACGCTACTTAATCAACGCATTGCGAACACATGTGAAATACGGCCCTGCATCTTCATAACATATTCCTTGCACCTAACAGAAAGATTTAGTGCTAAAAGATGCACTAAATATCGTCCTGTCTGGAAAAAAACTGCGATGGATTTTTCTGAAAGAAACAACAACAACAAAAAAATGGTCTGCCTAGATTATGTATTTACAAGAAGTTAAAATTGAAAGAGGTTATGCAAATTATTTACTTCAATCCAGTATAGACTCCAGTGCATCAAGCTGGTATTTACCTTCTATATTTAGAGGGACAGTTTTATTTCATCATTACTTTTCCATAAAATGTTTGATCATTTGCCCGCCAAAATTTTAACTGTCAAAATATCATTGAACCTTCCATAGATTAAAAAATAAGTTTTATAAGCGGCGTGCACGTAAGGCTCAGATATTATGTTACACAGCTTACTTAATAATATTTTTAACACAATTTAAGAAAGAGCCCTTCAGACTTGCAGTGTGAACGCACTTAGCACTAAAAGCCTAATTCTTTATGCACCCTTACGGCTTTTTACCACCAGGCGCCGTTTTACTTTGTCCAAGTGTTCGAGTTATTTATGGCGAGGTTTTTGGATTATTCGCTAAGAGATTGTCAGGGAAAACTGTTGAGCTTTTTTTACTGACAAATTGAGAGTAAGGATGTATTCTCTAATGATGAAAAGCCGAGGTTATACTTTATGGATTTTTTTAGTAGTTTTATTGAAAGATTCGCAAAAAACTATTTCACACATTTTTGTGATTTAAATTATATTCGGAAAAAAGGTCCTACGACATAAAATATCGCAAAGCAGTGCGACAGTACAGGCAAAAAACGGAAAAGGAGATTGAATGAACTTCAAAACATAAATATATTATGCATGTTATTATCTAACATCAGTTTCTTAATAGCATTAGTTTATCAATAATATTAGTAGCTTAATAAAAAAAACAAGCCTAATTTAGTTATCAACCAAATAAAATTATAAAGTAAAAAAACAAACATTGTAAATTCAAGAACAATCCCATGAAATTAAAATCTCAAATTAATGAAGATGGCGTACGTTAAAGGCCTTTTTAGTTCGTATAATTATTGAAACCATTACTTTACACAATTTACATAAAACTGTTTAAAAACTTATTTATTTTTACATAAAATTAATACATTAATCACCACATTTACTTTATTAAGTTATCGTTTAAATTGAGATGAGATTAAGGCCCGTTGTCACCAACCAATTAAAACAGCTGGAGAACAAAATTGTCTAATTCGTGTTCAATGCGATAAAGGCCTCTCCAGACAGGAGCGACGAATGCGACAACGACGCGGCATCCTTTTTATAGCAATGGTATGATTTATCACACTTTTCTGTCGTGCCTATCTGCGGGAGCTTTCATGGATGCAGATAACATGTCATTTTTTCAGAGAAAATCTAAATAAAATCTAGTAAGTATCTTCATATCTACTCAGATTTGCGCCAAACTTGCTTAAAACCATCTATGACATCGTATTTCACGGATTCATAATTTAATTTGAATAGGCAATTGAATGTAATCTTGCAATTACCAGTTTGTATTTATTGCATCCTGAGCAAGATACTAAGAACGTACCTACTGTATGCAGTATTTTAGATAATAAGTAGGTGTGTTGACTGGTGGGTTGCTAAACTGCAGTTTATGTAGCTTTGATGATAAAATCTTAGATACTCACCTAGTTTTTATTTTTTCCACAAAAAACTGCCGTTGGATCTGAATTTATACATAAAGACTTCCACAGACTGGTGCGATGAGACAATGCGACGACGAATGCGAATTTAGGATGATAAGGACAGGAGAATGATAATTGCAATGCTTGTAAAAGGCTGCTAAGTCATAAGTACTAAAATAACATAACACCAATATTATACACTTAGTTTGCAATAAACATTTTGACTTTGACTTTGTCCGCGAGAGCCTTTAACATGATTGGTACCTCTGACTAAGCACGTTTTCCATTTTCAAAACAGTCCTTCATAATGGCTTATAGTATCCTGGACCTGTTGTTATGGCTCTTCAACGGCCTTGGACCAATATCTTTATGCTTCCTATCTCCACAGACTAAGAAAAAAGAGTATGCCACATACAAACGGCTTAAAAAAAAAGTATTCGCCATCTCGGGCCTGAGTCCACTAGCGCCATTGCTATTGACGCGAGGGCATTGATTTATACGCGCCAACCCCCGGAATGAATAAAGAACTAACGGCCCCGAGCGGCCATTTGTCTCTATCCTTTATGGTAAATGCGAGATTTAGGAGTTTTTATTTACTGGTAAGAAAACTCGCCAACAATGGACACAGTGGGAAAACAAAGAATCATGAAGTACTTAGGTATGATTACTTTTTGTCCGTAGATTATATTCGCAATGCAGTTCCGATTGTGTAGTAAACATAAAAAATACATTTAAAATGTCACACACGAAAAGAACTGCAGATTTTTATGAAACAAAAATGACAAATGGCGTTGGCAGATCGCCTATATTTCATCAAAAGAACATTTTTAAAACTGCAATACCGAAAAACATTAATAACTAAGTGAAAATATAATGTCCCCTCGCATTCCGCGACTCCCCCAAACTATATTCCGAAAAACAAGAGGAAACTATTTTCGTCGAACAAAAAAATGTTTCCGGCAGAAGATTTATAGGCCACCTTACTCACAGCATAGGCCCTCTTCGTATAAAACGCGTGAAATGAAGTGTTTCCCTCCCCCTTTGGTTTTTCTTCACTTTTTCCTTAGCCACAGATTTTTTATTGCTCAATTAATCCAATAAATTCGCGTTGATGTGCGTTTTGACTCGTGTAACAGGGCCTTTAAATTTTATTTCTTCTTTTTGGTTTGAAAATGGAACGCTGTTTATACAGATCATTAGCAGCTGTCACTTTTGAACATGGAATTAATTTTAGCGTTTCATTTGTTTTGATTTATTTAATAATGCGTAGCAACTACTGAATATTTTAGATTGTAGCAAATACCTCATTGGTTATTATAACGCGTAGATAGGTGTGACCAAAATGAACACATGCGACATCAATTTAAAGTATGTAGTTTTTATTAGTGATTTCAACTGCGTAATGCAGAATTCCCCCTCAAAAAAACATTGTAATACTACCCGGGGTGTGGGTATCAAACTTTCAAATATCATATGGTCAGTCAATAAAAAGGTCCACCAATGGACATTCGCGTCACGTTCGCCCTCACTTGTCGCTATGCCCATTGCTGAAATTGATATACGTCACTCGCCAATTTCTGATACACTTCAAATTACTCTTAACACAATGGAATAAAAGCCATCTTGGTAAAATTTGCACGCAAACACAAACTGGCCGCATAACCTATGCCCAAAATTGGCTGACCTCTCTAGCCCGATTTAAAATGAGTGAACATGGAAGATCCGGAACAGTGAGAAAGGTCTTATTGAAATGGTGTTCTTAAGCTTGACCGCGCACTTTCTTCAGGGCTCTGGACGCCTGGTACCAATTGCTTGAGAAATATTATTAGTATGCAGGTCTATGGACCGTCATGGATGATAAAATAAAAAAGTTGGAATTGAATTGTCTTTGTTTGGTCAGTGAGAAGGTGTATTTTACTTTTGCAGGACTTTTCTTCGAAAAATGAATTAAGTAGGCACTTTCCTATAGTTTTGGGACTATACTGGGGTTTAGCTACAGCCGTTTTACTCTATGCCTGCTTTCCGCAATAAAACTTATCAGAAGCTTTGCCAACGTTTAATAAACGCATTCACAATCAAAGTCCGTCGACTCAACCCGTTCGCTGCGACGATAAAAGTCGCAACGTTAACATTAACAGATTTCGTCCAAAGATAAACATTACGGACACGACGTAGGCGGCGCCGGGGGCGTCTCCTTGTGATATACGATACCCGACAACGATTGTATCGATTCAATTAATTAACATATCTATATGTAACATATTTGTATTACAAATAAGCGAATTAACTTTCTATATAATTTATATTCTGATAAAAAGATGTAACACGTTTTTTTTTTGTTCCCATAAACTCTAGTTCGATATTTAAAATAACTTTCCAATAAAATATTTTTAAAGAAATATAATTTCTGTCAAAATAAACATAGAAACAAAAATACTGCTTTTTTAATTTTCGATAAGCTCTATTAACATGGAAACGATTTTATTAAGTCTCTTTTGTAATAAATATAGGAATCAAAACTCACTTTATTGTCGATATAATTTCTAATTATTAATTCATATCGATTAATATTGCATATTTATTCAAGAGTATTGAATAAATTAGTCAGAAAAAGGTTTTTTTTAGGATATCGATATTAAAAACAATTTATTAAAAACCTGTTTATTTTTACTTTTTCCGTAAAATATTGTTTTATTTTTATATTACCTATTTACATTACCTTTTTCCTGTATGTTATTCACTATAGCCAATTTATGGTCAGTAAAAAAAAACCTTCTTATTTTGAAACCCTTTTCATGAATCTTTCTTACCACTTTACTACGCATAATGCGTGTCCTATTCGGAAAATATAACGCAGTGGCCAATCGGGTTTCAGAATGAAAACGTGAAAAATTACCAGAGTCACAGATTTTATTATCAGTCACGATATGTTTCACGGTCGCATTTCACGGTTGAAGTAAGATCGCCATGATAAGCGATGTTACTTAAAAGGTACTAATTGATTTTACACAGTGTGTTTAAATTTTTAGGTTATTAGAACAACTGTTGCTTGTGTATTAAAACAGCAGTTGAGGTTGCAAGTTTTAGAGTAGAGTTGTTGTTTTAGGCGATTTCAGCAGCTGCTAATCTTATTTTTATACAAATTTTGCCCCAACAAGTCGCTTGAATTGTGAAATTTTACGGAATAAAAGCCTATGGAATTCAGCGATAGCACATATAGTGATAGTGTAACGGCCAGTGAAATACATTTTCAGCGATGGTCTTTTGTCAAATTGCTTAATGTATTTATATTATAAAACTGTTTAATTACTGGACATTTTGGTGATGGGATTTTGAAAATTAATTTTATTCTGGTAACTAAATTTATTTTGTGGTTTGCGAATATGGCGAGATTTCAGATTTGACGTGAACCCATATACCTAATAATTGCAGCTTTGTGTAAAAAGATGACAAAAAACGAAATTCAAAAGCAATTTTCTTCTAAATCATCATTTTTAGAAGAATATTTCATTTGATTTTCGTATTAATATAATTATTTTTACTCAAAGCTGTATCATTCATACTAAAAACTGTTGTGTTTTTCATCCTTTGGTTTTGTTTTTGCATGCAGTTTTCATTTTTCAGTTTTTCTTTCTTGGCTTACTTTGCATGTAATTAGAATAAAGGCTCCCAAAGACAGGCACGATGCGACAACGATGTGACAAACACTTTTTATATAGAAATTGAACTACATATTTCTATTAAAATAAGTTGTCGTCTCATTGTCACACTGTCGCATTTTTGTCGCATTGTCACACCTGTCTGCGGGAGCCTTAAATGTGGTGACGGTTACTCTTGGTGGTGGTAAACTGTTAAATATCATGATAACACTAAACTAACCACATTTTCTTTCTGTTGAGCATTATATTCACCTAAAGTAACCAGCACACTGTAGCACTGTCGCATTGTCATACTGTCACTAACAAACCAGCATCGAAGCGAAGGGGTACAATCAACCAGCATCGCAACGGTAAGTTGAAAGCACTAACTTAGTATTACAGGGTTGATTAAAGCAAATCGTTGTATAGTTTGTTTTTTTTATTTTCTTGTACAATTTGGTAAACAAATTAACAAACCTGGCAGACTGAAATTTTCTCCCCGTTTCTGGAAAAAATATCGACGTCACAAATCAAACGCAAGCTTAGTGATGCTGTTGAAAATTAATCCAATCAATCACAGCAATTTGTTTTTTTGACAATTTGTCACATTAGTTTTGCAATACATTTTTATTGGGTTTAACTTCAATCTTATGTCATTCCTCAGAGCGTAAAGATTACGATTCGCTTCAATTAACGCCAGGCCTATTTTTAATGATTACGTCATTGTTAGATTAGTTGTAAGTGCAATCTGCAATACTGTTATGTAATTATGGTTTTTAGCAGCTCACAAGAAGGTGTCTTGCTTGTAGCAAAGCTTGTTCGATTTCTTTGTTTATTAGAGAATCAAGTTTTTCTTATAAACAGTAATTCTATTAGACTTTACAATAAAACTTTATTAACAGTTTTGCAAATTGCATGTATGATAAAAATGTAGTAACTATATTTTATGCTAGAATCTTTTTTATTTCTTTTTAGTTGCATTTTAATTTAGCACTATTCCTATACCTACAATAATACTTAATACGTTCCATTTATTTAAAATTCGAACTTAAAAATACTAACACATCTAACCCTATTTTGCGGCGGTGGGTCCAACCAACCCGGTGGGGAGACGCGGCTAATAAGTGAAACAGAGATTTATGAGTGCACAGATATGCAAATAGAAATTTGCGGTCCCCTGCCGATAAAAAGACGCCGGGCCCCGCGGGGCACTGTTTGTCCAAATGTCGGGGGATGACGGCCTTCTAATTATTTTGGATCGTATATCTATGAAGTGCGTAGCTTTTTAATGTTTGTTTAGTTTGAAAAGACTTTTCACGAATATTTTTAATTAATTATTTAATAAAAATCTTTTGAAGTTTTCTATAACCTAATTGCAACGATCCTTCTGGAAGTGCAGAATCACATCTCCTTAGATTTTAATACAAAAATGTCTACAATTTGACACTAAACAACAAAATCTCAAAAGAGGCACTTCACCTAGCCCTATCTCCGCCCATAACTTGACTCATAGATTATTTACTATTTAGTCTTACCACTAAACTCAGACTACAAGGTGTTAACTTGAAGCTATCTGACCAGCATATCAGCAATCCTTGTACTTAATGGTTTTTATCAAACACGGCCCTTCTGGGGAGGTTATCGTGTAATTCGTGAAACTTGTTAAGCCTAGATTCAGTTATCTCGCTCAACGCTCTTACTTTGTAAGGGGATTGCTAATTATTCACACCGGCGCGAAGGTGACGGCATGCCTAACAAGATTACGTTATTTCATTCGTTGCTGTTAATCTCGTTCCTGTTTTGAAGTACGGAAGTTTTAGTGTTAGATTAGATGTTTTGAAGTGTTTTGACGGTGTTTCTGTCTGGGGAAGTGAATTTTTAATTGGTGTTTGAGTTTGTACTTGCAGATAAGGAAAGATTTTTTTGGGTAGATATTATTTTTAAGTTTCTTTTATGGTGTAAAGATAAACTGACTACTAAATATTGTCGCAGCAAAAAATATACTTAATGATAAAATTGCAACGCAAAATTATTCGAGTGCTATATCTTGAATTGACAATACATCGACTCTCAATTGACAGTTATTTATCAATTAACACTTAACGCTACAAAAAACCAAAATCAATAAACCTATCTACTAATTTAATAAAAACAACCACCGCAATTTTAGTAAATCAAAGCGGATTCCGGCAAAGCAAACACCAAGAGTGCGGTAGACCATACGATGCATGTCGTGTGTCCACGTTTGAGCCTGTTTGCTCATTAGTGGCAGTGAAGGGAGCATCGGCCTGTCACCGGCTGTCACTCGGAGACTGTCACCTCTGCAGATGTATGAATACTTGATTGATATGTGGAATTAGATGGTTAGGTGTTTTAGGGTTGAAGATGTACTTCTTATATAGTTGATTTTACTAGTGGTAGACGCTTTGCGGCATTTAATGTAAGTTATGTATTCCAGTGTTAAAAACTGTAATTTAGGCTTTGCTAAGCTGGCATCATAAAAATTGTACAAAATAACGTAATGGTTCTTCCTTCGGTCTATCACCTGTCACTCGGGGATTGTCACCTCTGCGGATGTATGAATAGTTGATTGAGTGTTTTAGGATTGAAGATTTGGGTACTAGGTAGATAGTACTTATATTTTGGACTGTTAAATTGATATTTTTGTAGACATGAGAGATGAGATTGTAGAGATGGGCATGAGGGTTTTAGAAACTAACGTTGAAGCAGTTCGGTTTTAATTAAAAAAAATAGATTTCTTGATCAAGAATTGTGGTCTATAACTGCTTGGAGTTTCATTTCGTACTAACTTACAAAACTGGCATTAGAATTACCTGTCTCTTTGCAACAAAGAAGAGTTCTCTTTTCCGTTTAAACAAATTCGCTTTCACAAATCGTTACCCCGTCATCCGATGAACTTTCACAGCAGATGCAAATGTTGCCCCAACATAGGTATACATTACAGTCCGGTGTAAAACTCTAGGAACAAATAAATCCGGGATTGTGGACCCCTCGGCGACAGATTGTTAATACTGACCGTCGACGACCTAACGAGCTGTGACCGCCATGAATATGCAGCATCCGTGGACAAGGACGCATTAATTAAATTTGTCCACACCTAGCCGTGTGATGTAGTTAAAAATAAAAGTAAATAAAAAAAACCCCGACTGCTTAAAAAGCGAACTAAAAATACGTAAACAAGAAAAAAATTCATGCTGTGCAGTCGGAGGATACATCTGGATTTGGTCAGTCAGCTCGCGAATACGTATCCTCCGACTGCACAGCATGATTTTTTTCTTGTTTACGTCTTTTTAGTTCGCTTTTTAAGCAGCCGGGTCTTTTGAATTTACTTTTTTTATTTATAACTTTTTAGTTATTTTTTTTTAGATTTATGTACATTAATTAAAGATATAAGTATTTTAGATTTATGTACATTTAAAGATATAAGTATTTTATATTTATGAAATCATCTCTTAAAACCCTTTATTTTGATACCCCGCACGATGGGTTGGGACGAAAAAAAATTTCTTCCCTCACTATATGGAGCCCAAAACCCGCCATTTTTCTATTTTTCAATTTTAATGTAGCCAGTGACACTCGCAAGGTTAAGACAAATCAATTGAAGTAAGAATCATCAAAATCGGCCCACGCGTTTGGTCTCTAGAACGCCACATAGGAACAAACATACATTCATACATATAATGGTAAACACATTACGTCGGGTAAAAAACGGATTTTTGATAAAAAAATGTAATCGAGAGGAGTTAAAAATTGAATAACAGAAATGTCAGTTTGAGAGTCCTTACAATCACTGGTTTAACTTAAAAATTGGAAAATGGTTACACATTAAGAAAAGCAAATCCAAAAGTCACAAATACTTCAGCAGATATTTTCTTAATTTTCATCTGCTTATTCTGTCTTTTAAACAGCTAAGGTGTAGCGCAAGGCTCAAGTGGTAATCTAAAAGTAGTTAATTTTAGAAAGTTACGGTAAGGCAACGATAATTTCCATCAAGGTATCTCGGTAATCATAATAAATATATATATTAAAGTTTCCAAGATTCCTTAATGCGCACAAATAATGGTGTCTTATCGAGATAATATTATTGCCATTACTGATAGATAAAACGCGTTGTTTTTAATCTAAGCTCATAAAAGTATCCAGTTTTATATCGTCAATTTCATTTTCTCTTTTAGAATATATCGTGGATATATCGAAGTTAGAATGTGTCACAATAATAAACAGTAGTGGCAGACGTAGGCGGTGCTCTTTGTCCGAGCAAAAACATAATAAAGCTTGCGCGCGCGCAATTCCAGTGGCGGCGCCGCCAGCGACATCTGTCGGTACCCGCAATTATGGCGGATTTATAAGTTAATCGCGCGTTTGACGCGTGGGATTAATACCTTGTGAAAATAATCACATGCTTTTTTGTCTCGAGTGTAATCAACAGTAAGTGGGAAGTAGTAATTTTTATTTTTTCGCGGTCGTTTTGACGCGTGCCCTGCAGCGTAGGGTTACTTGATCACTGGTTGCGTAGTTTTTTGTTGTGGTTATAAGTTACATTTCCCCTACCGAATTCGATGTTTAATAGTACAGTTCGCAATATTCAATTTTACACTTAATAATGGTTATCTGAAATGCTTTTGAAAAGTTTTTTGATCAATGATTAGTGGTCAGAGAGTAGGGGTGTCAACTCGACGTGTCGCGCCTCAAGTGACGTGTGTGCAGATATGATTATCCTCGCCAGAGGGGTGGTGGATAAAAAACTGCATACGTGCATGCGTAGGTCGTGGATAAATCTGATGAAATTACTCACGAATATTTGACATTCACAAAATACTTTTTTAGGGTTTGTTACTAAGACTCCACTGTTCGTCTGTCAGTCTGTCACCAGGCTGTATCTCATGAACCGTGATAGCTAGACAGTTGATTTTTTACAGATGATCTATTTCTGTCGCCGCTATATCAAAACGTACAGAATAAAATAAATATTTACAGTTTTTTGCAATAATGGTACGGAAACCTTCGTGCGCGAGTCCGACTCGCTCTTGGCTAGCTTTTATTTGTAAAATTTTTACGTATATTTCGACTAGTTTTGATAATTATTTTACAAAAGCATTTGAAATCTATAATAGAATAAGCAACTCAAATTAACATCGTATTTAAAAAAAAAACAAGTTGCATTTTTTTTTCTTTACATTTTTGGCAACTCTATCTGATCTTCAAAAAAAAAAATGAAGATAAATCTCGTTTGGTTTCAAAAACAAATTGCAATTTCCAAAATAAAAAGTAAGTTATCTTTTTTTCAAACAATCATCAGATTTATCCCACTTGTAACACTCATGTGTCAACCCACCGGATTGTAGAAGCAAAAGTCGCGGTTGATACGAGATTGCGTACGACCGCGGGTCGTTTAGACCGAGGGTCGCACCCTGCGTGTTAGGGTTACAAGTTTTGTGGCTTGTCACACTTTAGGCATTCGGGTTATCCTATTGAGGAGGTTTATGGCTGTTTAAGGGTTAACAGAGATGTTTTACCGAGTGCGTTTTGGAGAACAAGAGACGTCAATTTATTAAGGCGTTATATACGTCCCAATGTTAACGCAGTACTGGCCGTGCGCCCGCTCGATGCCAATATATCAATATTGAACCGCCTTTTGAACAGTTTTGTTTGCAAAATATTATTTGATTTACATATGCTATGTTGGTTATGAAGAAATTCCAGCCATCAATTTTTCTGTGTAAAAATATTTTCCAATAGGAGTAGGAGTTTCCAAAAGTTGCGAAAAAATATCGTGTTGTAACAATTATTGTTTTAAAGCAAAACTATTAGTTACACGAAAAAACCTTGTGTTCAAAATTATGTATATGAATCAATACTAAATATATATTTTATTCAAATCTTTTAACATAGCCATTACTTTCGCTTTAAAAATATAATTAACAACACGTTATTTTTTACGCAACTTTTGGAAACTCCTCCAAGCGCCATAAGGCGATATATACGCCCCAATGTCTATATACTACCATTGCAAAAAAAAAATAACAAATAGAATTGCCCAAAAATCTCATTAAAAGTATTATCAGTGTAATATCGAGTCGTGATTTCCGTTGTCGTCGAACTTCTTCTTTTGTGCTGTTTAATTGTGGCTACACACGGCGAATTAACCAAATGAGGGCGCTACATTGCTGTGCTGGTGCCTTAGTACAATCGCAGGGACCATGCTTAGCAGAAATTGGAAATATTTACCCGTATTTGGGACGTCAGAATGGTTTTCTGTGACTGAGATTTGGTTTTATAGTCTGGTTGCCTTTCTTTTGGTTGAATAGAGGCTAGTTTATGGTTATAATGCATTATTTTTTTAATAAAAAGTTTCGGTACTCTCCTCATTAGTTTTTATTATTTATAATCTTACGAATAAGGAAATTAAAAATATTATAACACTATAAAATATGACCCCAGTTCATTAAAACCAAAAATAAAATAAAAATGCACGAGTAAAAATATCATATAGGTACTATTTTATTGACGAAAACGAAACATGATCTCACCTGACACTAAATCACCTTAGAAACCCATAATTAGTACTAAAAAGTAATGCGTTTGCCCACACAGGGGCTTATCCGAAGCCCATCTCGGTGGAACTGTACAATTAAACAAAAGGACTCTCGTGATCGGCGCAAGCGCTCACGAAGCCGCCATTAGTGCCGTGGGCGTAATTAAAAGAGTTACAATACAGTACTGGGCGAATTAAAAACAATTAACTGGGACCCGAATTGAGCACAATGGTCGTCCTGTGCACGACTTACACAGAATGCTGGCCGTCCGGCGGGCGAACATGGCCCGGGCCGTGTTCCCGCGTGAAATGCGATGCGACCCGTCCGATGCGGAAGACGCGTTTGTTTGGCGAAATTAATTTTGTAATTAGTGAGCTTTTTGACGCGCACATCGGTAGAGTTAATTTTATGATTTTTGTGTCGCGGATTTATTCGACGTTTCGTTGAAGTCTTTATTGTGAAAGGTCGAATGGGTTGATCGAAAAAATACAACCGACTTCCAAAAAAACACTACATAGTAAAAAAAATACTTCAATTTCGCAAGTCGGTGTTCCTGTTTTCGTTTCTTCGTTTTTTGACACCGGCTGCCGAAATTTAAGTTATTTTTCACTTTGTAGTGTTTTTATTTGGAAGTCGGTTGTATTTTTTTTGTAAAAACGTTTTTCACTTCTTAGTTGTGGTACATAATGTCCATTATGTCACACAGTTCTATAGGATAGGTATCTATAATGGCCAAAATTTTGCCAGAATAGATTAACCCAATGGAATGAGAGTATACCAGGGTGAACTGTTCACACTTGCGTACCCCTTTAGAGCGTACCAGTGTGATTTTATGTTATGAAATGGTGTAAACAATAAACAGAAATGCGATTGCAGTTATCCCGAATGATATGCCGCCATTTATTGAAGAGTTCTGATTTATATCACCGAAGTTCTTCATCAAACCTTGATGAAATTTAATTTCAAAAATTGCTTTCAAATAAAAAAAGAATCGTCAAAATCACCCAGTAAAAAGTTCTGAGATAACACACATAAAAAAAATATAGTCGAATTGTTAACCTCCTCCTTTTTGGGCAGTCTGTTAAAAAATATTTTATTTTAGTTGAAAATCGACTTACAATTTCAGCAAACTATTCTTCGCCTTGTACAGTCAAGCCCATTTGAGTATCACGGAAATCAATCATGTGACGTGAATAAAAAGCCCGACTGTGCTAATCGAGCCGTCAAATTGGGTTTTCAACGTTTAAGCTTATTCTGCGAAAGTGCTGAATCGCACTGACACCCCACGCCAGCACCACAGGGCGAGGGTGTGACGTCACTGGCATTTTTCTCTTTTTTCACGGTACTGCGATTCTATTACCGCCTCTTAATCTACGAGCCCGCATTGGTCTACTGACGGCGTTATATTTAGTCACGCTTGACATTTTTATTAATTTTCAAAATTCGAACTCTGATACGGTTGGTTTTTATTTTTTTATTAAATTAAGTGGCAACTCTAATGAGGGCTGTGGCCAGTGTCGTATTTCGATGTATAGAATTCGTTTTTTGAGGGTGCCTGAGGGCAACTCTTATTGTTAATGTCCCTCGTTTTTAAATTATCGGTTATCAGTTCTGTATCGTTTTACAGCTGGTAGTGGGTTCTTTGTTGTAGAACATGGTGTTTTATTTGTAGGGCATAAAAACTTTAACTCGCGTGCCATATTGAGTAAAATTTAACTACAGAAAGAAAGAAAAAAATATTATTTGTGACCCGCACAGGAGAAATAAACAAAATACCACAAATTACTGGCCTATCGAGATTTTTTTTTAAATCTATCTACCTACACTTTTCTGATGTAATCTTCATCAACTTTTACAAAAAAAACCTTTAGCCTTACCTTTTTTGATTGTATTTCTCATTAATTGTATTCACAAACAAATACATCATAACATCTCTTCTAAGCTAGATAGACTGCGACGGTCAAAAAAGCGAACAAAACCGTCTCAATAGTCTGGCGAAAAAATCGTGCACTACATGCATCGTGTAGTACGACAATGCGACTTTTTGTCGGTCCATCCGTGGCTTTTTGAACTGGAATTTTTTCACTCCATTCGGTCGAGCGTCGACGGGCTGGAGAGCTTTATTTCACCCCGCCAGCGAGTAGGGTTGATAGGATTTTGTTTTTTTTATTTGTTCGGAGAAAGATACGGTGCTAATTTTTGTATGATCTGGCATTGGTAGGTTGCATTCGAATTAGATTTGTGTTTCAATAAGTTGGTTAATCAATTTTATGTTTTAAATAATTTCTTTGAGCTTTAGCAATAAATCCACGACTCTTCACAAGATTTTCCTTGAATTACTAGCCTATCATGCTCCATTGATATTCTCAACAGCAATCCAAAGCTTGCCATATATTTAAAATCTTTATACCTATCCCTATATTTACAACGAATATAATATGATACATACCAGTATAGTACGTTTTTTTTTAATTTAAGTTTGACTGTACTAAATTATAATATTTGTGTATATAATTATGTTTTCTGATCTGAATAAGCAATAAGTACTTAGTTAGAATTTGGAAAAACACACATAGGTAAAAAAATCATTGGCAACCCTGATCGTGCATTAGTTTCCAACTCGGACAGTAGCCGTCCTCCCGTTCCGTGTAGTACAGTTGCGTCCAGCTACACGCTTGGTGTGGCCAGTGTCACAAATGAATCTGTACGCCACTGTACACTATTCAAATATCACCTGTATAAGCTGCCAGCAATAAATTACACAATGAAAATGCGTGTAAAAAAAATACACTGAAGCTTTGACAGGTTTTCAATAATCATTCATTCATTTCGCTCTAACCTTCAATCCAATTTCAAAATGGCGCTCATTAAATTTCATTAATACCTTTAATACTGACGTTCGTAACT
This sequence comes from Orthosia cruda, assembly GCA_964057195.1. Classification (NCBI taxonomy): domain Eukaryota; kingdom Metazoa; phylum Arthropoda; class Insecta; order Lepidoptera; family Noctuidae; genus Orthosia; species Orthosia cruda. The sequence goes on along the minus strand of OZ059828.1, from coordinate 43,486,884 downwards.
AGACCGAACGCAATCGATTGTAAACCACCATTCACGCACGTAATCAGTACAAGTTACATCATAAAAAAGACAATCCACTTGTTAATTTCATTAAAAACACAATAGATAATGCCCAATGAGCAATAATCGCGTTTTATCTTTAAATTGAGCAACAATTATGTCGTTACGAGATAATCTTCGATCTCAAACAATAGCTACAACATTTTTGTTGGTAAATTAGAAGCTTAGTGCCACAATAGACGGTTCAAAAGTATCGATAAAGATCGATTCGAAGCACGTGTTACGCGTTTTAGACAATACGTTAAGCTGAGCACTTTCGATCCGAGCGAAGTGACTTTGTCAAGAGGTATCGTCGGTGTCAAGTGCGTACTGATCTTCGTCGATCGCCACTACAACGCTTGTAGTACGTGATTAAAACCGTAAAATGTCAAAGTGCAAAGATCGGCCCTTTGTTGCGCTCCCATCAGTCAGTGCTTCCCGTACTGATGTGTTCATTCATCAAAAAATTGCTCGCGGCAAGTAATATACGTGCGTATTTTATAGGGGTTTAATGGAAACTTATGGGTTCTTATGATGGGGAAAGATTTATGTTTTAATACCAAGAACAATATCTATGTTGATTTACCCTTCGGAAGATATCGTTGTTTGAATATACAAACGGACGAATATGGTGACCAGTGATGATAGTTGTTTAATGAACGTTGCACTTATGCAAACGCACAACGCAACTTTGCAATCACAATTTTGTGTATTTTTGCAGTCCTTGACGTATATATGGACTTTCATAGTTTGGTTTAAAAGCACAATTTCAACCACACAATCTAGCCTGTCAGCAAACGAGAGTTTCCAAACAGCTATTCATTACAGGCTAATAAATTCTGGCTTTTAATGCTTTTATTCTGATTCGCGCCACATATCATAATCGGTGGCTCGCCCCGAACACGAGTGTGTGTCAATCTTTCGTTTTTCCACCACGAGCGCGCGGTCAGACCTCTTTGTTATTCAAATTAAACACGCCCAGCTGGACAGACGCGCACGGGGGAATAATTAACTTATGTATTTTAAAAATACCTTTTTACGTCATAAATGGATACATTTTAGCTTAAAAACCGTGAATCAAAGAGACTTTAATGTATTCCGGTGGGTGTGTAAATATTTTCAGTATTAATCACCGCTTCGATAATTCATATCGGACATCAAATTCTTCATGCCGTGAGCCACGCACGAAGCAACGGCATAAAACAAGTTTTCTATATGTCGTGTGATTTAAGTTTACTTTAAATTTAATCTCAGTACTAAAACTAGGATCCAGCCTAACAGGTGATTTACTCCATCGTTAGTGAAGGCTAATTCTTCCGCGTTCTCGCGTATCTGCGTTGTTTCTATCTCGCTCTGGCGATGCGGGGCAGGTTTACGACGTCATTAATGTTATCACAACGATGCGATGGAACGCCGCACCGCGACCGCGCGCCGCTGCAAGCTCACGGCGGCGGCGTACGGAACTTGCGTAAGTTGGCGACGCGACTATGAAATAATGTTAGAGCCTAGCAAACGAAAGTAGACACTTGAATTATTTGCAAACTTTTTATATGACAATGCTACACTAATGACAACTTGATTTGTTAAGGTCTTGATAATAGCATTCAATAAGTGAAAAATGAATAAAACAAAATTAAAAGTGGATTACCAGCGGTATTGTTTCGCATGATGTCTAAATATCAAGAAAAACAACAGGAGAAAGACGCCGAATTCAAACATAAACAATATTGTTTACGTGTGGTGTGAAAAATTCAAAATTATTATAGAATTCTGTTTTTTTTTAAATTCAGATTGATAATAGCTAAAGTATTACCTACCTAAAGTACCTAGAGTACCTAATAGAAGTATTATAGTAGTTTGTAGTAGTATTTTTATTCAGTATAAGTAAAATAAATAATTCTTAAGTATCAAATTAGGTTATTCCAGGTATTTCATACTAACTAGTATAGTATTAGGGTTGCTATGCTGATATTTTTTAAATTTGCCGCGCTTTTTCCAGTCTCTACTTTCGTTTGCCAGACTCTATGATACTTATTTCGGATTTCTTGTACATTGCTGCATTTTTTCTTGTTACAAAATTTACGTTATTGGAATCGCTGCAATGGTACCTGCAGCGAAATTTAATCCGTGTTTCGTTTATTGGTCCTACAGTACAAGACGTAGGGCTGTGACACGGCTGGTTTTAAAGTTTATGCGAAAACGATAGCTCGCTTTATAGTCTTAGTGTAGTGTTGTTTGATTATACGTCATTTGTATTCGTTCCGTATCATTAAAGATAAAAGTTGTACGTTTTAATATAATGAAAAGCGTTATTAAACAGAAATATGTGATTTGATGTTCATTTTCAAATTGATTGGAGCTATTTGAATGTATATGAGGTGTTTACAACTTCCTTTTTAGTGGAGTATAAAAGAAAAAAGGTTTTATATTGAGTGCCATAAAATGGGAAGTGGGTTATTCTAAATACGATGATTATCGTTATGGGGGTAATAAACTTTCTATAGGAAAACGCTGTCGCAAAATAGTAGATACTGCGATGTTAAATATTTTTTATTATTTGATCGTATTATCGTCAAACTAACTATGAATAATTAACAAATTACAAACGAAATAGCGGAACCCATTGCAATTTTTCAAAATCCTAATAATATATTACAAAAAACCGGCTAAGTGCGAGTTGGACTCGCGCACCGAGGGTTCCGTACAAACCTCAGCTTAAAGGTATTATAGACCTGAGTATTTGATATGAATTTCAATTTAATACCTCTACGCGTTCATGAGGAAAGGGGTAGTAAGTTTAAAATTATTAAAAAAAAAAAATATTATATGATTTAACTAAAATTTACGGTTTTCGCAATTTTTCCTCTATCTTTGCTATAAGACGTTGCTTCGTACCAAATTTCAAGATTCTAGTTTCACGGGAAGTACCCTGTAGGTTTTGATTCCCCTGCGAGTGTCGAGAATTTGCGGCATAAACGGCTGTATCTTTTGATTGCGTTGGCTTCGAAGTTTGATTTATTCACAGCTTTAAGGGACAGTAGACCTGAGTATTTGATTTAAATTCATCAATCAGCTTGATACCTCCACGCGTTCCTGAGAAAAAGGGTCTTGACAGACAGACAGACGGACGGACGGACGGACGGACAACAAAGTGATCCTATAAGGGTTCCTTGCGAGGTACGGAACCCTAAAATTATGAAAAAACATAATTTGTCATACATAATCTATGGTCTATAAATATTTGACAACCGTTTCTATAATTGACTATAACTTCTGTATGGTAACCTAAAAATACCAATATTGTAATCAACATAAAAATCAAATCAATCAGATCCAATCAACGAATACTGATTAACCTCTCATCTGTTTTATAAACAACATAATTAATTATTTAAATAAAATGGTCTCACTAATTAATGCCCAATCAATAAAAACCGAATATTATTAACTTATTGAATTTTCACCCGACTGCGACAGAGCTGAAAGGTTGACTAATGTGTTTGACAGTTCGTGTGTGTATGTATATGTAAGAATGTTTTCTCCGAGATAGCATCTAATCTTTGGATCAACGGACAAATAAGGCATCTCTCGATTTATCGTGCGTGTTCTTTATTTTTTCAATTACGAATATAAATCCTACTTCCTACTATTTATATTATAATTTTATAATAATATTATAAATGCGAATGTTTGGATGGATGGATGTTTGTTACTCAATCACGCCAGAACGGCTGGAAGGATCTGGATGAAATTATGCACAGTGAGTGATAGATTATAGTCTGCACATAGGATTGGTATTTTGTTTTGCTCCCTTGGGCTAAGAAAACACTTTTCACGCGTGCGAAGCCGCTTTTTACCAATACCTCTTTGATACATCAGAATCTATTTGCCAACTAAGGATTTAATTTTCTCTACAGTACCTTTTTGCAAGCAACACTAGCAAGTGCGATTAGGTTCGCGCCAACTTCAATATCCAAAAGAAAACGCGTCGAACTAAGGCTCCATACACACTGACCGCATTCCGTCTTGCGCGGTGTCAGCGTTCCATTATGCGGGACGAACTCGGGACCTCGCTATCTATGACGTGACACTAGCCAGTGTTGTGCGCGACTCCCTGACCCACTTGCCAACTGTATTGTTCTTTTGTCAGTCAAATGACTGTTCAGGAGGATGTGCTTTGTAATGTGACGTCGCGTGTGACCTGGCAGGTCACTTCTTGCCCTTTTAGAGAATAGGTAGGGAAATGGAATGAATTTTGATGTGAAAATGGGTTGGAAAATTTAACTAAAGGTGTGAAGAAAGCAATTCCATTCCATATGTGAGAGAATTATGTTCCAGAAGCGCATTAAACAAGACCGTAAACTTACACCAGCTCTTTGCTCCTTTGCAGTTAAAATGCATGGAAATAAACATAAAAACAGTTAAGCAAATATGTTACTTGTTAGTCGTTACGCAGTTAACTTTACAGGCTAGAACTTGAATTTCCACCAAAATTATAAAGTACCGTTACAATATGACTCTATTAAAAAGACAGTTCCACGATAACTGCGACGCATTCTCTGCATATACATCTTAAAATTATGTAGGTATGTCATTCAAGATGCCGTTACAAATGTCATTATGTTTAAAGAATTCACATAAAAGCCGAAAAATATTCTTCAACAATTTCTGTAATTTCTTCATCGGACAATATTATTTTTTGCTTGGTAAGTGGTAATATTGTGTAGGTACAGTAAAGGTCGGTACAGTAGCGAGTACTTTTGTGACGTCGTAAAGTGTGGTTGGTACCACGGCGCGTCGGTAGCGCCACCCGCCGCGTAGTTTATGTAACGCGATCGTGCGATATCGCGCCAATGTTATGTGCACGCACCTTTATGGTATTATGTTACGTGCCTTAGAAGTTATATGCGATTTACCGTAAAATATTCTTAATCCGTATTAGGTAAATCTAATTTGCAGATTTAATTTACAGTATTGAGGTGTATGCTCGTTTATGACGTAGCCGCATAAAATATTATACAATCCCGCGCCTAAAATCACAGATTACTGAATAGTTACTACCTAAAATGGTAAGCGATCGCTGACCATGGACAATAAATGCCTTATTAGTATTATTTATGGAATGCTTACATATCAATTTTCCGAAGACGGTTCTAGCTTCCAAGATTAAACGGTTTTTGTCTGCTTAATACCTATCAACTTTAATTTGATGACTTTTTTATTGTGATTTGATCTCGCTTTAAATATTATTGTGTGAAATAGGAGAAAAAGTATCCGAGTTATAGCTTTTTTGCTCTATCATTTAAGTTGAGCGCCGAGAGCGATTAGTAATTTGATTGGAATAATCTTCTTTCGATTTATCTAATCGGATAAGCTTGATCTGTTTGCTTGATTTTAAAATTCAATAGAAGTTGAAGTTCAATCAATAAAAAAAAAGTTTTGCTATATCTTACGTGGGCATAAAATCCAGGTAAAATGCAACTACAAATTATTATTTTTGTCATATCCACAATACAAATGCCAATATTAAAAGCACGTGGCAACATTACGAGATTGTCAGACAACACCCCCGCAGGGATTCGTTGTTAAAAATACCATTGTAATATCAACAAAACCCTATTTACAAATACTCCGCTAACGCCCACTCAAAAGGTGTTTATTTAAAATTTTATTACACAATGCTAAAATGTCACATTTTTTCACTTTTCGCGCCATTTGATGCCGTTTGACATCACCAACTTTATAATACACTCCTCGAATCGTTTGCCAAATAAATAACATCCTTCCTCCTTCGTTTTAAGAATGACAGAGTTCGATTTTCAATTTTTCTAACGGTAAATTTAACGTTGTTCGATAAGGCTGGCCGTCTCTTTTTTTCTTCTTTCGGACACGTGTCTTTGGTTCCTATGGACGTCCAATTTGTGTCTATTGATCCATTGTTAAGAATCTTTTGAATTTAATACATTTTAATGTTATTAACTGTCATAAAAGTTGGATGTATTTTTTCTTTTATTCATTGAATCATTCTGCCGACGTCTATGTGCTAAATGTCCGATGTAACAAATGAATATTACTTAGCAGTAATTGCGTTTTTGGATCGCTTACGGGTTTTCTTCCGTTAGATTGGCTACTGCTTAAAATTTAAATAAAATAAAGCTCTAAAACTATTTCCAAACTGTCTGACTGTGTCTGTGCTAAAAGTTTCTTACGCTTAGTTTATTCTTTCTTTCTTAGTTTTTTCTTTTTGACAGATCGTCAAAGAAAACGTGGCAACCCTTTTTGAACTTACATATTGCCTACATTGACGAGCTGAATAATCTTGTATCAAATGCTATTTAATTATTTTTTTCGTAGACAATTTCCATTTTCAAATAACTCATCGAACACAAGTCGCAATTTCCCAACATACTTACAGTAACAACACATTATAAACACAAATAAACATCTCTTAGTAGATAAGAAGAAGGGTGTTATTCTCGAGATCCCAATCTCGGTGACAAACACCACGGGCCTATTGTGGTAGCTAAATTTGCTTCGCTATTTCCGATCTACTTACAAGATTATTTTATTATTGTAAAACCGTTCGAGATTGTATCGGGTGGAGCGTGCCCTAAAATGTAGAATTGGATGTCTTAAATGGGTTATGTTGCGTAGCTAAGCTAGCTGGTTGATTTTATAATGTCTGTCTGTCTTGGTTATTCCACGTCCTAAATAAAAATCAAGTTAAAACAGACATCATGATTGAAAAAGAATCTACTTACTTAATAAAATTTTCCAAAAAAATTCGAAAGCACATTGCATTTTAAGGCACAACATAAAGGCGGTATATAGAACGCATTACGGCCCTTAAAAATGTATATTTAAGTCCGATCTTGAAGTACCTGAACATGGGACACTTATAGTAAGTAGGTCAGCTGGACAAATCCAAATCATGAATGCTGATTCAAAAGAGGATCAAATCTCACCGAAACCCGATAGCTAAGTTTGGATTCACCAACCAAGATGCAATTGTTCACCTAATTCTTGAAGCATCTCTCTGTTCGTACCGCATTGGCATTCTTCGGCCATAGTCTCTCATTCTTCGGTTATACTCGGAAATTCTTCGTCCATCCTCGGACGCTGAACAAACATCTGCTTTCCGCCTACAGTTTGCAGTTACGCCTCCTTGCATCAAAAGATTATAGATTTGTATAGACGGCTGTTTGCTCTTTCATTTTGTGGGCTTTTTATTACGTTGATGGTCTGTTAGTATTATTGTTATAAAGTTAACACCTTTGTTGGAATTTAAACGGATTATAAAGTTTATTTCGTTTGAAGATCGGATTATCTGTAGGCTTATCTATTTTGTATTGGTAAAGTAAATATCAAATGTTTGAAATTCTTGAGAGTAGAGTCTTTAAAGTAACCGAGCGTACAGTACAATTAGTAACGGCCAATAAAAGAATCATTCAACGGCCAATTACAATCACTATAAACTTCCAAATGATAAAAAATACTCCAATCACATAGAGAATAAACCAAAAAGAAAACACAACACAAATTAAATACAATCAGCGGAGCGATGAAAGTTAAAAGCCATTGATATAAAAAGCGTGTCACTATAAACACCCGCATAACCCGTAAATCGACTAATGAGAGACGATTATTTTATTTTCATAAACGATACACTGGCCGTCGATGCGGGCCATCGATTTAATTCTCGATTATCACCCTTTAGTCGAGTATTTAATGAGAGTCAATGAGATTCGTCACACTGAAATCTGGAGGGCAATCGGTTTGTAGAATTACGATTTATTTATATTCTAGTTGATAACGCTGTAAGTGATTCTGACAACGGAGAACTTTCAAGAATTGAACGAAGAGAAAAATACCATTCATATCAAGTATGAACTGTTAAAGTTAAATTAAAAGATACAAACAATATAGCAGCTGTAAATGAACACGCAAATAATGAAAACAAAGCCAAAATTCACAAAATGGCCAGCAACTGGTTTAATGATGATTGATACATTAAATTACTGACTATCTGGCTCGCTGACAAACAATTGTTACGACCTTTAATACTCCGAATTTTAACCATTAGATAATAGGCATCATTTTGTCAAGTACCTATAGTTATATGAATATTATCATAGTTTAAGTTAATATTGACTACTTCATGATTTTCACTATCATAATCAGCAACTAAAACATCTATATCTATCTTATAGACAGATTCTTCTATACATAAATGAACCATTGTTTTTTTACCCAATACTTTAGAAATACTACTGACATTATATTATACTTAGCTCTTGTACGGATAGGGACAATGGGTTCGTCCGTATTCTTACTTTATATCACATCTACTCAATCTATCCACTAAATATGTGCCGCCTTTGATTTGATAATTTCATTCAAAACTTTTCTATCATCATTGTCAATACTTTCCTCTTTGTTATCTATACCTCTACAAAGTACTTTGCCCAGGCTATCAATAGGTACTTCAAACCGAACCCTCGACTCATCGGCGCCAAGAGGCAAACTTATAAGTTTATAAGCATTCATTGGTCATGATAGAACATTGATTCACTGGGTCAAATCTGTTGACACTACCATCAATACTGTTTAAGAACGGGCTTCGAATCATGCGCATGTAGGGTTTATTACTGTGCGCTGTCTGCAGCTACTGGGTTTTTTTAATATGATTTTTGTCATGCATTGATTTAAGGATAATTTTGAAAGGAATAGCATTTTAGGAGAGAATTAATCGTATATGAGCAGTTTTGTCCGTCTTTAAGTGAATTGAACTTATTTGATACTTTAAGTTTGCTATAAGTTTATTGCAAATAATTTAAAAGTGTTGATTATTGTCGGTTTGGTTATGTGTGGTTCTTATGATTTTTACGTTTCCAGTTATTGTACATCGCTAGAAATTTTGACGTTATCAAAAACATATGCGACATCATAAACAAAAACAAGCTCCTTAAACATATCAACATCATCACAATCAACAATTACACAACTAACGAATGACGTCATTCATTCAAACCTACTTTAAAATTTAACACGACACTCCTTCATCCATTCAATTAGGTTCATTCGTTGATTCCGACCAATATTTACTGCATCTACGACGGGGTCGTTTCAATTAAAATATATTACATTGTTACGATGTCCAGCGAGCGTAGGGTTAATTGCTATTGCACCGTCTTTGCCTGATCTTTGGTCTTTCGGATCATTGTCGTACACCTTTCGATTTGATAGCGCAGGGTTGAGATTGCCTGCCCTTGGACTTTTTGAGGGAATTAAAATTTCTTTGCGGTTTTTGAATTTTATTTTTCGGATCTTTTTTTAAATTCTAATGATAAATCGTAAATATTCTGATGGTTGCTTTTTTTTTGTGTATGATCCATTTTATTTTTGAGCAATACCTGCCCAAGGAACTACGTATTCTTTTTTTCATTAAACTTGAGACTGATCGTTGTGACTCTGGCTAAATCTAATGTGACTTTATAATGTAGTTTCTATATGTTACCATGCATTTCCTTTTCCTTATCTGTAGGTTCTTCGATACTGGTATACTCAGTCTATACTTTCTAGACATTTGGTCCTTCTTTTCTTTAAACTATTCTTTTTACAAATTATTGCAAGGGTATTCCTATTTCGAACCTTCTTTCTAAAATTCATAAGTTTCAACTGCTGTAGCAAAAGCTTTGTCGCAGTGAAACCTCAAAGATTGGTTTGCAAACTAGCATTACAACCGGTGGATGATCACTCCATTAGGATCTATTAGACTCAGTTGAACTGAGCTGCCACCTGCTTCGCTGTCTACTCTTGACCTCCTTATTGTGGCTTTCAATCGTCGCAGTTAACTATTCTAGTTAGTAGAGAGATGGTTTGTCAAAAGAAGTTACTATACCTTTGAATGGGTAGTAATTTTGGTTGACTTTGGTTACGAAGAGTTTTGAAATAATTAGTCCTTTTCGTCGCAAAATTAGATTTTCATCCTTTTGTAAAGTCTTCTAATATCATGTTTTTAACCCCCGACGGAAAAAGAGGGGTGTTATAAGTTTGAGGTGTGTTGCTGTGTATCTGTGTGTCTGTCTGTGGCATCATAGCGCCTCAACGGATGAACCGATTTGGATTTAGTTTTTTGTTTGAAAGGTGATTGTATCGAGAGTGTTCTTAGCTATGTTTGAATAAAATCGGTTCAGCCGTTCAAAAGTTATGCGCGTTTTACTGTTTAGATCGTGATGTTTTCGCAAGATAAATGTGTCGGGGGTATTTTAAATTTTGAAATTTTACTTGTGTTATAATTGTGTTGTCTTGACACAAATGTTACGTTTAATGGGCAGTGGAGCTTTTAGTAGTACCTTGCCATCCAATGTAAATTATTCTGTTGTAATTCTCATGTAGCAAGTGGAGATGGTAAATCCCTTCTCCCATCTTACGACTACTAATTTGCCATACTAAGCCATCTTTCTCTGTCGTTTTGCGCGGAAATGCAAATTACAAAACTTATTGTCCAGCTTACAAACAAACGCCTCACAACATCCTTCAATAAGTTTAAAAATACCCCATTCAAGTTTCAACTTTAAGACTGCAGCTAAAACCTTACAATCGTTTCCACAGATTTTTGAGTTCTTTTCTTTAGTATCTCCCAACTGAAATTGATCTTAGAGAATGCAAAGATAGGGTAGAGTTTCTTTCGTACGGGCAAAGTGTATCAATTATCCAGCAGCTGTCACCATTTAGTGGCATCACTGGAACAATTAGGACAAGTGACCACAATTATGGTCCCAGGATTGCGTCATCTTGTCCCAAGACGCTGCGAAGCGTAGACACACGAATTAGAATTAATAGTTGCCTTTTATTGAATGAAAATGTAGGTTGTTGGAGCTTCGGGCCTCCTATGACGTCATTTTGGGTGATAACATGATATAGTTCGGTGTTGTTATGTTTTGTATTGGGTTCATCAATTTGATCTTTGTTAGGTGCTCTAGTTGTCTTGGACTCAGGAGCATCTATGGAAACTTATAGATGACCTTACCATTCTTTACTATGGCAAGCGCCCCAGTTACTATCTCTTGTCTTCCCAGAATCAGTCATAAGCTCGGTCAAATTATTTGAACCAAAATAAGGACGACTTCCTGCATCATAAGATCAAAATTATCTTACTATTCAGTCTTGACTTAAAGACCCCGAGATTGTAGCAATCGGGAAACACAGACTCCGGCAGGGAATTCCACTCCTTAGCTGTACTCATAATGAAAGTATTTCCAAACCGTTTAGTTCGTATGGGTGGGATGTCCACCATGTACCGATGGCGCGTCGCCGTACGTCTTGTAGTCCGATGATGAAACGGGCTTGGCGGTATTAGGTCATGCAATTCCATCGCACACTCCCCGAAATGCAACCGATAAAAAACTGACAAGCTGGAAACTCGGCGACGATGTTCAAGTCTCTGGAGCTTTGACTCAACCAATGCCTCATTGCCAATGAGCCTCTTAAATTAAGATACTGTTACAAAAAGACCCATCAAGACTAAACGAAAGCTTATACGATAAGCAATAAATGAATATGGTTATGAGTACAAGAAGACTGAGGCAGATAAGATGCCTAATAGACGAGATGTATCGAGATGGCTTCCTTGAGAATTTGAGTCAGGATGAAAGACTACACCGAGAGAAATGTAAGGAATGAGAAGAGGCCTTTGAATAGAAGCGGGATATAACATGCTAATGATTCTAAATAAGAACTCTCCAACATTATAGGTATCTACAATATAATATCTCGTATAAACCTGAATTAACAAACAGATAATTGTCTTACCCACTTGAGGCATTCTCATCGCACAACTAGGTTAATTTATAATTACCCGCGATGATTACTTGTCAGTTTTAATGTTAGTTGAACATACAACTTGTTTCATTAGTTGTACGTAGGTTGATTAGCGTTTTTATAAACTTGTTGCTGAGTGAGGAGTTTATTGTTGGATATATTCTTCTTTTTCAAAGTATTACCTATGATTTAGATGTTTTGTTTCTTTTCTTTCCTTAGTTAAACTACGTCTTTTGATCTTCCTACCTCATTGAGGGGAATACGATTCGTTTTCTTTAGGTCAGCTTCATCGTTCTGATGATTCTAAACTATGCCACCAGTCTATTTGATTCGGGATTCATATTCCATATCTACCATAATCACAAGAAAGGAGGGCTACAAAATGAAGCTCACAAATCCAACAACAGAGTCGTACCTTATTTTATTTGAATAGATTTTTAGTTTTTAGAGTCGAAACTTTCACGCCATATATTGAAGCGTTAATGGTTTCAAAATTGTCTCTCTTCTTCCCTATTTCGTGTCGATAGAGAAATTAATAATGCGATTAACTAAATGAGTTAGGCCCGGGCCACACCAATTTTGTCTGTCTTCTAAGACAAGAAACATATCTCACAGACACATATCAACAGTCTTTCTCCACCCATAACAAAATACGATCACCACTAATCAGCGTTGACATTCATAACACTTACGGACCCACCGAAGCAGACATCTGGCCCAGCTCATAACGACGATGTTGTTTACCGAGCCATATCTTAGTATATAACAATAAAAAATATTAATGCGCCCGGCCACTGTTTGGGGGCCTAATCGTATTACGGCCCTAGTCCACAGTCCTGCGAGCATTCACGGGTTATTATGCTTATTCGTTTTTATTTGAGGGTAGTCGGGGATTAATCTCTTCTTTGTTTTCGGTTACTTCCGAGCTTTCTTGAAGGAAGAAAGAACGGTTACTTTTTGGGTGAAGGGTTGGAGATTATAACTATAAATCATGTGTGTATTGTGTGACTGCGAAATAACGTGAAACGCTCCGAGTAGTTATAATGGAACCTAGTTTACTAAACTATAACTTTTAACTTTAATCAGAAAGCACTCTTTTATATTTGAATGAGTCAAAATCAAATAGTTTATTGCAAATAAACCTTAGAGTACTTTTAAATTGTCAAATAAAAAGAAAAAGAAATGATGACTCTAGTTGCCAATTCGCAAGCGTCAGCAGGTCTCAATTGAGAAGAATTTGCAAGAAACTCCACGGACACTCTTGTCTATCAATTTCAATAACAAGTTTTTGATTACATCATTCTTTGTAAAAAAATACATATATGTGAGTACGATGTAAAAAGAGGTGCACGTGAAAGCGTCTAGAGTAACAAACAATTAACAAATACAATAACAGGCCGAAGCAGCTAAGTTATGACCAATCCCAACTGATGGCGCCCGTTTACGAACATGATGCATAGATCGGCACCACTCAGCTCAACCATCATGAAGGGAACCGAAAGATCCAACACATGAGGCACCATCAGAGATAAATTAGAGAGAGCATGACACACTCAACTGCCAGGGCACACAGAAGTCAACAAACGACTTACAGTGAATGGTAGAGTTACCAATCCATCCGATTAATAAGGTCTCCTGGAAAGCATCTGCATCATTATTCTCTCTTTATTCATTCAAAAACCTATCCAGTAGATACTGCATGGTTGTAAATTGTGCTAAGTTAAGCAATCACATGTTAACTTTTAACATAACTTATAGTGTCTCAACACTGTGTCTATTATGGTGTATATCTATTGACAAACACAAATCTTGGCACGATGACCCAACTTCTTCACCTCACTACAAAAGACAGCAATAAATGAAGGATTTGTTTATTTAATCTTAGGAAATCCACACATTGGATAACGCGCGGCAAAATAATCGCGCTTTTCGAGTAATTCTCGTGGGCACACTAGCTTTTTAAAATAGTAAACGTGTCGAGTTTCAAAGGCGAATTTTCTTTTGCTATGTCTATCGAAATATCGCTTACATTCAGGTAATATAGTGGCCAAACGCGAAACTACCAATATAATAAAAAAAAATAGGCGAAGGAAAAGAATAACCTTACATTTACAAATTTTACATTCCTGTATTATGTGACACACAATTCAACACGCAATTTCCGCGATAAATACACCATAATAGCCTCGTTTATACCCCGTGAATTCATCGAACTCTTCGTTAAGAAACAACATAAATGCCTTTGACGCCTTAGTGCAACAATTTAACACATAGATGCTAACAGACTGAATACAAAGCTTTTGCGGTAACGTGACGAAACCCACAGCTAATAAAAGGCTTAAAACTCCAACTAATAGTTAATTAGGATTCTTTAGTAGTTGTTACAACACATACAATAATAATGAATGTATCTGGAATTTAGGTTATTGTGAAAATTTGGTAAATATTACGACATTAAACGAATTAATAGCTAAACAAAACAAATAAGTTTGATAAAGTACCTAATATCAGAATTTTGTGCAGGTAACCGTAAGACGAAAATCTAAAATACCTATTTTAAAAATAAACGCGCGTCTAAAATATCTTGCCAATGTGTCAGCACCCTTAAGTCTTATTTTATTGACAAAAAATAATATTAAACGAACATAAACCAAGTTAAATGTAGCAAACGTTTTTCTATTACATTAAACCTTTTTTTGATGGCAACATTAGTATAAGCACAGGTATTTTCGGCGTTACAGGGGAATAAAATGGATTTATGACGCATTAAAAACAATAATAAGAGATTATGACGACAATTTGGCGAAACAAAGGTAGAACAGGAAAAAGGGAAACTTGGGGAAAAAGAGGATAACTAAAGTTGGGAGAATATTAACCCAAATCTGTTTGCTATTTGGCAGTTTATTACCTATCCCAAGAAGTTGTAGGCGAAATACAAATACTTTATACTTCACACTCGATAAGAGACCCAATGAAACCTCTCAGTCTACACCTAATAAGTCCATTGCAAATATCTAACCGTTGTCTTTCTTCGTTCCAGATGCGTGCGGCCTATCCGACGTCCCACACATAGAAAGCCTGCAGGAGAAGTCCCAATGCGCCCTCGAGGAGTACTGCCGGAGTCAGTACCCCAACCAGCCCACCAGGTTCGGCAAGCTGCTGCTCAGACTGCCCTCCCTCCGGACGGTCAGCTCACAAGTCATAGAACAGCTCTTCTTCGTGCGACTCGTCGGCAAGACGCCCATCGAGACCCTCATCAGGGACATGCTGCTCTCCGGGAGCTCGTTCTCATGGCCCTACATGGCGACCATGTGACATACGATGTGGAGGCAGCTGGCAGCGGCATGATCCACGCCTTACGGCTTCCCGCCGTACCTGCCAAGCCAGCGGTTCGACCCCTTCCAAAGGTACCAGCGCGAGGCCCAGCCTGAGGACGCAGTGACGTCCTCGAGCGAATTCCACGAAACAGAAGCCAGCGAAGAGTACTTCGGGTCAAGAACCAGCAGGGAAAGCGAGAGAGCCGATCCTACCTTCGATCCCATATCAGCTTTCTACGCTCCGAAATCGAGCGAGGAGTTCGAAACGACTTCGGAGACACAGAAAAACGCGCAGAAATCCCTGATGATAGACAATTTGTTGAACATACGCCAAGAGTGTAATTTACCCGATATGAAGTGAAGTTGTTCAGTGGGGTCCGTAGTGTATTAGTTCAAGTTTTTTTGTTCCTCTGTAAAAATAGTTTACTATTTAATATTGTAAATAAAAAATGTTTTTATTATTGTAAATTGATAGTTAAGAGTTTTCTACGATGATGGATGGTTTTTTTATTTTTATTTTATATATTTTTTATCTGATTCTTCTCGTGTAGAAATTGTATAAAAGCAATTTGGATTGATTACGCAGTAAAATGTACATCGGTCGTGCAATGTTGGTGTGTAGTTATATGTATAGAGATAGATAAAGTTTTTCGAAGATTGAGAAATCTTTTTATACGGCTAAGTAGGTACGAAGCATCCTCAAGCTTTTAAACTGGAAGTGGGAACCGAGGACATATCAGAGGAATGGAAGAAGTGTTTAATAATTTAATAAAAAGATCTGGTGATCTAATGAAACTTCTTGTACATAAACTTTTTGGTTTTGTCTTAATCAAATTGTTTTCTCTATTTTTTTTCGTCGGTTTCTATTCCCAGTTTAAAATCATAAATAGACAAACGTAAACCTACAAATATTATGATTGGACGAGGTTCTTTCTTTTTTATTTTCGACTGGTGCTGTAATAACTCAAATATTTACGTAATTATACGTATTTTCTTATTTACTGATTCCGCAAAGCATTTATAGGTATGTATCGTTCCTTTAAAAAAAAACAACTTTTATAAATAATTTTATTCTTTTTAGTGAAAATGTATAACATGTTTGAGTAAAATTATTGTTTTTGTTCTTTTAGTTGTGTGTCTACATGTATAAACAATAGTGAGAACTACAAATTATATAAGAATAGTAACTATAAAGAAATGTTTTATTTATAATTACAATAATCTTTAGCGCAACGATTGTTTTATTAATATATCTATTTTAATTTTTTCGTATGACCATAGTCATTTTAGTTTTTTTTTTAATTTGTAATTATTTCAAATTTTAATGATGGAATTGTCATGGTAATCTTCTAAGTTTGAAAACTAGAACTTTTGCTTGTAATGTACATTAATAATTAATTTAGCCTATCGTAGTCCACCTGTGGATAACGGCCTATTCAATCTTTTAGATAAATTATAAAACAAATCTTTAGAGAATATATTATAATCAAATATAAAAATATTATCAAAACATTTTCAAACAAAATGTAAATTTTGAAACAATGTGTTAATTTTGAAACAAAATGTTAATTTTGAAACAAAATGTTAATTTTGAAACAAAATGTTACTTTACAAGCAAATTTTTACACATCGAGCAATTGTTTTAATTTACAACAAAACACAGAAAATTATAAACAATTAGTAAAAGAGAAGCAATGTATTTATTCGCAATAATATGTACAGTGAACTGTTGTAAAATAATGTCGGCGTGTGTATGAGAATGTATGGAGTTGTATAAAAAAATAAATATTAATGAGGAATAAAAGATGTCTCTCTGGATTTTGATTAATTTTGTTTTATTGTCATCGAAACACTTATTAAAAACCATTAAAATAAATTATAAGGATAATAAACTAATATCTACAATGAAAGTAGATTTTAGCAGCTGGGCAACCCCCGCATAAGTTGTGGTTTTCAGTAACTGCAATTTCCCAGAGAAAAATAAGAATAAAATAACTTTTACATATGATTTTTTTAATAAAAATAAACACAACATAACAAAATAAAATATCTTTAAAAAATTAAGAAAACAAGTGCTAACAAAACCCATACAATCTTACCAAAAATCACTTAACACTTATCTACAATATCACTACCATCAATCCAAACACGGAACTACCCTCCCCTCAATGAAATCAAAAGTCAAAATCAAAGCCACACATCGACACACGGAAGCGGTCATTTACACTAATCACCCAATTACAAGTATTATAACACACAGGAGTGTCTATCCGGTGTTGACGAGGGACAGCAGGGGTATACAGAAAACCCAGTTGGAACAAAACACGATAGTGGTGATCGAGGATTCTGATCTTATATGAAGTTATGACGCTCGTTTTTTGCAACTGCTATACATACTCGTATTTGCTATTAGAGGAAGAAATACATTTATTCAACAGAAAATGAGGTCTGTCTCAAAATCATCGAAACTATGTATTGGACAATGCCTACGCAGTGCTTATGCCGAAAAATGTGTCTGCTACAGTAACCAGGTTGTTTTTTCGCCATTCGTTGAATCCGCATTCAGTGGTTTCAGCATAACTAGAAATGAAACCATACTTTAGTATGCGAAAACGGTTACAACAACCTAACGTTCCTAAAATTAATGTAACACTTGTTGTTTGTTCGAAGCACTTTTGATAGATAGAAAAATAAAATATCAAGGAAAGAATTTTATTTCACGTTCCGACGTGCTTCTATTTTTCGCACTGATGTTGTGATGATGTCAATTTCCATCAAGCAATTATTTTTTAATTTATTCAAAATATGTTTACAATATTAAATTCATACATTCTACCAAGCTATAAAACAGTTTGTCAGCAGATTCTCTCGTGTCACAATATATTACAAATTATGGACTTAAATAATTATGCTAAGTAGGTAAACCAAATTAAAAAATCGATAAAAAAACCATCAAGATCAGACAATACTATATTTCACACCCATGATTAATTTGCATTGTCCATGGTTGCAAAACGTGAGTCTTGTTAAATAACCTTTATCATTGAGAAGTCCTGTTTTGAAACATAAGATCTGGATCCTATTGGATCCACAAGGATCTTACCCTCCTTCACCTATATTCCCTGAAGAGTTATTCAGATTTCAGAGATCTATGTTTTTATGTTTTGGTCCTATGTAACAGAGGGCACTATTGCCATCACCCGGACAAAAATCCAGACCTCACCAATGGTCCTTCTGCCCTTTCTTGCAGTACAGCTTGTCACCGTGTGAAACTATAAGTGCGCGTGAGAGTGGTCGGTCGTATGTGCGCCCGCGCAGGTGGGCAACACCGCGGTGCACGCGATAGTACTGTTTACGTGGGAATGTACACTTGTTGGCAATTAGCGCTGATTGGAGCTGTTCATTTGAGGAAAGTGAAATTAGGTTGGGCGAGAGGTGGGATGTCCGGTGGTTATGTTATGGTAAGTAATAAAAAACCGGCCAAGTGCGAGTCGGACTTGCGCACGAAGGGTTCCGTACCATTATCGCAAAAACGGCAAAAAAATCACGTTTGTTGTATGAGAGCCCCACTTAAATATTTATTTTATTCTGTTTTTAGTATTTGTTGTTATAGCGGCAACAGAAATACATCATTTGTGAAAATTTCAACTATCTAGCTATCACGGTTCATGAGATACAGATAGACGGACAGTGGAGTCTTAGTAATGGGTCCCGTTTTTACCCTTTGGGTACGGAACCCTAATAAGCGAAGTTTTCAAGCTCAGTATAACCTACAAATGCATCAAGTGACAATTATCTAGATATCTGGCTTCTACCAGCAGCTTCGCCCGCGTGTAACTTGAAAATTATCCCAAGGGAATATATTCCTAGAATAAAAAGTATCCTATGTGCTATGCCTGACTATAATCTATCTCTGTGCCAAATTTCATCTAGATCCGTTCAGCCGTTCTGGCGCGATTGAGTAACAAACATACACACTTCCATCCAAACTTTCGCTTTTTTTCAATATAAGTAAGATAAGATAGGTCGTGGTGGTTACTTAGTAACCACGTTTAGAAATATCACATTCCCACAACAATTAATATCTAATTACAAAAATATAAAATTCCCTCAACAATAAAAATCACTACGGAAGTCAATACCACTATACAACGTAGTATTAATCAGCCCTTTCCTCACACCTGTGCAAGTGGGGTTGACAATGCGGGAATGTGATGCGGAATCACGGCAGGGAACACACACACTACTGTGAAATGTATGTTACACTTGCAATGTCTATACTAATATTATAAAGCTGAAGAGTTTGTTTGTTTGACCGCGCTAATCTCAGGAACTGCTGGTTGGAATTGAAAAATTCTTTTTGTGTTGGATAGTCCATTTATTGAGGAAGGTTATAGTCTATATAACATCACGCTACAACCAATAGGAGCGGAGCATAAATGAAAAATGTTGCAAAAACGGGCATATATATTCCTTTTTGAGAGCTTCCGTTGCGTGCGCTGCGTAAACGGTTTAAGTTACGCAACAATCATGTATGTAGGGTAGGTAGCCAGTTGACGGGAGCAAAGCCACGTGGGACAGCTAGTTTTAAATAGACGTACAAAACACTTGGTTTGCTCTCAACCGATCGCTTTTAAGACCAATTTCACCACTAAATTTCCTTTATTCATTGGCCCCACATCTACAACAAACTAAATAAAATTCTTAATTTCTACCCGATGACAAGAAAATCTTGCAAAATCCAAGTGTGTGAATACCTCCAGAAACGCAGAACGTACGACGAGACAGAGGAATTGCTTCGAGTTCCTAGTTAGACAACAAATAATGGTAACATATTATAAGTGTAACATGTATAGTGTCTTTAATAAGTGTATAAGTGAAACTGTACTGAAGACTGTATTTATAATAAAAAAATAAAAAATCCACCATCAAAGCTTAGGTACCAATGATATTTTAGTAAACAGATATGTTATGAGCGCGTGCATTGTGAAGACTCAAATACGTCCCAATTGGGACGTATAGTCTTTAGTCTATGTCACGCACGGCGAAGAGCGATACGCTTTGTTGAAACATAAACAAAATAAAAAAATGCTATCGTGTGTATTTAGAAAGTGTTCCAATTATGATACCAAAGTACATAAAACAGAAGGGGTCTCATACTATATGTAGGTAAGTACGTAATACACCTCAATTTCCTAATATTTTTCCTAATATTCTGATATTTGGAGGTTAGAAAAAGAAAAAGATGGCAAATACATTGGTGGCCAGAATAATGTTTGTTTACATTCACACGCAGATGAAAAACCTAGCTGTCTCTTTTTTTCTTGTTGGTTTTATCAAGCCTTTCGACTTGTAGTAAAATGTCAGATGAATGAAAAGTGTGTATGTGTGATGCCGCTGCTGCGCGGACCATTTTTTGGGTTGTTTTATGAGTGTATAACGTATCTAATTAATAGAATATAATTGACACACTACACTCTTTTTTATCATATCCATAAAACATATATAGCCAAAAATAGCTTTATAGCAATCGGTGCGGAAATTAACCGGCCCTCACACCTGTTCTATAGGGTTGTCACTGTGGGAATGTTATGCGAAACCTCGGCAGGAGACTCCCACGCTACTATTTACCGTATGGATTTTATTGTGAAGCTTATAATATTATACTCGTATGTTTGAAGGATTAACAGATTAGATGGGTACAGAAAGTATGAGGGAGTAAAATGCCTATTGATCGAATCCCATCTGCGAAACGATGCAGATGTGTAGGTATGTCATTCTTGCGAATCATTTTAATTATTGCTGATGTGGTGGCCCAGTGGTAACGGCCCCGACTTACGTTTCGTGGGTCGTCAGGCAGACGCTTTATTTTGTGTAAATTATTTACTCACCACTGCTATAAAACGGTGAAGGAAAAACTGGGTTGGGTTTCAATCATCACGAGACATGTATGTAGTTATATCGCCTTCATACGATAATGCTGCCTTTATATCTTTAAGTTTGATTAAATTCATATTTAATTATATTTCTGCTGAAATCGCGTGACCTCTTTTTTTTAGATGGGATTAGATTAAGCATATTTACCACTTTAGTAGGCATCATATTCAGGCACAGCCTTTTCTTATAGCAAATTCTGAAATAGGGTTACCTTCCTTAGTTTGGAATCCTCACCTGGCACCTCACAAGGAAAAATGAACCCTAATAGGATTACTTTAGCTGTCTATCTGTCAAGAACGTGGAGGTACCAAGTTGTCGTAGTTGGTAGTTGTTTTTTATTAAAGACTAGAGGATGCCTCGCGGTTTCACCCGCGTAGTTCCCGTTCCCGTGGGAATACAGGGATAAAAAGTAGTCTATGTCACCCGGGGATAGTGTAGCTTCCCAACGGTGAAAGAATTTTTGAAATCGGTCCAGTAGTTTTGGAGCCTATTCGGTACAAACAAACAATCAAACAAACAAAAAAATCTTTCCTCTTTATAATATTGGTATAGATAGGCTTGCGATTGACCAATATCTCACCTGATGGTAAGCGATGATGTGGTCGACGATGTAACACCCTTGCCTAGAAGTAACCTATTCACTCTTGACTTAAAGGCCCCGAGGTTGTAGCTATCGAGAAACACAGACTCCGGCAGGGAATTCCACTCCTTAGCTGTGTCGTCCCTCTTATATTATGTTTGTGAAATACTATATACTTGCTTCACATAATGTACGGACGACATATTTTTTTCTTTTTACCTCTATTACCTAGCTGGGCATCGGTCGACTTGCTCCGGTCTAAACAGGTTACATCCCTGGTGACTCTGATCATGTTTGCATATTAGTCACTTAGCCGGACAGGGGGCCTATGGACCCCCGGAGGCCTCCACCATCCCCATAGCCTCGCCACGGTTGCTCCAGCTCAGTCGACCGTGCCAGTGTGCATACTAGTTCCAATTTATTAAATAAGTGTCACCTATCGTTGTTTTGGTGGTATACCGCGCGGTGGCGCGACAGTCGTCACGCCGTAGCCACCGATGGCCGCCGGCGATGGTGGCCAGTCTCTTACCAACCAGGGCGGAGGTGCGCGCAGCGGAAAGTGTTATCTGTATTACCTAGACCTACTGTGTTGTGTACCGCTGGCCAGCATAGTGTACCTAGTCTGTGAGCTGAACTTCTCGAACGTGGCATCTGCATCTGCATGGGAATCGCTGTTTCAAAGGTATGTGGCATAATTAGTAAATTGAACTTTATCCATTGCCTTTCGTCTCATCTACGTACTTTTCTCCTTCAATTTAGCACTGCTGAATCAGCAATTATAGCCTGGATTACTCTAATAATTTAGGTTCAATCGCGTGTGATTTTACTAGTAATCTTCTAGAGGTTATACGCATCATTTTGGTGTGAGCCTGGAGCTCCCATATATTGGTAGTGTGATCCGG
Source organism: Orthosia cruda (assembly GCA_964057195.1). Lineage (NCBI taxonomy): Eukaryota > Metazoa > Arthropoda > Insecta > Lepidoptera > Noctuidae > Orthosia > Orthosia cruda. Next base: position 43,464,286 of record OZ059828.1, on the reverse strand, counting down.
CAGATCACACTACCAATATATGGGAGCTCCAGGCTTTCCTGTCCAATGTCCTTAACTACCAAGCGTGCTGTGCACTGCAAGAGTGGACCACCAGTAAAGGAAAGAATGGCATGCTACGACAGTCTGCTCATCTTTCCAGTTATTATGCACTTATAGGTCGACATAAAGATATTGCAAAGTAATCACTCACCTGGGGTCTTCTTGGACCTCCTAGAAGCTCGTAGCTCCTACCTTGTCTTGCGACAACCTTTCTGCTCCCTTTTCATACTTGTCTGAATGGCAGCCACATTTACCGCCATGCCTCTAGCTCAGTACCAACATAAAATTATTCAAAGCCAAGAGTGGTGTTGTCACAATATAAAATATAGATTGATATTACTAATGTTGATACATACCGATTGTTAAATGACGAATAGCGTAATGCTGCGCGACAAGCTGTACGCATAATGAAAGTATTTCCAAAACATTTAGTGCGTTTATATAATTTGACATGAAAATAAAAAGGTATACGTATAAACCAAATAAAAACAGATAGAAAGGGAATAGATAACTAAAATGTTGATAGATTAAGAAAGTATTGAGCGCTATTCCTCTCTCCTAGACACTGACTCTATCTAGAATGCTGCTGTGCCCGACAGTGTCAATAATTGTTTCTGTAACTTATATTTAACACCTGTATGTACATTATGGATGCAATAAGTTGATTTTGAATTTGAATCAAAACCGTTCCCATTGTCCAAATTTTTGTATGTGCAGATCACAGCCAAATCCATTTTCCTATGCGATGTAGGGGCTCCAATGACGGATAAAATCATATATCTTCTCATCTTTTAATTTCTTCACATGAACACATAAACTTCATACCTACACATCTAATTTATTTTTATTTTGTCACCGCGGGTATTCTGTTCAATCACGCGACTGACACCTGCAGCCCACACATTATGACGTGCCCAACTAGAGCTGCGATACAAATCGCTAGAGGTGAGCCTTTACGTGTTTTTGTAAATTAAATGCTTTTGTGATTTGTAAAACAAGGTTTTTTATTACGTGTGTGTTTTGTTTATTGCGTGTAGCGAAGTTAATGTGTTAGGGATATTATGTACTCAGCAGGAGGTTTCACGGTTTTGGAGTTTTTAAGGTATCGAGTTAAAAGTGTTGAATTAAAGGTATAATAATAATTCGTTTAGCTAATTATAATTAACTGTTTCGTATAAGTTTTTCTGAAAACAATTTAGTGTATGAAAGGATCGTAGCAGGTGGCGTTCTCTAGTCTCTGCCTACCCCCATGGGAAAAGGCGTGAGTTTATATATGTAAGTATTTTATTGTGTTAATATTGGGATGATAAGGAAGTTTATGGGGGGTGACCATAAGCTCTTAGAGTAAGGTTATTTTGAGTGAGCGTAAGTGACAGATGTATATGTATACAATGGTAATATACATCTGTCCCTAAAACACACTCAAAACAACCTTACTGTAAGAGCTTATGGTATCCCTTCAGATTTGTATGATCGGGGGCAGCCAGATCAATTCTTAGACATGTCATATCATCTTTTTTTTAAATTAACTTTGCCCCTAACTAGGAATTTCTTCCTGTATCGTGGGTGCGTTTACAAAAATATAAACTCACATACACAACACCCAGAGCCGGAACAACTATCTCCACAACAAATATTTGTTCCGTGCGGGAATCGAACCTGCGACACGCAACACAGCAGTCAATCGCTCAACCACTGCGCCTTATTACTAAAGATGTAGGTTCGGAGCCCATCTTTATAGAGATTATTTTCGTATAGGTATTGGAAGCTGAATTTCCATACTTATAGAAAAGAGCTACCCGAGGCACGACGCTAACCATATCAAGCTGCGTGACAAATGAAAGTGACGTTTGACACGCACAGCGTGACAGTTGACAGTGACCCACCTTTCAAGCAAAAAGTCATTTGACAAAAAAGTATCGAGTCATCAGAGACCTTCCGTTGCAAACAGGTGCTTGACAATCAGTGCTGGGGTCAGATGTCACCAACTGTTGGTCACGCGAGTAACGAATGGTCAACGGTAAGTAGGTTTATTGAAACTCGTGGTTTTTGGCTGTCGAGTGTTGTTCAGTGATGAAGATAGTGACACAGATAGTGCAATCGTCTGATTATTTGGCAATGGGGTAAATTTTACCAGGATACGTTGATAATAATAATGATTCCTTTATTATCAGGGAACTTGGAATCATAAATCATCATCATCATTTCAGCCGAAAGACGTCCACTGCTGGACATAGGCCTCCCTCAGGCGTCGCCACATTGACCGATCCCGTGCGTCTCGCATCCAGTGCCTTCCCGCAACCTTAACCAGGTCATCAGTCCACCTAGTGGGAGGCCTTCCAAAGTATCGTCTGCCGGTTCGCGGTCGCCATTCCAGAAATTTTCGGCCCCATCGGCCATCCGTTCTGCGAGCAATGTGCCATGCCCACTTCTTCGTTCTATGTCGGTAACTTTGGTTCTCCTGCGGATATCCTCATTTCTGACGTGATCACGCTAGGAAACCTTGTGTGACTTGAAGCTTTCTGATAAGGCCCATTGTGAGCGACCAGGATCACTGGCAACACACACTGGTCGACTTTCGTCTTGTAACACTGCGATAAATAGGACGAGAAGTTACCACGCAACTTCCCGAACGCCGCCCAGCCGAGTCGGATTCGACGGTTGACCTCTTTCTCGAAGTTAAACCTTGGGTAAGTTTGCCGAACCGGACCGTTTACCGATCTGGACGGTCATAAATAAAATACACGAAATAATCATACAACACGAAAATTAATATATACTAATATTATAAAGAGGTAAAGTTTGTGAGTTTGTGACGTTGTAAGGGGTAATCTCTGGATCTACTGAACCGATTTTGAAAATTCTTTCACCAGCAGAAAGCTTAATTATTCCTGAGTGTCATAGGCTATAATATATTTTCAAAAATATTAGAGTGCCTGATGAAAATTGCAATAATGTAACCCAAGGTAGCAAAATGTTGCCTATAAAATTCATTATTTGGTGTGCGCTGAGAAAACTGTTGATGATAGAAGACTTAAGTTAGACTGATATCATTTGGGTCTAAGTCTAAAAATTCACTACTAGGCAATTAGGTAGCTCTAGTAGATGTCAAGGATATGGCAGAGCAGAAATATCTCCAAAAGCACAAAGAAGAGACTCGTGAGAACTCTGTTATTCTCGATATTTCTTTACGGCTCCGAATCTTGGGCAATTCGCACGGTGTATCGGCAAAAGATAGAGGCTTTTAAAATGTGATGCTGGAGAAGAATGTTTTGCATGCCAGGGACAGCCAAGCGCACAAATAAGACCATTCTCGACCAGTTGAACATCAAAACCAGACTCTCCACGATCTGCTACCAAGGAGTCTTAAGTTACTTTGGTCACATCGCCCGGAGACAGGAGCCGGAAAACTTGAAAATTCTGGTTGTAGTGGGAGATATGAATGGAGAAAGACCACGCGGACGTTCACATACTCGCTGGTCTGACCAGGTCAGGGCCAATACAGGACTCACGGTGACCACTGCCCTGAGAAGACCCGAAGACAGGGTGGCTTTGAAGCAGATCGTCGTTGACGCCAACAAATAGGAATAGAAGTAGATTCAACCAAAATCCTTACTTAGTTATCCAAGGTCAACTGATAAGTTGACAGATATCACCATACTTGTAATACAATTTGGCGATAGTTGGATCCTGTTCAATTGATTCATCTTTAATTCACCATTTATGATACCTACCAGACATAGGTAGATTGTTATTATTCAGAAACCACAAGCCTAGCACCCATAGGGACACAAGCCATTAAATTATTCTAACAAATCTGCCTACAGAATACGCTAACCAATAACAAACAAAATTCAGACAAAATCTACAGGAAAACGTACGCGAAACTGATTGTCCTTGTAACCATACCTACAATGACGATACTGTACACTTAACTTTGTTAAAACGTGCTAATTTAAAGATTAAAACGGTATTGTAATAGTTAAAATGGTGTCTAAAACTGATATGAGGCTTTTATTAGATTTGAATAGTTATTTTATCTTCTGGAGGAATAAGTATATTAACTACGAAATAAAAAAAATAGGAAGCTAAATTGTGAACAATTCAAAATGATGGCACCCGTTCACGAAAATGACGCATGGATTGGCACCACTCAGCTCAACCATCATGAAGGGAACCTAATGAACAACCGAACATGTGCCATCATCATAGAGACACTAGAGACAGCATGACACACTCAAATGCCAGGGCACACACAAGTCAACAAACGACAAATAGGTACAGTAAATGGTAGAGGGCAAATTATTATTCCAGAATATTGTTACAAGCGTTAGTAAGAAGCATAAATTAAGTAAATATTTACCTGTAATCCTTGTCATATATATATAATATACTAAAATTATCCTCATGCCATCCTTCTTGAGTGCTTTCAGCGGGTTTCAGGGAGGGCGGGGGGCGTGTCAAAGGTCGCCCAATGAGGTCACAGGTCACGACCCTCCGACCTCCCGGTGAACCCGCGAGTTCGCGCATACTCCTTCGCGGAGGACGATTGATTCGTGCCTGAGTTTGACGCCCCTGAGCTGTAAGTACTTAGGTATGGATTAAAAGCTTATAGATGCGCAGTTATAGGATGTACATCGCTGAAGGTAAGTAACTATACTCAGATTTTTAATTTCGTAGACTTAACTGACAGCTGTCAAAGACCTTATTTTTTTAAATGTTGCAAGCGCGGAGTATAGTGTTGTACGTAAGGCTCAATCGTAAGTGATTCATCGTATCGATGTGACATGACTCCTCAATTTAATTTTACTAATTGGTGTAAATAAATGTTTTATGAATATAAAAGTAATATATTTAAATATAACAGTATTAATACACGTAGTACATAAACTTTTATTGTGTTAAATATGAAATCAACAATAAAATAAATGCGATCGATAAAATGAAGTCTGACATAAATGAGTAGAAACTAAATAAGGGCCGCTAGTTTCTCAACAAATGTATTTTTTTTTGTCGTGAAATAGTTAAATTTTTGATCCACTTCGATTTTCGATCAACCTTCGATCACTCAGGATAGTCAGGTTACGACACTATTTTTATGTAACTATAAAGTGACAACCCCCAAATGTCAGTTAAGTTTACGAAATAAAAAATCAGAGTATGATAATGTTTTCTTTGGACCAGCCCGATCAAATTAAAACTGGCATAATTCTTAAACTATCCATAAATTCGTAAAATAAAAAAAAAATAAAACTAAATTGTACAACACGTTCGCTGTCGTAATTACGGAAACAATTAAAAAGACGTTTTATCTCGCGAGGCGAGTCCTTGGCTGCGAACGTGTTAAACGATTGTTGTGATTGACAAAATCTTGAAAATCATATTTATTTTATTGCTGGTTAAGAATCTTTGATGTCCTTTATATGTAGAATTTCATGGACACGAAGAAGAAGTAGAGTCGTCTTTCTTAACATTTTGTTTAACCAGCTTGTGTTCATAACCATCATGATCCGAAAGAAGTCTAACGAAAGACATTCAAAACAAACAAAACATGTAAACACATAACACTAAAGAAGCCAGTAGGGTTGTTGTCCTTGTAAGTACAATAGGTACCCCAATCTTGGTTCAATCAAGTTGGCTACAATGGCTGCGCAGAATTAAATCTCGTCAAGGTCCTCACTAAACAAAATTTAGTTAAAAAAAGTTTAATTTATTAAATCATAACCTTATGGCCGTCCACTGTCTCTTAAGATACAGGTATGAGACAGGGAAACGTAAATTGTCAACAGATGTACCATGTAATTACATCAACATGTTCTACCATATATTATACTGTACTTTCATAACGTTGTATATATTGCTTACTAGTATACGTTTTGTTTTTCTCACTATCTGTACCTATTTGATCAATAAACAATTTATTTATTTTATTCTCACGAAAACAGCAGCGCGCCATGCTATGCGTATCGGAACACCTACGTTCAGTCCGGCCAAAAAGATTGCTTACTATTCTTACTATGACATATCAAAACTATCAGGGTGCGACGGTGAAATACGTACAAATGTATATGTCGCAGGGAAATGAGGAGGAAGGAAATCGTAGGGATTTCGTTTTGTAATTTTGTTTTCAACACACTTGCTCATAAAGTGGCTCTAATTTCACCGCAATTAGGCTCATAATGACACCTGTTATCAAACTGTGACTTTTTCATTACTATTATTCACAAGTGAGATAAAGAGTTTTTTTTTTATTTATTGGTTGAGTTGCTTTGTTCTTAAAAAAGTTTCGATACAAAAAAGATCGTGCTCAATAGTACAAATGTAACACATTTCATGCAACTTCGTATTTAAATAGATAATTTCAACTTGTACGTGTTTATTAAATAAAACTTTCACTTAAATATAACTTTTGTTTTTGTCTGTAATAAAGAAAACTTGAAATTCCCCATTTAGTACGTGGCTAAAACGCTATTCGCGAAAAGCCAAAAAAAAAGATAACTCATTATTTTTAGTCTATGGCCGAATGCCATGGTTTGATGCGCGCGCATAGGAAACACAGACTACTAAGAGATAATAGGAAAACTGATTATTTTTGCCCGCCATTGCGAAAAAAATTTCACAACTCGTTTTCACTGTTGGAAATGATTTTTTAGTATTATTTTATTCACAAGTGTGTTGAAAAACGTCGTATGATACACGTGTGTATTGATGATTACCGTCCTCGGCTCTCTTAAGACCCTCACCTAACGGCTCGGGTCTCAATGGCGCCTCAGCGGTAATCACCAACATTACACACTTGTACCATAATGTACTATTTTACGGTTCCGTATCCAAAGGGTAACACGTAGAATTTCATAATTTAAAAACTATAATAATTTATTTTTATTTTATGCTACATAATTTATCTAGTAAGTACATAGTAGAAACGCTTCGATCGGCAATCTATTGAACACGTAATTATGCGATATCTTGCGAAAACACCCCGATTCAAACAGTAAAACGCCCATAACTTTCGAACCGCTGAACCGATTTTATTCAAACATAGCTAAGAACACTCTCGACAAAATCACCTTATAAACAAAAAAAACTAAATCAAAATCGGTTCATCCGTTTAGTAGCTATGATGCCACATACAGACACACAGATACATAGCAACACACGTCAAACTTATAACACCCCTCTTTTTCCGGCGGGGGTTAAAAACGGGACCCTATTAATAAGACTTCGCGGTCCGTCTGTCTTTTTGTCTGTCCGTCTGTCACCAGGCTATTTCTCATGAACGGTCACAGTTGAAATTTTCACAGATGATGTATTTCTGTTGCTGCCATAACAACAAATACTAAAAACAGAACAAAATAAATATTTAAGTGGGGCTCCCATACAACAGACTTGATTTTTTTCCCGTTTTTTGCGATAATGGTACGGAACCCTTCGTGCGCGAGTCCGACTCGTACTTACATTAATTATACTAGATTTAGTCTAGTGAAACGACATATCACTGACATTATATTAACATTTTGTCATATCACTAATCATTTTTAGTAAGAAGACGAAATTAACCGGATTATTCGACATTTACCGTGATTTCGTGGTATGCCTAGGAATTTTGTGAAAGCCTTGGTATCCTCATTGCCCTACGACATAAATACAAGTCACATATAACTGTCGTTTTCGCATAATGGAAACAAACTTGCTCTAAGAACTTATGGTAACCCCTCTGTACACTTGCTACAGTTCTGCTTACTTTAATATTTCGTCCACAGATTACAAAAATGTACTAGAATATTCTGTCGCCCGCGCGCCCCTGCAAGCTACATGAATACAGCTGATCCGATACTGTGACCCGATGTACAAACTCACTTTACCACACTGATCCGATATTGTGATCTGAAGTACAACCAGATACACTGATTCAAATCTATGCTGGTCCGATCAGATAGGAAGATTCTGTTGACAAGACACTGTGTCGTTGTTTTAAAATATACACCACTTTTGATTTGAACATGATTAGCCGATCACAAAATGACAAATTAATGAAAGACTTTTTAACCGACTTTTCAAAAAGAAGGCGGTTCTATGTTCGAATCTAGGTTATTTTTTTGTTTATCTACTTCGGTTTCGTTATATTCGAATTATAAAATTGACAGCGGTTGCATTGATACCCATAACGACATCGGGTTGCATTATGCGAATCGTCATAAATTCTAAAACACAAGCAAAGACATTCTGAACATACAGCCAGGTACCTAGAGTATTACTTCGAAATCGAGACAATGTAAATGATGTTTTTAAAAATGGAACAAGTTTAGAACAAAATTATCGCATACTATTTGGCTGTTGCGGCTACAAGATGTTTGCCTTATACCTAATAAAGAATAAATAAAAATAAAGTGGAAGCGCGAAAAAATTTCTGAGTGAAATTTTATTTCAAATTTTATTTAAAATGTCTTCAACATCAAGTGAAAAGTGTGAAAATACTACACCAGATATAACAAATAGAGCAGTTGCGGCTACAAATAATTTACTACCAGAAAAATCAAGACATGTAAGAGAAATGAAATACTTAAACACACTTCCTGAAATACTGTCTGATCTGTGTTTTATTCCTTCCTTCGTAGATAAAATCTTGTATGCAACTGTACGTTATTGGCCTTTTAATAACTCGTGCCCACCTATTTCGGTACGCACTACGCTTGTACGGCACTCGTATTAAAATACCGTCCATAACGTAACAGTTGCATAAATAGCTATTATGTTCACTGATACTCCGTCAATTGTGGACCGATTTTGAAAATTCTCTTTTTGTTTGCGAAATTGGTCTCATTTTAATTTGGTGAAGACCTGATGAAAAACTTCATAACATAACATCACGCCAGTAAGCTATAAAGGGGTACGCAGATGTGCACAGTTCACCTTGGTACGAGTGTACCAAGGTGAACTGTAAACAAATGAGAGTACATTTCACCGGTAATGTTCAAGTTTCATGGTATTCGGGTAATCTATTCTGGCATTATAGGTACCTTAATGAAGACAAGTTGCCTATTTGGTACAACTAAAAAATGAAAAATAAAAAAGCATTTTTACAAAAAAATACCACCGACCTCCAAATGAAAACATTACATAGTGAAAAATAACTTTCTTTTTGGGAGTCGGTGTCCATAACGAAAGAAATTGGTACCTACCAACGACACCAATTTCCAAAAATAAAGTTATTTATTTATTTAATAATTAAAGTACACACACAGTATAATACATAAAGACAACACATCAAGACATAGAGTACAAGGGTACTGCTTATTTCTTAGGAAATTTCTGCCAGCAGACCCGCTATTTATCAGTATCACATAGTTGCAATTCTAGTAGTGTGTATTTGGAATTCAGCAGAGTGCCCAAATACCTCATTGATAACCACGCAGCAGACACAATAGTAGAACTTAGTTGAATTAACTCATAATCTGACATTCAACTTCTTGAATTAATTTTGTTGGTGTTTAGTATAATTATCATCATCAGCGTGTATCTAATGACATCCACTTCTGGATAAATTGCCTTCCCCTGTCGTCCGTTCATTGACGCTTCTATCAATCTTCTTCAATCTAAGCCTATATTAAATCTCCCTAGTGACCTTTAAGTATTTCCCAGGGTAATACAACTAGATTTGCTATTCACATTCAAGTTCGAACTGATCTCTTGATAGCCCGGTTTTCTATACACCCTTAACTTCATCGTCACCTACAACGGCCTATCCATCGGATCTCCAAATTCGCACAAGACAATGCGAGTACCACCTTATTCACCATACCCGGATCAACAAACTATCCGTAAGCAATACTACCTACGAACGGTTAACGGTAACCCAACCAGTATAATGTGGAAATCAAAAATATTGTTTTCTCCATCCATTGTGAGGTGTGGAGATAGGACCGATAAGACGGACAGACAGACAGATATCTGGTAAACGTGGTGCTTGTACACCTAGATGATTGGGAGCAGAGGTGGCGTGGAGTCGGTGAGTGTTTGTTTAGTGGCTTTGAAGTGGACCAATTACCAAATATTGAGTGTGTAAATATTATAAATTTGAAAGTTCGGATAGATGTGTGTGTGGATGTATGATTGTTACTCTATCACGCTAGAACGGCTGAACGGATCTGGATGAAATTTGGCATAGAGATAGATTATAGTCTGGAATAGCACATAGGCTACTTTTTATTCCGGTATAATGTTTCCTTGGGATGATAAAACACCTTTCACGCGGGCGAAGCCGCTGACAGAAACTAGTTGAGTATACTTGAAAACTGACACTCTAGAAGACGCTATACTTGAGTGATACTATACAACATAAGCAACCTTGTTCCTTGTTTCAAGACTACTACTGTAATTATATTAACTTGTATGGACTTTCTTTTTATCGACTGACTGACTTTTTTTTCATTAATTATACGTGTAGGCTTGTTATTAGCTATTTTTTAACCGACTTCCCAAAAAGGAGGAGGTTCTATGTTCGACTTCAAGTTTGTTTGTTTTTTTTTTTTTTTGTGTATGTTCACCGATAACTTCGTCAATTATGGACCGATTTTGAAAATTCTTTTTTTGTTTGAAAAAGTATGTTCCCAAATTGGTCCCATTTTAATTTGGTGAAGATCTGATGAAGAACTTCGGAGATATACAACAGAACTCTTCAATAAATAACGGCAAATCTCTCGGGATTGCTGCAATCGCATGTCTGTTTGTTGTTTATAACATTTCATAACATAACATCACGCCAGTTCGCTCTTAAGGGGTAAGCAGATCTCTCATTTCACCGGTTATGTTCAAGTTTCATGAAATCTATTCTGGCGAAATAGTTCCCTTACTAACTTGCCTATTAGGTATGTACAACTAAAAAGTGAAAAATAAAAAAACTTTTTGCAAAAAGTTTTTTTTAATATTACAGTCTTTATGTCATTGGTTTGTTAGTCTGTAAGCCTTCTTTAAAATAAAATAAATAATAAATATTTTCAGGATTTTTGCTTTATGACTTGGCAGGGTTTTAGCTGGTATTTCGAATATATTGCAAGCCGACTCTAACATAATGTATGTAGTTGTAAATTTTTATTTATTTGCAGATGATCATAATAATTGGATTAAAGTTTTTCAAAATATGAATAACTTTTACAGGGCAAACTTGAAATGATAGATTTCGAAAAAAAATGGCCATAAAAAGCTTAATTTGAAATTATGGCCAATGGCCATAAAGGTGAAGATAGAATAGAGAAGACTTTAAGATTTGTGAAATTTTGAGCACCGTTTATACCGCTTCTTAATTGTATTAAAATATTTGTATTAACAATATAATAAAAAATATAGTCGACTCCACTACCTTCACATTCACTATCCCGCGCCTAATCGTGCGGGTGGTCGAGCTTGATTGTGATTGACAACACAACGTCACAGCACCGCATTCACTCCACCACCACCTTACAACTCAACATTGTACACCATACAATGCCGCTGCAATACCAACCGAGAACTTGTAACTTCATTATAAGCGAGCAATATAATATGACGTGTGAACAATTTTGGTCGGTAAATAAATGGGTGTACAGAATATAGTAGACTTTTAAATGTGCCTTTTGAATGTTGGTTTCTTGAAAGTGTCGGCCAGTAATGCGTACGTCTGACAGGTCAGTGAGACTAAAGAGTTCCCTAGTGAGTGCTGTACTTATAGAATGGATAGTATGTATGTGTATCGGGTTGTGTGCCGACGGAACCTCAAGCTCAGTCAAACAGACGAGAGTTAAGTTTTGAATTTGATTTCGGATGGAGAATTTGCTTGCACAGTGTGGCATCGATCCGCCCATGCCCGACAAGTGGGTGTAGCTCATATGAGACTTGCAGGATTATTACAGGGAGCTTAAAACCAACACCACTTGCTGCACTATACCCGCTTACATGAATAGCCCCTCCGGATGTCCGAAGAGAAGTGGCATGTTATTCAGAGAAGCACAAGCAAGAGACAGACAAACGACATTCTTTATACAATGTGGAGAAGCCAAGGGGTAGATTAATAAGTCGAAACAGCTTCCTTTCAAAATCTATGGCTCCTAAGACACCCCTCTCCAGCTGACTATATTGAGCCTGCAGAAAAGCTCCCTGCAGGGCACCAAATGCCTTGGCCCACCTGGAAATCTCTAAACCGACTGAGAAGCCAGGTGGGTCGCTGCAGGCACAACCTAGTTAGATGGGGGTGCTCCAATGACCCACAGTGAGATTGCGGGGCCAGGTCCCAAACAATGCCTCACCTTTTGTCGTGCTCTCTGTGCAACAAAACCTGCACCTTGAAAGAACTTTGTAGGCAAATGAGAACGCTGTTGGCGTGGCTGAATTCTGGTCAAAATATATTTGACGAAGAAGAAGAAGTTTGATCCTGTTTATTGCACTAGTAGCATGATGATTTGCGTGTTTGACAGTTTCAAAGAGACCTTGTACAATGGTGGCACAATCATCAAAAAAAAAAAACATGCATCAGAAAAGACAAAATATAAGTATTAATACAATTTTGATTTTATAAAAATCAAAATTGTATTAATACTTATATTTTGTCTTTTAAATTATTAAAGTTTTACCAAACTGAATCATTATCATCATCATGATATCAGCTGAAAGACTTCCACTGCTGGACATAAACCTCCCCCAAGCGTCGCCACATTTATCGGTCCCGTGCGTATCGCATCCAGCGGAATATTAAAATTTATTTCGAAATTAGAAAAAAAAAAATTATCATAAAATCTAATAATGAACTTAATATTTAGTAATGCTCATATTATTTAAATAGATTTTGCATTGAAAATATGAACCTTCATTAATAGGTAACTAATACTTTTTTCTAAAGTTCATAACTAAAGGTTTCTACAGGAATTGTTACTTCTAAACCAGAAATCCTATTTTTTTTTAACCTGTCAAGTGCGACTCGGAATCGCGCACGAAGGGTCCCGTACCATTATCGCAAAAAAACGGCAAAAAAGTCACGTTTGTTGTATGGGTGCCCCTCTTGAATATTTATTTTATTCTGTTTTTAGTAATTTTTGTTATAGCGACAACAGAAATACATCATCTGTGAAAATTTCAACTGTTTAGCTGTCACGGTTCATGAGATACAGCCTGGTGACAGACGGACAGACGGACCGTGGAGTCTTAGTAATAGGATCCCGTTTTTACCCTTTGGGTACGGAACCCTAAAAAGCCCTTTATTTGATGCATCAGAAAGGATACATTATAAGTATTAATACAATTTTGATTTTTATAATAAATTATTTAAGTTTTACAAAACTGATAATTAAAATGGATTATGAAGTTTAAAACAAATATCTATCATAAGATCTAGTAAAGAACTTAATATTAAGTAATGCTCATATTATTTAAACTTATTTTTCATTTAAAATATATTATTGAACTTTCATTAGCGTTCCGTACCCAAAGGGTAAAAATGGGACCCTATTACTAAGACTCCGCGGTCCGTCTGTCTGTCTGTCACCAGGCTGTATCTCATGAACCGTGATAGCTAGACAGTTGACTTTTTTACAGATGATGTATGTCTGTTGCCGCAATAACAACAAATACTAAAAACAGAATAAAATAAATATTTAAGTGGGGCTCCCATACAACAAACGTGAATGTATTGCCGTTTTTTTGCGATAATAGTACGGAACCCTACGTGCGCGAGTCCTACTCAGACTTGGCCGGTATTTATTTCTTATCTTAAGATTAGTTCATAACTAAAGGTTTCTACAGAAACTGTTACTTCTAAAGAAGAAATACTCTAAAAAACTGCTTTTATAATGTCTGGCTGATTTCACGTTTTCAGATATGGAACTAGTAGATAACCAATGATTTAAAGTTATCAACCAAATATGGAATGGCTTGAAACTACAAAACGACTGCATTCAAATGTAGTGACGCTGTGTGATCTTACCAACACAAGATGTATTTTAGAACACAATGATACGGCGGCTACCCTTTGTGTGATTTAGCTTGCTCCATTTGGAGCAAAAGACATACAATATGTGTGTTGCCTGAAGGTGAGTAATGTTTCCTTCATCTGTAGGTACTGTGGTCATAATATGTGTTCTTTTTACCCGACTGCCGAAGGAGGGTAATGTGTTTATCAGTCTATGTATGTATGTTTGTTCCTATGTGGCGTTCTAGAAACCAAACGCGTCTGCCGATTTTGATGATTCTTACGTCAATCGATTCGTCTTAACATTGCGAGTGTCACTGGTTAAATTAAAATTTTAAAATATAAATATGGCGGATTTTGGGCGCCATATTGTGAGGACCCAATATTTTTTCTTCCATACCCCTCGTGTGGGGTATCAAAGTAAAGAGTTTTAAGAGGTGATTTGAAAAATATATAACAGTTATATATTTAAACGTATCTAATTCGAAAAAAAGAACTAAAATATTATAAATATAAAAAAAACATAATAAAATCAAAAAACCCGACGACATATTCGCAAACTGGCAAATCAAAACCAGAGGTATACTCCGACTGCACAGCATGATTTTCTTCTTGTTTACGTCTCTTTAGTTCGCTTCTGAGACAGTCGGGTTTACTCAAATATTTTTTTTACTTTAAATTTAACGACAAGCTCGCGTTTTGCTACTATGTCGCCTGATGATGAAGAGCTATGATGTGGTAGAAGGTGAAGCACGCTTGCCTAGAAGTAGCTTATTCACTCTTGCGATATCCTAATCGTTACGATATACAAGCTAAGTTGAAGATGATTACAATCCTGACAAATCCGAATATATTGTCGGTCTTCTACAGACTGTATTTCGGTGAGTGTGCTCAAGAACTCTACGAACTTATCCCACCAGCCCCTTTCTACCATCGGACATCTAGACGCACTGCAAGTTACCATCCTTACCTAGTTGCCATTCCACCAATTCGCACCAAGCGCTTCCAAACTTCCTTCATAATGCGCACAGCGAATGAATGGAACTCACTACCTGCGTCTGTGTTTCCGAATGCATTCAACCCGAATCTCTTTAAAGTTAGAGTAAACAGGCTTCTTCTGGGTAAGCTCACTCCATCGTCGACTCTGTCTCTGTCACCTATGACTTAGACTAGAGTCAAGAGCAAACCCATCACTACTAAAAAAAAAATCACTAAGGAGTTACTGGCCGCATACCCTCCACAATTATTTTTTTGGGAAATTCTTCTTCTTTTCGAATCCATGATAAAACATTTGTCTTGATGACTAAAGGAGGATTGGCAATTTTCTATGGAATCTAGACTAACCAACCAACAGAGTTTAAATTAGTACTGATGGAACCCTTATCCCCCAAATATTATATTACACATTATGTAAAATAATAACTGAATATGATACAAATCGGTACAATGTTAATCGAGTTCCTGCATTTAAAAACTGCTTTTAATATTTTTAAACCAAAAAAAAAATATATGAGCTCCAAAATTTTTGTGTGTCACTTAGGACTACCCTCACTTTCTGACAATAAATAAATTTCATGACAATAAATCTCATAAGTACCTAGGTCTTTCAGAAAATATGATTATTATCAGTGTTGGTTACGCTGTCTGTCATAACTCATAGAATAATGAATGCCATGTAAGTTTACCCGAATATTTCAGAACTAGGACACATTTGGTCTTAGCTTCCTTAGCATAAAAAGCCCACTGCTGTTGGTTACTCGATCAGTCTTAACTCATCGAATATCATCAGTGTACGTTTACCCGAATATGTCAGAACTGGGTTACAATTGGTCTTAGCTTCTTTTGTATAAAATAAAGTACATAAAAAGCCCTTTTAAATAATATGAATCTCACTGCTATGGGTCACTCGGTCATTCTTAACTCATCGAATAATATCAGTGTATGTTTACCCTAATACTTAATATATAATAGAGTGCTTAAAAAGCTCTTACAGAAAATATGAATCACATTGCTGTTGGTCAATTGGACTAATTTGTCGCATACTCCTTTCTTTGGTTAAATCATCAGAAATCTCACTAAAAACGGAGTCTAGTGTTTACGGGGAAAAGATGTCACAGATATTTAACTGTGACAGACGGTTTTCTGTGCTCTCCAAGGCATGGAGAGATATCGATTTCAAATTAATGGTCATCCACACACGAATGTATCGGTCCTTGTGATTCGGCTTAACACGCGTTGCGATTTTTATTCGCGCGAATTTTTGTCCGCGTACTGAATCTAACTAACACGCGCTGCGGATAAAATCCCGCGCGATTTTTGTCTCTTTCTACACTGTTCAAAGAGCTCAAAATATTCCAATAGATTCTGTGGCAAAACACGGATTTCTTGCGGTATTATTTTCGCGCGATTTTTACCGCAATGCGTGCAGCTTCATACAATTCCATAGGTCGCAAAATGGACGGCAAATTCGCAGTGCGTGCTAAGTAGGTATCATGTACTCAATTGTAAGTAGGTATCATGTAATTCATAAATAAAAGGCCAAACGCAATACGATCATTAGTATTCTCACACCATTTCTAAATACCACATCATTCCTTCCTCACAGCCCAAAAAACCCAAAGAACAATAAACACTTAGAAGAAACAATAAAACAGTTAATCCGGAGCACTATCGACGGTGACAATTTATAGAGAGGCTTTTCCGCCCTACGCCGCCCTAGCCGACCGCCCTGGACGGTTTACTGCGACGCGCGACCCTAATGAAATTGACGAGTAGTGGTACACAAGAGGATGGGATCCGAAGATTTGTGTGAAGATGAAACAAGTAATATAAGTATTTGAATTTTATTTTTTTTGCAAATTCTTAACTTTTATTTTTAATTCTTAAATTATTCTCTGAAATTACAATTACAAGCACAAAAGTATTTTTCTGTTGTTACTGTTACATGTAAGATGAACTTTGGAAAACGATGTGTTTGTTTACATCTTCTAATTGTGGACTTTTTAACTGCATATCCCATCCCACTTCTTGATTATATTATGTATATGGAAATCTGTTTATTTGAATCATCATCATCAGCCTATAGCAGTCCACTGCTGGACATAGGCCTCTCCAATTGCACGCCATTTGCTTCGATTTTCGGCAACACGCATCCAGCTACTACCTGCCAACCTGCGAAGATCATCGCTCCATCTAGCCAGAGGGCGTCCTACCTTACGTTTACCAGTACGCGGTCTCCAATCAAGAACCCGTTATTTGAATGTCTGTTAGTAAATCGCGCCTCAAAGATTGTACGGATTTGAAGTTTTGAAACAGAGGTATTTATGGCCTAAATTAGAGCATAAGTTTCCATCCCGTCATTCTCGTGGGCATAGCAATTGGCAAAAGCTAAAAGGAAGTTTTGTAATGTAGTGTAGACTTGAAATTTTTCATGCTATCCCACTTCATCAATTTCTAATACAATCAATCAATCTGCCTAGCCTTTGCCCAACTATGTTGGGGTCGGCTTCCAGTCCAATGTAAAACACTGGTACTCAGCTGATTCCGCAGCTGAGTACCAGTGTTTTACATGGAGCGACTGCCTATCTGACCTCCACAACCCAGCAACTGGGTAACACGGTACTCCTTGGCTAGACTGGTGTCAGATCTCAAGCTTCTGACTACTCGTAACGACTGTCAAAGATCTTCAAATGACAGCCGGGACCAACGGCTTAACGTGCTTTCCGAGGCACGGAGGAAACTCGGTATGTTGAAATGGTCACCCATCCACGGACCGACCTCGTCAAGCGTTGCTTAACCTTGATGATCGACCCGTACGGCTGTTATTAATTAGCCACGAGCTCCTCCATCAGTTTCTAATACACATCACTATATAACTACATCAGTCCTTCACAGTTAACATCCTGTTAAATAACAGTAAAACTAGATTTATTTCAAGTTTAACGCTTCGCATAAGTTGGTATCGACAGCTTGAGCCTGCAGGCTGTTGGCCACACACGCGAGCCACCGGTTTACTTAATACCACAGATATGAGTGTTTACGGTACCAGTAAAATTACAACCCACACACACACACACTACACACTACTACTACTACTTCATTATTGTATATGTTATGGACCAAGTGATAGACCAAGTCATATTGGGCATTATGAATTATACGGCATTATTCATAATGCCCAATATGAGTAGGCAATTTGGTAAAAACTATTGAGATAATTAAATTGACCGGCTTTTTTGAATAATGGCTTTTTTGGTGCATCGCTTATTGGGCAGTAATAAAAAGGCAGTATTAAATAATTTTAATATTGACTTTGCTTTTAATATAGAATTAGTATCGTCACTAAGAACGATTACAATTTAAGCGACAAAATCGAGTGTTTCTGTGGCCTTAAGCTTTGTTTTATTTTTTAGTAAGTTCGGACACAATGTTTACCAAAGACCATTTTTTATTTATAAACAAGGCGGACATAAGTTTTATCTGTAGCTGATAACACGAAGATCACAACTATGCTTTTATATTATAGCTGTGTCATCCCCCTTACCAGGGGTGTAGACAGAAACTACAGAACGCCATCTGCTACGATCCTTACATACTTCTTTTACTTCACTTACATTCATACATCTAGTCATACACGCACGCCGGTTATGAGTACTGCGCGCCTGGCCTTTCTGAAGAACATCACCAATAAGGTCTACGTAAGTCTTTCTAGGGCGTTCCCTCCCGGCGTTTCCATTCACGTCTGCGTATTACCTTTCGTTAGTCGTCTTTCATTCAGCCTCTCAACTTAGCCGAAACATCCTAACATACTCTTTTAAATTTTAGTCACTACATCTTTTAAACCGCAACGTTGTCTTATTACATAATTCCTCAATCTCTCATTTAATGTACACCACACATACTACGCAGTGAACGCATTTCGACTGCATGGATCCTACTTTCATGTCTTTTTTGCCATACCCAACCTTCACTTCCACACATAAGTGTAGGCACCAGCATTGTTGAGAACGCTGAGTCGAGCCTGCTGCCTCAATGTCTCAGGCAGACTGGCTGATCACAAACGCATATTTAACTGAATTAGAGTTTAATCATTATTTTTGGCATTATATCATGAAACGATTAGCAATCCTTTTCAAGTTCGCTTTCACTTACCTAGTAGACATGATACTCATCCACATGAAAAACTTTTAAACGGTTTGCCCTAAGCACAATGATATTCAAATAAACAGATATGTTATGAGCGCACGCATTGTGAAGACTCGAATAGGTCACAATTGTGACCTTTAGTCTTTAGTATATGTCACGCATGGCGAAGAGCGATAGGCTTTGTAGAAACAAAAACAAAATAAAAAAATACCCATCGTGCGTATTTAGAATTTGTACCAATTATGATACCAAAGTACATAAAACAGAAGGGATCTCATACCATATGTAAGAACGCAATACGCCTCAATTTGCTAATTTATTTCATTTTTTTCCTAATATTCTGATATTTGGAGGTTAGAAAAAGATAACAACATTGGTGGTCAGAATAATGTTTGTTTACATTCACACGCAAGTGACAAACACTAGCTGTCTCTTTTTTCTTATTGGTTTTATCAAGCCATCCCTTTCGATTGTAGTGAAATGTCAGATGAATGAAAAGTGTGTATGTGTGCTGCCGCTGCTGCGCAGAACATTTTTTTTATTGTTTTGTGAGTGTATAACGTATCTGTTTATTTGAATATCATTGCCTAAGCAGCTTTCTCTTATCTCCCTTTCTATGATCTGAAAACCAGCTACAACTTCAGCAGCAACTTTCAGCGGATGTTATGTTGAGAACTTTGCCTACTATACTTCATAAAAGATAGCTTGATCTCTGCGACAGCAGTCAGTATCAATACAGTAACAATAGCGCTTGACAGGCTAACAATAACGTATACGTCAGTTTGACATATGTCGCAGATATCAAGCTATCTTTTATGAAGTATAGTGGGATTATACAGACTGACAAAAACAGAAACCACAGAACCACAATATTCCCAAGCCAGCTTTTCAACAAGGAAAGATCTCTCTTCATTCTCCTCCACCACGTATACCGGACCACATCCACAAGAATTGGCGCGGACGTGTAAAAACAAACGTCTCGTCCCCTGTCCGCTTATCCGCACTTTTTGCGGACAGCCGTGACGTCATCCACTTAACGCTAAAATATATCCGCACTTTTTTAGGGCGGTAATAAGGAAAACCTGTTGGCTTGTGGTTGTGGCTTGCTTGTGATACCACTTACTGTAATGTGGGTGAGTAGGTGCTATAAGAGTTAGTTTATTAGTAACTTTTTTTGCTGCAGGTTTTTTAGCTTTTCTCGGTAATTTTGAGTCTGAGTGTAAATATGTAGTTAAATATAGATAAGTAGGGACACAGTTTATTGAAATACTCCAAGATAGATATACATTTCTTAAAACCGGTGTTCTCTTATCGTCCGTATTTACTAGAAAGATGATTCCATCTTCATCGTTCTCATTGATCTTTTTAATTAATCGGTGTCTTTTTTACTCGACTGCCGAAGGAGGGTAATGTGTTTATCAGTCTATGTATGTATGTAAGTATTTTTGTTACTATCTGGCGTTCTAGAGACCAAACGCGTTGGCCGATTTTGATGATTCTTACGTCAATCGATTCGTCTTAACCCTGCGAGTGTCACTGGCTACATAAAAATTGGAAAAGAAAAAATTGGCGGCTTTTGAGCACCATTTTGTGGACGAAATTTTTATTTTCCTCCAAACCCATCGTGTGGGGTATCAAAATAAAAGGTTTTAAGAGGTGATTTCAAAAATATATCACACTTATATGTTTAAAGGTACATAAATAAGAAAAAAAAAAATTGTAAATAAAAAAAGGTAATTAAAAAATCAAAAAGCCACCGGTTTGATGTAGATTTGTTTTTAGCTTCATCTCTTAGTGCATTATAAATGATAAACCCAAACTACAAGCATTCATTTGGATTAAACTATTTTCAGGCACTTTTGAACAGTCAAGGAGAAGTATGTTACCTGACTTAGAAAACTGTAACACCGAATAAAACGTCCCCATAAGTTTACTAATACGAAATACTTAATAACGAATGCATGCTAAAAACCCGACTGCTTAGAAACCGAACTAAAAAGACGTAAACAAGAAGAAAATCATGCTGTGCATGATCGCTTTCTAAGCAGTCGGATTTTTTGAATTTTTTCGTGGTAGCGTGCATTCGTTATTAAGGTGATATATACGCCCCAATGTAACGCAGTACTGGCCGTGCGCCCGCTCGGTGCCAAAATATCAAAATTGAACCTCCTTTTGAACAGTTTTGTTTGCAAAATATTATTTGATTTACATATGCTATGTTAGGTATGAAGTAATTCCAGCCATAAATTTTTCTGTATAAAAATATTTTTAAACATCCAAGTCGTTTTGGAGGAGTTTCCAAAAGTTGCGACAAAATATCGTGTTGTTAATAATTTTTTTAAAGCAAAACTATTAGTTACACGAAAAAACCTTGTGTTCAAAATTATGTACATGAATCAATAATAAATATATATTTTTTTCAAACCTATTAACCTAGCTGTTACTGAGGAGTATGCTTTAGAAAGTTACCGTTTTACGGCACTAAAGCGTATGTAGGCCCTTAAGTGTTTCGTATTAGTAAATTTATGGGGACGTGTTATTCGGTGTAACACTTTTCTATGTCCGGTAACACACTCCTCCTTGACTATTCAAAAGTGCCTGAAAATAGTTTAATTCAAATGAATGCTTCATGTATCATGCACTAATAGATTAAGCTAAAAACAAGTCTAAACCAAACCAGCTGACGATGACGTAACAATGTCCTGAATTCCAGTCGCGAATCGTCACAAATTTGTTGCCACACGCCACTACACAATTTTATCATTTCATTCCCGTCACTTCACACCTTAATAAACTGGAAAACAGACCGTAAAAAAAAACAATATCAAGAAAAAAAAAACAACGAAAATCAAAGATACCCCACTCAAAGACATCTGGCGCGAAAAAATACATTTTACCTTTTACTTTATTTAGCAACCTTTAAGCTAAATTCTGAATTCTGCTGTGAATTGAGCCAATTTACATAGTCATAAATATATTTGATTCCCGACATTGCATTGTCTTCCGTGGGGTGGCAAAGGCACCCCAGGGGTTTTTTTTTACCCCAAAGATAAGACATGTCAAGTCTTGACAGATGTCGCCGTGTTCGTTGGGTAAAACAAGAGATTGTCAGTTGTAGAGTTGGGGTATCGTAACTTTTCTTTTCGGTGATAAAAAGCTTGAAAATTTGGTTGATTTGATTGTTTTAAAATTTTCTTGAGATGTTTACCACAGTAGAATTTTTCCATGGTTTTCATATTTGTGTTAACACAGTGAAACACTACAAGTTTCGTATGCTGTAACTTAATCCATTCCATATTTTTTAACGTTGCGATTAACTCTAAAGAGGTAAACGTACGTTAAGTTTTAAAATTAAATAAAACAATAAGGGTTAAAGAACTAAAGGTCGGCTTCATACGACGTGCCACCCCTGCATCACATCTACCTATGGGCTGTGGCCGTCGATGCAAACGCCCGCTACTCCAAGCTGGCGAAAGGGCAACCACACCAGTGCGGCGTGCTACGGCGTGAAGGGACGGCTGATGGAATACTACCGTGACCAATGGGCTGACGTGAACGGCGTGCGCAACCTGCGCGTGCTGCTGGAGGATGCGCTGTGACCACGCGCGTCGCTGTAGACTTGTCTGCTGCAGCTCATGCGTACCGGACTGGCACATCAATTTATAATAACAGTAAAAAGTTCACTTAAGAGTCCAAATGCTATTTATTTATTGACTTTAGAGTTTTTTAACTCTCATTCATATGCTAAATATGATACATTTTAAAGAGTTTGTAGATAAGAAAATACAATTGGTAATTCTAAGTGATAATCAGACTTTCGGCGTTCACAGCCAGAACCAAACTAAAAAACTCACGCCCGTTTTTCCTCGTTCTGTGTTATATCTTCTGAATTTAAAATTCAAATCTCAATTATAATCATGACCAGAACGAATAAAAAACGGTTTACAGAGGGGGCAGTCTGCCGCTGCCCTTATTTTGAAGATTATAATGTACAACCAGCTTTGTAGAAGGTCGAAAATAAGAAGTGTCCATGGTATGTTATGTCTTAAGAAAATAAATTGGACAGACAGATGTAACTTCAGATAAATATGTCAGACTATAAAATATTCTAAGATTTTACAAATTAGAGTTATAAAATAAGCTGTGGACGTTAAACAATCGGCGATAAATAAAAGTATGCTTTTCAGGTGCTAATAGTAGTTGATTTAATTTCAAAAGATAAAAAGTTGTGGTTTGTATAGTATTATACAAAGTAAAAAGACTAAAAGATGTGGACTAGAAGTGTGTGTACCACAGAATACCACAATTTTCTATAAAATATTTTAAAATCTTGATAACACTTTACAAGCAGGGATAACTAGCATCAATAGTGGACATAATACGGGCAGTTGATTGATGATAGATAAACATTATGAATTATTTTATAAGCACAATTTCCTACAGGATCTTCCCACACATCGATATCAGATCGACACGAAACTATTATGTCTATCAAACCGAATATGAATTCCAAGACACAAAAGAATACATGACAACGGCACCGTATCTTTCACAGCATTGTCACCCATCAAGACATAGAAATAAGGATTACAGTACTATAAAAGATAGGTTTAGAAGTCATTTCTCGTCACCACGTTCCCATATTTGCCTAAACCCAAAAAAAATACTTTTGTCAAGTTACCGTCCGAGCTCCGAAATCTTTTGATTAATGATATCAACCCGCCACCGCTCGCGGGGTCCTACAGACACCCCGGCTAAGAAAACAAACGACGAATAAAACTGTACTTACAAATGATACGTGTAATGTGTCTAAGTAATTGTTGTGCAGAACCATTAGCGAAATAAACGGTTCCCTTTGAGAATGACCTGTTTGCTTAAGGATCGCCAGTTGGACAAACATATCTGTCGCGACATCATTAATTATTAGCATTGTTAACCAATATTCACACGGGTTTTGTAGGCGTCTGTGTAAGATCCGTTAGCACCCTTCCTTTTGATGGGATTTTTCGGTAGCTATAAGCATCCTTGCTTGCTTAGGGGTATCGTGTTACTCAGATACTGGGTTGTGGAGGCCAGATGGGCAGTCGCTTCATGTAAAATGCTGGTACTAGGCTAAACTGGAAGCAGACCTCCACATAGATAGGCAAAGGTTAGACAGATTGATGGGTTAGCCAAATTTTTGCTGACAGAAAACACTCACAATATCTCTCGCTCTCATAAGCAGGAATACTTAACAAGAAACTACTAAGTAGACGCAATTCTCCAACTGATGTCGATTAGATTCTTACAAAACACTTACAGCTAAATGCATGCACCCTTCACCACCTTTGAGAGGCCACATATGTCTAATGCATTCAGGAGTTACAAACGACTTATTGTCTTGTACGCTATACATCACTCTTCCACCTCCTGACAAAGAGGAACATGTTGGCAGATCGAGAAATGGATTTCAAATAGAATTTTCTGGACGAAAGAGAGACACGTGTTTGTAAGTCGCACAGCCCTTGTTTAAAACCAAAACGACGAGAGTTGTCATCAAATACGCATCCTTGAGGGCGGGAATCAGTTTTAAAAGCCATTAGAGGACGTGGAGGAGGGAGGTTGTAATTAGACTGCGTTAATATTTAACAAGTGCGCGCCACACAGATTAGCGTAATGCGGTCCCAGCTGCGTCCGGAGTACGGACACCTCCTGTGACTCGGGCTTTTAAAAAAGCCACTCTGTCAACGGGATCGTCAAAAATTAATTACGTTATGTCCTGGTTTGTAAAAAGGAGATTTCGAGCTAATGGCTTTGTGATAACCTGCAGTAAAACGGCCACTGAAAGAACAGCAAAACATTCTTCATTTACAAATTAATTCTGCGGCACAGAACCAATGTTTTCCTTCCATTACAAAAGATTCAAAGTTACACCTTTACGAAAATATGCTAGCTAATTAATTCCCAGAAAGTAAGGTACGAAGTTTAAACAGATTCGGGTAAAACCCAGCAAGTGTAATCCTTTCACCCTTTCTGTGCAATTAGAATTAGAGGCAAGACGGGCTCGGCATCTGCGGGTTAACTAATGGCGAATGCATTATTAAAGCGGACGGCAGCGCGCGAGGGTTGGGGACAGATTATGTTATTATAGATTTAGGTTTCTGTTTAATATGTTGATGTGTGATGATGGATATGCAAGTAGATGTACGTTTGCAATGGTTTTGGCGTAAATAAAAGTATTTGCTGGACGCAACTAAGTACGAATTCTTAAGATATCGAATAAACTGCTAGTTTACTTACGTACTAAAATTGAGATATCATTCTTTCAGATCAGTGTCGGAAATAAAGTATGTATTATCCTAATCCTCTATTGAAGAACAATAAATTCTATAGAGAGAATATATAGGTATTTCTTATGTAATTACAAATTAATCATTCTTTGTCTGGGTAATTTAACGCAAACTTATTTGGGCATGGCAGTGAAAAGAAAAACCCTTGAACACGTGCATCCTTCCATGCTTAAACTTGCTTAACGGCTGCGAAACATGGGCAGAATTATGTCAAAGAGCAATGAAGCACAGCATCACAGGATTCAAACGACAGGACAGAATCAGAAATACCGACTTCAGGACGAAAACGAATCTTACCGACATCCTCACACGAAGAGACCAGCAAAAGTGGAGCTGGACCGGACAGATAATGCGCGACAACCGTGGGAAATGGAGCAAGGCAGTGACAGACTGGTACCCAATTATCCAAGAGATGGGAAAAGAAGCCGCGGAAGACAGTTTCTGAAATGGGAGGAAGAAATTAAAAAAACCGCTGGTCCAAGGTGGAGACTAGTTGCTCAAAACAGATCCCAAATGAGGAGGCCTATGCCAAGAGGCACACTGAAATCAGAGACATTTTATAAATTAAGTTTTTATTTTCTAGCTATATTTCTCTGGTTCTTGAATAAAATGGATTTTTATTTATTATTATTTATTTGGAACAGTTAAGCACGAGCACATCAAAATCATGAACGTGATCTTACACTTTGAATTGACTTTACTAATGGATATTCTTGCTTCTCACAGACTACAATCCTCCTAACAGGTTTGCAAGACACATTAACACGAAAATTTGTCAAGTCATACACTACAACATTCTCATCATTACTGACCGTCACCCTGCCATGAGAATCTCAGCACCAATCAGTCACACTTCCACCCGGAACCGAGATTAGCATACGCAAAAATAACAAAGGAGGCCTCAAGAAGTTAATGGGATGTCCCTTCTGAAACACAAAAGGGTTAAACAAAGGTATGAGGTA
This sequence comes from Orthosia cruda, assembly GCA_964057195.1. Taxonomy (NCBI): domain Eukaryota; kingdom Metazoa; phylum Arthropoda; class Insecta; order Lepidoptera; family Noctuidae; genus Orthosia; species Orthosia cruda. Next base: position 43,437,875 of record OZ059828.1, on the reverse strand, counting down.
TAAAAAGCTATATTAATGCGATAGATGAATCTTCCGGGGTCCGTTAGACCGGTCGACCATTCTAGTGTTACTGCTAAGTCCATTAAGGTTACTTTTATAGTTGTTTGTTTAAGTTATTATCGTCTTTGGTTTTGCGTATAAGATTTATTCGGTTACGCCAATTTGAATTGTTTTGAGGTGTGACTTTTATCGTTATTTGAAAATGTTGAGCTGCCCGCATATGGACTGCGGGATTCGTGGGTAAATTTATGTCATTTTATATTCAAATAATAATGACTTAGCTACTGCGTCGGTAGTTCTTTACCAAACAAAAACTAAATATATTAAAGTTTGCTCCCGTGTGTCGGGCAATTACGATTATTAATAGCATCTCTCAGCGGTTCGACATTTTTTCCTGATCTTTGGCGGAATTCCAGAGGGTGACACTTAGTGTATTGTCCTCCATGTAACTTGTGCCGGCACCCGGAGCTGTTACTCCAGGGCTGGTCAATCTTGGACGCGAGTAGGTGCGGTCAGATTTCGGGGTGCGTCTCTGGGTGTCGTATTTTTATTTTTATTTTCGCATTGTATGACTACTTTTGTTACCTTGGGTTCTACCTGTAAAAATAATTGTATGTGTAAATGAATAAATAAATAAATAAAATAATAGTAAAATGTATTATATGTATCTGCCTAGCCTTTTCCCAACTGTTACTGGGGTTGGCTTTCAGTCTTACCGGATTTAGCTGAGTATTAGTGTTTTACATGGAGCGACTGCCTATCTGACCTCCACAAACCAGTAACTGGCTAACACGGTACCCCTTGGCTAGACTGGTGTCAGATCTCAAGCTTCTGACTACTCATAACGACTGTCAAAGATCTTCAAATGCCAGCCGGGACCAACGGCTTTACGTGCTTTCCGAGGCACGGAGGAGACTCGGTATGGTGAAATGGTCACCACGGACCGACCTCGTCAAGCGTTGCTTAACCTTGATGATCGACAGCCGCTCCATGTAAAACACTGGTACTCAGCGGAATCCAGTTAGACTGGAAGCTGACCCCAATATAGTTGGGAAAAGGCTAGGTAGATAGATATTGTATTTTTAAGTTACTGAGTTTACTAACACTTAACCTTAGTCTGTTTTTTTATTATTGGAATTTAATTTAAGTCTCATGTACTTGGAAGCAAGCCTTTTACCATCAACAGGGCACTAAACTTTTTGGAGGCATGTGGAACAGGGTGTAAAGTCTCACAAACATCCATAGAAAAGGGAGGATCCTCCGACCAGACGGGTATTGTGTCTGGTCCGGGCAACTGCCCAACGGTTATTGTCGGACTGTTGTATGTGTTCTTATCGCGCCAAAAACTGCTTGCGTGATGCAGCATTTGTGTGACGTCATATCATTAGTTCGTAAGTGGCGGCGTTGGTGAATGAGAAATTACAGATGGAAAAATCAAAACATTATTAATGTCCGACCCGAGAATCGAACCGGATCTCATGTTCAGCAGAATTACCACTAGACTTACGAAGCAGTCAATATGCTTTATTGTATGTACTTACACGTTGAAAATACCAAAGTTAGATAGAAACCTCCTTTTAGAATGTCCATAATTTTAATTTTTATTCTATTTTATTCAAAGAAGGAACAGTAAACAACTACATTATAGAATATATATGCAGCCCACAGCACTGTTCACTAGTTTAGATTAAAAATGAATAATGTCTTCTTTTCTGTTACTTCATAAATATATATAATATACATGGAATACGATTTTGGCGGTGCGGAGGAAGTGGGCTGTGACCTGAAGGTACACGACACCAACCTACCAAAAGTGTCCCGATTTAAATACCTTGGCTCTATGCTGACTGCTGACGCTCGTATAGATGAGGATGTGACCCATCGAGTTAATGCGGCATGGATGTAATGGAGATCTCTGTCGGGCGTCCTATGTGACTCTAAAATGCCGATCAAAACAAAAGGAAAAGTTTATAAAACAGCCGTTAGACCTACGTTGCTGTACGGCGCTGAATGTTGGGCAGCCTTGAAGAAGCACGAACAACAGCTAAACACAGCGGAGATGAAAATGCTCCGCTGGGCAGAGGGCGTGATGCGCTTGGATAAAGTGCGGAACGAATACGTAAGAGGATCATTCAAAGTAGCACCAATCGCCGACAAGATCAGAGAGAGCAGACTTAGATGGTATGGGCACATTATGAGACGTTAAGATAGCTACTCCGTGAAGACAATGCTCAAAGTCAACACCAAGCAACGAACAAGGGGCAGACCATCCTGGCGTAGACGCACAAGGAGGCCCGACCCCAAATAAATTGGGAAGGGGGCAGGAAGAAGAAGAAGATATAGGTATATATTATATTTAATATATATGTACGTGTATATGAGTATAATAGCTTTTAGTTTATTATTATTAAACTATGCACCTGCCATGTTGTCTCTTCACCACCCTTGGTTTACTGGTAGAGAATGTCTAAGGCATTAAGTCCGCATTTGTACCTTTATGCATGAAGTCTAAATACATAAATAAAACTATATGTCGCTAGAATGTAGCCACACATGCATTATATATCACACTCACCCCAAAAAGCCTATCTAACAAAGTAAGTGTGATTGCGAAAGAACTGCGTAGGTACATATATATTTATTATAAAATTGACATGACATCTTAAATTAAACACAGTATCTCAAACACACTCACCCCAGCCACAACTGCTCCCATGGGGATGTGCGATGTATATGAAATTATATAGAAATAAAAACTTTCATAATAAAGAAAAACATCTCATTAAATCAAATAGTTAACAAAGTCTCATATAGAAGTCTCTAAAATTATAAAATTTAAATGGCAAAAGGATCTTCTTTCCATTATCAAGAGTAGAAAACTTCCCTTTTGTAATACCCAAATTTTCTAAACGACAAAACAAAAGTAACCAATACCCAATACAATAGAAAGTAATCTCTAACTGATAGAACTAAACATTGAACAAGTCGAGACGTATCAAGTATCATTATAATAGGCAATTAGAACTGTGAAGAACAACATTACCTACCAGCAACTGATGACCCTTCTTATACTCCCAACTCTAAAGGTGACACAGACCAAGTTATACTATACGATGTGGCTAATATAACAAGATCTGCGGAATCAATAAATGTTGAAGAATAGAGGAGGTCTGGTTATATTTGTTGGGCCAAAGATGGGGTTGCTACTTATTCTAAAAAGGGCTATTTGTTTTCATCCGTCACTTCTTAGTAAAACAAACAATGAATATATACAGAAGACTTTTGTACTTTTTCCCATAGGTCCTATTGTGTTCATTGTCACCTTTGTGGGCTATTGTAGACATTTTTTGTAAACTTTTGTGTGGCAACTGAAATTGTACGGCTGTTTGATGCTACTGTTGGTTAATTAAGGATTCTATGAGTTTACGAACGGACTGAAGAAAGTACGCTAACCTTGCTCTTGTCCAGGTAATCGATATGATTACTGTTTTATGTTTGAGATGAACAACAGTTATCAATAGCTGGGCTCATGCCACTTAATGAAATGAAAAAGCCCGTTTTTACCATCTTCAAAACAAATTCATTCGAATGATGACACAAGAATAATTAAAGTTATAAAATTATTCATGTTGCATTTTACTGAGATGATGAATAGGAACGTTTTTCAGGTGTAAAATCAATAATAACTAATATTGTATGATTTATTCGACAACATTACAAGATAAATAGCGTTTTTAATATTCATCAACGATTTGCATATTCACATTTCACACCTATTGTTAAAATACAAGTAAAAATCCTTATGAATATTAATGAAACATCCAAAATATTTACAGTAGTTCATAAACTCCCATAACAATTAGAAAACATATTCGGGATTCTCCAAATTTCTCCGGCTGCGCGCGTCATACAAACGTCAATCACGAACCTCTCTGGGTGGCAGAGGTCACCGATCATCGTCTTCTACAAATATACCACCTTTCTTTATACACAAACAAAATTATCTTTTTACCAAACCTATTCTTTATTCCGTAGCATTAATTTTAAATTTAACATCACCGAGCTGCACCGGTATCTTTGTGAACTGACTACGCTACATCTCCCTTTTTTGCTTCTAAACATTCATGTCATTCTGTAGAATAAACAAGTCCGCACAAAGGGCATAGTCACTATCCCTTTTTATTAATATCGGTGGCTGAATGAACACAAAAGGTTTTGTAGTCATTATGCTTAATCGGACCAGTTCAGGTGTTATATTATAGCAATAATGTGCTTATAGATAATAGACCGCAAATGAAGGGATACAATTTCATGGGTGGTTTTTCGTTTTAAAGTTTGATGAAGTGGTCAGATTGGAAAGTTTGGCGGTAAAATTAATAAATATAATCAATAATAATTTTATATCTAAGGTATAATTTTCAACGCCTGACTTTACATTTAAATGGGTCTTTAATTTAAAAATATCTAGAAGCTATGCTTATAATTAAATTACCGTTTGGTTTTGCTATGAGTTTGTTTTTATTGTGAGGTAAATTAAAAGAGACAGGTGAGGCATTTATCCGTTCCGCGTTTCCAATTTACAACTGTCATTCAAAGTTATAAAAGAGTTTTATTTTTAAACAGAGTTAATCTATCTAACATAATAACATTATAGAGAAGTTAAATAGTTTGTTTGGTATTAATTATGTTTGTAAAAGGTTAGCTTTAGATGTATTGAACAGTTTACGAAAATTCTGTCACTGAGCTTCATCTTTTTTTCGCTGAGCTTCATTGTCGCTGCAACATAGGCTCCTTTTATCCTGTGAGATAGGTTACGGAAGCGAAGTCGCGGGAATAAGTTAGAATAGAATATTCAGGACAGTTCAGTTACAAACACTTACATAGTCGGAATGTCTTTATTCTTAACGTTTTCTGCAATTATGCTACTTGACTTTTATCCCAAAACATATAGGATTCAAAGCTTCAGATTCCGAACTACCCACAAGAGTATCATCAGCGATTAGCCTTCTTAAAACAAAGCACATCAAAGAACCGAACACAAAACTTTTCCAATTTCTATCCGAAAGAAGCCCTCAAAGAGATTTGCATGAGGTCCGCACAATGAACGGTGTATTTTGCAATATTTTCAATACCCCAGCATGGGTCCAACTACTCGGGGGTCCTTCTTTTGTCCTCCACTTTAATATCTGTGGGAATGGACATACCGACTCCATTTAGGTAATTTATCATTCTTAAACGAGTGAGGAGACCATCCACTATTATCCTTCGCCGTGTAGTCTTTCTAGTCTTGAAAGGGCGCAGTCTTCGCCCTTTGTCCGGACTTGTTCAAATTAATGACGTATTTGGCCCCAACGGGTTTCGGTATTAGCGATTTTGAGCACCGGACAGGAGTCCGGTGTCCGATATTTATGAATTATTAGCTATTTCGGGTTCCCATAAAATCTATGTGCCGGTATTTACAACGCTGGACAAGGGTCAGTCTACGAAAATATTATTACCTTGATTTATTTTTTCGGACCTCAAATAATGATCGTGAATTTGCATAATTCGAAAGTAACGGACGGTAAATCCAAATGAAATGAGTGTCCAAAATTATGACATGAACGAAGAAATTTATTCAAACAGCCTAATTTAGTTTAGAAATGTCAAGTAAATATAAATAACGACTACAAATTTTACAATCAATGACTCTCATTCAAAGTTAAACTGCGTAAAAAATGCGAAGACCATAAGAATTAACATATCAATGTAGGGTCAGTATAAAAAGGCGAGATGACCGCAGCATCCCTGGGTCAAAGGCCAGATGTACAGGTGCCACGAGCCTAACACGCTTTCTTTACAAATTCCCAATAAAGTTGGGGATGACATAGAAATTAAGATGTTTTTTAATGTCCAGTAGTGACAGTGGACACGAGGCGACGTAAAAAATGGGGAGATGAACGAATTATACGAGATTTAAAAGTAAAATGTATGTGATGCGGGAATTATAACAGATTGACATTAGCATAACTTGAACGCTGCATGCTGCGATTTGTAAAATGGTAATGATACTCGACATTTCTGAAAATTTATTATTGGGAGGAACTTTTCTTGGTAAATATACATGTAGGTACAAGTTTATTTTATTCAAAACCTGTACGGAAATGAAATACGTAACTTAGAAAGAGGATGTTTGGTACAACAGAAGAAGTGATAGACAATTTATGAATAGCGGTCGTAAAATTTAGCAAAAATCCGACTATTAAGGAATGCATCGCAGTCACCCATCATAGAGCCATACAAAAGAAAATTAATGAATGTACTGGAGACAGTAATGAGAAAACAAATTTAGCGTGCATTAATTCTCCAGACGGCTCTCCCAAAGAATTAAATGTCGCATGGAAATTAATGATTATCCACAGAGAGACCGGTCGGATTGTCCGTCCGTTAATATATTACACGTAAACACTTCCCAATGACCGTTATGCTATAATGACGGATAGTAAAATTTAAATAGAAAGTAAACAACACTTGGATATATATGCACGTTTTATAAAAGTGTCAAAGCTTATATTGCTTTTGTTGAATTTATACGCAGCTAAAACCATGAACTCGAAGACTATTTGTGGGATGTCAGTTTTTTTAGAATGTTTACAGAATTTTTATTTTGTCGTCTTTTATTAAACTTATTAGTCGCATATATTTCGTTTTTATCAAGTATACCTATATTTTATTAATGAATACGAATAGTATATATGTGGTAACTAGTAGCTACTTTGTATTAGTATGATTAATAACTTTGGAATATTTTTCAATATCAGTCTTGTTTGATCTTTGGCTTTAATTAAGCAATTTTACAAATCTCTGATAACTGTTATTTTTTTTTGGGAATTCTTTGCCCCGAATTCTCTATTAGGAATTTTGAGTAAAGTATTTATCAAACTCTAATTTAGCTTTAAAACTTGTCAATGTTAGGCAATGAAGTAAGAATTGACACATTCTTAACTCAAAATACTCAATTCAGAAACTGGACAGACACAGGTGTGATATATTCAAGATTCTTGGACACGCTAATCTAATGTTAGAGTCTTGCTAATTTAACTTCGCAGAACTCAAAAATGTGGGCAATTGTATTTTTTTGGGAAGGTAACACCGCTGCACCGTCTGTTCTACTAAAAAGAATTTTGATAGATGTTTTTTTTTGTTTTTGATAGGTTACTTTGTTTTTAGGTATTTTGATTCTTTCCTGGTAAATAATAGTCACTTTAGTACGATGCAGTGTGGATTTGATACAGTTTTGTCACTGAGGGTGACCAAAATGCAACATATCAAAATCATTAGATTGAAGTACACGTCAACTTTTCGATATCTTGTAAACATTGTCGTTTTTGGCTAAGAACAACAGCGTGCTGTTCCTTCACATCTTGAAATTTACACAACATATAGTATGATAACTCTTCACGTCTAATAGTTTTAACCCTTTTTCTAGTTGGCTTTGTGAAAAACAATGTACAGCGTAAGCGATCTGACAGCTCAAGTACCACGAAAGTGACAGATGACCACATACAAAACTTATTGGAGATACCAATTATGAGTTCTGCAAAATTACATTAACCAGACTATAGCTCCAATTTGGATATAGTTCAGTATTTCTCCCAAATACTTCGACAAGCCGCCATCTTTCCCCGAACTCTTAGCATCACAAAGCGTCTGATTTTCATCAGCATGTTGTAGCATAATGCTGTATAATACTTTCATTAGCGTCTCATGAGTTGTGTCATTTGTCAACCAGTTGATCGTGGTTGCTGTCACAGCTTTTGGCTTGATTGGCTCTTTTGATGATTTGAGGGAATTTTGTTTATTTATTGGAGACCAAGTTTCTTTCATCTGAAAGGAAGTTTTGACTTTATCACCAACTTCATCTTGCCTTGCTTTCTTTTCTTTCGTAGCCTTAGATACAGAATGCAGATTGTCATTGTCATTCCTAAAAACAGTATCTGTTGTCTATTTAGGAAAATGAGACTTATGTTATTATGGCTTATACTTGTGGCCAACAAGTATCAGCAGTCCCACAATTTGCATAAAGTTGAATAAAAACCTGCAAAGTTTAAGCACGCTCATCAAAGAAAAGAATAGCCAATAAGATTTGTATGTTGGTCAAGATTATATATGATCTAACTTTGCAGTCCATCAACCGTCTATTCTAATTTGCAATACAATATCAAACCACGCTTCATAAGCTCTGAACAAAGTGCAGATGTTACGTAAAAGTAAAAACCTATCAAATATCAGTCTGTGATACCGACTTTCGCGACTTTACTGTCTCGGACTTTAGATGTAAACCTCACTACCGTACGCTAAGGCAAATCGTATAAGATTTTATCTCAGGATTATCTTGTGTTATCGCACATCTGTCTCTTACCAACTAACAATGCTTTAGTTCCAGTGACATTACTTTTGCCTCCCAATCCATTGACGGCCCTACAAGAGTTTCGAAATTCAAATCTGAGATCGAACGCGCAATATATGTCGATTTTTTTATGTTTATCGTCGTGTGGTGTCTTTGAAACGCTTGCAAAAGATTAGGACGGTGGAAGCGTGATCTTAGTTACATAAGGTATTTATGTAAAGCTGTATCGTCTCAAGCGATCGAACGCTTTGATAGGAACATTGTCTGAGGGAACTATTGGCATTGTTCGATGTACTTAGAATAGCAGATGGGAAGTGATCGATGATATTTCGTTGATATAGGATGTGGAGATCGGGTACCGTTTTTCGGTTTATTTGTTCTTCTATTTAAACGATATCTCTTTTATTATTTTGCAAATGTCAGTCCATATCACATTGGATATAGTAATTTTGTTTATCTACTTCGGTTTCGTTATATTCGAATTACAAAATTGACAGCGGTTTCATTATGATACCCATAACGACATCGGGTTGCATTATGCGAATCGTCATAAATTCTAAAACACAAGCAAAGACATTCTGAACATACAGCCAGGTACCTATAATATTACTTTGAAATCAAAGACAATGTAAATGATGTTTTTTAAAAATGGAACAACTTTAGAACAAAAGTATCGTATACTATTTGGCTGTTGCGGCTACAAGATCTTTGCCTTATACCTAATAAAGAATAAATAAAAAAAATGTGGACGCGGGATAAACAATAGTCAGTATGTAATTAAGTTTCTATTAAAAATACTTATTTGTCTATGTCTGTGTTTTATTCCTTCCTTCGTAGATAAAATCTTGTATGCAACTGTACGTTATTGGTCTTTTAATAACTCGTGCCCACCTATTTCGGTACGCGCTACGCTTGTACCGAAAAATGGCACTCGTATTAAACGACCGTCCATAACGTAACAGTTGCATAAATAGCTATTAAGAGTTTGCTTGAGTTGTATTCCTTTAAAATTATATTTTTGATCGAAACCTGCCTCCGATGCTTTATATAATCCTCCGAAAAAATAAATAGAAATATTTTCTAATTCAAGCAATTGGTAAAAAAAAGGTAGCTAATAAAGCCTTTGATTCCCCTCGTCCTTTTTAAATCAACCATGACAAAATCACCAATAGCCACTTCTAAATTAAAATTAGTTCCCCTTCCGAATACCTTCTATAAAACAGAAAAACATCTTAGGACCAATCGTAAAACCACTCAAGAAGTTAAAAACAATTACCCATCTAACTGGCTGGTTCCAAAACCACCCTTTTTTAATTCAAAACAAAAAGATTAAAAAACAATACTCTGAAGGGGGAGAAAAAAAGTGGAGTAAAAAGTTGTCTCTGAATTTGTTCGCTGACAACATCCATCTCAATCAATTGTGGCCTCATCCCTGAGGAGTTAACCCTTCCCTCCCCTGAGGTACCCTCTGTAACCCAATTAATGAAGGGTTTCGTGTGACCGCAAAAAATTCAAATTGAAATGTTAATTTGATATGTGAGGAGAAGATTTCGTGGCGTTGATTAGGAGATTGAAAGCAAACATTCTGTTTTAATAGGAAAAAGTTTAAGATCGTGATGGTGGCTAGATCTTATTGCTATCAAAGCAAAGACTGACTAGCTTCTGCCCGTGGCTTCACTCATAAGAAAAGTCTTACATTAACCCAAGGGACATACAACCGGTATAAAAGTATCCAATGTCTTAATCCAGGTCATAGTCATCATACCCGTGTGCCAAGTTTCATCCAAATCCTATCAGCTGTTGAAGTTTGAAAAGGTAACAAAGAGACAGACAGAATTACTTTTGGATTTTATACGTAAACAGCGTAAACTGAAAACACAATACTGTACAATACTGGAGGAGGGAATAGACGAGAGCCAAACCTTGAATTACGACTTTTTACTAAGGAAATTCAGTCGGCACTTTCTGCCCATATTTCCTCTTAATGCACAACTAATGTAGATAGTTCTATGAATCTGCGACCACGTGGATCAGACTTGATTACTAGGAGACTCAAAACTTGATTGCAAAAGGTAATTCCTAATCTTGGGGTATTTCAGATTTACTTGAAAGCATGTTTAAATATTAAAAAGCAAATTTTAATAGAACATAAACCGTCCAAGTAACATATAAACGAATAGCATATAATTATGGAGTGTGACATTTCACAACTTTTTCGAAGAAATCTGTTACAAACAGATGGACCTGTTATTACATGCAATAACGAGGTATAAAAATATAATGTAGGCACTAGGCACAGAATCTACCATTAATTTAATTATTTCAATCAGCACTTAATGAAAAGACGGCTCTTAGTACCTAATAACGTAGATGAGTATGATTTGAAAATGTTAAAAACTTCAAAGGAAACAATGTGAGGAAACTTTTATGACCTAAAACCAAAAATTCGAAGCTGTAATCCACCAAACCCGCACTATGGTGGATTACGGCCCAGTCCCTCTCACAGAGAAGAGGTCTGGATCGCAGCAGGAACATTTTAGGCTGATTATTCTTATGCTACATAGCTTCAGTCAATAACAGCGACTGCATTCTTGCAGTGCTTTACAAAACGGTATTCAGAAATTCTAGTAGATTTTTTTTAAGTTCTACAAAAATCTATAAAATACGTAGCACAAACTTAAATTAAAACCATCTGCCATACTTTTTTTATTTATTTATTCAGTAGTAGCACTACATTTTATTAGGGTTCCGTACCCAAAGGGTAAAAACGGGACTCTATTACTAAGACTCCGCGGTCCGTCCGTCTGTCACCAGGCTGTATCTCATGAACCGTGATAGCTAACAGTTCAAATTTTCAAAGATGATGTATTTCTGTTGCTGCTATAACAACAAATACTAAAAACAGAATAAAATAAATATTTAAGTGGGGCTCCCATACAAAAAAAGTGATTTTATTGCCATATTTTGCGATAATGGTACGGAACCCTTCGTGCGCGAGTCCGTCTCGCACTTGGCCGGTTTTTTATATTTAAGTTGGTGCCAACATAAACTCATTAGAGTTTTACCGTGCACCAAAAACATCGACCTCATAATATATACAAGATAATAACCATATAGGTAGGTACTTAGGTAAAAAGTAACAACAAAAAGAATGAAAATTATAGAGTGTAGGTATATGCGAAATATTATTTAATACTAACAAACTTCGGCCTTATAACAAAAGTGGTGGCGAGCTTTTTAAGTTGATACAGGTTGTTCCCCAAAAAAACCTAGTGTTTTTAGTAATTGTTAATTTTCAACTTTCTTTGTGTTATGACACTAATATTTTAGGTTTTTTTTTTATTGCTTTAAGCTTTTTATTTATAATTAATTAAATCATATATTTTTATTAGTGAATCTGTGTATATATCTAAGGTATTATTTTTATTATATTTTGTAAAAAATGTTCCTTTAGTTTGTATTTTATGTCTTTCGGAGTTATTTTGTCCCTCAATGATATGGGTAGTTTATTAATAAGGTAAAGTATTATATACTTTAACGATCTCTTGCCGTATATATTTGTGTACTTTGAAGTAACAGCCGAGCATTGATGACGCTACGAGCCTTAATTTCAGTATTATTTACGCTTTATTGTTATGTATAAATTTCCCAAATACATTTTATAATCCTAAAAGTCCTAACAACCTTAAGTTTTATAATGCTTAAGTGTCCAACGTACAGACGGACTGTAAGTACAGATAGCAATACAAACAAACCAGCCTGTGACAGATTAATAGTGCATCCAACGACGTGACACCTTACCTCACTAGAGTGGTGACTAAACGTTTGCTTGTTAGAGTTGCACGGGAGGGTTGTAGAGATCGAGTGGGAAGTTCTAATTGATTTCAAGTTATTTTTATCATTTACTAAAATACACTTTTACACAATTGTTTTATTAAGTCAACCTTAGAAAATTCGATTGACCGAGCGATTCGTCCACAACTCTAAAGAATACAGTAACTTTCACTTGTTAGTATAATAAAATAATAAAAAAAACTTTTTTTAAAACAAGCTTATTTCGTGTTTTTCTCAGCAAACCCTTTCATTAGATAACCATATCATGGCAGTGCATAAAAAATAACTAGACCGCCATCTTGGGTCGTCCGCCATATTGGATTTAGAATGACGTCACTTAGCTAACCATGCATTGTCATCCAAACTAAACGTGTATGAAAAATTTAATCTTAATCGGTGGAGGATAACTGTTTTAAAATTCATTTGCAAGATTTGACCCGAACACACTTACAACATACATAGCAAGTTAAATAATAGCTTTTAAAATAGCAAGGAATGCGCTGAAGACTACAAATATCTAGCATCGCATTTGGGTGTCTTGTGTATGTGGGTTTAAATGTTTGCAAACGCACCCACGATACAGGCAGAAATGACTAGTATGAGGCAAAGTTATACCAAAAAAACGTATGATTGCATATTTAATATCCCACTGATTCTACAACTCTTTTTGACAAAGACTGACTGACGAAGAAGGTTGACTTGCATTATCAATAAGTTGGATGGACTTGCCACAGTAACAAGTAAAATTTCAAAATTTGAAAAACCCCCGACACATTTATCTTGCGAAAACATCACGATCTAAACAGTAAAACACGCATAACTTATGAACGGCTGAACCGATTTTATTCAAACTTAGCTAAGAACACTCTCGATACAATCACCTTTCAAACAAAAAAAAACTAAATCAAAATCGGTTCATCCGTTGAGGCCACTATGATGCTATGATGCCACAGACAGACACACAGATACACAGACACACTGATACACAGATACACAGCAACACAGCAACACACCTCAAACTTATAAAACCCCTCTTTTTCCGTCGGGGGTTAAAAATATCCCCAAGCGGTTCACACTACTGACAGCTCTGCAGAAGAGCGCGAGTGGTCTCGTCGGTGCGTATGTTTGTGTGTGAGTGCCGTTCGAGTGTTTGTAGGTAGTTCCATACTGTTTGTATATTTTTACTGTGGACTTCCTATGGGTATCCCCCTACATACACACTATCATAATTATATCTAGGATCATACATAGGATCCTATCTCTTATCCTAAATATATGACCTCTAGATTAATATCTGTGTATTTCATTATCATAGTTCTTTGATGCTTTTTAGGGTTCCGTACCCAAAGGGTAAAAACGGGACCCTATTACTAAGACTCCGCGGTCCGTCTGTCTGTCTGTCTGTCACCAGGCTGTATCTTATGAACCGTGATAGCTAGACAGTTGAAAGTTTTCACAGATGATGTATTTCTGTTGCCGCTATTACAACAAATACTAAAAACAGAATAAAATAAATATTTAAGTGGGGCTCCCATACAAAAAACGTGATATTTTTGCCGTTTTTTGCGATAATGGTACGGAACCCTTCGTGCGCGAGTCCGACTCGCACTTGGCCGGTTTTTTTTTGTCATATTTGGTAGCAATGGACGACAAGTCGGTTGTGTGTACTACTATTGCTTCGGCAGTGTGTACAGCAGTATAATATTTTTGGAATTCCACATCCACTAAGCATATAATATTGTAAACTCACACCAAAATTTCGTTGTACTTACTTTATTCCGTCCACAAAACCGTCACAATAATTTATTGCCTTGGAATTTAAAATATGGCAGTAGCAAAACTGAAAAGTCAAAATCGCATAATTTTATGGACGGATTTTGTATCTGGAGATTATGGAAATAAATTTGATAATTCTATATAGCAATATTTAATGTGTTAAAACTATCATAAATAAAAAGAACCGGTCAAGTGCGAGTCGGATTCGCGCACCGAGGGTTCCGTACAAACAGCTGCATTTACCAACATATTTAGGTAACTAGGTCAACGGGAACCACCATATAGGTTTTCAACCCAAAACCTATAGGGTACTTCCGGTTGACCTAGAATTGTCAATTTTGGTTAAAAGATTGCTTAAAGCACAAGTAAAGGGAAAATGCCGTTTAATGAAATAAAATTAAGGTAAATTTGTTTTCGCGAAAATCTAAATTTGCCCATATCTTTTTATCGTGTGGAGTTTGATTTTTATACACCTAATAGGAACTATAGACTTCAGTACCTGGTATAAATTTCAACTTACTAGCTCCACCCATTCCTGAGAAAATCGGTTGATTCTTGTCCGTCTGTCCGTGTGTCACCACGGACAGACGGACAAGAAAGTGATCTTGTAAGGGTTCTTTTTTCACTTTTGTGGTACGGAACCCTTAAAAATGCAAAAAGGGACAGAGCTATTTGTCTTGTATAGCTCCATCCTGCTCCTGGTTCTATGATCCTATCTAACAACAAATATCGAAAATCTTTTATCAAAGACAATATGATTCATATGTCTATATTACATTATCATATTATAAATATGACTCATAAATCTATGATCCTAGATAATTATATGATAGTGTAATACCCTCCTCGGCTCAAACCTATTAAAAGTATCTCCTAAACAAATCGTCATGAAAGCTTAAAAAGCTTAAAAGATAGTAATGTGTTATAAATAACAAGAGTAACAGCTTCTGTCTGTACCTGGAGACTGTAGAAAGCACAGATATAAATCTGAACTAGATGACGCAATTGTATGTACTTCACGTGTCAAAAAACGGAGTAAATTTACGATCAATGTTCGTAATTTGAGCTTTTAATTTAGCATTATTGCCTCCGGAAATCCACCGAAATCCAGAAAAATGCCTGTTTATGCCATATTGAGCTGTAAAGACTGTATCGAAAAAGTTGCCCGAGGCATTGGAAATGTTTTCTTTCATTGGTAAGAAAATTTGTTTTTAAATTGTATGTGAAAAAGTGGCACGCTTGGTTTTCATACAGATGGAGGTACTTGCGTTATCTAGTTAGATTTATGTCTGTGGTAGAAAGTAACAATAAACTAAAGTATCTACCGTTAGTGATGGATGTTTTAAGTATAAATTACTAATGCATGCGTTTACCCTGCATGACCGAATCAGGAATGAGAAAATTCGCAGAAGAACTGAGATAGCTGACATTATCCAAAGAATTGCTAAACTTAAGTGACAGTCAAAATCAAAATCATTTTTTTTATTTCACATAAGCCTACATGGGCACTTATAAAACGTCGACAAAAGGTGCACGGTTCGGGTTGGTCGTTTCCTATGGAGAAGAACCGGCAAGAAACTCCATGCAATGGTTACTCTTTTAAAAAATGGTTACAGTAGGCGAGGCACATGACTAGCAGAGAGTAAGACTAATGGCGTCATCAATGAAATACCAATATGAACTGGGTTGTTGCTAAAAACACAGGTCCAACAAAAACATCCACTAGAAAAGTAAATAATTCATATCCAAAATAAGAATAGTTTCCAAAAGAAGCTATTGTTTGTAATAAAACACACCCACATTTGCATAAACATAGAAATAAAACGAAACGCTGCTAACATTTATCTTATTTTTGTATGTGTTTATGTTATCTTCTGAATAACACCTCGTTTGTCAAAACTAGATGATAGCTTTACGAGAATATCATGAGGATCCATTTAATGTGCTCTTGACTTTAATTTATTATGTGCTGGTATGTCGTTTTCTCTATGAATGCAATAGAGATTGTTACTATTTTTTGTTATTATATCGTGATAAGCTCCATGTTCCTTATTTAAATCTTTCTGTAATCGAATTTCGACATATAGAAATCCAGACCTGCCTGTACTTAATGACCACACTTTTTATACATACGAATTTCATTTGTATTAGCAATATGGTTTACGGAGTAATTTTTAATTCATTAGCTTTTATTTGTTCTTTGGGCAATTTTTGTTATTATTTCGGAGGTAATCCTATAGTATGAATTGTTAATGTTCATGACTAGGTAGGTACTTTCACCTGCCTTTAAATGGCCAATGAATTAAAGACAACCCTGTACCTATATGTCCAAAGGCCTTGTCTTCCTTTGCTATTGTGAATCAACATCGTCGTAAATGGCTGTGTTCTTACCAAATCTCAGCAACCTCCATGTAAATTCAGTTTTCTTACTTGTGATTTTTGATTGGAGGTATACAGATTGAATTTTATAAATGGGCGTGGATGGCCAAATCCGTTACTATGAGGCATAGTGGAAACGATTTTGATGAAAACTAAAATTGTTTTTTTTTTTTTAAACAAATCATTTATTATCGGATTTATTTTAGCATTATCGGATTTATGAGAAAACTGTATTCCTAGCCAGGAAACGAAACCATTGATTTAAAAAAAACACATACCATCGATAGCGTCGCTAATGAGGATCAAATTCTGGAAAGTTATGGCAAACTTAAGGAAAAGGTTCATTTTTAACAAAACACTTATTTTTCCTACGTTAAGTAACTACCTCCCTATTAAACCTTAAATAGTGATGAAATGATGACCATTATTTTCAATATATAGGCGAATTCGACAAGTCATACATTGTACTATATTCAGCATTACAATAATTTTGCTACCGTTTAGAATATTCTCCAAAGACTTTTTCATGTCATCCATTTCATGATACGAGTCTTCGTAGATTTCTTACTATAAAAACGTATTATGTTAAAAATTTGCCATTTCCTTAAGTTTTCCATATGCCATTACGTCCCAAAATGACGTCCTTATTAGCGACACTATCGAGTGGTGTAATAATATAGCAGCGTGTTTTTTTTTTTCAATATCATCATCATTATGTCCTGGCTGGCTAATGATGCAGTTTTAGTGTTCATCAGAATCGGCCTTGTCCCTGTCAACTCCTTTGAGTGTTTTCCGCCATTCCCCATAGTTTCGGATTTGGCCATCAACGCCTACTTAAAAAACTTCAGGTATAATAGTCATTTGTATTATAACCCTGTACCTCTCAGCCACAGATACCCTATCACCACTTACACATAATTCCCGCTTCACCACAAGCCAGCATTTACATCTACAACGCATTTATAAAAAGCGCAGCACAATAGGGATTGATTAGTGATGATTGGACTCCAAGAGGGGCTCAGGGGACTGACCTGATAGAATTAATTATTCAAAGTAAGTCCCGAAGAAGTCTTGTTAAAGATATTGTTTGTGAGTTTCTTTAGGTTTTTGGTGTGACTGCCATGCTGATCGTGGTTGTTAATTGGATTGTTGGGATTGGTAATTAAATTATGGAAGAGGCAGTGGGCTGGTATAGTCAAATTAGGAGGTTTTAATGTGTAACTTTTTTGATGTATAATAATGTATATTCCATTCTATTCTTTATTTTATTCGATATCTTTGTGGTTTGTATGCAGAAAGATTGAATATACCTACTTTATCGTACAAAATCCTTAAGGCGCAGATACCGTGAGTAGTTTTAAAATAAGAATCACGTCTAAACGACTAATTGTAATTTTTGGAAAAATACAGTTACACTAGACCATTTTTATAATTTGATCTAAGTAAATTTTGAGTTTTATTCGTATAACATAGTGCAATTATTTTGTAAAGTTTTGTCTAACACGGACAAAAAAAACGAGAATCGCACCAAAACCGCCGAGCGTATTTTAATGAAATTGTCACTATCTCAAAGACAATTTAACTATCTACATTTTTACTTAAGTTTTTTTTAAGTCATAGAATGTTTAGGAAAGAACAAAAAGCTACTGAATTTTGTGTCTCACTTAACAGGTGGCGTTCTACAGTTTCTGCGTGAGTTTATCTATGTATTTTACACCAATATTATAATATAACTTACTAATTCTTTTTCTTTTTCATCTGTTTCCTAATTCTTCTCCTTCTTTTATGTCTACTTATAATGTTCGTTAAAGACTCGATCGACTATCTAATCCATAATTACATATATATTTAGTAGAAGCTGTTTTGCTCATAACTGTTCCAACTTAAATCGACTTCTTTCAACTTCTAGAAATTCAATATGATGTCGATCATTACGGTGCAAGATCTCAAGGAAAAGCCCACCCGATCCATGAAACGACATTGTCTGATATTGATTTTTTCGCCAATGCCATTTTCCCACATACATTAGGAAACTTGGCGTTTCAGCGAATGATAATTTGACCAAGGCCAGGTTTAGAACGACGACGAGAACAAGAACTTCTTAAACCTACTAAAATAATAGAATGGAATAGAAATATATTTATTCGACACAGGCACAACACAACAGTAACAAATATGGAGTAAAAGACAAAAAAGAAGTGCAAAGACAAATTGCGCTGAACGGCAAGGGTTTTTTTTTTTGGGCAGGAGGTAAAAATCCTCGTAGGATGCCCTAGAATGACTTGCTCAGAACAAGCTAGCCTGGGCAGTCAGCATTTGCTGGGCATCAGACAGCCAGCGCTGGTTTTCAGTTGGCACCCCGTAGCGACACACGGACGTGGGTAACAAAATAAAATATAATCTATACATAATTTGATATGAGGTACTACAGACCAAATTTAAACACAAAAACACTACCTACACTTTCTACGCATAATCACTTAGGTAAGTATGTCTCTACTTACCTTTTTTCACCCACCTAGCGTAATACCTCTAAGCAGAACAAACAGAAAGGCCTCCCCAGGCCACAAAGGACTCAAAGAGCGAGGCCCATATTAAAATTTCCTTCGAAATAATCCGTACACAACACAATATCAAAATTTAATATCATTTTAATCTTAATTCTCCTTATTAATGTTGGCCAAGGAGGGTTGTGGTGTAGGGCTGTGGGGTTTTACCTGGAGAAGGTTTTACAAAATAAAGAAATGGAGGAAGAGAGAGAGGGTTTAAATGTAGCTATAACTGCTGAATATGTATAGAAAGAAAAGGATGTCACCGTTTTAATAAACGCCATTTATTGTAACGGTGACATCCTTTTCTTACAACAACAGAAGAACAAGAAGAAGAGAAATAACATGAACATTTTAGATAGTAAACTATTTTAGTATAAGAATACAATCATATCATGAAAAATAAGGAAGAGGAAAGAGGACTTTTAAGCTATTGCATAGCTTCTATCGCGGGCCTTGAGCGAAATCCGTAACGAAAAAACCTCACGCTCTCCACTCCGACGGGCACGGCGGTGATACTTTGACTTTTAATAAGGTTTTTGAATTCTGTGGAATCTGAGTGGTGAGGGGCAGGGGGGCGGGGAGGGGGAGGTTTGTTGCACGTGTTTTCGATTTCCGTGTTGGTATTTTTAGAATGAAATTTTTTTTTGCGGGGGGAGGTAAACGGTTAAGGGGGGGGGGGGGGGTAAATCCTATCTTGTTCTCCTGGGTGAAGTAGCGACGGGCAGGGGGGCAATTTTTTTGTCAGATATGCGCTAACTCCAACCGTTTCTGAGATATGAGGGTTTTAAAATTTTTGTTGGTCGTAATTTTTTTGCCTTTTATCGGTCTCTCTGAGCTGTTTCTGTGACAATGGTGATCAATGTGGACCTTATGCTAATGAGAATAAGGGTCACTTTTGCTTGTCAAAGAAAAGCGACCTTATTTCAATGTGAATAAGGGTATTTTTGTTTTGTTTTTTAGAGTTTTATTAATCGTAAATAAATGCGGGTTTGGCTCGCTACGTTTTCGAGTTTTTAACGTTTTTAATTTTTTTGACGCATTTTCCAGGACTGGATCTAGAATAAATGCTATGCAATAGCTTTACCGCGGCAGTCCCCGAGTGCCACACGTCTATTTTTTGTTTCATTTATAGCTGTAATGAGGAGCTGAGCTAACTCTACTGCTATAAATGAGAAACGTAGAAAGAAAATAATATATAAGAAAAAAATATAGCCTTATGATGACCGTTTGAAACGAACTAAGAAAAGAAAAAGGTGACTTGGTTTGGCATCCTATATCTTCTTACTAGAACAGGAGATCCCTAGCCGCCGCAGGATACGCCCTGGGCGTTGGGAGTCGCAAGTCGATTCACTGTAGGCGCGGGCTTGCGGACGGCGAGCTACCCATGAATCTACCATAAGATATCTGGGTCGCGGATAAATTTAAAAGAGAGTTACCGCGGCCCTGGCACCTGAAGGAACACGGGTGGGTTTTAGACAGTAAAAGTCTGACACGCCTTCACGCTACACCCAGAGCGGGAAATGATTTCCCACACTAAAAAGAAAAAAATGGTCTCATAATATTCTTAAGGCGCAGATATCCCTGAGTAGCTGATTTTAAAATGAGAATCACGTCTAAACGGCTTGTCGTAATTTTTTGGAAAAATGTAAGTTACATTAGGCCATGTGATCTAAGAAAATTTTGAGATTTTTTCGTAAAACATAGTTAAATTAATATAGTTTAATGAATATAGGTTATTAGTTACATTTAATTTATAAAGGATGAACATGGACAAAACCAAAGTGATGATGAATGCCCATGTTACACCCACTCCTATTAAGGTCGGAGACTATACACTCGAAGTTGTGGGCGACTATGTCTACCTGGGACAAACGATCCAGTTGGGTAGGGCCAACTTCGAGAAAGAGGTCAACCGTCGAATCCGACTCGGCTGGGCAGCGTTCGGGAAGTTGGTTACACCCACTCCTATTAAGGTCGGAGACTATACACTCGAAGTTGTGGGCGACTATGTCTACCTGGAACAAACGATCCAGTTGGGTAGGGCGAACTTCGAGAAAGAGGTCAACCGTCGAATCCGACTCAGCTGGGCAGCGTTCGGGAAGTTGCGCGGTATCTTCACGTCCAACTTACCACAGTGTCTCAAGACGAAAGCATATGACCAGTGTGTGTTGCCAGTGATGACTTATGGCTCTGAGACGTGGTCGCTTACAATGGGCCTCATCAGAAAGCTTACAGTCACCCAAAGGGCAATGGAGAGGGCTATGCTCGGAGTTTCCTTACGTGATCGAATCAGAAATGTAGAGATCCGCAAGAGAACCAGGGTTACCGACATAGCCCGGAGAATTGCCAAACTTAAGTGGCAGTGGGCAGGGCACATTGCTCGCAGAACGGATGGCCGATGGGGCAGAAAGGTTCTGGAGTAGCGACCGCGAACCGGAAGACGTTGCGTAGGAAGGCTTCCCACCAGGTGGACCGACGACCTGGTGAAGGTTGCAGGGATACGTTGGTTGCGAGACGCACGGGACCGGTCAAAGTGGCGACGCTTGGGGGAGGCCTATGTCCAGCAGTGGACGTCTTTCGGCTGATATGATGATGATGATGATGAATTTGTAAAGTTATATCTAAAACGGACAAAAACACGACTATCGCACCAAAACCGCTGGGCGTATTTTAATGAAATCGACACAATCTCAAAGACAATTTAATTATCTACATTTTGATCTGAGGCTTTTTTTTAAGTTTTAGAATAATAAGGAAAGTACAAAAATCTACTAAATTTTGCGTAGTGCGGGTGTGAAACAAGTGCGCGTTTTGTTCCCTCAATGTCGTTGGCGTTAGTCGTCATCTTAAGTAGTTACAAACGAACAAGTAACATATTAAAATCAATCACCAATTAGTTAATTGAATTACTTGATCAGATTTTCCTCTCTCTTTCTGTTTTTTATTGAGTTTCACAGAAAAAAATACAAGTAAAATTATTATATTTTTCAGGTAACCCTACAAAATCACGAAAATCTTCGCTTCTCAACCCTCAACACAGAAAAACCAACCCTACCACTCCAACCCAAGATTCAAACTCACTTACAAACCCAAGTAATTTTCTAGCAGAAGGTAGAAGGCATTCAAAAGCAGGTAAGTTCAAAGATAACGCTTGTCTTTGGAACAAGGCTTAATTAGGTCGAATTACCTCCATCGGAATCTTTGGAATTAACATTTTATGAGTCTGCGTAATGTAAAGATGGTTCAAAGAGACAATGGTGAGATTAGCCGTAAAATGGATCTTAAAAGATTCTCTCTGGTGAATTTCTAAGGTATTTTACTTTTACAGGTAAAATTATACAATGGAACAGTTCGTGTATGATGTTGGCAGTTTCTAGTCCTACATGATGCAGGCCTTCGTATGAGTTTTGTTGTTTTTAGGGTTCTGTACCTCGAAAGGAAAAAACGGGACCCTTATAGGATCACTTTGTTGTCCGTCCGTCTGTCTGTCTGTCAAGACCATTTTCTCAGGAACGCGTGGAGGTATCAAGCTGAAATTTAAATCAAACACTCAGGTCTACTGTCTCTTAAAGCTGCAAAAAATCAAATCAAACTTCGAACCCAACGCAATCAAAAGATACAGCCGTTTATGTCGCAAATTTCCGCAAATTTTCGACACTCGCAAGGGAATCAAAACCTACAGGGTACTTCCCGTGAGCTCAGAATCTTGAAATTTGGTACAAAGCAACGTCTTGTAGCACAGATAAAGGAATAATTGCGAGAACTGTAAATTTTTTGTTACATCATATAATAAAAATATTTTTAATAATTTTAAACATACTACTCCATTCCTCATGAACGCGTAGACATATTAAATTGAAATTCATATCAAATACTCAGGTCTATAATATCTTTAAGCTGAGATTTGTAAGGAATCCTCGGTGCGCGAGTCCGACTCGCACTTGGCCGGTTTTTTTTTGTGTAATCACAGCTATCATTAGCTTCTTTCACACCAGTCTCTCGCAACGATTTTACTGTTTTCTTGGTGTATACATGTATAATAAAACTAATACTTTACTTTCAAAATACCCTCTTCGTAAATCAATCTTTAAATGAATTGTATCTAAATGGCTGAAAACTCTTGATTATCATGCAACTAAAGGGCTGCTGATTCCTATCCGCTAACCCTCAACTCTACCCCCATTCACACCCTCAAACACTCATAAACCTTCACTTACCCACACATACTCTCACACACTCACATACTCCCATTTATATACACCTACTTACATACACTCACTCACATACACCTATACACATACATATAACTCATATCATATCCATTCTAGAATCAGTATTTTTGTTAATGTCATAAATTATGCATTGTAAACTTTATCATCATTATACGCCCAGTTCATACTTGATCTAATGACATACAAAGTCTAACTATAAGAATTGGGGAGTCTGGTGACCCGTAACACAGGTATTCAATACCTTCTTTGGCACCAGTCTCTCACAAATGTTTTCGTTTTTTTTGTATTACTAATTTTAATGATTTGCTGTACCTTCCTGCAACATTTGTGATGAGAAAAAAAAAACTTTTTTTTTTTTTTCTTCTATATCATGATCCCACGAGAAACAGTCAATCTTTCTGGCTAACTAGCATGTTATGTTTCACAGGCAGGAAAAGGCCTTAAGGCTATTGCCCTTTAAAATAAGGCCTTATCAAATAGACTCCAACACTCAACTTGACAACTTTCAAAATATTCGTATTTTTACCGGCTTAAAAAAAAGGAGTTAATCAATTCGACACGTAGGTATGTATGTAATATTGTTGGAATTGCACAATATTCACATAATGTTACTCTCTCGGGCTGCAATACACGTGAGCCAAATTTCATAAGTGTGTGTATGTCTGTTTGTCCACGCATTTCTCCGAAACTACTTATCGGATCGTCATCATTATTTTTTATTGGATTTAGTATCTTACAAATTAGGGAACATTGCAAGTTTCATTAAAATTGTTTCAGTAGTTTTCAAGATATGGAACATAAAACCTTACTCTTTAGCGACAAACGGGCCGATTTTACCAATGAAACCAATCGCGATTAGTTCAACTAAACTTAGTTTCAGCAAATACAGCGTTCTGATTGATTGAGACCGTGATTGACTGAGTTTATTTGAACTAATAGCGATTAGTTGCATTGGTGAAATCGGCCCTTAGACTAAGAACTACATGGAAGACTGACCCTGAACCTGATTTTGCCTGAATTACACTCAAATATATAAGCACGAGGTTCTCTGTCTTCTTAATTACTCTAGAACTTTTCAAAAAGATTATTTTAGTGAAATAGGTACATAAGAAAGAATAGTCATATTGTGTGTAATCACAGGTAAACATACAAAGGAAATAAATAATTACCAGGTAAACAAAGACTAGCATTACGTATCCCTCGTATCCACAGGACAGTTAATTCATTACTCATTACTCATAAAAAGGGTTGAATATTGTCACCACCTCGTTACCAGGGTGGATTCTTTAATTAAAACATCGAAGCCTCCCCTGATGGATCACTGGCCGGCCCACTAATTGATGGGCTTTGTGTGTACCGGGTTCGAGTACCGGCCGAGTTTAATTGTATTAACATTTTACACCTCTTCTGAGTGTATATTGATATGTGCCCAGTGTGGTCTAGCTGTACGTGAGTAGGTACGTCTATGGCGTCAGTATGTTTTGGTACAAACAAACGTAATGCTATTTAAAACAACTGCGCGTAACGATGATAAAATTAATATAGAACTGGATCGAGTTAGAATTGACCTTGTTAAGGAAGTTAAGTTTCTTGGCATTTATATAGATGAACTTTTGAACTGGAAAAGAGAACTAGCGGCACTGGATTCGTCATTGTCATCTGCTTGCTATGCTTTAAGAATCCTTAGGGACGAGGTTAGCATTACACATCTCAAAATGGTGTATTATGCCCTGATCGAGTCCAAATTAAGGTATAGCATACAGTTTTGGGGCAACAGCTATCTCTATAACTGTCAGAGAGCATTTATTTTACAGAAAAGGGCGGTACGTACTATTGTCTGCATTCCTCAATGGGAGAGCTGTAGACCATTTTTTAAAGAACTTGGCATTCTGATAGTCCCTAGCCTATACATATTGGTTTTATTATGCACCTTTAAAAAATACATATATAACTTCGAAACAGACGAAAATAGGCAGATAAGGGAAAATACACGAAGGAAAGACTTTGGAAATAAAATAGTACCTCAATTTGGAATCGTTAAACATAGTCCACAATATCAGGCCGTTAAAGCGTTTAATAGATTACTTCTTGACTTGAAAAGCATTTTGTACACAGGCTCTTTCAAAGCAAGGCTCAAGGCATTTCTTTTGGAGAAATGTCTACACTCTGTAGATGAATTATAGGTTTGTGTTATTTTTGTGATGTCAATTACCAATTATTAAATCATAATCGTATTATTATTATACTTATGTTTGCATGTTATTAATGTATTTATTTTAAGCTTACTGTTTACTTTTAATGTTAATGTTATGTTTTATGATGTGTTATGTTTTATGATGTTAAAATTTCGAACACAATGTATATTGTAACTGAATAAATTGAATTGAATTGAATTGAAGGTACAGGATTATGCAATTTCGTACAAAAATAAGGATGGTATTGTTCATTCTTCTTTAATTCATACTGTTTTTTTACCCGACTGCCGAAGGAGGGTAATGTGTTTATCAGTCTATGTATATATGTAAGTATGTGTGTATGTTCACAAGGGATGGAAAGATTGAAGAGGATGTGGAAAGGAGAGTGAATGCAGGGAATAAAGTGAATGGTGCTATACATGCGGTTGTGACCAGCAAATCAATGTCTCCAGAAGCTCGACTCACCGTTCACAACAGAGTGCTGGTGCCTACACTTATGTATGGAAGTGAAGGGTGGGTATGGCAAAAAAGACATGAAAGTAGGATTAATGCAGTAGAAATGCGCTCCTTGCGAAGTATGTGTGCGGTAACTTTAAATGATAGGTTGAGGAATGAGGTAATGAGACAACGTTGTGGTCTAAAAGAAGATGTAGTGACTAAAATTGAAAAGAGTATGTTAAGATGGTTTGGCCATGTTAAGAGGATGAATGAAAGGCGACTAACGAAATGTATTTACAAGGCAGACGTGAATGGAAACGCCGGGAGGGGACGCCCTAGAAAGACATACATAGACCTTATAGGTGATGTTCTTCAAAAAGGCCAGGTGCGCAGTACTCATAACCGGCGTGTGTGTATGACTAGATGTATGAATGTGAGTGAAGCAAAAGAAGTATGTAAGTAGTCGTAGCAGGTGGCGTTCTGTAGTTTCTGCCTACCCCCATGGGAAAAAGGCGTGAGTTTATGTATGTATGTATGTCTGTTCCTATGTGGCGTTCTAGAGACCAAACGCGTTGGCCAATTTTGATAATTCTTACGTCAATCGATTCGTCTTAATCCTGCGAGTGTCACTGGCTACATAAAATTGGAAAATTGCGGTTTTTGGGCGCCATTTTGTGGGCGGAATTTTTTTTTTCTTCCTAACCCATCGTGTGGGGTATCAAAATAAAGGATTTGAGAGATGATTTAAATATATATATAACACTTATATGTTTAAATGTACCTAATTTAAAAAAAAATAACTAAAAAGTTGTAAATAAAAAAAGTTGAAAAGCAGTCGGAGGATACCTACATCTGGTTTCGGTCAGACAGCCCGCGAATATGTATCCTCCGAATGCACAGCATGATTTTCTTCTTGTTTACGTCTTTTAGTTCGCTTTTTCAGCAGTCGAGTTTTTTTTATTTTTTATCGACTTTGCAAGGGCTGATCAGTCCAGAAGAACAAACTCTTCGGCTTCATCTGAATCCCGCAAACTGGACAATCAGACTTTGAAACACCTCAATAAGAATCCTCATCAAGGTAATGTCCTTGTAGCCCGAACAGCCGAAATGCAAAAAAGAAACTGGATGGATTTCTTTATGATACAAGGCCAGAAAAGGTGCCATAATTAGCTAAAAAGTAGCAAAAGCAATTCCGAAATTCCTGAAAAAAAAAACGTTTTTACAAAAAAATACTACCGACTTCCAAATAAGAAAACTAAAAAGTGAAAAATAACTTTATTTTTGGAAGTCGGTGTCTCTGGTAGGTACCATTTTTTTGCGTTATGGACACCGACTTCCAAAAATAAAGCTATTTTTCACTTTGTAGTTTTCTTATTTGGAAGTCGGTAGTATGTTTTTGTAAAAACTTTTTTTATTTTTCCCCTTTTAGTTGTACCTACCTAAAAGGCAAGTTGTTAAGTAAGGTACCGATAATGCCAGAATAGATTACCCCAATATCATGAAACTGAACATAACCGGTGAAATGAGAGTGTACCAAGATGAACTGTACACATCTACGTAGCTAGAGTTCTGTTGTATATCTCCGAAGTCCTTCAGCAGATCTTCACCAAATTTAAATAGGACCATTTCACAACATACTCTTTCAAACAAAAAAAGAATTATCAAAATCGGTCCACAATTGACGGAGATATCGGTGATCATAAATAAAAATAAAAAACATACTCCAAGTCGAACATAGAACCTCATCCTTTTTGGTAAGTCGGTTAAAAATATACAATTAAAAGTTAATCAATCAAATTTCAGATTCAGAATACAGAACATAAGGTACTTTCCACACGATTGCTATCTGAATGACGCCAGAGACTAAACGAGAACCCATAGCGACATAATGCGCCGATGACAAAAGTCTTCCTTCGAACTCCTTTCCAATCTAACGAATAACTCTTAGCTGCTACATCTCCACCACCAGCAGTCATATTTCGCAAAATAAAAAAAATACTGATGAAGAATTTCTTTTTGAGCCTATGTCACCCGGGGATAGTGTAGCTTCCCAACGGTGCACCGCGGTGAAAGAATGTTTGAAATCGGTCCAGCCGTTTCGCAGTCTATAAGGAACATACATACATACATACTTTCGCTTATATATATAGATAGATAGATAGATATTGGGTAACTTAGGTCCACTTGCACCACAAGTTTGTTTTTAATGTTAAATAAATAATAATAATTTATTTATTTACTTCCAAAAACTTAAAACTACTTTACAAAAGCAAATGTGGCAGCAATTTCTATTTGGGCAAAGAGATTAGCGTTTGTAGCCGAACTAGACATAGCCTGTATTTCGGCTATCAGCACCAATACGTCATAAATAATTGGGTTATATTGGCATAAGGTGGTGTAACCCGAAGCGAGCCTTAATTACGTTTTCTTGAAACTACAAACAACGTATAAGCACAACTTATTGATAAAAATCATTCACAATACTGTATCAAAGAAAAATTGCACAAATATCGAAACAAATTCGAATAAAAGTTAATCAACACCGAAAAATTGAGAGAAACATAAGGTACTTTCCACATGATTGCTGTCTGAATGCCGTCGCAGACAAAACGCGCGTTATTAAAGAACCCATCGCGACACAATGCGCCGATGACAAAACTCTTACTTTGAACTCCTTCCTAATCGCAGGGAAAACTTTATTTTGCGGAACAGGATTCACGTTGATGTCGGTGTATTCGACTCTCTTGATAATATCAAGTAAATTACCTGTATTCGAATGATCGTGATTATGTTGTTTTTTTGAAAATTTTGTCACTTATTTTTGTATTGGTGCCATGATTATTTCTTTGTCTGAAATTCAATAAAAATTTCGTGTTTTAATTTTCTATATCTTCCACTCATGCCGCTGCTACTGATCTTTTTCAAGTCAAACATGACCTGATCATACCTGAAGCAATATAGTAATCGTACTTCAGGTCTGCTGCATGTGAATTGAGAAAACATAAAATTATTACAAATTTTTATTTCAGTTTTTTTCACAGTAAATTTATTGATCCCTCAGATAATGCCTTGGTAATAAGGATTAGATTAATTTCATAGTCATTCAACCTTAATCTCCTAAAAGCAAAAAAATATTCAAACACTATATCAGAAATCAGTTTTATGATAAGTAAATTGTACCTAGACAAGGCGTTATAAATCAACCACAGTAACGACCGCAAAAAGTGCCATAAACGAACATCAGCGTATAATATCGACGGAGACATTGATGTGGTCAGATGTGGTCAGACCACTTTATTGGTGACACCATCATAAAATAATAACTACAATGTGTTTTTTTTATTTTTATCGGTCGTGGTAGTAGTTGTTGGTAATGATGTTCAATAATGTATTTGACTTTATTTATCACAGTTACCTTACATTATATAAGTAGTTGTTTTATAGTTTTTGACACTGAGCAAAAATAGGAACAACTAATACTAAACCAAATCGAAGCTTTCTTTCGAACAACTCAGGATTCAGGAACTAATAACGCAGGGAAAAGACAAAGGACAGAACATCCTAGCCATTCCTAGCTATGAATTAAGGAAAAGTCTATCTTCGAATGAGAGAGACTTGAAATGTGAAACAAACTCAAATGAATTTAAAAAGTTGGAACTTTACACATTCATTTTATTCAATAGACATTCAAGAAAATCATCTTTGCTGCAATCACAGTTTGAAAATTGTGACATTTTCTCAATAATTTACTGCAATTAATAAATATGGTTTTATAACGAGACTCACCCCAGGAACCTTACCGCGAGTACACCAACCGCAATGGTTAGAAGACAAAGCCACCATGGTTTTGTTCGACATCGGAGGGGCGAACGGTAATGAAAAACATGGGAGCCTCCGCCCCGTGTCCCGACTCTCGATTGACAAGCATATCGATTCGCAGCTCGATTCACTGCTTTTAATTAGAATTTTAAAAGTGTGACTTTGTTTGGAGAACAACATAATTCGGTAATAGCTATTCGTAAGGGAAAAACAGAGACTTAGGAACAGTTCTTCATCATCAGCCTCTAACGTTCCCACTGCTGGGACACAGGCCTCCTCTCTGTGAGAGAGGGAATGGGCCATAATCCACCACGCGGGCCCTGTGCGGGTTTGTAGATGTCACATGTCTTCGAATTATTGGTTCTAGGACAAGCCGGTGTACTCACGATGTGTTCCTTCACCGCCTACCTGGGTTTGAACCCACGATCACTGGGCCACCCTGCTGAACAGTTATTATACCATTAACATTAATTCCTTACCTGCTTAATAGACGCTTAACGTGTATAGTTGGTGTACATCGGTAGATGCTGCCGACTTTTAAGGCAAAGTAGAGATTTATGGACAATAATTTTGGCGAAAGCTTATCAAACGGAGGTCCTAAAGTCCTTACCTATAGTTCCTTTTCGTAACCCTCTAGACCCTCTTTTTTTTGAAGATCAATAATCACATATAAGCACTTGCACCAAGCATGCGAATTTGCCTACAGAATGCTTGATAGTGAAACATTGAGCAAAAGTTCTTAATAATGAGTCACAGTTTTTGTTACAGAATGTGGACCTTTGAATTTCAGTTTAGTTTCATCGGGGGTGTAACTCAGTGGTAAAGTGTCTGTTTCGCATGCTGAAAATCCTGGGTTCAAATCCCAGCACCTCCAAAACGATTTATTTTTTTGCATTCTTGCCATCCAATATTTTTAATCCGATCATAGTTTCTTTAATTTTTGATTATTTTTCAATGTATTCCTTGTTAAAAATCGCTTAGGCTGTTTCAGCCTGAGCCCATCACTTGATGATTCTTGAAACTTATATTTTGAAAGAAAGAAAGAAAAATATTTATTTGTACTCGCACAGTAGACAAGAGAGATAAAAAAGAAACAAAAAAAAATGTGTTTAATGTGTTTTTATTCTGATTTCTAGGCTACTCAAACTCAACTTAATCTTAGTGACCATTGACCAAATCCACCCAAAAAATTACTTCACTCAAATTTACTGCAAAAGTACAAAAACTCCCCATTTACAGAAACAAGGCTTGCTTACATGACAACATCACTCGGCCTCGTATCGAGTGGAGTGTATCGAGTCGAGCGGAACAATACTCGTACAATGAATGTTTGTGGCTGTATATCATCGCGCGAGCTGAACAATGGCGCCTGCGCAGCCGGCGCTTGCGCATAACTGCGGGAGGAAGCGGTTTTGATACTTGGAGAGTTTTGTTTTTGAGGAATTTGGTTTACCTATTTAGACGGAAGGTAGAAAACCAATCCTGTGAAAATACAAAAACGATGGCGATAGGCTAAGACAAATATGCCAATGGAATAAAATTACAATGGGGATAAAATTATGACTATGTAAACTAAGATCTTGTAAATGATAAAAATGAATCTGGATTATTATTGAACAGGGACTCTACATTAACTAATGTAAAAAGGTACAAAGTACGTATTATAATTAAAATTGCCAACTAATGCAAGGATAAAAAAATCCAAATATTCCCCAAAGTATCAAAACCTTTCTCACCGAGCACAACCGCTAAATACCGCGTTATAAACTAACCGACAATGTCCTTCGGTCAATAATACATTCAAGCTTAAACACTGAAAACACACCCTCACTTCCCATGAGTCCCGTGACCCACAACATTGTCTAGCAAAACAATTGAAACTGTCTCAAAAATACCACCAAGATCACCAAGGACGCTTACACTAAGAAAACCTCCCACACGTCTTTATCACAAAGGAATAAACTCCAAAGTAGTACAACTTTTGTATTTGCAGTTGTAGTCATATCTTTGCGAGCAACAAAACCTCTTTTGTATAGCATCGTGTTATAGTAGTCCAAACACATGGTAAGGAGGTTTTGTTCCAAGGGTCGGTCTATGGTCAGCCGCGATTTATTGGATGTCGTAGGCGCAGGATTAGTGTTCCGATGTCTTTAAATATTATTTAAGTATCGTGGGAATGTGATATTGGCAATAGGATTGTGATCTTTTGACAGTTGAGACGCTAAATGGGTCGGAATGAAACCTTTGTTGTTAAGGAAGTTCATAGTAAAGATTTTAATTCAAATGCTGGGAATAAAGATGTTGTGGTTGGCAATGAAATGACCGTTAGTAACTTTTATGAGAAGGTAACATGGGTAGCGTAAATTAAAATATATGAGCTCAAAGAACCGCCAATGATACAGACGAGAAAAGACAGGGCAACGAAAGCAGTCCACATAATTATAAGAAATATGCACTCATTTGAAATAACACAGTTTAAAATCTGTAAAAGATTTTACTGAAAGATCATGCGAGGTACTAGATATCCTTGTCAGCGATAAGACCGCCACTGTACCCATACGATTAAGAACATTGTAGAAGAGTTATTAAGAGTTATGTTACGATTTTGGTGTACAATCATGCATATTCTATCTATATATCTATTGTGACAAAGGTTACATGGGTTGTGGACTTTATATGGTATTGGTTGGCACAAAATGCTTCCACTAGCTTTTAATATATTTAAATTAAGTTTAAAATAGATTTATTTGAAGTAAAATATTGTTGAGAATTTCTATGTGATTTTAAATTGAAAGCGTTGGTCCCGCTATACTGGCTAACATGCATATAACTATTTTCAAACCCTCCCAATTAAACATTAATACTGTAGTATTATATTATCTTTGACATTACGCACTTTTCCAGATTTATTACATTAGTCGTATGCAATATATGCATGCCTAATAAATGATATTGCACCCTCACACAATGGATCACTCGCAATTATTCAGTGGATCACTTGCTAGCGTCGAACCACAGGGCGCGCTTTTATTAACATCTGTCCGGTTTGATGACCACGGCAACTGGGCATAATTTGCTGATAATTTTTTATATTCAATATTTGAGTCTTATTTACTAATTAATTTAAGGCTTTTGGTGCTAATGTTTTCTAATTCCCACAATTTAACTATTGTTTTATAGGCTGTGGATTGTAAACCTGTTAAGCCTGAGCAATGCACCTTCTATGTTATCTCTTTATCACTCTTTGTTCATTGGTAAAGAATCCCTATGTATGGCACTAAGCTCACCTTAATAACTTATTTTTTTTAATGAACCCTGTAAGAACTGATCAACCCGATCAGAAGACCCTACTCTACTATCCGTTATAGATGGACAGATAAAGTTATTAGTCTAAATGTATTTATTTATTATATTACAACCAACAATACTACAAACAACAATCCCTTAACAGCTACTCCCTGCATTCGACTGCCTAATGTAAAAATATGATTTCTATGGAAAACTAGGCGTTAAAAACTGAATGGATAGCCAATAATTCAACGTATGCCACATTATTCTAAATACAAGATCATTTCCAATGCCTAAAACTTTGATAGCAATAATTATTTCACTCATAACTTTATCATCAATTACCAATCATTGAAACATCGTTAGTTCATCAAAGCTGCTACAATCCTTCCCTTATCCTCAACCTTACCACCACCATTACCATTCTCATCTTCACCCCCAAACCTTGACACTTCAATAAAACAATTAACCACTGCCCCATTCCCCTCTCAACATGTAAATGGTATATCTCTACATCATCAATAGCCCACTGGCTCACAGATTTATTTATATTTTCTGATTATTTAATATTCAATCTTTGATTATTACTAATGGATTCCAGTGTTTTGGTCTAACCATACAGCTCTGCAGGAACCTTCTGACCACAATATCTTCATCATGCATTACTCCAGACAAAATAATTTAGTCCGCACTACAACCAATACAGTATTTATCAGTATAATCTATTCTACCCCTTGTATTCGACTGACTTAAGTATATAAAGACATGGTTTCTTTGTAAAACCCAAGATTAACCAACACAATTTTTACCACATCTGGTAAACACAAAGCCATTTCAATGACAAGCTTTTATAGATATATTATCTCTCATAACTTGTTTATCTGTAGCCGATCATTCCACATTCATTACTTCATCAAAACTATCTGCTACAACCCTTCCCATATCATCAAACTTACCACCACCATTACCATTCTCATCTTTACCCCCAAAACTTGACACTTCAATAAAACAATTAACCACTGCCCCCCTTTCCTTCTCGACATGTAAATGGTATACGTCATCAATAGCCCGCGGTCTCACTAATTGATTTCTATTTGCCCCTCTTTAATTGTTGCGTGTGATTCGAAGCTCTCTGAATTATTAATTTGACTGCACTGTTATGCATACAAGGTGCAGTGCATTTGATGGCTGTGTTTGGCGGATCGATTACATTTGGTTGGCAGTTTAATAGTTCTCTTCTTGCAAAATTGTGAAAGATGTGATGCCGGCTGCTACAGTCCATAATAATATCTATTCTGTATACACTGAGGTTTTCTGTTAGAAAAGCCAGTTCTGGGTTAAAGGTGGCTTTCCATTGTAGTAATTGTATTAGAACTTTTTTATGGGAACATAAAAAAAATATTTTGATAGTTTTTAAAATAATGCAGAAGCTAAATAGAGCTTTGTGTGATTAAAAACTAACTGCAATTCCAACTGGCATGCCAAATCTTAATAGAATTTTCTAGAATTACTGATCTATCCTAAAAAGCCACCATTATAGACCACATAATATACATTTTAGAAGTAAAAATATTATACAAAAAAAGCACTCTATCTCCTTTAGAACTAAGACCATCGAAAATTACTTACTCAAAGAAGCGGAACTATTCGAGAAACTGAAACTACGCCTGAGGGGCGGACACAAAAATTGTTATTTTATTGCATCCGAGGCCACACATGTCATATTTTATTCTCCACTCGGAATTTTGTGGATTTGCAACAACCATATCACTTTCTATCTCAAACTACCGATTTTCTAGTTTTGTAGCCCTTACTGCTTTGAAATAAGGACTTGAGACTTCATCTCCAGGGTTGTCTGGTGTCTTTGAATACTTGTAAATGGAGTGCGTGTCGTCATACGCACGGATGACTAGTATATCATTTTCTTTGTACAAATGGCTGGTGGAATTCGTGAGGCGTCCTAATCTAGTGGAATATAAACAATGGCATCGTCTGTCTGTCTGCCATTTTGTCTATGAGAGAAATGAGGTGTGATTTGCATTTGAAGAACGTCTTGTGTCTCTGTGTTTTTGCAAGTTTCAGTTTTTGTAAGTTCTGTCGAGCTTCTGACGTATGCAGCGTATATTCATAAACTGAGAAAATTGGTGAAGTTAAATTCGGATTTATAGGGCCCTATTCACAAACATCTCGGCAGTTGTTAGCAACTACTAAACCACAGATTCAAAATTCTTATTTTCTATAGAATGTGCTAATTAATTTCAAAACAGTGTCGAGGTTTAATAAATAAGGGTGTAAGTATCTATCTATTCAGATGGATGAACCATATTATATATGTTCGAGCCACAAAATGTACTACCTAATGGTCTTATTGGAAAATTAATCTGAATTTTTCGAATAGGGATGTTAACTGAAAGTTAGTTTTTTGTCCGTCAGGTAGAATAATAAAAAAAATTAGACATATATTTATTCTTTTGACACTTAAACATGAAGTGACATATCGAATGTGACGTCATGCCGTTAGTACACTATGGCTTAGTGACGTCACAAGCGTCCACTCCTGAACTTTGATGCGCTTTATCTTTGTAATATTTTATTGATTTGGTAAAGCAAAAAATACGTGTCCATTATTATTGGATAATCTCACTGACGGACTAAATAGAATTATATTTTTCTTCTAAGAACACATCCCTATTGTACCTCCCTCAGATACAGGACCGTTTAGCCAAACAGTCGTAACGAAAGCGATCAAATCACACTTCACAAACATATAATATGTAGGTAATACATTTCCACCGTCCAGTCATCAGGCTATTTTTACACAGCCGGGAATCGAAGCCGCGACACCGCTCATAAATCACGAAGGTATAAGCACAAATGTCGTGGAACTAATTCTGCATTTCACGCACCGTTAGAACTGTTAATGTGGCCCAAATAACATTTTGTTCGCAAAGGAAAGCCATAACAATTTCTTATTGGAATCAAATTATTTATTTATCAGAACAAAAACTTTAATGGCAAGTTGACAAGGTACCTTTTCGGGGTCGGATGAAGGGTTAGGAGAATAAAAATGTTTTTCTCATAGTCATAAAAGCTGGAATTTTGGGCATTCGTTGTAAGGAGAGTCTCTTGAAACTTGACCAGTAGCTTGAACCCTGTCTTCGTTGCTGGGGGGCTGTTGTTAACCTTTCAAGCCTAAAGATAGTTATGTTAGGTTACTCATCAATCAATCAATCTTTATTCGTGAACACAGGTATTATTTTAAAGGTCTTATTCTTATTTTAGTCGAGCTCTATGTCCTACCAATAAAATTGGTGTATTAATATATTAGTTTTTTTGGCAATAAATCTGAATCTTTACAATACAAAGTCAAGTTCGAGTAGATAATGTCTAGTAAATGTAGGTATTATTTATAATTAATTAGTCAGTTATAATTTATTTTGCATGCATTTCAATGGTAAATTATAGCGATGTAACGATACCGATACCG
Organism: Orthosia cruda; assembly: GCA_964057195.1. Lineage (NCBI taxonomy): Eukaryota > Metazoa > Arthropoda > Insecta > Lepidoptera > Noctuidae > Orthosia > Orthosia cruda. The sequence continues at coordinate 43,401,486 of OZ059828.1, read as the reverse complement.
ATACCGATATATCGGCCGATATAATCGGCAGGCCGATACATCGGCATCGCCGATTTAAATACAGCCGATACAGTTTGAAAAGCGCGCGAAAAGAACGAAGGCGACGCGCGACGCGCTCGCGGCCATGTTGCCACCCCGTCTTAGAGGGCGGTGGGGCGAAGGACGCGCCCGCCAGTGAAATGTCAACGCACGCGGTTAACGGTCGTCGCTCGTCAGTGTTTACTTAGTTTTGGCACAGCGTTGTAATATAATAATGTAATAATACTTGCATTGTTTTTCGGCGAATTTACCTTGTCTCGTCACCGCTATTCGTGATTTTGTCTGTTTTTGGGTGAAGTGAGGACTGTAATACAGTTACGTACGATAAATAAAATGGCGACTCCTTTAAAACATAGAAGTAGTATATGGAATCATTTTCAAATAAAACAGGATGATGACACAAAAGCGACTTGTTTATATTGCAATGTCAGCGTTTCTCGTGGTAGCAAAGCAGTTTCATCGAAGGGCTTCACGACAACTAACATGTGGACACACGTGAAGCGCTATCACGAAAAGGAGTTGGAAAAAGACATCCCAGGTACCTCAAGCGCCGACGGTGGTCCGCCGCCTAAAAAACAAGCTACTTTGGAGCACATTCTGCAAAAAAGTGTCATGTATGATACCGATGACCCTAGGGCAAAAGCGATCACGAAAACAATAGCTGAACAAATATGTGTAGACATGGAACCGTTTGACTTGGTAAATAAACTGGGGTTTCAACGCACTATTAAGCAGTTTTGCCCGAAATACAAAATGGTTTCCCGTCCCCATATTTCGGAAAATGTAATACCAGACATGTACTGCCGTGTAAGAACCAAAATAATGGAACTTTTGCATGAACTTCCGCACATCACTATCACGACTGACTTATGGACTAGCGATGCTTCTTCGTCCGTTAACGACTTTATAAGTGTGACTGCTCACGGACTTGATAAAAATTTTGAGTTGAAGAACTACTGCCTAGAAGTATTTCCTTTTGAAGGCGAAAATCATAGCGCTGAAAACATAGCTCAAAACTTACGTCAATTACTTCAAGATTGGCACATCAGCGAACAGGTACGTGCTGTAGTAACAGATAATGCACCGAATATGGGGCTTGCTGTAACACTAGTGGGAGTTCAACGTATCAGATGTATGGCGCACTCTTTACAATTAGTGCTGAAGGATGCGTTTTTTGAAGAGAAAATAAATGCCATGATTACAAAGGCGAGATCTATTATTGGCCACTTCAGTCATTCAACGTCAGGTCGCAAAATCCTAACAGAAATGCAAAAATCTCATAACGTTCCTTGTCACGTTCTTATTCAGGATGTCGTTACTCGCTGGGATTCAACCCTTCATGCACTTAGAAGACTTTTAGAGCAACGAGTTGCAATTCAAGCTTCTTTGCCTCATGTGAAATGTAGAACTGAATTGTCTACAGAAGAATGGCTATTGATGGAACAAGTTGTTTCGACTTTGAATTATTTTGAAGAAGCTACAAAATCTATAAGTAAAGAATCTGCTTGCTTATCTGACGCTATACCTCTCATTAACAGTTTGCGAAAAGTTTTAAAACAGATCAAAAATAATCAAGAGACCGCGGACGACAGTTACAGCAGCCCAGAATATCATAATTTTTTAGAGATTTTGATCGCTGGAATAAATGACAGATTTGATTATCTAGAGAGTGAGGAAACTTTTATTTTATCAACAACACTAGATCCGCGCTATAAATTGCGTACGTTCTTTCTACAATCCACAAGCATTGAGGCGAAAAGAATACTTATCTCCTTAATTACAAACGGGGATACACATGTTCCTGTAGAGCGTGTAGAGTCACAAAAAAAGCAAGATGAAACTTTCTCAGGTATCTGGAGTGCTTGTGACAGTTTGATTAAAGAAGCAGAAGAGGAGGAACCTTTATCAAACATGTCCAGTCATCCTGAGCAAGAAGAGGTGGACTCTTATACGAGATGTCCAAATATTCCAATGAAACAAGATCCAAAGAACTATTGGAGCAATGAAGATAAATACCCAAAATTGAAAATGCTTGCACAAAAATATTTATCTTACCCAATGAGCTCAGTTGCCTCAGAACGTCTTTTTTCAACTGCAGGCCTCATACAAAATGATTTGCGCAACAGATTATCTGCTAGTAATTTGAATAAACTTTGTTTCCTTAACAAAAATCTTCCTAAAGTGAACTTTGATTATTAATATTGATTTAATTTTGATTTGATTCCTTGATAAATGTTACCCAAATAAATGTTGATACGATATTTTACCTTTTTTTTTCATTATTTTTAATTGCCATTTTTACCACACTTTACAGAATGGAGTACCTATTTATTCTGTGTAACATAAGTAAGTTTTATGCATATAAAGTACATCATTCCTTATTTACTACTAAGCCATCGATATCGGTATCGATATCGCCGATTATTTTCCTCGATAATCGGTATCGGTATCGTATCGGCAAATTCATATATCGTTACATCCCTAGTAAATTATATTAAGAACTAATAAATTCATAAAGCGTTTGTGCCAGAAAGCGTTTTATACAATTAAAGACTACCTTGAGGACAAAAAGGCTTGAGATTGAGCTGCTCCAATTAATTTTGTTTTTTCATTATATTTTGCACTGTGAATTTTATTATTATTTTTGTTCAATTTTGGTTTTCTTGCAATGACAAGATTATTTACTTTTTAAAGTATTATATTATTTTATTTTAATTATTGTTAATGTGAAGACTATGTGGATCATTCTTTTTTTGTTTAAATTTATCTTAGTTTTTAATCATGGTCTGGCTGGCAGTTTGAGTAGTTTATGCGGCCTACCCGAATGTCCTTTCTTTGGTGTTCGTCGAATCGTTGAGCTCCTAAAATTCTGAGTTGAGCTGCTCGGTTATTAACAAATGCGTGTACTGACTGGACAGGCCCACTCAATCTGGCTGGTTCTTTCCTCAAAAGACCATTCCAGACATCAGTCTACATGGTCTTCACATGACCTAACCAAGATTTTGTCTAGAGACTGTGACCTCTGAGTTTGTTTCGGCCTTTCTTCTCAGAGTAGTCAGATAGGAAACGCCGACCACATCTAGTTTAAAAAAATATGATCGACATGTAAAAGTGTTTATACAAACCAACTTACAGAAATAAAATCATTTATCATATTTTACTATACTTATTGTAAATAATGTCAATTAAAAGTATTATTAATCAGTAATTAATCAATTATAATTAATTTTTAGATGCATTGTCAATGGTAATTTATATTAAAGAGCTAGTAATGTCATATTTTATGTTTATTATGTACTTCCTATGCAAAAAAGAAACAGTTAAATATCTTTGGTCCTTCTCTCAATTAACCTGGCCCACAGCATTCCACGGCTCACTGAAGATCTTTTTAAAATATTTGACACCCACCTTCCGCGGCAATTTCAGGCAAATCTCTTTCTATATGTAAATGTTTCATATTTTTGACTGATTGTTTTCTCTTTTCCACCGGAACCATTACATTCTTGTTAGGTTTTGAAGTTATTATCTAACAAGAGATCGTAGTTTCAGAACCTTCGCATCTGCATCTATCATACGATATACGTGCAGAGAACATAACGTATCGTCTACTACTCCTAGGCACTTAAACATCCAACAACATCTACTAGGGAAATCATCTTCGTCGCACCCTTTCCCTTTCATCTGCAAACCGGACTCCAATCCTTCGTTTCCCAAACAGACTTCAACTTCCGAATTGCCGTAACCTATCCCCAAAAACTAAAAAGCCCATAGGCCATAGCCCGTAGGCCAAAAGCCCATAGCCCAAGGCTCGTCGCTATGAACCCATAACATCTCACCCGAGATCGTTCACCCCTGACCCCTAACTGCCTCTGGTCATCTCGAGACGTGTGCTGTCTGCTTCGCTCTCGTGCTGCCGTGTATCTAGCTGTCCCTGTCCCGCCGTGCACGATCCGATCCGAGTGGATCCGGGTATCCTCAGAATTGCAGTTGGTTACGAGGTACGAGAGTTGTGGATTTTAAAGTTTTGGTGGGTTTTTAATTTTATATTGATTGTTATTTTAAAAGTCTTCGTTTGTTACAATTCAAAATGACCAAATGTAATTATTTAGGTAATGTGACCCATGAATCTAATGATGGAAAGTTTTTTTTTTCAGATATATATGGATATAAGCCTTCCCTATTTCTTATGTCAGATGGTCCTTAGTTTGTTGTACTTAGGGCCGAAAGTCAATTGAATTTTCTGGAATTATGGGCATGACCAGCCATCGATATGAACTGAGCAAGCTATCCAACATCCACTTTTTAATATTTTGCAAAAATAGAACTGGCTAATTCGATTTTATATTTTCTAGAATCGGACTACATTCCATTCCATTCCACCTTAGTGTTATAAGAAATTGTGTAGGTAGGCTATCCAATCCGAATTCATCCACGGCTGGGTATATCTTTTTTATTCTAATCCGGTGGGGATCTATATCAAACTTATCCAGATTCTACAATGGAAACGATGTAGTCTGCTTATCTCGCTTCCGGACGACCAACACTTCTTCCAATCATTACCGGGTCTTTAGGCTTATTCAAGGCTAGCGTTAGTAAGTCCCACCGGCAAAAAAATGCCGAACCCAGCCGTGGCCGAATTCGGACAATGGATCACGTACCTACACAGTTAGTGTTATAAAAATCAGGAAACACAGAAGGTGTATTCAAATACCTACTGGATGCATTGCCAAAGCTTTCCACAATCAACTCGTGAACCGCGTCTCTATCAAAACTGAAGACACGCTTACCGCTAGCTCACACAAACACACAGTGTACACATTCCTGTACTTATTATATTTAAAACACTACTAATACCTGCAAATACAATTCGTGTACCGTCACTATCAAAACTGAAGACGCGCTTACCGCTCGCTCACACACATACACATTAACTGTACACCCAGTGTACACATACCTGTACTTATTATATTATACTAGTACTTATTATATTTACTAGCACGTACTAGTACCTGTAGGATAGTAGATTGCTAATTATTTTAAAGTCTTCACGAATAAGGAAGCAGTGTGAGTAGGTGTTCGAATTAAACTGGACATAGCACCTGACCTGAGTCCAGTTTTACTATTTTTGTAGATTACCAGGAATTTCAAAGGAGTTTATTGTTTTACCGCTATTCTGATTTTAAGGTTGCCGTAGTCGACGACACGAACTATTTTGGGCGCGGGGTTAAAATGCATGCTATCTCATCCGACAACACGTGCGAAAGAGATTGATGCTGTGATGAGCAGTATGAAGCTAGTTCGCGTACAAAAACACACTTTTGCAAATTTGTAGCGAAATGGATGATGATTTAGGACAAAAACGAGCGCGCGAAATTTTATAAACAGACCTTTGGGAGCATTATGGATATCATGAAAATAATACTAAATGTATCTGTTCAAAATAAAATTATTTGCATTGATGAACTACTATCTATCCCTGTGTGGTGACTGTTTTGCAATTTTCCTTCTTCTTATGTTATTTTATTTGCATCTTAAGATTCGTTAAAATTTGTGTTGAAATATGGAACTTTCGACGCTCATAAATTTAATCTATACTATAATATTATAAAGAGGTAAAGTTTGTGGGTTTGTGAGTTTGTGAGTTTGTGAGTTTGTGACGTTGTAAGGGGTAATCTCTGGATCTACTGAACCGATTTTGAAAAATCTCTCACCAGTAGAAAGCTACATTATTCCTGAGTGTCATAGGCTATAATAAATTTTCAAAAAAATTAGAGATCCTTATGAAAATTGCAATAATGTAACCCAAGGTAGGAAAATGTTGCCTATAAAATTCATTATTTAGCGTGCGCTGAGAAAACCATTGATGATAGATAAAAAATAGTAGGTAAGTAGGGTAGGCAGGGTAGGCATGGTAGGCGGGGTTGGCCGGGTAGGCAGGATAGGCATGGTTGGCAGGGTAGGCAGAGTAGGCAGGGTAGGCAGAGTAGGCAGGGTAGGCAGAGTAGGCAGGGTTGGCAGGATAGGCAGGATAGGCAGGGAAGGCAGTGTAGGCGCGGCAGGCAGGGTAGTCAGGGTAGGCAGGGTAGGCATGGTAGGCAGGGTAGGCATGGTAGGCATGGTAGGCAGGGTAGGCAGGGTAGGCAGGGTAGGCTGGGTAGGCAGGGTAGGCAGGTTAGGCAGGGTAGGCAGGTTAGACAGGGTTGGCAGGGTAGGCAGGGTAGGCAAGGTAGGCATAGTAGGCAGGAAAGGCAGGGTAGGCAGGGTAGGCAGGATAGGCAGGGAAGGCAGCAGGGCAGGCAGGGTAGGCAGAGAAGGCAGGGTAGGCAGGTTAGGCAGGGTAGGCAAGGTAGGCATAGTAGGCAGGGTAGGCAGGGTAGGCAGGGTAGGCAGGATAGGCAGGGAAGGCAGGGGGGACAGGGTAGGCATGACAGTCAGGGTTAGCAGGGTAGGAAGGGTTGGCAGGGAAGGCAGGATAGGCAGGGAAGGCAGAGAAGGCAGGGTAGGTAGGTAGATAGCCAGTTGACGGGAGCGAAGCCCCGGGGGTCAGCTAGTATATATATATATATATATTTACTTTTTTGTTTCCATACAGGGCATAATGATGAGGCAAATTGATATATTTTGTTTTGATACATCGTCAAACAGTGGAGTAACCGCCAGACTACGTTTGTATGGAAGAATGATCTACTAGTGCAACCTTAAGTTAAGCAATCATTCTGGTTTGCTTAAAAGTGAACTATCCAGTATTTACTTGTTCGAAGCTAAACACACGGACACGATGCTTATCCTTAAAAGTTCAGCAGGAATCTATCGGATAGATATAGCTGTTATTTGTGAAAGGGACAGAGAGTACACCTGTGTTGGCGCACCCACTTGTGCATTAAAATGCACTATTTTAATATCTCTGTATTTAGCTAATCTCCGTTGAGACTGGCCACCATGATCTGAAATTCGGTCGGAACCTTAAGAGGAAATGTGGTAGCAGACATCCGACTGAATATCCTAAGTAAAAAATCGTAATTCGAGGTTTGGCTCTCGCCTGTTTCCTCCTCCAATTATATGATCTACAGAGACCTAGTGTAAAAACTTTGACAACTATAAATAAAAAAAAAAAAAGATAGGAGCTAAGTATAATATATCTTTTTTTGCCAGTTTATGGACTACTTTTAAATTGGTCCAATATTGGAGGAGGAAATAGGCGAAAGCCAAACCTCGAATCATGACTTTTTAACCGACTTCCCAAAAAGGAGGAGGTTATCAATTAATCTGTTTTTTTTTTATATGTGTTACCTCAGAACTTTTTACTGGGTGCACCGATTGTGATAATTCTTTTTTTATTTGAGAGCTGGTGCTTGTCATGCTCATTAAAATTTCATCAAGATTTGATGAAGAACTTCGGAGATATACATCAGAACTCTTCAATAAATGACGGCAAATCACTCGGGATATCAGCAATCGCATGTTTGTTTATTGTTTACACCAATTCATAACATAACATCACAATGGTACGCTCTAAACGGGTACGAATGTGTGAATAGTTCACCCTGGTATACCTCTCATTCCACCGGTTTTGTTTAAGTTTCATGTTATTCGGTTAATCTATTCTGGCTTCACTTTGGGCATTATAGGTACCTAGCCTATAGGACTGGTCCATTATGTACCTACCACCACTAAAAAGAATAATAAAAAAAAGTTTGTACAAAAAATACAACGGACTTCCAAATAAAAACACTACAAAGTCAAAAATAACTTTATTTTTGGAAATCGTTGTCCATAACGCAAAAAGTCGGTAGTATTTTTTTGTAAAAACCTTTTTTATTTTCTCTTTTTTACTAAGGCAATTCAATCGGAGCTCTCTGCCCATATTTCTTCTAAAAAGCAAATATAGCAACCAATCTTATCTTTAAGATTTGGCCTATATCTTATTCCGAAAACCTGAAAGTATATTTAATCTGCTCTACTGTCAAATCTTTTCATAGGTAATTCAATTGATTGATGTTATTTTGGCCAACCATTCAAAAGAGCTAACATTTAATTCAATTATGTTGCTTACTTAACTGACCAACTTTTCAGTAGTTTAGTAAAGAAAAACAAAACAATACAAAGCCTACCTATATTAAATAGCAAACCTATTAAAACTGTAGCAGCCATAACGAGAAAGTTCGGGTGCACACCACTATAATTACGTCATTGACTGACGTTAGGGTTGAGCAGGGGATGCCAACCTAACAAAAGAGGCGCGCAATGATTTTTATGTGATTTTCACGCATCGCCGCACGGGCATAGGAAATGTTGTAATGCCCATGTTTTCTGTATTGTTTGTGGTTTGTTTTTTGCGGTAATGTTTATTTTTTTGATAATTTATGCATCAGTTTACAAATTCATAAGAGAAATCATTTGGACAAAAGCTTTTCTATGAAAATATGTAAGATCGTATTATTAATTGAAGAAGAACAAATTAAAGGAAATTAGGTATGCTCAAAACGAAGTGCCTAATATTTACCTTCGTAAATATATCATAGATCTGATCTGGCAGTATATCCTGAATAAACAGCATAAGTAAAAAAATAAAATAATCTTTAATCTAGCTATGGACGTCCTACGCAGGTATATGTGGTATAGGTTATACTCTGTTGTACAATAAAGTCTTAATAAAGTATTTATAAATAAATAAAAATGTATAAAAAGTTGAAAACTTCGATCGAGCTTTACATAATATATTTTCGCACCCAGAAACTACAAAATAATGTTTATACTGTGATAATAACTATTTTCACCCCGAATCTTTAATATTTTCATCAGTTAATTAAAAGGGAAGCTCTGTAAAAACAATTCGCGTGATAATGCCGAACGCGGGAAACAGCGCGCTTGTTTTAATGGCGGATCGCAATAATTGAGGACAGCGCCATCTAGCGGATTGAATGGGAACAAATAAACACGTGTTAATTAATCAACAATCATTATTTGTTTCTAAAATACATAATGAAAAGTGATTTAATTGGTAATTATATAAAATATAAAGAAAATACTAATATTGACTTTATCTTCCAATCTAGTACTCACAATGCCAGAAACAAGAAATGACAAAAACACTTTTATCAAAGTGGCCATCCACTTGTTTTAGATCACTTTGATGATGTCATATACAAAAATTACATCTGACTATTTCGACAACTTTCTCAACCGGGGATGTAACTCAGTGGTAGAGTGTCTGCTTCGCATGCTGAAAGTCCTGGGTTCAAATCCCAGCATCTCCAAATGTTTCTTTTTGTGATTTGAAATTTCCAATTAGATTTTTTTCTAACTGCTACTTGGACTTTTACGCATTATTTACTTGTTTAAAGTACCTATTATAGTTATTTTCTTTTTGAATATTTATATATCTAAGTATCTACCAAAATAAGGATCTATGTAACCTACATACCTACAATTAAATATTTCTACGCAATTTTAATCACACTACGCCTCAAATCTCACCAAAAAACTACACATATACAATCACAACTGTCCGTCAAATGTCTTCACGCGCCAATAGAGCGAGAAACCGCGACAGACACGTGGACATACACCACTTTTTTATTAGAGAATCTGTGATTGGCACCCACCTGGACAATCAAATCAAATGACTAACGAATTGAGTGCAGTATTTATTTATTTATTTTGAGTTTAGCACGTGCCGTGGTTATGTATGTCTTTATTTTATTTTTAATAGGTTTTGGCTGCACGGTTGACTTCGCATGACTGGTTGACCAGCTGTCTGTTCAGGATATCATTGATGGAGGTCTACCAATGACGTCTAGACTTTATGAAGATGATTTTAAAAGAAGCATAGTAGATATTGGAGTGGATAAGAACTCGAGCCGCTTGGATTCTGAAAAACAGAGAAATTATTATTTAAAGACAAACTCTAGACAATACTCATGATTTCTAACGGTACTTCCCGATTTATATAGTAGGGCTAGAAATCTTGCAACGGGAGCATAATTCACACGTACTATATGAGAGATAGTATTTTCTAACTATCATAAAGGAACACAAACACACAAAGAGTCATACCAATATCTTTACCTTTTCATTCATTTTGTTCTTGTTTTTAAAATTTACTTAAAATAGTTTAGTTATTTAGTTACCTAAAAATATGTATATTGATTCTAGGGAGGAGCGGAACCACTCAATACAAGCATTACTACATGCTTTCTGGGTAAGTTCTAGCCACTGAGTAAGTAAAAGAAACGTTCAAAATCTAAATCAATTTTTTTATTTCACATAGGCCTACATGGGCACTTATAAAACGTCGACAAAAGGTGCACGGTTCGGGTTGGTCGTTTCCTATGGAGAAGAACCGGCAAGAAACTCCATGGTTACTCTTTTAAAAATGGTTTGGTTTTACAATATTTCCATGTTACAGCATTAGTACTTAGATATGGGGGGACAACGCAGGCCCGACTTATGACAATAAGTCGTAAGAAACTAAAAAAATTAAAGTAAAAAGATTATATATTAAATAAAAAAGTTAACAAATGTTAACTAGCATCAAGAAGGCCTACAATGTTCACACATTCACAAAACAATCGGTAAAAGAATCTATACAAAGGAAAAAAAAAAAAAAAAAAAAAATAAGTATAACAAGACTAAATTTAACGTGTGGCACAAATGTTGTTATCAGTGCTGTAACTATTCTTAGCAAAGGGCTATAAAGATGATTGAAAACCATTGTAAAAAGTCTAATTAAAAGAAGGCAAGAAAAAATGAGATTGAGAATAGTTAGAGATATCCACTTATTTGTGCCGTTTACAAGTTACCAGGGAAGCTGCATGCGCAGAAGGAGCTAAGGCCAAATGTTTTTATCTTCAACGTAGTCCTTGATTTTATAATATGCTTTGTTAATAAGGATACGTTTGATGTAGTTTTTGAACCTTCCATCGGTCAGTTCTATAACTGACTTTGGCAACTTGTTATAAAAGCGTATACTGTTTATAAGAAAAGACTTGCTAGTTTTCGTTAATCTGAATTTGGGTATTACAATTTCGTGCTTACTGCGTGTATTTAAATTATGGAAGTCGCTTCTAGTTTTGAAAAGCCCCCGATTTTTACGGACATATAAAATACATTCCAAAATATAAAGTGAAGGTAGAGTCAGTATATCGATCTCTTTAAATTTTTCTCTGAGGGACTCGCGAGGACCCATTTTATAGATTGCGCGGATTGCCCTCTTTTGTAGGATGAAAATTGAGTCAATGTCTGCTGCTGATCCCCACAGCAGAATGCCATAAGACATAATACTGTGGAAATAAGCATAGTATACTATCCTAGCTGTAGCTACATCGGTTAGCTGCCTTATTTTCCTTACTGCATATGCAGCCGAACTTAACCTACCCGAAAGAGTTCTAATGTGCGCGCCCCACTGCAATTTTGAATCGATAGTAATCCCTAAGAATACAGTTTCCGTTATAACTTCAAGATTTTTTCCGTCGAGATTTAGGTTTAGGTCATGTTGTGGTACATTTGGTAAAGAGAACTTTAGACATTTTGTTTTTTTCGCATTCAGTAAAAGATTGTTAGCTGCGAACCATTTTGAGAGAACAATCAGACTTTCGTTTTCGTTGACATTTAAGACATCCGTATCTTGCCTATCTATTTTAAAAATTAGCGAAGTATCATCAGCAAATAGAATTATATCCGATAATTTGGCCATCATAAAAGGGAGATCATTAATGTAAACAAGAAAAAGGAAAGGGCCGAGAATTGAACCTTGGGGCACGCCCATCTTGACTAGAGACCCGGAGGACGTCGCCCCATTAACATTTACTTTTTGCTGTCTGTTTGATAAATAGGAAAGCACGAGATCAGCAGATTTTCCACGAATTCCGTAGTGGTGTAATTTACAGATCAGTGTGTTGTGGTCGACGCAGTAGAAAGCTTTTGAGAGATCACAGAAAATGCCAATGGCATCCTGGGACCTCTCCCAAGCCTCCAAGATGTGACTGATGAGTTTTACTCCCGCGTCCGTTGTCGACCTACCTTTCGTGAAACCAAACTGTTGACTATGCAGGATCCCATTTGAATTGAAGTGAGACAACATCTGTTCCAGCATGATTTTTTCATAGATTTTACTCAATGCTGGAAGCACGGATATAGGTCTATAATTAGAAGGATCACTCTTACAGCCTGATTTGAAAATTGGTACTACTTTACTGTGTTTCATTAAGTCAGGAAAAGTGCCGCCGTCCAAACATTGATTGAATATGCCTGTTAGGACAGGAGCAATTGAGTCAATAATATCTCCAAGAACCCTAACGGATATCCCCCACAAGTCTTCAGTATTCTTTATATTGAGACTTTTGAACGCGTTTTTAATTGTATCAATACATATTGGTTTAAATTTAAAGATTGGTATGTCTTTAGTAAAGTTCTCTTTAAGAAGAGCTTCAGCTAATTTAGATGAGGAAGGAAGAGACTTCGTAACCTCTAACGGAATGTTGGTAAAGAAATTTTCTAATGTCTCAGCGACTTCTTGCCTATCAGAAATGGTTTGATTAGTTAATTTCAAAGACAACTCATTCTGATCGCGTTGTTGTATCTTTCCAGTTTCTCTATTAATGAATTGCCACACAGTTTTTATTTTATTATTAGAAGCACCAATTTTGTTAATTATTATTAGAAATTTTGCTTGAGGGCACTCTTTTGAATATTTTGGAATAGTTTCTAACATAAGTGTGAAAAACTTGATCGGAAGTCAAAGATTTTTCGTAATATAAATTATATAAGATATCTCGGCTTTTTCTTATGCCCACAGTGGCCCATTCACTAAATTTCGATTTGGAATTGTTGACTTTAACTGTTTTTACAGGACACGTTTTATTGAATTCTTGGCAAACTGTTGAAAACAACGTGCCGTAATTTATATTGGGGTCGATTGAATCAAAACTGGCGTTACAAAGGTTGCTAAAAACATTATTATTAAAAGAGATTAATTTATTTTTAGTAAGTGGTCTTAATCGAATTGATTTAGCTAGGTTATTTTTTTTATTTGACTCAAAAGATACTAGTTGACCAGTATGGTCTGACCTAACGCCACCAATTAAAAACGAATCTTTTACTTTACAATTAGTGAATACATTATCTATGCAAGAAGCTGAAGTTGCTGTTATTCTCGTTGGTTCATTAAATAAATATTTTAGGTTAAATGATTTAAATAATGAAATGAGCTTACATTTTTCAGGCGAGTTGACTAACAGATCTATATTTAAGTCGCCACAAACAAAAACTAATTTATTATCTCTGAAAAGTTTACTTAATAATTCTTCCATTGTAATCAAAAACAATGACAAGTTTGATGCTGGTGGTCTGTAAACGCACAAGACAGTATGCCCCTCGACCTCTGCACATGCTACCTCACACAAGCGATCAACAGAGTAAGCAGTGATATCCTTCCTTTCCTTATATTTTAAATGACTATTACAAAGTATCAGGGTACCACCACCCACTGTGGATCTGTTGTACGCGCTGGCAACTGAGAAATTATTTACATTAAACAACATCCTATCTGGTTTTAACCAAGTTTCACAAAAACATAAGATATCCATGTGGTATTTATCTACTAACAATTCCACGTCTAAAATTTTGCCGGAGAAGCGATTTATATTTTGATGATATAGTAAAATATTACTATTCGACTTCTCTTTTGTCGGCTCTAATCATACATAGACCTTATAGGTGATGTTCTTCAAAAAGGCCAGGTGCGCAGTACTCATAACCGGCGTGTGTGTATGACAAGATGTATGAATGTGAGTGAAGCAAAAGAAGTATGTAAGGATCGTAGCAGGTGGCGTTCTGTAGTTTCTGCCTACCCCCATGGGAAAAAGGCGTGAGTTTATGTATGTATATAAGAGTACTAATAGCCCAAAAACCATTCAATACATCAAGTATGTCTGTCTCATAAACTTTAATAACGCTTTAAACTGCTTATGTGTTCACTTTTATTCTGTTATCTGGCTTATGTGTTGCTTGGGAGTATCATTTATATATGACTTAGGTATCTACTACCATAATACCTTATTGTAAGTTTGATGAACAACATAAACTTACTACTCAAATCAACCATAGAAAATACACAACCAACAAAAAAGCTACAAAATGCCAACCTATTAACACAACGCGAAAGCAATCAAATCCCACCACTCACCGCTCAAAGGTCAGACCATCAGCTTGTCAGGTGGCAACAGACCCGCCACCATTCCTGAAGGTAAACCCCACTAAGTAGGTAAGGTGGCCTGAATGAATTCTTGATGCCCCCCAAAATGTCAGGGCAAATGGAATAACAAATGAACGACGGCTTCATCAGACGAAAACCTGATCAATATTTGAGCGGTGATTATGGATATCCTGATCAAATATGTTGGTGGGTTAGCCATGCTTTATATATATGCTTTTTGATTTGATACATTGATTGAATCCTGAAGTACTTGCTACTTATGTTCTTACGTATTAAGGTATCCGATTTTATTTCGGGGAGTGTGCGATGGAACTCCACAATTTGATTCCGCCTAACCTTTTCCATCATCGGACTACAAGACGTACGGCTATGCGCCATCGGTACATGGTGTACATCACTACCACACGCACAAAGCGTTTTGCAAATACTTTCATTGTGCGTACAGCTAAGGAATGGAATGCCCTGCCGGAGTCTTTGTTTCCTGATAGCTACAACCAAGTCTTCAAGTCAAGAGTGAATAGGTTACTTCTAGGCAAGCGTGCTCCACCTTCGACCACATCATCACTTAACATCAGGCGAGATAGTGGACAAACGCGAAACTATCACAAAAATTAAAAATCTGTTTATCCATTATCTAATACACCGTGCCTCGTATAGCCTATGGTCCTGGGTCTGACCGGCAGCCTAATTGTGTTAGTGAGTTCGGCAAAGTAAAGGGCACAACTCCATGAAAGACTATATGACACATTTCTTTTAAATGTTTTTGGTATAGCGTAAATAGGAGCGGAAAGGATGAGGAGCTCGTGGCTAAATAATAACAGCCACACGGGTCGATCTTCAAGGTTAAGCAACGCTTGACGAGGTCGGTCCGTGGATGGGTGACCATTTCAACATACCGAGTTTCCTCCGTGCCTCAGAAAGCAGGTTAAGCCGTTGGTCCGGCTGTCATTTGAAGATCTTTGACAGTCGTTACGAGTAGTCAGAAGCTTGAGATCTGACACCAGTATAGCCAAGGGGTACCGTGTTACCCAGTTACTGGGTTGTGGAGGTCAGATAGGCAGTCGCTACATGTGAAACGCTGGTACTCAGCTGAATCCGGTAAGACTGGAAGCCGACCCCAATATAGTTGGGAAAAAGGCAGATGATGATGGTATTGCGTAAATAATTTAGAAAGGGTACGTCCTCCACTATGGGTTGAATTCACATACGAGTATACTTTCCATAACATATCCCCTTTCGAGTGTATAACGCAACACGAAAGTCGTTATTTTAAAGGTTTCATCACCCTTACCTATACGTGTTGGATTGCGTCCCTTCGTATAAGAGTAAAGATTGGAGTAAATGAACACAGTGGTTGAAAATGTTTGAGTGCAAGCACCTAGGCTGTGTTCGCACTCAAACATGTGCACTAACCTCAGCTAAGTGTAGCTTATCTGCGACCCAATTACCGTCGAGAAGATTATTACTTGAAAATAACTTATATGGCTGCAGCTTTCCTGTAGAAAAGCGAAGCTGAAATGTAAAATTTTAAAAGCTCCCGACCCATTTTTATTGCATGCTACTTATTTTATGTAGTAGTAGCTACACGCTTCGATCGACAATCTATTGAACACGTAATTATGACACGATATCTTTCGAAAACACCCCGATTCAAACAGTCGAACGCGCATAACTTTAGAACAACTGAAACGATTTTCATCAAACATAGCTAAGAACACTCTCGATAAAGTCACCTTAGAAACAAAAACGAAATCAAAATCGGTTCATCCGTTTAGGAGCTATAATGCTACAGAAAGATACACAAATATACAAACAGAGGTACACACGTCAAACTTATAACACCCCTCTTTTTCCGTCGGGAAGTTAAAAACAGATAGAGTCAAACTCTAGAAATCGCCACTGTAATTTATATTACCCAATAACTTAATTTTGTAGCCATCTTAAATTCGTCTAATATTCCGATAAAGTAATATCTCCTCTACTCCTCAGCATCTCACCTATACCCACAAGGTGAGAACAAAGTGGTAGATAACAACCTGGGTGCATTACTACAAAACGATTGACAGACTACTTAGCTATTCGAGTAAAATGCAACGCCCACGGCTAAATGTAAAACTGTTTGCTGTTACGTGGAAATGAGCGTCAAGAAAGGCATAGGTACAGATGGAACCAAACCTAATGATGGCTCGGAACACCCCGTGAACTTTACAGACGTCATTACGTTTGTACCGTACTTTGGTACCCACGTCTTTATTAAGACTCTTTCCTTTCTGCTCATTGGAGGGTTTTTTTTTGGGACAATCCCACCGCACTATTCCCAAACCACTGCAACTCCTGAAAGCCAGAATCAACAGTGGCGACCACCAGAAAAGCGCCGAGGCAATGAAGCTCGACGACGTCCCGGCGAATGAATTTAACTGTCTTGGATCCCGCAACGAAATTAATCAGAAAAGAATAACGGAGGAGTAGGAAAAAAATACAAATTTGTACTTCTCTCCATATCAAGCAGGAGACAGAACAAACAAGGCCAATAGGCACAAAGATCCTTGGAGGATTAGCAAAAAGTTTTTTTTTTTTCTTTTTTTTTTTTATAGAGGGTTTGATCAGTCATGATCATGCCACCCTCATATAGCAAAAAGTCATCATCATCATTTCAGCCGAAAGATGTCCACTGCTGGGCATAGGACCCACCTAGGCGTCGCCACATTGACCAATCCCTTGCGTCTCGCATCCAGCGCCTTCCCGCAACCGTAACCAGGTCAGAAAAAAGTATACTTGAATTAAATTTGAAATAGTATTTTTTCATACTGGTATATTTAGGTAAATTCTCCCAACGGATACTTGTTTATCCTGGCAGACTTGACTAATTCGAGCTTGCCAAACTTACCCAAAGACGATCATACTCAACATTGTAAGCCTGAAGCAACTTTTGTAAGCATCCCTGGATGAACTTCGAAATGTAGAGCTGACTTCCAGTATACTGAAATGCAAAATTTGTACAAACAACAGAGAAAAAGACCTGATGGAGCCAGATTTATTGTTCTGTCTTTTTAACCCCCGACGGAAAAAGGGAGGTGTTATAAGTTTGACGTGTGTACCGGTGTATTTGTGTATCTGTCTGTGGCATCATAGCTCCAAAACGGATGAACCGATTTTGATTTCGTTTTTTTTTTGTTTAAAAGATGACTTTATCGAAAGTGTTCTTAGATATGTTTGATGAAAATCGATTCAGCCGTTCTAAAGTAACCCTCTCACTATTCCTCTCTCCTAGACACTGACAGTATCTAGAATGTTGCTGTGCCCGACAGGGTCCAGTATTGTTTCTGTAACTTATATTTACCACCTGTACCTATGTACATTATGGGTGCAATAAATTTAATTTGAATTTGTAAGTTATGGGCGTTTTACTGTTTGTATTGGGCTGTTTTCGCAAGATATCTTGTCTTAATTGTTCAATAGATTATTGATGAAGAAGAAGAAGATGGAGAAGCGTGTCTTGTTCTTCTTCGTTTCGCTCTTTACAGAGCGGTCGTGGTTGTCATGGATTTTGTCCGATCGCTTGTGTTCTTGTCACTTGAAGCGTGTCTATTACTAGATAAATTATGTAGCATGAAGTATAAATGTGTATGGTTTTTTTTTTAATTCAATTGTATGCCTACATACTTACACAAACTATCACAAAGTACTCGTATTATGCTGGTGCAAAACTTAATTAAAATCTCTCAAAGATAACACCTTCCACTTCCAAGTCTTTTTTCCATACCCACCTGCCATGCCTGATTAAAAAAAATACCGTCCACAGATATAAAATACAAAAAGGCAAAAGGTGTGATATTGTCGCGTTAGATTTCCGCGCGGATTACCGAAGCCGTGGAAATTGAGTCGCAGCTTCATTTCCTGAGTTGAGCAAAGTTTTCACTCGCTGCGTTCGAGGGAACATCATATTTTTATGTCGGAGCTAATCGCGTTTCAATAAATGGGTTTGAATTAATAATATGGAGTTTGGATTAATTGTTTACAGGAACATATTTAAACAAGCGCTTCAATCAGTATTCTAAAAGTTCTTTAGTGTGAACAACCAAAATAATCTATACTAATATTATAAAGAGGTAAAGTTTGTGAGTTTGTGACGTTGTAAGGGGTAATCTCTGGGTCTACTGAATCGATTTTGAAAATTCTTTCACCAGTAGAAAGCTACATTATTCCTGAGTGTCATAGGCTATAATATTATTTCAAAAAAATTAGAGATCCTTATGAAAATTGCAATAATGTAACCCAAGGTTGCAAAAGGTTGCCTGTAAAATACATTATTTGGCGTGCGCGGAGAAAACTATTGATGATAGATAAAAATTAGTAGATAGGTAGGTAGGGTAGGCAGAGTAGGCAGGGTAGGCAGGGTAGACAGGGTAGGCAGGGTAGCCAGGGTAGGCAGCGTAGCCAGGGTAGCCAGGGTAGACAGGGTAGCCAAGGTAGCCAGGGTAGAGGCAGTGTAGGCAGGGTAGGGGCAGGGTAGGCAGAGTAGGGGTAGGGTAGGCAGGGTAGCTAGGGTAGCCTGGGTATCCAGAGTAGACCGGGTACGCAGGGTAGCCAGGGTAGGCAGGGTAGCCAGGGCAGCCAGGATAGGCAGGGTAGGCAGGGTAGGGGCAGGGTAGGCAGGGTAGGCAGGTTAGGCAGGGTAGGTAGATAGGCAGCCAGTTGACGGGAGCGAAGCCCCGAGGGTCAGCTAGTATTATATATTTTTGTGCAATGTCCTTATACCGAGTTTTTTAACGCACTCTATCGTGATAACGTAAACGATCTCTTATGTAAATTTGGATACAAGAAAAGAGGTTTCTCCTTACTGTGGACCAGACAACGCTTATCCAGTTACAATACAAATTGACGTTTACGTTAACGCGAATGAGCGTGAGTTAAACTCACACTAAGCCTTCAGAAATGTTGAAAAGATTGACTAACTTGATTTTACTAAATAAACCATGAAGCATACTTGTTTGTAACTTGTGCCCGGTGCGTCAGGTAAGCGCAACAGATACACGAACTGATTGTTTCGTTTTGTTAGTATAGCTTATAAGTAGGATGTACTAGCAACATAAACCAGTTCGTTACTAACATAATTTGTAAGTATTGTGTACTAACAATATAAATAAAACCTGCCAAGTGCGAGTAGGACTCGCGCACGGAGAGTTCCGTACCATTATCACAAAAAATGGCAAAAAATCACGTTTGTTGTATGGGAGCCCCACTGAAAAATTTAATTTACTCTGTTTTTAGTATTTGTTGTTGTAGCGGCAACAGAAATACACCATCTGCGAAAATTTCCTAGTGACAGACAGACAGACGGACCGCGGAGTCTCAGTAATAGGGTCCCGTTTTTACCCTTTGGGTACGGAACCCTAAAAATGTCGTGTCTAAGTGTGTTACTAACATAATTTTTAAGTAATTTGTAATACTAACAAAACTATGGACCTATAATAGTATTTTTTTTAAATAATGAAGTTATTTTTATTTAGTGTGTGTTTCTGGTTTCGTTTCTTCGTTTTTTGACGCCGACCTCCGAAAACGAAGTATTATTTGGAAGTCGGTTGTATTTTATTGTTAAAAAGGTTTTTAGTCAATTATAGGTGCTTATTAAAATATTGTTTTAATTAGTTACGACACGGGACAAATTATAAACCAAAACCTTACTCGTTTATCGCCTTTTCTATTAGTGAAAACGTAAATAAGTTTATTTAGAAGAAGAAAGGAGAGAAACTGCGGTAGAGGCAGACGGGAACTTTTATGAGTAGGTATTTAGAGATAGTGATATTATTAATATTATTTTATTCACCATGTTCCCAATTGTACATATAACTTATCCCTGCTTTCTGTTTTGGCATCGAAGCAGCTCGCTAAAACCTGCATCTTTTATCTGGGGTTTTTTTTTTGGTCTAGCTCCGTCAACGTAATTGACGCCTATTCAAATCTGTTCTCATTCATACCAGTTCTCGCTTTTATGCCTCTCGTACTTCTATTCCTCATTCTATATCTTTCTATCATTCTTCTCCTACCAGTCCAATGGGTGGGACTCCCATTTTACCTACTACCTAGTCTCTACTTTATATCTTTATTGTTTCTCAATTTGGGGAAAATAATTTTTTCAGTGGTTTCAAATATTATTTCTTTCTTAATCTATTACAGTTTTTTATTTTCATGTTTTAACTACTAATTACTTTTATCTTAATTACAAACTTAATTTACTTTTTTCAATATTGTGTATCTTATTCTACTTACTTTTCTATGTTTACATATAATATACACTTATATCTATGAAACATAGATTTATACGTCCGTTTTGTTTCTATTTATTACAATATTTGCTATTTTGACACAATATTTTAGAAATTTGTCTCTGTTTTTACCGCTCATTATTTCCGCAATGTTACATTCTTTCAATTCTATTCCAATTTCATGTTCCAGGTTAAACCTCGCAACTGTGTGTGCAGGACAGCTTAATATAAGGTGTGGAACTGTCTCGCTTACATCGGGTTTATCTGGGGGTGTAACACAATGGTAGAGTGTCTGCTTCTAACGTTGAAAGTCCTCTGGGTTCGAACCCCAGCATCTCCAAGTGTTTTCTTTTGTCTCATTGTCGAATGTTTAAAATTGTACCTACCTATAAACCGAAGCTTCATACAACAAAGTTATTTAACAATAACATCTAGACTTAAAGTAAATATTTTTATTTTTTCATTCAATAAATAGATCCTTTTTTGTTAATAAGAAAGAAGAAACGTTTATTTGCGCCAGGCACGACGCATACCATAAAAATACAAAGGAAACACTTAAATACAAATACAGAGTATGCGCCACAACTACGCAAAACGGTCATCACTGAGCATAATGCTGGGACTCGCGTGCAATATAAAGCCACAGCGCTGGTTTTCAGCGATAGTCGTTATTGTGTAGGTTTTAAAATAAGCTTTTTAGCTTATTTATTTATGTATTATTTATTGTACACCAGAAAATACAGTAACAAAAGAAACTTAAAACTAAAAATATACAACGGGCGGCCTTATCACGTTCCGTGATCTCTTCCAGGCAACCTGGAATGGACAGTGATTGACTGGACATGACATGGGGTTGTCAGGGGTGTAACATGATACAATAATACCTAATAAAAACACATAGATATATATATATATATATATGGCATATAATAGATACATAAATACATACATATTTAATATGTACGACGTGAAAATAAATGACGTATGACAATCATAGACAAAGTCTGTCAAAAAACTAAGAGTACGATTACAGCGATAATTAATGTTCCTTTAGCCTACCGTGCATTGTCATCCAAGCCAAACGTGCATGCAAAATTGAGGATAACTGCTTTAATATTCACTTGCAAGATTTTACCTGCACATACATTGAAAGTTAGTAAAAAGATTGTAAAAATACGCCATATGTATGAAATCTTTACAAAGATTACAAACCATGAAAATACGTTCAAAATCCCACCAACTCTATCAAACACAAAAAAAAAGTATTTCAAAGAAAATCTCAGCACGTCGTTTGTGCATTACCGATAGGGGGCGCCACAGCTATGATTGACAGTTAATAACCGTAGATTTCCCATGGGGACGCACAATTTGTCCCCACACCCCATGGGTTTTCCGCGGAGTCATAGAAATAGGCTATGGCTTTTGAACATGTAGGTTATGATGTGCAGAAATATTTTGATAATGGGTTTTTTTACTGGCATCATTTTCGCAAAAAGTCACGTTCTCTATTTAAACTTTAATATATTTTTTGGCATTTTCTTCTCTTCTCAGCTTCTCAGACAGACAATGTCATCGTCATGTCATACGTAGTATCTCTAAGTAGTCTGTGGTCATGTCAGTCAAAAAATAAATAATTGTCTAATTGTCTGTCTTGTGTATTTCCAATTTTATTATTTTACAAA
Source organism: Orthosia cruda (assembly GCA_964057195.1). Taxonomy (NCBI): domain Eukaryota; kingdom Metazoa; phylum Arthropoda; class Insecta; order Lepidoptera; family Noctuidae; genus Orthosia; species Orthosia cruda. The sequence goes on along the minus strand of OZ059828.1, from coordinate 43,379,284 downwards.
TGGAAGAGTAAAGCGACTATCGATCACTAAGCGCCTTTGTATAAATCAATAGCAAATATTTTATTCATCAACAAACTAAGTAGAGTTTGTTGGGTCCCAATACCAATTTTATATATTTTTTAAACCTAACTGACCCGTTAAAATGACAATCTGATTCATCGGGGGTGTAACTCAGTGGTAGTGTCTGCTTCGCACGCTGAAATTCCTTGGGCTCAAATCCCAGCACCTCCAAATTATTTTTCAATACAGTTGTTATACATGGCGTACTTTCAGAGGCTATAATTATGATTCGAAAATTAAATCTTTGCATAGGCATATTTCTGTTACGCGGTCGTGACTTTTGTTTACGAGCTCGATCATTAGTTTTGCAGTTGAGTTATAAATTTATAAGTCAATATAAAAAAGTTTAGTAGCAAGGAGTTTTCATACATATAATAAAATTGGATAGATTTTATTCGAGGAAAAATGAATGATTCTGTACGTTTTAGCATAGAATTCTCAAAAGTCTTTTAAATGGTTGTTTAATATATTTAATTACCAGTTTTAATTTAATTATTTTCACATCAACATTTGTCAAAAATCATGTTTTCGTTGTAAAAAAATATGTCCAGTTGCAATAATGCGCCATTTTCTGTTTTTTTTTTGTGAATAACCTAATCTAATTCTTTGATTTGTTTTTACTATTTCCCACAACTGTATTGAAAAACGTCGTGTGATACACGGGTGTGAAGGTTATTGCAAACTCGTGTCATTAAAAACCCTCGCCTTCGGCTCGGGCTTGTTAATGACAGCTCGTTTGCAATACCCTACTTTCCACCCTTGTATCACAATGTACTATTTTGGAAATCTCTGTATTCATCAGGCAGATAGAAAGGCCTACTTAAACAAAATATCTAGATGAATGTAAAACAAAAATCAAAAACTTCCATCCATCAGCTTCTCTCAAATATTCTACGCATTCTTCGACTGGCAGTAAGTCGATATAAATAGAATATAATATAGATGCTCAGCCGTTATCGTCCAGCATACAATATTAACATTATGCTATTACGCGGAGAGCTTTTTACGCGCGCAAACAGACCGACAGACGGATAATCTGTCAGAAATCGTAGATATCAAGCGTCTGGAAGCGTCTTGGATTCCTAGTTGTTTAGAATTCATATACACACATATACATAAACACTTAAGAGAACAATTGTGCTGGTTATTTTTAAAAAAATATCTTACCGCAGACCAGCAAAAATAGAAATAAAAAACATACAGGTCAAAGAGAGAACCTCCTTTTGAAGTCGGTTAGGCGAAGCATCATAATTTTTACGTGAAGCAGAATTACGTCGGCAGCAAAGCATTTATTCTGCGTTAAGGTAACTAGTTAGTTTGAAAATTTGTATTTGTATTTTCATACCATAAACCTCTACCTACTTAAAACTCAATTCAGGAAACCTGACCCATATTAAACCTTTCCGACTTTAATATAAAAACTTACAAAAAGTTTACCTATAAAATAACCCTATCTTCTTACCTAAAAAAACTGATCATGATCAGAAATCGGGCAGGATTTCCCATCCATCCCTAACTTCTAACAAATATTAGAACATGGAAACTGAAACTACGCTCACACAGCCACGAATGGAACCTAGCCACTTCCATTCTCCCTACATCCACACACTCTAACTAATCATAAGCGCTCATTGGGCACAGGCGTACGGCGATAAATCCAAGTGCCTTCACTATAACTCACAGTGAGAGCTACCCCTAATTAAGGGTAGCGGTAAAAATAATTACCTGTCATGTTTCTAGTGGCGCTGTGTTCATTTCATATTGAGATAACTTCATGTTGGGACAAAAATAACGAAGAGATTTTACAACAACATAACAAAAAGAACAGCATTGAAAATGATCCATTGTCATGCAGAAAGTGATACCTATTTATAATCTGTCACTTGACTTGTAAGCATGGATTTAGTAAGTACCCTTTGTAGAACAGAGGACAAAATTCGCAGAACAATCTAGTTTGGGGACCACCTTATGCCCACTTTCTCCCGCTAGGTGGAGTACTGCATCAAGAAGAAAAAATCGGCTGCTTTCCCGTCTATGGTTTTGTAACTGTTTTTGAAATTATCCTGTGTCTGAAATACTCAGGTGCAATTGTGCATGTTTTTAACCTTTTGGTATTGTTATAACTTCAATTTACGTAAACTATACAAAAACCGTCGAAAATATTGAAAACCCAGAAAATTTGCCCTTTTTTTTAAAACTTGTTTTACTTTTACTTTTCATTGTGGCTCCACCTGATGACTCTGAACAATGCTCTGAACTTAGAATAATATTCTCGATTGACAAAACTTGAGAACCAAAAATTCTCTGTGTTATTTATTTTTGTAGCAGGCCAACTCTTTGCATGTGGCGTACTATTGAGTGACGTAATGAACATGAATTTTATGTGTCATCAAAAATGTAAAGACATAATAAAATATTAATGAGACAAATGTGTTTCTAAAGTAATCCGCCCAGAAATTAACACAAATCCCACATTCAAGACTCTTAAACAATTTTATGTTTGTCTTTAGTGTCAGTCATTTGTAGCAGCCATTAAGTCAACCCTTTCTTGCTGCGTATTAATTTTTGCCTCAATAAACATGGGTTTTATGAGCCAAAAATGTAATAAAATATTTAATAACTAATGACTAGTTATTTAATAACTAACTTTTATAGGTTAAGAATCTAATTCAATTGTTGAATGCGGTACATTCATAATTATATATTCACTCAAATACGAGTGTATTGTGTACGAGTTATGCAATAACGATATATTCAAGTACCTGAAAGGAAGTTGTTGAAATATTAAAATACGAGACTTTCCTCCGATTTCTGGATTAAGAATCGTAAGTTGAGTATTTTTGGTATTAAAAAAAAAGAATTGAAACGTTCTCAATTTCAAATTACACAGCACCACCTGCCGTACGAAAGGATCTCGCATGCGCGATGGAAAAAAAGGACTCCCCTTTACGACTACTCGACAACTCCGGGTATACTAAAAAGTTGTAAGAGCTTCCTCTGAACTACACAGGCAATCCAGGACAAGTCGCCTAAGGAGAGGAGAAAGTTGTGGGTAGAGAACTGTCCACCACCCCATGACTTTGTTGAGCTCAAGGAACATCTGCCGCTCGGTCATGAATTGCAGTGGCCAATATGGAAGGTATTGAATCTAATACGTACCCAAGTAAGCCGCTGCAAATATAATTTGAAAAAATGGAGGATTATGGCTCATTTACATTAGGTCGGTTTGAAGTCGGTCACCGAAGGCGGCGGCCGCATTCGGTTTAACTGAAACGCTCACCTAAATTGAGTTGTTTACATTGGTCGGTTAACCGAATTCGGCGACTTGATTGATGCGGCGATTGTATATTCATTGCACGGCGCACTCGACACCGACAACGGGCTCGACCGAATACGGCCAAGCCAAACGAATACCTGTTTATATTAGTCGGTGACCGAATACGGCCTGCAGCCGAATACGGTCTAACCGACTTAATGTAAATGCGCCATTATTGATCCGTCCAACACCCGGTGCGAGTGTGGTGCCTCTGTATAGACTATGTCCCACTTGCTGGAGTGTCCTGGCTGTCCATTCACTTACACCCTGAATGACATTTACAGTGCTTCTGATGCAACAATAAGCGTGGCCACCCACTGGGTCCAAAAAAAATAATTAAATTTTTCAACAAATCGAAAAGGAGAAGAGGAAATCCAAATTCTGAACTCGGAAACAGAATATTAACAGTTAAACACAAATTGGCCTCATAGCATCAGTCATTATGACAACTATCCAACCCCTTCGCCACCTCTGTTTTAACTGCTGTCACCACGACATTTGTCAAACACGTCTCCGGATTTGTAGCAATTATTTTCAGAAATGTGGCCGTATTAGTGATCGATGAATTAACACATTTAAATGATGACTTTGTTACTCTGATATTTAACCAACCCTTTGCCACCGGGTTCTAAAATAAGTCACTAAATAAATATTAACGCAAAACTTTTCTCAAGACTTTTAATATCTGACTCCTTTCAGCTTTTTAAAATATGTAGTACTGTGTCAACAAGTTTGTTTGTAGCTTACTTATTACTCGTATAGGACTACAATGACTATGAATAGTACGTTGGCTTAAGGTGATATATACGCCCCAATGTAACGCAGTACTGGCCGTGCGCCCGCTCGGTGCCAAAATATTAAAATTAGACCTCCTTTTGAACAGTTTTGTTTGCAAAATATTATTTGATTTACATATGCTATGTTAGGTATGAAGTAATTCCAGCCATCAATTTTTCTGTATAAAAATATTTTTAAACATCCAAGTCGTTTTGGAGGAGTTTCCAAAAGTTGCGAAAAATATCGTGTTGTTAATTTTTTTTTAAAGCAAAACTATTAGTTACACGAAAAAACCGTGTGTTCAAAATTATGTACATGAATCAATACTAAATATATATTTTTTTTCAAACCTTTTAACCTAGCCGTTTCTAAGGAGTATGCTTTAGAAAGTTACCATTTTACGGCACTAAAGCGTATGTAGGCCCTTAAAGCGCTACCCCGAGCAAAACGCCGCGCTAGCCGTTTTGCGTGCAGTTTTTAGGAGCTATCTACTCGTTATTTAAAATGAAATATCAACTAATAAAAATGCATTAAATTTCTACATATTATTGATTCCAAAATTGTAGTGTTTTTTTTTTATTTTTATGAATTATGTTTCACTAATCTCCGTCCGACAAAACCATAAAAATGAGAAATAATGATTGATAGCATGCATCTCCTCGTAAAGTGTTCATTAATATTTTTTTGTACTAACACTAATGGATAGACAATTTGATAACGAACATTTTGTAAGTTTTATTTTTTTCAAAAGACCAATATTTGATTTTATAAAGATTTTATTCTAAAATCTGGGCGTATTCACTACTGTAATTCATGCGCCACCAGTGCCGCTAGGCCAATAGGAATGCTCATATTTCACGCTGATTTTTTGGTCAGGGTACGGCCTTAATTTACGAATAATTACAAGCGCAAAAACACACCATCATGCACAATACACCACACCACAACACACGGGCAATAATATTTTATTATTTTTTAATCAATTTTTTTTATATCCTGTGTTTCACAGTTTTTTTTTTATAATTTTTATTAGCATTGTACCTAGCATGTAAACAAACTGAATTTTGTAATTAGGAAGGGAACTGTCTCCAGATATACATGTTAACTACCTAGTTCAGGAAGCAGAGCTTTTATGTAACAGTGACACTTGTTTGCAAATAAATGAATTTATTATTTATGATTTAATTTGCACCGTAGCACCCAATCCTTTACGTTCGAGCCATCCAATAACTTCATGCAAGTCAATAATAACCATATAGTACACAATTAAAGCCGACATCGGCCCATAACATCAGCCGTCTGTAGCCACTATCAACCCTCCAATGCCGTATATTAATTAGTGCGACAACATAAATGATGGTTTTAGTATGTGTCACAAACATAATGAAAGCTTTTTTCTTTTATAGAAAAATATGCAAGAATCGAGTGTCAAAGTTCAAAAGTGTCAGGATTTCGATATTTTTCTTAGTTTTCAAGAGATTCATAGAGCACTGTATTTCTATAAATAAGATATTTGTTATACTTCTGTAGGTATATTTATTAGATAATTCATTATGTAGCTATCAAAGGAAATAAAAAGTAAATTTACCAAATCACTTAAGCTGTTCTTTTTTAGGCGTTTGTAAATGATGTTCTTAGGAAAGTGGTTTGCAGATTGTGGGGGTAGAGATAGTAAATAAGTAATTAAGTAGTTTTATAAGATATGGGTCATGTGATACAAGTTAAGATAGTTCCTTTATTAAATTTTCATAAGATAATATATTATTGTTAGTAAGTTCAGTAAGTGAAAATTAAGTGTTATTATTTTTAACACACTTGCTCATAAAGTGGCTCTCATTTCACCGCAATTAGACACATAATGATACCTGTAATCAAACTGTGACTCTTCCATTGCTTTTATTCACAAGTGAGTTATATAGTTTCTTTTTTTAATTTATTGGTTGAGTTGCTTTGTTCTTAAAAAAGTTCGTGCTCAATAGTACAAATGTGTGTGTTTAATAAATAAAACTTTCACACAAATATAACTTTTATTTTTCTCTGTAATAAAGAAAACTTGAAATTCCCCATTTTGTACGTGACTAAAACGCTATCCGCGAAAAGCCAAAAAAAAACCTCATTCTTTTCAGTCTATGGTCGATCGCCATTGTTAGATGCGCGCGCATAGGAAAACTGATTAATTTTGCCCGCCATTGCGAAACATTTTATCAACTTGTTTTCACTGTTGTAAATATTTTTTTTGTATTATTTTCTTCACAAGTGTGTTGAAAAACGTCGTATGATACACATGTATTTTGATGATTACCGTCCTCGGCTCTCTTATGACCCTCACCTTACGGCTCGGGTCTCAATGGCGCCTCAGCGGTAATCACCAACATTACACACTTGTACCATAATGTACTATTTTAATACTGTTTGTTAAGATTTTATAAACTTGTATTTTAATAAATAAATAATAATAATAATATCAACTGCATAATACAATGCTGTCAAAAAACCTGCTAAAATCAAGCTTGCACGAAACGATTTTTTAGCTAGCCTAGTTCTTTAGCGGCTTCCAGACTATCCGGATGCTGCTAAATGGAGCGACCGCCCATGTCTACAACCCAGTAACTGACTATCACGAAACACCTGGCAAGACTTGAATCCGAGTTTCTTACTTCTGACTACCTGTAACAACTCTGACAGTCAGCACCAAGAGCTTTTACAGTTCAATTAAAAATATAATTAAAATCAAATTAATACTGAAATGAGCATGTTGACGGTTGCGGGGATCCGCTAAATGCGGGACGCACAGGACTGGTCAATGTGGCGACGCTTGGGGGAGGCCTATGTCCAGTAGTGGACGTCTTTCGGCTGATAAGATGATGGCTGACATGGACGTAGTAACTATTTAGTAATCTGTGGACATGGGCTCATGGCACAAGTCATGTGTGGCCATTATCAACCCTCCACTGCCGTGCATTAATTATTGTCTACATTCACGACATCGACAGTTATATTAGGATGTGACACTCAGAGTTCAAATCTGTCAAAATTTAAACTATATTTGGCAATCTGAATATTTTTCAATAGAGACTAGCTTCTGCCAGCGACATCGCCCCCACCCGCGTTAAAATCAAACATTATCCCGAGGGAACATAGTCTCGGGTTAATAAGTCTCTATCCTATGTGATATACCTCACTATAAACTATCTCTGTGCCAATTTTCATCCAGATCCATCTAGCCGTTTGAGCGTGAAGAAGTAACAAACTTACAAACAAACAAAAATACTCAAAAACTTTCGCCTTTATAATATCAGTGTGAAGTGATGTGTTGTGCGTGTTAGTGTGTGTGATTCATATAATATAAAAGGCAGCTGTTATTAGTAAACTCATTCAGTAGTGTTATTCTGTAAATGCCTTACCGTAACTAAATTGAGGTGAACTTGAATGAAATGAACTGTAATTCCACCTTGTATGTCATAGTTTGACAGCTCACTTCAGCCGGGCGAGCACTGCCTACTGTGACAGGCTTGAGTCACACATTTTTATCACAGTTTGGGAGCAAAAACTGTGATAAAATGCGTGACTCAGTCCTGTTATAGGGGCCGTGCTCGCCCCGCAGGCTCACTTAACTCAACTCAAAAGAACCTCTGTAGTTATCCACTGTCAAAAACCCTGCTACAAAATAGCATTCTGCTACTTTTGGCAGGTCAATAATAAACATAATTAAAATCAACTTAATGCCGACATCGGCTCAGAACACGAGTCGTTTGCGGCCACTATCAACCCTCCACTGCCGTGTATTAATTGGTGGCTCTCCAAACAGCGCCGCGATAATGTTTGATTGATGCCGCTGATACGGCCGTAAGGGGGCGCTCATATCGAAGGGCAATATTGATGAGATTTGATAGTGTGACTGAGGTAGATTTTTGATTTAGGATTTTACGAATGGTTCGATTTGGACAACATAAAAGTTTCCTATTGTTCTGTTGGTTTTTATATTAAGGTTACACTAGTCCATCATTCTTCCATACAAATGTAGTCTAGCGATTGCTCCACTGTTTCACGACGTACGTTCAAAATAAAAAAAAATATCAATTTGTCTCATCATTATCTAGCCCTGTATGGAAACAAAAATGTTAAAAATAAAATCTTTACAAGTTATGAGCGTCGAAAGTTTTATATTTCAACACTAATTTTAACGCATCTTTGGGCGGAAATAAATACCATAAGAAGAAGGAAAAATGCAAAACGGCCTCCATATAGGGATAGATTAGTAATTTAACAATGCAAATAATTTTATTTTTAAAATATACATTTAGTAGTTTTTTCATGATATCTAACCTCCCAAAGGTCTGTTTATAAAATTTCGCACGCTCGTTTTCGTCCTAAATCATCATCCATTTCGATACAAATTTGGAAAATAGCTAATCGTACGCGAACTAGCTTCTTACTGCTCATCACAGATCCATCTCATACGCACAGATGGGATGGCATGCACTTTAACCTCGCGAACAAAATAGTTCATGCCGTCGACTAATTGAACCTTAATAGTAGCTTTCAATAGGTACTCAAAGATGTGACATTATACTTCTTAGAAGATAGCTTGATCTCTGCGACATATGTCAAAATGACGTACACGTTATTGTTAGCTTGTCAACCGCTATTGTTACTGTATTGATACTAACAGCTGTCGCAGAGATCAAGCTATCTTTTATGAAGTATAGTGTGCTAGTAAAAGATTTACTAGCACACTAGTTTTAGTATGTTTTTGTATAACAATGCCTTAATAAAAAGAAAATCTAGGCAGCAGGCAAGACAATCAAAAGCTGTGGCAGCTTATCTCTAACAACTTAATTAATAATAACTTTAGTTAATTGAGAGCAGTGGTGGCGCAGTGGTTGCGGCCCCGACTTACGAGTTGCAGGTCGTGGGTTCGCACCCGAGCAGGCATAAAATAAATTACACAAATACTTTGTGTAATTTATTTTATCACCACTGCTCTCAAAACGGTGAAGGAAAACATCGTGAGGAAACCGTCATGTCCTTGAACCAAAAATTCGAAGAAATGTGACGTCTACCAATCCGCACTGGGGCCGCGTGGTGGATTATAGCCCACCCCCTCTATAAGAGGAGGCCTGGGTCCCAGCAGTGGGAACATTAAAAAAGGCTGTTGATGTTGTTAGTTAATTGTGGAGGCTCGTTAATGGCTTGTGGTGATTTATTGTTAGCTGTAAACCAGTCAAAAACAATAAATAACACTACAACCATAATTTTATAAAAAGTGTTTGACGTGAATATTTTGGCCATCACAGAAAATGTCTTGCGACTTTTAATCGCACCATCAACCGTCCAGCTCGCACGTGCCCTAACCCACCACTTCCACAAGGATATTCCGTTACACGCGTCATTAAGGGATGGTAAGCGTTACACACAGCATCGGAGGGTTATCGGCCCGACATACTCTTTGATTACTGATACGTAATCGACTATTATGTCGGATTAGTGTGTATGTAAATGTTAACGGGCGTTTGTTTATTATAATGGGGATTAGTTGAAGATGGTACGGAGATTTCAAGTAAATGTTTAGACAATTAAGAAGATGTACCTAAAATAAATTGTAAGCAAAAATGAATTTTGATTTAGATGGCCTTACAACCAGTATGGGAAAGATAATTATCATAAATTATTCAAAAAAATGAGGAAAACTATATTAACAAGTTTCAAGAGCGCAAAAACTGCTGTGATTGGTTGATTAATCAACAGCCAATTGCATCGCTAGACTTACATTTAATTTTAGACGCGTCAATAATTTCGTTCTGACGTGATATTTTCATTGAAAAAAAAAAAATTAAGTGACTTGACGAACAAATGAAGGAATCGCGGTGGTGTAGGAGAAGCCATCGTGTTCAAAGCATGTCAAGTGCTACAGAGGTAAGAAATATCCAGAATCATCAAATGATTGAAAATGGCATCTCTTTAAAATCTCGTGAATAATGTCAACAACATAGAAGATACTATTTCGGAACGCCTTTTGTGGGCCTTCCACCGCTTTTTACGACAAACTTAGTAACGGCTAGGTGAAAATGTTTGATAAAAATATATATATATATTATTGATTCATGTACATTATTTGTGAAACATGTTTTTTTCGTGTAACTAATAGTATTGCTTTAAAAAAATAATTAACAACACGATATCTTTTCGCTACTTTTGGGTACTCTAAATTGTCTTGGATGTTTAAAAATATTTTTACACAGAAAAATATTAATTTTGAATGCTAGAATTTCTTCATAACTGAAATAGCATATTTAAATCAAAGAATATTTTGCAAACAAGTCTCAAAACTGTCCAAAAGGAGGTTCAATGTTGATATTCTGGCTCCGAGCGGGCGCACGGCCAGTGCTGCCTTAACATTGGGGACTATTACGCCTTAACAAATTCCTGCATTCCTCAGCTGTACACCACATCATGCCACAATATCCCAACACCATTTAGTCACATTCAACAAGCATGTCATTTATCACAATAACTGCAATTAAAGTGACACCACGTGAAGGAGTCACGCCATCCTCCACTACCAGCCTTAATATGTTAATTTCACTATTAATTATAATATGAACATGTTGGTCGACGACCCACGCGAATTTGTAATTAGTGGGAACAGTAATTGTTGTCATAAGTATGTGGTATGTGGGCATTTCATGCTGTGGGACCACTACGATCGTTCTTAGTTGGGGTAGACGTGTTCTTGAGTGGAGACCACGAATGGACGTAACGTAGGATAACTTCAGGCTTCGTAGAGCGACGACTTCGCAGGGCAGCTGGGTGAGATTTGCCGAAAATCGAGACCAATTGGCGTGCGATTGGAGAAGCCGATGTCCAGCAGTGGTCTGCTACAGGCTAATGATGATAACCAATTCGTCTTCTACCAAATAAAATACTTACGAAGCTTTATATTTTTAGCCGCGGTTTCGCTTCTGACTGAAACAAATCTTAGTGTACGTTCACACAGAACATCCAAATTTCCAGGATCGGACGCTACTGTAGGTGATGTTCACACTGCATTTATAATAGCGTTTTAACGGATCCGTGGCTACTGGGTAATGTTTACAGTGTTCACACCAACCAACTTTCTACAAGAATGGACGTCCGATAAAACGGATCAGTATTTTAATACTGTTGTGTTTGTGAATTCGCTCATACAACTATGTACGCCATTTTCGAATAAAAACGTATACGATATAGCGGACCTGTAAAAAGGACTGATGTATTTTTTGTCGGATCTGTATTTTTACTGGATTTGGGAAACTTCATGTGTGTGAACTCGCTCATACAACTACATACGTAAGCGCCGAATAAAAACGTATACGATAAAGCGGACCGGAAAACGGACCTCTGTGTGAACGAGTACTTAGTTCTACTATCTCTCAGCAAAAATGTGGCTTTTAGTAATCGTACCAAGACTTGCAAATATAACCCATTACAAAAACATACTTACAATGTTACCTATTCGTAATATTGGTTAAGATAAATTAATAATCTACCTTATTATATACTACCTTATATTACCGCATACAAAAACGAATTTCCCTGTTCCATTCCAATCCTCGTGTGCCTAGACTGGTACTAACAATGTTGGAGTTGCCTTCCACTCCATGCAGCCGACAGTATTTTTATATTGAGCAACATTTATATATTTGATTATTTATTTATTTCTTAATAATTTATTTATTTATTTACATATACAGGTAGCATCCAATGTAATAAAAGTAGCAAACAGTAACATGATAACCCTTGATATAACTAGTGGTCACACTTTCGGATTTCTACATTTCTGATTCTTCTACGTCAATACGCTCTTGGTAGAGCAGTCGTGGTCATCAGACCACGACTCTTTTGTTGCAGTGAGACTTCGGGCTGCCATAATTCGCCTCACGACGCCAACCCTGTAAGGACTGCCAAAGTTCTACAAATGACAGCTAGGACCAGCGGCCAAGGTAATATACCAAGAGCAAGTTTTATTTTTAAGTATTAGATGAATACTACTTCATAACATGTACAATTTGTTACCTACTTCTCAAATAATAATGTACACTTTAGGCACACAATTAGCAAACCTAACTACAACCGACGAGATTCGTCCCCAAATCAATTCTGCACCGATGTCATTACCCTCAAACTTCTAAAGACACCGTACCCCACATATGTGTAATCCCCTAATTTGATCCTGGTTTTAATTAAACAATTTAACGTGTCGGTCTCGTAGTACCCCCGTCCCTTGCTCTTTCCCCTCCATACCGCGCCTGATTTATTGCACAGACACCTGGATGCTGTGATGTATTGAACGAATCACACGGGCGAAAAATTTGGCCCCAAGAGTTTTGAACTATTTGAACCAAATTTTTCGCCCGTGTCGATCTCGGTATAAAAATTACTGGCTGAGGCTATCCTAGTCTTACTCATATTATAAATGTGAATGTTTGGATAGATAGACTATTTAAAGAATAGTACACAGGCTACTTTGCATCTCGATATATTCCTCCCTTGGGATAAGAAAACACTTTTCACGAGGATGAAAACGCTGGCGGAAGCAATGATGTTCTAGTCAATAGAAACGTTATACACTCACAAAACAACCGAAAAAAGTGTTCCGCACAGCAGTGGCAGCACACACACACTTTTCATTCATCTGACATTTCACTACAAGTTGAAAGGGATGGCTTGATAAAACCAACAAGAAAAAAAGAGACAGCTAGTGTTTGTCACTTGCGTGTGAATGTAAACAAACTTTATTCTGACCACCAATGTTTTTTTCTTTTTCTAACCTCCAAATATCAGAATATTAGGAAAAAAAAAATGGTAAATTGAGGTGTTTTGCGTACTTATATGTAATAAAATAAAATTGTTTATTGTGTATCAAACGGTTACATATAATATATATATGTAACCGTTTGATACACACCTTTGTACCTATAGGTACAAATGTGAATGAGACAGCCCCAGTAAGTAATCATTAATACTTGTGTTGGGGTTGACTCGCTCCTTCCCATAATAACAGTTAACAAAATTGAGACTTAAATTAAGAAATTAATTTTTAAGAACACAGAGGAACAATGACTTAGAAAGTAATGTGATATAAGATCCCTTCTGTTTTATGTACTTTGGTATCATAATTGGTACACTTTTTAAATACACACGATGGCAAGTTTTAAAGTTTTTTGTTTCAACAAAGCGTATCGCTTTTCGCTATGCGTGACATAGACTAAAAACTATACGTCTCAATTCGGACGTATTAGAGTATTCACAATGCGCGCTTATAAGATATCTGTTTACTAGAATATCATTGCGCGGAAGCTAATATGTATATAAAAATAAATATGAAATGTTTTGTGGTCTAAACTAAAACGCGATTTAAGTTTAAGTTTAGTCGTTATTTACGTGGCTTCCCATTCCACCATGGTAATCAACGAAGTTTTATAGGGCCCAACCTTAAGTGCGACTAGGGCTCTATTTAATATAATTGGCAATCTGCAGGCATGTAATTTTATCAAAAATATTACAAAGTTCGTCGTCACTTTCATTTTATAGACCAAGGTATTATAAAAAAAGTGGTTAGTTTTTAGATTTTCGGCGGTTTTTCCATAGTTTCATCCCTGTAAAACAAAGCGGTTGCAAAAATGTGCATGAGCATTTCAAAATTCAAACACAGGATCAAGGAATATAAGTACTCTCTACCGAGAGCACAGGATAATCTTATAAACAGTCACCTAACCATAGACGGCCTTTTTTCCTCCTTGGTAGTCTATGCCATCTAGCGGGCGATTGGCGGTAAAGTTCCTTAATATTTACCTCTGGTGGATTTTAATTATTGACATTACTGTTATTATTATTTGACATTTATTTCATATTAGTATCGCATTACAATTATTTTTTATTATATACTTTTAATATTCATAATCAATTATATTAAGCTGTGTATGAGCTATATAAAAGCCGTGGTTGCCTGTAATTGAGTGTGCAATACAGGATAATGATGATGTGCACCAATTTTTATATTTTGTGATAAATAAATAAATAAACGTCTGGTGGATACCAAGCCTTTGGTTAGTGTCAAATTTATAGAATAAGAAAACTCTTCTGAAAAATGGGCGGGAAATAGAATAATACAAGCATAGACTACTATTACATACTAATACAAGTGTCAGTGTCAGACTCGCATGAAATATAGTTGTCATTTTGTGTGTGTCGAGTGTATTTTATAACAATTTATTTTGTAAAATTTTGTTATCGATTTACAAACATGATAGTTGTCTACGCGTGCGCAATATTTTTTACAGTAACGTGCGAAAGCCTGCCACTTGATAGAAAATACACACCTAACGTAGGCTCGGTATTGTTCTCTGCCCGGGATGCACAAAAGAAACAGTGGGGCAGGAGTGAATTAGGACTACTACAAGCTAGAAGGTATTTCCAGAACCTACTGCCCCCACCAATCTTCGTAAATACTTTCAATGAAGAGCATGTCGACTCTTTACTTGGATACTTCCGAGACGCTTATGCTGCCATCAAAAAGGAAGCTAATGATTCTGAAACTGACACTATCATGACGACAGCACTCTCTGATGCTATCGGAGGCTACCTTAAAGCATGGGTCCTACCCATTGCAAAATTAGACTACTACGGAGGTACGATCTCGCAAACCAATGTGATCAAAATTTTCCAGTTTTACAATGAAATAAAAAGATTCTTAGACACAGATGGCAGTGGATGGCGCATACCTGATGAGAAGACCCTCAATTCTGTAACAATCAACGTTGCTCCTCTTCAATCATTTTCAAATACTAGAAGTATGAAAGACGCTTGTGATCATTTAGCGTATTTTGAAAAAACTCCTACAGGCCTAACTATACCAATCCCTAACGTGAATTGGAATGACAAGTCAAGCACATTGTTTGTGCCTCTTAAAAACACATCCTTAATATTGATGAATACTGCAGATACAGCTCACAATTTAGTTAAATACTACCATGCAGCAAGAAGTTGTATTCAGACCAGTCTCCCCAACGAACAGGAAGAATTTGATCAAAAATTCCAAAAGTGGCTGATAAACGATGTTGTGCCACATTTAAAAGATGAAAATTTGTATCTTGCGTTGGGAAGTGTTCTTACTTTAGTTAACAGGACCCGAGATTTTTGCGATAGTGCCTTAGACTTATACGAGAACAAATGCAAAACATTATGCAAAAAAAATAATTCAAGATTCTGCATTCCTGCATGTGAAATATCATGCAAAAAGATATGGATCTTAACAGTAATACTAATTATTGAAATAGCCTGGTGCATACCAGCATTGATTTATGTAATATGCTCTAAAAAAAAAACCTGTAGCAGTCACGTCTATTTTTATATAGACAATGATAAAAAGGATAAGGGAGACTCAGAAATAACTTGCTTTGAGGAAGATGAAACTTCCACGCCTTCATGTGCAAATGAACGTTGTTTCGGGCAGCCAGCGGACTTAAAAGTAATTCGTAATACAGTGTTCAGTAACACGGAACACATAGCCCCAGACCCATGTGCTTCATCAGAGCTAACGAAGTCTGTATCCCTAAACCGGTCCCGGTCAAGCAGTAGAACTATTGAATGTCCTGAATTGTATTGTGTTGCCAAAAAAACCTCATTAAAAAAACCATCTTTAATGTCTGTGCAAGAGTGTTGTGACCCTACACAAATTCTAGCACTATCGAGTAATGACACCAGCGGCTCGAAACAAAGTGGAACGAAGTCGCGTCATTGTTTCCCACCTTTGTTTTCACGGAGTAAAAAAATACGGGATAAAGATGAATGTAAAAACCATGAAAAACATATAAAAATGAATGACACCTGCTTACCTAATCATAGTAATAAACCTGAAGAATATAATAATTGTAAAAAGTCAGAAGAACACAAGGATTGTAAAAAATATGATGAGTCCAAGGAGTGTAGGAAAATTGAAATACGCAAACAAACTGAACATGAACCACGTAAGAAACTTGAAGGACGTAAAAAACTTGACGAGTGCCAGAAAATGGAAGAACGTAAGCATCTTGAAGAATGTAGAAAACTTGAAGAATATAAGAAAGCAGAACAACGTAAGAAACTTGAAGAATGTAAGAAAATCGAAGATCGTAAGAAGGCTGAAGAACGAAAGAGACTTGAAGAATGTAAGAAATTTGAGGAACGTAAGAAGGCTGAAGAACGTAAGAGACTTGAAGAATGTAAGAAATTTGAGGAACGTAAGAAGGCTGAAGAACGTAAGAAAATTGAAGAACGTAAGAAAGCTGAAGAACGTAAGAGATTTCAGCAATGTAAGAAACTTGAAGATCGAAAGAAACACGAAGATCGTAAAAAACGAGATGAATCTAAAAAGCTTAAAGACTACAAAAAACTCGAAGAATCTGCTGGTCAACAAAAACAAACCGAAGGTTGTTGGAAATGCGATGAGTGCACAGAAGTGGATGAAAGTAGAAAACAGGATGAGTATACAGAAGTTGATGAGAAAGAGATTGCAGAACTCAGAGAACTTGAGGAATTAAAGAGTCTTAAAGAATCTGCGCTTTGTCGCTTTACAAATGAGTGTAATGAACCTGTGGAACTCGGAGAATATGGGGCAGTCGACCTACATATAGATAACGATGCATGTTTAGATAACGATGAATTGAAACATTTCGAAGAGTGTAGAGATTTTGATGTAAGTGGAAACACCGATTATCAGATATGTTGTGATCCTAGTAGCACCGGAACCTGTCGTACTGATGAATCTTGTGCAGTCAACGAATATCAATATGATTGCCCAGAATCAATTCAAAATGCAGATAATTTCAATAACTACGATAATTATAATGAACTAACGTGCTGTCAACGAGTTTCTTCGCAAGAAACTTGTGCCCAAGCAATTTGTCCATGCACCGAATGCATTAACAATGTATCAGCTACCAATTCAAATGAGACTTACTGTGAAAAGAGTGTTAGCGAAATTATGCATATACCGGACAAACAAGTTGAAACAAAAACCACACGATTTCAAGTTACAAAAGAATTTAAAGGAAAGGGAGGAAAACCTTACTTAGAGATAACAATAGATAGGCCAGGTACAGAGATCTGTGTAGATATGAGCCAGTGTAGAACACATAACTCGCCGTATAGACCAAGCAAGATTCCTAAACCTGCTACCTGTAGCATTATACAGTCTGTAGCATCGGAAAGGCAGCCATATAGTCTGGTCGACAAGCACAAAAGCTTGATACCTCAGCGCAAGAAAAAAACTGCTGATGACATGGATTTGAGACCGAGCCATTCTTCAAAATCTATGGAGAGCAAATTAAATGGTTCATTTTAACATACTGGCAAAATTTTTGTGTATATTTGTAGATACATCTCTTATCTCTCACATTAGGGAATACAGACGTGAATGTTTGTCATAATTATTCTTCTTCTGCAATAATTAAATGCCGAGGTCTCTATTCAATGCGTCACTAATTAATAATAATGCTAATTTTTATCCGTGGTTCTAGGCAACTGGGCTTATCCCAGTTGTAAACGACCCTTTATGACTATTGTACCTTGTTTGTTCTGTCTCCTGCTTGATATGTGTGTAAGTGGAAATTTGTTTTTTTTCCTACTCCTCCATTATTCTTTTTTGATTAATTTCGTTGCGGGATCCAAGACAGTTAAATTCATTCTCCGGGACTTCACTGAGCTTCATTGCCTCGGTGTTTTTCTGGTCGCCGCCACTGTTGATTCTAGCTTTCAGGAGTTGCATTGGTTTGGGAATAGTGTGTTGGGATTATATAGTGCGTCACTATTAGAAACAAATTAGCTTTATTGTAGATAATATTGTATTGTATATAAGTTGACTTTATTTTAGTTTACTTTATTTTAGTTGTTAATTTGATACTGTTATTAATATAATTGTTTTTAAGCGATTGGTTGATTTTATTTTAATCTTGTACCGTTTTTGCTACGCTTGTCTTGCTATGCTTGGAGTTTTCTTGCGTGATCGAATCAGAAATGAAGACATCCGCAAGATAACCAAGATTACCGACATAGCCCGAAGAATTGCCAAAATGAAGTGGCAGTGGGCAGGGCACATTGCTCGCAGAACGGATGGCCGTTGGGACCGAAAAGTTCTGGAGTGGCGACTGCGAAGATCAGGCAGACGAGCAGGCATCAAGGCAGACCTTGCGTTGGAAGGCCTCCCACTAGGTGGAGCGACGACCTGGTCAAGGCTGCGGGAGTCCGGTGCATGCGAGATGAACTGGACCGATCAGTGCGGCGACGTTTGGTGTAGGCCTATGTCCAGCAGTGGACGTCTTTTGGATGAAATGATGATGATGACTGTTTTTGGTTAGATAGGCAGTAAAATACTACTATTCAGATACATCAAATTAGACTGGGAACCAAACCCAACATTGGGGATATGGCTAGCCAGATTGATTGGATGTAACCGGACCGTTAAAATTACAGTCACATTCATCTGGGGTAACTTAATAAAAAGCAAAGTTAAATTAAACCTATAAATTAAAAAAAAACTAGTTATTCCTTATCCAAATGCTCACTGAATACTGCGACAATTCCTGAAAACAGCTTGAAAACTCTCTCCAATCACAGCATTTCATCTCTTATTACTTCTACAATACCCAACATTTCTCTTTCACAACATCCCAGTCCACTCCATTCCGTGAGTACTCCACTAATCACTGTGATGAATTTATTGGCTCGATCCGGGTGAATTAGAGGGGATCCTGAGTTATTGCATATTTTGGCCAGCTCAGGTGGCCGGCCGGGCCGCTAATCTGTCATTACGGCCCCGGACCACTTCCCACTTTGCGAATTGAGTGTTACCTACACTGGACTTTTGTGGTAGGTGTTAGGGTGAATAAAACCCGTATTGCATGTTTTTTTTTCGTTTTGAGCAAGTATGCAAGAAAGAATTAAAGTAATTGATTGAAAGATTGATTAAGGAATTTCATTATGAGTGTACACTTTCGGCCGAACTTACGAACCCATCTCTAATTATAATTGCCGGTTTTTTTTTCAATGTATTGTAGTGTCTATAAAACTTTTTTAAAGCCACCCTCTTGAGAATTCTGGGGATAGAAAATTATGTTTAAGAAAGAAGAGCAAAAGTATGTTTAACCATAAAATAAGCAGCAAGTTGCAAGTTGGTATTAGTTCTTTTCACATCTTCACTACGCCGTAAAAGAACTTTAAACATTTTTTAAAGCAGTTTTTTAATGTAGATCAAAATAGTTTACCGACTTGAGTTCTTCAATTCACTTATCGTAAATTGGGCACAGGACAGGGGGGAGGGCGGTTGCCAGTTATCTTTTAAAGCTCTTCTGTACCTTGTCGACATATTTTTCACAACAATTAATTTTCACGAACCCCTCAATACAATCTAAAGACCTAAAATCATTTACAACCACTACATACTTGTGTGTAATTCCTCAAGACCAATGGCGTAGGGTGACCAGCCCCCAATAAATACAGGACCCAGTAAATTGGTGCAGTGTTGTGGGATTACAACATTTACCACCAATTGTCAGGATAAGCCTCGATCGACAGGGATTATCGGACAAATTGTCCTTTTTCTTGGCTAATTTATGGTCATGGTATGAGGTGATTGCAGACATCTGTTTGGAAAATAAAATAATGACAGTGGATCAACCATGCACTGATTTATTGGAATATTTATTTATTTATTAGTTGGTACACCAATAGAATAACATACAAACCTATTTGTTGGATGTAGGGAGCAATAATAAAATATAGGCGCTGGTATGTATGCTTAAATAATTATTAGCTGTAGGTTTTGTCCAAACTGATCAAACCCTCCAGCAAATAATGATTGTAGAGCAGAATATGCCTTGCAATAAAAAAGTTCTTATGTTTGATTCATTTTGGTATTGATACTTTTTGGTACATTTACATTGAACTTTTTTCCTAAAATACAAAACACCACAAAACTCACACAGCTGCGATAATACTAAATCAAGTAAAATATTAAACAACAATAAACAACGCAATATCCTCAAATCAATTTAACATAAATTGAAACACTTAATACTAGGAGATTAATACGTCCAAATGAAATAAACATAATACTTCAGTTCTGGTCGAAGTTCAGCACTGATTTATGGCTGGCCCTCAAATGGACCGGACCCGGGTTTATAATGTCCAACACTAATCCCACAGATAAAGTATTATGAGTCCGTTTTGTAAAGTATGACAAATAATAATAGCTGGGTCTGTTTTTCTGGGATGATGTGTAAAATGAAATGGTGATGTTTAAAAGGGAATGCCATGGTTTCGTTTTTAGGTGTTAATAAAATATTGGTACTGTTCTATAGCAAAGATAAAAACTGGGTTAATTTTGGCTAACTTGCTGCTTCGAAGAAGTACTTTTGCTGACCACATAACATAGCAATAAGGGCGACTAGTAACAACACACGGCCTAAAGGCTGGTTATCTATACCACAGAATAAATAATAGTACAAGTCTATACTATATAACATTATAAAGCTGAAGAGTTTGTTTGCTTGTTTGAACGCGCTAATCTCAGGAAGTACTGGTTGGAATTAAAAAAATATTTTTGTGTTGGGTAGTCCATTTATCGCGGCAGGTTATAGGCTATATAACATCACGCTACGACCAATAGGAGCGGAGCATCAATGAAAAATGTTCTAAAAACGGGGGACATTTATTATTTTTGAGAGCTTCCGTTGCGTGCGCTGCGTAAACGGTTAAAGTTACGCAACAATCATGTATGTAGGGTAGGTAGGGTAGATGGGTAGGTAGCCAGTTGACGGGAGCGAAGCCGCGTGGCACAGCTAGTAGAAGCATAAAATTGTGGTAATGCAAAATTTCATGCAAACATGCACATGACGTGACAACGAAGGATCTTTTGAAAGTTCGCCTTTAAACACATTCTGAAAGTTTTTATCACAAATCATGGCATTTAAGTTTTTACCCATCGGTAAAACGTCTTGATCCTACAGAACTACGACTACAATGAAAATTTGGATAACAACCATACTGTGTAATTAGCAAAAACGCATTAATATCACAACAAGAACACCATCTAATTAAAAATCCTACCCCAAACTTAAAGAATAATGAATTTATGAACTCCTCTTATCAATTCTCAACAAAAAGAAGAGGAATATCTTAAATGAACCCGTTGACAACGCAATGGCGCCCCCTGTCGGCGAGAAGCGGCCATAACTTAAGAACCCCTTGTTCGAAACCCAAGATTTTGCACTGATACCCGCTCTGTAACCCCTTATCGAGCTGATGGAGTGCGCCCAGGAATTGGCAAGGATGGATAAGAAAAGATGGTTTGTGGTTTTGCTGTGATATCGGAGTTTAAGATGTCCGAAGGTCTCAGAAGGCTGTGGTAGTGTTTTGGTCCTGAATTAAAGTTAAAGGCGAAAAGTGTGAATTATGCATTTTAATATGTACAAGTGATGGGAGATTTGCCTCTCAGAATTTGAGTTCATTTTGAGAAAACGAAGTAAATACCAAAGAAGAAAAAGATATGAAGTATAATAGATGAATCCCTACTGTTTTAGCAATCCAGGTGATATTGATGTATCTATGCCCGATGATATGTACTCTTCAAAAACAAAAGAAGATTCCTAAACTATACAAATGGTCAGGTTAAATACATTGTTCAATCAAAATTTATAATATTTTATTCGATTACCACGTGGAACAAATATTTGTATGATCTACAGATAGTTGTTCCGGCCCTGGGTGTTGTTTAAGTGAGTTTAAATATGTTTGTAAACGGACCCACGATACAGGAAGAAATTCCTAGTGATGGGCAATGTTACCTATATAAAAAAAAACAAAGCTTTTATCCTCGCACTGGAACGCCTTGCAGTAATTACACCTACGGAGCACAAACCTATACCAACGTTATTGCATGTTGAATTATTATTTTTAATCTTGTCCAAAACTAAAAACTTCCCAATCTAACCTCACCGTAATCTTCACCAACCACAAACCGTCTCCGACCGCCATTCACACCGTCGCTTACAAATCCGGGTAAGCAAATAATTCTTAGTTTCTAATTGAAGCAGATAGGTGTCCCAGTAATTATGGTGGTGTAACAAGCTCCCAGGGGACGGCAGAGATACCGAGAGGTACCCTCCCTTACCAGATGCCGCGTGAAAAACGAACTGAAAGATAAAACGGGCACGTAGACGCTACCTTGGTTTAGGAGAATACGGAATTAGGGGTCGGTGGAATTGCAGTTTCAATTGTTTTGGAAATCTTTTTGGGTGTTTTGAAACATGGTTTTGGCTGAACTAGGGAAGTTTGTCAAGCCAATAATGTTAGGACCCATTAATATGAATTCTAATTTTTATCCGTGGTGCTAGGCAACTGCGCTTATCCCAGTTGTAAACGACCCTTTGTGCCTATTGGCCTTTTTTGTTCTGTCTCCTGCTTGATATGGAGGTAAGTGGAAATTTTGTATTTTTTCCTACTCCTCCTTTAGTCTTTTCTGATTAATTTCGTTGCGGGATCCAAGACAGTTAAATTCATTCGCCGGGACTTCGTCGAGCTTCATTGCCTCGGCGCTTTTCTGGTGGTCGCCTCTATTGATTCTGGCTTTCAGGAGTTGCAATGGTTTGGGAATAGTGCGGTGGGATTGTCCCAAAAATAAGCCAATAATTTTACCTTATTAAGAAGGACATTATTTATTTAATACTTTAAGCACACAAACGTAGAGAGGCGGACTTAATGCCTTAGACACGAAATCTCTACATTTGGATACGTACTACATACAATTTCTTAGTGTATATAGTATAGTAGACCATAGCATTGAGTGGCACATTTCTACAGTGTAAATAGGGACCATTAGGACCTACAAATACTGTGTCCCACACTCCCAATATGGTACACGTATGCCGCGCCATTTTTAACCGACTTCCCAAAAAGGAGGATGTTCTATGTTCGACTTCAAGTTAGTTTGTATGTTCACCGATTACTCCGTCAATTGTGGACCGATTTTGAAAATTCTTTTTTTGTTTGAAAAAGTATGTTCCGAAATTGGTCCCATTTTAATTTGGTGAAGATCTGATGAAGAACTTCGGAGATATACAACAGAACTCTTCAATAAATAACGGCAAATCTCTCGGGATTGCTGCAATCGCATGTCTGTTTGTTGTTTATAACATTTCATAACATAACATCACGCCAGTTCGCTCTTAAGGGGTAAGCAGATCTCTCATTTCACCGGTTATGTTCAAGTTTCATGAAATCTATTCTGGCGAAATAGTTCCCTTACTAACTTGCCTATTAGGTACGTACAACTAAAAAGTGAAAAATAAAAAATCTTTTTGCAAAAAAATACTACCGACTTCCAAATACAAAACTACAAAGTAAAAAATAACTTAATTTTTTGAAGTCGGTGTCCATAACGCAAAAAAATGGTACCTACGAAAGACACCGACTTCAAAAAATTAAGTTATTTTTTACTTTGTAGTTTTTTAAGACAAACTTTGAAGGATATTATAGAGTTGACAACTTGAGAAAACTTCCCATTCAACCCAGTTATGCTTTTGTTTTCTTTGAACCGTCATCTATACTATCTATACTAATATTATAAAGAGGAAAGTTTTGTATTTTTGTATGTAACGACTAAACTTAAAAACTACTGGACCGATTTAAAAAAATCTTTCACCGTTGGGAAGCTACACTATCCCCGGGTGACATAGGCTACTTTTTATCCCTGTATTCCCACGGGAACGGGAACTACGCGGGTGAAACCGCGAGGCGTCCGCTAGTCCCTAAATAATTTCATCAAATGCGTTCAAGCAAGCAGCCACAGAATAACCGAAGCAAAAGAAACAAACACGTATAATTACTTCTCAGCAAACATCTCGTGAATTTCACTATTTATTGAGCTCCCAATGTCAACTAACCAAATAAGCAAGGAATTTTAGGAGCTCACCGACCATTTTTCCAGACCCCTCTTTTACTACACGTTACCTTTTCTGCTCTACAGTTTGTTGGTGAAAAGGGGGGTGAAGGAGACCAGGAAATAGTTGTTGATGACAAATTACACGGTGGGGGAGTTAAACAAATTAATCACGGAGTCCAATTTAGTGGAAAACAATGTGGGGCGATGGGTTGGTCGGATTTTGTCACGGTGTACGGTGTACCATGTCGAGTGTGCTGTACGAACGAGATAAATTGGAAACTGTCTAAGACTGTGGGAGGTGCTTGCTTGTTTTCTGTTTTAAGGGTGTACTTCACGGCGGGCTTCACTTCACTTGAAATTATCTTTTTGGAATCTCGCGCATCGCCATATTTTTGTCGCTACACGAAATATTTTCTACTTAATATTCGATATTTCAATGTATCGTATCTATAATAATAATAATAAAACCCATTTATTTCCAATCATCAATATAACATTAAAATACATGCATTATAAAAAAATATAAAATGTTAAAATTATTTAAATAAACATTCATAAAACATTTGAATAGAATATTGGTTAAATTATACTTTCATGAACATTAAAATAAAATATCAATTAAGTTAAGCAATCAAAAACATTAAGATAAAATATAAATTAAATTATACATTCCTTAACAGTAAAATAAAATATCAATCAAATCATACATTCATAAAAGTAAAATAGAATAGTTGCATTGAACATTCTTAAAATTTATTTTATAGAGATAGATACGATACATTGAATATATACATCGTATCTATACAATGTATATATTCAATGTATCGTATCTAGAACAAAATTGAAGTAAGTTTGAAACCATGTAAGATTGGCAACCATGGGCAACTTTAGAAATTTTTCTTTGATTCTGAAAATACATTTTTTTTAATATGTACTAGCGGACGCCTCGCGGTTTAGCCCGCGTTATTCCCGTTCCCGTGGGAATACAGGGATAAAAAGTATCCCTATGTCACCCAGGCATAGTGTAGCTGCCCAACGGTGAAAGAATTTTTCAAATCGGTTCAGTAGTTTTGTAGTTTACATAGTTACATACAAAAATGCAAACATACAAAAATACAAAACTTTCCTCTTTATAATATTAAGTATAGAGTATAGATATAGAAGTATACATATAGATATGTCACGCGTAACGTACCAGCATACAATTTTAACAACCGGCTTATTATATTCAAGATCTATCGAGGATTTGCAGCATATACCGCTAGTGTCGAAGGGGTCCGATAGAAACAATTCCCTTGAACTCAAGATTCAAGAATCGAATTTGAACTTTCCAACTTTTTACAAAGTACCTACAAATTTTGCGTAGAAAACCATTTTCATCGCTCCCGGACATCGGCCTTTTTATACCCATTACTTACAATGTTTTTCAACTTTACGTTCCATTACCTACTTAGTTAACGAGCTTAACAAATCTGTATCACAACTATTCGAGCCAAGTCTGCCGTTAATGAACCCATCCTGTTTGTCACCGCGTTACTATAAAACTTCGCTCAATTTGTATTTCCTGCTTATACGCTTTTGTTAAGATGTTGTGTCTTGTTGAATTAGTCAAGCTTATTTCTCAGACGTGATTACTGTCAAGTAGTAATAGCTTGGCATTTCCGTAAGTACGTTTTCGGAGTTATTCCCAATTCGTCGATGATATTGTTATTGTAACCTCCTAACTTGATGAATAGGTACTTAAACGTGCCAGTAAATTACCTATGGGACCGAGAAGTCGAGCTCACAATGGGCCTTATCAGAATGCTTAATGTCACCTAAAGGGGAATGGAGAGGGCTATGCTCGGAGTTTCCTTGCGTGATCGCATCAGAAATGGGGATATCCACAGGAGAACCAAAGTTAACCGACATAGGCTCGCAGAACGGACGGCCGATGGGGTCGAAAAGTTCTGGAATGGCGACCGCGAACCACAAGACGATGCGTTGGAAGGCCTTCATCTAGGTGGACCGATGACTTGGTTAGGATTGCGGGAATGCGCTGGATGCGAGACGCACGGGATCGGTCAATGTGGCGAAGCCTAGGGTAGGCCTATGTCCAGCAGTGGACGTCTTTCGGCTGAAATGATGATGAACTTCTAGTTTCATGGACTGAAAATATAGGTACCTAATAAGAATCGAAAGGTTTACCTTGCCATCCTTTGTGTTTGTTATACCTTACCAATGGATTGCTGGAGTGGTAATCTTTGCAGATTTAATTCTATAAGTAAATGACGGAAGGAGTTTCGGAGGAGTGTAATTACACTTAATTGCACATGAGAAACGTTACCATAATTAAACGTCCAATACATATCAAAAAATCAAAACCAAACACTTATTTACCACACCTGGCGGAAGCCAAGGCCTCTGTGGCCTCAACCAATGCAATAATTAAAAAAATATCGTCCGGAAGTAAGTTCCGCTCCGGTGGCCGCTTCCGCTTGCCATTGGCCGACACCTTTGACCCCACCCCACGTGAGGGTAGGCACACCCTATGGTGGGCTCTCGCGTGAGGTGACGTCACGTATAGCCCTCTTTTAGGGAAGTTTTATTTATTTTTAGTTACTTTTGTTTCTGTAAAAAATGGAGTTGTATTAAATGCTACTCTATTTGATAACTTTAAGGGGATAATCATATATACGTAGATCAAATCTTGGAAAATTATATCACTTAAGTATGTAGACTTTCCTGTTTATCATAATTTATCTGTGCGATGCATGATCTAATTCCACCTAGCCCGTTAAATCATCGGACTACAAGACGTACGGCGATGCGCCATCGGTACATGGTGGACATCCCACCCATACGCACAAAACGTTTTGGAAATACTTTCATTATACGTACAGCTAAGGAGTAGAGTTCCCTGCCGGAGTCTGTTTTGCCCGATAGCTACAACCTAGTGGTCTTTAAGTCAAGAGTGAATAGGTTTCTTCTAGGCAAGCGTGCTTCATCGTCGACCACATCATCGCTTACCATCAGGTGAGATAGTGTTCAAGCGCTATATTTTTTTTTTGTTGGTCGACTTGTAAAGCCTACTTAGCTGTGATAGTTTCCCTTTTAATTTCGTTATATATACTACTGCCGTGCATTTTTTAAACATAGCCAAGCATCAGTTTACGCAAACGGATCTCTGAATCGAAAAATGGTTTAAGAGACCCATAATATTTTTGAATGGCTTATCCATTGATACCCCACACCATGGGAAAGACGAGAAAAAAAACCCTACTTGAAAAATAAATTTTTCATGATTTTATTTTATCACTTTGACGGAATTATTAATATATTATCCATGCCAAATTATAGATTTTTAGTACTAAGAGTCTCTGAGCTAAGCTGCGGACGGACAGACGGACATAGCGAAACTATAAGGGTTCCTTGTTGACTTCGGAACCCTAAAAAGAACTTTAATTGTCAATATTGCAATGAACGACCACGTCCGCTGCTGGACATTAGCCTCTCCCAAGCGTCCCTACATCGACCGGTTCGTGCTTGTCCTATCCAGAAATATGCACACTATTCCAACAGCACGTTTTACAATATATTGTTCTAGACACTGTTTTGTAAAACTAATAATATAGTTAGTCTACAATATTCATCAGCCGCTGCCATCTACGAATCGACTTCTACACTTAAAAAAATCCAAAAATAAAATTCAATAGTCCATTCCATTAAAAGACTTTCCGAAGCGTGCTTTCAAAAGTGCGAGAGATAAAACTAGAAACTTCAAACGCAGTAGATAACAGTAGGAGAGTGGTCATAAATCCTGAAGCAGTGATAAACAAATTAATAGAGATATGATAGTGGAGGATCATAATTCATTGGGAGATAAGAAGTTTTGTAACTGTTAAAGAGTCATTATGGATTCTGAGATTTTTAAATGTTGTGTCTGGTTTAAACATTAAGTGGAAATGAGAATAAGTAAATTTTATTGTATACTAGATTCTATGAGTGGCTTCGCCCGCGTTAAAGTCGAAAATTATCAGTGTTTCTCTACTAAATTATGCATGTCTTAAACATATAAACCTTCCTCTTGAATCACTCTATCTATTAAAAAAAACCGCATCAAAATCCGTTGCGTAGTTTTAAAGATCTAAGCATACATAGGGACAGACAGAAAGCGGAAAGCGACTTTGTTTTATACTATGTAATGAAGTGGTTAAACTGCGGTCACCTAATTCAGCTTAAAGAACTCTCTTAAAGCATTTATTGCAATGAAACCAATTACAGGCCTTTTTCAATTCTGATACGTGTGAAACCGACTTCTTAGTCAGCCAGTCAGAAAGATCAAGCGAGTAGAAAATCAAGAACCTTTCTTCTTTATGACGAACTTGAACCCCGTTTCTACCATATCTATTCGTATAATACTCACAACGGATTTTTGTGTCTCTGAATTGGTTGCAAGACCCTGCGCAGTAGCTAATGTGTTTATCAGTCTATGTACGTATGTATATGTATGTATGTATATATGTTTGTTCCTATGTGGCGTTCTAGAAACCAAACGCGTTGGCCGATTTTGATGATTTTTACGTCAATCGATTCGTCTTAACCCTCAGATCAAATAAAAAGTCAAGATGGAACGTTGCAAACAACAAAGTGAAGCCGGTTCAAAGTAAGCCTTGCCGTATAAATACACAATTATACGCGCACACGTATAACGAAACTACCCCTTAGCTTGTCAGTTGAGCTTTATTATTTGATCTGCAAGCTCGAAGGACAAGCTAAGGCGTAATTTCGTTGTATGTGAGTGCGTGTAATTGTGTATTTGTACGGCAAGGCTTAGTTTGAACCGGCTTCAATTTGTTGTTTGCAAGGTTCCATCTTGACTTTTTATTTGATCTGAGTCTTAACCCTG
Organism: Orthosia cruda; assembly: GCA_964057195.1. Taxonomy (NCBI): domain Eukaryota; kingdom Metazoa; phylum Arthropoda; class Insecta; order Lepidoptera; family Noctuidae; genus Orthosia; species Orthosia cruda. The sequence goes on along the minus strand of OZ059828.1, from coordinate 43,350,286 downwards.
CAAGTGTCACTGGCTACATTCAAATTTGAAAATAGCAAAATGGCGGATTTTGGACGCCATATTGTGGGGGACAATTTTTTTTTTTTAGTCCTGTCCTGTCGTGGGGGTATCATCATAAATCTGGTTTTGGTCAGCCAGCTCGCGAATACGTATCCTCCGACTGCACAGCATGATTTTCTTCTTGTTTACGTCTTTTTAGTTCGCTTTTTAAGCAGTCGGGTTTTTAGATTTCTTTAATTAACCTTTTTTTTAATTCTGATTTGTGTAAAAACGGGTTCTTAGTCGGCCGAAAGAAAGATCAAGCGAGCAGAAAATCAAGAACCTCTCTGCTTTATGACGAACTTGAAACCCGTTTCTACCATATCTAATCGTATAATACTCACAACGGACCCTGCGCAGTAGCTATTTTTATGTCAATGTTGAAGGTGAAGATAGCATTGTATACTGTCTCTTTCACTCGCTTACGTTTGTCGCATCATCCTATCTCTCTTACTGTATGCAATTTATTTGATGACGAACTGTTTCTTGCGCAATGGTTGGCAGAGCCAACTTCAGAGACACAAAGATCCGCTATGACTACATACTGGCTTTCTTAGATCTCTCAAATAACAATTCATAGGATCTCATCAATGCTAGTCGCATGAATTATAAACTCCAGTAGCCCTAACTTGCAAATGTATACCACTAATTTATTCTAGTCAGAAAATAAAGTAGTGCCCACCTAATTGGTGATTTAATTATTAATAAAATCAAGCAATTAGCATGAGAGCTGACCATCTCCACGAACCATTCTGAATTTTATGCCAGTGCGAAGTGTTCGGAGCACTGGCTATTAAACTATTCCATAAGGCTGCGAGCGCATATTTCAAACAATTAGACGGGCCAATCGCGGCCAATTTGAGCCTCGAACGACCGCCATCATGTTGTATGTAGATGGAAAAGTTGGACTTTTGGAAAATGTCCTGAAACAAAGACAAAACGTTCTTTTATTTATTTATTTTGGGGAAACAAACAGTTACACAAAACAATAAAAGAAAAAAAAAGAAATTAACATGTGTAGCCCACGACGTTATCCACATATTAATTAAATAATTTTATCAACCACGACTACAAGTTAGATCAAAATTCAAAAACATAAAAAACCTTTGAAAACAGAATTTAACTTATTTGAACGGATAAGTTGTTTCTTCAATTTCAATATTTTGCTTGCTATAGTCAACTTAGCGTAATGGATCATAAATTCGCTAATCTTGCTAGAGGAGTACCAGCCATCCATTTATTACTATTTTAACGAGCTTGTAAAAAAACTGGAAGTTATAAACGGTATAAATCGTGAAAGGAGCTCCAACCGTTTGGCTGTAAACCCTCTGTGACAGACGACGGACATACATATACGTGAGTGACAGCAATAGCTAACCACAGTAAATATAGTAAAGGCCAAGGAACGTCAGAAAATATAGACGACTAGTTTCTGCCAGCGGCTTCGCCCACGTGAATGTCGAAAATTAACCAAAGGGAACATATTCCCGGGATAAAAAGTATTCTATCTGCTTTTCCAGACTAAAATCTATATCTGTGCCAAATTTCAACCAGATCCTTCCAGCCGCTTGAGCGTGAAGAATTTTATAATATTAGTGTGATAGGAAAATTCGCAATAAACACCATCTTAAAACAATTCTTTGCAAATGAAATTCATTATTACAAAACAATAACATCTATGTATGAATGAAGTGTTTCATTCAGATGCGTGTGGCCCACCTTAATACCCATTAGAAAATAATTTATTATTTTTTTTAGTCCTGAAGAAGAGGGAGCTTTTCTTGACCTGATACCGATATCACCTGATAACAAGTGATAGATGAGGTCTACAATGGAGGAAGAGAGACGATCACTCTTGCACTAACCACAGAAAATATAATACTAGCATACTTTATCATAACTACGACAGTTTGAAAAAGATTGGGTTTGGCTTGGCTTTGCATGATATATGCTACAAATCTTGGAACCAGCCGTTTCTAAAACGTCCCTATTCCCACTTACTACCTTCTATCTACCCACTACACCGTACGTACGTCCAGCGGCTATAACTCAATGAACAATGGCCAGCATTCTAATCCAGCCGCCAGTCCGTGGCCCGGGCGTAATGAAATTCCCGGGTTATATGGCCTGGGGCGGGGCAGGCCACTGTCATCAAAACAATTAGCTGGATTACTGGATGACACCCGACTGTTGGTATGATACATTAAGTGTTTTGTTGTATAGATTTGTTTGAGAAATTGGGCATTTTTGACGTTAATGCTTTTTGCTAATACTCTAGTTTCGGAATTCAAGAAATGTCTAACACTGAACTGCCCAATTTGAAGATTAGCGGATTCAGGACTGATGTATATTTTCTCTCTCTAACTTTGTCAATCATGAATACATACATACTAGTACTTCTACTACTAATTTTGTAGCTATGTCTGCCTGTCTGTTACCTTTTCACGTCTTAACAGTAAATATAGTAAACGTCAAAGAACCCTCAGATAATATAGACAATAGAAAAATTCGCAATAAATACCACCTTAAAACATTTCTATGCAAATGAAATGCATTATTACAAAACAATAACATCTATGAATGAAGTGTTTCATTCAAGAAATTGACGCGTGTGGCCCACCTTCCGTTATACTTCTAACATATTCCTCAATTGAGCCTCATTGTATATTAAATATGAATAATGATCGCCCAGCCGTCGCAGGAATACTAAACGCATTGCGATGTATTGCGACGTTCGTGTCATCATCACGTAATCACTGGCGAAGCGACCTCATAAATTTTGAAGAACAATCGTAATTGGTGTAAGGACTTGTCACACTGCAGTCAGAAAATTTTGTTTAGTTCTGAAGAGGAAATGGTTTCTGACATAAAACTCACCTTTACTGATACAGAACTTTCCCAAAACCCTGAAAAAAATCGTTATTGTCAATCTCTTTCCATCTATTAGAAAATCCTCATTTTTCTCAGTAAGTCGATGACAAAAACAGGCTTTTCTTCGTTTAATCCCTTGCCTGGCCCAGTATTCGGCCACGGCAAATCCGTCCACTGACGCAGACATGAAATGACTTTTTGTATTTATATTTATTTTTATTTCAAATAGATCATTTTTTTGTAAAGCTTATGATTGTAATACTGTGTGTGTGTGGTGTGTTGTGTGTGTACTTGTAACTACTGTGTCTGGAAATAAATTTATTATATATATAAAGGTTGCACAAGTCTAAAGGTGGGGAAAAAATATCTGTATAAAAATAAAATGGTTTATTTTCACTCACAAAGAGAATTGTATAAATCTCAAAACAATCTTAATAGACTATACATGACCAACTCAAAGGATCCAGATTGATTCAGCATAAAAGAAGAATAGTTCATCGCTGTCGGCAACGGTGAGGCCAGGTCTCAACATATTTGTTCTGTCAGTTAATTTTTAACACCTGCATCTCTTTCTTTCAAACCCTTACACAACAGGAGTGAAAGAGACGGTAGATCTTGTAATTTGCGCGACAATGAAACTGGATCGTTCACGAGAGATTTATACGCTCATTTGTAAATAATGAAGGCGCCACTCATTGTGATTGAAGCCCCATTGATGGCGACCTAACCACACCCCTGTGTCGTAGGGCTGCCAACTGAGAAGATCTTGAGGCTCACATTCCGATGATAAATTACCATACCTTCGAAACTTCTGCTCTATATACTCTCTCAGAATAGTAAAGCGAAAGCAAGATTTCTTCTGTACTGTTAATCCTGAAAGTGCAAACTCTGCATTAATCAAAATATCTGCAAATGATCGTCTTCTTCTTGATTGTATTAAGAGTTCAAAGCTTTTTGCAAGACGAAAGCATAGAGGGTTTTCATGCCGTGCTTTAGTGAGTAGGTCAATAAATCGGTCCAGGTTTGGACGAGACCTGTCTCTGCCAGCAGTTGTAAGGGCCATGTTGGCAGAGACAGAATACTGGAGAGAAATGGTCTCCTTCTGTGAGACCGTGATGGTTCAGAAGGAGGGCGTCGAGCGGGATCGTAAGAGGGCCGATCCCGCTCGGAAAAAAAGGTGTCGTCGTGGAGGCAACCGCGTCGACGCCTAAAACGCCGAAACTCCGCCATCATCATGGGCAGGTGGGACTCCGGGGTCACGGGCGACAAGATTGGGGATTCTCCCGGCCCACTAAGTGACTTCAGGAAAGACTGTAGCACAGTGATCACGTGCTGCCGTGCACAGCGAGGGTCAGGGGAGACGCTTTCTCAGTCTTCCCAGGAATGTCCCCTAACAGGCGTTGCACAGAGGGGATTCTGGGGTGGTCTTTAAGAGATAACGGGGGGGTAACCCTTTCAAAGTGCTGATGGTGATCAAAGTCCAAGAGGCTTTTGAAAGTTGCCAAAAGAACTTACAAAAAAAAGATAACTACTATACTTCTATATCTATACTAATATTATAAAGAGGAAAGATTTGTATTTTTGTATGTATCGAATAAACTTAAAAACTACTCGACCGAAGTCAAAAATTCTTTCACCGTTGGGAAGCTATACTATCCCCGGGTGACATAGGCTACTTTTTATCCCTGTATTCCTACGGAAACGGGAACTATGCAAGTGAAACCACGAGGCGTACGCTAGTATCCAAATAAATCGGTGTCTTGCTAAAAGTCTGGACTATAAGGTCTGACTTTCAGAGACAATGTTTCAAAATTTCATCGTCAAATTGTCTCAACAAAAGAAAAAAAAATAAAAAGAAAACTCACTCTCCTGGCAACCCTATCCTAAGGCCAATTACTTAAAGTCAGTATGCATAACGGCCTAGACAACTACACCTGCCATTGTGTCGCCTAATACGTGGCGCCCTCTGCAGACTCTCACTGACAACTCTTATGAGCACTTTGTACAATTAGCAAACTATTCTAATAAACACCTGCGATGAAGGGTTTGAAGAGTAATTTACTGTAGCTTTGTTGAATGTTTTGAGATGAAATTCTAAGCTTTTTCATGGGCATGGTTTTTAGGGTTCCGTACCTCAAAAGGTAAAAAATGGAACTCTTTTAATATCACTTTCTTGTCCGTCTGTCCGTGTGTCATCACCGATTTTCTCAGGAACGGGTGAACCTAGCAAGTTGAAATTCCAATACCAAGAAACTGAGGTCTATAGTCCCCATTAGGTGTATAAAAATCAAGGTCCTGAGTCAATACAATAAAAAGATATAAGCTAATTTAGATTTTCACGAAAACTTGTAAGTACCAAAATTCACCTTAATTTTCTACTTATTTTTCGGAATTTACCCATATCTATGAAACTTAGCCACCAATAAAAATGATACCAATTTTATTATGGCGGTATAATGGATAGGTACGGAACCCTCGGCGCACGACTCCAATTCTCACTTGTCCGGTTTTTTTTCTTTAGCAGTTGCATTACGAATTGTAGTTTTCTTAGGCATACTAGCGTCAAAAACTTGTTGAGTTTGTTACTAATACGAGGTAGATCGTTACCGGGAATAGGAAAAAGGACTTCTTATCCGTTTAATAAGTTCCCGTATGATAATTTTCGACGTTCACGTGAGCGAAGCCCTAAATAAAAGCTTCTTAACCCGACTGGCGCAAGTTTTAGTACTTAAAACACCTTTTTTAGCTCGTAGTAGCTTTTAAGTACTAAAAATAGGAATCTTTTAGGCTGGCCATAGACGGACCGCCTGTTGCAGTCGAGACCGACTGCAAGATGCGGTCGCCGCACGGCGATCTGCAGTTTCCATACTAAATTCATATCCGCAATACACGGACCGCTCGAGCAGTTCCTGAGCGGTCGGAGCAGTCGCTCTGCGCTCGAATTTCGCCGTGCGGTCGACTGCTTAGAGCTGCTGGACCCACCATACACGGACCGCTACAACCGGTTGCTGCCGACCGCGCATTTTGGAATCTGTCCGTTGTTTTTTATGGCTTAAAATACTAACTAATTCATCAAATGAAACCACGGACATTCTAAAGTAGTTGAAAAACTTTTTAGTGTCTTCTCTCAGCTGGGGATACTAAGTATGAAATATTCCACGCTGTTCTCTTGATTGTAGTATTGGGCGCACCCACATACTACGGTGTCTTCTACGCCTACGCTTGCGTAATAGTAGTACAAGAAGCAGTGTTTCTTCATCGAAATCCATCTTGTAAATGAACTCTCATCAGTATTATTTTGCGGTCGAACACAACTTGCGGTCGTGTTGCAGTCGTGTACGACTTCAACGCGACCGCTCTAGAGCAGTCGGTCTCGACTGCAACATGCGGTCCGTCTATGGACAGCCTTAGTCTCTAGACGGACTACATTTCAACTGCACTCCGACTGCAAATTTGCAGTTTGAATGCAGTTAGTACGACTGCAATAAAACTGCAAACCAGCCGTGCAGTACGATTGCAGTCGGTGTGCAGTTGTCGTTGTAACAGTGTAACAGTAAAATGCAGTCCGTCTGTCTAGAGCCCTAGGGATAATAATTATTAATTCCTACTATAAGTACCTCCATAAAATTAATTTTAAAAGTTAAAATTTAATGTGTAAAATTAAAATATCAATAACCTTTTATCGTAATGGTAAACTTCACGATAAAAGTTCATTGACACTTAAATAACAATGTTATCTCACAATACACAATGTATGGTATTCCCTATTAAAATAATCTAATAATGGGTTTGTATGAAAAGTAAACAAAAAACAAGAATACACTTCCTGGTTCGTAAACCGTAGTAAAACGTTATGTGGTTGAAATAAAGTAATCTCCAAAAACCCTGAAATAAATGCTTAAGTTTTGAATGCTTGATTATTCAGCTGCCAAAGAAGATGGTTAGTTTTTTGGTTAGTGCAATATTTTTTAAGGTGTCTGTTGGGTTGGGGAACTCTTCTTCTTGGTCGCTTTCTTCATTACTGAAGTTCGTGTCCCAGAAAGGCCCTCTTGGCTTTATGCTCAATGTTCCTCCACTTCAATCGGTTCTCAACTTCTCTCAGGGCGGTTGAAACAGAGAGTCCAATGAGGGCGGTTACCTGGTCTGACCAGCGGTTAGGTGACCGGCTGCGAGGTCTTTTCTCATCCACCTTGCCCATTACCACCAACTTGTCTATATTGTCTGTTTCCCGACGGGCAATGTGACCAAAGTAGCTGAGAATCCTTTGGTAGCAGAGCGTGGTTAATCTGTCTTTTATGCCTAGTTGATCAAGGATAGATTTGTTCGTTCTGGTGGTAAGTAGTAAGACGACATTGAAGTAAGACGCAAGTGAAAAATAGATAACTACCAAATAAAAATAATAAAACCGTGAAATTCGATGCTATGTGCTACGCTTTTTCGTAGCGCTACGAACATGCTACGAAATATTTCCAAAGCAATAATAAACATTTATAAAATTAACTTATTACTTCCCACAACACCAATCCGCCTAAAAGCCCGCGAAAACTTATCTATGGTCCATTTACATTTTTCTTAACTGATTAATCCACAGATAAAAAGAACCCTCTTTAAAAAAATACCAACAAGGAACGAGGTGCGTATTCTCGAGTCAACAGCGTCTTAAAACGATTACCGACAGTCTTCAAGGTGTGAAGGGGAGTGCGACACGTAAATCGCATTAGGTATGTTAAATCCCGGCCCTCAGGGGGATGTGAGGCGGTTGAGACGATATTTTTATTCGTATCGCTTACTTTCCTGATTATTGTTCGGCGGCCATTTGCATTGCGAGTTGTGGTGTAGTCGGAGTGAAGAGTTTTGATATTTTTAGTATTTGTTTTAGGTCATTGTGTGCTGAACTTAAGTAGACTTTGTGATTATCTCTATCTGAAGAAGATAGGCGAATACCACTTGTTTTTTTAAAGACAGCGCCATATTTTATTTTTTCGCAATCGTCATAGAAATAATATTCTCGTGAAGGTTAACGAGTAGCCCAACACTGCCAGGTAATTCTGAAAACGTTCGTATGGTGACCTAATTTAAACGAATTTTAAATCAATACAATCAATGTGCATAGTCTTTTATCTATTATAATGAGTTCAGCTTCCACTATAACCGGATACAGCTATATATATATATATAGCTATAATTATATTTTACATGAAGCCATTGCCTATCTGACTGCCACAATTCTAATAGAACCCTTTTAATTTGATACAAAAGTCAACATTCCAACTTTTGTTCCATGATTAGAAGTCAGGAAAGTTCAACAATAAAATTTGATACAAAATTCAGCAAACCTGCTTTCGTTCCATGATTAGAAGTAAATAAATATGTATTTCAAGACAAAACTAACTCAAGTATCAAAATCTCTCAACTTCACTTCACAGGTGACATTTCCATGATTTTCCCGCCAACAGCGTGACGTAAAAAAAACCCCAAGACGGCAAAGCAAAGTCAACGACTTCGCAGAATGTCGGAAGTGAGTTTTTTTATTCAGTTTTTATTTATTTATTCAGTCTCCTTGTCTCTTGTCAATTTGAGAGTGTCACAGATCTTTTACTTACGGCAATTGACTATTCTTTGTTGTGAGTGAGTGTTTTGCTAAGAGTGGGTTTGTAGGCGCTTGGTAAATTGATGGACAAGAAATCTTTTTTTAATGGGTTTATTGACTCATTCTTTGAGAAATGCTTACAGTGTGCTATTAAATGTTGTTTGTATTTAATTTGGGGATTTTGGGGGTATTACAATTTAGGGTTTTATTTTTTTTGGTTTTTCGTATTCAATTTTCTGTCAATGATTCTTCATTTTTATCAACCAATCAAAACTGCAGACATTATAATTGTAATCTAAACATAATATTTAATTAAACTTGATTGGGCTTTATATCTTTATATCCTTAGTCTACTTTATCAAAATGGACAACTCAAATGTCTTAAAACTCAATCAATACGACTTACATACCGCCATCATTAGCCACAATAACAGAAAAATAAATAAAATACGTAATCATTCTCTTCTATCTCCCCTCAAAATGCCTTGTGAGTGTTATTCGCTGTTTTTATAAGTCGTCGCCGCATAGATATGTACAGTCGAGTACACGATTTGTTCACAACCCCCTTACCCCTTTGTGTTCAATCGGATAGACGGAGCACACCGCTTCGATCTGACTCGCTGTTAATTTTTCTTCGTCTGTATTGTGGTTGGGGATTAATCGAGCAAAAATATTGTGAGTTAGAGTTGTGAAGGTGATTTTCACTGAATATGTACAGTGATTATGACTGTACTTGATTGGGAACGGTTTGTCGATATGTGCGTCGATGTGTTGTATACGGTATGTGCACTTTTTTTTTGAATATTTTAAATTTTATGAGACTCAAAATGATATAGCACCATCAACACACCTAAAACTGGAACGTTTGCCACTGGTTTTTTTTTTTTTAAATAAATTATAGTTGCGGGTATACTTACGTGAAATACTCTTCGCATAACACTTTAACAATACCAACATAATTATCACGTCTGCTTGGCAACCATATGTCACTGCAGGGATCCAGCAGAATATCAGCGTCAGGTATATTTGCCTGACACGTGCTGAGCTGGACTCCCATTTAATGCAACCTTGAGACGCACACCGCACTGTGTTTTAATCGTTATACCTACTAGCTACTATTTGAGGTATGTTACTAAGTCACTTTTATTTCCTGTATGATTTTGTTTTCCTTTTTTTTCTTTTGTATGTTGGCACCTTGTTTTTATATACCTCGTATAAATTGAAAGTTTTACTGTGATTTTGTGTATTGTGCTGTGTCTTTTGTGTGCACTAAATAAATGTTTCATCTATCTATCTATATAAAAGTGATACCTACCTGCTTACCAGTTTATTTCAGTTGGCAAATTGGAAAATGACATCTTTTTATGTTAACACTCGCCCATAGACGTCCGCTGCTGCATTTAGTGGGCTCCTAAAATATCATTAGCCGATGGTCCCGAATTCCTAATCTCGAAAGCCTTTTCATTTCCACTAGTCAATTGGTTTCCAGATAGGGTTACCATTTCGAAAATTCAAAAGTCTAAAAGCAAAAAAACCCGGCCTATAAAAAGATCCGGACAATTTAGTAACAAAAAAAAGTTCATAAAACTCAACTACAAAAAAATCGCGATCTAAAAAGTATGAAACAATAAAATATTCTAAGAGGATAGCCGTGGTCCAAGCCAAAAATCTAGACAAATAAGAAGGCCGGACAAAGTTCGGACAAGAGGTCAAATGTCCGGACATGTCCGAACGGATGATAACCCGACCAGTTAGCTAAGAATTAACTTTATGATTGATGAAATTACGCATTATTATACCAAACCAGTGTCAGAAAGAAAGAAAACACATTTCACTCAACATAAACATAAAAGAAAAGAAAACTTAGACTAAACAACAATAATATAAAAGAGGGAAAACAATATAAAAGTAACATTGTGTATCCCACGGCTGCGCCACATAGGACCAGTTCAGCAAAATGTCGGGCAACTAGTGTCCGACGACGCTGGTTTTCAGCTTATACTTACCTTTATATTAACCAGTAAGATAGAAACAATAACTTGCCTAATAAAGGGAACACCACCACACAAAGTAAGAATCAAGAATAACTTAAAACAAAAGGAATAACAGCAGTAAAACAAAAGCGCCATATTTTCCCATTTCATTCCTTGACTTAACCACAGGTGTCCATAATTATCTAAAAGAAAGGGTACTTTCATGATCCCTACAATATCAAGCATCCATTTATAATATAACCACCCTTATTGTAAAAGCATTAAGGGCTTTATTCCGCTGATGAGGAATGTCTCTGATACATTCCTTGATTGCTGACATAACCAACCTAGAAAGATCTATCAAGGAACATGTAATCTCCCTTTCCATGTTCATTTTTATATGTAGATAGGGAGAAAGGGAAGGTCAAAGTTGATTGGTTTGTATTTAATAGCAATGTTAGTACAAATTTCAAGTTAACAGCACAGAGTGATTGTGTTCGTTATAATAGCATCGCGATTTATGAAGATAATCTCGGTTTGTTAGCGTCTGAGTGCTAAATATTACGGAATTAAGACTTCAAGTTTGTTTATGGCTCTATTGGTAGAGGACCAAGGACAATATGGCTGCATCACGCCACTCTTGATTGTTTATGGCCATTTATGATCCATACAAAATGACGATATAGTCCCTTTTGCAATTGAAATTCTTACGTATGTGCGTGTTGATAACGCCTATCAATCGACGCCATTTAAATTGCGCCAAACCTTCAGGTACACAGATATAAATCTGTTATAAACTAGATCACGAGATTGTATGTACTTCCCTTGTCAAAAAAGGGAGTAAAAGTACGATCAAAAATCGTACTTTGAGCTGTTTCATTTAGCATTATCGGCACCGGTTATCAAAACGGTTATAAAAACTGTACAGGAAAAAGTTGGCCGAGGCAATGGAAATATTTTCTTAATTCTTTATTGTACACCAAAAACGACATAACATACAGTGTGATAATAAAGTACATGTACAAAGGCGAGCTTAACTCAATGTTGAGTACTCTTACAGCAAACCCTAGGGTGACAGAGAAAGATCACATTATAAAGGGCAGGATCTGGTACAATTTTAAAATAACTTATGATGAATTGAATATAATATACTTACATAAATACATTTTGTTATATACATACTAATATTATGTCATTGCGCAAGGAAATTATGCTTAATCTTCCTCTTGAAGACCTCCAGAGAAGATTTTCTTTCGTTGGTAAGTAAAAACTGTGTGTGAAAAAGTGGCATGGTTGATAGTTGTTTGGAGGGACTTGCGTTATCTAGTTATATTTATGTCTGTGATAAGGTAGTTATTCAGAGACACAGATATAAATCAATCATAGGATAAATTATTGAGTCCTACAGCTGGACAAATGTCTCGCTCATTTTTTTGCCATCCATCACGACTCTGCACTTCAGCAAAGAGCTGCATTCAAGTTGTATTTCCTTGGTGTGACATTCCACGGCTTTGTCTCGCAATTTCACGGCACCAATCCTGTGTACTTGTGTAGTAGTGTAGGGCATTTCCGCACGTAGGCAGACATAGCTTCTGAGCTTCCTAGGGACTCCACCAATCCAATGTATCTAAAAACCTTCACGGTGACCTATACCATTCCCATTTCGTAAGAAAAGCGGCACTTCTCCCCATAACTTGACAAAAATGTCACCACTATAAAAGAGACCGCATAGATTTTATGTATTTGGTGCCCTTTGCGGAATCATCACCATATCGTCTGAAAGGTCGCGACCCCATAGCCAAATGTCGTGCCCTTTGCGCTTTGGCCCCATAGGAATACCATAAACATTGCCGTTAAACACAATTGTGCTTAGGAGTAGAGATACGGACATGTTTGTTTTAGGAATGATTCGTAGATGATTAAATCTAAAATTCTAGACGGCCTGTATTATTAGAGCTCTATAGAGGTTCTTCACACGAACGTATGTAGGATGAGTGTTTATTAGTGTAAATCTATGAGGAATGGAACGCAACGTGGGTGAGAGAGTAGGAATGACAGTGAGAGAAGGAAGCAAGAAAACGTCAGTGGAGTGAAGGGTTGGAGTTTGAGAGCTAAGACGAGAGGATGAACTAAATTATTATAAGAAGATATTTTTTGTGTCGGTTTTGGAAAAGAATAATAAACCATTAGTAAACTGTTATTTTTACTTGCCCCACAAATCCTACATATCTACATGTATGTTGTTTGTGTACCTATCACTTTATCAAAATCTTGTTTTGATAGATCTTGAGATTCCGTTCTCAGGTTCGGTTCATCCGTTCCAAAAAGTAACAACAGTAATTAAAGAAACTACAGCTTTAATGGTGTTACTTTAGTGGTGCAGGAAATAAGTGTACTCTACCCTACCATGACCTAAGCCTCACAGATAACCTCCCAATAGATTCCGCATAGAAGACAACTTACGCGCACCACACATCAGCCTATTTAGGCTGATATAACTCAGTGCACGGAATGATCTCTTTAGTCTCGACCAGACATTAGAGCTGTAGGGACGCAAGCGATTTCTAGTTTTAATTCTGTTTAAAAAATAGTTATCAACGTTTTGTTTAAAAAAAAAATGACGAATTGTGCAGTAAAATGGTGTGGAAAAGCAAACAGCCCTTCAAGTTTAAAAAAAGATGGTTTAATATTCCACCAGTAGGCAAAGTTATAAATATTGACCAATCTAAAAAAGGTCAAGTTATAATGGTTATCAAATCAAAATTGCACACTTTACAGTAGCGCTCGTTGATGTCTTTTGTGAAAGTCCCTTTCACTCATAAGGCATTATTATATTGCTATCTTTTTCCCACAGAAGTAAAAATGTTGAGACAAATACGTTTTTTGCTTATCGAAAAGTATCGATGATCGATGTTTAATTAGATATATAGGAGAATAAAATGATTTTGTTAAAATGGATTATTTAAAATTAACAAATTAGTTTATTTTTACTTTGAACTAATTGTACTCTACTCATAACGAGAGCTCAGAGTGGCCCTGTTTACATAGGATTACAATTAAATTAAATCACGTTTGGCCAAAATCAAAATCTTTTCTCGATCGATGTTTTTCTTTATCATTATTAAAGTAATTATAAAATCGCCGCCTAAGAAATTTTACATAAAATATCATTCTGTTTGAAAAATATCGATATTTTCATCGACATTTAATGCGCATGTCCCGTCACTACGACAGGTACCGTGACCTTGAATAGCCAATCACGGCGCACTTGTCACTCCCCGCGCTACCCGTGCCTTCCGGCAAATTTGGTGATCTCGGAATCAAACAAAATAGTAGGCATGCGGTATCTATTGGGAGGTAATCTATGCCTAAGCCTCTACTAAAATAAATGTAAAAATGTCGATCTACTTTTCATTTCAAAGACACAATGACCTCTCCTCTATGAAAAGGTACGAGTACAATACACAAAATGAACCGAAAACCTCACAATTTCGAAAATGGATTGCGTGTAATTCGAAATTTAAACTGTCCAATGTCGTCCCTAGGTCTGATGACGTATGGCACCCGCGGGGGTGATCAACTCCACTCTAGATTGCCAACTTTACTTTACCGCTGGAAATGTTTAAAATAGACTCTACTGTGAGTTGTTAAGGGTTGTCATGGCTGTATTAAATATTGGCAAGTAAGTCGTGGTATGACGAATCTGTACTGTCAAGGAGCTATGCAATTATTAATGTGGAGTGCGGTAGGTGGGTGAGAAAGTCACATGTAGGGATTAGCGAACAAGTGTTGTGGGTATACAACATTAATCTCTTGTTCTGTTTGTTTTGAGGGACGAATGTAACCATTGAAATTGCTATATCGACAGGGGTATATGAGTTTCCTACTATCTCTCCAGCATTTAAAGTTTTGCAGAAGTAAAATTATTCGTAATTCGAATGTGCTATAATAAAGGCAAGGCACGTAAAAACTGGCAAAGATGAATTGTCTTTCTAAGGGGCACCTGTCGTACTCAGTTACTGGGTTGTCGAAGCCAGATAGACAGTCGCTCCATGTAAATTACTGGTATTCAGCTCAGTAGGCATTACAGCAAATCTCTCAGTCTAAAATGCAACCGGTAAATCTGAAAGCCGACCCAAATAACACTGATTACCCAAAGTTAACTTTTGTCAGTGTGTGGCCATATTTCTTGTATTATTATTATCATCTGTAAGCCAAAATGAGAAAAGATCATCTTCTAACAAAAAATATACGGTCTCATATAGCAAGTTATAAGAGAGTGAACACAAAACAGTATCAAGTGCAATAATTATAATTAGAGGCAATAATTGGATGGGTCGCGAGGGCCGTCCTCCGCGGCTCCGTCAGAGGGTGGTAATTCAATAAAACCGTATGATGGATCGCACCCGCAGACTAGTTGAGAAGAGAGGTTATTACGTGTGAAATGTATGCCTTTTTGTCTATGGTTTGTGTCTGGACTTGTGTAGCTAGTGAAAAAAAAAAAAACGTCATTTAGGAAGTGACTGGACTGGAAGCTAGATAGTCATACTACATAGATGACATTGTTACCATCGCAGGTAGGACCTGGATGAGCTGGCACAGGAACGTGGAGATTGGTACAAGGAAAGAGAGGCCTAAGCTCAGCAGTGGGCGAAGTCGATCTGTGATGATGATAATGGTAACTAGATAATAATGTTCTAGCTAAGCATGCTATGATAATTCCAAATATTATATCCTTGACGATATTATGTTTCCAATTCAGTGACGAGATAACTATTCTAAATCTGACAAATGTCAATTCGATGTAAATTTGATGGCCTAGGACAGGCCAGGTTCAGTCGAAATTCATTCTTGAGAACTCGAGTATTAAAATTCGAATTTTAAATTTTTGGTTGACAGTTTTCCTTATTTTTTTTTTTTTACACTTCCAATATTATCGTTCCATTTACAAAAACACACTTTACTTATTTCCGTACATTTAAACCATAAAGAACATAATAATACATTTAATTTTTAAACGATAAAACGCGTTCAGATAGTGTGTTCGTGCGAGGGTGGTGTGTGTTCTATTGTGCGGCCTTCACATGACACTAAAGGGGTTTTCGAGTGTGCTTTTCAATTTGCCTCAGGCGAGTAGGATAGGGAAATGCTTTGAGTCGCCTGCTATTTATATATTTTTAATAATCTTTAGTAAATTGGTCTGGTCTCGGATTTCTGTAAGGTTTTATATTGACTTAATAGATTACTTCTCTTCCAAAAGCTGCCTCTGTGTGGGCGGCTTTCGGAATAAAAGCTTAAGGGTCACCAGTAATTATTGTACTGATATTTATTGATGGACTGTCATAATCTTAGATAGAAGAAAACAAGGTTTCGAAAAGCAGCAGAGGTAAAGCCAAGGAAAGCCCGGTGCTGAAAAAAATTTTTGAACTCTCGTCTTTGTTGGCTGTCGACTTTAAAGCTTAGCTTTTCCCCACGGATTCGCTACCGTGGCCCACCCAAAAGCACCCGTTCTCGGGATAAAAAATAGCCTATGTCACTCCGGAATAATGTAGCTTGACATAGGTGAAATAATTAAAATCGGTTAAGTAGTTTTTGAGTTTATCCATTACAAAAAACCATACAAATAATCAAATCTTTTCTCTTTATAATATTAGCTACCTCTTTATAATATTAGTGTAGAAATATATTTATTTAATCACTTATTTTACCACACCTCTCTTCAGTTTTCTCTGTTCTTGGTCAAATCAAGTTCGTGTAATAGTGAAACTTTTTTTTTACAATGGATCCGTTCAAAAACCTCTCGCACCGAACAGAGTGCAACGGAAATGAAACGGAGCATGTGTCGATGAAATCGGCCAGCGAACTATTGTCGTGTGCCCGCGTTCCTGAACGAAACGACACTTGTCAAACGTGGCGGGAATTTAGAAAATGTCGACTTCATCAATCGAAAAAGGAACACACCTGTGTTGCTGGTGGGGTAAAATAAAAAGAAATTGGGTATAGAACGATAGGACGTTGTTTTGAAACACGAAATTGAAAAATGAAAATTTAAAAATCTATACAACCCAAATCTGTTTAAACTTTCAGGAGTATAGATTTTTCAAATTTGTTTTTTGAGCTAACCTACGAAAAATTAATTGTATAATGTTATTAGTACAATTGAATTCCAAATGAAGTTTGTAGTTTGCCATTCTAATTTATTTAAATTCATTCTAGAACATAGATAAAACCACCTAGGTAGAAAATACAGAATTAATAAGTCAAACTAAAACAACCTAGCCAATGATGTTATATATTCATTGAAAATCATACGTGTTTTTTGCATTTTTTTTCTATTTCTTGTATTTGGTCTGTAACATTGTAGACTTTTAGATACAGTAGACTGAGTATTTCTTCTTTAACATTTTCTATTCCTTTTCACGACACAACGCACGCAAACAATAGTAAAATGCTGATTTCTGTGACGATATAAAATAAAAGAGCCTCTTTGTGAATTTTATTTTTCATAGATAGGTACGCTCTATGAATAAATATGGGGACATTCGGTACTCCGAACTCGGTACTTCTGTACTCACAATCTGTTTTGTGTGGGGTTTTTAAAGTACGGGTAAGTTGTAGGTAAGTGTGGTTTTTCTACATACCCTTTAGTGCCGTAAAACGGTAACTTTCTAAAGCATACCTTAGTAACGGCTAGGTTAAAAGGTTTGAAAAAAATATATATTTATTATTGATTAATGTACATAATTTCGAACACAAGGTTTTTTCGTGTAACTAATAGTTTTGCTTTAAAAAAATAATTATCAACACGATATTTCTTCGCAACTTTTGGAAACTCCTCCAAAACGACTTGGATGTTTAAAAATATTTTTACACAGAAAAAATGATGGCTGGAATTTACTTAAATCAAATAATATTTTGCAAATAAAACTGTTCAAAAGGAGGTTCAAGATTGATACAATATTTTGGCATCGAGCGAGCGCACGGCCAGTACTGCGTTAACATTAGGGCGTATATATCATACTTGGAAAACATGGCTTTCCTGTTCTTTTGTTCGTAAAGCTTCATTGATGAGGGTTAAAAAAAAAAAATTGAAAAGAAAAAAAATTAAAAAAAAACCGTACTCACTAATTTAAGAAAAAAAAGAACAGGATGATTTTATGATGTCATCATTCCCGCCACATCCTAATTAAAAATTCTAACTTACTAATTACAAAATAAAAGAAAACAAATCACCGCGTTAATTATCTGTCGCACTAATTTACATTTTTCAAAACCCTCAGGCCAAACGTGCATCTAAGTTTAATGAGAAATTAGAAGGAAAAATTGAAACGGCTATTCGTAACTGAAAAATTAAAAAAGTCTCGCCGGATACGGAAGCGCGGCCATGTTTCATGGAGCGGCCTTAATTACGGCGACAAACAAACCGACGAAGCATTTATTGTTTTTGATCGAATTAAAAATGACTTCGGCTTTGAATTTGCGAGGTGTTTTTTTTGGGTTCGGTTTTAATTAAGAGAAGATTTTGTCTCAATGTTCTAATCTCCATTCAATATAATATTTGTATGTGTATATGTACACTTGTCCGTTTAGTTGGTATCCGCTGGTTATTAATAGATACGTAAGTGGTACTGAGGGACAGGGAGGCAGAGCCTAATATGGGAAGACGATATCCAGCAAACGGATGGTGAAACTTGGAGAAGGATAACCCATGACAGGAGAATTTGGCAAGCTCTAGGGGAGGCCTTTGCCGAATCGCAAAACAATTTTATTACCGCTGTCAAATTAATTATTTATATTAGTAGATGACTAAATAATTATGACAATGGATTAAATACCTTATATTATTTAATTAAGTTATTTTAGTTTTTAGTTGTAATACCACGTTATGTAAGATTGGGAATAAAGGTTATATTATTATGTCTTTTATTTAACTTTTTTCTTATTTATTACATTTTTAAATATTTTTACAAAACACACAAAAAAGAAAAACATTTAAAAATATAAAAAATAGAGGCCCACCGGTATCGGGAACAGGGTCCAAGCTACCGGCGGTCAGGGCTCCAGAGAGAGGAACCTCCTAACAATACGAGCCGTGTCCAGCAGTACTGCTTTCTGGATCAGGCCCTTGACCCAGCCGCCTAACGAGAGCCTCCTAAGGTGTTGGTCGAGGCTCGTGGCTATTAAGCCATGGGCTGACACGACTATCGGTACAATGATCGCTGAGTCCACATCCCACATGTCGACAACCTCGCGAGCCAAGTCAAGATACTTGATTTGCTTATCTTTCTCGGCTTTCACGAGGTTCCCGTCATGCGGGACAGTTATGTCAACAATCATTGCACGCCTCTCGATTCGGTCCACCACCACTATATCAGGCTTATTAGCGATAATAGTTCTGTCAGTGATGATGGACCGATCCCAGTACAATGTGATATTGCCATTCTCGAGAACTGGGTCGGGCACATACCTGTAGTACGGCACCTCCGACGCCACAAGAGTGTATTTCAGAGCAAGTTGCTGATGGATAATCCTGGCTACAAGGTTGTGCCTATGTAAGTACTCTTCGTTAGCTAGACGAGAACAACCAGAGATAATGTGGCGGATCGATTCACCCGGACGGTGACATGCCCGACAGATGTCAACCGTGCCATCCTTTACAATAAATCTCCGGTAGTTATTCGTCATGATAACTTCGTCCATAATTGCACAGACGAAACCTTCGGTTTCCCCAAAGAGGTCACCGAATCGCAGCCAGGCTACGGACGCTGATTGATCTACTTCGGACCCATGTAGGGCCCGGAAAAAGCGTCCGTGAAGCTCCTTACTCTGCCATACCTCCCTGCGGTCGTTAGTGTCAAGCACTACAGGCTTGCGCCAGTTCTCATTCGCCAAGGAGATCGGGGTGAGTCCCTTGTCCACTGCTACTACATCTCGATGAATACCCTCGTCGGTGTTTAGAAAATATTCTCTGAGATTGCATATCTCGCGGTTGTGGAGATTTTTGGCATTTAAAAAGCCTCGGCCTCCACACTTCCGCGGGATATACAATCTCATGACTGACGATCGTGGGTGATGCATTCGATATGCAGTCAGCAGTGTACGGACCCGCCTATCCAGGGCGTCAAGTTCCGTTTGAGTCCATTTGAGTATGCCGAAAGAGTACATCAGCACCGGCATGACCCAACCGTTGAAGGCGCGCACCTTGTTTCCGCCCGAAAGAAGGCTATTGAATACCTTCTTCAGGCGGCCAAAGAAGCGTTCCCTCAACGATTGCTTCATGTCTATAGTACTGATACCTAACGCTTCCGACATACCCAAATACTTATAGGTTTCGTTTGGAGAGAGGGATCTCAGGTTTATGGAATCCGCAAGTTGAATTCCTACGGATTCCACAATCTCCCCTCGCTTTACATGCATGACCGCACATTTGTCCACACCAAACTCCATCCTGATGGCGCTACTAAAAGTTTCAGTTACCTTTAGTAGCTCCATCAGCTGAAGATTGCTGGGGGCAAAAAGCTTCAAGTCATCCATGTAAAGGAGGTGAGATATAACCTGACCACCTCTCTTCAACCGATAGCCTAGCCCTGAATTCTCCAGCATCATGCTTAGAGGATTCAAGGCTAGGCAAAACCAAAGTGGACTCAAACTATCGCCCTGGAATATACCTCGCTCGATCCTTACAGGTTCGCTATTCCTCTGGATATATCGACATCCTGGATAGCGAAGGACTGTGCTCCATTGCCTCATACACGACATCAGGAAGGTGCGTAGAGTTGTATCTATTTTATACAATTCTAGCACCCTCATGAGCCATGTATGCGGCACCGAGTCATAGGCCTTCTTATAATCTATCCAACATGTCGACAGATCCTTTCGGGAACGCCGAACCTGTTGGCTAATGGCCATATCAATAAGGAGTAGCTCCTTAGTACCGCGGGACCCGTTCCTACATCCATTCTGAGAGACCGACATGATGGAGTTATTGTCAACATGTTTATTAATTTTTACTCTCAAAATGGATGTAAGAACCTTATAGACCGTTGGTAAACATGTAATTGGTCTATAATTTTTGGGTTCCGCGGTGCTACCAGACTTGTGGAGCAGGTGGGTTATACCTGTCGTAAGGAACTTGGGTAGCGAACCAGACTCTAAGGCTGCCTGGTACTGAGATGCCAAACGAGCGTGTGACCTTTGTAGCCACTTGATCCAAAAGTTGTGCAGTCCGTCCGGTCCTGGAGATTTCCAGTTCGGCAACGGACGGACTGCACGGGCTACATCTTGGGGGCTGATCGTGATAGCCCCCATTTCTTGTATTGGATCACACGCTCGTTCGACCTCCCGAGTCCATTCACCTTCGGTGTGACTGACAGGCACCGACCAGATGCTGCGCCAGAATGAAGACATAGCGTCATCATCCGGCAGGTGCGTATCAGTCACACCTTGGTTGGGTCGCTCCCAAGCCCGATAAACCCACCTTTCATTACTTTGGAATGTGCGATTCTGGGTGTATCGCTCCACTCTCCGCCTGTACCTACGAATACGGTTTGCTTATGCATACACTTTTTGTTTCAGGAAGTCGATGCGCTCTGTGACATGGGATATATAGTCCCGGGGGCTGACATCAGTCCCCGAAAACGCCCGTCTCACAAAGCGCATCACTCTTGGGCGGCTATTGCCCTCCCTGAAACAAATTAGTTTGCCGATGAGTGCTCTGGCCCCACCAATACGACGCTCGATCCTGCACTGCCAAGCCGGTACGGCTGGTTTCGGTCGTGTAGCTCTGTCATCTGCAAATTTGACATGAGCTACACGACATGCCGCTACAGCCGCGCAGTACATAATCGAATGTGTATCAGTGAGGTCTTCGCAGTCATCAAAATAGTTTGACAACTGCGAATCCAGAACAGCACACTCCAAAGCACTCCTCAATTCCTCATTGCACTGGGTACTTACGTTTGTAACCCTGTCACTACTCTCCTCATCAGCGTGGTTGGACTGTGGTAGCACCACAGCCTGCGACGTTGGGGCAGTGACACGGTTACCCATTTCCGTTCGGAGGCGATCAAGTACAGTATCATCCAACATACGATTACGCTGGATGACCCGCACCTGATCCGAAAGTCGTTGGGCCAAAACGTTGACGGCTGGCTCAAGCACCTGAAACAAAGAGAGCATCCGGACACGGTACGCGGTCAGGTTGTTTCCTCCCTCTGTAGCCCCAAAGTATGCGCGCATGACATTTTCGTTTATGGATTGTGTCCATCTCATGCGCTGCACACTTCCGCCGGGTGCTGGGACCCTATCAGAGACCGGTAAGCCTCGAGGTCCTAAGCGGTCCGGCGGCCGGCGTCCTCCCCGTCGACGCGCAGGTGTTGGTGTCGTCGGCGGAGAGAAGTACTCGTCGCTCGAGCTCGACGCAACTGCCACAGCCGGTGTCACAGCACTCACGGTGGGGCTGGTTTCCGGCGGCGGCGAGGCGGAGCTGGGCGACGAGGCCGGAGATGGTGGGCGTGCACGTCTTGCAGCGGCAGCTCTCGTCAACATGACGTAGTTTTCATTTTTCTCATATTTTGTAATTCAGTTTATAAATCGGTCATAATTTTGATAATGTTATTGTATTATGTTTTTTTTTTCTTGGTTTATATTATTATTATTATTAAGTGGTTGGTACTGAAAAGCTCTGACTAATACAATCTTAATTTTTGTAGTTTTGGGTCCTGCTTCTGCGCTCGTGTATAGTAAATAAATAAAGTGTGTCCTCCGTAACAAAGTTGTGATATTGTGTAAGTCGTAACAGGTAAGTTAAACTTAACTAGTACAATCAGTAACTAATAACTAACTTAGTATTTATTTAGTGATATGGTATTATAGTAACTTAGTTGTACTTAACCTGTGATTCTACTTGATGTTTATAGACTAAATTATTATTACGAAAACTGCGTCTCATTTCTTTTTTTTTTCTTTTTCTGTACTATTCGATTATATTCAAATCTATTCCATTCTATTCCATTCTATTCCATCCTATTCAAAAAAAAAAAATACAAAAAGACGTGGCACTCGGGGACTCCCGTGGTAAAGCTATTGCATAGCATTTTATTTTTGAGAATTTATGTAATTTTCTTTCACTTATTGTTCTTAAAATCTGCTTTCTTTTCCCAAATAGTAAATGCAGATCACGGTCCACCCACAATAATAAACCCTTAACGCCACCCTCTAACAACCCCCTTATTATCATATTTTTTACCTTTTCCCCAAATAGAAAAGTTTAAATAGTGACCCCTATTTATACCACAATAAGGTCGCTTTTTTAAAGTGACCCTTATTCCCACATACATAAAGTCTACATTGAACGTGGTGGAATTTAAAATAGGATACAAATAAAGAACCTCAACTTTAATAGAACATACAAATATTTCCTACAGCCGTCATAATAAAAATTCTTATTTTTAAATTCCTTTAAATTAAAAACGTTAAAAACTCGAAAACGTAGCGACCCAAACCCCCATTTATTTCCGATTAATAAAACTCTAAAAACAAAACAAAAATATAAAGTACCCTTATTCTCACATTGAAATTAGGTCGCTTTTCTTTGCCAAGCAAAAGTGACCCTTATTCTTATTATTATAAGGTCCACATTGATCACCATTGTCACGTTTCGTTACGGAATTTCTGGATTCGGTCTCCACGTTCAAGGCCCGCGATAGAAGCAAGCAATAGCTTAAAATATTAATTCCATTCTATTCCATTCCATACAAACATTTTCAATTTTCAACATTCCGTTCCATTCCGTTCCATTCCGTTCCATTCCGTTCCATTCCGTTCCATTCCGTTCCATTCCGTTCCATTCCGTTCCATTCCTTTCCATTCAGTTCCATTCCGTTCCCTTCCGTTCCATTACGATCAATTCCGTTCCATACCATTCCGTTCCTTTCAGTTCCATTCCGTTCCATACAGTTTCATTCCGTTCCATTCCGTTCCATACCTTCCATTCCGTTCCATTCCGTGCCAGTTCGTACCATTCCGATCCACGCCGGGCGTAAAATTTAGATTTATCAAACATTTTCATTTTCCAACGTCCGTTCCATTCCGTTCCATCACGCTCCATCCCTTTTCATTCCACTCGAACCCATTACATTCCGTTCCATTCCGTTCCATTCCGTTCCATTCCGTTCCATTCCGTTCCATTTCGTTCCACTCCGTTCCATTCAGTTCCATTAAGTTCCCTTACGTTCTTTTCCGTCCCATTCCGTTCCATTCCGTTCCATTCCGTTCCATTCCGTTACATTCCATTGGATTCCGTTCCATACCGCTCAATTGAGTTCCATTCCGTTCCCTTCCGTTCCCTTCCGTTCCATCCCGTTCCATTCCTCTCGAACCCATTAAATTCCGTTCCATTCCGTTCCATTGCGTTCCATTCCGTTCCATACCGTTCCATTCCGTTCCATTCCGCTCCATTCCGTTCCATTCCGTTCCCTTCCGTTCCATCCCTTTTCATTCCTCTCGAACCCATTAAATTCCGTACCATTCCGTTCCGTACAAGTTCCATTCCGTTCCATACCGTTCCGTTCCTTTCCATTCCGTTGCCTTACGTTCCATTCAGTTCCGTTCCATTCCGTTCCTTTCAGTTCCATTCGGTTCCATTCCGTACCAACCGTTCCATTACCATTCGTTCCGTTCCATTTCGTTCCATTCCGTTCCATTCAGTTCCATTAAGTTCCCTTACGTTCCTTATCGTTCCATTCCGTTCCCTTACGTTCTTTTCCGTCCCATTCCGTTCCATTCCGTTCCATTTCGTTTCATTTCGTTCCATTTCGTTCCATTTCGTTCCATTTCGTTCCATTCCGTTCCATACCATCCCGTTCCTTTCCGTTTCATTACGTACCAAGCCGTTCCATTCCGTTCCATTCCGTTCCGTTCCATTCTGTTCCATTGCGTTCCATTCCGTTCCATTCCGTTACATTCAGTTCAATTCCGTTCCGTTCCATCACGCTCCATCCCTCTCCATTCCACTCGAACCCATTACATTCCGTTCCATTCCGTTCCAATCCGTTCCATTCCGTTCCATTCCGTTCCTTTCCGTTCCATTCCGTTCCATTCCTTTCCTTTCCGTGCCATTCCGTTCCAATCCGTTGCATTCAGTTCTATTACGTTCCATTCCGTTCCGTTCCATTCCATTCCTTACCAATACGTACCATTCCGTTCCGTACAAGTTCCATTCCGTTCCATACCATACCGTTCCGTTCCTTTCCATTCCGTTGCCTTACGTTCCATTCCGTTCCGTTCCATTCCGTTCCTTTCAGTTCCATTCGGTTCCATTCCGTACCAACCGTTCCATTACGTTTCGTTCCGTTCCATTTCGTTCCATTTCGTTCCATTTCGTTCCATTTCGTTCCATTTCGTTCCATTCAGTTCCATTAAGTTCCCTTACGTTCCTTATCGTTCCATTCCGTTCCCTTACGTTCTTTTCCGTCCCATTCCGTTCCATTCCGTTACATTCCTTTCAGTTCCATTCCGTTCCATTTCGTTCCATTTCGTTCCATTTCGTTCCATTTCGTTCCATTTCGTTCCATTTCGTTCCATTTCGTTCCATTTCGTTCCATTTCGTTCCATTTCGTTCCATTTCGTTCCACTTCGTTCCATTTCGTTCCATTTCGTTTCATTTCCATTCCGTTCCATTTCGTTCCATTTCGTTCCATTTCGTTTCATTTCGTTTCATTTCGTTCCATTTCGTTCCATTCCGTACCAACCGTTCCATTACGTTTCGTTCCGTTCCACTTCGTTCCATTCCGTTCCATTCAGTTCCATTAAGTTCCCTTACGTTCCTTATCGTTCCATTCCGTTCCCTTACGTTCTTTTCCGTCCCATTCCGTTCCATTCCGTTCCATTCCGTTCCATTCCGTTCCATTCCGTTCCATTCCGTTCCATTCCGTTCCATTCCGTTCCATTCCGTTACATTCCTTTCAGTTCCATTCCGTTCCATTTCGTTCCATTTCGTTCCATTGCGTTCCATACCATCCCGTTCCTTTCCGTTTCATTACGTACCAGTCCGTTCCATTCCGTTCCATTCCGTTCCATTCCATTTCGTTCCATTCTGTTCTATTCCGTTCCATTCCGTTCCAATCCGTTACATTCAGTTCAATTCCGTTCCATTCCGTTCCGTTCCATTCCATTCCCTACCAATCCGTACCATTCCGTTCCGTACAAGTTCCATTCCGTTCCATACCGTTCCGTTACTTTCCATTCCGTTGCCTTACGTTCCATTCCGTTCCGTTCCATTCCGTTCCTATCAGTTCCATTCGGTTCCATTCCATACCAACCGTTCCATTACGTTTCGTTCCGTTCCATTTCGTTCCATTCCGTTCCATTCAGTTCCATTAAGTTCCCTTACGTTCCTTATCGTTCCATTCCGTTCCCTTACGTGTTTTCCGTCCCATTCCGTTCCATTCCGTTGCATTCCTTTCAGTACCATTCCGTTCCATTCCGTTCCCTTACGTTCTTTTCCGTCCCATTCCGTTCCATTCCGTTACATACCTTTCAGTTCCATTCCGTTCCATTTCGTTCCATTTTGTTTCATTTCGTTCCATTTCGTTCCATTCCGTTCCATACCATCCCGTTCCTTGCAGTGCCATACCATTCCGTTCCATTCCGTTATATAGATTTATCAAACATTTTCAATTTCGTTCCATCACGCTCCATCCCTTTCCATTCCACTCGAACCCATTACATTCCGTTCCATCACGCTCCATCCCTCTCCATTCCACTCAAACCCATTACATTCCGTTCCATTCCGTTCCAATCCGTTCCATTCCGTTCCATTCCGTTCCATTCCGTTCCGTTCCATTCCATTCCTTACCAATCCGTTCCGTTCCGTACAAGTTCCATTCCGTTCCGTTCCTTTCCATTCCGTTGCCTTACGTTCCATTCCGTTCCGTTCCATTCCGTTCCTTTCAGTTCCATTCGGTTCCATTCCGTACCAACCGTTCCATTACGTTTCGTTCCGTTCCATTTCGTTCCATTCCGTTCCATTCCGTTCCATTCAGTTCCATTAAGTTCCCTTACGTTCCTTATCGTTCCATTCCGTTCCCTTACGTTCTTTTCCATCCCATTCCGTTCCATTCCGTTACATTCCTTTCAGTTCCATTCCGTTCCATTTCGTTCCATTTCGTTCCATTTCGTTTCATTTCGTTCCATTTCGTTCCATTCCGTTCCATACCATCCCGTTCCTTGCAGTGCCATACCATTCCGTTCCTTTCCGTTTCATTACGTACCAGTCCGTTCCATTCCGTTCCATTCCATTCCGTTCCATTCCGTCCCATTCCGTTCCATTGCGGTCCTTTCCGTTACCTTCCGTTCCATTCCGTTCCTTTCAGGTCCATTCCGCTCCATTCCGTTATTTTCCGTTCCATATTGTTTAGTTCCTTTCAGTTCTATTTCGTTCCATTCCGTACCATGCCGTTCCATTCCGTTCCATGCCGTACCATTCCGATTCATTCCGTTCCGTTCCATTCCGTACCATTCCTTTCCGTTACCGTCCGTTCCAATCCGTTACATACCGTACCATTCCGTTCCATTTCGTTCCAACCGTCCCATTCCGATCCATACCGTTCCATTCCGTTCCATTCCGTTCCATTCTGTTCCATTCCGTTCTATTCCGTTCCATTCCGTTCTATTCCGTTCCATTCCTTTCCATTTCGTGCCATTACGTTCCATTCCGGGCGTAAAATTTAGATTTTCCACCTGGAGTATCCTCCGTAACAGTCCGGAGTGTTTTGGCCTCAACTTCAAAATCGATAAAGATTTTGAAGTTAAAACCAATATAAGATATTTTAAACCAATATTTTATTACTAGCATCTGCCAGCTGCTTCGCCCGCGTGCAAAATGTGTTCTCATCCCAACATTAACACATTAAACATTATTACTGCGACGAAAAGTATCGTGCTATTCTTTCTTCTTTCTTTCTTTCTTGCGTTGCCCCACACTAGAATTTTTTTCCTGTATCGTGGGTGCGTTTACAAACATATAAACTCACATACACAACACCCAGAGCCGGAACAACTATCTGTAGGTCATACACACACACATCTATCCATCCAAATTTAAACATTTTTAATATTAGTAAAAAAAAACAAGAAATTACGCGCTAAAATAGTGATTTTTGGATTTGATAGATAAAAACGAGCCGGTGAGAGGAGGAGTTATGTGTTTATCGGTCTATGTATGTATTTGTATATATGTATGTTTGTTCCTATGTAGAGTTCTAGATACCAAACGCGTTGGCCGATTTTGATGATTCGTCTAAGTGTCATGCATTCGTCTTAGCGAGTGTCACTGGCAAAAATTTCAATTTAAAAACTAAATATAAACAAATATATTTTTTTGTTCATCATAATTAAAAAAAAACAAATGGCCAATATTTTTTTTCTTCCCATTCCCGTTGTTTGGGGTATCAAAATAAAGATTTCACTTATATGTTTAACCTGTACTGCTGTTGTACCTGCCTGTGTGTGTGTTTTGTTGTACCTAATTCGAAAAAGATGTTAACTAAAAAGTGTCATATAAAAATATAAATAAACCCGACTGCTTAAAAACAAAACTGCAAAAAATCATGCTGTGCAGTCGGAGGACACAATCTGGTTTTGGTCAGCCAGCTCGCAAATATGTATGCTCCGACTGCACAGCATGATGTTTTTCTTGTTTATGCGCCCTGCCCACTGGCATTTATGTTTCGCAATTCTTCGGGTTATATCGGTAACTTTGGTTCTCCTGCATCGCCCTTTGGGTGACTTTAGGGTTACACTAGTCGATCATTCTTCCATACAAACGTAGTCTAGCGTTTACTCCACTGTTTCACGATGTACGTTCAAAATAAAAAATATATAATTTGTCTCATCATTAGATAATGAACATGATCATGAGATATTTTTTTTATTTTCCTGTATGGAATCAAAAAAGTTAAAAATAAAATATTTGAAAGTTATGAGCGTCTAAAGCTCCATATTTCAACACTAATTTTAACGCATCTTTGGGCGTAAATAAATACCATAAGAAGAAGGAAAATTGCAAAACGGCCTCCATACAGGGATAGATTAGTAATTCAACAATGCAAATAATTTTATTTTGATAATATACATTTAGTTGTTTTTTCATGATATCTGGACTCCCAAAGGTCGGTTTATAAAATTTGCGCGCTCGTTTTCATCCTAAATCATCATCCATTTCGATACAAATTTGCAAAAGTGCTAATTCGTACGCGAACTAGCTTCTTACTGCTCATCACAGCATCTATCTCATTCGCACGTGTTGTTGGATGAGATGGCATGCATTTTAACTTCGCGTACAACATAGTTCGTACCGTAGACTAGGGGAACATTAAGTTTTCTGATAACGGCCATTGTGAGCGACCACGTCTCGTAGGTGATCACTGGTGTGTGTTATTCATATTATTAATGTTTAATTCTATTGTGTGATAAATCGGGTCCCGCAGCAATTTACTCAGACGCCTAACATCTACCAACTACTACTGGCCATTCTGCTTCTCGGCTGGTGAATATGCATGGCCATTGTTGCATCGTTCCGCCACTACCGACGACGTAACGGCTGAAAAGCAGACACACTAGCTTCCTAAAAACAGTGATTCGTGTCAGAGGAGACCCAGCCGACGACACCCGCTGCAGACTGTGGCAGAATACTTTTTCCTCGCCAACATATTATTTACCTCCAAGCGAGCATCTTCCCATAGAATATAACCATCCGTGGTCTACATGGAAGTCCATGAACCGCCTCAGAAACCAGGTCGGAAGGTGAAGGAGGTGTGTCCAACCTCGAAAAATGAGGTTACCTCGACGGAACAGCGGCAGGGTGTACATGTGGTGCTGAGTCGCAAACCATGCTCCAACTCCTGTCCTCTTTGCCCCAAAACATGCGGTGATCTTTAAGCTGCCACAGATGACGTCGTGGAGGTGGCTAAGTTTAAGGCCAAACAAATTTGAAAGACTGTCGTGCCAGCGACAAGAAGATAAACCTTGTTGAATTTACTGTTTAATTAGAGTAAGACATGACCAAATATGTTTAATTACTCACTAAAAACGATTAAAAGACTGATATAATTATAAATCTTGTTTGATTTGAAACAAACTATAAAAGTTACCGGAACCAGTTTCGGCATTCCGGAAGATCTCCAGTATTGGACCTCAGTTCCGGAATTTAGAAATTTGCGATATTGCATGCCCTAGTGATCATGATTCCACGTGAAAATTGATAAAAACTGTTGCATAAATTGAGTAATATCGTAATATGTCGCTAAACGAACAAATCAACAAGTGTCGCTAAGACTACATAGCTCAAAAGTTTTAAAAAAATCACAGAAACAAATCACATGGATTAAACCGTACATTACAATACAATTACAGATTCATTACATTTCACAGATTAGTTAAGTTTACCTTTGTAATAATCGAAGAAAACTATAACTATATGTCACTAACACTATAGAGCTTAAAAACCTTAAAAAAACACAGATAGGTTCAACGGTCCAACAAATCACATTGATTTAACCATACATTACAATAATATTAATTACATTAATTATTTGAAATAATCACAGGCAACTAAATTAACCCACGTAATTTCTGGTTGTGTTTCAAGCAACTATAATAATTAGAATATTATTTATTTTCATGCTTGAAGTTACGTTATCATAGAAACACAGATTAATTTTTTTATAAAGTTAGAAACTTATGAAACTGAAATATTATACTGACTTAGTGTCCTACGTCCCCTGGATGGGGCAAAGGGCGTCCACAGTAGTCCTCCATCGCGATCGGTCTTGAGCTTCACGCTTCACCTCGCTCCACGTCATACCGATGCTCGTCACTTCCGCCAACACGGTGCGACGCCAGGTTTGACGGGGACGGCCACACTTTCTTTTGCCTTGGAGATTCCAATCCAGCGCTTGCTTCGGTATATGATCAGAATCCCTTCGCAGCGTGTGGCCAATCCAACTTCACTTGCGACGCTTGATCTGGCGGTCGATCAGGCTCTCGTGGCATTGCTCCAACAGCTCTACGTTGGTGATGGTCTCAGGCCAGTAAATGCCGAGTATGTGACGAAGACAGCGGTTGACGACGACTTGGTTCTGGCGTGAGATGTCTTTTGTGACCTTGCACGTTTCGCACCCGTAGAGCAGCACGGATTTGACATTTTGAGTTTAATCCTTCGGGTCAGTTGCCGCGATTACCAAAGAGGTCTCAGCTGCGCGAAGGTAGCTCGTGCTTTGGCGATCCTTGAAGCGATGTCTTCTTCACTACCTCCAGTTTCTGACACGACGCTCCCGAGGTAAGTAAACTTGTGGACGCGTTCCACTGCCTCAGTGCCAATCAGCAAGGGTGAAGTATTTTTCATACCAGATCTCATCTCTTGGGTCTGCCGGGTGTTTATTTTTAGACCCGCTTCTGCCGCCTCCTTACTTAAATCTTTCAATTTAGCTTGCATGTCAGCGTGGGTATGACTCAGCAGGCATAGGTCATCGGCGTAATCCAAGTCCTCTAAGAAGTTGGATGATCCCCACTCTATCCCGCGGCGCTTGTTGCCGAAAGTGCGAAGCAAAATCCTGTCAAGAACAACTAAAAAGAGGAGCGGTGAAAGGAGACAGCCTTGGCGGACACCTGCGTGTACTGCTATATCATCCGATATGAGGCCGTCGTGAGTTACTTTACAGAAATAATTCTTGTAAATACTCTCCAACAGACGGACAATTTTTGGTGGCACTCCGATGTCCAGTAGGCGTGACCAGATGCTGGACCACTTCAGCATATCAAATGCCTTTTCGAAATCAACAAAAGTGAGATAGATCTCCCTCTGCCATTCTGATGCCTGTTCTAAAATGATACGGAGAGTGTTGATCTGATCCGTGCACGAGCGGTTCGCGCGGAAACCAGCCTGCTCTTTGCGTAGGAGAGGATCCACGGCCTTCGATAACCTATCCAGGATAATCTTGCAGAAAACCTTCGAGGGAATTGAGAGCAACGTAATACCTCTCCAGTTATCGCATTGACTAAGATCTCCCTTCTTGGGTACAGTTATCAAAAGACCCTTGTTCCATTCGTCCGGAAGCTCTGCGGTGGCCCATATCCTCTCAATGAGAGGCGTCAGAACATTGACGGCGGAGGATAAGTCAGCTTGTAGCATTTCCGCAGTTATCAGGTCGAGTCCTGGTGTTTTGCCTGTCTTCAAAGAGAGGACTGCTCTTGCAACTGCCGACGCTGATGGGGGTTCCGTGTCGATGGTGTAGAAATGACTTGCAGCGCGTCAGGTATTGATGTTGCTGACAAACGGAAGACCTCCTCAAAGTGATTACGCCAGCGTAAGAGCTGCCCTTCCGACGTCACTATGAACTGACCGTCTTTAGATTTGAGCGGCGGATATGGGCCTCCGAAGAGCTTCCGGACGAATGGAACAAGGGTCTTTTGATAACTGTACCCAAGAAGGGAGATCTTAGTCATTGCGATAACTGGAGAGGTATTACGTTGCTCTCAATTCCCTCGAAGGTTTTCTGCAAGATTATCCTGGATAGGTTATCGAAGGCCGTGGATCCTCTCCTACGCAAAGAGCAGGCTGGTTTCCGCGGGAACCGATCGTGCACGGATCAGATCAACACTCTCCGTATCATTTTGGAACAGGCATCAGAATGGCAGAGGGAGATCAGTCTCACCTTTGTTGATTTCGAAAAGGCATTTGATACGCTGAAGTGGTTCTCATCTCGTGGTCATCCGAGATGAGAACTCACGACGTCCTCATCTCGGATGATATAGCAGTACATGCAGGTGTCCGCCAAGGCTGTCTCCTTTCACCGCTCCTCTTTTTAGTTGTTTTTGACGGGATTTTGCTTAGCATTTTCGGCAACAAGCGCCGCGGGATAGAGTGGGGATCATCCAACGTCTTAGAGGACTTGGATTACGCCGATGACCTATGCCTGCTGAGTCATACCCACGCTGACATGCAAGCTAAATTTAAAGATTTAAGTAAGGAGGCTGCAGAAACGGGTCTAAAAATCAAGAGATGAGATCTGGTGTGAAGAATACTTCACCGTTGCTGATTGGCACTGAGGCAGTGGAACGCGTCCACAAGTTTACTTACCTCGGGAGCGTCGTGTCAGAAACTGGAGGTAGTGAAGAGGACATCGCTTCAAGGATCGCCAAAGCACGAGCTACCTTCGCGCAGCTGAGACCTGTTTGGTAATCGCAGAAACTGACCCGAAGGATTAAACTCAAAATGTCAAATCCGTGCTGCTCTACGGGTGCGAAACGTGCAAGGTCACAAAATACATCTCACGCCAGATCCAAGTCGTCGTCAACCGCTGTCTTCGTCGCATACTCGGCATTTACTGGCCCGAGACCATCACCAACGTAGAGCTGTTCGAGCCATTTCTCGAGTCATGTCTTTCAATTTTGTTTGGCCTCAAACTTAGCCACCTCCACGACGTCATCTGTGGCAGCTTATAGATCACCGCATGTTTTGGGGCACAGAGGACAGGACAGGAGTTGGAGCATGGTTTGCGACTCAGCATCACATGTACACCCTGCCGCTGTTCCGTCGAGGTAACCTAATTTTTCGAGGTTGGACACACCTCCTTCACCTTCCGACCTGGTTTCTGAGGCGGTTCATGGACTTCCATGTAGACCACGGAAGGTTATATTCACGTTAACGTTCGAGCTTATCAAGTAGTTCCTACTTCCTCAGTCGCATCCAGGATTTAAATATTTTCATTATTTATTTTTTTGGCACGGTTTCCTATCTACGTCTAGATATTATTTATTATTACGACTTCACAATATCTGTTGCGGCAAATATAATTCCTTGAGTTTAAGAAACTCAATACGCCATTTATTTTTCAATCATCACTTATATTTTATTTTACACTTTATTTACTTACATTTTATATATTTCTTCAAAAGTACAGAGGTAAAAAAAACAGGTACATAATACTCCTAGAGGCGAGTACATTGCTTTTTTGCACACCTAAAACCCAAATACTGGGGGGCCTTACGGGGTACATTAAGAATTACAGCTATTGGATAGAAAATATGTTAAACTGTATTTTATTAGCTGATCTTTCAAAAACCAGCTCTTAGTAGAGCGAATGCGATTTGATAAAATATTTTAAAAAAACTCTCACACCCACACTCAAACACATACACAGTAGGTACCTACCTACTCTTATTTATATTAAATCCGTTTCCCATTTAACCCTTACCACAGTACTTAGCAACATAAAATAAAAATAATTTGGAGGGTAGGTGTAAATAAAAGTGCATTTGGCGTAGGTACCCGTCGCGAGTGCTCCGGTGACTTCCGCCGACACCGAGATGACACTACACGCAACCCAGTTAACGGGTAGGGCTGTCACGAGCAAAATTGGAGAAAATGTTGAAAATTAAAACAATATCGTACTTTCTTTATTAGATTGAACTGGTTTCTTTCATCATCATCATAATCATCTTATCAGCCGAAAGACGTCCACTGCTGGACATAGGCCTCCCACAAGCGTCGCCACATTGACCGGTCCCGTGCGTCTCGCATCCAGCGTCGCCGCAGGCTGCAACATTCACCAAATCCTCGGTCCACCTAGTGGGAGGCCTTCCAACGCAATTATTTTCTGTTCGCGTTCGCCATTCCAGAACTTTTCGGCCCCATCGACCATCCGTTCTGCGAGCAATGTGTTCTGCCCACTGCCACTTAAGTTTGGCAATTCTTCGGGCTATGTCGGTAATCCTAGTTCTCTTGAGGATCTTCACGTTTGTGATACAGTGGTTCCTTTCTACAGCTTGTTATACATAACCAATTTAAACTTCTTATTTCACATGCCGCGATAACTTTGTACCTATGAAATACAAAAAATCAAATTCATAATCTTAATTAATTACTATGTTACCCATACATTTTAACAACGAGTATCATTCGTAAGCTCAGATCAAATAAAAAGTCAA
The DNA here is from genome assembly GCA_964057195.1 of Orthosia cruda. Taxonomy (NCBI): domain Eukaryota; kingdom Metazoa; phylum Arthropoda; class Insecta; order Lepidoptera; family Noctuidae; genus Orthosia; species Orthosia cruda. Next base: position 43,315,825 of record OZ059828.1, on the reverse strand, counting down.
GATGGAACGTTGCAAACAACAAAGTGAAGCCGGTTCAAACTAAGCCTTGCCGTACAAATACACAATTACACGCACTTTCGTTGTACGCACGTACAACGAAATTACGCCTTAGCTTGTCCTTCGAGCTTACAGATCAAATAATAAAGCTCAACTGACGAGCTAACGGGTAGTTTCGTTATTCGTGTGCGCGTATAATTGTGTATTTATACGGCAAGGCTTAGTTTGAACCGGCTTCACTTTGTTGTTTGCAACGTTCCATCTTGACTTTTTATTTGATCTGAGTTCGTAAGCATCAAGATTAATTATTATTTTATAGCAGTCAAATCCGACTTCTTAGATTGTCACAACTATAGTGCCATTTACTTGTTTTGCGAGATTGTCAGAGATAAACTGAAAAACGCACACATTTTAACGGAAAATAATGAAATCATTATGTACAATATTACGAAAGAGAGCAAAAAAAAGATGATTCGAATCAATCTATGTAAGTAAGTAGTAGAGTCGAGCACCCTAATTGCGTATCTGATTTAACACCACGAAGCACGCGGAGTTACAGATATTATAATACTAGCATACAGATGCCTCATCCCATACAAAGAAACCGTGCCACGTAACTAGCGTTTGACATCTGATTATACCGATAATTTTTTGTAAATCGTTCGCGTTCGTTTTCGTTCCACGGCGATAGATAGATCACCATCTAATAATCAATTGATATCGATAGATAAATCATTTAATCAGTATAATCAGTACAGTACGTCGGAACAGTTTCTTTGTATGGGATGAGACCCCACGACGGAGTGTTCCTTTCTTTTCATTTTGACAACTCAACAGTATTCATTGCGTGTTTTACGCCGTCGAGTAGACGGAATTTTGAACATATGAAGCAATGAATGCAAAGCATAACGTGCGATACTCTTTGAACTTACACAATTAGGTTGCAGAGCTGAGACTAGTCACAAGAAGAGGCAATGCAAGGACTCATTGGGCACAAATTAATTGACTCACACCGCACTCAAAGCTAAATTAATGTGACAAAATGTTAAGCACGCATTATCTGCTGTGATTGTCTGTTGAAAATTTATTCAACAAATCACAGCAGTTAACCGGAGAGCGAGCTTCGAGAATCCGAGCATCAACCTAGTGGAGTTACTAACGGGATGAGGAACAGAACTAGAAGTGTACTTAGCCGGCAATTACCAGTCTACAATTGCCAGAAAAGACTGTATCAAGTCTCCAGTCTACCAGCAGCAAAATCTGTCCTCTGCATGCCTCCACTAAAGCAAGCACCAACCCTAAACCAAAGACATCATTATTGTAATGGATGTCACGGGCTGCAACTCCACAAGTGCTCTAGAAAGTAGTGGCTTTACCAAGACCTCTGCTTCCACCTCAAACAAAAACTAACCCTACCAACCACGGAATACGTTGCAAATAAAATGCACCTCAAAGTTTGCAGTTTCGAAGACTAGATGGTGCGACAATCGCGAGAGCAACACATTAGCGACATCTCTGGGCGAGTGAGAAAATTACAGAGGAATTACGACGCTGGCGAGTGTCGCAGCTTTCAGCGTCAAGCGTGTACTGTGCTTCAGTTTTTTTTTAAGTGCCACCCTCGTATATATGGTTGTGAGGCAGAATATGCAAGTGCTGAGTAGATTTACACACAGTGCAAAGCAGTGCAGTGCATAGTGTGTGTATATGTCCATTCAGTGACCACCGTACAGGCAGACTGCATTATCACAACCTATTTCCTCATTATAACAACCTGTATCCTCATTCCTCTTTGCTAGTTTCCTCCTGGTTCTCTTTATTTCTTGGAACAGATCTGCACAGTCTGTCTGAAAAGTTGGAATATTACCTATATGAATAAAACCGGCCAAGTGCGAGTTGGACCCGCGCAAGAAGGTTTCCGTACCATTATCGCAAAAAACGGCAAAAGAATCACGTTTGTTGTGTGGGAGCCCCACTTAAATCTTTATTTTATTCTGTTTTTACCCGACTGCCGAAGGAGGGTAATGTGTTTATCAGACTATGTATGTAAGTATGTATGTTTGTTCCTATGTGGCGTTCTAGAGACCAAACGCGTTGGTCGATTTTGATGATTCTTACATCAAACGATTCGTCTTAATCCTGCGAGTGTCACTGGCTACATAAAAATAGGAAAATAAAAAAAATATTACGGATTTTGGACGCCATTTTGTGGTGTTTTTTTTTTTTTCAAACCTATCGTGTAGGGTATCAAAATAAACAGTTTTAATAGGTGATTTCAAAAATATATAACACTTATATGTTTAAATGCACTTAATTAAAAAAAAAAAAAAAGTTTGTAATAAAAAAAGTTTATTAAAAAAATCAAAAAACCCGACTGCGACTTTTTAGTTCGCTTTTTAAGCAGTCGGGTTTTTTGATTTTTTTAATAAACTTTTTTTAGTATTTTTTGTTATAGCGGCAACAGAAATACATCATCTGTTAAAATGTCAACTGTTTAGCTATCACGATACACTAGCTGGCCTGGTGACAGACGGACAGACAGGCAGACAGACAGACCGACAGGCACACGGATCGCCAAATCTAATTAATAGTTGCCCGTTTTTACTCTTTGGGTACGGAACCCTAAAAATTATCTTCCTCTTAACTTAGGTACTTGACTTAATGTCACCTAAGATAGGACAGAGGGCGTTCCCACTCTCCAGTAGTCCTCCATCACGATCAGTCTTGAATTTCACGCTTTACTTACCGATGTTCGACGGTTCTGCCAACATAGTGCGACGCCAGAACCCTAATTGTGTAAGGTCATAGAGTAGCGTACGGATTGTTTCCGTTGCATTCAAAAATCCGTTTATTCGACAGCGTAAAACACGCCATAAATATTGTTGAGTTACCAAATAAAGGGATGGAGTCTGCTTTTTGCTGTTAAAACAGATCCGCATTAGAGTGCAGGCGGAAGCCTGAAGCCAAGAGGAAACTCAAACTTCCTTTTGCCCGTACTCCAATTGATTTGGGTCGGCGCGGCATACATCTCTTTCAGGTGTCAGCTGGCATAACATATTTGCATAATTTTTCCCCTTGCTAATCTTAGCATCTTTCTCACAACTCAAATAAAGTAGAAAGCTAGCAGCTTTTGATCAACCGACTCGGATATGAATGAATACCGATAAAATTCATCAATCAGATCCTACAACGATAAAACACTAGGTAATTGAGGTGTAAACAATCTACCTAATGAAGTATTTTCTACCTAGCTATTCAGATCACTGCTCTAAGTGGTCCTTCATCTAACGCCCAACAAACAAGGCATGCGCTCAGGGGCGTAGCGACCGCCGCATCAGCCGTATCAATGATACTGGGCCCCCGAGCAACAGGGGCCCCGATTTTAAAATGCTATCGAAAACCTCCAATTTCATTAGGCTGTAATGGATGAATTAACACGATGAAAACTATTTGTTACGATGACAGTTTAATCCATGCTTGTGGGATATACTATTCTAGCTTCTATTGCTGACTCTAAAAAAAAAACCTGATATAAGACACAACACGCACACATGGTTCCCGATTCAAAAATCCTGACTTGGATAGCTTAAGCTTTCATAGTATTTTTATTTTAACCTTTTCTTTCGAATTTTGCTGTATTCGGTTAAGGGCCCACAACAAATTTTGATACGGGGCCCCTGTAGGATTAGCTACGCCACTGCATGCGCCCCAGATACCGAGGTCCTTTCTAGACTACTAATATATAAATAAATACACCCAGTACCGACCAGTAAACACATTAAAATTCATCAATCATAGGTCTACGCAGTTTATGTATGCATTTAACAACCGGTTAAATGCATATAAACTGCGTAGATCTCAATAAAATCAATGGGATTTTTATTATAACTATGTGACTATAATATGTTGTTTTTTAAAACACGTAAAGTTATGTCATAGTGGCCATGGTTATCTTCCACGAATATTGTTATTGTTGTTTTGTTTTTCAAGGTCTTGTGTGTTAGAATCCTTCGTCTATTTTTCGACAACACACTCCGCATTTTAATTGTATCTGTAAAGGAACTAGTTAGCTCTAAATTCTCCAAGTAAATAAAGAAATAAATATGCTTCCTACTTTAGCTTAAACATTCTTAAATGTAGCACTATTATTTATTCTGTGGTAATTCAGTTTTCTGAGCATCTAATTCCACAATGTGTAGACAAATCATCAAGACAATAATCGCCAAAGTATGTTTTGGTTAAGCAAAGTTTTCATCAATCATAGCTTAGATAGATTACATAAGCTTTATAATGATTTAATAAAAACTTGTTTTTTATTTTCACTCTTTAGTTAGGCTAGGTACCAATAATGCCCAAAGTGAAACCAGAATAGATTTACCCAATAACATGAAACTTAAACAAAACTGGTCGAGTAAGGGTTAAACCAAGGTGAACTGTTTACACCTACGTACCCCTTTAGAGCGTACTAGTGTGATGTTATGTTATGAAATGGTGGAAACAATACAATCAAATGCGATTGCAGCTATCCCGAGTAATTTGCCGTTATTTATTGAAGAGTTCTGATGTGTATCTCCGAATTTCTTTATTAGAACTTGATGAAAATTAAATGGGACCACATGACAAACACCAGCTTTCAAATAAAAAAAGAATCATCAAAATTGGTTCACCCAGTAACAAGTTCTGAGGTAACACATATAAAAAAAAAAAAAAATCTGTCGAATTGAGAACCTCCTCCTTTTTTTGAAGTCGGTTAAAAAAAAATACAGTCGAATTGAGAACCTCCTCCTTTTTTTGAAGTAGGTTAAAAAATAAAACAGACTTCCAAATAAAAACACTACAAAGTGAAAAATAACTTCAATTTCGGATGTCGGTGTTCCTGTTTTCGATTCTATGTTTTTTGAAACCGCCTTCCGAAATTCAAGTTATTTTTCACATTGTGGTGTTTTATTTGGAAGTAGGTTGTATTTGTTTCTATTTTTTTCACTTTTTAGTGGTACATAATGGAAAAGTTCTGATAGTAAGGCACCTATAATGCCCACAGTGATGCCAGAATAGATTTACCAAATAACATGTAACTCGAACATAACCAGTGGAATGAGAGTGTACCAGGGCTTAACACATCTGTGTACCCGTTTAGAGCATATTGTCATGATGGTATGTTAAGAAATGATGTAAATAATAAACAGACATGCGATTGCAGCAATCCCGAGAAATTTACCGTCATTTATTGAAGAGTTCTGCTTTTATCTCCGAAGTTCTTCATCAGATCTTTACCAAATTTAAATGGGACCATTTCGGAATAAATTACTTTCGAACAAAAAAGAATTTAGCAAATCCGTTTATATATGACGGAGTTATTGCCGAACATACATATAATATAAAATAATAATATATATAAACATCCGAATTGAGAACCTCCTTCTTTTTGGGAAGTCGGTTAAAAATAAGCCTTATCTACTATATAATGGTAAATGGAGCAGAAATGAATTTCTAAATGATCTGCTCTGTGAGTGTGTACTTAATTGAATAATTTTAGATATGATTCATAAAATAAAAGCCATAATTAACTTATTGAGATTATCTAAAATAAGTATACCTACATACTTAAGATAATGAGTACCTAGTAGAGATAGAAGTTCAGTCTCATTAACAGTTTCCTTAATGAAGCAATTATGCTAATATAGGGACAATAAAATAAAACTGTGGTGATAACAGGGTGATAAGAGTTTATCGACAATTACTAATCACCTCTGCGTGTGTGGGATTGTTTATTTTGTGTAGGTGGCTATTAGACTGTTTATCTCGTCTCCATTGAGACAATCATTGAAGATATAAAAATAGAACAAATATGGTCCGAGTATTGAACCTTGTGCAAAACAAGAATTTTAATACTACTTTAGCTTGACCATATCCCATGAACTTCAGCTAAGTTAAAAACATACCAAATTCATCCTTCATCATACTAATAATCACTAACTAAACATTGACAATAGCTTTAGGCCGAAAATTCACAGGTCAACGTTAATGAAATTAACTTAAAAAGATAAGCATGTTTTTGTATATTTTTCACAGTTCCTTAATTACTTTTATAGATAATCTCAGTAGGCATTACAAGGCATGTTTCAGATTTATACAATTATTTTAAGTATGTTGAAAAAAACAAAGAACAATGTTTGTAAATATTTTATTGAAAAATATTATTACAAGGAATCAAGGCTGTTACATATGTTGACATTCAATACACGATGTTAGTTAGGTTTTGCATAAATATTCAGCATTATTTTGATACATGCTACTATCGCGACCGGTGGGTTCAAATATCCTCCTACTGTCTCACTTCTCGTTCTCATGGACGACTTGTGGCTTATAGTCTAATTCTAGTACCTTGCTGAGGCTGTTCACATACATATCCAACCTCTGCGTCATGTAGTAGCAGCGTCTGTCCTTAATCTGCCTGTTCTTGTTCAGATCCATCACACTGATCAGTAGACCATCCCTCGTACGCGAGAGTCCTGGGCACCTCACGCCGTCAGGTCCGGTGAAATAACTAGATCCGTAGAAGAGACCCAAATCCTTGTGGGCAGGCTTCCCATCAGCCGATGTGAACTCGTTAGGGAACTCCTCATACCCAACTCTGTTGATAGCTGCTGTGAAGTAGCAGTTGGTGATAGCAGCGTTTCTAGCCTCGATGTTCCACATGTACTCGCTGCCAGCTTCAGCAGCAATAGTAGCTGAGGGGTTGAACACAATCTCTGCTCCGTTCTGCCCGAACATCATCCAGTTGAGCACGTGATGACGTCCAAAGCAAATGTTCACGGCAATCATACCGTACCGGGTCGCGAAGACTGGGTGACCAGTGTTGCCTTCCATATAGTAGTTAGACTCATTGAAGTCGCCAACCCTCGGGATGTGGTTCTTGCGGTGTTTTCCAATAACGCTGCCGGTGTCGCTGATGACCACAGCGGTGTTCCACAAAATGTCAGAGTGGTTCTCGTCTCTTTCGAGAATAGAGGACACGAAAACCATTGCGTACTTGGCTGCTAACTCACTCAGGAATCTTGTGGTAGGGCCGTCTTCAGCTGATTCAGCAAACTCGCACCACGGCTGCTTCTCCCTCGTACAGAAGGCGAAAGGCATGTTCCATAGCTCTTGGAAGCAGATGATGTTAACTCCTTCCTGGCCGGCGACATCGATGATCTTCTTAACTTTCTCGAAGATGGCTTTCTTCTGCTCGTTTATTGGGCGGTCGGTGCGGGTGGCGATGGAGTGCTGGATGACACCAACCTTCACAATCCTGGGAGGTCTGGTCTGTTCTTTCTTAGCGGGAAAGGCGTACGCAGCAATCTCGAAGTCATGTTCTTTTGCCGCTGAGATCGAAGTTTCCTTCAGTTCAACTTCATGATGGTCGATTCTTCCATAGTGGATTCTGTTAAACTCTTCAAGATCACGACCACTGAGGTTGTTATTAATGATGGCTTCTAGGCTGAGAGTTTCCATGTCCATTTTTGTAATATTTATGTGTATGTGTCTGCTTCTTTGGATTGCCCGTCAACGACTGAGCTTTTCAGCCTGCGCCGGCGCTTAAATACCTTCGAGGTTGTTAGTGATGCATTGACCGTAGGTTTGTTTGTTTTATCTGTGTGGTCCAGCTGTTGTGCGCGACCTTCGACCCTTCGCGATAAGTTTAGAAGCGACGCTGAAAAATATTTAGTTATCTCGAGTGTACCTACGTGACCGGAGAAATAAGAGCTATCCGGGATGTCGGACGGTGATAGTAGAACGTGACAATATGTTCTGATATTTCAATATCTTGTTGGCAACTGTTGTTAATTGAATTTTTTGTTTGTTTAGTGAGTATTTTTGGGGTTAATTTAATATCTTAAATGGCGTAAAGAGTGTACAGATAGGCAGATACCTACTCTAGTCATGTGATATTGTTTACAGTGTCAATTAATTTTGAACTCATAACTTTTTAGTAAGTCTTACGGGTGCCAAATTTGTTGTAACTGCTAAGTACATAGATTCCGCAGCAAAACAGAATCCGAAAGCTAATTTAGTGACCGCTAGAAGATGGATTTAAAAGTTATCTAAGTAGAAAGGGACATGATTGTCTCGAGTCGAAATAACGACTCCATTATTGAGCACCTGGAATAACAGGCCACGTAGGAGGTCACCGATGAGGTGGACCGACTAAATTAAATCTGTGGTTGTAGGTCCTGTAAGTCTGTCCTGGGGATACAAGTCATATACATCTGTCCCTTACACACACTCAAAATAACCTTACTCTAAGATCTTGTGGTCACCCCCCTGTAGAGGAGCTCGTGGCTAAGTAATAACAGCCGCAAAAAGTAGGTATCCTATATGCTATAATCTATCTCTGTGCCAAATTTCATCCAGATCCGTTCAGCCGTTTGAGCGTGAAGAAGTAACAAACATACAAACACATACACAACACTCACAAACTTTCACATTTATAATATTAGTAAGAAGTAAGATAAGATAAGGATTGAACCTTGATAGGCTGAGTTTGAATGATCGCTGTAAAGCGCTAAATATATTTATACTACTCTTAACTCTAACTTTGCCCGCGATCTTAGTTCCGTAGTCAACAAGGAACCTTTTTAGTTTCGCCATGACCGTCTGTCCGTCCGACTGTACGCACCTTAGCTCAGAGACTCTTAGTACTAGAAAGCTAAAATTCGGCATGGATATAATTATATACATGTTATTACACGCACGGGACCGGTCAATGTGGTGACGCCTTGGGGAGGCCTATGTCCAGCAGTGGACGTCTTTCGGCTGAAATGATGATGATGATATATAGTGATGGTACAAAGTGATAAAATAAAACAAAGAATGGTTTTTATATCGTACTTTATGTATTGTGCTTGCCAAAGTTCTGGGCCGCGCTGAAGTTGGCTTACCGATGCCCAAGGCACGAAACGGTGCTGTTTTTGTATGACCTTTACTACTGCGCAGCCGATGTGCTCCGCCTTCCGGTACCTAGGGTCGCTTGTCCAAGGGGATGGCGAGGTAGACCGAGACGTAACGCACCGGATCAGCTCGGGATGGATGAAATGGCGACAGCTCACTGGAACAACTTGCGACCCACGGATGCCCCTTAAGTTAAAGGAAAGGAAAATTTACAAGTCCGTGATTAGACCTGTCGTACTGTATGGATCAGATTGTTGGGCTGTGAAAAAGATGGACGAAAAGAGATTGCATGTAGCAGAGATGAGAATGTTGAGATGGATGTGCGGAGTGACGAGAATGGATAAAGTGAGAAATTATTATATTAGAGGAAGTTTGAACGTGGCGCCAGTGACAGAAAAGTTGAAAGGAAACCGTTTGTCCTGGTATGGTCATCTGATGAGGAGGGATGAAGCGCATGTTATTAAAAGAGTTATGAATATAAATGTGGACGGATGGAGAGGGAGGGGACGGCCAAAGAAAAGATGGATAGACTGTGTGAGGAGTGATATGAAAGAAAAGGGAGTCAGTGATAGCGTGACTGGAGACAGGATGGTATGGAAGAGGAAATCGCATCCAGCGCCTTCCCGCAACCTTAACAAGGTCATCAGTCCACCTAGTGGGAGGCCTTCCAGCGTATCGTCTTCCGGTTCGCGGTCGCCATTCCAGAACTTTTCGGCCCCATCGGCCATCCGTTCTGCGAGCAATGTGCCCACTGCCACTTAAGTTTGGCAATTCTTCGGGCTATGTCGGTAACTTTGGTTCTCCTGCGGATATCATCATTTCTGACGTGATCACGCAAGGAAATTCCGAGCATAGCCCTCTCCATTGCCCTTTGGGTGACTTTGAGCTTTCTGATAAGGCCCATTGTGAGCGACCACGTCTCGGTTCCATAGGTGATCACTGGCAACACACACTGGTCATAGACTTTTGTCTTGAGACACTGCGGTAAATTGGACGAGAAACTAAACTAAACTTCCCGAACGCCGCCCAGCCGAGTCGGATTCGACGGTTGATCTCTTTCTCGAAATTGGACCTACCCAACTGGACCGTTTGTCCCAGGTAGACATAATGGTCTACAACTTCGAGTGTAGAGTCTCCGACCTTGATAGGAGTGGGTGTTACATGGGCATTCACCATGATCTTGGTTTTGTCCATGTTCATTTTAAGACCCACTCTTTCGGAAGCTCTACTGAGGTCATCGAGCATTTTACTGAGGCTCTCCATGGTCTCAGCCATGACCACTATGTCGTCGGCAAACCGAAGGTGAGTAATGTACTCGCCATTAACGTTGATGCCCAGCCCCCTCCAGTCCAGAACCTTGAAGACATCCTCCAGCGCAGCAGTGAACAGTTTCGGAGAAATGACGTCTCCCTGTCTCACGCCGCGCTGGAGAAGGATTGGTTTCGAGGTCTGATCCTGAAGACGGACTGACATGATGGCGTTTTTGTACAAACACTTCAACACCTTAATGTACCGGTAGTCGATCTGGCACCGTTGGAGAGACTGCAGTACAGCCCAAGTCTCGATCGAATCGAAGGCTTTCTCGTAGTCCACAAACGCTAAACATAGAGCGGCCAAGATGTTTGGCGATAATTATACCTACATGTAAAGTTGGTATGTTTTTTTTTCACGACTATCCCATGATGTGGGGTATCGTTGGATAGGCCTTTCAAAAATATTACGTGTATTTTTAACCGACTTCGAAAAAAAGGAGGAGGTTTTCAATTCGACTGTTTCTTTTTTTTTATGTGTGTTACCTCAGAACTTGTTACTGGGAGAACCGATTTCGATGATTTCTTTTTTATTTGAAAGCTGGTGCTTGTCATGTGGTCCCATTTAAATTTGATCAAGATCTGATGAAGAACTTCGGCGATATACATCAGAACTCTTCAATAAATGACGGCAAATCACTCGGGATAGCTACAATCGGATGTCTGTTTATTGTTTACATCATTTCATAACATAACATCACACTAGCACGCTCTAAAGGGGTACGCAGGTGTGAACAGTTCACCCTGGTATATTGGAGAATTAGTCCGTTAAGTACCCACAACTAAAAAGTGAAAAAAAAAAAAACTTTTTAACAAAAAATAAGTGAAAAATAACTTCAATTTCGGAAGTCGGTGTCATAAAACGAAGATCCCAAAACAGGAACACCGACTTCCGAAATTGAAGTTATTTTTCACTTTGTACTGTTTTTATTTGGAAGTCGGTTGTATTTTTTGTTAAAACGTTTTTTTTCATACCCAAGTTCAAAAAAACTTTTTGCAAAAAAATACTACCGACTTCCAAATACAAAACTACAAAGTGAAAAACAACTTAATTTTTTATGTACCTTTCGTAGGTACCATTTTTTTGCGTTATGGACACCGACTTCAAAAAATTAAGTTATTTTTCACTTTGTAGTTTTGTATTTGGAAGTCGGTAGTATTTTTTTGCAAAAAGTTTTTTTATTTTTCACTTTTTAGTTGTACGTACCTAAAAGGCAAGTTAGTAAGGGAACTATTTCGCCAGAATAGATTTCATGAAACTTGAACATAACCGGTGAAATGAGAGGTCTGCTTACCCCTTAAGAGCGAACTGGCGTGATGTTATGTTATGAAATGTTATAAACAACAAACAGACATGCGATTGCAGCAATCCCGAGAGATTTGCCGTTATTTATTGAAGAGTTCTATTGTATATCTCCGAAGATCTTCATCAGATCTTCACCAAATTAAAATGGGACCAATTTCGGAACATACTTTTTCAAACAAAAAAAATTATTTAACAAAAAGAATTTTCGAAATCGGTCCACAATTGACGGAGTAATCGGTGAACATACACAAAAAAAAAACAAACTTGAAGTCGAACATAGAACCTCCTCCTTTTTGGGAAGTCGGTTAATAAAACGATGTGTAATATCCTTTCTTTGAGATTCATTCGGCAAAAATATATTTATATAATTTGAAAACTGAACTTCTGGACCGTCTAAGGAACTTTTCCTATAAGGTTTCGAAACGTAACAAGTGTATCAAATATCGCGGTTTAGGTTCATAGCAACTTAGACGACAATATTATATTATCAGTAACCACAGGCCGACCTAGATTAAATAAAATACTGTGTTCATTGAGTCTATTCTTATTATAATTAATCACAGTAGTTGTGTAACTAGATCTAGATGGCTTACTGGAAAATAATACAATTAAGATTAGCTTATTGTGGCTACAAAACAAAACTTCTTTGAAGGTATAAGGGTAAGGGTATTTTGTTAATAAACTCTTTCCCTAAGCTTCCCAAAACTTTATCCTCATTAGCGACACTATCAATCGGTGTAAAAACAGACCGTGTGTGTTTTTTATCAAACGGGTTTTTAACGGGTTCGAATGCTGGCTGGGTTTAACTACTTATATATTTTTCAAAAATACATTATTTATTTCATTCGCCTATTGTTCATCAATAGGATGGATCCTTAATCTAATTACAATCTAGTCTTATAAATAGACAAATCAGTAATTTATTTATAATCTAAACTATTAAATTGTCTTTACTAAGAATGTGTCCAATAGCAATTTTCTTATTGTCTCTAATAAGGCGAATACACTTCGTTCTTGTGTTTGTTTGGCATTTTTTTACTTTAATCTATTCACTAACACCAAATATCAAACGGTTTTGTTCTTTTTATTCTTCTATCTGTTTGTGTGGTCGAGAAGCTGGAATACCTTACGTTCACATGCTGATAAAGTCTCTTTTCGTAAGCTTCTCGAAATTTCTGGATCACTTTTTCGATGAACTCAACTTTTAGGTCTCGATGGAGGTCATCATTTTGTATGTAACAAGGTGCATTTACAATTTACCTTAGCACTTTGTTCTGGAATCGTTGAATAATTAATATATTGGTCTGTTTGGTGTTGCCCCACAGCTGAATACATTAAGTCCTAGTCCAAACTGGCATCAGGAATTGTCTGTATTCTGTATAGCAACAATTTGTTTTGCACGGACGGCATGGAGTTTTTTACAAACAGCCAATACATTATTTTGAATCGGTGGTCGAGTTCATCTTTTTTCTTCTTACGTGGGCTTTCCAGCATAACTTTGCGTCAAGGGTCATACCGAGATACTTAGTTGTATTCTCGTTAGGGAATTGTTTATTGTTAATGTAAACTGGAGAATAATGATGTTTTTTGTTGGAAAAGTCTATGTGAACTGATTTGGATTCATTCAGTTTAATCCTCCGTATTTTGGTCCGATCATAAACTTGATATACAGCCATTTGAACCTTTTCTACTGCTTCTTCGTGATTGTTTCCTACAGCCAGTATGGCTGTATCATCAGCAAAGGTCTCAATCGTGTTTTGCTATAATTCAGAAAATTCCCAAGTAGGTACAGGACCGGACCTAACACAATTCCTTGCGGTACGCCAGCGTTAATTTGTTGAAATTTTGAGTCTTCTTGTCTTATTCTAAAGACTCTGTTCAGAATGTAGTATTCTTATTCTAATATATCCGCAAACTCCTTCGGTAACACGCTCTTCAATTTATGTACCTAATAAGGCCTACATGCAAAAAAAAAACTAAAATCCTATGATGCAGTTTTAGTTTTCATCAAAATCGAACCCGAGACTCCTTTGAGTATTTGCCTGCATTATGAGTAATATGGCCCGGAACACCTCAAAAACATACTTTACTCAAATATTCCTTCCGTGTGTTCCCACACCTAGAACCGGTAGCACGAAGCGCAGAAACCAAAAACGGCAGTCTAGCCACTGCTCCAATATTATTATAAATTGTAAAGAGAATGATGAAGACCTAGTCGTCTGTCATCATCTCTTCTCCTTCGTTTTCCTTCCCACTCTTCAAGTCGTTACGGTGGATCTTTTACTGATCGCGCTGTGCGCCTCTGGAATACTCTGCCACACTCTATACGGGATAGCCCATTGGACGTTTTCAAGAGAAGAATTAGGGAATATTTCCTGTCAACATGACTCATTATTTGCGCTCCGCAGGCTGGTCATGCAGTGGCCCGGGCCGGTCCGGTCCACCATCCGGACTGGTCCAAGCCATAGCCTGACCGCGCAAATTTTGTAGCTAGCTAAAATTAAAAAAACAACGCGGCAAAATACCACCAGAGCGGTCGCTTGTATTGATGACCGCGAGGGGTTAACCGTAATGCACAGTGCTGTCTCACTAATCACGGCTTGGCTCTATATAAAAATGAAGAGAAAATGGAGCTGGGTCGCTCCGCGGGCCGGTCAGGCTGTGGCCCGGGCAGGTCCAGCTGGCGAACCGTACCGGCCCAAAGAGGAACCGGCCCACCAGTAAAAGTCCCGGTACTCACGTATGGCCAGTCCGACCCTGCATTGGTAACATAATATAGAAACAAAATTGTACTTTGTGGTAGATAAATAAATCCCTACTAATATTATAAATGCGAAAGTAACTCTGTCTGTCTGTCTGTCTGTCTTTCTGTCTGTCTGTCTGTCTTTGCTTCACGCCTAAACTACTGAACCGATTTGTGTGAAATTTGGTACAGACATAGTTTTGAACTTGAGAATGGACATAGGATAGTTTATATTACAAAAAATAAAATATAAAATAAAATTTATTCCGGACATACAGCGCCATCTATTGGTCAAGAGTCGGCATCAGAAGTCACTATTCCACGCGAACGAAGTCGCGGGCAAAAGCTAGTATGACTATATGTGATAATAATAAGTACTATTATCACCTTTTCGTGACCTCAGATCTAATGAAAAGTCAAGATGGAACGTTGCAAACAACAAGATGACGCCGGTTAATACTACGCCATGCCGTATACATTCACAAATAATACATGCACTTGACTTTTTATTTGCTCTGATTTCGTGAAAATATTTTTTATTTATTCTTGCGAGCGAGCTAATGCCTCTCTTGACCTCGATCTTTTTACATATCGTTCCATAACGGGCATAAAAGGGTTATGCATAGGTTCCTATAGCGCGATCGATCTATCTTTTTATTATCTATTCTATATTTTACCATACTTATAATTAAGGTATCTAAAGTAATCATAAAGTAAAACTAAAGTACCTAGGTTATGGTACTCAGGGCATCTAATAACTCTGCCCTGGGTCTACATATCCGCTAAGCAAGTTTTTATTAAAGAATGCAGCAATAATAAATCTAAGACACACATAGATACTGGGCAAGCAGAACTCGTTTAATTATTTTAACTCGCTAAAACACAAACAAGAGTTATGTACCTATCTTTATATTCACTTCTTTTAATCAAATGTTGACCAAACGTAGTGGTTATATTCTCTGTGGACCAATCTCGAATAATACATTTCGCGAGCCGATACCTATGTTAAACATCGATTAGTTACACAAGCCACGCTTATTTACATCGCTCACAGCGTTACATAAGTTATCACGTCTTGTTTTTGCACCAGTGATATTTATATCATTTGACTTCAAACATGGACTCCCAAACAGTGCGAAGTTTTGACGAAATTATCAAAAATAATTTAAACTCGGAACAATTGAAGGAGTACAACAGAATTCACTATGGCAGACCCGACCATTGTGAGCTAAAACTTCAAGATTCTACGATTGCAGCAGGTAAGGTGCATGGTTTTGAAGTCGCAGCATTTTATTTTGATGCTGCAAAAGAGGTTAGAGCTCAGAGAATCGTCAAGGTCGGCTTAATTCAACATTCAATTGTTTTGCCGACTAACGAACCCATAGACAAACAGAGAGATGCAATTTTTTATAAAGTTGAAAAGTTAATTGATGCCGCAGCTTCGGAAGGCGTCCAGATTCTCTGCTTACAAGAAGCATGGTCCATGCCATTTTTCTTGTGTACGAGAAAGAAGGAAGAATGGGAAGAATTTGCGGAGTCAACAAAGAATGGTCCAAGCTTTCAGTTTCTAAGCAAATTAGCAAAAAAGTACGAAATGGTTATCATTTCGCCCATTTTGGAAAATGATGATGGTGTATGGTGGAATACCGCAGTCTTTATAGATGAAAAGGGGAATTACATGGGAAAACACCGCAAAAACCATTTACCAAGTGTTGGTAGTTTTAGTGAGACGTCTTATTATTTACCTGGCAACACTGGCCATCCTGTTTTTGAGACGAAATACGCGAAGATTGCCGTTAATATTTGCTACGGTCGACACCATGCGTTAAATTGGCTGATGTTTGGACTCAACGGAGCAGAGATCGTTTTTAACCCTGCAGCAACCATTTCTGAATTTGGAGAATCATTTTGGGGCATAGAAGCCCGTAACGCAGCGATTGCTAACAGCTACTTTACTTGTAGCTTGAATAGGGTTGGTACTGAAGATTTCACAACTAAAACCAATCAGAAAAATATAACTAGAAGTTACTACGGATCTAGCTACGTCACAGCCCCTAATGGGTGCAGAACTCCTGGCCTATCAAGGGACAAAGACGGTCTTCTCATTGTTGAAATGGATCTAAATCTTTGTCGTCAAGTAAAAGACCATTGGGGATTCAATATGACTGCCCGGCTAAATGATTATGCCAAAGAATTAAAAAGTGCATTGCTCAGCGAATAAAGAGAACACGTTGTTGTTTGTTTATGATTTTAGGAATAAAATATAAATGTGTTATTAAAAATTCTGCTGTTTCATCTTTGCACAAAATCAAAAGACATTAAATAATACTCACAACGGATCTTTGTGGGTCTGAAGTTAGTTCTGTCAACTTTTGCGCAAGAAACAGTTTAACTACATAGAGTAAGCGAGATAGGATGATGCGACAAACGTAAGCGAGTGAAAGAGACAGTTATACAATGCTATCTTCACTTTTAATATTGACACAAAAATAGCTAGTGCGCAGGCTCTTGCAGCCAATTCAGACACACAAAGATCCGTTGTGAGTATTATACCTACCCGTGACAAAATTCGCACAGTCCTTTATTTAAACAAGATAGCTTGATCTCTGCGACAGCTGTCAGTATCAATACAGTAACAATAGCGCTTGACAGTCTAACAATAATACAGGTGAGTTAATAATCGAGCGCGAGCCTATCATTAATAAAAAATAAAAACAATAACGTATTATACTTCAGTTTGACATATGTCGCAGAGATGCAAAGACCTTATACTTATACGTATAAGGTCTTTGCAGCAAAGACCTTATACGTATTTCTTACAACTAGACTATGTACCAAAATTTTTTGATTAGCTAAAATGAAATCTATCATCTTACATCTAGGTTAGCTATTTCCTTATAAGCGGTAGCTAACCAAAAGCGGTCCTGGCGAGAGGCTTTCCGCTGGTAGTGTGTTCTTGTCTGACCTATTGCTAGCACAACTAATCATTGGGTTTGGTAGAAATGGTAGAAAATTTTATATGTTTCTTTTTATGTTATACCAAAACGAACAATTCATAGACTTTGACACTTATTTAAATATTTCTAGAAAAGTATATAAATATTTCTACAGTTCCTATATTTAATCAATTCGTTGTATTTTAAAAAAATATCATTAATACTGAGTAAAAGTAGTACTTTTAAATGTTAGGGCCTGGTAATACTAAACGTAGGGTGGTGGTATGCGGATTTTTTGGCGGACTTTATTCGAGTGAAATTCAGCGGCTGTTAATATTATTTTCAAATTAATTCCTAGTGAAATACAATTGGTGTAGTTTTATTTCTCAACTGTCTACGCAACTGGAATATATGTGAAATCATAGAGACCCTTTGTCATTAGAGATACCGTCAGAAGACAGCAGGGCAGGGACGGTTACCGTTACCAAAAAATACCGGTAAAAGTACCAAAACATTTCGTTCCGTTATGTTAAATATTTAACGTTAAAAATAACGTTATATCGCAGGATTTACCGGTATTTAAATAGCGATACTAATAGCGGTATTTCGCTAAAACTTAGCAACGTCTGGTGCGACGTTGCCAAACCGAAACGTGTGCCGCGCGCCGCGCCGTGGTTTCTAAGCAGCAGGGACCGAATTACCGTTATTTTTTTTATAACGTTACCATTTACCGTTACGTTAACGATAAAAAAGTAACGATATTAATAACGATACCCATAAGTCAGTTAACGTTATCTAATTACCAGTATTAGTACCGGTAAAAATTGCAATTGTTATACCGGTAATTTATACGCTTATCTCTTTCTAACAATGAAGGTGATTAGACCAGCATGTTTTGGTGTGAGTACGACTAGTTTCAGCGTGTATAAAATATTGTTATTGTGCTGCATCCCGCGACGTATCCTTACATAGTATAAAACAAAGTCGCTGCCCGCTGTCTGTCCCTATGTATGCTTAGATCTTTAAAACTACGCAACGGATTTTGATATGTTTTTTTAATAGATTTTAGTGATTCAAGAGGAAGGTTTATATGTATAATATTATTAAAAAGAGAACGAGATAAAAAAAATAATTAATTAAAATTAATATACGGTTGTATATTAATTTTAATTAATTATTTTTTTGAATAAAACATTAGCCAGTTAACATATAGGTATAGACATGAACAATTGACCATACGTCTCTGTATACACTTTGATCTTGACTGCGCTATATTTACGTAGTAAGAGCGGTTTTCATAGTGCATCCAAAGACGTGTCCAGGTTGACCGACTGTACCTACTATTGGACATAGCACTGACTAAATTTTCTTTTGCTGTAATGATTCTTGAATCACAAGCGCAAATACAATTGGAATCACCAGTTCCTGAAGATTGCCATCATGGTTTTTTATTTATTTATTTATCGATAGGCTCGCGTTTGACCACTATCTCGCCTGACGGTAAGTGATGATGTGATCGACGGTGAAGCACGCTTGCTAGAAGTAACCTATTCACTCTTGACATAAAGACCCCAAGGTTGTAGATATCAGGAAAAAGAAAGAAAAAGACTCCGGCAGGGAATTCCCTCCTAAGCTGTGCGCACAATGAAAGTATTCGCAAAACGCTTTGTACGTATGGGTGGGATGTCCACCATGTATCGGTGACGCATTGCCGTACGTCTTGTTGTCCGGTGATGGAAAGGGTAAGGAGGTATCAGATTGTGCAGTTCCATCGCATAATCCCTGAAATGTAACCGATAAAAAACCTAAAGACTGGCCATTTGGCGTCGATGTTCAAGGCTCTGGAGCTTTGAGGCGACCAGTGCATCGTTGCCGATAAGCCTCTTGGCCCGTTAGTCAATCGACTCAAGTGTATTGAGTTGATATTTGGCAGATCCTTCCCAGAGGTGAGAGTAGTACTCCATGCATGTCCGAACTTGCGCTTTATACAATTTGAGCAGCTGTTCAGGCGTGAAGTACCCTCTCACCTTTGCATGGATCCCCATCTTTTTTGCAGCCAACTGAGCCGTTGCCTCAATTAATGTACCAAATATATCCTTATATAGTTAACTAGCTGTCCCACGCGGCTTCGCTCCCGTCAACTGGCTACCTATCTACCCTACCTACCCTACCCTAGCTACCCTACCTACCTTACCTACCCTACCCTACACTACCTATCCTACCTACCCTACCCTACCTACCCAACTTACCCTACCCTGCCTGCCCTACCCTACCTACCCTTATTTAATTATTGTTGCGTAACTTAAACCGTTTACGCAGCGCACGCAACCGAAGCTCTCAAAAAGGAATATTTTTGCCCGTTTTTGCAAGATTTTTCATTTATGCTCCGCTCCTATTTGTCGTAGCCTGATGTTATATAGCCTATAACCTGCCTCGATAAATGGACTATCCAACACAAGAAGACTTTTTCAATTCCAACCAGTTAGTTCCTGAGATAAGCGCGTTCAAACAAACAAACTCTTCAGCTTTATAATATTTTGTGTATAGATTTATTTATTTATTAGTTTATCCTCGCACTGGAACTCCTTGCAGCAATTACACCAATGGAGCGTAAGTCTAAAATAGCGGAGGCCTGTGGGGATTCCCAGAGGCGGTTTAATTAACTCTGACACCAGAGGTGGCCATAACTCCCGCGAAAAGAAGACGAAATTAATTAACCAAAATTAAGGGTCGATGTTACGTAACACCAAGAAGGTCGAGATGGTCCGTTATAGGCACGGTTACACGACGGAAAGATGAAGCCGGATGCAATAGGCTCTTTTTTGCGGGGACAAGACACGCCTCTGGGTCTTAGCAACATTAAAACTGACTAGATTGGCATCACCCTATTCGGAGACTGCCTCCAAAGAAACCTGTCTGTCAAGCGCTCAACCATGGCTTCCCAGAGAGACCGGATCACAGGCCCAGTACCCCGTGCGCCGGACACTTATCTCTCAGCAACCGTGCTGTAGTCTGCGTACCCAAAAGTTCTGGGTTTTAGCAGGTCATAGATGTGCAGCAAAAACAGTGTAGCCGAGAGCACCGACCACTGAGGGACTCCGGCGTTAATATGTATCTGAAACGACGAGCAGCCATCAATAACCATTCGGATGGACCAATCCCTCAGGAAGTCAGCAATCTTGTCACACAGACCACTAGGCAGACCTAAGGAAGGAAGGTTATAAGGCTCTTATGCCAGACCCTGTCGAAAGCCTTCGAGATGTCAAGAGCGCTTCCCCATGCCACTCGATGGCCTCACTCCAGACGTGAATGGCATACGCTAGAAGATCCCCAGTTGACCGATTTCGGCGGCAGCCGTATTGGCGGTCACTGAGGATGTCGTTGTCTTTTTGGTATGCCAGGAGCTTATTGTTTAGCACAGGTGCCATACTCTTACAGAGGATGGATGTTACCGAGATGGGTCTGTAGTTGGCCGGGTCAGCCCGACTACCCTTCTTGGGCACGGGCTGAAGGTTAGCTTGCTTCCAAGCCTTCGGCACCTTTCCAGTCACTATCGAAAGGCGATATAGGCTTTTCAGGGTCGGAGACAATTCAGGCGCA
Organism: Orthosia cruda; assembly: GCA_964057195.1. Lineage (NCBI taxonomy): Eukaryota > Metazoa > Arthropoda > Insecta > Lepidoptera > Noctuidae > Orthosia > Orthosia cruda. The sequence continues at coordinate 43,295,002 of OZ059828.1, read as the reverse complement.
CAAGTTTTTAATACAATTGCCGGTATGCCGTCGGGGCCACTTGCTTAGTTCACGTCAAGGTTACGCAACACCCTACAGACCTCCCTCTGATGGATGTGAATGTCCAACATACTCATCCCTCATCCACCAGGAGACGGAGGGGCGCAAAAAGGGATGCAGACAAGTTTGCCTTGTCCTCGGCGGAGTGGTGGTAGTGAGGGGCGACAGAAGTTGGATTCAACCGACTTAGCCAGGGACCAAAACGCTTTGCTACCAGCAGGGTATAAAGCTAGTTGGTTCCCGATTCTGCTAATATGGTCAAAACGTGCCCTTCGCATCTTCTTTTTGCAGGACTTGGCAGCCCTGTTGAAGGCTTTCTTCTTCTGAGTTACGTCATTTGCCTTGTGCACTCGAGCGTCGATCCATATCAGGTAAGCCTTGTGTTTAACCGCATTTCCACGGTTGCACTCGGCACGAAACCATGGTCAGTCAACTCCGGACAGCGCTACGTCAGAGAATGGAATGTAGTACTCCATCCCCTGGTGCAACATATCAGTCACGGCGTCAGCGCATGACGATAGATCTTCCGAAGAGAAGAAAGTGGGCTGCCAAGGATAGCCTGCGAAGAAAGATCGCATCCCATCCCAATCTGCTGACCTGTACCGGCAAACCCGCCGGGTGCCCCTCGGGCTGGAATCGGGCGGGGAGTAGACTGTTACAGATTTCACCAGACAGTGGTTGGAACTACCCAAAGGTGATGATATCGACACTGAGTATCGGTCTGGATCTGTTGTCAGCAGAAGGTCCAGGCAATTGCCCGTATGTAAATCAATATCCGGCACCCTCGTAGCCAGGGGCTCCAGCTGGGTGAGATTTAGCGCTAGCGAAAGATTTCGCATCTCTCGTCGAGCATGGTTAGTGCACTGGTACTTCCCATACCAGTGCACTAACCATCAAATCTTATGCCACTCCTGATGGTGGGCATTAAAGTCCCCCAGTAAAACTAATTGGGCGGAAGGGCACTGGGCCAGATCTGCGTAGCTGGTTGTCTCCAGATCACTGCTATGTGATCGGTAGACACAGGCAGAGATAATCTTATCCAGACCTGTGTCCACCAGGGCCTATAGCACTGAGTAGTTTGAGTCTTCAAGGTCACGGAGACGCCGATAGCAGATGTCGTCACGGGCGTACATGCATACACCCGCGCGAGGCTTGAATTTGTGCTCCAGGGTAAATCCTGGGTAAGATAGGTACGCCACGTTCGACGCACATCCGATCTGCGTCTCCGTAAGGAACAAAAATGCTGGTTTCTCAGCCTCACTCAAGGTGGTGATGGACTGCGACAAGGTTCGAGTGCAGACCTCGGATGTTGCTGATGTGCACCTTATGTGAGAGTGAGTGCTGCCGCTGTTCTCTTTTTGTTCCTTGGCATTACTGCTGTGAGTGAAGGAAGGTGAGGAGAAGGAAGTGAGATGATCTTAAACACTGGCAACCTTCAGACACGCGTAGACAGGACGCCATCATTGGGGGACTAGTCTGGAGACTGCGGGGACGCCCGAGCCGCTCCGGGAATGTCCATCGGGCACTCTCGTCTGGTCGCCATCCAGCACGATGGGATGGCGCACCCCGGAATTTTTAGACATTTGGCGGGGCAGCCTTTCGTGTGTGGCTGGCACATTACTTGGCTACCCTCCGCGACTAGTCTCCCGATAGGCCCATAACAACGCGAGTTATGCTTGTCTGCTTGCAGTGGAACAACTATCTTGACCCAACCCATCTTGGGGCTACACCGGGCATCATACCGGAACACAGCTAGGCCGCTTGGCGGTACGTCTTTGCTCGGTGGGTGATCGTTAGCCTTCGGCCGAAACCTACCACCGGTTAGTGTCACCTGATTAGCACCACTCGGGTACCACGGTAGGTAACAAAAGGGGTACTCACCTACGGACGCGGGTGACTCAGCCCCCAAAATGCCATCATGGTGGTAAGTTTTTTAATAAGGCATCTGATTTAATATATCAAAAAGACTAGTGCTTCATGACACTCTGCAGCCAGCGATACGTCTTTGAAATATCGGTACACTTTGTTGCACTTCTTTCTGCCCATAATAATATTTATCACAAACAACTTGTTAATAAATAAAGACAGTAAAAAAAACTTTTTACAAAAAAAACAACCGACTTCCAAATAAAAACACTACAAAGTGAAAATTAAATCAATTTCGGAAGTCGGTGTTCTTATTTTCGTTTCTTCGTTTTTTGACACCGACTTCCGAAATTGATGGGTATCGTTATTAATATCGTTACTTTATTATCGTTAACGTAACGGTAAATGGTAACGTTATAAAAAAAATTACGGTAATTCGGTCCCTGCAGCAGGGTCATCTAACGCCTCTCAGAGAGATTTTTGTTCCAGTCTATATGATGGTCTTGAAGAATGAAACTTGAAGAGACTTGGGATTTGAGGATTATTGGGTCGGGTAGGACTCTCTACGAACTTCAGATAACCCTATAGTACTCCATCGTAAACTGCTCAATTCCTCTTCGAGTTCGGTCATATTTCGTCGGTCCGGAGTGTGCGCGTGTTGCCAGGTCCAGTCGTCGGTATTTGTTGGGATAGCCGGCAGGATTATTGCGTATCTTTTGCAAGAGCAAAACGATAGCGATTTTTGCGCAATAATTGGTCTTCCATACATAAGTTTTAGAGTTTTTGGCGTCTTTTTTTTTAATAACTTCATTTGACAAACAGCGATCGATGTGCAAATGATTGTGTAGGACCTACCATACCTACACTGCAGGTAATGCCGACTTTTATGACATAAAGCGTTTGATCGCTATTGTTTTGCTCTTGCTAAAAATACGTAATAAGAATAAGCCTGCGGATCTCGTCCGGGATTCTTAGCACCCCTTGCCATACCGTAACCTCGACCGCTACCGTAGTCGAGGGTACAGGCTGCCGGGCAATAGGGGCTAGGTTTTATTTGTGCTATTCATGGGGAGTGCTTTGCAGGCGGATTGGCGATCGCAGTATGGTTGTTACAAATGCACAGAGAACGCTGCTGCCCATTCTCTGGTTTTTCCCTTAGTCGCCTCTTACGACACCCACGGGCAAACATGGGATGGTGAAATTCTTTACGCCCGACACCATACGGTTAGTGATGTAGATACCAAAAAATATAAACACTTTTTTTATTATCTATAAATTATGTAGGTTTAGGTAGCGCAGTTAGGTAGCATCAACATATCGGAATACTTAAATTATCGTTTTTACAATCAATTTGTCCCGTGTTCTGTTTGATCATGGTCACCTCATTAGAAAGAGACACACTACCAAAGGGAGACCTCTCGCTTGGACCGGTTTTTGCGCCATAGTGCACAGTCTAGTAGTAAGAAGTATAAGGTCTTTGCTTTGCAGAGATGAGATCAGGCTATCTTAGGGCTATCTTGTATGAAGTTTAGTATCTGTCAGGGTCTCCGTCGGAGACCTCTTTCTTAAAGTTGGTCGTAACTGCAAATTATTTACCCTATGCTGGGCTATCTGCCTGACTATATTTTCTCGGAGAACCAAATTAGCCCAAGTTCAGAAATATTAAATTCTTCGGACAACTATAGACAAAAAAATTGTAGCGAGAATTCAGGAACGTAATTGTCAATGGTAACTTTATGTTTTAATTTTTAATCTGTGCAAAGATTACTATTATATACTGTGATTCAATCAAATTCTCGCCGATGAATTGTCACTTTTTCGGTTTCCCCTAGAAAGTTTATTGCTGTGTTTTTACTAGAAAATAACTGGATTTATTTACATAAAGCAAAATGGTAAGTTTATTTTACAATACTCAACTCATAATAGCTGTACTCGGGCTATTAATATAAGAATTCTATGAAGATTGGTTATGATAGCGTCATGAACATTACGAAGCATAATTTGTATTTTGTTGTAAAACAACTACATTTTAACTATTTCACAGTCTCAGTAGTTTCTATTTCACTGAAAATGCTTAAATTCTGCAACTTTTAGAACAATTTATAGGATTATTTGTTAAATACGTCTATAATAATGTCGGTCTTCACTTGCCTCTTTCTAACATCTCCAATTGTTTTCAGTCTATTTTAGCCTACAATGGAGGCGCAGTGGTTGCCATGAAGGGGAAGGACTGCGTGGCGATTGCGACAGACAAACGCTATGGTATTCAGGCTCAGACTGTCTCCACCAACTTCCCAAAGGTGTATCAAATGGGACCCACGCTGTATGTCGGCCTCCCTGGCTTAGCCACTGACACACAGACCGTGTTCCAGAGATTAAAATTCAGGTAAGAAACAGTCTTGAAAATAAAATTTGTGTATTTAGAATCAGTTTTTTTTTTTATATGTTTTATTTTGTCTAATAAGAGCTAATAAAAAGGTGTTCAGTCTCTGTATGTAGCAGCCAATATTTTATGATAGATGCATATGATTATCAATTATGTTCTTTTGTGTAATCCATTTTATATATTTCCAGAATGAACCTTTATGAGTTGAAAGAGAACAGAATGATGAAACCCAAAACATTCTCCGCAATGCTCTCCAACCTCTTATACGAAAGGCGTTTCGGACCCTACTTCATTGAGCCCGTCATTGCTGGACTGGACCCCTATGATAACCAGCCCTATGTGTGCAATATGGATCTGGTAAGTTGAATGGAATGCTGATATTTAATATACATGGCAATGTTTCTGTGTTAGAGACGTTATGGTTGGGGCAGCAGTTGAGCAATTGGTTGCTGCGCTGCACGTCGAGGGTTTGATTCCTGCATGGACCAAATAATTATGTGGCCTACAGATAGTTGTTCCGGTCGGGTTGTTTGTTTGTAAATGCATCAATGATACAGGAGAAATTTCTAGTGCAGGGGGCAATGTATTAAAAAAAAGAAATTAATTAATAATGCCCACATACACTTGTTGAAAGAAGTTCATCACTCCAGTTAACCTTATAATGCCATGATTAGTGGCTGTGCACATTGGTTTTCTTTCATTGATCAGTGTAAATTAGTTCTTATAGGCTTTCTTTTTATCACTTTATCAAACCTAAACCATAAGTTGCCAATTCTTAAATGTTTTGTTTCATAGATCGGCTGCCCCAATGAGCCTGAAGACTTTGTTGTGTCAGGAACCTGTTCAGAACAGCTGTATGGTATGTGTGAAGCTCTGTGGGAGCCCAACCTGTCACCTGATGAGCTCTTTGAAACCATCTCACAGGTAAGATTATTATTTGACAATTTCTTGAATATTTAATTATCAAAAGCTGTTCTCTAGGTAAGCATTACTAACTTTACTTACCATATCTAAGCAAGATTTGCAATACACGGGTTTAAAAAATCTATGTACCAATTAGAGCACATGAGGCATTTCAGCTGTGTCCCTTCGATTATGGCAATAAACTTGCAAGGCTTATGCTGATATTAATTACCATCAGATAAGCCACCAAATAATATAAAACCTGCTTGCAGAATATAAGCTAATCGAATAATGACTATGTTTTATTTGAACTAACTACATACCATCAAACATAGTGAATAGGAATGCAGGGGTAAATAGAAACAACTCAAACTTCTAAGTATGATTTCGTGTCGCCTAGACTATGTTTTCGTGGGTCACTGTTGTGCCATCTCACATGGGTTGCTGCAACAGTGATCCACTGTTATTGTTGTTTTGTTTTTGTAGTGTCAGTTTGTTAATATCTGTGTTACTAACATAGTTGTAAGTTTTACTAACCATCTTTTGAGTTATGGATGTTCGAATAAAGATAAATTCTATTCTATTAAAGTATATTAAATAATTATAAAAAATGATGTTTTGTTTGAAACCAATAAAGTGATATCATAGTTAAAATCCTAGTCAAAGTTTTGTTTTCATTTACCCCTGCATTCCTATTCACCCCGTTTATAGGCATATTTTTCCTAAGACATTAAGTTATCCATCTGTCTCTTCTTTGTTGTTTTTTTTGCTAATACATCACTATTATTTGCGCAGGCGCTGGTAAACGCCGCTGACCGTGACGCCATCTCCGGTTGGGGCGCGATCGTGTACATCGTGGAGAAGGACAAGATCACTGAGAAACACGTCAAGACGAGGATGGACTAGTTTTTTGTAAGATATGCCGTGGGCTGGGAGCTTTTACTAATAAAATTATTTTAAAAGTTTAGAAGTGTTTTCATTATCTCTCTCTTATCAGCATATTCTTAAAATCATTCCCAACCCCTTTCTATCAGGTCGGTATAACACAAATCTATAGCACCAAAATCAACTACAGTTTTCTCCAATCTTCTTGGCCGCCCTGTTGCCTACAATGGCTGTGCAGTCGTAAATCTCATACTAAAACAGTATTGTGCCATGCCATGCGCATCGGAAAACCAACTTCTGGGCGGCCAAGAAACAGGTAGACCAAGAGTGCTACACACAGGGTCATCTGGCACCCATGTGCTGGTATAGCCCCTGGGGTGGTCATGGCGTGCAATGTGTTTTGGTGCGCCGGTGATTGGAGGTACACCCCAAACAAGGGTCCGGTGCCGGACAGCAGCGGCGGGTTCGCGGTGAGTGCTTACGCGTGCCCGTGTTCCAGCCATAAGCGGCACAGAAGGATATCTTGAAGTTTTAGTGGGTTGGAGTCCCACATAACTGCGCTATCTCCCCGTGGTAGCACGGTATACATGGGCATTTCACCACACAAAAAAAAAGTAGGGGCGGCCAAGAAGATTGGCGAGTACTTTACATAGACCTAACAATAAAACCAGAATGAGCTCATCCACTGTGAAGACTTGCCAGTCAGCTAATTCGCCGATTGTACAGTGTCCCAAATATACTGATAATCAGTTCATCAAATTATTTAGGCATTGGAAATAGCCGCGTACTAACTGAGCGAGCAGACCCGGACGTTTGCCGCGCGAGGCCGCCTCGGTCTATATATTTTGCATGAGGCCGCCGCGCGCGCCAAAGCCGAGCCACGGTGAGGATGAGCCAGCATCAAGCGCTCAGTTTAACGTGAAGTCGAACAGAGACTGCACGTGCCTAACGCGGCTTATAGCCAGTCTTGCTCAAGACTGTCATGAAGCCGTATGTTCGGAGAGGTATCGCCATCAATGCCATTTTTTTAATACTAATTCTTCGACTTATACAAAAACCGGCCAAGTGCGAGTCGGACTCGCGCACGGAGGGTTCCGTACCATTATCGCAATAAAATCACGTTTGTTTTAAGGGAGCCCCACTTAAATATTTATTTTATTCTGTTTTTGGTATTTGTTGTTATAGCGGCAACAGAAATACACTAAAATATGGGAAAATTTCAACTGTCTTGCTATCACGGTTCATGAGATACGACCTGGTGACAGATAGACAGACGGACCGCGGAGTCTTAGTAATAGGGTCCCGCTTTTACCCTTTGGGTACGGAACCCTAAAAAGCGCCAAAGTCTCTAAAACTTCTGTATTGAAGAGCAATTATTGCGCTAAAATCGCTATCGTTTTGCTCTTGCAAGATTCGTAATAAGCCTGCGGATTCAGCATATTTTACATGAAGCATCTGCTTCTCTGACCCCCACAACCCAGTAACTGGGTAAAGAGATACCTCTTGGCTAGACTGGTGTCAGTTCCAGTTCCAGTCTTCTGAATACCCGAAACGATTGTCAAAGATCTTCCCCTAAAAATAAAACTTTTGTTAAGTCTGGTGTTGGAATGTTCATTTCCCGGTTTATGTTACTCCACGCATATTCTCTTGGTAAGTAGTCTACATTCGCCATTTAATTGTATTAATTTAAGGCATTGTTCTTTATCCATGACGCAAACGATTCCGTCGTTCTTCGAACAAGCGAGGCAAAACAGAACTGTCTTGAGTTTAGTGATGGTCGATTACTACTAAAAGTAATCGAATTAGTCTATAACAATTGATGTGAGTCGATTGTTATCGACCAACGGCGTGCGGCGAGCGACAATGACTGATACGGTTACCGCGTCAACTTTAACTACTAGTTTGTAGCGCAGCGCACCCATTATTATACACGTGCGTAGTGCGTACTACTAAATAAGTAATTACAAAAGATGGTGCGGCGGGTGCGCGCTGCGCTACAAATCAATAATTAAAAGTCTATGCGGTACGATTGCAGCTATTATGCGATTGTAGCTAATATAATATACAATCTATCTAGTAATCTTCAATTTTCCATCAGTTGAGGGAACATCTATTACGAATGGATGGGTAGAATAAAATATAAATTGGGTAAAAAGGTTTTATTTATTAAAATTGTTTTTCCACAAGACAAACTAAAGTAAACGAATTGAAGTACTAATACTTATAAAACGCAACACCGTCCCGCATGCACCGCCCCGCGCGGCCTTACGCAGTTCAACCCGCGTTAGTAGTTTGTCAATTGTTATTCGAATAATAATTGTGAGGAACTACTAAATCGAATGAGCAATAAATAAATTTTCGATGCAGTCGATTGTTTTTTTTTTGCAGCAATTGCCCATCGCTACTTGAGTGCGCGCGGCGAACTTACTGCGGCGCTTTTGAGCATCGAAAAAACCGACAAAGTTCGGCTCGGGCCGCGGCACGCATGGGCGAGGCAGCGCGTGTGTTTGCCTCGGCCGAGGCACTTCCTGACCGACCGAGGATTTGCCTCTCGAGGCTGCTCGCTCAGTCAGTACGCGGCTATTGACTATGCATGTCCAGCATAGTCACTTCCAATGCCTAAATAATTTAAGGGTTGCGAAGGAAATAAATGAAAAATCTCATATAATGCAGAATCTTTATAAACCGAATATTTAAAAAATTAAGTTTTAATTTTTCATACACATTTTTTGTCTTTACAAGAGTAGTAGACTAGAGAATTAACATTTCAACCGTGTTGCTTACATGCCGAATATGTGTGTATGTAGCGAAGCTATCGTTCAATAAATATATGCCGTACACTGCGGGCTCGTGGCTTCAACCGTCACCGATAACAAGATAAAACCTATTCGAAATAACATAACTACAAATTAAAATACAATTACCGACCTAAACAATGGCAACACATATGACATAATTTGAATCATTTCATGACTAACACATTGTTCAGGAATATGTAGACAGTGGTTCGGGATAAAATCAAATAAATCCTCTTCACTGAGAGGGTAACAAAGGATTTCTAACACTACTAAAGTTGACCACCCCAAACAAAATAGAACCGACTTCACTTTGTCTTAATTTAGAAACATGAAAAGTGGCCAACCCGGAATCTAATACAAAATTAATATCTAAAAGTAAACAATATCTATCACAAAAAAAAACTAACGTCTGACAAAAATATTTCAAATCGAAGGCGTACCGAATGGAGCCCTGAATACTGATTTTCGTGAATAAATCTTGTAATATTTACCCGATAAAGAGTTTTAAAGAATTACATGAAGAGCGATATTATTATTCTGAGGGTAGTTAAACATTCGATATGGCGCGTTCAGTCACGCTCGTCGAGGGCCCGAAGGCCTAAAAAGTATAAAATTTACCAATATGATTAGTTCACCGTAAACGGCACATGAATTTTCACAGAATAAATCACAAAGACTTCATAACAATCCAAGTCTTATTCGAAATATAGAATAATAAATAACAAAATCTTACATCGTACTATTAAAAACACTACTCTAGACAGAAACTAAGCGAACTAGGTATGGGTATATTGGCAAAGACGACATTATGTAATGGGCGAAACACTGACTCTTAACAATGGCCGTTTCTTTTATACAATTTTGGACTCAACTGCCCTTGTAATAGAATACATAGTTAAATGTTAGGTAACGAGTACAATACCGAATACTACTGATAACAGTCTTCCCTGGGAATGGAACATTATGAGGTTTATTGAGTACTTTTTACTACGAGACATTTGGTATTATCCTAACAGTTTCAATACATAATGTTAAACCGACAAAATATACCTCATAAGTTTCTCAAAGTATGGATCGATACAAATATATTTATATTAACAACATTTGACGTCTAGATTCACTACTATTTTAAAACGAAATTCAAAAACCTTTATTGACAATTTCATAAGTTAGTTCTTTGTGTCAATCCATACTCCCCAGGGTGATATTCTCACAACTTTTATTATGAACAAAACATGTATGTACTTCAAACAATATACAATATATCGAAGGCATTACAATAAGATATATAATACAACGGCCAATTAATAAATAGTATACATGTAATTTCATTGATAAAGTTTAAATTGGCCAACCATAACACTTCAACATCCTAATTCAATGATATTTAACATTTTTATTTATTCATTATAATTTGTCAATACTAAACTACGCGTTAGCGGAACATTATAAAAAGCTAATAACGAGTTTTGAAAATTATTGCGTGCTTTGAGGTTTTTATTATAAGGAGAATGTGTACTGAGGAACTGCATTGCGACTGCAGTTTGCATCTTTCATAAGACTGGTACAGACGTACATTAATTTTGCAGTCGAAACGCAGTCTGCACACAAAGTTTAAATACGCACACATTGGCAAACTCGTCCATTTTCATGGCAGCTCGGTCACAGTATAAATATGGACGAACAGTACGGAAACTACCTAAAAACGCACGAAAGGTAACACTCACGACGAGACCCCTAAGCGGCTCGCACTACTGACAGCACCGCAGACGCTGCATAGGGGTCTCGTCGGTGCTCATTTTTGTGTGAGTGTGCCGTTTCGAGCGTTTGTAGGTAGTTTCCATACTGTTTGTATATTTACTGTGGCTCGGTGCAACAGGACTTAACAGAAGCTGTTCCTTACGGCTCACAGAAAATTCCACGTTGTGACAGGGAAACGAACCCGTACGATAAAGGCTGACTTACAATTATTCAAATTCAGTCAATACTGAATTTGAACCCCGCCTTTAGATGCGGTTACCTATCGCCATGGCATTTGTGAACACCTCTGCCGTCATATTAAAGAAGGCCGTAATTACGTCAATGCTGATTCCGAGATAATCAAAGTTTTATCTAAAATGAAGGCCCACGATTTACTGAATAGTTTTAGTAAATGGTTATTGTTTTATACAACGTCAATAAATACAGGCGTTATTTTGAACCATAGTTTATTTAAATTATACACACATATTAATTTAATTCAATTTTTTCCCTTTTGTTTTAGCAAAAATATAATAATAAATTGTGAAATACTTATCTGAAAGGCCGTAATTGCAAATAATGTAATTACGGCTTTTCATATAAAGAACTCGATCTTCTTAAAGCCGAAAAAAGTTTTCAAATTACTTATATTTATGCAAAGCCCTTATTGCGAAGTTAGGGCTTTTTTTTGTAGTAAATTTTGCCAATTTAAAAGCCCTAATTGGTAATTGCAGCCTTCCTGACTAGCAATACGAAAATATTAACAAAAAAGGCCGTTATTTTGTAATTATGGCTTTTCAGATTCAAAAACCAGAATTTGTGTCGTAGTTATGGCTAAAATCCTTATGATATCTCTGGTCTCATACGAGTTACAGCTTTGTGTGTAAGTCCATAAGATAGCATTTTCTTTGCTGATTCAGAATATTTTTAGAACTCATTTTTGACAAAAATGTCAGTTACGGCCTTCTTTAATATGACGGCAGACCTTGTAAGATGGATGACCTGAATTTTATTAACGAATTTGCCAAAGTGTACACACTTTTGCAAGTTCAATTTCTGAATCGCTCAGTATCATCAATATCGCTACAGACTTTAGCGAAAAGAAACAAGCGATTCATAAATTGAACTGAAGTTTTTTGAAAGGATTCTTCATCGGGTTTTGGGGGACAGTGCGCAGTAGCATTATTACTGAATTCGAGGCTGCCTCAAGACGCCTTGTATACCGACAAAGCTCCGATCGCAGATTCGTAACTAAACTTTCTTCAACAATCAATCAATCACTCCATCTTTGTTTACAACCAACCCCTAGCTAATCTAACACGATGCGTAACTTAGATGTACAACCGTGGACAATGGCGGCAGGGCATTTTCATCCTTATGCTATGATCAATAAGGTTGAGAAGTATTATCCGCGGTTATACGCGAGTCACAATTTGTGACTTGTGTGCATAGGACAACAGTCTTATTACCCAAACATTAAAACCTCACTTAAACAAGGCAGTCTCGAATTCAGCATCAGAATAAGATTCAAAGAGTACAAAACAGGGACTCAAGTGTAAGAAAAAACGTGAATATTGTCAAAAAGGGTCCGCTTATTATTATTATTATTGCAAATATCAAGACGAAAGTGTAGAACATTATAATTGTAAAAATATGGGTCCCTTTCAACCCGTAGCCGTCCCTGTTTCGGACAATTACCGACCCGGAACTTGGATTATGCTAGATCGTAGAAAGCCCGACTTAAGGAGGAGATGGAAACATTTACAGTGCTTGGCCAAAAATATGACGCATTATAGAGCCTCTTCTGTCACTTACACCAGTGTAAAAGTTCCTTTCTCAAACTTGATGACATATTTAAGCACGGGTACTGGAGGTCTACTCCCTATCTCCGTCAACGAAGTTACGGGCCCCGTCCGACAGTATTCCGAAACTTCGGAGTGAATAAAACAAGTGTTAAGTTCAAATTTTCGAACCGGTAAAAACACATCGGGAGTAGGTACAACTGTCAAATTGTATTGTCATTCATTCTTAGTTCGGACCCCGAACGAATCATCCGTCCGTAGGTGACGGAGTGGGAAACGCCCGAAACTACGAACTTCGTGCTTAGGGAGGAGACAGAGCCACGTCTGTATGTTTTTTTTTTCTCTTTTTATCTCGGTTTTCCACAATTTAGCACAAACCATGCCTTTAAAACGTGTCTATTGTACAACTGTGTAAATCCGCACGCAAAGCGAATAAAATACGATATATTAATTTGATAAAAACGACAAACTTTTCGCCAGACTGTCCGGTTTCACATAATCGCTAATATCAATTACATGCCTCCTCACTACGAATTTTTTTTAACATTATTTTATGAAACTTTATTTATTTTCATTTTTTTATTTTTTCAATTAGAATCGACGTTATTACACTTACTGTATCGTGGGACTTGTCTTGGACAAGACATAACAACATTTAAGCGGTGCTTCTTTCAGTACGTAACTACGTGGAAATAATACAACGTCAAAAGCCGAGACCACAGATAATTTATCGATATCACCTGAGTAATGGCAACATTGGGGCGAGAATAAACATGCGTGCAACTTGCATAAAGTGTGCAAGTAGCTTGCAAGCTCTTGTGCCATAATAATTTCAGATTGGTGAGTGGTACAATGGCATGCAAGCTACTTGCACACTTTTATGCAAATTACAGGGATGTGTATCTTTCGCATTAGGGTGAAATTCAAACGCACAGATCAGGATTCTTTATCTCTTTCCATCTTACATAACTGTTACTAAAACGAGAAGTCCATCCTTCCACTATAATAAACGTAAAAGTTTGTGAGGATGTATGGATGTTTGTAACTCTTTCACGCAAAAACTACTGAGCGGATTTTGACAGAAATATAGCTTATACATTAGAATAGCACATAGACTATATATCTATACTGATATTATAAAGAGAAAAGATTTGTATTTAACGAATAAACTTAAAAACTACTGGACCAATTTCAAAAATTGGTGGCTCTAAAAGATAGAAAGACAGACAATCAAGATATATAGAAATATAAGATAAATAAATACAAGAAATATAAAATTGATTGAAGAGATATACAGAAATATCGCAAAACATACACACAAAAAAAATCTGACGAATTGAGAACCTCCTCTAATTTTAAAGTCGGTTAAAAATCATGATACGTGCTTTCTTTCACCCTTACAGTCAACACTGACATTAACCAGGTAATTTGAGTAATTATATTCAAATGTCTTAACTGAAAACGCGTCTAAATAAACTACCAGCCCTTTAAAATCTACATCACCCTGTAAACTCCAATTATTCAATAACAAAGGATCACGAGTGAACTTAATAAAACTAATAAATGAGCTAGCGGGAACTAAATAATGAATGTAAACTTATACAAATCGTTCATAAACATTATTATCTTTATTTCGTTACGAAAGGTGTATCCGTACTAATCGAAAGAAAACTAGAAAAAATTGTATCTGTTCAGTCCAAAATATTCGTTAATGGCGCTGCAGTATCTTGAGTTATTATATTTTTAATTATTTTTTCAGAGTTTTTTTGTCAAAATTTAAGACAAAAAAGGGTACCCTTGTTTTTAGTGCGTGGCAAACTTTATTGGCAACCTCCGCTCTGTGTTTTTTAAGTATGAAACCCTGATAACTACCTGCAAATCTGCCATAGAAATAAAGTGGCCAAGGCCGAGTTTCTCACCTCTAAATTATCGCCGAATTAATGTGACTAATTGTCAAGCACGCGTTATCTGCCGTGATTATTTGAATGAATTTTCAACAGCCAATCACAGCAGATAACGCGTGCTTGACAATTTGTAACTTTAATTCTGCGATAATTTAGAGGTGAGAAACTTTTTTTTATTATTATTGGTAGGCTCGCGACTGACCAAAAAAAAAACAAAACTCGGCCCAAATATCTTCCAATTACGAAAAGCAAATACAATTTTAACGTTAGGCAATGTTTTTAATACCGCAAGATACAGTAGCGCCATTTATAAGTAGAAACACAGAGTAGTAAACAAATGGAGTACTAATGGTGAAAACCACATGTCTTTTTTTAAGTTGTATTGTCAATGTGTGTAAACTTTTTAGTGAGATGTACAAATAACAAGAACTCATTGTTTGTAAATCCACTAAAAATATACTTAATCTTTTTTAATCGGGGCTTCCTCGTGACACTACCTTCTTTTAATAATTTTGTCATATCTAAGGGCCGATTTCCCAATGAAACTAATCACGATTAGTTCAATTAAACTCAGTTTACGCAAATACAGCGTTCTGATTGGTTGAGATCGCTGAGAAACTACTAATCAGTACGCTGTGTTTGCATAAACTGAGTTTAGTTGAACTAATCGCGATTAGTATCATAGTGAAATCGGCCCTAAGGCACAGTTTTTTGGCCCGTAGTTAACTCAACTAATGGTTAAATACGTTACTTTTGAAACCAATGGTTTCAAAAGCCGGTAAAGAGCGTTTATTTATATTTTTTTGTCTAACAAATGGTCAATTAATCAACTCTGCAACTCATTTTACCATTTACGAGGCTAGCAATAGATGAAAAACGCATTTCACCTAATTTTGAAACCAATGGTTAGCATATTTAACCATTGGTTGAGTTAACTACGGATAAAAAAGCTGGACCTAAGGGAGAGAAATTAACTGCGAATGCGCATGCGGCGGGATTTTTTGTATAGTTTAGATGCTTTTCTCTCTCTTCAGTCTAAACGCCGCACGCGTCTCGACTCTTTAGTAACCCCTACTAATAGATCATATGGCCATAGTACACCGTAACAACTTATCACCAATTCCACTCACTGTCCAATACTTAGATGTTTTATTGAGTTGTTTCAATGTGCAACGGCACAGATAATATAATATTAGCATACAGATGCCTCATCCCATACAAAGCAACCGTGCCGATGTAACTAGCGTTTTTCATCTGATTAATCTTGTTATTATTGTAAGTACAATCAATCGCGTATCACGGCAATAGATGGTGTTGGCAGTGACTTGCAAGTAAAGGGGTTTACTAGGTTCGTGAATATTTTTTTCTTTAAATACAGTGAAGGTTCGTTGTATAGTATTTTTTGCACGCTTTTACAGTTATATTGCACCAAAATGTGTTACAATGCAAATTTTAACAATCGAGTGGAATGCCTCGGAAATTTAAAAATGCGCCATCTATTGGCATCAATTTTAAATGATCCGTTCAAATAATCTTTGAAATGTGAATTAAGAGCCCGATATTCCATAATTTTGTACTTGGAAGAGTTGATTAAACAAGAACATACAATTTTTATGTTCAATTCCAGAAAATGTTAATTTTACACACAGTTGTATTGAATTGTGAGTACATGTCGCGCCATCTAGTGAGATTTATTTGAACCAAATTTTCTTTCTTAGCAATGAGACCCCGTGGCAACGGTTATACCCATGTTTTGAAGAAGACAGTGAATCGCTTAAAAGTGGAGTATCACGCGGTTGTCCCGATCATTGTCGTCTTCAGTAGCCCTTAGCTGTCCATTAGTATACTACTCTGCGACGTATAATAAGTACTAAAAGAAGCACCGGTGTGCGTGGGCGCCTAGTTGCCCTCGATGGCCTTGGCTACAAACTCTATGAACCTCTTCCCGTACTGCTCCGGGTCGCAGGTCGAGATGCCGTCCACGTTGCTGCCGTATTTTACTGTCTTTGCTGCTTTCGCCGCCTGAAAGAGATCATTTCGTTGAAGTAATGATAAGAGTGTGGAGCAAGTGAACCAGTTTGTATATTTGAGCAGTAAGATTGAAGAGGATGTGGAAAGGAGAGCGAATGCAGGGAATAAAATTAATGGTGCTATACATGCGGTTGTGACCAGCAAGTCGATGTTTCCGGAGGCTGTTAAATTTAGTCTTGTTATACTTATTTTTATTATTTTTACCTTTGTATAGATTCTTTTACCGATTGTTTTGTGAATGTGTGAACATTGTAGGCCTTCTAGATGCTAGTTAACATTTGTTAAATTTTTTATATAATCTTTTTCTTTTTTTTTAGTTTCTCACGACTTATTGTCATAATTCGGGCCTACGTTATCCCCCCATATCTAAATACTAATGCTGTAACATGGAAATATTGTAAAACCAAACCATTTTCGAAAGAGTAACCATGGAGTTTCTTGCCGGTTCTTCTCCATAGGAAATGACCAACCCGAACCGAGCACATTTTGTCGACGTTTTATAAGTGCCCATGTAGGCCTATGTGAAATTAAAAAAATGATTTTGATTTTGCTGGTGTCGTCTACACTTATGTGTGGAAGTGAAGGTTGGCTATGACAAAAAAGACATGAAAGTAGGATTAATGCAGAAGTATGTGTGGTGTAACTTTAAGTGATAGATTGAGGAATGAGGTAATAAGACAATTTTGTGGTTTAAAAGAAGATGTGATTTAAATTTTAAAGAGTATGGTTAAGATGGTTTGGCCATGTTGAGAGGATGAATGAAAGGCGACTATCGAAAGGTTTACATGGCAGACGTGAATGGAAACGCCGGGAGGGAACGCCCTCGAAAAACATGAATAGACCTTATTGGTGATGTTCTTCAGAAAGGACAGGTGCGCAGTACTCATAAACCGTATAGGTGATGTTCTTCAGACAGGACAGGTGCGCAGTACTCATAAACCGTATAGGTGATGTTCTTCAGACAGGACAGGTGCGCAGTACTCATAAACCTTATAGGTGATGTTTTCAGAAAGGCCAGGTACGCAGTATTCATAAACCTTATAGGTGATGTTCTTCAGAAAGGCCAGGTGCGCAGTACTCATAATAGGCGTTTGTGTATGACTATATGTATGAATGTGAGTGAAGCAAAAGAAGTATGTAAGGATCGTAGCAGGTGACGTTCTGAAGTTTCTGCCTACACCCATGGGGAAAAGGCGCGAGTTTATGTATGTATTTTTTTTTGGAACAATTATCTACCGAATCTTTGTTCGATTTGGTAAATCTATTATTGTATGCAAAAGTGTTTACCGATTTTTTCAAGTATTGTAAACGAGATTAGGGTTCGAACTTAAAATTTTGTCATCATCATAATCATCAGCCTATTAATGTTCCCACTACTGCTGAGACACAGGCCTCCTCTCTGTGAGAGGGGATGGGCCGTAATCCACCACGCGGGCCCAGTGCGGGATGTCACAAGTCTTCGAATTTTTGGTTCTAGGACATGCCGGTTTCCTCACGATGTTTTCCTTCATCGTTTTGAGAGCAGTGGTGATTTAAAATTTTTGTATTTGACTTTATCTAATTCTTTTACGCGAAAACTTAGGTAATTGATGTTTTCATGAGACAGGTTATCAAAGTTATTAGGTTATTTATATACCTGCTTCTTGACTCCGTAGTGTGTCAGTACGTCAATCAGCGCAACGAAGTATATCTCCTTTTTGGGGGCACCTGAAATGGAAATAAACACATAATAACTACTTGACCTCAAAAAACATATTGGATTCACTGATACGCTCGGATTTGGTACGGGCAGACCACGGATATGGTACGCTATCGTATCATATCCGACCGTGTGTAGAGTAGTCCGCCAGATATTCGGTCCGCTTGTTTGCACATCGGATATGGTCTGCTCCGTACCAAATCCGGACGTGTGTACGGTTGTCGGTTGGTTGTGCCGTACCAACTACAACCAGCGATATGGGTTATTTGTCTTCTGATATGCCAATATTTTTACATTCAACTAATAGTCATAAATAAAAATGGAAAATAATATTTTAAAAAAGACAACACTAGGATTTGGTAGGCGAAGTTGGTCCGCCGAATCAAATACGGTCGTGTGTAAGCGAGAACGGATTTGTGGGTGGAGTTAGTCCGCCCCTACCATATCTGATCGTGTGTTACGGCTATAAGACTACCTGAAAACTCGAATGCTAGAATGCGAAGTAAATAAGATCGTTCGATAGTTCAGCCAGTCAATTAAGGTGACACTAGTTGAAAATTCTTCCATACAACGTAGTCTGGCGATTATTCCACTGTTTGACGGTGTACATTCAAAATGAAATATGATATCAATTTGTCTCATCATTATCTAGCCCTGTATGGAAACAGAAAAGTAAAAAAATACAATATTTGAAAGCTATGAGCGTCGAAAGTGGCATATTTCAACATTAATATTAACGCATTTTTGGGCGGAAATAAATACCATAACAAGAAGGAAAATTGCAAAACGGCCTCCATACAGGGATAGATTAGTAATTCAACAATGCAAATAATTTAATTTGGTAATATACATTTAGTAGTTTTTTCATGATATCTAGACTCCCAAAGGTCTGTACATAAAATTTCGCGCGCTCGTTTTCTTCCTAAATCATCATTCATTTCGCTACAAATTTGCAAAAGTGCTAATTCGTACGAGAACTAGCTTCTTACTGCTCATCACAGCATCTATCTCCTTCGCACGTGTTGTCGGATAAGACAGCATGCATTTTAACCCCGCGCACAAAATAGTTCGTGCCGTCGACTAGGGGAACCTTATGAAACTTATTGTTGCACGACAAGGCAATAAGGGATATTTTCGTGTAGCTAACACTCACTCTCCTGGCTGGGTATGGCGTATATGTCGAGCTCGGGGATGATGCCCTCGTACCGCAGCGACGACTGGCGAGCGAAGCCGCGCGGACTGTCCGGCGGAGTGTTGTAGCCCCATCTGTGAAAGCATTGGAATATTAGGGCTTGCACTAAGACCTTTCAAATGCACGAAGCATATTGAAAACTATTGTTTAACCTTAAAACTAAAATCACAAATTTCCCGGTACACTGTGTTCACAAAAGGTCATTACACCCATTTTTGAAAAGTGTCTCAATTGATTTCTATAGTGCTATAATATTCACAGCGGATCTTTGTGAAGTTGGCTCTGTCAACTATTGCGCAAGAAACAGTTTAACTGCATAGAGTAAGCGAGATAGAATGATCCGACAAACGTAAGCGAGTGAAAGAGACAGTTATATAATGCTATCTTCACTTTCAATATTGACACAAAATTAGCTATTGCGCATACTCTTGCAGCCAATTCAGACACAAAGATCCGTTGTGAATCTATATTATTAATAATATAAAGCTGAAGAGTTTGTTTATTTGAACGCGCTAATCTCAGGAACAGAAAAAAAGAAAAGGTTGGAATTGAAAAAATATTTATTGTGTTGGATAGTCCATTTATCGAGGAAGGTTATAGGCTATATAACATCAAGCTACGACCAATAGGAGCGGAGCATACATGAAAAATGTTGCAAAAACGGGCAAAAATATTTATTTTTGAGAGCTTCTAGTAATTTGAGAAAAAAATTGTAAATATATTCAATAATATATTTACAGATTTTTTCACATATAGAGTAAAATAAACTATTGGCAAAAAAGGTTAATAAATTACTATCGACGCGACACATAATAACTCAAGTCAAGCATTGCAATTAGTTGTTGTCTTATTTTAACCAATCATATCTGCTAACGGGCATTTATCACATTTATTTAGCGATAATTTTCTTTCGAGAAACTGAGTCTAAGGCCGGGTTTCTCACCGATAAATTATCGCAGTATTAATGTGACAAATTGTCAAGCACGCGTTATCTGCTGTGTTGGTTGAATGAATTTTCAACAGCCCATCACAGCAGATAACCGGCGAATGTTTGTTGATTACGTTAACAGCCCGATAATCGAGTGTTGAGAAACCGGGGGTAAGGCCGAGTTTGCCACCATGATCGAAAATTATAGATCAAAGGTTACCGTATAAAACCTATATTTAGCTAGAGGAGAATATGTAATCAAAATGAGTTTGTACCGGTCTCCATGATGCCTGTTATCGGTATCGCTGTCGGTATCAGTGTCTCCGTTGTCGCTGTCGTTCTCCGCGTCTCGCTGTCTCGCCGCCTCGGCCTCCGCCTCCCCGCGCCCGCACTCGTGCATGCCCAGTAGTAAAGAGTAGTCCATGAGGTGGAGTTTTGTTAGGAACTGTGAATAAGAAGCTATTTCATTAGATTTCTTTAGCCTCATATAGAATACCATGACCATTTGAAAGAAAATAATCAAGAATGGTTCACAAGATACCTCTATAATCAAGAATGGTTCACAAGATACCTATCTCTGGCGATGCTGACAATACGATGTATTTATCATGATTTTCTACAAAGGATTATGTCCACTTGGATTCATCAAGTATAACGCTATATTAGGAAAGACCAGTAATCGTACCACCGTCATCAGTTTCCTTTCCGGACCCAGAAAAGGTGAAATTAATCCTATAGAGTTGCTATAAAGTTCCATTTTATTTTTCAAGTGTGTAAAAAGTCGAGATTTTAACACAAGCGATGTAGCCAATTTCAACGTGAGCCGAAGACGAACGTCTAAAGCTACAGGCCAGTGTGTGCCTTTTTATGCGAGACACGAACGATTCTTTTTTCACTACCTGATGAGCTTATTTAATTAAATGCAAATAAGTTCCAACAACAATTTATTAGAAACGTTCAGACTAAAAACCACACACAATCAACGCGCGCTTTTTCGAGAGGTAACAGGTTCAGTATCAAAACTCCATACAAAAGTCATTTCGTAACTGTTATTATATCATTTTGTTTTTTTTTTTAATTTTCAATCTTGTGTCTAAATGTTCATATTTCGAAACGAATTTCTTAGGCAATGCGTTACGTGTTACATAATAAACAAAATAGTGGAAAAAGATGCATTATGGTATTTTTGGACAACGTCTTTGTCAAGCAGTAGGCATATCTAAGCTGTAAATATAATGATAACTGTATGACTTACCTCAACATCAGCAGTAAGCGTCTCCAACAATTTCTCTTTGGCGGCATCACCGATATCAATGCGTACTCCTTGCTTGATGAAATCGTTGTCTTTCAGCGTGGGCAGGTCTTTCTCCAGCTCCTTCTCTGAAGCCTCACGGTCCACTGTCGAGCCTTTTAAGTCGTATTTCCTAGAATAATAGAGATCGAGTTAATTATTGTTACTTTGGATTCAGATTTACGTGGTGTATTGCTATTGCCAGACTAGCCTGCTAGATTGATAAAAAATATGATTTAGGAACAAAGTGTGCCATCAATCATGGCACACTTTGTTGCCAAAAACGTTAGCAAATTTAATTTGCTTTCTTTCTTTCTGTGTGAGGTTGTGGCCACATCTGGTATCAGAGTTAATTAAGACGCCTTTGGGAACCTGGGACTTGGCGTACGGCCAAGGAGTGGCATTCCCTGCCTGAGTCTGTGTTGCCCGACAGCTACAATCTAGGGGTCTTTAGTAAAGAGTGACTAGGTTTTTCTAGGCAAACATGCTTCACCGTCGACTACTTCGGTGAGATAGTGGTCAAGCGCGAACCTAAAGATAACAAAAAAATAAGTTTCAAGTATTATTCCGATTTCGTGTTTTCCTTCCCCGTTGCCGGTGATGCTCAAGATAAACATAGAAAATAGTTAGTTATTTGCTTTAGTAACCTGTTTTCCCCCAAATATTCATTAACATACAATCAATTGGTTAAGTCGTTGTTAAGCTAGCATACGCTTGTAACATTAGAACTTTCA
Source organism: Orthosia cruda (assembly GCA_964057195.1). NCBI lineage: Eukaryota > Metazoa > Arthropoda > Insecta > Lepidoptera > Noctuidae > Orthosia > Orthosia cruda. The sequence goes on along the minus strand of OZ059828.1, from coordinate 43,272,804 downwards.
GGTTTAAACAAAAGTAGAAATGATGATTCCTCTTTATAGCTGAATGCTAGTACACTAACAGTTTAGTTGCTACAGTTACCAATCATAGTGGAAAAAATACACTAATAGCTATTTATGCAACTGTTACGTTATGGACGGTCTTTTAATACGAGTGCCATTTTTCGGTACAAGCGTAGCGCGTACCGAAATAGGTGGGCACGAGTTATTAAAAGACCAATAACGTACAGTTGCATACAAGATTTTATCTACGAAGGAAGGAATAAAACACAGATATAGACAAATAAGTATTTCAGGAATTGTGTTTAAGTATTTTATTTCTCATATACATGTCTTGATTTTTCTTGTAGCCGCAACTGCTTATTTGTTATATCTGGTGGTGTATTTTCAATATCACTTGATGTTGAAGATATTTTTAATAACATTTGGAATCAAATTTCACTCAGAAATTTTTGCCCGCGTCCACTTTTTATTTTATTTTTTTATTTAGTCTTTATTAGGTATAAGGCAAAGATCTTGTAGCCGCAACAGCCAAATAGTATAAAGATACTTTTGTTCTAAACTTGTTCCATTTTTAAAAACATCATTTACATTGTCTCGATTTCGAAGTAATATTATAGGGACCTGGCTGTATGTTCAGAATGTCTTTGCTTGTGTTTTAGAATTTATGACGATTCGCATAATGCAACCCGATGTCGTTATGGGTATCATAATGAAACCGCTGTCAATTTTATAATTCGAATATAACGAAACCGAAGTAGATAAATATTCTTTTTATGATTCTATGACGTCCTCAAGACGTGACGGGTAGTTAGAAGCCTGAAATGTGACACCAGTCATCATCATCATCAGCCAATTAATGTTCTCACTGCTGGGACACAGGCCTTCTCTCTGTGAGAGAGGGAACGGGCCTTAATCCACCACGCGGGCCCAGTGCGGGTTGGTGGATGTCACATGTGTTCGAATTTTTGGTTTTGGGACATGCCGGTTTCCTCACGTTGTTTTCCTTCACCGTTTTTAGAGCTGTGGTGATGAAATAATTTACACAAAGTAAAGCGCCTGCCTGGGTTCAAACTCACGACTTACGACACTAAGTCGGGGCCGTTACCACTGGGCTACCACTGCTATTTACAGGCACCAGACTTGCAAAGGGATAATGTGTTGCCCAGTTACTGGGTTGTGGAGGTCAGATAAGTGTCGATCCATCACAGTATAAATGTGGACGAACAGTACGGCAACTACTTACAAATGCTCGAAACGGCACACTCACACAAACATGTGCATCGACGAGACCGTTTCGAGCATTCGGGCGTTTGTGGGTAGTTTCCGTACATACTTATACTGTGGTTCCATGTAGTAACTGAATCCGTTTAGAATAGAATCCGACCCCAATATAGTAGAAAAGTAGGTAGATTGATTTGATTCTATGACGTCAGGGACATTGAAAGAATGTACCGATAAAAATTTCACTCATGCGAGTACAAGAGCACTAACCATAATGATTGATGTATGATTAAGTATCAACTTGATATTAATACTACGATAAGAATGTCCTATAGCTCGTGGCTAAAATTATAACAGCCGCACGGGTCGATCTTAAAGGTTAAGCAACGCTTGACGAGGTCAGCCCGTGGATGGGTGACCATTTCAACATATCGAGTTTTCTCCTTACTTCGGAAAGCACGTTAAACCGTTGGTCCCGGCTGTCATTTGATGATCGTTGACAGTCGTTACGAATAGTCAGAAGCCTGAGATCTGACACCAGTCTTGCCAAGGGGTATTGTGCAGTGGCGGTAGCTTCATAGAAGCCCAAAAGCCTGGCTTGCCTTACTAAAATGCTCGATAGAGAATCAATATCAAACCTGAACTATTTAAAAGTTCGCGCGCTTAATTCTTATCAAAATAACACAAAGTATCTACCTATGCCACACTACTTCACATAGCGATTGGTCGCGCGCAGAGTTTCGCATTTGCAGTTGTAGCATCTACATATAGCTATCTCGCTTACACGCACCGGCTTTTACCGGGCTTTCAAATACTATATCTGTCTCTTTCGCACTTATAGCGATGTGTCGTATAACGAGTTAGAAACTTGTGCGTCTTTGTAGACGTTCAGTTTGAAGATTTAAGCAGGGCTTTGCATGTGAAGTTGTACGCGTATCCGTGACCTTGTCACCTTGCCAACTCTGCAGTGTTGCCGTTTTAGCGACGTTGTGAGATCTTGGAGATTTTTAACGAGTTTGGTGACTTTTTTAAGATTTAGCAAAAATAAAAACCAGCGACTTTTGAAAATAACGAATATAAATATTCAAGCAATATCTTAAAAATAAAAAATTTGCGACATCTAGCTAGATTTTTCATATAACTGGCGACTTATTTTTGCCAAATGACAACACTGCAATGACCCGAGTGCAACTCACTTCAGTTCATATCTCTTAGTACACGGTTACCAACTTAGGGATTTTGTCCCTAAATTTAGGGACTAGAAGTGTTAAAAGGGAAATTTTTGGGGACTGGAATATTTTGGGGATTTTTTTAGGGATTTCGAACAAAACTTACCAAATCGAAAACAAAGCGTGTGTTTTCTGTTTTGTGCGTAGAAAGGAACGCACGATATGTAATTCATATCCCCTAAAAAGGTACATAGTATCATGATGGTACGATTTTCCTTATAAATCGGGATTATGGATCGTGAGTAAAACTTAATCATACTGTGGACACGATCAAGAACTTCATCATACATATGTATGACTTCAAAAATGAGACGTCAAATGAAAGGAGCAACAGGATGATGATGTGGTTCTAGAAATAATTAACAAGTTTGCATAGTTGTATTTTTCATTTTTTTTTATCAACTTAATATGTAACGTTATATTTACCTACGAAATAATTTAGGTACTAAATAAGTATGTAGGTATAACACATATAAAATTCTATTTAGGGATTTTTAGGGAAATTCGGAAAAATTGGGGAATATTTTTGTTTATAACACAACAACACAGGTAACACTGTCTTAGTAGTCTGTGCCATTGTCATTGTCAGTTTCATTTGCTTGAGTGGGAAAAGTTAGAGTTTTTTGTGTTTTCTTAGATTTTCTCGGTGATACAATTGTTTTGGTGACTTACCTACAACAATGGAGGTAATTGTACCTTGTGAGGATTTAAAATGCGTTCAAGTTTTGATTGGCGAAGATAAGGTAAAATCTTTAAACTTTGCTCAGAAAAAACAGTTAATTTCTTCATTAAAACCGACGCCTAATCTGTCTATTTCTCAGACTAGTAAATCGCATAAACGAAAATTTAATAGATCAGTGTATAAAACTAGTTGGATTGTTGGCTGTTCGCACACTAATAAGTTGTATTGCTGGTGCTGCATATTTTTTTCGAATGAAGATTCCGTTTGGAATACATCTGGTTATAATGATTTAAATAACATATCTGGCGCCATTAAAAGGCACGCAAATTCCCATAAACACCTGTGTGCAATGGTTTCTTTCGGAAATTTTGGTAAACAACGAATTGAGACATCTATATCACGCCAGATATCTGAGGAAGTTTCAAAATATAACACGCGCGTTGATAACAACCGTAGTGTATTTCAAAGATTAGTCGATATTGTTTGTCATTTAGCACAACAAGAACTTCCTTTAAGAGGTCATGATGAGTCCAAAACTTCATTAAATAAAGGCAATTTTTTAGAACTGGTCTCGTTAATTTCAAAATACGATGTCGTTTTAGAAAAGCATATGCAGCATCAGGAAACTGACAAACCGGGGCCGAGTTATTTATCTAACAAAATTCAAAACGATATTATTCATTCCGTAGCCGATGTGATGCAAACTTGCATCGATTACGAAGTTAGGCATACAAAATTTGTTTCAATTATTATTGACGAAACCCCCGATGTTAGTCATAGAGAACAACTGTGCTTGATTCTGAGATATTATTATAAAAATGAAATTCATGACCGTTTTTTGGGCTTTCTTAATGTTTCGGAAAGTCGCACAGCAGACTCACTCTCTAATATTATTTTAGAATTATTGAATAGACATGATTGCATCGCTAAATTAGTAGCGCAAAGCTATGACGGTGCTAGTGTAATGTCTGGTGTAAGAAATGGAGTGCAACAAAAAGTTAAAGATGTTTGTCCACAAGCAATTTACATTTGGTGTAATGCACATATTTTGGCCTTAGTGTTGTCTAAATCATGCAATAGAATTCAGGAGGTTAGTTTATTTTTTTCAGCCCTTCAGGCTTTGTGTAATTTTTTTAGTAATAGTACAAAACGAGCTGCTTTTTACGATACTCATTGCAGCAAAAAATTGCCTAATGCTCCCGCAACTCGTTGGACATACATGTCGCGAGTTGTAAACACGGTTTTTGAACAAAAAATTAAACTTATTGAGTTGTTTTCTGATCTGTGCGACAATCCACAGAACTGGGACGGGGATACGATTTTAGCTGCGGAGAATTTTGAAAACACTTTGCGATCTTTTAATTTCAATTTTTTTCTTTTTATTTTTCATCGGATATTTGAAAAAACTGACTGCTTGTACAATATTCTACAAAAATCACAAGTTGATGTCGGTTATTGTATTAATAAAATAAAGGATTTTCAGGCATGGTTACGTGCTGAATTTCAATCCGAATTTGATCAAATTTATGAGAATACTTTGCAAAATAACTCGGCTCCTCGTTTGAGACGCAACGTACGCTGTGCAAAAACGGAATACAGACGACTTTTTGTAGAAGTAATTGATAACATTAATACCGAAATTACTGACCGATATTCTGAAATTTATAAATTAAAGTTTTTCCAACTGCTCAACAACAAAAAATTTGACAATTATCACTCACATTTTCCTACAGAGGAATTAGATTCATTATTTGACATTTATGCAAACTATTTCGACAAACAAACATTAAAAAGCCAATTGATTTGCTTGTATTCTAGTCCTGATCTGAAAGATCGTAATGTTTTCGAATTAATTGATTTCATTCATGAGAATAACCTCGAAGATGCCTTTCCCGAGCTGTTAAAGTTAGCGTATCTTGTTGTAACTATTCCGGCTACCAGTTCTTCCGCGGAACGTGCTTTTTCGTCTCTTAAACGTATCCATACCTATCTGAGAAATACACAAGGTCAAGAGCGTCTTTCCGAATTATCAATGATAGCTATTGAAAAACAGTTGTTGGTAGAATTAAAACGATCACCAACATTTTACTCTGATGTAATTAAATCATTTCTTAAGAAAGATAGACGATTCCAATTAGAATATAAATAATTTATTTAAATTCCTTTTTACATTCTATCTAGCTATTTTTTAACTTTCGGTTTTGTTTTTTTTTTCGTCTGTAACCTGTTAGTCCTGTTACGAAGCAAGCAACTACTTACCATTACTTTGTTCCCTCAAGCAATGAAGCAAACCAAACGGCTTTTTTAAAAGCCACCGGAGGTATGCAATTGCTGATATGTTTATTATATTCAATCTAGCACTAGCATGCCTTCAGTGTGCTTTGGTTACCTCATTCACCGCACGATGGCGTAGAGCTAAATTGTATAAATAATGGGTGGCTTGCTGCAAATTTGTCATTCAACATTTCGTCACTCAACCATCAGCAGCAAGCCACTCCTGGGAATAAATTAAGAAACAAGAAGCCCGAAGTTTTACTCATCAATCAACAATTCAACATACATACAGTCCACCCTGACCCAGTAGTTTATGAGAAAATTGCGATGATACATATGTAGGTACCTACATACACAGACGAAAAGTTTTTTTTTTTTTTTTTTTTTTTTTTTTTTTTTTTTTTTAAATCTTTTTAAATTTTAGTGGGCTTGCCTTATTTTGAAACCCTAGGCACGCCACTGGTATTGTGTTGCCCAATAACTGGGTTGTGGAAGTCAGATAGGCAGTCACTCCATGTAAAACTTTTACTCAGCTGAATCCGGTAAGACTGGAAGCCGAACCCAACAATAATAGGAAAAAGGCTAGGCAAATGATGATAAGAATGTTCTATCTACAAGGAAACTTAGTGGGAAATCGCTAATAGCCGAAACTAGTTAAATTAAATGTCACCACCGAAATGTAGCCAAGAGAACATCTTTGTCCAGGAAAGTGCCGAAATAATCTGACCAGGGAAGGAAGAAGAAGACTGCCATTTACTTTCAGTCAGCCCCAGACCCCTGCTCCCTATAATATCCCAAAATAAATTTGTGGATATTATAGGGGTGAGCTAGGTGAGACCAGGGTTACCGGCATAGCCCGAAGAATTGCCAAACTTAAGTGGCAATGGGCAGAGCACATTTCTCGCATAACGGAGGGCCGATGGGGCTGAAAAGCTCTGGAGTGGCGACCGCGAACCGGAAGACGCTGCGTTGGAAGGCCCATCAGGTGGACCGATGGCCTGGTGAAGGTTGCGGGGATCCGATGGATGCGGGACGCACGGGACCGGGAATTGCGGCGATGCTTGGGGGAGGCCTATGTCCAGCAGCTAACGTCGTATTTTGTTTTTTTAAATTAACTTCTTTATTATAACTTTTTAGTATTTTTTTTTAATTAGGTACCTTTAAAAATATAAGTTTTATATATTTTTGAAATCACCTTTTAAAATCCTTTATTTTGATACCCCACACGATGGGTTTAGAAGATAAAACAAATTGGGACCCAATAATATGGCGCCCAATATCCGCCATTTTTCTATTTTCCAATTTTAATGTAGCCAGTGACACTCGAAAGCTTAAGACGAATCGATTGAGGTAACAATCATCAAAATCGGCCAACGCGTTTGGTCTTTGGAATGCCACATAGGAACAAACATACTTAGACTGAAACATATTACCCTCCTTCGGCAGAAGGGTAAAAAGACCTGACGTCACAAATCCTACACCGCGTCGTCGGTCGGGAATCCTCCCTTTTTAATGCAGGAAGCAGTACTTTACACGCAGTTCCGCTTACCTCCGTAGGAGTAATGAGATTTTCAGGGTATCAATAGTGTTACCATGCTTGACCTACAGTAGCTAGTACAGGTCTAACGTTCGACTGAGACGGTGCCTGAAGTAGCTGCGCAGTGGGGTATTGACGGCCGTCAAACGAGTGGCATTTTTGATGTGAAACATCTATAGGCGCACGTGAGACCGATTTCTGGCGTGGCGACGCGTCGCCACGCGCAATCGACTGTGCGTTTCTCTCTCACTCGATCCGGCGTTAAGCCATCTCTTTCGCTCCACTGAGCTCGGATACCTATAATGTATACTCTGTTTATTACAGTACTCATAACCTGTGTTTTTCTGGTAAATAAATCATTTTTCTGTTCTGATAATAAAATGTCTGACCGTGATAATTTAGAGAGTGGAAGTGATCAGCCTCCTGCAAAGAAAGCAAAATCACACTATGACACATTATCAAGTCATCAGTAAGTTAATTATATTTTTATAATTAAAGTATGCATTTATCTGTGCATTTAGCACGCGTATATTTGGTGTGTATTGAGCGCCAGTAAATGTAAAATCTACTCTCTAGGTAGATTAAAATTCACATAAATTTCATTGCATATCATGTTTTTAAATTAATTATTAATTTTAATTTCATTCTTATTGAAAAAAAAATCGTTATATTTTTTATTTTATTTTATTGACATTTTTAGTTCCTACCACAATCTGTTCTTTTCTGCATACTACTTTTACGAAATAACGTCGATGTTTCACATCTACCAGGCGTCCCGTGACGGCTCCATTTTTTTTTTTAGCAACCATAAACAATACAATATTCTATTCTCATTAGCAATACAATACCTGTGAATGTTGAGGTGGTTGGAGAACACATTCCTGGTGGCCACGAGGTAGTGCTCGATGCCGTCTACTGTCAGCCGGTACATGCCCAGGTACTGAGGCAGCAGAGTCTTGCCGTGACGCTCTACTATGTACTGGAAACATACAAAAAGCTGTTACATTTTGATTAAGCATAAAAGCAGATTCAGGCAATCAGTTTTCCTTGTCATGGATTTTTTGGATTAAACTAATAATACTCCTTGCGAAGCCCAAAGAGACACGAGTATTTCTTATAGCCTGAATACACAGTTTTTAACATCGTTGTTTTTTCTAACTAAATCTATAAATGTTAAGCTTGGTCACACATTTTCGGCAGCCGAACTGCGCAAGTGAATTCGGTAAGTCGAATTGATCACTATCAAATCAACCAATCACACAGAGGGCAATCCATCTCGCATGTGATTGCTCGATTTGATAGCGGTCAAACTCTTGGCCTTGCCGTATTCACTTACGCAATAAGGCTGCAGGTTTTCGTCCCTGACGGAACACTTACATACGATTTGTATGAACGATCCGGATCTCTCTGATACGGAGATGTGTGATGTACGTACAAATCATATGTAACCAATCCCTGCCGTGTTCCGTCAGGGACGTGAACCCGTAAATGTGTGGATAGCGCTTTATAGTTAACTAGCTGACCCCCGGGGCTTCGATCCCGTCAACTGACTACCTACCTACCCACTCTAACTGCCCTGCCTACCCTACCTAGTTACCCTACCTACTATTTTGTATCTATCATCAATAGTTTCCTCAGCGCACGCCAAAGAGTGAATTTTATAGGCAACATTTTGCTACCTTGGGATTAAGGACGCTATTACATTTTTCTACAAATAACAGTGCTTTTCAGGTACAATTTTAATGTATATGCAATCACAGATGTGAAGATATCATGCTCTTAATTTAAAGATAATATATTCAGCTCCAGATTGGCATCATAAAAATTGCATGACATCATACAAAATCTTCGCACAAATACGTTTTGCCCATCACGATAATCGCAAAATTATTAAAAAAAGTAGGGTCGGAATAGGTCCCAGTTTAGTTAATTTTTCAGCATTTTTTATCTTCAAAATTATAAAAAAATTGCGGTATATATAGTCCTTTACAGGTTCAGATAATTATTTTTTACCCAAATTAATATATATTTTAATTATTAGCTAAAATAAAAACACTTGCCGACTTCTTCATACATTTTGCACTCGAAGCTTATCATTCCGCGCTCAGAAGCGCTCGTGGAAGGACGAGCGTATCGCTTTTTTGCAAAAAATAAATACGATAAAAGTAATAGAAAAGATTGTAGTGTGCATGCGTGAGTCGTATGTCGTGATCGAAAGGAGTTGATATTTTACCGGACCGAAATAAAAGTATGTTTGAGTTTCGTTTTATTATTTGATTTTTGATTCAGAAATTATGTTGGGTATGATCGGGATTTGGATAGGTATTGTTAAGCAGTTGTTGACAAGGTTGAGAAATGGATGGGTGGGTTTAAGCAGCTCTTAGTAAGGTTAGGATTTGGATGGGTAAGGTTAGGATTTGGATGGGTAAGGTTAGGATTTGGATGGGTAAGGTTAGGATTTGGATGGGTAAGGTTAAGCTGGCGGCGGTGAAGGTTAGAAGTGGATGGGTGGGAGGAGATTTATGATTTGAACCGGTTTGTATGTATGTATGTATGACGAATACGGGGTCAAACCAAAATACAAGATGGCGGCGACGAAAATTTGGCATCTTTTCGTCACAGGTGTCATTGTCATGTTTTTTGGGGTCGCTTATATCGAATATGGGGTCAAAACTAAAATACAAGGTGGCGCCGAAGAAAATTTGACCCTTTTTCGATATGGGTGTCATTTTCATGGTTTTTGGCGTCGCTTATATCTAATATGGGGTCAAAACTAAAATACAAGATGGCACCGACGAAAATTTGACATCTTTTCGTCATGGGTGACATTTTCATGGTTTTTGGGTAGTATGTCATTAGCTGATGCTCCAAAAATTTTTGATGGTAATATTTTATATAATATGTAATGCAAAATGTTCAAGTCATTTTTAGGGTTTCCCCTATTACTAAGACTCCGCGGTCCGTCTGTCTGTCTGTCTGTCACCAGGCATCTCATGAACCGTGATAGCTAGGCAGTTGAAATTTTCACAGATGATTTATTTCGTTGCCGCTATAACAACAAATACTAAAACTGAATAAAATAAATATTGGGGCTTCCATACAAAAAACGTGTTTTTATTGCCGTTTTTTGCAATAATGGTACGGAACCCGTTGTGCGCGAGTCCGACTCGCACTTGGCCGGTTTTTTAATCCTTGTGACCGGAAATTATTTCGTTTTAGGTATCTACTTATTTTACGTTGCGTTTTTTTAAAAATACCTACTTACTACAACAAAGTGAAAGCTAATTCTCTTTTCGAAAGTCGGTATCGGTATATATTGTTTTTCGTTTTTCGACACGGAAAAGTTATTATTTATTCATTTATTTATTTATTTATTTATTTATGTACACACAAAACACTTAACAAACTAATATTAACTTAACTTATTATTTTCTCTTTTTAGTTTTTGTTGGTACCCCATATTGAGTAGGTATACTAAATAAATCTGTTAACCCCCTAAAACGTACAAGCGTGATTTTATAGTATGGTATGGTGAAAACAAAACATAACTATACGATCACACTAATCGCAGGTCATTTGCTATTTGTTGTTGAAGAGTTCCATTGTCTATCTCCGAAGATCTTTATCATATCCTAATATATTATACAATAAAACCTTCCCTGAAAACACATACATTAATCGACGTAAACCCGATAGTATCGGATAAGTAGTTTTAAAGAAAATCGCAGAAACATACGGGTCGAATAGATAGAGCACCTCCTTTTTTTGAAGTCGGTTGAAAATAATAACCTACTTTTTACGACGACGGTTTGTAACAGTTACCAAATGCATTTTCAAAGTGCCAACTAACATTCCTGAATCAACTTCAATAAAATTATAAAATAATAACAAGGACCAATATTATTTGAGTGATGTATAAAATCGAGCGCTCAGTAGTTTCAATGAGTGCGTGCGCGTAATGTTGTTGTGTGCTACTAGATACCTAAATTTGAGTTCGTCGAAAATGTAACAGCGTCCTTAAATTAAAAATTAGAGATCCTTATGAAAATTGGAATAATGTATTATTCCAATTTTCATAAAATCTCTAATTTTTTTGAAAATATATTATAGCCTATGACACTCAGGAATAATGCAGCTTCCTACTAGTGAATGAATTTTCAAAATCGGTTCGGTAGATACAGAGATTATCCCTTACAACGTCACATACTCACAAATTTTACCTCTTTTTAATATTAGTAATAGATAAACGGAGTGGAAATCATCCCTATCCGAAAACCACGCCGGCCATATTAATTATCCCATCAAAATAATCAAGAATAATTTAACTGACTCGTTCTCATAGCAATCGGCAAACTATTTCCACCCATAGCAAAAACCGAAAATAAAAACGACCCATATTGTTCTGAAACTAAGCCAACCTGTCTTAGAAACCAAGATAACCTGCCTTACATTTAGAACAAACAATTAAAACAATTGTTCTAAATTACTCACACCAGTGACAATAACGCTATCTTTCTATATCGGAAGCAATGTATAAATTCACATAACGTACTTTCTACGATTAGATAAAGAACTATATTTTGTTTACAAGCCGATTGATAACTTGTCAATGATGTTGGTGTTGCTATCTCTCAAAATTTGAATAATGATAAATTGGAGTGCATAGATGTTGCCTTGCTGCATTTCGTCTTATCAGCTTGGCGATGATAAACATCCAGTGCTAAATATTTGCACGATCGATACGAAAATAGGTAAAAAAGTAATTTAGCCTTTATTATCAACACGCTTCGGAGCTGAAAAGCCGCAAAACTGGGGCTCGCGGCAAACCGAGGACAAGATGGCAGCACACCTCTGGTGGCTTCGTCGGGAATTGGCGAGATAAAGCACAATATGAGAAAGCCAGGAGCGGGATCAATTTGAAAAAGAGTTACCGCGGCCCTGGCTTAAGCAACTGAAGCAACACGGGTGGATTTTAGTGAGTAAAAGTCTGACACACCCTCCCGCTAAACCCTGACTGGGCGAAGTCATTAGAAGATTTCTCATCACAAAAAAACCGGCCAAGTGCGAGTCGGACTCGCACACGAAAGGTTCCGTACCACTATCGCAAAAAACGGCAAAAAAATCATGTTTGTTGTATGGTAGCCCCACTTAAATATTTATTTTATTTGTTGTTATAGCGGCAACAGCAATACATCATCTGTGAAAATTTCAACTATCTTGCTATCACGGTTCATGAGATACAGCCTGGTGACAGACAGACAGACGGACAGTGGAGTCTTTAGTAATAGGGTCCCGTTTTTACCCTTTGGGTACGGAACCCTAAAAATGGTAAAAAGAGTAATTTTGCCCTTATTATTACCACGCTTCGGAGCTGTGTGGGCCTGTATACCGCAAGTCTGGACCCCGCGGCAGAACGGGAACGCGGCAAAACGAGGACAAGATGGCGGGGGACACCTTGGGTGGCTTCGTCGAGAATGGGCGAGATGAAGCACAATATGATGAAGGCAAGGAGTAGGACAATTAAAGCTAATAAAAAAACACTATGCTCTGGATTCAGGAAAATGATAACTAGATAGAACGAAACTGATTTTTCTTTTGACGTCATCCTAAATTCGCCCTTGGGTCTAATGTAACAAAATGTTTATTCTTGCATGTGGTTCTAAATCTACATACCTACATACGTGAAAACCGCACCGCACGTAGTCCGTTGGATCATTGTTTGTTACCAAAATGACTCAGTTTATTTGTCAGGTGACTTTTACGACTGAAATGCCTGAATAATCCGCATAATGAATGACACAATGCATAAAGTTGCGTCTACGTACGTACGTACTCACAATGGATATTTGTGTCTCTGAAGTTGGCTGCAAGACCCTGCGCCGCCGTTGCTATTTTTACCCGACTGCCGAAGGAGGGTAATGTGTTTATCAGTCTATGTATCTATGTATGTGTGTTCCTATGTGGCGTTCTAGAGACCAAACGCGTTGGCCTATTTTTGATGATTCTTACGTCAATCGATTCTTCTTAACCCTGCGAGTGGCACTGGCTACATTAAAATTGGAAAAGAAAAAATACGTATTTTGGGCGCCATTTTGTGTGGGATTTTTTTTTCCTTGCCTACCCATCGTGTGGGGTATCAAAATAAAGGATTTGAAGAGGTGATTTCAAAAATATATAACACTTTTATATGCTTCAATGTAATGTAAATAAAAAAGGTTAATTACAAAAATAAAAAAAAACCGACTGCTTAAAAAGCGAACTAAAAAGACGTAAACAAGAAGAAATTCATGCTGTGCAGTCGGAGGATACATCTGGTTTTGGTCAGCCAGCTCGCGAACATGTATCCTCCAACTTTTTAGTTTTTTTTTTTTAGAATTAGTTTTTTTTTATTTATATCTTTTTAGATATATTTTTGTGTCAAATTTGAAGTAGAAGTACGCGTTGTATAACTGCCACTTTCACTCGCTTACTTTTGTCGCATCGTCCTATCTCGCTTACTCTATGCAGTATACTCGATGACAAACTGTTTCTTGCGCAATGGTTCGCAGAGCCAACTTCAGAGACACAAAGATCCGCCGTGACTACTATAATTGGTCTCGGTTGCAAGTCACCCGGGTAATATAACAGACACCTACATATTTTGAAATTAGTAGAATTAAAAAACAAATTTACCGCTGGTCAAATCTCCACTCAGTGGGTTCCTGAAGATAGAAGGTGCTGTCGAGGCCGGCCCAGAAACAGGTGGCGAGATAATTTGGACCATGAGGGCTGGTTCGAGACCGCACGGGAAAATAATGTTTGGAAGGACTTCGGGGAGGCGTTTGCCCAGCCGTGGGACAGTAAGGCAAAAAAAAAGGATAGCTGAACGAGCAGCTAGTTCTACCAGTCTTTTTCGTCGCTACTGCCGCCTTTTACACTGCATTTTTACAATTTTGTGCTGAGTTAAATTATGTTCCCCGAAGGTGTAAATACAGGTGTATGACAACCCCCTTATTTTGTAAGTAACGGTATATTAGCCCTTTTAATATGGATACGTATCAATGCCATCGCGTAGACGGTACTCAACCAATCACATGCGAGATGAAAGACGCGATTTCCGTCTATGTGATTGGTCGATTTTGCATATTCTTTATTTATTCTCTTTATTCAATAAATAAGGCTGCAGGTTCGTACGGTACGGGCGTTTCAGGAAAACGTGGACTGGGTTTTCAAATCTCAGAATCCAATAGAGCGCATCCTTTTTCTAATCAAGGCCCCTACAAACCTGGGCTAAAAGAAATCACATTATTTCCACGTCCTCAAAAACTTGCAATAAATACTTATCAACATAATCAGCCTTTTGATGTCCCTACTGCTGGGACACAGATCTCCTCTCTGTGAGAGGGCCGTAATCCACCACGTGAGCCCATTGCAGTTTGAAGGATGCCACATATCTTCGATGTTTTGGTTCTGGAAGATGCCGGTTCCCTCACGATGTTTTCCGTCACCGTTTCGAGAGCAGTGGTGATGAAATAATTTACACAAAGTACAACATGTATTTTGTGTAAATGGACCACAAAATAAATAAATACTCACAGGATGGTATTGCTTGAGGAAAGAGTGCATCCTCTCGACCTCCTCGGAGGTCAGGGTCTTGAGGATGAACAAGCGGTCGTAGCTCTGGTAGAACTTCGCGCCCGACTTGCCGGACGAATCGTCGGGGATCGGCTGAGATCTGTCGACAAATGTCAGTGATTGTTTAACGGACTTTCCCAACAAGAATGGATGCCCAACCATACATTCGCCACATAACGTATTTTTTCAATAACCGTACCACGTTTATTGCCAACATCACCTCCACCCCAAACCTCCCCATTTGCTGAAATCCTAACCCCAGGTTTCAGGAAATAAAATTTCGGCGCGTCACACATTAAACGAAAATCAAATGATGCAATAGGGTAGTTGACAAAAAACATCTATTTAGTCCGTCAGTTAGATAACCTAAAAATATTGGACATGTGTTTTATTACTTTGTCACGTAAACAAAAAACCGGCCAAGTGCGAGTCGGACTCGCACACGAAGGGTTCCGTACCTTTATCGCAAAAACGGCAAAAAAATCACGTTTATTGTATAGGAGCCCCCCTTAAATATTTATTTTATACTGTTTTTAGTATTTGTTGTTATAGCGGCAATAAAAATACATCATCTGTCAAAATTTCAAATGTCTAGCTATCACGGTTCATTAGTTACAGCCTGGTGACAGACAGACAGACGGACCGCGGAGTCTTAGTAATAGGGTCCCGTTTTTACCCTTTGGGTACGGAACCCTAAAAAATACTATACAGTGCGTTGAAATATCGTGTGACGTCACGGTGTGCTACACTTTATACTGACAAAGTGATGTCATGAACTTTTTTGATGCGCTTTATCTTTGTCAATTTTTATTTATTTGATAATGCAAAAAATACGGGTCCAATATTATTTGATAATCTCATGGACGGACTAAATAGAATAATCATTTTTCTATATAAGAAACATCTTTAGTGAATGTTGATAATAATTAATTCAACAAAGCACAGCACCTAGCGCGCGTTTGACAATTTCTCACACTATTTTTCGTGAAACTGCGCCTAAGTAAATTTTTCGTAAAATCTTGTGGACACCATTATGATTGAGTGGTATTCATTTGACAGCTAGTTAATTGGTCAGACAGTCAGACTTAATCCAACCGTCCTGTCACTTATGACAGAAATAAGACACAATATAAAAATAACCGAATCTGAGCTAAAAACCCATATCAGAGACAACCATAAGCCGTACCATAGTTTTATAGATCACCCAGTTGTCTCAAAAGAACCGGAATCTAGTCCGATGCCCAGTCAAGCATCTCTTTCAATCAAACTAGAATTATAGAGTATGAAATATAAACTATTTTTAAAAGTAATACATGACTGAGTATCAGTCTAGAATACGGACCTGAATGTTTTATGATTATTGATGGTGATATGAATACCTATGTGATTGCAAAGTTTATATTTATTTTTTTGTTATGGCGACCACCACATGAATACAATACATGAAGTCTGCCGCCAGTTTATCAACTGAAACATCAACTCGGCTTCGACCATCTAACCTCAGCTATGGGTCTTTCTTATATGCCTCAAAATAAATTATTGTTTCATTTACCCCTAGTTTCTCGAAAAACAAAATCTACGCGGTATAAGTTAAACGCAAGTTATGTGATTGGCTGGCTTA
Source organism: Orthosia cruda (assembly GCA_964057195.1). Classification (NCBI taxonomy): domain Eukaryota; kingdom Metazoa; phylum Arthropoda; class Insecta; order Lepidoptera; family Noctuidae; genus Orthosia; species Orthosia cruda. Next base: position 43,256,626 of record OZ059828.1, on the reverse strand, counting down.
GTAGGCGTTTCGGCCGCTGAGTTTCGTCCGATCCGGTAGAAACAGGAAATTCATTATTATTAATATTTTTGAATGATGTTTCGGACGAATCCTTTTTTAGGCATAACGTCATGAACAGAAAATCAGTAGAGAGTTTAATAACATGATAAAAATATAGCTTCCTCTTTTGCTTTTTTTAGTTAGATGCTGAAAATTATAAGCATTTATATCCAAACTATCAGGAGGCCAGAATCATGAAGAAGTCTTAACGTTTGCGGGGCTGGAATCATTTCCGGTAAAGACTAACTTAAGTACCAGGAGATTATAATCATGAGGAGTCATGAGATATAAAAAGAGTACCGGGAGATTATAGATTCTCACCTCCTGGTACTCCGTTAGTCTCATCCGCTTATGATTCTAGGCCCGCAAATTCTTCTTCATGATTCTGGCCTCCTGGTAGTTTGAGTACAAAAGTTCAACATATAACTAAAAAAGCAAAATAGGCAGTTATATTTTTATTATGTTATTATGTTCTCAACAGGTTTTAATCGAATTTTAGATTTAGACGTTCTAAAATAAATAAACCTCCCAACACGTGTGTTGGGTTGGGACGTTTTTTTTTTAATCTACTGATCCGTAGGTGCCAAATGTGAAATAAAATTTTAAATAATAAATTATTGTACTTAAAGCACCTGCGAAAAATATCGATAGGTGCCGTATATGGAATACCTCAGGTGCTATTTTGTACGCTTTTTAATTGATATATAAGACTGATTATTGTGATTTATCATTTTTACTGTTGACTGTTGTACTTGTGGTAATAATTGCTTGTAATTAAGCTTAATCTTTTTCCAAAAATTGCCTCGCTTTTACTTAATTAAAAGGGTTACCTACCTATGGTTTTTTCATTCTGACTGTACAAAATTTCCTTAAAAAAAAGTATAGTGCGAATTGCCGAAACACCACTCAAAAATATTAAATAATGAAATTCCTGTTTCGACCGGATCGGACGAAACGCCTACTAAGCCAATTGGCTGTTGAAAACTAGCGCTGACAAACACAGTTTGACAAAATATTTGTCACATTATTTTGTGATCATTTTCGTTCTAGAAACTGGGCCTCAGCCTATTTATCTATCTATTATATCTATTGGTCTGACTGAACATAAATGATTGAATCATTAAGATGTGCCTTGTTGCTACCCGCGAAAAGCAAGCGGCAATATGGACGGAGTACTCTTTATAACAATTTGTTTGAGAATTAAAGGAAATTGATTGCAGTCCTTCCCGTTTAGAAGAAAAGTTTGATAAAGGACATAAATTCCAACCGTTATCACTTTTAATGGCGGTTCGAAATTATAGTACAAAACTTGGGCTGGTGACTGCTGGTGTTAAACTAAGAAGTTTTAAAGTGGATAAATCTAATCTAAACTTCTACACTAATATTACAAAGAGGTAAAACGGTTCAAAGATCTCTCTCTGGAAGTGCTGAACTGCTGATCCGATTGAGAAAATTATTTGACTGACAAAAACCTATACTATCGTAGAAAGAGGTCCGGAAAGAAAACCTGCCGCACTTAGTCCGTAGTGAGGACTACGGACCAGGAATGTTAAGAAGCCGGTAACTCTACTCTCTATGCACGAAGTCCGTAGACTCGGCCTTCGTTACGTGCGTTTCCTACTCCGTATCACATACGGACGCATGATTCGTTCGGGTCCCGAACTACTAATGGATTACAACACAAATTGACAGTTGTACCTGCTCCCGATGTGTTTTACTCGTCCGAAAAAATTGAATCGTTACGGAGTAGGGTTCACTCCGAAGTTGCGGAGTAATTTCAGACAGGCGTTGATGGAGTTAGGCATTGCACCCCCTGTAACCGAATCCGATATAAAAGTATCGGATCATTTCGGAAACGCGCGGAGTCTAAATGAGACACATTATGACAGGTGTAACTGCCTGGCCGACACACTAGCAGCGCGCGTCGCGTATATTGATCAGAACCTAAAATGCGTAACCGAAACTATCCCAAATTAACAGAATATCCGAAATAATTTCATATCAGTAACCGTATCCGAAACCGGTATAAACTTATTTCTATATCCTTATCCGTATCCAGATCCGAAATTTCATATCCATAACATCCCTGCTACGGACTAAGTGCGGAGAACCTGAGCATTCAGACAATCCATAACAGACTATCTATCTCTGGCACAGACGTACAAGGAGAGCCGACCACAGCTAAACAGAAAAGAGAGTAGGACAAAAAAAAAAACTATTTTGTCTATTGCTACTGAAGTGTCATACGTTATTTTCTATCCTATCCCGGAAAAAATAATTGTACCTACGAAAAAAGCCACGAGTTCGTAGCCATGGGGAAAACTATTAATTTATTATTGAATACACTCTAATTATCGCTAATATAATGTTACCATGTGAATAAGTAAGTTCAGTGTTGTAACCTACCTACTATCGGAATTTCCACTTATATGAATATAATTCCCCACTAATCGAAACTAAACAAAACACGGTACTGCATCATTATTTTAATGTATTCCTCATGCTTTTATTTTCGAAGGACAAGGTTCATACTTATATACTCAAATTACAACGTATAGTTTTATCTTTTCTTCTAACAAATCGAATTTTTTCCTGTTTACCGACTTTCCACCATATTTTCAGCATTTTTGGAGACACGCCATAATATTTTTTATGAAGAGGCCGGATAAAAAGCCCGACACTTCGAAGAAATTGGTAAAGTTTGACGAGCAAGTTTGCTGTTTGGGAGAAAAATGTGGAAATCATTGGTTGAATGTCTATGGATTTCGAGCTTAATAAGTTAACCCCCAGTTTCTTGAAACATTGTAACAAAATCAATATGACTACCTCCTCTTTCTACAGTATGCAGCGCGCTGTATGCATTGTGACATGTAACGTATGTGAAATCAACAAAATCTTTTTTTAAAGAGCTATGTCTGGCTGTTGACAATTAATTCAACCAATCACAGCAGTTGCCGCAGCTCGACAATTCGTCACATTTAAAGGCCTTCCACTGCTTTAGTGCCGAAAAACGGTTTCTTTCTAAAGCATACTCCTTAGTAACGGCTAGGTAAAAAGGTTTGAAAAATAAATATATTGTTGATTCATGTACATTATTTGTGAAACACGGTTTTTTCGTGTAACTAATAGTTTTTCTTTAAAATGTTATTAACAACATGATATTTTATCGCTACTTTTAGATACTCCTCCAAAACGACTTGGATGCTTAAACATATTTTTACACAGAAAAATTTATGGCTAGAATTACTTCATAACTAAAATAGCCATTTTCCGTTTCATCATATGTAAATAAAACTATTATTTGACTTGCATTGTGCTAAAACTGTCCAAAAGGAGGTGCAATATTGATATTCTGGCCCTGAGCGGGCGCACGGCAAGTACTGCGTTAATATATATACGCCTTAAGGTGTCCCTAGTCAACGGCACGAACTATTTTGTGCGCGGGGTTAAAATGCATGCTGTCTCATCCGACAACACGTGCGAAAGAGATTGATGCTGTGATGAGCAGTAAGAAGCTAGTTTTCGTACGAATTAGCACTTTTGCATATTTGTAGCGAAATAATGGATGATGATGATTTAGGACAAAAAAGAGCGCGCGAAATTTTATGAACAGACCTTTGGGAGTCTAGATATCATAAAAAAAACTACTTAATGTATATTATCAAAATAAATTATGTTACATTGTTGAATTACTAATCTATCCCTGTATGGAGGCCGTTTTGCAATTTTCCTTCTTCTTATGGTAGTTATTTCCGCCCAAACATGCGTTAAAATTAGTGTTGAAATGTGGAACTTTCGACGCTCATAACTTTCAAATATTGTATTTTTTTACTTTTCTGTTTCCATACAGGGCTAGATAATGATGAGACAAATTGATATCATTTTTTATTTTGAACGTACATCGTCAAACAGTGGAGTAATCTCTAGACTACGTTTGTATGGAAGAATTTTAGACTAGTGTAACCTTAAGTTTCGTTTCAGAACCTGGATACAACTGCTTTACCTATATCTATAATTGAGTATGGCTGGTAGTTAGCAAGCATTCTAATTTTAATTTTCTATAACAGCTACGTTTTTGTCGGTCAAATAAAAGAAGGTGTAAATTAAAAGCCAAAATGGATCGAATTCTCGACAGCTGTATAACTTCTTCAGTCAACAAAGAACACTTTTATCAATGACTCACGAGATTTGTGCAAATATTTTAGGTAGTAATCTTACAAATCTAAAAACATACCAACATAACAGTCACTTCTTTATCGTAGAATTTTCATATCAAGAAAGTTTTCTTTATGACAGGAACATACGTACATAAATGATGCAATCGATAAAATAAAACCTAAGCTATTCTTGGAATATAAAAAAAGATAGAAGATAAAAGATTTATTGAAAAGATAAAATTCTTCCTTTCATGAGTTGACAACAAAAGACCTAATGATTATTTTTTTATGGTGCCATTGGCAACTTTGCCTTGACCTTGCTTTTATTTGAAATAAAGAACGTGGACATAAAATAGATCTTATGAACTCTTCAAAAACCCCATCATAATTCTAGCAACAATAACAGCAGCAATTGCCGTTATCATATCCATTTTTTTTTAAGTCTATGCCGTTTGCCCAGCGAGTAGAGTCCGACGGAACCTTCGGCTTCGGGCAAAATAGGCTGAAGTTATGGCTGAAGCCGTAGATTTCTAGCAAACTGTCATTCGGTGAAGCCGAAAGTTGTGGCGATAGTGTCTCCGGCTTCGTCCAGAAATAGCCCTTGTCTCTGAGCCGTTTGCCCAGCGAGTAGAGTCTGACGGAACCTTCGGCTTCGGGCAAAATAGGCTGAAGTTATGGCTGAAGCCGTAGATTTCTAGCAAACTGTCATTCGGTGAAGCCGAAAGTTGTGGCGATAGTGTCTCCGGCTTCGTCCAGAAATAGCCCTTGTCTCTGAGCCGTTTGCCCAGCGAGTAGAGTCTGACGGAACCTTCGGCTTCGGGCAAAATAGGCTGAAGTTATGGCTGAAGCCGTAGATTTCTAGCAAACTGTCATTCGGTGAAGCCGAAAGTTGTGGCGATAGTGTCTCCGGCTTCGTCCAGAAATAGCCCTTGTCTCTGAGCCGTTTGCCCAGCGAGTAGAGTCTGACGGAACCTTCGGCTTCGGGCAAAATAGGCTGAAGTTATGGCTGAAGCCGTAGATTTCTAGCAAACTGTCATTCGGTGAAGCCGAAAGTTGTGGCGATAGTGTCTCCGGCTTCGTCCAGAAATAGCCCTTCTCTCTGAGCCGTTTGCCCAGTGAGTGGAGCCCAACGGAACCTTCGCCTTCGGGCAAAATGGGCCGAATTTATGGCTGAAGCCGAAGGTTTCCAGCAAATTGTTATTCGGTGAAGCCTTAGTTAGCCGTTGTGGGGATAGTGTCTCCGGCTCCGTCCAGAAATAGCCCTTGTTGCTGGTAGTACCCATATTCAAACTAAAAAACATAACCCTATCCTTGCAGTCGGGTAAAAATCTGCTCTGTATGTGTTAACGTGATACGGTTCACTTATAGCAGAGATGTATTGTATAATACAATTTTGCTTCCACTTGAATTCGTATTTCAATTTTATTAAAAAAAAATAAGGTACAGAATTTGGTGTTGATAAAAAAAATGTTTCCTAAGGCGATCACAACTCGGTCTTCACTCAATATTAGACACAAATGATACCTCGATTACTTAATGAGACTAAATTATTATATAAAGTATATGGTTATGGAGTCAAAGTGTATATAATTACAATCAACAGTGATTTGTGACTTGCGAGTGAGTTTGTGACGTTATTTCTTGCACACACCTTAACAAACAGGAAATTAAGGACACTCAAAGAAAATTGCAGGTCTTGGAATAAGGGTCTACACAGACGACAGACTTTTTTGAGACTCCTCTTTTCGAGTCGATGGTTAACTTTAAGATAGTTGGGCACATTGTAGTCACATGAATTGCAACGTCAGTAGCGTTCATCAGATCCTCAAAGAGTGCAAGTGTAAGGGCACTTGGAGTACTCCATCATGTGAGTCATGTTCTGGACAGTGGCCCTGCCATGGTACCGATTCTAAATTGTCCACATATGGTTTCAGAATGTTGGTTTTGTACCTTGAATGTCAGGAAGACAAAAAGAGCACCGTGCTTCGTCTGTAGTCTGCGTCGACCCTTAGAGGAACATAAAAATATAACACCACGCCGACGTTCCACAAAGGTTAAGGGATCCTACGCACTATGCGGTTAACCGGAACGCGATCAACCGTCCGGCAGAAGCCGCATCGCAGTGCGGATAAAAACAATATTTACGTACATATTTTTGATTGCGGTCAGCTGCACGGCTGACCGCGTTCCGGTTAACCGCATAGTGCGTGGGTACCCTACTGTCAAAGTGATTACGTAGGTCCTTGAATATCCTTTCATTTGTAGTCATTTGCAAGTTGATTCGTGTGACGTCTTTCTCATTCATTTCTATTTCGTGTTACGTGCGAAAGAGATGCGCATATTAACACAATACTTACCAACCGGTGAAAGTGCACATGAATGTGCTCACAGCAATAATGTGCACATGTAGTGTTAATGTTAAAGAAAAATATATACGATATATTAAGTAACCGAGACAAATGGGACAATTGCGGGGGTTAAGGAACGTAAATGGAGGTCACGGTCAATCAAGGATCGAGGCAAACTTGACACCCATTTAACCTAAACTGGAATGGAAGGACAGTAGGCATACAAAAACCAAAAACCAACAAAAAAATCCAATTTCATATCCAAACTTTTGAAACCATCTGTCATGGAGGTCTCTGTCAAGCGGTTAGACAAGGGAATGACTTCACATACAGCCAGTGAACGTGGTAATGCTTATGCTCGCCGTGTCAGTTCGAAAGGCACACTACATACTGTTATTTGAGAAAAATAAAAAGAAAAACTGAAAAAAAAAATCGTACAGCTGCTTAGTAAAACTCCGCTGACCTCAGGCGTTTTATCGTCAGCCCTCGTTTGACGAACTCGCTTGCATCGTGGAATATGCTCTCTTGATGTGTTTCGTTTTTCATGTTGGCAACCCCGGTGGGCGCCGTCGCCGAGCGCCGCAGCATGCTGCTAGGCCTCTTCTGGGCCCGCGAACACAGGTAGTTATCTGGCTTTCTAAACCTAGGGACCACAGGATGGGATGTGGGATCGAGGATGCCAGATAATACATAATGGGGATAAAAATAAACATAAATAAATACATAATCAATAAAGAAATAAATTATCGTTAGCGTATCACTCGTGTTAGGCGAGTTTGAATTCGGTATTGTCTACGATCGGGTTGGATAGTGAAGTTACCTTGTAAGTGATTCCTTGTAGTCAATATCGTCGATTCCGAACCTCTCTCGAAGATTCCTGAACACAAGGGGGCAGTACTCCTTGACCTTAAAATGAGATGGCATGTTTTCTCTGAAACAAAAGATCACTTAGTTAATCATCTTATACATTTTCATAAGTGGAATCCCTACCTACTAACAGAAAACACCCGTCTTTTCGTTTCATCATTTAATCATATAAATCTTTTACGATAACAAGAAAAGGAAAAGTAATTTCTGCGAAAAGATAGCTAGAATAAATACATATTTCTAATCAGTAGATTGGTTACATTATTCAGCCTAATCTAGGTGGAAATATTGTCTTAAAATATTATTAAAGTAAATAGTGTGGGCATGTCCTGGTTTCCCTAAATCGGACGTCTTTCAAAGTCGCGCAAAGATTTAGGGTAAGCCCCCAATTTCTTCGTCAGATTTGCCGTTATGTCATTTTTGTCAAGCCCAATCCCAACCCAACCCAATCAAATGAAAATGAAAGACTCTGTCTGAAAGTGAAACCCAGACTTTAGGGCTGGTATCTGGAACTTTTGAAATATATTCTCGTGGTTCTCTCAGCCTTGTTACTCAGTTATCATCTTTCGTCCTGGATCATCATCATCATCAGCCTATTAATGTTCCCAATGCTGGGACACAGGCCTCCTCTGTTAGAGGGGATGGGCCATAATCCACCACGCAGGCCCAGTGCGGGTTGGTGAATGTCACATGTCTTCGATTTTTTGGTCCTAGGACATGCCGGTTTCCTCACGATGTTTTCCTTCACCGTTTTTGAGAGCAGTGGTGATGAAATAATTTACACAAAGTAAAGCGCCTGCCTGGTTTCGAACCCACGACCTACATCTTGTAAGTTGCGGCCAATACCACTGGGCCACCACTGCTCTACTGCTACTCTCTCGCTCGTCCTGGTTATGCTTGCTCAAAAACCATGCCAGCTCTCTCTACCACAAACTAAATATTCTTATGTATTTAATTTAGCCCGAAGAATTGCAAAACTTAAGTGGCAGTAGGTAGGGCATATTGCTCGCAGAACGGATGGCCGATGGGGCAGAAAGGTTCTGGAGTGGCGACCGCGAACCGGAAGACGTGGCGTTGGAAGGCCTCCCACCAGTTGGACCGATGACCTGGTTAAGGTTTCAGGGATCCGCTGTTTGCGAGACGCACGGGACCGGTCAATGTGGCGACGCTTGGGGGAGGCCTATGTCCGGCAGTGGACGTCTTTCGGCTGATATCATGATGATGTTTTAATTTAGATAGGTACCATAATAAAAGGTATAAAGCGATTAATATATCGTTAAGCGAATCAATTAGCTCGATCAATTTTATTAGCATTGACGCACCATAGTTGTTTATTAGCAACGAGATTATAAAATGCTTTAATAGATCTTAATAGTCTACAGATTAGTGTCTGTGGTACGGTGGCGCAGCGTTGTTTTGCTATTTATATCATAATTGACTAAGATTGGAGCTCGTGGAAAAATAATAACAGTCGCACGGGTTGATCTTCAAGGTTAAGCAACGCTTGCCGAGGTCGATCCGTGGATGGGTGACCAATGAACATCTTTACATAGCGGGTTTTTTGACAGTCTTTATGGATAAAGATTTTTGACAGTCGTTATGGGTAGTCAGAAGCCTGAAATCAGACACCAGTCGAGCCAAGAGGTATGGGTGTTACCCAGTTATTGGGTTGTGGAGGTTAGATAGGCAGTCGCCCCATGTAAAATACTGGTAGGAATTGACAAAGATTGGAAAATATTACAGTGGACTTGCCAGGTTTTGCCCACGTCAAAATTATTGTAAGGAAACATACTTCCGAAATAAAAAACCATATGTCCTTCTCTATGGTCCATCTTCTCTATGCCAAAATTAGGATTAGTAGAGCGATTTGGGCTTAAAAAAGTAACAAAGATACACACATACAGATAGAGTTACTTTCGTATTTATCCATACTAATATTATAAATGCGTAAGTAACTTGTCTGTCTGTTATCTTTTCACGCTTAAACCGCTGAACCGATTAGGATGAAATTTAGGTATGGAGATAGTTTAAGACCCTGGGAAGGACCTAGGATAGATTTATCTCGGCAATCATCCTTAAGGGGGTGGAAAGGGGGGGGGGAGTTTGTATGGAAAACCTACAATATTATTGCGCGACGTAAAAAATAGGCTATTCGAAGTGCTAATGCTACGCAGACGAAGTAGCAGGCAACAATCAGTAATATTATAGTACTAGCTTCTGCCAGCGGCTTCGCCCGCGTGAAAGTCGAAAGCTATTCCGAGGGAACATATTCTCGGGATAAAAAGTATCCTATGTGCTATTCCTGACTATAATCTATCTCTATGCCAAATTTCATTCAGATCCGTCCAGCCGTTTCAGCGTGAGGAAGTAACAACACACACTCACATACTTTCGCATTTATAATATTAGTGACGGAATGAGGATAGGCACCTATATTGTCTGTTTGCTTTCTTGTGTTTTCTTTTAGATAGAATACTGTACTGATTTAATAGATCCTAATAATCTACAGATTAGCGTCTGTGTTATATGATGGTGGTACAATGCTATTTATGTATAATTGGTTGCACGGTTGGCGCGGTGGTTGAGCGATTGGCTGCCGCGCTACGTGTCGCGGGTTCGATTCCCGCACGGAAAAAATATTTGTATGACCTACAGATAGTTGTTCCGGCTCTGGGTGTTGTGTATGTGAATTTATATGTTTGTAAACGCACCCACGATACAGGAAGAAATTCCTAGTGTGGGGCAAGGTTTATTAAAAAACAAAAGAAAAAAAAGTACTAGGTGACTAGGAAAATATCAAAGAAGATAAGTATTTATCTGTTTGCATTATCTCTTCTGTCGGTTATTGTGACGACAATAGATTATGTGGTGTTATAAATTTGGACAGAGTTGCTGCGGTGCATCAAAACAGCTTCCAGGCGGGCGAGCACGGCCTACTGTGACAGTCTTGAGTCACACATTTTTGTCACTGTTTGGGAGCAAAATCCGTGATAAACGCCCGTCAGGAGTGGCAACACTTAAATGTGTGGTACTTAGCTGACTGTAAAACAGCGACCCTACAGCGTCGTTGTCGGCTCATGATCTTGCAGAATAATCGTATGTCCACTCATTGGCGCTTAAATATTATTTTCCATAGTAAATTAGTATGCAAAGTCAAGTACATATGTGACGAATTTAGCAGTGGGTATGATAATGATGCTAATTTTCTTAAGATATAAGCCGGCTGGCTTATATCTTAAGAAAATTAGCTATTAATTATTATTATTATTTCAACGAAGCGACCTTCCTGATGGCTCGACGTGATTCGATTTATATCACAGTGATAAGTTATTTTTACTTAGCCAGTATTATATTATCTGTGATTTACCGAAATTGCAAGTACGTTCACATGGACGCAATACGATACAATTCGACCGATTTACAGTTTAAATTTTCTAAGAAAATACGAATGAGATATCGCCTAACTTAGGCTTAACACGCATTGCGATTTTTGGCCGCGCAGATTTTATCCGAGCGAATTTTTGTCCGCGTACTGAATCTAAGGCTTAAATTCGCGCGAATAAAAATCGCAATGCGTCTTGAGCGTAACTAACACGCACTGCGGATAAAATTCCGCGCAATTTTTGTATCTTTCTACCTGTTCATAGAGCTCAAAATATTCGCGCGAAGGTGCGGTGGATTCTGTAGCATAACACGGCTTTCTTGCGGTATTATTTCCTCGCGATTTTTTACCGCAATGCGTGCAGCTTCATACTATTCCATAGAGCGCTGAATGGGCGGAAAAAAATCGCGCGAATAATTACCGCAGTGCGTGCTAAGCCTTATCCAACCAACTTATAACCCTTCTTACGGTGAACGAATTCTTATATTTTACAAGCATTTTGTAATGCTCAATGTATAAGTTTGAACCATTAACACCAGCATATTAACGAGAAAATAGGTCACAGCAATTCACGCGCGGTTAATTTAATTTTGCGATAAGTTTCTGTCCAGAAACTGAGAGTGAGTCAGTCTGAACCTCTAGGGCCTGGGTTTTCTAATACATTAATATATTCTTGATAAAGTGTGAAGATTAGAATATAAGGAAACTAGATGACGAAACCTGTTCTTATCAGTTACAATTATCTTATATTGAATTAAATAAGACTAATAATCTTATAACATATTCCTTATCAAAATAATACTGATTTCAAGATCATATATCCAAACTAATATTATAAATGCGAAAGTAACTCTGTCTGTCTGTCTTTCTGTCTGTCTGTCTGTCTGTCTTTGCTTCACGCCTAAACTACTGAACCGATTTGTGTGAAATTTGGTACAGACATAGTTTGGAACTTGAGAATGGACATAGGATAGTTTTTATTACAAAAAATAAAATATAAAATAAAATTTATTCCGGACATACAGCGCCATCTATTGGTCAAAAGTGAGAAGAGAGAGATGAGAAGTCACTATTCCACGCGAACGAAGTCGCGGGCAAAAGCTAGTATATTATGAATTACCATAGAAAGTTTCAGCCCCTAATTTCTTATCTCTTTAGGCAATGAATTTTCTGAAATCTTTTCTTAGTGCTCCCTTTCGTTTTATGCAAAACTTCATGCTTCTTGAATTAGCAGTTTAGGCTTAACATATTCTATCAGACAATTAGGTACTTAATTAGAAGTAACACAAATGATCTGCATCTTTATCTACTTTTTAGGATTCAAGTGTTGAATCTCTGTGTGTAAATTTAGACCATTTTTTTTCGAGTTCAGAACTAAACTGATTTTGTTGAGATTCACAGAGGACTTCCTTAGTGTCTGTAGAAAGATAGATGGTACTTATCATAGTCAAATTCTCATCTTGAACTTACAGGCAAAGCCACATAAATGACTAGTGATTTTGGATAAATTTAAAGCATTTGCGGATTTGGATAAATTAAATAATTAATCAGGATAGGAAAACTGATTTAATAAATCAGTATACCTATCAGTATATAAACTATGTATTTTGCTATATCTATTAGTTTCCTACATTTTTAAACACATTATCCTCAATTTCCATCAGAAATGACTAATGCTATGCTAGACACATATTTCCTTGAAGGAAAATCTATTTTATGTGCAATATGTTTGAAAACTAATGTGCTACAAAATAGAATACCTAGATAGTATGAAAATAATTTGTGCTTAAGCGTCTACTCTGTTCACAATATGAATAGTGAATTCTCAAAATTGTATCTATGAGAGAATTTTGTAATTTCAAATTTGGAACACAATATCTGGTATTTTTTTTTTACAATTGGATTGAGTTATTGCATTTTAGATTTGAACCTTGACTTCTTTTGTGATAAACTTTTGTTACAGGAAATAGTTTTAGCTCTGTCATAAAGATAATAACAAACAACTCAAGATCATCTAATCAGAGGGTACGAGGTTTCTGAATGTGATATTACTGCATATGTCATCATTATCTTACAAGACAGATTTTTCAAATGGAACTTGGAGCCTAGATTCCAGTTAGATCTCGGGGAAAGTCAAATTCTTACTTGTTAAATAAATGGTTGTCAACTTTGAGCTTGGAGTATGCTCTGAAGTCGTCCGGGAGAAGCATGACTGGTATTGTGACATGGCTTAGCTCATTTATCTGAAAATAAAAAATACTGTTTAGCTATCAACACAGTACTATATGTAATTTAATGTTGATGTGACCAACATGCTTAAATGTATTGGATGTGCGTAGGACGCAATAAAACTTATTAGTCTATTTATATTCAATGGCAAGGAGACATATAAAAACATAATGTACCTATTGACAAAGTGCCAGAATTTACAATTGGATTTCGGTGTTTTATATAAAAAGTTTTTCAGTTTTGGTAATTCAAATGTAAACATTGTAAAACCACAACAAACCAGTTGTGTGGGAAATGACATAATAATGATGCTTCGCTCGCCAAGATCGTTTCAAATAGGATTATACACCCGCCATACTACTGCAATTAGTGCATAAAATATGAAGTAATTACCGTGTGATTCACACCCCACATAAACACAGATAGTAATGGTTCATTTGCACGAAACAGTTTCACTTTTTGATGTTTTACACGAATGTGTTTCTTCTTCAATTTGCTCAATCCAGTGCCAGGAACGGACATTTTGGATTTGTTTACAACTTCTACCAGAGTCAGAGATCAACCACTGTACGTAATTTATAGCGCGAGGTAATAGTTAAACCATTTTAGTTAACGAGGAATAATGGGAATATATTGAATCACAAAGAAAGACGATTAAAATGAGAAATTTATAGAAACTCGACACCCATCAACAGCAGCAAACGGCTTTTTGACAGGCAGATTTTCACAGAATGTAAAAAAAGTTATAAATTATAATAGCAATAGGTTTAGGGTAGTATCTCTAAGTAGTCTGTGGGTTTAGGTATGAATGGTAGAGCTGTGCCATTCATTCACTTTTAGTCGATATTTTATGAAAAATGGTAGAATTCATAGTTACAGAAGTGGAACCTTAGACGATCAATGTAACATTTGACATGCTAAAATTAATTTGATATATGCAGTACAGTTTCAGTATATTAAAATGTACTCTGTGATACAGTATCATAGAGTACTTTTTTATATAGGTAGGTAGTATTCAGTAGTATCTCTAACAAACAAAGAGATATCTAAGTAGTCTGTGGTATTCAGCTGGGCAAGCGCCAAGCGGACAACACTCGTAGCCGGTCGGCTGATAAATCAAAGAGTAATATAATAATAATAAATTGACAGGGTAGGATGAAAATATAAATTAGATTTTCGCTTTTCTGAAAATATCAATTCTAATTTGATTCCAATACAATTTTGTTTTGCTCGGTGAAGTATTTACACCATAGTGCAGTGCATTTGTGTGAAAAATAATGATCATCCCAAGCCCGTTTGTTTATTGGGCACAAACTGAGAGTGTAATTTCATTGAAGATAGAGTTGAAAAATGTTGTAAAACCTGATGTGAAAGTTCTCGAGAATAACTTGAAATTCTCGGCACACGGCGTTGGCGCCCGCGGCGAGGGTCCTTATGAATTTAATTTGGATTTATTTTCACCTGTAAAAACAGTAAGTATCTTCATGCAGTCATTGTTTTATCAAGAAGTAAAATATCTAATTAAATCCTTTTTATCTAAAGAAGATAGGGTGTTATTACGTGTTATTGACCTTTAACATTGTTGTTACCATGTTATTTCTAATCATTTATTGGATACATGTATGAAGGATTTTTCAATGCAGCGCAAATCCTGATCATTGGGTCGTCAAACCTTGTCAACTCGGACCTTACAATAGTAGCCAATATCTTTTATAAAATGTACAAACAAGTTTTTAGTTTAGTTTCGATGGGCTGTTTCCGCAACTCCACAACCAAGCACATATTTTGCGTACGTGAGTAATGTACCAACCATCCACTATAATAATTTATAGATTTTGAAATGTAAAATTACATAAAAGTACTAGCTGTTGCCTGCGAGTTGGTCCGTGTGAAACATGTAAAGCTAAAAAGAAAAATAAGTGTTTAATTTTTTTTTTTTAAATAAAAGTAGCCTAAGTTGCTCCTTATAACATCAGCTATCTACCAGTGAAAATCCCCTCAAACTCGGTCTGGCCATTTTGCAGATTAGCTGTCTGTCTGTTACGGGTAATCTTGTGTAGGTAGTATAGGCAAAAATTTATAAAATTGTTTTTGTTATAAATACTGCATATAGTTTTTAAATAAAAGTAGCCTAAGTTGCTCCTTATAACATCAGCTATCTACCAGTGAAAATCCCCTCAAACTCGGTCTGGCCATTTTGCAGATTAGCTGTCTGTCTGTTACGGGTAATCTTGTGTAGGTAGTATAGGCAAAAATTTATAAAATTGTTTTTGTTATAAATACTGCATATAGTTTTTAAATAAAAGTAGCCTAAGTTACTCCTTATAACATCAGCTATCTACCAGTGAAAATCCCCTCAAACTCGATCTGGCCATTTTGAAGATTAGTAGTACTAAGTAATATTCAAAGATTTTTTAAGCACTTGTTTACCTTGAAAACTGGTAAATTATCATAATTATAATATAACGTTTAAAGGAAGGCCACTAGATTTTTTTTAAATATATGTCTTGAATACACAATTTTTTTGTGAGATTTTATCACCCACTAAAATGCAAATGAATTATGGTGCCTTAAATTAATTTTAAATGAAAAATTATTACCAGGCAACTCTGCAGTTGTCTCTACTATGAAGTATCATTCATATAAATCATGTTCTATCAAAAATAATATACCTGCAGATTTTCGCCGTCCGACCTTGCGTTATTAATACAAAATTGTTAATACCCTGTGGTGTCCCACTGCAGAGCAAAATACTTCCTCTCCTCCATAATGAAGCTTCGACGGTCTGTGGGTCATCCAGTCCTCCATTATTAAAGCTGGTACATAAATACATTATATATGGACTGTACATAAGTCAAAAATTTATATTTTCAGGCTGAAAATGACTGCATTACCACAGTCCGTGTGTTTGAAAACAGAGTGGAACTTATCCTGCAAAAGGAAAACCCGGGTTGGTGGCCCCGACTGACTGCCCAGCCACAGAAACCTGCATGGCTTAAGGTAAAAATAAAATAAATTACTTTAATTCCCTGCTGGAGTCTGTGTTTTCTGATAGCTACAACCTTGGGGTCTTTAAGTCAAGAGTGAATGGGTTACTTCTAGGCAAGCATGCTTCACCGTAGACCACATCATCGCTTACCATCAGGCGAGATAGTGATCAAAGGCAAGCCAACAGATAATTTAAAAAAAAAATGTTCCTGTGCCACAACAGGGCTATAATGGTTTTAAAATTTAAGCCCTTTGTTAACATCTTTTATTTTGACTGCAGAATACAATGAAACAAATTTATGCATATGAATAAAACATAAATGAAACAATATTTTTTACAATAAACAAACCCAAATTAGCATGTTTTAAAAAGGTTCTAAAAATATTATATTCATTCTTTGCTTATCTATTAATGTAAGATAAGTGCGGTAACAATCTTTCAATCATATCATAATTTTTTAAAGTAGGCATGCTCAGATTAAAGATTTTAATTTTTAAACTGGCTTGACTTGTGGATATCAATGCCCACATCAAACATCTATAAAAAAAAATATTGTATCTAATATATATAGTAAGTTCCTGTTTTTACATTATAGAGGTTGCCCTTGAACTTTATTCATATCATGAATGTTTTCAAAAATTTTATGTTCCATTGTTATATTATGCATTTCTTATTATAACAATGGAACATTAAATTATTTATGTAACATTGTTTTGTTTTCCATTCAGTGCATTCTTAGTCTGAGCATTTTGGATATAGCTGTCTACAAGTAACCACTGACTTATACAAATAAATAACTAGACATAGAAATATATGTAAAGAATATTTCAATTGATTTGTTCCAAACACATATAATTTAAACCAGACAAGACAATCTTGAAAACAAATTTAAATAAGTTTTTTTTTTACAAATTGACAGATAAACTTCGACCTGTGGACGTCAGAGGACGCAGCAGACAGTGAAGACGAGAAACGTGACGTCATGAAGGACTATCCTGGCATGTATGACAAGCTGCACAAAGAAGAGATGGGCTACAGAAGAGGCAAGTTGAACAAACTCATAAATTAGCCACAGTAAGGAAAACTGAATGGACAGGTCTACTCAAATCTGTGTAGTTCTTTCTTCAGAAGACCATCTTAGAAATTGATTGTATAGTCCTCAAATTATCAATCATACCAACGTAATGTCTGAAAGAGATTTTTTTTTTAATTTCAATTGAGCAGGCTTCAACTTTTTAAAATTCTGCCAGTATCATGTTCGGATGTGAATGGTGAAGGAATACATTTTGAGGAAACCTGGTCTTATAGATATTTAATTATAAGTTTGTGCTCGATTGGTGTAATTTATTTATTAAAACTTTATGAAGAAGTACAAAGGCAGACATAATGCCTTAGGCATTTTCTACTAGTCGACTTTATGGTGGTGCATAGATAAAATAAGGCAGGTGCAACAGACAGGTGCAACTAAATGAAAGGATAAAAAAAGAAAAAATATATAAAAAGAACTCTTAGTTACATACGCTAAATACGCGTTTGGTCGTGGAGTTGCGGATACCAGCCCGTTTTAACCTTTTAACCTAAACTACATACATACATAAACAATGTTATTGTAATGTTATTGCTGCAAGGTGCTCCAGTGCGAGGGTAAACGAATAATCAGTAAATATTGGACTCGGTGACTTTGGTGTCCATGTTTCTTCTCAGAGTAGTCAGATAGTAAACAGCAACTCCATCTAGTTTTAAAGTATTATTTTCTTGATGTGTAAAAGTATAGTTTGAAGTAAACCAGGATACTGGATATCCTTGACACTTATATTACAGTAATTATAATATAATAAATACCTTTAAGAATGTTAGTTAGTCCTATCATCTAATATAATGGTAAAGGCCAAAGTTGTTTTCTATTCTTAGAAAATAAATTGCTGGCGATATCTAGTCTAACGCGAACGCGACCATCTGTCATCACCTACAAAAAACCAGCCAAGTGCGTGTCGGACTTCGCACATTTAGGGTTCCGTACCAAACCGCAAAATTAATTTGGTTGTAGGTAATAGGAAAAATGGGGAAATTTAAAACTAAAATCTGATTTATCAATTTACTGGTATTTGTTAGTAAAATATACGTAATAATAAACTTATCACCAAATTTCAAGTTCATGGTCAATGGGCAGTTAAAAAATTATACTTACAAAAAAAATAATTAAAAATTCTGTATTTGGTAGCTTCTCATTCCTTTGTATTCCAATATTTTTTAAAGGAAAAAAATACAGTATTTATCTACATAACGAGCTCTAAATAACGATATCCCACTCGATGGAGTAGGTCAAAAAAATCTTTCAGGCCCTTTATCCGTATGGGAGCCCCACGGAAAAGGTTAAAAAAAAAACAATTTGCATGGCTTTAACAAGATGCTTATACTGTTAAAATTTGAAGACTTAGCTCCAACCGTTTGGCCGTAAAACCCGTGTGACTGACGACGGACAGACAGACGGACACGTGAGTGACAGCAATAGGGCTCCGTTTACACCCTTTGGGTACGGAACCCTAAAAAGAAAGAAGTTGACTATAGAAAATGTATGTCTGTCTGGTTACTGAGGCCTTAGTGTGAGTTTTTTAACCTATTCGATCGTGTTAACAACGTAAACGTTCTCTTTGTGTTTATTCAGAGTTTTTTTACACTACGACTGCCCAATAAAGGAGTGTTATGTTTTCAGGGTTCATGTAAATAAAAAATCTATATATAATATATAAATTACGCGCATAACTTTAGAACGACTTTACTGATTTGAAGGTGAAGGGTAACAAAAATAAAGAAATTAGTGGGTAGGTAGGGCAGGTTGATAGGTAGGATAGGTAGTTAAGAATGGTCTTCCCATTCTATAACTAGCTTCTGCCAGCGGCTTCGTCCGCATGAAAAGTGTTATTTTTATCCCAGGTGAAACTTAATACCGGGATGAAAAGTAACCTATGTGCCATTCCAGACTGTAATCTATCTCTGTGCCAAATTTCATCCATATCCGTTCAGCCGTTCTGGTGTGATTGAGTAACAAACATACATCCACGCACACATCCATCCAAACTTTCACATTTATAATATTACTAGCTGTCCCCCGCGGCTTCGCCCCCGTCGTCTGGCTACTTACCTACCCTACCCTACAAACCCTACCCACCAATTATTTATTTTTTAGGATTCCGTACCCAAAGGGTAAAAACGGGACCCTATTACTAAGACTCCACGATCCGTCTGTCTCTACGTCTGTCACCAGGCTGTATCCCATGAACCGTGATAGCTAGGCAGTTGAAATTTTCACAGATGATTTATTTCTGTTGCTGCTATAACAACAAATACTAAAAACAGAATAAAATAAATATTTAAGTGGGGCTCCCATACAACAAACGTGATTTGTTTGCCGTTTTTTGCGATAATGGTACGGAACCCTTCGTGCGCTAGTCCGACTCGCACTGGCCAGTTTTTTTTTTGCCATAAGTGTCATATGTCCTTCCCCAGGATGTCATCTATCTGCCAAATTTAATTGAAATCCGTCCAGTGAATTAGGCGTGAAAAGATAACAGACAGACACGAGTTACTTTCGAATAAATAATTTTAGTATGGATTAGTATTAATAAAATTAAGAATAATATCTTCTATTCCAGAGGACCTCAAAAAAGTATACTTGAAGCTGTACAACCTGTTCCAATTCGTGGGCTATACTTACATTCTGGCTGTCATCGCTGTGAGATACGCCAAGCTGGACTATGAGTCAGTAGCTGATACATATGAACATGTAGGACCGGCCATGAAGTTTTTGCAGCTGTTACAGTATCTTGAAGTTATGCATCCGCTGTTTGGGTATACTAGGGTGAGTTGAAAATGGGTTTTACGCTATAAAATATTGGGTTGTTTTGAACCTTATTTTTAGGAGAATAGTAGTCAACAAAGGTGAAAAATATTTAATTGTATCATGGAGTATTTGAAGAAGATACCTGATAATGATAGTTCTTTCTAGTACCTATGTAGATGTTGCTCTCTTTATTGAGGGAAGAAACATTAATATTTTTGTTTCTTGCTTCAATGTTTGGAATGATAACTTCCAATGCAATTTTCCGGAAGTCCCTTTGTGCGTGTAGAATACAATCAAGCAGTTGATTTTAAGTTAAGGCTGCTTTCCGTATTGGAACTATGTATTGTAAGAAATTCTAGATCCCTGGCAGTTGAGTGTGTCATGCTCTCTCTCATTTCTCTCTGATGGTGACACATGTGTTGGATCATTCGGTTCCCTTTATGATGGTTGAGCTGAGTGGTGCCAATCCGTGCGTCATTTTCGTGAACGGGCGCCATCAGTTGGGATTGGTCATAACTTTGCTGTCTCGGCCTCTTATCGTATTTTTTTTTAATTGTTTGTTACTATAGAAGCTTTTACGTGCACGTCTTTTTACATTGCTCTCACATACATATATGTATTTTCCAATAAGAATGATGTAACCAAAAAATTGTAATTAAAACTGATGGAAAAGAGTGTCCGTTGGAGTTTTTTGCAAAGTCTTCTCCATTGAGACCTACCTTCCACGCCCGACCGTCCCTTCCGACCTTCCTACTGACGCTGCGAGTTTGCAATGTACAAATTCGCAAGCGCATTTCAAAAGCAAGCAAGCAGTTCAAAAGTACCTCTAAGCAAAGATAATATAATACTACAGTACAGATACCCAATCCCATACAAAGAAATGTCACCTCCATAAGTCGGGCTATTGGTCGGGCTATTTTTTCTTTCTCCATATTTTTAACAGGCGGCAGCACCAGTGACTCTTTAATAGCCCGAGACTGTGGTTTTCTAACGCCATCTAGTAGTTGGCCTAGATACTAAATCATATGGCAATTTGAGCGAGGAATCGTATCATGTAGGTACTCAGAGACGTTATTTGCCAGTTGTCTTGTCCTTGAACGCTTACTTCGTATTCGTAATAATAACATTAGGTATGTTCGGTTCGGGACAGACTCCGCTCAGACCGCGGTAACTTCTTAAATCTAAGTGGTCGCATTGTGTAGCGAATTTCACAATATTCACGAATATTCCAAATCAATCAAAACTGTAGAATTCGTTGTAGAATTAAATGTAGGTAGTTAGCTTGCTTCCGCGGCAACGGAATGACACGAAGTAGGTACCTACTTCATGTCATTTTATTATTCACTATAAGGGTTATCCTTTTTTACCCGGCTGCAAGGAAAGGGTTATGTTTTTCGCGCGTATCTTGTATGTAAGTATGTGTGTAATATTCTTTATTACCTCGTATCTTTCAAACCACATGACGGATTTTTATAATTAAGACATCGTTAGATAGGTCTTGGCCACCCAAATATTCTTAGATAAGTGCCATTAAAAAAAAATGGCGGATTTTGGGCTCCATATTGTAGAGGTTGCAATTTTTTATCTTCGTAACCCGTCGAGTGGGGTATCAAAACTAAGGGCTTTTAGTGGTGATTACAAAAATACATACCACGTATATGTTTAAAACAATTTATAAAAAAAAATACTTAAAAGTTGTAAATAAAAAAAGCTAATTTAAAAATCAAAAAGGAAACGAACTCAAAAGCTGTAAACAAGTAAAAATCGTGCTGTGCCGTCGGAGGATCAGGCAGTTCGCGAATATGTATCCTCCGACTGCACAGCTAGTTATTTTCTTGTTTACAGCTTTTTAGTTCGCTTTTTAAGCAGTCGGGTGTTTGATTTTAGGTTGGTACTTAGATATATAAAGAACAAGATGTTTTTACAAAAATGATTACTTTTAATACTTTAGTTAGGTACGCAGCATGGCAGTACCTACCCTACCCCTCACCCCCGCTGTCACATGAAATTGCTAGCGCGTAGTGGCTCACGAAGTGTTTCGAGCCGTTATTAAGTTTGAATCAAACTGTACCTACTATGCGACACGTAAACTCGGACGGCAATCGGCACACGCGTCGCGTTATCTCTTATTTTATAACCCGTGCGATTTGAGTAGGCCCTAGCGCGATACGAGTCCTGTTCCAGCGAGGTATCTAGTTAATTCGACGTGTAAACAAGCTTCACAAAAAAGTGATTTTAAATAATAGACCAAAACTTTAATATTTGGAATTACGCCTATAATAAATAATATCTTTTAAATTACGCCTATAATAAATAATAACTATCCTACAAAATGAATCTTACGATGGATATATAGTTTAGGACAAATTGTGAAACACGCCATCTATTGCAAAGAACTCAAAACAAAACGAAAAGTCGATGGCTACTTTCAACTAATTTAACATACAAAGTCTTCACTTATCTTTTTTGTTCAAAAAACTTGATTAATGAGTGTAAATGGATAAATTAACATTAAAGAAGCAAGTTTTGATTTTTACTAAACTTATTTCAGCCTGAATCTGCTGTTAAACATTTTTAATTGATTGTTACTTTCACATTTGTTACCTATGCTGCCATCTATGATCTTTTTTTAATACTAATTATAATTTGTATGAGTTGATACCCCATGCTCTAAGGTTTATTTGAAATAAACTATTTGATATTTATTTCTTGTCTTTTTTTAATATCACCATATTTTCATTACAAATTACAGGGTGGCGTTCTAGTTCCGTTCCTGCAAGTTAGCGGTCGAGCTTTTGTCCTGTTTGTGATGATTGAAGCTGAGCCACGCATGCATACGAAGCCTGTGGTATTCTATCTCTTCGTGATGTGGAGTATGATTGAAGTTGTTAGGTAAGGCCGCCTTTATAAAAACATCAATCAAAAATACCTGAATAAATTAGAATCTATCTATACAAATGAAAGACGGCGAAAGGAAATATCGTGAGAAAATCGCCATGTCCTAGAACCAAAAATTCGAAGATATATGACATCTACCAATCCGCACTGGGCACGCATGGAGAATTTATGGTTCACAACAAAATACACTTTGATAACATTGAATAATGAAACATAATTCAAGAATGGTATAAAGTACAACACTCAACTTTGGACTTTATAGCATTGAGAAAATGTTTATTATTGATGCATGCTGATGTCAGTTAGCTTTCACACTACCGTTTGTCTGATGGCATGATGCCACTTCTTATGTCTTACAATCTAAGCTAATATTTTCGTTACAGGTACCCATACTACATCTCCCAGCTATACAAAAAAGAGATCTACCTCCTGACCTGGCTGCGCTACACAATGTGGATCCCTCTCTACCCTCTCGGCATAATATGCGAAGCCATTGTCATTCTCCGGAACATACCATACTTTGAGGAAACGAATCGGTTCACAGTCAGCTTGCCAAATGAATGGAACTTTGCCTTCCATATGCCAAACTTCCTTAGGGTCTACCTACTCTTCCTGACATTCCCAGGAATGTACTTCGTCATGAGCCACATGAGAAAACTCAGGAGTCACAAGCTGAAGCCAAAGATTATAATTAAGAAGTCCAAATAGGTAAGGCTGAGGCGTTTTCCACCATTTTCGTTTTTTACTGAAACGGTGTGAAAATCTATGGGGTAAACGGTAAACCCTTGTAAGTCCACTTTTGAAATTAAAATATTAAGTATTTAAAGGGAAGACTTGATTTAGAAAACTGATTACACAGGTCTGCGAAATTTTATTTGAATTTTTTTCGTAATCTTTTATATATTCGTTGTTAAGACAGTAGATTTAAAAATAATATGAAACGGCAATCATAATTATGATTTATATCATTTAGATGAATTAGTTGATATATTATTGAGACTTTGAGATTATAAAATTGCAATTTATATAAAATACTGCGTTTTGTTGGTTTTCGTTTATGAACTTTTATTTCATCACACGGTTATGCATGTTACGCGTTCAAACGGCTCGACGGATCTGGATGAAATTTGGCACAGAGATAGGTTATAGTCTGGAATAGCACATAGGATACTTTTTATCCTGGGAATATGTTCCCTTGGGATTATTTTCGACATTCACGCGGGCGAAGCCGCTGACAGAAGCTAGTCTACATAATATGTCATCCAGCAGAAGTCCGCCATCTTATTGACGTCACAGCGGCCTTGATACCTTCTTTCCATCTCTTTTATAAATCTTGATGGAACCTTTCGCCTTGCATGAATGAATTTACAAACTTATATTAAAACATTAGATTCAAACAGTAGACGGTTGGTCATAGAGTATTGAATAATAATTTAGAAGGAACAGATAAAAAATAAAAATAAACTTTATTTAACTTACCGATATAAAGTTTTTTTTAAATAATATTCCATAGTCTTTATATATAAAGACTATAGAATCTTTATATAGGTATATAAAAGTACGTGAAACAATAAAATAAAGTTCATATATATGTCAAGAAATATATATGTCAATATTTCCCAGTTTCATATATAAAATGAAATTACTCAAAAGACTTTTTCATCGCAGACCTGTGTTATTTACTCAAATAAGTATTGTGCACAAAATATGTTTTGGAAACCGTAATTTAAAGTAAATGTATCCTTTTTTATTACCATAGATGTTTTAATAATAAGTAAACAGAGATTGAAAAATTAATACTGTAATGAATATTCATTTATTTAAAACTTTATCTCAATAGCAAAAAATAACATTTTAGCCATTTTTCCTGCCATGACTACTTTCATTAGAATAGAGTAATATTTGCATTGCTTTGTTTTAAATACAGCCCAAATCCAAAAGATACTTCTGTCAGCTGTGTGGTTGTTTCTTCTGTCAATCTGTTTCAGTATAATTATATGCAATATTTATACCATTTTGGTAAAATACTAGATGTAGGAACTCAGTTTGGGTATTAGGTTTGGGTACTCCCTAGTAGAATAATAATTTGAAGAATTGTCTGATTATAAGTGATTTCTGATACCATAAGGGTTTGGCCACATTAGCACAAGTTACAATATGAACCGAAAAGTATTAGGAATTCAATAAATAATACCCATAACTTTATAAAAAGTAAGGATACTTCAATAAGTAGGTAGTTTATTTTTTTTTGGCATCTAAATGGAAAAAAAAGTATTATTTAAAATGAAATTATTTGCAAAGTAATCAAGGATTTGTTGCGCACTTATGTTGGAAGCCTAAAAGATAGGCATTTATTTGAAATATGTGTAGTTCTCTTATTGAGAAATTACGAATTATATTAAAAAGAAAGGCTTATGTTCTTAGATGATAAGACTACATACATTACAGTAAACTTAGGCCCAATTGCACGAAAAACTTAAGAAGTCCGATAATGTTTCTCATTTTACTTGCCGCGATATTTTGTACGTTCGAAATTGAAAAAACTACTCTTATAACAACCAGTATCATTCCTAAGCATCACGTTTAATTATTAGTAAGTATTTTTAAAGCTGTCAAATCGGACTCCGTAAATTGTCACTACTATAGTTGCTAACACGAGTTTAAATATTGTCAATTTGATCTCGTGACAACCACTAACTCTGACTTAAGCTTTTCGTGCTAGTGGGCCTTAGAATAATTAATATTTGTACATTACAGGTGTTGCATTTCAATTTGTACCTTATGTTAGTGTTGTTATAAAGCTGAAAAGAGCTTGTGTATTACTGAAATGCAATCTTAGGTTATGTGGCTAAGGATGAGCATATGATTTGCAAAACTTGTTTTCTCTTTTGTGATGAGATTAATTTATTTAAAAACTCATGTTTTTTTTATTGAAATGAAAATGTTGAATTCTCATGTCAATAAATTAATGATGGACTTGTATGAGAAATGATTTATAAGAATTATGTTTACATTTTTGTATTTGGATGGTGAAAGTAATAAATGTTTTCTTTATAAAATGGAACACTTATTTAAATGTAAGTATATTGGAGTAAAAATAATTCGCCTATTTCTATAGTAGTCTATTTAGTGCATAAACTTATTGATCTTGTGGTCTAAGTAGCTTGTTTATGGTAAAAATAAAAGTTACGGTTTTAACGAAGTTGGCACAATCAATTAGGTGAAACATTGGCTCATCTACCTGAATATCATGTATGGCTGATTTTTCAACAGTCAGACAACATTTATTCTAGGAATAAACATAACATTTGACAGTTTTTGTATGGAAAATATGAAAAATTACCATATTTATCCTTTACTTAACCTTTTTTAACCCCCGACGGAAAAAGAGGGGTGTTATAAGTTTGACGTGTGTTGCTGTGTATCTGTGTGTCTGTCTGTGGCATCATAGCGCCTCAACGGATGAACCGATTTTGATTTAGTTTTTTTTGTTTGAAAGGTGATTGTGTCGAGAGTGTTCTTAGCTATGTTTGAATAAGATCGATTGAGCCGTTCAAAAGTTATGGGCGTTTTACTGTTTGAATCAGGATGTTTTCGCAAGATACATGTGTGAAATTTTTGTAGTATTGTTTTGTTCGTTTTTCAGTTGCATTGTACCAAAATGTGTTACAATACAAATTTCAAAAATCGTGTGATATGCCTCAGAAATTTAAAACCGCGACATCTATTGGAATCAATTTTAAATGATCTGTTAAAATAATCTTTGAAATGTGAATTATGAGCCCAATATTCCATAAATTTAAGCTTAGGAGATTTGATTAAACAAGAACATACAATTTTATTAATTCTAGAAAACGAAAATTTTACAAACCATTAAATAACAAATCGATGCACATCGCGCCATCTAGTGATATTTATTTGAACGAAATTTTCTTTCTAAGCGCTGGGACCCCGTGCTTTAGTATAACATACAGTCTGTCCGTAAATATGCTTTGTAGAGATCTTACCTGGTTTGTCCCACAAAGGCAAGCACAAGTGTATCATGGAACCTCTGGATCTCTTCTAACGTGAGGGCCCACATGCCTTTGATACCCGGCAGGTCGATAGACGCCAGCTCCTGAATGCCGATCCCGTTGCGAATGATGCGTAAGGAACCCATCTTGAAGGCACCTAGGAAATAAAGATTGGAGTTGATTGAAGAATGGACTTGATGATCCCCCCGTAGTACTAATGCTGTAACATGGAAATATTATAAAACCAAACCATTTTTTTAAAGAGTAACCATGGAGTTTCTTGCCGGTTCTTCTCCATAGGAAACGACCAACCCGATCCGTGCACCTTTTGTCGACGTTTTATATGTGCCCATGTAGGCCTATGTTATTGTTAATAAAAAAAGTTTGATTTTGATGGAGATCATTGCGAAAAGCAATTTCGTTGCCACTTTTTTTTTTATAGTCTCGCGTTTGACCACTATCTCGCCTGATGTTAAGTAATGATATGGTCGAAGGTGGAGCACGCTTGCCTAGAAGTAACCTATTCACTCTTGACTTGAAGACCCCTAGGTTGTAGCTATTAGGAAACAAGGACGCCGGCAGGGAATTCCACTCCTTAGCTGTACGCACAATGAAAGTATTTTCAAAACGCTTTGTGCGTATGGGTGGGATATCCACCATGTACCGATGGCACATTGCCGTACGTATTGTAGTCCGATGATGGAAAGGGTTAGGCGGAATCAAATTGTGCAGTTCCGTCGCACACTACTCCCCGAAATGTAACCGATAAAAACCGACAGGCTGGCAACTCGGCGTCGATGTTCGAGGCTCTGGAGCTTTGAGGCGACCAGTGCATCGTTGCCAATAAGCCTTTTGGCCCGTCTGTCAATCGACTCAAGTGCATCAAGCTGGTATTTGGCAGATCCCAGAGGTGAGAGCAGTACTCCATGCATGACTGAACTTGCGCTTTATATCTACAAGTTGAGCAGCTGTTCAGGCGTGAAGTACCGTCTCACCTTCGCAAGGATCCCCAACTTTTTTGCAGCCAATTGAGCCTTTGCCTCAATGAATGGACCAAAATTGAGGGTCGATGTTAACGTAACACCAAGAAGTTCGAGATGGTCCGTTATCGGCACGATTACACCACGGAAGGATGGAGCCGGGTGGAATTGGCTCTTTTTTGCGGAAAAAAGACGCCTGGGTCTTAGCGGCATTGAAACTGACTAGATTGGCATTGCCCCACTCGGAGACTGCCTCCAAAGACAGGTTCAAGCGCTTAACCATGGCCTCCCGAAGAGACCGGACTTGAGGCCCAGTAGCCCGTGCGCCAGACACGTATCTCTCAGCAACAGTGCTGTCGTCTGAATATCCAAAGTTTGCGGGTTTTAGCAGGTAATTAATGTGCAGCAAGAACATTGTTCTATACTCTTACAGAGGATGGACGTTACTAATATGGGCCTGTAGTTGGCCGGGTCCGCTCGACTACCCTTCTTGGGCACGGGCTGAACGTTAGCGTGCTTCCAAGCCTTCGGCACTTTTCCAGTCACCATCGAAAGGCGATAAAGGCGTGTCAAGATCGGAGATAATTCAGGCGCACAAGTTTTAAGTACAATTGCTGGTATCCCGTCCGGGCCACTAGCCTTGTTCACGTCAAGGTTTCGCAGCACCCTACAGACCTCTCTCTGATGGATGCGAATTTCCGACATACTCGTCTTACATCGAACAGCAGGAGGGGGCCGCGTGCCATCAGTATTCAGACGCGAAGATTCCGCAAAGAGGGAGGCAAACAAGTTAGCCTTGTCCTCAGCGGAGTGGGCCAGCGACCCGTCGGGCCTCAGCAGTGGTGGTAGTGAGGGGCGACAGAAGTTTAATTCAACCGATTTAGCCAGGGACCAAAACGCCTTGCTACCTGCAGGGTGTGAAGCAATTTTGTCCCCGATTCTGCTAATATGGTCAAACCGTGCCCTTCGCATCGCTTTTTTGCAGGACTTGGCAGCCCTGTTGAAGGCTCTGTTCTTCTGACACACGTCATTTGCCTTGCGCACACGAGCGTCGACCCATGCCAGATATGCCTTGTGTTTAACCACGTTTGCGCGGTCACACTCAGCACCAAACCACGGACGGCCAACGCTGGACACCGTTACGTCAGAGAACGGAATGTAGTACTCCATCCCCTGATGCGTCAGGGGATGGAGTACTACATTCACACATCTGTCACTGCGTCAGCGCATGACGATGGGTCATCCGAAGAGAAGCAAGTGGGCCGCCAAGGATAGCATGCGAAGAAAGATCGCATACCATCCCAATCTGCTGACTTGTACCGCCAAACCCGCCGGGTGCCTCTTGGGCTGGGGATCGGGCGGGGAGACGGATACAGATTTCACCAGACAGTGGTCGGAACTACCCAAAGGTGATGATATCGAAGGTCCAAGCAATTGGCTGTATGTGAATCAACATCTGGCACCCTCGTAGCCACTTGGACCAGCTGGGTGAGATTAAGCGCAATCGAAAGATTTCGCATCTCTCGTCCAGCATGGTCAGTGCACTGGTATGGGAAGAGCCACTCCTGGTGGTGGGCATTAAAGTCCCCCAGTAACACTAGTTGGGCGGAGGGGTAGGTACCGTAGCTGAGCCACATCTGCCGCCTCACTCAGGTACTGTGTGAGCCTGGTTGTCTCCAGATCACCGTTATGCGATCGGTAGACACAGGCATAGATGATCTTATCCAGACCTGTGTCCACCAGGGCCCATAGCATTGAGTAATTTGAGTCTTCAAGATCACGGAGACGCCGATAGCAGATGTCGTCCCGGGCGTACATGCATACACCAGCGCATGGCTTGAACATGTGCTCCACGCCACGTCTGATGGGGCATCCGATCTGCGTCTCCGTAAGGAACAAAAGTGCTGGTTTCTCAGTCTAAAGGTGGTGATGGACTGCGACAAGGTTAGAGTGCAGACCTCGGATGTTGCAGAGGTGCACCTTATGTGAGAGTGAGTGCTGCCGCTGTTCAGCTTTTTTTATCTTGTTCCTTGGCATTATTGTTGCGAGTGAAAAGGAGGGAGAGGAGAAGGAAGTGAGATGATGTTGATGTTCCACGCTTGCAAACTACAGACACGCGCTGATAGGACGCCATCATTGGGGGACTGGTCTGGAGACTGCGGGGACGCCCGAGCCCCCCCAGGAAAGTCCATCGGGCACTCTCGTCTGGTCGCCAACCAGCACGATGGCGCATTCCGGGATTTTTCGTCAGTTGGCGGGGCAGCCTTTCATGTGGGGCTGGCACACTACTTGGGCCCCCAACTACCTGCGGTCGGCCAGCGGCGCACCGTGCCTCGGATCCCGCTACCCTCCGCGACCAGTCTCCCGATACGTCCATAACAGCGCGAGTCAGGCCGGCCTGCCTGCAGTGGAACAACTATCTCGACCCAACTCCTCTAGTGGCTGCACCGAGCATCATACCGGAACACGACTAGGCCGCTTGGCGGTACGTCTTTGCCCGGTGGGTGGACGCAAGCCTTCGGCCGAAGCCTACCACCAGTTTGTCACCTGATTTGCACCACCCGGGGACCACGTGTAGGGAATCGAATGGGGTACACTCCTACGGACGTGGGTGACTCAGTCCCATAACACTTATACCCGAAATGGCGAAATTAATCAGGTATATCAATAGATGAAGAACTTTATCTGGATCCTTGTCGTGTCAGTGGTGGAGTCGATAACATAAGTGACCAAGATTTTAGTTGAGATACATTATTACTTTTTAGAGTGATATTCAGGTACAGTACAACTATTTTCTTAATGTCCCTCGGCAAACTTCGTGTTTCTTTAAAAATGATCTGACAATTGAAAGACCTGCCCTAATTTAACAAATGCGAGTCGGACTCGCGCACGAATGGTTCCGTACCATTATCGCAAAAAACGGCGTTTGTTGTATTAGCCCCACTAAAATATTTATTTTATTCTATTTTTAGTATTTGTTGTTATAGCAGCAACAGAAATACTTCATCTGTGAAAATTTCAACTGTCTAGTTATCACGGTTCACGAGATACGAGCCTAGTAACAGACGGACCGCGGAGTCTTAGTAAAAAAAAAAGGAAAAGGAAGGTTCCTAAAAAATAGGATAGTTTTCTACACAAATAAAACTCACTATTTCATACTATGCTTTATTGAAATGAAATTAAATCACCTAAAATTCACAGTAACCACACTTTGTGTCACAAGCAATAATTTAAGCGAAACTTCGCACCAAGGAGGCTCTATAGATCACTAGTGGCTGTATGAGCACCTTGTCTTTGCCTCTTAAGAGCGCAGCTTGAGGTAGGCGCGCTGGTACCATTCCCAGGGCCTGGAGTGGGCGTAGTACTCGTGGTAGATGGGGTCCACCAGGGTGTCAGGAGGGAGGAGGTTGTATACTTTCTCGCCGTAGTAGGTGCCGACCTGGGAATAAGTAATACATTTAATTATTATAGATATTTTGTTATTTTCTAGGCTGGCTATATTAGCCAGGGCACCAATGCACAATGGACAGAATGGGAGTTGGTCGGTCTAAGTGCAGATAATATTAGCTTCAACTAGAATTCAGCCACAGTGGCAGGATTAGTGTTTGCCTCACAAATAAAAGGTTATATAATTTACTTGAAGGAGGTAATATCTGGCAATACTGATCTGAAACCAAAAATTCTTTCCCTTACAAAAAGCTACATTATTGCTTGAGAGTCAGTAATATTAATCCCAGAAAAAGCATTGTTTCCATGGTATAGGTCACATGAAAAGTCTAGTATATTTTATTTTAATTTAAAGCTACAGAAAACTGTAACATTGTTACTTTTATATATATTTATTTAACTTGCAACATATGTGTGTAAGTGTGTCCGGGTCAAATATTGCAACTGAATTTTAAAGCAGTTATCCTCAACCAATTAATATTAAATTTTGCATACAAGTTTGTTATGGATGTCAAAGCATGGTACGCTAAAAAGATAGTTTTTTTTTATATTATATTTGTTGTCAGTCTCTGGAATTAAAAGGTGGTTGCGTGAATCTTTACAACAATAACCTTATAATTAGGAAACAATTGCTTTTCTATTGTTTCACACCTGATTCAGGTTTCTCGACCGTTGAGGGGTTAATGGAAACATTTGAAACTATACTTTGCCCACAGAAATACAAAATGCTAGCTGCTATGATCCTTACACTAAGCTGTTAATTTTATTCACACTGATGTGAATTTTATACCTGCCAGATACGCAGGTACAAAAAACCAAATCAGTGTGAATAAAATCTATTATAGCTACTGCATCTTACTAAAGGTTAACATCATTGTTATGGAATGATTTAGTTATACAGTAATGTTTTACAAAAAATCACAATTACAGGATAAGCAGTAACGGGTCGCGGATAAATTTGAAAGAGAGTTACCGCGGCTCTAGAACAAGCCAAGGAACACCGGTGGGTTTTAGTCAATAAAAGTCTGACAAGCCCTCCTGTTTCACCCAGAGCAGGAGAAGTCATTAGATGAATTCCCACCAAATAATAATAATGGATAAGCAGTAACAGAGGCCTTAGTGAGAATTTTTTTTACACTCAATCGCGTTAAAATAAATGTCAATTTGTATTGAAACTGGATAAGGGCCATCTGGTGACGGTTAGGAGAAACCTCTCTTTTTGTATATATTTTGACATAAATTCATTCGGATTAAGCACACAGGAGGCAAGTATAAGGTAGATTGTTAGGGTACCTAATGTAATTATTTAGCATAATATTTCCTGTAGACACTATTTTCATTACCCATTCAAAGATGAATAGCCTTTGCATATTAGTCATATGTATGCTATTTTCACTAAGTTAAGGCGACATCTGATTGTAATGGCTATATAATGGCATAATGTTTATGTACTGACAAAATTATTATAGCATGACCTTTATGTAGCCTTGTGTTAGTAAAAATGGGCATAAGTATTACTAATGCAACATAATAAATAAAAGCTACATCTTACCTCCCATCCGGGAACATCCTTCATGAGCTCACACTCAGCCCAACGGTTCATGCGGAGCTGCTTTAGGTATGCCCTGTCCCTCTCAGCCATTAACATAGGGAATATGGCCATCTTAGCAGACCGCATCTCAATCTCATCTCTGGTTATTTGCTTGTAGTTTTTAGCATACAGAAACAAACCAAAGGCTGTGATTCCAAAGTAGCCCGCAAACATAGCATACCCTGAAATTAAATATTAAAACACAAGTTATACAAAGTAATAGTAATATAAAGTCCTGTGAGGTAAAATAGAGTGAAGGAAAGAACTCAGATCAATAAAAGTGTGAGTCACAAAACGATAAGTGTACAACAGGCTGTAATTTGCTGAGTAAGTATTAAATGCCCAACTTAGTTTGAATATTGAATATATCTTAAAAGGTTAAGCTTCACGAATAAAAAAGTAAATAATCTATCAATATTATAGGGGTCATGAATTAATCCAAGACATGAAATACAATGAGCGTAGCAATAAATATAGATGTTATTAGATTTCTTATAATGTGTAGGGGTTTTTAAGTGTTCTTATTGACAGGAAAACGAATAAAAAGGTTTAGAAAACATATAAACCTAACCTATAAACGTAGGTTACATAATCTGGTATTAGCCTTGTTTACAAATCAAAATGAGTAAAATTATTGTTTTACTTACCGCTAAAAAATGTTTTAGCAGGCACCCTTTTAAAAGGAATTGGTTTATAGCCCCCCGGAGGGGGCAAATCTTGTTTACGGGCTACCTGACAAGCATCCATCTTTCGATTTGACAATAGAGCCGATTTTAGACTGGGATTTTCGTTCAACAGTAGTGTCACTGTCAACAGCTGACTTACTGTCATTCTATCCTATTTTCTTTCCCTAAAATTCAGTTTCTTGACGTTTGCGTTCCATTTCACCAAAGTTTAAAATAGTGAATTAAAAAGTTACATTATTATTCGTATCCATAACAACCATCAAACGCTTTGAGTATATTTTTCGCGTAAAATATTTTAATTTAAGTATAGCAAAACATGAATCCTGCAGTCACCGATGCTGAAGTTCAAGCTGATATTCCGGAACCAGAAAATGAAGAAGAAACCCTCAAGATAAGACCACTAGAGCGAATCAAGCTACATCCCAAAGTACCTATTGAACCGTCTGCCTATGGCAAAGGGAAGAATTTCAGCCGCCCCTGGATTCTACAAGATGGACGTGAAGCTCCAGAAAAGGGGAGCGAGATGCGCGCCTGCTATAAAATACCCAGGAAATCAAAATTCGGAGAAGGTAGTTAATGATTACATTCATATTTTAGCTAAGGCTTATTTGATCTTTGGATAAACCAAATATTTAACTTAAAATCAACTATAGTTTCTTAGGTAGGTATAATTCTCGCCAATCTTCTTGGTCGCCAAAGAGTATGTAACACTACGTTTATTGGTCGCCCTGAGATTGGTTTACCTATGCGCATGGCATGGCGCTGCGCTGCTGTTATAGTAGGTATATGATTTACTAGCGCAGCCATTGTAGCCAACTTCACGGCAGCCACGAAGATTGGCGAGTTCTGTATGTAGTTTCACTTCATGGAAGACCATCAGGTAGGTACTTATAAAAATTATTTTTAGGTATCCGCAAACGAATGCTAACAGACTTCTTTTGGGAGCAAATGCTGGACGAAGTGATCGAAGAGCTGAAGACGTCTCAGCCAGTCTCCGAGTATTGCACAGAATACGACGCTAATTACGTCAAGGACAATTTTGAGCCTCGCAATTTAGAAATTACTGCTGATAAAAACGTAAGTAAGCCAAATTTAATGTTTTCCATGTAATCTTGACCCTGGCCTCGCCATTTATATTGTTAATTTGTTATTACAGATGCACCTCAAGTATCCATTATATGGAACCGGATCCAGCGCCATTACTTACTACAGCGAAACTACTACTAAGACTGGGCCTGTAAGTAACACTAACCACCTATCCTGTCCCCTGTTTCTCAATTTCTCCAAATATCTTGCAAGCGATACGAAAAAGAAATACCCTTCCGCCCTTAGTTTCCAGAAACAGGGTGATGTTTATATTACATCAAGGCAGTAGGCGTAGGTACCGAGATACTATTTAATTCTATCTCATTTTCTTTTTTCAGGGAGAGATTTTGGAGAAGTTCCGAAGATGCCAATACTTCACTCGGCCTATGGAGGAGAGGCTGGACGATGGCTGGGTTTTGTAGATTATTTATTTTATTTTCCTTACAATAAAGTATTGGGTAATAATATTATGATGAATTTAATAAAACCTTACAAAACTTATCGCCTTTGTATTTCAAGTCCACAGCCGTATTGCGTAAGTGAATACGGCAACGGAAAGAGTTTGACCGCTCTCCAAACGACCAATCACACGGACGGAAATCCACATCGCATCATTAATCTCGCATGTGATTGGTCGATTGGATTGCTGCAGTTCACTTCACTCGTTAGAGTATTCCATTTATGGCAGACATGGTGAAACCTCGTAGGACACGTCTACTTAGACCCCATTGTGTATTGCCGATAGCCTGACCAACAGGCATATTACGTAAGAAACAGCAATCAGCAACCATCGCGCGATCAAACGCTTTATGTCATAAAAGTCGGAATTACCATAAGCTATGCTCTTATTTCTAAAAAAAAAACGCAAATTTCTAAAACGTGCAATTACTGCGCAAAAATCGCTATCGCTTTACTCTTGCAAGGTTTCTTAATAAGCCTGCCGGCCAGCAGCCTTATTGCGTAATGAATTCGGAAAGAACAAAGGGCAAAGAGTATGAAAAATCGACCAATCACATGCGAGATGAAATACGCGATGTGGTTTTCCGTCTATGTTATTGGTCGATTTCATTACGCAATAAGGCTGCAGGCTAAGGCTTATTGGATCCTGTTGACCTACGTCGCATACAAGGGCGGATTTAGGGGGGGGGCTCGGGGGCACGTGCCCCCCCCCAGACGGTATTTCGTGTACTGTGGAGATTCTATCACAGTACACACTTAGAAGCAAATCAAATTATCAGATTGTTAAAATATATGAATATAAAATAACAGAAAGAAACTATTCACCACTGCACTGGAGGATGTCTTCAAGGTTCTGGACTGGAGAGGGCAGCACATCACTCACCTTCGGTTCGCCGATGATAAAGCTGTCATGGAGACCATGGAGGACCCCAGTACAACGCTCGATGGCCTCAGTAGAGCTTTCGAAAGAGTGGGTCCAAAAATGGACATGGACAAAACCAAGGTGATGTTGAACGCCCATGTCACACCCACTCCTATAAAGGTCGGTGACTCCACAGCCGAAGCCGTGGACGACCATGTCTACCTAGGATAAACGGTCCAGCTAGGCAGGTCCAACCTCGAGAAAGAGGTCAACCGTCGAATCCTACTCGGCCGGGCAGCATTCAGGAAGCTGCAGTATCTTCTCGTCCAACTTACAATACTGTCTCAAGACGAAAGTCTATGACCAGTTTGTGTTACCAGCAATAATCTATTGCTCTGAGACGTGGTCGCTCATTCAAAGGGCAATGGAGAGGCCCAGGCTCGAAGTATCCTTGCGTGATTGAATCAGAAATGTAGAGATCCGCAAGAGATCCAGGGTTACCGACATAGCCCGAAGAATTACCAAACTTAAGTAGGGCACAGTGCACATTGCTCACAGAACAGATGGCCGATGGGGCAGAAAAGTTTTGGTGTGCGACCGGGACACGAAAGACGTTGCGTTAGTAGGCCTCCCACCAGGTGGACCAATGACCTGGTGAAGTTTATGGGGATCCACTGGATGCGGGACGCACGGGACCGATCAATGTGGCGACGTTTGGGGGAGGCCTATATATGTCCAGCAATGGACGTCTTTCGGCTGATATGATGATGATGAACAGAAAGAACATGCGTGAAATTCTTGTCTTTCATTAACCTTTCTATAATTCAAGTTTATTTCTGACAGATATTGTTGTTTTTTTTGCCCGTCCGCCCCTAGTGCCCCTCCCAGAAAAAAATCCTGGATCCGCCCTTGGTCGCATAGGTTACTGTTAGAAAATATCTTTGCTAGTAGGTAAGGCAGGCTCGTTCAGTCCATCCAAAGGTTGTCTGTAAGAGATTGCCCTGTGCGATAAGACCGCCCATTGTACACTTGCTTTTATGATTTATTGTCCTGTATATATATTTGTGTGGTGTACAATAAAAAATATATTAAATAAATAAATAAGGCACTTGTCCTAACGCCGACGACGAAGCGATTGGCTATTGACTATTTTCTCGCTGAAGAAACAAACAAAAGATAGGTACAGATCCCGTGTCTTAGTAGTTGTTCGCTAGCTGTTCACACTGCCGGCGAGTACTATCTCACCACAAGTTTTTCGCAGCGACAAGATGAGAGCTATCAAAGATAATAGGTACTCCTTCTCACTGATTGCAAACTCGTATTTAGGTTCTAGCTCTCTACTCGCTGATCGTCGGCGGTGGGACCAGTGCCTAATCATACCTACAGCTTCTACAACAAATTATAATAATTATGAGTCAATTGACACGAAAAAAAGAAGAAATGTTTTAGTCATTATACTCAGTGCCTTACACTCAACTACTTACCCTCAGTTTCCCACCTTAAAATTATCTCAGAATTAATGTGACAAATTGTCAAGCACGCGTTATCTTCTGTGATTGGCTCTTGAAAATTCATTCAACCAATCACAGCAGGTAACGCGTGCTTGACAATTTGTCACATTAATTCTGCGATAATTTTAAGGTGGGAAACTGAGGGTTAGTTACGTAGGAAAGGAATTTAAGAAAATTTAAAAAAAAAACACTCGCATTTTCAAATAAATATTGTATTACCACAACGGAAAAACAGGAACACATTCAGCAATAAATCACACACTACAAGTAAAGGTAGATTCAAACTTAATGACGGCTCCTCACCACCCGCCCTTAGGCCGCGTCTAGCGGTTTGTAATAAGTACCTATATTTAGTAAAGCAACAAAACAAGATGATGGACTCGTTTTAAATCTTAAAACAACAAGTCTTCGTCATCCCAGTTATGAGGATAGCAAACAGGCTTATAATCTCCAGACTCCGTAGTCATTGACAATGTAGAGCTGCAAGTCAGGATGCCGGTGAGGCACTCGATGGAATGGAGGCGAACAGGCAACGGCCCAGGGGCGTCATCCTCTGACTCCTCTGAGAAACAGAAATGTCGATTATCCTAAATACTGCTTTTAACCGCTTGAGTATAATACTCACAGTAGATATTTGTGTCTCTGAAGTTGGCTGCAAGACCCTGCGCAGTTGCTATTTTTGTGCCAATGTTGAAGTAGAAGATAGCATTCTATAACTGCCTCTTTCACTAGCTTACATCTGTTGCATCGTCCTATCTCACTTACTCTGTGCAGTATACTCTAAGACAAACTGTGCGCAATGGTCCGCAGAGCCAACTTCAGAGACACAAAGATCCGCTGTGACTACTATACCCAAAACGTGGATCCACGCGAGAAACAATGACTTTTTATTT
Organism: Orthosia cruda; assembly: GCA_964057195.1. Lineage (NCBI taxonomy): Eukaryota > Metazoa > Arthropoda > Insecta > Lepidoptera > Noctuidae > Orthosia > Orthosia cruda. The sequence goes on along the minus strand of OZ059828.1, from coordinate 43,218,348 downwards.
ATTTCGGTAATTACGGCATTCAACCGGTTAAAAGAGTGACGTTGACAGTCGTTAGAAGCCATATATTTGACACCAGTCTTGCCAAGGGCTATCGTGTTACTCCTTTATTGAGTTGTGGAGGGTAGAGAGGCAGATGATGCATTACTGGTACCTACTCAGCTACATCCGATTACTGGAAGTCCCTGGAAGCCCACCCTAAAATAGATGGGAAAAGGCTTAGGCAGATTTCACTTTTAAAAGGGTAGGTACAACCTAACCTAACTGTTATTCTTATCTAACTGGAGTCAAAAGGGCGTTTTAAAACTATTGCTGCAATAAACCCACCTATTGGGCCCAGACAATCTAATTAAATGTGCCATTGAATAGAAAAGAAGAAAAAAAATTAGTTTAGTTAAAGAAGTTGAAACCAGCGTGAAAAAGTACAAGTTTATAAACAGGTGTACCAACTCTTGAGGTCTGTATAATAGTCACATGGTGACAGACAGGCAGTGATTTCGCGCGTTTTATGGTCACAGGCAATGCATTCCATAGACGAGTGGACTGGATAGTAAAAGATTTGTCTAGGAAAGTAGTGGAGCTTACAATATTTAAATGGTAGGTACTTGCCTTCAGCTTCCCCGGCGGCACCAGATACGCTGCTGGGTTGCCGCAAAAGGAGGCGCGCTCTAACCTTCTTCGCTTTTACCATTTTCAATCGATGGAACTCTTCACGCTCCTGAATACAGATAATAAATTGATTCCATTCATTCAATAGATTTATTTAATTACGAGAAGTTAGTTACCCTTTCATCCATTTCCGTCAAGATATAAGATTCAGTGTTGCGTAATTTCGGCATGATGACTTTTTCGATACCATTTACCTTCCTGTGAAGATTTTATAATGAACAGTTCACTCGATTTTTTGTCGATTCTAGAATAATTGTATAATACTCACAGTGGATCTTTGTGTCTCTGAAGTTGGTTTTGACACTTAACGCGCAAGAAACAGTTATACAATGATAACTTCACTTTCAATATTGACACCAAAATAGCTACTGTGCAGGCTCTTGCAGCCAATTCAGAGACACAAAGATCCGTTGTATTATAATGGATGGAATTCTACTACCTCAATGTGGTCCTAATAGCTTCGTCCAAAAGTATACAAGTGTTTCTCAATGAGGCAAACTTGACGAGTATTCGCACGGCTGCTCTGAAAGCTTTCTTGGCTTCACCGGTGCGGTGGCCGCCAGCGCCGAGGCCCGCGTATTGCAAGGAGTCCCCGATACCATCCTCTTCTAGAGCTTGCATCGACACTGTGGAAACACCTGATATGTTCTCTGCTACACGTTCAACGCGAACTTGAGCCTATATCAGTAGATAAGTAAATTTAAGGTTCCAATATTTTTATTCGGTTTGCTCTCTACTTGAATTTTGCGGGATAACTTAGAATAGAGTTCTCGCCAAAGTTCTGGGCTGCCTTGAAGTTGGCTTCCCGATGCGCAAGGCACGGATCGGTGCATTTTTTGTATTAGATTTATTATTGCGCAGCCATTGTAGCCGACTTCAGGGCGGCCAAGAAGTTTGGCGAGAACTATACCTAGCTATCGCTATTCAGAACTATCTTGTTAAATTCAAAATAATGTAAAGTTGTCTACAAACATGTACAGACAGTGAGACAGCAGCGGGCAAGTAATATAGATCTTATCGGTATCGTCTCAACCCAAGATGATGATGTTAAAGTTGAGGTGCGATAAGTTGAAGAATATTACTTACTTGCCCAATATTCTCAAGCACCAACGCATTGGATTCTCCATTAGTGAACTTTACAGCTGCCAACGTTATGTAAGCCTCTCTCAGAGTGTGACCCAAAATGGCTTGAGTTGAGGCCAGTTCTGTGGCCATTTGCCTGCCCCTGAAGCGTAGGGCTTCGGCCTTGCTTTTGAGGAGTTGATACCCACGGTTAACTTGCTCCTGCCTATGTTTTATTTCTTTTAACATGAAGAGAGATGCCGTCACAGGATATCGGTTCTCATTCATTTTTAGGTTAGCTTGATCTGTTTTTTTTAATAATGTTTTAACTTTTAGATTTTAGGATTAACGCCGATCCGTCATTAACACATTGTCAAGAGCGGTGGCGTTCGATAGAAAAATAAATCGTTTGTATACCTACTTTTTAGAGTACAAACTTTTTTCAACAAGATGGTAGGTAAGAAACAGGAAGTTGTGGCGCACGAAACTATACAGTGTCAGTTATGGTGAACGCGCACCTAGACGCACCGCAGGAGCCGCACGCGTCGCAGTCATTTTATTAATCTTTATATGAAATCGTATGCAGCCTCGGGCACCTATCCCCGCCGCACAAGCCGCTTTTCAGCAAATTGCTGTAGGTATACGGATTCCACCAGCGCGGGCTATGCGGGCGGCGCAGAGACGAAAATATTGTTCAAGATGTACAGAAGAGGATACGATGCGTGAGGCGCGTTCGGCGCGATTTGCGCGGGGCTTTGAGAATATGCGATGACTGCGGCGCGTGCAGCTCGGATATGTGCGCGTTCACCTTTAGACAACCACGGAAGTTTAATACTTATTATACAGGTCGTAAGTTTTCGTTCATAAGTATCAGGCGCCGTTTTAATTCCTAATAGATCCTAGGACAATAATGCTATCGTCGTCGTGCTCATTAATTTGTATTTGTAAGGCAAACCAGATCGCGTCCTCGCACCGACAGAGGGCGCCTGTCTGTTTTACGACTAAACGATAGCGTATTCCCACGGTGTTCTATTTACATTTATCTACTCCGGTTTCGTTATATTCGAATTATAAAATTGACAGCGGTTTCATTATGATACCCATAACGACATCGGGTTGCATTATGTGAATCGTCATAAATTCCTAAACACAAGCAAAGACATTCTGAACATACAGCCAGGTACCTATAATATTACTTCGAAATCGAGACAATGTAAATGCTGTTTTTAAAAATGGAACAAGTTTAGAACAAAAGTATCGTATACTATTTGGCTGTTGCGGCTACAAGATCTTTGCCTTATACCTAATAATGACTAAATAAAAAATAAAATAAAAAATGGACGCGGGAAAATAATTCTGAGTGAAATTTTGTTCCAAATTTTATTAAAAATGTCTTCAACATCAAGTGATATTGAAAATACACCACCAGATATAACAGATAGAGCAGTTGCGGCTACAAATAATTTACTACCAGAAAAATCAAGACATGTATATGAGAAATGAAATACTTAAACACACTTCCCGAAATACTTATTTGTCTATAACTGTGTTTTATTCCTTCCTTCGTAGATAATAGTACATTATGGTACAAGTGTGTAATGTTGGTGATTACCGCTGAGGCGCCATTGAGACCCGAGCCGTTAGGTGAGAGTCTTAAGAGAGCCGAGGACGGTAATCATCAATACACACGTGTATCATACGACGTTTTTCAACACACTTGTGAAGAAAATAATACTAAAAAATCATTTCCAACAGTGAAAACGACTTGTGAATTTTTTTTCGCAATGGCGGACAAAATTAATCAGTTTTCCTATGCGCGCGCATCTAACAATGGCGATCGGCCATAGACTAAAAATAATGAGATATCTTTTTTTTGGCTTTTCGCGTATAGCGTTTTAGCCACGTACAAAATGGGAAATTTCAAGTTTTCTTTATTACAGACAAAAACAAAAGTTATATTTAAATGAAAGTTAAATTTATTAAACACGTACAAGTTGAAATTATCTATTTAAATACGAAGTTGCATGAAATGTGTTGCATTTGTACTATTGAGCACGATCTTTTTTGTATCGAAACTTTTTTAAGAACAAAGCAACTCAACCAATAAATTAAAAAATAACTCTTTATCTCACTTGTGAATAATAGTAATGAAAAAGACACAGTTTGATAACAGGTGTCATTATGTGCCTAAGTGCGGTGAAATAAGAGCCACTTTATGAGCAAGTGTGTTGAAAAATCTTGTATGCAACTGTACGTTATTGGTCTTTTAATAACTCGTGCCCACCTATTTCGGTACGCGCTACGCTTGTACCGAAAAATGGCACTCGTATTAAAAGACCGTCCATAACGTAACAGTTGCATAAATAGCTATAAGACGACCCTAACACCGATTGCGACGGTGCTTGAAGAAGAGGGCAGTTGGTTTGCGTAAATGCGTACCTACCGTTGCGAAACGCATCGCGACGGTACGCATTCGATCATACGACACTGAAAAGTGTACCTTTTTGCGTAGTAATCTATACTAATATTACAAAGCTGAAGACTTTGTTTGTTTGAACGCGCAAATCTCAGGAACAACTGGTTGGAATTGAAAAATTCTTTTTGTGTTGGATAGTCCATTTATCGAGGAAGGTTATATGCTACATAACATCACGCTACGACCAATAGGAGCGGAGCATAAATGAAAAATGTTGCAATCACGGGATTTTTTTTTCCTTTTTGAGAGATTCCGTTGCGTACGCTGCGTAAACGGTTTAAGTTATGCAAATATCATGTATGATGGAATTGTTTCTTAAGATGAGATTAAGATTAATTGATCTTTTAAGATTGACTCACTATAACCTATTTGAATGGTTTGTGTGTTTGTAGGGTAGGTAGCGTAGGTAGGTTGTGATAGGTAGCACATCCCGCCGCCGATGGTTTTGCCCACAGCCGCAGAGACTACAGATGAGGACGCCATCAGCGTCCCAGAGGTGACACAGGCAGAAATGGGGGCGGCCGTGATGCGGCTCCTCGCTCTCAAGGAGCTAGAGCCCTGGCTGAGAGGACTCTTCACAGCGTGCCTCGAGCGGGGCCAGTTTCCCACTCTGTGGAAATCTGGTCGTCTGGTCCTGCTCAGGAAGGCGGGGCGCCCTGCGGACTCGCCGTCCGCGTACCAGCCCATAGTGCTGCTAGACGAGGTGGGTAAGCTGTTCGAGCGGATTATCGCTGCCCGCCTCGTCAGCCACTTGTACAGAGGGGCCGGACCTGGACGAAAGCCAGTTTGGCTTTCGGAATGGGTGCTCCACCATCCATGCGATATCGCAGGTAAGAGTCCTGGCGGAGGAAGCGGTGTCCCGGGGTGGGGTGATGTTGGCCGTGTCCTTGGACATTTCCAACGCCTTCAACACCCTGCCCTGGAGTTGTGTTCGGGAGTGTACTTCCGCCGCATCGTCGGGGCTTATTTGGCGGAGAGGTGTGTCACCTACGTGGGACGTGATGGCGTCCGAAACCAGCACCGCATGTCGTGCGGTGTTCCACAGGGCTCGGTTCTGGGCGCGCCCCTGTGGAACATCTGTTACGACTGGGTGTTGAGGGGCGAACTCCAACCGGGCGTAGACCTGACGTGTTACGCGGATGATACGCTGGTCACCGCCCGGGGGAGTTCGTACAGGGAAGCAGCGTTGCTGGCGACGGCTGCGGTCTCACAGGTGATGAGCCGTATACGGCGCCTAGGCCTGGAGGTGGCCCTCGACAAGTAGGAGGCTATGGTCTTCCATGGCCCCCGGCGGGCACCGCCGCCCGATGCCCACATCGTGGTCGGGAAGGGCTCGAATCGCTGTCGAATCTACTATGAAGTAACTAGGATTGTTGCTCGACACCCGGTGGGATTTCGGCCCCCACTTCCGGCGGCTAGCACCCAAGTTGTTGAACGCGGCTGGGCCGCTGTCAACGCTGCTTTCCAATCTGGGGGGCCCGAGCGCCGCCTGTAGGCGGCTCTACGTGGGGATCGTGCGATCGATGGCCCTGTATGGGGCTTCGATCTGGGCGACTGACCTGACGGCCGCCAGCATCGCTGTTCTGAGGAAGCCGCAGAGAGCGATGGCCGTCATAGTCATCAGGGGGTATCGCACGATCTCCTACGAGGCGGCTTGCTTACTGATGATGACATACCCCGCCCTGGGACCTGGAGGCGAAGGTACTTGCGTCACTGTATCGGTGGCGCGAGGAAGCGCGGGCGCGGGGCGAGGGGCTGATGCAGCGACATATGGAGTTGCATCAGTCTCAGCTTCGCGAGGTCCTGGTGGCGGAATGGCGGGGCAGGCTTGCGCGCCCTACCGCCGGCCTCGTTACCATCGAGGCGGTCCGGCCAGTGCTCGTGTGCCGCTTGGGAGGAGCCACGCCGTGCCCTCATCTCAGAAGTAGGCAGTGACCTGTCGCTGCCGGCTGTAGTCGAGTCTATGGTCGGCAGCGAGGAGTCCTGGGACGCGTTAGTATCCTTCTGCGAAACAGTCGTCTCGCAGAAAGCTGCGGAGAGGGAAAGGGAGATTTCATCCGCTAACCCGATCCGCAGGAGACGCGCCGGGCGTCGGCGGAGGGCGGACAACGCCCTCTTCCAGCCCCCCTAAATGGGTCCAGGGGCGACGGACTCGGGGATGTCCGTCACCCCCCAGATATCAGGACCCGAGGTGGTGGCGCGTAGTGATCCACGCGCGCCCGTCTACGACGTCGCGGGGGGAGTCCAGCACCGCACTCCCCCCCCAACCCGAGATCGTGGCCCGCAGAGGCGAGCCGGCACTAGCCGGGGGTTGCGGAAGTATCATTGTTCCCGCGACCCCCGGTGTTGGCGTGAGACGGAACACCGGGGTGGTTTTTAGTCAGTACGAGTCTGACAGACCCCTCCGCCCCCTCCCCAGGGCGGAGGACATCCAATGAGGATTTTCCACACCGGAAAAATAAAAAAAAAACGTAGGTAGATAGCCAGTTGACGGGAGCGAATCCGCGGGGGTAAATAAACCTCTACATTGTACCGTAACTTAAGGCGCAGATACCCCTGAGTAGTTGATTTTAAAATGAGTCACGTCTAAACGAATTTTTAGGCAAGTCGTATTTCTAAAGTTATTAAATGACTAACACGGACAAAAAACGACAAACGCACCAAAACCGCCGGGTGTATTTAAATGAAATTGTCACCGTCTCAAAGATAATTTAATTATCTACATTTTGATCCTAACTTTTGATCTGTTTTTTTTAAGTCGTAGATTAATAAGTACTGAATTTTGGGTGGCGCAGGTGTGAAACGAGTGCGCGTTTTGTTCCCTCAAGGTCGTTGGCGACTATCGTCGTCCGATCTCGGTGTGAGCTAATTCTTTATGTTCAAGTTTACGATAGCAGTACGGTAAAGTAACAATATTACGTACCTTTATGACGACCAGACATTGATGAAGGTGATATTTGATAGCTCTAAAAGAAAGTGCTAGATATGAGAAATATGTCACCATTTATTAGAGGCTGTGCACGTGGTAGTGCATCTTTTACCGTTACTGTCTAAATTATTGCAAAATTGTGCGTTAGCAATAACGTGCTACTTTATACAATATAATATTAGTAGGATACTTGGATTCATTTGTATTTACTATAATACTAGGGCCACACTAACGCATAAAACTGAGCCACGCTTCGCATAAGTAACGCATTCAGTTTCCTTTTGAACCACAGACATAAATCTAACTAGACAACGCAAGTCCCTCCATCGGTATGAAAACCAAGCGTGCCACTTTTCCACAAACAATTTAAAAACTTTACTTACCAATGAGAGAAAACATTTCCAATGCCACGGCCAACTTTTTCTATACCTACATTCTTTACAGCTCAATATGGCTTCAAAAGGCATTTTTCTAGATTGCCGGTGCCGATAATGCTAAATGAAAAGCTCAGGTTACGATCATTGATTGTAACTTTACACTTCGTTTTTTGGCACGCGAAGTACATACAACCGTGTCATCTAGTTAGATTTATGTCAGTGTTTAGAACTATATTTTCACAGTACAATCGTTGACATCACAGATAGTGTGCCCCCACCACAATAAAAATGTCACGTTTACATCATTTCAGTCAAGAACATTTCTTTCTTTCTACAATAAAACAACATAGTAAAGGAAATACTCATGATTTCATCCTAGATTCTAAAATATTTCTTTACATTTTATAAATGTACATTTATGTATAAAGCAGTCTCTCGTATTACAAATTAGTCTATATTTCAAATTCAATAATGCACTCTAACTCTCAGCTATCTGGCCAATAGTTGTAGTTTCCAGACGGAGGGGGAACAGGCATTGGTGGCCCGTTCGGTGGAGGCCCTGTGCCAGCACTGTATGGCGACCCTTGTGGGGACCCGTATCTCGGTCTAAACCAAGGCCTACTTGCTTGTGCCTGTGCTTGATACTGATACTGGTTACTCGCGTAAGCTGCCAAGTTCTGTCCAGTGGCGTTTGGGTAAGGGTTCTGTGGAGTTTGGTTCGGCGCAAAAGCCACGTTAGGCATGTTCGGAAGGTTGGTAGTAGGATACGTCTGAGGCGCCGGCGTTGTCGACGGAGAAAAACTCGCCTGCGTGTTTTGTGATGTTGGCGTACTTGGAGGCGCGTACGTCTGGTTAGCGGTTTGGTTTGACCCGTTTGTAGGGTTGTAAGTCGGCGGCGGTTGTGACGTCGTCGTTTGAGTGGCGTAAGTAGCGGTTTGGCTGCCATTCGATGACCCGTACGTAGGTGTACCATTCTGATTGGACTGCGTGAAGCCTGTAGTCTGCGTTGCTTGTCCGTTGCCGTCTGAAGTAAATGTTTGCTGATTTTGCACTGTACCCGACAGTGAATAACCGTTGTCTTGTGATGAAGATGTGATGTAGTTAGTTTGGTTGTTGGCCCCGTTCGTATCAGTCTCTGCAGATGTAGATTGTTGTCCATTGCCATTGTTTGAGGTATTCTGCGTCGCTGGTATAGTGTACTGCACCGTTGGATTGTTAGTTGGTACAGTTATAGTTCCAGAGTTCCCCTGCATCATATACTGTTGGGGCATTCCCGCATACTGGGACGTAGGCGTTAAGAAAGAGTTTGGAATTATTTGCTGCACAGGTTGCTGCGTCCCAGGGATCATTTGTCCAGGATTTGTCATAGTAGACGACGGTGGGGGCGCTTGCACTATAGGAATCGTTCCTAAATTAGGGTTCAGTTGATGTCCTGCTAAAGCTGCGTTTAGTTGCTGGGCGGATAGCTGCGTATTGAAGTTGAGTCCTGCAGGCATGTACTGCGAGGTAGCTGGCATGTTCATAAGAGGCACATTGTACTGGACTCCTCCCGGCATGCCCAATTGGTTTGGTTGCATAACCGTGACATTCTGGCCAGGTTGGAGAACTTGTTGGAACCCTGGAGGTAATGCACTTTGCATGAGGTTCGGATGGTTCGCAGGTATCATGTATACCTGGCTGTTTGGCTGCCCAAGCATTGTAGGAACTTGACTTATATTTAAAGGGTTCTGCAAAACAGTCATGCCCTGAGGAACTGTGATCATCTGCACGTTTTGAGCAGTATTCTGCACTTTGCTGAGGTCTTGCTTCTGTCCATCCTTGCTGGTCTGGATCTGTATCGCGTTTCTGTCGATCTGGCGGATGTACATCCCCGAACCATCTTGGCCTAATCCGGGGGATCCGACACTGTAAATGCATTTTTAAAATTAGATTAGTTTTTAGCATTATCAAAATGCGGGGAAGGCGCGCAGAGATGGGTTTTTTTTTTACTTATTGTACAACCTAATTCCAAATAAAAAAAGTGAAAACCGCTTGAACATGGGCAATCGGTGTTCCTGTTTTTGATTATTCTTTTTTTATTTGATAGTTGTCTACGTAAAGGACAATTTCTATAGTAACGTAAGTACCTACAATGTCCAAAGTTTTGCCAGAATAGATAACCCGAATAACATAACACTTGATCATAACCAGTGAAATGAGAGTGTACCAGAGTTTACTGTACACATCTGCGTAGTACCCCTTTAGAGCGTTCCGGCGTGATGTTATGTTAAAGAATTTTCAAAATCGGTCCACAACTAGCGGAGAAACCGGTGAAAATACACAAATAAAAAGAAAACATGCCGAATTTAGAACCTCCTCCTTTTTGGAAAGTCCGTTAAATAATGGACGGTCCGGCCAGGATTAGAAGAGCAAAGCTTTTGTCCCGCGTTCGCAGAGGCAAAACATAGTCTAGATAGTTTAAAACTGTAGTTTCTTACTTCGTCTGCTGCCCTGAAGACACTTGTATAATGGTGCCGTGAGCCGGATTAATTTTCATTCCCATACTAACAATGGTGTTGTCCTTAGCTGTGAAGTAAATTAACGTTATGGTAAGGGCCTAAAGGTATAAAATCGCGACGCTGTTTAGCAATTGGTTATAGTAGATTCTAAATTCAAATATATTTTAGATATAAATGAAAAAATAATGGTTTAGGCAATTTGAATATAGAATGTGTTATGCCGCCTCCACACGTTTGTTGTTTGCCACAAACAGTGGCGAACGCCAAACACGTGCCAACCACTGACCACAATCATCCAACACAAACACGGCATCCACAAGATTAGCAAAAATGGCAGACAACGAGCTTGTTGTGGCAGCGAATACTTTCGGTTTAAACTCCTCAGACCAATCAGACAATTTTCTTTACAATTTAGCCTAGGATACACAAAATGTCACGAATAGTAAATTTGACCACCACTATTAACTCCGTTCGCCGCCCGCAAGCTCGCGCGTTCTACTGAACTGAACAAGCGTCTGGATTCATCGCAAACATGTTTCTCAAACACCCTTTGATTTGAGCACAAAAACAGACACCGATGCCGAACACGGGCGAACACAAACAAAAACAGGCAAACACAAAGAAACACCCATCCACACGTTCGTGTTTGTTGTTTTGTGTTTGCTGTTTGCCATTGTTCGCCAAGCGTGTAGAGGCGGCTTTAGGCAAACTCGCTAAACAATGTCGAGATTTAAAAAAATAAGGATTTTGATTTTGTAATTTTGTTAGGTTTTATGAAATTCTGCTGTCTACGCTTAGGCTTTGCAGGAAGTGAGGTACTAATACGCTGTTAGTGCTATAACTAGTACAGTAGTAGTGCTACATCGACTTTGAAAAAATAACGCTTTGCAAAAATTTCGGGTCTCGGCACTCCCCATCGAAAACTAAAATATTTTTTTACCAACATAAAAAATAATGAGGTACTCAGTATGACCTGTACGTTTGTCCGCGATTTTCTCTCGTTTGGCTGAACCGAATTTGATGCGGTTTTCAGAAAAGTATTTTAACATTACCTTCTCCAAGGTTTTGGTATACAACAAATGGATATCCCGTGACGTCGTTCGCATGGATCCGTTATATGTTTGTTTGTATCTTTGTCCACGCATTTCTCCGAAAATAGTAATCGGATCATGATAATTCTTTATTTTATTCGATTATTTATTTATTTATTTATTAAAACTTATGCAACATACAGGTACATAGGCGGACTTAATGCCTGAGGCATTCTCTACCAGTCAACCAAGAGTGGTGGAGAGATAACATGGCAGGTGCATAAAAAATAGAAATTATTATTAAAGTAAAAATTGAAGAATAGAATAGTCTTAGCTCATAGTGCAAGTTTAATCAAAATCGGTTTGGAAGTTGAAATTGAGAATGTGTAAATTGAATTGTTATGGGTATTTTCTCAATCATTTAGGTACCTTACGATGGAACTTGCTCAATTTGTAGTGATGGTGAACCAAAACTAAAAAGAGAGAAATAAAATGTTTGCGTTTATTTTTTTTTCATGTTTTGCGAAAAGTTTTTTTTTCTAATTCTGTTAGGTTTTATTAAATTCTGCTCTACGCTTAGGCTTCGCAGGAAGTGAGATATTACTACGCTGTTCGCTACATCGACTTTAGTTAAAATACGCTTTGCAAAATGTCGAATTTTGGAATTCCCCATTGAAATCTGTAAAGAAACATTTTAAAGCTTCTCTAATCTAGGTACTACATATTTCCTTCGCAGCATTCATGTGATTATCTTGAAGATTGATGCATCGTACCAGGAATAAAATAGAAAAAGAGAGAGGTATCTTATGGACACCCGATTTTTCGAGTTCCCAGAGTTTCGTAAAATATGACGAAACTGAAATAACAACAACACAGCTGATGCTCAGTGTAAACACACAATAGCGGCTGCTAGCGTAGCTACTGTATGTCTAGTCAGCGCGCGCTCGTACGTCTTCGGTTTTCGTCGTGCGCCTCCGCCTCTCTCCTCGGCGTATCCCTTTTGTGTGGATCTTCGCTTGTACTATTCTGCATGCAGCACACTGTGCCTCGCACAATTTATCACGTAATTTTGATTATTTATATTAATAAAAAAGAGTATTTAAAAGTAAAAATTCTAAATATTTTTGCATATTCTCAAAATAACAAGGCTCAAAATGGCAAGCTAAATCGATTGAAAAATGTTTTAGTATTCCAGGTGATCGGGAAGTGCCACAAAAATCACTGCAAAAAGGTGTCGGTTTTTGGTGTCGTTTTTCTTTGTTACACTTTTATCCGTCTAGCCCCTCAGCCCGCAAACAAATCTGAACTATAAAGTGCGATAAGAAACTCCGTTCCAAAAAAGATAGAAGTTGTGATTTTACGCACACGCTAAGTATAGTACATATAGTTGTCGGCACGTAACTTGGCAAGAGTCGTTAGATGCGCAAAAGTCGTTTTTTGGGTCTCTTTGGTTACCAAGCGGGACGCGGCGAACGTTTAGGCCGGGTTTCCACTGACGCGGAGCGGGGCGGAGAGGAGCTTAGCGGTGCACGAATTGACCAAGCACTATGCTCGAAATCTCCGCTCAGCTTCAATGGAAACAGCACGAGCGGGGTGGAGCAGAGCTGAGCGGATATTCATAATAAAAATACAGCGAGGCGATGCGGTGCGGAGGACAACGAGCATTGGGGTGCAGAGCGGAGGACAGCGGGGCGGTGAAATTCTCCATGCACAGAATGGTAATTTATATGTTGTCGAATCCAGAATCTATGTTTTCTCTTCGAATCCAAAAAAATCGCAACAGTCAATGCTACTTCATCTGATTCGTTATCTTCGTCTTCAAGTAGAGAAAGATATAAAATGATTGCTTTTTTTCTTTTTAAACGATAACATGACGTATGGTCTTTCTGAGAGATTGAGTGTAACTAAGCGCAAAAATGCGCGATTCCAAAAGTATGCTCTGCTCCGCTCCATTCCACTCCGCTTCGCTTCACCGCTCCTCTCCGCCCAGCTCCGCGTTAGTTGAAACGCGGCCTTAGCACCGTACCGAGCGCGCGATTGGTTGGTCAGTTGACACAAGGATCAACTGACCAATCGCGTCGCGTTCCGTTCGCTTTCTATGGTGGTTGGTCAGTTCGCGCATGGCGTGCGTACTTACCCCCACTACGGCAAAACCTTGCCAAGTTACGTGCCGACAACTATACCTATGTATACGCAGTTTTATTAAACAATATTTTTTTGGTGCTATGACGCAAATTGGCAATTTACAACACAATCAGTTTATCGCATTGCAATCTCGCAAAATTACGCTTAGCAAATAATTAATGGAAGACGAACTCCAAGTTTCCTTACACTGTGTTGATATTCCACTGGATTCTGAATATTTTGCCATTGTTATTCGTTGGAGATACTCTGAAAAGGATAAGGTTTATTAAGGATTATAATTGGGTAAAACGGCTCCATCGTAGTCCTTAGTTGTTGTCACAAAAAGACGGTCAGAAAGCATTGTAGCTAAAAGCAAGACAAGGAATAGTATGGTATGCTAGTATTATACTATCTGTGGTATGGTTTAAGTTTACGCAATTTACGCCAAAACTATCGGATTTCTTTATTGAATTAGAAGGTAACCCTTTTTTACCCGACTGCCGAAGGAGGGTAATGTGTTTATCAGTCTATGTATGTAACACATAAATACACACATCGTGTGGGGTATCAAAATAAAGGGTTTTAAGAGGTGATTTCAAAAATATATATCACTTATGTTTAAATGTACTCAATATAAAAAAAATACGTAAAAAGTCATAAATAAAAAAGTGTAATTCAAAAAATTTAAAACCAGTCTGCTTAAAAAATGAACTTAAAAAGGTTTTGGTCAGCCAGCTCGCAAATACGAGTACGTATCCTCCGACTGCACAGCATGATTTTCTTCTTGTTTACAGCTTTTTAGTTCGCTTTTTAAGCAGTCGGGATTTTTATTTTTTTTATTGTTGAATTGATGATTTGCAAAATTGTATAAGTAAAGAATTAAGATGACGATGACCAAATATGTACTGTTAAACACATTTTTCTAAAAAAGTATCTAAGTGTGGAGTTTCTTGTCCGGTCTTCTCCATAATATGCGAATGGACCTTTTTTTTTAATGCCTTTTAAAGACCTAATTGAAATAAATGGTTCGATGCCAATGCGTTACATCTTTAAAATAAATTACACACATTTTTTATGAATGCAGAAAGAGCGCTGTCACCAAAATAAGCGGTTTGCAAGCAATAAATGTACACAATATACGCGATGCGTTCAAAAAGTTTTCGTTATTGAAAAAACTTATAATCCAAACCTAATAAAACGCCGAAAAAGTAGTTTACGCATTACGCAAAAATAGTGACTCTAAACTATAATAAAGAAGGAACTACTAATAAAAATCTGATGCCTTTATCTGCCAAAGTCCTCACATGTGGTGGCGACAGCTGAAAATAAAATAAATTGGATAAGCGGCATGCATTATTTATCTCCTTTGGCTCTTGTCATACATGACTTCCTAGTACAAGAGCCGGGGCTGCACTGATATTTGTGACATGAAGTGTGCTAAATAAATAATCTCCATCTTTTTGTTTTGCATCTTATGCCCCAAGTCTGAAATCAGCGCAACGCGGCTTCTTCATTGATGCACTTGGTAAAAACTCAGCGTCACTAAGTACCCTAAAATACGCGTCCAAAAAACATTTTCTATAATACTCACAACTGATCTTTGTGTCTCTGAATTGGCTGCAAGACCCTGCGCAGTTGCTATTTCTGTGTCAATGTTGAAGTAGAAGATAGCATTGTATAACTGTCTCTTTCACTCGCTTACGTTTGTCGCATCATCCTATCTCGCTTACTGTATGCTGTATACTCGATGAAAAACTGTTTCTTGCGCAATGGTTGGCAGAGCCAACTTCAGAGACACAACCATCCGCTGTGACCACTATACGCAGCTACTTGCATTTCAACGACGCATTGAATTAAAAGCCAGCAAAGCGTATAGTTCTGAACTCCCGATCTTGGTATCAGGGCATCTCTCCGTGCATCATAAAACATGCCTGGATTGTGCCTTGAAAACGAAGGAAAAGCCTAGCTTGGTGCCTGGCTGCTGCGAACTGACTGCCTGCTCTGGATCTATAGAATTGATGAGGACTCCAGAACGCTGGGTAAATATGACCAAAATGAAAACAACACACAAACATTCAAACACATCTGCTTTCGGTCTCCAAGCCCTCTAAAAATGCCCGAAAACAATAAGAAAGATTAAGGTTTTGCTGCATGTAGACTCGTTGGAATCAAGCTTGAGACGTGGTTCTTGAAGGGTAGTTCGGCATTTTAAAACCTAAGGTATCTGTTAAAGTGCGCAGTTGCTTGCAATGGTAGGCTACGCTATGCTGACTATATAAATAAATAAAAATAATATAGTTAATTGAAATAAACAGGGCAATGTCGCTAAGTCAGATGTCTCGCCGGACCCCTTTGTGATGTCATCTTCAGGATCCAGATAAAACTGCTAATAATAATAACGATTATTTGCAAGATGCCGCCTTGCCTGTTCGTCGCTTAAATCCAGAGAAAACGCAGATGCTAAAGTAACACCGATATATACGCAATTCAAGCCCTAATGTATTCCTTATGCTTTGATTAATATAAGTAAGCTGGTGCTGGTTACATTATAAATAATATTATATACAAGAGATGACTTGAAGAACTTTAGTTGCCAAGCCAACAGTAGGTAAGCCAGTCCACAATTTAAAATACTCGTCTACGCAAACGCAGGTTTCCTGTACAGCTTTTGCGCATAGTTCCATGTTTCCATGCATGCTGCAGAGTTCCTAAAAGGTTCCAAGGTCTATCGTAAAAGCCAGACATCGCTTTCCAATAGGTTCAAAAAAAAAAAAACATACTGGCGAAACCACAAATAGGTACTTCCACAAAAATCGTCGCATCTGACGTTTGTTATAGTGCATTACTGCAGCGGCCAGCAAAAGAGGCATTGATGGACGAACGTGTAAATGTGGGCCGAAGCGAAGCCGAGGCACACATACGTAAGGCCAGCAATTGCGATTTATCTCGAAGAAGGTTGTCAAAATAATGCTCAAATTTCCAAGCATGTTTGAGAAAAAACCTTTTTTTATCTTTGCGCTGTCACAAAAAATTGATTTCTGTTTGATAAAAACTATACGCTAATGTATTGACACACGATAGCAAAAATGGATATACGCCACGTGCGTTGCCTGTGAACTAGGGCTAAGAGCAGAGCTACATTCAAGTCATCTCATATAAAAACAGCAGATAATCTTCAATGTACCTGGTGCCGCGGTCCAGGTGCGCGTTTCTCTCGTGGAGTTCTTGTCATGGCTCACATGTGACCTGGAGCATCACATCGTTTGAATACACAAACACAACAAAAATAAACATTCAGGAAAAGACCAATAGACGACAGGAGTTCTTCATTTAAATTCTTCACAAAAGGCGATGTCTATGAAGGTTCTATTTGAGAAAGTTCTATAACAAGAATATCTTCCGTGTTTCTTCTTTCTTCAAGCTTCTTAGAAACGGCCGTTTTGTTTTGATTTTGAACCACCTCCTTTTCAGATGTCGGTTAAAAAGCGTGTTCCATTACTATTGTGACCTAAATTATTATTACATCGAGTTAGATTTTATAAAACAGTAAATAAAATGAGAGATAGAAAACTTATTTTGAGACAACAAGAATAGTCAGAATAGTAACAAAACAAAAATAAAAAGCTTGCAAAATCAGTTTTGGGTTTGCTTTTTCTTCCCACGTCATCATATTTCTAAGAGCTTCAAATGATAAGATTTTATTATTTGCATGAAAAATAGGGAGTCATTATTGTAACGCCAATTGCTTGACCTCTTGATTTATTTTGTATGCATTTGGTTATTTATTACATTAATTTCATATCCATATCTTTTTAGCAAATATTAAAATCTTGAAGAAAAGATTTTTGCCAAGTACCCACAGTATACTGCTTTACTTTAAAATTACTTGAATAGCTAAATCTATAGCTCAAACAATAAACTTTTCATATGCAACAATAAACTGAATATTATTGGCAAATATCATTTCCAATTGTTACGATATCCTGAAAGAGAGTTAAAATTAGTTTCTTTTAAACCTAATTCTTATTCTGTAGTGACTTACACAGCAGGAGCTATAGGCCTTAGCTGCAACTGGCTTGGAGTGCCATCAGACAACCTCTTTTGCCCTCGAGCCTCCTGCCCAACACTTTTTGATGGCGTTGATGTGTTCTGAAAAACGAAAACATTCTTAGTAATGTTTGCCATTTCAAGAAGATGGATTAATGGACGCTAATAAGGAGAGAAGCAATTGTTACTTTTATTAATAGAGTTCAAAAATAGGACACGGAAAAGTTAAGAAAATTTTTGAAGCAAATGAATTCAGCAGTGGCATAGCAAGACGGCCAAAATATTTCTTTTTGTGGGTTTGAGATCTTGTTGCTAAATAAATTGCAACGTCATAGCTACACCACTAGAAGAAGGTTAAAACATTAATGGAAAATAAATATTTCTAAAAAGACAACCGCCAAAATGAATTAATGAACGGAAAGTAAAAAAAATGCAGGCTTCAGCAGGATGATGACAAAAGAAATGGCTAAATAATCTGTGAAAATAAAACCCTAGACCAAACACCAAAGGCATGTGAGATTAAGCATCATATATTAGTATGTGCTAGTATACTAAATGCTCACAGAGATTATATGTGGTGACGATGCTTGTCCGGTTGATATAATGTTTATCAAAGAACCACTGCTCACTATTGGCTGTTGGGAAAATTTAAAACAATATAATAATAATAATATCTTATTAGTAAGTATCATTATTTAAAAATATGAATATTAACCAGGTCTTTAGATTTTTTCATATAAAATATAAGTTTTGTTTCTGTATTTCTGAGTGCGTAAAAAATTAAATTCCTTTACTAAATTGTATTTGCATTCATCAAAGGCTAGATATTGATTTTATTTACTTTACCGGCTTAAATAATAATAATCAATCAAGTTTTACAGAGGTTATTTAAAATAATAAAATGTAGATTGTATTTATAAAACAACAACCGTCAGTATTGTTTCATAGAAATTCAAGCCAGTAATAAAATATTAACTACCTCAATAAATAGAAAGCATCATTGTAGTGCGAAATAAAGTGTTACCTTTTGGTTTAGCTGCATGAATGTGCCGGTTGCTTGTAACTGCTGCAATTGGCCTGCTGTCAGAGGTAGAGTTTGTTGTAGACCACCAGCTGGGGCTATCTGTAATGTGGAAAATGTATTTTATTAAATACTAGCAGATGCCTCGCGGTTTCACCTGCATAGTTCCCATTCCCGTGGGAATACAGGGATAAAAAGTAGCCTATGTCACCCGGGAATAGTGTAGAAGATTTTTTGAAATTGGTCCAATAGTTTTTAAGTTTATTTGTTACTAGAGGACGCCTCGCGGTTTCACCCGCGTAGTTGCCGTTCCCGTGGGAATACAGGGATAAAAAGTAGCCTATGTCACCCGGGGATAGTGTAGCGTCCCAACGGTGAAAGAATTTTTGAAATTGGTCCAGTAGTTTTGGAGCCTATTCGGTACAAACAAACAAACAATCAAACAAAAAAATCTTTCCTCTTTATAATATTGGTAGGTATAGACATACAAAAATTAAAAAAATACAAATCTTTGCTCTTTATAATATTAGTAAAGATTGTAGGATTAAAGATTTCTAAATAAATATGCAACAGTGAGATACTAGAGATTTTAAGATACATGATGGTTCTTTGAAATTCCACTT
The DNA here is from genome assembly GCA_964057195.1 of Orthosia cruda. NCBI lineage: Eukaryota > Metazoa > Arthropoda > Insecta > Lepidoptera > Noctuidae > Orthosia > Orthosia cruda. The sequence continues at coordinate 43,199,494 of OZ059828.1, read as the reverse complement.
CTTAATTTGTAGACTTTCAGTTTGCTTGCATTTGACACATTAATTAATTAAAGACATAAGAATTACTTACAGATACAAACTGTTGAGGTTGAAAATTGGTCAGTCCTTGCTGACCTGCCAAGTCTTGCAGCTGCTGATAAGGTATCAACATCGTCTGGGAGCCCGGCATTGTCCATTGCACAGTGTCGGCACCTTGTATGTGATACTTGACTTCTTTGTCCCCCTTGTCTGTGCTGTACAGGATCTTCTGACATGAGTTAGTACTCTGAGCAGCACAAACAACTGGAGTAGATGTAGCTGTGCTTACAGTCGTATTCTCAGAAGTCGATAGACTCGCTTGAGGAAACGTAAGCCCATTCGGTAAAATCATTGACATAGAAGACGGCACACCGCTCAGCCGTAATGGAGTCACATTCACTGGTTGCATACTAGATATATCTACTATCTGTGTCCCAAAGTTTGGCTGCTGCAAACTCAGTGTTTGACCAAGAGGTAGGGATGTAAAGTTAGCATTGGATACTTGCATCCCAGGTTGTACTATAGGTATTAGCTGCCCATTTTCTTGGTTCAATACATACTGCTGCTGAGGTTGGAGTAGTTGTAGCATGGTGGGCTGACGAACTGTCATGAGAGGAGCTGTCGCGGGCGCCACACTAACCACTGGCGGTATAACTGCAGGATTAACGGCAGACGTTAACGTCGGTGGAGTGGACGCGAGCGCCGCCGTCACGACAGGCGGCGGCGCGACAGGAGGTGCGCTAGTCGTCGTCAACGCCGGCGGAGGAACGTTCAGCGCAGGAGGCGGCCCCCCAGCCTGCGCCGCGCTCCATTGCGCCAATTCCGCCCTTATAGTCTCTATCAAGTTTTGAGCGAGTGATCTCGCGCCTGCCAAAGCCTCAGATCTCGTATGATGCAGAGCCAAATGCAATGGCTCAAGTTTATCACCTTTTAACACAGCTACCACACCAGTCTCTGACCTAATATATTCCAAGTTAGTGCCATTCTGGAACAAAATTGATTACATTGTTTTATATGCGGTTTAGAATGGGAAAATCGAGATCAAAGATACAATAACTTACGGGTCCTAGAATACGTCCTTTAATATCAAATGCGGCCGGCGCATTGTCCAGACCGATATAAACTTTATCTATAAGACCACCGGACATCATTTATAATAGATTTTTTTGGAATTCTTTAGCATTTACGTGATTTTAGCGAAAAGCATCTTTCTTCTACAGGAGGGAGAAAAAGCGCTTTTTTGACATTGATGCGTTTCGTTCTAAAACCATTCGAATTATCAAAGACTATAAATCTATCTTAAGTTTTATTACTGAATAATTAGATTCAGCATTTTAGTAGAAGTTGATTTAAATAACGCTACCAATTATTAATATTTTTTATTGGATAAATAAATCTTTGTTTTCACCATGTTTTCAGTCATTAGATGACTTAAGATGACTAAAGACGCGTTTCATTTCTGAACGGTTAAAAAATAAACTCAACATTAGGTTGTTATTCTCGATGTTTTATCGAAATGGGGATGCGCAATCTGCCTTGTCTTTTGGATTATTGAAAACTTTGATCATTAGTACCAACAAAGAAAATTTTGTAAAATAAAAATATACTCTGGGCAAAGAATCATTTTAAGGATATGTTACATTATGTGGCGCACATTTGACTACGTCTAAAACTACTAATTGCCCTTGTCCCATGATATATTTGAGTCGGTGAAACCCGCAGCCTAATTGCGTAAATGAATTTGGCAATGCGAAGGATTTAATCCCATCAATCGACCAATCACAACGGAAATCTACAACCCGTCTTTCATCTCGCACGTGATTGTGTGTGACGCCTTGCTGAATTCACTTAGGTACCTACGCAATTAGTTGGGCTGTCGCTCTATAATACAAGTCTAGAATTACGGACTTACTTTGTTCTGGTCTTTCCTAAGGTTTAGGAGAATATCAACGCCATGGAGTGTCACGGGTGTCATGGAAGGATGACAGCCAGCAGTACCTACTTTACACCTATTACCCCCGATTTCTGAATTTGAAGATTTGTCAAATTCTCATTTAGCCTGATAACCTGGGAAAATTTGGCACTAAAGTAGGGTTTGCCACATTCATAACTTAAATTACATAATTCAGAAATCGGCCCTTTATTAGTCAGTACTATGGAGGGTAGAGGTAGAACTTCCTCCTTTTTGGAAAGTCGGTTACAAAAGTACTCTGTAGTTATTACCACCAATTCACCAATTATCATTTGGGGTTCGTTTTTTAACCCACTTGTCAAAATTAAGGAGGTTCATGTTCGACTTTATGGATGTTTTTATATAACCGATTTTGAAAGTTTTTATAAATGACTATCACGTTTCGTAAGCTTTAAAGCCATCTTATGTACACCTTACACTTATTATATTTGAATTTTTGGTCGCTATAGCTTCTTTAGGAGTAGTAATTTTTGTATAAATTTGGTAAGGAATCACAGAGTTTTTAATAGTCAAATCTTGAAATGAAAATTTAACACCGTGACGACCGCCACCCCACTAATTGCATAGTATATCTCGTAAACTAACTACTAGAGTACCTACTAATTTCATCTTGCAGGGTAGTAATTTTGTATGTAGGTTTGAGGAAAGCGACAGGCTCGTCAAACTTGGAATCAACATTCAAAGTCGTGGTCTTGCTGAACGAGCGAGCGAAAGTTATCATCGTTGATTTCCCGAAATTAATCACATTTATGGGTAGTCATTATTTGTATACATAGAATAGCTGTTGCATGTCCCCTTTTCCGGCGCTCCTGCTGAATGGAGCGTGACTACCGCAGGAACACTTTCAAAGTAATTTTTCTCGAAAACTACTATGGTACCAATTTTGCTGTTCGAGTACTAATTGGTACCATTTGCAAGGGCGGATTTAGGGGGGGGCACGGGGGCACGTGCCCCCCCCCAGACGGTATTTTGTGTACTGTGGAGATTCCACCACAGTACATTCTTAGGCGCAGGCCACACAGAAATGGCGTCGGGCGCGGACATGGCACGGACGCGGCGCGGACATGGTGTGGAAATGGCTCGGACATGACATAGAAATGACTTGGCATAGAGCAGTCTGTTGTCCGGCATCGATGTGTCATCAGCATGTCATCCTCAGAAGATGAACAAGCTCTTGCTCTCGTACAATTAATTAATAAACAGAAGCATAGACGATTTTGGGTGCATCCTGTTTGGCAATCTGGACATGATGCAAGACTATTTACAGCAATGCGAAACTTGAGGAACTATCTTGATCGTTTTCATGACGTTACTAAAACCAGACTCCAGGAAAAGTGCACAAATTCACAAAATGCAATATTAAAATCAGTGTCGTCACGCATTTTTTACCTGACTGCCGAAGGAGGGCAATGTGTTTATCAGTCGGTTTATATGTTTGTTCCTATGTGGCGTTCCAGAGTCCGAACGCGTTTGCCGGTTTTGATGATTCGTACGTCAATCGATGAAGCCAGTGACACTCGCAGGGTTGACACTGGCTACATTAAAATTGAAAAATAGAAAAATGGTGGGTTTTTTGCGCTTTATTGTGGGGGCCAATTTTTTATTCATCCCATCGTGTAGGGTATCAAAACAAAGGCTTTTAAGAGATTGCGATTTCAAAAATATATAACACATATATGTTTAAATGTACCTAATTCTAAAAAAAATGTTTCTAAATAGAAAAAAATCATGCTGTGCAGTCGGAGGATACATCTGGTTTTGGTCAGCCAGCTCGCGAATATGTATCCTCCGACTGCAAAGCATGATTTTTTCTTGTTTACGTCTTATTAGTTCACTTTTTAAGCAGTCAGGTGTTTTGATTTTTTTAGTATTTTTTTTTATTTAAGACTTTTTAGTTAACATTTTTTTCGAATTAGGTACATTTAAACATAGGTATAAGTGTTATATATTTTTGAGATCGCAATCTCTTAAAGCCCTTTGTTTTGATACCCCACACGATATTTATTTCCATGTATTATGTATGAAATTTGAATGGAATAGGAAACCAGCCATGCCATGTCCGCGCCCGACGCCATTTCTGTGTGGCCTGCGCCTTAGAAGCAAATCAAATTATCAGAGTTGTTAAAATAAATGAATAAACTAACAGAAATAACTATTCAACACTGCACTGGAGGATGTCTTCAAGGTTCTGGACTGGAGAGGGCTAGGCATCAACGTCAACGGCGAGCACATCACTCAGTTCACTCACCTTCGGTTCGCCGATGATAAAGCTGTCATGGAGACCATGGAGGACCCCAGTACAACGCTCGATAACCTCAGTAGAGCTTCCGAAATAGTTTGTCCAAAAATAAACATGGACAAGACCATGGTGATCTTGAACGCCCATGTCGCAACCACTCCTATAAAGGTCAGTGACTCCACAGCCGAAGCCGTGGTTGACCATGTCTACCAGGAAGGGGAAACGGTCCAGCTAGGCAAGTCCAACCACGAGAAAGAGGTTTACCGTCGAATCCTACTCGGCCGGGCCGCATTCGGGAAGCTGCAGTATCTTTTCGTCCAACTTACAACAGTGTCTCAAGACGAAAGTCTATGACCAGTGTGTGTTACCAGGTAGGACCTATGGCTCTGAGCCGTGGTCGCTCACAATGGGCCACATCAAAAAGCTTACAGTCACCCAAAGGGCAATGGAGAGGGCCAGGCTCGGAGTGTCCTTGCGTGATTGAATCAGAAATGTAGAGATCCGCAAGAGGACCAGGGTTACCGACATAGCCCGAAGAATTGCCAAACTTAAGTGGGACACAGGATACATTGCTCACAGAACAGATGGCCGATGGGGCAGAACAGATTTTGTATGGTTACCGCGAAACGGAAGACGTTGCGTTGGAAGGCCTCCCACCAGGTGGACCAATGAGCTGGTGAAGGTTGCGGGGATCTACTGGATGCAGAACGCACGGGACCGATCAATGTGGCGACGCTTGGGGGAGGCCTATGTCCAGCAGTGGACGTCTTTCGGCTGATATGATGATGATGAACAGAAAGAACATGAGTCTTTCATGAACTTGCCTATACATACTTGAACTTGTAGAAATAAACATGAAGTATTACTTCAAGTTTATTACTGACAGTTCATATTGATTTTTTTGCCGGTCCGCCTCTTGTGCCCCCAGAAAAAAATCCTGGATCCGCCCTTGACCAATTGAGTAGGTAGGTAGTAATTATTTACCAATATGGAAGCGATTGGCGTCGGGGTCCTGCGGTAGTCACGGACATGATTGAGCTACTTGTTGTGTTGGAGTTACAAATTGCTAAGCCATTTGGCCCGGTATCCACCAAAGCGGAGAGGAGAGGCGATGTGTTTGAATAAACCAATCCGATTTCGTTATTTCCACATCTCTTCTCTCCGCATTGGTACCGGGCCGTCTAACCTGATTGGCGTGAAAGCTTAGAGAAATCCAGGAGTGAAGTGAATAGCCGTTGGGCTTGGGCGCTCAAAGTTCATAATCACGGTATTTTTGTAGAACTTGCATGTACATACACATTGCATGTACCTACTTTGGGTTCCAATTATTAGTTTTTTTTACTTTGTGATGGGTTTGATTATTATCTTGCTGCTACTTAATACCTGTTGCCAGGAGAGCGAGTTGCTAGGTAGGTTTAAATAAAATGCAGTTTAATTTTGCATAATTAGGTTTGTAATATCAATTTAAATTTCTACAAAACATGATATGCTGTCTCTATATTGTTAAAAATATGAAAATATATAATGTTACCTCTGATTTCAACATGATTTATTGTGTACACTTTTTAAGTAAATATGAAAGAATTATATTTGTCATGATTTCTCACAATCTTGTTACAATTTCACAGATCTATTTAAGCTATACAAAAAGTACTTATTAGACAACAGACATTAGTAGGACAGAAGTTTGAAAATTAACAATTAGAGCGAAAACATAAACAACATGATCACACACTATGCAACTGATTCTTTAATCGTTTTATAGGTAACATCAGTAATCATAATCACTGCACTTATTTCTATAACATTAACAACTAAGTATTCTATCATACGGGACTAGAAGATCAAATTTTTTATAATATAGGCTGGGTTTCACCACTACCAAAAAGCAAAATTGATGAGATATTTAAAACATTATATATCAACAAATGATACTCTAGTAAACAGATACGTTATACACTGACAAAACAGCCGAAAAAAGTGTTCCGCGCAGCAGCGGCAGCACACATACACACTTTTCATTCATTTGACATTTCACTACAAGTCGAAAGGGATGGCTTGATAAAACCAACAAGAAAAAAAAGAGACAGCTAGTGTTTGTCACTTGCGTGTGAATGTAAACGTTTTTCTTTAAACTTTCTTTTTCTAACCTCCAAATATCAGAATATTAGGGGAAAACATTAAATAAAAATGTAAATTGAGGTGTATTGCGTACTTACAAAATAGTATGGGATGCCTTGTGTTTTATGTACTTTGGTACACTTTCTAAATACACACGATGGCATTGTTTTAATTTCGCTCTTCGCCATGCGTGACATAGACTAAATACCCTTCCCAATTAGGACGTATTCGAGTCTTCACAATGCGCGAGCAAATAAAATATCTGTTAACTAGAATAGCATTGTTATCAACCATTTTTTTTATAAAAATTGCATTCTATATTCAAAAGTTCTTTGTAGAATTTGAATTTAGTATGCAGTTGCTAAACAGTTAAGCAGTGGTAAAATAAAGCCTCAATATATTATTTCTTAAACCAGCAAATTAAGGACGGAGACAAACTCCAAGCTCGTTATTTTTATATTGGAGAGGTTTAATTACCTACTGGTATTATCTTAGGAATTTTAGTGCATCGATTTTTTTACCCTGAGTCCAAAATATATCAGGCGATTATGACTAATTGACATACCAAAGTGGTTTAAAAAAAATCCTTTTAGACAGGATATTGAAATTCGTCAAAAAAATAGAAAGACAAGGAACTTTTAGAAAGAAAAGTATATTTGTTAGCACTAAACATTAAATAAATTTATGAGAAAGTTACCAAGTTATGTATTCAATGTAGTAAAAGATATTTGTTTTTAATTATGGAAGCACTATCTTCCACCATAGTATTTCAATCAGCCATAGTATTTCGCTTCTATTTTTAAAACTAAATTGCTGCATCAATGAGGTAGTCGGATGATTTAAATGAAAAAATATAAATCTGTCTCTATTTGTACATAACCTCTAAATCACAATTCCACAAGGCTATGATCAAAATTTAAGCTGCAATAGTTCCTACTTATAGTAGGGATTTATTTTAATAATTATTTTAGTAATAAACTCTTCCTAAACATTTATAATGTGTAATATAGATGACAAATATAATAATTTATAACATTTTGTCTCTTTTTAAAGTATTATATTTTCTTATCTGTTTGTTATAAGTCTGAAAAGTTTAGCCGCCAATATATTTAAACATTTATTATATTGCTAACATACTTAATACCTATAATCCTCAATTTAAAATACAATAAAATTACTCATGGTTCATTTTTCAATGTGAGAAGACACGTTCATAAAGGCAACATAATTTTAAGGTATACACGGTTATCTGAACAGATTTCACCCTGTTTTATACACTGTCAATTTATAAATACATTTTATTTATTAAACAAATATAAAACTGTATGAAATTACGATCGCCGTATTGTCCAAAATTTACCTCCCGTTTCCAACCTGGCACTGAATTTTGAACACATTTGTTTTATTTAAACACTCATAGAAATTTACATCCTCCAAATACTTTATGTAAAATACTTTTAGAAGCCACTTTTTGGCACTTGATAATATAATAACAGTCGCATAGATCATTCAGACCACAGGCGCATATAAAGGGGAAAATGATGTTTTTATTTTATTTTATTAAAGTGTATTTCTAATAATTTTGGAATATTATTTGGTATTAAAATGAGAGATCAGAGTCATTGGTCATTAGTTTTAGTTTACAACAGTTTTATCCATTATATTTTTAATATTAACACCTTTATACGCCCATGGTAGGTTATCCTGATAATGACAGTAATAATAATATGATATAATTATTCAATCACAGATATTATCTGTGCTTACTTATTATTATGCATTATTAATAATGGTGGGGCAAACACAAAGGTGACTTACTAAATCTAAGTAACAATAAAAAAAATATCACCCACGCAAACGATATTATTACTTTTTAATAATATTATTAAAGTAATAAGGCTAATTCGAACCTAACTTGAAGTTAGTATGAGAGACGAAAGTAGTCGGGCATAAAACAAAATCGTAGAAAAAAATTAAAAGTAATAATTTCCGATCGTACGTAAAGTTCATAATACTCGACGTACAGTAAATATTTTAGATCAACTTTTTATTAAAATTTGATAAAACGTAGCCTCACGGGCTGTTAACCGGACTAACCTAGTACTCGAAAGGGTGAATCTCACCAATGATCCTGAACTGCTTTCAAAAGCTGTAAATTCGAATATTCCACCGCAATGACAGCTTTTAAACGCAGTTTAGATGTACTAATCAAGTTCAGTATCTATCATTATGCCCGGTTTACATTATTCCAGTCCAGCGATCGAATCCAGCGCTGGATTGCTTACTGGAAAAATGTAAACCGGCACTGAAATGCACTGAATCCAGTTAGCATTCCAGTCCAGTAACTGGATTGGCGGTCTAATTTTGAATCCAGTGCGATCAATCCAGTGCAACTGGATACATTATTCCAGACGGCCAATCCAGTGCCATTCCAGTGCTGACACTGTTAACACGCATTGGTTGTTTGTTGTCACTGTAGTGTTCACACTTCAACGGCTTCTAAATAACTGGAATAATGTAGACGTTACAGATCCAGTCCAGCACTGGACTGGAATCACGCTGGATCACTGGACTGGAATAATGTAAACCGGGCATATTATAGTGAAATTGCCCCTTAAGAGTTATCACACAGTGTGGGGTTTCTGGCGGTCACTGGAGTCGCGAGCATCGGGAACAGTAGTCCCCATTAGCAGGACTGCCGTAGTACATGCACAGCGGAGCCCTGCATGGGGCGGGCGAGGGGGGGCGGTCGTCGTAGAACGTGGAGCGGCTCAGGTACAGCGTTCTGTCCACCGGAGCCCTAGCTGACTTGTTGGATGTGCTGGTAGCCGCTCGCACTGCGTCGTGGGCGGGTCTTTCTGCTTCTGCGTAGAACTGTGACCGGCCAGTCCCGTAGCGAGGTTGGCTGGGTTGGACTGGTTGCTCTTTGCGGTTCTTTTCGGCTGTGTATCTGGAGATTTTAATAAAATCTTAGTAACTAAGGGCCGAGAATTATGAGGTAAGAAAGTGAACACTATGTTAAAGTTTGAAAGTTTTTCAGGCTAAAGTAGATTTTGATAAATATAGTTGTCGGCACGTAAGTTGGCAAGAGTCGTTAGATGCGCACAAGTCGTTTTTTAGGACTCTTTGGTTACCAAGCGGGACGCGGGGAACGTTTAGCACCGTTCCGTGCGCACGATTGGTTGCTCAGTTGACACAAGGATCGACTAACCAATAGGGATGTCGAAAGTGAAAAAATATATCGATATATCGATATTTATTAAAATATCAATATCGACCTCGATATATTGAGGAAAAAATATCGATATATCGGTCCGATATTCAGAGTTTTCAGGTTTTTATTTTTGTTTTTAATAGATTTTTTTATACAAAATGTACATTATTTTAATGTATGAGAAACTTAATAAAATCGAAGGTATTTTAATCGTTATTCCTTTTTAATAGGCATAAATTTAAAATAACAAAAATACAAATAGCAATCTTCTAAAAATATTAAAATATGACACGCACCACACACACACAACACAAAAGAACTCACATTTAAAAGTGAGTAAGGAGTGACTGATGACGACTGCCTCCGCGGCCGCCACATACACACACACGTAATAGTCATAGACAATACAGTAATTTTCCGTTATTTCCTATATTTTATGGCTTTGAATTCTGTTAAATATTCTGCTACCAATCTAAATTTGAAAAGAAATATCGTTTTTGATACGATTTTCGATATTGAATATTTTGTATCGATATATCGATGTATCGGATGAAAATATATCGGAAATAAATATCGATATATCGAATCAAAAATATCGATATATCGATATTTTTTCGATAAGCCTACTAACCAATCGCGTCCCGTCCACGTTCCGTTCGATCTGTATGGTGGTTGGTCAGTTCACGCAATATGCGCGAACTTACCCACACTACGCCTAAGTTAAATGCCGGGGACTGTACTCTTCTTCAAATTCTTAATTTAAATTATCAAGATTGACATAGATTCCTAGAGCAACTATTTCGTCTGAATTTTTCATCAAATTTATGGCAATATGACAGGCAGACACTGTAATAGAAGCAGGCCTAATAAATGCATGTTTTCTTGGATAACTTCTTGAAACATTTGTCATAAAGGTCAAAACAATAGTACACTATTGCAAAGGCCGGGCAATAGGCAATTGCAGGTCTAGTATGTATAGTGCTTTTCTCAAAAGAATGCTGGGAAATAAATAGTACATTACTGCAGCGGCCAGCAAAAGAGGCATTGATGGACGAACGTGTAAATGTGGGCCGAAGCGAAGCCGAGGCACACATACGTAAGTCATCAATGCCTAGTTGTGGCTAAAGCTTGTATAGTACTTTTCTCAAATAATGCGCGGTAATTAAAACTAAGTAGTACCTAGAACTCATTTTGTCAAATCAATGACAAACAACAATAATTGTTCCCGCGTTAAATTGTTCTTTTGTTTTTTATTTCAATAAACAGCTTTCTATTTGCAAGCCAGTTCGAAATTTGAATAAAACCTTTGTTATATTACCTCCTTAATTGCCATGTCCGGCGTAAAATATCGTTCTATTTTTAAATAACACGACAGATATGAGTTTACTAAGTAATTTATTTGGCCAGTACTGCAATTTCGATTTATCTCGAAGAAGGTTGTCAAAATAATGCTCAAATTTCCATGCATGTTTGAGAAATAGTACATTACGGCAGAATCCAGTAAGTAAGCCTTCCTGGCCAAGTATGAGTTAACCGGACTGAACCGCAGGTGAGGTCCGGTTATATACGAGGCCAGGATGGATTTCTTACTGGTTGAGGTTTGTATAATGCTTTTCTCAAAAATTTAAGAAAGTTTAACAACAAATTCGTTTAATTAATATTGTAGGTTACATTCATATTAGGGCAATTACTGATAGATATTGTGATTTACGGGGGCATTTACATTTGTTTTGCTAATTCGGCCTGAGCTTTTAAATCAGGAAGAGTGCCATCTATTGCCGAATCAGATTCACTTGAACAATTTTTTTGGGATTATCTATGTTCACGTGGTAAATTAAAACACAATTGTTGCAATTGAATGTGAAATCCCGCCAGACGTTGTTTTTTTTTTACTACATGTTTGCGTTTATTTTGAACATTGTTCTATTTTTACATTACATGAATGTTTTAGTAAAAAAAAATAATTTGAATGGTTAATTTTAGAATGGAAATTTTTAATCCAACATGATTTATAAACTGAAATTACTAAATACAAACATAAAATCCCACACTATTCTTCTACAACATTACTAAGTACAAAACTCAACGTGCATACTTTTTCTGCATCGCGTTAAGTGTCACAGACTATAAAATGGCTGTTTAAGGTTTCAAAAATATATCTATCTCATAAAATGTCATACCAAAAAGAGAGATAGATATATATTTGGAGCCTCCCTCCAATAACCATGTTATAATGGCTAAACTCTAATCTGTGTCAGGCACTATGTTTTTTTTTCTAAGCAGATTGTAAGAGGATGACCAACTGTCCAGTAAGTAAATTACATACTTACTTACTGGACAGTTGGAGATTCCAAATTTAAAATCTCGTTTCTTACTGGACAGTTGTGAATAAGTCTCCGGTAGAGTTTACATTCTGGATACTTTTTAGAGATGTTAAGGCAACATTACATACAATTTTTGAGAAATAGTACATTACTGCAGAATCCAGTAAGTAAGCTTTCCTGGCCAAGTATGAGTTAACCGGACCGAACCGCAGGTGAGGTCCGGTTATATACGAGGCCAGGATGGCTTTCTTACTGGTTGAGGCTTGTATAATGCTTTTCTCAAAAATGTAAGAAAGTGTAACAACAAATTCGTTTAATTAATATTGAAGGTTACATTCATATTAGGGCAATTACTGATAGATATTGTGATCGATTTACCGGGGGCATTTATATTTGTTTTGCTAATTCGGCCTCAGTTTTTACATCAGGAGGAGTGCCATCTATTGCCGAATTAGATTCGCTTGAACAAATTTTTGGGATTATCTATGTTCACGCGGTAAATTAAAACACAATTGAAATCCCGCCAGACGATAAAATTGTTTTTTTTTTTACTAAAAAGTTTGCGTTTAGTTTTGAACATTGTTCTATTTTTACATGACATGAATGTACTAGTAAGAAAACAAAAAAGGGTTTTTGAATGTTAATATTAGAATGGAAAGTTTTAATCCAACATTATTTATAAACTTAAATTACTAAATACAAACATAAAATCCCACACTATACTTCTACAACATTACTAAGTACAAAACGCAATGTGCGTACTTTTTCTGCGTCGCGGTAAGTGTCACAGAGTATAAAATGGATGGCTCCAAAAATATATCTATCTCATAAAATGTCAAACCAAAAAGAGAGATAAATATATATTTGGAGCCTCCCCCCTATAACCATGTTATAATGGCTAAACTCTAATCTGTGTCTGGTAACATGTTTTTTTTTTTCCAAGGAGATCTAAAGAGGATGACCAACTGTCCAGTAAGTAAATTACATACTTACTTACTGGACAGTTGTGAATAAGTCTCCAGTAAAGTTCACTTTCTGGATACTTTTTAGAGATGTTACGGCAACATTACATACCATTTTTGAGAAAACATATTTTTATATTAAACATTTAATTTTATTAAAAGTTACAACAAAATTGCTGGAGCGTTGTAATGTTCCAAATTTAAAAAACGGTCCTGCAATGGATTTGATCAACATTGCTGCAGCGTTGTAATGTTCCAAATTCAAAAAACGGTCCTGCAATGGATTTGATCAACATTGCTGCAGCGTTGTAATGTTCCAAATTCAAAAAACGGTCCTGCAATGGATTTGATCAACATTGCTGCAGCGTTGTAATGTTCCAAATTCAAAAAACGGTCCTGCAATGGATTTGATCAACATTGCTGCAGCGTTGTAATGTTCCAAATTCAAGAAACGCTTCTGCAATGGTTTTGATTTTCTTTGTCCGTAAATTCGATACTACGCGTGTTCTGTTTTCAAAAATTATGACAATATTTCCATGTATGTTTGAGAATAAATATATATTCTTACGAATATGGTCCTACAGCTAGCAAAAGGTTTTCATTGGCAAGATTGCAAAAGCAGGTTATTAAAATAGGGAGCAACTCACCCAATCCAAGCCTCATTAAGATAATTCTTGACCATCTCCTCTTGCACGGGCGCCCGAGCCGCCAACACTCGACAACACAACACTTCACACGTCGACTGCGTCCTCATCAAACTCTCTTCAGGATTGCTATGACTCCCACTACTTTTACCGGCCAACTTCGCCATTGAACCAAAATTCTTCTTTATCTTACTACTCATAGACCTGCCAATACTTCCAAATTGTTTGGCCACTGAGTTCATTTGCTTCGAACTTTTGGTCGATAGCGCGTCCAAAGATCTTCGGAGTTCTTCGGGCGGTTGGCTCAGGGAGATGCATTCGATTGGTTCGAGGTCTAAGTAAGCTGCCAGCATGGAGGATCGTTGGTATTCGTCGGGTAGGATGTTGTTTATGGTTTTCTGGTCGGGTTCGACGTCCCAGCGGAAGTCTTCGCCCGGGTCGACGTTGAATCTGAAATTAAAGGCTTCGATTAGTATTTCGATTTATGAATTAGTTCCGGCTGACTACCAGTTTGATCTTCTAGCACCAGTGAAACCGCCATTTGATTTGTTTGCAGCTAAGCGGCTATGTTGTTTTTGTTTGAAACTATCATACCTATCATATCATACCATCAGGCACCAATGCTGAGAAGTATCCCGCATGATACGCCAGTAGGATGAAAGTCTTACCACATGGGGCTAGGTAACTAACCTGATAGGCATAGGGTTGCCTGCATGGTCTTCTAGCGGCACTCTAGCGCCATCTGTGGGCAGTGGCTCACAAGGCACCAATGCTGAGAAGTGTCCCGCATGATACGCCAGTAGGATGAAAGTCTTACCACATGGGGCTAGGTAACTAACCTGATAGGCATAGGGTTGCCTGCATGGTCTTCTAGCGGCACTCTAGCGCCATCTGTGGGCAGTGGCTCACAAGGCACCAATGCTGAGAAGTGTCCCGCATGATACGCCAGTAGGATGAAAGTCTTACCACATGGGGCTAGGTAACTAACCTGATAGGCATAGGGTTGCCTGCATGGTCTTCTAGCGGCACTCTAGCGCCATCTGTGGGCAGTGGCTCACAAGGCACCAATGCTGAGAAGTGTCCCGCATGATACGCCAGTAGGATGAAAGTCTTACCACATGGGGCTAGGTAACTAACCTGATAGGCATAGGGTTGCCTGCATGGTCTTCTAGCGGCACTCTAGCGCCATCTGTGGGCAGTGGCTCACAAGGCACCAATGCTGAGAAGTGTCCCGCATGATACGCCAGTAGGATGAAAGTCTTACCACATGGGGCTAGGTAACTAACCTGATAGGCATAGGGTTGCCTGCATGGTCTTCTAGCGGCACTCTAGCGCCATCTGTGGGCAGTGGCTCACAAGGCACCAATGCTGAGAAGTGTCCTGCATCATACGCCAGTAGGATGGGCGTCTTGCTGCACGCGTCCGGGTCTAGCTCCAGAGGTAAGTAGACCCCGCCGAACGGGATGGGGGCTATGGGGTCGCCGCGGAAATCCTGAAAGAGATAAAATTTGATATTTTTAGAGTGGCTGACGCATTATTTTGCTTTTGCATTCGTTACTGGCGTATCGTATAGTAGTCGAGATATCAAGTATGCGATCAGTACTAAAGAGAATTTAAATTATTTCCACAATCCACTTATTTGTTAAACATTTCAAGGGCCGCTACATTTGATAAATGCAGTAGTCCAACGCGACACTTGGACAGTCACTTTATGCCGTAGCATAAGAGCAGTTTTTTTCTGTTCATGTGTCATTAACGTGATTTAATTTGCTGATTTAACTATCAGCTTGTTGCGTACCTGGCTAGTTCGTAGGTAAAGTCTTTAAAATATACCAACCCGGAGCGCAACATCAGCGAACACAATAACTCGCCGCCTCATGACATGCGCTAACGCGTACACATGCAACTATTCCGAGGCGTATAGTGCGGCACGACAGCTGGCGTAGCGCGCGCTGGTTCGGGCAACGCCGCGTGTTGTGGTTATATTTATATAACCACAACACAAATAAGCCGTAAGGTCCCATTTAAAACTTAATTTCTTATTCGATACGATACCTGCCAAAAAGTACTCATTGAGTAAAAGTATCGAATGCAAAGTATCGAGTACAAAAGTATCGATACCACAAAGTATCAATACTTTTTTCGTGTCCCTACGCAGAGCCACATCAGCGAACACAATAACCGGCGTCCTCATGACATGCGCAAAAGCGAACACGCGCAGATGTTCTAACGCGGCGTAGTGCGGTGCGACGGCCAGCGAAGCGCGCACGGGCTCGGGCGAAGCCGCGTGATTTTGTTACATTAATATAGCCAAAACACTGATAACACAGCCTAGTATAATATTTAAAGATACCAACCCTCAGAGCCACATCAGCGAACACAATAACCGGCCTCCTCATGACATGCGCTAAGGCGAACACATGCAGATGTTCTAACGCGGCGTAGTGCGGCGCGGCGGCCGGCGTAGCCCGCGCTGGTTCGGGTGACGCCGCCGTGACACACTGGGACCACTCGCCCTCCCATTCGGCTTCGGAAGGAGTTAGTCCAGCTGAGCGAAGGGATATGCTTTCTGACCAACGCCAGCGGCGTTTTATTGCGTCTGGAATAGGAGAAGAATTGTTTAATAGAGCAGAGAAAGAAAATTATTCTTAATGTCAGACTGCTTCTGAACCACACACAGAACAGAAAAAACGCCTTCTACAGGAACCACATTTCGGGGAGTGTACGATGGAATTGCACGATTTAATTCCGCTTAGCCCGTTCCATCGTCGGACTACAAGACACACACTAAACGTTTTGGGAATATTTTAATTTTGCGTACAGGTAAGGAGTGGAATTCCGTGGCATAGTTTGTTTTCTGATGAGTTTTGTAGCTGTCCTAGGTTGTCTTAGGCGTATTTAAATCAAGAGTGAATAGGTTACTTCTAGACAAGCATGCTTCACCAGCGATCATATCATTGCCATCAGGTGATACAGTGGTTAAACGCAGGTCTATCAAAAAAGCCAGGGCCTTGCAGTCTCGACATATTTATTTATTTATTTATTATATACTTTATTGTACACCAAGATAAAAACATAACACACGGAAACCTTAAAATAACAACAAACATACAACAGGCGGCCTTATCGCGTTCTGCGATCTCTTCCAGGCAACCCAGAATGGAGAGAGATAGCCTGGACACGACATGGGGTTGCACTTGGTGCAATTTTAAAATTAAATAAGTTACAAACATAGGAAGCACTAAATATAAAATACTAAAATAGATACATAAATACATACATACAAACATAAACACTGAAATCGGTTTTTGAGGTAAAGAGGGGTAGACGGGAAATATAGTATATTATACAGGAGGGATAGAATATGAGCATTCCGGCGAAGGCGAATTGGCAACCACTTGAGTTTTTGGCGGAATTCGGAAACATGGTCATACTTGCGCAAACCGAATATGAACCTTATACAAACATTTTGAAGTCGCTCAAGTTTATCAAGTTGTACTTCAGTGAGGTCAAGATAGCTGGCATCAGCATAATCAAGGATGGGTAGAAGAAGAGATTGTGCAAGCGCAATCCTGGTAGCAGTCGGCAGAAAATTACGCAGTCTTCTCAGAGATCCAGCAGATGCGAATAGCTTGCGGCTAACTTCCTGTAGCTGGGCATTCCAAGAGAAGTTCTTGTCAATAAATATCCCCAAGTTCTTCACCTTCTCGCTAAAGGGTACAACAGAGTTATCAAAATAAACTTGAGGAAGAGTCGTCCAGTCGATCCTTGAGACCAACCTTGAACTGCCCACCACCAGAATTTGCGTTTTTATAGAGTTCACCGTAAGTCCATACCTCTTGCTCCAGTCGCATATACGGGCCAAATCACTATTTATAGTCAAGATAGTCTCAGATAGATTATCAAGAGGAGATCGCGTGTAAATTTGAAGATCATCTGCATAAAGGTGGTAGGAAGAAATTAATTCGTTGGATATTGAGTTAATTAAAACTGCGAAAAGTAAGGGGGATAGAACGCCGCCCTGAGGTACCCCGGCAGATGTACTACACCAGGAAGACAAGGTCTCTCCGATGCAAATACGTTGTCGGCGACCAAACAGGTAACTACGAAACCATTCAACAACCGATGGAGATATGTTAAGTGAACAAAGGACGCCAAGTAAAACATCGAAATCCACGGTATTAAAGGCATTACTGAAATCCAGTAGAGCCAAAACCGTTAGATTGTCCATCTCCATGGCAGACCTTATATCTTCCGTAATATTCAGAAGCGCTGTAGTTGTGCTATGACCAGGGCGGAAGCCGGACTGGAAGGGGTTAAGGAGATTATTTTTGGAGAGAAAGGTGCTTATTTGGTTGTGGATTAACCGTTCAAGGACTTTGGATAGGAATGGCAAGACGGATATTGGACGATACTCAGAGAAGGATGTGGGATTGGACTTTTTAGGTAAAGGAATTACTTGAGCATCTTTCCATGAGCTTGGAAAGACACTGCTAGACGCAGAGAAATTGAGGATATGGCAAATGACGGGAAGGATAATGTCCAACACCGGGAGTATCATTTTACGGCTGATACAGTCGCTTCCTACTGCATTTGACGAAATCGATAGTATGCTCTTCTTAACATCACATTCAGAAATTTGACCAAAAACAAATGGAGAATAACTGGGAGTCGGAAGAGATGAAAGATGATTCAATGTATTTAATTTAGTTGTCCTATTAAAATTGGACGAAGCAGTAACATGATTATTCATTGCGTCAATGTTTACATCTTTAGGGATAGTTTCTTGTCTAGATTTACCGACTCCCAATGATCTAAGAAATTTCCAAACTTTGGAAGCGTCCCCATTTTGGACCGAATCATGAATATGTTGGCGATTGGCATTCCTACACATCTTATTGCAGTGTTTACGGATTGAGACATATCTTTCCCTATTAGCGTCAGTAGGCCGACGCTTAAACTTGGCTTTTGCTGTAGCTTTTTTGTGACATAGATAGCGATCGCTTTACGACAAAAATCGGTCGCTACGTCCTAACGATCCGATCATAACGATTTTTGGTAGTCTCTACTGCCAATGCTATCGACTGTCATCGCAAACTTAACGAATATTTTCGATAAGTTATCGATTTAAGATTTCTTTTTTATTCCATTATTTTTTATTTTGTAATGAATGAATTAATTTATTAATTTTACTCAATTTTTAATTTAAATTTCAAGGTGATAATATTTTTTGAGAATTATTTGTGAATATCTTGTCCACCAATGTTCCCTAAAATACAAGGATTTTTTAACAGTCGTGTATTTTTTTGTAAAATATTAGTAGCTAAAGTGATCATTTTGCTCGCTAACTCGGCTGTCGGAACTTGCATTTACCGTTATCGTCGTTACTGTAAGCGATTTTTTTCGCTAATATTTAGCGATCTTTAGTTTGCGACGGCATCGCTATCTGTGTCGAGACTGCAAGTCCATGCTCCGAATCTAAGAAATACGCTTCGTAGTAGTCGTGTTTTGTAAGCACTTACTACATCCAAGTTTTATGGATAATATTCGGTCACTGAACTAATGGTAATTAACCATATTTCCTCGAAATCGGATTGGTCGCACAGCGTGTAAGCCGATAAGCACACTTGGTACTTATTCGTCAAGGAACAGTAACTTTCAAATATATGATTACGTGATTACAAGGCTACATGGGTAATTTTCCCCAAGATTTCAGTATTGGTCAATGGTCATAAAACCATGTAAACATTGACATGGTCACAGATAATATAATACAGATGCCTCTACCCATACAAAGAAACCATGCCGATGTAACTAGAGTTTTTCGTCTGATTATGCTGATTATTTTTATAAGTATTTCGATCGCGTTCGGTCCTGTTCCACGGCTATAGATGGTGTTAGCAGCGACTTGCAAGTAGAAGGGTTTTCTTGTGACGATTTGTTTTATAGTATTTTGTTGCACGTTTTTACAGTTTCATTGTACCAAAATGTGTTAAAGTGTAAAAAATAAATAAAAAATCAAGTGGCATGCCTCAGAAATTTAAAATCGAGCCATCTATTGGAATAAATTTGAAATGATCCGTGCAAAAAATGTTTGAAATGTAAATTAAGAGTCCAATATGCCTTAATTTCAGATGATCGTTTCTAGAAAATCTTAATATTTCATAAAACCCAAAAACAAATCGAAGCTTGAGGCCTTTCTAGAGTTAATTCATATCGAGTTGATTTTACTTACTAGTAAGTACTTCGCCGCCTTCTCCGGACAGCAGGGCCTGAACTTTAGTTCTCAAAGCAAGCAGTCTGTCATGGAAGCCATAGGCGGCCAGTGAAGCCGCATGCGGTAGACAGTTGCCATCCCCCGAGGTGGCCAGGGGCAGCAAGCGAGGGGCCCCAGGAACTCGACCGTGGCGCCACCAATTGAGGATATTGGCGGATTCTAGAGTAACTAGTGTGGCTGTCTCTAGAAGATCCTTTTCTAAGAATGTTCTGGAAAAGATTGAAGTATAATATTAAAGTATCTATGATATGCGTTCTTGAACTTTAAAGACTAGAATAGAATGCTTAAGGCATTAAGGCGTCTTACGTTTGTGTGCATAAAGTATTGAATAAATAAAGGCCATAACAGAGCTAAGTTATTTGATATACCTAATCGCCGTGTCTCGGGTTCGATTCCCGCTCGGAACAAATATTTTTATGTTCTACAGATAGTTGTGCCGGATTCGGGTGTCTTGTGTATGAGATTTTAAATGTCTGTAAACCCACGATACAGGAAGAAATTGGGCAACGTTTTTTTTATCTATACCAATATTATAAAGAGGAAAGATTTTTTTGTTTGTTTGTACCGAATAGGCTCCAAAACTACTGGACCTATTTCAAAAATTCTTTCACCGTTGGGAAGCTACTCTAACCCCGGGTGACATAGGCTACTTTTTATCCCTGTATTCCCACGGGAACGGGAACTACGCGGGTAAAGGCGTCCTCTTATTTAAATAAAAATAACAACAATTAGTAGAGATGTATCCGACCACATCTGTAGTCGGCGACTATTCGAACATTTGAGTGCCCACTAAGTCGTTTAGTCGACCAATTTTTCTGCTAATTAGGACTTTACAAAAAATCCTAATTTATTACGGCATTCCAACAAATTTTTGCCTTATTCATTCTTATCGGGTATGGAAGTGGAACACATTAAATTTTCCTTAACGGTAACCGTGAGAACTCTGGTATTTCCTTCCACACACTGCCAGAATTCTAACTACGCCAAAAATCAACGTAGCTATGGCCAATGTCGGCTTTATGTGTCCGAAACACGAAAAGGTTAAAGAACGGTAAACAATAACAGAAAGTCCAACGACAACAAACGGTCTGATTGCGTGTGCAACGATAGTGAATATTGGCTAGCTGCCGACCGTACGTACGCACCAACGAACGAACCTTTTATTTACGTATACGGGTATACGGTCCACCACTATATTTGTCATTCGTGACTAATTCAAAAGGGCATCAATCCAAAAAAAATGCTAAGTGTTGCGTGCGGGTACACACTTGTCATCATTTTTATTTTCTGTCTGACAAGTCATTCCCATATTTCGGTACACGAAACGTCCACGTGATGAGTTCGATTTTTCAAATAACCGAGCGATAAATCAAAACGGACATCGGTTTGCGGAAATCCATTTGGTAATCAAAACAAAGGCACGCGGAGTGCTCCTACTATTAGGCAGTCGGCGATGAGCTGTCAAATCATGTTTTTCGAAAACACTTCGGCCTTGCGTCGAAAATAACCAAAAGGCAATCCGCTTTTAGTATCAGATTAAGGCGCTATATACGCCCCAATGTTAACGCAATATTGAACCTCCTTTTGAACAGTTTTGTTTGAAAAATATTATTTGATTTACATTGCTGTGTTAGTTATGAAGAAATTCCAGCCATCAACTTTTCTGTGTTTTTTTTTTAAATATCCTAGTCTTTTTGGAGGAGTTTCCAAAAGTTGCGAAAAAATATCGTGTTGTATATTTTTTTTTTAAAGCGTAACTATTAGTTACACGAAAAAACCTTGTGTTCAAAATTATGTACATGAATCAATAATATATATTTTTTTCAAACTTTTAACCTAGCCGTTACTAAGGAGTATGCTTTAGAAAGTTACCGTTTTACGGCACTAAAGGGTATGTAGGCCCTTAAGTTGCCCTTAGTCTGTTCGCATTATATTAAATTACCGAGATAATATGCTTACCTAAAATCAGGTGGGTAGACGGAAATATCTGGAAGCAGCAGTATGTGATCGGAATTGATTGTGTTCGGCTCTGGTTCTGTGTTGTTGCGTAACGCCCACACGAGTCCCTCGTTGTCTGTCGCGCGGGAGATGCCTCGGGATAGCTTTCGACCTAATAGAAAATATAACTGGTTAACAAGCAGTTTATTTAGGTAAATCTTAGTAGATGCGATGAGCAGTTATATGGCAAATGGAGTCTGGTTGAAGTCTCTGTCAAACGTACTTGTCTGACTGTCTCATTCTCTTGAAACTCACAGCGCAATATTCACGCCGTGGTACTGCAGATACTTGTTTGTATTTGCCCTTGGACACGACTAGGATCTCCTTGTTTAAGACGATGACATTCGCCAACGACCTTGAGGGAGGAAAACGCGTGCTCATTCCACACCCGCACGACAAAAAATTCGGTAGATTTTGTACTTTCCTTATTATTCCATGACTTTGAAAGAAAAACCTTAGATCAGAATGTAGAATTAAATTTTCTTTGAGATGGCAACAATTTCATTAAAATACGCGGCGGTTTTGGTGCGATTGTCGTTTTTTTGTCCGTGTTAGACATAACTTTACAAATTAGTTACACAATGTTATACGAATAAAACTCAAAATTTTCGCAGATCAAATTATTAAGAAAATGGTCTTATTTAACAAATATTTTTTACAATAAATTGCAACTCGCCATTTAGACGTGATTCTCATTTTAAAATCATCTACTGAGGGATATCTGCGCCTTGATGTTTCATTGTAAAAGTTTCTTGTTGATCAATTGAAATTAATTAATAACTCTGTTTAACTTACATTCAGGGGCAGGTGTGAGCACCAGGTTGGAAGGAGCTGTGAACGACATGTTGAGGTCGAGGGTCCCCACCGAGCGCTCCGGAGAGATGACGTCACCGCCAGCCCGCGCCTTCAACGATGCGCCGTGCACTCTCTCTGAAAGAGACAGTCCTTGATCACAACGCATGACAATATTACGAAAGTCTATTTATAACAAACACTGATTCATATTGTAAATTTTAGTTTGCGATCTGCGTATACAAGGGTTTATTTTGAGAATGCCCGAGTTTCGATATTGCAAACATGAGCTAAATCGGGGCTTAACTGCGTATAACGTATGCAATTAACAAAAACACAGACATACTTGTTTCGCTACTCATTGTGACGGTCTTAAGTATTTGTAAAATGAGGTGGCTATTAGGGAATTTGTTTGACGGTACGAGTTGACACTGAAATGCACAATGCTGTGACTGATTGAACACTGAACACTAACTAAGCATTGAATAACACTGAATATCCGACATATTGGAACGGCAAATGCTACCTCTAGTTCAAAAACCCATAGAATTCATAATTAAAGAATAAAACCCGCGATGTGATGTATTCTCAATCTGCCTAGCCTTTGCCCTACTATATTGGGGTCGGCTTCCAGTCTAACCGGATTCAGCTAAGTACCAGCGTTTACATGAAGCGACTGCCTATCTGACCTCCACAACCCAGTAATTGTGTAACACGGTACCCATTGGCAAGACTGGTGTCAGATCTCAAGCTTCTGACTACTCGTAACGACTGTCAAAGATCTTCAAATGACAGCAAGAACCAACGGCTTAACGTGCTTACCGAGGCACGGAGGAAACTCGGTATGTTGAAATGGTCACCCATCCACGGACCGACCTCGTCAAGCGTTGCTTAACCTTAATGATCGACCCGTGCGGCTGTTATTATTTAGCCACGAGCTCCCCGTGCATATGCCATGATGTATATGCCATAGTATTGAGGATAAATATCAAAGCTGACGGTAGATAAGTCACGTAAAATGTATCGCAATGGCGACTATTTCCATTTCCTGAAGGGAAGTGTGTCACGAACAATGGATTGGATACGGTTTTATGCGCTTGATTGGGAACAGTCCTTCCACTGGAGACATTATGGACTGCAGTATTTGGTAACTTTGTACTCGATACATTTTTGATGGCTGTGGACTATTCAGGCCACATAAGTAAAGCAATCGTCGAAAATAGTCGGAATTAAATTTATATTAGGTTTTAATTAAATTTATATAGGTACTTGATTTTTCTGAACATTTGCTTAGTTTTAGATGAAGCTGGAAAAGCTGTGCCGTGTGCTATCTATCAAACCCTAAATTTTCTCAAGGCCGTAACCTGACCAAAACATCGCCGTGAACATTCCTAGTGCCCTAGCAGCACACTGGTCGCCCAGATTTTAGAATAAAATCGAATTCTGGTCTTTTGAAAACAAAAATGAACTTACAATATGTTCGTTATTTAATTGTCTATCCATTACTGTTAGTACAAACATTAATTAATGAACACTTTACGAGGAGATGCATGCTATCAATCATTATTTCTCATTTTTATGGTTTAGTTGGAAGGTGATTTTAGTGAAACATATACTTCATTAAAAAAAAAATGGAATCTACCATTTTGGAATCAATAATATGTAGAAATGTAATGTATGTTTATTAGTTGATATTTCTTTTTAAATAACGAGTAGATAGATAGCTCCTAAAAACTGCACGAAAAACTGCTAGCGCGACGTTTTCTCGGGGTAGCGCCTAAAGATTATTTTTGATTGCAGAATTGTACAACGTAATGGTAAAGACCCCAAAAGGACGAATTTAACAAAACCCAAATTGATTTATCAGTGGCGCCACACCGAGATGTTTCTGATGTTCAAATAAAAACGAAACACAATAGACGCGACGGAGCAAGACCCTACGATTCGATTGACAACATCAATGGCCAATCTGAATAATGGCCGCGGCTCGCCATTCAAAGTCATCGGATAAAGTTACGCTACATTGAATCTTTGTAAATCGTTGTTTCAATTTAAAATGCAATTTGCACATTTAAGTTTTTGTGTTTTGTCAGTAAATCAGCATGGTACTGTCTACATGTTGTTGTTTGAAGACGTAAACGATGGTAGAAGATTCAATATCAGATTAAATGATGAATAGCATAAATTTGCCAGATACTCAACTTTGGACTTGAAGTAAGATGAATATTAGGGTAAGGGTATGGGAAATCAGAGCCCTATGGGGTACCCATAGGCGGCTTAATTAACTCTAACACCAGAGGTGCCCCCATAGTCACACGAAATGAAGAAAAGGGTAGGGCAAATCTTATAAGAAGAATAGGAAAACATGAGATTGAAAACATGGGATATCAATAAATCAAGGTATTCATTAGTAGGACATCATGGACCATTGAAAACAATGGAGTAATGCAAAAACAAACCTGTTCAGTTACAGCGATTTGTCTTAATATAGTCAAGAAGAAGCTGCTTATTGCAAAGGCTTTTATAACGACGCAGTGAACTGGACACAGGAAGACCAAGACACTATACAGAAGTTTTCAAGGAGAGACATGGCTACAAATCACGTTCGAAGATCAAAGTAGTGAGTATGTCTGACTCTGATTTGTGTCTCGCTCGACGTTTTAGTTTCCGTTCCCGCAAATTAGGTGATCCTAAATGAATTTTCTGGGTTTATATCCAGCAAATTCATTGGTAGGAAATATTTCTGCATATATAGCACTAGAAACAATATTTTGAAGATAGATTCTAAGAGATAGCAAAATATCTGACAGGTTAAAAATACTGATCGGTACCAACAGTTTTACGAAAATCAGAAATAGATTTTATCGACACGTTCTCACTCGAGAAAAAAAAAGAGTCTTATCAAATTTCAAGCTAATAATAACACTAGGAAATACGTCCAACGAATCGTAATTGAATTGATAGCGATCGCAACGTCGCCCAATTCCAGCGATAATGTAATCTGTTAGTGTGGTCATAAACAAATATGATTCATATTATTCGTCAAAAATTCGTGTTTATAACTTAAGCCAGACATTGAGATAAAACAGGGACGTGCCCAGTATTTATAGAGGGGCATCAAGCAGACAAAATTTGGGGCAACGACTTTTGAGCGAAAGTAGAAAATGGAAATAGGACGATAGGCGTCAAACGGGACGTGACGTGTGTCACGTGATCACACGTGCTAATTATCAGCATACACATAGAAACACGAGATTACACAAATATCAAAACACAACACGATATTAGCACTCGAGCTCGATCAACAACAGCTAGGACTTAATATATTTCATGATTTTCTAAAAGATTCAGAAATTCGATTGCTTCTTTCTATATACGATTTGGTAAAATTCAAACGCGTCTGAAAGAAAATCACGAAATAAACCAAGCATTTACATATTTGTGGTGAAAATATGTAAATGAACACGCCTACAAATACAAGTATAACGCTACGAATTCCGAATAGTTCCAGCGTTATTGCAGTAAGTGCTCCATAAATTACTTTCTGGCAGTCATAAAGACCTCGACATTATTCAATTACAGACCTCAGCTCGTTATGAATTCTGAAATTCAATAATCCTTCGACATTATTGGAGAAGGATCTTTTTCATATTTACCATCAGTATGTTTGCCAGCAATAGGATCGGCTTCCATCACCATCCCGGCTTACCTACGCTGAAACAAAAGGAGTTTTCAATCCAAATGGTTTTATAAAAGAAATTTTGCGTCAATGTCACCAGTTAGGGCTTGAATGCGAATCGATAGTACCTCGCTTGCCGACAAGTCAACTGCGTCAATCCCATGCACACGAAAACACAAATAATATTCCGTAATTTATTACACAAAAAACATTGTTTACAGCGATACTTGCCAGCGTAGAAAATGACGAATTAAGTCCAGAAATACCATCATGAGCAATAATGACACGAGCAACCACCCACATGGGGTTTTAAATAGATTTATATTGCCAGATCTGGTCGTACATTTAATTGTGTTCTTGGACAAATACATGATATGGCTTGAGACGCTTTGTTTAGAAGTCAACAAGACGGGGACGAAGGTCTTTAGAACTGGTGTTTACATTTGACGATGGTTATGGTGACGATATCGAACAACAAACCTTATTTGAATACCTAATCGAACAGGTAAACGGTCACTAATGTTTACCAATCGCATCTTGGATCCAAGCTGATGCTATCTATGCATTAGATTGTGTGTAGGCGAAATACATAATGTACCGTGGTTTATTTACGTCTACGGAGACAAACTACGGCGTAATATGTGATGTGACTCATTATTGGCAATTAAATACCATTAAAAATTTACGACGATTTGCGTCTTCATCTCCATCAGTCGTTGTTTTTAACCCCCGACGAAAACAGGAGTGTTATAAGTTTGATATGTGTACCTAGGTTTATGTATCTGTCTGTGGCACCATATCTCCTAAATGGATGAACCATGAACCGATTTTGTTTAAAAGGTGACTTTATCGAGAGTGTTCTTAGCTATGTTTAATGAAAATCGGTTCAGCCGTTCAAAAGTTATGGACGTTTTACTGTTTGAATCGGGGTATTTTCGCAAGATATCGTGTCATAATAACGTGTTCGATAGATTCGATAGTTCGTTGTTGATCGAAGCGTGTCTACTACTAGATAAATTATGTAGTTTAAAAACTATGGAATAAAAAAAAGGTCGGGCGTTTTGGAAATTTTAAATTATTACTTGTTTATGAATATAGAAGGATAATAACATCAACTGTTTTGAGCTTGAATACTCAATCAGAGAACAGGTACAGAATTAATACTAAATTAAGATACCTACGACATGTTCGTGATAAATTTGCAATTTGACATCCTACACTAAACGACACCTACATACAATTATGAGCTTGCTGAGAATGTCCATAAAAGCAGATCTTGACTAAGATCTGTGTCTGTCGTCGTTTTTGTTTTACTAATGATCGTCAATACCAGATAAGGAGACATTGAAAACAGTTGGACACATATAAATGTAAAAATGATGCGTGTATGTTTTGCAATGATAAAGGTCTATCCACACATATCAGGGCCGTGCCCGGGACGTGGACGGACCGTGCCCCGTCATAGGCTAAAAAAAATATATCGGTGTGTACATTTTATATGAACTCGTTCACACACGTCCGTGCACGGGCCCTTCAATGCCTGGGCCCCGCCCTGTCACGTCCCGGGCACGGCCCTGATATGTGTGGTTCAACGGAAGCCCTTGCATTATATGCAATGCACCAGATATTTGTAGTTTTTATACGGCTTTGAACGATAACATCGCATTCTAATGACACATAGCATGCTGTAGATAAGAGACCGATTCAAACAAGGCCGACTGAGATCTAGCGATGACTCACATTTGTATTGGTATCGACGTATCACAACACGAGGAAATGAACCGGCATTGCCTTCCTTGAAGAATAAAAAACAAAAACAAAGCAATAAAGGAGGAAATATGGAGGTCAGTTTTACTAATTACTCAAACTGAAAGCGATATAGTTCCCAAATTGAGCAATCTAGCGGTCCTGGCTATGCTTTTTAACACTTATGTGCTAAGAATGTGGCTGTTGAGAACATTATCACACTTTTCATCGCTTATGTAAGTGTCGGGCTTCACATGTAGCAACTCTAGGATACACTGTGTTATTCAGTTTTTCAAGGCGTTTATTAGATACTAGCTGACCCCCGCGGCTTAGCTCCCGTCATCTGGCTACCTACCTATCCTACCATACCTACTCTACCCAACCCTACCTACTAATTTGTTAAACTATTTATTTGAATAAGAATTATACTACAATTCGAATATGACCAAGTTTTGTTTCTGCCGGGCGGCGATCTAATTAAAATTTAGAACACAAAAGCTGCTATTGTGACTTACCTATGATAGTTCTCGCAGTCTTTTTTGTAGGTAATAATGAGTACTTTAATCATGTAGTACATAATTTTTATATATCATTAATAGTTTTCTCAGCGCACGCCAAAGAATGAGTTTTATAGGCACCATTTTGCTACTTTGGGTTCTCTATTTTTTTTATAATAAATTATAGTCTATGACACTCAGGAATAATGTAGCTTTCTACTAGTGATTTTCTTACTTTAAAAAAAAAAAACGATTCAGTACCTAGAACCAGAGATTACCCCCTACAACGTCACAAACTTTACCTCTTTATAATATTAGTAAAGACACAGATATATAAATAATATTGCGATCATGTGTGGTTTTGCAATAACTTTGATATGGCATATCAAAGATTGTTGTTGTTACTGAACTAGTGGACCTTGCTACTAGCTCGGCAAGGTTAACTTTGTTTTTAATTCATAAACTGCTAGACTGAATATATCACAGTGGACTTTGAATACATATTACGGCATTGTCTTCTAGAGTTTCCCATTATATCATCCCTGACGTAGTCGGAACTAGATGACCGTAAACCCATACAATAAAGATATTGAGCGGGATGACGCTATACAACCGGATACGTCACGGCCAGATTAATAAACGGTCAACCCATGAATGGGGATGACATTGAATTCACAATGCTGACACCGATCGGGATATATTACTATATATGGCGGTCAGGGGCGTAGCTACCGCCGTATCTGCCGTATCAATTATACGGGGCCCCCGGGAAAAAGGGGCCACCGACGTGCGTAAGCAAAAATTAAAACTGATAAAATTACCTAAGAACTTCGATGGGACATGAACGCCTGTGAGACTTGTCACTATTGTCCATAGAGGCAGAAACTTTAGAAAAACTACAGTCATCATCAGCTAATCAATCAGTTTATCGAAAAAAGGCAAGGAGAGTGTATATATAAGTGACAGATAGATAATTATTATGATGAATAAATATTTCTTTTAATTTTATGCATTTTTTTTTTCGTTTTTTATAAATCTTTACCCTTCATAAGGGCCCCTAAACAAATTTTTATACGGGGCCCCACCAAGGCACGCTACGCCACTGATGGCGGTGGTATGAATATTAATGCAGTGCAGATGATATTGACGTTGTGGGAACTGAGAACGATTTTCTCTTTCTAAGCACCACGTGGTTGATTCAAATTAGGAGTATTTTTATCCTTTTGGATTCGTTGTGCGTCTCCTGTCTACAGTAGCGTCAGCGAGGATGTTTTCATTGTCTGCGTTTGGTTTTTGTGTTTTATTTTTAGACGCTCCGTTGCTCCAGCTCCAAGCCGAATAAATTTACTTTTGGCCTTTTGTAGGGAGAGAGTGGGTAGCAATATACGCAAGCCGAATAATTATTTTTAAGATTTGTTTTGTATCCTTTCCCAAAAACATCTGTTTCGGCAGTACGAATAGTTATGAAACTCAAAGAAACTGAGCATCTAAAACCTGTCTGTTGACTAATTACCTTATGTTTAATTAACTTAGCTGTAAGTATTGATTTCTAGCGTGCGTAAGCAAATTGCTTTACAACAATTCAACCTTGCTTAAAGAATGCTTGAGGGTCGACGAATTTGCCGTGAACGTACTTAAGAACCAGTGAATGCCTTCTAAAAAAGTCAATGAAATTACTTACTTTTTTGGGCATTGATAAATGATTTTAATTCTGTAAGTTGGTTTGTACAAACACTTTTTCATAACGATAATTTTTTTTTAAACTAGAACACGCCGGCGTTTCCTAACTGACTACTCTGAGAAGAAAGGCCGAAACAAACTCAGAGGTCACAGTCTCTTTTAAAGTCCAGACAAAATCTTGGTTAGATCATGTGAAAACCATGTAGATAGATGTCTGAAATGGTCTTTTGAGGAAAGAACCAGCCAGATTGAGTGGGCCTGTCCAGTCAGTGCACGCATTTGTCAATAACCGTGAAGCTTAACTCAGAAATTAAGGAGCTCACCGATTCGACGAACAATACCAAAGAAATGACATTCGGGTAGGCCGCATAAACTACTCAAACTGCCAGACTATGATTAAAAACTAACAGAGATAAATAAAAATAAATAAATAAAGAATGATCCATCAATTAAGGGCCTACATACGCTTTAGTGCCGTAAAACGGTAACTTTCTAAAGCATACTCCTCAGTAACAGCTAGGTTAAAAGTTTTGAAAAAAATATATATTTATTATTGATTCATGTACATCATTTTGAACACAAGGTTTTTTCGTGTAACTAATAGTTTTGCTTTAAAAAAATAATTAACAACACGATATTTTTTCGCAACTTTTGGAAACTCCTCCAAAACGACTTGGATGTTTAAAAATATTTTTACACAGAAAAATTGATGGCTGGAATTTCTTCATACCTAACATAGCATATGTAAATCAAATAATATTTTGCAAAGAAAACTGTTCAAAGGGAGGTTCAATTTTGATTTTTTGGCTTCGAGCGGGCGCACGGCCAGTACTGCATTACATTGGGGCGTATATATCGCCTTAAGAACCGCCAGACAAAAGCATTGTCTGGAGAATGAAAAAGGATACTTGAGAAAACTCGAACACGCTATTCACTTTGGACTGTATTTCTTTCGGGAAGTATCTTGAAACTTTGGCGCTAAGCCAAATATCCATCACCAATTTTATGTCAATAACCACCATGACTTTCAGATGTTTCGATGTCATCGAATCATTTGATAGCACTCGTGTTTTATTGAATTCTTTATCGGTACCAGCGTTACCACTTTCTCGATGTCTTTATATTGCAATCTCACGCGCTTTTCATTCTCACAGTTCAATAATGGCCTCATATTGGTTAAAATCATGCAATTTAGAACACTCCATCTGTGGGTAGCTAGTGTACTAGACAATAATATATAAATACACGTTATTATCTGTTCTAGAGTTCTGGTTGATCGCACTGCAGGAATCTTTGACCTTATTATGCATGGCTTGTCACGGCTGAATTTAGTGTAGTCCTGCTTACCGTGAACCAGCGAATTGACACAAGAACTTTTAACATCAATTGCATAATAAAGTTATTAGGTCCTCGTGGCCCCTTATGAGCAATTGCTTCAGAAGGTAAAGCCGGCAAAATTTTCGCTTTACTTGCCATTACAAGGAGCACCTATTAACTACAATCCCACCGCACTATTCCCAAACCACTGCATCTCCTGAAAGCCAGAATCAACAATGGTGACCACCAGAAAAGCGCCGAGGCAATTAGCTCGACGAAGTCCCGGAGAATGAATTTAACTGTTTTGGATCCCGCAACGAAATTAATCAGAAAATAATAATGGTGGAGTAGGAAAAAATACGAATTTCCACTTCCCTCCATATCAAGCAGGAGAAAGAACAAACAAGGCCAATAGGCACAAAGGGTCGTTTACAACTGGGATAAGCCAAGTTGCCTAGCACAACGATAAAAAATAGTATTAGTTAATTGGCCAGTCACAGGAAGGATGCGTAAGATTTTGGAGCGAAAGGTATGAATGCCATAATACGAATAAGTACAGGTTGCCCATCACCTGCCTTTACATCAATCCATATTAAGGTTACACTAGTCGATCATTCTTCCATACAAACGTAGTCTGGCGATTACTCCACTGTTTTACGGTGTACGTTCAAAATAAAAATTATATCAATTTGTCTCATCATTATCTAGCCCTGTATGGAAACAGAAAAGTAAAAAAAAAATACAATATTTGAAAGTTATGAGCGGCGAAAGTTCTATATTTCAACACTAATTTTAACGCATCTTTGGGCGCAAATAAATACCATAATAAGAAGGAAAATTGCAAAACGGCCTCCATATAGGGATAGATTAGTAATTTAACAATGCAAATAATTTTATTTTTAAAATATACATTTAGTAGTTTTTCCATGATATCTAGACTCCCAAAGGTCTGTTCATAAAATTTCGCGCGCTCGTTTTCGTCCTAAATCCATTTCGCTATAAATTTGCAAAAGTGCTAATTCGTACGAGAACTAGCTTCTTACTGCTCATCACATCATCTTTAGTCTCTTTCGCACGTGTTGTCGGATGAGACTGAAAATGCATGCGCATTTTAACCCCGCGCACAAAATAGTTCATGCCGTTGACTAGGGGAACCTTAAAGCCCCAACGAGTTACCAATCCGAACATCAACTTTCGCATCGACTTTTTGTGAAGTGAAGAGTGATGGTTATTGCGAACCGAATCGTATTTCTACACAACATGTCATTGCACGAGAGAAAGTTGTATTGTATTAGGTATTGGTATGCGGTAGTTCAGACGTGGTAAGTCAAGTACCTTCTTGTAATTTCTACTGGATGTTGTCAAAATACGAAAGGTAATTTGTATTTGTTTCGTTTTTTATTATGATATGTTATTAATCAAATAATTTTTAGACTATCTATATATCCCTTTTGGTGCTTAGTGCGAGTTTTGGCCCACGCTGGATCGCGTTAACGTATGCTCTGGTAACCCTAAGCATCCGATTCTTATTTCGATTTATTTGGGGTTGGAACAGGTTCTTCCACATGCAGGTATCTCTATGACGACTAACGTCATCGCTGTGTCCACTTCCTTCCTAGACGATGTTCATTGAAATCGCTAATGATTTTTAGGGTTCCATACCCAAAGGATAAAAACGGGACCCTATTACTAAGACTCCACTGTCTGTCTGTCACCAGGCTGTAACTCATGAACCATGATAGCTAGACAGTTGAAATTTTCACAGATGATGTATTTCGGTTGCCGCTGTTAAAAACAGAATGAAATAAATATTTAAGTGGGGCTCCCATACAACAAATGTGATGTTTTATCCGTTTTTGGCGATAATGGTCCGGAACCCTTCGTGCGCGAGTCCGAATCGTTGTATAATGCGGTATCCGGTCCGTAAGGTGGATCTGTTTATTTATCGAATGACGTTGGATGTCCATGAGATGAGAAAAAAAACATAAGTGAGCCAGTTAGATCGCAATCAGCATTGTCTTATTTATAATCTATTCAATAAAGTGCTATGTCGTCGTAGATTCAAACTAGGATAATCTAATATTTAACGCAAAGGGTTCTGTATAAACAACTTTATCCTTGACACACATAATGATCTTGAGGTTCAAGCGGTTCTGTTCCAGGGATTTGTAAACCTGATATCTAGCCGTCGTTCTCGTACTTTGACAATATTAAGGTCAACATTCAAGCAAGGCCGGGCCCGCCTCGGGTGTTTTCACGGAACTTCGGCTCTCCCAGTTTATAGATATCTTTCAACAAGCTTCTGCCAGCGGTTTCGCTTGCGTGAAAGTCGGCAATCATCCCAAAAGAAAATACTCCTGGGACAAAAAGTATCCAATGTAGGACATAATCTTCCCGTGTCCCAAGTTTAAGTTTTTAGTTTCGTTCAGCCGTTTAGACGTGACGGTAACAAACAGACAGAGTTACTGTCGCATAATTTACAATATGAGTAAGGATATCTAGGAATACACATTAACGTCAAGGTCAGTTTTGTCAAGGTCGAATATCATGTGGATTTAGTACAATATTTTGATTCGATTTTTAGTATTTGTTGTTATAGCGGCAACAGACATAAATGATCTGTAAACATTTCAAAAAAAAGTCTAGCTATCACGGTTCGTGAGATACAGCCTGGTGACAGACAGACAGACGGACCGCGGGTTCTTAGTAATAGGGTCCCGTTTTTACCCTTTGGGTACGGAACCCTAGAAAGTGTTTATAATATTTACATCGAAGAAAAAGTATAATTATAAGCAAAATAACACATTCGTTGTTAGAAATCGTCACCGGAAAACTGTGGCTGCTAAAACACCCTGATTTCGATGGGGATAAAAAAAAAAACGTGATAAAAAACGTGACAGATAAGTATTAAATAAGAATAAACATGAATTTATCTAATCAAACGATTAAAGAGGGCTAGTTAGTATCGTATACGTCATTTCATTATCTATCAGTGTAATACTGAATGATTTTCCTAAGCAGGTAACAGCTTTAAATTGAAGTGGGCTGTTTACCATTGACTTGTTAGTTGTTGGCCAGAACTATAAAATATTGATTGAGTCTAATACTTCATCAATAACATTAGAAGAAATCGTAGTATTGTAGTCACAGTAGATCTTTGTGTCTCTGAAGTTGGCTGCAACTGCAAGACCCTGCGCAGTATGTATGTTTGTTCCTATGTGGCGTTCCAGAGACCAAACGCGTTGGCCGATTTCGATGATTTGTACGTCAATCGATTCGTCCTAATCTTGCGAGTGTCACTGGCTACATTAAAATTGGAAAATCGAAAAATGGCGGCTTTTGGGCGCCATATTGTGGGGGCGCAATTTTTTTTTTTCCGTTCCCGTCGTGTGGAGTATCAAAATAAATGATTTTAAGAGGCAATTTCAAAAATATTTAATACTTGTATGTTTAAATGTATCTTATTCGAATAAGGGTGAAATAAAAAATAAAAAAAAACCCGACTGCATAGAAAGCGAACTAAAAAGACGTAATCAAGAATAAAATTATGCTGTGCAGGATACATCTGGTTTTGGTCAGCCAGCCCGCGAATATGTATCCTCCGACTGCACAGTATATTTTTACTTGTTTACGTCTTTTTAGTTCGCTTTCTAAGCAGTCGGGTTTTGGATTTTTTGAATTTATGTTTTTTTTTGTGTCAATGTTGAAATAGAAGATAGCATTGTATAACTGCCTCTTTCACTCGCTTACGTTTGTCGCATCGTCCTATCTCGCTTACTCTATGCAGTATACTCGATGACAAACTGTTTCTTGCGTAATGGTTCGCAGAGCCAACTTCAGAGACACAAAGATTTGCTGTGATTACTATATGTACTACAAAAATACTGATAAATAATATCCGAAATAATTATTTAAATATTAACAAAATGTTAAAAATAAAAATGAGTAAACAAATGATGACAAAGAGTGGTCAAATATAAATAAAATAATTTTAAAATATGTTCTGAGACTCAGTATATCGCCAGACACTTTTATGATAGTGACGTCAACTCGTATGAAAGATTGTACACGATATACAATGAAGATTATGAAAAAAAAAGAACAAGAACTATATGGTACTGTCTGTGGTACTGTTTCTTTTTTTGACACAGATGTTTCTTTGTTTGTTTATTAGACAGATGATAAAATGGTTTATATATTTATTTGGTTACTTTAGGCTGTTTGGTATCTTAAGGATGCCAATAAAAAAACGAATAATTTAAAACAAAATTAACAGGGTTTATCAAAGTTTTACCTTCAGGTAGTCTGTCTCTCATTTGCCCTCAACATCATAACTCGTTTGAAGTAACTATTGGACCTACCTGCTTCACTGTGTATTTAAAACAGAGGCCAGAAAAGCAGGTAACAGCAATTATTTTTGGGTAACCTTCGAGACATATTACTAGCAAAATTATGCAGGTGTTTCTGCCGCACTGCAGAGCACAGGCACTTCTCAAGCAGAGAAAGCACAAGCATATTTCATAGAAGGCAGTTTTCATATATCTATCTTACTCCAATCAAATCAATCTGCCTAGCCTTTACACAATACTGATTTACGAGTGTCATCGGCGCCTGAACCAGGTCGGTATGCACAATAAAGTAACCATTCAATGGATCAAAGGACACAGCGACTCCCGAGGGAACGACGCTGCGGATGAGCTCGCCCGTAGGGGCTCAAATATGGCACCGGTGGGCCCGGAGCCCATAGTGCCTTTACCTTTCGGGTACCTACGCGGTCTAGTAAGAAAACGCACCAGGGATCAACACAGCAAGCTATGGATGGATCATAGCGAATGTAGGCAGGCCAAAGAGGCACTACCCCTCATTGATGTCCGTTTCACGAAAAAGGTCCTACGACTGACTAAGCCACAGTTGCGAGAAGTCACAGCCGTAACCACTGGACATAGGACCTTTAATAAGCACCTCTTTGTCTTAGGTATCACGGACAGCCAACTCTGTAGAGCATGCATGGTGGAGGAAGAGACGGCAGCACACCTACTCCTAAGATGCCCTGTAATCGCTGGCAACAGGGCCAAATACTTCGGCAACCCAGGTACCCTGCAGGAGATAGTCGGCAGCACCAGGGCGCTGCTGGCCTTTCTCGAGGAGCTGGGGTGGATCGAATGATGTGACTGAGTCCCACCCGTACGCAAAATACGCGCTTGGTCGTGGAGTTGCGGAAACAGCCCGTCGAAACTAAACTACCCAATTATGTTGGGGTCAACTTCCAGTCTTACCGGATTCATCCGAGTACCAGTGTTTTACATGAAGCGACTGTCTATCTGACATCCACAACCCAGTAACTGGGTAACACCATACCTCTTGGCTAGACTGGTGTCAGATTCAGGCTTCTGACTACCCGTAACGACTGTCAAAGATCTTCAAACGACAGCCGGGCCCAACGGTTTAACATGGTTTCCGAGGCACGGAGGAATCTCGGTATGTTGAAATGGTCACCCATCCACGGACCGAACTCGTCAAGCGTTGCTTAACCTTGAAGATCGACCTCTCGTATCTTACTCCAAAATTATAAAAAAAAAGTTCGGACAGTCATGCGGTCATGCCTATTTACATTATATTAATCTTTTTAATAATATAATATTTAACCAAGCTTATCTGTAAGTACTAATATTTGTGTACTACTTTTTTACTTTATTTGCAAGATAGTTAAGCTGTAAGTGATGGTTTTACACATGACGCATCGTACCATTGCCTGATTATGAAGCCTTATCTTTACAGCTGTGTGTGTACAAAATACCAGCTTTTAATTTGAATTAAATATTTCATTTTATACTGCAATATTAATGGGTCATTTTTGTTGCTTTTACTTGTACAAGAAATATTATCATGCACAATGGATACCTGAAAATGGATGGTTACGCTGAAGCTGGCCCGGGCAACTAAAAGGACTTGAGCGAGGCCTTTCACCAGTAGTAGGGCAGTATCAGCTAACGAAAAATAAAAACCTAAGCGAACATAACAATTTGTTTGAGTTTGCCCCAGAAAAATATGCATTCTTATGTTTAAAACATATCTGCATTTCCATGACCAGTAATCTCAAAATATAATTATGCACTTGAAATATTTCATGAGGTGAATATTTTCTAGTAAAATACTGCCAACTCAATTACATAATAAGGCCATTTTTGAAACCAGTTTGAAACATAAACAAATAACAGCTGTTCTAAGAAATACCTAAGTTTCAAACATGAATGAATATTATTTCATACTAATGCCACAAAATTTTGATGAATCTTGTAACCATAAAATAACATATTTAGAAATATGTAGAGATAATGCTAGATTTTAGATTGATTTTTAGCAAATACTATAATATATATAATATCAAATGCTAAAAGTAAAATCTTGCTGTCTTTAATAGCCATTTTTGGCCAGTAATTTAAAAATAACAAAAGCCACTCAACAAAGGATGTGTACAAAGCTTTAATTCCAGAATTAAACATTCTGAAACCACAGAGTATCAATATCATGTATTGGGTTACTGGCCAGCAAGAAGTTGCAAACTGCCTAGAAAGAGATTTTCGCAACTATTTTTTAACATGAAAGAGCAGATTCCATACTTTCTATAATATAAGTAGTACAGATTTATTATTACTCAATATTAGTGCATGTGTAATTATGAAGTCTATATAAGTATTTGCCAAACCAAAAGGAACTAGGTTTTGTAACACCATAATGCAGATTTAAAACTCAATTAAAATAATACTAGGCTATATACCAACATACAACAGCTATGTACTTAGTTCTACACTGATAAATGATAATGCACCAAAGAGGTGTATTAAGGTAGAAAGTCTACTTGTTTATGGGGGTGTGAAAAATTCGGTCTGTGGGCTGCCTAATGGGAATAATCTCTTAGAATATATTGAGCACATCACAGATAGATTGTTAGTTAAGTGATTAGAACAAGAAAATATTATGATTGATGATTTTAAGCCAGTTTAAAATCTAATTAGAAGCACTTATATCTTTTGTTTTAAGTCAATCATGTATGTTATATTCTATTGACAAACAAAAGAATATGTAGGTAGATAGAAAACGTTTTATAACACGTGCGTGATGTGTATTGCCTGTTTTCTTTTCAAGTACATAGTCGAAGTATTTACGTTGCCGTATAAATACTTGTAGGGCACAAGTAAGGCCGAATTAGACGATGACACTCCGCTTCGCTCACTCAAGGTTACACGAAACAGCGCAACTGCCCGACGTTCCAGACAAAACAACAGAATTAAACTCATTACGAAAATAAAATGACCCTATATTTAACAATGAATTGCATTTGCATGAAAATTACGTACGATACGACAGGTGTTTGATCATCGTTCGCAAATAACTCACCTTATAAAACGCAAAAAGTCCTTATAATGTTCTTTATTTCCATAAAACACTTTCACATTCAATAATACCACAAATCAAAAGATAAAACACTGAAAATATGAATATTTACAATGTAACAATATTTACAAATAAACACCACTCCACTTTCTAACTGCGCGCAGCATTTGTAAAAACCAAAAACAAAATAGACTGGCCGCTCTGACACTTCTGACAGCTGGGATGTCTAGTGTTGTTGACACTGTAATGAACGCTACAATCGATTTAAAATCGATTATTACACTTGATTCCCCTAGTAAGGAATAGTTAAATAAAACAGTATACTATGCATGACAGATTTAGCAGCATAAGCTGATGATAACCTTACGTATGTATGACCTAATCTTATGGCAAAACCACCAGGGTAACCCAGCAGATTTAAATTTACTTGATTTAATGAAATATTTAGTCTTTAACTAAGGTGATTATTTATTACACAGCCGAATAAGTTTTTCAATAACATACTACCTGATATATACTTGTAAAATCAGTCAGTAAATTTGAGTTTCGCGGGCTACCGTAGCGCATCTCCCTTACTTTATTCTGTACAAGTTCATAAAAATCATGTTTCTGAATCAGATAAATAGCAAAGTTATTGTGCAATAGTATCAAATCCGGCATATCTTAGAACCAAAAATTCGAAGACATGTGACATCAACCAACACGCACTGGGCCCGCGTGGTGGATCAAGGCCCATTAGCTTTCTCTCAGAGAGAATTTCTGTGTCCCAGCAGTGGGGACATAAGCCTGATGATAGATGATGAGTATCAATAGTAGAAATCGGATTCACTTGTTCACAGTCATTCAATTCGATTTATCGTTGAAATAGATTTGTTTATCGTCTATGTCACAGCACAATGTCTATGAAAATATGTTGCCAAGTTAAATGTTTCTCCATTCTTTTGGGGAAATGGTTGCCCAGTAATTGAATAGACATAATGTGAAATCAAAAGAAAGATGTTTTGTCTGACTGGGAGATGGGTCTAAGATCATCATCATCAGCTTACAGCAGTCAACTGCTGGACATATGCACTTGTAATTTAGGCGATTGCACGCTATTTATTTCTTTTCTCGGCAAAGATGACTGGGAACAGCTGGATGAGAATCCAGCTACTGCCAGTCATCTTGCGTAAATCATGGCTCCACCTACGGTGAAGGCGTCCCACCTAACGTTGACCAATCCGTGGTCTCCACTCAAGAGGGCGTCACTGCATACTTGGTGTTCTGTTCAGTCTGATTTTAGTTTGGTTTCAAAATCCTGTATAAAAAAATAGTTTTGACGTTTGACAGCAACTTTGGGGAGAACCCAACAAATAAAGTGGCAACACCAATCAGAATTTCCGGGTTCCTGTCGGGCGGGCCGATATGGCTCAAAGGTCCAATCAAATCATTCAGCTCGCGATCCTATGTGGGCGATACCCATCAAAACAACGTTCTGTATTGTAGACCGCGCGTGTTATTTACAAATTAAAAATTCAAAACATTGACTGAAAAAATTTAGCTATTAACGTTTACAGAAATGCAGTGATATATTTAAGTGGTATTTGTCGTAACGAGGCTTGACTTTTGACTTATTGACTGTGTGTGAATATTATTTTGTGTCGAAAATGACCGCTTCCACGATGATTGAATTGGAATCCTGGATAATCTACCAGTGTGTGCTGAATGAATGCCATGTGTCTAGCAGCTGTAAGTAGTATTTGTATCAATTATTATGATAATTAATTCATCAGATCCACCGCACGACACAGCGCGTGCTTCATCACGTCAAATATTTCGTAGTTATTAGTTTAAAAAAAAAAACTAGTTTCCTCAATTAATTTCTGTTTATATGGTTCCTTTTTCCTTTACCTTGTGGTTTCCAACTTGTTTATTTATTGTGTTGAATCCGTATTTTAATATAAAATTATTTCATCGAATTCAAATAAAAAATATAGCCTCGATTAGACGGATGTTTTTTTTTATGGATTTAACTACTTAATATTAAAAAAAAAACAAACAACAACCTCAACGTATTTTCAGAAAATGACAACAACATTAATTTTAAACTAAGTCTTATAGCTACTTTTAAGTTTTAGATTTTTATTGTACACTGTAGTACCTACCTTTAATTGACCGAACTTTAATGTACCAAGGTAGGTACAGACAGACAGGTTGGGAATTACGTCCTATCTATGACTCATTCGAATATGGAATCAATTAATTGTAATGGGAATTCAATTTTATTCGTACTGGCATAACGTCTTCTATTATTCATCAACGAAATTAGGATGTATTATTGGGTCGAACTGAGTGATCTCATGAAGACTCGTACAACAATTTTACGACGACAAAACTAGACCAAATTAAAGAAAGAACCAGGTTAAGGAGGTGGAAACTACTAAACATTTTGGGTGTTTATGAGAGGCCTCAGCAATAAGGAAAGAATAAACACTTTCACAGCGTCCAGGTTATTGGCATTCACGTGAAGTCTTGTTATCCTTAGTAAAAGCGCTCTAGTCGGCCTTTGACCTGCGGTGCTATTATAATTTTCAGGTTTTATGCGGAGCCGTCTTTTGGGAACACCAGGTGTTTTGAGAATACTTAGTACAGTCACAATTATTCTACTTAAACCCTATTTCTGAATAGGATTAGAGACGCTTCACAAATTAACGCAAGGCATATGATGCGACTGGCTGTTGATTCAGACAATCACTTGAAAATTTGTTAAAATAATTTTGCGGGAATTTTAAATCTAGAAATTGGGCTCTAATCTCTATGGTGTGAATCTGTTAGGCCATAGAGAGCCTAATGAAATCATCACCGAAACGGCATGCCCAAACAAAATCACAACAAAAATCGTCACCGTACAAACAAACCTATTTCAATTACGAAACAGACCATAAACAATCGAATAGTTCTTCAGATAAGAGGCATCTCTCAGAAACAAATAACGATCACGGGCTATCGTGAACGCTCGGACGAACCCCTAATTAACGTTAATTGCCCACCATCTTCATAAACGAACACATGCCCTGTCCGAAACGGTGTCTGTTAGTCCTCAATGGGGCTTGAGAGCATTTGGAAGCGTGCTGCTTATT
This sequence comes from Orthosia cruda, assembly GCA_964057195.1. Lineage (NCBI taxonomy): Eukaryota > Metazoa > Arthropoda > Insecta > Lepidoptera > Noctuidae > Orthosia > Orthosia cruda. Next base: position 43,157,500 of record OZ059828.1, on the reverse strand, counting down.
ATAATTGTAAGAGTTTTTTTGTTAAGTGTTGTTGGGTTTTTCCAACTGGAATTAGTAGCGGTCGAGTCTGGATTTATGTCCTGCTAATGGCAACAGGTTTGGCCAATATTACATGGGACTTAAAAATAGGTAACTGGCAAAATGTTAGCTTAATGCTACTAAGCTCAAATGGCTTCCTATTCGCCTTCGCCGGAATGCCCACATACTCTGTTTGCTTTATAATGTGCTTTTTAATCCTTTTTATCTTAAAGAACATTTTCAGTTCCTCTGTGTCACCCATTCTAAGTCCTCGAGATCATCGGCGAATTTAAAATTGAGTGTTCGTGTTGCATTCCATTTCCTTCTTTGACAAATCTTTTACGATTCAAGCAGTTCGATTGTGGAATGTCTATTGAAATAAGACGCGCTCAAACACTGCCAACGTTTAAGAAAATGGTAAAGGAGCATTACCTTTCACTATAATGTTTAGTCTTTTCCTTTCTCTGTCACATATTCAATATTTATTAGTATATTAGATATGTAGTATAGTATGTATGTATTTTATGTTATTAGGTATAAGTAAGTTATATTATTTATCATCTATTGTACACTTACAGCCCTTAATTCTTCTCCTATCGTTCAGTCCATCCAAAGGTTGTCTGTAAGAGATTGCCCTGTGCGATAAGACCGCCCAATGGGCGTACACAGTGTTTGAAAATGTTTGTTCTGTATGTATTTTTTAATGGTGTACAATAAAGAATATAATAAATAAATAAAATGTGGCGTACAACTCTGTATAACCCGTTGGGGAATGATAAAGGCATGATGCTTTGTTGTTTTTTTTTTGTAATCCACTGTCTTTTGGGCGATTCATACACGGCATTTCAAAACGACAAGGATACTAAAGAAATAAAGAGGTAAAGAGAAATATAATCCAATGATTCAAAGCTACAGCCTTGGAATTGTCAAGACATTTAGCTAGCCCGAAAGATGCGCTTTAGCGCGTAACCTTTAAAGCAAACCCGTAAAAACATATCCCCGTATCCCATGAAGAAGAAGAAATATTCACAAAGTTCAAGGAGTGTTCCGAAAATGGATTTACCCACCGGAACGGAGACATTATCGGAGACGGCTTTATCATTGTGTCTCGAATGCCTGAATACAAGGGGTAAATCTCTTGAACATTAAATCAATGCTAGATAGATAAGAAGCAACAAGATCGTTAATAGATTGCAACAGGTATCTTGCCCGGAAGATGCTTTTACTCGGCACCAATAACATTTGATCCCAATCAGTAACATGCTCTCGATGTCTAACGCGATGCCATTTCCTATTACATACACCGTCTTGATAATAATCTGTCTAACAAGCCTTGGGCCCATAAAGCAGCTTAGCAGATTCACGGAAAATCGGAGAAAATTGATTTCGGTTGCTGAAGTCAAAAAAATTTTTTCGCCTGCTTGATATTCGAGATTGAGTTGGAAAGTATTGGCGTTTACAAAAACTGATCAAAGTTCGGTACCGCGAAAAATCCTTAGATTAGATTGCATTTCATTTTGCTACCATACTGTAACAGGCCTTACTCAAAGTCAAAGATATTTATTCAACTAGGCCAATAAGTTTTGAACGCCAAACACAAATTAATATTTACAAGTAATAAAAGTTGATTCTACCGTGCATTCGGAAAAGTAGCTTGTTATGGAGAAGAATGCACAAGAAACTCCATACTTACCTCTTTTAAAAAGAATAGATGTCTTACAATATTTACATAAGTATATACATTAATAAATTCATATATTTGAGGACCATGCACCCAGAATAGCACTACACACTATATTACGTACAGGTATAAAGTATTAAAAGCATTAACAGGTAAATTCATTAATTTTATAAATAGGAACATGGTTCTCACATACTTACAAATATTGCAAACATAGGTAAAATACCTAACTCAATAATTACTGTCTCGGTTGTGTTGTTGATACATACACTTTGGAGTATTTTCAAGGTAAAATTGTTGATCGATTGAGTCTTTATGACACAGGAGCTTCGCGAAGGACACGTCCTTGCCATCGGCCAGGTCTTTACGACCCGAACGAGTAAAATATACAGCGTTTTATGTTTACTGTGGCGTACTCAATAAACATGCCAGGTTCACTCTGTTCTTCGTTCAAAGACACACCCCTTTGTTGACAGTGTGTTATGTTCGTATGGATGGCATACGTCTACATATGACGCAATTTCTCCTATCGCGGTGAGAAACTGCGTCGTGACCCGTGCTACGCATCCCTCCTTTTACTCGAGATGATACATTTTTGCATCTTTTCATATCAGTTGCGAATTACGACAAACCGGAAGAACGTTTGACGTAATAACCACGTGATGTTCTTCTTGAAAATCACCAAAACATTGAGTAAATTGTTATCGTGAAAAATGAGCTGGTATAAAATCAGTTTCACACAGAATCTACTGCGGTTCAAAGAAGGAATGCCCGACATCGATCAAGGAGCGCCGCCTAATAATTACGGTACTTAAACCTAATGGAGAACTTAATTATCCTGCAAAATAATTAAAGACATTTACGTGAGGAAGTTTATGGAATAAATACAGTCTATTGCGTAACTTATCGGGTTTATGGGCGGTCCTTATGTTACATGATTCATGCTGAAAAGTAATAAACTAATAACATCATTCAATTTTGTTACAAGAATCTAGAACGTCTAGAAATCGGAGAAGTTAGCCGAAGTTGAGAAGAAAAAAATATGTTTACAGTTTTGAAACTTTCTAAAAAGTGCAGACGCAGACAGTAACTTTGAAATGGCTTTTCTATGGGCGCTATTGACGGTAACAAACTTAAAATTAAATTGGCAATTTTGTTGTAGCCGTAGAGGAAAAATCGTGACTGCCATAATTTAATAAATAAAGCTATTTTCAACGCTGAAACTCATAAAACTGCAGAGATGGCATACATTTGCGGTTTCTTAGATGAGAAAGAAAATATTATAAAATCAATTTATGTGCCTCGTAAATGGGCCGTTATATCTAAAACGTGCTCTCCTTTTTGTGAATTAATATAGTTTCAGCTGCTGTAAAGTGAAATATTGTCTTTATATCCTACCCAAAATCAAAATAACGAGGGTTAAAAGTTCGATGGATGCCTCACAAAAGCATCGTAGAATGATTTACAAGATAATCTCGCAAAACTTCACAGTTAAGTACTTACACCAAAATTGAGTCCTTAAGATAAATTAATTTCCAAAGTAACCCAAATGGAAATGTTGCGGCTTAGTCGAGTTTTTGCAAACCTCCCTCGATTCCAAAGAAATTTCTTCTTCTCTCTTCTTCAATCGGTCCCCATTACCGAGGGTCGTGGTCACTGGACCCCTTTAAGCGGACAATCTGCCTCCATCGATTCCAGTCCAAAGTTGCCATCACTGCCTGCTGAAACTGCTTGAGGACGTAGCTTTTTTAACTTGGTCAGACCATCATGTTGGCGATCGCCCTCGTGCTCTTTTACCTTCGGTATTGCCAACAATGACCATTTTTCGAGGTTTCTATCTCCTCTTCGCATTTTGTGACCGAAATAAGTCGAGTCTTGACATCGAGTTGGGACGCATTTGAGCGTTTAATTGTCCGTGGTATTCGGAGCATCCACCTCCAGCGCCACATTTCGAATGCGTCTACCCTCTGTCTTTCCCTTGCTCGGTTTGCTTAGAAATCGCGTACAATATTTACGTATTTATCTTGCCTTCCTTTTCTTCAGGTATTCAAATTTATTTGGGGTCTGAGTACTCCATGATTATCTTCTTCTTCGCCAGTCTTCATTTTAGTAGTCACCCCTTTTCTAGACATATCATCACAATAATTACAAGGCGAATTTTTGTAACAAAATATTAATTTAGGTATGTTCAAAATCTTTTCGATAAGTTTTGAAAAGAGCTTTTTATATATCACATTAATTTGTACGGCAATATGTTGTATTCATGAAAGTAATTAATTACCGCGGACTCAATGTAATATTCTTCAATTAACTTTAATTAGGACAACAAGGTGTAATTGGCTGTACCAATACCAACAAAGTCAACCATGCGAGGACTGATTCTGATGTGGTGCATAATATTATAAAATATGCGCAAGAGTCTTTTCCTATCAAAGATTTTGAAGTTGACTTCTTTGAAATAGTTTTACTAGCCAACACTGCAGCAAAGGAAGGGAACAATGAAACAATCTGATATGCATACAAAGAAATATCTAATTCTCCTTTATACGAGTAAAAAGTTATTTGAAGCCGTTACTGAAGTAGAAGAAGGGAAGAAATAGTCTGATGTTCAAATTAAGAAACACTATCAATAGCTGCAAATAAGGAATCATCATAGCTTTCATACACATTTGTTCCAAAGTTTTTAATTTCTATTCTTGTTTTACTATGACCATGAAAGCTTATACTGAATGAATATCGCAGTACAGCGGCTTGACCGCAATTTACCAAAGTGCTCGACCAAGGATTACTCTGAATTCCATGTGTGGAATGTCGAGCCCGAAGTCCGAAGGTCACGAGCTTTTGTCCAGTGTTCGCACCTCGGAATATCGCCACGTATGGCGACCTGCATTCCCTAACGGTGGCTTTTATATACCATTCCAAGTATTATCATGTTTTTTTAGGCACAGAAGGTCTCTGAATATCTTTATTTATAGTAATTTTAATCCATTTCCACTGCGCAATAAATTGTCTCACGTCTTGTATAAAAAGATTCCATCTTCCTCAGTTATGATAACGAAAGGAAACTTGAAAAGTATCCTAAACGTTAATGTTGAAACGTGAGCAAAAATGTTTCTTCGTATTAAGTTCCCCTTCGTCTACAAGAGTCCTTATCGGAACTAAATAATGGGTCGGTTCCTTGCTCAGCTGTTGCGTAGCAGGTGCGATCCCAGCTGCCCTTCCCATCGTTCTAACGGTCGGCGGCGTGTGCGGCCCGCCATTCTTTTTTGAAATTCGAACTAAGAAACAGTTTGCTTTTAAAAACTTAATGCTTGCAAAAAGTACTAAAGTGAAAAGTTCTTTCTGTTTTTATATAAGGCCAGTTTCTTTTTTTGCTCTTGGCACTGCGACAGTACCATGACTAAGCAGGTATGAATTTTAATTGGAATATGGCTGCCTCGCGAACCTTGTTCGGTAAACTGAGATTGTTTAGAATTCGATCTGGATTCTGCTTACCTTTAAAATAATTGTGTTAATGAGTTAGTTTAATGTTAACAACGATAATAAAAAAGTTAGCATTCTAATTTGCATTTTTGTAAGATTGTGTTTAAAATTATAATTAGAATAGAAAACATTTTCAATTAAAATCTATGTGGACACGGTTCAAATTCTCCAAATTTCTATTGAAGGAATTTAAGGCGTGTAGTTACCTATACTGACATATAATTTGTTGTTTTCGCCACTGGTTGGTTTATATTAGATGCGAGTTTGTCCACCATTTGTATGATATACCTACATATGGTTGTCATTATCCTCTTAAGATTAATCATGTTAAGTAATTCTATTTGTTCGATATTTTTCCTTTATGTATACCATTGAGATTTATTTAGTTATAGATACTAGTTTACTTACCCAATTTCTCACGAATTCCATTGTAGTTAACGAGGGCTGCCTCGTAAGTTGTCATTTCACTTTTACTGTTACTAACTTACTACTAGTAAGTACCCTTTCAACTTCTGCCCCGTATACGCCTATAAAGAACAAAAATCCGCCATCTTGTAGGGTACTTATATTTACGTCCTTCTGTCCTCTGCCCTTACCTCCGTCGTCCAACCATTAGAAAAGTTTCTGGTCCTGGTCCTTTATAGCCTGTTCATCTTGAAGATAGACTAGAATCCCCACAATTTCGATATTGGAATTATAGGTTCCATCCAAATTAAAGACAAGAATCTCTATTGTGCCCAGATGTAATCCGAACCACGCCAGGTTGGTCCCTTAATTAAATAACTAAGATCTCGTCCGTCTGTCGGCTAGGCCATTAATACTTGGGTTCAACATGGAGGCTTTATTATGATCGATTTGCTAGTAGACATTGATTCAGACTTTAATGTCATGAAAGGTTCCAACGAAAGGTGGCAACCTTTTAAGATCCTAAGGCTTTCAAAAGCTAGTGTTAATCTAAACTAAAATAATAAGAGAAAATGTACGTTTCTAAAAGACAACCTTTGCAAGTATCTACTGATCCTACATATAAACTATTTCACTAAGATATAAGATGTTTAATATACGATCACTAAGGGACTCTACAGGAACGAAGCTAAGGGAAAAAGCTTGAAGATATTACAAAGAAATCTATTGTATGATCAGACAACGAAAAAATGAGGTGTGCGACAGCTTGGTAGATTGTTTCGTGACCCAATAATGACTGCGGGTCAGGGTCGCCCAATAACTTTTATGGTCTTATGAAAATCAATAGGGGAGAGCTATTTTTAACGATGTAAGTACAGCTATTACGTGACTGGACAGTTTATAAATCATTCTGTAGTTTTAATTTTCTTTCGACGTTGCCTATAATGCCCTGTTTAGAAAAAAACCGGCTAAGTGCGAATCGGACTCGTGCACGAAGGGTTCCGTACCATTATCGCAAAAAACTGCAAAAAAATCACGTTTTTTGTATTTGTTGTTATAGCGGCAACAGACATACATCTGTGAAAATTTCAACTGTCTGGCTATCACGGTTCATGAGATACAGCCTGGTGACAGGCAGACAGACAGACAGACAGACGGACCGCGAAGTCTCAGTAATAGGGTCCCGTTTTTACCCTTCGGGTACGGAACCCTAAAAACCCGCTAAGTGCGAATCGGACTCGCGCACGAAGAGTTCCGTACCATTATCGCAAAAAAAACGGGCAAAGAAATAACGTTTGTTGTATTACCCCACTTAAATATTATTTATTTTATTCTTTTTTCTGTTTTTTGTATTTGTTGTTATAGCGGCAACAGAAATACATTATCTGTGAAAATTTCAACTGATACAGCCTGATGACAGACAGACGGATCGTGGAGTCTTAGTAATAGGGTTGGGTTTTTACCCAAATTCAAATTCATTTATTTACCAGAATGTAGGTTTACAAAGTATGATCTTAAATCTATGACGGTCCCTTTACATTCTACCATTAAATATGGTGTGCAAATATTTAATTTTTGCTTGTACTATCATCTAAACTTATCTTTATTAGATTAAGAAAGTAGACAGTAATAACAAAAAGACCTCATGCATTACGATTCTTATGGAACTAATTAATTAATTGATGTCAGAGTTACATTATTAAACCTATGTCACCCTTTGGGTACGGAACCCTAAAAAACACCCTGTAACTTCGTTTCAAGAGTGACTTTTATCCTAGTTATAAATCTAATCCATGCATAATTTGCATCAGATATTTTTAACCGACTTCGCAAAAAGGAGGAGGTTTTCAATTCGACTGTTTTTTTTTTATATGTGTTACCTCAGAACTTTTTACTGGGTAGACCGATTTTGATGAATCTATTTTCATTTGAAGCTGCTGGTGCTTGTCATGTAGCCCCATTTAAATTTGATAAAGAACTTCGGAGATATACATCAGAACTCTTCAATAAATGACGGCAAATCACTCGGGATAGCTGCAATCGGATGTCTGTTTATTGTTTACATGATTTCATAACATAACATCACACTATCACGCTCTAAATGGGTACGCAGGTTGAACAGTTCACCCTGGTATACTCTAATTCCACTGTTTTTGTCTAAGTTGCATGTTTCTGGGTTAATCTATTCTGGCTTCACTTTGGAGAATTGGTCCATTATGAACCACAACTAAAAAGTGAAAAATAATTTCTTTTTTAACAAAAAGTACAACCGACTTCCAAATAAAAACACTACAAAGTGAAAAATAACTTCAATTTCGGAAGTCGGTGTTCAATCCATGCATAATTTGCATCAGAAATTTTGTTGAACATATTCAGATCCGCACCCACAAATACAAACAAACAATAATTCATATACACAAATCCACAAGGGAATGGCGCGCCGGGTATCCATATAAATAAAATTCTTGTGTCCGTCTGCATCGCAACATAATAAATTCATTGTCACGTGCCCGCGTGTGGAATATTTCGTAATGAATGGTTTATAATGATCTAACTGTGCACGTTTGCGATATTGTACATATTTACGATGTTTATGTCTGCCTGCAAATTGCAAATGTTCCAGTGTAATTTACAATAAATTAGTTTTGCAAAACTTTACTCGTGCTTGGATGATATTTTCGTAAGAGTGATTGCTTGAGTCCTTGAAGAAAAAAATGAAAATACAGTCACCTTTATCCAGTCGACATGGGTAAACGTAGTGTAGACAATTGTAACAGCCCATTTGAGATTCAAAACGATTAAGAACTAAAGAAGCATTTTATTGATATAAATGCCTTACAAGAAACGCTTTACTCGTTATGTAGAACCATGTTGATGCTAGGAAAGAAACACATCCTGTTTAACAAATAAATTTAAAAAAATCCCCGACATATTTTTTATTTCATGCTACATAATTTATCTAGAAAAAATATGGATGGAAAGCGATTGCATGTAGCAGAGATGAGAATGTTAAGATGGATGTGCGAGTGACGAGAATGGATAAAGTGAGAAATTTGTATATTAGAGGAAGTTTGAAAGTGGCGCCAGTGACAGAAAAGTTGAAAGGAATCCGTTTGTCCTGGTATGGTCATGTGATGAGGAGGGAAGAAACGCATGTTACTAAAGAATTAAGAATATAATTGTTTATGGATGCAGGGGGAGGGGACGGCCAAAGAAAATATGGATGGACTGTGTGAGGATATGAAAGAAAAGGGAGTCAGTGAGGGCGTGACGGGGGACAGGACGGTGTGGAAGAAGAAAACGTGACCCCAAGTAACATGGGACAAGGTCAGCAAGATGGTGATGATACATAATTTATCTAGTAATAGACACGTTTCGATCGACAATCTATTGAACACTTAATTATGACACGATATATTTCGAAAATTCCCCGATTCAAACAGTAAAACGCCCATATCTTTATAACGACTGAACCGATGTTCATCAAACATAGCACGCACGCTCTCGATAAAGTCACCTTTCAAACAAAAACGTAATCAAAATCGGTTCATCCGTTTAGGAGCTATGATGCCACATACACAGGTACACAAGACAAACTTATAACACCCCTCTATTTCCGTCGGGGGTTAAAAATGAAAACCGAATAGCTTACATCTTTTATATTTCAATCATTTAATATTATTTTCAGTTCAACTACAACAATCTGTGTCATTGATTGGTAATCAGTATGATACAGCCCATCCATTTGATTTAATATATGTACCTCATTCCCATACACTTAAAGTATTTAGATCAAGCATTTTCGAGGTCGGTCAATTTCTTTAAAAAATTCTTCGCCCTTCAGCTACCAAAGCAATGACCCTTAAAATTATGTCAAGTACAACATGGTGCTTAAGGTATTCATTAATGAAAGAATTTTGCATATTTGCATTATACTTATACATTCTCAAATGGTTTTGCTTTAGCTGAATATAAATTAAAAGTCAATTGAGCTTTATGTTTTAGTCAACAATAAGCCGGTCGATTCTGTAAACGCATTAGAATGAATACTTAGGTGAAGTAAGCGCTCAATCCAGTGTCAAACCATAACATTCTATTATTTACAAAATAGCACTGATTGGTTTAAGCACAGCAGACGACTTTTAATAAAGCTTCAATGGTGAACGGCAGATTTTGTACAACATATTTTTTTTGTTGTTCGTTTATAGAATTTGTGCCAACTATTAATTTTCATGTATATTTACTATTTTTAGAACTTCGGATTAATTAATAATATCAATAAAAAGATTTTAATAAATACACGTGATAAAATCGTACACTAAACGCAGTTATGTTTTTAGAAGTTGCCTTGTGTAAAATAACACAAATATTGAAATGATAATTAATTATTTAGGAATAGAAACATTAAATATAATAAAACTCATCATTATCAAACTGTTGCAGTCCGCTGCTGGACATAGGTATCTCCTAATGCCCTGAGTAGATACGATCCTCATCTCAATCTACCTACTTAGTGGAAAGTAAAACACTACAAATATATAGTAGCTAGATCGCAACAAACAATTTAGAACATTTACTGTACACATACTCTTAGATTATGTAACATTTACCTATATGTAACAATCTACATTGGTACTAACCTTAAAAAATTAAACTAAGAACTATAACTAATAACCATAAGAGTAACTTTCCCAAGTCCTAAAAATCTAAGAATTTAAAAAGGGATTATCTGTCATATTAACTACCAATTAAAAATATCCCAAAACACGAAATTTTACTAGCGGTACGTAATTCCCATAGAAGCCTGTCGTTCGCCTTTAATTCCTCCTTTTCACCTCCAGGTATTCTCATTAGCGCGTCATTGTATTTTGCCCGGATATCTCCTTCAAGTAGTTTGCCGGATTTCAGGATAAAAAAACATCCACCGTAGGTACGCCATCTTTTCTTCGACCGTCAGTTGTTTATTTTCTCGATCTTCACATTGACCTAATGACTTTCAATTAATGGTCCTGTTTTGCTCTTAATTCAAAACAAGCTAAAAATAAACTCAGACATAAACTTATACGAAAATTTCGGCGAAAATAAGGCTTTTAGGAAAGAAATTTCAAAACTCAATCGCAGTTGGCAAACAAGAAGTTTGATTGGTTTCTTCACGAGTTCTTAACTTCAGCAATCAGATCAGATGGCTCCCCGCGCTTATATAAGGACGCTTTTGAACTATCTTTAGTATTATCTGATATTCTACTTAAACTAAAGACAGTTTTATTTGATGAAGAAAATTGCCATTGAACTATATAATAGTTTTTCTTTCTTTTCTTTCTATCGGCAATATTGATGAATTTTCTTCTGATTTTACCTAAATGTATTGCATTTTGGTGGTTCATTGAGCTTCATTTTTGTATAACAAAAGAATCTTAATATATAAAAAAGTCGTGTTAGTTACACCATTTATAACTCAAGAACGTCTGGATCGATTTTCATGATCTTTGATTTGTTGAATTTATCTCCGCTCAGAAGAAGAGCATAAGTATTAAAATATCGGAAATATACACTAAAACAAAATTATGAAGAAAATTCTTTTTCCCATACGTTTTCCGAACACAGCCCCGTCTGATACATGACGTAAACAAAACACGGACCAAAATGAACATGGCGTTGTATACTGGTTCTAGTAATGCCAGTAGAAGGTGTTGTCAATTATTCTGAAAGTCGAATCAAAATCGGGTTAGTTACACAATTATCCGATACATTTTTTTGAAGTGGTACGAAGTTCGCCGGGACAGCATATAATTGAATATAACATAGCTATTTATGCAACTGTTACGTTATGGACGGTCTTTTAATACGAGTGCCATTTTTCGGTACAAGCGTAGCGCGTACCGAAATAGGTGGGCACGAGTTATTAAAAGACCAATAACGTACAGTTGCATACAAGATTTTATCTACGAAGGAAGGAATAAAACACAGATATAGACAAATAAGTATTTCAGGAAGTGTGTTTAAGTATTTCATTTCTCATATACATGTCTTGATTTTTCTGGTAGTAAATTATTTGTAGCCGCAACTGCTCTATTTGTTATATCTGGTGGTGTATTTTCAATATCACTTGATGTTGAAAACATTTTTAATAAAATTTGGAATAAAATTTCACTCAGAAATTTTTGCCCGCGTCCACTTTTTATTTAATTTTTTTATTTAGTCTTTATTAGGTATAAGGCAAAGATCTTGTAGCCGCAACAGCCAAATAGTATACGATACTTTTGTTCTAAACTTGTTCCATTTTTAAAAACATCATTTACATTGTCTCGATTTCGAAGTAATATTATAGGTACCTGGCTGTATGTTCAGAATGTCTTTGCTTGTGTTTTAGAATTTATGACGATTCGCATAATGCAACCCGGTGTCGTTATGGGTATCATAATGCAACCGCTGTCAATTTTATAATTCGAATATAACGAAACCAAAGACCTTATACGTATTTCTTACTACTAGACTGTGTACCAAAATTTTTTGTTTAGCTAAAATGAAATCTATCATCTTACACCTAGGTTAGCTATTTCCTTTTATGCGGTAGCTAACCAAAAGCGGTCCTGGCGAGAGGGTTTCCGCTGGTAGTGTGTCCTTGTCTGACCTCTTGCTAGCTCAACTAATCATTGGGTTTGGTAGAAATGGTAGAAAATTTTATATTTTTCTTTTTATGTTATACCAAAACGAACAATTCATAGACTTTGACACGTATTTAAATATTTCTAGAAAAGTATATAAATATTTCTACAGTGCCTATATTTAATCTATTCGTTGTATTTAAAAAAATATTCATTAATACTGAGTAAGAATAGTACTTTTAAATGTTTTGGCCTGGTAATACTAAATGTAGGATGGTCGTTTTCGGATTTTTTGGCGGACTTTGTTCGAGTGATATTCAGCGGCTGTTAATATTATTTGCAAATTGATTCCTAGTGGAATACAATTGGTGTAGTTTTATTTCTCAACTGTCTACGACAATATGTGAAATCATAGAGATCCTTTGAGGTATATTTAGCTGCCGGTATTTCAAAGCACCATCAGAAGACTGCCGGGTCATGTAACGCCTCTCCTTCATGAGCAGGATCAGTTAGCCTTTTGTTCCAATCTATATGATGGTCTTGAAGAATGAAACTTGAAGAGACTTGGTATTTGAGGATTATTGAGTCCTCCCCCTCTCTTTGAACTTCATATAACCCTTTAACCCTTTGGACTTCTCCGCACATCTCCGCTTTGGTGGAGTCCGGGCCTAATACTCCATCGTAAACTGCTCAATTCCTCTTTGAGTTCGGTGATATTTCCGTCGGTCCGGAGTGTGCGCGTGTTGTACGTTGCCAGGTCCAGTCGTCGGTATTTGTTGGGGTAGCCGGATCTCGTCCGGGATTCTTAGCACCCCTTGCCATACCGTAACCTCGACCGCTACAGTAGTCGAGGGTACAGGCTGCCGGGCAACAGGGGCTATGTTTTATTTGTGCTATTCATGGGGATGCTTTGCAGGCGGGTTGGCGATCGCAGTATGGTTGTTACAAATGCACAGAGAACGCTGCTGCCCATTATCTGGTTTTCCCTTAGTCGCCTCTTATGACACCCACGGGCAAACATGGGATGGTGAAATTCTTTACGCCCGACACCATACGGTTAGTGATGTAGATACCAAACATTTTTTTGTTATTGACTATAATTTAATAAGGTTTAGGTAGCGTAGTTAGGTAGCATCAACATATCGGAATACTTAAACTATCGTTTTTACAATCAATTTGTCCCGTGTTCTGTTTGGTCATGGTCACCTCATTAGAAAGAGACACACTACCAAAGGGAGCCCTCTCGCTCGGACTGGTTTTTGCGCCATAGTGCACAGTCTAGTAGTAAGAAGTATAAGGTCTTTGAACGAAACCGAAGTAGATAAAATATTAAAGACACTGACATACATGCAGTTATATTCGTAATTTCTTAAGTTTACAAAATACATACCGTTCGTGCAAGTTTTGACATTAACTATTGCGTTGCAGTTGGTATTATCGCAACAATATTTTGCAAAAAACCAAAAGTGAATGGTTGCAAAGTGACATAATTTGGGTTATTGTTTTCATCTTTATTCTTGCGAGCATATTGTTTGCAGCTCAAAATTAAAACTTCTAGACAGAGACACTAGGCTACTAATATTTGGGACAATCCCACCGCACTATTCCCAAATCACTGCAACACCTGAAAGCCAGAATCAACTATGGCGACCACTAGAAAAGCGCTGAGGCAGTGAAGTTCGACGAAGTCCCGGAGAATGAATTTAACTGTCTTGGATCCCGCGACGAAATTAATCAGAAAAGAATAACGGAAGAGTAGGAAAAAATACAAATTTTCACTTTCCTCCATACCAAGCAGGAGACAGAACAAACAAGGCCAATAGGCACAAAGGATCGTGAGGAAGTCGTGTACAACTGGGATAAGCCCAGTTGCCAAACACCACTAATAAAAATTTGCATTAATTTTAATGGGTCCTAACATTGTGAGCAGCGTCCCAAACTGTATTTGTATATTTTCTGTTGGATATCGTCATCTTCCTAACCAAGTCCCACGTTACTTATATCTTCTATACCGTCTTGTAATCCGTCATGACTTTTCTAAGACCCTTTTCTTTCATATCACTCCTCATACAATCCATTCATCTTTACATTGGCCTTCTACTCACTCTCCATCCATCCACATTTAAATTCATAACTCTTTTAATAGCTTGAGTTTCATCCTTCCTCATCACATAACCATACCAGGACATACGATTCCCTTTCAACTTTTACTGTCACTGGAGCAACTTTCAAAATAGACTAATCAAAATCTATTTCTAATCATTCTACAAACACTGATACATACATAAACATGCTAATGTTTCCGAATGTAAGGTGTTATCTGCATTAGTAATTAGTAGCTTATTGTACAAATATAATGGATTCGTTCGCTCTTCGCTTATCTGTAAGTATAAAAACTGGGTATGTCTCAACAGGCGTACACAACGGGCATAGCGAATTACTAATACGGTTTTCTATGCTGATATGTTTTATGTTAGTCAACTATTAATTACTGTGACACAGGATATGATACATCAAAAAACTAACAAATTCGTTGACTTACTGACAGACAACGCACAGCTTCAAACTGCTCAATCTAGAAGAACGTTTACAAAAGAGTTACTTCATTCTAACGAAGATTTAAGAAGGGATCCAGAATGCAGGGTGAAGAGCATTGAGGAACGTTTGAAGACAATCCATCCCCTAAAAGGTTTGGTTCTTTCTGAGGCAAATGATAACGCTGTCGACGTTCTGGGTCAAAGGATATTTAAGTGGTTTGAAAGTACATAATATAATCTTACATATGATATAATATGTCCTTGTAACTCTCAGAACATAACCACGGATGTTCCAACGGTTATTACAAACTTTGAAGCCAAGATGTTACTGAGTAACTTTGGTTATAATAGTTCTGTTGCCTTGTTTCTATTTGTTCTCTAAGAACAAATATGAAGACGCACGCAATCAAATTTGTTACTGCAATAAAGGATCTTTATTAATATTACCTACCGAATTCATCATGCAAGTGCCTATTCAGTGGTGCCCAACCGTTTGGTTTTGGTTTGTTTTCTTTGTTGTCAACAGGGATCAGAAGTCCAGAAACTGTGTTTATTTTAAAATAAATTAATATCATAATTTTAAGCCTTGTGTTTGGTATAGGCATTTCTTACATTTTGCACCTATTCTTTAAAATCAGGTAACGAGCATTGTCTTAGAAAAAACATCAACAAACAAGGAATCTTAAAATCAATTTGCATAAATATATTTGAGTTGAAAAGTTTGAAATTTTAAACCAGTGGTCTGCAGACCACAGTTTGGTTCATAATGAACGAGTTATTTTCGGTACATCTACTTCGCATTAGTTTGTCTAGGTGTGCCATACAAGTCCGGTTTGTAACCGTTAACCGATTTCTACGTTTTTATGTATAGACACTCTTCACACATATTCCGTCTAGCATAAACTTAGTCGAACTGATCGATTTTGTACGCCGACTACCGTTGGTAACCTTTGCACTTACAATGTAAGAAGTCTATTTTAGTTTTGACTGACTATGGCTCTCTTGGATGACTGATGATTGTGACTCATAAAAGTTTGTCGTAAAATTGGACACGTTTGAACTAAAAACTTCATTAATTCCTTCAACTTTGTTAGTACCTAACGGTCTCTTTTTTAAAGAAGTTTTCTGAATAAAATATTCAATTGTCCACTGAACACCAATTGTTTTGCTCTATGAAGAATGTCTACCTATATACATATATGGTTTTTACTGCATAAGGTTTCGCGGTCTACCACCAGTCTTATCAAGTTCTGTATTGTCATTTCCAGAATTCTTAGGTTTTTCAAGTTCAAATGAAGTCCTGTTCCATGATGGCCACTGTTTTCAGTTTCACTGTCGGAATTTGTCACCATATGACTAATAAAAAAGATTTTATTTGATAAGCAAGCAGTGACTATATATTCGAGGAAGCTACAGTCTTGCACTGACTAATCGCAAACAGCTCTAGCATTAAAGTTGGTACTCAACTAAATCATATCTCCAATTATTGTTGCTACATTTATTATCATATTTTCTGACTCCCCATATTTTATTCCCAATCGTCGATCATCTTAATTACTTTGCAGTAAAAGTTAAAATAGCTTGTCAATTATTCAAATGATAAATAATAGTCCTCACCTCCATACAATACAGGCATTGTGTATTGCAATCTTTCATACTATCACTTCAGAAATTGTGGTCCTTATTGCTACTTGCTGAGGGACTAGAATGCGTAGGCTGAGGTGAGGTTAGGCTGACAAGGTCGTTAAGTCTAGCCTCCAGACAGCCTGTTTTGCTAGCTTTAATGATATGTTTATGCTTGAGTTATAAATATTAGCGGATCATTTAGCGGCGGACCATGTAGAGACATTTTAATATAACATTTTCTTTGAGTTGGTATTAATTTTATTACACTGGTTTACAAAACGCGAATCGCAATGTTGCTTGTAAACAAGATTCTTTAACAGTAATGGTAACGGTAGGTAATTTCGGGCCGTGATGCGCCCGCGCCGGTCTGCTTAATTGGTTATTCCGCTTCAGTATGAACAGTTTCGATGCTTCGGTGAAATTCACCACTGAATGCGAGTGTCGATCGTTTTTGTTTTGTTAATACTTGCACATGTTCGCTTTTAATTCTTTTGTTTTTGTGATCGGCGCCTGCGTACTTGGCAGTTGAATTTTACTTTTATGAAATCATGAATAATGGACTTGTTAACTTGAGAAGCTTTACTGCTTATATTATTTGTAATGTGTATTCATTCGTTACTGTTTTTGCTTTTTAATTTCATTTCAGCTTAGGCAAGTTAAGATAAAAACCGATAAACACTGGTAATTTGTAATATCAAACATCCTTTCTAGAAAGCTTGGGTCCCAAACTACCTATTGTCTGCGAATCTGAACTAGCCCTGTATCCACATTACACAACATACTCAGTTACTTGATAGTTCCATTGTCACCACAATGTTGGCCTTTGTTATGTGGAAGATTGTATTACAATACTGTAAGACTAGCCGGCTTGTTCCGGGTTGCCGATCCATGACACACTTCCGAAACAAAGGATTAATCGTTCTTCAGCGACGATTAATATTTTCGTTTAATTAAAGTTGAAACTATGTTTGTCTACATCTTCCGTTATGATATTATCCATATTTATAGCTAATTTTACTGTACATTCTTCAGTTAATGTGGACACACTTTATTGTAGGCGTTAATAATTTTCCTCTTTTTTATTGGCGGTTCAAGCATTAGCCATCCGATGACCCCATTCCGGTTTCTTCGCTCAAATAATTCGATGTTGTCCCTCGGATGCTCAAGGTCCTGCAGAATGACGTCAACTTCAAATTTAATTTCGGCAGTTACCAGTTTGTTGAATCCGTATTATGAAAAAAAGCCTACAAGATGTCGTGCTTTAATTTGCTCAAGAGCAAACGTTTTTGCTGCTTCTTAACAAATTAGGGCCAAATTGTTTTTGGTCTTATTACTTAAGTGCCTCTTACATTTCCTCCTCTTCGGTAATCCCTGTCATCTTTTCAGAATTTCTTTCTTGTTACATTTTGATTAAACGGGATATCGCTTAGCAAATGAAATGGACGTACCTATATCCTTGTATGTATATCTTTCAGGATCTGTCAGCTATAAAGTTGTACGCGCTGGTCCACTGAGTATATTTGCACATTTTATGGCTGATATAAAACTAGCGCGTTATGAAAACTATTTCCTATTAGACGGCCATTTTCTGGTATAATATTAAATAATGAAATAGGGTCTTTCTGGGCTTGTGTGTAGGTACATTCTTTTTACAAAGGGAGTCCATTAGGAGCGTAACATTTGCCGTTACCGGTAGACTAGCTTTCATACGCTTTTAAGTCTGTGACAGGATGTCTGGGGAAATGTTTGCGTCGAGTCCATGTCACGATTCTGAGAATCACTACAATAATTTACTCAAGAAATACTGTTACATATTTTAGGTGAAGTGATTTTCTGTTTGTAAGCGACATATGTGTTCAAATGCAAGTATGTGTAGCTTGTCCGTAGTGTTCCAAGGAATCCTGTTATAACTTTGAGTCATTCCACGATGTTATCTTACTTTGTGGATTTTGTTATTATTGTCGATGTATTTGAACTTAATCTTCATTTGGTTTTTACTTGGTCGTTTATTTTTCTAATCTTTTTATTTGTTTCGTAATCGAAAGTTATCTTTATGATTATATGCCACTACTGTTAATATATTTATTGTTATTTGTATTTTATCTTCGTTTATAAATTCTTTACTGATTATGGTATGATTCTGTTTACAAGAAATGTGTAAGCAAATATAAAGTAGAGAAGATACTGTCTCGTTCTATTTAACATATTAGCAAGAAGCGTATTAATGTCTGCTATAATTGCAACCGCGCTGCTCGTATGAGACGTAATATGAGCGGCGTCGGCTGCTTATTGTTCAACATCTCTCACGATTTTACTTGTGTCTCGAAAGTCAGGGGAAATAATTCATTTATTATGTTTGTACTCACCAGTGTTTCCGCTGTTATTTAATTGACAGCCTGCGTCTTCGCTTTCGATACGATCTCCTTGTAACCAACTAATTGACTAGATTGAGGTTTATTGTTAGAGTTAAACGGCAATAACTTTTTATTTATTTCGACTTGGATTGAAATTGTTATGGCGTGGTACTTTACTCTAAAAGTCAAGTAAATTCTGAAATTAAGAACGTTTTCTTAATTTTTTTCAAGGCTTCGTGTATTTATTATTATACTTTCTTCAACTAATCTTTCTACTACAATTTAATTGATATTTAAATGAAAAAAACCACCAACAAAAAAACATAAGGAAAGTACAACGTAACACAATATGCAAATGAGTATCTAATCTCATTTGCTTACTACCGGACGCTCACAAGAAACTTGTCACTGCTGAATACAGAACAAGTTTTTGCTCCACATCAGCCATTGACCGCGCTAACGATAATGTCGTAATTAAATATGCAGTCTAATCTTAAGGACGGAACATCTATATTTGCCGGGAATGGGTCGGAATGAAACCGGAACGGTGTGAGACGAAGCCGTCGTATCGAATGTTCTCACGCACCGCATTCTATATCACCCCGTTGCGGCGTTGCTCTTACACCGAAAGAATATATTATATTGTTATTGAAAGTTGAATAGACGGATGCAAATCTGTGTTGTAGTTTAGGGCAGGAAGCGAGGGGTCAAAACTGGCTCTCGCAAATATTGATGTTTGCATAACTTGGATATTTTGTACAAAGAATCTTCGATTTTTACATTTCTTAAATGGTTGTTGCTCTCAGGCGTAATTAATCCCTGATTTATATCAGGGTAGGCCATCTCATCTTTTTGTTTTATTATTTCATTCTAAGTGTAATGTTTTTCAATTCGCCATTTTATTTGCCAATCATTTTATGCTTCTCAGCATCTCTCGTTTATTTTCGTTTCATTTGAAAACTATATCAGTTTTTCATTAAAGTGTTCAAGCTCAAAACTTAGTAGTACCTAAACGAATATGTCGGGACTGATGTTTAAATAAAGTTACTCAGTATCCACAATAAAATAAAAAACTCCACTGTGAATACTCGTTCATGGTGTGTGAAAGGGGATGCCAAGTCCTATGTTATCAATGGAGTAGCACTAGCTATGTAATTGGATGGGCCCCCGTTCAACCATACCGTCGCCGGGTCTGTATTATGTGTCTATAGGCGAAGGGATTTTCTCAGGTGCCTTATTGGAGCCTGTTGTACTGCTCTCGGTTCTCTTATTTCGTATTGATCGTTTTGTGTGTTGTTTGAATTGGTCTTAACGTTTTTTGCTCATTGTTGAGCTTCCTGTGTTAACCAATTTGGAATGATTTTTGTGCTTGTCTGCGAATATTTATTTAATGAATCAACCAAACCTCTTCAAGCTTTCTGTTCCTTCCTTTCTGTCTGATCAGGTTCATCAGTTATTTCATCAATTCCGTGAAGGGTTATGTTTGAACTTCGGTAACGAGATTTACCTAGCCATCTGAAACCCTTGCTGAATATTTTTCGTGCAATGACGAAACTTCAAATAATTAAATAAGTAAACATAATATGTCGGTGACAAGAAAACAATACTCTATAGTACTGGGAACGATACTATACAGACAGACCGCAGAACGACCATATCGATGTTGTTCAAACATTTATAAACACCATGATTCAACCAGCTCTGTACAATTACGTTGAGCATGTTTTAAATCGATCTGAGACCTCATTTTATGGATTTATTATAGTGCACGTAGAACTCGTGATTTTTAAGGAAAAGTACCTATGTATATCCAGTTATACTAACATGGTTTCCTTATTGTAATCATATTGTATTGCGTCGCAAATTTCGCATACCAGTCGACTACCGACCGCCTAGATTCGACGGATAAAAATTTGCTTTTAGTCTTGTTACGACGACGTATTGCTCATAATATGTAAATCGTTCAGTTACGTACAGACTAAGTACTGAGTCTCGTGGGATCTTAACATGAGTCAGGTAATCCATCTATAGTAGTTATACTACATTTTGATTTTGTGTAGAGTAAGTTCTAGCTACAACATTATCATCTGCGGCTTTATGAACAGAGGCCATAGCATTGGTCATGTCTTTATATTCGTCTTGTTTTCATTCAGTCTGTTATTTTACTACATACACACCACACAATTAAACGTTTACAAGGAAAACGGTGACCCCAATAGTCTTCATCGTACGTTAAACCGGACAAAAATAACAACAGTTTGCAGAACGCAATAGAGGGAGATAAATGTTCAATTCAAGGATGGTGTAAACAAAGATTAGTTCACCGTTAATCGTCAGTTCAGCTGTGACTCAGAATATGTGTGTTCGTTTGACTGGTGTCGTGTTTTTGAAAGCTTGGATTGTTGAGAACCGTGAAATCTAGTTGCCTGACTGGCTTGTTAAGTTCTACGTCATTTTTTGGTCCTAGTCTCATACTCCTATTTATGATGATGTTATTAATCTATTAGCAGTCAAAATTATGCTGAGGCTTACTCGAGACTTGGTTTCAAATAGCCAAAATCTGATTCTTTTTCTATTATGCCGAATTATCCGCCTGCCGCCACGATCTATAAATTTGTATCCTTATCCCTTCTATCTTCTCTATATCTTCACTTCTCTATATATCTTCAATTGTTTTGAAAAAACCAAATTAACTATTTAGCCTCCACCTTATGTTGACTCAGAATCTTTGTGCATCTGTCTGTTTGTGTGTATGTTTACTTATACATACATCATTGTATTCGTGTCCAGTCATCTGAGACGCCTTTGTAGTTTGTCTTTCATCGGTGCCTGACTGAATGTCTAACAATAAACAGCATCTGTCAATCATGATTATTTTGGACTTAGTAGTGGCATTTATTATCTTTCGGTCGGTAGTCAATGAGAATAAGAAGTGAAGAGTTAGTCAGTGACAGTGTGTTTTTGTAAAACTTACAGGTATGTGGTCAAATGCCAGCCTAACAATAAAATGAATAAAGAAAGGGTTGAAAATTTGCCGTATCAGGAGCTGTATATTTAAAATGAAACCGTTATTACGAAATAATTTTAACTGAACTTATACTTTCTGCTCTGAAAATAAAAGTCCGAATGACACTTAACATGAGTGAAATATTTGACGTAACTCCAAATTTATATATGTATATATTTCATATAATAACACTTATAATCCTATGAAACAGATGAGGATAAATTGTCGTGCACACGGATAAAACTTTACCAATATAAATCTATCAGAAGTTCGCTAATCTATTTAAATGTTTCTTATGAAATGTTATGTTGTGGGCTTCAGAAACATTTTTGAATTCCTTCGTATTTTTAGATGTTCAATCAATCGAAGAATTTTGGGTCATCCATTTTATATGATTGCGCTTTTCGTCTGTTGGTTTAGCTTCGTTGAGTTCTTCTAATTGTTTATGGAGTTCTTTTACTGATTTTTTTATCTTCATCAACATTTGCATGTAAATCCTAATCAATCTTTCTTTCGTCTATTTCGTGCTCAGTTAAGGTCTAAGACTAGAATAGGACATACAATATTCAAATCCAAGTCAAGCCCCTTACGTGATCCTTTAACCAAGCAGGTATTAGCAGAGGTGTAGGTAAACAATAAAGAACTCTCAAGTAATACCAAATACTAAGTTTAGACCTGACACGTTTCGTGCCAAATGAGACTGTATTTAATAACGTTTCCCTTATTTACTTCGCCAACAGACCTAAAAACCGGTCAAGTGTGATTCCGTATCAACATTGAGAGGCAGTCTTTGAGTGGCACGTGTTTGCCAATTGAAATATGAGCTTGTCGTCTCGTTTACAAATATAAAGTGTATAAATTACTTCTAGGCAAGCGTGCTTCACCGTTGACCACATCATCGCTTACCATCAGGTGAGATAGTGTCAAAGCGCGGGCCTATCCATTATAAAATATTAAAAGCCAATAACGAAGAGATTGAAAACATCAGATGGCTAAACACACGTTGTGCCGTTAACTAAATTGTTGTGAACCGTAAGAGCATCAAGGATACATAAAACCAGACTCTCAACACATGTGAATGCCAATAAACTAGGAACATTATGCAAACATTCGATATTATGGTACCGGAAGCTGACAATTTCCCACAGTAGCATATCAAGCGCTTTATATTTCATGTACGTATACTGAGTTAACACGATAAAGCGATTAAGCGGCTCTAGGCGTCTGTCGCAAACTGCGTCGCATATGGCATCGACCGCAGGGTGCATTTTCTTTTTTTTTATTCGTGACCACGGCATCCGGACGCAACTGGCGACGTGCGAGATAAAAGGATTTTTAAATATAGAACGGGGAAAATGTTACGGCTATTTTGTTTCTCATGTGGGTAGTTAGTAGAAGCTTGGATTACCGCAATATGCACTTTGAAGTGGTGCAAGCGAGACGAGATTTTGTAAAGGTACTTAAAGAAATACAATCGTTTAACAGATAGAGACACTGCAACGTTATAGTTATTGCATACGACTGATAAATTATTACAGTCAGATTGTATATGAATACTTATATTGACAATATAAATTGAAACTTTCCCATTTGCTGAACAATTTGTTTCATTGACTGTACGTTTTCTACCATTTGTTAAATTACAATGTGTATTTTAATTTGTAGCAGCACTGGTAACATGAAAGTCATTTGTGAATCATGTTTGTTGTTTGTTATATTTTCGTTTGAGTTGTTTATTTTTTAAATGAACGATCAAATGGGAGTTGTCTGTGTGATTAAACGTTCTATAAATGAATGTAGAAATTAACTTCTATAACTAATTTGTTTCGGCTTTTATTTTGATTAGAAATGCAGAGTAAATGCATGCGGTTCTAGCTCGAATATTAATTTTATTTCCTTTTTATTTTTTTGCTTTTTTTGTTTTGTTTTTTTTGTTAATTTTGTTTTTTCTTTTTCTTTACAGGAGCTGGATGTGTAGCTGATATTATTATTTTTACAAGTTTCTTTAAGTTTTCTTCATGGTATCATGTAAGTTTTATTTTATTTTTGGTTTTTTATTTTTTTACGTTTTTATGTTCATTATGTGTACCTAATCTGTTTACTAACACATTTTTCCAACCATGACTAGCCTTTTCGCAACTAAGATGGGGTCGTCTTCCAGTCTAACCGGGTTCAGCTGAGTTCCAGTATTTTACATGGACTGCCTATCTGACCTCCACGTTACACGACACCCCTTGGCTAGACTGGTGTCAGATCTCAGGCTTCTGACTACCCGTAACGACTGTCAAAGATCTTCAAATGACAGCCGGGACCAACGGCTAAACGTGCTTTCGAGGCACGGAGGAAAATCGCTATGTAAAGATGGTCACCCATCCACGGATCGACCTCAGCAAGCGTTGCTTAACCTTGAAGATCGACCCATGCGGCTGTTATTATTTAGCCACGAGCTCACTTCTAACATATTTTAACATAGAAAATAAGTTTTATCTAACATTATTTAAGAACATTAAAGACCAACCACAACTTTTGTCTTTTGGTCCTCCATTTTTCTTAAAACAATAAACACCACCATTACCCTCCTTCGGCAGTCGGGTAAAAATAATATCTTCATCAGATAACACGTGGCGATATCCTCGAAATCCGGGCCATGTCACCCGGAATTTTTCCATTTCCGTAAACGGGCATATTCCTGCACAGGACGGCCGGGACAATTCAATTTGACGTTATTTTCCGGATGTTTGACATAAAGCCCGCCCTGACGAGAGATGCCGTAAAAATAATCTGGTGAACCGGGTAGGTACGGTATCTCGAATATTCGAAACTATCTAGGGTTGGGATAACAGGGTTCCAGGAAGGTCTAGATACGGAATTTGATGTAGATTTCTATAGGATTCGTCGAAATATGGTTTGAGGAATTTGGGGTTTGTGTAACGCAGCGAATTTGCGATATTGGTTATTGAATTTATTGTCATATGTATTTATCAGGCTTGCTTTAAATAAGAATAGTTTCAATGTTTAGAGTTAAAATGTGACATCTAAAACTAAATCAAAGTGAATAATTAGCATCACTTGAAATGGAGCAAATCCAGTCTTCGTAGAAGTGTACTTATCAGTTTTACAACGCATCACTATTCACTACCTAAATAATGGGCTCACTCAATTCCAATAACAAAACACAACGCCCTTAGAAAGTAAAAAAAAAACAACACAAAAAACAAAAGATCTCCATCAACTCCTTTGCATGACAAAAGCCATACGGAAGCGTTCAGTAATTTGCGAACATTTTATATTGACCATAAAACCGCCCAATTCCAAGGTGTCTCCTTGGCTACCCACCGAGGTAACCGAGTTCCACCCGGAAGGTCCAAGGTCATTGCAGCAAACTGACGTACTTACCTACTTCCTCGGAAAAGGGCATACAATGTATTCGCTTGATTTATTTATAGATTCTTTGGTACAAATTGCGGGTAGTTGGCAATTTCTAGGTTGTATAGAGCGGAAGTCAATCTTTTCCTTATTATAGGTATGTAATTATTTGATGAAGCTGTACCGGATGTAGTTAATTTCAGAACTGGTTGTAGAGTGACATATTTATGGTAAAATTCATACATTATGATTAGCACTCTAGGTTACCTTTGGATATTCGCAAATATTTGCAAAAATAGAAATCAACACCTACTTGTGTTCCTATAAAGAACAGGAAAAACAACGTTTTTTTTTTGTATTTGTGATTCGCACAGAAAATACAAACAAAACATAAATTTATTATTAGAACTAACTAAAATAAAAAGCCCTGTGCGAGACAATAAAGGCTCAGCATCATCATCATATCAGCCGAAAGACGTCCACTGCTGGACATAGGCCTCCCCCAAGTATCGCCACATTGACCAGTCCCGTGCGTCCCGCATCGAGCGGATCACCGCAACCATCGGAACACCTGGTGGGAGGTCTTCCAACGCAACGTGTGCCGGATTTCGGTCGCTACTCCAGAACTTTAGTGCTCCATCGGCCATCCGTTCTGCGAGCAATGTGCCCTGCCCATTGCCACTTAAGTTTGGCAATTCTTCGGGCTATGTTGGTAACCCTGGTTCTCTTGCGGATATCTACATTTCTGATTCATCACGCAATGAAACTCCGAACATAGCCCTCTCATTTACCCTTTGGGTGACTGTAAGCTTTCTGATGAGGCCCATTGTAAGCGACCACGTCTCAGAGCCATAGGTTATCAATGACAACACACACTGGTAGACATATATCATCATAGACTTTCGTCTTGAGACACTGTGGTAAGTTGAACGAGAAGATACCACGCAACTTCCCGAACGCTGCCCAGCCGAGTTGGATTCGACGGTTGACCTCTTTCTCGAAGTTGGCCCTACCCAACTGGATTGTTTGTCCCAGGTAGACATAGCCCTCCACAACTTCGAGTGTAGAGTCTCCGACTTTGACAGAAGTGGGTGTAACATGGGCATTCAATATCACCTTGGTTTTGTCCATGTTCATCTGTGGTCATCGAGCATTGTACTGAGGACCTCCATGGTTTCCGCCATGACCACTATATCGTCGGCAAACTGAAGATAAGTGATATACTCGCCATTGACGTTGGTGTAGCCCTCTCCAGTCCAGAACCTTGAAGACATCCTCCGAGGCTTTGAGGTATCAGCATATGCTGCAATATAAAAATAACACAGCGCTGAGCTGGAGCCTGAATTTCTAAAGGAAAAATCTTCAGAAAATATTCCATCCATCATTCATTTAAAATCAATAACCGCTTCTTCAGACCACGCCACTGATTGATTAAGATTGCTCGCAAAATTATCAAAATATCTGATTGTCAAAGAGGTTTCCTCTCAGAAACTTCTCTAAAAGCAATTAAGTCGTAATTGGGGGGGCGGTAGTTTGCCTCGGTAGTTGTGCCTTTATTAACTAACACACCCTTTAATATTGGATGGTAAGGGACGTGTTGTGTAGACACATATTGTTTATCAGCGGAAACCTTCAGTACCTCATAATTGTTAATTAATTAACTATGAGAATGAAACTGACACTGTTATAATGTATTTAATACATTGCATAACAGTTTTCTCAATAAGATCTTGTCAAGTCGATGTCGTATCCACACGGTTGGAAGACGATACGTGTTCTTCTAGATTGTTCAAGATACGAGGACAACGACAATATTCCCATTATAGATACTGCATTGCCTTGACAGTTGTGTTTCCAGTATTATTTCTGTTTTTGATGCGAAAAAGCATATACAATCGAAACGACGCAATATGCCATCAAGGACCACAGTTGGAAATTGCTTTTTACCAAGTAAAGTTTTGTGGTTTTAAAATCGTAATTTATATAAATCGCCAGGTAAAACATACTGTAATTAGAAATTCTCTGCCAGTAAATTACAGTTAGCATGGCATCAGCATCCTTGCATCCGAAGGTCTGATGTTATAACTGGAGCAGTACATCCTTGACACGCCCTAGATGACCCCATCACATGCGCTAAGCAAAATGTACGGCAAACATTGATATGGTGAATGGTTTATTAAACATGCTTTGGGGTTCCCTAGGGGAGAGTTTTGTCTTCAATTTACTTGAGGTAATTTAATACAGTAATGGAAAGTTATAAGTTATTTTGCCTTTTTTTCCTACTACTCTTGTGCAGTGCTTTGTGAATAGTGCGGTGGGATTGTCCCAAATAAAAAAAAAGTTATTTCGGAAGGCACAGGGGCATTTTTATTATTATTATGCCCGCAATTTCACTAGAAGTGGCGCCAGTGACAGAAAAGTTTAAAGGAAACCGTTTGTCCTGGTATGGTCATGTGATGAGGAGGAGGGATGAAACGCATGTTACTAAAATAGACATGAATATTTATTTATTTATTTAGGTAACCAACAGCGATACTTAAAAATATTTTACAAAATATGCGTTTTACAATTTGTATGGCCAATTATAGGTTTCCCTGTGTAACTAGGGTAAATGTATAATACATGCGAACGAACTAATGCCACAAATTTAAATTAAAAGATGCAATACAATCAAAATACAATCCAAATTTACATAAGGTTAAGTTATATCACAATTTTGAAATGGTTAAAACAAACAAAAAAGTTTGAATAACAGAAGACAGGAGAAGATAGAAGTTCGGTTGACTGTCACTAGTCTCCTTATATAGCCTTTACTATTCTTTTCTTGAATGTAGGCTTATTACAGTTAAATATATCAACTTCTGAGAATTCCGAGTTATAAATTCGAGCAATGCGAGTCAGTACACAGTTCCTGTAGTGGAGTGCCGAGGAACGTGAAACATTGGCGTGTGACGAGTGCGCCGTAGGGGAGTGTTGAAAGTTATCTGTGCGACCAAATCCGGGCAATCAAGGCGTCCATTGAGTATGTCATAGAGCAGACACATGTCCATCACTTTACGCCTTTTTTCGAGTGTTAGCAGACCATATGTTCGACAGCTATCCTCGTAAGACATTGGAGGTTTACGAAGGCAATAGTTAAGATGGTTAATAAATCGTTTCTGAATCTTTTCTATTTGGTTCTTATAGATTATGTATTGTGGGGACCAAATTGGGCACGCATACTCTAAAACGCAGCGCACATATGCAAAATAAACAGATTTAAGAGCCCCAATGTTTTTAAATAACTTACATGACCTAAGAACAAATCCTAGGTTCTTATAAGCTCTTGTGCTAATGAGGTCTATGTGATCTGAGAACATTAATTTACTGTCAAACATAACTCCCAAATCCCTAACCATTTGGACTTTATTTATGACAATTCCATTAAAATTATATGAGTAAACAATCGGGTTCCTCTTACGTGTGTAACTAATACATTATTATATAAATGTGGATGGATGGAGAAGGAAGGGACGGCCAAAAACAAGATGGATGGGCTGTGTGAGGAGTGATATGAAAGAAAAGGGAGTCAATGATAGCGGGACGAGAGACAGGACGGTATGCAAGAAGTAAACGTGTTGCGCCGACCCCAAGTAACTTGGGAAAAGGACAGGAAGATGAGATGATGATAAATTTCACTAGTCTGGTAATTTTTACCTTAGGAATGAAAATGGCGGTTTGACAGCTTTTGTAATTATATAAAATATTTCAAACAGCTTTATTTATTCTTTAGGTAAAAATTATTAATAAACTTGCAACGGATACATAATATTTCGCCTACGGCAGATACCCGAGCATTCTGCCAGATAAAGTCTTCCATTAACATTATGCCTCTCCAATAGCAAGGCATTTTTCCTGATCCTGGACTTTTCTCATTCCGCTGCTTCCAACCACACTGCAAATATCGTCTCTCCATTTACCTTGAGAGTTTCCTACTCTACGCTTACGGTTTCGCAGTTTCCAATCAAGAACATGTCAACCCTAACTTCAATCATTGCTAATTCGGCCTGCTTATTCGGGGGCTAAATTATATCGACTACTTCAATCTCCGATTACTTCATTCCGAATTGGTTCCTTATATCCTTTTCCGTATCTGCCTGAACGACTTTGCATTCAAGTAAGTTGCTGGTCTTACAAATATGTAGATCATCGAGATAAGCAGCTGATTTGAAGGTTGTTCATAAGCATTACCTTGTATATTGCTTGTATTATATCAAATGAATGCGATGTTAAATTGAAGGTTTTTTGATATATTATTCAGTCTTCCGTTCAATTGTAAGATAAGTTGTACATTAAGGTTTATTATTGCTATCTTTTACTGTAGAATATTAGCAATTAAAAGTTTAGTTTCCAGAGCAGCGTTCTGGAAAGACTTGCAAATGTTATTTTCTAAGGATATTTGCTAGATAATCATCATAGTTTGTTTTTGCATTTCACACTGATTTGAAACAGCTTGAAGCTTGAATATTAACTAAGAAAATAATAATAAGAATAACAATGTGTATAAGCAAGACTGTTTAATTAAAGTTATGTTTCCAAATGCAATCAACATTTCAATTGACAACTTCCTTTGTTTTTCTTACTTCTAAAAACATACTCGGAGCCCAGAGCCAGCATTAACCAATTTAATTTACCTTCATAAAATTTCACACATGAATTCTTTCTATATTCCCGTCGCACGTAGAAAAATGTGAGCAGTTTTTTATGAGGGAAGCAAAATAAAGGCGGCCTCCTCTTACATTATAATATAATCCGGAAAAATTAAGTGTACATGTAATATTCTCTTCGCTCGGTAAAATATCTTGTAGAACATGATAAGGCTTTGTTGGCAGGTCGTTAGGGTATCCTTGGAGACTGGAAGCCTCGAGCCAGGTCGGGTTGGGTTAGATAACGCCTTTATGGGTAAGATACCAGCAGATTCAATTAAATGTGGCGTTTTTAAGGTTAGGGGTTCGGTTCTTATCCTGAACGAATCGTGAAGTGAAAGAAAGGTTGTTTCTGCGATAAAATTTGTTTTACTTATTGCTTGTATTCAGTTGAAATACTTTCACTAAAATGAATTATTTTCGGTAGTTACTGTAATCGTGTTAATGAACGAATTGTGATGTACCCTTTGGAAATAATAACAATTAACATTTTGTCATACATTCTAAAACCTACGTGCAGTAGTTCATATTGTATGTTTAGTTTGACCACACGCTCACCACAATCAAACATTTCCTTTTCATTGACTCTTTGCTGGTAATCGCAAACATGTATTATTTTCCACTTAGTAACAATAGCCAATTCCTATAACTAATTTTCCTTTAAAATTGAACCTACAATGTATTCCATTTATCTTACTAAAGCCAAGCTTTCCATAACAAGACTATCAAATGACGTTGGTCCGTACGTGATTTATCTGGCATCAGGTACGGAACCTCTAAGTTAGAGCATAGACATACCCACATTCAGATATAACGTAGGCATATCTGCGTACATACGAGTATGTCGTGTCTATGGATATGGTAGTCTCACAGTGAAGGAAAGTTGATCTTTGAGTTAATAACCTTTCTCTAATATGTTTTTAACTACAGTTGTACGCAGAGGAATAATGAAGATTTTGTTACTAATCTTTCTAAAAGATATGACAACTATTTCGTTCTTCAAATTCGTTGAATCATCCTTTTCTATTTTAAGGTACGATACACGTTTCCTATAACTAATAGATAAATACTTAATTGGTAACGTTCATAATAAATGCGACATGTAAAGTATTGATTTTTCCGGCCATTCATGTCAAAAATAGTTTTCGAATATATGACAAAGAAATAATGACACGAGGCAAAATATATCAAAGGAAGGAAATTAAACAAGTGTAGGTAAAATCTATAAATATAGAGAACATTTTCACTTTCGAGAATTTGTGAATGGTACCGTTGAACAATATGCAAAGTCTGTGCAAAAGCATACACTATTTAGCTATGCAGAACGGAGGCTTGGACATAAATCTCTTTGAGCATAAATTGGACAAAGTATTATAGCATAACTCATCGTAGAATTTTGACGGGGTTTTTTCCTTAAAATTTGTAGTCTGTTCGCAATCTCGCTTGTTTATACTCCGCTGTTTTTATAAGACTTTATTAACTTTTTAATTGGTTTGAAGATAAATCATTATTCAAGATCATGAATAGCACCGGGCACGTCGTCTGCTCTAAGTTTTATAAGCATAATGATATAAATAATGATATAAGGAGCTTTAGGATTTTTGGATATTTTTGCTTCTTACCTTTCATAGGTCACAGTAGAAGATTTTATTGGTTGTTTGAGATTCAGATGTGATCTATGTTCTATGTTAGCTTTCATAATCTTTAACATCATCTTCTTGTTCTTATTCAATTGAGTACGGCATATATGCAACATCTCTGCTTGCATATCTACATCTTTACCAGCCCACATCTCGTTATGCATCTCCTTATAAGACATACAACCTTATATATATATATATATTAGATTCATCGTTTCTTTCCGTGTTTTCGTATTACGACTCAATTCATTACCGACCAGTATAGACTCTCTAACGTGCTTCCGATTGTATTCTTCTCTACCACACAAAGAGGTTAACACTTAAAAACTCAATCTTTATTTCCTCACTATCTTATTGGCCAGTGTTACCTAAGCTTTAAGAATATCGTATTTCTCCTGTGGCACTGTCGAGGTACGTTAATAGCACCTGTCTTAGAACACAATTGAATTTTATACCGTCACGTAACGTAGGATCAAAGTGGCTTAACTCCTCCTCTGAATCGAATTGTTTCTCGAAAGTGCTAGGAAAGAATAGATGTCTGATGTAATTTGGTGAAGGATAGCTTTGAGGTGAACAACCTGCCGCGAACGTACCTTTTAAGTTTAGAAAACTTTTTCATCGTTAAGATTTGTATGAAGGGTAGTTACGCCATCTAGGTAATAACTAAGCCAGTGTACGTCAACTGTTGGAACTGGCTCACAGACCTTTCCATACGCCACACCACTAGTCAGTAAGGTATGCCTTATTTAAGTCAATGCCGATGATACAGGCTATTTCAATAGCCAAGATAATTCTACGAATTCCCACCTAATTCCATCATTATAAAACCTTCGGCACATACACACGGGTTCAAAATTCCAGAAATCAAAATTACGAGTAACACCAATCAAATGTTAAATTGGAATATACATATAGCTTCCTGTATACAACAGAGTACTTACAATAAGTACTTCGTTTATTCCAGGAACGGGTCTCATTGGGGTAAATCAGGAAAAGGAGTATTTGAGGTTGTTGACCCGGCATTACTCTCTGAACCCGCTTCCCCGGGTGCTATTACCTTACAAAATAAATTCGATGAGAGAGCTTAAAATTCTATTACGCTTTTTTCGTTGTTTTTCGTAATGTATTTCTTTCTTATAGCTGTGTATTGAGTAAGTATTCCACCAGTGGTTTCGAAGTTATACTGCTAAAATATACACATATCTTCTTCATCTTCAGCCCTCGTCCCATCATTGCTGGGTTTAGGTGGACCATGACTTATCAGGTCTATCCCACAAGGAGATAGCTGGATCGTCTGTGAAGAGGTTGTTTAGTTTCTTCCGAGTCGTATTGGACACAAGCGCAATTGAGTACCTCCAGATACAGATAAGATGCTTGTATGTAGCTTTCTTACGTCAATCGATTCGTATTAACCCTGCGAGTGTCACTGGCTACATTCAAATTCGAAAATTAAAAAATGGCGGCTTTTGGGCGCCATATTGTGGGAGACCGAATTCCTTTTTTTTCCAAACCCATCGAGTGGGGTATCAAAATATAGGGTTTTAAGAGGTGATTTCAAAAATATGTAACACTTACACTTATATGTTTAAAAGTAGCTAATTCCAAAAAAAAAATTGGTAATTAAAAAGTAATAAAAAAAATTAAAAAAATCTAAAAATCAACATCTGGTTTTGGTCAGTCAGTTCGCAAATATGTATCCTCCAACTGCACAGCATGATTTTCTTCTTGTTTATGTCTTTTTAGTTCGCTTTTTAAGCAGTCGGGTTTTTTGATTTATGGAATTAACTTTTTTAATTAATTTCATTTTACCTTATATCCTCTTCATTTGGATATATAGCCAAAATCTGGTTACCAAAATAGCCGCCCTGATAACATATTTCTATTAGAGGGTCTATTTGCTGCCATATTTTTTTATCACGAGTCGCTGGAGAGATTGCCTATAATCTGATACAAAGGTGATCGACACGAAGGTCGAAATAGGCTTTATCGCACGCACTACTTAATACCAAAGCTCCGTAACATTTTCGTAGGTAGATCTGTAATTATGTCAGAAATTATTCTGGGAAAATGATAAAGAATATAAGTTATTTATTAGATTAAAATTAGTATGTTCTCGTTTCAGTAGTGGGTGTTACTAATAGTATCAAAAAAAAAGTTAATAAAAAAGATCAAAAAACCTAATTAGGTACATTTATACATATAAGTTTATATATTTTTGAATTCACCTCTTAAAACCCTTTATTTTGATACCCCACACGAAATGTTTGGAAGAAAAAAATATTTGGACCCCACAATATAGCGCCACAAGATGGGTATGGAGGGAAAAAAAATCTCCCTCAAAATGGTGGCCAAAAGCCGCCATTTTGTTCTTTTTCAATTTTAATGTACCCAGTGACACTAGCAAGGTTAAGTAAGACAAATCGATTGACGTAAGCATCATCAAAATCGGCCAACGCGTTTGGTCTCTAGAACGCCACAAAGAAACAAACTTACATACATACATAGACTGATAAACACATCACAGACAACCCTTCTTCGGCAGTCGGGTAAAAAGAGGAGAAGCCGTTCACCTTTCGGCTAGGAACAATGCAAAATAGAAATGGGTCCATATTTATGGGTATGGCATAATATAGGTATAGTTTGCCTCAATATATTGTCATGCAGAAGGCGGATCCGGTGTCTACGACCAGCACAAGTCAAAATTAATTGATTGATAGGATACAATATCCGAAGCAGTCTCTAACATTTGTAAATATGTAATGAATTGACTATGGCTATTATATAAACATAGATAGCCTAGTTACAAGTCCACAGGTAGCCGCGACCTCTCGACATAACCTCACCAGCCTTTTACGGCTCCTATGGGAAATGTATGGGGGTTTTCTATTTTTAGAGAACGTGACACAATTCAACTTACCTACAAGTAGAAAAATAAACCTCATTCCGGAGTAAATTGTATAGGATTCAAGTGTTACCGAAGTCTTAAGGAAGTGTCGGTTTGTTTGTTTACCGTCCCCTTAGGTAATATCGGTAAATTGGACAGTGAATAAGGAAGGAAGTTCATGCATTATCTGTCCTTGTCACACATTAGACCAGCAGCCGAATTGCGTAAGTGAATTCAGCTGCGGAGGAGCAAAACGTGTGAATAGTGGAAGTCCTCAAGTTTTTCCTCGCAAAGCTAATAGTACGTTCATTTAGCTAACTTCTCTGTTCGCAATTTGCTTTTAGACCAATCAATGACTGGTCTAAACGCTGGCATTAATATCAGCAGTAGTTTACGAGATATTCTTAAAGTCTTCTTGCTCAGATCCTTTGAGAGATCGCGTGCTCAGGGCAGGATGTCGGTGACTGCGAATGAAAAATGTTAAATACCGCTAAATGTTTTTTTAAGAACAAGGAAAATGTCGCGAGGCATGTTTTGAGTATGATGTGAGAATGGCGAGCAAAGGAGAGGAAAAACGAAGGAACTACTACAACCCCAGTCTTGGCCCCTGGTTCCATGGATAGACTGTTCGAAAGATAGAAAAGAAGCTGTGACATTGAGAACAGAAGGAGATTTTTCTGGTACCGACTCCAAATAAATTGAGATCAGACATGAGAATGATGATCCCTATATGAGTCAGAATGAAAATACAAGATTACGCCAACCAACATTTTTGAAAATTTCTTCATGGGTGTCGGTTTCTTGGTTTTCTGGGTTGCTAATTGTGAATATGGGTTCAAAATGAAAATATAAGATGGCGCCGACTGCAATCTCTGAAAATTTCATTATGGGTATAATTTTCATGGTTGTTGGGATCGCTAAATGCAAATATGGGGTCAAAATGAAATTCCAAGATGGTGATAATCGAACTTTTTGAAACTCTCGTCATGGGTGACATTTTCATGGTTTTCGAGGTCGCTAATTATGAATATGCGATGAAAATAAAAATCCAAGATGGCGCCGACAGAAATTTTTGAAATTTTCGTCATGGGTGTCGGTTTCATGATCCCTTTAATAGTCATAACCGTCATTGTTTCCATGGTAAATAACGTAAAAAGACCCAAATTAGATGAATTTGGGTCTGATTTGGTCTATTTTGGTCCCCAATTTAACTAAATGAATACAATCCCCCATGTTTCCCATCCAGCAGGTGTGGTAAATGTCAAGTTGCTCGTTATACCGACTTTTGCGATGTTAATGAGACCGACCGTTTGTTTACGCTTTTGCTTCAATGAAGAGCCCTAATGAATGCTACTGTCATTCAGAACGGATGTTTCAGGACGGAAATATAGGTCGAGAGAGTTTTTTGAAGAGGATTTCAGACCTTTGGGGCTTAATTAAGACCTTGTGTTGTGGCGTTCGAGTATTTGCTTTGATTCAAGTGCCGTGCTTTGGAAGAGGTAATTGAGAACTTATGGATTCGTTGCATCTATTAGGTGTTGTGGATGAAAACTCACGACGACCTACCTACCTAGACCTACCTAGTTTATGTATAGTATTTTATATAGCTACTAGCTTCTGCCAGCGGCTTCGCCCGCGTGTTAAAAATAGATAGTAGCCGATTCTCAGATCTACTGAATATGCATATAAAATTTCATAAAAATCGGTCAAGCCGTTTCGGAGGAATGGTAACTAACATTGTGACACGAGAATTTTATATATAAGATAAGATATAATTTTTACGTATTAATATTTTTTTATGTAACAGTATACCGTAGGCTATCCCCTGTTTTATTTTAAGTTCTTTAAGTCCATCCAAAGGTTGCCTGGTAGATAT
Organism: Orthosia cruda; assembly: GCA_964057195.1. Classification (NCBI taxonomy): domain Eukaryota; kingdom Metazoa; phylum Arthropoda; class Insecta; order Lepidoptera; family Noctuidae; genus Orthosia; species Orthosia cruda. The sequence continues at coordinate 43,121,333 of OZ059828.1, read as the reverse complement.
CGCTGTTAGCGTTAAGACCGCCTTTGTAGCCATAGTATTAAGTTACTGTTAAATATATGTGTAATTTATTTTTGTGGTGTACAATAATGTATATTCTATTCTATTCTACCTACATACCTATTGCAAAAAGTTCTAAGTATCCAGAAATATTTTTTTAACAAAGGAATATGGAATAAAGCTACCTTTTGCGGTTTCATTGGTTTATTTTGTATTATAATAACGTGATAATTCAGTAATGTTTTGAGTCATATTGGTCATGGCAATTTTTTCGATATACATCGCTTTGGTAACTCAATTGTAATGTCTATATTTACCAAACGAGAGATGGGGACGACTCTCAGTTGTACTAACATTGTCGAAAACACTCATGTCACAAACATACATAGGTATGTTCATATTGTATAGGAACTTGGGGATGTGAACGCAAAGCTGAGCACAGATGTCGCTGGCGGCGCAATGGCTGCTGTCAAATCATTTTTGCTTTGTTTACATCACCTTTTTTGTTATTTTTTTTTTAAACCGGTCTACCATCGTTATTGATATCAAGTATTGTCCAGAAATGAGGAGCAAGGACAAATGGATAGAAAACAGATCTTATTGAGAGGCAGACTTTTCTATAATTAAATATTTTTCATTGTTGATAAGTTCAGATTGCGCTATTTTTTTTAGTTGTAACGAGTTATTTCTTACTTGACTCATGGCAGGAAAATTTACAAAAAATGAGTAGACATTATTTTAATGTGTTGGTATTCTTTACGTTTCAGGTTAGAAGTTTTATTTTATTTTCGGCATCCAAGGCCCTCAAGCTTCTGAAGGCCAAACAAATGACATTCCTGCTGTAGAACTTTATCAATACGCTAATAGCTCCACTACCTCGTTACCAAACAACATAATCAGAGTTACTTTGACAGGTACATAACATAACCTGTAAATATGTATAGCCTATTCCCAGTTCTTTTTGCGTTTTATCTTTGGGCAATAAAAGAATACCGGTGTTGGTACATCCTGGTACAGCACACAGAGACATATTTCGAGAAAATTAATATTTACTGAATGAAATGTTAAAAAAATTATGGATTTGACAGCTTGCAATAGCCATAGCGACGATGCGCCACCTATCGTGAAAAATTGCAGTTCACATCCTCATTAGTACTGTTTGTTACTGAATGTCGTATTAATTCAACGTTTGCATGTCCAAAATATGTTTCAATTAAATTAAAAGCATCCGTAATTAGGACATTTGCTAATTCCAGACTTATAAATAAGTGTTTTATTTGCGTCATCTAAAACAACAACAAAGACTCAAAAGAAAAACCGGCCAAGTGCGAGTCGGACTCGCGTACCGAGGGTTCCGTACAAACCTCAGCTTAAAGGTTTTATAGACCTGCGTATTTGATATGAATTTCAATTTAATACCTCTACGCGTTCATGAGGAAAGGGGTAATAAGTTTAAAATTATTAAAAATAAAAATATTATATGTTGTAACTAAACATTTACGGTTTTCATGTTTTTTCCTTTACGAGTATCTGTGTTATAAGACGTTTCTTCGTACCAAATTTCAAGATTCTGAGTTCACGGGAAGTACCCTGTAGGTTTTGATTCCCTTGCGAGTGTCGAAAATTTGCGGCATAAACGGCAGTATCTTTTGATTGCGTTGGCTAAGAAGTTGTTTTTTTCACAGCTTTAAGGGACAGTAGACCTGAGTATTTGATATAAATTTCAGCTTGATACCTCCACGCGTCCTTGAGAAAAAGAGCTTTGACAGACAGACAGACGGATGGACAACAAAGTGATCTTATAAGGGTTCCGTTTTTTCCTTTCGAGGTACGGAACCCTAAAAAGTAACGTTCGAGTAAAATATCAGAAAGAAATGGCCCATCTTTGGTACAAATAAAGAGATAAGAAAGAGCAATAATCGAAGGTGTCGCATCTATCACGCAGACTGCTTGGCGACAAATGGTCCCAGACTAATAAATGAGCAGACGGGACTTACCTTTGAATATTTAACTTGCTTGAGTGAACAAACATGTTTTTGATGTGTGCTCTAGACGTTTGTTTTGTACTGTGCTCAATAATAAATTATTTAAAGTATTTATCTAGGTCAGCTATCGCACAGATAATATGATACTTGCATACAGATGCCACATCCTATATAAAGAGACCGTGCCGACGTAACTAGCGTTTTTCATCTGATTAAGATGATTATTTTTATAAGTACTTAGATCGCGTTCGGTTCCGTTCCATGGCTATAGATGGGGTTAGCAGCGACTTGCAAGTTAAAGGGTTTTCTTGGTTCGTGACTATTTTTTCTTTAAATACAGTGACGATTTGTGTCAGTTTTAAATACAGTGTCATCATCATCAGCCTATTAATTACTGGGAAATTCCCACTGCTGGGACACAAGCCTTCTCTCTGTGAGAGGGAAATACAGTGTTACAATAAAAAATTAAAAAATCGAGTTGTATGCCCCAGAAATTTAAAACCGCGCCATCTATTGGTATCAATTTTAAACGATCCGTTCAAATAATCTTTTACCCAATATGCCATAATCTTGTGCTGCGGAGAGTTGATTAAAACGAGAACATACAATTTTTATAATCAATTCTAGAAAATGTTAATTTTACACACAATTCTATAACAACTCGGAGCATGTAGCGCCATCTAGTGAGATTTATTTGAACCAAATTTTCTTTCTTAGCGCTGGGACCCTAAAGTTAAGGTAAGTTCAGGTAAAGGTAAGGTAAGTTCAGGGTAGCCAATATTTCGTCAGTCAGGGTAGCTCTTTTTAGCTGCTCACTTTTTTTGTCTCTTTAAAAGTATTGTGTTAATGAGAAGAATTAGCAAGAAGGTCCCTAAGCCTAGATGTCGTTTTAATATTATACGTAGATTTATTATGTTTTGTGATAGCTGTGTGCTCGCATTTGCTCACATGACCAATTCTACCCTATATGTAAAGGTGGAGACCTGTTATTGGCTTCCAGTTATTTATTTGTTCAGTTTCTTTTAGCTGCACGTCTTCTTTCCATGCTCGGAATAATAAATAAACAGTCAATTCCGGCAGTTCATATTTAATGTTTTTTTACAAATCATTTCAAGCCGAAAGGCGTTCAATGTTGAAGGCTTCATAGGGTATGAGAATCCGGTGGATGCGGAACTTACAGGATCGATCAGTGTGGTGACGCGACTGTTAAGGGAGGCCTATGTCCGTGTCCGTGATGTTAGGGCTTCCCCAAGCGTGACCACATTGACTGGTCCTGTCAATAGCAATATTAATTAATAAAATCATTATAAAAATATCAAAACAATACAACATGCCAGTATCTTGTTCCTATTCATAAACAATTAGTCGTTTACTTATTTAGATATGTCAGTTGTTTATGGTTTGATGAATATGTAACAGAAAATTATAACGTTTAAGTCAATGATATTCAAATAAATAGATGTGTTATGAGCGCACGCATTGTGAAGACTCGAATAGGTCACAATTGTGTCCTTTAGTCTTTAGTTTATGTCACGCATGGCGAAGAGCGATAGGCTTTGTTGAAACAAAAACAAAATAAAAAAATGCCATCGTGTGTATTTAGAAATTGTTCCAATTATGATACCAAATTACATAAAACAGAAGGGATCTCATACGTAAGTACGCAAAACGCCTCAATTCACTAATTTATTTAATATTTTTTCCTAATATTCTGATATTTGGAAGTTAGATAAAGATAACAACCTTGGTGGTCAGAATAATGTTTGTTTACATTCACACGCAAGTGACAAACACTAGCTGTCTCTTTTTTTCTTGTTGATTTTATCAAGCCATCCCTTTCGACTTGTAGTGAAATGTCAGATGAATGAAAAGTGTGTGAGCGGAACACTTTTTCAATTGTTTTGTATAACGTATCTGTTTATTTGAATATCATTGGTTTAAGTACTTTATGTTTGCAGTATTTGTAAGTATGTGAGAACCATGTTTCTATTTATTAAGTGAAGGAATTTACCTTTTAGTGCTTGTAATACTTTATACAAGTACCTATATGTAGTATAGTAGTTCTGGGTGCATCGTTCTCACCTAAATGAATTTATGAATGATTGTACTTATGTAAATAATGTAAAAAACTTATTTTTTTACAAGAGTAAGCATGGAGTTTCTTGTGTTCTTGTGCGTTCTTTTCCATAACAAGCTTCTTTTCCGTATGCACGGTAGTTTCAATTTTTATTACTTGTAAATAATTGTTAACATTCAAAAGTGCCGCTTAATGGCCCGGTTGAAATAAATACATTTGATTTTGACTTTGACTGATGAGTAAGTGCATCAGAAGTCAGAAATACAAAATTCGCAAACCGGTCAAAACGTAAACATTTGCGTTTCATGTATTCGTTTTGCAAACAACTGCATTTGTTCCACGTTTACGGCTTTTGTGAGAAGTTTACGAGTTACGAGTGTTATGACTCTTTCCCATACAAAGTATGGACATTTCGAATGTTTTATCATCAGAACCGACTGCCATAACATTTTTTCATATTGATATTTTATGTCTTTATTCAAGGAAAAGATTGATTGGTTCTAGTACTTCAAGTTATAAACTTACAAGAGTTATTATGACTTTACGATAAATAACATAATTTAGTTTTCGATTTTTTCTGTGTAGGCGGATGAAATGATTGGCCAATTTAAACTTTCCCCCTCGTATTAATAAACACGGAATAAAGTTAAACCAGGAATAACAAAGGAATAACCATACAATTTCATAGGTTTAAACTTGGTATAACTTTATTCTGTGTTTATTAATAAGAGGGTCCATGTTTAACAACGTAATATTAACAACAAAAGCACTGTAAATACAATTAAAGCATTGTAATTTATTTATATACAGCCGAAAAATCTACTTTATTTATTTAATTTTTCTTGCACACAAACGTTCAGAGGCGGACTTAATGACTTAGGCATTTTCTACCAGTCGAACTTTGGGTGATGCAGAGACAACTAGTGGTAGGTGCAATATTGAAAGAAGGAACGTCCTCACTGGGAAACGAATCAGGTTTATAGTGGTGGGCGTTGCGACGACGAACCGTTTCTAAAGACCGTTTTTTGTTCAGCGACGGTGCAACCGTTTTACGTCCTGGGATAAAGCAGTCTTCGTTGCACAAACCTGTCTTCGAATAACTTCGTGCGATATTTTATTTTACGCCTCAGAAAATACAGTCGAGATTCGAAAGCGAACTGATTCAACTACGACACACGTCGGTCGTCGCAGACGTCGCGACGTCGCGTCGTCCTTTATCGTTCCACGTTCGTTCACAAAATAGTTCTTGCGAAGGTGAAACAGTTTTTAAGTCCGTCTTCGTTGCACAAACCAGTCTTCGAATAAATTGGTGCGATTTTGTATTTTACGGCGAAGAAAATACAGTCGAAAGTGAATTGATTCAACTACACACAAACGTCGACTCGTCGCGAATGTCGCGTATCGTTCCACGTTTGTTCACAAAGTAGTTCTTTCGTTCCGTCCTCCAAGTTTCGTTCTCCAAGACGTCTTCAAACCAGTTGCGACGAAGACCGTTTTCTGCAACCGTTTTCGTCGTCGGGAAAACGGTTGCGTTTCGTCCGTCAAAAATACGGCAACGACCCACCACTACAAAAAATATATAAAGAATAAATATATAAAATAAAGAATTTATGCAAAAATATATATAAAGAAAATAAAAAGAAAGAAAACACATTTATTTGACACAAGCCTGCAGAGCACACAACACACACATAAAAAAAAGATAACTTAGACTAAACAAAAAATAACTTTAAAAAAAAAAAGCAATATAACTAATATATTGCTTTTTTTATATATACATCATATATATAAACTTTAAATCAAATAATAAACTAAGTATATAGATATACTTTAACATAATATTAGATTAATAATTGAAAAACATTAGCGTTGTGCCGATACTACTCCCAAATCTTTAATTATATCTAGCAATCAGTAAATTTATTACAACAAAAACGTTAAGTAAGTAAATAAATTGGTTTCTTTACTCACAGAATATAATAAGAAAATACTTTCAACGTTACAGAAGCATTAAGTAACGATTTCCCTCCCTAAAGGCCACGTGAAAGACGTTCACGGTCACGACCATGAGTTCAATCACTCCCATGAAAGTAATAGCGATTCTTTTGATGAAAACACCTTGCTTTTTAATCTGTATTTTCTTTATAGCGAACAAGCTTTTATGTTTTTTCCATATCCGTTTTGCGTGTTTGCGATTTTATCGAAAATTAATCGAGTAATTTTTTATGTTCTTTTCAGTAATGTTGTTTTTCATGTTGTTTGATAAAGGTTTGGAGAATAAAATGTCGTGAGGAAAGGTTTGAGTATGAATGTTGATGGTTATATGGGTAGAAGAAGACCAAAAGATATGGTTTGATAGTGGGCAAGATTTGTTAATAAGGAGAGACTATTGAGATGAGCGAAAGGGTCAGAAATGTATGCAAAAAAAGTTACCACAAAAAATCTAAAAACCCGACTGCTTAAAAAGAGAACTAAAAAGACGTAAACATGTTTTTTGATTTTTGCAATCACTTTTTTTATTTTTAACTTTTTAGTTAACATCTTTTTTTTCGAATTGGTACATTTAAACATAAATGTTATATATTTTTGAAATCACCTCTTAAACCATTTATTTCACGATAGGTGTGGAAGAAAAAAAATTGGGGCCCCACAATATGGCGCCCAAAAGCCGCCATTTTTCTATTTTCCGATTGCACTCGCAACTCGCAGACGAATTGATTGACGTAAGAATCATCAAAATCGGCCAACGCGTTTAATCTCTGGAATAGGAACAAACATACATACATAGACTGATAAACAAATGATCCTCCTTCGGCAGTCGGGTAAAAAGGGCTTTTCATGACGACACAAAAGAGAGCGAGAGATAGACCGCTGACATTTTGGATGAAGAGTCTTCCGAAAGACATGAAGAAGTGCGGTTTATAACTAGGAAGGCTGACCTCGAGTAACTTGAAGTGGCCAGGTAGGAGAAGCAGAAGAAGTTGAGAACAGAGATAGTTGAAAAACTCGATATAAGGATTTAGGATAGCCAATTTATACTATTCTGTCACCATACTCATCGTCTCAGGAACTCCTCGTGGCTAAATAATATATAATAATAACAGCCGCACGGGTCGATCTTCAAGGTTAAGAAACACTTGACGAGGTCGGGCCGTGGATGGGTGACCATTTCAACATACCGAGTTTCCTCCGTGCCTCGGAAAGCACGTTAAGCCGTTGGTCCTGGCTGTCATTTGAAGATCTATGACATTCGTTACGAGTAGTCAGAAGCTTGAGATCTGACACCAGTCTTGCCGTTGCGGCCTCTTGCTGTTACTGGGTTGTGGAGGTCAGATATGCAGTCGCTCCATGTAAAACACTGGTACTCAGCTGAATCCGGTTAGACTGGAAGCCGACCCCAACATAGTTGGGAAAAGGCTAGGCAGATTGATTGTCACCATACTCATCATACGACCCTTGAGTTACTTAGATATAATAGTTAATCCATTAGTCAAAGGGTATACACGTCAGTTCGTAAGTCTGTTTCCAATTAGGTTAGTGGTGTGACAACGACGTAATCGGTCTCTTTGACGCATAGCCATCACTCACGTTGTATGTTTAAAGAATGCAAGGGCTTTTTAATTTGTTTAAAGGTTTCTACTGAGAATGAGGGTGTACCATCCGATGATGGTCGATGTATTATCCACTTGAAGGCTACTATATGTTATCGGATATATTATCCGTAAAAGCAATTAATCTGGCTACGTGTAGGCTGTAGCAGAGAGAGTACCAGAATTGTATATGCAGCGATTGCCTATCTAAATCTACAACCCAGTAGCTGGATAACACGGTATCCCTTGACAAGACCAGTGTCAGACCTGGCTTATGGTTATCCGTATATGACAACAGGGACCATCAGCATAAAGGTCGTAGCTCAGTTACACGACCCCGCTCCAACACCGCCCCCGCACAACAACGCCTTAGGCTTAAAACGCATTGCGATTTTTAGCTGCGCGGATTTTTGTACGTATACTGAATCTAACTACCACGCACTGCGGATAAAATTCCGCGCGATTTTTGTGTCTTTCTACCTGTTCATAGAGCTCACAATATACGCGCGGACCGCAGTGCGGTGAATTCTGTGGCAAAACACGGTTTTCTTGCGGTATTATGTCCGCGCGATTTTCTTACCGCAATGCGTGCAGCTTCATACAATTCCATAGGTGAGATAGTGGTCAAGCGCGAACCTATAAATAATAAATAAAAAAAATGTCACTGAATGCGCGGACACAATTCGCGCGAATAAAAACCGCAGTGCGTGCTAAGCCTGAAACGGAGATGACTGGTCGCTGTCCACGCGCCAACAGCTAGCAGGCAACTAGCTGCCCTCTCGGCGACCGCTTTCGCCTTTCCCTTTTTCGAAAAGCTAGCAACGTGCTTTTAGCGTCTGCGTGCGTACACAGCGCCGACCGCCCGCTTGAAGCGCGTGGTAAGCATGCGGTAAGTGAAACGTCAGCTGTCGGTTGGGACGATGGCGGTGGGCTCGCTGTGCTGTCTGCTAATTTGTTTTGTCACTGTAAAGTATGTCTTCAGAGGACGCCCTGAAGCTCACATTTCAATGAACCGTATGTAATGGATGGTCAAGTTCCACGGTCCAAACTCCGTAGGACAGTTATTATTTAGCCACGAGCTCGTCCTATTATTCGAAATAGCATTTCTATGAAAAGGGGTGCTCTCAGTTTGGCGCATTATAGCGTGACGCTTGGCTCCGAGGGTACCTAGACCTAATTACCAATGCTCTGCAAATAGGTCAGAGGATATCTTTAATTGTTCAGAATGACGTGTACTTACTGTCACCCCGACAGTACGTACACGTCATTTTGAACAATTTACATTATTACAAGCTTTTATTTAACTTGTAATGTATGTATGTAAGTGTGTTCGGGTCAAATCTTACAACTGAATTTTAAAGCAGTTATCCTCCACCGATTAAGATGATATTTTGCATACACGTTTAGTTTGGGTGACAATGCATGGTTAGCTAAGTGACATCATACTTAATTAAAAATGGCGGACGGCCCAAGATGGCGGACTAGTTATTTTTATGCAGTGCCATCTTGTTTGCTTAGAAGAATATGAAAAAGCTTGTTTAAAAAAAATATTTTTAATAGAATAATATATTAAATTATAAAATTATTTTTGATTCCTATAAAAGCGTCTTTTCATACAGCTAATGTGTTATCTATAAACGACTAAAGTAATAAACATTACGATGGGATATAAAACTATTCTCCTTTATAAATTACACTTAAAATAAAAAATACATTATTAAATTCTACTAACGATACAACGGGCAATTATAGGTAACGGATATATATATCACGATTCCCAAAATCGTGATATATATATCCGTTCGAAGACCCGTCCGTTTATAATCAGACAAGTCGTAAAAGATGTGGATTGTGGAACCACGTGCATATCTAACGGCTTTTTTCTAATAAAACTAAATAATGTGTCAATATTAATATTATAGCTCGTAAAACCAAACAAGGAGCTTTAATATGAAATAGCCCAAGTAATATGATAGCTGGGGTGATCCTGAAATATTGTGTAATAAAAACCTATGTCGTTGTAATAGGGCCATGTCTGGCTAAAGGGGTTTTCACATTTCTGTGAAGTGTAAGGCTTTTTGGTCTTCAGACGAATTCAGGTAGTTTCGAGATTTAGGCCCTTTGTTCACGACACGACAAAATGTGGTCACGATGCAGAGCTCTATATTTTTGTATGGACCGTGTGTTCATTGCACGACACCGCACCACACGCGACTAGATTTACAAAGGGTTTTTCGGCTATGTTATCACTCGTAGTTCGTCATTCACGAGCTTATGCTCAGCAATACAAGTGCACTGCAGTGTCGTTGCAGAATCGTGTCTAGTCAACAAACGAACGGACGACAGACTGTCTGCAGTGTGTCGTGTGTCATACCGCAAATCGTGTCGAGGTGTTTAGTCCGACGCGATAATTTAACGTTGCTATCAGCCTGCATAGCAAATCTGACAGAAAACTGTCTAGTGAACATCAATCATAGAACGGTTGACAAAGAATGACAGATTTTGCTTGATTGTATTTCCCTGTTGGCTGGTTTCTGAATCGAAAACTTAGTTAAGAACGCGTCACACCCTACTGTTAACAATCCAATACTTACTTTAGCCTGACACCTTACCTTACTAAGGTAAGGCCTTAAGGCGCGATTGGTCCAATGTTAAAAAAAAGATGTACAATTCGCGTATGGTCCAATACGCGGTTGGTCCAATTCGCAGTTGGATTAACGAATAGTCAGCTTAGTTTTTTTAAATTCATGTCAAGGGTATTTCGACGCACATAGTAATTAAGTCTATGTGCGTCGTGTCGTCTATAAATGGTATAATGGTAAGTCCGCCTACCATTGAAATAATTGTAACATACATTACAATTAAAGTATTATTAATAAATAATCGTGTTGATCTATAAGTCATGTTAGTAATATTATGGAATGCCGTTCGTACCAGTTACTTTGACATTTAACTCTATAAATAATGTAATTCTTATGTGTACAGTAAAGTTTCTTTAATTATGGTTGGTAATATTGTTTAAAATGTTAGTGTTTTTATTATATATTTTATTAGTCACCTACTTTCTGACGTAATGTTGAATAGGTTTACTTGGAAATCTCTTTGAACAGTATCAGAATTAATGAATTTTCTCATAACTTAATTATAAAAAAGTGCTTCGCAGTAAGCTTGTTATGAGGACCTTTGCGTTTTCATGGAATCTTTGGAAATTGATGTTTACATTATTTTGGTACCTATCTAAGTTATTATAACTTAGATAGGTACCAAAATAATAGGACTTAGTCACATTTGTTCATGAAATCCTGGCAAAGCAATCAATCAATCTGCCTAGACTTTTCCCAACTATGTTGGGGTCGGCTTCCAGTCTAACCGGATTCAGCTAGAGTACCAGTGCTTTACATGGAGCGACTGCCTATCTGACCTCCACAACCCTGTAACTGGGTAACACGGTACCCCTTGGCTAGACTGGTGTCAGATCTCAAGCTTCTGACTACTCGTAACGACTGTCAAAGATCACAGCTGGGACCAACGGCTTAACGTGCTTTCCGAGGCACGGAGGAAACTTGGTATGTTGAAATGGTCACCCATCCACGGACCGACCTCGTCAAGCGTTGCTTAACCTTGATGATCGACCCGTGCGGCTGTTATTATTTAGCCACGAGCTCCTGGCAAAGCAATCAGAAGCAATTTATAATAGGAGGACACTAAAACTATATTGCGATCATTGACTCCGTGCCTAGTCCCTCATGTGGAACTGTGCATTGTCCGGGATAAATAGTAGCATAATTATAGCACTAAACGATTGTGTAGTTTTATGTTAATGAGATAATTTGATGTCAAACGAAATATAAAATTTTTCGTTGATAATCGGATCAGTAGAACATCGTGAGGAAACAGATCCAGAACCAAAAAATCGAAGTTATGTGATTTCGATTTTTTTACCAACCCGCACTGTTCCCGCGTGGTGGATTACGATCCATTCCCTCTCACAGAGAGAAGGCCTGTGTCCCAGCAGTGGGAACATTACAAGTATGATGATGAATCGGATCAGTTTGTACGTTCAGAGATGACCTCCTTCCCCAGATAATATAATACTAGCATACAGATGCCTCATTCCATACAAAGAAACCGTGCCGACGTTGCTAGCGTTCTTCGTCTGATTAAACTGATTATTTTTTGTACATTGATCGCGTTCGGTTCCATTCCACGGCGAAGCTATTGTTAGAAGCGACTTGCAAGAAACAGGGTTTACTCGGTTTATGAATATTTTTTTCCGTTCATTGCACCAAAATGTCTTACAATGCAAATTTAAACAATCTAGTGACATACCTCAGAAATTTAAAACCGCGCCATCTATTGGCATCAATTTTAAATGATCCGTTCGAATAATCTTTGAAATGTGAATTAAGAGCCCAATATTCCATAATTTTGTGCTTAGGAGAGTTGATTAAACAAGAACATACAATTTGTATGTTCTATTCCAGAAAAGGTTAATTTTACACACAATTCAATAAGAAATCGGTGCATATCACGCCATCTAGTGATATTTATTTGAAACAAATTTTCTTTGTTAGCGCTGGGACCCCGTGCTTCTACAAACAAATACTTGAACAAAGGGAAAATACTACTGCATTATAATAAACTACAATACAGTATTTATATTTTATAAGTCTTCAATATCTTCACAAAAACTAGTACATGCCAGTTCTGATACAAGCTTTTAATAGGCATCTGTTTTAACATCCAACAGTGGACTTACCTGCCTATGGCGGACTTTATAAATAAATCTATTTTATATACTTCGAGACAGTTTCGTTCTGGAAGCACGTGGATCGATATGGTGGCGTGTGTCACGCAACTAGTGATGTAGTTGTATGTACTACCTCTACATAGTATCCGTAATACCGTACTCATATCTGCGGATATCAACAGATGTCTCGTGGATAGGAATTTGTATAAGTGGAAACAAAAAATGAGAATAGCGTTAACAAGAATGTTAAAGCCATTTTTATTGTTTTCTTTTGTTAAAACGTTTAAACCTTAATGGTCATAGTATTATTTATGGTTTTCCTGATAGGTACGAGTGAAGCAGATAATGCAGCAGAATTTCAAATTTTGTCTGCATAATTATAAACACTATTGAGATATTATAATAATGATATTCACATATACACGATTTACTAAATATGTGAAATGCTTGTTGAATCTGAACGAAGCTTTAGTTCATCTAAACTCTGATTTTTAATTTCGTAGACCCAACTGACATAGGGGAATTGTCACTTTATAGTTACATAAAAATAATGTCGTATCCTGACTATCCTGAGTGATCGAAAGTTGATCGAAAATCGAAGTAAATCGAAAATGGAACGATATAGTTCCAAACGGCAAAAAAATTACATTTGTTAAGAAACTAGCCGCCCTAATTTAGTTTCTACTCATTTATGTCAGACTTCATTTTATCCGTCGCATTTATTTTATTGTTGATTTCATATTTAACACAACAAAAGTTTATGTACTATGTGTATGAATACTGTTATATTTATATATAATACGTTTATATTCATAAAACATTAATTCACTTACACCAATTAGTAAAGTTAAATTGAGGAGTCATGTCACATCGATTCGATGAATCACCTTTGATTGAGCCTTACCTACAACACTATGCTCAGCGCTTGCAACATTTAAAAAAAATAGCGTCATTGGCAGCTGTCAGTTTTGTCTACGAAATCAAAAATAGCAGTATAGCTTGTTGATAGTGTAAAAACTTATTTGCGGATAAAAGTTTTCGTTCTTTTGTCACATCCCTATTTGAAACACCGTTGGACGACTACTAACCGTGGGTGCCTCTAATTTACACTGTTCTCGAATCTATGTATTCACACAATTTATGGGCAAATGGGCGATTGTTCTGTCCTTTATTCAAAAAAATTTTTCAATAGGTTTTAACTAATGCTCACTTTAAAAGCTGTAAAAGCCTAATTATCTATACTAATATTATAAAGATGACAGTTGTATTTTTGTATGTAACGAATAATCTTAAAAACTACTGGACCGATTTTAAAAATTCTTTCACTGTTGGAAAGCTACACTGTCCCCGGGTGACACAGGCTACTTTTTATTAAGGTTCCGTACCAAAAGGGTAAAAACGGAACCCTATTACTACCACGATCCGTATGTCTGTCTGTTTGTCCGTAGGCTGTATCGCATGAACCGTGATAGCTAGACAGTTGAAATTTTCACAGATGCTATATTTCTGTTGCCGCTATAACAACAAATACTAAAAACAGAATACAATAAAATATTTAAGTGGGGCTCCCATACAACAAACATGATTTTTTGCCGTTTATTGCGATAATGGTACGGAACCCTTAGTGCGCGAGTCCGACTCGCACTTGGCCAGTTCTTTCCTGTATTCCCACGGGAACAGGAACTACGCGAGTCGTCCGCTAGTTTTAACTAAATTCAACATTATGTACATCAAAAAAAAACTCATGGTACATATTTTTTTTACCCAGAAAGATATTTAAATAAGTAATACCTAACCTATAAGAAAACGTAAATCATACAACATGAATAATAAGAAAGAACCGAGGGAACTGATAGGGCCAGACATAAAGACGTACAAGACCACAAAATAATATCTTTATGCTACGAACGCTAATAGAATACCAAACGAGTACAAAATAATACCACATTTGCCTGATATTTCTATTATTCATGAACACAAATTATGAGTAAAAGGAAAGGAACTTATATAGATTGTCCCTTTTGAAAAAGGAACTGGGAAATAGGCCACCCAAGACGATCAATTTTCATACGTTTAGCGAATCTATGAAAAGTGTTTAAAAGCGATTGTCGCTGGCCAGTGTTAAGGGCGTGTAAAGGACAGCGTGCCTACGATAAAAAATATATATCTAAGCACTGCGGCTGTCAGGGACATTGTCTGTGAATCATTCATGCCCCAAGAGTTCTTGCTTCTTTTTGCAGTAAAAATATACATTTTGTTACGTAAATTGAGTTCAGGAAACTTTTTGAAACAAGGACCGTCCTCTTTTGTAAAGTTTGTTCGTTCAATCATAAGCTGTGAGTGGAGATTGATTCTATGGTTCTTTGTCGTCTATAATTCAGAGCAGTCGCCCAAAAATTGTCAATACATCAAACATTTTTGTAACAATTAGGTATCTTTTGTATCGAGAGTATTGTGACGTACAAATGAAACATAATCGACCTTCGATGGCTCGACGCGATTCAATTTGTATCACAAAATTGCATGTACTAATTCAATGCAATTTGAACGATTTGCTCCTGAAATTTTCTTAGACAATACTTGTACGATATCAGCTGTCGACGTAATAAAAAAATTGCGTCGCGCAATCAGGTTGTATGTCGTTTAGATTGTTTCTTGCTTTTCCGGGTTCATACGTTAGATGAATTGAGATATTTCTCAGTAATATAACATTAAGGCGATATATACGCCCCAATGTAACGCAGTACTTGGCCGTGCGCCCGCTCGATGCCAAAATATCAAAATTGAACCTCCTTTTGAACAGTTTTGTTTGCAAAATATTATTTGATTTACATATGCTATGTTAGGTATGAAGTAATTCCAGCCATCAATTTTTCTGTATAAAATTATTTTTAAACATCCAAGTGGTTTTGGAGGAGTTTCCAAAAGTTGCGAAAAAATATCGTGTTGTTAATTATTTTTTTAAAGCAAAACTATTAGTTACACGAAAAAACCTTGTGTTCCAAATTATGTACATGAATCAATAATTTTTTTTTTCATTGGTTTGAAAAAAATATATATTTATTACTGATTCATGTACATAATTTTGAACACAAGGTTTTTTTGTGTAACTAATAGTTTTGCTTTAAAAAAATAATTAACAAGACGATATTTTTCGCAACTTTTGGAAACTCCTCCAAAACGACTTGTATGTTAAAAAATATTTTTATACAGAAAAATTGATGGCTGGAATTACTTCATACCTAACATAGCATATGTAAATCAAATAATATTTTGCAAACAAAACTGTTCAAAAGGAGGTTCAATTTTGATATTTTGGCACCGAGCGGGCGCACGGCCAGTACTGCGTTACATTGGGGCGAATATATCACCTTAATATCCGACAGCTGTTTATTCCGTCATGAATAAGATAAAACTGGGTCATGTCAGGAACTAGTTTCCACCATTCATGGCAACCTGCCTGACAGGCGAGATATAAGCAGCGACATTTTCCAGTAAATATTTACTTTATGAACTCCTTGTAAAGGAACTTTACCTTCGCGGAAGACAGCTATTCAATCGATTTATTAAACAGGAGATGAGAAATCAAATGTTAAGATCAGTGTGTTAATACCGGGTTTTTTAACGCACTCGATCGTGATAACGTTAATGATCTAATGTGTCAATTTGTATACAAAAAACTACGAAGCAAAAAATAACTTTCTTTTCCGAAGTCTGTGTCTTTTGTACCCATTTTTTTTTTCAGTTTTTCGATACCGACTTCGGAAATGAAAGTTATTTTTTCTTTGTAGTTTTTTTGTTCTGGCTGTTTTAAAAAAAAATCAAACCGACTGTTTGATTTTTCTTTTTTAAGTTTTTTATTTTTCTCTTTTTAGTTTTGGTATGTATCTCCAATTAACATGATAATCATTTATGGCCAAAGTACATCTCATGACGATTCCAATAAGCCCAAGCACGACTAGGATACATTGTTTTATTTCAGAGTTCCAGTGCCTACCTTCCGGCTTCATGGTGCCATTTTCATCAGTACCATTAATTTATAAGTATTTGCGTCATCATAGTCGGTTAACTATTCGAGATATTTTATACCCGTGACATACTTAGCATTTAGGAGTTCCAGTTGCCATCTGTGGTCTTCTTCATCAGTTCCACTTCACCAAATTATACTTTCTAAGTGAAAATGATTGCATTGTTGATGAAAATACCAAAATCACTATATGCCTATAATATTTGATGAGTTCCCTCGATTTCTCTAGGATCCCATCATCAGATCCTGACCTGATGACTATGGGACCAACTAGGAAGTATACCCTTCAAAACAAAAGATGATTTTTTTAAATCGGTCTAGGCTTCTTTGTGTAATCGGGGAACATATATAAAAAAAAAAGATTCCGGCGAATTGAGAACCTCCTCCTTTTTTTTAAGTCGGTTAAAAAAGAGGTTTCTCCTTAATGTCACCAGACGGCGCTTATCCAGTTTCAATACAAATTGTCGTTTACGTTAACGCGAATGAGCTTGAGTAAAAAGTCACACTAACCCCACTGCCCCCGTACCCTGACGTGTCAAAACTAGTTAAAGTTCGACTGTAAACAAGTAAAATTTCAAAATTTAAAAAACCCCAGACACATTTATCTTGCGAAAACACCCCGATTCAAACAGTAAAACGCCCATAACTTTTGAATGTCTAAATCGATTTTATTCAAATATAGCTAAGAACACTCTCGACAAAATCACCATTCAAACAAAAAAAAAAAAACAAGGGCAAAATCGGTTCATCCGTTTAGGCGCTATGATGCCACAGACAGACACACAGATACAAAGCAACACACGTCAAACTTATAACACCCCTCTTTTTCCGGCGGGGGTTAAAAAGGACAGATGTATACAAGTCATATACATGTGTCCCTTACACACACTTAAAATAACCTTACTCTAAGAACTTATGGTCACCCCCCCTGATCAACATTATGAGTGAAATCGAAAAACGTTTGAAGAATATTGTTTTCCTTAAGAATGGTCATCATTGTTTGATTATTGACTGTCCCACTTTTCAGAAGTAGGTGCTACATACAAGTCCTAAATGGGAATGGCTCTAAACACTTTTTGTTAGAGATCCCAGACTCAGCGTGAATGTTAAAAGGAAGTCTCCAATATCGCGGACGACAGCTTTTTAAACTTTTGTGATATATTTCGTACTACATTAGAAATCTATGCAAATCTGAACTAGATTTATGTCTTATCGTATAAACTTATTGGTGCTGGACCAGAAACTACAATTTCCTAAGCACCTTATCATATTTTTTTAAAAATATTAATTAATTTTTTCTTTTTTCTTTTCACAATTTTTTCTTTTTTCCAATCCCATTTATTTCCGATTAATAAAATTCTAAAAAACAAAACAAACATATAAAGTGACCCTTATTCTCATTAGCATAAGGTCCACATTGATCACCATTGTCACAGAAACAGCTCAGAGAGACCGATAAAAGGATTTTTTTACGACCAACAAAAATTTTAAAACCCTCATATCTCAGAAACGGTTGGACTTAGCGCATTTCTGACAAAAAAATTGCCCCCCTGCCCACCGCTACTTCAACCTGAAGAACAAGATAGGATTTACTCCCCCCCTCCCTCCTTAACCGTTTACCTCCACCCGCAAAAAAAGGTTTCATTCTAAAAATACCAACACGGAAATCTAAAACACATGCAATAAACCTCTCCCCCCCGCCCCCCTGCCCCTCACCGCTCACATTCCTCAGAATTCAAAAACCTTATAAAAAATATCACCGCTGCCGCTGTGCCGGTCGGAGTGTTAGGTTATTTTCGTTACGGAATTTCGGGATTCGGTCTCCACGCTCAAGGCCCGCGATAGAAGCTATGCAATAGCTTAAAAATTGATTCATGTACATAATTTTGAACACAAGATTTTTTCGTGTAACTAATAGTTTTGCTTTTAAAAAAATTATTAACAACACGATATTTTTTCGCTACTTTTGGATACTCCTCCAAAACGACTTGGATGTTTAAAAATATTTTTACACAGAAAAATTCATGGCTGGAATTTCTTCATAACTAACATAGTATAATAATATGTAAATCAAATAATATTTTGCAAACAAAACTGTTCAAAAGGAGGTTCAATATAGATATTTTGGCATCGAGCGGGCGCACGGCCAATACTGCGTTAACATTGGGGCGTATATAGGCCTTAAATTCAAGATCCCAAACGGGAATAACAATCGTTGAATTAATTCCGGTTTCTGTTAAGTTTCTCGGTAGGAAAATACCGTTAAGTTGCTCATAATTATTCATGAAACTATAGAAAAGTACTTCCAAATCAGAATATCAACAAAGATCCTTGTCTTATAGCAGTTGACGGTAACTTTCGCTAAATTTTGCCGAAACTTTCGCCTTCCGACTCCACGGGAAGTGAGGGATTTTTCCAAGTTATGGACTAAAAGTTATTCACTTATGAAAGTACCTTAATTATATTGACATTGGGGAACATTTTTTTTAAGTTTACTGCTTAAGTTCTGGCAGAAATGAGTTTCGTCTGGGAAGTTTTTAGAAAATTACACGCCATGCACCTATAAGATAACTTGTATGAAATCCGTAGTTAGAAAATTTTCTACGTTAGTTAATTTTTACCCGACTGCCGAAGGAGGGTAATGTGTTTATCAGTCTATGTATGTATGTTTGTTCCTATGTGGCGTTCTATAGACCAAACGCGTTGGCTGATTTTGATGATTCTTATGTCAATCGATTCGTCTTAACCTTGCGTGTATCACTGGCTACATTAAAGTTGAAAAATAGAAAAATCGCGGCTTTTGGACGTCATATTGTGGAATCCCAATTTATATTTTTCTTCCAACCCCATCGTGTGGGGTATCAAAATAAAGGTTTTTAAGAAGTGATTTTATAAATATACAACACTTATGTGCTTAAATGTACATAATTAGAAAAAAATAATGTTAACTAAAAAGTAATATATATAAAAACTTACATCAAAAAATTCGAACTAAAAAGACGTAAACAAGAAGAAAATCATGCTGTGCTGTCGGAGGATACATCTGGTTTTGGTCAGCCAGCTCGCGAATATGTATACTCCGACTGCACAGTATGATTTTCTTCTTGTTTACGTCTTTTTAGTTTGAATTTTTTGATGTAAGTTTTTTTATATATTACTTTTTAGTTAACATTATCTTCTTAAGCAGTCGGGTTTTTTATTTTTTTGTCAATTGTGATTGCGTTCAAGCATCACTCGTAATCCAAGCTTCACTGTATCCCTCGTTTGAACTACATGTGAACATTTCCAACTTATATTGCTTGCCATATGTTTCCCAGCGCCAGCGTCGTCCACTTGAGCATCAAAGTCTCACTTACTCCAATTAACAAAACATTGTTCTTAATTGTCTTCTCCAGCGAGGTCGTTGACATAGCCCTCTGCCTAGGGCTGTACCGTAATCATAAATTGTTCAGAGTTTTTCCGAGTTGGGTGTGAACTTGACTACTTGTATACTCCAACTCTCGAATGTCTTTGTGCTTTGATAACGATTGTTTATCGATAACAAGCTCGAGTTGGAACAAAGCTAGGAAAAGTTTGAGAGGATTTCGGGAACAAACTTTTAATTGTACTGGAATCTTTGTTTGGAAAAGAATCATTTCTTTTTCACTTAACATTTTTAATGACGCTTAAGTATACAGAGGAATAATGAGTTCTTTGAATAATATTTTGTTGTGTTCAAAAGTTTGAAATAATGGTTCCTTAGATCTAAATCAAAAAGCGAGTTTTAAAATAAAACCTTTTTTGCGAGACACGAACGATTCTTTTTCCACTACCTGATGAGCTTACTTAATTAAATGCAAATAATTTCCAACAACAATTTATTAGAAACGTTCAGACTAAAAACCACAGACTATATACACACAATCAACGCGCGCTTTTTCGAGAGGTAACAGGTTCAGTATTATTCTGCCAGCTACATAATGATACAAAAGTCATTTCGTAACTGTTATTATGTAATTTTGTTCTTTTTTAATGTTTATTTTATAATCTTGTGTCTAAATGTTCATATTTCGAAACGAATTTCTTAGGCAATGTGTTACATAATAGACAAGGTAGTGGAAAAAAGTATATTATGTATTTACGATAAGTAAAATAAACCTGCGATTACAATATTCACGCATAACCAAGATTTTATGACTGTTGCCGAGAAGGAAGATACAGAAAGGGTCGAGGACCCTAAAATACGAACGCTCAGTTATCACATTTATGAATCTATTTCATAAATTCTGCTGGCAGGGTACGATGACCCTACGGTGTTAATTTCCGTAATAATTCATCTTGGTACATCGCTAATGATGGTCTGCCGAGACCCAGCTACGAAGGGACGATTACAGAATTCCGCTTTATACGAAAGCTCAAAGATTTAGTATTGAAGGAGTTTTTAAATTGCGCCATTAATTGTACATGGCTGATGGCAATTTTAAATGATAGTACCACACATAACTATGATAAATACGAAAGTCTGTTCATCTGCTTCTCTGTGTCGATTCGCCTCGATTTTTTTCCAACCAGGAGGTGGCCACCTGGACAGCTCTGTCATTGGCCTCATTCAAATCGTGGAAAGAGCAGGTGGTTTTTCATGCCGGGTAGGGAACAAAGTGGTGCATTGCTGTGAACGGGCTCCTCATTGGCACCTGTAAAAGTCTATTAAAACAAAAATATTTTAGGAGAGAGACATGATAGAGAAATAACTTAAATTATTCATTAAGAAATCTTTTTGTAAAACAAGCTTTTTCCGTATTCTTCTCGGCAAACCCTTTCATTTGATACCTATATCATGGCAGTGCAAAAAAATAACTGGTCCGCCATCTTGGGCCGTCCACCATATTAGATTTATAATGACGTCACTTAGCTAAACATGCATTGTCATCCAAACTAAATGTGTATGCAAAATTTCATTTTAATCGGTGGATGTTAACTGCTTTAAAATTCAGTTGCAAGATTTGACCCGAACACGCTTACATACATACATACATTGCAAGATTAATAAAAGCTTGTAAAAACAATCAAACATTGACAACAGTCAGTTTCAGTACTTACTTAGTTTCCGAAAGAAACAACATGTGTTTGATTTAATAATAAGTCTACAATATAAGGAAGTAACATACAGTAAACTTTATTGACACGTGCGAAGCTATCGATGACAATTTTCTATATCTTGAAGGATAAAGAAAGTCATTATATTTGTATCTAAATATTATATTCACGGGCAAAATATTCCATTCACATCGCTAGGGAAATCTAATTCCGTTATCAGATTTAATACCGGAAGTTACAGGTAACTTTAAGGGATAACCTAACAAACAATAGTTTCAAACAATCCCCGCATATAAATGACAAGCTTGAGAATTAAAACAATTGAAGATTCTGTAGTTAGGTCCCTGAACTCAAAGTTTCGTGTGGGTGTCTATAATAATACAATGCTTACAGCACCGGTGTTAAAGACCTCTATTCTTGGAATTTGTCTGCATAGTATCGATATCATAGACTAGCTTTTTCCTACGACTTCGCGTCCGTGGCCCCCACAAAAACCGTGCAGTTATGTGGGATAAACTGAAAAGAAAATTCATTAAACAGAAGAAAATCGTCTTGTTTGCAGTATCCAGCACTAAAGCCTTGTTTACTATGAACCTAATGACAATTCAAGTCCAATAAATCACGGAGAGATTATAAACCATCGTTTGTGTCGTATTATTGTACTCGAAATGGTCAGTTCACAATTTATCGAGAGTTATTAATCTTTCGAGATAGTTCACAAACTTACGCTGTTTGCAATAAATAATCCGGTGACAGATCCAAACGTTCTTGTTAGTAAAAAAAACTAGTCCATCATCAAAGTTTTCTGTATTGAGCATTGATCATTAGCCTTTAAATGTTCCCCCTGCTGTTACACAGGCCTCCTCTGTATGAGAGGGAAAGGGCCGTAATCCACCACTCGGGCCCAGTGCGGGTTGGTGGGTGTCACATATCTTAGAAGTTTTGGTTCTAAGATATGCCGGTTTCATCACGATGTTTTCGTTCATCGTTTTGAGAACAGTGGTGCTGAAATAATTTATACAAAGTAAAGCGCTGCCTCCTATTATTAAATCACTATTTGGAATTTAATTTAATAATAATAATAATCTTAATAAATTGCTATTTGGAATTGAATTATTTATTTAGAATTGAATTGATTTACAATTTTAATTATTTATTTAGAATTGAATTTAATTATTTATTTAAAAAATGTATATTTGCATGCTTTTCTAAGAAAAATTACTGTAACTCATGGAATAAAAGGCTTTTTTTTTCTTTTTTTTTATAAAGCTCTGCCTCCGTTCGAGCCTAAGACCTACAGCTTGTAAGTTGCGGTCGTTATCACTAGGCCACTACTGCTCAGTTTGAACAATAACTATAAAAATTTCTTTTCATCTTCATTATGTAGAGTCAGTTCTGAAAACAACCTAAACTATGTATATCGGAAAATCTCAAAGTAAATTAAGAAGCTTTGACATCATCATTTAATAGTTCACTCAATGTTTCTGCAATCTCTTAAGATATAAAGAGAAAGATTTGGTTTGTGTGTAGCTATATACCGGCCTTACACCTAGATTTGGAAGACAAATGTTCAGCCACCGTACCCTGATGTGGCAAAGCGATCATAGTTTGGCTGTGAAAAAGGGACAGATGTATACAAGTCATATACATCTGCCCTTACGCACACTCAAAATAACCTTGCTCTAAGAGCTCATGGTCACCCCCTGTTCACAATTTGTCGAAAGTGATTTAATCTTTCGAGATAGTTCATAAACTTACGCTGTTTGCACATTGTCGGTAACACATCCAAACACTTTGTTCTTGATAGTAAATAGTACTACTTCAGACTCTTCAGAGTAACCTTTCCTCAACAGTCAACTAGAGTTTATAGGAGACTACAACCTCACCAGATGAATTTCTTAATCAATATCTCTGAAGCAGAACGGTATGGCATCAAATCAATGACTGAAAGGAATTTCATTAAAGCTTACAGATCTCATAAACTTCTATTGTATTTTCCTACAATCTGGGGCGACTGTGAAGAGAATTCAATACACTACTAGATACGAAGTCTTTCCTATTATTCTCTGCACGAGTTCGGAACTGTGTTAATGCATCCTTAATATTGAATAACAAGATACCCGATACATACTATCTACAGGTTTCTCCGGCGTTGCTACGGTTACAGGTTGTTATACAATATAAATATAACTTTGTTATACACCTTTGAGCTTGTATGTAATAGATATTCATGATATTAAGTTTTGAGAAAATAGGTACCTACATCGTAGTTTCGTGTTAAGTTATATAGAAAATATAGAGTTGCTTTATTTAAGTTTTGTAGATGGAAATGTAGTTTATTTGCTTTTACAGATAGTTTGAAAATGTTTTTATGGTAGACTGTTAGGCCATTCTGTAAAACTACAAGGTGGGCCAAAAGAAATCACCCTATTTGAAGATGCTCTCATTTTTGCAAATGGCCGCCAATGTCAAATCTTTTTTGACATTTGTAGACTAGACAGATGCAGAATACAAGTGAACAAGACATGGAGCGATACACTCCCCAAGAACACGGAATAATCGTGTCTATTTTCTTGCGTAAAAAATTGGAAGATTTTTCGACCAAAATCATAATGAGCGATGAGGCTTATTTCCACCTCAGCGGGTACGTGAACAAGCAAAACTATCGCTTCTGGGGCACCGAAAATCCACGAGTGATGCACGAGGAGCCATTACACCTGCTCAAAGTGACTGCATGGTGCGCTGTTCACGCTGGTGGCCAATTTTTTTCGAGAATGCCGCTGGCCAAACGACAACAGTGGACGGTGCGCGCTATAGGGCCATGGTGACCGAGTTTTTTCTGCCGCAATTGGACGAATAAGGACTGAGGGATCATGTGGTTCCAACAGGACGTTGCAACGGCACACACTGCGCGAGCCACAACCGATATTCTGAAGGCAGCGTTACCGGGTCGCCTCATCTCTCGTTTTGGCGATTTTCACTGGCCCGCAAGATCGCCCGATTTAAGCGTCTAAGACTTTTTTTGTGGGGTTTTTTGAAGTCCCGTGTTTACGAGAACAAGCCCGAGACTCTGGAAGCCCTCAAGGACAACATTCGACACGAGTGCGAGAATCTGGAGCCCGAAGTTCTCGCCGAAGTGATAAAAAATGCCATAACCGAGCCCGTATGTCAATCAATTGTGACGGCGCCCATGTGGCCGATAAAATCTTCTCGACTTGACCAATAAAATTCTAAAGGTTCAAATAAACATAATCAAAAAACAGAATCGAAGTTTTTCATTTAGAAAAAAAAAAGAGAGTCAAACAACATCGGATGACTTCTTTTGGTCCACCTTGTACTATATGAAGATCGGTTTTTGTCTTGTTTTTACTGCGACGATTAGATTCTTCAGAAAACCACTGATGTATACTTATCTAAGGGTAAGGAGTTCATATGAAAATCTATAAAAAAGGTAATCCATAAAATATTTTCAAGAGCTGAAAACGCTCTAGGCAACAAGGTACCCTAACACTTGGCTGAACAACATAAAAAGAAATTTTCTTCTCCACCAGTTGTAAATTATAACGATAAATCCCTACTTTATCGTTTTTCTTTTGAAGGTAAGAAAAAAAAAGTAATTCGGACTTTTTACTACAGGATCCCTTCTTGCCTAGAGCGGTTACCGTTTAAAGGATGTATAAGCTCACTTCGTTTCTTTTTATGAGAAAAGCTTGTCTGTACATTTTAGGCTGTATTATTTATGATATTTTTCTCATCTGAGACAACTTTTAAAATACAGCTAAACTAACTATTCACGCCCACTTCAGTAGTGCTATTCTGTAAATTTATACCGTGGAAATTAAGATGAAGAAAAAATTAAGTGTGCTTTATTTGAATCTATCCAAACACGGCCAAATATATTTATTTAACTAGGCCAATATGCGTCGAACTTTTGAACGTCAAACAAAAATTAAAATTTACAAGTAATAAAAGTTGATTCTTCCGTGCATTCGGAAAAGTAGCTTGTTATGGAGAATAAACTCCATAATTACTCTTTTTATAAAAATAGATGTTTTACAATATTTACAGAAGTATATACATTAATAAATTCATATATGTGAGGACCATGCACCCAGAATAGCACTACACACTATACTACGTACAGGCAATTTTATACTGTGGTACAGGTATAAAGTATTAAAAGCATTAACAGGTAAATTCATTAATTTGATAAATAGGAACATGGTTCTCACATACTTATAAATATTGCAAACATAGGTGAAATAACTAATTCAACAACAACGGAACAGTGTGAGACAATTTCTTAAAAAAATAAAAATAATACAATAGCTATGAATATAAATGGGTGCTAATTAAGGCAGCTTCTTTAAAATGTCATTCTCGTCTGCAAATATATTTAGTTGTCTAATTAATTAATAGGTCAGCGACAAACTTTTAGCGTCTAATAAATGGTTTATAAGCGACCATATATTGTAAAACAAGCTACTGTTAATATGACGCAACATGGTGATAATTCTTAAGCAACTAAATTTGTGATATGTCTACTCATTGCTAGCTTCTAATAAGTGTATCAACTTCATCTATAAAATAATATCAACGTACTCTAATTTCATAGAGTCACCTTTATTTTTATACTTTAGCATAAGTAATTGATGAGTGAATCTACTATATTTGAACATAAAATTTCCTTATTATTGTCATCAAATAATGGTCAATAAAAGCTATAATTTCATGTATTCGCCTATCTATTTATAATGTTACCATAAGTAATTGACTATTATACCTACCCAAATGAACAAACAAAGTCGACGGAGCCCCGCTGCGCAGGGCTCCTATTTCTGTCTGCAGGGTCTAAAGTAACCTAACATGAAGGAGATGACGGGAGCTGAGTTCGCTCGCTTTGCTCGCTCACTTCAGCTCCCGTCATCTCCTTCGAACCTAACCTATCCGTGTCGGGGTGCCCTAAGCTCCCGAGCTCGCTTCGCTCGCTCTTGGACTAATTCACATTTATTTTATATTTAATTGAATACGAGCACTCCTTAATCGTATCATTAATGTAAACAAATACACGTGAACTCGTTGCTGCACGCACCGAATAGAGCTCGCTCATTGGTGCAAATGGCCGGTCGCGCCCCTCTGATTCCCAACGAGCGTCAGGTACCTACACTCCCGCGCTTGTGTTGCAAACTTTCACGAAAAAAGAATATGATTTATTAATTTAGTTGTTGAATGAAAAACTTTGATTGCTAATTTTGAGGCTGGAATTTGATTTTATTAGCAGACAGATGTTGAATCTCTAAAATATATAAAGTAGCTCACTTACAACATTAGTCGCTGAGTTATCAAATCAGAAGTAAATATATTTATCGGTAGCTCGGAGTCATATTAATTTACGCTCGTAAATTGACGCTGGTTTTTTGATATTCTGTTGGAGTAGTAAAGATGATGAATTAATATAATTGAAGCTGTTCTATTAACTCGTCGCCCACATATAAAAAAAGACGCTAGGTTGCAGGTGCTAAAGAAAACTTTTGTTGCCGCACATATAATTTCCCAATATAAATTATAAACGAACAAATTTGATTTTGACGGTGGAATGACAGTTTACTTCAAGCTCACTCCTACGTTTCCGCGGTGATGTTTTTACAGAATAGACCAGCTGGACTCAAAATGGCGGATCAATTTACGCGCCATAAAAATATTCAGTTACACGCTTCTTTTTCAAAAAAATCTAACGAAAGTTATAAATTGCGCACAAAAAAGGTATTTTGGTTCAATTGAGCAGATAGTGGTGTTAGTAAGGGGTTAACGGCTACCCCGGGGAGCAATTTCCTGGGCGAGCCGCCAAGGTCGATGTGTAAAATGGACGAAGTTAATGTACCTGCGTTACACATATTAATATTGACAAAGCTTTGACTACACCCTGTCTGGTAGAAAAAGTAAACGCCGAAAAGGTAACAAAAGCTTTTATAAAAATCAACTTTACCGCAGCAGCTGGGGTTATACAAGATTTTTTTTTCTCAGCTGATGTCTGCACTGTCAGCTGTTTTGTCTAGAATGTACTTACGATTTACCATATTGACTGTTGGTCCTTTAGCACGGGGTCCCAGCGCTAAGAAAGAAAACTTTGTTCAAATAAATACCACTAGATGGCGCGATATGCACCGATTTGATATTTAATTGTGTGTAAAATTTACATTTTCTGGTATTGAACATAAATATTGTATGTTCTTGTTTAATCAACTCTCCTAAGCACAACATTATGGACTATTTTGCTCTTAATTCACATTTCGAAGATTATTTGAACAGATCATTTAAAATTGATGCCAATAGATGGCGCGGTTTTAATTTTCTGAGGCATTCCTCTCGTTTGTTTAAATTTGTATTGTAACACATTTTGGTGCAATGAAACTGTAAAAACGTGCATAAAAATACTATAAAACAAATAGTTACTGAATTTAAAGAAAATATTCACGAACCGAGTAAACCCTTTTACTTGCAAGTCGCTAGCTAACACCATCTATCTATCGCCGTGGAACAGAGCCGAACGCGATCGATGTACAAAAATATATCAGTTTAATCAGATGAAAAACGCTAGTTACGTCGGCACGCTTTCTTTGTATGGGATGAGGCATCTGTATGCTAGTATTATTTTATCTGTACCTTTAGTGTCAGCACGAATGCACGAAGCAGTTACGTTGACCATTGTCCAAAAATAACTATCAAATATTACTGTGCCTTACAAAGCAATGGTTTGGGGATTGTTATTGTGATATCCTTAATAAGGTCCTAATAACATACCTAATTACCTGTACCTAGTAGCTGAACCACAAAAGGAAATATTATTAACAATAACATTTCAACAACACCACATAAACAAAATTGAAAAGGAAAAATAACATCAGCTCCCATATCCCAGATAATATTATTTTTGATGAAGATGACCTCCATAATATTTTTGCTGCCAAAAAACATTGTCTATAGTTGTCGGCACGTGACTTGGCACAAGTTGCGCACAAGTCGTTTTTTAGGTCTCTTTGGTTACCAAGCGGGACGCGGGGAACGTTTAGCACCGTTCCGAGCGCGCGATTGGCTGGTCAGTTGACACAACGATCGACTGATAAATCGCGTCGCGTCCACGTTCCGTTCGCTCTATATGGTGGTTGGTCAGTTCACGCCCTATGCGGGAACTTTACACCAAAACCTTGCCAAGTTACGTGCCGACAACTATATATATACGGTCAAAAGTGCAGTCATACTCATCCAAAACTCAAATGGCTAGTTTTTGTAGAGGAAGTTAAATTATCCACAACTCATTTAATATTTTGTATAGAAATTAAAGTAAAGATTATTCCTACTAATCGGAAAAAGTTGAAATTCTGCTGCCTACAAAAAAATTGCCTTTTCTGTTTTTATAGAATGTGACTGCACTTTTGACCCTTATAGTACAAATACAGCTTTAGAGCTCTTAGAGCTTGCCAGGGATCCGAAGAGCCTTGAAATTTTGGCGCAAGGTGTCGAGTTAGGGATTACGTTAGCTGCCAACTGCCCGTCACTTCGAATGATTGGCTGGAGTGTTCGTATGTGGAGGCTTTTCATATCATTAAGCTAATGATAAAGTAATCAAATTATTTGTGGAAGATTAGTTTGGCAGTTTGGTAAGCCTTATGTTTTTTATGTATGATAATTATTCATATTTTTTTTTGCCTTCAAGCATTTTTATGTATGCGTGATTTAAGCTTACTTTAATATCTAAATGAAAAGGATTCACTTGATTGGCACCGTTTCTGATTTGGTTTCATAAAAAATACGCAATCTTTTGTCGGGTTTTAAGAATTGATAATTGGTAGTTAAGGTTTCCCTAGTCGACGGCACGAACGATTTTGTGCGCGGGATTAAAATGCATGCTATCTCATCCAACAACACGTGCGAAGGAGATAGATGCTGTGGTGAGCAGTAAGAAGCTAGTTCGCGTACGAATTAGCACTTTTGCAAATTTGTAGCGAAATGGATTATGATTTAGGACGAAAACGAGCGCGCGAAATTTTATAAACTGACCTATGGGATTCTAGATATTATGAAAAAACTACTAAATGTATATTTTCAAAATAAAACTATTTGCATTGTTAAATTACTAATATATCCATGTATGGAGGCCGTTTTACAATTTTCCTTCTTCTTATGGTATTTTTTTCCGCCCATAGATGCGTTAAAATTAGTGTTGAAATATGTAACTTTTTTTTACTTTTTTGTTTCCATAAGACAAGTCGATATTATTTTTTTTATTTTGAACGCACATTGTCAAACAGTGGAGTAATCGCCAGACTAAGTTTGTATGGAAGAATGATCGACCAGTGTAACCTAAAGAACATGAAACGCAACTTTCGTGCCATGAAAGATTATCGTGTTAAAGTAGAGATAAGCAATTATTCAAGATCAAATTCTTAATTCAGAACCCGGTCATTGTCGTCGCGAAATTACCCATCTGTATTTCCAGTCCCCAGGCAAATATTTAATTTCCCTAAAGGTCAATTGCGGTTCAATTTCAAAACATAAAAGCATCAATAAGCAAACATCGTACCTACTTCATTAAAATATCCATTAACTCTCAATGACTTTATTAGGGGGTACCAGAATAACAATAAAACCAACGCGGAAGGGAAGCCACTCAGGAATTTGACCACTTTATGTGTGTTTTCCGCAATATTTGTACAAGCAAGTGTTTATGGGGTGACCTTTTTAATTTATTTGCCTTTAACACGACCTCTGGCTGTTTGCAGCCAGTACGGAAATAAAAGCTTGGTGGCAAAAAATGTTTGTGTCAAGCTATTTTGTATTGAAAAAACCGGCCAAGTGCGAGTCGGGCTCGCGCAGGATGGGTTCCGTACCATTATCGCAAAAAAACGGTAAAAAAAAACACGTTTGTTGTATGGGGGGGGAGCCCCCACGTTGTTATGTGGGGGGAGCCCCCACTTAAATATTAATTTTATTCTGTTTTTAGTATTTGTTGTTATAGCGGCAAGAGAAATAAATCATCCGTGAAAATTTCAACTGTCTAGCTATCACGGTTCATGAGATACAGCCTGGTGACAGACAGATAGACAGATAGACAGACGGACCGCGGAGTCTTAGTAATAGGGTCCCGTTTTTACCCTTTGGGTACGGAACCCTAAAAAGAGAGAATGCTTAGATGGTTTGGTCATGTTGGGAGACAGTATGAAAGACCTCTGGTGTCAGAGTTAATTAAGCCAGCTCTGGGAACCTGGGACTTGGCTCTTTCAGACTTACATTAAATAAACTGCCGAGCAATTAAAAAGTTCCACCCACAAAATGCTGACAAACACCTTAATATCTCGGATCCTAAGACATAGAACCTAGCTTCATAAATTAAAAAGTATAATTAAATCTATTTTATTATGCAAACTTAAACTCTTTTAAATACTTTTCTTTTTGAAGTCATGGATAAAAAAGCAATTTGAAGCATGGTGAAAATTTCAACTGCCTAGCTATCAAGGTTCATGAGATGCAGCCTGGTGACAGACGGACCGCGGAGTCTTAGTAATAGGGTCCTGTTTTTAACCTTTGGGTACGGAACCCTAAAAACGAAGCAAAAGGTTTATGTATGTAAGGATCGTAGCAGGTAGAATTCTCTAGTTTCGGCATACCCTCATGGAGAAAATGCGTGAATTTTATGTATGTCTCGCCACGACTATCTCGCTTGAAGTTGAACCATGATACGATCAATGATGTGGCCCGCTAGCACAGCAGTAACAGGTAACCTATTCTTCAGTCAATTCTGTCACCAAGGCGGCATGAGTTTTCGATCATATTGTCATACATGAACTGTTTCAATACCTGCTAGACCCACCCAGGCAGGCATGGCGTGAGATATGTCACGTATCGCGTCAAATTCGTCATACGAATAACATTCATGACGCACGGTTCCTCACTGACAACCTATACTACTTCCACGGGTTCCTAAATTGAAATGCTGACAGTTTTCGTTTTTCCTCGTTATGGTAAAAATTGTGTACCTAACTCATATCTATCTATATCTATACTAATCTTTACTTTACTTACTACTTATTACTAGTCTATATCTATACTAATATTATAAAGAGGAAATATTTGTATTTTTCTATGTAAAGAATAAACATAAAAACAACTGCACCGATTTAAAAAATTCTGTCACCGTTGGGAAGCTACACTATCCCCGGGTGACATAGGCTACTTTTTATCCCTGTATTCCCACGGGACCGGGAACAAAGAGGGTGAAACCGCGAGGTGTCCGCTAGTACAATATATTCTAAGTCGTGAACTCGTGATACTGGACTCCTCATCTTGAATCACCAAATTGGCAATGAAGCTATCATTGCCAATATTACTTATTGACATAAATCGAAGATTTTTTCCTTGTCATGGCGACTGAATCAAAGTGAGGTCCTTCAAACTGACTTGAAATATGGGCCTTAGGGCGGTTACGCACTACACGTCCGTATCCGTGATCCATATGTCCGTGATTTCAGTTTCGAGTTCACAATGTTCTGAATTATGACAGATTATGACGGATAGAGTTCGGATGTAGTGCGTAAGATTCCCTACAAGAAGTACACCGGCTACTTCGGAATCGAAATTTCACGGACACGGATCGGATGTAGTGCGTAACCGCCCCGACCGCCCTTAGTATCGGCTCCGTACAAATATGCCTTAAGTTTGCCCTAGTTGACGGCACGAACTATTTTGTGTGCGGGGTTAAAATGCATGCTATCTATCTCATCCGACAACACGTTACAAAGAAATTGATGCTGTGATGAGCAGTAAGAAGCTAGTTCGCGTACGAATACACGCTTTGCAAATTTATAGCGAAATGGATGATGATTTAGGACGAAAACGAGCGCGCGAAATTTTATAAACTACTAAATGTAAATGTTCAAAAAAAAAAAACCGACGAATTGAGAACCTCCTCCTTTTTTTGAAGTCGGTTAAAAATAATGTTAATTGCTTTGTTGAACTACTAATCTATCCCTGTATGGAGACTGCTTTAGAATTTTCCTTCTCCTTATGGTATTTATTATTTTTATTTTTTTTTTTTACATACAGTGCTAGATAATGATGAGACGAATTGATTTTATTTTTATTTTGAACGTACATCGTCAAACAGTGGAGTAATCGCCAGACTACGTTTGTATGGAAGAATTATCGACTAGTGTAACCGATAAACGATAGCCAAAGACATACAAAACAGTTTTTCCTCTCAACCTGTTTATCTTTTATGTAAGTAAACAAGGGATAATATCGTCATAACAATGGCCGATGCAAAACATCCGACTCTTATGTAAACAATTTACAGGTAACTCCCACATTAGGTAGGATTGATGAAAGTAATATGGAGCTTATTAGAGTATCAAATTATCAATAGGTGCTATGGCAAATCATTGTTATATTTACTGTTCTTCTTCTGATATTCACTTTTCTTCTTATGATAATCACTGTTCTTTTTGTGATATTCACTGTTCTACTTATGATATTCACTGTTCTTCTTATGATATTCACCGTTTTTCGTATAATATTCACTGTTCTTCTTGACTAGTCACGTCATTAAGAGGTTAGATTTATTTTTTTAACACCAGGAAAGCAGAGCTCTTAGAGTAAAATTATATCCAAAGTGAGTAAGGAACAGATGTATCTGACTAGTATATATTTGTCCCTTACGCACAATGGAAATAATCATGCTCTATGAGCTCATGGTACGGGCTCAGTACAGGGTGATTTGATTACAGTTTAAAGTTATACTTAATAAAGAATCATTGTACTTAGTGTTGACCCAATTTGTACAGAAAGATACACGAGCGTGTCCAAAATACTCGTACCTACATTATGACACAACATTCTGAAAACTGTTTGGAACTACCAAAACAATGTTTAATTTTCCCGTAAATATTTTAGTACGTAGTAGTTAGGGTTTACCCCAAATATGTTGGGGTCAGCTTCCCTGAATATCAGTATTTTACACGAAGCGACTGCTTATATCACCTCCACACAGTTTAATTGAAAACAGGGCTCGGAACTCGGTCTGGTATAATATTTATTTAATTTGTACAGAAAGTTACACGTGCGTGTCCAAAAAACATAAATATCTCCAATATTTCAATTCTGGTATTTCTTTTGTCGCAGGTAAATATTTCAGTACTATCATGTACACAAATTATTAAATCGTGTCCCCATAATCACAAACACGTGTGATACTATTAAAATTTGTGATTTACTTGATGGTCTTTAGTCTGTACGTATCTGTACTTTCCTGTTTGTGTTCATTGGAGCGTATTCGCCAGCGATTGTTATTCAAATGTGTGTGTCATGTGTCATTACACCGGCACAAACACAATACACGCGACCGATCCAAGGAGCGATCCTATCGGCAGCCGAGGGGCAGATACAGTAATTAGAATAGGTACACCGATGTGATATTTTATAGCTATATTGTTGAGGAAATTGTAATGAAAATCTATTATGTATGGCAGAGTGACCAACTATAAATAATCCGATAAGAGACAGCTAGGTCCAACATCGAGAAAGAGGTCAACCGTCAATTCCGACTCGGCTGGGCAGCGTTCGGGAAGTTGTGGGAAATCTTCTCGTCCAACTTACCACAGTGTCTCAAGACGAAAGTCTATGACCAGTCTGTGTTGCCAGTGATGACATATGACTCTGAGACGTGGTCACTCACAAAATGGGCCTCATCAGAAAGTTTACAGTCACCCAAAGGGCAATGGAGAGGGCTATGCTTGGAGTTTCCTTGCGTGATCGAATCAGAAATGTAGAGATCAGCAAGATAACCAGGGTTACTGACATAGCCCGAAGAATTGCCAAACTTAAGTGGCAGTGGGCAGGGCACATTGCTCGCAGAGCAACCAGATGGACCGATGACCTGGTGAAGATTGCGGTGATCCGCTGGATGCGAGACGCACGGGACCGATCAATGTGGCGACGCTTGGCGGAGGCCTATGTCCAGGAATGGACGTCTTTCGTCTGATATGATGATGATGTATGATGTTAAAGCAAAATAGCCAAATTTATCAATTATCATAACGATTGATCATCGTCTGCCTAGCTTGTTGCTTATGTTATAGCCGGCTTCCAGTCTAAGTTAATAAAATTAGTTTAAAACCTAAAACCCGACTACAAAAAAACACGCTCTGAAAAGTATGAACAAGAATATATTCTTACAAGATAGCCGTGCCACCAGCTGGTTTTACAGTAGTAAAAAAAATAAGAGGATGGAGAATTCTCCTCCCTAGAATCACGTTTGTACGTTCGAACAGATTGCCGCTTTGTTTAGTCGCTTTCCGCTAATGTAAACAAGGAATAAGTTTCTTGTCTTAGTATCTATTTCATAAGACAAGTTACCTATTCCTTCATGAACTAGTTTTAACAGTATCTCTTGGTTTCTTACCTTAATCACCTGAATGTAAATCATAGTCAATACGAATATTCCTCTGTAAAGCAAACCTTCGTATACAACTGACGCCTAATTTGTTGAACTTAAAATACAACTGATGGCTCTACCTTCTGACGCAGCACGATCGCCTGTGCCGTCTATGTGTCATGCCAGTGCCGGTGGCTTTGTACCGGCTATTCCGGCTTCCAGATTACGCGATTGTATGCCATTGGGCTATAAATTTATAAGCTCTTGTGCAGTTAGACCACTTCCAAACTCGGTTGGTTCCCTAGTCCGAAGCCGGCTTTGACGCAGCTATAAGCCTTATAGGTGTGTTCTGAACTTCAGATCGTATAACTTATTGCTTGCCGGTTTCAGCAATTTCAGTTGGCATTGATGAATTTGTCAGTCAGTCAGTCAGAGTCGGAAAATTGTTCAGTCAATCAAAGCCGAGAAATTGGATACTTAACGGGCTCTCTTCCATTGACTTTGTAGATCCGAAAATGGCTGATATTTTTTTACTTTTATTTAAAAATATGTTTTAATGTTATATCCAGCATTTCGTGGGAAAACTCATTATCATAAATTAAATGAAATCTCCAATCTAGACTGAAACGTAGAAAATTTTAGGGCTCTGATAAAAATCGGGGCGTTATTGGGAACAGAAGTCTGCGGACACATTTAATACAAGTCATAAATAAAGGGTACGTTCTGCTGTTAACGAGGTTATTGACCTTTGGGTTCTGCTACATATAAAATCCTTCAATTCGACTTGGATTTTGGACCTAATTTTGGAAATAATATGCGGTATAATCTTATATATTACCGCATTTATTGGACCACATTTACTTTATACACTTACTAACTGTTACCCGCAGCTTCGCCCGCGTTAATAAAGATTTTGTCAGTAAATTCTGATGGAAAGGAAAAGGAAAAAAAACAGGAAACAAATATGCTATAGAGTCATAGGTAAGTAGGATAGTCATAGGTTCTGCTATGCTGCGAATTACAGATACCACTCTATCATAAATTTGATTACAGTTAATTGGCATTCCTTAATTATGCCGTTAATCATGGGTACAACATTTTAGGACGCTGTTATTTAGCAGAAAAAAGACACGCCTGGGTTTTAGCAGCATTAAACCTGACCAGATGGGAGCACGAGCGTTGGACAAGTATCTCTCAGCAACAGTGCTGTCGTCTGCATACCTAAAGGTAGGTTTTAGCAGATCGTTGATGTGAAGCAAGAATAAAGTTGCTGAGAGTGCCGACCCCTGAGGGACCCCGGCATTAATATCCAATTGGTCTGACGAGCAGCCTTTGGTAACCACTCGAATGGGCCGATCTCTCAGGAAGTCTGCAATCCAATCACACAGGCCTCCGGGCAGACCGAATGAAGGAAGCTTACCAATAAGACTTTCGTGCCAGCCCCATTAAAAGTCTTCGAGATGTCGAGGGAGACGGCAAACGCTTCCCCGTGCCTCTCGATGGCCTCACTCCAGATGTGAATGGCATACGCTAGAAGATCCCCAGTAGACCGGCGAAAGCCGTATTGGCGGTCACTAAGGATTTCGTTTGCTTCTAGGTATGCCAGGAGCTTAATATTGAAATTCTACAAGTTCAAGTATGTATAGGAAGGTTTATGAAAGAAAGAGTTTCACTCATGTTCTTTCTGTTCATCATCATCATATCAGCCGAAAGACGTCCACTGCTGAACATAGGCCTCCCCCAAGCGTCGCCACATTGATCAGTCCCGTGCGTCCCGCCAGGTCATTGGTCCACCTGGTGGGAAGCCTTCCAACGCAACGACTTCCGGTTCGCGGTTGCCACT
Source organism: Orthosia cruda (assembly GCA_964057195.1). NCBI lineage: Eukaryota > Metazoa > Arthropoda > Insecta > Lepidoptera > Noctuidae > Orthosia > Orthosia cruda. The sequence goes on along the minus strand of OZ059828.1, from coordinate 43,084,562 downwards.
CCAAAACTTTGTAAAATGTCCACTGCCACTTAAATTTGGCAATTCTTCGGGCTATGACTGTAACCCTGGTTCTCTTGCGGATCTACATTTCTGATTCAATAATGCAAGGACCGCTACCCTTTGGTTTGTTAATAGTATTGCAAAACTAATTTTGATTGGAAACTGGGGTCTTTTGAATTGAAATGATAGGCCAATGGGGATTATTGGGATTCAACGTATGAACACGCTTTCCTCTTTTATCAAAATATTTATTTTTATTTTACATAGGCCTACATGGGCACTTATAAAACGTCGACAAAAGGTGCACGGTTCGGGTTGGTCGTTTCCTATGGAGAAGAACCGGCAAGAAACTCCATGGTTACTCTTTTAAAAAATGGTTTGGTTTTACAATATTTCAATGTTACAGCATTAGTACTATGGGGGGACAACGTAGGCCCGACAATAAGTCGTAAGAAACTAAAAAAAAAAGTTTATATAATATATAACAAATTTTAACTAACATCTAGAAGGCCTACAATGTTCACACATTCACAAAATAATCGGTCAAAGAATCTATACAAAGTTAAAAATATATATATATATATAACAAGACTAAATTTAACATGTGGCACAAATGTTGTTATCAGTGCTGTAACTATTATTAGCAAAGGGGTATAAAGATGATTACGAACTATTGTAAAAAGTCCAAATAAAAGAAGAAAAAAAAAATAAGATTGAGAATAGTTAGAGACATCCACATATTTGTGCCGTTTATCATATCATATCTGTTAATATATTGGCACTTATTATATGTTGCCCTTATTGTGTAATACGAAGCCTCATCCCAATAAATAATCTGACAGATAAATTTATTCACCGGTACTTCGTCGAGCTTCATTGCCGCGGTGCTTTTTTGGTGGTCGCCACTGTTGTTTCTGGCCTTCAGGAATTGCTGTGGTTTGGGAATAGTGTGGTGGGATTGGCCCAAAAAAAAAGAACTTGATACTGTATTCGATAAAACTGGTGTGTTGCCAATCCATTTGGAACCACATCACGTTGTGCCTAGCAGATGTTATGTAGTTCACCTTTTTCTAGACGATTCTGTGTAGAACACACACTAAGCTTATAAAACATTCAAGAACAAACATTTTTCCAGGTCCGATGTAAGTATTGTTATACGCAAGGTTTTAGCGTGATCCTATGTTATTGGAGTAATCTAGTTTGGTAATACAAAGAAATCAATATGGTAGACTTGTTTCTGGCATCCTAAGAGAACATTATACCGTGATAAAAATAGTCTTTTGTGTTAATCCAGGTTATGAACTATCTGTGTGTAAGCCATTTTTGCGTGGTTAAAATCTTTTTACAAAAAAATACAACCGACTTCCAAATAAAAACACTACAAAGTGAAAAATAAAACTTCAATTTCGGAAGTCGGTGTTCCTGTTTTCGGTATATAATGGGCAAGTTCTATAGTAAGTTACCTAATGCCCACAGTGATGCCAGAATAGATTACCCGAATAACATGTAACTTGAACATAACCAGTGGCATGAGAGTGTATCAGGGTGAACTGTACACATCTGGGCACCCGTTTAGAGCATACTGGCGTGATGGCATGTTCTGAAATGGTGTACACAATAAACAGACATGCGATTGCAGCAATCCCAAGAGATTTGCATTCATTTATTGAAGAGTTCTGTTGTATATCTCCGAAGTTCTTCACCAGATCAATACCAAATTTAATTGGGGCCATTTCGGAATAAAATTCTTTCGGATAAATTTATTTTTGCAAATCCTTTTATATATAACAGAGTTATGCCCGAAAATACATTAAAATATATATTAAAACATCTGAATTGAGAACCTTCTTCTTTTTGGGCAGTCGTTCCAAAATAAACATACAAACTTGCAAAAATATCCTACATATTGCTGACACGGTCAAAATAACTTCAGCAATCAATGACACTATGAAACTTATTTAATAAAAAAACTTTTTGCAAAAATATACTACCGACTTCCAAATACAAAACTACAAAGTGAAAAATAACTTAATTTTTTGAAGTCGGTGTCTTTCGTAGGTACCATTTTTTTTGCGTTATGGACACCGACTTCAAAAAATTAAGTTATTTTTCACTTTGTAGTTTTGTATTTGGAAGTCGGTAGTATTTTTTTGCAAAAAGTTTTTTTATTTTTCACTTTTTAGTTGTACGTACCTAATAGGCAAGTTAGTAAAGGAACTATTTCGCCAGAATAGATTTCATGAAACTTGAACATAACCGGTGAAATGAGCTTACCCCTTAAGAGCGAACTGGCGTGATGTTATGTTATGAAATGTTATAAACAACAAACAGACATGCGATTGCAGCAATCCCGAGAGATTTGCCGTTATTTATTGAAGAGTTCTGTTGTATATCTCCGAAGTTCTTCATCAGATCTTCACCAAATTAAAATGGGACCAATTTCGGAACATACTATTTCAAACAAAAAAAGAATTTTCAAAATCGGTTCACAATTGACGGAGTAATCGGTGAACATACACAAAAAAAAAAAAAAAAAACAAACTTGAAGTCGAACATAGAACCTCCTCCTTTTTGGGAAGTCGGTTAAAACTGCAGTCTTGTTTGTATTCACAACACAACGGATGATATCCCTTATCTACGTATACAAAAGCAAATAAGTCTAAAAAGCTCCGAAGCCAAAGCTAGTTATTTTCTGGTTACAAAAAAAATGTGAACTTGACCGAAACAAGAGCTCATTCCACCTCATACCGGCAATTTAGCCGCGCCGAAAACCATTACCTTCGGGATAGGAGGGCTATGTTACGTATTCGTTATCAAGATGTCCGGACCAAGGTCTGGGCCAGCTAATTCAGAACGTTGACATTGTTGGGGCTGGTTTAGAACGCATTGTGCTCATAATACTGGCTAGTTAGGGAACAGTGGGTTTAGTTTGGAAAGTCCTTTGTTGTAGGGTCAGTGCTTTGAATTATCTGACCCCTCTTAGAACAAATAAGAGAGGAAGAGGGGTTAGATATGGCAGAGCACTGTCTGTACCTGTTTTGGAATTTTGCATGCTGTACGGTAAAATGTATCGGGACTGTCTATAAAAATCTATTTTACCTGTATACCTACATTATAGTAAAATAAATGTTTTCTGATTTTGAAAATTTTTAGTAATATTGTAGTGGTGTATTTAGCCAACCAAATTAGGTACGACTTACGTGTCGTAGGTCGTGGGTTCGAACCCAGGCAAGCGCTTTACTTTGTGTAAATTACTTCATCACCACTGCTCTTAAAAACGGTAAAGGAAAACATCGTGAGGAAACCGGCATGTCCTAGAACCAAAAATTCAAAGACATGTGACATCCCCCAACCCGCAATGGGCCCGCGTGGTGGATTAAGGCCCATCCCCTCTCTCACAGAGCCTGGCACCTTTCTGGCCTGCGTCCCAGTCCCAGCAGTGGGAACATTAATAGGCTGATGATGAATAAGGTACATATAACACCCGATGTTATTATTACAACCAAATATTGGTCATATAAGCAGTTACTCCAGATATGATACCGGTATTCAGTTGCACTCGGTTCAGTGGGCTTCCACTAACATAGTTGGGAAAATGTAGGAAGATAGATTGTTATTGAAAAAAATAAACAACAGTCAACGATTCAGTAGGTAAGCACTGTATTGTTACTCTATGCTTTTTATTTATTTAAAACTTCATGCACAAATGTACAATGTGGCGGAATATTGCCTTAGGCATTCTCTACCAGTCAACCAAGATACGCTTTGATCATTTTATCGTCCTCGATCCAAAGTTTAGCAAACCATATTTGCTATTCGAGTCCCTCCCTTTCTCTCGCACATATTTCGCACGCACTTCATAAAATGTTATAACAACAACATTGTCCTGCCTTCGTCCCCTGCTAAGCCCAGGTCATAAGAAACTTTCACACACCTATTCCCATAAAGTGAGGCAGACGACCGCATATGTGTCATCCCCTTTATCGCAGCTCTAAACTACTGTGAATGACTCGACACTGGGATACGTAGAAAGTTTGGCACCCCTCCAATCTTCAAGGCTGGTGGAGCACGCTATATGGTAATATTGCCTTATCAGGTTCCACCGGAAAGTGCTATATGGGCTCGCCATTTTTATACATATACACTGAGAAAATTACCCGCTGAGTCATCAGTTTGACTTAAGGTTGCACTAGTCGATCATTCTTCCATAAAAACGTAGTCTGGCGATTACTCCACTGTTTGACGATATACGTTTAAAATAAAAAATGATATTTACTTGTCTTATCATTATCTAGCCTTGTATGGAAATAAAAAGTAAAAAAAAGATTGAAATTTATGATCTTCGAAAGTTCCATATTTCAATACTAATTTTAACGCATCTTTGGGCGGAAATAATACCGTAAGATGAAGGAAAATTGCAAAACAGCCACCATACAGGGATAAATTCGTAGTGCAACAATGCAAATAATTTTATTTTGAAAATATGCATTTAGTCGTTTTTTCATGATATCCATACTCCGAAAGGACTGTTAAAAAAATTTCGCTCGCTCGTTTTCGTCTTAAATCATCCATTTCGTTACAAATTTGCAAAAGTGCTTCGTACGGGAACTAGCTTCTTACTGCTCATCACAGCATCTATATCTTTCGCACGTGTTGTCGGTTGAGATAGCATGCATTTCAACAGCCGCGCACAAAATAATTCCTGCCGGGCGACTAGGGCAACCTTAAGAACTTTTAAGTTCAAGTTGCAAGGCTGTCATATCGTCTTTAACTTTCAACCTTATCCTTTTGTGTTAGGTTTTCAATTTGTATGTTTTCATGTACTAGTACTAGATACTTAGTCACTGTTACCTAGCAAGGTTAGTCATTGTTTGATTGAGTATTTAGAATTTTAATTTAGACTTGTGAGTCATGTGTTTAACAACAGCTGTTGAATAGGCTTTGTAAATATTACCAGTCGCTAATGTCGTCTTGTTCCTATTGTCCATTTTTTTTTATCTTAAGAGATGTGCTTTGGGTTTCTGTTCTGACTTCTGAGACACAGAGGTACCATATACATGATGTGTTTTTGTACAGTAGGAACGTATGGTCATTCTCTTTCCCCAAGAATTGTGCTAGTAAGAACCAGAAATTCTGTCTTCTTTATAGCCCAATCAAAGAAGAACATCATTGATGTCCAGTATCAGAAAATGGCCCTGTAATAATAACCATTTTACCTTTTTTACAATCCGGAGAATTCAATGTAAAATTACAGGTTAATATATTAATGATTCCGTTTCTTCAGAAAGCGATTCATTTCAATCAGTCGAATATTGTATAAGTCGATAATTGCGATCTTATTCTAAAGAATTGAAAGGTAATCTTAAGTTCGACGAAAGGCAAGTCCTTTTTATAACAGGATACAATTATTAAGAACAATAGAGGGCTTGGCGATCGAAGTCTTGATCGGAATTAAGATGACAGTTGAGATATTTAGATTTAGATTAGATTTTATTCAAAGATTGAGAGAATTGATTTTGGAAAATGGTTATTCTTTTTAATTATCAATACTTGACAAGGTTTAGAGTGGATAATAAAAAAAAAAATAACAAAACTAATATCTAAAAACTTTTTAACAAAAAATCAAACCGACTTCCAGAACAAAAAACTACAAAGCAAAAAAAAACTACCTTTTCCGAAGTCGGTGTCTTTTGTACCCATTTTTTTTCAGTTTTTCGACACCGACTTCGGAAAAGAAAGTTTTTTTTTGCTTTGTAGTTTTTTGTTCTGGAAGTCGGTTTGATTTTTTGTTAAAAAGTTTTTTATTTTTCTCTTTTTAGTTTTGGTAGGTATCTCCAATTTACATGATAATCATTTATGGTCAAAGTACATCTCATGACGATTACAATAAGCCCAAGCACGGCTAGGATACATTGTTTTATTTCAGAGTTCCAGTGCCTACCTTCCGGCTTCATCATCAGAACAGTTCAATGGTACCATTTTCATCAGTACCATTCATTTATAAGTATTTGCTTAATCATAGTCGGTTAACTATTCGAGATATTTTATACCCGTGACATACTTAGCATTAAGGAGTTTCAGTGGCCATCTGTGGTCTTCTTCATCAGTTCCACTTCACCAAATTATACTTTCTGAGTGCAAGTGATTGCATTGTTGGTGAAAATACCAAAATCACTATATAAATGCCTATAATATTTGAGGAGTTCCCTCGATTTCTCTAGGATCCCATCATCAGATCCTGACCAGATGACTATGGGACCAACTAGGAAGTATACCCTTCAAAACAAAAGAAGATTTTTTGAAATCGGTCCAGGCGTCTTTGAGTAATCGGGGAACAAACATAAAAAAAAAAAAAAAGATTCCGACGAATTGAGAACCTCCTCCTTTTTTTGAAGTCGGTTAAAAACACTAAGGGCGTTTGGCACTTACTCGATTTCGATTCATATTTTTACATAGTCGTGAATTGTAAAAACGGATTCGAATTTATCCAAATAAATAATCTCGAATCGAATAAAAGTGTGTGCATAAACGGCCTTAGGCTAAAATAAAATGAAGAGTTTCAACAATGCAGCAAGGCAGCAAAATTGTTATGCAAATTATGCACTTCTAAAGAACCGTTGGAAAAACATGTTAAAACTGAACTTGAAGAAGTTTCCACGAGCAATCTGCATGCAAACTGTTAGAAATGGGGCAGACTTAGTCATAAAAACTAACACTCACTGCCTAACTTCCAAATACTTGCAAGTAGTTTTTAGTGTAAGATTTTTATTTTATGATGCAATTGTTAGAAAGACTATCTTCATTAATGTATATTTCCTTGCATTTAATTACACGATTTAGAAAGCTAACTATCTTACTGTAGGTATGCAGTGTATCAGTGAACCAAAATTAAAATGGCTGAATATATATCAGCACTTTTTGAACGTCAATAAACGCATATATAGACACACCTGCCCGTCACCACTTCCTTGTGGCAGGGAAGAGGAAGGCGTGCAACAAACTCCCCTTCAACACATCAGTCTGTTAGATTAGAAGAAGAATCTATTAAGTTACTTATAGCGAATCCACTGTTTTGACTAGTGATAAGTTTAAATATGGAAACGAATGAGACTGAAAGCACTTACGCTTCACATTAAAATTACATGATTAATCTACATGGCTGGCAAATATCATTACACGATAATAATGCGTTCACAATCAAATCGATAGCCTGGCCCGACCTTGGTTGTATTTTTGACAATGAACTTTTGAATACAGGTGACTAAGCAATGGAGGCATGACTGGCTGAAAAACTTAAAGCAACTAATGGGTCTACTGTATTACCAGAAATAAACATTGACATTTCCTTTCCAATAAACGAAAACGAAAATATAGACAACATGAAAGACAAAACTTACTTGCAAAAGATCAAGGAATCACAATTTTTTTCTTAAAAAATTACTTTGCTCGTTCAAATGAGCAATTATGGTAACTTCAAAGTTACCATAATTAGTTGCGACCTCGTAATTAAAGAATATGAAGCTGATATCGAAGTCAAAATACATAACCTTAAATTTATGGCCTTATACAAGCCAAAAGCCAGTCCAGCACTATCTTTTTACATCGAATTGCGAATTCTGGGAGGCCAATAATATACAAAACCACTGAAAGTCGGCAACAGAGTTCGTTTATACGATCTAGTTGGACATTCAGCCGGTATCCCGCAGCTGGTAACCAATGCTGCCACTACAAAATATTATATCGGTTTTGGCAACACTTCAAACGGTTGTTTCTACCCTAATCGGTCGTTTTGATTTTTGAGGACGTGTGGATTATGTTAAAAGAGCTTGCATTTTCACCTGTTACCAATCGGTTGCTAGGTTGGTACTACTTGCACAAGCTTATTATTATGGTACAGTTTCTTACCTGTCGCTATTGTTCTGTCTTGAGCAACTATGAAAACAACCTGCATTTCTTGGGCCTTTGTTACCGTAGGACAACGCTACACTGAAGAAAATACGATGTTGTCTTCTTCACTTCGTCGGTTATTTTGCGTCCAAACACAAGTTAAACATAAATCATTCGTTAAATAAATTCTAAATTTTAATGTAAATAAGTGGAAGTCAGTCATTCTATTTTTGCTAACATATAATTGTTATACTTGTTAAAACACGACAATTGAATGAATGAAATTGGTCTGTACAAGCGAATTGTAAAAATTAGCAGATGAAAGTTTCAACAGCTGCATTGACAGTTGACTCTTTAATGTATATAACATGCAGCTGTTCTTAGGTCATTATATGAATGACGAATTAATATGCAGTAGGTACACGGCCATTATATGGCAGATCGAATTTTAGAATGGTACAGTTATATAAATGGCGTACTCGAAACTACAAAGCCAAACCTTTTTTGAAACCCGATTTGCTATATTAGCAGCCCCGTATACCGTAACGACTCGGAATATATTTTGTTCACTAGCAAAAAGAATATCTATAAATAGTTTCGGGATCATCATGTAACAGGCCATTTACAAATCGAAGTTCACCTGCTCGAGAAAGGCTGTCTGCTACACGAACCGAACCCTTCGTCCACGGTCGCAATGTCCGACGACTATTTGTCTGCTACCGTCTCGCGTCGGTTGCCTTGGTAACCGACGACAAAGGGATAAGCTTTCTTGTTTACAGACACCTGAGTTTCTCTATTCGATTTAGTTTTTATAAATAGCAAGCTGTGTGTTGAAGTTATAGTTGAAACGGATTGAGAGTTTAAATTGAAAACGACGTTAAAATCTCTGATGATGGAAGTGTTTGGTAATGTTTAGTTATTTAATTTATTGTTAATAATAATGTATTAGGATACAGTTTCCTCATCGGCACATAAATAAATGTGTTTCTATGGAAATAGATCGAAATTCGTCATTGTGTCAATGTCAATCTAATTAATATATTAATCAATTGAACATTTATTTCAAATGTCCTTCAAATCCTATTTTATAGCATCATTAATGAATAAACAGAAATACCACACGATAATATTCAAGTAGATGTAGCTTGATAAACAGATGCAATGAAAGCAAGCAGCCCACAATGCACGTCCTAGTTAACAGAGATTCAATTGAAAACAATATTGTTCATTGCACAGAATTGAAATAGATTCCTCCAGGCAATTTAAACAGTCTGTAAACGAGATGACAGTTGTGATATTGCATAAATGAATATGCATTGTGAATATAATTATTCCATAGTTCTAATAAAATTGTCTAATCTAGTATTTCATAGAATGTTAATTATAGGTTTAGTTAGTTAGGATCTTTTGTTTTGTGTGTTTTCTTTCTATAATGTAGTTAGCCTTTTGTACTCTGTATATATTTTAATCCCTCAAAAAGTATTTCAATTGCATTTGCGTTGGTATATCGTTCGTCCTTAGTGAATCTAATTTAGGCTATCGAGGTCACCATTTCGTTTTAGAATAAATTATCGATCTTTTGATCATCGCTCGCTTCTAATTTATTAGTCCAGATATTTCGCGAGTAATTACGAATATGCATGGCCATTGAACGGTGAAATTGCAAAAAGTTTATTCTTATGAGCACGGAACGCTGGAATGCTCTAGTAATGGCGTGGTATTGCTTATCGTTAAATCGTTTACATCAAATGCTTTTCTTTTATCTTTGCTATGTTGGAAATTATTTTTGTAATTTCTTTCGTCTGTAGTATTCTTTTACGAGTATCTGCATCTAAAATTGGTTTCTTTATTTGTTGTCTGCGTTCAAAATGCATACCTCTTCCTTTGTTAGCTTCTATCCATGCTTGCCTTCCACTTTCATTAACCAACTAGCTTCGGCCTTCGGCTTTGCCCGCGTGTAAAATGTTTCACTATCGTAAGGCGACATTATACAAGAATGAAAATACGCTATATCCTAATCCAAGTTCTAGTTCCGTTCCATGAGCTCAGAGCAAGATTATTTTCACTGTAAGTGAGGGAGAGATGTATATGACTTGTAGTATACCTTGTTGTCTATCTATATGCCAAGTTTCATTCAAATGTGTTCAGCCATTAAGGTGTAACAGCGTAACAAACTTTATATAGGATATATATCATATCTTTCCCATACTTACTTTATTAACGATATTGTTTATGTTGTCACCAGCAATGGAGGGCGGCGCGTGGTGCGCCCGCGACATATCGCTGCGCGCGCAGAAGAAGTTCCTGTCGCGCGTCGGCGGCGCTGCCAGTGCGCGGGCGCTCATTCTTGACGAGCATGCTGCTAAGCTGCTGGATCAGGTACTATTTCTACTAATACTTGTTGCTCTTTTTGGATGGGATTCCCAAACACAAGAAAGCCTACTATTGCAAATCTGATTCAGTTGATTCAGCATTCTTCAGAGCCAATGTGTTGCAAGTTTCTGTCTGACCCTACTCTGTTGTAACTTAGGAGATACTCCAGGGTAGGGCCAGGGCAGGTTACTTAATTTGCAATCTGTAATTTTTTACAGGTTCATGAAAGCAGTGAGTTTTCAAATCAATAAAGGCCTTTGCAACTGAGATCGTAATTTACTGCTGGCGAAGGCCTTTCTCAAGTTACAACTCTTGGTTCTCCACCTTTTGCGTCTTACCTACTTATATTTATCCTTCTCACTTGCAGTTCCTGACGGTACTCCGCGAGCGAGTGGAGAAGAGGGAAGCGGAGAAGCTGGTGAAGCACGTCATCAAGTCAGCGGTAAAGTTAGGCGTTCTGCGTCGCCATGGACAGCTTTCGGCTGCTGACGAGCGAGCACTTGCGGCCTTTCGTTCAAAGTTTCATGTAAGTACCTATTATGACCGGATCATCGGATTTCAGTGTAGCAGTGTATTTAATTCTAAGTAATTCTGTTCACGATTTAGCTTGCTTGCTGATCCATATTGGTTGGGAATATCGAATTTATCTTCTATTCTATAACCTAAGGTGTCGTCAGAAATATCACGTATATTTTTCATCTCTATCGCTTCTAGCTTCTATGATTATCCTAACTAATGTATACCAGATTTTCCCGTGCCCTATCTCCCAGCAACCGTGGTAGTAGCAAACCAGCGACCATACAGCCCCTAGATGCCTAATAACAGGCGAGCGATGTCTGTCAACACATATGACATAAAGATCTTATACAGGTCGCCACTCAACAATTTCGATTTAGTAGCGACCACTTCTGTGAACCGTAAACACTTCCGCGTCAGGCAACAAATTTGGCAGTGGCTGTATGGTCGATGTAGCAAACAGTAGCTTATGAAACTGAGATATAGTGGAGCGTTTCTATCAGTGGACGAATGTTCAAAATAGGATCAGCACTTCCAGAGATTACCCATTACAAACGAACATACATTTCTACCTCTTTACAAAATTAGTTGAGATTCAACTTATCTACTTGAAAACTTACCAACAGTTTCAATACTTACGCTCTCCTGTCTAATTTTCCAGACTGTACTGATGGCCGTGGTATCCTTCTGCGAGGTCGACTTCTCATACGACCGCGGATTCCTCCAGGACGCGCTCCGTGAATCTCATCAGTCCCTCAAGTGAGTTATTGTCATGAACGAAATTCTATACGCTAGTGTAGAATTGATTGCTTTTGATATTGTGAATGCTTTGTAAACCTGAAGATATTACCATCATGTGTATTGCCTTCTTGTTACTTGTACCACAGGCACCCAACGCGAAGAAAGAAAATTTGGTTCATATAAATTGGACTAGATGGCGTGATAAGCTTTGATTTGATAATGAGTTTTGCGAAATATTAAGATTTTCTAGAGACGATCATAAAATTTATGCACTTGTTTAATTAACTCTCCTAAGCACAAAATTAAGGAATATTGTTCTTAATTCACATTTGAAAAGATTGTTTAAATGGATCATTTAGAATTGATTCCAATAGATGGCGCGGTTTTAAATTTCTGAGGCATCCACTCGATTTTTTTAACTTTGTTTTGTAACACATTTTAGTAAAATGAAACTATGAAAACGTGCAAAAAATACTATAAAACAAATCGTCGCTATATTTCAAAATGAAGTGAACCCTTTTACTTGCAAGTCGCTGCTAACACCATCTATATCCGTTGAACAGAACCGAACGCGATCGATGTTCTTAGAAAATAATCAGTTTAATCAGACGGGAAACGCTGCTTACGTCAGCACGGTTTCTATGTATGGGATGAGGCATCTATATGATGTGTATGTGTGGTTGTACTATTTGTAAACAACGCGATTTTCCATTTCCAGAGCTGTAGTAGAGAGGCACCTCACAGACAAGTCAGTATCAAGGCTGGCTGGAGTGTTCGCCATCGCGTCTCGAGGAGAACTCCTCGACGCACTGTTCGCCGGCCAAGTCGATGAGGACGTGCTCAAACTATCCAGGATGCTGCGCAAAGAACTGGACAGAGGCCTTCTATAATCTCACACTGCCACACATCCTGTGCCGTCCTTAACCAAAGCTAGACGTACCAACGTATTTGGACGATTCTCCTCTGACGAGGCTTCATGTCGTCGGGACTTTGCTCCCTGAAACTCGACTATGGGAACACTTACAATATCGTTATCTCCACAAATGGAGATTTGTTTTTTTTATTATTAACAATATTTCTAGTTAGATTGTATGTACATACAATTTGCACAGTCGGTGGTTCGATTATGTGCCGGCTTTGAGTTTCGCTTGTTTTAATATAAGTACCCGGGCGACCGAGCTCTGCTCGTATGAAAATAGAGAAAACGACGTTTTCTAAAAATGAAACCTTTCTGAAATTTCGTATGCACCCCTGCATGCTGTTTCGGGGGGGATAAATCGATCTCCCCTCGAATCAGCATGCAGGGGAGCATACGAAATTTCATGATAATCGTTGGAGCCGTTTCCGAGATATATACATACATATATACAAAAATTGCTCGTTTGAAGTTATTAGATAAAGATAACGAATCGGTATATGTATGAAAGAGAAGTTATTGAACATGTAGATGAAACAATATTTGTCATAGAAATATAAAAGTCAGAATTTATTGCAATTATTTTAACCACAAAACGTGTATTGATAAGATATGACAGAAATAGCATCATTGGAATCAAAGCCGGCACTGTGATGTAGGGCATTATCGCTTCAGCATTCGTTTCACTAACTGCACACAAAATTTATAAAAAAGCCATTAAAAGCTCTCTTGAGTCTCTACGGTAGAGACGAATTATGATTCCGAATATGGACTCTGTGGCAATTGACAAGACTTCTAAGAATACTCAGTGAGTTTACGTTGAAATATGTATGTGTTGACCACAGACATAAATCTATCTAGATAACGCAAGCCCCTCCATCTGTATGCAAACCAAGCGTGCCACTTTTTCACAAACAATTTAAAAACAAATTTAGTTACCAATGAAAGAAAACATTTCCAATGCCTCGGCCAACTTTTTCTATACATTCTTTACAGCTCAATATGGCATAAAAAGGCATTTTTCTAGATTTCGGTGGTTTTCTGTTGCCGATAATGCTAAATGAAAACCTCAGATTACGATCATTGATCGTAACTTTACTCCGTTTTTAGGGTTCCGTACCCAAAGGGTAAAAACGGGACCCTATTACTAAGACTCCGCGGTCCGTCTGTCTGTCCGTCTGTCTGTCTGTCACTAGGCTGTATCTCATGAACCGTGATAGCTAGACAGTTGAAATTTTCACAGGTGATGTATTTCTGTTGCCGCTAAAACAACAAATACTAAAAACAGAATAAAATAAATATTTGAGTGGGGCTCCCATACAACAAATGTTTTTTTTTGCTATTTTTTGCGATAATGGTACGGAACCCTGCGTGCGCGAGTCCGTCTGGCACTTGGCCGGTTTTTTTTGGAACGCGAAGTACATACCTACACTCGCGTCATCTAGTTGGATTAAGTCTGTGGTATTGACATTAAATTATTATATTATTAAATATTATATATATTATTGTATTGGCATTATTTTTAGATTTGAACCAAATGCCTATGTTTAAATATTTTTTCTGTTTCACGTTAAAATCCACAAATAATGGTTACTGTGCATTATTACGCCTAGATGTGGTTGAACACTAATGATTCATAATGACGACATTTTAAGTAGGTTTAGGGATTTTTATATTGACGCCGGTATGAGTCTCTGCAGTGACATGGCTCTGTCTATATTAAAGGTTATTGGTAAAACACAACAACCTTGCAGGGCTGTATTACTAACATCATAATTAACAACTTTTATTCTATGACTTTTAAAATTGCAACAAAAAATAAAATAATGCATTAAAAAATCCTTTCTCATATTCTTCTCAGCAAACCCTTTTACTTGAAATCCGATATGGTATGGCAGTGAAAAAAAAATAACTAGTCCGCCATATTGGGCCGTCCGCCATATTGGATTTAGAATGACGTCCCTTAACTAACCATGCATTGTGTCACTCAAAATAAACTTGTATACAATATCTCATCTTAATCAGTTGAGGATAACTGCTTTAAAATTTAGTCGCAAGATTTGACCCGAACACACTTACATACATTGCAAGTTAAATAAAAGCTTGTTAAATTCAGCTGATACATACATTCTGGCGGGTTATGCGAGCATAAATGTATCAGAAGATTTTTATACAGCCCTACATGGTTTTTAGTATTTTATTAATACACCAGTATAATACTTTTTGACCATTGCCAACAGTTGCTAGAGTTCTTACCACAATGCCAGTAATTTTGACTATTCGACTGCTTATATTCGTTCTTTCCAATATAAACTTGCCTGCCGTAAATCTGCCAATTTTATCGATTGATTTGAAGAAGTTAGGATATATAAAATCATGACTATGTCGAAAAATATTATATCTTGCCTTGTCTCACGACTTTTAAGATGAACACACAGCATTATTATTTTAGAATGCATTTAATAGTTTGTATATAATACTTATTTTAAGGTTTACTCGAATAATTTAGTTTTTGTAATTATATTTTAGTTTTACGCAATAGACGTTAAGAGAAACGTTACCAGTTAGGTAAGTCGTTCCTTTAAAGTATCAATAATGTGGTTTTAAACATTTTTGCATTCAGATCCGTAGATATTTTATGAGTCAATAAACTTCTTTGTACAGCGTGATTAATAGCGGTTATTAAAACACGAGCGTGGGCGTGTTACATGAGGCGAAGCCGAATGTGATAATAATATCACGCGAGTGTTTTAATACCTAATTATATGCCGTTGCATACACTATTTTATCTTCACTCATACAGTTGAAATAAAACAAAAGTGGAAACGGAAAAAATATGTGGTATGGCAGGTAATTTAGATTCTCATTGCGCATGACAGCGCAACGCGCGCATCCATAGACAATCACATAATTTTTCTACATTAATTCAATGAGCCCATATGCGCTAATACATTAAAAAGTAAAAGTGCTATAATAATAAAATGTTATTTTATGATGCAGTTGTTTGAAAATCGAAGGAAAATGTTGCACTCTAATGTTTTTTTTTAAATGTAAATCTATCCATGAATATAAAGTACGTGTTTATACAATATTTTTTGAATTCATAATTGGAACATTATGTTGTGAGTGTAGATAAAATATTGTATGCCTCCTTTGAAGAAATTACTTATCTATGGATCTGGCTGTCAAACCTTGAAATATAATCTGTAAGTCAGTTAACTTATGTAAACGAAAAAAATAGACTTTAACATACATATTTAAGCCTACATATGTACGAATATATGGAATCTATCATCTAAGGCCCTTTTGCATTACTCAATAAAATCAAGTCAAATATATAACTTGGTAATTTGAAGTTTGTACTTTTCAGAATTGTATATTGGTCTTGTATTAATATTTATATTAGAATGTTTGATTTCGGATCTTTCACATTTTTTAGGATTCCGTACCCAAAGGGTAAAAACGGTACCCTATTATTAAGACTCCGCGGTCCGTCTGTCTGCCTGTCTGTCACCAGGCTGTCTAATGAACCGTGATAGCTAGACAGTTGAAATTTTCACATATGATGTATATCTGTTGCCGCTATAACAACAAATACTAAAAACAAAAAAATAAATATTTAAGTGGGGCTCCCGTACGACAAACGTGATTTTTGTGCCGTTTTTTACGATAATGGTACGGAACCCTTCGTGTGCGAGTCCTACTCGCACCTGACCGGGTTTTTTTATGTTCAAATTAATAATTTATAATCAACTCTCGATCGATCGATTTTCAAATTGTATCTATTTTTCACATCTGTATTAATTTAAAAAAAATCAACGGTGTATTTATACAAGTGTTTGTATAATTAAATAATCTTTTGTCAGTACCTTGTGAGGTACAAAAAAAATTTTGCTCGACCACAAATTACACAAAAAATTATCTTAACAAAGATCGGACTCAAAATTTTATAAAATACTTTGGACCAAAACTTTAATATCTACACAGTTCTAACATATCTGAACTAGAATTCATATCTTAATTATGTTGTTAGCAATAAACTTGGATAGTCATAGTTGTAACGATATTGTTTTGTAAACTATTTGTAGTATAATGCGGTACTCTCACTGTAGAACGCACATCTAACTCTTGCCTAATGTCACTGTTTAGTGTTTTATACTATTTGTGTTGGTGTTATGGCGTTTTCCATTTAGAGAATGCATATATTTAATAGGAATGATGACAAAAAAGAAACATTTAATCCGTCAGTTAGATAACCTAAAAATATTGGACACGTATTTTTTCTTTTCTCACATAGACAAAAAATACGACATTGAAATATCGCGTGACGTCACGCCGTGTTACACTTTTACTGACAAAGTGACGTCACAAAGCCTCCTCAACTTTGATGCGCTTTATCTTTAAGGAATATGTCGTAACATTAGCGAACCGTCCGCAAGTTAACGAGTTTTAAATACGTTTTAGGATTCCGTACACAAAGGATAAAAATGAGACCCTTTTACTAATACTCCGCGGTCCGTCAGTCTGTCTGTCACCAGGCTGTATCCCATGAACCGTGATAGCTAGACAGTTGAAATTTTCACAGATGATGTTTTTCTGTTGCCGCTATAACAACAAAAACACAATAAAATATCAAAAACTGTCAAAAGCAAATGTCTAAATGTCATAGCTAGTTGGGATCCCATACAACAATCGTGAACGTGTGGTTTTTTGCCGTTTATTGCGATAATGGTACGGAACCATTCGTGCGCGAGTCCGACTCGCACTTGGCCGGTTTTATTTATTTAATAAACTAAAAAATACGTGTCCAATATTATTTGATAATCTACTTACTTTTCTACTCCGGAAAAATCCCTTTTGAATTAGATTTTTTTTTTATATTTTTCATTCTTGGCTAAACCAAACGCTGCCGTTGATTTGAAATCTTTTCAACGGTTGAGATAATGTTCATTTCTGTTTGTCGATAGGTATGATTGGTCTTTCATCTGAAAATAAATTGCTATGAATGACAGTTTCCTGTGTTAAAAAAACTTAATGTATGAATTTAGTCTCTTTCAAAAGATTCTCGAAACAACGTTTCATGTGCATCTCTAAATGGAAACCACCAAATGTCATAGCTAGATGAAATCAAAGAGACGTCCAAGTAGGGATTGTATTAAAAAAAGACAATATCATTGTGTAATATAATAAAATATGTTGATTCCTAGCGTCTCTACGAAGGTGTTGCTGGATTGATGAGAAGTGAATGTTAAAAGTTAGTTGGTTTTACAAAAACTGGTGTGATTCATATGTTAGCTATGTGTTAGGAGTTAGTTTCTCAACTTTTGGATGTTTCATTGTATATACTTTTTGGAGATGGCGTTCACCTCATTGAAGCTAAGTGTTTTAATTTTGGGTGGTTTGAATTTCGGTACAGACTGAACTAATGGAAATTTGGTTCATATTTGGTAAAAAAATGTTTTGTGAATCAATTGAGGTGAGGGTTAGTTCTTCACTAAAACCAATTTGTTACACATACTCTTTATATATGAACACAAATTGAATGAATACAGTGTCGAAATCTCAGCGAATGAAACGGTAAGGCACGGTATTGGTATCAAGTTCTACGGTTGAGTCAGGCTTTAAAATAAAACATCTCAGTCTTAATGAAGTATTTTTAATTATGTAAATAAATGTTAAATGTTCTAATAGAGACTCACATTGCAACTTTGTTTCTAAACACATTTTAAATGCAAAAATGACAGTGAAGCGTTCTATGACACTATGGTTAGACGGTATTGAAATTGTAATATTCAATATATATATTTTTAATATCACCAGTTATAAAATGAAAATATTTCAACAAATCCAATTTGATTAGGTATTCAAAACTTTGTTATTAATTTATTGTTGATTAGTTATATTTTTTGAAGGCAAATATCGCACAATTTCACCAATTTCAATACCGTTAAAGACATAAAATATAATTCTAAAACCGCGCACATAATGGCACATACATGACATTTTACTGATCGTAGCTCTATTTCAACTTAATTATCAGAAACGTCATCAAAATGTTCGAGACGAGTGGAGCTGATAACTTAAATGTAATATTTTTTGTTAAGCTGTGTTATTGTAATAAGATTTGATATCAAATATACAATTGATAAGAGTTTCTGAGTATTTATTTCAACTACGCTACAAGCCCTTTATTACAAGCTTTTATTAAATTTGCAATTTATTATTTATGTTTGTATGTATGTAAGTGTGTTCGGGTCAAATCTTGCAACTGAATTTTAAAGCAGATATCCTCCACCGATTAAGATAAAATTTTGCATACACGTTTAGTTTCGATGACAATGCATGGTTAGCTAAGTGACGTCATTCTAAATTTAATATGGTGGACGGCCCAAGATGGCTGACTAGTTTTTTTTTTTCATGGTATGGGTATCAAATGAAAGGGTTTGCTAAGAAAAATACAAAAAAAGCTTGTTATAAAAAACATTTTTAATGAACAACTTATATATTTCAGCTTGCAGTAAGTACGTCTTAATCATCAATGTTTAATGTAAAATCAAATTCAGGTTTAATTGGATGTGGTACTACCCGAGGGATATTATCAATTGACTCAGGGGTAACTCCGTCCGCCTGTAGTTCGTACCGAGAGAACAAAGTAGCTATCTCTAGTTTTAACATTATCTGCATTCTGTTTGGTAACTTCTTAAAAGATTGAGCATAGCTTAGAAAAAAATAGTCTACTCCGTCCAAATTAATGGGGTCTTCTTGTTCTTCTTCGGTTGATTCACTTTCCTCTTGTTCAGATTTATTTGATGTCTGGTCTATTGAAGAAACGGAATTAGTCGTGTTTTCGTTTGGTATATACAATTCGACATTACTAGTAGTCTCTTCTCTAGGTTTCGGTCTATAAATTGGTATTCTTCTAGTGCTGCAGTAGTCATCTAGAAACGTCAAATATTCAGCCCAGGGCCAGTTTTTGTAGTTCTTGTAAGTGCCGGCGTGAGCCGCTTCAGAGGATTTTTTGAACTTCAAATAGTTGTCTTTTAGACTTTTCCACTTGGCAAGCCACGTGTCTGCTGAAAATGAAATATAGGGTAAGATAACCAGTTGTTGGCAATTTGAGAGAGTGCCTCCCCTAGCTTGTAATTAAATGCCTAGAAAATCATAGGTAATGAAATGCACTAGCATATAAAAATTATAATGATATCGTAGGAAATATTCAAATTTTTGTTTTTATATAAATTATAAAAAAAAACTATCTAAAATTCTATTACTGGCATGGAAATTCCTCTATATAGCGTAATCTATGGTGTATTTTCAGCCTATTGATAAACTCGGAATTGCCAATAACTGGAGGGGTGCCAGCGATAGAACATAACATCACGTCGGCATTCCCCGAAGAAACTATCTTGACGAACCCGGCAGGCTTATTACGTAAGAAACAACAATCAGCAATCATCGCACGATCAAACGCTTTAAGTCATAAAAGTCGGAATTACCTACATAGTAGGTCCTACATAATCGTTTGCTAATCGCTCGCTTTTTGTCAAATGCACATATTTCAAAAAAAAAACCGCCGAAACCTCTAAAACTTCTGTATTGAAGAGCAATTATTGCGCAAAAATCGCAATCGTTTTGCTCTTACAAGATACGTAATAAGCCTGCGGCATGTCCTAGATCCAAAAATTCTAAGACATGTGACCGCACTGGGCCCGCGTGGTGGATATCAGCTCATTCCGTCCCGG
Organism: Orthosia cruda; assembly: GCA_964057195.1. Classification (NCBI taxonomy): domain Eukaryota; kingdom Metazoa; phylum Arthropoda; class Insecta; order Lepidoptera; family Noctuidae; genus Orthosia; species Orthosia cruda. The sequence continues at coordinate 43,064,387 of OZ059828.1, read as the reverse complement.
ACAACATTCCCTCTCTCATAGGGAGGCGGCCTGTGTCCCAGCAGTGGGAACATTAAAAGGCTGATGATGATGAAGGCCGAGGTGCGCCTATAGTTTTTGCCAGTTAAGCCAGTTAAGTTTTAAGTCCCATGTAAAGCCTTTGTCATCAACAGGGACAAAGTCTAAACTCTGAAACTACCACTGAGAAATTCCAGATTAGAAGCCCGAGAATATTGCCCGACTCGGGAATCTAACCCAGGTCCTTATCCTCAGCAGTAGCGCTTGCCAACACTACACCAACGAGGCAGTTAATATGAAATAAGTAGCAGGGGCAATGGGCAGGCCACATTGCTCGCAGAACGGATGGCCGATGTGGCAGAAAGGTTCTGGAGTGGCGACCGCGAACTGGAAGACGTTGCGTTAGAAGGCCTTCCACCAGGTGGACCGATGACCTAGTGAAGGTTGCGAGACACACGGGACTGGTCAATGTAGCGACGCTTGGGCGAGGCCTATGTCGAGCAATGAACGTCTTTCGGCTGATATGATTATGACGTAGATTAATGGTTTTTATATCGTGTCGTAATAATTGGACATTGACTAGGGAGACACACTTACTCGCCGAATACGGTATTTAAGAAACCCACTCCACGTCCATATGTCCTCGATCCGTGTCCGTGATTTGAGTCCCTAACTCAAAATGTTCTGAATTATGACAGATTATGATGGACGAATAGAATTCAGATGTAGTGCGGCTTCCCTACAAGAAGTACTAGCAGTTTCGGCTACTTTGGCACCGAAATTTCACGGACACGGATCGGATGTACTGCGTCACTGCCCTAAGAGTCCTTCTTTGTGTGTCTGTAGGTATAAAACTTTTCTAGCCATTGCACTGTCCCTTTTACAGGAAGAGTAAAAAAGAAATCAAAGACTCTACGTTAGAAGTAAAACAAATTTATTAGAGGTAATAAATTTGTTTTGGGGTTGAGTCAGGATCTAAAATTAAACAATTTTCTTTATTGTTAAAAGAGAAATCACACACCAAAAATGCCAAAATGCCTGCCATCTTTATTACTCCACCACCCTTGGTTGACTGGTGAAGAATACCTTATGCATTAAGAACCCATATGTGCCTTTATATTGCATGAAGATTTAATAAATAAATAATAAACAAATCAAGCACGCTTACCCTCGGTTTCCCACCTTAAAATTATCGGAGAATTAATGTGACAAATTGTCAAACACGCGTTATCTTCTGTGATTGGCTGTTGAAAATTCATTCAACCAATCACAGCAGATAACGCGTGCTTGACAATTTGTCACATTAATTCTCCGATAATTTTAAGGTGGGAAACTGAGGGTTAAACTGCGTACATTAGTCCACTTGATTATTATTATAATCCGTCCCGTCCGTCGTTATTTTTTCCGTTTCTGCCGAGCAAAAACTCAGCTAACTCTACTTCTATCTTTATTTATTCTCTTCTTGTGCAATTTCCATGTAATTGAACATATCTTAGCAATAAGAATTCTATTTAATCAAGTCTGTTAATAAACGTGACAGGCCTTTTAATTGTATGGTTTTCTTGATTTTCCTCAGTTGTTTGAAGAATGCTTCTCTTACTAAAAAACTCAGCTAACTTTACTTCTATCCTTATTTACTCTCTTCTTGGGAAATTCCTATGTAATTGAGCACAGCTTAGGAATAAGAAGTCCATTTAATCAAGTCTGTCTATAAACGTGACAAGCCTTTTAATTGTATAGTTTTCATGATCTTCCTCAGTTGGTTGAAGAATGCTACTCTTTCTACAAATAGGTACCTTCTTTTCAGGCATGAGTGGATCGGGGCAACACGGGCAGGCAAATTCGCCAGCCAAGAAGCAGAGAGCTAAGCCAGATGTACAAAGATCGTGAGGAGAAGCGCTCCAGGCAGTGGGTGTGGGTAAGTTATTGCGTGTGGGGACCTTAAGTTTTGCTCTGCCACAATGGTCCTTGCAGGTCAGTGAGTGGTCTAAGGTAGCAACTAGGTAGCGTATATATAATATGTTGAGTTAGAATCAATTGACTGAATAGATTAGATTTATTGTTTACTGAGGTTTGCTGTCAGAGAACCCAATTATGTGTTAAGCTCGCCTTTGTACATAAGTTCGCCTACTGTATTAGTATATGTTTGTTTTGGTTACAATAAAGAATATGAATAGTTATGTTTCTCCTAGCGACAACTATGTTATAGAATGTACTTGTGTATGAAGAATAAGTACAGTTACTTTCTGTATGAAGGTGGATGAATAAATACAGTTTGCACTGAATAACTAACGCGTTTACTTTATTACAACATTTATTAATTTTCTCAACTGCTTCTCAACTTTGTTTCTATATATAAAATACAACTTTAATGCATACCTAGGTACTAGAACAGAAGTGTTTTTCATTACACAATTTGTTACAGCATTCCAGCGTTTCAGCATTGTCCGCCATGATGAATTGTAGTTTTATTTTGGATTGATTATACTTTTGAGTTATTTATCTTCACTGTCTTGTTTTGTCATTTTCGTTTTTAGGCTGATGGTATGATATGTACATTGGACCAGGAATAATTTAAAAGGGTAAAACCTAGGCCTCACCCAAGTATCGCCACATCGACCGATCCTGTGACCATGGAAAAGGGTACATAGCCTTACACAACCATCTTCTAATTATGTCTTGTGAATGACATGCATTGTAGTTATTCGTCAATGGCATTAAAAAAATCAAATTCATGTTTAACTGAATGTGGTACTATCCGGGGAATATTATCCATTGATTCAGGGGTGACCCCGCTCGCCTGTAGTTCGTACCGAGAGAACAAAGTAGCTATCTCAAGTTTTAACATTATCTGCATTCTGTTTGGTAACTTCTTAAAGGATTGAGCATAGCTTAGAAAAAATTGGTCAACTCCGTCTGGTGAAGGTATTTTGTTATTTTTGAGTTTATGGTTCTCTGGGTCGTCTTCAGAGGTTTCGGTGTGACGTCTCTTTCTTTTTCTCCTTCTATTTTCTGTTACTTCTTGTTCCACATCGTTTGAGTCTTCTGGGATACCATTGGTAATGCTACTAGGAGCTGTAACGGGTTTAAATCTTATTCTTCTCCCGCTGGTACAGCTGCTTTCGCCTAGAAAGCTCACGTGTTCAGACCAGGGCCAGTTTTTGTACTTCTTGTAATTTTCGGCGTAAGGAGGCTCTGATGACTTCTTGTACTTAGCGTAGTTGTCTTTCAGGCCTTTCCACTTGGCACTCCATATGTCCGCTGAAAATGAAAGTTGTTTTAATAGATTCAATATGGATTTGTAATTTACCGATAATTGGCAGATAAAAATGGCATGCTGAGGACAATATTTAGGTAACGTGGACCAGGTACTTATGGTAGTGTGTTCTGTATTTTAATCTTAATTCAAACACTAATGTGTCACAGATAATTTTTTAATGGTAAACGCAAACACCGTCCTGGGTGCGGTGCCCAGTTTGGCCTGTTTTTTGTAGCTGTACTAGAAACTTGCCAGGTGTGATAGTGCTCAGGAGTCAGGGAAGCGTTCAAGATCCCGTAAATAAGGCGGGATCGGTTCGATCCTGCGCCTGATCTCTTCCCAGTAGCAACGGATTGCCGATGGAACCGCGCTACGACCAGAATGTGTCAAGATTTATTCAATCTCTCTAGGCAATCACTGGCCATACCAGGTTGCCTGGATGAGATCGCGGTATGCGTCAAGGTCGCCCGTTGTATGTTTTTTTTAATTTTTAAGTTTCTTTTGTATTTGAATTTTCTGGAGTACACTAATGTACCAATAATATAAATTAATAAATAACTTGTACAGCAAGTCTTGACTAATGACTTAATGAAACACAAGAAATTTGTTCAATTTAGTGACAATACCACACTGAAAGATAAGATCTCGCAGTCTCCGGCAGGTATATGCCTGGCAAGTACGTCTAGTACATTTTTCTCTGCATTATGGCGATTTTAAATAAATTAAATTAAAACATTGCAAAATAAGCGCCGATAAATTTAATTATAATCTACGAACGCGCATCAATCACCCCATAATGGAATGCAAAAAAGAATTACATGATGCACGCTTGGTAATCTAGAATGCTAGATAACACCGCATATTTGATTCCGTTCACTTATACTAAAATATATTTTGGAGCCAATTAATTTGCTCCATAATCTGGCAACGCGTTTTTTTTTCCGATGCTCGAAGTTGTACAAAACCATTGTGGGGAATTGTTTATTAAAACTTAGTAATCTGTAAGAAGTTGCTCTGTGCGATAAGACTCTTCACTTGTTTCTATATATTATAAATCTTTGTCGTGTGCTTATTATGGTCTGCTATAAAGTACCTATATAAATAAATAATCGCGTCGCCTATCGCGTTCAACACTACACACGAACCGCGCGCACCTAAATGATAGTTACACAATCAAAACATAGATGGCGCTGTACGAAACATGGGGTTCCTTACCAGAGCCTGAGCCCATTTCTTCAGCGATTTCCTTCCAAGCTGCGAGTCGTCTCTGCCTATTTTTGTATTCCGGATCACTCATATCATATAGAAAAGTCCTTTCTTTAACCAAATCGATAAGTTTTTCTGTTTCAGTCATGGCTGCGATGCTGTTGATGACGTCAGTGGAGAGCGTGGGGAGTAACGTGGAACGCGTGCAGCGTGCGATCCTATTGACCGCCGCGGTCGGACTGTCTGGGCGGCTTGCGCGAAGTTTCTAGAAACCGCTTGCGGGACAGAGAGCGCTGAACTCGTATCGCGGAACGCGTGACCGCTCTCTCTTTCTCACACAAGGGTTATCATCTCTATTATTCCAATAGAACAAAGGATGATATTGTATAAATAAATGAAACAAATAAGCATGTTTCGACTGCGATGGAATATTTCGTTTACGTAGATGCAAACAATACATGTTATATACGGCAATTATTTCAAAAGTATTTCGTGATATCGCCAAAAGCGATAACATACATTACTTACTAATTGTTGTGGTAACTATAGTTATTCGCTGTTTCATACAGAACTAGCATAATAAAACACAATCAATATGATGTTGTTCTCCTCGGTTCACCAATTGTATCGTAAATATGGCGCCTAAAACTAAACTCCGGAGGCACAATGCGTCGCCAAAGTGCATACGGCATGTCGCCGGTGCTACAGGCTGTTCACAATTTCTTTCCTTCTGACGGCAATATTACCTGAATGTAAAATCAGAATCAGAGATAAACATACTGTGAACGGACTAGAGAGAGAGCCGTGCAGTTTCGGTCGAAAACCTAATCCAATACGATTAAAGCCCGATAGTAATATATAGGTCTCGATTGCAATTCTGAACTGGGTTAGCGTGGGATTCTAGTCGCAATTTACCTTTTCCGTTTGGGAATTCCGTTTGGAACAGTCAGTCAGAACAGTTTTCAAGCGGTCGCTAGTGGGCAATGTACAGGTTTTGGGTTTCGACTGTAAAAGTGGTCCGTGTATTGCGAAAGGCAATTTTATATTAAAACTTCAGATAGCCCAATGCAATCGCTTTAAGCAAAGTTCATATATGAAGGCTCTAGAGCCTCGAATTCCATTGAAGCTGCGTACCTACAACGCAAGATCAATTGATCAGTGCTACCAGTCTACCACTGACTTGAGGACTATTGTACCTTGGGAGTCTGGATTCGGACTTGGCATTTTGCAATAAGCTCGCCGCCATAACCTACAAATGACCGAGTCCCTGTTTCCTATATACAGAAAACACACTAAGACAATAGAGTACAAAGGTACTGATTATTTTATACCAAATTTCTGCCAGCAGACCCGCGAAGAAATGTAGACAGTGTGTGAGATCAGGAAGAGAAGAAAAGTGAACGACTAACATAAGATATAAAAAATACACAACATACATTATTCTAAACTACTACTACACGTACGTACTTAATATGCTTATTAAATATCAGATTTGAGCACTGACCTCTATCATACAAGTACGCTGGACTAAATATTATCGATGACAAAATGAAGACATTTGATATTCGCCATTTTGGCGCTGATAGCAACGTGACTTAACGTGAGAGTCCATGGAACTAATTTTAGAGATGGGACCTTTAAGCCTTCGGTAAAAATAGTAGATTATTGCATCGAGCACAAAGTAATTTATTATTGCACCGAGTGCCTATCCTACTTGTTCCAAATTTAAAAAATTATTGCTGCTAACTCTGATTTAAAAATGAAAAAAAATTAAAAAGTGATTTGGCGGAAACTTTGTTAATTTTGCTTGACAATATTTTTGGAAACGATAAAGTGTGATAGTATCTGATTTTGAGTGCTTCGGCTTCGAATTAAAATGGAATCATCTAGCGACACATTAACTCCGGAAAACATTCTAAATGAAGCCGACAGTGTTATAGAAACTTCTATTTTAACTGTTTGATATGAGTTTCTTTTATCTACTATTCCTATAGGTAATAGTTGAAAGAAAAGCAGATTATGCACCTCGCCTTAAGTAATTTATATTGCCCTCGTGCCTGTTAGATTAGAGCCCATCCGGTGCAATAATAAATTACTTTGTGCTCGATGCAATAATCTACTATTAAAGGCTTTATCGATCGTGATAATAATTTAATACGTAAGAGAACAATATGTCGCCCAAAATCTTCATGTTATTTTTTTTTAAACAACACCTATTTATGAACACTTGGGCGGCCAAGACCTATCTACCAATGTCTTAATTATAAAAATCCGTCAAGTAGTTTGAAAAGATACGAGGTAATAAAGAATATTACATACATACAAACATACATACAAGATACGCGCGAAAAACATAACCCTTTCCTTGCAGCCGGGTAAAAAAAACCCAGTTAAATAACTAAGAATAAAAATTTATTAAGATTCATTTTTAAGTAATAGAATAATTGCTGTAAGGATTAACTGAAAAATATTTTCAGTCAGATTGCAAGCTATAAACTAGTGGATAGCATGCTAGTAAAGTTATAGCGCATTACTGTCCGATCAGTGAGATTTAAATATGGGGATAGGCTAACAACGTATCCTTAAAACTAGTATATTTGAGCAAGTATCTCCTCGCTCAAGTACACTAGTTAGTTAATACTTACAATCATTCGGATTCACTCGGTTGGCGCCCATCGGATTTGTTGAAGGGAACATCATTTATACAATAATGAATGAGATGGATAATCATTTACAACGGACGTATTTCTCGCTCTCATCGCTGAGATCCTGTCTCTGTAGTGTTATGGTGCAAATAAGAGTGACATCGCATTCCAGCAAGGTGAAGACTTATATCAGTTTTCAACTCTGGTTCAAATGCAGATAATAAATTTTTTGACTTCAAAACATTTGTTAATAAAATTATCATGATATTATTATTATTCCAGAATTAATTCCAGGCTCAGGAACGTGGTGATTGGTGCAAGAGAGAGGCCTGTACTCAGCAGTGGGCGAAGTCGGGCTGTGGATGATCATGATGATGATTCCAGAATTTAGTATTACTCATTGCTTTTGACCATATTATTACTGATTATTAGGCATTCATATAACATTCATCACCAATACCAATAGGAGATTTTAGTTCCAACATACTACGAGAAGTCAATACAGTAGATGAGTGATATGTCTTGCTAAGTCTACTATATTGATATTAGTGTAATTTAAAAATATCAGTTATACTAATATATTAGTTACAATATTATAATATTTCCAGGCGAATATATTCGTATTATCTAATTTTGAGAAATATCGGTATTAACCAAAGACCTTATACGTATTTCTTACTACTAGACTGTGTACCAAAATTTTTTGTTTAGCTAAAATGAAATCTATCATCTTACACCTAGGTTAGCTATTTCCTTATAAGCGGTAGCTAACCAAAAGCGGTCCTGGCGAGAGGGTTTCCGCTGGTAGTGTGTCCTTGTCTGATCTATTGCTAGCACAACTAATCATTGGGTTTGGTAGAAATGGTAGAAAATTTTATATGTTTCTTTTTATGTTATACCAAAATGAACAATTCATAGACTTTGACACTTATTTAAATATTTCTAGAAAAGTATATAAATATTTCTACAGTTCCTATATTTAATCAATTCGTTGTATTTAAAAAAAATATCATTAATACTGAGTAAGAGTAGTACTTTTAAATGTTTGGGCCTGGTAATACTAAACGTAGGGTGGAGGTTTGCGGATTTTTTGGCGGACTTTTCGAGTGAAATTTAGCGGCTATTAATATTATTTGCAAATTAATTCGTAGTGGAATACAATTGGTGTAGTTTTATTTCTCAACTGTCTACGCAACTGGAATATATGTGAAATCATAGATATCCTTTGAGGTCAAAGCATCGTCAGAAGACAGCAGGGTCATCTAACGCCTCTCAGAGAGCTTTTTGTTCCAATCTTTATGATGGTCTTGAAGAATGAAACTTGAAGAGACTTGGGATTTGAGGATTATTGAGTCGGGGAGGACTCTCTTCGAACTTCAAATAACCCTATAGTACTCCATCGTAAACTGCTCAATTCCTCTTCGAGTTCGGCAATATCTTCGTCGGTCCGGAGTGTGCGCGTGTTGTACGTTGCCAGGTCCAGTCGTCGGTATTTGTTGGGGTAGCCGGATCTCGTCCGGGATTCTTAGCACCCCTTGCCATACCGTAACCTCGACCGCTACCGTAGTCGAGGGTACAGGCTGCCGGGCAATAATGGCTATGTTTTATTTGTGCTATTCATGGGGAGTGCTTTGCAGGCGGATTGGCGATCGCAGTATGGTTGTTACAAATTCACAGAGAACGCTGCTGACCATTCTCTGGTTTTTCCCTTAGTCGCCTCTTACGACTGCTGAAATTCTTTACGCCCGACACCATACGGTTAGTGATGTAGATACCAACAAATATAAACACTTTTTTATTATCTATAAATTATGTAGGTTTAGGTAGCGCAGTTAGGTAGAATCAACATATCGGAATACTTAAACTATCGTTTTTACAATCAATTTGTCCCGTGTTCTGTTTGGTCATGGTCACCTCATTAGAAAGAGACACACTACCAAAGGGAGCCCTCTCGCTCGGACCGGTTTTTGCGCCATAGTGCACAGTCTAGTAGTAAGAAGTATAAGGTCTTTGGTATTAACCTATCTCTAAATGTGTCAATTTTAGTTCCTGAGAACCTCGAGCGGGGCGCTTTGAATCAGCACAAAAATCAACTGTCATTTCATATATTATGTTTAGTCCAGTGTACTTGTATAATAGAGGTCAGTGGATTTGAGAGGAAAGATAATGCTCTTTTAATCGCTTTTTGAAAAGCGAGATATTATCTAAATCACTGATTTGGCGAAAGTGAGTGCCACAATCTTACAGCATGGACAGAGAAGGAATAGGAATAATAGCTGGTTTTATAAGGATGGGTTTTAAGGAGGGATCTAAGACGTGACCTACATGCATCTCTTGGGCGAGCGGAAGAAAATCGCTCACGCAGGTACGAAGGATAAGATTGGTTGTGTAACATATTGAAGAGGAGACATAAAATCCGAGTGTTCCTGCGAAGACGGATGGGAGCCACATGAGTTCCTTGCGAAGGTAAAAACATGATCATACTTACGTAGACCATAAACAAAGCAGATGTAAATGTTTTGCAGGCGTTCAAGTTTGTTTTATACTTAGTTCGTCTGTAGCTGCATCCAGGTAGCAGGCTATATGTGGTATCAATAGTTTAGAAACTGCTCAATTATCGCATCTAAGTTGCAATTTCACACCTAACTTGCAGTTCAAATGCGGATCATCTCGACAAAGTGCAATTCTATCAGCGACAATGATTCTCAGAAGAAAACTCGCACTAAAGGACTAACGCGCTGACGCTCGGAATGCCCATTCAATTTGGACTTTTTAATGGCCCACCTCCTTGTCTGCCCTTCATGCCCGATCCCCAGCACCTTACGGGATTTGAACGTAGCAAATGACAGAGCTGTCCGAGTAGCTACATACTGGTCGGACAAAATTTGAATTGAAAAGAATTAATATAAAATGCGATAAAAAACAAACCAGCAGGGTTTAATTAACATAATTCTATCAAAGACTTTATACGTATTTCTTACTACTAGACTGTGTACCAAAATTTTTTGATTAGCTAAAATGAAATCTATCATCATACACCTAGGTTAGCTATTTCCTTATAAGCGGTAGCTAACCAAAAGCGGTCCTGGCGAGAGGGTTTCCGCTGGTAGTGTGTCCTTGTCTGACCTATTGCTAGCACAACTAATCATTGGGTTTGGTAGAAATGGTAGAAAATTTTATATGTTTCTTTTTATGTTACACCGAAACGAACAATTCATAGACTTTGACACTTATTTAAATATTTCTAGAAAAGTATATAAATATTTCTACAGTTCCTATATTTAATCAATTCGTTGTTTTTTTTAAAATTATCATTAATACTGAGTAAGAGTAGTGACTTTTAAATGTTTGGGCCTGGTAATACTAAATGTAGGATGGTGGTTTGCGGATTTTTTGGCGGACTTTATTCGAGTGAAATTCAGCGGTTGTTAATGTTATTTGCAAATTAATTCCTAGTGGAATACAATTCGTGTAGTTTTATTTCTCAACTGTCTACGCAACTGGAATATATGTGAAATCATAGAGATACTTTGAGGTATATTTAGCTGCCGGTATTTCAATGCACCGTCAGAAGACTGCAGGGTCATCTAACGCCTCTACTTCATGAGCTTGAGAGTAGGATCAGAGAGCTTTTTGTTCCAATCTATATGATGGTCTTGAAGAATGAAACTTGAAGAGACTTGGGATTTGAGGATTATTGAGTCGGGGAGGACTCTCTTCGAACTTCAGATAACCCTTTAATACTCCATCGTAAACTGCTCAATTCCTCTTCGAGTTCGGAGATATTTTCGTCGGTCCGAAGTGTGCGCGTGTTGTACGTTGCCAGGTCCAGTCGTCGGTATTTGTTGGGGTAGCCGGATCTCGTCCGGGATTCTTAGCACCCCTTCCCATACCGTAACCTCGACCCTACCGTAATCGAAGGTACAGGCTGCCGGGCAATAGGGGCTATGTTTTATTAGTGCTATTCTTGGGGAGTGCTTTGCAGGCAGGTTTTCGATCGCAGTATGGTTGTTACAAATGCACAGAGAACGCTGCTGCCCATTCTTTAGTTTTTCTTACTTACGACACCCACGGGCAAACATGGGATGGTGAAATTCATAACCCCCGACAACATACGATTAGTGATGTAGATACCAAAAAATATAAACACTTTTTTTATTTATTAACTATAAATTAGGTAGGTTTAAGTAGCGCTGTTAGGTAGCATCAACATATCGGAATACTTAAAATGTCGTTTTTACAATCAATTTGTCCCGTGTTCTGTTTGGTCATGGTCACGTCATTAGAAAGAGACACACTACCAAAGGGAGCCCTCTCGCTCGGACCGGTTTATGCGCCATAGTGCACAGTCTAGTAGTAAGAAGTATAAGGTCTTTGAATTCTATAGATTTCCTAAACCCTGCTGGTTTGTTTTTCATCCCATTTTATATTTATTCTTTTAGTCTTCTTGAATATTTTATTATTATATGTCTTTTATTTAACTTATTTCTTATTGCTTACATTTTTTAATATTTTTAATACACACAAAAAATAAAAACATTTAAAAAATATAAAAAATAGAGGCCCACCGGTATCGGGAACAGGGTCCAAGCTACCGGCGGTCAGGGCTCCAGAGAGAGGAACCTCCTAACAATACGAGCCGTGTCCAGCAGTACTGCTTTCTGGATCAGGCCGCCTAACGAGAGCCTCCTAAGGTGTTGGTCGAGGCTCGTGGCTATTAAGCCATGGGCTGACACGACTATCGGTACAATGATCGCTGTGTCCACATCCCACATGTCGACAACCTCGCGAGCCAAGTCAAGATACTTGATTTGCTTATCTTTCTCGGCTTTCACGAGGTTCCCGTCATTATTATTATTTTTTGTTTTTTTTAGATTTTTTGAATATTTTAGGTTGAATAGCTTTCGACTTACTGGCACGTCGAGCCAATAGACAATCGATGGATAGGACTATCGTTGCAATGGCTTTTCAGCGAAACGGACGCTCGATCTAATGGCTATTCGAAATTGTGGTACATCCATGCTATGGAATTTAGGCAATTCGGACGTTCGATCTGATGACTTCGGGGAATTAGCCATGGGGCATATGACATTCGAAATCAAGCAGTAAACCCGAGATTAACAGACCCCACCTAGAAGACACTATTCGCATTATGTTCCCTGTGTGAACCGAACTATGAAAAATTGCTCGCATCAATTTTTTTGAATACTATTTGTGTTTTTTTATAATCATTACGTTATCTTACATTTTTCAAAATAAAATAAAAAAACAACTGGTAGGTACTAATATTAAGAGTTCTATTTTTCTCGAACTCGATAAAAAAAAACAACTCTATCTGTACCCTGTATTATTTGAAATCACTTCCCGATCTCTTACTCTAGGCTTTCTTGTGCACTAACGTTCGTTTTGGTATGTTTGTAACTGTCCCCTACGCACACTCAAAATATCTTACTCTAAGAGCTTATGGTCAACCCCCAGGTTGTCGCTCGACCTAGTGGGAGGCCTTCCAACGCAACTTTATTGGCAGTTGGCAGGGCACATTGCTCGCAGAACGGATGGCCGTTGTGGCTGAAAAGTTCTGGAGTGTCGACCGCGAACCGGATATTATACATGTAGGTACAAAATATTTTATTGTTTTTTGTTTCTCGATTAAAACAAATTCGACGGTCGAACAAATGAGAAAAATACATCCCAGTAGTTCAACGGTCGAACAATTGAGAAAAAAATATCTCACGAGTTCGACGATCGAACTAGTGAGAACAAACGTAACGTTCATGTCTTTAAGAGGAATCGTCAGATTAGAAATAAAACAAACGATTATTGTGAAAGCACCAGTCAATAAATTTTATTCACTAAAATTCCCTTAGTATACAAATCTGATATTGGTGATGTTGATGACGTGGTCTATAAACTACAAGTGCTGGTACATGGTTATCTGCGATCATTCTTACCAAGACATTATAATTTCGCTGAACCTCTTGATTCATATAATCTGAAAAGAAAGCAAGTCAAATTGGTCACAACATTGACGATATCTGTTCTTCACTCTACTGTGGTCAGTTGGACACTATTGCGCTCGTTTTCTGTTTGTACTCTCTGAAGAAGAAATCTTGTCTTTTCTTGAGTTTAACTTTGCATTCTATATTTCTGTTGCCTTTAGGCAATAGTGGACCATCCTCCTTTATTTTTGTTCTTATATTTTCAAGATCATCATCCATTTAATTCTAATGTCTTGGTTAAAATGTACCTACAATATATTAATTAAACCTAGGATCTGTTTCATTGCTTACATGAAATCATACAAAAATTATATTTCATCAGCTTTTCAAATTACTTACAGCATATCCTAGTAACGAAACAGACCATAAGTCCTTAGCGACAAGAACCAGTTTCGCATGAATTTCATCTACTACACATGAACATTATGAAATTAAACAAAGTAAAACACATGAGATCTTTAAAACAGAAACATTTAGTAATAGTAAAGTACTTATATCTAATTATAATTTCTTATTTTAACAATTAGAATGAAAAAGCGGTTTACCGATGATCGAAGCATGACTATTTACAATTTTACTTATTTTTGGAATGTTTAAGTATGGAGTTAGTTAAATAAAGGAATATTGATGTTAATTATTAACAAATAGCTACAATGCCTTAATTTCCACTACGACAACGAAACGAAGTTAACTAATCCAACCGTTTCAATATCGGCCATACATAGTAAGTGACTGTACATATTATTATAGAAATAGTTATCATATCTGTAATTCGTAAATTGTCACTACGATTTCTGCGACATCATCAAGTATATTACCAATGAATAAATAATATATTCCCTACAATATCCGACAATTTCAAAAATATGTATATCAATGAAATGAGATCTTTCGTGAAAGCGCCATCTATGGTGACACAGCGACACTATGAGAGTACATTACGAGACAGAAAGCTCGAAGCTTCGTCCTGAGCTTACACATACCTAAACGACTATCAAAGTAACTTTAGGTATAAAATAGATTTATTTCTCTAACCTATAAACTATACATATTAGGTTCTAACCGACAAATGAGTATTACTTCTGTCCAAACCTGCGCATGCTTGCATTTGAAAATCGAATGTTAGATCCCCGCCTAAAGCATGAACAGTATTGAATGCACTGACTACATGTTTGGTGAATGATTTAAATCTCATTGGTGTTAAACTCTTTGTACTTTTAAACTAAACTGTCTGTATGTCGTTAGCATAAAGTTAACTCCAACCAACTCTGATAGTGTTATCCAAATCTTTATCCGTACCGAGATCGTTAGTCGTCAAGTTACCAATCTGAAAATGGAGCTCAAAAATACAATATCTGATGTCATAGTCAAAACAGACTCAAAATCGAATGACCTTATTTGAGATTTCTTAGAAACTACACCACTGGAATTGATTAGAGTTGAAATAACATATGGTAGCCGTCTTCTCATTGAGCGCACTCAAGATGATAAGTCATTAAATTCTGTACAGACATATTTTATAGAGAGGTTATTTTTTAACAGAATCGAAGTTTTTGTTTCTACTGATATTGGTAGGACTGCTAATATATATAATACGAAAGTACACCTAGACTTTGTCAATAGTAATCCAGAATCTTGAACTACGGTTGATGATAGCTAGATAGAACATAAATACATCTAGGCTTATGAATATTTTGTCAGACATTACAATGAATTTCAATTACATCAAGGTGTAGATCTTACATTTAGATGTAGAGTAATTAGAAGATGTTGAAACGGGAGAGACTATTTTTATATATATTGGCTGTCAAGTTTGTCAATCTTGTAGGTGGTAGGTTCTATATAGGTAGATCAAAATTTCTTTCTTTTCTTGTGTTTAATTTCTTTCCTCATTCTCAACTGCCATTACTTCACTCCCGTTTCAAAACATTAAGTTAATCTACATTTGAATAAACACGTGTTTGCACTGTGTTTTGTGATTACACATAAGTAATAAATCAACTTTTTACGACAGTGGGGAGAGGGAGGGGGACGCTGTGCGCTTTCAAACATATTATACGAAATATTTCACGAGAATAAATTCCAAATAATTTCGTCTATCTAATATACAATATCATTTTTAGTTTACAAATTAATGCTAAAACAAACTCTTCGTTACCTCCGCTGGACCTTGGCTTTGCCATCCTACTTACCGTACTCTGTGCAATAATAATAAGTGAGAAAATAAACGAACCGAACGTTTATGGCCGATCTATGTAGGAAATCAAACTTGAAACAACACCTTCTGTGTCAGATGAGGTCTCTCTGACAAAAATATTTAATTATTTCTACATCAAAATCAGATGGAATTATAGTGAGCTCTAGACAAAAGACTCAGACACTCCTAGAATACTTCCCAGTTCAACAAATTGAATGATTACTTGTAAAAGCTAAAATATATGCAATACTTGTATACATCGTAGCTAGTAAAAGATTCTCAGATATATCATGTCTAAACTCAAAATGCTGAACTCAGAAAGAATAACGCATCCAAGCCTAATAAATAAAAATGTTAAAGGATGAAAGGGAAATGTGTGATGCCCATGTTGATACTGCACATAAGCTTCTGATCCTATTGACCTTGTATTTGTCCTTTTCTTCTATCTTCTGTATACTTTACCGTTTATTGATTATATTTTCTACCTCTCCATGACTTTACAGATAGGTGATTCTTTTATCACCTACCTACCTACTGTTAGCATCACTTGCTATCTCTGATGATGACTTATCATTCACGTATTCTCTCATTTCTTGATTTATCTTTTCATTGTTCTTTTTTTCTTGTCATTCTTACTGATGATTTTAGAGCTTCTTTGGCATGTGCTGCAAGGCCCGAATGTGTCGTGACTTCGTTATGTACTGGCTGTTCATGTGCTTATATATCGCATTGTTCCTTTTTATGATTTTCTGGCGTACCCCAGACATCTTCTAGGTCTAAATCGAATCAAATATGGTCAAAAAATGCCATAATATATTTATAACGATTCGAATCAATTTCGTTTTGATTCAAAGTCCAAGGTGTCGGACGTCTAAGTGGAATACTTAAGAGGAAATATGGGCAGAGAGCGCTGACAGAATTTCCTAAGTAAAAAGTCATAATTCGAGGTTTGGCTCTTGCGTATTTCCTCCTCCAATATTGGACTAATTTAAAAGATATTCCATAAACTGAAAATAAAAGATATATGCCCCTATGATTTCATTTTTGTTGATACATTATCTTTAGAAGCATCAGAGCCCTCAAAAATAGACATATAAACAGAATCTTAGTGTACAAATTAGACAAATATACATGAAAAAAGGAAAACATAGGGGCATAGTATATATCTTACTTTTCCAGTTTATGGAATATCTTTTAAATTGTTCCAATATTGGAGGAGGAAATAGGCAAGAGCCAAATCTCGAATTATGATTTTTACTTAGGAAATTCAGTCGGCGTTCTCTGCCCATATTTCCTCTTCAGCTCGTAGGCCATATTATAAAGCCCAGTAATACAGTTTTTGTTTTAGCTAGTAGCATAAACATCATAATCAGGTTGTTAAGTTGGTATCCGAAGGTATCCTACAAATCAGAAGACTAGTGCAGTATGAACGTGGGACGGGGTGGGACCGTGGGAGTGGGCGAGTGATGCTGCGTTCACTCCTTGAGTTTATGCCAGTCAGCGATCTGCCGGCGTGGTGCTGCCTGCACCTCACGCCAGTGGTGTCGTGCGCTTCCTGCTCCCACTGCGCCCAGCTCCAGCCGACCGATCACCTAGAAATAAACATTTGTTACTATATTAGGAGAAAAATTGGATCTCATGTGGATAAAGTAGGAGCAGGGTTAGAATTGTTGATTATGCTGAAATATCGAAATCTACCATATTCTTATGAAGATGACATTTGACACATAAATAGTCATTATATTGTTATGTTAGCTATGTTACTGGTGATAACAGATTTTTGACCTTCTATATGTATCCTTATGGAATCACTGGTCCCCAAGTCACAGGTTATAAACCTAGTTTGGGGGCCAGGCGATAATACCATATGCACATTATGTTGTTATTATATCATATTACTGTACCTGTAACCTTTGTTAAGTAATTATTGGAAATAAACATTATTATTAATAAAGTCTAAAGTGAAAATAAATGATAAGATTGTAGAGCAAGTGAACGAGTTTGTATATCTGGGAAGTATGTTCACAAGGGATGGAAAGATTGAAGAGGATGTGGAAAGGAGAGTGAATGCAGGGAATAAAGTAAATGGTGCTATACATGCGGTTGTGACCAGCAAATCGATGTCTCCAGAAGCTCGACTCGCCGTTCACAACAGCGTGCTGGTGCCTACACTTATGTATGGAAGTGAAGGGTGGGTATGGCAAAAAAGACAAGAAAGTAGGATTAATGCAGTAGAAATGCGCTCCTTGCGAAGTATGTGTGGGGTAACTTTAAATGATAGGTTGAGGAATGGGGTAATAAGACAACGTTGTGGTCTAAAAGAAGATGTAGTGAATAAAATTGAAAAGAGTATGTTAAGATGGTTTGGCCATGTTGAGAGGATGAATGAAAGGCGACTAACGAAATGTATTGACAAGGCAGACGTGAATGGAAACGCCGGGAGGGGACGCCCTAGAAAGACATACATAGACCTTATAGGTGATGTTCTTCAAAAAGGCCAGGTGCGCAGTACTCATAACCGGCGTGTGTGTATGACTAGATGCATGAATGTGAGTGAAGCAAAAGAAGTATGTAAGGATCGTAGCAGGTGGCGTTCTATAGTTTCTGCCTACCCCCATGGGAAAAAGGCGTGAGTTTATGTATATATGTATGTATGTATAAGTCTTACTAGATGACGCGATTGTATGTACTTCGCGTGCCAAAAAACGGAGTAAAATTACGATCAATGATCGTAATCTGAGCTTTTAACTTAGCATTATCGGCACCGGAAATCCACCGAAATCTAGAAAAATGCCTTTTTATGCCATATTGAGCTGTAAAGACTGTAAAGAAAAAGATGGTCGTGGCATTGGAAATGTTTTCTTTCATTTGTAAGTAAATTTGTTTTTAAATTGTGTGTGAAAAAGTGGCACGCTTAGTTTTCATACAGATGGAGGGAATTGCGCTATCTTGTTCGATTGATGTCTGTGGTAATTTGTATAATAAACATCAAATCAAAGCTCGAGTTTGATTCGTAGTCCCTCAGTAATGGCAACCTAGAAACTCGCCATGCCAATTCCAACTTCACCAAGGCGACTCTCAGTATCCAAGAGAAACTCGTTATGGCGATGTTTAGGAGCGACCTAATTTCAGTATACTATTTCGTTTAAAATAATAATGCTGATGACTGAAGGCCAAACATAAAACCCGTTAAATAAAAACAGGTCTTATTTTGGATGAAGATGAAATCATCTAGGTACGAACTAAACTGTTGCTTGCTGCAGTGAATAGATAAAGAAATCTTGCACTCACCTCATTCTTCGTAACTCTGTCCCAGTCAAGCACGAGCAGTTCCAGCGACACGTGGTCCAGCGTGGCGTTGGGCGCGGCGGGCACCTCGAACACGAACGACTCGTTGAACACGGGGTTCAGCGTGCGCTTCTTCACGTGCGTCTTCTTCTTGGCGATGCGCTGGCCATTGTATAGCAGGTACATCTTCACGTAGCTGTGGAAGAGGTGTTGGTTTATGTTATACTGCTGTAGGTATGTAATGCAAAAATAGCCATGATTTACATTGGATACTGCTCCAATAAAAAGCGACTAGAGGCTTATTTGGGTTTATTGGTTGGAAGACTCTTAGCTGCAGGTTTCAATGAACTGTGACATAAGGTAGATTCTTAATAAGCATTTAAGTAATACGTTCTTAAAGAACTACTCTTCTGTAAATCATTGTACATCTGTGAACAAGCTTTGGACAAAAGAACTAACCTAAATAAATATGAAACTTTAAAAAGTGCAAGACTTGCCAGTACTCTCAGTGCAACAAGCCATAGAACGGCTATGTTTGTTATGAGTGCATTTTGTATAGGCTCGACTGGATTATATAATGAACTTAGTACATAAAATAGACTAATAAATTCAATTTATTTGAAAACCAATTAAAAAAGTATTTAATTAAAAAAGCTTATTATTCTGTTAAAGATTATTAAAATGAGAAAATAATGTAATAATCAAGTTGAGTAATTGTTCAATAATATAATTAGTACCTGGGCGACCGAGATCTGCTCGGGTGAAAATAGAGAAAACGACGTTTTCTAGAGATGAAATCTAGCTAGATCGATTTATCGCCCCCGAAAGGCCCTACTTACTTAATTTTATGAAAATCGTTGGATCGCAGTTTCCGAGATTCAGATTATATATATTATACAAGAATTATTAGATTAGATATAATGTATAGATGATGCATTTGTTCATTAATAAGTAATTTAATAATGTAATATTTTATTCATTTTATTGTAATATTTTGCAAACCCGCCAAAGTAGGATATGGTCTAAAGAACTTTTATAAAAATGTCATCCTAAAAACTACCCATTATTCGCAAATAAATGATTTGATTTGATCTGTATCTGCAAGTAGTTTTTGAAAGAATCTCTAATGTTTGCCAAAAGCCACACCAAGTTTTGATTCCATCAAATTGATATCTCATGTAGTTCCTCTGTATGAATTCGGTCGTATTGCTACGATCAGGATAAGAAATACTAACGGGTCAGCAAGTCCGGTGACGTCCATTTTGGGTAGGTTGCGTGCCTTGAGCAGTACCACGGTGAGGCGGGCGGCAGCCGGCTGCCAGCACAGGGACACCAGCACCTCGCCGCGACCCACGCTACGCATCTGTGAAATGCAGGGACAGAGTTATAATTTGCAGTTTTCTGGAGTATTGAAGGTAAGGAATGATATAGCCAATTTTTTAAACAGAGTGTCAACGGCCCGGGGTCTGATCAAAGCGGGCAGTTCGCTAGGCTGGCTTGCCCACTGTCATGCCTTGTCAGGACTTTGACAGTAGGGCAATAGGCCAAGTCCTCGCTATACATATAT
Source organism: Orthosia cruda (assembly GCA_964057195.1). Classification (NCBI taxonomy): domain Eukaryota; kingdom Metazoa; phylum Arthropoda; class Insecta; order Lepidoptera; family Noctuidae; genus Orthosia; species Orthosia cruda. Next base: position 43,044,229 of record OZ059828.1, on the reverse strand, counting down.
AGGCATTGCATTTGTCTATGTTTCAGTTGTTTAGTGTGTGACCGTCGGAGAGCGGAAGGTACAGAGTGTCAACGGCCCGGGCCCCGACCAAATCGGGGAATTCGGTAGACTGCCTTACCCACTGTCATACCTTGTCAAAACTTGGACAGTACGGCAATAGGCCAAGTCCTCGCTATACATATATAGGCATTTCCTTTGTCTGTGTAACAGTTGTTTAGTGTGTTACCGTCGCAAACCGAAGTCCCTAATAAGTGTGACCAGAATCCTTGATAGAACCAGTATCGTAAGGACTTGCTAATTTGTGCAGGGCTTTCATATGTCTCCCCTCTTCATCCCTCAGTCCCCTGTGCCATGCCCCACGATAGGAACGCAAGTCATGATCGTAGTCAAAGATTAGAATTGTTACGACATATATTATTTCATTCAACGTAATGATCATTGAACATAATCTGGGGGCACGATATTGCCCCCAACAAGTCGAGCAAACAAAGGGACAGCCGTACCATCCTTTTCTTGAAGCCATTCAGGACATTTTCGACTCCCTGTAATTTCGTTATGGAAAAGCTAGAAGTCTGAATTTTCAGTGACTAAGAGAACACAATATAATGGTACAAATTAACCGACTTGGTTTTACAATAAGTAACACAATAATGTCGACCCCTTAAATTAATTCGTTTATTTTTTTTTTGTTTGTTACCTAATTATTAAGATACCGAACAAATTATCCGACTTAGTTTTTACATTTGAAGTTCGAACTCACAACTTTTCTGCTTTTTGCACTATAAGAACTGCGTTGCGAGACTTGTTTTTTTTACATGTGTTTTTGATGGGTTTAGCTAACCTGCAGCTTAATTGCGTAAGTGAATTCAATTCAGACAAATTATCTTTAAATAACTCGGTATTGCCAAAAAATATTGGACGCTTTCATTGGTGAAGATATTCTTTTCGAAAGAGTCCAATATTTTTGGATAGATCCTGCTACCTTACCAGTGAGTCACAGAAACAATAGGTTTTTAATTGTATATATTATGTTTAGCAGGTGTATATGGCTAACACAGATAAGTCTATTGAAATGTCCTGTGTACCTTGAGACTGCGTGGTTGTATCTCGCGGCAGAGCGCCATGGCCTCGCCACTCTGTAGCTGCAGGTTCGTCAGCGGTGACACCACCTCTCCTATTATCTCATCACGGGAATATCTGAAACACAACGTTAATTATTTGAAACCCAGTATTTTGTGAAGTATTTTCTCAAGACAATTCTTTACCAAATCATAAGACGGTTGCAGTTAAAGTTAGATTTTAACTTAGGGATACCATAGAGCATTCTTTACCTATCAAAGCTGAGGACAACGAAGTGCAGAGTAATGGCAGGGATCTGGTGCGTGGCGATACCGTAGAAGGTAAAGTCCTCATCGTATACCGGGCAGCGGGTCTTGCGAACAACTCTGAAAATGTAACGAAATAACACACATTAAGAAGTGCTCGAGAAAGTTACAGTTCTTCGGCAACTAATACCGTAATCGATCAGCAAACTTTGGAAACAGATACCTAAGTATTATAAGTAAGAGAGAGTTCCTTAAATATTTTCACAATTCGTAAGAGTTTATCTGCTTTCAAAGACAAAATATTGTACTTAATCATATGGTCGGTGTTTTAACTATGATTTAGGTAGGTCCTGGTAGGTGTTCTACTGACCTTGTCTTAACCTTGTGCTGTTTGTCGGGCAACAGCTGCAGCTTCACATAAGGATCAGGACCGGCGGGCTCGCGACCTGGTAGACCCTGGCACGATACCACCGAGACCACCAGCGCATTCTTCTCGTTCTCATAGCTGTGGACGAAAGGAGAGCATGGTAAAATAACTACTTATATCAATCACAGTCCTCTTCATCATTTAAGCCAAAAGACGTATATTGCTGAAAATAGGCCTCCCCCAAGCGTCGCCACACTGACCGATCCCGTGCGTCTCGCTTCCAGCGGATTCCTGCAACCTTATCCAGGTCATTGCTCCATCTAGTGGAGGCCTTCCAACGCAGAGACTCCAGTACGCGGTCGCCACTCCAGAATACCAGTAAGCACAGAATCTTAGCCTTACGTATGGCAATTATATCAAGAAACAATATAACTTAATGAAGTGCGTTACACCTTGGGCAAACGAGTTTTTAATCAAGAAGAATCAGTACAGTCTTCAGTCAAATATCACATCACACTTCACACTAATATTATAAAGGTAAAGGTTTGTGTGTGTGTGTTTTTATGTTTGATTCTTCTTCACGCTCAAACGGCACATCGGATCTTGATGAAAATGGCACAGAGATAGATTATAGTCTGGAATAGCACATAATTATGATACTTTTTATCCCGTGAATATGTCCCCTTGGGATAAATTTTGACACGTCCTGTATACAAAAATCAATTACTGTTCGTTAGACTCGCTAAAACTCAAAAACGGCTGGACCGATTTGAATAATACTTTTTTTGTTCTATTTGTTATATTTAAAATTCAAATTGGTTGACCTGGTAGGGTAGGGTAGGTATGTATGGTAGGGTAGGCAAGTAGTATAGGTAGGTAGGTAAGTAGGGTTGACGAGAGCGAAGCCGCGGGCACAACTAGTTTATTAATAAATACCTTATCTTTACTTCAGTTTCTTGCAAACAAAGATTTTTCTAGGACTCATTTTCGTTAATATACATTGTAGACAAATTTCATTCGCTTAGGCACGAGGGCAAAATGAAATAAATTGCTCCTAAATAACGTTAGAAGACTCGCTTAAAATAGAATTTTCCGTTATGTAAGAAAAGTACTTCGTCGCAAATATATTTTCAGCATAGGACACGAGAGTTTATTATGTTAATTTCAAAATATTACATCTACTGAAGTCATCATCTCCTTGCCCTTATCCCTGTTACTTGGGGTCGGCGCAACACGTTTTCTTCTTCCACACTGGCACCACTTTCAAACTTCCTCTGATATACTCATTTCTCACTTTATCCATTCTCGTCACTCCGCACATCCATCTCAACATTCTCATCTCTGCTACACGCAAGCTGTTTTCATCCATCTTTTTTACAGCCCACCATTCATTTCTGATCCATACAGTAGGACAGGTCTAATCACGGATTTGTAAATTTTCCCCTTTAACATCTACTGAAGTAAGTACAGGTAGGTTTCCCATCAATATTCAGAGTTGATACGTTTTTAAATAACATACCTACATTATCAATACGATAAATAAATCAATACACGAAAATACAAATAGAAACCCATTCCATATCTTTCACCAATACGACTAAGTTGCACGGAAACCGATATACGCCGTACGCGAATATTCAGTACTCGCTGAATTACGAGTACGTCTGGTATTTATTATCGATTACGCCCCGTCGAGAACCAAGGCGTCAGGCTCTAGACGTAAACTAGGTCGCATCGGGATACTAGGTCGAAGTACTGGCAATAATGTTAATATTACTTGTTCCGATTCGTATTGAGCGTTGCTACGGAGAATTGCTATTTCTGGCTATTTCTGTAACTTGTTTCTTTTTCAATACTTAAGCTCTCTGTTATTATAACTTGTTATTCCACAAGTTTTTTGTTGAATATTTATGAGACTCTTAAACTTTAATAAAACCAACTTTTGAACTCCGTCTTCAAACTACAAGAGTAACAACAGTTTTCCATTTACAAACAACGAACGGTTTCAATTTAGGAAGATTGTTTTTTTAGCAAAACACAATCTCGTAATCGAGTGGCCTCTACTACCTGAAAGCTAAAAAAACCGAAAAATAGATAAGTATAACACTCATGTACACGTACGAGAGCCCTGTAACTGTAGGTAGAGTCAGACACTAAAATTTAGGGACGAACAAAGGGCTAAAAACGTGCAAAAACATTTTAGCTTGTGACAAAAATTCCAGATATAAAAATAATCCAATCGAGATATTTCTAGTTTAATTTCATAAGAACTACTGACTGATGGGGGTCTGTTTTTTCAGCATCCGATTAGTATTTTGCAAATGAACTTTCTTACTTGTTCAGATCTTAATAGGGATAATGACTTACACTATTTTTTAGTCAGTCGAGTAGATTAATAAAAAATATTAGACACGTATTTCTTTTGTCACGTACCAAAAAGTAACAACGATACAGTGAAATTTCACTGACGTCACGTTTTAGTATACTTTTCACTCAAAAGTATCCTCACAAGTGTGGGTGCTTGAACTTTGATGCGCTAAAATCTTTGTAATTTTTTATTGATTTGTTGAAGCAAATTACTTCTACCTTTTCAATATTTTTTGACAATCTAACTGACGGACTAAATAGGAAATTATGTTTTGTTTTACCCATGAATCATCCCTATTTGTAACCATCTGTTCGTCCCTATATTTTGCCCTTGACTGTACCTACGTGAGTGAACAGGGGTCGAAAGAAACACGTTACAAAGTTTATAGAGATGGGGCCAGAGTGGGCGCGGGCGACAGTTTCCCGATATTTTACGATTACCCCTCCAGGGACCGGTTTAGTCTCCGTTCTATTGGTAAATATATGTGAGAGGGTGTCACATAGAGTGTTGGTGTCGTGAATCAATCAATTAATGTCGAGAAGTCTTCATGTGAATGATGGCAAAAGGAAAGTAGCAAAATTTATAAAGATGGATGGGTCTTTGCATGGTGTTGCAGATAATATAGCTAGGAAGAAGCTCTGTGGTGACAGGACAGCTCATAGAAATTTAAGGAACAAAATTAGATGAGTCGTACAATACAATGAATAGGAGCAGATGAAGGGGCGTATTCCACATTGGGCACCTGCTTAAACGGCACCTGAGTGAATGGCACCTGAGGTATTCCACATATGGGGTTCAACTTTAGGAAAAAACGAAATGGTTTATCACGACCATAATCATGTTAAGATACTCTCTAAGTTTTGTTATCTCTATAGTATTTAATTCAGCCGTTCCTAGTTAGATAAACAACAAGTTAATTAACTATATACATCCAGCTTTGATAGTATTTCAAGTTGTTAAACTAAGCTAAACAAGAAAACATTTATCACTGTAAATATTTGATTGAAACATCGAAGCGAGAAACTCGGTAAAGATGATAAACTTCTTGTAGACAGGTAAAGTATTCTAATTAAAAGTATGACATGTAAATCTTGTAGTATTTACTTTTAGGAAGCCTCCGCACCGATACAAACTGTTTATGAACTGGAGAATAAATTTTATTCGTAACAGGTTATTTGAGTAGCGAACGAATTGATTTTAGGCAAACTTTTGTGGTCTTATGTACCTAGTAGGTAACATAGAAAACGTTCATCCATACTATACTTATTAATTAATATTATAAATGCGAAAGTAACTCTGTCTGTCTATCTGTCATATCACGCTTAAACTGCTGAACCGATTTAGGTGATATTTGGTATACTTTGAGACCCTGGGAAGGACATAGGGTAGCTTGTATCCCTGAAAATCATCCTTAAAGGATTGGAAAGGGAGGTGGAAGTGTGTATGGTAAACTAATAATTTCTCAAGTAGGGCGGGCCACACACCTAGAATATTATTACGCGATATAAGAACTAGATAGATAGGTACCTACCGAAATCTAACACAAACAACAACTTCTTCATCTTCTTTATTCATTTACTTGAAATTTATGTAACTTGTTATCAACAAAGCAACCTCTAAAAACTTTTACAGAACAATAATCCTGAAAATAGTTGATTTGTAGCTGATAAGGAACATTTTGCAAGCGGCTGTCTATCGTAAAACGAATATATTCCAAGTTTACGGCTCTTCCCAGACGATACGACAGTTTATTATAAAAACACAGTAAAAAGGCTTAGATACCATTAAAGGCTTTTATGTTCCGTGTAACAAAACACCCCCTAGGGCTGTACAAATGGATTACTTTTTAGTGAGACTACAGTTATACCCTGAAAGGTTTAGTGCGAGCGAATGGAGAGGTAAGTTATGATGATGTAGCAACCCTATAGCGGTAAAAACCTTGAATTTATTATTTATGTAAAGCGGTACAAGTCTACGGTTGGGTTCGAGTTTTAATATCAATTTAGTGTCGGCTATAACTAGAGATGTAAATAAAAAAAAACAAAATGTGTATTTTCACAATCTTGAAAAAAAAACTTGGCACCGTCGTTTTTTTTCTAATTTTGGTTTTTTTTTTCCAGAAAAAGTGAAGCTCTAAATTTGGTTGTTTTGTTTTAATTAAAGTCAAATTATGTTGAAATAAATGAGTACCTATTATTATGAACTTAGACAATACTTAATTTGTTACAATTAGAATCATCTTTTGTTTGTAATTAGTAAATCCCAGTCCGTAAATGGTAAACTTTAGTGGGTGTTGCTAATTATTTTAAGACATTTATGTACTATTTAACTAAAAACAAATGGTATTTTCTTATTAAACAAAACAAAATTTAATATCAACTCATATACGATAACCGCCTCACCATATTTTTATTTTCGTACTCTTGAAAAAAAAAACCTACTCCAGAAAAAAATTGTTTTCTTTTTCATGCTTTTTTTAAACTATTTTTTTCATCCATAAAAAAATACCGTTTTTTTACAACTCTAGCTAAAATAGTTGCCTTATTAACATAGATACCGCATTTTTTAAAGAGCTGGTTTTGAAATTAAAATAAGCGGTATCTAAGTTTATAATGAAAAGTTCGTGACCACTATTTAAGTCAGACTTAATAGCTCTCATCTAGAGACAGAAGTCTAGACAGTAATTATTAATAGGTTTCTCGTTTATTTATTGGTATTTGTTGAAATATTTATTAGTCTATTTTATTTGTATATGTGTATGTATTATTAATATATATGTAAGTATATACATTTTCGTATACAAGATGTTATTTTTAGATATTATTTTGTACCTGTTCACAACGGTGTCCTTTTTAACCCAAAGGTTGACTGGTAGAGAATGTCTTGTGGCATTATGTTCGCCTATGTAATACAATTTTGTAAGCGATATTTATGCCGCTAATACAAACCAAAATCACAAAATCTTGCAAAGCGCTAGCAGAATTTTCGGCGCGATTTGAACTTACGCAACAGTCCGACAACAATAGTTGCCCGGACCAGACACAATATTCGTCTGGTCGAAGTATTCTCCCTTTTAAATGAAGGTTGCGAGGCTTTACACCCTATTCTGTATACCTCCATATATTTAATTACAATATAAGCAAATAACTGTTTGTAAAATTTATATTAGTCATTCAATAAAAAGGTTTACAAATAAATATTAATCAGGAGCCGTACTTGAAGCGATCAAATCCCATAGCTGTGCGGCTTAACAGTACAATAGCCTTTTAAATGCGATTAAAACCTTATGGAAGCTTAAAGCTCCGTAATAATTTAAGAGATGACGCTTTACATGAGGGATTCTTCCGTTAAAAGCGCTTAAGATTCATTAGGGCGTTTACCTTCGAAGAAGTATTTTTCTTTGTCTTGAATGCTGTGAAATCACTATCACTATGTTGCCTTTTTGTTGGGGTCGGATTTCAATCTAATCAGCGACTAAATACCTAGTATTTTACATGAAGCAACTGCATGTCTAGCCTCTTCAACCCAGTCTAACAGCTAATACGATTCCCAGTGCCTAGACAGGCAACTTGAAAGTTGATTTCATAAATTTATCTACTTGCCTTCTATAATATGATTTCAAAGCGGTTTCAAAACACTTTGACAATCCAAACTAAGGTTGAAAAATAATTGAAGCATCCTACCAGCTGTTGCCAACCTGAAAATTCAAAGCCGAAACCAATAAAGAAACACTTCATTATCACTGTCAAGACCACAGCATAATTATCACTTCAAACAAAGACATTAAACAAAGTAAAATAAACCCGAGGACTCAATTTGATCGCGGCGTGAAGTACTTCAGTCTCCATAATGACCGCGGGGCGCCCGTGGCTACCGCAGACCAACATTGTTATAAGTAAGTCCGCAAATGAACGCCGGAACTCTGTAGACTCCACAAATTACCGGAGGCCACGGAACTCCGGAGATCCGGGGTGACAAACGAAACGTCGCCGGTGCGTAAACAAACAAAAACTATTTAATGAGACAATTTTACTTTATACAAAAAGTTAAGGGTGTCCTGATGTGTGTGGGACGTGTGAGTTAAAACTCACACGTCCCACACACATCACTTTTGACGGCACACCCAATTAGAAGTCGTGAGTTTTAGCACTGGGCGATGAATAATGAAAAGTTTCTGTTACCGCACTGCTAGACTTCGAGATACATTCAGTAAAATTCTAACGTGAGAGAGTATCTGTGTTTTTTTTTAGGTACCTCATAAAATTATGTATTATGTTATAAGGGAGATCATCCACTTTCTTTTTGAAGCTTTGGTACCTTCTCTGTATAGCAGGTACCGTCGTTGTACAGCAACAAAACTTATTTCAATATAGACCTCAATGTATAAGAATACTCACAGAATTAACTTGCTTTTGAAAACTAGTGGGATTGTCTAGATAACTTGATTCAAATATTGATATAAAACGGCTGTTTTCTGTAATTAATAGATATCAAAATAAGATGCATTTCGTTACTTATTAGGAACAACTTACTGCAGAACCAATTTTTTGTCCACAGTGTGTATTAATTAAGAAGATTGTGCAAGGGGAATGTTATGATAAATTATGTACACCGCGGTAGCAATTTGGTTGATCTCCTTTATAACCGTTATAAGCAAATATATATCTACTAAAAATGTGGAAATATTTTCTGTATCAAAAATTCTAATTTTGGTTGAGTATCACCCGAGTGTGGGTTTATTATATTTTCGTATCATATTACTTTATTGTGTGAGAATGTAGCTACTTCTGGTGTCAGAGTTAATTAAGCCGCCTCTGGGAACCCCACAGGCCTCTGAAATGGTTATTTCAGACACACATCTATACTATCTATGCTAATATGATAATGAGGTACAGTTTGTGAGGTTGTAGGCGGTAATCTCTGGATCTCCTGAACCGATTTAGATGAAATTTGACATGGAGATAGTTTGAGACCCTGGGGAGGACATTGGATAAAACACTTTTTACGTGGGCGAAGCCGCGGGCAGAAGCTAGTTAACTATATTAGTGCAGGTTTCTTCACGATGTTTTCATTCACTCGTCTCTGTATTGTTCAAGATACGCTTAGAAACTGCATACACAAAAGTACGTAAGTGGCGGCGCGCCGTGGTACATATGAATTTGAAAAAGTCACATTGTTACTTGTCAGCTTGGCGAGGTCTTAGTTTCTGGACCACCACGTTATTTTTGTAATTGTGTAATATATTTTGTAGTTAGTTATGAAATACGAAGTTACCTCATATATCTTAAAATGCCATAAATCGGGCCCGAATGTTTATCAATTATGGTGGCGGCCACTTAGCCGTATCATTTATCGATAAAATTGAATAAAAGAAAATTGAGATTCCAAATGAACATTATCCAAAAGCAGAACCAATGTTTTCAATGCATAAAAAAAATACAGGCGAAGAACATCGGGTGATAAGTTTTGCGCCACCCTGTATTAATTTTATATCGCGTCGGTAGCAGAATTCAAAAATTGAAAACAAAGTGGCTTTCCACTATTTGTAACTCTCCGTAGAAATCGATCCCAACAGACCACCAGAATGAAAGCCCAGCGCTCTCTATTAAAACACGAAGGCAGTTCAGTATATGCTCATTTTGTATCAATTTACATGTAATTTTTATAACTCGATAAAATAATGCGATACAGAAAATTTTGTGGTCTAATATGTTTGGATAAAAATTTGCAACATCCTGCGAAAACTGAAAAAATGAATCAGCTAAAATCGTGTAGTCCATGCAGGCGAAGCTGCGGGTGGAAAGCTAGTATAATATAGAAAAGAAGTCGGTTAATAAGCTGTGACATACCTTAGGTCAAAAGCAACATAGTTTTATCGACCTCGTCTACTTCAGGCTGCAGATATCTTGACCCTGGGAAGGTCAGTCTCTGAGATACCCTTGAAGATGTGCTTGGCTCTAGAGAATGTTATCTTTGCGATTATCACCACTCGAGCCTTATTTTTTTTTTTTTAACCGACGGAGAAAGAGGAGTGTTATAAGATTGACGTGTGTCTTTGTGTGTTTGTATATTTGTCTGTGGCATCATAGCTCCTAAACGGATTAACTGATTTAGTTTTGTTTGAACGATGACTTTATCGAGAGTGTTCTTGCATTTTAATGCAAATCGGTTAAGTCTTTCAAAAGTTATGCGCATTTTACTATTTGAATCGGTGTATTTTCGCAAGATATCGTGTTATAATTACGTGTTTCGATGGATTGTCGATCGAAGCGTAGTAGTTTTAAAGAGGTATTTGTGTCGGGGAATATATATATTTTTATTTGTTCTTAATAAAGAGGTAAAGTTGTTTGTTTGTTTGTGGTAATCTTTGACAATACTGACCCGATTACTTTTTTATTTTTTTAATACGTGGCGTCTCGCAGTTAAATCCTATATTTACTATCTGCTTAACCGGTCTTCCCTGTGGAGCTAAAAAAACTATGGGCTCCAGCCAGGCACAAAAGCTTAACCTAAGCGATCAAGCTGAGTGCTACCCTCTATGGGGTCGAACCTCGGCTCAGGGCGTCGCTGGGCGGACAACCAAAGCTTGGTCGTGATTAAGGGCCTACATACTCTTCAGTGCCGTAAAACGGTAACTTTCTAAAGCATACTCCTTAGTAACGGCTAGGTTAAAAGGTTTAAAAAATATATATATTTACTAGCTTCTTCCAGTGGCTTCGCCCGCGTGTAAAAAATAGATAGTAGCCGATTCTCAGACCTTCAGAATATGCATATAAAATTTCATAAAAATCGGTCAAGCCGTTTCGGAGGAGTATGGTAACTAACATTGTGACACGAGAATTTCACATATAAGATTATTGATTCATGTACATAATTTTGAACACAATGTTTTTTCGTGCTCAAAAGCTTTCAACTAATAGTTTTGCTTAAAAAAAAAATTACAACAAGATATTTTTGTCGCAACTTTTGGAAACTCCTCCAAAACGACTTGGATGTTTAAAAATAATTTTACACAGAAAAATTGATGGCTGGAATTTCTTTTTACCTAACATAGCATATGTAAATCAAACAATATTTTGCAAACAAAACTGTTCAAAAGGAGATTCAATTTTGATATTTTGGCACCGAGCGGGCGCACGGCCAGTACTGCGTTACATTGTCGCGTATATATCACCTTAACATTGGGGCGTATATATCACCTTAACATTGGGGCGTATATATCACCTTAACATTGGGGCGTATATATCACCTTAACATTGGGGCGTATATATCACCTTAACATTGGGGCGTATATATCACCTTAACATTGGGGCGTATATATCACCTTAACATTGGGGCGTATATATCACCTTAACATTGGGGCGTATATATCACCTTAAGTGATTCAACCGTCCGTCCGGAAAATACCTACGTGGAGAAGAACGGACAAGTGATCCGATTACGAAAACTCTTTCACTTATATAAAGCTACACTGTGGCTGAGTGCAATATGCAACTTTATATCTCAGCAAAATGTTCGGATCTTGTAGGAGAGACCGCATAAAAAAGTTTGTTTATTTCAAATCCAATCAAATAAACAAATTGCACATTAACAAATTACGATGGACGGTGACCCCCAAACTAGGAACTTATGCCTTTATCTCGAGGTTCAGGAATTTGGGAGCTTACTGGCCGATATGATAGCTCAGATGCCGATCTCGAAGGATTTACTTAGATATTAATTTGTCTAGCCTACTACTAGTTAATCCTCTTAGGATTCAAAACCCCGATGCTGCCAATATTAATACAATTATTCTAGAAATCTCATTAAAGATAGATTCCATTACAGAACTATTCAAAGAATATCTCTAGTCTCCTCTCCTCATTCCAATATTCCGTTCTCATTATCTCGTCTCGTATAATCATCTCACAGATAATACCTCTCTCGCTGTGATCCTCCCTCGGTAATGAGAAATAATGGACATAGTCGGGATTTTTCCTAGAAAAGAGGGGGACTATGGATGTCGTATAGGTATGAAAGTACGGGTAAAATAAACTGCTGTAACCCTGGGTGATTGAGCTTTTAATAGGGCCATGACCGTAATTACAATAGTGGTTTTGCTGTGGTTATTTTGGTTGGTAACCGCGCTGAAGATTTTGGTCTGAATTTTCCGTCCGCCCCGTTTGTTGGTCGGCACTTCGATCAATTTTGAGTAAAACACCAAAAATATAAAAGTAAATCTTTTAAATTATAAACTTGTAAATCTTTTATATTTTTGGTGAAAATTGGGACTGTATTATATATTTTTAGGGTTCCGTACCTCAAAAGGTAAAAAAGGAACTCTTATAAGATTACTTTCTTGTCCGTCTGTCCGTCTGTCTGTCTGTCCGTGTGTCACCACCGATTTTCTCAGGAACGGGTGGACCTAGCAAGTTGAAATTTATACCAGGTAGGTACTGAGGTCTATAGTCCCTATTAGGTGTATAAAAACCAAGCACCAGAGTCACCACGATAAAAAGATATAAGCAAATATAGTTTTACGCGAAAGCACAAATAAAGAAAAAATTACAAAATAAAAAATAAAAAAAAATTAAGGTACATTATGGTACTTTCAAGTTTTCGCGAAAATCTAGATTTGCCTATATCTTTAAAACTTAGTCACCAATAACCAATTTTATTATGGCGGTAAAATACAAATTCTTAATCTTTATTTCGAGCAAAGACTCTTAAAGGGTTAGTAACAATGTGCGTTAAAACTAAGTATTAGTCAACAACACGATACGGTGATTAAGTAACTGAAAGCAGTGAAATACGTATATATACGAATTGTCCACTCTGTCAGCAATCATTTTCAGAACCCTGTTAGGGCTGTCTATAACTCGGGCCACCATTGATGTTGCGCGCATAAGCATTATCGCGTAAAAACAAACGCGCCGCCGCAAACATCCCTGACGCACTACAACGCCAAGGCAAACCCATCAGTTTTCTGAACGCGTTATTATACTGGACACGAAGGGCTCCATATGACGCCCGTGAATACTTATCCCACAGGCTGCAAGTGTAGAAGGTGGTACAGAATGCTCTAAAGAGCGTGACCTTTATTTCTGCAGTACAATGTGCAAACCTGCGAGCTATCATATTCGCACGCTCGAAAAGAGCCCTCCGTTCCTTTTCAATGTCAGCATTGTCCTTTAAAGCTTATTATTGACACAGACACCATCAATATGACAACCGAAATGTTGACTGCTAAACGCCTCATCAGGGCATTGATATACAAATTGAAGAGGGCAGGGGAGGTCAATCCCCCTGTCTCACTCCACACTCCAATTGATAAGGCTCCGACAGCATACCCGCCCACAGAACTCTGTTGATTTGGCTTCCATACCAATGCCTGAAGATACTTATAAGCTCGATAGGCAAGCTTATAGGTTCAAGTTTCCTCCATAATATATCTTAGGAAACCAGATCAAAAGCCCTAAACCGGTCGAGGAAGCAAGCGAAAACAAGTGTTCCTCTTTTTGTGTAGTACCTGACGGCATGCTTGAGACACAGGACTGCACTCTCTGTAGAAATTCCTGGCCGAAACCCGAACTGATTGTCGTGCAGTACAAGATTTTCGTTTAGCTGTGTACCAAGCAGACCATCACCATCATGCACCTTAGTGACTATGGTTGTTAGAGAAATAGTTCTATAGTTTCCCCTATCCGAAAGATCACCTGTTTTACTTTTAACAATGGGAACCACGATCGTCCTCTTTAGGCAAATATGAATGACCAATACATCAATTGTACAGCAGTGCCAAAACTCTCGGTAAGAGTGGACCGGCGTATTGCAAACGCTCGAGCTAGTGAGCCCATCATGTCCAGGGGACTTACTTCTAGAAATAGACCTGATGACCCTGGCCACATATTTGACACTGAAACGGGTGCGGGCCCACCTCACCAGAACGGGGCTCAGCATCCAGCATCTGACAAGAGCTCCCCAGCGATGACTTTAAAACAAACCGTTTTCTAAAAAGGTTTGCAATATCCTCCACATCACTCACACCATTTACACTAACAGGCAAGCCTGGCCGAATGCTCAATTTATTAGGGCTCTTCCAGAAACCGCGAAATTCACGATTTGAATGCTTAGAGACAATTATGTCCATCTTTATCTGTATCTTTGTCTGTATAATGGGTAGGAACGGAACCCTCGGCGCACGATTTTGACTCGTACTTGGCCGGTTTTTTTTTTAATCCGTATCCTTAATGGATTAAAAAATAAAAATAAGTACTTTTGGTACGAAAAGATAATTTTTGATCATATTTTTAGACTTCTTATATTAAATATTGTTTAATTTCTGTTGTCCTAGAATTAGCATATTTTTAGAGCTCCTACAGCCTGTGTTACAGGATTACCTAGTACAGGCATCTTAAATTGTTATACCTACATTAGATATCTAAGATTGAAACTATGTTTTTACCTTTACTAATTTCTGAATAAAGATTTATTATTATTTTTAATTATTTTTATGGATCAAGATTTATGTAAGTAGGTACTAGTTATACTCGTAGTTATCGGTACGTAACCTGGCAAGAATAGTTAGATGTGTATAAGTCGTTTTTTAGGTCTCTTTGGTAACCAAGCGGGGCGCGGGGAACGTGTAGCAAGTAGAAGTGCGCAATTGGTTGGTTAGTTGAAGATTGATACACCAATCGCGTCGCGTTCACGTTCTGTTCGCTCTTTATGGTGGAATAGATGGACAGATGCGCGTACTTACTCCCACTACGGCAAAACCTTGCCAAGTTACGTGCCGACAACTATACTGGGTTGTGGAGGTCAGATAGGCAGTCGCTTCATGTAAAACACTGGTACTCAGCTGAATCCGGTTAGACTGGAAGTCGTCCTCAAGATAGTTGGGCAATGACTAGACATATTGACTGATCAAGTATTATGTAAGCTCGCTGTCGTTTGACAAACATTCAATCATAAGTTGCTCATAGCATATCCTTCACATACACGGGTTACAGCTTAATTCCAAGGCCAGTCACTGGCCGTGGACCAGCAAGAGTGCATGTCTAGCCGAAGACCTTGGACACATGGCGGTTGCCGCTGGCATTACATTCGTTTATATCACACGGCAAATCTGTGTTACCTAAGTGCATTGTAATTACTTTGCGAAATAACTTTTGTAAAATTGAAACGGAAAGCATAAATTTGTTTATTGTTCAGTATTTATTTGAATACTCTACTTGAATAAACATTTCCATATTTGTCTAATCGCTCATTTCTAAATAAATAATTTGAAGTAGTAATCAAATTCACTTTTAGCTTGAGAAACTGCCAGACGAAGGGTTAGACACATTCTAAACTCTAAAATCTTAAATCAGAAACAGGCCCTGAAAGATAGAACACGATCTAAATCACTGAAGGGTAACCAAGGTAAGGGTAACAATGGTGGACCAAAAAAAAAACATTTCTAAACATTAGCGAGGCAACGGGGTATTGAAGTTTCCAAACAAAAGGAGTAACGAAACGACAAACAAGTGAATATTTCTAAGAAAACATGAATCCATAATACAATCCCTGCCATTTCCACTAAACGTATTTTCCTGAAGGACAGCTGGCTTCAGAAGCCGGTTTCACCGAACAAAGGTACAGTACAATTTATCGTGAACAAAGACTTGCTACTACAAAGGCATACTTCGGGGGCATACGTTACGACAAAGCGTTTGCACAAAACAAATCCTGTGTAGTGTCGACTCGTGCAACTTCGTGCGGACTCGTGCGTTCGTCGTGCGATTTCGTGTGATGTCGTACGTTGTCGTGCGAAGTAATTGTGGTCGTCGGGGCAGGTGGGTAGTTATTGATTCGTAAGGTGAGTATACACTAGGGCATTTTCTCGATAGAATAGGAATATGATTTGCATGTAATGTAACGTTACTGCGAATGCTCGCTACGGTGTTCGAAGTAAAGATCAAGCGGAAATTTTGAAATCGTTGGCACTTTGTTTTGCCCGTGCTCGTGATCGCGTAATGAAATCTATACTAATATTATAAAGATGTAAAGTTTGTGAGTTTGTGACGATGTAAGGGGTAATCTCTGGATCTACTGAACCGATTTTAAAAATTCTTTCACCAGTAAAAAGCTACATTATTCCTGAGTGTCATAGGCTATAACATATTTCCAAAAAAAATAGAGATCCTTATGAAAATTGCAATAATGTAATCCAAGGTAGCAAAATGTTGCCTGTAAAATACATTATTTGGCGTGCGCTGAGGAAACTATTGATGACAGATAAAAATTTGTAGGAAGGGTAGCCAGGGTAGCCAGGATAGCCAGGGTGGCCAGGGTAGCCTGGGTAGCCATAGTAGCCAGGATAGCCATGGTAGCCAGGCTAGGGGCAAAGTAGCCAGGGTACCCAGGGTATCCAAGGTGGCCAGGGTAGCCAGGGTAGCCAGACTAGCCAGGGTAGCCATGGTAGCCTAGGTTAGCAAGATTTGGGGCAGGGTAGCCGGGGTAGCCATGGTAGGCAGGTAGCCAGTTGACAGGAGCGAAGCCCCGAGGGTCAGCTAGAATTCTATAAAATCACTCGTTTGCTGTTAAAGTTAAGTTGTAACAAAGCTTCAAGCATCGTCTAATTGTTTGGTTCGTGGAAGAGTAAGGTCGGCACAAACGATTGGACGTGGCTGACGGACTCGACTGTCACCCGCGACTGATATGTGTGCACAGAAAAAACCTGGATGTTTTGGCCAGATGGCCAGATGTCTATCGGACGTCCGACCGCCAAAGTTTACGTCCGCGACATACCTACGACCGATAGTTTGCACATTCAATACCCAGATATTCTATAAGTCGCGGCTCTCAGTCGCGTCCGATAAATTTGTGCCCAGCTTTACACTTTAAAGCAGTCCAATGTTTCGATACAAGTAAATGCTCTAGTCTATCATCACCTTTTGGCTTCCCCATTACAAAGAGCGGTGACGTATCGATAATGTGGGCATATCGGCTTTGTAATGCATGGTTTGTAAGTACTCCACCGTTGTGAGTTGTGACAGCCTGTCGTCATGAAATACTAAGTGAAATTGTGTGCCGATGCGATGTTATCGTTTCGTGAATTGTGGCTCGTAAACAGGGAAGCTAGGGCGAAAATGAATTTCCATATTTTGTGTGTGCGAGCGAGGCGTCTCCGTTTTAGCTTGGCCAAAAATGCTTTCGGTGTGCATCCGGATGTCCGGCTGTTTTCCGCTACAGGGCGCATTTCTCAACCGATCCTCGTGAAATGTTATGAGCAGGTTCGATAATAATATAGATTTTTGTCATCGATTCAGTTTTTTGAAATTTTTAAAAATGGCGGTGCCGTTTTGACGAATTTTAGTCATCTGAATCGCCAAAAATATAAAAAAGACAGGCTCGCGTGGTCTATAGCTCACAGAGCACTAGTAGTAAAGACATCTAACATAAATATAGAATATACAGGGTCCAATGGAAAGGTGTGATCATATTTTACTCTGCAGCAATCTCTATTTTATTCTCCAAGCAAGTCATAGACATATTACCCAAAAAAAAATGGATACCATACAAAGCTGTCGTCACCTGACAAAAACTTGTATGATACAAGCTATCTTGACAACTACAAGGAAATACATATCATAATTATACAGTTTCCAAAACCTTTCATCTACTTAAAGATAATAGAATAAGAAAATAAACTTATCACAATAAGACTAACCCTCAGTTTCCCACCTTAAAATTATCGGAGAATTAATGTGACAAATTGTCAAGCACGCGTTATCTGCTGTGATTGGTTGAATGAATTTTCAACAGCAAATCACAGAAGATAACGCGTGTTTGACAATTTGTCACATTAATTCTCCGATAATTTTAAGGTGGGAAACTGAGGGTAACAGAGGACATCATTTCCAAGAAGTAGGTTAAGTCTTAACACAAGTTAATACAATCTTCCGCTCTTTCTCTATTAAGTTTAATTCCAATATAAATGCAAATACGAATAAACAACACAGTGTTTTTGTAGAAGCATAAATAGGAGAAAAGCAAAATACTGTTAGGTACAGAAATAAATATATGATTCAAAAATAATTGCTCTATTCCACGGCACTTTTGTTCTTCGTACGAAGTTGTTAAGTATGGCGGATACATTACATGGCGCCCAGAACCGACCGTGGAGCAATTAATTAAGAAATCACTTTCATAATTGCGTTGACCCCTAGTTAGTCTCGATGAGGTATCAGGTTGCAGCTAATTAGGAGACGGCAATGGCCACTAATCTTATTAAATGCGTGGGTAGTTGACTACATTACGAAAGATATTTATACTGACCCAAAATCCGTGTTGTTAGACATAACCGTTGTCGCCAGTTGGCAACACGTAGCCAAGGTGACAAAGACAACAGTTTCAATGTTCTAGCTAGAAAATGGATTTCTTACATCTAAAATACACTGTCTTAAAATTAACAAAGTACTGTTCATATTCAGACAATGTATCCCGAAAGGTAAAAAAGTAGGGAGGTAAAGTTACTGAATAAAACAACAAGGAACTGAGATATTTACACATTACCTACGAACAAAAAAACTGAGATATTGAATTAAAACGCTGAGTCAACATTTATACGGAATATTATTAATATAAAACAAAAAACTGCCTACTTGAATAAAGCGAAAAAATCTCTATAGCCGATTACATTTTGACGAATCATGCAAATTCCCAGCGGGCATCCCGAATAATTTAATATTCATTTAATATTTCACGAAGAGCAAACAGAATCCGGCGGTTCCCGAAATAAAAAAAAAGAGATGATTGAATTAGACATGCGGATTGATAAATTGTAAAGTAGATTAGATCAGGGACGAATGAATAGAGCACTTATTGACATTGGATGTTCAGATTGATCGGGTTGAACTGTCTGCGACGACTTCGTACGTAGATATGTAAGTACTCTATGGTCTCTATAGTAACCGTTTGAAATTCGATCGAATAGTCTATATTTACTTTATGTTAGCGATTTTCAAAGACTTGCGAACCTGTTTAAATAGATACCCTGTAAATTGGATACTACGAATGGGATTAATTGGAATTCTTGGAGTTTACAGTACTTCTTCAGCACAATATTGATCCCTGTCCATATTATTAGAGCTGTCATCAATTGTATTAGTCATATAAACCCTTTGGCATAGAGCCAAAGTAGTGGAACATTCGTAAGCAAAATTCTGGTTTTAAAGTTTTGGAATATGTCTGTCGGCGTAGGACTCTGTAAAGGGAGTTTCACGAAAAATCTAGCTATCTGACCGATTCTTATACAGAGAGAGCTGGGCAAAATACATGCTTTGCTTTAATTAAAATACAAATTACAAAATACTATCTTGCATGTATTTAAAATACGAAATATTTGTCAGACATGTAGGTATTTAAAATACAAAATACAGTCGATCATACATCGTGACATTCGTACTAATAAACATAATTAATACACAGAAGTTTCGTGAAAATAACCGTTTGAAATGAAAATGTCAATTGACAAGATATTTCATAATTTGACGTAGGTACGCTGTCGCCATTTTGCCAACGAAAGCTATCGAGCGCTATTTTATTCAGAACGCTTATGATCGCTAAACGTATATAAATTATAATGTATTTTAAAGCAGTGAGGTATTTTTAAGAACTAATTGAATTACAAATACCAAATACGTATTTGTATTTCTTTTAAGTATTTTCATCTTCATCATATCAGCCAAAAGACGGCCACTGCCTCCTGGACATAGGCCTTCCCCAAGAGTCGCCGCATTGACCGGTATTATTATTATGTAGGTATTTTAATTACAAGTAATTCAAATACTGCCCAGACCTACTTATCTTTTTTTTATTGTTTTTGGCGAATGAAAAAAATCAATGAAAATACGCGATTTACAGGATCCTAAATGCCTATTGGACTACTGATCCTGGTAATAATAATGCAGATTCAATATTAGTGCGGAAAAATACAGCCTTTGTAGGGACAGTTATATTTTACTATAGGTTTACAATCACTTACCGCAACTTGAAGTGCAAATCACCCAGTCGTCCGTCATTGTTCTCGGGCTCAGTGGTCTTGGTCTTCTCGGTGGCATTGGCATCGGCGAGCTCCTTGCTGAGCGGGGCCGGCTCGGTCGGCGCGGTAGGTGAGTGCGGGCTGTTGCCGCCGGTTGGCTGTGCCAGGAGATAAGGCAATTAGTAGGAGTTAGGACATATACTCGTGCATATATAATTTGGGATAAGCCCGTGACACTTTTCCCGAACACAGCTTGCTGAAAGTCAGAATCAACAGTGGTACCACGTGAAAAGCCGAGTAAAGGCACCACGTGTCCCGGTGAAAAGAAATTCTTGAATCTCACAATCTCTAATTAGAAAACAAAATCAAAGGAGTAAGAAAACAACTGTTCAAATCATCATTTTTGTACGCCTGTACCCTTCTTCAAATTAATTTGTTAGTATTTTTATGGCATTCCCCTATTGTTTTGGCCCAAATACAAACATCTCCTTTCCATTTCTCTCTTCATCAAGGCAGGAGATAGAACAGAACTAGGCCAAAAGCACAAAGATACGTTACAACATCTTCTTCTTTTCGAGTCCATGGTGATTTAACCCTTAGATATTTGGGCCATTTGGGCAGTAGGTGGACGTTTACAACTGGGGCATACATAATCCCCGGTCTACAATGCCTACGCCTACTTTCGTGGCTCTGGCCTTGTCTCTGAGAGATAGCCATAATCTATCGGACGTAGAAAGACGCAGGAGGACGCAGTACCGAATTGCGTAAGTGAATTCGGCAAAGGAAACAGTTTGGAACCCTTCAAAGAGTTAGAATCATTTCTTTCTACTTTTTCGGTATGCGAAACTAATTTGGAAAGAGTACGATCATCCTCCTGATGATTTATTTCCAAATAACTAGGACATAATTTAATTTTGTTTTACTTACAACTAATGGTCCTCTAATGCTTTTAATTAAAATGTATAATGGTTCCTTAAAACTGAAAAGCAATTATTCATTACAATCAATTCTACGTCAAAATATTGGTCATGGAAAGATTCATCTCCTTTCCTTTTCAGAGTGTAATATGCAATACGTAATGTCGTTTTTGTGACGGTTCCAAACTGTTTCCTTTGTTGAATTCACTTACCTAACTACGTAATTGCCGATTTGCTGTTATGGATTTCAAATATCTTAGATTTTTTGGTCCCACGGGACATAACGGTATACCTACTAACAATGTTTGTGTTCAACAAAATTTCATAAAACAATTGATTAATGAATTTACGGTACAAAATTTGGAGAATCGGGACAATTAATTGCTTCCATGGTGGTGATATGTCATTAGATAGTGACTTATCAGTTACTAATTGAGGGTTAGCATGGGAATACCAACACCTGGCAGTACTTAGCACGCACATCAAACAAAATTACACAGAAACGGTTATAGATTTGCCATCGACAAATTGTGTATCAGCGTCATCTGCATTTCTAACTAAATAGGAACAAAGCTCAAATCTTGGGCGTTTAATATGACAAGAAGGATTTTTTTTAGTTTAGAAGAGTTCAGATAAATACAAATTAAGAAAATGTGTCCTTGGAGAGATTGATACATCACCATCACCCGGGTATAAGTACAAGGGAAAGTCACCAAAAAAGGCTTATAACTAAGGCTAATATAAGGTTATTATATTATTTTATATTAATTATTGTGAATGTGAAGACTATGTGGACCATTCTTTTTTGTTTTAATTTAAATTTATCTTAGTTTTTAATCATGGTCTGGCAGTTTGTGTAGTTTATGCGGCCTACCCGAATGTCCTTTCTTTGGTATTGTTCGTCGAATCGTTGAGCTCCTTAAATTCTGAGTTGAGCTGCTCGGTTATTGACAAATGCGTGCACTGACTGGACAGGTCCACTCAATCTGGCTGGTTCTTTCCTCAAAAGACCATTTCAGACATCAGTCTACATGGTCTTCACATGATCTAACCAATATTTTGTCTGGACTTTAAAAGAGACTGTGACCTCTGAGTTTGTTTCGGCCTTTCTTCTCAGAGTAGTCAGATAGGAAACGCCGACCTCATCTAGTTTTAAAAAATATGTTCGACATGTAAAAGTGTTTGTATAAACCAACTTACAGAAATAAAATCATTTATCATTAATAAAATAAGTGAGTCTTTCTGATCCTGAGATGACGTAGTTTCAATATAGCCTAGTGTGTATCTCCTTGCATCCATAGCATAGGCCTATGCAATGTAATATATATTGATAGTATCCAATGCTATCATTATTTATTATCACTCAGAGATAGTATACCTTGCCATCAAGAAAGTGAATGATGACAAAGAATCTTCGCAATCGGAGCAATACTTCTATAGAAAAAAATCAAACCGACTTCCAGAACAAAAAACTACAAAGCAAAAAATAAATTTATTTTCCGAAGTCGGTGTCTTTTGTACCTACCCATTGTTTTCCGTTTTTCGACACCGACTTCGGAAAAGAAATTTATTTTTTGCTTTGTAGTTTTTTGTTCTGGAAGTCGGTTTGATTTTTTGTTAAAAAGTTTTTATTTTTCTCTTTTTAGTTTTGGTAGGTACCTCCAATTAACATGATTATCATTTATAGCCAAAGTACATCTCATGACGACTCCAATAAGCCCAAACACGACTAGGATACATTGTTTTATATAAGAGTTCCAGTGCCTACCTTCCGGCTTCATCATCATATCAGTTCGATGGTGCCATTTTTATCAGTTACATTTATTTATAAGTATTTGCTTCATTATAGTCGGTTAACTATTCGAGATATCTTATGCCCGTGAAATATTTAGCATTTAGGAGTTCCAGTGGCCATCTGTGGTCTTCTTCATCAGTTCCACTTCACCAAATGTTACTTTCTGAGTGCAAATGATTGCATTGTTGATGAAAATACCAAAATCGCTATATGCTTGCCTATAACATTTGAGGAGTTCCCTCGATTTCTCTAGGATTCCATCATCAGATCCTGACCTGATGATTATGGGACCAACTAGGAAGTATACCCTTTCAAACAAAAGAAGAATTTTTGAAATCGGTCCAGGCGTCTTTGAGTAATCGGGGAACATACATAAAAAAAAAAAAAAAAAAAGATTCCGACGAATTGAGAACCTCCTCCTTTTTTGAAGTCGGTTAATAAATACCATGCAGTTTCTCCACAACACTGATAACAGTGTTGTGAAGAAACTGAGAAAATCGGTGATGACACATGGACAGACGGACAAGAGAGTGATCTTATAATGGTTCCTTATTTTACCTTTTGAGGTACGCAACCCTAAAAAACATACAAACAAACATTTTCACCTATGTATAATATTATTTTCAGATTTTATATGTCATATGTACCTACAATTGTCTGACACCCAGTAAAACCTAGGCAACTCTTTCGGTATGGATGGGCACGCTCAGCGCCGTATCTCTTTTGATTTTTTTCTATTCGCCTATTCTAGTCTTTTTTCTGTGTTTGATGCCGTGTCTGTGTCGACTATATTCTAAGTCGAAAAAAAATCTAAGTCTTTTACTGTGGTAGCAGCATTGATGACCGGCGGTTGCGGTGCGGGTTGCGGCGGCGAGGTGGCTGCGGGCGGCGCGGGCGCAGTCGGTGACGGGGACTTGCGCAGGTAGTGCGTGGCGGAGCCGGGGGAGCGTACGGCAGTGGCACGGCGGGGCGGCTGGAACACCAGCGCCTTGTCTGGGCCGCGCTTGCCGCCTGTGTAGAGGAAGAGTTTTGAATTAAAGTATACTTCAAACATATTACCGTCGTGAAAAGTTAGGTGAAGTAAACTTTTACATCTGAAGTTATAAATTGACAGCTTACTTCACCTAAGTTTTTGCGGAACAGAATCTAACGACTGGTACCACTCATTGCCCTGAGACGAGCCAAAGGCAAAGTCCAGAAGGCAGCCTCAGGTATGAGACCTTGATGACCCTCAGCTTTAGAGAATAACTGATCGTATGGCCAGTAAATCTGATCTGGTTCTACTGTCTTTGTGGAGTGAAATCTCGCGGCTTAGTTTCAGCGTCCACCTTGAGCATTGCGGCCTTCTATAAATTGTGTATGTCTATAGTTACGCAGGTCGCCCTTGCCATGGACCGAGCAGATATAGTCTGCAAAGCCCATTGCACGAGTGCACAGCCTTTGCCGGATGGTTTCGCATCATGAGCCTAATCATGGTAGCTCTAAATCTCACTACAACGGTCTTTGTAGAACAAAGAGTGTATATAGTTCTCGCCAAACTTCTGGGTCACACTGAACTTGACTTTCCGATGCGCTAGGCACGGATCGGTGCTGATTTTGTATGAGATTTATTACTGCTGCACAGCCATTGTAGCCAAATTCAGGACGCCAAGAAGTTTGGCGAGAACTTTACCGGCGAAAAGAATAATCAGTTACCTAGTTTGTGGTCAAGTTAGTTCCTGCGGTGCAAGACCTAGCTGTTGAGGACGCCAAGTGCGGCAACCACCAGAGTAGCAGCAACGCACACCACCAGCCATAGTGAGGACATCGCTATACATACCTAGTTTGTGGGCCAGCGAGTTTCTGCGCCGCGCGGCCCAGCAGAGGAGGGCACCGATCACGCAAGACACCAGACCAATGGAAACGCACAACATAAGCCATATGTAGGCGATATGCCATGCTTCAACACCAGCTAGAACAAAAATAAATGTTTATAGTTAGCATCGAAATGTAACAACACTTGACGGCATTTCTGGAACGAAAATCATCGTAAAAAATTGTGACAAATTGAATTGCCAAACGCACGTTTGTGACTGTTTGAATGAATTAACAGAAGCGTCAATAGTTTTTTTTCAAAAACTGGTCTTGGAACCTGTTAATATTTTTTTAATATTGTAAAAGCACGCTGTGTAAACAAGCATATTAAAAATTAGATGATTACGAGTAAGTATATCAAGATAAGAATGCTTGGCAAGATGCTGGTCCTGCTCCATAGGGCAATCTTTAGTGTAGACCAGCCTTTCCCAAAGTGGGCGATAACGCCCCCTTGTGGGCGCTGCAGGCCTAAAGGGGGGCGGTAAGAAACCCAGAAAAAAAATGGGGGCGTTGTAGAGGCTTGGGGGGTGATTTGTAATTTCATTTAGCTAGGAGGCCTCTTAGACACCGACTGCATGAGCTCTCGGCTCTCAACTACAACTTGTGAACATCAACTAATATTAGTTAAGAGATTGCTCAAACTCGGTTCGATATTTCTCTCCGCGTAGTTCATATATCTGTCCTGTTTTATTGAATATATAAAATAAAAATCATGTCAATCGATCGCTCCGTTTCGAAATGAAAGTAGACACAAACAAACAAAAAAAAAGGCAACAGACATACTTTCGCATTTTAATAGTTATTAGTACTCCTAGATAGGTAATTTTCGTAGAAAGAAGACCGCGGGCAATCATGTTTTAACAAGTTTTTCTTAAATAACCCAATAATTGATTAATTTAATTTGATTTTATAGTGGTTTTTAAGTAGGTGAAGAAATGGGGGCGCTAAAAATAATTTATTCTCAAAGTGGGCAGTAGACAAAATAAGTTTGGTGTAGACAAAATCAAACCGGTTTATCTATATATTTATAATTATACCTAGTATTGTTTTTATTTTTACTTCTCTTTTTGTTTAAGATTTTGATTGAGTTGTTGAATGCGGTCATTTACCTATGTTTGCAACATTTGTAAGTGTGTGAGAACCATGTTCCTATTTATCAAATGAATGAATTTACCTGTTAGTGTTTGTAATACTTTCTATTTATACGTAGTATAGTAGTGTTAGTCTGGCTGCATCGTCCTTGCATATATGAATTAATATATGTAAATATTGTAAAACTTTTTTTTTTTAAAGAGTAAGTATGGAGTTTCTTGTCCGTATTTCATAACAAGCTACTTTCCCGAATGGACTATTAATGTAAATTGTTGTACGTTCAAAAGTGTCGCTTCTAATTGAAGTTAAGAAATTTGTCTTTGACTTTGACGGGTTCTATTTACAAAAAGGTGAGACAACACCGCAATTGTCTTTCATCATGATTCGTGAAAATGCGTTATGTAAGTACCTACCTACTAACAACCTCAACCAATGGCAAAGCTTGCACAAATGCACTACGAAAATCGCCCTTACTGCTACAATATAACGTCTCCTGTCTGTATGTAGGTATTTGGCTATGTTCACTATACGCATAAGTTTTAATAGAACTAGAGCGCTTTGTGGCATGCAGCTTGTCCGGGTAAGTTCCAGATTGAGCAGTAAGTTCAACTTCACGTATTTTCTGCGGACCGCAGATGATGTGAACTTAGCTGTGTAAGTATGAAAGATTACACTTGCGAGCTAAGCTTGATCTAACATAGCTCGTGGCCTGCTAGAAAGACCAATACGAGAGAAATCTCTTCGTGATGCTGTTAGAAACGGTGGTAACCACTTGGTAACACTTTCCACGAGGTAAGTAGCTAGCCAATCGCATAAAAAGTAATTTCAAAGGCAAGAACTACCAGTGGCATTATTGCGTAAGTGAATTCGGCAAGGCAAAGGATTTGACCCCATCAATCGACCAATCACGTAGACGGAAATCTACAACGCGTCTTTCATCTGTCACGTGATTGGTCGATTCGATTGGTCGAGCAAACTCACAAGCTACCTAGTCATAGTTTAAAACTGCCTACTATCCTGTTCCCATTATTTACAAACGCGAAAGTTTGTGAGAATGGATGTTAGTTACTCTTTATGATGAAGCTTTATATTAATATAGTTTAATAGCGCCCCGCCCCGGCTTCGCCCGTGACAAATCATACACAAAAACCTTCCTCGTTTCTAACTCTATCCATTGGTGAAAACCGCGTGCAAATCCGTTCAGTAGTTTTTGAGCTCAGATCAAATAAAAAGTCAAGATGGAACATTGCAAACAACAAAGTGAAGCCGGTTCAAACTAAGCCTTGCCGTATAAATACACAATTATACGCGCACACGTATAACGAAACTACCCCTTAGCTTGTCAGTTGAGCTTTATTATTTGATCTGTAAGCTCGAAGGACAAGCTAAGGCGTAATTTCGTTATACGTGAGTACGTGTAATTGAGTATTTGTACGGCAAGGCTTAGTTTGAACCGGCTTCACTTTGTTGTTTGCAACGTTCCACCTTGACTTTTTATTTGATCTGAGTTTTTGAGTTTATCGCATACAGACGCGGCGGGGGACTTTATTTTATGATAAGAAGTGATACATCAGAATGAACACATCTTACTATCTTACTTATATTATAAATGTGAAAGTTTGGTTGTGTGCATGTATGTTTGTTACTCAATCACAACAGAACGGCTTAACGGATCTGGATGAAATTGGCTCAGAGATAGATTATAGTCTCGAAAAGCACATAGGCTGCCTTTTATCCCGGTATAATGTTCCAGATGATAAAACACTTTTGATGCGGGTGAAGGCGCCTGGCAGAAGTTGAAGATGTAAACACGCGGGCGGAGCCGTGGACGACAACTAGTTACCTTTAATGAAAATATACGAATAACCACGTTACCGTTATTATTATTATATTCTTTATTGTACACCATTAAAAAATACATACAGAACAAACATTTTCAAGCACTGTGTACAATGGGCGGTCTTATCGCACAGGGCAATCTCTTACAGACAACCTTTGGATGGACTGAACGACAGGAGAATTAAGGGCTGTCAGTGTACAATAGATGATAAATAATATAACTTACTTAAACATAATAACATAAAATACAAACATACTATACTACATATCTAATATACTAATAAATATTGAATATATGACAGAGAAAGGAAAAGACTAAACATTATAGTGAAAGGTAATGCTCCTTTACCATTTTCTTAAACGCTGGCAGTGTTTGAGCGCGTCTTATTTCTATAGGTAATACATTCCACAATCGAACTGCTTGAATCGTAAAAGATTTGTCAAAGAACGAAGTGGAATGCATACGAACACTCAATTTCATCATCATCTTGTTCATCGATTCATTCGATAGACTCATTCATATGGAGATGGTCTATTACCGTGATTTGATGAGCCCTTTGCGTACGAGATGAGCACAACTATCCTATAACCTATCAAGGGGCACGTTTTAGTGTTCGCATTATTGCATATTGTGGACAAGAATATTGCTAAAGTTTGCTTGTAATAGTGGTGCTAGCAGTTACGTATATTGTAATACAGATAGTTAGTACATATTTGAGTTGTAAGTACATATTGCTGTAAATACAGACTACATTTATTTATTTAAACTTGATGTACAATGGTGATACATAGGCGAAGTTAAAGCGACGAGGCATTCTCTACCAGTCAACCTTTGGGTTAAAAAGGACACAACAGTGGTAGGTGTACAAAAATAAAAATAATTAATGTTGGATATAAATAAACGACCTAACTAATACAATACATAAATAATTTCTAAAAGAATAGAAAATAAATGAAACAGAGTTTTAAATATAATACGAGTAACTATGACGAAGACCGAGCTATGTAAGAGAGGACAAGTAATAGTTCCGGATTCTACGCTCTCTGCTTTTTTTATGTCAAGGGGAAGTACGTTCCAGAGTTTTATAGTTGAGACAGTGTAAGAATTATAAAGAAACCCAGTGCGGTGTGAAGGAATATGGAGAAGTAAGTTTTTGGAAGCTCGAAGGATATAAGATCGTGAGAACTGCCCAACACTTTAAAATATTGTTTTAAATCATCAGGAGTACAAGGATCGTTCATGATGTACTACATTGTTCGTAACACTAAAATGATATAAGTTTTTAAGCTGACATGGTCACAATGTATATTTTGATTTTCAACCAAAATCAAAATATACATGGTAAATATCCCGAAACAAATACTAATTCTACTAAAATGATTAGTTGACGTAACGTCCTGCACCTATACTATGTTACTTGGGGTCGGCGCAATACGGTTTCTTCTTCTATACCAATGAGATTTACCAATAGAGACGTCATACTCATTATAAAGAAATAAAAAAGATATTTTACTTTAGCTATCTATATAGGACATATAGAATTTGGAACTTTATTTCTATAACTGAATAAGTAAAAAGATCACAGAGATATAAATAGGACCTCGTTGTCACAAAGAGACAAACATATTGTTCAAACATACGTTCGTGTCGCAGCCAGGGGCCTTCCTAAGCACGAAGTCTGTAGTTTCGGTCTTTGTTACGGGCGTTTCCTACTCCGTATCACCTACGGAAGGATGATTCGTTCGGGGCCCGAACTAAGAATGAATGACAGCATAATTTGACAGTTGTATGTACCTACTCCAAATGTGTTTTTATCGGTCCGAAAAATTTAACTTATCTAACTTGTTTCTTTCACTCCGAAGTTTCGGAGTACTCGCGGACGGGGCCCGTAACTTTGTTGACGGGTAGTACTCCCAGATGCAGAACA
Organism: Orthosia cruda; assembly: GCA_964057195.1. NCBI lineage: Eukaryota > Metazoa > Arthropoda > Insecta > Lepidoptera > Noctuidae > Orthosia > Orthosia cruda. The sequence goes on along the minus strand of OZ059828.1, from coordinate 43,014,738 downwards.
GACTGAGTTCACTCAAGCTGGACAGCTTGTGTTTGTACTGCCGCGCAGACCGTAAAACGTAGCTACCTCTGTATATATATGACATCATTGTTCCATACCGTCCTGTCCCCCGTCACGCTAATCATCGTAACATAATTATCTTTTCCAAATATAAGTACTACTAAGTCCTTAGTAGATACCACCTAATTAATTAAATTTTCATTACTAGTAGGTATCATCAAGATAAGTTTGCTATTTTCTAACCTGCATTATGACATAAATCGGTAATATTTCGAACAAAATGTATGTTATTTAAATATTACTAGGATTAATCTTTAAGAGAAAACATTAATTGTAATGGAAGAAAGAGCAATTAGAAAAAAGAAATATCTTTGCAGAACAAAGAGATATTGCAACGCAAAATTTATCCGTTAGACCCTTACTTTAAAACCATAACTCATTGCTTGGACGCGGAAAAGACAAACATTTTAATAAATTCATGTCGTGAAAGTTCTACGTGTGTTACTACCTACTATTTCATTATACGGCATGTGTGTGTACTATACTTATCTACTTTATACTAGTAGGTATATGTGAAGGTACGTGTAATTCCCTGCCGGCGTCTGTGTTTCCAGATAGCTACAATCTAGGGGTCTTTTAGTCAAGAGTGAATAGGTTACTTCTAGGCAAGCGTGCTACACCTTCGACCATATCATCACTTACTATCAGGTGAGATAGTGGTCAAGCGCTAGCCTATCTACAATAAAAAAATAAAATAAAAAATGTGTGTACTGTGTAAATTCTGTGACACATGTATTGTGTCACAACATAAATATGTAACAATTATTCAAAATTCAAAAGTAATTTTCTCGTGAAATAAGCATTCGCATAACTTTGACAGAATTTCTATTCCAAAATTAGGAAAAACACAAACAAAAAAACACAGCGAAACCACAGATAATATAATACCAGCAAAGCGAAACCAACGTAACCAAACTATACGCCACGAATGTTTGAATTAATACTTTAGGAGAAAATTGTTTAGAATATGGCGTATATAATTTAATTGTCACTTATTTATGCTCGTGACAGTACTAACGTGTTCACTAATTGTTTGTTTACACAAAACATTAGGACTGTCGTCTCGGAAGGAACTAACTAAGACTACGACAACAATGTTGTTACGTTGTTAGGTATATCTTTGTCTATCTTCATTAAGAGTAAAGTAGTCACCACAGACATAAATCTGGAAGTCGGTTTGATTTTTTGATAAAAAGTTTTTGAAACGCGAAAGTACATACAATCGCGTCATCTAGTTAGATTTATATCTGTGAGTAAAGTAGTCATTTTATTGGACAATATTTATTTTGTTCGTGGTGACGGTTAGTTTTCTATGAATTATCAGGCTAATAATAATAAGGCCAGCCTGTTAGTGTCCCACTGTAGTCAAAGGCCTCTTCTCATACATATAAAGCACGGTCATCAATCACCACGCTTGCAGAATGCGTGTTGGCGATTTCGAACTTATATTAATTAATATGGTTGATTTAGTTATGGTTGTTTATTTAATCATTATTGAACACACACTTAAAAACCTGACAAGAAGAAGGAACAGAAAATAGGCACAAAGGTATAAGCTCTTCCAGCATATTTATGTCCGATCTGTGTTGCTTTAGGTATTGTATAGAGCTGTGTATGCCTGTATTTAAGTGGGCATTACAGGATAATGTTAAGATGTACCAATTTTTTATATTTTATAGAAGTTTAAATAGTTTTGTAACACTTGTTGGTGATCCTTAAGAGAAAATGAGGGCGCAAACATCCGACTGAATTTCCTAAGTAAAAAAAAAGTCATAATTCGAGGTTTGGCTTTCGCCTATTGCCTCCAATATTGGAGTAATTTAATAGATATTCCATAAACTGATAAATAAATATATATACTGTGCCGCTATGTTTTTCCTCTTAAATAAACTCTAGTTGCAGGTTTTGTCACGATGTTTTCCTTCACCATTGTCAGTGTTGCCAACGATAAGCTTAAAAAGTACATATGAATTGAAAAAGTCACATTGGTACTTGCGCGGATTTGAACCCACGACCTCAAGCACGAGAGGCGCGGACTTAGCTGCTGGGCCACTACGAAATTATCCAATATTATCAGTCTAGTCCAAATACTTTTATTACGTATCTCGAAATCCATCAAAAGTGAATAACTATTTAGGTCTAGTAACTGCGGATCAGATACTTTTCCATTCATCTTATTTACCCTCAAAAGATACAGAAAGAAACACGAGGACATAACATAAATAAATAAACTACTGGATCTCTACATAGAGTCCGCAGTGCTTTCACAAAAAATAAATTGTTTTATAGAGAAAATGCGAGAGACGTCTGCGCCCTACTTCTGAACTATACATTTTTTATACGAACTCTACGTAGAGACTAGATCTATGTAGAGTCGGGTAATAAAATGTTCTCCGGCATCCGGAGAGGGGAAGCTCTAGGTCAATTTAGGTTAAATAAACAAAAAGCTTGAAGACTTAAACTAGACTTGCGAAGGTAGAGATATCTTAATAGCTCTTTCGTCTGGCTATTTATTTTAATAGGTATCATCTGTAGGTTTCCAGTTCTATTTAGCTTGAAATTCAAAACAAATGGCACGTGCCAATTTGCCAAGTTCATGTTTAAAGTAGGTCTTTAAAATTGAGTTACGAACTTTTGAGCTTTTAAACTGAGTTATACGAAAGTCGAAGCGACGAATGACGCAAGACCAGCGTGCAATATTTTGTGTGTCGAATATTTTGTAGAAATGAAACAGGAAATGCCAACACAGTTTTTAAATAAACATGCAATTATATTTTGATCAAAGCAATGTGAAATGTGACTTGCAGCTCTTAAAATATGCTCAGATCGAGTTATTTTAAAACACACTTGTCGACAGATTAAAAAAAAACTATAATATGCAGTCCACACCAACTCTCATCTATACTAATATTATAAAGAGGTAAAGTTTGTGATGTTGTAGGGAATAATCTCTGGATCTACTGAACCGATTTAGATGAAATTTGTCATGGAGATATTTTGAGACCTTGGAAAGGATATAGAATAGTTTGTATTCCCTTGGGATGATAATACATTTTTTTACACAGGCGAAGCCGCGGGCAGAAGCTTGTTTATAAATACAGCCATAAGTACTTTGGTAACTAATCAGAAGCTAGAAAAACAGACGCGTCTCTTAGGTGGGTGTCCGATATAGGGTAACCCAGTTACTGGGTTGTGGAGGTCAGATAGGCAGTCGCCCTTTGTAAATTACTGGTACTCCGCTGCATCCGAACTGGAAGCCGACCCCCACATAGGTACTTACTTTGTTTAAGGAATTGACTCGCACACTGTTCCGTTGATGTTGAATTAGGTAATTTACCTATGTTTGCAATATTTGTAAGTATGTGAGAACCATGTTCCTATGTATCAAATCAATGAATTTACCTGTTAATGCTTTTATACTTTATATCTATACGTAGTGTATAGTACAGTGCTATTCTGGGTGCATCGTCCTCATATGTATCTATTTATTAATGTATGTACTTATATTCTAAAACATTTTTTTTTTAAAGAGTGAATATGGAGTTTCTTGTCCGTTCTTCTCCATAACAAGCTACTTTGCCGAATATTTGTAAATGTTAAATATTCGCTTTCAAAAGTGTCGCTTAATGGCATAGTTGATATACATATTTTTGACTTTGCCTTTAAAAGGCTATACATCTGTATTCTGTATAGCCTTTTAAAGTCAAAGTCAAAAATGATGATGATGTTTGATGTACATTGTGTATTAAGGGCGGTAAGTAAGGAAATACGATCGAGACTCTAGTAGAAGCCCGAAGTCGAAGACTGAGGGCTTTCTGAGTCGAGGTTCGTAATTCCCGTACCGCTCGTGATACATACAATGTTTTTCATCACATTTGCGAGTAATAATTATGAATTATAGCTTTAATACACAAGTCAGCACAGCTGTTATTACGAAATACGTGAACTTTTTTTTAAGCGGTCGGCGAATTTTTGCCCACACCACAGATTATACAGTGTTTCGTTCCGAAACTTTAAGGGCAAATACTTACGTTATACAGCCAAGACGGAGTGTAAAAAGAATTAAATAATTTCGATGTTTTCATACTATAACTATTAAAATCGATTATTAAGAACATTAGTTGAGTATTTAAGTAACATGTAGCGAGATTGCAAAGAAATTCCTGTTTAGATAACATTTTAAGACAATTTTACAATTGCGTGTAAACTCCTTGCTTGAACTTGCATGACCTGTGTGCTGTGCCATAAATTTAAAAAATATTACTTACCGCCCTAGGGTTTCATGACAAAAAGAAAGTCCGAGGGTTTTATATGGGGCATTACGGCCAAGTTAACCTGTATGTTTGGATACTTTTTACGTGCAAGTGTGATGAAAAAGACATTTAAAATTATTTATTGCTACCCAGAAAAAAATATTGCCTATCTTTTTAAAGTCCCGAAATAGACCCTCTGAGCGGAATTTTTTCGCCACCCCCGCGAAGGCCATTTTTCACCGAGAGCATCACCTGCAAACTATTCATGGAACTATAGGACAGATACCATCTATCTTCGCGTCTTCCCTGTCCACTTGATCTGTGTACAATCAATATACTGGTCTATAAAAAGATCTAGGTCATATTTCGCGTCTGAACCAGACATAAATATCGATCGGGAAATGCATACAAAGGCGCATATTTGCAGTCTCAACAAACATATTATACTTAAATAGTTTTACTTAGAATAAAAATATAGATTTTCTGTCTTCATATTTATGAGTTGAATCGTTCTAGCTTTTTGCTATCTTGTGTAGTTACCTAGAGTCAGGGAAATAATTTATTTATCTCCTTAAGATTGAATTTAACGTAATAAAAAGTATATCTGTGTATTTTTTAATTTAGTTGAATTTACTAGGAATTGTTTTCAAAACTACGGTCTGAATATTACTAGTTTGGTTAAATAGTCAACGATCACTTCAGATTGGTTATTCCAAGTACTTGATTACCCATGATCCCTGGAGTTGTGGGGAAGTCCCAGTGCATCCGGATATCGCTAAAGGAGGAGGGAGCCCGGAGGCGGACAAAGAAGAGGGAGCCCAGAAGTGGGCCATGCGGGATGGGTCGCGAATGTCACGCGTGGCAGTTCTCGCGGCCCACCCATCAAGGCAAAAATAGGTACGGAGTTTTTAATGGGCGCAAACCCCTCATATCTACCACGTCTCCCCGGACGGCGCGGTACGAGTTAGGCATTTTCTTCGCTAAATAAATAAATAAAATCTGTATTTGATTACCATCTATTTCATTGAAAAATAACTGAATTTTATTGGAGCGAAGGCAACGAGAATCAAAATTAGTATTCTATGATATTCCAAGCAAGGTAATGAACAGGTCTTTTAAATTGAAAAGTTATCTGTCAAAGAATCCAAGACACCAATTTATCAAATTTAAAACGTCATGTATTGACCATAAGACCCAATGAATTCAATTATAATTAACATATAGATTACAATCAGATACCTACGTAACAGAGTTAATTCAAGGATCAAATTGCATTACCGGTGACGCACGCAACGGCCATAACTCCCCAGACTCCCCTCGGCCGTGGAGCGATGAGATTTCCAATAAGCCCCCTTCCCCTTTCCGTAAACATTGTCTGTGACGGTCCAAATGCCCTGTTTTATTGGCAGACGGGTTAACTAGAGGAGAGTGGGCTAAACGTGACATGGTTTGGTTTGTTTTATAGATAGGTATGACGGTGTTTCTTAGTCTCAGGAGATGCCAGAAGGTCTTTCATTAGCTTGTAATACAATTGAGGAACAATATCTGATGATGCAGTCGTGTAATGGCGTTTTAATAAAATTATCAATTTCACTTTCCATGAAGTCGACATGAGAAAAGGTTTAATAGTACATTGTGTATTAAGGGCGGTATGTGAGGAATTACGATCGAGGCTCTAGTAGAAACCCGAAGTCGAAGACTGAGGACTTTCTGAGTCGAGGTTCGTAATTCCCGTACCGCCCGTGATACATACAATGTTTTTCATCACATTTGCAAGTAATAATTATGAATTATAGCTTTAATACACAAGTCACCATAGCTGTTATTACGAAATACTTGAACTTTTTTTTAAGCGGTTGGCGAATTTTTGCCCACACCACAGTGTTTCGTTCAGAAACTTTAAGGGCAAATACTTACGTAGGTATACAGCCATGACGGAGTGTAAAAAGAATTAAATAATTTCGACGTTTTCATACTATAACTATTAAAATCGATTATTAAGAACATTAGTTGCGTATTTAAGTAACATGTAGCGAGATTGCAAAGAAATTCCTGATTAGATAAAATTTTAAGACAATTTTTCAATTGCGTGTAAACTCCTTGTTTGAACTTGCATGACCTGTGTGCTGTGCCATAAATTTAAAAAATATTACTTACCGCCCTAGGGTTTCATGACAAAAAGATAGCCCGAGGGTTTTATATGGGGCATTACGGCCAAGTTAACCTGTATGTTTAGATACTTTTTACGTGCAAGTGTGATGAAAAATATAAAGTGTGTGAGTATTTTATTAAACTCAAACAGAGTCAGTTAAGAGGGCGACAGTATACTTTATACCAGGTAAAACAGTTTACAACTTCACATATATCTATACTTCTATACTAAAATTATAAAGAGGAAAGATTTGTATTTTTGAATGATTGTATTTTTTTATGTAAAGAATAAACTTAAAAACTACTGGACCGATTTCAAAAATTTTTTCACCGTTGGGAAGCTACACTATCTCCGGGTGACATAGGCTACTTTTTATCCCTGATATTCCCACGGGAACGGGAACTACGCGGGTGAAACCGCGAGGCATCCGCTAATATTTTGTATTAAAATGAGTTAGGCTCGAATTCAAGCATTACAGAGAGACTGCATACAATAAAAAAAACCCGACTGCTTAAGAAGTAAACTAAAAAGCTGTAAACAAGAAAAAATCAGGCTGTGCAGTCGAAGGATACATATTCGCGAACTAGCTGACCATCTGATCCTTTGACTGCACAGCATGATTTATTCTTGTTTACAGCTTTTTAGTTCGCTTCCTAAGCAGTCGGGTTTTTTAATCTTTAAATTAACTTTTTATTTGCAACTTTTTAGTCATGTTTATTTTTTCGAATTACTTTTAAACATTTAAGTGATAGGTATATATTTTTGTAAACACTTCTTAAAACTCTTCATTTTTATACCCCAGTCGATGGGATTGGAAGAACAAAAAAATTGGGACCCGCAGAATATGGTGCCCAAATTCCGCCATGTTTTTTTTTTAACTCCTGCTAAATAATAACATCCGCACGGGTCGATCTTCAATGTTCAGCAACGCTTGAAGAGGTCGGTCCGTGGATGGGTGACCGTTTCAACATACCAAGTTTCCTCCGTGTCTCGGAAAGCACGTTAAGCCGTTAGTCCCGGCTGTCATTTGAAGATATTTGACAGTCGTTACGAGTAGTCAGAAGCCTGAGATCTGACACCAGTCGAGCCAAGAGGTACCGTGTTATCCAGTTACTGGGTTGTGGAGGTCAGATAGGCAGTCGCTCCATGTAAAACACTGGTACTCAGCTGAATCTGGTTAGACTGGAAGCCGACCCCAACATAGTTGGCAAAGGGCTATGCAGATTGAAATACAAACAAACATAGGTACAAGATACGCGCGATAAACATAACCCTTTTCTTGCAGTCGGGTAATTAAACTTAAATCTAACCCCAACCAATAAAACAAATTCATTCCCATCCTAACTAACAGCATCAACACACACGCGTATCCACTATACGATGCTAGTTAGCACATCTCACTCCCACCATTACCTACCAAAATGTACCATCGCCAACAGTGGCGGTTGTCAACTTTAAACCTTACACGTTTTGTTATAAGGTTGAAAATTGGTCGGCCGCTTTGGTACTGCGCGGCACTTTTCCTTCCACAGGAAATTTTTATTATGTCATGTCGTCGGGAAAGACGTGCGGAATTACAGGAAAGAGCCGCGCTATGTTTCTTTTTAGACGAAAGTAGCTGTTTTGTTTGCAATCACCTTGGAGGGCTTTATTTAGGGGGAAAATGGAGGGTGAAATATGGAGAGATTAGCTTCTGCCAGCGGCTTCACCCGCGTTTATATCGATAATTATCCCAAGGGAACATATTCACGGGATACAAATCCTTTGTGCTATTCCAGGCTATAATCTAAATCTGTGCCAAATTTCATCCAGATCAGTCCAGCCGTTTGAGCGTGAGGAAGTCACAAACATACAAACACACCACACACTTTCGTCTTTGTAATATATAGACGATTTGTGTGTAAACTATTCCCATTTACCCTCGGTTTCTGAATTAAGAAATCGATTTTGAGAATTTGTAAATCTGTGCATGAATACTGTCAAACATTGAAATAAAAATTTACAAGTACATGAAAATCTTAACAACAAATTCTCAATACAAAAACTTTTTACAAAAAAATACAACCGACTTCCAAATAAAATACTACAAAGTAAAAAATAACTTCATTTTCAGAGGTCGGTGTTCCTTTTTTCGTTTCTTCGTTATTAGACATCGACTTCCGAAGTTTCCGTTCCGAATAACATGTAACTTGATCATAACTGGTGGAATGAGAGTGTACCAGGGTGAACTGTACACATCTGCTTACCCTTTTAGAGCATACTGGCGTTTTGGTATGTTATGAAATGGTGTAAAGAATAAACAGACATGCAATTGCAACAATCCCGACAGATTTGCCGTTATTTAATGAAGAGTTATGTTGTATATCTCCGAAGTTCATCAGATCTTTACCAAATTTAAAATGGACCATTTCGGAATAAACTTCTTGCGAACAAAGAATTTTACTTATCTATTTATTTTTGATTATGATAATATTTCGTTTTATCATGGCACTTAAAACGTCATTATTTCTGCCAAGCCTTTTCCAACTATGTCGGATTGGCTTCGACTCTTAACCGATTGATGTAACTAATATTTTTTGTTTTATTTACTTGGTAACACGTTACGCTTTCATTAAACGGAACTTTAACAAAATGGAGGCACAACCATTATTCACTTTTATAAAAACTTCTTCGGAAAAATACAGGCAAAATATTGTCTGCGGGCAGAGAGCTCCGACTGAATTGCCTTAGTAAAAATTGCAATTCGAGGTTTGGCTCTTGCTTATTTCCTCCACCAATATTGGACCAATTAAAAGATATTCTATAAACTGAAAAAGAAAGATATATACTATGCCCCTCTGTTTTTATTTTTTTCATATAAAGTCAAAGACATTATACGTATTTCTTACTACTAGACTGTGTACCAAAATTTTTTGTTTAGCTAAAATGAAATCTATTATCATACACCTAGGTTAGCTATTTCCTTATACGCGGTAGCTAACAAAAAGCGGTCCTAGCGAGAGGGTTTCCGCTGGTAGTGTGTCCTTGTCTGACCTCTTGCTAGCTCAACTAATCATTGGGTTTGGTAGAAATGGTAGAAATTTTATATTTTTATTTTTGTGTTATACCATCACGAACAATTCATAGACTTTGACACGTATTTAAATATTTCTAGAAAGGTATTTAAATATTTCTACAGTTCCTAAAATTAATCAATTCGTTGTATTTAAAAAAATATTCATTAATAATGAGTAAGAGTAGTACTTTTAAAAGTTTGGGCCTGGTAATACTAAATGTAGGATGGTGATTTGCGGAATTTTTGGCGGAAATCCATGGCCCAATCTATTACTATACCTACTTTATGTGGCGGACTTTGTTGGAGTGAAATTCAGCGGCTGTTAATATTATTTGCAAATTGATTCCTAGTGTAATACAATTGGTGTAGTTTTATTTCTCAACTGTCTACGCAACTGGACAATATGTAAAATCATAGAGATCCTTTGAGGTATATTTAGCTGCCGGTATTTCAAAGCACCGTCCTTGCACCGTCTGAAGACTGCAGGGTCATCTAACGCCTCTCCTTCATGAGCTTGAGAGTAGGATCAGAGAGATTTTTGTTCCTATCTATACGATGGTCTTGAAGAATGAGACTTGAGGAGACTTGGGATTTGAGGATTATTGAGTCCTCCCCCTCTCTTCGAACTTCAGATAACCCTTTTATACTCCATCGTAAACTGCTAAATTCCTCTTCGAGTTCGGTGATTTTTTCGTCGGTCCGGAGTGTGCGCGTGTTGTAAGTACGTCTTAGCACCCCTTGCCATACCGTAACCTCTACCGTTGTCGAGGTTACAGGCTGCCGGGTAATAGGGGCTATGTTTTATTTTTGCTATTCATGGGGAGTGCTTTGCAGGCTTGTTGGCGATCGCAGTATGGTTGTTACAATTGCACTGAGAACGCTGCTGCCACGACACCCACGGGCAAACATGCGATGGTGAATTTTTTTATGCCCGACACCCATACGGTTAGTGATGTAGATACCAAAAAATATAAACACATTTTTTTTTTATTAACTATAAATTAGGTAGGTTTAGGTAGCGCAGTTAGGTAGCATCAATATATCAGGATACTTAAACTATCGGTTTTTCAATCAATTTGTCCCATGTTCTGTTTGGTCATGGTCACCTCATTAGAAAGAGACACACTACCAACGGGAACCTTCTCACGTGGACCGGTTTTTGCGCCATAGTGCACAGTCTAGTAGTAAGAAGTATAAGGTCTTTGTATAAAGTAGCCAAATTTGTACACTAGGCCTCTGTTGACAGGGTAATTTTGAAAATTTTAGAGGGTTCTAATGCTTCTAAAGATAATGTGTCATCAAAAAGGAAAACATAGAGACATAGCATCTTTGTTTTTTAGTTTATGGAATATATTTTAAATTGTTCCAATATTGGGGAAGGAAATAGGCGAGAGCCAAATCTCGAATTACGACTTTTTACTTAGTATATTCAGTCCGCATTTGCTCACTTTGGAAAACACTCTCGGTTCTATTGTAATATCAGTAAAAGTTTAAACACTTTTCTTCTACAGGTAATCTTCTAAAAACAACAAGAAAAGAACATAAAAAGTAAGATTAATGCCTGGGTTTTAAAATTTAGTAAGTCTACAAAGTATCCAAGGTACAACGTGATCACTAGACCAGAGAGAATCTAAAATTCTAACATGTAAAAGTTTTAGAAAGTCTAAAACGTGCTCTTTGAAAAAAACCTTTTTAGAAAATAAAAATACTAGAGGCCTTGTTACTTTCGTAAATAGAACTCCTGTTTTTTTTCTTTTTAAATTCTTTAAGTACGTTTTAGTTTTAGACTCAGGTATATTTAGACCTTTTATAAGGGATCCGTACTCAAAGGGTAAAAACGGGACCCTATTACTGAGACTCCACTGTCCGTCTGTCTATCTGTCTTTCTGTCACCAGGCTGTATCTCATGAACCGTGATAGCTAGACAGTTGAAATTTTCACAGATGATGTATTTCTGTTGCCGCTATAACAACAAATACTAAAAACAGAATTAAATAAATATTTAAGAGAGGCTCCCATACAACAAACGTGATTTTTGTGGCGTATTTTTTTATTGATAACAGTACGGAACCATTCGTGCGCGAATCCGACTCGCACTTGGCCGTTTTTTTTTATGTCCTAAAGGTTGTCTTCAATTCTTTAAGCTCGTTTTAGTTTTAGACTTAGATATATTTAGAAATTTTATTATAAAACCCAAGCAGAGGCGAATGTCCAAAGTCTAAATGCCTAAAGAGTAAATTCAGCTCATTTACTGTGTTTTTTACTTGAACATTAAATTTTAATAAATTTTAATTGTTCAGTAAGGAAAAAATATCTATTACAAAAAATACTACTGACTTCCAAATAAAAACACTACAAAGGGAAAAATAACTTTATTTTTGGAAGTCAGTGTCTTTGGTAGGTACCATTTTTTTCGCTATAGACACCGACTTCCAAAAAGAAAGTAATTTTTCACTTTGTAGTGTTTTTATTTGGAAGTCGGTAGTATTTTATTGTACAAAAGTTTATTTTTATTTTTTACTATTTAGTCGTACCTAATAGGCAAATTCTTTAGTAAGATACCTATAATGCCAGAATAGATCACCCAAATAACATGAAACTTGATCATAACCGGTGAAATGAGAGTGTACCAAGATGAACTGTACACATTTGCGTACCCCATTAGAGCATACTGGCGTGATGTTATGTTATGAAATGATAAAAATAAACAATAAGCAGACATGCGATTGCAGCAATGCCGAGAGATTTGCCGTCATTTATTGAAGATTTCTATTGTATATCCCCGAAGTTCTTCATCATTTCTTCACCAAATAAAAAAGGACAAATTTGGGAGCATACTCTTTCAAACAAAAAATATATAATTTTCAAAATCGGTCCACAGTTGACGGTGATATCAGTGAACATAAACAAAAAAAAACATACAAAGTCGAACATAGAACCTGCTCCTTTTTGGAAAGTCGTTTAAAAAGGAACACAGGTATGTTTAGACCTTTCTATAAAAATCCAGCTATAAACGAAAAATGCCAAAACTAGTGAATGTTTTAAAGTCTATAATCACTGGAAAGTTCACTCTTGGTCTAAAATCACCAGAGGGATGTTCTAATGTTTATTAAAATGGAGTGGTGACGTGACAGACAGCTTGAAGCAATAAATCTCTGGAAGCACTTATTTAAGTGCGTCCTTGCCCTTTCTTAAGTGAGACCGCCCCCGCGAACTTCACGCGACGTTGAAGTCATTGAAGTTGACTTCAATCAAACTGAAAAACCTACCGATTTTAACTGAAGTACTTTTGTAATTTAAAAATGTTGGAAAACGTTGAAAGATTATTTTTTCACGCAAGTGATTTCAAGATAAATTTGTAAATAAAAATTAAATAACAGTTTTTCTCATACGGAACAGTTTTATACCCGACTGCAAAGAAAAGATTATGTTTTTCCCGCGTATCTGGTATGTTTGTAATATTCTTTTCAACACACTTGCTCATAAAGTGGCTCTAATTTCACCGCAATTAGGCAAATAATGACAGCTGTTATCAAACTGTGACTTTTTCATTACTATTTTATTCACAAGTGAGATAAAGAGTTTTTTTTTTTAATTTATTGGTTGAGTTTGTTATGTATTCCCTCTACACATCCATCTCACAGGGTCATAGTCCATATCATTAGGTTATTTACTTATCATTATTCATAGTCCATATTATTAGTTAATGTATCAACCATTATCCTTTTCACTAAGTGTTTGTTTACTTTTCCCACTAGCTGTTAACTAATTAGTTTTCCTCATTATTCTAACGATGTGTATCTTTCTCATGTCCTTTTAGTATATAAGCTTAGCTCATTGTACATTTAAGACATTACTATTTCCGAATTCCTCCGTGTCAAACCTATTCTAACTTAGTTGTAATATTATATTATCATTGTAAAACTCCAATAAAGTATTTTTATAATCAGTGAGTTGTTTACTGCGTAACAAATTTGGCGCAGTCGGTAGGATTTGCTTAGGGCAGTCAGACAGGGATAACGTACCTGTTAGGTCGCGTGAAGACAGCAGCTGCGGTACCCGAAGGGTTTTGAAGAATCCCTGCCGAACCTGATGGCTCTCTGCATTTACATATTGTTACTGTGGTAAGTGGCTCAAACTGATACGCTCTATTTTCCATTTCCTTACTATATCGCCTCACTCCTATTTTTGTCTCAATCCCATATTTCTATTTCTAAATCTCAATAACTAACTTATAAATTCCAAAAACTACTATATTATCGTCATGCCTAATTCAGAGTCCAAAGTAGCTGTAGGAGCTAGATCCGAAATCGATCTAGGTACCTGCGTCGGGTGTACCAATGAGCCATTTCAGGACAGAGCTAACTCCGTCTAACAATTCTCTTTTTGAACGAGAGTTTTTACCCAAATAAAGACTTAACTCTGAAAGCCTATCTTCGATTTTATTGAGATTTATTTTAAGAAAGGAATTGGTCGATTGAGTTATTGGAAAATTGACAAAGTGAGAGGATTTAGTTTGAAATTTGTCGGAAAGACGAAGAAGGGATTCATGTGCAATAAGGAGAGGTTTTAGTTCTTTATAAATAACTAGTTTCCATGATGCATCGGAAGGTAGTAGTATGCCTTCTTCTTTATAGAAGATAATGGGAAGATAATGGTTGGGAAATATTTATACTGGCAAATCCTCCTGTGATTGCCCTGCAATAGAAGGAGTTCTGTTTATGACCTTGTCTTTTATTGCGTTTTTTATTATGACGTAGGATTTGTAAATTACTATACATATTACTATACTTTAATAATCGAGCATATTGTATAGTTGTATATGTAATAAGGATCGGTAAAAATCTGGATTAGGGACATGGTAGTATTCTGGGCTGTTGTACAGTGACAAACGCTGTAACACGAATATATGATAAGGAAAATATTAAACTACTTCTAACTAAAATAATTCTAACTTATCTAGGTATCTAGTGTTTAAAAATCTAATCTAAATTGAAAGGTCTAAGGCGATTTGCATGCACTAATTGATTTTTCCCAGCTGTTCGAATTAAATAGTTTTCATTAAATCCGACACGGACTACTTCATAGGGGCCGTCCCATTTTGGATCTAAATTATTAGGTGTAGGGATTCGTAACATGACTTTGTCACCTAAAGAGAAATCTGCGATATTCCTTATTTTGGAATCGTATCTTTCTTTTGCTTTTTCTTTCATCATTTCTACATTTCGTAACGCGGAGTCTCTAGCTATTCTAAGACGTTCATTTAGATCTTTCAAATAGTCGCAAGCGGTATAATCCGGAATAATTTTCATTGTGTAAAAAGGGCGTGGTTTAAAGCCGAAAAGTAGTTCATGTGGTGTATATCCTGTAGAGCTGTTGTTAGATGTGTTATGGCACATAACGGCAAATGGTATTATTTTAGCCCAATTTTTGAGACGCCGATTGTGATACATGCGTATGTGATCTCGTAGTGTTGCATGGAAACGTTCGAGCGCGCCATTTGTTTGCGGGTGGTATGCTGTATTGAATGATTGATTAGTACCTAGGAATTTGACAAATTGTTTCATGATATTATTCATGAATTCTTTGCCTTGATCAGAATGAAAACGTTTTGGTACGCCGAAGTGTTGACAGAAACTTAATAATTGAGAAGCAACCGTTAGGGTTTCTTTGTTTGGTATAGGGTAAGCTTGAACATACCTAGTGAGTTCGTCTTGTAAAGTTAGAACATATTTGTTACTATTATCGCTTATGTCGGAGTAGGAAACTAAATCGATAGACACTCGTTCGAAAGGCTCAGTAGACTGCGATGTGATAACCATAGGGGCTTGGAATGACTTTCTTTGTATTTTGTTTCTTTGGCAAACGACGCATGAATCTATATAATTCTTTATATCGTTAGTCATTCCTTTCCAGAAAAATTCTTCACGAATTTTCCTGGTGGTTTCCGCTATAACACGATGTCCGGAAAGCGGTTCGTCGTGATATGCTTTTAATATATTGGGAATCTCTTCGGGTTTGGGATATTTTACTCTATTGGCACATATAGTTATAATACAGTCGTATAACTCTGCTAAATATGCAGTAACTCGTAACTGTTCGTTGCCTTTCATTTGGCAAGTTTGATCATGTTTGAAGTCGGGTACATAAAGTTCATTTACTTTATTCTGTTGGAGGCAAGTTAAAAGGGACTTAAAGTAGCTTTCTGAATCCCATGGATCAAAGTGTGTAGGTCTAGTGCAACAAAAGTAAAGGTTTTGGTTGGAATTAGAAACTAGAAGATCTACGTCGTAAACTATTTTAGGTTTCTCTATATAAGGCCTAGTTTGAGAGCATGACTCTATAGCTTCATTGAAAATATTATTTTGATCTTGATGATGACATGAAGTAGGAATGAATATGTTTTTATTTCGTGGATCTAGTAATCTATCTGGTACTGATTTAAGCTTGGGGGAATCAAATGATCGTTCTTGAGAAAGATAATGTTCGTAGTTCAATTGTAAGTAATCATCGTGCTTGGGGGAAGTTGGTTCATCTGGAGTTAGGTCAATTATGTTGGAGTTCATTATAGGTGGGCGAGACAGGGCATCAGCGTTTGTGTTTGTTTTCCCTGCTTTATATATGATTTCATAATCATATTCTTCTAGTTTTAGTCTCCATCGAACAAGACGACTACCAGGATCTTTAATTGAAAATAGCCACGTCAGTGGTTTATGATCAGTTACGATTTTGAATTTTCTTCCAAAGAAGTACGGGCGGAAATGTTTTACGGCCCATACGATTGCCAGGAGCTCGCGTTCTATAGTTGAGTAGTTTGATTCGGCTTTGTTTAGTGTGCGAGAAGCGTACGCGATGGGCAAATCTTTTCCGATTTCGCCTTGGGATAATATTGCTCCTATAGCATGAATAGAGGCATCGGTGGTTAAAACAAATTCTTTGTTGAAATCAGGATATTGTAAGAGAGGAGTGGTAGTCAGAATATCTTTACAGGTATCGAAAGCTAATTGTTGTGCCCTGCCCCATTCAAATGGGACATCCTTTTTTAAAAGACTAGTAAGGGGCTTTGTTATTTTACTGAAATTTGCGATGAACCTACGGTAATAACCTGCTAAGCCTAAAAATGATTTGATATCTTTACAGGATTTAGGGGTTGGGAATTCTCTAATGGCTTTTACCTTTTCTGGATTGGGTTTTACTCCTTCATTGGATATTATGTGACCTAAATATGCTACTTCTTTCTTAAAAATTCGCACTTGTCTGGTTGGACCTTAAGTCCATATTTCTTGAGGCGACTGAATACTTCTATAAGTTTTGATTCGTGTTCTTGAAGGCTTGAAGCAAATACGACTATGTCGTCAAGGTAGACAAAACATCGTTCACCCTGAAGACCATAAAGGACGCTATCCATCGCACGTTGGAAAGTAGCTGGTGCATTTTTGAGACCAAAAGCCATTCTAAGGAATTCGAAGTGACCATATTGGGTGTTAAAAGCAGTTTTGGGTATGTCTTTAGGTTCTAATTCTATTTGATGGAAACCAGATGCAAGATCGAGTGTTGTGAAATATACTGAATGACCTAATTTATCTAGAATATCTGTGATGTTAGGTAAGGGATAGCTATCTCCTATTGTGATATCGTTGAGTTTACGGTAATCGATGACAACTCTCCATTTTTGTTTTCCGGAGGCATCTAATTTCTTAGGTACTACCCAAATTGGACTACTCCATGGTGAAGTACTAGGTCGTATAATATTTTGGCTAAGCATTTTATCGATTTGCGTCTTTACTTCTTGCTGATGAATGTAAGGGAATCTATACGTTTTTGTGTTAATGGGTGTATCTGATGTCGTTGGAATCGAATGTTTCGTATGGTTAGTGAATGTGAGTTTGTCAGATTCTGTATAAAATCTGTCGGAAAATTCATAAATTATTTTATCGAGGGATTCGCACTCTTCTTTATTTAAATGATCTCGTCGAATAAGGCTACTTATTTTATCGAATGTGTTTTGGTTTTCGGTTGAGTTTACGGAGCTGATCGGATGACTAATTATGTTTGTTGGTTCTGTAAACATGTTGGCATGAACTATAGGCATTGGAATATTTTTATCTTTATTACTAGAATTCACACATGTTACAAGGAATTTATTATTTTTAACGTTTACAATAGCATTAGGGATGGTGACGTCTTCAAAAATAATTTGTTTATTGATAATAGCGGAACCGTTTATTATGTCGTTAGTAAAGCAGGATATCACAGTCTCCGATCTTTGACCAACAAACTGTTTACTAACGTCGAACTCGTTAATTTCGTTGAGAAAGAATAGTTTGTAAAAAGTTCTATCGCGGATTCGCATAGTGTTTGACTGCACATAAATGCTTACATTGAATCTTGACATAAAGTCATTGCCTAAAATACCGTCTGAGGCGATATTGAGGTTAGCTACGTGGAATTTATGTTTAAAGAATTGATCTAGAATTAATTCAGAGGTTCCGTAGGTTTCAATTGTTGAATTTGAATTAGAAACGCCTATGATTGATACTTTGTTAGAAGAATTAATATCGTTATTGCCGATCTTCTCCTTTTTTATTACGGAGATAGCTGCACCTGTATCAACTAATAAGATTATGGGTTGGCCATCGACGTGGAATTTGCAGTGTAAGAGATTTTCAGGAGGTATATTTAACGAGGTAATGTTATAGGATTCGGTTTTCTTGGATTTAACCTTTTTAGTTTTAGGTTTAGACTTATTTTTTGAATTAGTTTGTTTGGAAGATATGGGACTTGTAGAGTTGAGAGATGGTGACGAATTGGTGGATTAAGAATGACGATGATTTTGTGTCGATATAGTAGATTCAAGAATTTGCAAGGATTTTGTAGAATTAGAGTTGTGATTTTGCATTGAATTAGTGGCGTTAGAATTATGATTTTGTAATGATATAGTAGAATTAGGAATTTGTAGGGATTTTGTAGGAATTAGAATATCTGTCTGCGTGCCAATATCACAGCATTGTCTCCGATAGACTGTGTGTGTTTGTGAGCTGGCGTCGCATTTGGTTCTTGGTTTAGGTAGTGAGGCTACTTGTCCCCGATGGACTGGATTTAACGTGCCTTTTAGATTTCTACATAGTTGGTTTTTATTGGATGGACTCGTTATTGGAGTTGTAGGTTGTCTGGATCTATGTTTAGGTGATGATTCGTAAGGTTCATCGTGTGTGTCGAGGGAATTGAGCAATACGCCAAAGCGGTTTCCGAAGAGGTGCTCAGGTCTTCGGCCGCTTGTGAGTTTAAATTATTGATACTTTTTGGTTGATCTGTTGCACTTTGATTTGGAACGGGATGTCGAGATGTCTGATTCGATCGATAACTATTATTTACATTTTTGAAGCGATTATTATTATAAGTTCTCTTTCTACATTCCGAAATTTCATGACCTGGATTTTTACAATAATTACAGAATTTATTAGTGTAACTTTGAGAAGTATTGTGTTTTGGCTGATGGGGCTGGTTTGTGAGAGGTGGAGTCGCGAGTCTACGTGGTTGGACAATGGGGGCATTAACAATGTTTTTGTAGAGTCGTTGTCTAGCAGAATTCATATTACGTATTTTCTCTACTTGTATTGCAAGGTTGCCAGCCTCCTGCAAATTTTTAAAAGTGTGAACGAGTAGCATTGAACCTATGTCTGAACTAAGCCCGTTGATAAAAACGTTTAATGCCGTCTCTTCAGTGTTAGCTTTACGACCTTCTAGAGTTACGTCGCTTACTTCAGCTGCAAGTTTTTCTAATATTTTGCTTCTGCAAAGGTCAACTCTTAGATAATAGTCTGTTATGGATTCGTTTGGTTTTTGTAACATTGACTGCAATTCTAGGTTAAGATGTCCTAGAGTTTTGGTTTGTGAAAACTTCTGTATTAAAAATGTTTTTAAATCTGTCCATAAAGAGAATTGTTTGGAATGGACGTCGGAAGATCCAGGCCCTGTGATTTTGTTTAACGCGAATGTAATTAAAATAGATTGTTGTGGTATAGACGCAATTTGGAACGCGGAGTCACACGAACGATATAATATATCGGTATACTTGAACAGGCTGTGTTGTGTCAAAATCTGGAATGAGTTTTAGCAAGGTACCTAGATCGATTTCGGATCTAGCTCCTACAGCTACTTTGGACTCTGAATTAGGCATGACGATAATATAGTAGTTTTTGGAATTTATAAGTTAGTTATTAAGATTTAGAAATATGGGATTGAGACAAAAATAGGAGTGAGGCGATATAGTAAGGAAATGGAAAATAGAGCGTATCAGTTTGAGCCACTTACCACAGTAACAATATGTAAATGCAGAGAGCCATCAGGTTCGGCAGGGATTCTTCAAAACCCTTAGGGTACCGCAGCTGCTGTCTTCACGCGACCTAACAGGTACGTTATCCCTGTCTGACTGCCCTAAGCCTGCCAGACAGAATCAATGGCTCTACATCCTTACTGATGAACAAAAATCAGTTCTCCAATGCAACAATGAATTGGTAAACTACAAACTTCAAGGTGCCGGCATCCTCACTCTACCTCAAGATTGTAAGCTATATACAGGATATAGCACTCTATCCGCTTTCCAGTCAACAGAAGACAATGTCACCTTCCCGATAACTATTCCTGACATCAGAAATGAAGATTGCTTCGAAATCTCAAAAGATCCAGAGACAAAACATTTAATACCAATTACCATAAATGAAACACCGCTAGATGCCCTTAAAAACATAAAATCCAACCTTGGGAAATACTCCGAAGATTTGAAGAAAATAATAGAATCCAGAAACCAATCATTTATCGAGAAGTATCAACCAAAATTCACATGGATATATTTCTCTATCGGTACGATTATGCTTACATATCTGTTACTGAAAATCTGTAACCGATGCCCAAATGGCTTTATACGTCGTCGCAACCATTCTGAAGAAAGAAACTGCATCCAGATCTTCAACAACTGTTTCGACAATTCATCAAGACGTCGTCGAAACATACAAGTCGCCATCCCGATGAGAAACTTACATCCAGATACATCATGCATTTCCGAAGATGAAGACAACGAGCTGCCTCCGACTCCTCACAGCCAAAGATCGGACGCTAACGCCCAATCTTTATTCTAAGGGGGGAGGTGTTATGTATTCCCTCTACACATCCATCTCACAGGGTCATAGTCCATATCATTAGGTTATTTACTTATCATTATTCATAGTCCATATTATTAGTTAATGTATCAACCATTATCCTTTTCACTATGTGTTTGTTTACTTTTCCCACTAGCTGTTAACTAATTAGTTTTCCTCATTATTCTAACGATGTGTATCTTTCTCATGTCCTTTTAGTATATAAGCTTAGCTCATTGTACATTTAAGACATTACTATTTCCGAATTCCTCCGTGTCAAACCTATTATAACTTAGTTGTAATATTATATTATCATTGTAAAACTCCAATAAAGTATTTTTATAATCAGTGAGTTGTTTACTGCGTAACAAGTTGCTTTGTTCTTAAAAAAGTTTCGATACAAAAAAGATCGTGCTCAATAGTACAAATGCAACACAGTTCATGCAACTTCGTATTTAAATAGATAATTTCAACTTGTACGTGTTTAATAAATAAACTTTCACTTAAATATAACTTTTGTTTTTATATGTAATAAAGAAAACTTGAAATTCCCCATTTTGTACGTAGCTAAAACGCTATGCGCGAAAAGCCAAAAAAAGAGAAACATCATTCTTTTTAGTCTCTGGCCGATCGCCATTGTTAGATGCGCATGCATAGGAAAACTGATTAATTTTGCCCGCCATTGCGAAAATATTTTCGCAGCTCGTTTTCACTGTTGGAAATGATTTTTTTGTATTATTTTCTTCACAAGTGTGTTGAAAAACGTCGTATGATACACGTGTGTATTGATGATTACTGTCCTCGGCTCTCTTAAGACCCTCGCCTGACGGCTCGGGTCTCAATGGAGCCTCAGCGGTAATCACCAACATTACACACTTGTACCATAATGTACTATTATTACCTCATATCTTTCAAACCGCTTGACGGATTTATACAATTAAGACATCGTTCGATACGTTTTGACCGCCCAAGTGTTCTTAGATAGGTGACGTTAAAAAAAACAAACATGGAGGTTTTTCGGCGACATATTGTGCGAGTCCCATTTATTTTCTTCCAAGCCCATCGTGTGGGATATCAAAATGAAGGGTTTTAAGAGGTGATTACATATTATATATACCACTTATATGTTTAAAAGTAATTCGAAAAAAATTATCTAAAAACTTGTAAATAAAAAAACATAATTTAAAAATCAAAAGTCCGACTGCTTAAGAAGCGAACTAAAAAGCTATAAACAAGAAAAATCATGCTGTGCAGTCGGAGGATCAGGGGTCAGCCAGTTTGCGAACACGTATCCTCCGACTGCACAGCATATTTTTTTGGTGTTTACAGCTTTTTATGTGTCTTCTTAAACAGTCCGGTTTTTTTTTTTTTAAATTAACTTTTTTTATTTACATTTAGAAAATGGAAAGATCAAAACTTACTGTACTGCCATAGATATTACATTCCCGAAATTCATTAAAGCAGTTAATATTTCCCGAGAATTTTCCGTACTAAGAATATCAACAGGAAAATTTTCCATCTCTAAGTAATATTATCCAAACGAATAAATAAATTCTGAGGAAAAAATTCGTAAAAAGAGGACGTATTATATTCGCAATCTCGTTAATGAAACTGAAACCTTTTACGATTCTGCGAAACGATAAAATTAATTCCATCGATTAAAAACACTGGTTTGACGACAGTTTCCTGCTACGTAGAGTGGGTCCAATAATCCTCATTGCATTCATTTTAGTTTTCATTCAAAACTTGTGCGAAGAAATACTGTTATTATTGCAAGCTCGTGTAAAACTGAACGGTTAATTAGTTTTTAATTATAGGCAGCAACAGAATATAGAATTTTAAAAATAGTCATTACGAAAAATGAATCCATACAATTCTGAAAAACCGATAAAATTTATTATGTCAATTGAAAACATTTCAGTCAATATCAGTAGAGAGAGGGGTCCAATATTCCACATCTCACTCATATTTTTTTTTTAATCTATTGGGTCGCGTTTGACCACTATGCGAAAAGTACTGTTATTTTCACATTTTCGCAAGCTCGTGTTTAACATTTCAACATTTAATTACCTTTACGTTTTTTTAAATGAATTTTATCTTTTTGTGTAACTGATTAGTAATTGAGGTATTGATGAGTTTTTTTATATGTTTTAAATTTTATTTTATAACTGAACAGTACTTAATTGAGGAATTTATTAGTTTCAGACTAAGTAATATTATTTTTTAATTATAGGCGGCGTTTGAATATCTAGTTTTAAATATAGTTGAATAATGGATTCGTAGTTTGCAGGAAAGCTTTGATGGTTCTCTGTAATATAAATAAATTATTATCCACGTGATGAAAGCTTTTATAAATGAAGTAGTCGAGATATTGCCTCATGTTTTTAATTAATACCGTGTTCGGGGAATAAGGATGACGGATATTTAATTAACATTTGCTCATTAGTTTACTCTTGAAAGCAAGCAGAAATGTATTTATATTGTGTTTATAGCTTGTCAACGACTCTTTTTAAGGGGAACTAATAGATACCATAAACCTAGATATATATATATATGTATATAAACATACGTCTTGTTCCTATTGGATATCCAGAAACTACATAACGCTAAGGTTGCGGGGATCTGCTAGATGCGAGACGCACGGGACCGATCAATGTGGCGACTCTTGGGGGAGGCCTATGTCCAGCAGTGGACGTCTTGCGGGTGATATGATGACATAACGCCACCTGCTAAGATCCTGACATACTCCTTTTCCTTAATTTATGTTCATTCATCTGATCTTACCTACGTTATCTAGTTTTATAATATAACTAACTTCTGCCAGCGACTTCACCCGCATGAAAGTCGAAAATTATCCCGAGGAAACATATTCCCGGGATAAAAAGTATCCCACGTGCTATTCCTGACTATAAACTATATTTGTGCCAAATTTCATCCAGATTCGTCTAGTCGTTTGAGCGTGAAGAAGTAACAAACACACACACACAAACTTTCGCCTTTAAAATATTAGTAGGATAGGAAGTAGGGTAGCTCACAATTAATATTATTATCAGAACAACGCAGATACGGTCTTGGGGGAGGCCTATGTCCGGCAGTGGGCTTCTTTCGGTTGAATGATGATAAAATGAATACCTAATGTGTTATTGAATTTTTTAAACATTTTCTTTTCTTAATAAAAAACGTTGCCCGGCACTAGGAATTTCTTCCTATATCGTGGGTGCGTTTTCCAAACATTTAAACTAACATACACAAGACACCCAGATCCGGAACAACTATCTGTAGGCCATACAAATATATGTTCCATGCGGGGGTCGAACCCGCGACACGCAGCGCAGCAGCCGATCGCTCAACCACTACGCTAACCGTGTAGTAAACTTAAAATAACATCACGCTGGTCTTCCCCGAAGGGTCAGGCAGAGAAGGGGTTACCAATAACCCATTCACATTTCGCCAATTATGTTAAAGTAAAACGAAAAACGAAACGAAACCGGGGGCGAAACTATTGCCATCAAGTGGGCACAAATCTAGGCTCCGGACAGAGAAATCCCAAATAGAAAAAAAAAAAAACAAATATAAGAGGGTAGGTAAACTATAATTTATGTAACGGTCATATAATAGGTGTTATTAAAACAAGAGTGTGATATATCACGCGAGTGTTTGAATACCTATAATTATATGCCGTTGCATACAGTATTTTATCTTCACTCTCTCTCTTCACATTTAAAATAAAACAAAACTGGAAACAGTGGGCAATTTAGATTCCCATTGCGCATGGCTGCGAAGCGCGCGCATCCATAGACAATGACACTATTTTTCAACACAACAAATTAAAAAGTAAAAGTGTGTTTGAAAATAAAAAAGTAATGAATTTGTTTGAAAATCGTAGGAAAATGTTGCACTGTAATTGTTTTTTTTTTATATTTTATCAATCCACGAATATAAAGTACGTGTTTATACAATATTTTTTGAATTCATATTTGGAACATTACGTTGTGAGTGTAGTGTAGATTAACCCATTTTGAAATACCACATTCTATTTACAAAATAGTAACCCCGCCAAACGTTTTAGTTTCACAACATTTTCAAATCATTACGTAATCCGGAAATGACCTCCACATAGATATACCAATCAAATCAACCGGCGTAGGTACATGTGTGTACCTAATTTATAATGTACTGACACTGAAACAGGAATCAATAGTAGTTCATACGTCACAAATTAACGGCGCACTGGACAATGACGTCAATCAATCGGCAGGCTTATTACGTAAGAAACAGCAATCAGCAATCATCGCGCGATCAATCTTTTATGTCATAAAAGTTGGAATTACCTACAGTGTAAGTATGATAGGATCAAAATGCACTTATTTCTAAAATAATCCGCCAAAAACTCTAAAGCTTCTGTATTGAAGAGGAATTATTGCGCAAACATCGCTATCGTTTTGCTCTTGCAAGATACGTTATAAGCCTGTGGCCTAGTCTTTGCCCAACTATATTGAAAGAATGAAAGAAAAGAAAAGGAAGGGATTGGCTTCCAGTAATGTCTTACTGGAAGCAGTTGAATGTATTGACTGCCTATCCCACCCAACCCACGATATCCCTTAGCAAGACTGGTGTGAGATTATGTAGCTTCTAACTACTAGACTATCATACATCTGCAAATGGCAAACTGTTAGCCCAGTTTGCCATTTGGATGGCCTACACACTGGGACGGAATAGCAGAGGATTTTACCACCGGTCAGCGCAAAGTAGGCGCTTAGATACTGTAGCAATTCGGCGGCCTACCAAGACATCCCGCTACGTGCCGCGGTTTAGCTTGTAATATAAGATTGCAAATGTGGTATGCATGTACTCCCGCTTGCAAAGTCTGCCATGACCCCTCGGCATGTCACGGCGTCCTTGGGCGTTCCGTTGCATACCGCAGTTCGCAGCGGCATCCCTCCGCGGGATCCCTTAGCGTGCTCTCCAATGCCGTGTCAAGAAATCCCTTTCGATGCCTCGTAATCAATTTATAATATTGGCATTTATGTCGTATTCCTACTAGATAAGTTTGAATGTCCTTTGGTAAAAAATTAAATCCTAATATCATCTGCGATTCCGTTCCGTTGCAATTCGATGTGGCCCATTAATGTGCTTCACGAGGCACGGAAGTGTCTCACTATACCTATAACCAATGTTCACCCGTATACGGAGTTACTTCAGCAAGCGTTGCATTGAAATCGCTCTGTGCGGCTTTTATTAATTTGCCACGAGTTCCTCCTATCGCACTTGACAATGACGTCACTAGTTTAAAATGGCTGTCCATTAATGATCATGCCGGTTATTAGTTCTAGAGTAGAATCCATCCAATATTCTCCTTTTTTATAGACAACTTTTCTGGTAACTGTAGATAATCATTCTTTCCTCGGCATTTTTCTATAGACACTTATTTTCTTTGTCATTGGGTCGGCTATCTTTTTAATTTCATAATATATAAAAGGGATTGATTTAATTTTGCTAAGAGAAATAGGTCTATCACCGCTGTTGAATAATTCATTTGAGATATATATATTTTTTTTACATCGTTCTCACATATATGTATTTTCCCTACAAGATTATTGTAACCAAATACTTGTAAAACACATTTTTTTTTTTAAAAAGTATGTGTGGAGTTTCTTGTCCTTTCTTCTCCATAACAAGCTACATTTCCGAACGGACGGTAGAATCAAATAATATTACATTTAATTATTTTTTTTGACGTTCGAAAGTGCCGCTTAATGGCCTAATTGAATAAAGAAATTTTGATTTTGATTTTGACAATGATATTAAAATAAACAGATTCGTTATACACTCACAAAACAATTGAAAAAAGTGTTCCGCACTCACACTTTTCATTAATCTGACATTTCAATACAAGTCGAAAGGGATGGCTTGATAAAACCAACAAGAAAAAAAAGACAGCTAGTGTTTGTCACTTGCGTTTGAATGTAAACAAACATTATTCTGACCACCAATGTTGTTATCTTTTTCTAAACTCCAAATATCAGAATATAAGGGAAAAATATGAAATAAATTAGTAAATTGAGGCGTATTGCGTACTTACATATGGTATGAGATCCCTTCTGTTGTATGTACTTTGGTATCATAATTGGTACAATTTCTAAATACACACGATGGCATTTTTTTATTTTGTTTTTTGTTTCGCCATGCGTGACATAAACTAAAGACCAAAGGTCACAATTGTGACCTATTCGAGTCTTCACAATGCGCGCGCTCATAACATATCTGTTTATTTTAATATCATTGGTTAAGCAGTGAACGGAAATAAACAGAAGGACGACTGTAAATAGAGACCATGAAAGGAGATGTTTTTTTTGGGCCTTCACTATGTACACTACATAGATAAATAGAAAAAAAATGAGAAATTTAATAAAAATACTAACAAATTAATTTGAAGTACAGGCGTACAAAAATGATCATCTGAAAAGTTTTTTAATAAGATAGCCTTATTTTTAGGGCAACCATGACAGTTGTTTTTGACATGACGTTTGACGACTTTGACAGTTATAAGAAGGGGCATCTTTGAGTCTTTAATTGCTTTGACTTTGAATTCGATATGTTTCGGATATTTTATTGACTGTTTTAGTTTTGCAACCCAGTTTACTACTACGGACATTGATTAATTGCTTCTCTGTTGCAATTGAATTCGTGTTGTATAATTTTAACGCAGATATTACGATGACACACACGTCAATTAAATGTCATATCAAAATTACACTTTATGTTGTGTTGCTCTACTTGACAAAGTTAATTTGAGTGTACATTGAAACAAAGTGAAAAAAAAGAAAATTAACAACAAAAAACGGTAACTATATTATACAGCAATTTTCATATGTAGTGTACATAGTGCTGGCCCAGGCTCATTTGGAACATCTCCTTTATGAAAAAGTTTCGTAGAGCATCGTTTCTTTGACAGTGCCTTTCCAAAGCACACTGTGTAATATCAACGCCTGGCTAAGTACTGTATTTAACAACAAACAATCCAAACTATTACTTACATCACAAACCAAACAATTTCAGTAAGAATTTTCACCTATCTTTACAGACTGAAAATCTGCAACTGTTATAAAATCCAGTGAAAATCTCCGAAAGATTCTCCAGCACTCAATAAAGAAATATATTCAAGAAACAATTTTCGAGAGCTAGAGGACGCCAGATTTGTTATTCATAGTTTTACCTACATACATGTATCTTTTGTTAGTATAAAGTGGCGAACCCTTTGCAACGACCCTTCGTGTATATTTGATGGACCACATTAAGAATTCATAGCATCTTTGTGCCGCTAGCGTGGATATGATTTATAAAGTGGCCTTACGAATAACTTTATTGGCACTAGTTAGAAATATAGAGGTATTTTAGAAAGAAGATTATTAGAACTTCCAATATTGTTAATTGTTTTCAAAGATATTGTTTAGAATGAAGCCTTCTATATATAGGGGTGTAGTAGGGTGTTAGCGTCGAATTCCAGCCAGTCGGCCTTTTCTAAGGTGGCGGAATGTTTAGTTAAAATCGTTGATAGCCTACAAACTCTCACCAGTGGCTCCAGCGGCCACACGGCCCGGTAACCACGTCGACTCGTGGGCTAAACCTGGTAGGGCTTTAAAGGGTAAAATATACAAGTCCGTGATTAGACCTGTCATACTGTATGGATCAGAATGTTGGGCTGTGAAAAAGATGGATGAAAGGAGATTGCATGTAGCAGAGATGAGAATGTTGAGATGGATGTGCGGCGTGACGAGATTGGATAAAGTGAGAAATGAGTATATTAGAGGCAGTTTGAAAGTGGCACCAGTGACAGAAAAGTTGAAGGGAAACCGTTTGTCCTGGTATGGTCATCTGATGAGGAGGGATGAAACGCATGTTACTAAAAGAGTTATGAATATAAATGTGGATGGATGGAGAGGAAGGCCAAAGAAAAGATGGATGGACTGTGTGAGGAGTGATATGAAAGAAAAGGGAGTCAGTAATAGCGTGACAGGGGACAGGACGGTATGGATGAAGAAAACGTGTTGCGCCGACCCCAAGTAACATGGGATAAGGGCAGGAAGATGATGATGATGTTTAGAATGAAGCCTGTGCTACACGGTTGCCACCCAAGCCAAAACCAAGCTCACCATGGTTTGAAGCGCGTGGGGCGATGCCGGCTACACGGTTGTAAACAAGCTCGAAACATCAGTATGTTTAGAACGCTGCGCAGAGAGGACGTTTGTACGCTCGTACCGTACGTTCATTACAACGACGTCATGGCGCCTTGCCTTTAAAACTACAAAAATAATATACTAATAAACTTTCAAAACTTAACTCTGATCTTATTATATTCTTACTGATATTAAAAAATGCGAAAATTTGGGTGGATGTGTGTATGTTTGTTGGTCAATCAATCTAACAATGCCTTTCTACCAAGGGCGTTAGAAGGTCATGCTAAATTTGGTTTAAAACCACTGTCTACACGGTTTGAATCGGCCGCTTCAGACCAAGGTGACCTTGGTTTTTGGCTTGGTTGGCAACCGTGTAGCACAGGCTTGAACTCCGAGTAATAAATTAAAAAAAAAAACAAAAGCCTATAGTGCTAATACGCTCAAAACCGTTCAGAAATGTGTGAGTCTATCTGGCAGGCCCCAACGAGATTTATCAACAGGTGATAGCTTTTCATAAAGACATTATTTTGTACCTAAAGAAAATAAATAAGATATATTTTGTACCTCGACAGTTTTTGATTGAATGACGTTTTTATGAAGTGTCTAGCTAGCGGGCCCCTTATGATTATTTTTGTTGTTATTAAACTTTCAGAACGCCCAATAGTGCTCGGAGTTAGAAACTATTATGTACCTTACAGATCCAAAATTTCGACTTTCTGTGAGCTACACTTCAGGAGATATTCGTTATTTAAACAAACGTATAGCCAGTGGGCCCTTTTTAAAATACTACTCTTTTATAACATACAATAGTGTTAGTAGCTTGATACTATTTTGTACCTTACAAATCCAAAATTTCGACTTTCTGTAAGCTACACTTTAGAAGATATTCGTTATTTAAACAAACGTCCAGCCAGCGGGCCCTTTTTAGAATACTACTATTTTATAACATACAATAGTGTTAGTAGCTTGATACTATTTTGTACCTTACAAATCCAAAATTTCGACTTTCTGTAAGCTACACTCCAGAAGATATTCGTTATTTAAACAAACGTCCAGCCAGCGGGCCCTTTTTAAACTTTTTTGAGATAGACTCACACAATAAGTATTCAACCAACAGATCTAGTTACACAAGTTATTCACAAGTATCTACCCTCGTAATTTAATTATAAGTTGCCTCCAAAATTAACATAAACTAGACACACCTATGTTACTATACTTACTATTAAGCATTTATTATTGTAAGTACATTACAGAAAATAAATAGTTATTTGTCCTTTTCCTGTAAAACAATCAGCCAAAATAAAAATTATTCAGTAATGCAAATGTGCATAACAAGCAAAGACGTAATTGTATTGTGCAAATTGCAAACGCAAATTTAAATTGGTACGTTGGTTGGAAACGAATATCTTCTAAAGTATAGCTCGCAGAAAGTCCAAATTTTGGATTTGTAAGGTACATAATAGTATCAAGCTCCTAGAACTGTTGTATGTTACAAAAGAGTAGTATTTTAAAAAGGGCCCGCTGGCTAGACGTTTGTTTAAATAACGAATATCTTCTGAAGTGTAAGCTCACAGAAAGTCGAAATTTTGGATTTGTAAGGTACAAAATAGTATCAAGCTACTAACACTATTGTATGTTATGAAAGAGTAGTATTTTTAAAAGGGTCCGCTGGCTAGACGTTTGTTTAAATAACGAATATCTTCTGAAGCGTAGCTCACAGAAAGTCGAAATTCTGGATCTGTAAGGTACATAATAGTTTCTAACTCCGAGCACTATTGGGCGTTCTGAAAGTATAATAACAACAAAAATAATCATAAGGGGCCCGTTAGCTCGACACTTCATAAAAACGTCATTCAATCAAAAACTGTCGAGGTACAAAATATATCTTATTTATTTTCTTTAGGTACAAAATAATGTCTTTATGAAAAGCTATCACCTATTGATAAATCTCGTTGGGGCCTGCCAGATAGACTCACACTTCAGAAATACCTATATGTCAAACAAAATTAATCCAAAACAATCATGAACCGTTACATTTCTATAGAAGTAGGTTCTACCAACTTTCCATAACAACTTCAGCTTATAAGAAGACTCATTCTAAGTAACATTCACCCCAGGCCAAGACCCCTGTTAGCAGAATAACAACGTTAAAAGTCTCAAACAAGATAATCCCTGTTCTAAAAATATCTCACTTAAACTCTCCACATTTGCGCACGTAATACTAACAGATTCAAGGGTCGTTTGCGCAAGAAATAATATTAGTATCACACTTACTGAAAACGTGTTTAATATCCCGAAAGCCTTTGCCTAAACATACTTTTCTAGAGAATTCCTCTCGGGGCTTTGAAATGGGTTTATCAACAGGCTTTAAAGGTCAACTGTTCCACATGTATTTTATTTTACGACTATTGTAGACAAGTAAATTCCATCTGGAATACTGTAGGAAACTATTCATATTTCATCACGTTGATACTGCCTTTGACTGGGGAAAAGGTTAAGGATTAATTGAGCTGTTTGAAAGTGACGTTTGATATTACAATCTTAGCGGCGAGATCTTGGATGCTAGTGACTGTTTTGGAAGTTTCTGCGGGCGATTAATTTAGAATGATGGACAACAACTTCAACTGGGGTGATTTGATAATGTCGTTGTAAGCGATTGCTTGATTTGTCTCCGTTTTTAAGGTTCCGTACCCAAAAGGTAAAAACGGGACCCTATTACTAAGACTCCGCCGTCTGTCTGTCTATCTGTCTGTCACCAGGCTGTAACTCATGAACCGTGATAACTAGGCAGTTGAAATTTTCACAGATGATGTATTTCTGTTGCCGCTATAACAACAAATACTAAAAACAGAATAAAATAAATATTTAAGTCGGGCTCCCATACAACAACCGTGATTTTTTTGCCGGTTTTGCAATAATGGTACGGAACTCTTCGTGCGCAAGTCCAACTCGCACTTGGCCGGTTTTTGATGATTTAAGGACCATTAGAAATGCCATTTTATTGAATGAAGATAACAAAATCTTAAAAAATAGAACTTCTTTTGTCTGAAATATGATAAAATGAAGAATAAAGCTTAAAGGTGAAACCAAAATAATAAGACACGTACACAATATCATTATGCTAATCACATTTGAAGTTGGAACACAAAAAAAGTTCCCTAAAAATAATCTGCAAAAGTAACAATGAAAATGATCTCATTTAAAAACTGCTGTGTGTACGAAGGGGAGTTTTGTGGTCACAGGTCACATCGTGGTCACGTCTGCTCCCGACCACAGGGTAATAAAATTACAAAGAGGTCCGTCCAAATCGCGTGGGATCTCCGATGTTGAGTTAGCAACAGACGGACTCTTGTTCGTAAAATGCTCAATTATGAAAATTTATGAATGTCTTCTGGAGGGTAAGGTCAGTTTTTATACGTCTGTATTTTTTGTAAAAGAACTTTAGAAACTTTTCTAAAGAGGGCAATTTAGGCTAAGTTAGAGCTCTCATTTTAATCTTAAATGGTAGGTATGTATCTTATTTACATAGGGTAGTTTTGTGGCCACGGGTCACATCGTGGTCAAGTCTGCTGCCGACCATAGGGTAATAAAATTACAAATAGGTCCGTCCAAATCGCGTGAGTTCTCCGATGTTCGTAAAATGCTCAATTATGAAAATTTATGAATGTCTTCTGGAGGTTAAGGTCAGTTTTTTGTGCGTCTGTATTTTAAGTAAAAGAAAACTTGGAATGTTTTCTTTAGAGAGTAGTTTAGGCCAAGTTTGTGGCCTCATTTTCATCTTAAATGATAGGTATCTTGCCCATATAAGTTTTTAAGCTGACATGGTCACAATCATTAGAATTAATATTTGTATCGAGCTCTCAACCAAAATCTAAATATACATGGTAAATATCCCGAAACAAATATTAATTCTAATCACGCATTACGTTATTTCAATTACGTGAATATAAACCGGTTAAAATATTATTATTCTTCTGTCACTATACTTAAGTATGTCATTATAAAATCCTCTTTGCTACCCTATACTCAAAGGGAGGGTTTTCGTAGCGGTTGGAAGCAGTGTGGTTTGTCCCTCGCTTTAGGTACGTTGATTATGTTATAAAAATATGCCCTTTTGTGAGAGCAGATACGTCAAATTATGTAATAACATAAGTAATTTAGTAAATAGAGCCGACCCCCAATGATAAAAGGCTGGGCAAAGAGAGAGATGAGTAATTTAGTGAATAGTTAGTAATTTTCATACTCAAAGGTTTTGACTTTCAGTTTTTGATATTTTTCTGTTCAGTTGAGTTGGTCGTAAATACCTAGACTTGGCTTGGCTTGGTAACAACAGAGTTCATCTAGAAACTAGTTTTCTTTCTTTCTTTTCATCTTACGATCGCACTAATATTATAAAGGCCGTTTACAAGTGTGTGTGTGTGTTTGTTACTTCTTCACGATCAAAAGGCAGGACGAATCTGGATGAAATTTGGCACAGAGATGGATTATAACATATATCAGGAATAGCACATATTTTATCCCAGGAATATATTCCCTCTAGATGATTTTCGACTTTCACGCGGTCGAAGCCTCTTACAGAGTCTAGTATTATAAACAGAAGCTAGAATTATGTGTATGTTTGTTACTCAATCACGCCGGAACAGCTGAACGGATCTGGATGAAATTTGGCACGGACATCGATTATAGTCAGGTATAGCACATGCTTAGGACTTTTTATCCCGGATATATGTTCCCTCAGGATAAGTCACTGGCAGAAGCTAGTTACCTTATATGGTTCATTATCAACAGAGTTTATTATATTATATAAACATATAATGACATATATATATATATAAACATATATTTAACATATTTAAAATTTAATTAAAGCAATAGCAATAATTATTACAGCACTTCTATTTGTTTTTCATCCATTAATGTATCAAACTATTATTTATGACATCCTCATTTAAAACCGGCTTCTGTCAACGGCGTCATCCACGTGAAGTCGAAAAGTATCCCAAGAGAACGACATATAACCAGAATAAAAAGTATATCTTTCTACACACTGTGTCTTCGTCTATCATACAACTATCCTGTCACAGGTCTGCTGGAAGAAATTTCTATTTAAATATGCAGTACTTTTGTGCTCTTCAATCTGTATTATTTCTTTTCTCTGTTAAGTGTTTTGTGTGTACATAAATAAATAAAGTATGTTATATCCGAATGCCTACAGGACAGGGTCTACCCGTGTGCTAAGTTTTATCCAAATCCAGTTAAGTCATTGAGGCGTTAAGGACAAACGAACATCGAAACATAGACTCTCACAATAGCAGGATCGGCTAATCTGTTTGTTCCGAGTCAACATGCTCTTGGTACCATTCATCTTAGCTAGCAACATAGCTTTCGGCATATATGTCCTATAATTTAGCGGCAGGCGGTCTGTCCCACTCCGGATTCAGTCGGCGTAATAAAGTAATGTCCGCCCCAGTGAGCAATGTTGGACATCTGGACGTGTCCCTAAGTGCTTTAGTTTGCAGACTAGAGAGATTCAATAGGTCTAGTGTCACTGGAAAATGTGCTGACGTGAAGTTATCAAGACAGACCGTTTGGTTTGCAATATAAAATCTGCTGCTAGTCCTACATAAATATATTTGAATTTATATCTATACCAATATTATAAAGAGGAAATATTTTTTTGTTTGTTTGTACCGAATAGGCTCCAAAAGTACTGGACCGATTTCAAAAAATCTTTCACCGTTGGGAAGCTACTCTTTCCCCGGGTGACATAGGCTACTTTTTATCCCTGTATTCCCACGGGAACGGGAACTACGTGGGTGAAACCGCGAGGCGTCCTCTAGTATTATATATATATTTTTTTATATATTTTGATGTTTCCTGGGTATAAAAAAGTAATTCTATTTAGTCCGTCAGTATGATTATCAAATAATATTGGACCCGTATTATTTGCTTTATCAAATAAATAAAAGCTGACAAAAAGTTTTTGTACAAAAGTTTTTACATTTTACTTTTTAGTTGTGGTATTTATTGGGCAAGTTCTATAGTAAGAAAACGGGGTTAAGTTTATTAATTTTGAAATTAACTTTTACATAACTACTTTAATTATATTTTAGTAAATAGCAGTGTTGGCGACTTTACTTAAAGTTTTATATTCTCTAATAACGGTGTCTAGGTTGGGATACATTATCACCAATATGACCTATACCTGCAGGGCTGCCACAGGGCTCCTTGCTGGGTCCTCATTTATTGATCACACTAAGATTATAAAGGCATGCCCAAGCAGACTCATACTCATCTTGCTTGTTTTGCTGATGACACAGCCTCATTTTCGACAAGCAAAGACACCGATTTAATAGTTACAAGGATCCAGTTATCATTACAACATAAGAAAAAGATAAAGCGCATCAACATTCGGACTTTGTCACAGGGTGTCACTTTGTCAGTATAAAGTGTAGCACACCGTGACGTCACACGATATTTCACGCACCGTTCGTGTTTTTTTTAGGTTATCTAACTGACGGACTAAATAGATGTTTTTTGTCAACATCCGTATTGTGAATATCTGTATGTTTGTTAACCAATCACTGGCTTAAAGGCTAAACGGATTTGAACTTAATTCTTCTTCTAAGAAGAAGAATTAAGTTCAAATCCGTTTAGCGTGTCGAGGGCAAAATATAAAAAAAAGTGTTTGGCCCAGTATTCAGTCACGGCAACACCATTTGGTGACGCAGTCATAAGGACTTCGCAAGTACAGGTGACAATACAAGACAATAATATTACACTGCAATAGTTTTTTTTTAATCCACGAAATAAAAGTACGTGTTTATACAATACTTTTTAAATTGATATTTGGAAAATTACGTTGTGAGTGTAGATAAAAACATTTATTCGACTTAGATACTACAGTAACAAACACATAGTGAAAGAGGAGCATTTAAAAAAAAAGTACAATCACAAATTGCACGGAGCGTGCCCATACCGAAAAGGTTACCAACTCAGCATTTGCTGGGCGTCACGACACCCAGAACTGATTTTCATTTGGCACTTCGCAGCGACATAATGGTACTTTTATCCCGGTTGTACATTCCCGCAGAATGCATTTTGACTTTATCGTGGGCGCTGGCAAAGCTAAAACATATTAATATCAATAACTGGCGAAATGTTGGTGTACAATATAACTCTGCTGATCCTACGGGAAAATATAAGCGCAATAAAATATTGATTTAATGAAATTGCTTCACTAAATAATCAGTAAACACAGCAGGTAAACGTATCAAATATCGTAACAAACATAATATCAAAGATTACTACGACGCGTAGCTCGTAGCGCTACGCCGTAGCACTACTACGAAACAACGATGAATATTGTAAAGGCTTATTTATATAACCGTGTTTTGTTATATCAAATGCAATACAACTTAGTATAAGTTTTTTTAATAACAAATAAATTCCTTAACATATTTTTTTTTATTTTTCGTTATGTATAAAAATTTGGTATGAAAGGTAAACATTGCAGCTATGGGTCACCTATACAATTTCATTAAGTATTTTGATTTTGCTATAAGAAAGTACTCTGTGGATTTCACCACTGGTGATCTCTTTGGACTAAAGAGACAAAATTATTGTTTAGTAGATTACAGAATAGGTCATCACTGACTGCACAGCATGATTTTCTTATTGTTTACATCTTTGCAGCCGAATTTTTGATCTTTTTTTTTTAACTTTATTTAAAAACGTTTTAGTAATACTTTTTTTTTCGAATGACTTTTAAACATATAAGTGGCATATATTTTTGTAACAAAAAAAATGCAACCTCTTAAACATGGGGCCCAAAATCCGCCATGTAATTTTTTTAAAGGCATTTAACTAAGAACACTTGGGCGGAAAACCTATCTAAAGATGTCTTAATTATAAAAATTCGTCAAGTGGTTTAAAAGATACGAGGTAAGAAAGAATAATACATACATACAAATATAACACGCGTGAAAAACATAACCCTTTCCTTGCAGCCGGGTAAAAACAGGAACCCTTTACACAAAAGACAACATAAGTAGTATCGATTTGTACGAACTGTTCAACTCCAGTTATTGGCAGCCAGTCAGAAACACCGAATGTACGTAGTTACTGGCACGGATATCATAATATTATTCTAATAGTATAGGATTTCGTTTAGTGTAATGCGTTCAGTTCGTTCGTTCATTCACCGGTCGACACTCCGACCGCGGGTCACAAATAATTAAATATTTTTTCTTTCTTTCTTATTTATTTTTTCCTGGTGACCTATACGGATAAAACACTGCAAGCAACGGATTAGCCGACAAATACTATTTAATTGTAATCACACTATCACACTTACGTAATATTATAAAGACGAAAGTTTGTGAGTGTGTTTTTTACTTCTTCACGCTCAAACGGCTGAACGGATCTGGATGAGATTTGGCACAGAGATAGATTATAGTCTGGAATAGCATATTTATCTCGGGAATATGTTCCCTGGAGATAATTTTTGACATTCGCGCAGGCGATGTCGCTGGTAGAAGCTAGTGCGAAAGTTTGGATGTTTATTACTCAATCACGCCGGAACGGCTCAGCGGATCAGTATGAAGTTTGGCACAGAGATATCACATAGGTTAATTTTTTACCCGGAAGAATGTATGGTACCCTTGGGACAACTTCCGACATTGACGCGGGCGAAGCTGCTAGCAGAAGGTAGTTGAATATATACCGAATGGCATGGTCTTAGTCCAGACCATATTGAAGACAAAATTGTGTGGTATAGGAATAGGAAAGCTTTTTCCCAAAAGTGGGCCAAAATTAGATAAATAGATTTGAATAGATACGAGCACGTTATTTTTTTTATTGTAATTAGGCTTGCGGTTGACCACTATCTCACCTGATGGTGAGTGATGGTGTGGTCGAAGATGTATCACGCTTGCCTAGAAGTAACCTATTCACTCTTGACTTAACTTTATATCATGGTTATCATTAACATCTATAGAGCTTTTTTCACCGTTGCAACTGCTTTAGAAAGGGAGCTTTTCGAAAACAAGATTCCAGTCAAAAATTGTAGAGAACATAAACAAAAGTAAAGGGATGTACTAGGGAATTGATTTTATAATTATACAACATTATCAATGGTGAAAAAATCTAAATCTAAATCTGAACTCACGAATTATAAAAAAATTAAAGCCATGTCCTAACTGCTGAACAAATTAGCATGTTATTTCTCACACGGGTTAGAACGTTACTTATTCTTTATATCCCGAAAGTACGTTCCCATGACATAATTTTCAACTTTCATGCGAGCGAAACCGCTGGCAAACACAAAAATGTTATCATTCAGTCTTTATATAAACTTTTTATAACAAAAATAAACATCTTCAGTTATGTGTTTACATGATACACAACAGTTTCATAAAATCATAAATATGTAAAAAGTTTTTGTTCTAACGCGTGTAAAGCAACACAAAGGAACAAAAAGATATGTAAATATGCCCGTACATCTGTTGTATGTATAAAGTTGATTTATTACAATTTCTTCAAGGGATATTCTACATATACGAGTACTACGCCGATTCGTATTGTATTCTTTATTGTGTCCGTACTAAAGAATGTTTTTTTTTTCTAGATTATTTCTGTTATGTTCTGAATCTCAGAGATTTTTCATCCAAAGCTGTTATCCTAGGTTCAAGAGATAAGGATTAACCGAAGGATATTCTCAGTTCATGTTATATATTTTCAAGAATATAAGCGCCTATTCCCGCGCGGGATTAGTACCCAATATCTTTACATATATAGCCTGCGTGTTATATATTCTGATACGCTTTATTACTGTCACGGGCACCCAACGCGAAGAAAGAAAATTTGGTTCAAATAAATTCCACTAGATGGCGTGACAAGTATCGATTTGTTACTGAGTTTTGTTGAATATTAAGATTTTCTAGAGACGATCATAAAAAATATGTTCTTGTTTAATTAACTCTCCTAAGCACCAAATTAAGGAATATTGAGTTCATAATTCACATTTCAAAGATATTTGAATGGATCATTTATAATTGATTCCAATAGATGGCGCGGTTTTTTAGAGGATCCACTCGATTTTTAATTTGTTTTGTTATACATTTCGGTACAATGAAACTGTAAAAACGTGCAAAAAGATACTATAAAACAAATCGTCACTGTATTAAAAAAAAGTATTCACGAACCGAATAAACCCTTTTACTTGCAAGTCGCTGCTAACACCACCTGTATCCGAGGATCGAAACCGAACGCGATCGTTATTCTTAGAAAAATAATTAGATTACTCAGACGAAAAACTCTAGTTACGTCGTCACGGTTTCTTTGTACGGGACTAGGCGTCTGTATAATAAATAAATAAATAAAAATAATTTTTTATTTTTTTATTTTATTTATGGGCAGACAGCTCCGACTGAATTTCTTTAGTAAAAAGTCATGATTCGAGGTTTGGGTCTCGCCTATTTCCTCCTCCAATATTGGACCAATTTAAAAGATATTCCATAAACTGGAACATAAAGATATATACTATGGCCCTATGCTCGCATGGATTTGGCCAGTACCGCAATTTCGATTTATCTCGAAGAAGATTGTCAAAATAATGCTCAAATTTCCAAGCATGTTTGAGAAATAGTACATTACTGCAGCGGCCAGCAAAGGAGGCATTGATGGACGAACGTGTAAATGTGGGACCAGGCGAAGCCGAAGCACACATACGTAAGTCCTTAAATGCCGAGTTGTGGCCAAGGCTTGTATAGTGCTTTACTCAAATAATGCGCGGAAATTAAAACTGAGTAGTACCTAGAACTTATTTTTTCAAATACAATTATTCTTGGAAATCAATGACGAAAAACGAACAACAATAATTTTTCCCGCCTTAGGCTTAGCACGCACTGCGATTTTTATTCGCGTGAATTGTTTCCGCCCATTCTGCGGCCTATGGAATTGTATGAAGCAGCACGCATTGCGGTAAAAAAATCCCGCGGCATTATTACTACAAAAATCCGAGCGAATAAAAATCGCAATGCGTGTTAAGCCTTAAAGTTTTCATTTGTTTTTTTTTGTCAATAAACAGCGTTCTATTTGCAAGCCAGTTCGAAATTTAAATAAAACCTTTGATAAGTTACCTCCTTGGTTGCCATGTTTTGGAGTAAAAGATCGTTCCATTTTAAATTACACGACAGATATGAGTTTACTATGGAATTTATTTGGCCGCTAGACACGACAGATATGGATTTTCATACAACTTTTGCCGGCCGCTGCGCGCATGTATTTGGCCAGTACAGCAATTGCGATTTATCTCGAAGAAGGTTGTCAAATTAATGCTCAAATTTCCAAGCATGTTCGAAAATAGTACATTACTGCACCGGCCAGCAAAAAAGGCATTGATGGACGAACGTGTAAACGTGGGCCGAGGCGAAGCCGAAGCACACATACGTAAGTCCATCAATGCCTAGCTGTGGCCAAGGCTTGTATAGTGCTTTTCTCAAATAATGCGCGGAAATTAAAACTAAGTAGTACCTAGAACTCTATGACGAACAACGAACAACATCAATTATTCCCGCGTTCGGCTTAGCACGCCCTGCGATTTTTAGTCGCGTGATTTTTTTCCGCCCATTCTGCGGCCTATGGAATTGTGTGAAACCGCACGCATTGCGGTCATTAAATTACGCGGGAATACTACAAAAATCCGCGCAAATAAAAATAGCAGTGCGTGCTAAGCCTTAAAGTGTTCATTTGTTTTTTTTTTTTCAATAAACTGCTTTCTATTTGCAAGCCAGTTCGAAATTTAAATAAAACCTTTGATAAGTTACCTCCTTGGTTGCCATGATTTGAAGTAAAAGATCGTTCCATTTTTAAATGACACGACAGATATGAGTTTACTACGAGTATGTAATTTATTTGGCCGCTACAAACGACAGATATGGATTTTCATACAACTTTTGCCGGCCGCTGCTCGCATGTATTTGGCCTGTACTGCAATTTCGATTTATCTCGAAGAAGGTTGTCAAATTAATGCTCAAATTTCCAAGCATGTTCGAAAAAAAAAAATTTCTTTCTTTTTCGGTTTATGGAATATCTTTTAAAATGGTCCTATACTGGAGAAGGAAATATGCGAGAGCCAAACCTCGAATTACGACTTTTTACTTAGGATATTAAGTTGGATGTCTGCGACCACATTTCCTCTTAAGGTCGGACCTCCAACCCAAATTCAATACAAAACAGATACCAATTAAATTCATACCAGTTCAATACTATAGTCTTTTCCCCGCAGTACTCTCCAATAGGCCGAGTTGATTGAATGTAATTAATGACGTATAAACTTAATCGGATTCGGAATCGGATCGAACGCCCTCTCTGCACTGAAGGTTAAATCGACACTAGCAACTAGCGAGTAGGTCTCAGACGATATGATCGCATAACACTGATAGACTGAAGGACATAGTCTGACTAACTTTTGTCTTTAGCGAAATGTTAATTGCCAAAAAGACTCTCGAAATAATTTTTAACACGGTCTATAAATAGTCAGGCAAAAACTGTAATTTCAAGGTTTATTCTTACCCATGCTATAAGACGGTGAAAGCATTAACTTTTACTAGAATGGAGGAGATTTCAAACAAATAGTAATTCAGTCGAAAATTGCCAGAAATACTTATGAAGTTTGAAAACTCGAACGCAACCCAATTTGGACCCCAAGTTATCGGGGTATTACCTCTAGAACAATAATTTCAAGGAACGCAATTACCAGTCTCCCTGTATAAATTCGTCTATAATTTTCTGACGTTATTAGGCATCAGGTCTCTCCTGTTTCTCGCGCACATATGGGAGTGGCGCGAGTAGGCGAATCGCTGGGGCGAAACACCGTTGCATCGACAAATCACGGCTCGGCGAACAGAGCTCCAGTAGGATCTCATGGTGACATCTCATGGCGGAACGCGTTAGGGAGACGCAACGGAGATGCCCTCACGCCTCTAGCCATCCCGGGCGTCGGGTGTCGCAAGACGGTTCCCGGCCACCGTAGGCGCGGGCTTGCGGACGGCGAGTAAAGGTTAGCACGCCGTCCGATAAGGACCAGGCCCGAGACGATGACGCGCAAAACTGATTGGGTCCGCTAGGGCCGATGCCTGTCTGGGTCGAGGATAAATTTGAAAAAGAGCTACCGCGGCCCTGGATCAAGCAACTGAAGGATTATGGGTGGGTTTCAGTCAGTAAAAGTCTGGACTAGGGAAAAGTCATTGGATGATTGCCAACTCAAAAAAATGGTCTCTCCTGTTATATATCCAAATGTGACTGTTGCAAATGTTTTTTTTTAGATCCGGGACATGCCAGCTTCCTCACAACGTTTGAAACGTGACGCTAACCAATGATAATGAAAAATATTGCATAACATAAAATGCGCACATAACTACAGGTGTACGTGTTTATACCTTAAACATTAACACGCACATACATTTGACAATGCTCATAATATAATATCGTTTACATAATATCAATAATAGAAACACAATAATACACAGGTATCTGAAGCTTATTGTATAACGGAAGCAGGGTGTGTCAACTGCAGGAAATGTGGGTTCCGGTGAAAGTGGCGATGAGCTCGCTATACCCACGTGTTATCTCTTCACGTTGTTGTTGTGTCCAATAAACTGATTATTAGTTGTATTGATTTTATATTCACGGTCTCTGTGGAGATGTAGTTAAATTCAGAATTTCGTGAATAAAATCGTAACTATTGTTTGCTATACGCCGAAGCATTTCTCTTCTTCATCGTCCCTTATGGAGGAATGTGGAACCGGTTGGAAAGTCCCGCAAACCTCCATTGATAAGGAAGGATCCTCCGACCAGACGGGTGATATTTCTGGAGTTGTTGTTGGACTGTTGTATAGGTAATTCAAATCGCGCTGAAAACTCTGTTTGTTTGATGCCGGATTTCGTGATTTTAGTTCGTATGTGTCCTCACAGATGTCACTGCACCCACACTGCTTTGTATCACGTCTACATACAACGCGTCACTCAAATTATGTGGTCTTCTGCGGTGTGTGCCGCTCGGTATATGCTGCCTGCAATAGCATTCTAAACTCCATTTGCGATAACATTAGACGTTTAAATTAGCCCATTTTACAGCCCGTTCAACCGATTTTGACTTTTATTGCGTTGGTGATACGAGAAATGGTAGCAGTAGTAAACAGTTGGTTTTGGTAACAGGTTTATGCTTTTTATGTCATCCTTATGTTTACGGGATAGAACTCAAAATCGGTTGAATGGACTGTAAAAAGATTTGGAAACATGACTAATGTTATTTCAAATGGAGTATAACTTGCATATTATCATGTTCATCTTGCCGGTGGCTTAAAAGGTCGATGATATAAATGTGTAATATTAATTTCTTTGAATGTATACAGATTCGTTGTTGACTAACAACCAATGAGTCTGAAGTCGATATTTCCACGAAACCTTTATGTATTTCACGACAACATTTCATCGTCTTTTCTAGATATTAGGGTCATCTTAGTGTGACTCATGCCTAAAAAAACCGGCCTTGTCGACATTACGACCTAACCAGACACATAAGACATAAAACCTTATTCGTCAATACTTTTATACTGGTAATAAATACAGGTCACTGACCTCTATCATACAAGTACACTGGACTTCATATTAACGATGACAAAATGAAGACATTTGATTATCGCCATTTTGGCGCTGATAGCAACGTGAATTAACGTGAGAGTCGCATGGAACTAATATTAGAGATGGGACACAGCTTTCGGTAAAATACTTTTATGGGTTTTATCGATCGTGAGAATAATTTAATACGTAAGAGAAAAAAAAACTAGTTATTTTTATTATGATTAATTTTTAAGTAATAGAATAATTGCTGTAAAGGT
This sequence comes from Orthosia cruda, assembly GCA_964057195.1. Classification (NCBI taxonomy): domain Eukaryota; kingdom Metazoa; phylum Arthropoda; class Insecta; order Lepidoptera; family Noctuidae; genus Orthosia; species Orthosia cruda. The sequence continues at coordinate 42,971,000 of OZ059828.1, read as the reverse complement.
TACTAAAAAATATTTTCAGTCAGATTGCAAGCTATAAACTAGTGGATAGCGAGCTAGTAAAGTTATAGCGCATTACTGTCAGATCAGTGAGATTTAAATATGGGGTTAGGCTAACAACTTATCCTAAAAACTATCACATTTGAGCAAGTATCTCCTCGCTCAAGTACACTAGTTGTACGCCCATCGGATTCGTGAAGGGAACATCATTTATATAATAATAATAATAAATGAGATGGATAATCATTTACAACGGACGTATTTCTCGCTCTCATCGCTGAGATCTTGTCTCTGTAGTGTTAAGGTGCAAATAAGAGTGACATCGCATTCCAGCAAGGTGAAGACTTATATTTATTTATAAAAGTACAATGGCGGACTTAATGCCTTAGGCATTCTCTACCAGTCAACCAAGGGTGGTGAAGAGATAACATGGCAGGTGCATTGTTTAAATCGTGGCAACAATTTAACAACAAAATATATTTTTAATTGCTTAACATGCACATATATACATATATTATATGATACATACCTAAATAAATATATCTATACTAATATTATAAAGAGGTAAAGTTTGTGGGTTTGTGAGTTTGTGAGTTTGTGAGTTTGTGACGTTGTAATGGGTAATCTCTGGATCTACTGAACCGATTTTGAAAATTCTTTCACCAGTAGAAAGCTACATTATTCCTGAGTGTCATAGGCTATAATAATTTTCAAAAATATTAGAGATCCTTATGAAAATTGCAATAATGTAACTCAAGGTAGGAAAATGTTGCCTATAAAATTCATTTTTTGGCGTGCGCTGAGAAAAACATTGATGATAGATAAAAATAGTAGTTAAGTAGGGTAGGCAGGGCAGGCAAAGTAGGCAGGGTAGGCAGAGTAGGTAGGGAAGTTAGGGTAGGCAGGTTAGGCAGGGTAGGCAGGGTAGGCAGGGTAGGCATGGTAGGCAGAGTAGGCAGGGTAGGCTGGGTAGGCAGAGAAGGCAGGGTAGGCAGGTTAGACAGGGTTGGCAGGATAGGCATGGTTGTCAGGGTAGGCAGAGTAGGCAGGGTTGGCAGGGTAGGCAGAGTAGGCAGGATAGGCAGGGTAGGCAGGATAGGCAGGGAAGGCAGGGTAGGCGCGCCAGTCAGGGTAGGCAGGGTAGGCAGGGTAGGCAGGGTAGGCAGGGTAGGCAGGGTAGGCTGGCTAGGCAGGATAGGCAGGCTAGGCAGGGTAGGCATGGTAGGCGGGATTGGCCGGGTAGGCAGGATAGGCATGGTTGGCAGGGTAGGCAGAGTAGGCAGGGTTGGCAGTGTAGGCAGAGTTGGCAGGATAGGCAGGGTAGGCAGGATAGGCGGGCTAGGCAGGGTAGGCAGGGCAGTAAGGGGTTAGCAGGGTAGGCAGGGTTGGCAGAGAAGGCAGGATAGGCAGGGAAGGCAGGGTAGGCATGGTAGGCAGGGTAGGCAGGGTAGGCAGGGTAGGCAGGGTGGGCAGGGTAGGTAGGTAGATAGCCAGTTGACGGGAGCGAAGCCCCGCGGGTCAGCTAGTATTTAATAAAGTAATGAAAATAAGTTATCGAGATGACCCTAACCCCGCTGAAATCAGTTTTCAGCTCTGTTTCAGATGCAGATAATAAATTGTTTGACTTCAAAACATTTGTTAATAAAATTATAATTATCATGATATTGTTCCAGAATTAATTTCAGGTTCAGGAACGTAGTGATTGGTACAAGAGAGAGGCCTGTGCTCAGCAGTGGGCGAAGTCGGGCTGTGGGTGATCATGATGATGATTCCAGAATTTAGTATTACACATCGCTTTTGAACATATTATTACTGATTATTAGGCATTCATATACCTAACATTCATCACCAATATGAGATATTTAGTTCCAACATACTACGAGAAGTCAATACAGTAAATGAGTGATACGCCTTGCCAAGTCTACTATTTTGATATTAGTGTAATTTAAAAATATCACTAATACTGATATATTAGTTACAATATTATAATATTTCCAGTCAAATATATTAGTATTACCTAATTTTTAGAAATATCGGTAGTATCCTATCTCTAAATGTGTCAATTTTAGTTCCTGATACGCTCGAGCGGGGCGCTTTGAATCAGCACAAAAATCAACTGTCATTTCATATAGTATGTTTAGTCCAGTGTACTTGTATGATAGAGGTCAGTGATACAGGTACATACCTCTATGTATCTCTACTCGACCTCACAGAGGACAAACGTGGTCTAATTGTATTGCCGACGTGGTGCCATCTGGTGTCGACTCACGTAACTAAATTAGTAAATTTGGACCAAAAGGTAGGTAAGTAGATCTTTCTGCTGATTCTATTAGAACTGTAATTAGTTTATAGAAAGATGTGGTCCTTTTTGGGCAAATTAGGGTTGATTCATTGTAATTGTTGTTGGAGGACAACGTTAAGGAAACACGATACAATTTCTGGGTTATAATCAAGAATGGTATTTTTTTTTTCGCTTGTACTTGTCTTAAAAACAAAATAATTCATTAAAAAAAATCAAGAGCAGATAAATAATATAAAACCTAAAAAGATTAGAGAGAGAGAAGACTAGATTAGTTTTGTATATAAATAGCAAGCCAGCAGCAAGGTAGCATTTTGCATGTTATGGTGTTTTTTAGGGTTGAAATTTTCACAGATGATGTATTTCTGTTGCCGTTATAATAACAAATACTAAAAACAGAATAAAATAAATATTTAAGGAGGGCTCCCATAAAACAAACGTGATTGTTTTGCCGTTTTTCGCGATTTTGGTACGGAACCCTTCGTGCGCGAGTCCGACTCGCACTTGGCCGGTTTTTTTTATTAGGTGGCTTCCCACAGTTCAATCATACTGATTGGCTACTGCTTAACCGGACTATCCTGTGGAGACTAATCTAAGCCTCCAGCCAGGGCATTGAGTTCTAATCCTAAGCGACCACGCTGAGGGGTTCTCTCTGTGGGGTAGGCACCTTGGCTCAGGGCGTCGCTGGTAGGGACAGCAAGGAGACAGGCTGGATCTTGACTATTATTGATCCTACCATCAGTTCGGAAAGAACCTACTGTGAAGAAGATCTGACAAGAAACTCCACTTTGTCTATTTTGATTTGGTTCAGCATTTCGCGAGCTATTTTGGACTAGTTCCGGGGTTAAGGTGTCCAAAAATATTCGTACATATATACTCGCACCGTTTTCCACTAATATATATGTATAATAAATTCAATTTCCAATTAAAACCCTTCCTACACCACCTTCACAGTATATAAAATAATTTGCTTCTGCCCGCGGCTTCGACCGCGTTAAAAAGTGTTTTATCACCCCAAGGGAATACAAAATATTCACTCTCTCTACCCTATGTCCTTCCCAGGGTCTGAATATATCTCCATGCCAAATTTCATCTAAATCGGTTCAGTAGATTCAGAGATTACCCCCTACAACCTCACAAAGTCACAAACTTTACGTCTTTATAATATTAGTGCAGAAGTATAGATAAAATAGTTCTGGAACAGACTTCAATCGACGTTGACGGTATCAAGTAACCACAAACACGTGCTGAAAGAATTATGGTTACACAATAGAGTTAATTATACGGCAGTGGTTATTGCGTGACATTTTCAATTATTCCTGTAGGTAGTATCGGTGACTTGGAATGCTAAAGATAGAAAAAGCTCCTTAAGTGCATTTGTGTTTACAATAGAACCAATTATTTATAGAATGTTAATAAGAAATATGATAGCGTCTACATTTTGCTACAAGTTCGTCTTCTTCTTCATCGTGTCGATGATTCCATTTGCAGATTTTGATTTAGATATTGTGCTTCGACCAGAACTCAGCCACGTCGACAGCCCTAGCGTTGGCCTCGCACAGGTCCTTTATGGTGCAGGTGTTTGTGCACAGAGAGCAGGACAACAGATGGGGCATCGTTTGTGGTGTGGTTCCACAGTCACATTGTGGCTGATCGGAGTATCCCATCTGACCAGGTTGTACCTACAGCGGCCCACTTGGCTTCGCAGCCTATTTAGGGATTTCCAGGTAGGCCAAGGCAGTTTATGCCCAGCTGGGAGCTTTTCTGCAGGTTCCATATAGTCAGTTGGAGGGGGGTATTTGAGGAGCCACAATTTCCTACGTGCTCGTGGAATATGGTGCTACAAGTTCGTGAAATATCAACTAACGATTTAAGACTATTACCGGAAATTACAATACTATGCATACATATGCAAATATGTTAAGGTGCTACCCCGAGCAAAACGCCGCGCTAGCGTTTCGTGCAAATTTTAGGAGCTATTTACTCGTTATTTAAAATGAAATATCAACTAATAAAAATACATTAAATTTCTACATATTATTGATTCCAAAATTGTAGTTTTTTTTATTAGTTGAACAAAACCATAAAATTGAGAAATAATGATTGGAATTGCATGCATCTCCTCATAAAGTGTTCATTAATAATTTTTTGTACTAACACTAATGGATAGACAATTTGATAACGAACATTCATTTTTTTCACGTAGATTCATTTTTTTCAAAAGACCAATATTCGATTTTATAAAGATTTTATTCTAATATCTGGGCGTATTCACTACTGTAATTCATGCGCCGACAGTGCCGCTACGCCAATAGGAATGCTCATATCTCATGCTGATTTTTTGGTCAGGGTACGGTATTAATTGGCTTTCGTATTTTTGTAAGACCGCAGACAATAAATGCTGCTGCCCACCCTCTTTACATAATCAGGAAGGAAATAAGTTACCATTTCTCGGTGTTGTTCCTGTATTGTATACACAAATATACGAATATACATAAATATATAACTAACCATTTAAACTGAACCTAACTATGAACATACATATACACAAACAAAATCATACAAGCTAAAAAACAAAACCAAAAACCCGACTGCTAAACAATAATTAACTGAAAAGAGAAAAACAAGTGTATGAAAATATACATTACATATTATGAGGACCTTTTATGTGTTACAATATAGAATATATTTCTGAAATGGGGTATATAGTAGCTTTCATTTGATACTCATATTGTTGTAATAACGAAAAATAATATTTTTCAACACACTTGCTCATAAAGTGGCTCTAATTTCACCGGAATTAGGCACATAATGACACCTGTAATCAAACTGTGACTTTTTCATTGCTATTATTCACAAGTGAGTTATAGAGTTTTTTTTTATTTTTATTTATTGGTTGAGTTGGTTTGTTCTTAAAAAAGATTCGATACAAAAAAGATCGTGCTCAATAGTACAAATGCAACACATTTCATGCAACTTCGTATTTAAATAGATAATTCCAACTTGTACGTCTTTAATAAATAAAACCTTCACTCAAATATAACTTTTGTTTTTCTCTGTAATAAAGAACACTAGAAATTCACCATTTTGTACGTGGCTAAAACGCTATCCGCGAACGCAAAAAAAAGAAACCTCATTATTTTTAGTCTATGGCCGATCGCCATTGTTAGATGCGCGCGCATAGGAAAACTGATTTATTTTGCCCGCCATTGCGAAAAATTTTTCACAACTCGTTTTCACTGTTGGAAATGATATTTTATTATTATTTTCTTCACATTACACACTTGTACCATAATGTACTATTATATAACCTATGTCACTCCCACAATTGAGACGAATCCAACGACACCTTATATGTCATGATCCGTCAAGCCGTTTGGGCTGTAGAGCGTGCTATTAGGAATGGACATATATTCATACATACATACGCACGAAAAACAATACCCGCCCGCAGTCGGGTAAAAATAAATTGTACCTCAGGACAGTTAGGCGACAGAGATGATATAGATCTAAAGAACTCTGACGTCTTAAAGCCGGCAAAGCCCTGACATGAACCAGTGGAGACAGGTCTTCACGATCCCAGTTTACTTTTCTAATATCGCCGTCTCATCATTATTTCTACCCAGTTGCCTGCCGGTACACTTAACATTTTCTATCCCTTTCTCTCAGTTTCAGTTGGAGGTCCGACAAGGGATTATTGGAGGCTTCCACAAACGTTTGATAATAAGATCACACGAGTAATCCGCTTGAAAGGTGCGTAGACATCTCGGTCATGAATGTAATGTAGTTATTGGATGGTTATACATTAGACGTTTAAATTAGCCCATTTTACAGCCCGTTCAATCGATTTTGAGTTCTATTGCGTTGGTGATACGACATATGGTAGCTGTAGTAAACAGTTGGTTTTGGTAACAGGTTTATGCTTTTTATGTCATCCTTATGTTTACGGGATAGAACTCAAAATCGGTTGAACGGACGGTAAAAAGATTTGGAATCATGTCTAATGTTATTTCAAATAGAGTATAGTCAGCCATGTTTAAGAGATTCAAGGAACAAGATGATGAAGAGAGATGGCAAAAAACATGCAAAATAATTATATTAAACACTATCGTTTATAGATAGTCCGTATTTTATGTAAATCCATCCATAATAATATTATTAATTCGAAAGCAACTGTCTGTATGTCGGTTACCTCTTCACGCCTAAACCACTAAACGGAATTCAATGAAATTTGCCAAGAAGATAGACGGCATCCTGAGGAAGGACATAAAAAAGGAGGTAGGGTAGGGAAGGCAGGGTAGGGTAGGGTAAGTAAGGTAAGTCAGGGAACGTAGGTAGTGTAGGTAGTGTAGGGTAGGTAGGTAACCAGTAGAGGAGGGCGAAGCCGCGGGGGACAGCTAGTAGTATTATAAATGCAAAAGTAATTCTGTTTGTCTGTCTGTTACCTTTTCTCGTCTTAACGGATTTGGATGAAACTTGGCACACGGGTAGACCATGACATGTACAGTACTAGTACTGTACATGTCAGTAGTAGTACTGAGACACTGGGTAAGTGGAATACCTCTATAAGTGAAGCAACATTGCAGGTCCCTTGATGTCTCACTTAACCAAGTTTCACTGTATTAGGATATATTTTTATCAAGACCGAAGCCGCTGGCAGAAGCAAGTAATTCATAAATACGATAATTTTCTCCTTGAATCATATCCTTCACAAGCTCTACAAGACATTCAAGAAAATTTATTTCGGGCATACATCAGTCTATCTGCAATCGAAATAAAATCTCAAAATTAAATGAGGAGAGTAAAATAATCCAAACTCCAGAGCTTAGAAATAAACATGAAATAAATCCTGATTGCCCATCGCTTTCCACACAATATTATCCGACAGCGCAATCTCTACGAAATTGGTTTGACATTTTCAAAGCGGGTATGTCAGATGAAACCATTACCATTTGCAATCATGATTGAATTCAATTAAGCGTGGTGAAGTGCAGTCAGCATTTTAAATGAGTTTCCAACTATAGCACAGTTGTCTGGATACCGGATAGCTATTTAGGTCAGCACTTCTGTGCCAGCGAAAGCTGCAAAAGATGGCAGAAGGTAGATCCTACCTTCGAACGAGCGAAGGATGATAATGTCTTATGTAAGTTTTGTTTTATTTTAAAATTATATTCAGCCTGCGTTTTATTACCCCAAAGGATCATTATACAGAGTTTTATCGACATAAAAAGTGTCCTATTTATTAATCCAGGTTATAAGCTATCGGCGTGAAAAATTTCCTCCAAACCCTTTTTGCTTTTTGCGTTATTGAAAAACAAACGTAGAAACTTTCATATTTAATAGTAAGCAGGATTAGCCAACTCTTGAACTCAATCACGCCTAATGGAAAGCGATAGATGCCATTTACGATAAAGGACTGAGTCCAGAAGGTGCCTGTTGCCTTATGCTTTTAAGGCTGAAGTGTAGTTGGTGGTACGGAACACAGACGCTGGCAGAGTTCACACTTTGGTTGGGCGCATTAAAAATGCAAGCCTAGATCAGTAATACATAATATTATGCTTTATTTTATTGTTCTTTTTTAATTAAATTGTAAAAATAAAACAGTTTTTTTAATAGTTTTGTATTATATTGAGTTTAATTAATGTGAATGCGTGTGTTGCTATTATTGTTATTATATTATGAGTCTGTGTTGCTTGAAATAAATAAATTGAATTGAATTGAATAAAAACCTTTGTAGGTTTATTTATTTATTAAAACTATATACAAAGGCGTACGCCTTTGTATATTAGTTAAGTTGTTAAGTTAAGGGTAAACAAGTCAAAAATTCTTCCATACAAACGTAGTCTAGAGATTACTCCACTGTTTGACGATGAACTTTCAAAATAAAAAAAAGATGTCAATTTGTCTCATCATTATCTAGCCCTGTATGGAACCGAAAAAATAAAAAAATAAAATATTTGAAAGTTATGAGCGTCGAAAGTTCCATATTTCAACACTAATTTTAACGTATCTTTGGGCGCAAATAAATACCATAAGAAGAAGGAAAATTAAAAAACGGCCTCCATACAGGGATAGATTAGTAATTCAACAATCCAAATAATTTTATTTTGATCAGATACATTCAGTAGTTTTTTCATGAAATCTAGACTCCCAAAGGTCTGTTTACAAAATTTCGCGCGCTCGTTTTCGTCCTAAATCATCATCCATTTCGATAAAAGATTGCAGAAGTGCTAATTCGTACGCGAACTAGCTTCTTACTGCTCATCACAGCATCTATATATTTCGCACGTGTTGTGGGATGAGATAGCATGCATTTTAACCTCGCGCACAAAATAGTTCGTGCCGTCGACTAGTTTAACCTTAATGCCTCAGGCATTTTCAAAAAGTCGACATTAGGGCGGTTCAGAGATAAAACATGGCAGGTGCAACTAAATGAAAGAGCAAATAGAGAAAAAAGATATATATTTATAAAATATATACATATGTAAACTTCAAACAAAAAACCAATTTCAATTAACTCAACAAAATCCATAATAAAACCTTGCCACTGCCAGAGCACACTATCTATCGAATGAAAAAGAAGTCACGTAAATCGGATTAGAACAAGCGCACTCTATTTAATATTTTGTTTGCAAGGATAGGATGACAATGGAGAATCATCAGAGCAATAACTTACAGTTCACCATTCGTCTGAGAACCTCCATAAACTCACACCTATTTCCCATGAGGATTAAGGCTATAGAGTGCCACGTGCTACCCTCCCTACATAGAAACTCTTTTTTGCTTCGTTCATACATCACTACCGTTACACGTGCGGTGCGAGTAACCTTATCAATCATGAGAACTCGTGTCAAGCAATTACATTAGCGCCGGGAAGGCGCGTGCAATGCAGGGTATACCTATGTCTGGGATGCAATTCTATATGCTCAATTTTCTCAATAGGTTAGGCAGGAACTACAAAACTCCAACTACTACGATTCTTACATAGGTACACTCAAGGGTCAAAAGTGCAGTCTTACTCTCCCAAAACTGAAATGGCTAGATTTTGTAAAAGAAGTTAAATTATCCACAACTGATTTAATATGTTGTATAGAAATTAAAGTATAGATTATACCTACAAACTGTGACAAGTTGAAATTCTTCTGCCAAAAAAAATTGCCGCTGCTGTTTTGGTAGAGTGTGACTTCACTTATTTATTTTATTTATTTATTTATTTATTTATTTATTTATTTATTTATTTATTTATTTATTTATTTATTTATTTATTTATTTATTTATTTATTTATTTATTTATTTATTTATTTATTTATTTATTTATTTATTTATTTATTTATTTATTTATTTATTTATTTATTTATTTATTTATTTATTTATTTATTTATTTATTTATTTATTCAGGACCTCCAACGAAAGATGTACACAAAAAATACAAAAAATCATCAATATGATGTAATGACAAGTGCACTCCCTCAATTATAGGAGGCCACAGCATGCATTTTGGATTATCGACTAAATATAAACTAAAATATAAACTCTTATTGTAAATTTTAAAACATATAAAAAGAAAAAAAATCATGTTAACTCTTATTGTAAATTTTAAAACATATAAAAAGAAAAAAAATCATGTTTTGATTTGTTTTCTTTTTATATGTTTTAAAATTTACAATAAGAGTTTATATTTTAGTTTTGACCCTTTGACCCTTTGACCCACTTTTGACCCTTAACTTTACTTGAATCCTTTTGCTTTGATTCTAGTTCTTTAGAGCATGCAGAATCTAGTTAGAAACAAATTAAAACTTGTAAAGAGTATAAACTACAGATCGCCACGAAACACTTCTTAGGGTTCCGTACCCGAAGGTCCCGAAGGGTCCAAATGGAACCCTATTGATGTCACTTACGTGTCCGTCTGTCTGTCTGTCGTCTGTCACAAAATTTTGTTCCGAAGAATATTCTAACTTCCTATTGGCCTATGAATTTGAAATTTGGTGAGAATGTTTATTATTACGTATATTTTACTAACAAATACCAATATCATGCTACATTTACTAACAGACCCTAAATCCGACACGTTGTTTTTGCTTCCTGTACGATCATATACGACTACGGTCTCTCGCGTGGCCATTGTGACTTGCGAGCTACGCCTGTCCTTATCAACCACGAGAACTTATGTTTATCAATTATATTAGCGCCTGGAAACGGCACGTGGATCTCGAAGAATGTATATAACTTAAATTCTAAATATAGTGGATGTTTACCGAGATACATACTTAGTTGTGGAGGGTCTGTCTTTCAGGGGACAGTCTAGTGTAATTTATGAAGTTCAAAAAGTGCTAACAGCTCAGTCTTATTTAAATAAATATTTTTTATTTGATTTGTATATAAATGAGTGAGTAATTTTGGTATACCATAAAGTATACTTCTTTAGTCTATGCTTAATCTACTCAAAAACCAGGCATCAGCTAGAAATAGGATAGAAATATTGAAATTTAAAACGTTGTAGGTAAATAATTGCTTTTGTTAAACTTTAGAAAACCTATTAGTGGTCCTCCAGGCTCTTCTAATTAAACGGTAAATCTAAGAACTTAGTCTTAATTAGGGTATAAGCCCTTGGAGAACCTAATTTCGTTTTAAGTTTTATTCCATTGCCTTAATTGCGAAGCAAGAGATACTTTTTTATTTATTTGTATAGGTTTGCGTTTGACCACTATCCATTTATTACGCCTGATGTTAAGTGATGATGTGGTCGACGGTGAAGCACGCTTTCCTCGAAGTCACCTATTTTTCACTATTTCACTCTTGACTTACAAGACCCCTCGGTTGTAGCTATCAGGAGACAAAGACTACGGCAGGGTATTCCACTCCTTAACAGTACGCACAATGACTAATTTCTTTCAATGGCTTGGTTTTTGTTCCATTATATTTTCAATAGCATTTCGTAGTATGGACGTGTATACAGAGAGAATTTAAGCAAACTTCAGGTATAAGAAAACAAACTTACTAAAACGCTAAAACTAAAAATAACACAAAACTAATTAGCAAAACTCTGTTTCGTGCTAGTAAGATAAAGTTAGCAATTGGAGATACTTTCTTAACCAGCAATCAAACCTTTGTCTTTTAACAAAAAAATCTTTCAGTTTAGCCGGTTGAAATAATAACCACTATTACATGGAACTCAATAAAACACAAATGGTAAATTATATCATCAAACGGTGCAAGAAACCAAATTGAGGGAACCGGCATGTCCTAGAAAGAAAATTCGGAGACATGTGACATCTACCCACCCGCAATGGACCCGCTGAGTGGATTAAGGCCCACTCCCTCTCACAGAGGGAGGCCTGTGTCCCAGCAGTAGGAACATAGCACAACTTAAAAGCTGATTATGCCATGTTTAACATAATATCACGACTGTATTCCTCGAAGGCTGGGCAGAAATCCACCTATAATACGCCTTCATGTCGTTACGCTAAATACAAAACGTGCTTGAAACACAAAACCTCCTCGTTAGCCAATAGCCGGGTCACGTCGACTCAGGCTTTTATATTTCGTACTAATTGACTAATGACTTGTAAAGCTGACGAATATTTATAGATTAGGGGCAGTAGGTATTTTTTCGGCTAAACATTTTTGGTGAAATTACCAATAACTGTTTTAAAGATAGTCAACGCTAGATCCTGTTTGTATCAAGCGCAAGTTCGATCTTGCATGGAGTACTGTTCTCATCTCTGGGACGGATCTGCCAAATACCAGCTTGATGCACTGGAGTCGATCGAAAAGCGGGCCAAGGGGCTCATCGGCGACGAAGCACTGGTCAAAATAAAGCCTTGAACATCGTCGCCGAGTTGCCAGCTTGTCGGTTTTTTGGTTACACTACGGCGAGTGTGCGATGGAATTGATTCCACCTAGCCCGTTTCATCATCGGACTACCAGACGTACGGCGAGGCGCCATCGGTACATGGTGGACATCCTACCCATTCGCACAAAACGTTTTGGTAACATTTTTATTGTGCGTACAGCTAAGGAGTGAAATTCCCTGCCGGAGTCTGTGTTTCCCGACAGCTACAATCTAGGGGTCCTAAAGACAAGAGTGAATAGGTTTTTTCTAGGCAAGCGTGATTCACCGTCGACCACATCATCGCTTACCATCAGGTGAGATAATGGTTCGCGCTTGGCCTATAGTGAATACAAAAAAAAATCGGCTAAATGACTTGCACAAACAATCAATGTGGCCATAGGCATAGCCATCGAATAAATGTTTTCTATTCTATTTTATTCAAACTTTGGCGTACTGGTCATCTTGAAATGCAGTTAATTATAAAAAAAAAAATGCTTTTGTTTTCGTAAAAGAATACTTTTAAATTCTCTCCTGAGAAGTCTCATTTTGGCGCTTTAGATATTTAGCCTTTCCACTGACGATATGGACAGATTTTTTAAGTCATAAAAATAAAACTAAAAGATTCGGTTTTACTCCGTGACTGTACTAATAAAGAAATTGGGCAGTGGGTCCAGTCGACCAATTCAAAATGTGATTGGGTTGAGTGATCCCGCGGGTCCATTTCGAGTGGGTCCAGTTGACCAAAGATTCCTAGCTATAGTTTCCTATGATAATGGCAACACTTCAAATACCTACTTCAGTTTCCAAAAATAAACAGCAACCTCATAAAGTAGATATTAAAAGCCTTTCATGTTAACAAGTCGATAGAGAAACATAAAATTCTCATTAGCGTTCATAACATGCTGATAGCCGACGAGACTGGCTTCCAATCCTACGCTAAACACGCTTTATTATCTAAACTAGTATTATGGGCATATACTGGGGTATATACTAGGCTTCCAGGTTACCTGGAAGAGATCGCGGTATGCGATAAGGCCGCCCTTTGTATGTATTTTAGTTTTAAGTTGCCTTTTCTATGTTTTAACGGCGATGCGTCATCGGTACAAGGTGGACATCCCACCCACACGCACCAAACGTTTTGGCAGGTTTCTTTTCTTCTTTCTCTATTTTTTGACATTTTTTATGGCTTTGGGTCAGCATGATACTTCATACTGTGAAAATTTGAAGACTGTAGCTCCGACCGTTTGGCTGTATAACCCCTATGAGGGACGATGGACCGACAGAAGGACACGTCAGTGACAGCAATAAGGGTCCGTTTGGACCCTTCGGGCACGGAACCCTAAAAATATTAAAATAGGCTCGCGTCTGACCACTATCGCACCTGATAGTAAGCGACAACGTGTTCGACGATGGAGCCGGCTTTGCTAGAAGTAAACTTTTCACGACGGACTTAAATACCCTCAAGTTATAGCTAGCATGAAACACAGGCACTGGCACGGAATTACAATCCTTAGTTGTACGCAACTATGCACAACTAAAGTATTCCAAAACGTTTTGTTTAACTTACGTAATAAACCAACACCATACTCATGGCCAACGGCTTTTTTTGTTTTCACTTCGAAAACTAAATTAGTTTCAGAGAAAATATAACAGCCAACGAAAAAACAACTCTAAAGCAGTTGTCTTTTCCATTAACAAAATGTTTTCATTTATCTGTCAGATAAAGGTATGTAATCGAGACACAACATCTTTATATATTTACTAGCTTCTGCCAGCGGCTTCGCCAGCGTGAATGTCGAAATTTATCCCAAGGGAACATATGCGCGGGATAAAAAAATATCCTATGTGCCATACCTGACTATAATCTATTTCTGTGCCAAATTTCATCTAGATCTGTCCAGCCATTTGAGCGTGAAGAAGTAAAAACATACAAACACACACACACACTCACAAACTTTTGCCTTTATTATATTAGTGTGATCAGCCGTCAATCATGTTCCAACATCTCGCTTCGTAAATCGCGTATTTAATATAAATGAACAACTAATAACTCCTCGAATGTGACCATCATATCTATCAGATAAGAGACACGGAACATCCTCGTTAGTAGATAGCCGTCAGGTCTCGCCCCCTTTATATCACCGCTTTATATCCCATGACTAATGACTTTTGAAGGAAAAGGTCCTAAACATCATCGCTGACCAAGAAAATATCAGGCAAAACTGCCTTACTGATAAGGCTTTTCAAACAATCGCCTATGAGACATTTTACGTTATCATTATCGAATCCAACAGGAACTCCCCAATCCTAACACTTCCTAAGTATCTACATGGTTTAATCTAAACGAACCACTAATAACACCTCAAATATTATATACCAAGAACAAACAATTGTTACCATCGTATCTATCAGATAAGGGCTACTGATCGAGACCGAAACGTCCTCGTCAGCCGATAGCCGTCGGCTTTCGAGCACTCAAGCTTTTATATTCTGTGAAAATCGCCTAATGATTCGAAAAGTTTACTAAATAGCTCCACAATGGCTATATATAACATTGTTTTCACACGACCTACTCGACAATGTCCAATTACATATCATGGAATCTCAACGTAAAATAAAACATTACCTCCCAAAGGAGGTAAAATTGTATGAAACTCCCGAGGGAGTAAAGTGATTTGAATCTGGAACGTCAAATTCATGTGGAAAACTCTGAGCCAAAAAATGCCCCTACGGCATCGTAAAGAGGTTTGTTCGAAAATCGAACTGGCCACTATCAGCAGAACTCAAAAAAATAAAGAAAAAACGGCGATTTCAAAGAATGTGAAACAAAAGACGATGTTTGGTGTTGTGATTTTACATGTATACACTTGTTTAATAGAGGTCAGTGATTTTATTGCAATTATCGAGTGACTAAAAATGTCAAGCGATAGTGATTCTTCTCCAGAGTTTATCAAATCAAAACACATAACAAAAAGCCTATGATGATTTTGTTCAATGGACAACAACAAAAGTAGGAGTCAAGACTGTGTCGGAATCCGTACTTTTACTCTATTTCCAACATTTAGCAGAAATTCGAATGTCAACCAGCCTATGGAGCATTTATTCAATGCTTAGATCTACAACAAGCATCAAACACAAATATCAAACACAATATTCAAATCAATACATACAGCAGCTTTTATTGTCTCGCAGAAGGTATGAAAGGTAGAGTATGCTCCTCTGGGTTAAAGGTTGTCTTCCTCTTGGGCAGCCAGACACTCGCTTCTCTCAGGACTCTACGTAACTCCATCGCTACACTCAGGAGTTAACTGTGAGGTCCCTCGTCACACTCAGGGTTCAATATTCTGCCCGTGACGTAAGACACTGCTTTATCCCCTTGGTATATAATCTACTATTATCTTTAAAATCATCGAAAAAAAAAACGTGTCCGGGAATCAAATGAAAAGTAAAGTTGAGGTTGTATTTCCCGATGCTAATTCTCATTATTTATTTATGGCCTAATAGCCTTATTAAATGAGTAAATACTTAATTACGTTTCTCTGGAAACATTATTAAGTATTCACTCATTTCAATCATCACTTTCAGCTGTTAATTTTGTGTGTCCTTTGGAAAAAGCCTCCTATTTTTATTAATTGGTAGGCTCGCAATTTGACCACTATCTCACCTGATGGTAAGCGATGAAGTGGCAGACGGAGAAGCACGCTTGCATAGAAGTAACCTATTCACTCTCGACTTAGAAACCTCCAGGTTATAGCTAACATTTGAACCTTTTTCAAATTGCCCTTTCCCTTGTTAGTCTACTCTAAGTTTTCCAAGCAGTCACCCGTCCCATCTTCACACCTTCTCATCTTTTAAAGAGTTTCCTCCAATAATTTGTATATCTATCTACATCAGATATCTATGGCAGCAAAATCTCCTCGACAGCCGTCGGATCTCGTCCACTCGGGCTTTTATATTCCGTAATTGACTAATGATTCGTGACGTTGATGAAGATTTATGGAAGCGAGATGCGATGAGACTGTTTTTCTGCATTTTATGGTGGAAGCACTTCGAGGAAGTATCATTCTTTTTATGGTTATTCTTCCTCTGTTCCTGACCTTCACTGATTCCTATCTCTATAATTTTTTCATGTTTTTATCTTTAGTATTCATAGAGATGGAGGTAAAATGATCATATTTGCGTATGAAGCGACGTATTCCCGACGCATTACTTTCGTCAATTTTCTTTCTGCTTATTCAGGGTTTTTGAAAGGATAGTGCCAGGTCAGAACTTTAATTTTATTAAAAGCAAGTATAGTCTTTCTCCTGACAATTAAGTCTTAAAACAATGAGGTAGTTACGCTTGTTTATTTTCTAAAAAAAACTGGCCATGTGCGAGATGAACTAGCGCACGCAGTGTTCCGTACCATAACAAAAAACAGCAATAAAATCACGTTTGTTGTAGGGAACCCCACTTTTATTTTATTCTGTTTTTAGTATTTGTTGTTATAGCGGCAACAGAAGAATCTGTGAAAATTTCAACTGTCTAGCTATCACCGTTCATGAGATACAGCCTGGTGACAGACCGACAGACAGACAGACAGATGGATCGTGGCGTCTTAGTAATAGGCTCCCGTTTTTACCCTTTGGGTACGAAACCCTAAACTATGCTATGTACATAGTTAATACTACCCTGCCAAACTTCAAGCATCACAAAACGAACCAGGGTTGACAGAATGCAAGTCATCACCACAAAATACATCAAGTTGTTGTTTCCTTATAAGTTATTGTTTACTTAAGCTTAGTGGTTATTAAATATTTTGAGTGAATATCGCAAATAGAGTAAAATTATAGAACTTTCCCGAAATAGAAAAAGGTAAGTATGTTTGTCTGGAATAACTGACCTTGTCACACTCCCAAATACATAAATGCCCACGGCAGAACCCACAATACAACCAAATAAGAGCTCTAAATAGGTACTATTTAGAGCTATTATCGAGACAGACTATAATAGACCCTGTCTGATCTGTATCTGTGAGTGGGTGGCCAGCACCTAACGATGCCTTGTTCGACGTTGTTGTTGTTCGACGGACAATTAAAAATAACAAAGTCAGAGAAAAGCGCTTCAAGCGTTTATAATTATTTTGATCTTCAGAGAGCATAGGATGCCATTCGTCCCCTTATCTAGCAGTTTATTTTTGTATTTACACGAAGTAAAAACAGACGGTGACATTTAGAAATAAAAAACGTGTTTATAAGAATAAAATCGGCCAAGTGAGAGTCGAACTCGTGCGCCGAGGGTTCCGTACCTACCCATTATACCGCCATAATTAAATTGTTATCATTTTTATTCGTGGCTAAGTTTTAAAGATATGGGCCAAAATTTACCTTATTTTTTATTTTTTATATTTTTTCGTATTTGTGCTGTAAGACCTTACTTTTTCCAAATTTCGTGATTCTAGGTCAACAGGAACTAGCATATACGTTTTCGACCCAAAACCTATAGGGTACTTCCGGTTGACCTAGAATTGTCAATTTTGGTTAAAAGCAAGGTCTTACAGCACAAATTAAGGGAAAATTCCGAAAAATAAAAATAATAAAAATTTCAGCTTGCTAGGTCCACCAAGTTCCTGAGAAAATCGGTGGTGACACACGGACAGACCAACGGACAAGAGAGTGATCTTATAAGGGTACCTTTTTTACTTTTTGAGGTACGGAACCCTAAAAACACGTTTCGGCCTACATGTTTTTTTTTTTTATTGTTACCTAACATATTGCCAGCAGGGATAAGCAGAGATGTATAGTACACCCACACTCCTTCAGATACGTTTAATACCATGTTATAGGGACTTATTTATGGTCTTCAACTGGACACAAAACCAAACTCATCACCATCATTATCTTATAAATGTTCCCACTGCTGGGACACAGTTAGAGGGGATGGGCCGTAATCCACCACGCGGGCCCAATGCGGGCTAGTGGATGTCACATATCTTCGAATTGTTGGTTCTAAGACATGCCGGTTTCCTCACGATGTTTTCCTTCACTGTTTTGAGGGCAGTGGTAATGAAATAATTTGCACAAAGTAAAGCGCCTGCCTGGGTTCTAACTCACGACCCACAACTTGTAAGTCGCGGCTGATACCACTGGGCCACCACTGCTCTAGCCTCTTGCCTCTCTGCAAAACCAAATTACGAGTAGATATTTCTTCCAATAATGAAAGACTTGCGTTCTGTCTCTCATTTTTTATAATGTGGAGCTCGTGGCTAAATAACAATAGTCACACGGGTCGATCTTCAAGGTTAAGCAACCCTTGCCGAGGTCGTTCCTTGGATGGGTGACCATCTTTTCATAGAGTATCCGTGCGTCGGATAGCACGTTGCCGTTGGTCCAGGCTGTCATTTGAAGATCTTCAACAGTCGATACAGTTGGTCAGACGCCTGTTTTTTTTTATTATTTATATTTGTTTCTATGCCACTGGCTTGGTTACGAGACCTTTTAGCCAAGTCTTTAATAGAAAAGTCTTAATTTGAAGGTTTAGGAGTTCACTCACTTGATTTGTGCACTACACACTTCCACAACTGTTTTTAATAAATTTAAAAATCGGCACAAAACACTTTTTAGTTTTTAGAATATTATTCAGGCGGCGGGGGGAATTCAGACGCCTGAGATCTGACACCAGTGTTGCCATGGGGACCCCAACAAAGTTGGGCAAAGGCTTGGTAGATTGAATGAAAGGCTCTTGCAGTTTCCAAGCCACGAGAATGCATTTTTTTTACGCAATAATATACCTATCTACTGGCCACTAGTGATAACTTCTGTATATACCTTCAAAGTAATCATTAAGGTTTATAATTAGGTTTCAATTATAATAAAACAATGGTTGAGTAATTTTCCTTCCTTCTCAGTAATAGACCTACCCGAATAAGCATTGTAAATCAATTATTTTTAGTAAAAACAATCACAGTATCCTGTTTTGATAATTTATTTGTAACAGTGATAAAATTATCATTGTTTTTTATTATGTCATGGTCGTCATTGGAAGTTTATAACATCGGCCTTTTTAATGTTCCCACTGCTGGGACACAGGCCACCTCTCTGTGAGAGGGAATGGGCCGTAATCCACCACGCGGACCCTATGTGGGTTGGTGGACATGTATTCGAATTTTTGTTTCTAAGACATGCCGGTTTCCTCACGATGTTTTCCTTCACCGTTTTGTGAGCAGTGGTGATGAAATATTTTACACAAAGTAAAGCGCCTGCCTAGGTTTGAACCCACGACCTACAACTTATAATCCGCGGCCGATATCACTAGGCCACCACTGCACTCAATTAAGGTACACTAACTAAATAAATATAATGAATTCAATTTATGTTTCAGTGAGTCTTTGAAAGAGTGAAAAAAAGAGTATTAAAGATAAATCCATTCAGTTGAGTCTTAAGATTATCTAGCAGTATCACTCAATTACTCACTCAAATGTAAATTGGATGTATGAGTCATAGGAAAAGAGTATACTCGTACCTATAACATTTTACTTATTTAATCATTTAAGTCAACTTCATTTTCAATTTTGAAAAAAAGAAAAAAGTATTGGCATCTCTCTGGCTGGAAAAATTATGGCCCTATAATAATCTTCCACGGCGCACAATAATATTATGAAACATAAATATTTTATATGTGCTATAAACTTTAACATAACATTATCCTTTGATATATTTATTTTAACGATAACCATACAATATAAGATCATAATCACAGGACAAAGACCTTTATTAACGCATCTGCTTCATGTCAATGCAACGACTGTATTGATCAAAATCTGAAATTAAGTAGATTCTTCTTTGGAATTATGGTTTTTAATTTTAAATATTACAGGAAAAACCTAGACCATAAAGGGAGGAAGTTGCGTAAGCCTGCTGCGTAGTTCTTGTCATAAAGGATGAAAACACACATTCATCCTAAGGTCGTATCATCTCAAAAGAGTAATTTTGTCACATTTGAAATTAACTTATTAGATAGATCTAACGTTTTATTAACAGGAGGTTTTAGAAAACTTAGAAAATAAGCGACGAAAACCTAATCAAAAGATATTTATTTATAGGGTGTCGACATAACAAAGCCCCTTTCCTATATGTTATGTATTGCGCATCAAGTATTTTGCTCTTAAAATTACTTTCCAACAACCCTAAACGGCTGCTAGTTCAAATGTCGAGTTATAGAAAGACAATATAATTAATTTGCAATAATAATGAGATTTTAATGATTGTTTTTCACTTACCTGAGTCGACTGGCGCTATGTCAGGGCCGTCGTGGGGCGCTAGCATCTTCATCGTTATGGCTCCAGGTAGCACGCTACTTGACACCGACACCGTGGCGAATTACTTCACTATTTCACCGAAAAACGACGATTAATCGGGCAAATAAGGGAAAATAACTGGAGCCCAACAGGCTGTTTCCACACTGCAATATCGATCGAGTTCTGGGGGTAGTCACGCATGCGTGTGACGGCTCTCCTCGCGCACGCGCCCCGCGGCGCCGCCATGTTAAGCCGGAAAGACGTCATGTGACAGTTGACAGTTTTAAGGCGCGTTTCCGCTGTTAATAATTGACGTCCAATCTAATTTTCCGATGACTAATGTGTTTTCCGGCTTTCAGGAAGGTAAATGGTTTGATATAATTAAGTTGTTTTGTAATAGAATATGATTGTTATGAAAATTAGAGGTAATCTAATACACAGTATCTAGATGGTAGTGTTTTGGCTATATTAAAGATAATAATAACTAACTATTTGTGAACAGTATTGGCACAAAGTACGTAAGCGGCGGCGTAAACTTTCTATTTTGTGGTATTGGTGAATATCATCATAGTTTATACTGTACTAGCTTCTGCCCACGGCTTCACCCGCGTTCAAAGTTAAAAAAAATGCTCCGATCGTAACCAAACTTTACAGTTCTTTATCTGCTGAGTCAATCCAAAGGTTCTCTGAAAATTAATTAAAATCGGTCCCGCCGTTCCGGAGTCTATAAGGAACATACATACATACATGCTTTCTCTTATATATATATATAGATTAACTTGTTTCCATCATTTATATGTCGTGGTGACCCAGTGGCTAAAACCTCGCCTCTCGTGCTTGAGATCGTGGGTTCAAATCCAGGCAAGTACCAATGTGACTTTTTCAAATTCATATGTTCATTCTAATTTTATCTTGGAATTCACAGGATTTACAGGTAACGGTGAAGGAAAACATCGTGAGGAAACCTGCAGCCGTATTGTTAAAGAGTTTGAACTCTATCCAAGCGACCAAATCGGCCAATCACACAAGACGGAAATCCACATCGCGTCATTCATCTCGCATGTGATTGGATGATTTGGTCGCTTCACTGGAGTTGCAAATTCTTTGCGCACTTACGCAATACGGCTGCTGGACTTATATAGTTAATGTAAGTCTGAAATAGCCAAGTCAGAGGCCTGTGGGATTCCTAGAGGCGGCTTAATTAACTAACCTGACACCAGAGGTGGTCACAACCTCACACGAAAAAGAATGAAAGATCATTTATACACACTTTCTTAAATAGGTTCTTCGTTTTAACTTGCAAACTTTCTTTGAACCTTTCTTAACATTGAGTCTTTACTATTAATCTTAAGTTTCCTATATCTGATCAACCTTGGTCAATTTAAGAATGAACCAAAGCTATCTGGAAGATATGTTGACAATACTTTATATAATTCTAACTTAAATATTTCTCTTACGTTTTCTATACTAATATTATGAGAGGTATAAGAGGTAAAGTTTGTGAGTTTGTGACGTTGTAAGGGGTAATCTCTGGATCTACTGAACCGATTTCGAAAATTTTATCACCAGTAGAAAGCTACATTATTCCTGAGTGTCACAGGCTATAATATGATTTCAAATAATTTAGAGATCCTTATGAAAATTGCAATAATGTAACCCAAGGTAGCAAAATATTGCCTGTAAAATACATTTTTTGGCGTGCGCTGAGAAAACTATTTATGATAGATAAGAATTAGTAGGTAGGTAGATAGGGTAGGTAGGGTAGCCAGGTTAGGCAGGGTAGGCAGGGTAGGCAAGGTAGGCAGGGTAGGCAGGGTAGACAGGGTAGCCAGGGTAGGCAGGGTAGGTAGGGTAGGCAGGGTAGACAGGGTAGACAGGGTAGCCAGGGTAGCCAGGGCAGCCAGGGTAGGGGCAGGGTAGCTAGGATAGCCATGGTGGCCATGGTAGCCAGGGTAGGCAGGGTAGGCAGGGTAGGCAGGGTAGACACGGTAGCCAGGTCAGCCAGGGTAGAGGCAGGGTAGCTAGGGTATCCATGGTGGCCATGGTAGCCAGGGTAGGCAGGGTAAGCAGGGTAGGGGCAGCGTAGGCAGGGTAGGCAGGTTAGGCAGGATAGGCAGGGTATGCAGGGTAGGCAGTGTAGGCTGGGTAGGTAGATAGGTAGCCAGTTGACGGGAGCGAAGCCCCGAGGGTCAGCTAGTTCTTTATATCTTTTTCTGGAAGTCGAACTGCTCGATTGACTAACTGAATTTGAAGGGAATATGGCCGTGGTATTATAGGGAGAAACAACAAATCCAACACTAACTTGTTATAAATTAATTTTATTGAAAATCGTAAATAAATTTACATAAAATATTAATAAATATTACATCACGTGTACGAACGTATTTGTTTGATGTGTTGTGTGTCTGAGGCGTGGCAGCGGACTGCGTGTGTGTGTACGTGTGTGTGTGAATGTGTGGAAGGAGTGGTGTCTAGTAGCCGGCCAGCTCGGCGAACGTGGAGTCCATCTCGTCAGCCAAGCTCTTGTATCTGTCCTTGTTGATTCCGAGCTCATCTGTTAATAGATAATGATGTTAGAATTCAAGTTATACTTGGACAGGAAGAGACTGTGCCATCAACTTTGAAGCCTATATATAATTGATTACTAAATGGTCTGTAGCAAAAATGAGCAAAATGCTGAAAAGGCCAAGCTCAAGAACCAGAGCGGTCCTGAATTTAATATAGACGCTAAAAGTAACTAAATAGCAGTAAAATTTTTCGGCAAGCCCCTTGGTAGAGTCAACTATTGCAAACTAGAAGAGGAAATATACTGTCCTGAAACTGAAATATCAATATTTCTGATAACCTAAGAAATGATATTGAAGAAGTTGTGTCAGTAGAATTAGAAATGTTACTTTTTAACCATCGTCAATTTTAGTTTAGTGATAATTTTCTTTAATACACATTTATGGCGAAGCGGATTGCTTTATATATCATTTTATATATAGAAAAATTAAGAGATTAAGAAAGAACCAACATTACCTTGGAAGCATTGGTCCGCGACGGTAGCAGCAAAGCGATAGACATATTAATCACAAACAAAAAAAGCAGGGCTCAACACAAGATGTCTCAAGGATTGTCACAAATGCTCCGTAAATATATCATATATTTACGCTATTCTGTAC
The DNA here is from genome assembly GCA_964057195.1 of Orthosia cruda. Lineage (NCBI taxonomy): Eukaryota > Metazoa > Arthropoda > Insecta > Lepidoptera > Noctuidae > Orthosia > Orthosia cruda. The sequence continues at coordinate 42,947,433 of OZ059828.1, read as the reverse complement.
AGAGACAACCCTTCAAACATCTAGCAAGAGATAAGGCGTTAGAAGAAACAGTTTAGATACTCTGAAAAAAATGGAACTCGTTCTTGACAGCTAATCTACAGTTGCAGACGATGTAGTTTGTAAAGGATTGAAGGCAATTCAAGGTGACGTATCAAAATGGACTTAAGGATGAAGTGATTCGGACGGTTTTGACGTAAACTATGTGCTCTAAGGGCTAGTTAGTATCCTGTCAGCTCGGCGAATGTGCCGTCCAAGTCATCGCATATCATCTTGTATTTCTCCTTCTCGGCGAATAATGCGTCTGGAAAATTTAGTGATTTGATAACAACTTACGAAACGAACCAAGTTTATCCCGGCCTCTGGACTTGAGATAAGTAAGAAAATGAGTTTTTATTAGAAAAGTTTTGATTAAAAAGCTTTTGCAATTGAGAGAAGCCATAGTATTCTCGTTTTGTTAGAATAGTTATCAAGTTATCATTGTCGAAGATTTCGTTACTTGATATTTAGTTTTTTTTTAGTTCAATCTTTGAAATCAATCAACAAAATCATTCTTAGTTTTGTTTCTTATTTAAGTTGATCTTATGTTATTTGATTAGAGAGGACGTTGGTTAGAGTCGTACCTTCGAGCCTGTCGACTTCCTTCTGTAGTTTCTTGACAGTCTTCTCTGCGAACTCAGCGCGGGCCTCGGCCTCCTTGAGTTTGCCGGTGAGGGTCTTCAGCTGCTTCTTGAACTCCTCGACACGCTGGTTGGCCTTCTCCTCTGATACTTCCAGAGATTTGAGGGAGTTACCTACGACCTGGATGACAAGTTTCGTTAGTGGATATTTATATTGCCAGAATTCGTATCTTGTCTTTGTGTGTTAGTCTAAACATGTGTGTATATTGAATAACCATATCATCCTTATTAATTTTACAATGCAGACTATTTGTTATTATTTACCTTTAATTCCTCCTCAAGTTCTGAGATCTTGGCGTCTCCAGACTTGACACGGTCCTCAGCGACTTCGAGCTCGTCTTCAACGAAGGCCAGCTTGCGGGATACCTGGACATCATACATCAATGTTATAATATTCGAAGAAAATTTCCTGAGTAAAGTTTTGAGTACGAGTAAAAGTGAAGGAAGGATGATCAGAAGAGTTCAAGAGAGGAGTATCCTAAAGAAACTATTAATGGATTGTGTAAAAGATTATAGGTATGGCTGTGACAGGTGTGTCTACTGATACAGCTGCTGATAAGGATGGGAAAAATAACTACTGCACCGACTCCAAATTAATTGGGATAAGGAAAAGGAGGATGGTGAGGATTATAAAAGACCAGATAATAGAAGACTCGGATGAAGATGCTTACCTCGTCGGACTTGCCGTCGGCGTCCTCAGCGAGCAGACGGGCCTCCTTCAGCTGGTTGGTGAGCTGGTCCATGCGCTCCTCGTCTTGCTGTGCCCTGTTCTCCAACACTTTGCACATACTGGAATAAACGATACACAATTCATTATTATAATGTCTGCTGAACTAGACTGAATTAGAAGAGATCAACTTCACATCATCGATTAACATCCGGTGTTGTCGGACTGTTGCATGTGTTCAAATTATTCAATTCGCACCGAAAACTCTGCTTGCGCGATGCAGGATTTTATGACGTTACGTCAGGTCATTAGTTCGTATGTGGCGAAATAGATGGCGCTACAAGATGGTGGTCAACACGAGTCTATCAATAATAACAAAAATAATTGTTCTAGAAATCAACTTTATCCCTATGCTGCATAGAATTAATATTTTAACTGAAATTTAAAATAACCGGCTAAGTTTTGTCTCCACAACAACGTTGCGAAGAGCCAATTCCAATTTCGTGTAAGTACTGAGATGTACGTTTGTTATTAAGGTCGATGTTGGACTATAAATACTGTAAGTAGTCGCCGAGATTCCAAGAATAAAATCCAAAGTAACAACATTATTTAAATTAACATAGCTCGCAGTAACTCAAATAGTATTATATTATATAAACGAAAATGTTTCTGTTATTTCGCGAAATTATAATATTTCATGAGCTAATCTCCAATTCACACCGTGTTTCTAATTATAGTGGCGCACGTAATCCAACTGTTGCTTCACTAATAAATCAAATGCGACCGGAAAAATACGCCACATTCCAGAATTATAAAAATATATTCAGATTCAAAATAGTCATGGCTTGAAAAAATTGTGGGGTTAAAATAAAATATTTGCTTTTCACTATGATGCATGAGAACAATCTATCTGCCCAGACTTTTCTCACTATGTTGGGATCAGCTGCCAGTATGACCGGATGCACCTTTTTACAAGGAGTGTGATGTGATGGAAATAGATTGTCCTCCTTATAACTTTCAATTTTATATTCGTCTGTCAACCGCGTAGATCGAGAAAGACCAAACTGTATTTTCAAATCATGATCAAGAAGAATATGTTTATAGAGTACATCTTACCGGTTGTTCTCGTCAGCAGACTGCTGTGCTTCGAGCAGCTTTTGCTGGGCGGTGCCTGACCTCTCCTCGGACTTCTCGAGGTCCTCCTCAATCTGCTGCACCTTCCTGTTGAGGGAAGCGACGTCAGCCTCGGTGGCAGTCAGATTCTTCTCCTTCTCTTCCAAGTCCTTGTTGGCCTGCTCCAACTTGTTCTTGTTGACGATCAGGTCCTCCTCCACCTGGGCGAGCTTCTTCTGGAGCTCACGGACTTCCTCGTTGACCTGGAATGAGGATAAGATTTTGGAGTTAGAATCAGTATCGGGCCGAGAATAGTCCCTTGAGGGATCCGTAAGTGATTTTCCTGCAGTATGCGCCCTTCTGTAGGCTGCATAATTAGGGGTCGAGACAAATACCGTTGGGAAATATCTTCAATACCTAACTGAGCTCCGTGAAAACAATAAATATGTTAATTCCAATGAAACTTCTTCCAAAGAATTGAGAATTATTTCTTTTCTTTCACATAAATACCGACTAAAAATACATTTAGCGTGGGTACAAATGGGACAAGTCTCTTAGGACTGTAATAGATTAATCAATTGTGTTTATAGAGGCCCAGAAAAACGTATATTTAACTTGAAACATTCAGAATATGGGTCGTCAGTATTCGGAGTGACTACATCAAACGCGACCCTCTGACCTCGATTATCCCAAAGAGATCAGCGGACTTATCGTAAATACCAATTTCAAAAAGGAGATTACGGAGTGTTGTTTCTGTATCCATATTTTATGTCAGTATTTTTGTACTCGATTTATACCAGAATAAACGATTTGATCTATTCCTTGATCTATATTTTAACTTTGGTGAAAAGGATTCACTAATGGAGCTTCCGCTCTTTTTTTTCTGAGAATGCAAAATTAAGATGGAAAGATATTAATTTGGAGCTGGTTCCACTATAAAAAAATAATCAATATGTAAAGTATGTCTCGTTTTCGTAAGAAGGACTTAATATACGAATATATATTCCTTTTCAAGATAATTTGTCGCGGCGCACTCTGGCCAGCCAGCTTCACCACTATATCACTTTTCAGACTAAGGTCCAGTTTTTTTATTTGTAGTTTCAATCAAACTAATGGTTTAAAATTTCGGTCAAATGCGTGTTTTACTTCAATTTTTAACCTCACAAATGGTCAAATAAGTTGAAGAGTTAATAATTTGACCATTTTACCGAAATTTGAAACCGTTGATTTCGACAATTAACCAACGGATGAGTTAACTAATGATCACAAAACTATTTCTATAATTTATAGGCTCGCGCTTGACCACTATCTCACCTGTTGGTAAGCGATGATGTGGTCGACGGTGAAACACGCTTGCCTAGACATAACATATTCACTCTTGACTTAATGACTCCTAAACTTGGCCTAAGCGAACGAGAGTTTCTCTAATACTAAGCAATATTAGTGCTTGTTTAAATCTTTAACTCTTAGAGCAGTTACATTGGCCTGTGTTATCTGATGTTTGATTACGATTATTCGTCCTTTCATAATGACGTAGCTTTTTCCACTATCATTGGAAAGTCATTGACCAGTTGTCTGTTGCAATTATGAAGCTGTTATAAGTATGTTACCTTCTCGGCGCGGAGGTTGGCGTCCCTAGCCTGCTGTTCACAGGTGTCGGCCTTGTCCATGGCGTTGTCCTTCTCCAGCTTCATCGCTTGCATCTTCTTCTTAATCGCGTCCATGGTGGCGGCTGTGTGTCTTCTACGGTCCGGTCAAAAAATACGCCAGTTACGGCCTGAAAGAAAAACAATAAATGTTTAGTGAGTATAGTTTACGTCTACTTTGATGACTAACAAATAATATATTGAATGGCTTGGTATGGCATATTTTCTTTGCTATCTATACAAATATTACAAAGATTCAGCCTCTCAATAGATCAAGGATTTTGAGTGGCATAATTTCAGGATAACTACATATTACATGACTATATCAAAGTACGAGTAATATGCTGAATGCAATGATATTTAAATAAACAGATATGTTATGAGCGCGCGCATTTTGAAGACTCGAATAGGTCACAATTGTGACCTTTAGTCTTTGATTTATGTCACGTACGGCGAAGAGCGATAGGCTTTGTTGAAACAAAAACAAAATAAAAAAATGCCATCGTGTGTATTTGTAATTTATTTATTTATTGATTAAAATAAATATTTTTTAATGTTAAATGAATGAAAAGTGTGTATGTGTGCTGCCGCTGCTGCGCGAAAAACTTTTTCAATTGTTTTGTGAGTGTATAACGTATCTGTTTATTTTAATATCATTGGCTGAATGGCTCATTATAACAAGTTTTCTCTACTACACTAATATTATAAGGATTCTTTTTTTAAAGTTTGGATGTAGTAAGTGTCTGTCGGTTAAAATGATGATGATGATGGATGCCGGAGGTAAACCCCAAAGGTACCATTCGATTTCAAAAATTGTGTCACAGATCGAGAGCACAGTGAAATTTACATGCCAAGTTTGCTGTGGCCAAGGCAGCCAATAGGGTAAAAGCCGGACAGAACATGCCACGCTTTTTAAAATAACTCTATATCTCTGAGTACAAACAGCAAAATATATTTTTTTTGTAACACTGGCCGGTACTTTGGGTTTTTATCTACACATTTATGAAAGTAAGAAATATTATCGTTAATATTGCCAGAATATTAGCGATTTTTGCGGGCCTCTATATTTTGAGACATCCATCCCACATAAGGGATAGCTGCCTAAACAATGTAAATTACATTTAGGATATATTGCCGAGAAACGACCTCGACGCTCGCAAAAAAAATGTCCGCATTTTGCCTTCCCATGCAATCGCAAAGAGATATGTGACACGGTCAACTTTGTAAGAGTTGGAGAATTTTTCTATAGATTAATAAAAAGCATGCGATTTATCCGCGAAACTAGAGTAATTACAATCGGGGCAACGATACCCCTGGGGCAACAATCCTGGTTTTACCCTATGCGGGTAAAAATTAGTTATGATACAAACCATAGTTATAATAATAAACCTTTGCAGTTCTTCAAAACCAGACACAAATGCATAGTCGATATTGCAGAAAGTATTTTTATTTACCACAACTTTTCACTTACACAAAAATGTTTTGTATTTTCTGTAGCAAATAGGAAATACACAGTAACTAGATCAATTTCAGTGAACCGTTTTCTGTGAACGACATAAGCTACAATGCAGCAGAATTTAATAAAGCCAGTACTACGGTACTAGGCACGCATATAGGTACGGAGTTAATTGAAAACGTGACGATGCAGTTTGGACCACGGTTTAAACCGTTTGGCGTTCGAGTAGAACCCAAAACGGTCAAAAGCTCAGTAGCTTTTAGAGGAAAACTCATAACAGGAACTCACTTGTTGATATTAAATGTTTTATTACCTATGTTTAGGAAACTCTCATCTAGATTAAGAATACTCTATCTTTCATCTGCTGGTATTTTAGCAAGAACTTTTCTTGTTATTGTTTTAACAGGGGTAAAGAAATGTTCCAATCAAATTTTTGTGACACCATCCACCTTTTTATTCATAAAAATCTTGACACTGTTCAGCAATTGGTTAGCACATACTATATTCAAATTGTAGATATAGAATTAAAAGAAGAAGAATGAAAGATGATTATTATTATTTGATGATTTAAAGAATGTGCTAATTAGTTGCTAACAATGCGGCCCTAGCTGTTTTAAGTACATGACTTAGGAATGAAATTTATCGTGATATATCAATAAAACTATCTACAGTTGAAATTGATTTGTAAAGCTTGTGACAATACCTCGCTTATTACGCTGAATCTTCTAATACTAAATTCTCATTTGACAACCAATAACGCTTGTGAAATTACAAAATAAAACTTCATCTATCGGATAAAAGCAACACATTCCTATAAAGTTTAAAAATACAAACTATTCCAATTTCAAAAGTTTAGCTCTGCCATTCAATATGGCACCGTGCCAAGTTGCCAGATGTGGCAGTGCATAATTATTAGGTCTACGTTCCTGATACTAAATTATATTCCAACCTAATTACAGAGGGGTATGGCACACTTGGCTTATTGAAATATTAGTGCTGAACACACCCCTGTTTAGGGAGTTCATAACCCTTGAGAGGCCAGAAAGGAGGAAATCTACAGGTAAAGTATGTATTTTATGAAACCTGCTGGATTGTATTGATACTAGACATAATTTACCAAAAGGTGAAACACACTTTAAGCGAAAAATATTTCGAATAATGTAGTTCCTGTTTTTTTATTATTCAAATGCATTTGCATACAGAGCTTTTGCAGCTCTTAAATGTTTTTTTAAGTAAGTTTTTTTTTAAAGAATGTACCCTGTAGTAAGCTATACCCTTTTCCAAATAAATAACTTTTGCTTCCAACTCAATTACAAAACTCCAAACTCACTCCTAAAAACAAAGTTCGTGTCAAAAGACAAATGAAGATGAAGTTGTAATTTTATTTGCCACAACCTAATTTGATATCGGCCACATAATTCAACCCTTTGTTTGCGACTTGTGGTACAATATTAAACCCTTTACTACGACGTAATTTAATATACAAACTTTTGGGACCAAATAGTATTGCAGAGAAATTGATACTCGATGTTTGTTTTTGCTCTTACTTGGCTTCAGTAATTAAATCTTTGCTCTGCGCAGTATTGGCAGGTTTAAAAATATTAGCTGCTTTGTCTATGGGTGGGTGTAGAGTAGAGTGGGTGTGAAACTATGGTGTGACGTCAGTGATGGCGTCTGTGTTTACACATTTTATGAGAGAATGTATTGAGTTGGGCAATCTTTTAAAATAGATTACATCGTCCGGCGTCGGACGGCGTACATAGACACTCATAAATCGTATCTTTTTCTTAATTTTTATTGGGTTCGTGGGGTATAATGTACATCAGTTTCCGAGTATAGTTTTCATGTGGGAAGATATGAGCTTTCATACACCCACTAGCAGTTTTCTAATGACGGAATTTAATCCTACCCTCCTTCCATGTGATGGAAAACCAATTAATTAATATAAAAGCAATTCTAACCAATCCTTCTCGTATTTTCTTATACAACGTATTTATTATACTAATGATTTCATCATATAATATATTAAACGAAGTCTACACGAAAATCGATACGTAGTGAAAATATTTACTTTCGTGATTTATGTTTTTTGTTTATAAAAGTATGAAGAATTATGATTACTTTTTTCGTGGAACGGCCATGGCCAACATTTTTCTATATGCACCATATTTGTATTGACTGGCGTGATGAGAGCGTCTGCATCTCAGTTTGTTTACAATATGTGAAATAAATGTAGCTCAGAGAATGTGTGAACTGAAATAACGATGCTGGAGAACTTTTGAAGGGCGTTTTATTCGCGAATGTTACGTAAATGATGAAATATGAGCTCTCTGTATGTGTGATTCAGGTATCCTGTATGTGCTTATAATAATGTCGGCTTCTAATAAAACTGTCAGTATTATAACTTCGTTTAAGACTTATAGTGTTCTGTTTGATGTTGTGTTTTGTGTAATGTTTGTATGTAAGAATATAGAGCAATCCCTGATAATATTACAAAAATCGGATCATTTTACAACACCTAGCAACAGATTTAACGATCAAACATCAATATTTTACAACCATTGCTCGCAGCTATAAAGCTCGAGTTAAACGAAACGGAACAAACCCCGCCCGCGATAGCAAACTGGCGAAGTTGCGAAAATAACGCGGTGACGTGATTCTGGCGAACTGACAGCGCCACCGACATATTGTTCACGAAAATAACCGTGTTTTCACATCACTACAGCTGTTGCAGCCCGAGACTAAATATAAGTCCGGAATTTTAGAACGAACGCAAATTTATGTATCGTTTACGTTTTTCCTAACTTGGTTGGCACAGTTATTCAGTTGAATGAAAGTGATATTGCTTACGTGTACGTTTTTACAAGCTTTTATTTTACTTGCAATATATGTATTGTATGTGTGTTCGGGTCAAATCTTATAACTGAATTTTAAAGCAGATCTTTTTTTCCTCCACCGATTAAGTTGAAATTTTGCATACACGTTTAGTTTGGATGACAATGCATGGTTACCTAAGTGACGTCATTTTAAATCCAATATGGTGGATGACCCAAGATGGCGGACTAGTTATTTTTTGTGCACTGCCTTCATATGGGTATCAAATGAAAGGGTTTTACTGAGAAGAATACGAAAAAGATTTTTATTGGCTAATTTTTATTTTCTGATGCAATTAATAAATATATACTGCGAAAAAATCCCAACGAGGATAAGCTAGTCAGTTGGTTTCAGTGGAATTATGGCATTGCTTACCAGTGCCTTTTCCCGAATAAATAAAAAAGATAAACCAACAGATGATATAAGCGTGGGATTTCCACAATTTTAGAATCCTTACAGATAGAAAGTTCAAGGTTTTATCTACTTTCCAATCTTGTCTTTCTTTGTGTTCAATTCAAACCTTATCAATCTATGTCATTTTTTGTAAAGCTCGTATGTGAACGAAGGTTTTAGTAGAATAAGAAATGATTTTATTAATAAGAAAGTATAGATATCAGAAAATAAGGATATTAGGATTGATAGAGTGATATCCTTCTGTCGACTTATCTATCAGAAGAAAAAACTCAATCTACTAAGGAGGAATAAAAGCAAGTCTACTTGTGGCAGTCCCATTCATTTCTGATAGCTTCTAATTTTTCATTGTTATGATCAAATTTTCGTCTTTTAAGCTAATCTGAAATCCATTAGCTAAAATTCAACAAACGAAATCGATTTTTCATTTACAAAGTCCGTATAATTCCTAAAAGCTTGTAAATTCCAAATCTGCTTCATCTTAACTTTCAAATAGATTTTAGTTTATCAAGAATTGAAATGAAATAAAGGCACTGAAGAAAACTTCTTTGAAACTAGTTTTGAAAGCTTTTGAATTCAGATTATGTTTAAAGATTGTCAGGTTCTTTTTTTATAAATTTCCATCAAATAATTCTTTTTATATTGAGAGATCGCATTCATTCAACAGAATGTCGCATTCATTCAAAGATGTAATCTGATCAATGAATATGACGATGTGTTATATGTAGTTGAATTATGTACAAAGTGTCATGACCAACCCTTAATTCAAGGGCAGGGTATACAAAGCGTCATTGTCTATGACTCTAAATTCATCAATGTATCGACTAGTCTTCAATGAACTTGAAACTAAACTATCTAATCAATTCTCGAATCAATTTGTTTAGATGAACTCTCCCAAATATTCGGTTGTTGATCCTAAACCCAAAGGTAACTAACTTTATCATAAATTTGGAGTTCCTCAAGATTTTGACAAACATATTATTAATGTTTGAATAAACAAAGTTACTTTAAGTTGCTCCAAGTTTATTTGAAACTGGTTACCCGAAGGGAAATATTTTGCTTATGAATATTGTAGATTTGAAAACTTCAAGTTTCAAGAAGTAACCATCATAGATGAAAGTTGGCAACTTCCTGATGTAAACAATAACTTCGATGTTGTATTGCATCATTAAGAAACGTTTAAGTAAACATATACTGAAATCGAAGTAACGAAAGATGAACTAGACAGAAAAGGTGGTAAAGATGACAATCGAGAGGTTACAAAGGATATAGATTAGATGATCAAAGGTATTGATAAGATACATAAAGAAAAGATCGAGTATATTTAAATTGAAACGAAAGACAAAGTAGACAAATATGATAATTAAGATGTCATTCGAGAAATTACAAGGGATATAGTTAGGATGGTCAAAGTTATGGATTAAGGTATCTAACTAATGATGGTCACTTGAGAGGGATGTTGACCAGGTGTAGGAGTTACATGACATGACAAATTGCATCATTTTCTCGTGGCAATTAATCATTGTGTAAGGGTGGATAAACGGGCAGTCTAGCGAAACTATGTCCACGATGTATAAATATCGTTGGAGAAGGTGTAAAGGCGGCATTTCTGATTTTGATAATGTTCCGTCAAATGATAAAGTTCGTAACAGGAGTGATACATGTTCCAATAAAAAAATATATGCGCGATAGAATTTTAATCGATCTATCAAAATTTAACTACCGCATAAAAGAGTTGCTCTAAAGATATAAAACGATGTAACAAAGTATAAAATAGTTAATATGAAAGCTAAAACTGTAACTATCTCCCGAATTTCAGGGATAGTTCAGCTTTTGTGTAATAGTAGGCGCTTTGAAAAGGTGCCAACATTCGCAGTTCCAGGCGCGCCTAATAACGACGTGTTCAAGAGACAAGCGCCATTTCTCATACTTAAACCCGAGATGATTTATCGTTTGAGGTGTAGCTTTCATATGTATTAGTTTTAAGTTAGGTAAATGTTACAGTTGTAAATAGCCAAGAATATAAATAAGGTTGTTGTATTGCTATAAACAATAGTAATCGCAAACATATTATTGTGTAAAGTGTTTGGTTCGAAAAGAAAAATTTAAGTATTTTCTTCTAACTCCGAAATGTCTTCGGTGGTTACGCATTCAAATGTGATCATGTGTGGTGTTTGCGTGAATTTTAAATATAACAGCTTTTCTAAAAGCCATTTAAATTAAGCTATCATTAACATCCATCATGTCAGTGACTTTCAAACAATGTCCAAATAGCTGGACAGTCGGGGCTGTAATCGGAAACCGAACATCAGTAAACAACAGAGTTGTGGACCGAACGTCCTAATTACACGATATATGGGCCACGACTGAGGCTAAATAAAAATTGAGACGAGTTTCCTCATCTCGCTAAATAAATACTGATGTTCGGGCATGCCGCAAATAGGTTACAAGCGGTGTGAGAGCGCGGCGCGGCGTGGGCGGCGCGGGGATTCACTATTTTCAGCGAGGACGCGCGCGCGATGAAACCCGAGTCAGATCCATGAAACACGCGAGCCGCACGCGCACACCGCCCGTCAGAACGTACTCGCTACACCTGACACTTAATATACACTGACAAACTACCGTACTAACACGAGAAATGCCAACCCGAGCCAGAAATTACAGAACAATGTATCACACAACGAAAGCACAGAATCGCCGGAGGCAAAATCCAGGAGCTTGGATACTCCACACATGATGGCACTGGTGTGTCACTGGGCACGGTCCTGGGCCCCGGCTGGCTGGTGAGGTCCAGGTGAAGTATCCAAGCTGCCGGCGTAGCGGCGCGCGGCTGCACTCACCTCACGAGCGGGCTGTTCAAACGGCGGAGCGACACGCACTGCGCCGCGCCCGCCCTCGCGGTTTCGCCGCGCTCCCACCCGACTATTTTCGGTGCCAAAAATCCAGGATTCCGATCCAGCATAGCAATCGCAGCGAACATGCCGACCGCCACCCGTCACGCTCCCACACACAGCTTCTCCACTATTTTTGCCACGACCGCTAACAGACGGACCTGTGACGTCGGCGGATGTGAATATCGAGCAGATTGATAGATCGATGATATAAAAACACGCTCGCTGTCAATGCCGGCTAAATCGATCAGGTGGCACTGTCCTGCTCGCGCGACGCTAACATTCGTGTTGCAGATTTCCCAAATTCCGATAGCCGTCCGGCTGGCCGACCCTACTATATTTAGCGTAATACTGAACTCATTGAGATCGACACGCGGCTTTCATCTGGCTATAACTAATAACAGCAAACTATTTGCATTTAAATAGGATCAGTCATGATTCATGTTTGTTTGGTTCTTAATTGCTAGAGACATATTTCATTCATTAAATGCCGGCGATCTCAAATAGGACAGGGGACAGAAGTAATAGGATACCTCACGGCTTACACCATCTGAATTTCCATTTATGAGCGTGGGTCTCATAAGACCCACACTAACAGAGATTGTTGATGATGTTGCTATGCGGTACGATCTCTATTCCTAACCATGGCCAGTTTTTACTTTCCTCGACCATACAAAACAAAGATACGTTGAGCCTACATATTATTGCAGAAACCCTTTTTAAATTAAAATATTCCACCATTCTTTGGATATTCTATTCCCTGCTTAGTATTGTGACCACCTCTAACACCATCTTTGCCTACCCCACCGTACGCACAGCTCTGACGATAGACAGAGTGAGAGATAACATCCAACTTGTTACCCTAAATACCCAGCTCGTTCAAGGGCAGGGATAGCAATGTCACTAGTACGAGAGGAAAACTTAGCTTGGCCGTTCCAAGCTGCTTGCTTCCAACGTATGAAGGATTTGAAAAGACAATGAAAGTAACAGGGCAAATCTAAGAGGATTTTGTAGTACCTATACAGACTTGGACTAGTTATAACATTTTTGTACAAAAAGAAAAATTAGATACCTACGTATGTGGTTTTCAACTGACTACTTACAACAAACAGGAGTAGGTTCTCAATTCGTCTGTACGTTTTTAGTGTTCCGTACCTGAAGGGTCAAAACGGAGCCCTATTGCTGTCACTGACGTGTCTGTCTGTCCGTCGGCTGTCACAGAATTTTTTAACTTCTCATTGGCCTATGAACTTGAAATTTGGTGTCAATGTTTATTATTACGTATATTTTAGTAACAAATACCAATATATTGAACGATTAGATTTTTCTTTTGGCCTAAATGTGCGACACGCACCTGGCCAGTTTTTTACGTTTTTAATGCGCCAATTGTAGACTGATTTTGAAAATTATTTTTGTGTTTGAAAGGGTATACTCCCGAGGTGGTGCCATTGTCACCATCAACCGAAACACCGAAATAAAACAATGTGCCCTATTCGTGTTTGAGCTTATTGCAATTGTCATGAGGTGTACTTTGGTTATAAATGATGTTCATGTTAATTTGAGGTACCAAAACTAAAAAGAGAATAATAAAACTTTTTAACAAAAATATTTAACCGACGTCCAAAAAAAAAATATCTTTCTTTTCCGAAGTCGGTGCCGAAAAACGAAAAACAATAGGTACCAAACACACCGACTTCGGAAAAGGAAGTTATTTTTCGCTTTGTAGTGTTTTTTTTGGAAGTCGGTTAAATTTTCTTGTTGAAAAGTTTTTCGTTTTCGTGATTAGAGTAGGTATTTTAATTGATAAAATGACAATGAAGCCTTTTCTCCTACTTTCTGTAGGTATTATAATAAGTAGCTATGGAAAAGTGTTTTTTTCTCATGAAGATAATCTTCTTGTTTTCGTTCGTGTCGATAGACTCAAAATTAAATTATGTCGGATTAAGACTTAGTAACCTTCCCCCCGGTGGTTTCCCGCATTGTCGAGGCGGGGGGCCTCGTGGGCTTGGTCACCCACGGTGAAGCAAAAAGGAACCCGGCGTAGAGATGTAAATTGAAAATGCTTTTTTTTCACAATCTTGAAAAAAACATGATGAACTTGGCACCATCGTTTTTTTTCTACATTTGGTTTTTTTTCAGAAAATGAAACAGGAATAAAACACAAAATTTGGTTGTTTTGTTTTTAATTAAAGTCAAAATATGTTTAAATCAATAGGTACTTATTATTATGAACTTAGAAAATAGTTAATGTTTTACGATCAGAATCATCTTTTCAAAATCCCCGTCCGTAAATGGTTAACTTTAGTGGGTGTTGCAATTATTTTAAGACCATTATGTACTATTTAGCAAAAAACAAATGTTATTTCCTTATTAAACAAAAAAAAATGTAATATCAACTCATATACGATAACCGCCTTACCATATTTTTATTTTCGTACTCTTGAAAAAAAACTCCAGAAAAAAGTCTGTTTTATTTAATTTTTTTTTTAAAACGTTTTGTTTCATCTTGGAAAAAATACCGTTTTTTTACAATTCTAGTCCGGCGACGGACAGCCGCAGCGGGTTCGCGGTGTGCTCACGCGTGCGCGTGTCCTGCCATAAGCAGCACAGGAGGCCACCATGGAGTTTTAGGGGGTTGGATTCCCACATAACTGCACTGTCACCCCGTGGTAGTGCAATGAGCATTTAAAAAGGTAGAAAAAAAATTAAGCAACCTATAGCTCTAAAATTGTCCTCGTTTAAATTAAGCAACCTATAGCTCTATCATTGTCCTCGTTTAAATTAAGCAACCTATAGCTCTATCATTGTCCTCGTTTAAATTAAGCAACCTATAGCTCTATCATTGTCCTCGTTTAAATTAAGCAACCTATAGCTCTATCATTGTCCTCGTTTAAATTAAGCAACCTATAGCTCTATCATTGTCCTCGTTTAAATTAAGCAACCTATAGCTCTATCATTGTCCTCGTTTAAATTAAGCAACCTATAGCTCTATCATTGTCCTCGTTTAAATTAAGCAACCTATAGCTCTATCATTGTCCTCGTTTAAATTAAGCAACCTATAGCTCTATCATTGTCCTCGTTTAAATTAAGCAACCTATAGCTCTATCATTGTCCTCGTTTAAATTAAGCAACCTATAGCTCTATCATTGTCCTCGTTTAAATTAAGCAACCTATAGCTCTATCATTGTCCTCGTTTAAATTAAGCAACCTATAGCTCTATCATTGTCCTCGTTTAAATTAAGCAACCTATAGCTCTATCATTGTCCTCGTTTAAATTAAGCAACCTATAGCTCTATCATTGTCCTCGTTTAAATTAAGCAACCTATAGCTCTATCATTGTCCTCGTTTAAATTAAGCAACCTATAGCTCTATCATTGTCCTCGTTTAAATTAAGCAACCTATAGCTCTATCATTGTCCTCGTTTAAATTAAGCAACCTATAGCTCTATCATTGTCCTCGTTTAAATTAAGCAACCTATAGCTCTATCATTGTCCTCGTTTAAATTAAGCAACCTATAGCTCTATCATTGTCCTCGTTTAAATTTTGGAAGGTCCAGGTGGTTGTGCACGACGGGTAGCAAAGGTAACTCATGTAGTAAAGAGGATCCACACTGGCACTGTGTGTGTGATGTGTGGAAGATGCCCCATTAGGACTTTTTATTTCTGCAGTGGCCATCCAGGGTCCGTAATGAAAGCCGACCTTTTTGATAGCGGAATTGTGGTGCTTTTAAAAGATGGTTCTTACGAGTAAGTATAGAAATGTAACTGTGGTTTTGTTTCAAGACTAGTCCTTGACAATGAAACCCTATCCGATTTAAAGCAGGAAAGCGCTCGTTCTTCTCTTATGTCAGCACAAATAAGGTAAGAAATATTGGGGACTCAGCAAGGTGGAAGCGGGACTGTAGGCATGGGCAAAAAATATCGATATATCAAAATATTTCCATATAATTGTCTATATTTATTTATTTATTATATACTTTATTGTACACCAAGATAAAAACATAACACACGGAAACCTTAAAATAACAACAAATATACAACAGGCGGCCTTATCGCGTCTATATATATCATCGATATTTTAATCGCGATATATCTATATCCGATATTTATTTTAGAGTATCGAATTCGTATCAATTCCGTTTTTTTTTACGCATCTTTGGTTTCCTGTTTAACGTTACTAGATAGGTACTCCTTGCATGCTCCTCATCACTCGAGCATTAATAAAAATACTACTTTCTTCATATCTATTCTTTTTTAGGAATTTTGAATGCTTTGGGAATATGTATGAATAATCATGCGAAATTGACGATATATCGATATTTTTCACTCGATACTGTTTAAAAATATGGATACGTTAAATATCGTTTTTTTTTCACTTGCCCATGCCTAGCACTGACTGTCCAGGATGCGCCGGACATTTTAGACTCGCCACTCATGAAGGCTATTTTTATGTGACTATTGACTCATGTATTCCTGCTCAGTGGCTTTTTCAGTAACTGAATTAGGTAATCACAGCTGCTATAGTGCTATTTACCATCCGCGTTTTTCAATCTAAGTTATAATTATGTTGGGGTCCGCTACCAATTTCGCCAGATGTGTCTGAATGCCATTATTCTTCATGTAGGGTCCCTGAAATCTAATCTCCAAAAGCCAGTTACCCACTGGGTTACACGGATAACCTTTGGCAAGACTGGTTGCCAAACTTTCGGGCTTCAGACTAAGCCCGTAACGATTCTCAAAGATCTATCTATGAATGGCAGCCAATAACAATGCTTAACGTGTGCACGGAAAGGTCTCGGTATTTAAGCGGAAATGTGGGCTGCGACTGAATTTCCTTAGTAAAAGTCATAATTCGAGGTTTGGCTCTCGTCTATTTCTTCCTCCAATATTGGATCACTTTAAAAGATATTATTTAAACTGGAAAAGAAATATATATACCATGCAACTATGTTTTCTTTTTTCATTTGTAGTTGTCAAATTTGTACACTAGACCTCAGTTGACAGTGCATTTTTTTTGAGGATTCTATTGCTTCTAAAGATAATATATCATCCGAAAGGAAAACAACTCTCTCTCTCTTTCTTTTTCAGTATATGGAATATCTTTCAAATTGGTCCAATTGGAGGAGGAAATATGCGAGTTACGACTCGAATTACATCTTTTTAACCGACTTACCAAACAGGAGGAGGTTCTATGTTCGACTTTATGTATGTTCACCGATATCTCCGTCAATTATGGACCGATTTTGAAAATTCTTTTTTTGTTTGCAAAAGTATGTTCCGAAATTGGAGATATACAACAGAACTCTTCAAAAAATAACGGCAAATCTCTCGGGATTGCTGCAATCGCATGTCTGTTTATTGTTTATACCATTTCATAACATAACATCACGCCAGTACGCTCTAAACAGGTACGCAGATGTGTACAGTTCACCTTGGTACACTCTCATTTCACCGGTTATATTCAGTTTCATGATATTCGGGTGATCTATTCTGGCATTATAGGTACCTTACTTGCCTATTAGGTAGGTACAACAAAAAAGTGAAAATAAAAAATAACTTTTTTACAAAACAGCACTACCGAACGCAAAAATTGGTACCTACCAAAGACACCGACTTCCAAAAATAAAGAGTATTTTTCACTTTGTAGTTTTCTTATTTGGAAGTCGGTAGTATTTTTTTGTAAAAAGGTTTTTTTTTTACTTAGGATATACAATCGGATGTCTGCGACCGAATTTCCTCTTAATAGCTGGGCCCAATTTGGCTAGCGTTCCATTTCTTTTTTTAATTTTAACGATATGCTCGTGTTTGACCACTATCTGGCCTGATGGTAAGTGATGATGACCTTTTACCTTGAAGATCGTGCCGTGTGGCTGTTTTAACGAAGCAACGAACTCCTAGTCTTCTATAACGCTTAGAAATGTCCACACTATGGCACCTTAACTATTTACTCATTTATACGCTAAGGTACAAGTTGGTAGCCGACCACACGCAGCAGCAGACGTATCGTCGCTTCATATCGCCACGACACGTCGTTGCGTCCTGTCGCTGCAGTCATGATTTCGAACCAGACTGCAGACGGCAGCAGCAAACGGTAGCACCGCCATATTCCTATTAGTAAAGAGTGTTCCGTGATACAAGATGTCTGATTACACTCACAACTAGTCACTACTGATCTGCAGTCGGACGAAACGTCGTCTGCGATCGTGCGACGTGTAGTCGGGCGCTAGCTGCGGAAGGTATTTCATAGAAATTCATAGAAACCAGTAGTGTCGCAGCGACATGTCGTCTGCTGCTGCTGCGTGTAGTCGGCTACCAACTTGTACCTTATAGGCTATTAGTTGCATAATAAAATTGGCAGTCGCTTTACGCTGTTGTCGGACCGTGAAGTTTTTTGCAAAGGAATGGACCATCCCTCATGATGCGATATCGTAAACTTACAAGTTACTGCGATAACTAATCCATTTGAGCGATTCGAATAACTGCTAAAACTTTAGTACAGCAATTGCGGTATGTGGACTTGAAAGCACCTGGAATGGTCGTTTTGGTATGAAGGGTAATATTACCTCATTTAACCAGACAGATTCAACTAAACACACATACGTATACATCTTCATTCAAATACCCTTCGAACCTCATCATCATCATCATCATATCAGCCGCAAGACGTCCACTGCTGGACATAGGCCTCCCCCAAGCGTCGCCACATTGACCGGTCCCGTGCGTCCCGCATCCAGCGGATCCCTGCAACCTTCACCAGGTCATCGGTCCACCTGGTGGGAGGCCTTCCAACGCAACGTCTTCCGGTTCGCGGTCGCCACTCCAGAACCTTTCTGCCCCATCGGCCATCCGTTCTGCGAGCAATGTGCTCTGCCCACTGCCACTTAAGTTTGGCAATCCTTCGGGCTATGTCGGTAACCCTGGTTCTCTCGCGGATCTCTACATTTCTGATTCGATCACGTAAGGAAACTCCGAGCATAGCCCTCTCCATTGCCCTTTGGGTGACTGTAAGCTTTCTGATGAGGCCCATTGTGAGCGACCACGTGAGCGACCACGACCATTCGAACCTACATATTGAAAGCTCTACTTACTATGTATGTACTTGTAGTTACTTAGTTAACATTATCCAGTCTTTAATTAATTATTATATTTATTGCTTTTTTTTCGCGAGGAGGAGCTCGTGGCTAAATAATAACAGCCGCACGGGTCAATCTTCAAGGTTAAGCAACGCTTGACGAGGTCGGTCCGTGGATGG
Source organism: Orthosia cruda (assembly GCA_964057195.1). Taxonomy (NCBI): domain Eukaryota; kingdom Metazoa; phylum Arthropoda; class Insecta; order Lepidoptera; family Noctuidae; genus Orthosia; species Orthosia cruda. The sequence continues at coordinate 42,928,447 of OZ059828.1, read as the reverse complement.
GTGACCATTTCAACATACCGAGTTTCCTCCGTGCCTCGGAAAGCACGTTAAGCCGTTGGTCCCGGCTGTCATTTGAAGATCTTTGATAGTCGTTACGAGTAGTCAGAAGCTTGAGATCTGACACCAGTCTAGCCAAGGGGTATCGTGTCACCCAGTTACTGGGTTGTGGAGGTCAGATAGGCAGTCGCTCCATGTAAAACACTGGTACTAAGCTGAATCCGGTTAGACTGGAAGCCGAGCCCAAAATAGTTGGGAAAAGGCTAAGCAGATTGAGATATTGCTTACTTTTCGCACTTGGCAATCTCTTACAGACAACCTTTGGATGGAATGAACGAGAGGAGATTATTATTATTATTCACTTACTGGATGCAATCAATCATTGTTTGATCCACCTGCTACATTAGTTATAGTAACGTTTTCTCGCAATTAATTTCTCTACATTTCATATGATGCTTATTTATAAGTATTTCTTCAACACGTAGGTACGTACTAGTAAAGTAACTACACATTGCTACTAGATACTCGTATTACAAGAATACAGACAGAACTTCGTTTTCTTCTGTTTATAGTGCTACGTCGTTTCGTAGCAGTTTCGTAGCGCGGCGTAGCACGTAGCACAGGAACCTTATCCGCTTGCGTAGACCCACTGCTGTCGTAGAGGCGTAGACCCAAAATTGCTACTTATAAATAGCTTGGCACTCACTCTCATTATTCACTTTAATACACGTTTGTCACATTTTTTTATATCAGTCTATTGTTTAAAAATAATTTTCCCCACACTAGGAATTTCTTCCTGTATCGTGGGTGCGTTAACTTACATTTAAAATGACATACGTTGTACATGACATCCAGATCCGGAACAACTTAAATCTGTAGGCCATACAAATATGTGTTCCGTGCGGGAATCGAACCCGCGACGCGCAGCGCAGCAACCGATCGCTCAACCACTACGCCAACCGTGTCGTCAGTAAGTCAGTCATTAAAATTATATTATTATTATTAGTATTATTCCTTCTGAAACAATTTTTCATTTCACAGTATTTCTAGTATATTGCGAATCTGGTATTCTGAGATCGAGCCGGTCAGGTAACCTGCCGAAACAATACGCGCCGTGACCAAGAGTACTGCTTTCTCATCACTGTTTTTTCAATACTTCTGAATAATGTCTTGTCTGAATATGTCTTTTCACTACCCGGCCCAATAAGCACCCATTGCTTATTGGGCCGGGTAGTGAAAATTTATTTTCATGATTTTGAAGGGTGTGGACGTCTCGTAAACGGTAGCCATAAGATGTAGATGTACCAAAGCCTACATTAATCAAGCCCTTGATTCAATTGCCCAATGAGAGCCTCCTCAGATGTACGTCGAGGCTCTTGGCTATTATAATGCCATTGGCCATCACGACTAGTGTCAATGACTGCTGTATTCACATCTCACATGTCGACAAACTCGCGAGCCAGATCAAGATAGGTACTTAGTTTTCTTATCTTTTTCAGCCTTAACGAGGTTCTCGTCATGTGGAACCGCTATATCAACAATCATTGCGCGAGTGATGTGAGACCGATCCCAATTTATTATTAGGTATTACGTGCTGTCCGTTGTAAGAATGTATAATGTACTAGTCTGAATAACACAATTGGTATTCACGGCAGGTTTATGCAATCCTAAGTTTATATTTTTATAGTTCTGCAAGAATGCTCTAAATTGTATTTTTAATTTCAGTTAGGTATCTATACATAAAGCAGTCCTCTTCATTGATCCGACAACAGCGACCCATACTAATTTTCTTTCCTATCGTCAGCTATTTCATCATCATCATTTCAGCCGAAAGACGACCACTGCTGGACATAGGCCTCCCCTAAGCATCACCACATTGACCAGTCCCATGCGTCCCGCAACCAGTGGATCCCCGTAAACTTCACCCTGGTCATCGGTCCACCTGGTGGGAGGCCTTCCGACGAAACGTCTTCCGGTTCGCGGTCGCCACTCCAGAACCTTTCTGCGCCATCGGCCATCCCTTCTGCGAGCAATGTGCCCTGCCCACTGCCACTTAAGTTTGGCAATTCTTCGGGCTATGTCGGTAACCCTGATTCTCATGCAGATCTCTAAATTTCTGATTCGATCACGCAATGAAACACCGAGCTTAGCCCTCTGTAAGCTTTCTAATGAGGACCATTGTAAGCAACCGCGTCTCAGAGCATCACTGGCAACACACACTGGTCATAGACTTTCGTCTTGAGACACTGTGGTTGGACGCAACTTCCCGAACGCCGTCCAGCCGAGACGGATTCGACGTTTGACCTCTTTCTCGAAGTTGGCCCTATCCAACTGGATCGTTTGTCCCAGGTAGGCATAGTCGCCCACAACTTCGAGTATAGAGTCTCCGACCTCGATAGGAGTGGGTATAACATGTCAGCTATTTGATGACAAGCAAATAAAAAAACTCTTGACTGTCTTTTAAGCAAATAGCATTAGCCGGTATCCACCCAGAAGAATAAAACACACATAAGATTTAATATAAATTTATTTTACAAGAGTGAACAGTTTAAAGCGCTGATAGGTACTTCCTCAGAAGCTGTCGTTGAGAGGTACTGGTATGAAGAAGGGACTTACAGGAAGTATGAAGCGTATAGATGTACAATAATAATTGAAGGTACAATCATATTGTCGTACAAAATCTAAGCTAAATGAGTACAAACAAGTACAAAACTTCTCGAAACTGTTAATATTATGTGTAATTGGCTGTATTGATCACACCTTGATTCTGGATGGATTACTCTAATATCTATATCAATTATGGTGATAAAGTATATTATGATAGAATTCTTAGGTGCCTAATAGCTTTGTAGCTATCTTCATTGCAAAGCAAAATGTAACTTATGGATGGCTGATAAAATTCAATATTCGATGTTTGCCAAAGTGTGACCAAGACATAAAAATAGTGACTAAAACTCAAACAAAAACTCGTTACACATTTCATAAGATTATGTTTTACACATCATAAAAAACGATTCTCGTAAAAAACTCGCGGCGAAGATACACAAAACTTCGGCAGTATTTTTAGGCGCATTCAATGCTACATCAAAGTGAGCTTTGAAGTAATATAAATTAGCTGTAGGTATCTAACTAATACATAGTTTTCTTTGCACAAACTCAGTTTACGTCAGCGTTTGAGCTACTCCAAAGGTGACTATCAAAGAACGGAAGCAATAGTTTCTTGTTACATGTCATCGTATTTGATTTTCTCACTACCCACATATATTTTATTTATTATTTTAAAATAGAATGAAAACGAATGTGTATTTTCTCCTTCTTATCCACCTCACACAAAGCAAATAGCTTATTAAAGCGAGCTTAAAAGTGTGCAGTTAATACTGAATCATCAATTGATATTCTTCAACACTGTAACGTTAAATCTGTTGCTGGCAACAACAGGTGATCCAAAATAGTTCATCATAACATGAAACTAATGCTACAAATTCCAGCTATAGACAAAATAATTTGAAATAAGTTTCTAACGCGAGCAAATGTTAGGGGACATCTCAGAAATGAATCTGACAACGAAAAGATATTTAGATTTAATGTGTTTAGGTACACATGGATATTTTGATTGATAGGTAGTTTTTAATCGACACTACACACTACACAAATTGTACAATTCCCAAAAATATTTATACAAATAGACATTTTTTGATAACAACGATAATTCTGGACATCTAATTTCGAATCATGCAACCGTTTATTTATAATTTTAATAGAAAAACAACGTTGCTTTTAAAACTTGAACAATTTGTTTGATTTCTTATAAGACTGTTTCGCCTGATGGCAGGTATAGCAATGAGGCGTCTGAATGAAAATAAATTAAATTGCATTACATCTTAGAAGGAATAGTAGGTATTTCCCAAACGTCTAAAATAAGGCATTAAAACAGTTCGCGAGAAAACCTCTTCAGTAAGCGTAAACTCTCTTTAGCCACAGAACAGTCATAGAAACTTATTTTTAGTTTACACATTATAAATTTTGCGACAATGCCTATAGGCACTTTCTCCGAGGCTTAGATTTTTTTCTACCAACATACACAGTCCACATATTTTCTAGCGTCAAGATACTAGTTACTGTTCAGCCCAACACATTTCCTTGCTTTTTAAGTTGAACGTCACCTAATTAAGCAGACCTAAGAATTGTTAACAGTTGCAAAAAAAGTCTATCGTTGAAGTAGTTTGTCCATTTCTTAACGTGAGCTCTGTGCAAAGAATATACAGTCCATTATAAAGTACAATACATGAAATCTGTTCTTTGTTTTTTATATATAACCAATTTGAGTATTAATTTGTAAGGCTTCATGTGTTGTTCTTTCATAATAGGCACGTTTTCGAAGCAACATCCACCGCGTGCGCGCGCAGTCTTCCCGCCATTTCTCCGCAAGATGGCGGCCGCCCCAAGATGGCCGCCTTTAGTTTAGTATCCTGACAGATCGGCGAACGTCTGGTCCACTTCCTCCGCTATAGCCTTGTATTTACTGCGCTCCTCGACCACCTCGTCTGTTAGTAATGTTAGTCGGTTAGTAACACGTTATCGTCATGATTAGAAAGTTAGTTATTATTTGGTAAATTTGTTTAAAGGGTCAATACAGGGACGATGAAAAGAAAATATGTATCTATCAGCTCTTGGCTTTCTCCTAAATTCTTTGTAATCTTAAGATTCTTAGTAGGTACTCTTTCGAATATTCGGGCGGTGCAATAAGCAATAATTAAAAAATGACAAAACTTTCTATCTACTTTAATAAATAAAATGTCTACTTACCTACTTACTCAATAGAAGCAGTTTTACAGGCTCTATCTAAGTATAGTTCTCGCCAAACTTCTGGGCCGTCCTGAAGTAGGCCTTCCGATGCGCAAGGCACGGATCGGTGTTGTTTTTGTATGGGATTTATTATTGCGCAGCCATTGTAGCCGACTTCAGGGCGGCCAAGAAGTTTGGCGAGAACTATAATGGAAGTAGCCAAAGAGCATGTTGATCGGATGTCAAGAATAGCCAAACTGCTGTATTTTATCTTCTTTGTAAAGGATACAGTACGTCATCTGCCGCCTTTTCTAAGTATATGTTTGGATCGGTTTCGGTTTGACCGGATACGAATAGCAATGGATTTTGTCAAGGTCTAAACTGCCCATAATCCAATATTTTGTGATGCAGTATTTTTAATATTATTGCAAATGAAAAATCATTCCATCATACCATTTCATTTTGCAGTAACTTTTAAACAAAGATGCACTAAGGCCCAGTTTTTTTATCCCTGGGATGCTACCCAGGGATTTAAAATTTCGGTAATATGCGTTTTCACATCAATAGTAAACGGTCAAATAAGTTGGCCGTTTAATTATATAACAGTTAATTGTTAGACTAACAATTGACGAATAAATGCGTTTTACTGAAATTTTAAGCCAATGGTAAGCAAACTTAGAGCTAACTACGGATAAAAAAATTGGGCCTAAGTTGGCAAGAGGTTGGATTGTGGATTCAATAGATTTGTTGAGTAAAAACCTCCGATCAATCACAAATACATTCAAGTAGTAATTACTATTTTTTGCTTATAACACATAGGTTATAAACCTTTCTATTTTTGTTCGCAGATAAAATACAGTTGTTCAAAGCCAAATTAGTCAATATTGCAATCACATCTAATTTCTACTTCAGCAGCAACAGATACTATAGATACATGGCTACTCAAATCTACTAAGCAAGGTAATATCTACAGAAAATAAAATAAAACCAGTCATAAGTAAATAATAAATTAATTTATTATATTATTCGAAAATAAATACCGCCATAAAGCTATGGATTTTAATACTTTAAATTAGGAGTATAAAATTATAAAGTAAAATACAACATGTATTCGGATATTTGAATGGCGGGAGCTGGTGGTAGCCGCGTGACGGACGGACCCGAACTTTACCGAACCTAGCCGATCGTGCCAGTCTATTCCTTGAGGATAAGCTCGACGAAAGCGGTGTCCAGGTCGTCTCCGATGTCCTTGTACTTCTCCTTCTCGGCGACAAGTTCGTCTGCGTATTGGACATAAGATTACATCATTTGCCCAAACATTATAATTCAATATTATTTCAAATAATGTAATATCCTGCTTTAGATTCCTTTTATTTATGAAGATAATTCTATCTCTTTCCTCAAGTCAAGTCGTAAAATTAGTTTCAGCATAATGGCGGTTACAGACGGTGCGACGTGTTGTATGGTCGCGACTCGCAACTGTGCTATGCGCAAGCGCATTCTCTCAAAGCCTCATGCTGAATGATGGTAAGGCAATGATCTGATATTAGTTTCAGTATTCAGCTCAACATGATGTGCCATTGCTGCTTGCAACTTATACATCTGAATGCGCACTAAGAGCAGCGCAGCGGTAGTAATAAAACTTAAATGCTTACATGTTTAGATCCTTGTTATTCTGAAGCCATGCGTCGGTCTCGCTGGGTTATAAAGCTTGTTTGTTTTTGCGTCGATAATGAAAGGTTCCGACTCGTCGAAGTGTAGCATGCAAACTCAGTTAGAAAGCTTTCGGTAGTAGTTTTGTTATGATTTAATGATTGACTAGAATATCAGGACGCGTTGGTCGTGTAACGTAAATGCATAATATGAGCGTGAAGGCCGTGCGGCGTCAGTGGCAGCAGGTGCAGCGATCGCAGACGCGGCCGGGCGGCACGACGGCCGTGCGAAGTCCCAGGTCGTCGAAGGCGCAGTCCAGCTCGCCACCGATCTCGTGGAATACCTCCTTGCTGGCGATCAGATCGTCTGCGGACACCGGGCGGTCACTCGCAGCGGCTCGACAACGTTAGTCGCCACACTCACACGCATGCAGACGCGGGCCCCGCGGGGTAGTACGGGGGACAGAAATTCCATCAGCTATAGTTTCAACGTTTAATGTCAACATAAAAAATTAATCTCCGAGGGGATGTCGCACTAGTTTCCACCAGGACCATGACCCGGGACGCGGTAACAGAATAATAGAGAATCCGAAAGTAACGAGCGGAAGGTCGTCGAGTTTAAGAAGGTGGTGCAGCTTCGGCCGCGGGGGCCTCTGCCGGGGGAGCGGCTGGGGCCGCCTCGGGCGCTGGCGGCGCGGGGGCCGGAGCGGCTTCTGCGGGCGCGGGGGTGGCTTCCGCTGGCGCCGGGGCCGCGGCGGGGGCGGCGTCGGTAGCGGGCGTGGGAGCTGCGGCGGCGTCGGGTGCCGGTGCTGCCGCGGGGGCACCTTCTGCCGCGGGCGCAGGGGGAGCTCCTTCCGCGGGGGGTGCAGCAGCCGGCGTGCCCTCTGCGGGAGGCGCGGGCGCGGCTCCCTCCGCAGGCGGCGCAGCGGGAGCCGCTCCTTCTACGGGGGGAGCAGGGGCGGCACCCTCCACGGGAGGAGCTGCTCCTTCTGCTGGCGGTGCCGCCGGAGCAGCGCCGTCAGCAGGAGGAGCGGCGCCCTCCGCCGGGGGAGCGGCGCCATCGGCGGAGGGAGCTGCGGGCGCTCCCTCCGTCGGCGGAGCAGCTCCTTCGGCGGGTGGCGCTGCGCCCTCGGCAGGTGGGGCAGCACCATCTGCCGGGGGCGCGGCGGGCGCTCCGTCGGCGGGCGGGGCGGCTCCTTCTGCGGGTGGAGCGCCCTCGGGCGGCGGCGGCGCGGCGACTACGGGCGCGGGTGCTTCTGACGGCGGCGGGGTGGGCTCCTTGGGCGGCGGCGTGGGCACCTTGGGGTGCAGCCGCTCGTACTCCTTGCGCGCGGCCTCGCGGATGGCCACTATCTGGCGGTCGGTGGGGTCGACGCCAGGGATGAGATCCATGAAGGAGTCGTCGATGTCGTCGTTGATATCATTGAAGCTCTCGATCTCGCCGATGAGGTCATCTGCGTCAGGCGGCGCGTGAGAGCGTTGTGTTCGCATGCGTTCGTTAGCACGGCGCTACTCTACGGGGACGTGCAGGGTCCTCTCATGCCCCGTGCCCGGACGTGGTATGTACAATGGCTTCATGACTCATGACCCCGCTCGCGGCCGAGCTATTCTTCGTTTTGTGCGATTAATTTTGGTTCGCCCCGAACTTCCCGAAGTGATTACCGGATTGCATTTCAATAATGATGAAGATGACTTTATATTACATTTAATGATCGACGTAATAGCTGATAGAATCGTCATCGTCGGGGCGTTAGTTGAAGGGAAATCACAAAGGAGCACACGAGTTAGTAAAAAAAATACAACGGGTTAAAAATAATAATATATAATATTCATAAACACTTTTATTAGAATACTCTTAAAAATCATTAAATTATTTTTCACGAACTTATCTATCAATTCATTAATCGATAAAATTAGAAAAGACGAACTCTCTACGTTAGTGTATCGTTCGTACGGACGTATCGTATGTGCGGTGACGTCACACGTCACACGCGTGACCATGCACTACTCGCGGGGTTGCCAGCGCGAGCGAACACACGAGCGAACATTACTACTTGGAATAGTCGCCATTTATTCATCGATTAATTTAAATAAATAACAACAAACTCAATTATGACACGAGAAAATCATCCTTCAAACATAATAGAATATCAATTATTTCCAATTTAGCAAGAATATTCCTATAAATATCATTATTTATTGTATTACCGTCACTCTTGAATAAAAATATCTAATCTCTTCACTAACATTAAGTAAATTAAGTTCATAATAAATTGCAAACAGTGCATATGAAAAATATAGCATACGACGTTTTGTATGCACTATCCCCTCGAGTGAAATATAAAATTATCGAAACAGAATACAGCGACTAATTTTATTTGTTCTACAAATACATAGACAATTTAAATATTGTACAAAAACTATGTGCATTTCTTTATAAATAATGCAATTAATGTCTTTTTAAGTTGAGTGTAAAATGCATAACATTTTTGGACCCCTTTTGGAATGTCGTTACTATCATTTTATACCTTATTACACTAGAGTGCTAGAGAAGCGACTGCATACGTCATATAAATATCGATCATTGACATAACAGGCACGCTCGTAAAGTAATGACTATAAAACAAATTACACGTTTCAACTATACGGACATAAATATTAGTAATTTGTGGATGAAATAAAAAAAATTGCACATGGCAGTGCTTTCGTAGCAAACACTCGATTTTGAAGTTACATTAAAAAGCGGCTGGCAATTACTCTATAGCTAATAACATCTAGGCGCCCGCTCGGCTCACTTTGTAGTCTTGGAATAAAAAGAAGTTGGAAAATATGTCAATTAAATAAAACTTCTTTCGTACTAGGTCACTGCACAACATTAATATGGCGCCAAAAATTTTTTCGCGGTGGCAACTCTCAAGTGACAGATGTCAGTGTTGTGTCAGTGCTAGTGACGCGTGCTGTGAGTGAGCGGGACGGGCGCGAGCGGGAGGTGTTCACATGTTCTGTATGTCGTGCAGCGTGGCCTCCATCTCCTCCTGCAGGAGTTTGCTCTTTTCGCGCTCGGACACCAGATCGTCTGCAAGGGCGACGTGGCCACGGTCAGTAGGACACACAACAAACAACCGTTTAGTCCAAACGTTCGAGTCATCGGATAAGAACAAAATTGACCCTCGTTACTGAAAAAACTTTTCCACTTAGTCAAATCTCCTGACAGATATTGGTCATTAGATTTACTGGTCAGGGACTTGAAAGGTCTTTCATGAAGAGGGTGTCTGATACGTGTAAACTTTATTTGAAGGTTTAATGTTGCAATCTTTGGTAACGAAAAGGATCCGACTTCGACATTTGAACCAAACAGCACAGGCAAAAACAACATCAATATAAAACCATGCCAAAATTACAGAAAAAATAAAAACATCAAAGGATCGAGCAGTCTAGTAGGAGACACTTAAAGTCATGCTAACAAAAAATATTGCACAGAATTGAATTTGCGATTCAAGCAACCATAAAGCGAAGTACTAGAAATGAGTGTTTTTTGGTGTACCAAACGTGAATAACAAACACAATTCTGTGTGCAATATAAAATAAAATCTAACACTGTTACTATGAAATTAAGATAAAAATAAGCTTGAGATTGTAGCAGAAATGATAGAAAAAAAAGCTTTCAAATCTATTGTACAGCATTATAACTCGTTAAGCCAGATCTAATGACGGCTAGTATCGTTTAAGTGCGAAATGTCCAAAGCATTGTTATTTTCAAACATGTTATTTTAACTTGACTTGTGAAATATTTGCATTTAAAACTTAACCGAACTGCTGTACGTTGTATATTCTGTAATATATCTGGAGACCCTTGAAAACTTGGAAAACTAGCATCAATAAATGTAATTAATATAAATAATTTTGACTTTTGTGTCTTGCTCTAAAAACATTAGACAGCTACAATTATTTCTCATATATTCTGGATAGAATGTCTCTTTTGACAAATGTTATATCTGATAGTATATCGTTGTAAATATACGAAATGATAGATTACCTTCAAGCCTGTCGACCTCCTTCTGGAGTTTCTGCACGGAGCGCTCAGCAAATTCAGCGCGGGCCTCAGCCTGGAATCATTTTATGTATATTTTAACTTCTGTTCTTATGGCAAACAGCCTATTTTCTGTTTATTTTAATTTTTTTCAATATAATCTTTGAATAGGTATACAAAATCTCGTTACCTTTAAAAATTAAAATAATTTTGAAAGTTGCAACACTATTTCATAAGAACATGACATAGGTAATAAAAAAAATCGAATCATCAGAAAATAGACTGTTTTACAACACAATCAGGCATGCATTGAATTTACTTTCAAGTTAATATCAAATTCTTTTTTTTTTTCAAAATCTTTAATTTAATGATTAACAAAAATGAAAAACATAATATTTATAATTTAGTACAAAAAGAAACAAACTATGTTATACACATGTAAAGCTTCACAATCACCATGCATTTTACCTTTACCGAAAGCGGCTAAGTGCTGAGTGATGAAACTACAACACTAGATACCAGAATACCATTTAACCCAAAGTATAGAAAATGAACGTGAAAATAATATATAAAAACACATTACCAACATGTTGCCCTGGTCGTCCATATATATTGCAAATAGATTCTATATTGTCAAGTGCATATTTAAAATTGGAAATACCTTGTAACATTTATACTTATAACGTGGTGACTAATATTAATCTGTATTGATAAAATTGTCCTTTAGCTTCACATGAGTAATATCTATATCACCTTTATTCAAATATAACTCATACCCAAATTATGTGTCACGGGTTTCAACGTTATATATTTTTTTTCTAGTTTTCAATCTTAATGAAAAAGATTATTTTTTCCAATTTCTTCTTCTCTCTATATATATTTTTTTTTTTAGTCTTTATAATATAGGACGACCAGAACCCCCTGTATCGATCACAACTTACTTGCGAGAGTTTCTGCGAGAGGCTGTGTATCTTATCTTCGATGTTCTCGCGAGACACCATCGCCTAGCCACACAGGACGGATTACTGACGGCAAGCAACCGGCATGCCGCTACCGTGTTGTGACTGTACTCTTTACTGAATATAGACTTGAATTTATGGAATGGGTCCATAACATGCCTTTTTGTTGTGGAATTTAGGACGGTATGGCCTTGTTAATACCCAAAATAATTCATGTTCTTGTACATCTGGCGACTGGAGAATAGAATATGATTGGAAGATAACATGCCTGATTTTTCTAGAATTGAAGGCGAGGTTTATCTTTGTTAAACTCACAAATGAGTTTTTCTCTTCATCTGACGAAAACATAACCATAATACTTGTATACACACTCAGGGAAACTAAATATATGATATTCATTGAGCATCAGAACTGTTTCTGATATACAATCTTGAATGTGTAATCGATCGTGTATGATGAAGTCTTAAGTAATACAGAAGTTTACTAGGAAAATGAAGAGTTTGAAAATATTCTAAAAGAAACGAACTGAAAAGCAGGGATAAAAATAGCAAAAGTATACCCATCACAAATTGTACATAATAAAAAACCCCAAAATAATAAAGCGTACAATCACAACACAGGCATAGTTCTTACAGCTAATATAGAAGTAATTAATACACAGGTAGGTACAGAAATAGGAGATAGTCTCGTACATAGATACATAGATGAAGCACCAACCGCCGCCAGCCACTGATCGACTCTAGGACCTACACCAACGAACGTAGCCTTTACGAAACCAAGCCATGAACTTATAAAAATGACCACTTAAGAATATGCTAAGAATAAGCAAACATTAGACTTTTGATTGAAAATTTTCTAAGATTAAGTTGTCAATTTTTTAATACACGGCCCAAAGAACTCGTACTATCCCAAACACTGAATGGCAATGAACATGAAACGAAACTACAACCGAAACCGTCTATCTACGTAAATCCTCCGGTCCGGCTGTTCTTTTACCTCTTTGAGTTGAGCGTCCAGCACTTTTACTTGACCCTCGTATGTCTCTTCCCTTTGCGTAGCCTGCGATTATTATTTGTTAACGAAAAAAAAAACACAAAACAGCGAAAACTGAGTCATGCGGCATCGCACAGAGTTGCAGTTGTTACAAACAACGCTGCACGATACTAAAGTAAAAATAAACGGATAAAAATTACGCTAAAACTATATTACAGCGACATAACTGTTAAAGAAAGAAAACATTCAAACAGCAAACAAGAGGGAAGTATCAATATGGAGGAAAACTGAACACGAGTTACAGACGCACTACTCTCTAAATCCTATTTACCATTACCAAAGTCGGAAGACTGGTAATTAGAATGGTAAATCAGACAAGAGACTAGGTTTGCAGCAGAATGCAGTTAGGCAAGCTAACATAAACACTCGCTATATCAACTGATCTCGATCGATATCACACCTCCTTTAGGCGGGTGGTGAGGGTTTTGATCTGATTTTTGTACTCCTCTTCGCGTTGGTTGGCCTGTATAGAACGTCACTTGGTTACTCTTGGCGTACATTATGTCGGATAGAACATTCAACACTTCATTCACTCGTTCATTTGCATCGTACATACAATTAGCATTACTTGGTAGTTCAACAGCTTTGTCCTAGCCTTATTCATTAAATGGAGTTGAAGACAATGTACGGAACTTACTGCAATGCTATGAAAGGTTTACTAAGGTTGGTGCATCATTCGGAATATTTCATCCATTATTATTATAACATCATCAACAAGATATAATTTTAGATTTCCATTTTAAAGGGATTTCGATATCACCCCTTTGGATTGGATTCTTAGCTTATTTTTTTCTAGCCTAAATAGTCTAAGAATAAAATCACAGAAATATACCTTCTCCTCGGAGACTTCCAGGGACTTCAGGTTGTTACCAACGACACGGAGTTCCTCCTCAAGCTCGACGATTTTGCTGAGGAACAGAAAGTGAAACAATCAACTTCTACTGTACCAAAAGAGTGAAATAAACCATTAATATTGAAACTTCTATAACAAGATTTTGTAATTTTCTGATGTACTAATTTGGCATGTTGCAATTCTGTTTTTATCCGAACACCAATTAAGTATTTCAACAACTTAAATACAGTCATTATGTTTAACTATTTGCTCTATTTAACTCGAAATTCTAACAGCTTCTAATCAATATCAATTAACTGACAGCCACTTGATCAGTGACCGACATATTTGACAATTTAAATTGTGTCATCTTACATCTATTTATAATTGTAATAAATAAAAATAAGCGTGCTTGTTAGGGTTAAAAATTAAAATGAACTTTGGTTTTTGAGTAGTTGCTTAATTTTCTAAAAATACATTATTACTCATCACAACAGTTAACGATAAGAAACTCAAACAACACAATCATGCAATGTTGCAAAGACGATGAATTTAGGTGTACCCAACTTTTTAATCACAAATCTGAAGTGGACAAACCTTGAGTAGCGCGATACAATTATCATCGCCTGAGCAACTTACGATATGTACAATTTATCAGCATGTATCAGTGAAAATAATTCAAACGCATACAGATAACAGTTTAATTTGCAATTTAATGAGTTCAGCTAAGACTTTCACGTTTTCACTGACACGTACTGTTACTAAAGTATGATCTCGTGCATCGATTTTTTCTTCAAATTCATTAATGAATTCACACACGTCGTGTAGAACTATCCACATCAACAGGTCTCCTGTTGAGTTGAATAGTTCTTTAGCTGCCTACATCAGAAAGTCTGCTCTTGTTCGATGAAAGCCGAATTCCAAAGTATCTAAATCATTTAGTTTTAGTATAGTTCCAATAACTTTTTTATCATCAACATTTTTGACCTAGAACAAGAGTAAACCTCAGGACAGTAGCTGGAAGAGCGACGACGTGTTCTGTTTCGTCCACTTGTATATTCGGCTCCAAAGGATGTATAGTATTCGATGTCATATAGATTTGTAAAAAAATCATCAATTCACATTGATTGCAAAACATCTGGAGTCGACTACACGGTAGCTTACAGTGAGCACGTCATCTCTGCCAGTTGTGACTAGAGATGGACAATCAACCGGGTTTGAACCCATCGTCTGCTCGTCTCTAGTCGTGAAGCAGTACTCACCAGTCGCTCTGCTCGGCGCGCTCCTCGGCCCGCTCGAGGTCCTGCTCCATCAGCACAAGTTTGCGCGCCACCTACCAGCCGAGCGTTAGTACACGCCAACGCACACACACACAATACTACAACTACCGAGCCGGGCACCGCTCTCGACGCGCTTCGCAGTGCACGCTACACGCTACATACAAGTGTCCAACTTTGTGCCAACGTTTGTGTTACGAATGAAGGTGAACATTAGTGCATCAATGATTCTGATTCAGCTACATGGTTTAACGCCAGGTGGCTCACAACAAATTACTAAGTTACAAAAAGAAAGTACTGAGAAAATGAAACCTTACTAGCAGTGTGTACCGAGCTCTTTAGAGACTCGCACTATATGTAAATGGACTTTCGTCCGGAGCAGGTGCACGTATTGATCAAGTGCAGACATTTGTAAGTTAAGTGCAGAAATAAGTATCCTGGTGATGTCCTGCTAAAACTAAAAAGCAAAGCAGTGGTACTTGAGCAAAAACACAAACAACAAAGTCAAAAAGGATCACACAAAGCAGGGGGAGTCGAGAGCGGTGTCAGAACTCACATAATTAAAAAATAAACGAGGGTTGTCCCAAAACATTTAGTTCTAAATATTACTTTTTTTCAATAAAAACATTATTAATTATCTAAGTGCTATCTAGTGCATTATCGTATTCGTTAGGTGATGTGTGCGCTTGCATATGTGCGGCACGCATACGGCCAGTAATTCTGGTGTAATGCGGTGCATATCTGAAAACGAAAATCGCCCTATACCACACATATTTCCTGACATATTTACTGCCTAACCTATAGCCACGTTTAAGATTTATACACACACTAAGGACAGAAGTTTAGTCGACACATGGACATGATAGTTAACATTTGCATAAGAAATATCCATGAAATGGGGCAACCCTTGTTTTAGTCTGATAGAGAACAGCGACGCTCGAGTGCGACGTCGAGGGTCACTGGTCTGCACCGTGTCCTTATAATTAAGCAGTGCTGCCGGTTCAATCAACGCATGAGCCGGCACCACCGTATTAATGTCATGACAATGCAAATTAATTAAATGTCCTGTTGAGCAGCTTCCGTCTGGAACGCGACCTAGAACGGGGCATGCAATAAAGAATAACAGTGAGAACCGATGTTAGATATACCTATGGAGGTAAATCGGGTTACTGTGCAGAATGTTAAGAATGCAAATGAACAACCATGCAGAACGAAGGCGAAAACTTGCAAAACAACGCGTCGGGACCACCGCGCTAACGACCAGTATCGCGTGACACGCCGGAATAACAATGTCCGACTGAGACGCGCAAGGGAAACTACTTCGAGTCATTCTTATTTCGGCGTAGTGTCAGCCAGTGGTCCGTTAGCGCTTTGGATTGGAAACCTACGATTCGCCGGACTCAGCACGCTCCTCCGCGCGCTCCAAGTCAGCCTCAACCATGGCCAGCTTACGAGCAACCTGGAGATACCACACTACGTTATACAACCAGTAATCACAACATTATCGACACCAACAAACACGTATATCATTCGTTAAGGTTTAATGTCTGTCACGGCGTAGTCTTGAGCAAGTACACCCTACATATATGGAAGTAATGCTTATGTAACAACGTGTGCGACGAAGGAGGCTAGTTCACCATATAAGGCGAACGGAGCAAGATCAGGCGCGATACGATTCCTTGTTGGGACACTGACTTTTACGACTGCCTTCACTTCAGCACGCAGGGTCATATGTCAGGGGAATTAGGACGCATTATACCTCTGCTAACCATCTGGCATCGAAGCACCGTGACTACTTCTTCAAAGAAAACACGTCGTAGATGGATAGCAGTATCTAATCGTGATGCGATAATACGTCGCTTTCGAGAATCATCGCTCTTTATTTCAGACTATTTGCTCAATGACGTAACGAACTCGAAATCAAGCTCACACAAGTTAATTTGCGGGGTTTGGTTAATATCACTTCGAAATTCACACCTCAATGTTTAGTAGGGAAAATTTTGAATTTTACAAAGGGTACACTGGGGGTCATTTTCATAATGGAAAATATCAATGGAGTTATTTTGAAGGAAACAACAATGTCAGTAAGTAAGGAAACAAATTCAACACTGGAAACACGGCTCGTTCAAATGAACTTAGCAGCCTTTCGGTAAACACTGAAACACATTGACCGAATATGGAAAAATAGCGATGTGATTATTCAAGACGATGCAACAGATGGCATCTTTATGAAATATTCATTACATGCGTATTGCAAGCAAGACAAGCCAAACCAAACGACATCTACACTCCCATATAAAGACCTCAT
The DNA here is from genome assembly GCA_964057195.1 of Orthosia cruda. NCBI lineage: Eukaryota > Metazoa > Arthropoda > Insecta > Lepidoptera > Noctuidae > Orthosia > Orthosia cruda. The sequence goes on along the minus strand of OZ059828.1, from coordinate 42,911,554 downwards.
CGTATTTCTTGTCGGCTTCCTCGGCGAGGAACCTGGCTTCCTTGAGCTGGTTCTCCAGGGCATCCATACGCTCTTCATCGGCCAACGACCTGTTCTCGAGGACCTTACGGGCGCTGGACCACGAAATACAACTTTAGTACATGATCGAGTGGTACCTATAGTGGGGGCGTTGTCAAGGGTAACCCATTTGTTAGAAGACATGCAAGAAACGAACACGCTAGAAGGAACATATAAAGCGACAAACAACCTGGAACCGGACAGCTGAAATATAAAGTGAACCGAGCAATAGTGAGCTCATCGCCGTGTGCGCGCGATGTTTAGTTTATTGCCCGGTTCAATATAAAGTGGCAAATAAAACCCGTGGCTGGATTATAATTTGCTTTAGAACGCAAACGAAATTTTTAGTATTCCGAATATTACTAAATTCGTCAAAGTTCGTAGCTCACATTAGAATTGGATTGCAACTAACTTTACAATATTAACCTTTACCAAAACTTTGCTTTCTGCAATATTCGGAATATTAACATTTAAAACCAAATAATCTAGGTCTCTCTTAAGACACTAAACTTCATATATTACGTTTATTATAATTGCAAATTCGAATCTAGATTATTAGGTTTTAGAATGCCATATATCTAATGCAGTTCGTGTTATTACCAAAATATTCTTATCAACTTGACACCAAAACTCTTCAATTTATTCACCGAAGTTTATTATAAATCGATTTAGTATTCATTTTGTCTTTCGACAGCAACTGATGATGTTATAGATTAACTAGAAAACCACTGCTATCTTTTTAATGGAACTTTATAGTTAACGGTTCATAAGTCGTGGTGTCACAGTAATTTGAATATTGAACACATTCTCCCCCCCACTGATGACTTTTAACTTAATTATCTCGGCACGACTGCGGTGCTAAAATATGCTAATTTTCGTGGTACGGGGGACAATGCTCTAAATAACACGTCGCTGATGTCAACAGAAGTTTCTTTTTCAGTTTCGCATTCCATAAGTGATGCATGGAGTGTTTAAATTGTGACATCACAAAAATACCGTAATGGAGTGAGAAAATTTGAAGGAACTTCGATTGGCGGATTGTATATCGAGTTGGACGTTGGACAAGCATTCACCTCTTCGTATTTCTTGTCGGACTCTTCGGCGATGAGCTTGGCCTGCGACAGCTGTGCCTCCAAGATGGCGACGCGGTCGTCCTCCATATTCGTTCGATTCTCCAACGCCTTCCGTATTCTGGTTAGTGCGGGGTCAAACACATGCGTGTTATAACATCGATAAAAACACTCGTTATGTGGTATGTGGCTATTTGTTTTAAATTAACGGTTTTGAAAATTATTTATTTTCAGTGGCAAATAAACAACTTCCAAAGTAATTTTGAAAACAGGGTCGGATTTAAACAGAAAACAGATTAGGAAAGACAGAAATCGTGGAAACGGTTGTAATAATCAAGAATATGGTGGTTATGGGCATAAAAATAAAAACAATAGAAACAATCATGCACACAGTTATAAAAAAGGATAAATATTTACATCAAAATATAAAAATAGAGCATTGTACTCAGTTAGTAATCCAATTTAGGTTTGAATTTGAAGAAGCCACTCAATAGGTTGGTATGTATGTACGTGGGTTCAATGTCGTTGTCTTGTTTCACTAAGGACAGATAGTTAAATCCTTCTCATGTATTTATTAGTACCTTACACATGAGATAACAGAGATTTTAAAGAGATTTAATGTACATCCGGCACTTTTACTGTACTTACTACTCAAATGATTTTTTCAAATTGATCAAAAGATATTTCATAAAAAAATATTTCTTTCATTAAGTATTCGTCTTTATCTAAACAAGGTATTGCAATATAAAATCTACACACTTCGTGGCAATTGAAACCATAGGATTCGAACCTAGATATATTATATGTGGCTAGTTGTTTGTATAAGGATTTCTATACTCATAAAGAGTGAGCGTAACATCCTATATCGTCCATTAAGCTAAGTGGTACTCTGTTATGGTGCGAACTCACCGTTCCGACTCATCGGCGGCCTGGCTGGCCTCTGACAGCTTGGCGGTGGCGGTGGCGAGACGCTCCTCAGACCTCTCCAGGTCTTCTTCCAACAGCTGGATGCGTCGGTTGAGGGCAGCCACTTCTGATTCGGCCTGGATCAACGAAAAACTGGTTAGAATTTGTTTGACAGTTGTAGCAGATAACCGTTTAGAAGGAGCCAAGATATTTTTTATCTTTGGATGGGTAATAAACACAAATAATGTTGGAGTCCAAAGGTCCTAAGATATTCCAAAATATACTTTTTCTGTGGAATATAATGGACAAAGAATGTCTCAAACTAAAAACAGTCTACTCTTTCGGTCCCTATAAAGGTTTACGGCAAAACTATGATTCCCCGAATTCCAAGAATTTTCAACGCTTAGCTTAGCAATGCAGATAAGGTTACAAATCTTAGTAAACCTATGCTCACAGCTATTTATAGTGATGCACGTTATTATACTGTAGTATTCTTATGTAGTTTCGACGTCGGCTCATTACGTTTGATATAGATTCAATCCGTAGCTGGATTAGCTTATATTAAGTACAACTGTATTAAGTTGTGCTCAATATTTCTTCGACAGTTTTGGGTATATATCAAATACTTCCAGGATTATATCACCCAGGATTATACAGTATTGAAATAAACAAATGCAGCCATGTTCTAATAAATCTTGTGCAAGCAACGTAGTCAGTTCGAGTATTCTGATATTTTAGGTCTCCAAAGTTGGCGACCGATACACGGGTACTTTTGGTTGTAAGAATGTCAATGTACAATAGACATTGTTAAACGTTGGAACACTATACGTGTCAAGAATTAACCATAAGCCATGGAACATTTTGCGTTACGTTATTTATATTCAGTCGCTGCAAGCTCATGATGTCACGCGTCCTTGCCGCGAGGAAGCCCACCGAGTCCCAGTTTCTCCTCCTTTTATCCTGTGTCGTCATCAGTGCGTGGATGCTAATAATAGCCGTGACGGGACTGGCTAACTAAATCAGTTTTATTCTAATACTTTTCTTCGCACGCGATATTAACATCAATTAACGTCACCAAGTGTGTCATTATAAAAAAGGTCTTCCATTTTTAGCGAGTAAGTCGACAAGAAAATTATAAGTTCGATATATATTTTTTGTTAGAACACAAGACAAATAGGTGTCTAGTCGAGGACTCGGGGCTATGTTTTAGAGATCAGTAGCCAAGCGTCACCTTGAACTTTGAGTATAATTCAAATTGACGTTTACTCGAGTCTATTTTAAAATTTACGAGTTAAGCTTCTTATGGAAAGTTCGACGACCTTTACCTTTCGGTTAATGGAATTCGGAGAGTGTTGGACATCATTTTCTTGTACTTAAATCAATTACTGGGTGGACTTTGAACTCTACAGGTGGCAATACTGCACATATTACCTGTACCCGTTTAACTTTCACCGATATCTAGTCAAAACACATTGTTTAAATTTTGTGGGATCGGTTAGGGCGGTGGCATTGTGTCTATTGAAACGTGGAACACAAAAGACTAGCCCTTGCAAGCTCAATAAATTGTAATACAACACCGTCACGCGAAGGGCCCCTAATTTTGGATGGCATGTTGGGTGCAATGAAACGAATTCATTACCGTTGCTAGTTCCTGTTGCACTTATCTGGCATCAAACAATTTTAGTTTTTATCATTGTTACCTTCTTAAAATCTGTAAGATATAGTGCAAGGTTCTTTTAATAAGAATTTCAATGCCTTATGAGCAAGTTAATGAGTTCTAATTTGATAACTGTTTAGCACTTTACTCTGAAGAAGTTTTTGTATAACAATGGTCTAGATTTATAGTTTTACCTTTTACATTTCCTTATTAGAATTTTGTTTTGTTTATATCAGCGTATTTGTTGCCTTATTTTTTTGTTTATATAGCAACGAGTGTTATTTCCTCATAGTGTTTCCTCTGAGCAGTACTTTAAATTGACATCAACTATCAATGTTTGTACAGCGTCAGCTACCAATGTTAGTACACGCCCACGTCGTGTCACTGAATATTGTCTATCTTGTATTTGACTAAACGTTTTCCATTTACAACTCTTTATAAAAACAATATTATAAAGTCCGCTTTTTCCTCGATTAGTAATTACTCTTTCACGCTATCTCATTTTAACATTTCCTTATCATCGTTTTGATACACTGAAGACGATAAGACGTGTAATGTTCTGTATGAGATACCACTAGCATAGATTACGGGCCACTCATTAAGGTACCTGAACAAGCGTGTCATCAGTAATTTGGTACTGAATGAGGACTTAAACGTCCAATTGACAAATATTGTCTATTTGCAGGTGTTTATGATCTGTAGGAGCAGCGCTAGCTCGTGGAGTTACGTCATACAACGATAACGGCGAACAAGTCGGACACGCCTTCACGGCGCCAGCGGTCCTTCGAGGACGTCCGAACAACAGGAATGTACTAAAGGGTGTTAAGCTTCACGAATCCAGCCGGCTCGCTCTACATGTGCCACAAAAGACCGGTATACGACCTCCAACGCAACGAAACCTGTTACGTGTAACAGAAACCGTCGCTCAACCAAGCACCAACAAAATTATGTAAAGACACATTTCAAGAAAACATTCGTATCCCTACATAGATCCGAGAAGCAACACTTTTTGGGAACAACACAAAAGTCGACGAAAGGAATCGTGTTCAACGAAAAGAATAAATTATTCGCCTTCTCTTTCTGAGAGATTAAGCTGAGATGAATCCGAAAGAGAGGTCAATATGCGTACGTTGCTTGCACACCTAAGTATGGACGGACATTACTCACTATAGGTAGATAGTACAAGACTGATAACTCTCATATTATGACCCAATATGAACTCAACACAGGTACACATAGGAACCAAGGTTTCACAAAATTCACAGCACAAACTAAAAACACGTTTTCTTACTTCTTCTCTCCGCATTATTTCCACTTGTAACCGTTTGTGATACTCCTCGCACTCGTCCTTATATTTCTCCATTTCCTCTTTTGTCTGACGCATTTTTCTTTTCAGAACGTCCAGGATCGTTCCTTGCTGCATGTTTGTCGTCATTTTTATGCACTTTTATGTATAAATGGAATGCTTAAATGCTAAAAACTAGAAACACCTCCGCTCTACTCGCGAAAATGCCAACTGACTGGCCCCGCTCGTTATTGCCCCGTATCGTCGAGATGGGCACGGCACGAATGAACACAGCCGGCGAACGAATAAAATGGCCGCCACCGAACCTAGCGCTGCAACTTTATCGGAATTGTGCTAATTAGCTGCGATTCTAACTTACGCCTCTGACTATATAATCAATAAACGATCACGAGCAATTAATTGGAAATAAAGTTACTAATATTTCACTCAATTAGACATTCTCAAAATGACTTTGACAGCGAAACATGGACAGAAACGTCACCCGCGCGGACACGACGATCGCGATAAGCACAATCGACCGTTCTGTCTGCAGGGCTACTAGCTCCACCTGTTTGAGTTCGTCGGAAACTACATCCGTAGGGTCACAAGCGTTGTTTGGGAAGAAAACCCAAAAATGTGGGATGGGCGAAACGGTAGACTGACCTTATACAATAAACACTACGGAAGTGGAATTTTTTAGATTTAGTGAAGGGCTATTACCGCTTTTGTATTCGAATCATGGGAATTACGAAGACTATATTGAATAGGACGAACTCGGTCATTTCGAAATAGAGAGAGAAATAGACTTGATTCATGTAAATAAATAGAAATGGTTTCTATTAAATAAACTAGCAAACTAGAGCCGTGATGAAATAAACAGCGCCATCTAGTTTGAAATTTCGCAACTAAAGGAAGTTGTCTGCGCAGCCAATGATAGAACAGACGAACACGAACAACAATTTACACAAGACTGCCGAAATTATATGACGTCATTTGGAAAGTATGTCTGTATGTGCCTGTTTTAAATTCCGTTAAGTAACCGAGCGATTGCAACAAAAAATCAGTCGGTAAAGCAGCTAAACTGTACTCGCACGAGACCAATGATAAATAAAGTGAAATTCAGGTAATCAAACGCGGTTGAATTAAACTTTTACACGATACAGGTAGACAGGTTTTTTTGGCTACCGCCGAAACATTTTTAATATATGCTATAGTGTGGAGACGTTATTTTTCCTTATCCCAGATCTATTTCTTGCAGAAGCTATAACCGAACGACATTTCGTACAAGTCGTTATGGTTTTTGAATACAATGGATATGAATAGATGATTCTAATACTCAATTGTTATTTTAATTTTATGCGACATTAACTGAGCAATAACCTCTGCAAAGGTGACTCATTTTACATCAGCGAACAAGCTCAAAATATGTGCACTAATTTTATTGACCTTGCCAGTTTTCAGCTACACGGTGTACGGTATCTTTTATTCGTTGGAATCTGTCTTCTTTTTACTGTACACCGAAATAATCTCGCTCAACTGCTCCGATTTAGATGTGATAAAAAACGGTCACACCGACCAATTCTTATACTACAAAAAATCTTTGAGAAACTACGAGAGAAATGACATCATTAGCCATTCTTGGTATCGTTGTTAAAGGTTTCGTAATATCAGTGTTAATTGACGCTTCATCGGCTGATTGAGATACTCCATTATAAAAGTCAAGGCCCATTTTCCCAATATGAGATGCTTCCATATTTATATATGGTAGAAAGTTGGTCATCCATCTGTCACTGCCATATGGTCAGTAATAAGTTATTGAAGTACCTGAAGGCTATAGCGTACATGGGCTTGTCCATACGGTCGAGTGCAATGTAATTACATACTTCTGTTATGATATATAGCCTCTCTGAATAGCTCAGTGTGACGTACATAGACATATGTCAGTCACTGATAGATAACACAACGTGCTGCTATAATTGAATTACATAAATCATTCCATACACGGGGATATTAAGGAGTTTACGGTGAATTATATATTATGGATCTTTTGAAATATTAAACGAGACCAAAAGGGCAAAAATGTGAATATTTTGTGAGTATCTCGAGCGTAAAACGTCATATTTCTGTGAATTCCAACAGTCTTTGTGACTTTTTTGGCACAATGTGCTGGAATAAAACATGCTAAATCATGTAATTTGGCAGCAAGCGCAATAATTGATAAACTATGTATAGTAGGCGGAGCACAATGAGCGAAACGCCTTGAATAAAATTATATTATTAAATGTTGATTTAATTAGAAACACATTAAAAGTCTTAGCAAACATGTATGCGTTTTCAAAACGATGTATTTTCTAGTCCCATCTAATTCTACTCCTACGTATCTAACAAGATTAAGCCTCCATGTTCTATACTGCCCGTATCTTTTGATTAATCACTATTTGAGCAATATTCTCTTGCTACTTCAGAGTAGGAAGTGCTAATAGTCATTCAGTCACCCTTTCTATCTTTCACGAATACGTAACAACTATTTAAACATCCTAGTTTCTTAACATCAATTGTGAGTGATAGAATAGATCACTTGGCAGAAAAGCAGTTGTACTTTCACCTATTAGTAGAACAAAAGTAAGTGATTCTCATAAAACTAAAAACTCTTTAAACATGCCATTTCGTATATTTAACACATCGGAAGCGTTATGCAAAAAATATTACTTTTCAGTATAGCGGAATATATTTCGGAATAGTTTCAAAATCGGATAATTTCAGACTAGAGTAAACACGCAACAAAATATTGGTAAGTCAGAAAAAAATGGCCAAATGCGCACCGAAAACGAATCACACTTTTTAGAGTTCCATTGAATAGATTTTACTATCAAACTAAGATAAAAGATTATACTTTTCCAAATGAACTCGTGCCGGGTCATCAAGGAGTGTTATTAAGCAAAACTAAGAAAAGAAAGAGGTGTATGAAAGATTTCGTCATTGAATCCAATAAAAATAAAGATAGGTAGCAAACTACCACATATAAAGAAGTATGACATCTTTACTTGATGTTACCAATATTGTTTTCTTTCTTGTATTGTTTCTAATAAGTATCAATTACTTGACGTTTATAAAATAACCAATATAACTCCAAATATAGTTAATGTTAGAAGTATGCAGTACAATTACAACTGTACGAAGTTAATGTGTTACAGAGTCAGTTGTATCACAAAAAAGCGTGTGATTAAATAACAGACGTGTGTCTATTCGTTAATATGGCACTAATTGCTAATGTTTATGCAGCCGTTTCAAGTATATTTCGTCTTACTTTGAATATATGCTTACTTTCTATTTTCATTTTCGTTTGTAATCTTGCATTCATTGGAATATCTTTGAGGTAATAAGCTGTGTAGACTAGTAGCTATATATATATCAATATTTCTTTTTCTAACAATAGTGTTTGTGTTTCAGGCTTGACTGAGTCGTTAGAGTAGGTAAATGCATATTCAGATGATGTATTCATTCCATTATTGTGATGGTATACATTGGTCCTCCGCATATTACTATCGTGTTCTAATGAACCAATGTAAGCTTATCTGTAATTAATATACTATATAACTATTTTCGTTTTCATAATGTGTTGCAAAGGTTAATTGGTTGCAAGACTTTTCTAGGTGTTAGATCCAAAACAATTTCATATCGGTTTGTGTAAGACATTAACTCGATATGTGCTAGTATCAATTCGAAATTTTACGCCTTGTAAATACGATTGCCCATCGCCAACGTATTGTTCATGAATAATTTAGAAAGTTGTAAGAACAGAATGTAATATCATGCGGAATGTAGATACTGCACGTATCTTGAGTAAAAACTAACAAGATTAACTATTAACTAATTGACTGTGGTTATCTTCCTCCTAATGAGTTTAGATAAAAATGATAGCGATGGGCCGTCCCTGTGCCTAAGGTTACCAAAATTTTTCCTCTATTACGATATACCCAACAAATCTCAAGCTTATAATTTAGAAATTCTGGTTGAAATTTTGGAAAAGGAATAAAATAATAAAAAGAAACTAGATAATGTACGTAATATCTGAGTCATCATAATCACTACATGAAACCAGCGAGTTATCTAAACATCGGCAAGCTAGAAAAAAAAAACAGGCGATGACTCGATAAAGAATTGAAATTTTGTTGCCAAAATAAGGGCAAGGGCTGGCAGATAATAGCCACGTGCGCCTATCGACAGCAGCGACATCTAGCGGTGTCGTGTGTAATCGTCCGAGTAAACATGTCAAATGGAATGTCAGTGGCTCAGCTGATCGCCACGCGCGAGATGTGCTGCCTCTGCCTCGCTTCGTGGAGCAGATTCAACGCTTTCCCGACGATACGCGATTAAAAATAGTTCTGTACGCATTTGGCCCACGCCTGCCTTACTCACACAAACGAACAGAAGCTTAAATAACATAGGACATTACCCTTTTCAGTGCAGTGTTCTTGATGTTCTGCAACTCATTCTTGATGATCGAAAACTTCATCATGGTATCCGAAGAGAAAATGGAACTGCCGAATGCCAAGCCTGGATAGTCTGCACATCTTCGCCTCCGCCTGTTCTCTCTTTCTGCCAGGACCTCTGTGCACTCACTGGTACACCTGAGCTTCGCGAGCTCTGCCGTCTCAGGGTCATCATCTGATATATCTGACGGGACGGTCGTAATAAATTCTGCGCCGTCTCCCGCTGTCCGCTCTTCTCGAAACGAAAATTCATCGTCCGAGTTATCAAGCGAGTCAGGGTCCTTTATTCTAGGTTCGAAATCAATTTCATCGTCAATATTCGTTAAGTCCTCGATTTTATTATTCTGATTCGAAAGTGCATCGTCACTATTTGTCCTTGTCACTTCTTGAGATTCACTAACACTATTGACACAAGGCACAACATCGTCTGTTTGTAAGGTCACTTGTTTGGACGGATCCGTGTTGGCGGGCGCGCTCGCGACGGGGACGGGGACGCGGTCGCCCCGCAGGCGCGGGTGGTGCTGGTGCCCCCTGCGCCGCACGGGGGTGCGCCCGTGGGCGTGGGGCGCGGACGCGGACATTACTACGCTCGGCGCGCTCCGTCCGGCCGCGCAGCGCCAGCGGCCATGTTGACTGACTGACTCTCCTAATGAACCGCCGCAGCGCTGTAGTCGCACCTAACTTGCTGCCATCTTTTGTTTTTATTACACTGTTTTACCCACCGAGCTGCGCCCATTTGTTTATCGTTAGACGCGGGCATTTTAAATGCTTTCCAAATGTTTCGGTGTTAAAATATTAACATCTTTTTATTTTGTTTTTCAGGCATTGGTTTAATTTAATTTAAATAACAAAATTAATAGAAAAGAATCATTTTTTTAATTGTATTGAAATATTTGGCAACAGAATTCTTCAATAAATAATATTATTGACATTTAAAAGTTTCTAAAACGTTATTTGAGAGAAAATTCCATAGTTTAGCTAATGTAGGTGGGTGACGTATCATGTGAGTCCAGCGTCTATTTTTACTGAAACACCGGGCGGCGGGCCCATATTAGGTGGCGAGCGCTGAAAATAACTCGGTGCGCACTGAACGCAGCCCCCAACAGCGCGGCATTCCGGTATACAGGGCATCTGGTATTACTACACGTGTTTCATTCTAACTAATAGAATACTATGACGTAATTTTATAAAAAAATATCGATCTTGATGTTTGATGTCTTTGAACAAAGCAATATATGCAACCTATTACTAGAGGCAGAAGAATCCGTGATATGCTCAATTTTTTTCTAGTTTAGCTTTGCGTTCTGCTTTCGTTCTGATTGAAATTCTGATTTCATCACATTCTTGATTCGTAGGATTGATTCAATATTTGATTCTGTAGCAGCCAAATAAATCGGCTAAGCTCCAATATTAATCATACTACAAATATTAACTCCAAAATTATTGACGATCATAATTGAAGGCTACATATGGCGCATGTTGTCTTTCCTCGTTTATTTTTGTAGAGGTGCGACATCACAACGGTATTTTTATCTTCATTATATCGATAATATTATTTCCATCGCCGACCATTCAACTGATCGGCATCTTAATCTCTAAGATATTCGCTTGTCATTCGGTTTCTCTGCCAATCGGCCAAGGTTTTTGGCTCGCATCTCGTTCTTTATCATTTGTTTCATTATTGACACATGCGTGATTTAATTTAATTAGTACTTCACAATTAATTATTTCGATGATCTCATCAATTGTTTACAGCACATCAATAAAACATGTTCTAGAAATTAGTCAGTAGGATTCTAATTTATCTATTTAAGGCGTATATATAGATAGGCCCCAATTAAACGCAGTGTTGCCGTGCGCCCGCTCGGAGCCAGAATATCAATATTGAAGCACCTTTTGGGCAGTTTTGTTTGCAAAATATTCTTTGATTTGCATATGCTATTTCATTTATGGAGAAATTCTAGCCATCAATTATTGTGTGTAAAAATATTTTTAAACATCCAAGTTGTTTTGGAGGAGTATCCAATAATAGCGAAAAAATTTTGCGTTGTTAATTATTTTTTTAAAGCAAAACTATTAGTTACACGAAAACACCATGTTCACCAATAATGTACATGAATCAATAATAAATATACATATATATTTTAAATCTTGTAACTAAGGAGTATGCTTTAGAAAGTTACCGTTTTACGGCACTAAAGCAGTGGTTGGCCCTTAAGCTTTTTCTTGACCAGCATTTCGACCATCTACTTATATTTCCGTATTACGTAAAACAGTTACCAGCCCTTGTTGGTTTGGGCTAAAACTTTGCTAACAAAAGAAATTTTACGAAATAGATAACTGTGCTGAACATGATCTGGCAGTTTTTGAACCTAAAACCATGCAAGGAACTATACTTCATAAAAGATAGCTTGATCTCTGCGACAGCTGTCCATATCAATACATTATCAATAGCGCATGACAGGCTAACAATAACGTATACGTCAGTTTGACATATGTCGCAGAGATCAAGCTATATTTTATGAAGTATAATCTAATCAAATCAATCCTCATTGTTATGTTTATTTCACGGTAATGGGACTTGACAAAAAGGTCCCCGTGGTTACCCAAACGCCATTTGATAGGTTTGACTTTCGTGTTTTATTTTCTTTTGTCACCACATTAAGTGGATATCGACACGATTTATGCTAAAACATCAACTGAGAGCGGATCACGGTCACGATCCTAGATAATGAAGTAGAAAGAAGGATACGTATTCGATTAGCAAGTAGGTCGACGATCTCGAAAAAGCAGATCAAATTACCCTCTTCGATGGATACTTTTTTATAAGGATTATAGTAACTATAAATTGCATTATATTCAAAGATATGGCAATTGAAATCTTCGAAAAAATATGCCTTGAATATTAATCACAACAAAGAGCTAGTTACCTTAAATTTTTAACTTTATACTTCTTATAAGATAGCTTGATCTCTGCGACATATGTCAAACTGACGTTTAAGTTATTGTTACAGCTGTCGCATGGATCAAGCTATATTTTATAAAGTATAGTGACACAACTACAGAACCTAGAACCTTGTCTTTTTGGCATCCTGATTTATCAACTTCAATTATTAACTGCTTCTTTGAACATGGCAATGAAGACCTATGGACTCCAACATCCAACATATACAATGTGCTCTATACATAAACAATGTCAGGACAATATAAAGTACTCACGTTCTGAAGAGCCTTCTCCTTCTCCTCAAGCTTGCCGTTGACCTGCATGAGGGACTCCTGGGTCTGATCCAGGTCATTCTCAATGGTCTGGATCTTCTTCTGGAGCTGCCTAGCCTCCTCCTCGGCCTAGGATATAGTAATAAGGAAATTAATTTCAAAATTTTATATTAAAGGTTGCTAATTGAACATGGTCAAGATATTCATTATTCTCCTGATCTGAATACAGTTATTTGCGGTCATTGCAACGTTATCTTCTTCCATACAATATTAGCCGTCATCATACAAACCCCATCTTAGCCATTTTACCTTTCCCATATGGAATTTTAAGGTAAAGATTTGTCAAAAGTTTTTTGTAGATTTTTGATCAATGCTATTTGAAACTGCATTTAACTATATACATATATAGCTTATATTATAGCATATCTCCGCTATATAAGGCAAGGAGCCTACTTTCGGTATATAGTTACAGGATAAATTTTACGATTACAGCTTTGTTTGTCAAAATCTCTTTCCTGTACGAATATTATTCATGTTAGTTCCCATGAAGTACTGTTTGGGGAAAAATCTTTTGTTATTTTGAGCAATAGTAATTTACTAATAACAATGCCAGCTGTTGAGGTATTATTACCTACTAATGCCTTAGTGAGAGTATAATATCCTCAATTTATTTCTATAAGATTTTTATAGGTAACTTTTATCTGAAGAATAAGCATGGCGGTTTGACATTCTATATTTATGAAAGGTATCAGACTTCCACTTTTATTTCTTATCATACAACACATTACCGACATTATTTTCTCATGCCTTTCATGTGAACTCTTATTCATAAGCACACACAGGCACGCAATTTGCATCTGTACCAACATTACAATATGCAGATATATTCATACAACTGCAACAATATAAGCGCATAATGCAATAAGATACATACAAATATACAGTCAGTTAATATATCTAAGTTGTCAGAGGTCTGTGTCCTTAGCCCTGACACATCGTCCGTGGTCAAGGCTTAGCCCTGTCACACGGCAAAACGAAAAGCGAGATATTTACTCTCGAATGTTTTTGAAATTAACATTTTAACTAAACAATTACAACTTGTATATGTAATTGGTGACGAATTTCTTAATTTACAGCTGTGTCGTGTCTGATTTTTAATAAACAGCTTTAATATTGTTTGATTAATATAAAATTGTTTTGGAAGACAAATGAAATGATGCATGGACTAAGTAAGAAGTGATATATAAATATTGTTTCTTTTTTACTCTAAATCTTGAAAGAGTGACTATGCTGAGTTGACGACAGAAAAGTATGAAAGAAGAAGACGTTTTGCGCCGACCCCAATAGAATTGGGATTAAGCAAGAGAATTATGACAATGGATAATATTGTGTCCAGTTGTCTCAATAATAACGATGTCTTTATAATATATAATTATGAGTCAAGTAATTTGAAATAGATACTCAATCTACTTGTGCGTGTGTAACTAGATCCCAACATGACAATGCTATTGCAATAAATTAGTAAAAGAAATATCTTTTTTTTTTAAGTTCATCAAGTTCAGTGTCATTGCACTTGTAAAAACAAAAGATTTTTCACGCTTGACACTAACTAATAAAAACTCAATGAAAAACTTCTTGCAAAAGCGAAGCATAGTGTTACAGATCTGCAATTAAGTAAATCATTTGTTTACGAAACCTGTGTGTTTCATCATTTGTAAATGTCGTTGTATTAATATCAGACGCATAGGGTATGTCTCAATATTGCACCGATATTGATATTAATTGATTTCTTGACTATTAAATCAAATCAGAAAACAAATTATTGTTTTGTTTTCATCTGGACCATGAAGGTCTTTGACTAAATTTGAATTTCGAACACAGTTTCTGATGGTTTTTAATTTTAATATCTTTGCTAGTGATGTAATTGGGTTGCCAATAATCGACTATTAAAACTACACATAAAGCAATGTGCACACGGTGCCCTTTAACCATAAACGGTCAAGTGTGTCGCGTACCTTCTCGGCACGGAGGTTGGCGTCCTTGGCCTGCTGCTCGCACATGGCGGCGCGGTCAAGCGCGTTGTCCTTCTCCAGCTTCATCGCCTGCATCTTCTTTTTGATCGCGTCCATTTTGGCGGTTTGTGTTTGTTTACTCCTCTAGATGCAAAAGCTGTAACAAAAGATGATAGTAAAAATTGGTTCATAACAGTATCGCGAAGAATATATTATTTTGGTGGCAGGGCATTTGGCAGGCAGTATGGCTTACTCATAACTTCTTATTTGGTATTTATTTGGGTGAGTCGAGTCTTGAATGTGAGCGCCGGGAAGGGACGCCTTAGAAAGACGGTGATGTACTTCAGAAAGGCCAGATACGCAGTATTCATAACCGGCGTGCTTGAATGACTAGATGATATGGATGAGTGATGCAAAAGAAGTAAGGATCGTAGCAGGTGGCGTTCTGTAGTTTCTGCCTAACCCCATGGGAAAAAGGCGTATGTGTAATGTATGGCGACGCCGAACTTTGCCTCTCTTTTTACAAATTTAGCTTCGACATATTTCAACACCAACACCCAACAATTACTGTGTTTGGAAAATAAGCATTGTTATTCGTTGCTGCCCTGACTAGGCACAACATTTTTGGTATTCTTAAATCACGAGTACATTTTTTTCGAATTCGACGCAAAACCACTGCGTGAAATGTTGAGCTGCCACAAAAACAAACAACCTTCATTGGAACGTGTAAAAATCACGCATAAGTCAAGTTTTGCGACCTGCCTGCCTTGTGCCTCAACGAAGAAATTAAAAAGTAAAGGTATAAGTGGCTGTATAGGTGCCAGTGCTTATACTATATATTATGTCAATAAGTTTGTGGAACAGTGCTAGCTATTTATGGAACCGAGGGTGCATTGATCTTGAGTGCAGGGATTTACTTTTAGTTTAGTTGTGTTGGTAGTATTGGTACCGCTTCATTCTTGATTTGATGCTCGTAATTGTCAAAATGTAAACGTTATTTATGTATAATACTTTGATGAATCTTGTTATGGATATACCTACGTTCGGGTTTTGATTGTTTCTACTTTATTATAAAAAGATACAAGTATTATAAATGCAGTAACAAATCGCTAAAACTTATCTTCGACCAGAATAAATTCTAAGTACCACGAAGCTGAAAAAATAATAATAGCAACTCAACGTCTTATTCCAAATCCCATGGATAAACAACGAAGTTACTAATCTAGCATTACAAAAACTTAAAACTCTACCATCAAGCAACTGCACAGAGCTATTCCGATAAAGTTAAATAAGTAGTACCTACCAATTATCGGAATGAGTTAACAAGTCATTAACTTTTTCTACTCATTACAGCAGACTAAGGTTAAGAACCTCTCAGTAACTATATTACTGGCAACCAATGAAACGGTAACGCTTCACGCCGATTAAAAATAAAAACCGATGGGAAAAACGAAGTTTTAGATCGCTGCGAAATATTTTCTTGTTATAATGTATTTATATACGAGATAGTTTTATGGATGACATAGACCACATAATGTTGGGCAGGTCATGAATTCCGTCACGTATTATCAAATGCTGTTCATGCCAAAATGCGCTCTACGCAAGAACGTGTGTTATCTATCATGATTAAATTTTCATAAACATTCTTAACCAATCTTCAGATTTAGTCGAATCATCGGAAAAGTTGCTGGCAGGATAGAAAGACTTTTTAGGGTAGGTACCTACTATTTAAAATTCGAAGAGCATCGGACACGCATGTCCCGTGTCCACAAGCAGACGATTTAAAAAAGTACCGATAGATCCCATTGTCTATGTGTTCCAAATCTTCATTACGGGTTCATCGTTCTACTTAAATGGAAAATTCCCTTTTTAAGGTATAATTCGGATTCAGATAATCTTTCACGTCCAACTTACATGACACACTTTGTATGATTGTTATACGTGTCTTGGAGTCTCAATTGTTATTAAGATAGTTTAAACTGGACTTGTGTTTCTGGACATAGACTAGTCCTTGGTAGAAGGAGAGTAGTAGGCACCCCGCCTTTTAACTATGCTTTTGTGGCAAAAAATACTTCAACTCATAGAAGTACAGCGCCCAAGAACGAACCAGATCGATTACGTCTCAAATTCCATTAAAACATACTCACAAACGACAATAAAACTTACTCAAACATTCTTTGTTTTACTCAATCACACACCTAAACCAACATCATCTCGCAAAATCCTGCCGTGCGTGATTCAAAAGAAAAGCATTTGCGCGTGACTCACATTTCGCGATAAATTTCAAAGGGTCCAGTCAGCGGTCAATGGACCAGAGACATTAATGAAATTCTTTAGACCACTATAATCTTGAAGAATGATGGAACTTATTCTCTTAAACCGGTATCTTAATGCTAAGATGTTGCGATGATAGTGTGTGGTAGCTATTGTTTACCAGATTTCGTAATCAATAGGATCTAACTTCTGAATGAATTCGGATTCGGACTTGGACAAAGGATAATCTTATTTCATTTTATTATCTACCATTAGTTGCATTATCTTTATTATTCTCTATAGTCTAAGTTATTAGCAGAGTTATTGTACTGTCAATAGTTGTTGCCTTGTCTTATTAAGATTGATGAATTTAGAAGATCTTGTTTGTCTTATGGATCAAATGAGTTGTTCGTGACTTGATACCCAGAAAACACATATAGTCCGAGATAATGGCAGTCTTGAATACACATGACATTACAACGTACAATAAAAAGTATTTCCTAATGCATCCATCGAACTAGTTGTCACGATATGGCTCCGGCGCTCGCGTCCGACAAATACGGACAAATAAACGCATTCTCGCCATATTTGCATTCTCGATATAATGCAGACATTTATTGTTATCCACATTTACAATCCTAAGCTAATATTGTTTATGATTGCTTAGAAGCTCGTTCTTGAACACACATAATGCAACATTGAGAACAGAGCCATACACAAAAATTGTATTATGATTTTGTTCCAATAAATATTTGTATTTGTATATTATTTAGACAGCTTTATTTTAAAGGGCATATTAAATTGTGATTTGTCTGGTCCAAGGTGGTAAACTTAGCCAGAACCTTCAGACAAATGGCCTTTTTAAATTTAGTTCCTCGCAAGACTGGAAAACACAATACCACAGTCGACCTTACAAATGAAAAAGATTAAGGATTGTAGAAGCATGTCTTTGGTAGCATTGAGCGATTATAATATATAGCGCATTGTATACAATTTAATTAGAATATTAAGGTTATGTGGGCTATTGTTTAGAAGTGCGGATGACGTCAGACAACAGATTTGGCGCCGGTCCAAAAGCAGAGGAGATATTGCTATAAAGTATGCCGGTTTGCTCCACAAATTTACTTTGAGACACCATCATCGTGTTTGGCGATTGGATTATGAGGAATTTTGGATTATTATGAGGATTTGATACGTACCAAGTTCTATAATTTGACTTGAGTTACAAAGATCGTGAAAGATCTTGGTCAATTTGAAACGGCTTTTCTAATTTGAAATGATTTCTGCCACACTTAACACACTACAACATTAGTACGCTACACATTCAATAATGGAAAGTATTCAGTAGTAGGCAAGAACTTCATGATATAAAAATAAACTCTTTCAGATACTTCCAAAGCAGTAATTTGACTATGCGGGAGTCAAATTTCGAGAGTAATGCCAACTTTTTAGAATTAGACTAAAAAGAAAGCCGAAAATAAAAAACGTATTGGCAAATGAAGTTTTTTCTCTAGTGTTAATGGTAATCCAGCTGGTCTAAGTTTTGTTTGAAATTGTTTCATGAGAGTGTTTTGCAACACACCATGAGACTTGTAAAGATTGGAGAAAGGAAGGGGTCTATGACCAGCCTTGTCTTCTTTTTCGTCATCTGATATTATAATCTAAATGAATTGATTTGAACAAATAAAGAACTTATGGTGCCAATAATTACAATTCGTCATGACCTTGGCTTTCTTTACAATCAACTCGGTCTCAAGGCGGCCACCAATTTTCCGGTATTTCAAGTGTTTCAATGTTTATTGTGAAATTGTTCGCCTTAGTGTACCCTAGGACACCTTATATGTTCTACTAATTAATTATTGGAAAGAATTAGAACCGATAAAATAGTTAGGGCCATTTCACAATCTAAAGTTCATACGTTGTTGAAAGAAGAATCTCCGGTATGCGGTCCCTTTTCTTAAAAATTAGAACACCAGCTGGCTAGAAATTTATATCCAGTCTAAATATAAAATAGAAAAATAAAATAGTCGAGCTAGAAGTTTGACAGGCCGCGCGTAACCGCGCATGCTCGTCAGCCGCCCCCACATCTCGCGCTTCCACGCTATTGGTCGGCAACTGGCAACTTGCCAAAAGCGCGGGAAAACTTCAGCGTAGCCCGCTCCTATTGGCCAACCGAAAATGAAACCGAGCACCGCGATATTCAAAAATAGAAATGGAACATGATTACAAAACTGCTGGCATGTTAGGTAGGATATACCGTATCGTAGGTCGAAGTAAAAAGTATTTATACACTATAAATTTTGAACAAAAATGCTGGGAAATAATCGCTAAGCTTTAATCAAAAGTTCCGCATTAATAATTATGTTAAAATATTTATATTAACGTTTAATCCCATAGTAAAATGCCTTCAACAGAATGTAACTTGAAGAATTACGAGAACATAATTGTAAATTACCGATAAATGCACCGTAACGTCGTAAGCACTGCACTACCACCCTACTTACCAGGACGGACAATCGATTAAAGGACGAGGCAAGATCAATGCACCTTGGCTTTATAAAAAAAAACACTTATATATTTTTTTCACTTTAACACTATGGGGCACTGACAGAGCGTAGTCGTACTTACATGTCGAGTCGACGCGTGCTGTGGTGCGACTGGCGAGAGTCGCGGGAGTTCTCGCGGTGTCGCCTTACCGCCGCGAAAGGAGATGAGGCGCAGCCGTCTCACCCCGCTCCGAGAATACAGCTCATGGGGAAAAGCCTTCGAAAACTTTAATTTTCGAACATGATTAAAGGATGCTTCCAAGGCCGTGCCCGATTTCAGGCAACGGGGTCAGGCGATATGCATATACGAAGTAATCGACCTGTTTTATGAAGATGCATTACGAATGCTTGAACGGCTGCTTCTAGAAGAAGTCGGTGACTTTAGAGACGCCTGTGAAGAGCTTGTTTCTTTCAGGGAATTGGACATTTAGGTGACGATGCCTGTTTAACTAATAGCTTGTTCTGCAGTTTCATTTTCAATTCCTTCAGTTTGAAAGTTAAACAGTCATACAGATGAAGGCAAGTATTGACATATCCATAGTTTTTAGCTGTCTTAACGCGTTTTCTCATTAAAACCTAAACCGATGTTAATAAATAAGGTGTCATTTTGGTGAGAAGCATTTGCGGAAGAGCTAAACATTATCTTTTATTCTTCAATTTCACGATTTTGTGGTTAAAGTGAGATTACAACTTTCTTGACGTGCGATTTCATCGTAAACATATTGCTTTATCTACTTAAATGTGGGAATACATATGTATATAGTATTTTTTAATCTAATAGCAGTACACCGCAGACTACCCTCTTTTTTACTCTAAGTTTTTTCAGTCCATCCAAAGGTTGTCTGGTAGATATCGCTGTCAGCGATAAGACCGCCTTTGTACCCGTATTAATAAGTTTTTCTTGCAAATATGTATAATTTTATGGTGTACAATTAAGTATATTCTATTCTATCAACATGGTTGGCATAAAAAATTAAGAAATCTTTTGGGAAATTTTCTACCAGGGGCTTCTAAGTTAAGAGAAAGACGGATTAAATGCAGTATCCCATGAATTTATTATTCTGGTTAAGCACGTTAGATAGATACTAGGGATCCCGAAAAATATAGACACTGGGTTACAGTTTCAAATCGGCGAAATCAATATGGCGTCAAATTACGATACGATTTTATCCTACTACTTGATTGCACTGGGGAAAATCGATTATAAGGTTTTATTTGTATTATCACTTACGTACTTACCTACTTGTATTCAACACTAGAGGACGCCTCGCGGTTTCACCCGCGTATTTCCCGTTCCCGTGGGAATACAGGGATAAAAAGTAGCCTATGTCACCCGGGGAGAGAGTAGCTTCCCAACGGTGAAAGAATTTTTGAAATCGGTCCAGTAGTTTTTGAGCCTATTCGGTACAAACAAACAATCAAACAAAAAAATCTTTCCTCTTTATAAAGAAAGAAAAAGAAAGAAAGAAAGAAAAAATATTTAATTGCCACAAAACGACATACAAACATTACATTTCAAGAACGAGAATAGTGGTTAACCATAGTGTTAGTAGTTCTTAAATTATGTTAGAAATGTAAAATAAAAGACAAAAAAAATAAATGCGAGTGTAAATAAAAGCAGATGCATGTCGTGATTGTGGCAAGAAGGCTTCCACTCAGCATAATGCTGTGCCGTGGGGGACCCACAACACGGCGCTGTTTTTCAGTGTTCGCCTAGGACGTGACGTACGGATACCAAGGTCTGTAGTGCATGTAAAAATAGGTACAAAAACAAAAAAAAAAAAAATACATTAAGATATTTAAAATAAACTATAAATATTATTATGTTTTGAAAAAAAGGAATGCAGGTATCAGAAACACCGAAGAGATGCATATACGGCACACGATTGACAAAACAGAAAGTGCGGGTATTACACCCGCAAAAACACGTAAAATCGTTCAGTGTTCTGTCCTGCTCCAACACCCACACTCGCGCAGCGCTCCCACAAAGCCTTACTTTGTGAGCCTACGCGAAGTAGTACGTGCACGCGCTCGTTGGATCATAGACTTATATATAATAAATTGAGACGTTGGATGTCGTCAGGGCGGCGAACGAGCCCCGCGCTGGCATTTGCCGTGGGATTAGCTCGTGTGGTTCGATTCGTGATGTTAGACAACAAAGGAAGAAGAGAAAGTGTTGTGCCTAGTAAAGAACGCCCCCCACATCGCTGCCTCTGAAGTATTGTGATGCCGCTGCGTCTGACCGCTTGGATTCGATGCCAATGGATTATAAACCTTAAGTGAGTAACTTTAAAGCAATTTTTTATTTATATTTATAATATATACATTGTTCAACCTTCTGTTCTTCTAACAGGATTCTTTTTAAATGAAATTTAAAGCTTTGTTTTGTTTTCAGCGATCTTATGGGTGGTGGAATATCGTTCCAGCAGCGAGCGGCGGCATACTTAAAGCATCCTCTAAAGGCTGCGGTCCTACGACGAGGCAACGAGAGCGGTTTGGACGAGGGGCGGGCGGAGTAGCGGTAGTGCTCGTGTCTCCAGCTAAGCTTTTTTAACAGGTATTCCGGTTTGTGTGTTTGTATGATGCCGAACATTAAGACTGCTAAATGCAATTTCCGTCGTGCAACCATTTTTAACACGTTATGTTTATTCAAGTAGGGTGTGATATGATGCCTCCGGGGTATACTGAAGCAGTAACGCGCACATGCATTTTGTACCCGCTGTATTAGACGCTCTGTGCGGGAAAGGAGACACGGCCCGTATACAGTGTCACAATAATTCAGTTTGGACAGTACCAGGCTGTCCACCAATCTCTTCCTCATTGCAACACTAAGGAGGTCTTTCACCCGGTACAGAACCTTTAATCTATAAAAACAGTTTTTCACTACACCATTGATATGCGCCTCAAAACGAAGTTCTGGGTCCGTGACTAGACCTAGGTTGCAAGCGATGTCCACCCTTTGGATGTTTTCTCCCATGATTTTAACTTCGGGCTTAGCAGAAAGAATTGACTTTATTTGATTTCTGCTGCCCATGACCATAAACTTAGATTTCTTTGGATTCAGCACAAGTGAGTTGCCCTTAGACCACGACGCGATTCTATCTAGTTCCTCATTCAGGGTACGTACTCCGGCTGTTGTGTTACTAGTTTTGAACGAGACATACAACTGAGTATCATCCGCGTATACATGGTACTTGCAGTTTTTAACACACGCAGTTAGGTCGGCACTATAGAGTATGTAGAGTAAAGGCCCGAGCAGTGATCCTTGGGGAACCCCCCTTGTGATTACTTTCGAGGAAGAAGATACCGTGGAACCGTCTTTCTTGCGCAACTCAACCCGCTGCGACCTACCCGTTAAATAACTTTTAAACCATTCCGTAGTCTGGCTGTCAAAACCGTAATATGTTAATTTGGATAAAAGTAAATGAATATTAATCGAGTCAAAAGCCCGCGAGTAGTCGAGCAGCACCATGATAGAACCCTCACCACGGTCCCGTGCTTCAAGGAGGTTACCCACGACGTCCGCTAAGGCAGTTGCGGTTCCACGTCCCCTTCTGAAACCTGACTGCAGTTCAGGCAGCATATCATGCCTCTCGAGAAAATCGATGACCTGCAGATACACCACTCTCTCCAACACCTTGGACAAACATGGCAAAATACTTATGGGACGAAGGTCTTTGTAACTTTGTGGGTTATTGTTTTTTGGAAGAGGCCGCACAATCGCATTACGCCACAAATCAGGAAATACGTTTGACGTAATTGATTTGTTTACTATATCGGTTATTGTAGTTAAAGATTGTGGTAGTGTAAGAGTTAACATATCTTTCGATATACCGTCAATACCCTGCGCATTTGTGGATATAGTTTTTAAGATATTTAGTACTGTTTTTGTGTCTGTTGGCATTAAGGTGAAAATTGCGGCACCGTATTTATTTTTTTGAAAGAAGGTTTGTTGAGAAGAGTTCACTTTAGGGTCGCCCGGGACATCTAGGAACGCTTCATTTATCCCGTCTGGGTCGTCAAATTGTTCAGGGAGCACACCATCGTCCTTACTCAAAGGGAGAACATGTTTTTTTAGATTATACCATAATGATTTAGAGTCGTTAATGTTGTCATTTATATATTTATTAAAAAAGGCTTTTTTTTCATTGAATAAACCAACTACTGCTTGGTGCTTATAATATTAGTATAGATATTTGACAGGCCCATAGGAAGATACTATTGTATGAATTTATAAGGAGGATTGAGGATTAAGGCCTTGGGCCAATTCAAAATTGAATCCATAATGATATTATATTATAATAAAACAAACAATATAAACAATAGGTACTATGTTATTATAGGCATCATACACGTACAGGTACCTACCGAATGTACCATTGATACCCGTGAATAGGTAGTTATTATAATATGCAGTACTCGGTAGGATAACTACGTAGTATTTAGCGTTAATTTTAATGTAACCACAACAATACCTTGGTCCAAATTCGTCATGCCGTGAACTGATAATATCCTAATAATAACCCGAATTCGTTAAATACTGTTCTCTTTGTTCTTCTTTAATGAATGTTTCAGTAAAAAAATATGATATACCTAGGATTCAGCAATCTAATGTCCTTTTTCTATTCGGAGGGAAACCCTCAGAAGGTACCTGGGCTCTTGGAGAAAAGACCAGGCAGTGTGGGATTTTAGCTCATTAAAACCACCCCGGTGATCACCAACAAGACACGGAAGGTTTTGACCCCGTGACCTTTTACAAGTAATCATAAGTCCTAGGGAAGTGTTGTCTCTATGACCAAAATGGGTTGATTTTTAGTTCTAATTTAAGGATATTATAAGTTTTAACTATAAAACACACAAATACTATCTATAGTGTAGATAAGTTGAATTGCTAGCGCCATTCGACTCCTGACCAGACAATAGTCCACTTGTTGGAGTGTACCAAGTTCCCCTACTCGATTTGAAGACGTAAAGAACGCCAAAGAAGCCGCAATCAACATTGCCAACTAATAGAGCCCAAGTAATTTATTTTTCTCAAACATGCATGGAAATATTGTCATTATTTTCGAAAAAAGAACACGCGAAGTATCGAATTTACGGTCAAAGAAAATCGAATCCATTGCAGGAGCGTTTTTAGAATTTGGAACATTACAACGCTCGCTCCAGCAATGTTGATCAAATCCATTGCAGGAGCGTTTTTTTAATTTGGAACATTACAACGCTCAAGCAATGTTGTTGTCACTATTAATAAATTAAATGTATAATATAAAAATTATGTTTTATTTCCCTGCATTCTTTTGAGAAAAGCACTATATACGCCTCGGCGGAAATAGCAATTGCCTGTCTCATAATAGTGAAGTCCTCGCCTACCTGCAATTGCCTATGGGAAATAGGCCTTTGCAATAATGTACTATTATTCTGCTTAGACAAATCTCTCAGAAAACATGTCCTTAGAAAAGTGTCTCCGTATCATTGATCCGAACGATTTTCTTTTTAATGTATCTGCCTGAGCTAAGCTTAGCACTAGCCTTGTAAGAAACAGACGACGATAAAAATACCACAGTAACTCAATATATTAAAATTTAAAACAAAACCCAATCAAAAATAAATCCAAGTATTTTAATGACGTCCACCTAAATTATGAAGAAACCACGTCGATACTCGATAGTAATTAATTTCGAAATAATTCACCGTACGTCGATGAGTCAAGCCGTGCGTGCCATTTTATGTAAACAGTTGACCCAGATGGCTGTATAGGAGTGTGACTTAACTCACCATAGATCACAGTGCGACAATTAACTGACCTTGTCTATGGTCATAGGTTGTAACTGGCTTATCTATACATCGGAGACCATTATTGTCCAAAACAGTTTGTTTTGTTTGGCGGTTAAATACTTTTAGTAAGGTTAATTTTTGGAGGTCTTTACATTCTTTGCAGTTCGTTACCATAAAACGATGAGTCCATGGACCTACTTATTTAGGCAAGTTGAACTTGCATCGTGTAAACACAATAAAACGAGTTCTCGGACGAATTTATAAAGGTACTAGCGGACGCCTCGCGGAATCACCCGCGTAGTTGCCATTCCCCTGGGAACACAAGGACAAAAAGTAACCTATGTCACCTGGATATACTGTAGCTTTCCAACGATGAAAGAATTTTAGAAATCGGTCTAGTAGTTTTTAAGTTTATTCGTTACATACAAAAAAACGAATATTTCCTCTTTATAATATTAGTATAGATATAGATTAAGTACCTACGTGATGTCGTGGTGTCTGAAGGCAAAGACAACAGCAACGATTTTCTAACACAACGTCATAATTTTTATTGAAAATATGAGTTAGTAAATGGGATTCCTGCTTTGGTATGCTTACCTAAAACTACCACGTCAATACATGTTTCAAAGAAAAACTGTATCACGAGTTTAATATAGAACTAGATACAATTACTGTTCTAATTTGAATGTTTATGGTTTTTTTTCTGAAAGCGCATCCTAATAAAATAATTAAGAATATAAATATGGATAGATGAAGAGGGAGATGGAGACCAAAGAAAAAATAATGGGTTGTGTAAGGAACCATACGAAAGAAAAGGGAGTCAGTGATAGCGTGACCGTTGACAGGACCGAAAGGATGAAGAAACTGTATGTTATGCCACCCCAAAGTACCATGGGAGAAGGGTAGTATGATGATGGCTTCCTGTTATGGTACCTGTAGGCTTATTGAGTTATCAAATTTTGTATTCTAGTGAGATCAACTGTAATTTCTAGGGTATAAGCTACTAGCGGACGCCTCGCGATTTCATCCGCGTAGTTCCCGTTCCCGTGGGAATACAGGGATAAAAAGTAGCTTATGTCACCCGGGGATAGTGTAGCTTCCCAACGGTGAAAGGATTTTTGTAATCGGTCCAGTAGTTTTTATGTTTATTCGTTATATACTAGTATATATTTCTAATTTTGCAAGCCAACCTAATCCCTTGCTAAAGTTTTAAATTTTAGTGAACATAGTTTTAATTAAAAGTAATTAAATGTTCTATATTTTTAAATACTTTTATTTTTTCATTATCAACAGTTCTATTCACACTCCATTGAACCTAGAACCGGTTAGTGGTCTGTAGTAAGTAGGTTATCACCAGGCACCTCGGTAAACGCAGCTGGAGAGTAGGTAAACGAATGATGGCCAACGACAGACACCCGCTATTCTATTACTGGGTCTAGGTTGTTGAGTAGCGATAGTCAACATGTTTATTTTAGGGCCGCACATGTAGGCGAAAATAATCGATCCTAGACGCTGTTTCTATCAACTGAAGAAAAATAAAAGGCAAAAATTAAATATCAAGTGTAAAGAAGACCAAATAAAGATCCAGAAAGAAATAAAGATTCAGTGAATACAGGACATAAGCAACGTCGTGCTTCCAGAAAAACCTCAGGCCTCGTCAGTACGAGTTTATGTCAACCAGAGACTTATTAGTGGCTTGGCATAACGCTAGCTCACTTACCACCTTACCAGCGTAATTGCTCTTTGCCGTACTTATGTGTACATTGATTTGTATAGATAATAATTAACTTATTAAGTAGTACAGTTACTAGACCGAAAATACAATATTATTACGTATCAAATCAATCATTTATTTGTCTGAATATGGTACATTATGGTCTTAAAATTAGTAAATGGTATCATCTAATGATATTCAAATAAACAGATACGTTATACACTCACAAAACAATTGAAAAAGTGTTCCGCGCAGCAGCCGCAGCACACATACACACTTGTCATTCATCTGACATTTCACTACAAGTCGAAAGGGATGGCTTGATAAAACCAACAAGAAAAAAAGAGACAGCTAGTGTTTGTCACTTGCGTGAATATAAACATTTGAATGTAAACAAACATTATTCTGACCACCAATGTTGTTATCTTTTTCTAACCTCCAAATATCAGAATATTAGCAAAAAAAAGAAATAAATTAGTAAATTGAGGCGTATTGCGTACTTACATATGGTATGAGATCCCTTCTGTTTTATGTACTTTGGTATCATAATTGGAACAATTTCTAAATAATAACGATGGCATTTTTTTAGTTCTTTTTTTGTTTCATCAAAGCCTATCGCTCATCGCCTTGCGTGACATAAACTAAAGACTAAAGGTCACAATTGTGACCTATTCGAGTCTTCACAATGCGCGCGCTCATACCAT
This sequence comes from Orthosia cruda, assembly GCA_964057195.1. Classification (NCBI taxonomy): domain Eukaryota; kingdom Metazoa; phylum Arthropoda; class Insecta; order Lepidoptera; family Noctuidae; genus Orthosia; species Orthosia cruda. The sequence continues at coordinate 42,883,866 of OZ059828.1, read as the reverse complement.
ATCTGTTTATTTGAATATCATTGGTATCATCATATTCTGCCAAGTGTGGCGTGCAAATATAGGTACATACATTATAGGATATAGATTATTAGGCTAGTATTGACATTATTAATTGCATAATTACGAAATAAGTATTCATTTTCTATAAAATCATGTCATTTTAATTTTATTTTAAAATGAAAAAAAAAATGAAAAAAAAATGTGGGAATGTATTGTTAATCGGGCAATGTCACCATATACTTTACTAATGTTACATGTTAAAAGAGCTTAGGCGATATAGCCCACTTAACATTATTTCAATTATGTTAGTTTACATTTAGAATATTATGTTCTTTATTGTTAACTTTTTATATATCTTTATGTCACTAAACACATTTAAATATTAATCAACTAGAGGACGCCTTGCGGTTTCACCCGCGTAGTTCCCGTTCCCGTGGGAATACAGGGATAAAAGTAGCCTATGTCACCCGAGGATAGAGTAGCTTCCCAACGGTGAAAGAATTTTTGAAATCGGTCCATTAGTTTTTGAGCCTATTTGGTACAAACAAACAAACAAAAAAATCTTTCCTCTTTAAAATATTGGTATAGATTACTAAATTTTGCACATGCCTTGGCCTCGTCAGTAGGTAAGAATTTACGTCAACCAGAGAACTCCAAATGACTAAAAATAATTCACTTTACTAGAAAGTAAGCGATCCGCACATTGAGAGCCACTGATATGGATTCATAAGCTACCGCTTTTTCTATCGATTCTACAAGGTTGACGCTATCAGCTTACTCTAGACATCCTATTTATATTCAGGGCCCTTCAACTGTAGAGTATATTGGCAAAGAGTAAAGTTAGTTAACCTGTGTGTACAACAATACAACACAAATACTATACAACCACCTACAATACAATTAGAGTTAAGTGAAAGTTTCTCACTTTTCTGTTAAGTACATTTTAAACAATTAAATTATAATTTATTCCTGGAAAGTCTAGGAAGTTGAAATATGACAATAAACAACCATGCAATGACACATATTTGAAAGATAGAACTAAGGCTGCTCTCACTGTGCACCATCAGAAGAAGAGAAAAGAAGTACCTACAAGGGATTTAGAAGAAGTAGCGGATCCGTTCAGAACGAAAGAAGCTCCGTTGAAACCTACGTAACTCTATTAATAAAAATAAATCGATGTTGGTACAGTAAGGGCTCCTCACCTATTTAGAGGCAATCTCCTTGCCTATTAAAAAACTGGCTATAGATAATTATTTAGTTTTGGAATGTGATTGAAATTAGAACGCTAGGAAAATATTTGAAGATGTTTTTGTTTAGTTTTTCTTGTCAGTTCTGTAAAAGTGTAGTGTGAAGACTATGATAAAATATAACGTATCAAAGTAATTCAATATTCTATGTATAGATATAATCTGTAAGACAAGAACATATTTCGTCGTATGAGCTTATGACCTACTACCGCTTATGGACTAAAGTGACATGCAACATCTGTATAAATATGTGAAATATTCCATTACATCAATATTAATTTTCGTTTGAGGTGAATTATGCAATGTAGAAATAAATTATCGGCTTGCATCTGATGTGATACGAAATATGCATTTTTGCATAATTTTTGAGTTCGTCGCATCGATTAAAGATGCAATCTTTTTAAGTTCACTACTCATTATTAAAAAAGAAGCATGGCTCATAGGTCACAGACACACGTGTAAGTTATTAAATATTTTAGACCAGGGTCGATAATTTTGGAAACCAAAAATAATAATAGTTGGATGAAACCCATTGGAAAAGTTTAGTTTATCTAATACAAAAAAAATCACGTCATTTGTTGGAAACTTAACTTTGTTTAACCCAAACACACCGTACTTTTTTTGTCTTATTATTACTTAATATCTAAAAGAAGAAAATATAAAAAACCAAAAACTTGGTTATTTGAATTTTCACATTAATTTTGAGGTTATGTGAAAAAAGTGTAAAAACAAAAGTTGTAGATCTTTTTATTACCTACAACTTTTCAATTTAACATTTTTCCATAGGAGTTGTTGCTTTGCCGAAATCGAAATAAACCGTTTTTACCCTCAAAAACGCCTCACCCCTTCCAATTCCCGACCTCAGATCGCCCGTAAATTATTTTTCCTTTAATTTTTGTTATATTCTCTGCCCTTTCCAATGGGTTTCATCCTACAATTTTTTTTTCTCTTTTTAACATTGTCAAAGGCTTCTTCAGCCCCTGGTCTATTTAGGAAAAGTAGATAAAAAAAAAAGTATTGTCCATAAAATGGAAAAACATTGACGTATGCACGTTCGTGGCTGCTATCACAAGGCTACCACTCAACATAATGTTATGCTAGAACTGTTGTAACAAACTTGCCTGCTCAAAGAGTTTGCTCATCCTCAGGAGAAAAACGCTGTGAAGCCTATATTTTCAGCCGACTACGGCATCGCACACAGATTACTATAAAGACAATAAGTTACTACATTGGGTATAATATAAATTGTTTATTCATAAAGTTGCCCAGGGCAAGAAAATTATGAATATACTATATATGGCAATCTACGTCTGCGTAATTAACCACATTATTCAAAGTAGGTAAACAAAAACATTTCGTTAAACAGGTGTTTTAACTATAGCTTCTTAAAATGGTTAAACATACTACTAAGAATAAGAAGTACCGTATTTACGCAATATTTATGACGACCGCCATATGTAGCCGACATATGGCAAGTTGTACTTCAGCGTGTTACCAAAAGACGGTGATTCATAAGGAGGCTAATGAAGAACACTTTGACTCACAATAGGAAGCCAGTTCGGAAAGAAGTTACTCAATTCGAAGACGCATCGAGTTGGTATTTCGAAGTTCCAGTTCACGAAACGGAGAGTTCGGAGTTTAAATTGGGTTTGATTCTTTATTCTGGCAATTTTAACCGACTTCAAAAATGGAGGAGGTTTTCAATTCGTAGGAATCGTTTTTTTCTTAAATGTTATTTACCTGATTACTCAAAGACGCCTGAACCGATTTGGAAAATTCTTTTTTCTGTTATTTTTTTCTATAATTACTCATTAAGCAAATGAGTAATTATATTATACTAGCTGACCCGGCAAACTTTGTTTTGCCATAAAAACACCAAACATTCATCTACCCTACCTACACTACCCTACCTACCCTAAACTACCTACCCTATCCTACCCTACCCAACATACGCTACCCTACCCTACCTACACTACCCTACCATACCCTACCTTACCTACCCTACCCTACCCACCCTACCTACCCTACCTACCCTACCATACCTACCCTACCATACCCTACCTACCCTACCCTACCCTACCTACCCTACCATACCTTACCTACCCTACCAACATACCTACCCTACGTACCATTTTTTTTTCATGAGTTCCTTCTCCTTACAATAACAAACAACAAAAAAAGAAAAAGCGAAATCGGTCCAGCCGTTCACGCGTGATACCGTGACCAAGGCATCATCATCATTTCAGCCGAAAGACGTCCACTGCTGGACATAGGCCTCCCCCAGGCGTCGCCACATTGACCGATCCCGTGCGTCTCGCATCCAGCGCCTTCCCGCAACCTTAACCAGGTCATCGGTCCACCTAGTGGGAGGCCTTCCAACGTATCGTCTTCCGGTTCGCGGTCGCCATTCCAGAACCTTTCGGCCCCATCGGCCATCCATTCTGCGAGCAATGTGCCCTGCCCACTGCCACTTAAGTTTGGCAATTCTTCGGGCTATGTCGGTAACTTTGGTACTCCTGCGGATATCAACATTTCTGACGTGATCACGCAAGGAGATTCCGAGCATAGCCCTCTCCATTGCCCTTTGGGTGACTTTGAGCTTTCTGATAAGGCCCATTGTGAGCGACCACGTCTCGGTTCCATAGGTGATCACTGGCAACACACACTGGGCATAGACTTTTGTCTTGAGACACTGCGGTAAATTGGACGAGAAGATACCACGCAACTTCCCGAACGCCGCCCAGCCGAGTCGGATTCGACGGTTGATCTCTTTCTCGAAATTGGACCTACCCAACTGGACCGTTAGTCCCAGGTAGACATAATCGTCTACAACTTCGAGTGTAGAGTCTCCGACCTTGATAGGAGTGGGTGTTACATGGGCATTCACCATGATCTTGGTTTAGTCCATGTTCATTTTAAGACCCACTCTTTCGGAAGCTCTACTAAGGTCATCGAGCATTTTACAGAGGCTCTCCATGGTCTCAGCCATGACCACTATGTCGTCGGCAAACCGAAGGTGAGTAATGTACTCGCCATTAACGTTGATGCTCAGCCCCCTCCAGTCCAGAACCTTGAAGACATCCTCCAGCGCAGCAGTGAACAGTTTCGGAGAAATGACGTTTCCTTGTCTCACGCCGCGCCGCGCTGGAGAAGGATTGGTTTCGAGGTCTGATCCTGAAGACGGACTGACATGGTGGCATTTTTGTACAAACACTTCAACACCTCAATGTACCGGTAGTCGATCTGGCACCTTGGAGAGACTGCAGTACAGCCCAAGTCTCGATAGAATCGAAGGCCTTCTCGTAGTCCACAAACGCTAAACAGAGAGGCAGGTTATACTCTTCGGTCTTCTGTATAACCTGCCGCAGCGTATGTATGTGGTCTACGGTGCTAAAGCCTTTCCGGAATCCGGCTTGTTCGGGGAGCTGGAAATCGTCAAACCTGCGCGCGAGACGATTCGTGATGACTCTTGAAAACAACTTGTAGACATGGCTAAGAAGTGAGATGGGCCTATAGTTCTTCAGCCGGGCATTGTCGCCCTTCTTGAAGAAGAGTACCACCACACCCCTGCACCATGCCTGTGGCGTTTTGCCCTCGAGTATGACGGAATCAAACAGCTTCTGAAGGGCCCTAAGGACCGGTTTGCCACCCGCCTTCAGGAGTTCGGCCGTAATTCCGTCATCACCCGGCGCCTTGTTGTTTTTGAGCTGTTTCAGAGCCATCCTAATCTCGTACAGGCTGACGTCCGGGATATCTTCGGTATAGTGCCGGGTCAATCTAGCTCTTGGGTCGTTTGCTAGACTCGCAACGGGCTTGCTGTGACCAAGGCAAATAGGGATTAATTTTTATATATATAGATTGATAGGCCTGTCGGTGAGAGCAGAAACTGTAAATCTATATCTGACGCAAGTAAACTAACACTTTACGGATGGATATTTAGAAAAGAGTGTTTGCTATACTAACATACATATAAATGATATGAAGATGCAGTATGAGTAAGATGTGCTCTAAAATTATATGTCGTGATCATACTGTACCTATAAGTATTTGATATATTTGATATAAAAATAACACTTGTAACAATACAAAAAAAAACTATTGAAACCAGATTGAAACGTTTAGAATTTTCTGAATAGTCTAAGATCTTGACACACCTATATCGCCTTTCGAAAAAGACTGGAAAAGTGCCGAAGGCTTGGAAACACGCCAATGTTATAACCCGAGCCCAAGAACAGTCGAGCTGACCCGGCCAACTATAGACCCATCTCTGTAACGTCCATCCTCTGTAAGAGTATGGAACAAGTGCTCAACAGTAAGCTCCTGGCATACCTAGAAGCGAACGACATCCTCAGTGACCGGCTGCCGCCGAAATCAGTCCACTGGGCATATTCTAGCGTATGCCATTCACATCTGGAGTGAGGCCATCGAGAGACACGGGGAAGCGCTAGCCGTCTGCCTCGACATCTAGAAGGCTTTCGACAGGGTCTCATTGGTCCTTCCTTTGGTCTACCTAGTGGTCCGTGTGACTGGATTGCGGACTTCCTGAGGAATCGATCTAACCGAGCGTTTATCGATGGCTGCTCGTCCGGTTAGTTAGATATTAACGACGGAGTCCTTCAGGGGTCAGTGTTCTCGGCAGCAATATTTTTGCTGCACATTAACGATCTGCTTCTTTGGGTATTCAGACGAAAGCACTGTTGCTGAGAGATACGTGTCCGGCGCACGGGCTTCTGTGCCTCAGATTCGGTCCGGGATGCCATGGTCGGGTGCTTGAACCTATACTTGAAGGCGGTCTCCGAACGGGGCAATTCCAATCTACTGCGCTAAAAAGAGCCGGCGCATCCGGCTCCATCTTGCCGTAGTGTAACCGTGCCATTAAATGACCATCTCGAACTTCTTGTTGTAACGTTGACATCGACCCTCAATTTCAGTCCATTCATTGAGGCGAAAGCTCGGTTGGCTGCAAACAAGATAGGGATTCTTGCGAAGGTGAGACGGTACTTCACGCCTGAGCAGCTGATCAACTTGTCTATAGCGCAAGTTCGGTCACGCATGGAGTACTGCTCTCACCTCTGGGTTGGCTCTGCCAAATACCAGCTTGATGTATTTGGCAGAGCCGTCTATATAGACGGATAATGCAGACGGTCATGAGAAAAGAGGCAGGCCAATTATGGCAATGGAATGTGTGAAAGATGATACAATGAAAGAATTAAGGAATCTAGTACTGACTCGGAGACTGCAGGCGTATCATAAAGACATGTGTGAAATGAAAATAAAATAAATTGTCATGATGACGAAAGGAGACCAGCGAGCACTCCTTTAGTCCTTTCTTTAGCGAGGAGAGCGTACATAGATTCATAACTTAGCAATATAGTCACCTAGTATGTAGGTTTGTTTAGTTATAGCATTTACATTGGCAGGGCATTACGTCAAACAAGAAAACATCGACCGGAATACAGTAATCAATATCGCATTGTTACTGTTTAAAACGAAATAGAAATGTTAGTTGCAGCTCATTGACGTCTTTCAAACGGACATGTGTATGAAGCGCTGTAGACATAAAACATATTGGCAATGCCTTGCAGGAAACTCTACTTCCTCAGAATAACAGGGAACCCTTCAGAATCACTTCCTTAAAGATTCTGATAGTTACTGGCTAAACAATAGTTGATCGTCCGGTAGTGAGATGGGCAGACGCCATTGTTGCCATTGCAGTTAAAACCTGGATGTGGTTGGGAGGGAATATGGGAAATATACCGAATACACTCTCATTTCTTGTGTTGCTAAACGGGGTTTCGGATATTGATGAAAGATTTTTATTAATGATAAGGCTAGAGTTTGACCATTATCGCGCCTTATAGTAAACGATGTGGTCGACGACGGTGAAGCATGCCGAAGTAATCTAGTTAGCTCTACCTAAGTGGATCAACAAAAATCTAAATCGGTAGTTGCTCCAGGAGAGTCGACCTTCACGAGATCCCCTTACCATGTACTAAAACGTGTTCTAAAAAACTTTAGTTTATCAAATCGCAGCTCATCAATAGAGAAAGCAATGCAGCACAAGTAACATTCGACTATTTTTATCCGCGGGCGTGCTCGGGCGCATGCCTGAAATAACTCGGTTTCATCATAACACAATCGACTAGCCTACAGCTTTTTATTTTCATACTATAGGTACGTTCATGTGCCGGTTTAAAAAACGAACAGCGGAACTTTAAGAAGCTTGGTTAAATGGAGAATGAAGGGAATTTTGGCATAGGTCCTGATTGAGGGGAGATTATTTTTGATTTTGTGGTGAAACATAAACAGAGGAATACTAACAAAAAATACACTAAAGTTTTTTGTAAAGGTGGTTTAGTAACAACGATTCGGAATGATTTACCAAATAACCTTTTCGTATTGGATGACTCTCATTTTCGTCCACCCAACTCTTCAGCGATAACAGCAGGCACTTTTGGAGTCCATATTTCCATAATAGGCATCCACGATGAGATGTTATAGATCAAAAGACAGTCATAGACATCCCTACGGTCTCAAGATCTTTCTCGACTTTTCTGTTTAGAGACACGTCGCGAGATAAGCTTATTCGGCTGTATCTAGATGTAACTAGAATTTCATTAGAATAGCTTATAATTACACGGCTGAGACAATAAAATGCGTGGAAGATACTACCGCATCACAAATATTTCATGTCGAATTGATAGCTCGCCAATTCAACGTCACTACCTCAAACTACAGATCTGACGAGTGATACCTATCTATAATTTAACAAACCCGTTCCGGATTAATCCGGATACATCTCAAAAAGGCAAACATACAAATTACACCTCTATTATTTTAAATAATTCATCCAGGTCTCGCCACGGTAGGTACCTACTGACAAAGTGCTATAAAAGCGCACTGGACAATGCATAATGTTGCAAGCGCAAGGGAAAAATTAACGGCGGCCGGCGCGGCGCCGACCTCCGACACTCGACGGCATGTTTTCTACCATTTATGGCACTCGCAGACCCTGATAACGTTTTCACAACTACGTACTGAGTGTTAACGGCTGTCGGGTCGCGTTTTAATCGAAATAATTATCTCATAGCCGTGCAAAAGCTGGGCGTTGTCGGAGATACTACGCACGTCTTTTAAGCGAATCTGTTTAGTTTTTTTTTTGTTTTCATAACTAAAAAGCTATTGGCGATTTTATTATAATGTAGGTATCTGATTAAAATAATCCCACAAATAATGTTTGTAATTTTGTAGATAATATTTATTTTCAAAATATTTTTTTTAATTTAGTCGGAACTGATAAACCTACTTATGAACGATTCTGAAGCCAAACATATTATAGTCGTTTTAGAATTTTCCTCTGTTATCCTGGATGTTTCTCTTCAATTGGCGTAAAAACTTGGTACCTACTTAGATTTTATACAAATTTTGCAAAAATACTTACTTCCATGGTCGGGACCGGGTCAACATTTAGTCTTTAACTGCAATGTTGCAATAAGATTGTTTAGATAGGTACCTAGATATAAAGATTGTATGTTTGGATGTGGGAAGTAATCTTCGAAACTACTCATCCGATACAACACTAACTTTAAATGCCGTTGGCTTTTTATCCCAGGAAAATGTACGGTTCCTAAGGGAAATGCCACGAGAACGAATCCGCGGGTAAAAGCTATCGAAGCGATGATTAAAGCTATCGGACCGCTGCTAGGCACCAGTTATAATAAATTCCGATCGAATCACAATATTTTTGTCCATTAATCGCCATTAATGCAGACAAGGCGCCAATATAATTAACATTTATTGTAATTCTCACTTACATAATACTAATTCGTATCCTGTTTACTCAAGCATATTGTTAGCATCTCAACGTAGTTGCTTGCAACACAATATACCTAGGTGCATTGCAGCCATATGTTGTAGAGCCTTGTAATGCTATATAAAGTTAATTTAGTATTATTGTACCGGTATGGTCAACTAGGCATGTGGTACAGTTGCCAATCATTAGACTAGTTGGTGACTAAGCAAAGAAAATATTTGCTGTTTCTATAATGCCTATAGATACAGTACTACTATTTTCTAAATGTCCCTCGGCAAACTTCGTGTTTCATCAGTTGTCGGCTTCTTACCAGTCGCCTTTCGCAATAGGTAGGTATATATGTTCTGTGGTGAAGACCGGACGCTTTCAATCAACTTGGAAGTGTATAGAGTTGTTAATACTCATGTAATTTATTTTTAAAATGGGCGGATAGCTGTTGCGATTTAAAAGGAAAATTGTTTTGCAGCTCTATATGGTCACACGGAAATCAACAATGAAGTACTTAGTTCTGAATTCAAATTATTATACATGATTAATATAATAATTTTTGGACTGGGAAATTAGCATTCGTTTATATTCGGAAATGCGATGATTGCCGAGGGACATTAAGAAAACTAGTCGTACTGTACATGATTTGTTGAGACTTGGGATGTAATGCGATAAGTCTACGTGCGTTATCACGGTTAAATATTATCTGCGGGTATGCCTAGGCACGGTTTTATCTAGCCGATGGGGCAGAGTAGATAAACATCTCAATAATAATATAATAACATATTTATTGAACAAATCAAGTATCTTGACTTGGCTCGCGAGGTTGTCGACATGTGGGATGTGGACACAGCGTTCATTGTACCGATAGTCGTGTCTGCCAATGGCTAAATAGCCACGAGCCTCGACCAACACCTTAGAAGGCTCTCGTTAGGCGGCTGGGTCAAGGGCCTGATCCAGAAAGCAGTAATGCTGGACACGCCTCGTATTGTTAGGTTCCTCTCTCTGGAGCCCTGACCGCCGGTAGCTTGGACCCTGTTACCGATACCAGTGGGCCTCTATTTTCTATATTTTTTAATGTTTTTGTTTAAAAATTTATTTTATAAAAATATTTACAAATTCACAAGAAATTTAATTAATAAAGGACAATATATTTATTGAATCATTGTTATAATAATTGCCCAATTAACTTAAGCTTATTGTACATATAAAGATTTTTAACTGTTAACAAAAAATTAAGTCTAGACTTAATTTTGGTCCCGAAAAAATGAAGCAATACCGTATTAAAATTAAAAATCAAAATGCGACGTCAAATTCCTTATAAACTTCTTCAATAACCACTAAAATTTCATATTTAACGGCTTAATAATAAAGATATTATTTTTATGTCAATTAAATGGTCATCAAAACTTTTATACGGCTACTGTAATAAAGGTCGGGCGGCCATGTTTGTCGCGGTCGATGTTTTCCCGCGCTGACTCACGACTGGCCCGGCTACCAGTCTTGTATGGCATTTAAAAACGTATAGCAATTAAAAACGTAATATTTAAATTGTACAGGTGATCATTTATCCGTTGTTTTGTAATAAACACCTATAAATAAATATTTTCATGGTTTACTAAATTGATCTCGTTATAAAGGTGAAGTTCAAATTTATCAGTTACTTTCTCATTAAAATGAATGTATGTTTTTGCTCTACATATTTTTACAGATAATTAAGTGCCATAATTATAATTCATATTACTGACCTTAATTCATATGAATTGCAAAATAATAAAACCAAAATAATAAAGAATAAAGTCATTTATTCCAACAGTCAACTTAAAATTACTATCCTACTGTATTTTCCTATGATATTCGGGGGTTGCATTACCGTAGTCTTGCAAATTAAACAAAGTAGATCTATGGGTCACCATAAACTTCAGAACGTCTTGTATATGCGTCAAAACGTGTTGCAAAGATTTTTCGTCTAAGGCCGTGTAAGCCAACATAGGTCCCATTTTTGCAAACAATCTCAGCAGATGTATGGCGCCATATATTCTAGCCATTGGTGTGTCAGGGTATTCCGTTAATATCTCGCTGTACTGAGGTCTTTCAAATTTATAAAGTAGTTGCGATCCTAATGTCGCATTGAAGTACTCTTTGATGCCTTCTGTGATGTCAAGTAATACGGACTCTTTCGCTTGGTTGTGAGATTTACTGCTCTTTTTGAAAGCTAGATAGTTGTCCACAATCTGTGAGACGGTGAGCTTGGCAGGCAGAATGGCCAGTTTCTGTTGTCGCGTAATGACGTCCCAGTCGTCGACCAGCCATACTTTCAGTTCTTCCGGTATTTTGATCTTCACTTCTACCTTTGCTAAGTACTGCTCTTCAGATTCAATTGATAAGTCCAAACGGGCGCGCTTTTTCCTGATAAAAAAGTAAATTATTATATCACAAGTTTAGCTCGGAATGACAAAAATGGACGTGCCATTTGAAAGTCATACATAAAGATGGTTCTGTAGAAAATGTACGCCACCATTGGCGCCTTTGGCAAGAGTTTTGGCACTTGGAAAACGTAAACGTAACGACATGACGTTAACGGCAAAATAACTGTTGTTGGAAAACATAAGCACTTCGACAGTTTATGTCCGTCGCTGTGCAGCTACCTAGTTCACATAATTTTAGAAAACCCTTATTCAATATATTCTCGTATTCAAATAATCATTTTCTTTCACCATCTTGGTACCATAACTATGTAAATTAAAGATGGTATTTAAAAATCAAATGACACTTGTGTTTATGAAACAAACATGTAACTTGTTAAAAAAGCTAGCGCCACCAAGTTCACAAGCGGGCATACAGACAAAAAATCCTCCTTCGGCAGTCGGGTAAAAAGCAAGCAAGCATGCAAAACAGACTATTAAATATGCAAACAGGCAATGAAGCGGGCAAGCAAGCATGCAACTAAGCGTAGGTATTCTCCTCCAGAAGAACTGTCTTGGTCCTCCCATGCAATCCACGGCAGAAAGATCGTGCAGACTTTTTGAAACAACTAGCGCCACCTAGTAGCATGATTCAGAAATTAACACAAAATTGACACAAGATGTTGAACTGTTTTTCTGCTTTTTTTACTTGTATCATGGTAGGATTTTTCAGGATTTGTGGGGCATTTCACCGACATAAAATAGCACATACACAATAGCCAATCCCCAAACAACTTTCTACAGTTTGCACATGGTCCATAGAATTCGAGTAGCTATCCTAATTTGCCATTAAGATTACTGACAATTACTCCAATTACTTAATATCCAACAATTAGCGCCATCTAGTAGCATTCCTCAGAAGTTAACATAAAATTGACACAAGATGTTGAACTGTTTTTTTTTACTTGTATCAATTACTCCAATTACTTAATATCCATACAGACAAATAAGATCTAGGAAGGTACCATGATATTCACGGTAATTTCAACTTCCATAATTTATAATGAACTCTCGCACCTGCGTAAATTGTATGTTAGGTTAGTTATGAAGCAATGTTATTCACCAGCCATTATAAAATAAGATCTAATGACCCCAGAAAGCAAAAGAATTAAAACAAATATACATTTAAAAAACCGGCCAAGTGCGAGTCGGACTCGCGCACGAAGGGTTCCGTACTATTATCGCAAAAAACGGCAAACAAAATACGTTTGTTGTATGGGAGCCCCACTTAAATATTTATTTTATTATGTTTTTAATTTTTGTTGTTATAGTGGCAACAGAAATACATCATCTGTGATGATTTCAACTGTCTAGCTATCACGGTTCATGAGTAACAGCCTAGTGACAGACATACAGACGGACCGCGGAGTCTTAGTAATAGGGTCCCGTTTTTATCCTTTGGGTACGGAACCCTAAAAAATGTTATTCCGGTTCTAAGTGTTATGTAATATTGCATGTATGTTTTGTATGTTATTAAGTCTAAGTAATATTATTTTTGATATTTTGTACACCGACAGCCTTAAATTCTTCTCCCACCGTTAAGTCCATCCAAAGGTTGTATGTAAGAGATTGCCTAGTCCGAAAGGGCCGCGTGCCTAGTATATATGTATATTATATATATATTATTTATATTATATAATGTTATAATATTGTGCACTTGTGTTTGTGGATGTTTGTCCTGTATGTATTGTGTGGTGTACAATAAAGTATATAATAAATAAATGTGAAAAAAAACCAAAACCTCCTCCTTTTTTTGAAGGAAAAAGAGTGTCATCCGACAAAAAGCAGAACAATTCAAAACATGCTTCCCATACAAGACAGTGCAGATAACAAACTTACTTTCCAGGCTGGTCAGAGCCTGAGTCGCCTGGTGTATCTTTACTATGAGTTTTGACGGCTTTAGCTGGTGTTGGAGCAGGTTCTTCTTTACCTGAAACAGATTCATTACAAACAGAAAAATTAAAATCTAAATTTTTAAATGGTTTGAAATATGTTTGTAAGCATTTTCCAGGAGTATGTTTTTACTTAACACTTCATTAAGGCCCATTTGCAACTAAAACTTAACTCAAGAGTTAGTTGCTAACGTCAGGTTGAATAACAAATATGTCTTACATAATTGGCCATGTTACCTAATAACTCAGAGTTAGTAAGAAAACCCCAGGTGGCAAGAGGGCCTACTTTGCTGGTTCAAAAAATATATTTTCCAATGTCTGTAGCATGATGGTGTTCCACATGATAACATTGCCTTGTTTAGATATTAGCTAATACTGTGCTAGGCATATAACAAAGTTATGGAGAAGACGAATTCACTTGTGTCTCACGTAATTCGGTCTACAACACGCACGATAAGGACGCCCCATGTGAGGCCCAAGTATTCAACCAACAAAATGATTCCTAGTGAACATCGTGATGTAAAATTGGTGTAGTTTTGTGTCTTAAGTGTTTATGCAACTGGAGAAAATACGGAATTATTGAAACAGGTGCTATCTTGGTAAAGTGGAGCTGAGAATGTTATTGTAGTAATAATACCACAGCAAAGCTTGGCTATAAGACAGACTCAATATATTTGCTGCCAAATATGCCAAGGAACTATATAAAATAAAACTAAAGGAACTTAACGTGACACTGGCTAAATGCACAATATGATAATCCAAAAAAAAAATACAAAGACAATGTTTGCTTTCCATACACAAAACTGTGTGCCCGTCATGTTATCTCTCTACCCCCTCTCAAAGGTAGATGGAGAATACCTACTACATTATTGTGCCATGAAGTTTTAATAATAAATAACAAAATAATCATCATTATCTCAGACAAAAGATCTCCTCTATTTGATAAAGGCTTCCATGGTCTTCCCATTGCATCGTATATAGGGCTGGTGTCTGCAACTAAGCATTTATTTTGCATTCTAGGTTTTTCCATATAAATGATTATACATACATAATGTCACACTTTTTTCCTATGGGAGTAGGCAGATAGTACAGAATGTCACCTGCTACAATCCTTACAAACTCCTTATGTTTCAATTATGTAATAAAATACTTAAGAAGAATTACCAGCTGGTGTAGAAGCCCTAGACTCTTCTTTAGGTGTGGTAGTAGTGCTCACAGTTGCGGCTTGGTCAGACTTGCGACCTTTAGCAGGGGCTGGAAAGGCAAAGTGAAGGAAATTATAATAGGTGAATCTCTTAGTACAAAGTGCGTTTACAATAACGTTGATAAAGTTAATTGGTGATTAATTGCTTGTTTGCAACAATCATAGACACATTTACACATAAATAACATATTTGTCAAAATTATTGTCTGCTGTAGATAATGCATTTAGGCATGCATATGGTTCATTCTGTTCTCTGTTCAAATAATAGATGGGTGTAGGATAAGGATATTTTGATGCTTGGAGTACTGTTCCAGTTTGATAAAATCCAGTTGATAACATTCAAAGATGTGATCTGTTTTATTTGTCAACTTATTCTAACAAACCTGGCTAAACAAATAGAAACTTATTTATTTGGTTTAAATACACTGAAACAGACAGAATGACGAAATCCAATATTATTGAATGTGAAAGTTTGTGTTTAAATCATGCAAAAATGACTGAACAGATTTGGTTATAATTTTGCTATAATAATAGGATACTTTTTATCAGGTTTAAACTCGGTATAACGATTTCATTTGATGATAAAACACTTTTCACACTGGCAAAGCCATGGGTACTTAAAATTAAATTAGTTATAATGAAATAGCCAAGTCCTAAAATTGGAAAGCGGAGTGAACAAACCAGCCAGTTTAGCAAGACATGTATAGATAATGATGGCGGAAACCTTAATTACAAGGGTTACTTTCGAAATAATTTATGTACAGGTTTTTTATTCTGTTTCATAAAATGACCTTCTAATGTAATTAAATATTCTTTCATCTATTACATGTGGCTGGTAAAATGTCTAACAAAAGCCAGACAGGCCAAACCTGTCTATATTTATCTGAACACATATCAAAAGGTTAACTAACTATATCCGACTTCATCCCTACATCTGAGTCAAGGGTCAGGTGCTTTATAGCATACATTAAAATGTATCCAAGCTTACAGTGTTGAATATACTTTACATAGCAACTTACTTTTTTTTGTCTTGGCAGGTTGCGCTGAGTGTGCCCTCTGCACTTCCTTCTGCCTCTGTACATTCGTTTCATTGTATTTTAGCACACGGCTTTCTGGAACCCACTCATCCCAACTGAAATTACATCATAGCATCTATTTAAGGTTACAAAACTAAAAGGGAAAAAAAAACATAACAATTCTAATGTAATCAATAGAAAAGTGCAAAAGTCTTTTAACTTACTTTTTATTCCAGCCAGCGTAATGTATTAGATATCTTGTGTGCTTATCCTTTGTCACAGAACTTCTGAGGCATTTTGCCTCGTAAATTAGAGGGCCATGAAAACATAGCACTTTTTCTCCTGAAATGTAAGTGTTACAATAAATAACATTATAAACAATTGATGGATTATTATGCATTACACAAAATATAATTAGTTTTCTATTATTGTATTAATCTTTACCGTCGTTAAACTTTACTTTTCCCGGAGCCATGTTTATTTTTATTTATATTTTTATTTTACCACCACAGCACCAGCAGCATGATAGCACAGATTAGATATGTACAATTGTACACCACAGATTACTGATATGTAGCTAGATGTACACCAGCAGCCGCCAGGCGCCAATATTTTTTTTATCTGTATTGATTTAGTTAGCAGTGTTACCAACCATAAACAAAAATATTCCCCAATTTTTTCCGAATTTCCCTAAAAATCCCTAAATAGAATTTTATGTGTTATACCTACATACTTATTTAGTACCTAAATTATTTCGTAGGTAAATATAACGTTACATATTAAGTTGATAAAAAAAAATGAAAAATACAACTATGCAAACTTGTTAATTATTTCTAGAACCACATCATCATCCTGTTGCTCCTTTTCATTTGACGTCTCATTTTTGAAGTCATACATATGTACGATGAAGTTCTTGATCGTGTCCACAGTATGATTAAGTTTTACTCACGATCCATAATCCCGATTTATAAGGAAAATCGTACCATCATGATACCTTTTTAGGGGATATGAATTACATATCGTGCGTTCCTTTCTACGCACAAAACTGAAAACACAAGCTTTGTTTTCGATTTGGTAAGTTTTGTTCGAAATCCCTAAAAAAATCCCCAAAAAATTCCAGTCCCTAAAAATGTCCCTTTTAACACTTCTAGTCCCTAAATTTAGGGACAAAATCCCTAAGTTGGTAACCGTGTGTAAACATTCGCCCTTCGGTTTAAGGTGGAAACAGATTATTGAAACCCCACGCGACCCCACGCCACCCGACGTGTCGACACCCGACGCGCACCGTGCACATATACAACACCACACATGATGCTACAACACGTTCGCTAATGTCATAGCCAGTATTGCCAGGTCTCGTTTTTGTTTTATCCCAAGTCTGATCTCAATGTACCCTATACTCCATTTGCGATAACATTAGACGTTTAAATAAGCCCATTTTACAGCTCATTCAACCGATTTTAACTTCTATTGCGTTTTTGATACGACAAATGATAGCTGCAGTAAACAGTTGGTTTTGGTAACAGGTTTATGCTTTTTATGTCATCCTTATGTTTACAGGATAGAACCCAAAATCGGTTGAACGGACTGTAAAAAGATTTGAAAACATGTCTTGATTTTAAGTTATATAAAAAAATTTTTTTTTTTTAATTATTTGCTTTCCCTCTCTGTTCCATATATATTTGATACATTTCATGCAAGATTATACATAAGACGAGACATTATAATCTATAATATAAATACAGACCAGTTTTACTATAACAATAATAGAAACCATAAAAAAAAACTGGTTATTTTGGGATTTACGTCATTGAGACTATGATAGGCGTATCGAAAAAGAAGTTTTAAGAAATTGCGGGTTCAAGGGAAATATTTAAACTTAACTCCATATCATTGCAAATTTGACTCAAATAAGTTACTAATTTCTATTATAGCATAAACATAAAAATTACCCTCACCAATTTTGTACCCTAAAAATGACCGTGCTGATGAGACTTTACTCTAAATTAGGGTAAATTTCCCTTTGTTGGCACCACTCGACTGACTGACGCGTGGGATCGGGTGTTAATAGAGACACACTGTGTCGAAACGTCGGGTGGCGTGTGTTCCCCCACTCCCGGCAACACGCTGATCCAAACCGACTGCGTGTTGACACGTGGGAATGCGTGTGATCGCATGGCGTGTTGACTATGTGTCTCTGACCATACTAAATGTATGGGTTTGATTAGTACTTCAATGCGTCAGAAGGCGTCGGGTGGCGTGGCGTCGGGTGGGGTTTCATAAAGACAACAAGGGAAATTTACCCTAATTTAGAGTAAAGTTTCATCAGCACGGTCATTTTTAGGGTACAAAATCGGTGAGGGTAATTGTTATGTTTATGCTATAATAGAAATTAGTAACTTATTTGAGTCAAATTTGCAATGATATGGACTTAAGTTTAAATATTACACTTGAACCCGCAATTTCTTAAAAACTTCTTTTCGATACGCCTATCATAGTCTCAATGACGTAAATCCAATGATATTCGAATAAACAGATATGTTATTAGCGCGCGCATTGTGAAGACTCGAATAGGTCACAATTGTGACCTTTAGTCTTTAGTTTATGTCACGCATGGCGAAGAGCGATAGGCTTTGTTGAAACAAAAACAAAATAAAAAAATGCCATCGTGTGTATTTAGAAATTATACCAATTATGATACCAAAGTACATAAAACAGAAGGGATCTCATACCACACATAAGTACGCAATACGCCTCAATTTACTAATTTATTTCATTTTTTTCCTAATATTCTGATATTTGGAGGTTAGAAAAAGATAACAACATTGGTGGTCAGAATAATGTTTGTTTACATTCACACGCAAGTGACAAACACTAGCTGCCTCTTTTTTCTTGTTGGTTTTATCAAGCCATCCCTTTCGACTTGTAGTGAAATGTCAGATGAATGAAACTTCTGTGTGCGGAACACTTTTTTCAATTGTTTTGTGAGTGTATAACGTATCTGTTTATTTGAATATCATTGCGTAAATCCCAAAATAACCAGATTTTTGTTATGGTTTCTAATATTGTTATAGTAAAACTGGTCTGTAATTATACCTATATTATAGATTATAATGTCTCGTCTTATGTATAATCTTGCATGAAATGTATCAAATATATAAAGAACGGAGAGGGAAAGCAAATTAATAAAAAAATGTAATTTTTTTATATAACTTAAAATCAAGACATGTTTCCAAATCTTTTTACAATCCGTTCAACCAATTTTGGGTTCCATCCTGTAAACATAAGGATGACATAAAAAGCATAAACCTGTTACCAAAACCAACTGTTTACTGCAGCTATCATTTGTCGTATCACAAACGCAATAGAAGTTAAAAAAAGGTTGAATGAGCTGTAATATGGGCTAATTTAAACGTCTAATGTTATCGCAAATGGAGTATAGGGTACATTGAGATCAGACTTGAGATAAAACAAAAACGAGACCTGGCAATACTGGCTATGACATTAGCTAACGTGTTGTAGCATCATGTGGGGTGTTGTATATGTGCACGGTGCGCGTCGGGTGTCGACACGTCGGGTGGCGTGGGGTCGCGTGGGGTTTCAATAATCTGTTTCCACCTTAATTCGAGTTAAAGTTTATGACTTTTGGCTTGCGTAACGCATGGTAGCAGGCAGCGTGCAACAGTGTCAACAGTTGTCACGGGGGACTTCAACGCGAAACTGGGCAAGCGAGACGAGGATGACGTTTTGCATTTGGAGTTGGAAGTCGATGGGTTCGTGGAGGCTGTCTATACAGTTGGGTCTAAGTTTTTCAAGACCTGCCGAACAGATATAAACAAAAAGCTCTCTGATCCTACTCTCATTGCAAGCTCATGAAGGAGAAGCGTGAGATGATTCTGCAGTCTTCAGACGATGCGTTGAAATACGGCAGCTTAATAGATGGATCGCCAAGTCCTTGAAAAGCGACCTCCGGCGCTTTAATACCGAGCGTATTAAAGACGTGATTGAGTGCAATAAGAGCTCCAAGGTCTTTGCAAGAGATCTGACAATTGGGCAGAGCCAGCTCACGATGGCAGGATTGCATCCGCCAAACCGGAGCTTCTTAGGGAGATCGAACGATTATATTAGCAGTTGTACACGCCAATCAGTAAACCCGTCGCGAATCTAGCAAAAGATCCTAGAGCTAGATTGACCCGATACTATACCGAAGACATTCCGGACGTCAGCCGCTACGAGATTAGGATGGCTCTTCAAACAGCTTAAGAACAACAAGGCACCGGGTGATGACAGAATTACAGCCGAACTCCTGAAGGCGGGTAGAAAACCAATACTTAATGCCCTTCAGAAGCTGTTTGATTCCGTCATACTCGAGGGGAAAATGCCACAGGCATAGTGCAGTAGTGTGGTGGTACTCTTCTTCAAGAAGGGTGACAATGCCCTACTGAAGAACTATAGGCCCATCTCACTTCTTAGCCATGTCTAAAAGCTGTTTTCAAGAGTCATCACGAATCGACTCGCGCGCTGTTATGACGATTTCCAGCCTCACGAAAGAAGACCGAAGAGTACAATCTGCCTCTCTGCTTAGCGTTTGTGCACTACGAGAAAGCCTTCGATTCGATCGATACTTGGGCTGTGCTGCAGTCTCTCCAATGGCGCCAAATCTTTATATACGCTGTTGGATTGAGGAGTAGGTGCCTGCCTGTAGGAATCAATTAAAAGTAATTGTAATAAGATTACCTACATTCAACACAAACTTTTATCAAGACATGTATTTCATGAAAATAATTGTTTTTGAGCCGCATTTAACTAAACTCATGCTCGTATTGCACTCTGTACGGTCTCGACGATAACTATTCGACACTCACTATCAAACATCATAGAGTACATGCCTACAATTCTACGTCTGATAACAAGTTCGTAAACAAAATAATATCACAAACAAGCTGGTTATTAAATCATTACGCAGCAGAACTCCGAAATGTAGCAACCTTCTTTGGGGGCACGGCTGCGACTAGCAACAAACAACTACCAAGCCACAGAGTACATTGAAATATAGTACCACTACCAAGCTTCAGTCGTTTGCCGGCATCTGGCAGAGCAACACGCGTGTTTTGTATATATTTTCCTATTTTCCCACGTCACAATGTCTGAGCAAGGTCCGGCCTTCGACGTCAACGCGATGACGTTGACCCGATGGGTGCTCCACCAGCAGAGGACGGCACCTACGGCTACAGGAGACCTGACTCAGCTCCTGAACTCCATCCAAACTGCTGTCAAGGCTATTCAGTCGGCCGTGAGGAAAGCAGGAATCGCTAAACTGTTCGTATTTTATTTACTGTTACTATATTTTGTGCCTACATCATTGGGAGATATTTTATCTTTATAGAAAGTTACTTAATTTTGATGAGAGTCTTAACTTTAACACTGTATATTGACCTGTACCTATATATACTTGTTAGATTACTATTTGTGCACTACTTATAAAACTTTCCCGACGGTATAAGCCGGTCTGTACCTACCCACTTATCTATTGAAGCAGTTAAATTTACTATTGAGTACCTACTTCGATATCTCCTTAGTTGCTTCTCCACGCCTTATGAAAGCAAATAATATATCGTGTTTATATTATTTAACGATATCAATGCAATGCAAATGATGATAAATATGACCTTGCCCTCTGGCCGCGCTCAAATAACTCAAATGCAAAGAATGAAATTTGAATTAACGTTAACGATGTCTTTGAAAATAAACACACAACATTTAAAAGTATAACTGACAACCTTGGTATTGCTCAACGTAACTAGTTTGGTAATGCATTTGCCACACCTCCAAAGTTGGGGCAATACCTACGTAACAGACACACCCACGACCGGACAAACGACTGGTGATCAAAACCAATCAAAACTAGTTCTAAAATACCAATCATAACATTTGATTCAGACAAGTAAATAACTCACAAGAAGTGGTAATTAAAAACTGGCTTAATTAAGTTCCGGGTTACCATCCAATCCAATTGTTTTCGTATACATTTCAACGATAAACTCTTCATCAGCAGTCCACTGTTGGTCATCATAAATATGTCTCTCCAAACGTCTTCATACCCACACACACACAAATGTCTTAAACTTTGACCAACGGAGTCCACTGCTTTCTTTTGTTGTCGATTGACTGAGCTGGTTCAAATAAATCGGCAAGTCTTTTTAGATAGTCCGCGAGTCGCGACACATATGGAGTCATCAATTCAATGTTAGTTTTTGCTGGACTACCTTTGGGCAAGACTGCCTATGCCTAGTCCCATAGCTAGTCCTCTCTTTTTTCCATTCATTACTCATTTTCTTTTTTGTGCTGTTTTTACGTTTTAAACTTTTCTCTTACAAGTTGGTCTACCACTGACGATGCCGTGGAAGTGAAGAAATATTGGGCCAATTAAATTTTATTCTATCATTGACAAGAAGAAAAGACTGCACTAAAGAAATTTATTTTTGTCACCAGGCACGGCATATCCGGAGACACCAATGTGCAAGGCGAGCAGGTCAAGAAATTGGACGTGTTGTCCAATGATCTCTTCATTAATATGCTCAAATCTTCATTCACCGCGGCCTTACTGGTTTCAGAAGAGAACCCTACTGTTATAGAAGTAAGTTTACTAGTGGGAACATTCGAAAGTCAGATTTTTATTAGGCATGAGGCTCTATGCAAGAGACATTCTAGGTATCAATGAAAGCATCACGATATCGCTTGGTAAAATTACAAAAATGAGGCAGTTATTGTTTTGACCTTTTGGATTTACACCACCGCCATCGCTGGCATCGAATCACACTTGTCTAGACCCTCTGGGGCTCTGGTGATACCAAGGGACAGGAAGACATCTTGACAACATGGCCCGCTGCACGGAGTTCGTAATTCCCTGACATATGGGTGTTACAAAATCATAACGCCACTAATTTTCGACCATTCTTGACTTTCGATTCTAATTTCGCAAGAACATTAATGAAAGTGGATCCCACTTTCATTAATGTTCTTGCGAAATTAAGGATTTTAATGATGTAGGTAGTAGGTACCGCATTTATCAACAGAGCTGTAGATAATATTAAGGCTACCTCATGATGACCTCTTTGTTTATTTCTTGCCCTTTGCACCAAGTCCCTAAGCGTCCGTCGATCGGACCGAATCGAAGAAACATTTTTACAAATTGTTTAATGAAACATTATTAAAAGCTCCTTCGATGTTTTTATGTTTGAGTTATCAGTCAGGGTCAACATTATAGCACGATGCACAGATAGCTAGCGCTCCGTCTTGAGTAGATAAGTGATAAGTGCCAAGACTGTGAATCTGTTAGTTTGAATCTAAAACAATAGAATGACACCTGTTTCAATATTGTCCTATCTAAAATTGTGAGAGTTGCACGGCAGATCAATAGACAAACTCAAAATAACAGACTAGTAAGTTACAAGGCCGCCTAGCCTACCTCACACACAGGGACTCAGTCCCTGACATTTGTAGGAAAAAGATATCCAGTGATTGCAGTCAAACCAGATTCAATATTAATTCCGCCTTACCGAACTAGTATTGTACATCCTACCTTTAACCACAGAGCTATAACTTAATATAATTAGTCTGGTTCTTATATGGAACAAACTTATAATTACTATGCATGTACATTCTTTCAATTCTTTCTATCTACTGCCACTTAACACCAGTCTTTAACATGTGAACCCATTGGCCATCGTATCAAAACTAAGTTCGTAATTTTGTTTCACAGGTAGAAAGTGAAAGACGCGGTAAATACGTGGTGTGCTTCGACCCACTAGATGGTTCCTCCAACATTGACTGTCTCGTGTCAGTTGGTTCCATCTTCTCTATATTCAAGTAAGTACAAACTGATGGTTGTCTCTCTCTCGTATCGGAGTCCCATTAAATTACACGGTGGGAACAGAGAAGCACCACACGGAGTGGATTCGTTTTCATTAGTGGTCCTACACATTATTTTTGCCGACTTCAAAAAAACGGTGGTAATCAATTCGACACGTGTGTATGTAATATTGTTAGAATTACACAATATTCACATATGTTACTTTAAGTGGGCTTCTAAATACGGGTGCCCAATTTCATAAGTGTATGTTTGCATACATGTATGTATGTTTGTCCACGCATTTCTCCGAAACTACTTAACAGGCCGTGACCATTCTTAGTAGAGTAGAATAGTGCAATTTTCATCAAAAGCGTATCAGCAGTTTTCAAGATATGGAACATACAACCGAACACCTTAGCGACAAACAGCACGACTGTGTAAATTTAGATATTACGGGTATTTTTTCAATCCTTTAGGTACCTTACTATAGAACTTGCTCACTTTTTATATCCGCAAACATGGAGAAAACATGAGGATTATTTATGGATAAGGCCTGGGGACCCGGCATATAATAATAAATATCCTCACGCGTCTATCTTATAGGTATTCAGGTAGATATCATAAGTTTCTGGAAATAATTCACTGTATAGAAGCCTAATTAAATAATCATACGCAGGTTTAATAAATAGCAGACCGACAAAGCAATAATAATTGTAATCATTTATGCACTGATTTCATAGACCGATAGCGCTAGGCTATTTTGATGTCATAAGTTTAAAAAATTCTAAAGTTGCTTATTTCTTGCCTGTGGATACAGTCGTACCTATGAAGGTTATTATTGCGTTTTGTGTCAGATCTGATACTTGCATTTTCAGTAATTCGCTGATTTGTGGTTGATAATTTTTATTCAAATCAAAACGGGCAAAAAAAATTTAAAGTTTAAAATAATTATGGTATTATATCTAGGATAGTTTGCGGAGTGTGCAAACCCAATTTGTGTCATAATCGTCCAATGCAAACTGACATAGGGTCAATATGTAAAATATAGTGCAAAAAAAAAATTACAGTTTATGAAATAACTATTTCCTTTATCAGATCACTTACATATGCCTATTAAATAAATTTGTGCCAAATTAGGGCACGCAATTTTAAGATTTTTAATTATTTTGTTTTTCTAAGCTACAAACGCTTCAAAAAAATATTACAATCATTAGAGTTCACTTATTTAATATCATAAATGCATGAAAAATCGACATTGTAAATTTGTGTCATTTTCATTCAAGTATTAAAATGAATAAAACACAAAAACAATGGTTGCGGTCGAAGCGGGCGGACGCGGCGGCGGCAAACGCACGCAAACTCGTTCGTTCGGTACAATTTCTTCTTAGATGCGAAGCGTTCATAAATAAATAACATACCTATCATATTGAGTATTGATTGACTATTATCTTCGCTACGTAATGAACAAATGTGTAACCCATAGAGATAAAAATAATGAAGTGCTAATTTTGTACACAGCGCGTCTGCAATCTCATTACCTACGAATGTCAATGGTCAATGCTTAGAAGACGGTCAATGTGGTCAATATTATTTTAGATTGACGCTTCGATTCGCTTCGAATTTAAACCTGAAAGCGGTAGGTTGGTAGGTATGCCGACACCTACCTACCTACCGCTATTTCATTATACTGCATCTCGATATCCCGCGCCCCGCTTCGGTTAGGTAGTGTACTAGGTACCGCCCTTTTTGCGTCGACCATAGCCAAATGACTTGTTTGATTTTTGCCGTCTTTTTTTAATTACAAAAACAAGGGGCTGACAGGTACTAGAGAAACAGTCACCCGATGCTGCGATAATATTGGTTGATGAGTATGTCGGCGTTAATTTAGCGGGCGACCCCTGCAAGCTAAAATAGTCCTTACGGTGATCAGATATAGATTTGGCCGATTGTACCTACAGTCAGTAAGACAAATAATACACGAAGTAAAAAAATACTAGATATTTTTGTTGTGTGGTGATAGTGATTATTGGTGTAGTTTTATTTCAGCACGGTCCTTAAAACAGTCTGCTTTTCCGTCATTCCTTACAATGCTTGATTCTATGAACTTTAACAATCCCCTTTCACAAAGGACAATCACTGTATGTAACGTCCAGTATCCACATATCAACACCCAATTTGAATAACATTATAACTTTAGTTACACATTGGTACAACTTTATGTCATATGAAATCAGCAAGGACAGACCTTTATTTCTGCCTCTTAACCGTATTTAAGAGGCAGAAATAAAGGATAAGAAAATGTCAAATTTAATAATTTTATTTGATTTGTAAAATGGAATAATTTTATTGTAATTAAAAATGTACAATGTTTCTACTAAAGTATACTTGTCGATCAAGTTCCAATACCTACACAAAAGTTTTGGTAACAAGGGTTTCTTTGTTTTAAAGTAATTTAAATTGACATACAATGTAATACATTTTAAATTTTGCTCTATTTATATTTTACTATATTGTAATTTAATTTGAGAGCAATGGGAGCCCAGTGGTAACGGCCGCGACTTACAAGTTGTAGGTCGTGGGTTCGAGCCAAAGCAGGCGCTTTACTTTGTGTAAATTATTTCATCACCACTGCTCTCAAAACGGTGAAGGAAAACATCGTGAGGAAACCGGCATGTCCTAGAACCAAAAATTCGAAGACATGTGACATCCACCAACCCGCACTGGGCCCGCGTGGTGGATTACGGCCCATCCCCTCTCACAGAGAGGAGGCCTTTGTCCCAGCAGTGGGAACATTAATAGGCTGATGATGATGATGATATTGTAATTTTAAGTTACAATGCTTTTCTTCTTAAATCTAAACAGTTAATTTAAATGTTATCATTGTAAAGAAAGATGCAGTGTTGACATCGAGAATAGGTTTTTAGTACATCAATTGAATATAGTAGTATCAGCATAAATGGTCTTGGAGAAAAACTAAGAGTAGGAATGATTAAACATTTTTTTAGACTCATTCAATATTACAGATATGTGGGTAAGAAGAATAATACAAAAAAATGTGTAGAAGTAATTGCAAACGATAGGCGTCGTAAGCATTAGGATAGGACAGGATAGATGGACCCCCTTTTCTGAACTTAAACTCCCATTTGGTCTATTGTGCGTTTAGGCCCCCTCTCTGTAAGAGGTAATGGGCCGAAATCCACCACGTGGGACCAATGTGGTTTGATGGATGTTACTCGTACATGTCTTAGATTTGCATTGCAATGCAATGCATTTTTACTTCAGTGTTTTGAGAACAATAGTGATGAAATAATTTACACAAATTAAAGCACTTGCCTGGGTTTGAATCCACGACCATACTTGTAAATTGTGTCCGTTACCACTGGGCCATCACTGCTCTAGGATCTACTATCCACTGCGTGGTAAGCTTTGCAATAGGGGGAATGCATTTCATTTATATTTGGTAGGCTTGCGCTAGACTACTTCTTCACCAGATGGTAAGCGATGTCGTGGTCGACGATTAAACACGCTTGCCTAAAAGTTACCTATTCACTCTTGACTTAAACACTCCTAAGTTGTAGCTATCGAGCAACACAAACTCCGGCAGGGAATGCCACTCTTTAGCTGTACGTACAATCTACGTATTCCCAAAATGTTTAGTGTGTATGGGTGGGATGTCCACCATGTACCAATGGCACATCGCCGTAAGTCTTATAGTCCGATTATGGAATGGGCTAGGTGGAATCAGATCGTACATTTCCATCGCACACTTCCCGAAATTTAACCGATTAAAACCGACAAGCTCGCAACTCGGCGACGTTGTTTAAGGCTCTGGAGCTACGATTCGACCATTGTCTCATTGCCGATCTTCTTGGTCCGTTTTTTGATCAACTTAAGTGCATGAAGCTGTTTTTTGGCAGATGCGGCCCAGAAATGATAACAGTACTCCATACATCATCTAACTAGCGCTTGACGAGCTTGACACAACTTGAGCAATTGTTCTGGCGTGAAGAACCGTCTCACTTTTGTGGGGATCCCCAATTTTATGGCAGCCAGTTGAACCTTTGCCTCAATGTATGGATCAAAATTGAGGATCGTGTTAAAAGTAACGCCAAGAAGCTCAAGATGGTCCATTATCGGCACGTTTACACCTCGGAAGGAAAGAGCCGAGTAGAATTGGCACATTTTAACAGAGAAAAACACGCCTGAGTTTTAGCAGCAAAGAACCAGACCAAATTGGCATCGCCCCATTTGGAGACTGGCTTCAAGGATAAGCTCAAACGCTCCACCACAGCCTCACAAAGGACAAGGATGGAACAGTACCTCTCAGCAACAGTGCTGTCGTCTGCATAGCCAAGTTTCAAGCACTTTACTTACTTTACCAACCCTTGAGGGACCCCGGTATAAATATCCAATTGGTCAGACGAGAACCCATCGATAACGACTGGAATGGACCGATCCCACAAGAAATCTGCAATCCAATCACACATACCATCACCAGGCAGACCGAATGAAGGAAGCTTACTAATAAGGCTTCCGTGCCAGACCCTATAGAAACCATTCGAGTTATCGAAGGAGATGGCAAGCACCTCCCCGCGCCTCTCGATGGCCTTACTGCAGATGTGAACGGCATAAGCTAGAAACCCTGTAGAACCGTATTGGCAATCACTTCAGGATGTCATTAGCTTCTAGGTATACCAGGAGCTTAATATTAAGCACACGAAGAGATGGGTATATAATTGGCAGCTCAACTTTCCTTCTTGGACACGGGCTGTACGTTAGCTTACTTCCAAGCATTCGACTCTTTCACAGTTTCACACGAAAGGCAAAATAGTGTCAAAATCGGAGACAGTTCGGGCGCACAAGTTTTAAGGACAAGTGTAAGTATCCCGTCCCATCCCGTCGGGATCACTAGCTTTGTTCAAGTCGAGGTTGATACGAACATCCTTTTGATGGATGTGAATGTCCGACATATATGTCTCACATCCACCAGGAGAAAGAATACATCCGCGCATCACCAGAATGCTGACGCGAAGATTATGCAAAAAGAGGCAAAAAAGTTTGCCTTCTCCTTAACGAAGCGGGCCAGCGATCTGTCGGGAGTCAGCAGTGGTGGTAGTGAGGGATGGCAGAAGTTCGACTGAACCGACTTATCCAGGGACCAAAACGCTTTACTATCTTCTGGGTAAGAAGCAAGTTATGTCCCTATTCGGCCAATGTGGTCGAACCGAGCCCTTTGCAACACCTTCTTGCAGGACTTGGCAGCACTGTTGAAGGCCTTTTTTCTGACATACGTCACTCGCATTCCCAAGGTGAAGTTATCGACACAGAGTATCGGCCTGGATCTATTGTCAGCAAAAGGTCCAAGCAATTGGCCGTGTGCGAATCAACATCCCCCGTTGCTGTTGCCTCCCGAACCAGCTGGCGGATTACTGCTAACGAAAGCTTATGCATTTCCCATCCAGCATGATTACTGCACTGGTATGGGAAGAACCACGTTACTGCTGATGGTGAGCATTAAAGTCCCCCTGGATCATTAATTGGGTGGAAGAGTACCACTACTGTGGCCATCAGCCGCTTAACTGAGGTAATCTGTGAGCCTGCTTGTCTCCTGATCGCCGCTGTGCGAACGGTAGACACGGGCATAGATAATTTTATCCAGACCTGTGTCCACCAGAACCTAAAGCGTTGTGAATATTAATTGAATTATAATAATTATTAAAAAACGAGTTTATTAGCTCTTCCATAGTACTTTACATGTCTTTTTATCTAAATCTAACATTGACACACATTGTAATTGTTGCTTACAATAATATTTAACAAAGTTTTTTTTTGTCGGTATAATTCGTAATCTTACAATAATATTCACAGAAAAAATCTTTCAAATGTTTTCAAGACTATTGTAACCGTAGTTACAATGTTTTTCATATTAAAAATGCTAAATATCTGTAAATTGTAAAATTGCGAAAATCATACTTGCAGTGGTTTTATCAAAACTGAAAGAGCAATTAAAATTAGTAACATGAAACCTAAAATAAAGCAAATAAACTTTATAAAAAAAGAAAATAACTGTGTTGAAAACTATGCAATGTTGAGTTACTATGTTATTCATATTGGGTGTCGACATAACACATTTATTAAATTCAATCTCCATTTTAGTCTTTCACAGCTTCATACATAACTAACTTTTAAGGCCCACTTGCGCAAAAAACTTAACTCAGTTGCTAAGACTAGGTTAAATTGACAGTTTGTTATACAATATTGTCAATTTAACCTTTGTCTTTGACCTTTGTCAATTTCATCTCGTGTTAGCAACTAATTCTGAGTTAAGTTTTTCGTGCAATTGGCCTTAATCAATCAAATACATCATAAATAACGCACGCACTTTTTTGTTGCAACTTGCAAAGACCGAATGTAAACAAATAAACGCGCCGCGCGTATGGCTTGCCGGCACCCGCGCCGCTTGTGCCTGCGCTTATCCCCGCGCTCGCCCTTCGTGCGAAGAAGTCTAGATATTTTTTTTAGAATAATACGATTTCGTGGATAAAAACGACACAAATTATGAATAGTGTTTTGTCACACCATAATAATGAAAAACACATAAACTCTAATAACTTGTATTTTCTTTTGTGGATTTTACAGGGTGTTGTAGTAAAAAAATAAAATATCTTTAAAAGTCGTGGATGAATTTGACACAAAATATTTTAAACAACAGATATCAGTACTCTAAAACGCGTAATACCTATTTAACCTACTTTAATATTCTTTTAGAGCTAGTTGGCTACGTGTTAGGTACTGGTTAAGTATTAGGATTCCCGTGGACAGAGATGACACAAAATGCCTATGTACATCAGTTACTACTTCGTTATTATCATGAAAGTAAAATTTTCATCTCTAATTTTCTTTTCGTCCGATACTGGTCGAAAAGACAAACAGCTAAATTTCTACCTATGCAAATACCTAGGATGACACAAACTAAGGTATTAGGTTGGGCAAATGGTCCGGCAACTATATGCGAAAAACAAACAACTTTAATATTTTTGAAACCTCAAAACCTAGCGCTATCGGTCTATTCAATGGTTCTATGGGATTAGATACAGGTAAATTGGAGCTTACAAGTTTACACCACAATAAAATGTCATAAACTATACGTATATATGTGCCAAGCTATATCGTTATGATACAATAAATTAATACTAAGTGTCATAATATCAACCATGTGAAGGAAAACCACAACAATAGTTAGGTAATACAAAAAATTTCTAACCGCAGTAAGAGGAAAATTTACTTAAATAATTTATCAAAAAATAGAATTGTTCCCGGCAAAACAGTGACGTATATATAAATTAAAAAAAAAACTCTCCTTTTTAAGTTTTACCATAGATTAATAGAAACCTATAAACCGAGGTCCTGCCAGAAACGGCCACACCAGCAGCCCTATTGCGTAATAAATTCGGCAAGGTAAAGAGTATGAAAAATCGACTCACATAAGAATCACATAGATGGAAATCCACATCGCTTCTTTCATATCGCATGTGATTAGTCGATTTTTCATCTCTTTGCCCTTTGCCTTGCCGGATTAATTACGCAATAAGGCTGCAGGCAACGGTAGCGTCAGTCAACCAAAAAGACAACATTTTGATCTTCTATTCGAGATCCATACCTTCCTTATTTCTTTCCTTCCAGAAAAAAATCTGCAGGGGACCCCGTGCTAGCTGACGCCTTACAACCTGGCAGCGAACTGGTAGCCGCTGGCTATGCCCTATACGGCTCTGCAACCATGCTGGTCCTATCACTTGGCAAAGGAAAGGGCGTCTACGGTTTCATGTACGATCCCTCGCTCGGAGAGTTCATACTCACAGACCCTAACATGCGGATACCCGAGAAGGGGAACATCTATTCTATTAATGAAGGTAAGAATTTAATAAAGATCGCGCCTGCTGTCTCCGAAATGTTGGTCTGTATATAGGATGCAACAGAAATGACGCAATTCTTGAAAAGGGATCATTGTACCTACCAACACATAATTATGAAAAAAAATAACATGGGACCAACCCCTGTAATTTTCAGGAGTTTATAAAAAGGATCCCTTTTCTGGTAATGCATTTTTTCAGCAACACCTAGTAGGTCCATACATACATACATAAGCTCACGCCTTTTTCCCATGGAGGTAGGCAGAAACTACAGAACGCCACCTGCTACGATCCTTACATACTTGTTTTGCTTCACTCACATTCATACATCTAGTCATACACACACGCCGGTTATGACTGCGCACCTGGCCTTCGTGAAGAACATCACTAATAAGGTCTATGTATGCCTTTATAGGGCGTCCCTCCCGACGTTTCCATTCACGTCTACCTTGTAAATACCTTTCGTTAGTCGCCTTTCATTCATCCTTCACATGACATCTTCTACGTTGTCATTACCTCTTTCCTCAATCTATCATTTAAAGTTACACCACACCACAGATAATATAATACTAGCACCACACATACTTCGCAAGGAACGCATTTTTACTGCATTAATCCTACTTTCTTGTCTTTATTTCACTACTTTATTGGAACAGAGATCAAGTCTATCGCCATCTTTCGTGAACAATCCAGAGTCAGAGCTTAGGTACTGATAAATAAATTCCTAATAGAATAACCCTGTAACACTTAAACCGTCCTGGGAATCGAACCCAGGACGTTACGATCAGTAGTCTCGCTCTCTTTCAATAAGACTGGCAGAATTTGAAATTAGAAATAAAAAATTGCTGGTAAGTTTGTTGCGCTGTGGTTGCGCTACTTACCCTAGTGTTTGAGCATTAGGTATTGTTGATGCTAGGATATATACTCGTAGTTACTTTCAAGATTAGTTTTATTGTAGATATAAGTTCAAGTCCCATTGCCATAGATTAAATAAAATAGTAAAATGGGTTGTTTATCACAATCAGCCATATTTTTCAGACCTGAAACGAATTTTTAAACACCTTGCCACAAAATATTGAGTTTTATGGCTGGAATAAAAAATGCAATATATTTATAGATACTCGCAACTATTGGGAATTTACTTATGAAATAACTTCGGTTCGACTTTTATTCTAAATTCAATAGCACATTTTTCATTGCATTTTAAAAATCAGTTTAGTTTATTTGGGTGTCAGTTATAACGAGAATATTCTGTTATATGTATATCACAATTTTTTATGCTTCTAAAGGCACTCAGCGATAAATATCTGATAAAAGCCACTATCACAGGAATATTTTGTACCTAGTCACATGCAAAAAAATTCAATATCACTTGTTTTTATCTAGGTAGCATCTTTTTACAAGCTTCTAATTAACTTGCAATGTATGTATGTATGTGTGTTCGAGTCAAATCTTGAAACTGAATTTTAAAGCAGTTATCCTCCACCGATTATGATGAAATTTTGCATACACGTTTAGTTTGGATGACAATGCATACCTAAGTGACGTCATTCTAAATCTAATATGGCGGACGGCCCAAAATGGTGGACTAGTTATTTTTTGTGCACTGCCATGATACGGGTATCAAATGAAAGGGTTTACTGAGAAGAATACGAAAAAAGATTGTATTAAAAAAGAAAAAGAAAAATATTCGACTCAACATTATTGTTCTAATCGCTGAATCAGAATTTTACTAATAACACAGTTACGGAAGCAATAGGGAATCCTAGCAAGAAATTAATTCAAAATTCAGAAATGATTCAGAAAACTGAAGTACGAGTATTATCCGACTCTTGTTGATGACTCTAACAAAATTCTTCGATAAATAACTACTCATCGTTATTTATCGAAGATAATTCCGTTTGTAATCTAATCTCATACGTACTCAGGATATGAAAAGCACTTACAAATCACTGCTGTGGGTGTGTCTAAACGAGTTTATGAAGTTCAACAACTGACCTTTGATTTTATTTCTTACTGACTCCGCAAAACATGTTATATAATTTAAATATATCTAAAAGAATATAAATTGCTGATAACTGGATTGTTTCCATAGAGATAATGAGAGATATAACAACCAATTTCTATATAGCCATTGAACTTAGGTACCTACTACAGATGATAAACCCATGACACTTTCGTAACAGTCGTATTTATACTATGCCTTAGCTATTTTACGCGTTGTTTTAAAAAAAAAATTGCATCTAGGTAACTCTCGCACCATTTTCCAGGATATGCCGCAGAATGGGCGCCAGGTCTCAGACAGTACATAGAAGATAAGAAGAACCCTAAGACTGGCAAGGCTTACGGCGCGCGGTATGTTGGTTCCATGGTGGCTGACGTGCACAGGACCATCAAGTATGGAGGTATCTTCATGTACCCCGCTACTAAGTCTGCGCCAAGTGGAAAAGTAAGTATATATAATACTCACAGTGGATCTTTGTGTCTCTGAAGTTGGCTG
This sequence comes from Orthosia cruda, assembly GCA_964057195.1. Classification (NCBI taxonomy): domain Eukaryota; kingdom Metazoa; phylum Arthropoda; class Insecta; order Lepidoptera; family Noctuidae; genus Orthosia; species Orthosia cruda. The sequence continues at coordinate 42,849,979 of OZ059828.1, read as the reverse complement.
CAAGATCCTGCGCAGTTTTTAAGGTATTGCATAGCTTCTATCGCGGGCCTTGAGCGCGGGGACCGAATCCAGAAATTCCGTAACAAAAAAACCTCACGCTCCCCACTCCGACGGGCACGGCGGTGATACTTTGACTTTTAATAAGGTTTTTGAATTCTGTGGAATCTGAGTGGTGAGGGGCAGGGGGGCGGGGGGGGGAGGTTTGTTGCACGTGTTTTCGATTTCCGTGTTGGTATTTTTAGAATGAAAAATTTTTTTGCATGGGGAGGTAAACGTTTAAGGGGGGGGGGGTTGGTAAATCCTATCTTGTTCTCCTGGATGAAGTAGCGGAGAGCAGGGGGGCAAATTTTTTGTCAAAAATGCGCTAACTCCAACCGTTTCTGATATATGAGGGTTTTAAAATTTTTGTTGGTCGTAATTTTTTTGCCTTTTATCGGTCTCTCTGAGCTGTTTCTGTGACAATGGTGATCAATGTGGACCTTATGCTAATGAGAATAAGGGTCACTTTTGCTTGTCAAAGAAAAGCGACCTTATTTCAATGTGAATTGAATAAGGGTATTTTTGTTTTGTTTTTTAGAGTTTTATTAATCGTAAATAAATGTGGGTTTGGCTCGCTACGTTTTCGAGTTTTTAACGTTTTTAATTTTTTTGACGCATTTTCCTTTCACTGGATCTAGAATAAATGCTATGCAATAGCTTTACCGCGGCAGTCCCCGAGTGCCGAGTGTTTTTTTTTTGTGTCAATGTTGACGTAGAAGATAGCATTGTTTATCTGTCTCTTTCACTCGCTTACGTTTGTCGTATCATCCTATCTCGCTTACTCTATGCAGTATACTCGATGACAAACTGTTTCTTGTGCAATGGTTCGCAGAACCAACTTCAGAGACAAAAAGATCCGCCGTGACTTATATACTTCAGCTTTTGTAACAACCAAACCAAGATAAAAACGCCATTGTGAAGTATAAATATAGTGCAACTGATGTACTACTTATACCGATAAATAACAAGCTTACGTTCGAGAACTTAATGATCTTTATAGAGAGGAGGCTAGAAAGTCCCATAACTTACAATGAAAAGGTTGTTTGAAAGTCCCACAACTTACATTGAAAAGGTTGTTGGAAATTCTCACAACTTACCTACATTGAAAAGGTTGTTGGAAAGGTCATACTAAATTTGGTTTAAAACCACTGTCTACACGGTTTATCCCTCTGTTAGAAACTGCCGTTTTAAATCATGTAACGGGCTGAAAATAAAGAATAGTGTCCACTTTGCACACTTGTACTTTTAGACAAGTCCGTAGCACTTTCTTAGTCTGATATAATTTGTAAAAACACTATGTTTATGTTACGTAACTGTGTTATATGTATAGTACAACATTCTTACTATTATTCATTCGATTATACACTACAAAAGGTTTAGTTCTTTTTAGCCACGGCTGAGGCCACGGCACGTATTATAAGTGTGTAATCAGTCTGTCTTTTTTGACTAGCAGCTGGATAGCCATTCACGTGTTGCAATATTCAATGTTCAAATTGTGCGGAGAACTTCGATAGCACAGAATAAAATATGTGTGACGTCAGGTCTTTTTGTTGTCCGTATGTGATGCATGTATTGTGACTGAGGTTTTTATTCTATTGATCGTCTGACCGATTATAAAAATATGTATTAACCAAAGCTAACACAATCGAAAAGAGTTAGATTAGCATAATACTGTTTGCGTAGATCGACCCACGATTAACAACTAACGACATCATTATGAAGGTATTACATGTGTACATAGTCAGACAGCCGTTTTCATTCTTCAAAACAGGATCTCCATACAATAAAAAAAATGATTTAGTCAGTGAGTAATGCAGCGAAAGAGATAACTTTGCATCAGATACAATATAATCGTGACCCCGTATGAGCAGGCTATCTGAAATGGCTACAAATGGAACGTTGACAACGTTCCATTTGTAGCTATGGTAAACAATCAAATGATTACGACATGGTTATTCTTGATACGAACATTTTATTATTGAAGAAAGTACAAAATCATCCTGATTCAAACAGTAAAACGCCCATAACTTTTGAACGGCTCAACCGATTTTTTTCAAACATAGCTAAGAACACTCTCGACACCATCACATTTCCAACAAAAAAAACTAAATCAAAATTGGTTCATCCGTTGAGGCGCTATGATGCCACAGACAGACACACAGATACACAGCAATACACCTCAAACTTATAACACCCCTCTTTTTCCGTCGGGGGTTAAAAAGAAGGGGAAAAGAGTCTGTCCAATTTTAAGTAGGTCATGCTATCGTCACCTTTTGTAAGTGAAATGAAGCATTTAAAAAAAAGTTTTCCGAAGAATTGGTACCTTGGTTTTTTTTCCAAAAATTATGATCACATCAAACGAATAAAAAAAAAAACAAAATCAAATCAATGATATTGTTACAAGATAGGCCAACGCCATCTAGTAACGAGAGGAATAACTAGGTAGTAACTAGTGGCGCCATCTAGTATTGAATAGCGGAACTGATGTTCTCGAAAGCTCGTGTCGAATGGAATTTTCCAGAAGGTTCGAACCGAACATTCTGGATGTTTCTAGTCGCTTCGGGAACAATGAGTTCGAAAGTCGAATGTTCTGGAAGTTTCTCGAATTATCTAGAACAGTATGGAACGTTCCAGAAACTTCTTCCGTGCTATATAAAGAGCGGTCGGATTCGTCGTGAGTCAGTTTCGATTGAGAAGCGATACAGAGCGATCAAAGCGGAAAATAGTGCGAAGTAATAGAATTGTTTAAGGAGTGTTTTTGTAATAAACAGTGATTAATTGAAGTCTGCTGTTTCAATAATTTATCCCTGAACCCCAGCTCGTAACAAACTGGTGTCAGAAGTGCGGGATAAATTATGCCGGTTCTACCGAAGGAAGACACGGAAGGGATGCGTACCAGGAGTCAGCGCCAGCAAGACGTAGACCAGAGGCGCTTTGGAGACGCTCCCTCACCGTCATCAAGTGGACATCGAGACTCCGCGGCTGCAGCGGAACCAGCTCAATCGTCGGCGTCGCCTGACCTAGCCGCCCTTATGGCATTCATGCAAGAGCAGGCTCGCCGTCAGGAGGAGCAAGCTCGCCGCATGGAGGAGCAGATGCAGCGCGACAAGGAGGAGCATGCTCGCCGTGAAGAGGAGCAGGCTCGCCGTCAGGAGGAGCAGGCTCGCCGCTTGGAAGAGCAGCTGCAGCGCGACAAGGAGGAACAGGCTCGCCGTCAGGAGGAGCAGGCTCGCCGCTTGGAAGAGCAGCTGCAGCGTGACAAGGAGGAGCAGGCTCGCCGTCAGGAGGAGCAGGCGCGCCGCTTAGAGGAGCAGCTACAGCGTGACAAGGAAGAGCAAGCTCGCCGTCAGGAGGAGCAGCTCATGGTGATTAAGGACCTCCGCGGAGCCATTGGTAAGGAGATGAAAGAGGTAAAGGACCAGATCCAGCAGCAGGAGATCCGCATCGCCGAATTGGAGAGGATTGTTCGTGGGCTCAAATCTGGAGGAGAGGCCGTCGCACCTGCGGTAGTTGCGCTCTCGCCAGGTGGTTTTAAAGTGCCACCATTCGACGGCTCTTCGTCATGGTCTGCCTACAAGATACAGTTCGAGGCCGTCATGAAAGCGAATAGGTGGACCAAAGAACAGGCCTTGACTGCTCTAACCTTGGGTCTTCGCGAGCAGGCCTTGATTGTGTTAGAGGCACTTGGACAGGACGTTACTTTCGAAAAGCTTCTGGAAGCCTTGGAAGCTAGATACGGTGACGCGCACCTGGAACATGTGTTTCGGGCCCAACTGAAAGACCGGTCCCAACGGGTTGGTGAAACTCTTCAGCAATGGGCTCTGGAGGTGGAAAAGCTGGTCCGGAAGGCATACAAGTCTTCACCTGTGCTGATCGACGGGAATCTCGTACAGGTTTTCACGGATGGAATCCGTGACCTGGAGGTTAGGGCTGCAGTAAGGCTAGGCCATTTTAAGAACCTTAAGAACGCCCTAGCCTACGCTTTGGAGGTGGAAGCTGTACGACGGGACGACCGAGCTCACCGCATAAGGCAGGTTATGACTTCACCCCGGTGCTATAGCTGTGGAGAGAGAGGCCACATCCGGTTGAGCTGCCCAAAGCAAAGGGGTCCCCATTGCGGAAGTCAGTCACCAGTAGCAGGAAAACCAGTAGACGCCAGGAGTAAGTGGCAGTTAGTGGCAGGTGATGAAAGAGTCCCAAGAAACTCGATTGCACAAATTGTGTGTGAGTCACAATCATGGGACGGGAACAGAACACCACACAGTAATGCAGATGCTCTCTCGCGTAGGTCATGTTCCGATCAATGTAAGCCCTGTGCCAGGCAAAAGGCTAAGCAGACGACATTTGTGAGAATGTTGAGGACGGATCTTAGCGAAGATTGGAAGGGAATCTTGCAGAGTGCTCAGCAAGATGACGAAGACATAAACCCGATCCTCGAATGGAAGAAATCAGGAGCTCCGAGGCCTCAGTGGAGTGATGTTGCAGCACTGAGTTCTATCACTAAGAGTTATTGGGCACAGTGGGAAAGCTTGGTTATCCAGGATGGAGTTCTGTGCCGGAAATGGGAGAATGCTCGCGGTGACCAGTGTCATCTACAAATGGTCGTACCTAAAGTTAAGGTGCCGGAGGTCCTACAGCTCTATCACAATGGAAGTTCAGGGGGTCACATGGGAGTTAAGAGGACTTTAATCAAGATCCGAGAACGATTTTACTGGATCCACTGTCGAGAAGACGTTAAGGAATGGTGCCGCAAATGCACAAGTTGTGTGGGTGCGGCGGTGAATGGACCACACATTCGTAGTAGTGGTGCATCAAAGATTTATGAGCACATGAGACAGACAGGTCAACAGATGTCTGAGAGGATGAAGACCCGCTACGATCGGTAAGCGAACAATAAGGGCTTCGATGAAGGATCTGTTGTATGGTTACATAAACCGGCACGGAGCAAAGAAAAATCGCCTAAATTACAAGCAAAATGGGATGGACCTTATCGCGTAGTTACCAAGATCAATGACGTCACCTACCGAATTCAAAAGGGACCCCGAGATGCATCAAAGGTCGTTCATGTGGATCGGTTGGCCCGTTATCATTGGTCTAACAATGCTCGGGACGAGCATGTCTAAGAGGGAGGCAATGTTACAAGATAGGCCAACGCCATCTAGTAACGAGAGGAATAACTAGGTAGTAACTAGTGGCGCCATCTAGTATTGAATAGCGGAACTGATGTTCTCGAAAGCTCGTGTCGAATGGAATTTTCCAGAAGGTTCGAACCGAACATTCTGGATGTTTCTAGTCGCTTCGGGAACAATGAGTTCGAAAGTCGAATGTTCTGGAAGTTTCTCGAATTATCTAGAACAGTATGGAACGTTCCAGAAACTTCTTCCGTGCTATATAAAGAGCGGTCGGATTCGTCGTGAGTCAGTTTCGATTGAGAAGCGATACAGAGCGATCAAAGCGGAAAATAGTGCGAAGTAATAGAATTGTTTAAGGAGTGTTTTTGTAATAAACAGTGATTAATTGAAGTCTGCTGTTTCAATAATTTATCCCTGAACCCCAGCTCGTAACAATATTCTTTGTAATTTAGAAAGTCATTCCGACATAATTATTCTCTTGTTTTCACTGACTCATCTTTCAAAGGCCAAATAAGGGCCAGGGCCCAAAATGAAACCAAATTAAATGTCGAATAACATGTATACCTTCTTTTCAGCTCCGTCTACTCTACGAGTGCCTCCCAATGTCGTTCATCGTGACGGAAGCCGGCGGCCTGGCCAGCAATGGTCAGATCCCCATCCTGGACATCGTACCTACGGCCATCCACCAACGAGCACCTTGCTACCTTGGCTCAAAGAAGGATGTGCAGGAACTACTAAGTTATTTGAAGTAGGAGAATAGGTGGATATGTGTATATGAGCATGTTTTATAAGATGTTAACTATTTTGTTATGATTATTATATTATGTAAGAAGACTGATAAGCTGTGTTTCTTTGTTTTCTCATGGTGGTTATGCTGAATGGAGCGTGACTACCGCAGGACCACCTTTAGAGTCGATTTTCTCGAAAACTACTAAGGTGCCGTAAAACGAGGTTGAATTGATTAATTTTGAAATTAAAATTGACATAACTATTTCAATAATATTGTGAAAAATATGAATAAAATGCAGTGTTGGCGACTTCACAAATGATTATATATTGCCTAATACGTTTTTTTTTTCTTTCATAGTTTGGGAGGAAATAAAAAATAACGAGCCTATGAACGCTAAAATAAAAATGGTGTTACTTTGATACCTCATTGTTTTTTCATTGCAATATAAAGTAACCCCAATTTACAATGTATTTTTAATGAATTCACACTGTATAATATGTTTTTTTTCTGCGACAAGTAAACTTATTCTTGCGATGAGTTTGATGCAAAAAATGGCTGACATGTCAGAGTAGCAAATTTTAAAAAGAAAATTGAAGTGCGTTTCGTTTTCACGGAGTTAGCTTTAAAAACCTAAAAAAAATAAAGTTATAATCAAAGTTACCCCAGATCTCAATGTAACCCCGTTTAACCGGTACCAATCTTGTTGTTCGGGTAGGTACTAATTGGTACAAATTGAGTAGTAATTATTTACCAAAATATGGAAGCGATTGACGTCGGGGTCACGAACATTATGGTTCTTATTTTAGGAATACCTACTACACAGTTTGTTGTGCGTCAACCGAATCGGCAGTGTTTGTTAAAAACAACCTCGACCCAAAGCAATAACTATATAATTTACTGTACTGACTGTGCCAAAATGCCGTCACGAACAAATATGTAGCACGCTTTAATCGTGTGTGCTGAAGTGTTATGAAAGTGTCTGGGTATACATACACACATAGATGAACAAAATGTGAAATCATTCTTCTCCGTGACCATTTAAAGAACAAAGGCGAAATCTTACCTGACTTAAATTTGAGCGTCTGAAAGTGAGTTACATACGAAAGACATTCCATTGTCTCCGTTTTTTCAAAGTATACATTAACTGTTTCACCATGGAAAAAAAAAACATTATAAAAGAAAGTTTTTTAGTTAACTTACATATTAGCTATTTTACACTTATTCTGCCAAGTGACAAGTAGTGACTGTAGTAAGTATATCACTATTGTATTTGTTATTAGAATAAAATGGAGTAAATAAATTAACAATGCAGTTTATGTCTAAGTTTAGATGTTCCTTGCTGGTAGATAAGAATACTTTAGTTATGCTAGTATTATATTATCTGTGTGTGTGTAGTAGAAATAAATGAATTACTTACTTTCAATTAATGATAGGCAAAAAGACTAATATCCAAGTCTTAAAAAAACAAATAGCATGGTTGTTGACGACGACCTTTTGATACACCCAGAAAAGTATTCGTATATCGAATACTTTTTTGTCTCTACCCAAAATTGCTCATCATCATTAGCCTTTTAATGTTCCCACACTGTTGGGACACAGGCCTCATCTCTGTGAGAGGGAATGGGCCGAAATCCATCACGCGGGCGGGTTGGTGAATGTCACTTGACGACGATTTTTTGATTCTGGAACATGTTGTTGTTGTTTTCTCACGCGATGTTTTCCTTCACCGTTTTGAGAGCAGTGGTCTTGAAATAATTTACACAAAGTAAAGCGCCTGCCTGGGTTTGAACCCATGACCTACAACTTGTAAGTCGCGGCAGTTACCATTGGGCCACTACTGCTCCAATATTGTTAGGACAGTGCAAAGTAAAACACAGGACTTTTTAAACTTAACTATTATTTATTTTCGTCAAAATAATAATTAATAAATTTGTTATACACTCCGCTTGGTGTTGTCTCAAAAGGTTTTACACCCAGTCTTGATTCAATATTCTTAATCGAATTTTATAAAACAAGTAATAGTTTTACAGTACAATCTTACATTTTTGTATTAGCCTTATTTTTATTTTGAAAGTTAATGATATTTTGTGTACCATGACCAGTCCGTTGACTTAGTAGAAATATCAGCAAAAGATCAAATATATTGTTTGACTGTTTTTTTTTAATGAAATTTCACAGAACCCATCGAAAACATAAGACGCAGTAAAACTTGCGGACTTTATATTCTGTGACTAAACAGAGATAGCACTACCTGCATGTGACATTACTAACAAGTGCGTGTCAGACTCGCGCACGAAGGGTTCCGTACCATTATAGCAAAACACGACATAAAAATCACGTTTTTTGTATGGGAGCTCCTCAAATATTTATTTTATTCTGTTTTTAGTATTTGTTGTTATAGCGGCAACAGGAATACATCATCTGTGAAAATTTCAACTCTCTAGCTATCACGGTTCTTGAGATACAGCCTGGTGACAGACAGACAGACGGACCGCGGAGTCTTAGTAATAGGGTCCCGTTTTTACCCTTTGGGTACGGAACCCTAAAAAGTAACACCATAATGACGTATGAGGCAATTAGTTCAAACAACGTTTTGCATGACAAGGATAGAATAACAAGTTCAAATCGTGCAACTATTCCGTTTTGCCACCGATTTTTTATGTTCACAAATTGTAATTTCTAAATATAATCCTAAAAATAAATTAATTAATTTACATTTTCGATAGTAGTCAAAAACGGTATTCGCTTGAGCAGTCACAAATGCAATATAGCCAACTGGTAGGGTATAAAAAAAAACTGAGACTATACTCCATTTTAAATAACATAAATTTTAACAACCCTTTTTTGCAGTCTGTTCAATCGATTTTGATTTCTATCCCGTAAATGTAAGGCTGGCATAAAATGCATAAACCTGTTACCAAAACAAAACTGTTTAATACAGCTGCCATTTGTCATATCACCAAAGCCATAGAAAACAAAATCAGTTGAACGGGCTGTAAAATAGGATTATTTGAATGTCTAATGTCCTTTACATTTTGGCATGTCGACAATGGCCATCCCTGATACTGGTACCATACTTGGCGTATTTGTAAAAATATTTGCTCCAAATCTCTATTACAAAATGAACTTTATTTCAATAGTTTTAAGATTCGTTTTGCATTGCCAAAATTTCGCAATAATTTTGCTAAATATCCCCCTTAATCCCATTATAGATTAACAATTTGTCTCAGCCTCTGGTCATGGCAAAATAGTCTTAAACCACGTAACACTTATCACATAACTGTTAACGCACCATTACTTTATAAATATTAATCACACCTTACTTATATTTAGCTAAAGTTTAGTCTATATGCCTTTATAGGGGAGTTGTGTCCTGAGATATAAGAGGATGGCGAAACTTATACAAATAATTAATAAATCATATTTTTTTTAATGAATATACAGTACAAACATTTTCTTAATGTCCTTCGGCAATGTTCGTGTTTCGTCAGTCGTCGGTTTTCTGTCAGTTGCCCTTTAGACTTGGTGCAGACCGGACGCTCTCAATCAACTTGGAAGTATATAGAGTTGTTAATATTATTTTAACAATGTAATTTATTTTTAAAATGGGCGGAAAGCTGCTATTTTTATAGCTCTATATATTTCACACGAAAATCAAAATAAAACAATAAAGTACCTAATTCTGAATTCAATATACACGATAAATCTAAAAATTGTTGGACATGAAAATTAGCTTTTGTTTGCTTTCAGAAATGTGATGATTGCCGAGGGACACTAAGAAAATAGTTATACTGTACTTCGTTAGGTACAAATTTATTACATTTTCAATTACTTACTAATACTGAGTTGCAAGTTTCAAAAAGACGAGATGCGACGCGGTTGAAGCGAAGTTCCTTGAATTTAACACCGATTGGGTCTAAATAAAAGCGAATATCTCTACATGGCTGTAACGTTCTATAGCAAAAGAGTCATGACAGTCGAAGTCTTTAACTTTTTTCGACCTAGCTCTCATTTGCTAAGTGTCTGGAAAATATTACGCTTTATGGAACTAGGTTCCATAAAGATCGTAAGAAAATAAGAACTATGCAAGCTACGCTGGCGATTTCGCCTTAAGTTATAGTTTCGCCAATCCTCACATAATGTATATTGGACATCGTCTGGTCACAATAAAATTATACCTATATAAGAAACTCAGTTAGTTCCCTACGCAACGTCCTTAGATCTAAGCGGTGAGAGCTATGAACTGATGGAAAACGTCCAGGATGTGGGGATCCAAGTCTTGCGTGAATAGCAGTGTCTCCAGCGTGCTGCTGTACTTCTGGACTTGTTCGTGGTGCTGAAAGGAATAAGGTCCATTTTAATATGTGTAAGATTCTGGGTGATGAAGGGATCGTCCTTAGCTTTATTAAGCAGGAGTAAAATTGTATTCGACTGGAATAAGTCAATGTAACTTTTTGGATATGTTACTTTTTTGGTTTTGCTCTATTGCAACTTTTTTGGTTTTGCTCTAATGTTACTTTTTTGGTTTTGCTATAATTCTTATTGTTTATTCTACACAAAACATTCAAATACAGGACGGTTTATGTACAAAGGCGAGCTTAACCCATAGTTGGGTTAATTAAGCTCGCCAATAATAATGTTACTTCTTTGGATGTTACTTTTTTGGTTTTGCTCTATTGTTACTTTTTTGGTTTTGCTCTAATGTTACTTTTTTGGTTTTGCTCTAAGGTTACTTCATTGGATGTTACTTTTTTGATGTTGTTCTAATGTTACTTGTTTTGGTTATTCTCTAATGTTACTTTTTTGGTTTTGCTCTAATGTTACCTTTTGGTTTTGCTCTATTGTTACTTTTTTGGCATTCGCTCTAATGCTACTTGGGGTTTTGCTATAATGTTACTTTTTTGGTTTTGCTCTATTGTCACTTTTTTGGTTTTAATCTAATGTTAATTTTTTGGTTTTGCTCTAATGCTACTTTTTTGTTTTGCTCTATTGTTACTTTTGGTTTTGCTCTATTGTTACTTTTTTGGTTTTGCACTAAGGTTACTTTTTTGGCTTTGTTCTAATGTTACTTGCTTGGTTATGCTCTATTTTTACTTTTTTGGTATTGCTCTAATGTTACTTTTTTGGTTTTGCTCTACTGTTTCTTTTTTGTTTTTGCTTTATTGTTACTTTTTTGGTATTTCTCTAGTGTTACTGTTTTGGTTTGCTCTAATGCTACTTTTGGTTGGTTTGGTTTTGCTATAATTCTTATTCTTTATTGTACACAAAACATAAAAACATTCAAATACAATAGGTCAGTTTATGTACAAAGGCGAGCTTAACCCATAGTTGGGTTAAGCTCGCCAATAATAATGTTACTTCTTTGGATGTTACTTTTGTGGTTTTGCTCTATTATAACTTTTTTGGTTTTGCTATAATGTTACTTTTTTGGTTTTGCTCTGTTGTTACTTTTTTGGTATTGCTAAAGCAGGGGTCGCATAAAAGTATAACTTTTCAGAGAATTTAGGAGACCTGAAAACCTCTGACAGTCTTCAGAGAACATGATAGACATTCAAGTTGTTATTGCAATCAAAAACAAGAATCAGACTGATGGCAGGTAGTATTTATCAATGCGGGAATTTGCTCTGTAGTTGGTCAACCTTTTTGGCTTTGTGGTCTTACAGAGTACTGTATCCAACAATGTCATTAACTGGGGAATATGTCTTAGATCAAGTCTTCTTCATCCTAACCTTTTCCAACTTTAGGTGGGAACGGCTCTCCTTATTTCACGGCGCCAAGACGTTCTGTCGTGGGAGGTCGGGTCAGACAATTTCTTCTTGAGAAGTTTCGTCATGCTGGTACACCATGTCAATGAAGGTCCTCAATGTCTTAGATCAATTACAGGGTAATAAGACTCACGATCAAGAAGACCTGCCGCAGCCGGCCGACAGTGCTGCGGTACCAGTGCGTGTCGCAGCGCACCAGGTGCTCCGATAAGATCATGATGAGCCGCTGTAACTATACACATAGAAACACTCACGATCAAGAAGACCTGCCGCAGCCGGCCGACAGTGCTGCGGTACCAGTGCGTGTCGCAGCGCACCAGGTGCTCCGATAAGATCATGATGAGCCGCTGTAACTATACACATAGAAACACTCACGATCAAGAAGACCTGCCGCAGCCGGCCGACAGTGCTGCGGTACCAGTGCGTGTCGCAGCGCACCAGGTGCTCCGATAAGATCATGATGAGCCGCTGTAACTATACACATAGAAACACTCACGATCAAGAAGACCTGCCGCAGCCGGCCGACAGTGCTGCGGTACCAGTGCGTGTCGCAGCGCACCAGGTGCTCCGATAAGATCATGATGAGCCGCTGTAACTATACACATAGAAACACTCACGATCAAGAAGACCTGCCGCAGCCGGCCGACAGTGCTGCGGTACCAGTGCGTGTCGCAGCGCACCAGGTGCTCCGATAAGATCATGATGAGCCGCTGTAACTATACACATAGAAACACTCACGATCAAGAAGACCTGCCGCAGCCGGCCGACAGTGCTGCGGTACCAGTGCGTGTCGCAGCGCACCAGGTGCTCCGATAAGATCATGATGAGCCGCTGTAACTATACACATAGAAACACTCACGATCAAGAAGACCTGCCGCAGCCGGCCGACAGTGCTGCGGTACCAGTGCGTGTCGCAGCGCACCAGGTGCTCCGATAAGATCATGATGAGCCGCTGTAACTATACACATAGAAACACTCACGATCAAGAAGACCTGCCGCAGCCGGCCGACAGTGCTGCGGTACCAGTGCGTGTCGCAGCGCACCAGGTGCTCCGATAAGATCATGATGAGCCGCTGTAACTATACACATAGAAACACTCACGATCAAGAAGACCTGCCGCAGCCGGCCGACAGTGCTGCGGTACCAGTGCGTGTCGCAGCGCACCAGGTGCTCCGATAAGATCATGATGAGCCGCTGTAACTATACACATAGAAACACTCACGATCAAGAAGACCTGCCGCAGCCGGCCGACAGTGCTGCGGTACCAGTGCGTGTCGCAGCGCACCAGGTGCTCCGATAAGATCATGATGAGCCGCTGTAACTATACACATAGAAACACTCACGATCAAGAAGACCTGCCGCAGCCGGCCGACAGTGCTGCGGTACCAGTGCGTGTCGCAGCGCACCAGGTGCTCCGATAAGATCATGATGAGCCGCTGTAACTATACACATAGAAACACTCACGATCAAGAAGACCTGCCGCAGCCGGCCGACAGTGCTGCGGTACCAGTGCGTGTCGCAGCGCACCAGGTGCTCCGATAAGATCATGATGAGCCGCTGTAACTATACACATAGAAACACTCACGATCAAGAAGACCTGCCGCAGCCGGCCGACAGTGCTGCGGTACCAGTGCGTGTCGGGGTCGCGCGCGTCCGTGTCGCAGCGCACGAGGTGCTCCGATAAGATCATGATGAAACGCTGGAACACGATCAGGAACAGACGCTTCTGGTCCATGTGGGCTGCTTCTAAGCGCTCTTCCATACGCTCGACCGCCTGGAAAAAGTTAAAATTATTCGGTATTAGTTCATTTACACCTGGTCCTGAGCTCACGACAAAATTTTACAGCCGCAAAGGTCAATCTTCAAAGTTAAGCTACGCTTGTAGGGGTTGCTCCATGGTTAAGTGACCATCCATTAGGAGGATAGGCTGGATGGATCCCTTTTGCCGGACTTAAGACACCCATTTGGTCCGTTTTGCGTGCAGGCCTCCTCAATGTGAGAGGGAATGGGCCGTAATTCACCACACAAGCCCTGTGCGGGTTGGTTAATGTCACAAGTCTTCGAATTTTTGGTTCTAAGATATGCGGGTTTCCTCACGAAGTTTTCCTTCACTGTTTTGTGAGCAGTGCTGATGATATAATTTAAACAAAGTAAAGCGCCTGCCTGGGCTCGAACCCACGTACAACTTGTAAGTCGCAGCCATTACCACTGAGCCACAACTGCTCTGTCTGTTGTAACAGGTAGTCAGAAATCGAAAATCTGATGCCTGTCTTGCCAAGGGTTATCATGCTACCCAGTTACTGGGTTGTGGAGATCAGATAGGCAATCGCTCCATCTATAATACTGGTAATCAGTTACATCAGTGACTACAATCAAGAAAATATGAATAAGTTCAGGGAGTGTTTACAAAATGTTTCTTTATCGGAAATATATAAACTTGACGATCCGAATACGGCCTATAATCTATTTCTGGAGACATTTACCCTAATGTATAATTTATGTTTTCCATTAAAACGTATAAAATTAAGCGTACACAAGAGACCACAGTGGATATCGCGAGGAATTAAAACGTGCAGTAAAAATAAAAGAACTCTTCTGTGGCGTTACCGACTGGAACGCAATGAACAACGTAAACTAGAATTCAAAAGATATACAGCAATATATAAAAAAATTATCAAATTAACACAACGTGCTCAGAACAGCAATAAAATCAAAGCATCATCTAACAAGTCAAAATCTACTTGGGAAATCATTAATCGAACGAAGATGAATATGCCCAATAGAAACTCAATTGGAAACATTAAAATTGGAAATAAAAACTTAACGCACTCGTACGAGATAGCGAAAGCCTTTAACAACTTTTTTGTCGACAAGATAAAACCTATCAGTAATAGAGGTAAACATGTGACATCAAATATCTCAAAATCAAGTAATTCGATGTTTATGGCACCAAGTAATGAAAATGACATCAAAACCATTATTAGGTCTTTAAAAAATACTGGCAGTGTAGGTAATGATGGGATTTCTACCAAAGTAATTAAGTACGTTTCGGATTCCATCAGTAGACATTTGAGCTATATTCTCAACTTGTGCATAACACACGGTACTTACCCAAATAACCTAAAAACAACTGTGGTTAAACCATTGTTTAAAAAAAATTACAAAGATTGCATGGAGTCTTATAGGCCTATTGCACTTGTTCCAATAATATCCAAGATATTTGAAAAATACATTTATGCACAGATTTATAAATACCTGGATAAACAAAACATTTTGACAGAGGAACAAAAAGGTTTTCGGAAAAATAAAACAATCAACTTGGCCATCTATGACTTTTTAAATAATGTTTATACGAATGTTGACAATAGAATACCTGTGTGCTCAATATATTGTGACATGACTCAAGCCTTTGACTATGTGGACCATAATATATTGTTAAGTAAACTAGACGCCTACGGCATTAGAGGTAATGTCCTAAATTTAATAGAATCGTATTTAAAGAACAGGAAACAGTACGTTGAAGTATCTGAAATAGATTTGAAACTTAAATGTCAACGAATCTACAAATCTGATCTTCGAACACTCACATACGGCGTACCCCAGGGCAGCGTTTTAGGGCCTCCTTTATTTATAATCTATATAAATGACATGCCGAAAGTTACAAGTCACCCTATGTCACTATTTGCTGATGACAGCACTGTGACTATTAATAGCACAAATGCTGAAAACTACAACGACGAAATTTCTAAGACAATAACCTCCATAGTACAATGGTTAGATAATAATAATTTAAAGATAAATATTGACAAGACAAAATTAACGATGTTTAGCCAACGTTCAAACACAAATATGAGTATATACTATGACAGCCAACGCATATCACAAGTAAACACATCTAAATTCCTAGGTTTAACAATTGATAATAAATTAGATTGGAAAACACACACGGAGGAGCTAACCAAACGAATTAGTAAGTCTGCCTATGCCCTATACAAACTTACCTCAGTGATTAGTGTGGACGCTTTAGTCACAGCATATCATGGCTTGGTGGGTTCAGTTCTGAGATATGGTATTATATTTTGGGGAAATTCAACCAATAGGGAATTAATTTTTAAAGCACAGAAAAAGTGCATCAGGACAATGTTTGGATTACAAGTCATAGATACATGTAAACCATTATTTATTTAATTTAAAATATTGACTCTTCCATGCTTATATGTTTTTGAAGTTGCTGTATTTGTTAAGACCAATCCTAAGTTGTTTAAAAAAATGTCGGACATTAATAACCGAAGTCGAAGGGATAACAGTAGCTTATGCGTAAGAAGGTCCCACACAGCATTGATGTATAAAAGTGTATTTTGCATGGCGCCAGTCATATTTAACCACTTACCACGGTCAATCAAAGAATTGAACGTGAGTTTATTTAAGAAGCGACTAAAATCTTTACTGGTGAACAAAGAATATTACAGTATCTCGGAATTTTTATCAGACAAAAATCTAATGACAGAATGAATGCTAATGAAATACACGACTGTTTGTGCCTACAAATAAATTTTGTATATTGACATTAGTATTGTATATTGATACCTGTATTGTATATTGACATTAGAATTGTATATTGACATTAGAATTGTATATTGACATTAGAATTGTATATTGACATTGGAATTGTATATTGACTTTACAAATGTCAATATACAATATTAATGATAATATACAATTTTAAAATTGTATATTATCATTAATATTGTATATTGACATTTGTACATATATTGATATAGTCTTATTATCTGTTTTTCAGTCTGTGCATTGACATGTACTGTATTGACATTTTGTTTTTTAAGTTATTATTATTGTTTTTCTTTTTTATTGACATTGATTTGTATTATGCAATTCTTTATAATTGTTGTTTTATTGTCCAGGCTTATTTTATTTGATTATTGAGATTTAGCTGGCTCGATTTTTATTTTTAATTACCTACTTGCAAACATTTGTACGCCCTCTGGCATAACATAGCGCACTCTTTATTACCTGTATATACCAATTATTTTACCTATGTTAAACAAATGAATAAATGACTTATGACTTATGATTTATCAGTTTAGACTACAAGCCGAACTCAACATAGTTGGATAAAGACTAGGCATGATGGAGAACTTGATGATAGTAATACCTCTTCAGTAGGTTTGTCTTGATCCTTCTTCTTTTTACTGTTGTTTTCGTCCTCAGAATCTGAACTGCTGGAATCTGCTCTGGCCAAGGCTTCCCTCGCTTCCGAGAGCTCTCCACCTGATAACACGAAAAAAAAATTGTAAGAAGGTTGATGCTAGTTGACATGAGCAATGGACTTTTTATTTTACATTTGGCTAAACTAAAATCAACCGGTGTATATCCAACAAAGAAGTGGAATTCCTTGACGGCCTCTTTTTTTCCTGATAGCTACAGGTCTTTAAGTCAACATTGAATAGGTTAATGCTAGGCAAACGAGCTCCATTGTCGAGCACATCATCGCTTACCATCAGGTACAATAGTGGTCAAACGCGAACCTATCAACAATCCTAGTTAATAATAGTGGTTAAAGTATGAAATTGCCGTTTTATTGTAATAGGTACTTCGAATTAACATAGAACCTTCATGGTTTGAGATTTTTGAGTGAAACTTTTTTCACATGGTACCTATGAAGTTCTTCTTTTAAAAAATGTGCAACATTCGATTATCGGCTATCAGTTGTTTTTTTTATTCAGCTTAGACAAGAAAGATGGATAAGTCGAAAATTCAAGTGATTTATGAATACGAGTTCCGACGCGGAACTAACGCGGCAGAAACAGCTCGCAATATCAATGTTGCGTTTGGAGAGGGGACTGCTATTGAACGCACCGAGCGATTTTGGTTTAAACGCGTTCCTGATGGAAACTTTGATTTGAAGAACGAACCACGTGGAAGACCGGGCGGTCTTCGTCGTGACACAGGTGAATAACAATGAATTGAAAGAGATGGTGGAAGCCGAACCGAGCCAAACTACCCAGGAATCAGCGGCATGGTTTAACGTTACCTTACCAACAATATTGACTCATTTGCCTCAAATCAATAAAATAAAAAAGTATGAAAAATGGGTGCATCATGATTTGACTGATCTGCAGAAAGAAACGCGTGTTGAAACTTGTGTTGTTTTGTTGAATCGGTACAAAAATGAAGGAATATTAGATCGAATTGTGATGTGACGTGATGAAATGTGGCTTTACGATAACCGTAAGCGAAAAATGCAATGGCTGACCCCAGGTCAAACGCAGCAACAGTGTCCTAAACCAACTGTGTGGTGGTCTCAGCATGGTGTTATTCACTATAGCTTACTCCGATCTGGTCAAGCAATAACGGCAGATGTCTACTGTGCCGAACTCCGAACAATGATAGCAAAACTAGCAGTGAAACAGTGAATCGATCTTTACCATTATTGCTCCATGATAACGCGAGACCTCATACAGCACGAGAAACCGTTTTAACTCTACAAGAACTGCAATTAGAAAACATTCTTCACCCTCCGTATTCGCCAGACCTTGCTCGGACTACCATTTTTATCGTGATTTGGACAATTTTTTACGTGATAAAAAGTTTTCGTCTTAGGAGGCAGTACAAAATGCTTTCACACAGAATCTAGATCACCAGAGTTCTATCGCAAAGGCATAAATGACCTTCCTATTAGATGGCAGCAATGTATAGATAATAATGGTTATTATTTTGATTAAAAATAATAGTAAAAATTTTAAATAAGAGAACCATGTTCCTATTGATAAAATTAATGAATTTACCTGTTAATGCTTTTAATACTTCACATTTACGTAGTATAGTGTGTTGTGCTATTCTGGGTGCATGATCCACACATATTTGAATTTATTAATGTATATACTTATGTAAATATTGTAAGAAACAATTTTTTTTTTTAAAAGAGTATGTATGGAGTTTCTTGTGCATTCTTCTCCATAACAAGCTACTTTTCCGAATGCACGGTTGTTAGGTCGTGGATGAAGAGTGGACTGTATAAAAAGGCGGTTCGTTTTAAAGCCGTTATATTTAAATTACAGTAAACTGTCCCGGACAAACATTTAGTTTTAAGGAAGAGGTGTCGACTGGTGCGGTGGAGTCCGTGGTAGCGAGTGTTCGCCGAGCCGCGCTGCGTCGCCGCCGCACACTGTAAGAAAATCGCAATCTAGCGGTATTTAATTCAAAATCCGAACAATGTTTTATCTACCAATTATTGGTGTCTTTTTATTCCTTACCCTCTAATAAAAACGACACCATATTTTTTTTAATGTGGGTATGTCAACATAAATATTAGAAATGTTCATATCAGAAACAAAACTGAGTCACACTCACTACGTGTTTTGCAGTGTTAATTTGTGCCAATTACGCTTACGATTACGAAGTGATTATTGGGTCAATAGTGTTATTTACTTTATTTGTCGTAGTGTTGGTATTTCATATGTAAGTACATACATATTTTGTTCGATTTATAATAGTAATTATATACTAAAATCAACCATTTCTGTTAGGACACGAAATATACTTCGATTTTTTTACATTTTAAATTCATTAGTCCCGAAAACATATTATATAGCATTATATAGTAAAGTATATACCATCACAGTACAGCTGATAGTTTTAACTAACAGATGCAACTCATAAATTTTGCGCTTTTTTGCGGCACCCATACATTTTTTTTTTTCAGCATGGCTACCGAAATAACGAAATTGCAAATTTTCGAAATTTGGACTTCTAACAGAGGGAGTGATCGTTTTGACGAAGTTTTTCATTTTTTATGAATAGATATCCTCGTGTAACTTATTCTGAATATTCTAAAAATAAAATCAAGGGTTTGCTGAGAGCATTATGCCAACAAATTGAAATAAAATGGACTAAATGCCATCGTCATCGGGATCGTTTTTTAGAAAATAATATGAATTGGTTAAAAACAACTATTACTTTGCCTGAAAGTGTTTTACAAGAAATTCCATCATCCTCCTCCTCAATTACTCCAGGAAGACCAGCAAAACGTTTTCAAGACTGTTGTGATAGAACACAAAAACGAAAAATCCAAACACTTATAGAGACGACCAGTCCAGAAGAAATTGCTGTGGCTAATGAATGCAATTTACGCAATGCTGGCAAACGAGATTCTGCAGCCATAGTAAGAGAATTATCGTCTGAGTCCGGTAATAGTGGGACAGTAATCAAACAGGCCCGTAAACGTCTAATTAATGATCCTGTATCTCTATCTGCAGATGAAGCTCTTGGCATGATGATAGATGCTAAATTATCTACTCACCAGTACAATATAATTCGAGAAAAGGTTAATAACCTGGCTAAAAACTTGTTACCTTCTTATGACCAAATACTGGAAGTAAAAAAACAGTGTTATCCGTTAGAGAAGACTGTCACGGAAACAACTGCAGAATGCAATCTTCAATCTTTGGTGAATCATACTATCAATCGTATATGTTTAACCCAAAGAAATGTGTTAGATTCTATTGAAATTTTAAAAGTTGGATCAAAGGAACTAACCTGCCTGATTAAGTGGGGTTGTGATGGAGCTCAACAACAAAGGTATAAACAGAAGTTCACATCAGAAAGTCAGTTTGACGAAAATCTCTTCAGCATTTCGATGGTGCCCATTCAAATGGCTTTGAATACTGAAAAGGAGAATATGGTCGTATGGCAAAACCCTGCTCCCTCGTCTACACGTTTCTGTAGACCTATTAAACTTCATTTCGCTAGGGAAACTACAGAATTGACAAAACAAGAGGTCAGCGCGATGCAACATCAAATAGATACATTATCACCTGTAGAAGTTCATATGGATGACGTTCTTATTTTTGTAAAACCGGTATTCATGCTTACTACGATTGATGGCAAAAGGACATGGCCAGATTCTGCCCTGGAATCAATTTAGAATACGTAAATGTACAGTAATTCTTTATATTTGAAAATTATTTGTAAAATAAATTAAAATTAAACGCAACAATTACATTTCTCTAGAACAGGCGACAAAAAATTCCAAAAAATATGTATGTTAATTGTTTTTGAGCGGATTGTATGCAATGCATTTGCGTTTGGATACACGAGTAAGACAAACACTGATTCTGAAGTACGCCTGAAGGTCAGATTAAAATATAATACAAATACAACAGCATGAATTGTTTTGCTACGATAAATACCACTAAAATAAAAGTTAAGATTTTATGAATATCGCAGACACCATTTTTCATGCTGCCGCGCGTCACCATAATGATTAATGCATCGACATCTGTGATCGACATCGACAATATGTTCCAGTGTGTATCCGAACGTCCTAGTCATTTTGACGTTTCTAAGCGCGCGCACTGCACTGGTGCTGTCTAATCTGTGGTGCAGTTTTGCGTTGATCGTATCACTGTTTATTGTCACGTATTACTGTTCTATTTTGTTATTCTGTTTTATATTTTAGCTTGACCCTACGCTATCGTTTGTCGGACTTTCGTTTTCGCTTCTTCGTGAATATTAGTGCTGTGTATATTGGACTTGTTTGGTTGGATTCGGACGCTCACGATTTCATGATGTCAAGGTGCCTGAATTGTAGTGTGGCCACTACTCGAATGCGAAGGCATATTGTAACATCTTTAACACCGCAGTTACAAAATACATTGACTGAATGGTTATCTATACAAGAGGTATGTACGACGTAGTAAGTCATTATTTTCATATTTTACAAACTTCACCTGCCATTTTAAACAGTTATGTGCCATAATCTTAAAGAGTGTTAGCATAACTTAAAAATCTCGTATTACTTACATACTAAGTACAATATTTCATTTTTTTTCAGCTTCCTTCTGATGGATTGATTTGTAATGCATGTTATGTATTGATAAACCAATGCTCGGAAGAAGGTACACCTAGCAGAGTTCTGGGCTATCCAATGGTGTGTATTGGTTGTGGATGCTCTGTTATGGGGAGGCGTTACTCAGTGCGACACCACTCCCTTGAAGAAAACAGTCCATTAATCGATATTTTCTTCTCATGGGAAGCCCACAATCAGGTTAGTGTGAGCTGTTGAACTTATATTTTGCCCCGGCTGCTGCCAATTTATTATTCAGTGTTCCCATGATAAAGTGAATTATTTCTATGTTCTATGTTAGGAGGGTTTGGTTTCCGCACTTAGTCACTCAGTTGGACCAATGTGTGTGGGCCATGGCAGCCGTTTGATGGTTATCACAACCAGCCCACCTCCCTCCAGAAGTTAATCAGAGCTCCTGATTTTTTCAGAACATCTGTGTAAGATCTGGGTGACTTGAGGGTCAGTCAGGTCAAGCAAATACTTTTTAATAATTAATGATGATTGTTACAGAATCGGAGGACAAATCTGCAAGCATGTCATCCCTGTTGGATGCGAGCTAATAGGCACTTAGTACTGAATACACAAAGACAGGTTGAAGAACTAGAGGAAAATGAAACCGAATTGCCGGGACCACCTCCACTTCCACCAGCCGCTAATCCTAGAGAGCAACATGAACCACCACCGCCTCCTCCACCAGCCGGTAATCCTAGAGTTGCTCATGAACCACCACCGCCTCCTCCACCAGCTGCTAATCCTAGAGTTGCACATGATCCACCACCGCCTCCTCCACCAGCTGGTAATCCTAGAGTTGCACATGATCCACCACCGCCTCCTCCTCCAGCTGATAATCCACCTGAAGCAGGAAGGATTGGCCAAATGAATTATCTGCCTAGTTACAAACGTGCTCCGAATACTTCTAGCCATTGTATTTTTAGGATGTGTCAAAATCAATCAGGCCATTTAATTCCTACTTTTATTAAGGTAATTTTGCTTAAAGAACACAATTATTATGTTCCCATAAGGTGCCGAGTATGTGAGGTGCATTTATTTGCTAATGAGTGGCATTTATTACCTGAGAACACAAATACCTCGTCTTATTTTACGGTTCAGCAGTCAGAAGATTTAATAGGACTTCTTAAAAGAGATCCAGTGACTTTTGATTTTAATAATGTGGATCAAATGCCACATCACATTTGTCACTATTGGACGGGACTTACAGTGACAGATTTTTTAGCATTGTATAATGAAATTCCTATGGAAAATCTAGTTAGTGAACCGAAAACTGCATTAGCCATTTATTTAATTAAACTTCGAACTGGAGAGAGTAATCGAAGGCTGGCCTCACTATTTAACATGTCCCGATCAACATTAGAGTCACACATGAACAAAGTAAGGTCATGTTTAAGCGAACATTTTGTACCAAGGCACATTGGATTAGAGCATATAACACCACAGCAAATAGCAGAAAGAAATCTAGCTATTCCTAATGCATTATATGGCAATCAAGAACTTCCAATAGAAGCCAGGCCCGCTATTTCAGTTTGTGATGGGACTTATATATATATTCAAAAAAGTGCCAACTATCTCTATCAGAAACAAACTTACAGTCTTCACAAATATGAAAACTTGGTTAAACCATTCATGATAGTATGCACAGATGGTCATATAGTAGATGTTGTAGGGCCTTATGCTGCCACACAAACTGATGCAGATATTATGACTGATTTATTTCAAAATCCCGAAAGCCCCATGAGGACTTTCTACAGGCAAAATGATGTTTTTATTTTGGATAGAGGGTTTAGGGATGCGATACCCTTATTAGAGTATTGCAATTATAGAATTCATAAGCCTGAAACTGTTGACCCAGGTCAACAACAACTAACAACTATGCAGGCTAACAAAAGCCGATGTGTCACATTGTGTAGATGGGTGGTAGAGGTGGTAAATGGTCGCTTCAAGCGTGATTACAAATTATTCAGACAAGATTTTTTTAATGTTGCATCTAAGCATTTAATGACCGATTTTAAAATTGGTGCAGCCCTCATCAACAGATTCCATCCACTAATCATAGACAGGACTGATGCTCCAGATATTATAAATAGAGTTAGGCATTACTTGCACGCCCGTAATTTTTTAGCTGAGTATGTTGCTGAAGAAAATCTTAATAGACGGCGAGTAATGTTTCAAAGAATTGATGCAAATATACCTGACTTAGAGAATTTCCCTCAATTTACTTATGAGCAATTAATGTTAGTGTCCCTTGGGCCTTATCAAGTAAAGCAAGCCCGTTCATACTATGGAGAACATGTTAGGAATAATGGTATTTACGAAGTGGAAGTATGTCCAGAATTGCAAAATGCCCAAAATATGATTGCACAAGTGCGTGGCAATAGCCCTTATCTTTTGAGGGGGAGAATAAAGTCTCGGCATATTAACAGGAAAAAATATTTTTCGTATATTTTGTTTGACAGGGAGCCATTGGGGCCACCCAATCCTTTGGATGCCATTTTAGGCTATTGTTGTAGCTGCCTTGTTGGAAATCGGACTGTTGGATGTTGTTGCCATGTCATGACGCTATTATGGTATTTGGGCTGGGCCAGGCATCAAGCAAATATAACGGCACCAGCCTCATTTCTTGATAACATTTTATTGGTATTTGAAGATGAATAGGCTTGGTAATTGAAAATGTGTCTTGTCTGAGTAATTGCAGTGATGATGTTTTTCTTAAAATGTGTTCTGTAAAATATTTAGATGTAGATATTTTTAAGCAAATGTATGTACTTAATTACGGTATTTAATTAAATACCTAAATAAAACATTCAAGTTCTATGTTCGTGTTTTATTGCATATCCTATTTGTATATTTTTTGCTTATTTGCTATGAGGAAGTCATAATGTCCAGTAATATAAGTAGACGACGAAACTCTTCTACGCTATCGCGGCAAGCCCTAAAACAATATTTCAAAGGACAGACCAATATAGTTACATCAATGGGATAACGATAATGGTATTTTGATCTTTGACTGTTTCTTCACTAGCTGACTGTCGAAGCTTAATTCTATGAATGCATTTTCATAGAATTGCGCTTCGAAAGTCTGCACACCGGCAGTGAGAGTGTTTATCTATCGTACATTTTCTAAATTCTGAAAGGCGCTCAACTCATCTTTTAATGTCAACTGTCACTGTCTAATGCTACTGTCAAATGTCACTGCCATTGTCAAATGTCACTGTCATTGTCAAATGTCACTGTCAACTGTCACTTAAACTGTTAGTTAGCGACATCATTGCTATTCAAAATGATAAGGCATTTTTTTTGTTTCCTTTATACAGTGTCTCTCGCTTCTTCTCTGATCATAAAACAAAAACTATTGGAAAGCCATACCTTTATGCTTTATTACGACGTACTGTATGTCAATGTACATGAATATTTTTTGTTAGGGCACAGCTCCATACAAATTCTGGCCATGTCCTTTGCACTGCCTTGTCGACAGTGTCCGGTTCCTCTCAAACTTGCTATATATGTGGAGCAAAGCCATCCGAAATGAATAAACCTGATGTTATTTCAAAGAAACCACTCGATACAGCTGCAATGACTTTTGGACTTTCTCCATTACATTCGTGGATAAGATTCATGGAATGTATACTGCACATTGCATATAGACTCGATATAAAAGTCTGGCAAGTTAGAGGTGATCAAAATAAAAATCTAGTCAAAAACAAGAAGGAGCAGATTCAAAGAAGATTCAGAAATGAAATGGGTTTATTGGTGGACATGCCTAATCAACAGTCGGGAAATACCAATGACGGCAACACTGCCAGACGCTTTTTTCGAGATTCCTCAAGAACAGCTCAGATAACTGGCGTGAATTCAGAACTGGTTCATCGATTTCATATAATTTTAGAATCTCTCGGATGCGGGTTTTCGATTGACGTAAATGCCTTTGATTTGTTTGTTAAAGATACCAGGGAACTGTATCTTATGGAATATTTTTGGTACAATATGCCTGTCAGTGTTCACAAAGTTCTTTTTCATGGTAAAGACGTGATATCATCATGTATACTACCAATTGGCCAGTTATCGGAAGAAGCCCAAGAGGCACGAAACAAAGACAATCGTTACTATAGAGAATTCTTTACACGAAAAACTTCGCGTGCAGATACAAATACAGATCTCCTAAATAGACTTTTAATCTCATCTGACCCCTATTTAGCAGGATTAAGGAGCATACCACGAAAAAATAGAAGTATATTGGAGCCAGAAGTTTTGTCATTGCTTTCCCTGCCCACAACGAATGAGTAATATGTTTATTTGCTGTATTTTTCAGTTTTTTAAATTGCAAAAATACAGGAAACAATACAAAATTATTTTATAAAACTAAAAAAACATTTAATTATAACTTATATCAATCAAATTAATTAGTTCCGTATCATAAGAATAAAATCCCGTCAGATTGCGATTTTCTTACAGTGTGCGCCGCGCTGCGCACACACACCGATGCCGTGTGAGTCACGCAGATGTGTGTGTAGCGTAGACGGCGCGCTCCGGTAGAATCAACTTTTATACTTGTAAATTTTAATTTGTGTTTGACGTTCAAAAGTGCCGCTTATTGGCCTAGTTGAATAAATATCTTTGACTTTGAAATAAAAAATATGTTAAATAAAAATAAAAAACATTTTTTCAGTACAAATCGGCAATTTCATACTTTAACCCCTAATATTTGAATTAGTAGGTACGTTTGTAAGTACGGATGGATATTTGTTACTCGCACGCAAAAAGTTTTGAACGGATCTTGGTGAAACTTTACAGTAATATAGCATATACATCACAATAGCACATAGTCTATAAATTAACCCAGGAATGTACTGTAGCAGGCTTTGCACAGAGGGGTCCTGGAGTGGTTTTAATGAGGTAAAGATCCCACACTCCCCGGTCTTTTCCCCTAAAGTCCAGATGCCTTTTGAAGATTTTCAGCGATAAAAAGATTCTAAGTGGGAAGCCGCAGGAGGCAGCTAGTAAAAATAATAGAAACAAACTCACTCAATTTCGAAACATGCTTGTTCATCTTATCGATGGTGAGATGCAGCACTTCCCACAGGTAGTTGTGCGTGAAGAACGGCGCCATCTCCTTAGAGAACAGCCACGTGGCGACAGCGTTACACTCCACGATCTGAGTCTTCAGCATCTTGTCCACGAGGACGCACACCATCTGCGGGTGCCGCTGCCATAGCTCCCAGACGTTGCGGAGAATGCAGATCTGAGCTTCTTCGGATTCAGCTAGGATCTGACGAGTTAAAGACAAGTTATTTTAGAAAATTCTAGCATACACGATTACTCGCAAGGTTCGTAACGATTACACAGGTTGAGTTTTCCGAGTGGGCGTGGATGGCCAAATTCAAACTATGAGGAATAGCGAATAATGCTCAAATGAGTCTCGGGTCCGATTTGATGAAAATTTTAACTGTATCATTAGCTGCTATCAAAAAACAAATATGTTAGGACCCATTAATATTAATTTTTGGTGGTTCTGTGGTGCTAGGCAACTTTGCTTATCCCAGATGTATACGACCCTTTGTGCCTAATGCCCTTAATTGTTTGTGTTGTCTCCTGCTTGAAAGTGGCAATTTGTATTTTTTCCTACTCCTCCATTATTCTTCTCTGATTAATTTCGTTGCGGGATCCAAGACAGTTAAATTCATTCGCCGGGACTTCGTCGAGCTTCATTGCCTCGGCGGTTTTCTGGTGGTCGCCACTGTTGATTCTGGCTCTCAGGAGTTGCAGTGGTTTGAGAATAGTGCGGTGGGATTATATCATTGGATTTTCCAAAAAATAAAAATCGTAGTTAGGAATCAAACACGTTGATTTTGAAGAAAAAAAACACACCCTGTATTATTACACCATCCGTTAGTGTCGCTAATAAGGATCAAATTCTGGGCAGTAATGACATACAGCAAAGTTAAGGAGAGTCTACCAACTAATATTACAGAACTAAAATCTTAAACCAACCTTAAAAACATAGTGGAACTTGGAAATAGCAGCAAAGCTATGAGATATACTCTTGCTGCCAAGATTCAGCAAAGTCTGCACGAAGACATCTATCTTCAGCGGGTTGTAGGACGCTGCTTGCGCGGCCGCCGCCGGTTCACCCTCACGGAGAGGGTTGGGGAGGTCCCGAAGGACGTTCAGTGCTTCTTCTGGAGTGCACTTGTTGCGGACACAGATTACTAACTGGTGAGCTGCTTCGGTGCCGGGGAGAGCAGCTGTGAACAGAAAAAAATAAAATTATGTCAATAAATTTATTTAAGCATACACGAAAAGGTGGCCCTACCGCCCTTGTGAAGGTTGCGGGCAGCCGGTTTATGCGGGCAGCGTAGATTTGTAAACGCATTATGGTGCTATTTGATCCATACTAATATTATAAATTCAAAAGTAACTCTGTCTGTCTGTCTGTTACCTTTTCGCGCCTAAATTATTCAACGGAATTCAATGAATTTTGACAAGGACTAATCATCTGTATGAAAAAAAAGGTTTGGTAGGTAGGGTAGGTCGGTTGGCAAGTAGGGTAGGGTTGGTAGGTAGAGTAGGGTAGGTAGTGTAGGGTAGGTAGGTAGGGTAGGGTAGGTAGGTAGAGTAGAGTAGGTAAAGGTAGTTGACGGCAGCGAAGCCACGGGGAACAGGTAGTAGCCTATGATTTCATTCATTTGGGTTTTTAAACAACAAGAAAACGAAGACGAAATCAAAACGAAGATTAAATCGTTTTAAAGTTAATAATCAATCATGCAATAATATGCGTCTATTTGATAAATAATGCATGTTTGTTAAGCGCATTTTAACTTCTGGTTTTCAGTTGTCAAAAACCGAAAGACTCTCAAATATTCAAGCACGCGTTATCTGCTGTGATTGGCTGTTAAAAATTCATTCATCCAATCACAGCAGATAACGCGTGCTTGACAATTTGTCACATTAATTCTCCGATAATTTTGAGTTGGGAAACTGGGGATAAATTCCTAGTTTATTAAGTGGATACTAGAAAAATCTAATTTAAAAAAAAAACCAGGAAAATGCCAATCATGAAACTTCATTTTATAACGGACTAGTTCTCAACGTTAGCAAATCTTTAAAAAACGAAGCCCATTATTTTTTCGATGAAGGATTGCTCTGCGTACTCCCAAATGAACAAGGCGGGATATTTGTCAAAAAAACAATAAACAAACAATATTAATAATTAATCATCTATCAGCCGAGACTTCCACTGCTGGACATAGGCTTGAGGGAGACACTTGGGGGAGCGTCGCCGCTCTAATCAGACCTGTGCGTTTCGCATCCATCATGTAGGTACCAAAAATTACTCAACAGCACCATGCAATTCTTCTACAAGTTCGAGTGATTCGAGATATAATAAGAGGGCATTAAGAGCAATATGGCGATAATTAACATAGATCCAGTGAGTGATAGCGCGCGAACAATACCTGGGGGTTGCGCAAACGCAGCATTATCGCGCGCCCAGAGATCATGAGAACTGGATGGGGCAAGATGGCAGTGCGTAGGCGGAGTGGGGTTCGATTAATCATTGATATTTTAATTGTTTCATTAATGATTGCTTGACGACACGGTTGGCGTAGTGGTTGAGCGATCGACTGCTGTGCTGCGCGTTGCGGGTTCGATTCCCGCACGGAACAAATATTTGTATGGCCTATGTGATTTTATATGTTTGTAAACGCACCCATGATACAGGAAACAATTTCGAGTGGAGGGCAAAGAAACAAAAATAAACTTATATTGAAGTATTCTCTTTGATTATATACTTGTCTAGATAGAACAATGCAAACAAACGACGCGCTAAAACTGTCTCCAATTGCGTGATATGTGTGAGTACCGCTCGTGTACTTATAGTCGTCAAACTGTCAATGTATGCGTGTTTAGGGATGCCTGCTCTAAACTATTAACCTACCTTTTCTGAATTATTTAATATTATGAAAGTTAAACAAAACAGGTTAAATTAAACAATAACTTTTTAGATTAGTGTATCATTTATTTTAGTAACAACAAAAAGTACAATGAAAAAATATACAGTAATTTATAGATTAAACCCATCTCTTTGTGATTGTTCTCGGCATATTTTTCTCTTTGATTTTATTGCCTTGGGCTAAATTTGTCATTTACTGATCAAATATATAATATAATTTTTAAAATAATAATGTTCTTCTGATCGAAATATTATGTAATGTTATTTGTATTTTGTCTCCCATAATTGTTTCGTTAAATCTCCCTAGTAATAAACTGACAA
The DNA here is from genome assembly GCA_964057195.1 of Orthosia cruda. NCBI lineage: Eukaryota > Metazoa > Arthropoda > Insecta > Lepidoptera > Noctuidae > Orthosia > Orthosia cruda. Next base: position 42,820,164 of record OZ059828.1, on the reverse strand, counting down.
CACTGGCTAAATCAGACTAACCTACAAAAAACGAATTAGAAATCGTGTGTACTTATAATATTAGTGGTTAAATAACAAAACGTACCGGTGAAAAGTGCTCTTGGTATTATTATACGGTTTTCCCACATAATTGCTATACACACTGACGGCACAAACCGTCATAATTAATTATTTTTCGTGAACACGTTACCCTTAGGTGTTTAAAATGACACTGACATAAATAAGAAGCGAGTCTACCAATTTTAGTAGACTTTATTTGGGCCGTTCAGGTAGGGTCAATGTGGCATCTAGACAAGTATATAATCAAAGAGTATTCTCTAAAGTCTAGTGAAAAAAACACATTTCAACTAATATTATAAATGCGAAAGTAACTTTATCTGTTTATTAAGTTTTCATGTCTTAACGGCTGTATTGATCTGGATTAACTAGGCACACGGATAGGCCATGCCCTGGATTAGGAAATGCGATACTTTTTATCTCGGGAGTACATACTCTACATTATTCCAAGGAGAATATTCTCTTGTGATAATTTGCACGCGGCCAAAGCCGCTTGCTGAAGCTAGTCTGGATAAAATCGAATTATTCACTTTAATTACTAAATTTAGATAAAATATAAGCTAATTAAATAAAACCGACCAAGCGTGAGTCGGACTCGCGCACGAAGGGTTCCGTACCATTATCGAAAAAAACGGCATAAAAATCACGTTTGTTGTATGGGAGCCCCACTTTAATATTTATTTTATTCTGTTTGTAGTATTTTTTGTTATAGCGGCAATAGAAATACATCATCTGTGAAAATTTCCACTGTCTAGCTATCACGGTTCATGAGATACAGCCTGGTGCCAGACAGACAGACGGACCGCGGAGTCTTAGTAATGGGGTCCCGTATTTATCCTTTGGGTACGGAACTCTAAAAACATAAAAAAATTAGCAACCTTAAGTATTGGTTAACTGCCATCTTTAACTTAAATTTATGGAGATACCTACTTACTAATTTTTCAACTATTCCGTTTGGGATGGGCAAAAAGAAAAGTTATAGAAATCATTTTACTCAGCATTTCAGGCCTTCCTTTAGTCGCTATTATTTCTTGATACATTAAAACCTCATCCCTATACCGATGATTTCGAAGCATGCATACATTTATATCGTCACTGAGCGTGTATTTTTTTAAGCCTATAAGTCCACAAATCGAAACGAATCTCCACATTAATCACAGTATCATAAATTCAAGAAAATTAAATGTAATTTCGTGAAATAAACATAAATTACTTAGTCAACAAGGAAAGCAGTCGGATTCCCTATTCGTTCATGCATAACATCTCATGTGCTTCGTGTACCAATAACAAGAATGATTGAAAAATTAATATGTGCACTTGTTTTTAACAAATGAACAACCAATTCAAAACCCTATCTACATACCAATTATGTCGAAAGTTCAATGAAACTTTTGACAATAAGAGAACGTCTTATAAAGCAGTGTACAGACTAGCGTTCCGTGTACATAGCGAGTGGTTTAAAAAAAACACAACAAAATGTCCACGAGATGGAAAGTGCGCACGCAAAGTAGGAATTTCACTCGGCCACCACTCGCGTGGAAGATAATTGTTTTTCAACGGACGTCTTTTGTAAAAGCTATCATGAGATATTGTTGATTGGAGAAGTGGGAACGTACTTTAGGATATGTAAATAGCTCTTTATTAATAGTCAACCATTTTTGAAAATAACCGAGTGTGGCTTCACTACATATCAATTCAATATATATACTCGTATATAACTAGCTGACCCCCGCGGCTTCGCTCCCGTCATCTGGCTACCCTACCCTGCCTACCGTGCCTTCTCTGCCTACTGTGGCTACCTTGCCTACCTACCTACCTAAAAATTTGTATCTATCATCAATAGTTTTCTCAGCGCACGCCATATAATGAATTTTAAAGCCAACATTTTGCTACCTTGGGTTACATTATTGCAATTTTCATAAGGGCCTCTATTTTTTTTTATATATTATAGCCTATGACACTCAGGAATGATGTAGCTTCCTACTGGTGAAAGAATTTTCAAAATCGGTTCAGTAGATCCAGACATTACCCCTTACAACGCGTTACAACTCACAAACTTTACCTATTTATAATATTAGTATAGATAAATCTGTAGAAAAGTCGCTTTTGTACATCGCAAATATTTCCATAAAAAATAAGCCAGGGTGTTAAAGGATAACCAACAGAACCTATTGCCAGCATTTTTGGAATGTTTGTCGGTTTGTCTGTTTATCTGCTTGTCTGTTAATTTGTGCACGCATCACGTAAATTGTACGAAATTGTTGATAACTTGAAGTATTACTTAGTTCTTGTTCCATCGCAATCGGTTCTCTCTATCAAAAGCTAGATGAATTTAAAGTGTTCAAGAAGTAAAATTATTACAACACACGCAATTCAGATACAGAAACAGTCAATCCTCTGTCAACCAAACACAATGAAGTTTCTTGTTTAGATGAACATGGAAGGACATTCATATCTCATTGTTGATGTTCTTCAGAAAGGCCAGGTGCGTGCGCAGTACTCATTCATAACCGACGCGCGACGTGCGATGTGTGTATGACCAGATGTATGATCGTAAACAAAGCAAAAGATCTGAGCAGACGGCGTTATGTAGTTTCTGATCTAGGGTAAAAGGCGTTTTTGTATGAGTGGTCTCTCGCAGTTCAACCAATAAGGTTTTCGACTGCTTAACCGGACTTTCCTGAGGTTGCCTTGAAAATTAAAACCACCAGACAAGGCAACAAAACTTCAAAACTAAGTGCCCACGCTAATGGCACCCCCTATAGGGAAGGTACGGCCATCGGCGCAGGCATAGTTTTGACACAAAATAACCATCAAAACCGAAGCGCGAGAAACATGTCTTTAAAAGTGCTGCACACCGATCCGAACAAAGTTGACATCGCTTTTGGAGCGACATCACACTGTCGACGTCGCTGGGCAGGGGTAGGGCTGAATCAGGTAAAGGAAATGGAAAGAATGTATGAGATTAGATGATTCGATCAATCACACAGCCTACCACCATATACTGAATATAAGCCTCTCCCGAGTTGCAAAATTTCGATGCAAATCAGACTTTATAATAAAAATGGCGTATTTAAAAACTCGTTAACTTGCGGACGGTTCGCTAATGTTACGACAGTTTCCTTATTTACCGACAAAAGATATATTATGTTGAGATAAGTTACATATATGATTTTCCTCTGGTTATGTTAATGGCATGGTATATCTCTGGTTTTACCAAAACATCCTGAAAGCACAAGTGTTTTACTAAAACTAACCGCACGGATCCCATGATTTACAATGTAATCAAAGTTTAAGGGCTGATTGCAGCCTCCTTTACAATCATACTTCTGGATGATAAGTGCCAATTTACACCCGGGTATCTTATTGATAAATGTTCAATTGATTGCTAAAATAAGAACTAAAACCTTTCTCGTATAAGATAATGATTAATTAAAAGATAATCTCTGGAAGTACCTATTCAATGCCGGAAATTATGCCATAGAGAGTGTTATTATTATACCATATGCCACTTTTTATCCCGGAAAACCCCTCAGGAAGGATCCGCGGAGAACAATTAGCTGCAACTAAAATAAAAAAGAGAGGTGTCTTATGGACATCCGGTTGGAACGGAATTCGATTAATTAAATTTACAGTCTATCAGTTTCATAAAATATGACGAAACTTAAATAACAACAATACAGCTGATGCTCCGTGTAAACACACAATAGCGGCTGCTATTGTAGGCTTTGTATATATGTCTAGTTAGCGCGCGCTCGTACGTCTTCGGTTTTCATCGCGCGCCTCCGACTCTCTCCTCGACGTCTCCCTTTTTGTGCGGATCTTCGCTTGTACTATCCTGCATGCAGCACGCTGTGCCTCGCACAATTTATCACGCAAAATAATTATATTTATTTATATTAATAAAAAATAGTATTTAAACGTTAAAATTATAAATATTATTGCATACTCAGTACAATGCTCGATGACCTCAGTAGAGTTTCCGAAAGAGTGGGTCTAAAAATGAACATGGACAAAACCAAGGTGATGTTGAATGCCCATGTTGCACCCACTCCTATCAAAGTCGGAGCCTCTACACTCGAAGTTGTGGACGAGTATGTCTACCTGGGACAAACGATCCAGTTAGGTAGGTCAAACTTCGAGAAAGAGGTCAACCGTCGAATCCGACTCGGCTGGGCAGCGTTCGGAAAGTTGCGCGGTATCTTCTCGTCCAAGTTACCACAGTGTTTCAAGACGAAAGTCTATGACCAGTGTGTGTTGCCAGTGATTACTTACGGGTCAGAGACGTGGTCGCTCACAATGGGCATCATCAGAAAGCTTAAAGTCACCCAAAGGGCAATGGAGAGGGCTATGCTCGGAGTTTCCTTGCGTGATCGAATCAGAAATGAAGACAGCAAGAGAACCAAGGTTACAGATATAGCCCGAAGAATTTCCATACATAAGTGGCAGTGGGCAGGGCACATTGCTCCCAGAACAGATGGCCGTTGGGGCCGAAAAGTTCTAGAATGGCGACGGCGTACCGGAAGACGCAGCGTTGGAAGGCCTCCCTCTAGGTGGAGTTAGACGTAGTCAAGGCTGCGGGCGGCCGGTGGATGCAAAACGCACAGGACCGATCAGTTTGCCGACGCTTGGTGGAGGCCTATGTCCAGCAGTGGACGTCTTTCGGCTGAAATGATAATGATGATTGCATACTCTCAAAATTGACGGCAAGCTGAATCGATTGATAAAAGTTTTAGTTTCCTAGGTGATCGGGTAGTGCCTAAAAAATCGTCGGTTTTTTTATTGTTACACTTTTTTCACTCTACTCCCTCAGCCCGCAAACAAATCAGAATTATAACGTGCGATAAAAAACTCCTTTACAAAAATCTTTAAACGACACAAGGAAAATCAACATGGCCAGCTTTAAACTCAGTGTAACACGAATGACGTGAATCACCGGTGCAAGCTATGCAACATTGAAATGGAACTGTTATATTTTTTCACCGCGACACTTTCCAATGTCTTCCATAATTACTGCCGGCCAGTAATTCATATTGATCGTATAACCAACACGTAATTAGACGTGTTATTGTCGATGTTAACATAACATCACGCCTGGACTCCCCGATGAGGTAGGCAGAGATGCACCTATAGTACATACACATTTCATCATATCAGCCGAAAGACGTCCACTGCTGGACATATGCCGCCCCCAAGCGTCGCCATATTGATCGGTCCCGTGCGTCTCGCATCCAGCGGATCCCCACAACCTTCACCAGGTCATCGGTCCACCTGGTGGAAGTCATTCCAACGCAACGTTCTTCGGTTCGCGGCCACTCCATTACCTTTCTGCCCCATCGGCCATCCGTTCTGCTAGCAATGTGCCCTGCCCACTGCCACTTAAGTTTGGCAACTCTTCGGGCTATGTCGGTAACCCTGGTTCTCTTGCGGATCTCTACATTTCTGATTTGATTATTTGATCACGCAAGGAAACCCCGAGCATAGCCCTCTTCATTTGCCCTTGGGCCACATTTTGCAAGATTATTCTTAAAGCTATTTAAGACCCATGTAATGGGGGGGCCTGCCGGCCATCATTCGGACACAAGGACTCTGGGCTGCTACTGAGAAATTCTAGATGAAAAAACCCATTGATATACAGGTTGTTTTTTAATTGAACCCGTTCATTTCAGAAAAAAAATCACACGCTGTATTATTACACCATTCGTTAGTGTCGTTATTATGGATCAAATTCTGGACACTTATATGATGAAATGTGGATGTACAGATTTTTTTTCAAAATCATCGGGTTTGCTTCCTGGCTACGAATATACATTTTTGGCAAAAGATACAGTTTTAGTTTTCATCATAATTGGGATCGTAACTCCTTTGAGTGTTTTTCGCTATTTCTCATAGTTTCGGATTTGGCCGTCAACGTCACTTAAAAAACTCAGCATATATATGTACTAGATTACGCGACCCGAACACTCACTCTGTTCGACCGAACTGTTGTTAAATTATCCCCCGGTTGCCCAAAACTCGATTGTCGGGCTGTTAATGTAATCGACGAATAATCGCCAGTTATCTGCAGCTGTGATTGGCTGTTGAAAATTCATTCAACCAATTACAGCAGATAAAGCGTGCTTGACAATATGTCATATGTGCTATAATCGAGAAACCTATGACCTATGTTGAACGAAAATGTCATGGCACTTACGACGTTTTGATCGCAAGTAAACTAAACTTTAAAAGCGATCTAGCACTGCATGTTTTAATAGTTTGATTAGACAACAATAATATTTTAGCGCTGCAGCGAACTTTAGTTCTAACTGACCAGCATTTGAACAATTAATGTTTTTCATGAATTTTCTTGTCTATCGAACCGAAAAACACTACTTGACTCGGGTAACGAACCCAGGATCATCCTCAGCAGTAGTAAAATTTGCGACTACATGACCAAAGAAGCAGTGTTCATATTATTATGCTTAAAATTATGGATAGCGAAATAAAACCTCAAATAGGCCCACTAAACACCGAATGAATGACTATTGTATTGTTAATTTTAAGTTAACAATGCAGTGAGCGTCATCTCATACTAAAAATAACAAAATTTTACTGCAGTCGTCGATCTATTTGCCATTCTGTTTGGACTGGAAGCAGTCATAGACCTGAGTCTGAGATTTTATTTTATTTTATGTACCAATAAATCAAATTAAAACCAGATGAAAATCAGTGTAAAGAGTCCAGTAAAGTACTGCTGTAGCGGTTTGTGTATTTGTGTGTGTGATTTAATTATGGTTTCCCTTCCATGAGTGTGAAGTACAATATAGAATAGCCAAGAATGAAGGCACTGAGGCACTGCCGAACCGATTGCTACTACTTGAGAAGGTAAGCCCTTATATTATGTAACGCCAAAATCATGCCAGAAGCCTTTTTAAGGGTTCCGTACCCAAAGGGTAAAAACGGGACCCTATTACATACTAAGACTGCGCGGTCCGTCTGTCTGTCACCAGGCTGTACCTCATGAACCGTGAAAGCTAGACAGTTGAAATCTTCACAGATGATGTATTTCTCTTGCCGCTATAACAACAAATACTAAAAATAGAATAAAATAAATATTTAAGTGGGGCTCCCATACAGCAAACGTGATTTTTTTGCCGTTTTTTGCGATAATGGTACGGAACCCTTCGTGCGCGAGTCCGACTAGCACTTGGCCGGTTTAATTTTTTTATTCTTTATAGGCTCGCGTTAGACCACTATCTCGCCTGATGTTAAGTGATGATGTGATCGAAGGTGAATCACGCTTGCATAGAAGTAACCGATTCACTCTTGACTTGAAGACTTGGTTTTAGCTATCAGGAAACAAAGCCGGCAGGGAATTCCACTCCTTAGCTGTACGCACAATGAAAGTAAGCCTAGCCTAGCCTGAAACATTTGAAGGCGAAATCGAACAGAACAGTATGTCTATTCTGTAAAAGTTTCACTGGCTTTCAATCTCTAGCCCTAAATGGACTGCTGGCCAAAGCCCACAATTGCTTTGATACCTCATGTATTTCTTTCTTCAGTAAATTCTTCTTATTTTTCGAAGCGTTAAACCTTAATTTTTACCTGGTTGCAAGGAAAGGGCTCTTGTATGTACCCATGCAGTATATTTGTAATATTTTTTATTACGTCATATCTTTCAAACCGCTTGACGGATTTTTATAATTAAGACATCGTTAGATAGGTCTTGACCGCTCAAGTATTCTTAGATAAGATGCCGTTAAAAAAAAGAAACATATGGCGGATTTTGGGCGCAATTTTGTGGGGGTGGCAATTTAGTTTTTCTTCCCTACCCATCGAGTGGGGTATCAAAATGAAGGGTTTTTAGAGGTGATTACAAAAATATATACCTTACACTCATATGTTTAAAAGTCTTTTGAAAAAAAAAGGAAAATAAAAATGTTACTAAAATCACAAGAAGAAAATTATGCTGTGCAGTCGGAGGATAAATATAATATGCAAACTGGCTGACCTCCTGATCCTGATTTTCTTCTTGTTTATTACAACAACAATTTACCATTTTCGCCAACGAATCGTGGTTTTAACTTGTAAATAATGTTTCTTGGATTATATAGTGCTCTAACACACTTCATAAGAGGGCAATATTAAATGTCACGGATTAGGAACTCAATAAAGAATATTGGTTTCAGTTAACCGCAAAAGAGATGTGTCGTGGTAAGGGAGGGTGGCACGAGGAGCGTTTGAACGTTGGACGCCAGTGAGCGGCGTCAGTGCGCCCGAGACGCACCAGTAGTCGTGGACAGTGGGTAAACTATCGTGCAGTGCCGTGAGACAGTGAATCATGAGATCCGCATTGATATGCGTATTCTTTACGCTTATTGTAAGTATACAAACTCAAATAACTATATTTACAAATAGTGACATACATAAAAAATGCGTAACCTTGAAACGACACGGTGTTTCATCACCAAAGTGTTAAAATTAGCAAATTCTATATTTTCAAAAATGAACGTTTTCCTAAAGGATACTTCAGTGACACTCAAATAATTCTTTTTTGATAAGAAACCAGCTTGCGATCCTAAGAATTAATTGAGCACAACGCGCGGCGATATGTGACTGATTTTCTCGGTTCGTAATTGCTGCATCTCTAAATAAATTCTATTAAATTGGTATCTGGTTATTGTGCTAATTACTTATTAGATTTCAGGAATGTGTTAACATGTAGAACTAATATTATTTGCTCCGTATTTTTTTTTATTGGTGACTAGCTTCTGCCCGCGTAAAAAGTGTTTTATCATCCCAAGAGAATCCAAACTATTATATGTCCTTCCCATAGGGTCTCAAACTATCTCCATGCCAAATTTCATCTAAATCGGTTCAGTAGATCCAGAGATTACCCCCTACAACCTCACAAACTTTACCTCTTTATAATATAACTAGCTGTTCCCCGCGGCTTCGCTCCCGTGGACCATCCCATATGACGCGTTTACGGGATTAAAAAATAGCCTATGTCACTCAGGAATAATGTAGCTTTCTATTGGTGAAATATTTTTTTAAATCGGTGCAGTAGTTTCAGAGCCTATTCGGTACAAACAAACAAACAAAAAAATCTTACCTCTTTATAATATTGGTATAGATATTAGTATATACAGGCTCGCGCTTGACCACTATCTCACCTGATGGTAAGCGACGATGTGGTCGACTACAAAGCAAGCTTGCCTAGAAGTTATCTCCTAAGATTTTCTAAGATATGTTAAGGCCAAGTGTGTTATTAATTTTTAGCTGGCTGATAATATTCGATGGATCCCTAGGACATAATCACAGCAGATTGTAAATAATAATGCTTGCCCAAATAAAATCGATGTTTTTCATTACACCAAACACTGCGGTCATTATTCTTTGGCGCCTACAATAACACAAAGGTATAGTAAACACTCACCTGTCCACAATAGACATTATAATCCACAATTATATATTTACCACTAATATTTGTTAAACAATATTGTTTAACGAATTATACAATAGTAATAGACAATGACCTAGAGTTACACTATTGTTACCAGACGAGATTTTCTCATGTAAGTGGAGCAATCAACTGCATCTAACACTATGAGCGATTTCTGCGTGGAAAACCATACTAGTACACGCAATAATGATCAATTAAAATAGACAAAATAACGACTTTAAAGGCGATAACGGCCTGGGAATGTTTATGGGAGTTTTTGGACACTTAAGTGTGAAATTAAGTGTTGATTGACATTACAAGTCTCATAAGGTTTTTTGTTAATTAAATATATGGTGCAGACAATAGGATTAATTTGGCGATGGCCTTACTAACAAAGTCAGAACCAAAAGCAGAAATGTTTTTTTTAGTTGTTGTTTTAGTTTTTCCTTGGCAGTTTGAAACATTAGGAAACAGTGAAGGGTGGACAAATTTTAGGGATTACTAATGTCGCGCCAAAAGTAAACACTTCCTAAACTTAGGTACTACGAAAACAAAAAAAAAAAAAAACTAAATATCAAAAAAACCCGACTGCTTAAAGAGTGAACTAAAAAGACATAAACAAGAAAAAAAATATGCTGTGCAGTCGGAGGATACATCTGGTTTTGGTCAGCCAGCTCGCGAATATGTATCCTCCGACTGCACAGCATATTTTTTTAAACCCTTTATTTTGATACCCCACACGATGGGATTGGAACAAAAACAAAATTGGGATCCACATTTTTCTATTTTCCAATTTTAATGTAGACAGTGACACTCGCAAGATTAAGACGAACTGATTGACGTAAGAATCATCAAAATGGGCCAACGCTTTTGGTCTCTTTTGATGATTCGTACGTCAATCTCTGGAACGCCACACATATATACATACATACGTAGACTGATAAGCACATTACCCTCCTTCGGCAGTCGGGTAATAAAACCGACTACGGAAGCTTACAAAATATTGACAATTATACACCGACCGCCCGACTGCCCATTCTGAAGTACCTAACTGCGCGCTACGTAAGGGGTTTATTTATTAAAACTTCATGCAACATACAAGTACATAGGCGGACTTATGCCCGGCAAGAAGTATAAGGGAGGAGTAGGAAAAAAAACAAACTTCCACTTCCCTCCATATCAAACAGGAGACAGAACAAACAAGGCCAACAGGCACAAAGGGTCGTTTACAACTGGTATAAGCCCAGTTGCCTAGCACCACGAATAAAAATTATCATTATTATTAATGGATTGAGGTTGACAGTCTACAATCGATAACGCTAGTAGAGAACGAATCAATGTATGGTAATGACACATCTGAACGTTAAGTCACGTGGTCAGACCATACAAATAGAAGGCGTTAATGATTGTGGAAAGAGATTCGATACGGAACGTTTGTAACTTGGCCAGGGGGACTGTTATATTTGATTCCAATAATAGGAGATTCCCTAAAAAGAATCGATGATCAATTCTATAAAATTATAATTTTACTCACAATTTAATAACTAATCGATGTATATCGCGCCATCTAGTAACATTTATTTGAACCAAATTTTCTTTGTTAGCGCTGGGACACCGTGACTAGACCAACTGTAGTGTATTTATTAAAGACTAGCTGACCCCCGGGGCTTCGCTCCCGTCAACTGGCTACCTACCTACCTACCCAGCTGCCTACCCTACCTACTCTAACCTACCTACTAATTTTTATCTATCATCAATTAAATAGTTTTCTCAGCGCACGCCAATGAATGAATTTTATAGGCAACATTTTGCTACCTTGGGTTACATTATTGCAGTTTTCATAAGGATCTCTAATTTTTTTGAAAATATATTATAGCTTATGGCACTCAGGAATAATGTAGCTTTCCACTGGTGAACGAATTTTCAAAATCGGTTTAGTAGATCCAGAGATTACCCCTTACAACGTCACAAACTTTACCTCTTTATAATATTAGTATACATATAACATGTCTAAAACATAGAGTCCGTCTATAAAACTATGCAGCTAATGATAAGCTAGCCAAGACAGTCCCACACTATCAGTAGACGAATCGTCTCAATGGCCAGCCATGTGAATTAAACCAAGTTCCAAGCAATAACGACGTATTTGTATTGTTTTACACCACATACTTTAGTTCAGAAATATATTAAGTTTTTTTTTAAATATATTCTTGGTAAGTTAGTAGTAGTTGGGTGTTTTATTAAGCACTAAACTTTACCAATTTTCTTTTTTTTTGGTAGAAAAATGATAATTCTATTTAGTCCGTCAGTGAGATTATCAAATAATATTGGATCCATATTTTTTTCATAATCAAATAAATAAAGATTGACAAAGATAAAGCGCTCCAAATCACTTTGTCAGTATAAAATGTAACACTCCGTGACGTAACACGATATTTCAACGCACTAACCCTCAGTTTCCCACCTTAAAATTATCGGAGAATAAATGTGACAAATTTTAAGGTGGGAAACTGAGGGTAAATCGTCGTTTTTTTTTGTTTACGTGGCAAAAGAAAAATACGTGTCCAATATTTTTTATTAATCCACCTGACGGACAAAAAACAAATTTTCAGTCAACTACCATATTATTTATAGCCTTTAGGCGAAGTGTGTGCTGTGGTAGCCCAGCAGTTACGGCCTCGAATTACGAGTTGTAGGTCGTAAGTTCGAACCATGGCAGACGCTTTACTTGTATCGTATAATTACTGTCATCACCACTGCTAAAGCAGTGAAGGAAAACATCGTGAATAATCACACTAATATTATAAAAGGTGATTTGTGATTGTGTGTGTGTTTGTTACTTCTTAACGCTCAAACGGCTGGACAGATCTGGATGAAATTTGGCACAGAGATAGATTATAGTCTGGAATAGAACATAGGATATTATGGGATTTTTATCCCGGGAATAGGTATGTTCCCTTGGGATAATTTTCGACATCCACGCGGGCGAAACCGCTGGCAGAAGCTAGTCACACTAACACATCACACTTCTCACTATATTTTTTTATATTATAAAGGTGAAAGTTTTGTGTGTGTTTCTATGTTTGTTACTTCTTAACGCTCAAACGGCTGGACAGATCTGAATGAAATATGACACAGAAATATATTATAATCAGGAATAGCACATAGGATAATTTTCATCCCGAAAATATGTTCCCTCGGTATAATTTTCGACATTCACGCGGGCGAAGCCGCTGGCAGAAGCTAGTAATATTATAAAGGCGAAACTTTGTGATTGCTTGTGTTTGTATGTTTGTTACTTCTTCACGCTCAAACGGCTGAACGGATCTGGATGCAATTTGGCACAGAGATAGATTATAGTCTGCAATATCTGGCTACTTTTCATCCTGGTGTAATGTTCCCTTGGGATAAAAAAAAAACACTTTTCACGCGGGCGAAGCCGCTGGCTAAAGCTAGTCCAATAATAAAAATCTGAAGAGAGTGTGGACCTATGTCCCAGCAGTGGGAACGTTATGGCTGATTATAATTATGTGTAGATAAGAGTAATAGCTGTAAATGTGACATGTTATTAGAGAGAATAATGGATGCATCGACATTTTCAGAAAAAATAAGATTGTTTGTTATATCTGTACTAATATTATAACGCTGAAGAGTTTGTTTGAACGTGCTAATCTCAGGAACTACTGTTTGGAATTGAAAAAATCTTTTTGTGTTGGATAGTCCATTTATCGAGGAAGGTTATATAACATCACGCTATGATCAATAGGAGCGGAGCATAAATGAAAAATGTTGCAAAAACGGGCATAAATATTCCTTTTTGAGAGCTTCCGTTGCGTGCGCTGCGTAAGCGGTTAAAGTTACGCAACATTCATGTATGTAGGGTAGGTAGGGTAAGGTAGGTAGGTAGCCAGTTCACGGGAGCGCCGCCGCGTGGTACAGCTAGTGCTGTATAAATAACTCAGGATTTCAGAATTATTGTAATGTGAGAACACTACGTGTTCTGTAGTTTGTAGTTTTATATATGTATATTTTACATTACTCCATCCAGAGAACTCTCTGAATCTTTGTTATACTACCTATCATAAAAGTGAAAACCGTGAGAGCGGTGATGGCCCAATGATACCGACCGCGACTTACAAGTTGTAGGTCGTGGGTTCGAAACCAGTCAGGCGCTTTACTTTGAGTAAATTATTTCATCACCACTGCTCTCAAAACGGCGAAGGAAAACATCGTGAGGAAACCGGCATGTCCTAGAACCAAAAATTCAAAGACATGTGACATCCACCAACCCGCACAGGACTCGCGTGGTGGATTACGGCCCATACCCTCACAGAGAGGAGGCCGTATCCCAGCAGTGGGAACATTAAAAGGCTGATGAGGATGATGATCAGAAATTGTCTTAAATCATCTATTAGATTAAGTTAAATATAACAACATATCGCCACGGTGAATGAATATTTAGGTCTAGATCAGCCAGAGAAGCCATTTATAATCCGTCCGTATATTGTTAGGAGATACAAAGAAATTGCTAAACGCGAGATAAAGATCGCGTTTGTAACGTTTTGAAATCTCTCATACGCACACTATGATCGTGTTTCTGATAAACGATTGTTCAACGAAAATGCTCACTATTGAGGCGTTTTGGTAGCTGCTCTTTAAAACCCAATTGATTGTTCTATTGTGAAGATTTTTAATGAAGGGTTAACTGGTTCGTTGGCGTGTCATTGATTTAAGGTGGTAAAAACTATATGATTGTTAAATATAAAATTCGAAGATTTATTTCAATTAAAACATGCAGAGGCACTTTTGAACTGCCAAAAAGAGGACAGTAACAGACTGTTGCCTGGTTGATTGACAGACTGATTCTCTCAAATATTTATATAATGAAAAAAAATTGCATTTGTATACATTTTTCCAGTCAAATGTTGACTGCCAAACTGGCAGTTGTATAAATACTATCTTCCTGAGAAAAATACAAAAAATATAAGTGAGAAAACGAAGTAAAGTAGAAATAACAAATATGTGGTATGATTCAAGACAAATAAGTTGCATTGTACTGAAATTATTCAATTGGAAACTCATCGCGCGGGGGTTGGATCGTCGGGCACGCAACCGATTTGTAACACGCCACCGTCTCCGGCGCACTTTCCCGCCTACCGCCATTTTACTTTCAAACGCATACTGAAATATCCACATTTTTTTTTCGTCAAATACAATTCTAATGATAGTCGTCGTGCATTTGATTTGTCGCTTCATGATTATTAACAGACCATTGCTCGCGTTACAGGTGCAGAGGGACGGAAGTTGTACGACAAGCGATGAAAATGAGGAGGAATTCAAACCTACGCCGATCCCGCTGAACACCTGGCCGCGCGACAAACTAGAGCCTGCAGGAACCTTACAGGAGATCATCAGGACTGACGCAACCCCGGCGCCCGCGCATTACTGGGAAGACGCGCTACGGCATAGTGTATACCTCACTCTAGTCAGAGACAAAATAGATCAGTTAATAGCGAAAGGAGACTACATATCTCCCAACATCAAACCAGAAAACATGGTGGCGAGAGAAATCGACGATCACGACCTTTGGGATAAAATTAAAACAGCTCGCTTTGACAGATTGAAGGAAGAACCTATTCCACCGGCCGATGTTACTATATTAGCAAAAGGTAGGCTACTCGAAGATGAACAGGGGTACCGGTTCATAGAAGATGCTGCGCAAAATAATTGCAGTGACAGTAATTGTGCGAAAGGAGTCAAAGCGTTATGGTCAGTAAAAAGGATGAGGCAAGGAGAAACATCGCCCGGGAAATACCATTACGAGTTAACATTTTCAGTGACCTCGCAAACAAATAGGAAACTGAAAAAGGCTTATGAAAACCCAGTCAGAACATTCACTATTAAAGAGACCACACCACCCGTTGATCGCCAACAAGTTCGTCCGCCGCATGGAAAGACAATCTACCACCAGGAGAGACCGCAAAGGGCCCTGTGGGTCCACAGGAACATAAATCGCACCCCAAATTACCTAAAGCGTCCAGCACCACAAAACCGCGACTTGGACAGAATATTCTCGTCATTATTCTCTGATGAAGATAACTACGAGGAGCCCTACAGACATAAACCGATGACTTTCTTTTCTAATATCTACCCTCAGCATGCTAAAGTAGCACACGTAGACGACAGAGACCCATACTATCAGAAGAAAGTACTGCCCTACCCGATGAAGCCGCACAGATACAACACGCACCCTCCTATCGTAACTCCACCGACCTACGTACAGCACCCATACTGGCCCGTCGACCCTGCAGGGTACCACCCATATGTACAGCCGTACTCAGACAACAGATTCCTGCCGTCGAACGTAATAAAGACCACTAGACCAGCTGTGTTGCCGACTCCCATCACAAATTATCCACTTCTCAAGGAATCAACTATCGAGGTGCCTGTCAAGACGAAACTAAACGCCACCGAATATACAACAAAAGAACCAGATGTCGTAACGACGTATAAAATCTATCATCATCAGAAACAACAACCACCAATGAAGATCAGTTACGTGAGCGACCACATCAGACCGCCAGTTTATAACGCCCCGCCAGGAGTATTCGTTACTATGGATAAAAAGCCGTTCAAACCAATGCCTCCGCTCAAGTTATCTCACATGAACAAACAGCAAAAACCTACACTGCCGGATTTCCGTCCGAGCCCGCAAGTGCTTGACACACAATTCTCTGAAATGGATTTTTCAGACGACACTGCATTTAGACCCATTTCTATGGATTTCTCAGAAGTAGACGTTAAAGGTCACGATATCAGTGTAAATAATAAAAAGAACGTCCGAAAGCCAGTTGGAACTAAGAAACCGGGGAAAAAGCATGAACACATAAAATCTACTCATCTTACTACAGTAACACCTGAAATAATAACAGCGGAGAGTCTAAACATGCAAGAATATAATATCAGTGATGATGATGATGATATGGAATGGGCTAACGTTTTGGGAGTTTTTAGCAAAACAACTCCGATGGCATCACAGAGAGAACAGAGTACAAAGGAAAACATTGAACCTATTACGTCAACAACGCCTGTATCAACAACAGTAAAAGATTTTTTTGAAGTGTTCGGTGATTTGATTGAAAAGGAGACTACATCAATGAGAACGACGACTACCACCACTACCAGCACCACACCTAAGCCTAAGAAGCGAACACGTCCGCCGCCAAAGTTCAACAAACCAGAAAAGATAAAAAAACACAAACGAGTGACGACAACAACAACGACGACACCTAAACCAACGCGAACGTACCCAAGTAAGAAACCAACATATGACTTGACACCTCAAGCGAGCTCTGCTGCAACCAGCTCAACTAATTCTATACGAGAAACCAAGACACACAAGCCGCCTGCAAGTACTACGACCAGAGTAGAGAGTAGTACCAGTCCACGACCTACGACGACCACTAAACTAACAACAACGAGTACTTCTAGCACTAGCACATCGAGCCCCACCGTGGACACCGAACAGCCGGTTGTAACCACGCAACCGAAGAGTAAAAACCGTTTCAGACAATCCACATTGATGCAAAAAGGCACATCGGTGAATCACGACAAATGGTCAACAAGTACAATCGACAAGAACCGAACGAATACCGCAACATCAAACTCTTACCCTCTAAGAAGAAAAGCATCTAAGTTCACAGGATATATACCTTCGAGTACTCCTAGAAGTCCAGAAGTTGAGAGAAATAGAGAAGATCATAGAGATCGCGTTTACAGTTTTAATAAAGAAAGTATTAGCAGCACAACAGAAAAGACAGTAGAAGATGACATTCCAGTAAAAAAACTACACCCTACTTTACCAACTGATGAACAGCTGGAACTAAAGGACGACCAACTCTCAGAATGGTCGCATGGTGGTGAATCAGAACAAGAGGAAGAGAAAAGTGTAAATGAGTCACATAATAAAGCAATTCCTATGGACGCTCAGGAATCCAAAGACGACAATGAATACATCTTTCCAACTGCATCCGTTATCCAAGAAGTCAAAGAGTATATCGGTCTACAAGATGAAGAACCGACCACAGAATTGACAGTTGTTGCATCGCCATACTCAGCTACAAAAAATAAGACGAAATGTAAAAAGAAGAAACATAATAATCTTACGACTACTGAAGGAACGTTTAAATCATCAAGTGAGCCTGCAGTTACGGATAAACCAGAGAATTCAAGCACGAGTACGACGACAATAAATCCAGTCACACCCGATATATTTAACGAACTATTCGGAGGGTTCACTATGGATGACGCTAAAGAGGAACCTAAACCAGAACTCGCCACACCTGCACCGGAACAAAAGCCAAGCGAGAGTGAGAAGCACGAACACTACGCACACCTCGACGACGACCTTGAAGACTTCCTGCACTCACTCGATCAGAAAAGTAACAGTCACGAGCGTGATGATAAGCTAGACGAAGAATATGATGATGATTTAGACGATGAAGGTTCACCATACAACATTGACGAGGAAAGTAAACATTTCAAGGACGATTACTATGAAGATGATGAAGATGATCAAGAGAGTCGAAATGATCAGCCGTTTAGTTTACTAGAATTAATGGATATGGAATAGACTGAATGGTGTCCTATCCTAATCTAATACTCATACTCAGTGTTGTAGCTTTAAATGCTGTGTCAGTCATTGATCTCTGAGCACTGGCAGTGACCAATGAAAGCAATTTATTAAGGAGTTTTGATACAAATAATTTAGAAGCATTTAGCGCCGAAATTTACTGGAAACTTTTGTTTGTGAGACCTTGGAGCGTTCGTAAAATTTGATTCAACTAGATGCAATGTTCAAACAGGAATCTAAACAGTTTCCGAAAACGAGCGTTTCGAGTGCGCCTAAAGGCTCATGTGACGCCTAGAATCTCAAAGTTCTAAAACTTGCACGAATCCTATTTTCTGTGTTACCGGAATGTAAATATTTAAGTTCAATTAAGTTTAAATTAAGATTAATAATATTTTTGTATGATAAATTATTATAAATACGGTTTATTTGGTTGTTTGTTCTCACCTGCCCCTTCCATGGAATACTTGTAGATTGGTTCTGGTTTCAATGGTACAAATGCTGCAAAAGACTCTGGTACCATGTCTTTTATCCTCTGTTGGTATGACAACCTAAAAACATAGAAAAAGGTTTAATTCATTTTTAAAGGTTAAAGAAAGGCAACCAAATACTTTTATAGCTACCGATTTTTGGGAACTCAAACATATTCAACAAAGGAATTTGAGAGACATTTGAAAACCTTGAATTTTATAAAAATAGAAACATTCTTGCAATATAAACAGACTTCTGGGGTTTTCCATTTATCACAAATAATTTACAGACTTTTCTATTCCGTAAATAATTCAGTTCATACCTAAGACACTTTGCCAGCACTTCCTTAACAAATCTTGGTTTAGGATGATCAATATCCAACTGAGTGCACGCTTCCCAGTCGTCCCAAGACCAGCGGTATTGGAAGTTGCTGAGATGGTATGAGAACCAATTGACAAATCTGGAATTAAAATAAATGGACATGTTAGTAACACCTACATTAAGAAATTGACTTTAGACCTATTAATCGATTTTCCATATCACTGTAAGTACTAACAAAACAAACCGGCCAAGTGCGAGTCGTATTAGCGCACGAAGGGTTCCGTACCCAGGGTGGCGTCAACTAAATATGTTTGGGGATACCCTATAATTATCAACTTTTTATTTTTGGAATTTTTCCTTTATTTGTGCTGTTTGTTTTGTTTTGTGTGTACCTTACATTTTGCCAAATTTCGTGATTCTAGATCAATAGGAATTACCATATAGGTTTTCGACCCAAACCTTCCGGTTGACCTAGAATTGTCAATTTTGGTTAAAAGCAAGGTCTTAAGCACAAGTAAAGGGAAAATTACGTCAGATAACAAAGTGTTAGGTACAAGTTTTCGCGAAAATCTAAATTTGCCAATATTTTTTTATCGTATTGACTCAGGACCTTGATTTTTATACAACTAATAGGGACTTTCGACCTCAGTATCTGGTATAAATTTCAACTTGCTGGGTCCACCCATTCCTGAGAAAATCGGTGGTGACACACGGACAGACAGACAAAAGCAAATAACATTCTTTGTAGACAGCCAACCTATCAAAATACTATATAACACATAGAAAATCTTAATATTAATACATAAACAATCTTACCTATCAAAGCAAGCAACATTCATGGTATCAATCCTCATAAACAATATTTCCGTAGCCTGAGCCAACACTTGTGGCATAGTCGAAGGCTGGAGCTTGCACAGCTCAATCAGGATAGACCCGTAACAGATCTCCAAGTACCTAGGCCTCGGCAAGTTAAACAATTCAGCAAATATAATTTCTACAATACAGTATTCTAGCGGGATCTTTGCTTTATACGGGAAACAGAGCAACTGTGCAGCACATTCCTTGCGTTCAGCATGGTACGCTTCTAGGATGTTGTGAAGGTGCTCTTCAATGAGGAACCTCTCGATGGAATGGGCTCCTGGTAGTACAGGACCATCGGGACAGTCTGTGTAGTCAAACATGCGGAATATAACCCTTGGCATAGGGTATGTGTCAGTGTCATTATGAGGTGGTGGCTGGAAACAGATAAGTTTGTTTTAGGTAGATAAAAACATAGTTATTTAAAAATGTATAGTCACTTACAGTTACAAAAGGGAAACTCAGTACAATTTTTGTTTTGAGATACTAGAGAGAAATTACAATGACATAGGGTTTTATGAATTTAACTAAGTAATAAAAACACTGTAATACCACAAAATATAAAATGTATGAACCTTACCTGGATTGTAGGAAGTTGATGTTGCAGAGCTTCACACAGGATTGAGTCAAAAGCAAGGTAAGGCCTCGGAATGTGCTTCTCAGACCAGTTGTCCTGCTTCAACTTTTTAATTTGAGCCCATAGACAATCCAGATACTCTTCCTGAAGATGAGGAGTGTCAGAAGACCATACTTTTAGTGCTGGCCAATGTTTCTTACTGCGCTTGTTCAAAAATATGTCAATTGTAGTCAACAAATGATCTAGTTGAGATTCCTTCTTCTCATAGAGCTCTCTGCCCACCCATGGCAATGCTGATAACACAGCAAATACAAACCAATCCCTTCTAACTTGAGGTACTCCATCCTCATTAGCACAGTCTACTAATGTCTCCAATAATGTCAACAAGGAGGATGCAGCAAGAACATGACAGTTCACCAGGTCAGCTATAAACCTGAGACAGTACCTAGCCGCGTTCCATTTGCCAATCTTCAAGTTCTCTTTGAATGTCTTAACAATGTAGTCAACAAATTCACCACCAAAGTTATAGTTCTTCGCGTTCAGAAGGCCCACTAGTGTAGCATATATGGTGCACTTTTCCGGCATACGAATAGCACAGTCAGTAAGAATACGTAGAATCTTTACACGAAACGTACTCAAATCTGCCTCCAATACGCTTGCTAAACCTTCCAAGTTACTCTCTAAGCTCGAGCTACTTTTCTCTCCGACCCTCAATATCAGAGACTCCAACCTATCCTCAATCTCTTGGTTCTCCGATACACGACGTCTTTTGCGATTGAGACGCTCTAAAACAAAGTTATAAGCTCATCAAACGAAAACATTTTGTAACCTACAAAATACCGAAATATATTTTTTTTAACTTACCGTAACCGTCTTCATCATCGTGGGCTCTTCTGCGATTCATTTTTGAAAGATGAAACACAGGAAAAGTATCTCAAACACAGGGGTGACTTTAATAAGTTTTAGCAAAACGCCAACAAACAAGTCAATGAACGGCGACGAACAAAATCGAAGTTCAGTTCAGTTGACACTATTAGAGTTGCTCCGTTCTGTCTACAGTCTAATCAAATCAAGCTTGTTTGCTCTATAGAATAATGTGCAATGTGCAATCGACTAAAGAGAAGAGAGCTATTTCGATTTCATTGTTAACCATTGAGCTAGGAAAAACATGGAGGCGCCCTATTATTCTATAATACATACATTAGCTTATACAAATATGAGTGAAATACGATACAGAATGTGAAACATCATTTTGTCTCATTTCTTCTAATGTAGTAATCGTATTTGACAAAAGAGACAACAATATTTCAGTTGTTGCTCATTATGGCAACATTATGTTATGACGTAGGACAGCTGTCAGTACGTGCCATATTCGCCATATTAGTTGCCGAAATTTGTGGTTGTGTTCGTGGTAGTCCTGCTGTCAAATGGTTGTTTACTTTTTGTATTATTAATGTGTGTGTGTTCCGTGATTAACACAACCATAGCATCTGCAGCCATTTTAAGTGCCATTTCAAAGTTTAGGTAGGCACGTTTTTTTGTAGGTATTTCGAGTCCATACTATTTATTAGGTCTATGTTGTTGACCGACTTCAAAAATTGGAGAAGATTGTTCATTCACACATTTTTTTTATTGCAGACTTCTTGTTTTGAAAATAATCGCTGCGAGAGCTTTTGTTCTTTTTTACGAGAAGAACATTTATTTGTGAATTGAACATTCATTCTCCATTTTTGGAGCACACAATTAAAAGTTTTAACGATTCGCGTATGTTCACACCAAACTGTTAGTTTCATGAATACATTTTCGGTGGCGAAGCACGAGAATGAGTTCATGATTTTTCAATTTGAATAGGTGTTTGAGTAACTTTCACCAAACGATATTTTTTCATCGGCCTTGTTCGAAATAACATGTACAAATTTTTTTTACCGACTTCCAAAACAAAACACTACAAAGCGAAAAAGTCAGTAGTTAATTGGTTTCATGGTCATACAAGGTATTATATTAGGGTACACTACATAAATACTTTATTCCGTCAGTCACAAACAGGATTTTCATAATTCCGAATGGTCCAAAATTCCGAATATCATTACTCCTATTTTTATAATTTCTAAATTTCAATATTCCTAACGTTTATAATTACTATTCTCAAAATATCGAGTTTCAATAGATCGAATAACAAAAAATCCGACTTAATGATAATTCGAAACAAATTCGAATTCCAATTATTAAAATACCGATTAGTACAAATCCGAAATAAAAACGCCTTGTAAAACTGAATAGCAAGACAAATTGTAGAAGGTAGAATTAAAAACTAATGCAAATGCAATGCTTGCTTTAAAGCAGGTACCTTTTCCAGTGAAAGACTTTTATCAGGAAAATATATAAGATGTATTAAAGTCGTAAACAGAGTTATTTTTAATTAGACACCACTACTAGACAAAACACCACACAGACACAACAACACTTCATAAATTATGTCACTGCAGCTGTAACATGCTAGACAGCTACCAGTATTACTATAGTGCTCTGTCCAAAGAGGCTTTAACACTTTCCCTTAGCTGTATGGCATTGTATACCCAGGGCATCTCTGATTTTAACAAATCTTGGCCCAGGAACTGCCTTGGTCATAATATCTGCCAATTGAGTAGCAGTGCCGGTCTTTTGTACATCCACAAGTCCGTCTTGTACAGTTTCTCTTACGAAGAAATGTCTCAGCCGGATGTGTTTGGTCCGCTTATGGAACTCTGGATTGTATGCAAGACGTATGGCCGCTTCATTGTCTACTTTTAATGTGGGTACTCCGTCCATGTTAGTAAGTGAGCTGAATACTCTCTGGAGCCACACGAGTTCACGAGCGCCTTCACTTGCTGCTACTATTTCAGCTTCGGTAGTTGAGATCGCGACTGAAGATTGTCGTTTGCTTAACCATGATACTATTCCTCCAGCAAAGAGACATGCAACTCCCGTTGTAGAGCGACCTGTTTGCTGGTCTCCTCCATGATCCGCATCACTATAGCCTTGTATTAGGTTGGAACAATGTTCTACTTTATATGTTATACCAAAAGAACAAGTCCCTTTTATGTAGCGCATAATGCGCTTAACACGTAGCCAATCTTCATGTGTCGGGTTTTCCAGATTTCTTGAAACTAGTCCGACTGCATACGCTATATCAGGTCGCGTCCCTGTCATTAAGTACGCTAACGTACCTACTGCCTCTCTGTACTGAAAGTTCTTCTCTTCCTTTACATTGGTAACTTTCCCTGCTTGAGAAGTCGTTTCTATTGGCGTTGAAACTGGATTGCATTCTGACATCCTAAAACGTTCCAGTATCTTTTTGGTGTATGACTCTTGTTTAATTGTAATGGAGCCATCTTTCGACTGTGCTATCTCAAGACCAAGGTAATGAGACGCTGGCTTGCATGTGATTTTCAGAGTATCCCCTAATTCTTTAAGGAATTGGTTTGCCAAATTTTTATCTGTAGTGGCTACAAGCCCATCGTCCACATACAGAGTTATCAGGATTTTCTTGTCACCTATTTTCTTCGTGAATAGGCAACAATCAGCTGCATTTTGCTGAAATCCTTTATCTAATAAAATCTCCTCAAAGCATGAGTTCCAGCATCTGGGAGCCTGCTTGAGTCCGTATAAACTCTTTTTAAGTTGACATACATTTGAAGTTCCGTCATTGAATCCATCCGGCTGCTGCATGTAAATTTCTTCCTGCAGCTTGCCGTTGAGGAATGCCGTTGATAAGTCAAACTGCGTCAAGTATAATTTTTCCTTGGCTGCGACACTTAATAAGGCTCTGATGGTGGCCATTCTAGCAACTGGACTATAAGTCTGTTCGTAATCGATTCCTTTCCGTTGCTTGAAACCTTTCACTACTACCCTAGCCTTATATTTGTCGATACTGCTGTCTGGGTTTTGCTTGATGCGAAAGATCCACTTGCAAGGGAGTGCCTTTTTATCTTTAGGCAGCTTACAGAGTGACCATACATCATTTTTCTTCAGAGAATTCATTTCACTCGTCATTGCCTTCACCCACTCTGCGCTGTCATCTCTTTCAATGGCTTCTGTGTATGTTTCGGGAAAACATTCTGTGCCTATGAAGCACACATAATCTTCGAACTTCTTAGGACGTGAGAGGCAAGTTCGATCGCGTAAGTTGTATCGAGATCTCGCATCTAACAACGGTGGTTCGACTATCTCTAACTCTTCGTCAGCGTCAACGAACTCTTCGTAAGCACTTTCATCCTCTCTGGTTTCGTTGCTATCTCCCAAAACTTCATTATGTACATGATCATCATTTTCGCTATAAGCTTTATGTTGCGGCAAATCATCTTCCGGCAAGATCACTCCCTCTGTCTCCTGTCCTATCAAATCAGAATCTCCCTCTATCGCATCGCTTACTGGTAAATGATCAGCTTCCTGAGGACCAGGTCCTAAGGCCATTGGGATTCTCAATTCCATGGTTGGACAAAAAGTGACATCTCTAGATCTTTCGGTCTGTTTGCCATTCCAGATGCGATATCCGTCATCGTTATCGTATCCAATAAGTCTGCCTTTTAGAGCCTTCTTATTTAGCTTTTTCCTTTTTTGTTTAGGAATGTGAAAGAAACATTCACTCCCTATCACGCGCAAGTGTGAAATCTTAGGCTTCTTCTTATGCCACAGCTCATACGGTACTTTCCCTTCTTCTCTTGTGGGTCCCGTCCGATTAAGGACGTATGCAGCTGTATTAATTAGCTCTGCCCACAGGGCCTGTGGAAACTCGTCTCCTGCGTGCATATATGAACGAGCTGTTTCCACAAGAGTCCTGTTCTCTCTTTCTGCGCACCCATTTTGTTCGGGCGTGTATGGCATCGTGAGCCGCTGGATTATTCCCTGCCTGTTCAGTACTGCCCGAACCGCTTTATTATTAAACTCCCCGCCATTGTCGCTCAATAGCGTTTTGACTGTATGTCCAGCATTTTTGGCTTCTTTAAGAAATTGAATAATCTTGTCTTTTACATCATTTTTGTTTCGAATGAAATAAACATGACGAAACGAGGAGAAGTCATCCTTTAAAAGAAGAAAGTAGCGGCATTTCGAGTAACTTTCAGGGAATGGTCCACATACATCGGCATGAACCAGTTCTCCAGGCATACTAGCTCTTTCTCTTTTGCCAAATTTAAGACGATGTGCCTTTCCATAAATGCAGCTTTCGCACTGTATATCATTTTTATCATTTAGATTAATCCCCAGTTGAGGGAACTTGACAAGATCTTTGATGTATTTCTTGTTCTGGTGACCAAATCTTTCATGATATAACTGGAGTAAGCTCGATGGGTTAACAGCATTAATCTCTACAGGTTTGCTTGGCAGAACTGTCTTCATTTGTAACTTATACTGTCCTCCACTCTGGTTCCTGTTTCCAACTACTAAAATCTGACCGTTTAATTCCAACCTGCACTCTTTCATGGTGGAAATAAATGTACTATTTTGCAGTTTATCTTGTGCAGCCAATATAGATATCAAATTCTTGGTAAGCTTCGGTACATACCAGACATCACTCAGAGTTAAATTCATAGTTTTGCCGTTAACTTTGGTTTGAACTACCACAGACCCTTTCCCTTTTGCAGGAACTACAGTTCCATCTGCCGTTGTAACGGTTCGATCCAAAGTCCTCAAAATATGTAAATATGTCTCCCCTATTGGTGACGTGAGTCGTAGCACCATTATCTACATACCAATTTTCTGTGTCGTTTTCTTCAGAGCAAGTGTAAATCATCAGCGTTATATTCTGCACTTGCTGCTGCTTGGACGAGGACTGTGAAGGTTTCTTCGGTCTGCCATCATTAATCCACTGCTTGCAATTTTTAATGCGGTGGCCTATTTTTGAGCAGTACCTGCATCTTATGTTCTCGTCTCTTGACTGCGATTTATGCTGCACCTTTGATGTAGAGACGAGCACTTCCTGAGTCTCTTCAATATGACCACCTAGCGCCCTCTCATACCCGCACAGTTGTGCTGTCAGTGATTCAATTGTCCTCTCTTGTTTGTTTAGCAGCATCCAACTTGATTTGAAACTGAAAAATTTTTCATTGAGGGAATCTAAAATTTTACAGATCAAGAACATTTCCGGCAACTTCATGTTAGGATCGGTCTTCAAAATTTCAGCATTCAAATTGTTCCAAATGTTTTTAAGTTTCGACATCATAGTTGATGCGTCATCCGCAGAATTGTTTTTGAAGCTAAAGAATTGCATGCATAATGTGTATGCCCTGTCTTCTGATTGACCGTCAAACAAGCGGTGAAGTTCCTGCCATACTTCGTTTGCTGTTTCAAATCGCATGACTTTCATTAGATTCTCTTCGGTCATGTTGCTTGTTATGATAAGTAGAGCGTTGCTGTCTGCCTTCCTATATTTTAATACTTCTGCATTATAGGCCATCAGTGCACCATCGCCGGTTCCTAAAATTGGCTTTCTAAGTTTTCCTTCTGCCGCCTCCATGGCACCTTCTGTGCCTCGCAGCATGATAGAGACCTTGTACTTCCATGTAGCCCAATTCTGGCTACCCATGAGCTGACCGATCTGAATCTTGGTGGTGGTAAAATTTTCCATTTTGACAGCGCCGAAAAAAAAAAAAAAACTTTTGTTTTATTTTTCGGGTTTTATCTTGGGTATCCTGGTTATGTTGGTCCCATAACCTAAAGCAGGTACCTTTTCCAGTGAAAGACTTTTATCAGGAAAATATATAAGATGTATTAAAGTCGTAAACAGAGTTATTTTTAATTAGACACCACTACTAGACAAAACACCACACAGACACAACAACACTTCATAAATTATGTCACTGCAGCTGTAACATGCTAGACAGCTACCAGTATTACTATAGTGCTCTGTCCAAAGAGGCTTTAACATGCTTATGTTGCATGCAACATGCAAGCAGGCATGCAACATGCAGCATGTCACGGCTCCGGCGCTGCGGGGTTTGGGTGGCCCCACGCGAGCTTATCATCGCAGATGGTTTTAACGGTCACCACCACAGCTTCGGCTTGCTTTTGCCTTCATATTTATGACTTTCGGTAAAATAAATTTCGTGATTTTTAATAATAGACATTATAATTCTTAGGTATTATGAAATTCGGACTTTTGAAAAAAGAATTAAATATTTCGGAGTATTTGGGTGTTCCCATTATATTACCATGAAAATACGCATTATTACGGATAACGTATAAAGTACTCGCCAGATCCTTGATCAAATTTAAATAGGACCACATGAGAAACACTAGCATTCAAATAAAAAAATAATAATCAAAATCGGTTCACCTAGTAAAAAGTTCTGACTTAACAAACATAAAATGAAACATACAATCGTGTTGAGAACCATCTCCTTTTTGAAGTCGGTTAAAATTTATAGTTTAGTCGATTTCCTTTTCTTAGATTTGTTTCTGAACTAAACTAAACAATTGATCGTTGCTTTGCTTTCCTTTGCCAATAATATGCCATTGCCAAGCAAGTAAGCAACTGTCATTAGTGTCATTGTCATCAATCAATAAATAAACTTGCTTGGCTTGCTTGCGGCCTTGCGGTTTGTCTGAAATCTGAATAACAAGACTGAATTTAAAGTTAATTAATACATTTAATTAGCTCAATGAGTGAAAAGTTTACATCAGAATGTCTTGCAATTACGCTGATGGATTATCCCCGTATGAAAACAAAGGAATACTAGGAGTACCAGAGGTACACAAGCCAATATTAACTGTCTTTGCTCTCATGTTATTTTTTCATTTCATTCAATTGATTAATTTTGTATAATTATTTGACTTGTGCTTTTATGGTTTTAGAAATTCGATACATTGGAGAAGTTTGATAAGAAGTGTAAGCTGTTGGCGCAATTAATAGGTGAAGCTAAGCATGTGGTTGTTCACACTGGGGCAGGCATTAGTACTTCAGCGGGAATACCAGACTTCAGGTAAATAAGTCGCCTTCACAAATTAAAATATAGTTTTATTCATGAGATGTTGATTATTTGGCGAGAAAGCTGCTGCATGTCTGATTGGTAATCATATCTGAATCTCTAAGGCTTTTGAAAACAAAAGTGTGAGTGTGACACTGTTTGAAAAACACACACTCGAATTGAGATTCGCCACCTTTTTTAAGTCGATTGATAAACCCTTCGTTTGTCATTGATATGGATTGACGATTTGGGCAGAGTTCACACAATGATCTGAATCAGAGTCCATGTACAGACAAGTCCAAAAACAATAGAATGCTTGTCAAAATTTAAGTCTTAGATATAATCTACTGCTAAAGTAAGCCTAGTAACATTCTTTTTCAGTTCATGTTATGTTATGTTGCTAAGCCATAGCCAATCTTTGTAGAGAGAAATTAAAATTATTATTTCCTTTATTCATTAACTTGCTTATTTACTATATTTTTAAATATTTTTTATACAAAACATTTAAAAAGAACAAAAAAATATATTCCGACCATTATCGGGCCCAGGGTCCAAGCTACGGGCGGTCAGCACTCCAGAGAGAACAGTACTGCTTTCTGGATCAGGCACTTGATCCAGCCGCCTAACAAGAGCCTCCTAAGGTGTCAGCTGAGGCTCAAAAAAAAATATAATTTCTATCATTACCTAGATAAAAAAAAAAACAATAGCAATCATAATGCAATACTTATTATACTTTTCAGAGGACCCAATGGAGTATGGACTTTAGAAAAAAAAGGCCAGAAACCAAACATAAACATCTCATTTGATGATGCAGTACCAACAAAGACCCATATGATACTAAAGAAGTTGGTAGAATGCAACAAAGTGCACTATGTTGTCAGTCAGAACATTGATGGTCTACACTTGAAGTCTGGCCTGTCCAGGAAGTACCTGGCCGAGTTACATGGGAACATGTTCATTGATGAATGTAATTTGTGTAAAAGGTATGTGTTATATTTTGTTTACTCTTCATGCAAACATTATACCTCCAGATCCAGATGGCATTGTAAGCAGTGGTGGCCCAGTGGTAACAGCCACAACTTAAGAGTTGTAGGTTGTGGGTTTGAACCCATGTATATGCTTTAAATTGTTTAGATTATTTCATCACCGCAGTGGTGATCTCAAAACGGTGAAAGAAAACATAGTGTGGAAACTGGCATGTCTTAGAACCAAAAATTGGAATACATGTGACATCCTACAACCCCCACTGGGCTCTTGTGGTAGATTATGACCCATTCCCTCTCACAGAGAAGAGGCCTGCACCCAATAACGGACCAAATGTGAGTCTTAAGTGCAGAAAGGAAAAGGGTCCATCCATCCTTATCCTATCCAGATAGAATTTTAGCTATACAACCTTATCCATGGTCTGTGGGTGATTATTGATCCAGCAAACAACCAGTGTAAGTGCGGTGCTCCAGTTCAGACTCTGTCCCATTGCTGGAGTGCGCCAAATGTCTGTTTACCTGCGCCGTGTATGACCTGAACAATGCCACTAACACTGCAATAGACTTGGCCATCTACTGGTCCCAAACAGTATAATTATAAAATGTATCAAGTCCCAAAAGGAAGAGGAAGAAGTTGATCTACAGAAAATTAACATATTATACTGGCGACAAGAAACTGTTTTGTACTAACAAAGGCACATTTCTAAACATCTTAAACCTGCCTGACAGATTGGAGAAACCCAAAAAATCGTATTGATTTTTTATTTCTAAATTCTTATACATACATTTTCTACTATCACCATAGTACTCAGATTATTAAAGTAGCAGTACCTTCACTTATTCAATAGAATAATTGACTCTTCCAAAATACTAATAACTCTGTGTGTAAATGAGTCGTTGGTGTGGCTTGCTCAATAAATAAAAATTAAAGCCATATTTCAATATCAATTAAATGTTTCAGGCAATTTGTGCGAGGTTTCCCAGTGGAAACTGTGGGCAAGAAGTGCAGTGGTAATCCATGTCCAGCTGAGTATACTTCATCCAGACCATGCCGGGGCAAGCTGTATGATGGAGTACTGGACTGGGAGCACAGCCTGCCGGAGAATGATCTCACCATGGCTGAATTACATTCCAGGTAGTTTTTTTTAAATTGATAGCTATTGGGTACCAGAATTCTAAGTTCTGAAATCTTAATGTGTCCATATTTCTTGTAATTTTAATGATTAATATCTATGATATTGAAGTATATTGAAAATTTGTAAAATAACAAAACATCTGACACATATGAAACATTACTGTCTCTCAAGATACTGGTTGCCCTAGGTTGAGGGGCAGGGTTCATTACTCAAAATGGTTACAATGGAATTCTTACAATATAGCTGTATGTGTATGTAAACTGTAATGTAATCTTTTTTGCACCAATAAACATCTTATTATTATCTACAGTGCACCCACATTTCGCCAGTTATGATAAAGTCTTAGTTAATAGGAGGGAAGCCTTTTGCCATCAACCTGGCACAAATTCGACTACAGGCTGCTACTGAGAAGTTCCTGATGGAGCATCCAATACCTTCCATTCCACCCACTCCCACTCCATTTACTCTTTTTTTACTGTTCTTCCCTATTACGTTGTAATTGTTTCTGTTGTGTTGTGTCTGTGTCGAATAAATGTTTTCTATTCTATTCTTCTATTCCAACTCAACATGGACATTGAACCAGGGCTCAGCAATAGCTCTAAAAATCGCTAGACTAGAATTATATTCATGCTGTATTTCTATTTCAGTATTGCAGATCTGAGTATATGCTTAGGAACAACACTACAAATTGTGCCAAGTGGAAATCTACCTCTAGAGACCGTCAAGTATGGAGGCAAACTAGTCATTTGCAACTTGCAACCTACCAAACATGTGAGTAAAAGCTTTTAAAATATCCTAATAAATATGGTGACGGTTAATATAAAATAGAATAAAAGATTTAATTACCAAGACCTAAGTAAAAAGTTTAGCACAATTTAAAAAAATAGATTGGTAGTCTCAAAACGCAGAGTAACATATGATTTTTGAAATGTATGTTAAACAGAGACAGCACTGCTATCAACAAATGTAATATGACAGAAACTCCATAGTGATTTCAAGCCATGCAGTGCCAAGGTCATTTTGCGCGACAAGTAGGTATAGAAGAATAACTTCAAAAGCGTGTCATTTTGTTTTAAATAGGAACATATTAATAATATAGGCAATTTTTTAACTTTTGCAAAAATAAATACCCTATTGGTCAGGTCCATTTGAAAACCAGCGTCAGGTACGAGTTGTCTGGCATGTTTGAACTGGGCCTTTTTGGCGCAGCCGTGAGACACTTCCCTGCTAACTTCTTCTTGCTTTCTTCTTCTTTATTTGTTTTTATCTGATGTATATTATTATGTATCTAGTAGCTATATTGTGTGTCTTTTAGGGCCGATTTCACCAACAAAAGTAATCACGATTAATTCAACTAAACTTTGTTTATGTAAATACAGCGTTCTAATTGGTTGAGACCGCTGACAAACTACCAACCGGACCACTGCATTTGCATAAACTGAGTTTAGTTGAACTAATCGCGATTAGTTTCATTGATGAAATCGGCAGTCTACTGTGCGAAATAAATATATTTTCTTTCTCCCTCTATTGGGAATGACTTTTGACCCTATTGGGTTAACTGCAAGAGAATGATGAAGATCCTCCAAGATAATACACATAAAAAAATTAATCAATATTTTTTCTTTCCAGGACAACAAAGCAGACTTAGTAATAAACTACTATGTAGATGATGTACTCGAAAAAGTCATGGACATTCTCGGCATAGACATACCAAACTTTTGTAAAGAAGAGAACCCCACCTTAGAAGCATTGCAGCAACCTTTAGAATGGACCATCGCCAGGAGCGATGTCCTGCAACTAGAGAAGGCATTCAAAGCCAAATGTAAAGGCGTTAAAAAGAATAGGATATTAATAAAGAATAAACGAAAAAGTACTGATGTTGGCTCCGTGAATGGAGCTGACGATAAAGCAAAAATAGTCAAATTAGAAGTTAAGGAAGAAGAAAACGATGATTGTGTTGAAGTTAAGAATGAGCTTATATAACACTAGCGACCCACCCCGGCTTCGCCCGTGACAAATTATACACAAAAACCCGCCTTGTTTCTCTCCTATTGGTGAAAACCGCAGGAAAAAACGTTCAATAGTTTTTGACTTTATCAAAATTATTTAAAAAGGTTCCCCTTTTATTTTTAGCTTTTCGTTCTTTCCTTTTGGCGCTTTATTATTGTATAGTAAATAAAGTTATATATTATATTGGATAGTATTTAAACGAGCGAAAATAAATTCAAATTAAAGTTGTAAAAATACTGAATATGGCTTACTGAAATACTAAATAGGCGGATACAAACAGTGGACGAATACTAATTTTTAAAACAGCGAATTGAAAATAAAAGTTTGTCGACGGAGCCCAGCTGCGCGGGGCTTCTTTTTCTATCTGCAGGGTCTAAAGTGAAGCTGAGTTCGCTCGCTATCTTCAGCTCCCGTCATCCCTTTCGAACCTAACCTATCCGTGTCGGGGTTCTCTAAGCTCCCGAGCTGGCTATTAGACTAAATTGTTGAAAACACGAATACACCCGAACTCCCGCGATGCACAGCGATGTCGCCTCGATGGTTGTTCAGCTTTTCAAAATAATAATATGCTAAAATAGAAAAAAAAAACAACCCCAAATACAATTAAAGTATGTAACAATATTTTTACCGCAGCTCACAAAAACCTCCTGAAAGGCATTACTCAAACCGGATAAATAGTTACTTAGTATAGTAGTCGCCCATTCAGTATATTTTTCGTTCGGTTAATAATTTCCCTATTATATTGCTGTCTTAAAAAGTCCGGGCACGGTCGCGTCTCGGTGTGATATGAGCCTTACTTTTATGAAAGAAGTTGTTTTACAAATCATTCCACAACGGATTATAACTTGCCAATTTCGTACTAAGAATAATTTACAACGGAACAAATACCATAAGAACAATGACTGATTATGTTTTGACAAATAAAAAACACTGTAAATAAATTGTAAAATAAATAGTTTATTTATAAAAATATGTTCTTATTTAGAAAAAAATATGGCTACTCTTTGGTAACATGGAATGTTTAAAAATATCATATATCTTCCCTCTTTGACAATTTAAGTTAATGTCTTAGGCTGACTTGCGAAAATCTTAACTCTGATTTAGTTTCTAACACGGGGTTAAATAAAAAATAGCCTCGATCTGTCATACAGATCCCGAACCCCGTATAAACTCCAGCCCTCACAAAGATATAACAAAAGATTGAGCAATTATGAAAGAAATAAAAAGATGGGTTAACAGGCTCATCATCAACTAACCCGGAGTTAAAAATAAATCCCTTGCGACAGCAAGTGGGCCTTATACCCGATTTCACAAACACCACTTGACACCTAAATGAACTTCAAAATTAAACCTGCTGTGGTATTTTCAAATGCTCCAACAGAGCTATGATATTTATGTCTCGCCTAGTGTTGATAAAAATGGGCATAAACATAGTAGTCAACATCAATTATAGAACTGCTATATAAAATATTTAATTAGTACTAAAATATACCCAATATAGTACTGTAACATAACCAATATAGTACTGTAATATACCCAATATAGTACTGTAACATACCCAATATAGTATTGTAACATACCCAATATAGTACTGTAACACACCCAATTTGCCACCAACCATGTAATTACACAATCATTTTTAAATTTTAGTGACCTAACGAAACACATTTTTTTACTAACAAAACTAATAATAGCTAGACCATGAGTATCGAAGTTAATTGAAATGCTATGATACTAACTAGAGGTAGTACCAAGTTGTCTACTTGATCAGTTTTGGCCTCGACGAGGCCTGAGACGGCAGCTACTACGGCGACCCGAAACAAAGCTTGCGGAACCGCCATTATTTCTGTAAGAAAACAAATTTTATTAAATAATGAATCTATATATATAAAAAAGAATCCCCATTTCCCTTGGTCATGGCATCACGCGTGAACGGCTGGACCGATTTCGCTTATTCCTTTTTTTGTTGCGTTTGTTATTGTTAGGAGAAGGTTCATATGAAAAAAAAATATGAAAAAAAAGTTGTTACCTTACCAACATAAGTAGGGTAGTGTAGTGTAGGTAGGGTATGGTAGGTAGTGTAGTGTAGGTTAGGTAGAGTAGGGTAGGTAGGGTAGTATAGGTAGGGTAGATGAATGTTTGGTGTTTTTATGGCAAAACAAAGTTTGCCGGATCAGCTATTATTATATAAAGATTGGAATGGAGAGAGAATGAAAGGCGACCAACATAAAAACTTTTTTTTTCCTAAAAAAATAAACCGACTTCTAAAGCAAAACACAAAAAAGTGCAAAAATAACTAATTACGTCAGTTTTGCGAAAAAGATTTTTTTCTTTTTAGTTAACCCGATCACTAAAAAGTGCCCATAATAACTTAATTTACACATTCATGCTGTTTTTCTAAGGAGTTTGGTTATATGTTCCATATCTTAAAAACTGCTAAACCGTTTTAAAGAATCTTCCTTTGTTTCCTAAGTTGAGAGATATTTAATCCAATAAAAAAAGAATGATCACGATAGTAGAGTTTTTGAGGGCCGAGTCACCCGCGTCCGTAGGAGAGTACCCTTTGATTCCCTACACGTGGTCCCCGGGTGGTGCAAATCAGGTGACACTAACTGGTGGTAGGCTTCGGCCGAAGGCTTGTGACCACCCACTGAGCAAAGACGTACCGCCAAGCGGCCTAGCCGTGTTCCGGTTACGATGCTCGGTGTAGCCATCTAGAGGAGTTGGGTCGAGATAGCTGTTCCACTGCAGGCAGACCAGCTTGACACGCACTGTTATGGGCGTATCGGGAGACTAGTCCCGGAGGGTAGCGGGATCCGAGGCACGGTGCGCCGCTGGCCGACCGCAGGTAGTTGGGGGCCCAAGTAGTGTGCCAGCCACATATGAAAGGCTGCCCCGCCAACTGTCGAAAAATCCCGGAATGCACCATCGTGCTGGTTGGCGACCAGATGGGGAGGGCCCGATGGACATTCCGGGGGGGCTCGGGCGTCCCCGCAGTCTCCGGACTAGTGCCCCAATGATGTCGTCCTTTCAGTGCGTGGCTGTAGGTTAGCAGCGTGGAACCTCGTCTCACTTCCTACTCCTCTCCTCTATTCACTCTTCAAAAAATGAAAATGCCAAGGAAAAAGAATAAAGTATTTAAACAGCGGCTGCACCCCCTCCCCCACAAAGTGCACCTCACCAACATTAGAGGTCTGCACTCAAATCTCTCTGCAGTCCACTACCATCTGGAGACTGAGAAACCAGCGCTGTTTTTCCTTACGGAGACGCAGATAGCGAGTCCCTCAGACGTGTCGTACTTATCTTACCCAGGGTTTACCCTGGAGCACAATTATAAACCGCGTGCGGGTGTGTGTATGTACGCCCGTGACGACACTTGCTATCGGCGTCTCCGTAACCTTGAGGACTCAAGATTTTCAACGCTGTGGGCTCTAGTGGACACAGGTCTGGATAAGATTATCTACGCCTGCGTCTACCGCTCGCATAGCGGAGATCAGGAGACAACCAGGCTCACAGAGTACCTCAGTGAGGCGGCTGATGCGGCACAGCAGCGGTACCCCTCCGCCCAATTAGTGTTACTGGGGGACTTTAATGCCCACCACCAGGAGTGGCTCTTCCCATACCAGTGCACTGACCATGCTGGACGGGAGATGCGTAAGCTTGCGCTTGCGCTTAACCTTACCCAGCTGGTCCAGGGGGCAACGAGGGTGCCGGATATTGAGTCGCACACGGCCAATTGTTTGGACCTTCTGCTGACAACAGAGCCAGACCGATACTCTGTGTCGATAACTTCACCTTTGGGTAGTTCCGACCATTGTCTGGTGAAGTCTGTGTCCGTCTACTCCCCGCCTGATCCCAGCCCAAGAGGCACCCGTCGGGTTTGGCGGTACAGGTCAGCAGATTGGGATGGCATGCGATCTTTCTTCGCATGCTATCCTTGGCAGCCTACTTGCTTTTCTTCGGAAGATCCTTCGGCGTGCGCGGACGCCGTGACGGATGTGTTGCGTCGGGGAATGGAGTACTATATTCCGTTCTCTGACGTAACAATGTCCAGTGTTGACCGGCCATGGTTTGGCGCCGAATGCTATCGCGCCGACGTGCTTAAACATGAGGCGTACCTGGCATGGGACGACGCTCGATCGCGCGGGGCGAGTGATGTTGGTCAAAAGAAGAAGGCCTTCAACAGGGCTGCCAAGTCCAGCAAGAAGGTGTTAAGAAGGGCTCGGTTCGACCACATTAGTCGAATAGGGACCAAACTTGCTTCTTACCCAGCAGGTAGTAAAGCGTTTTGGTCCCTGGCTAAGTCGGTCGAGTCGAACTTCAGCCGTCCCTCACTACCACCACTGCTGAAACCTGACGGGTCGCTGGCCCACTCCGCTGAGGAAAAAGCAAATTTATTTGCCTCTCTTTTTGCGGAATCTTCACGTCTAAATCCTGGTGACGCGCAGCCCCCACCTTATCCTGATGACGAGTATGTCGGACATTCGCATCCATCAAAAGGACGTCCGTAGGGTACTGCGCAACCTCGACGTGAACAAGGCTAGCGGCCCTAACGGAATACCAGCGATAGTTCTCAGAACCTGTGCGCCTGAACTGTCTCCGATCTTGACACGCCTATTCCGCCTTTCGTACGAGATTGGAAAAGTGCCGAATGCTTGGAAGCTAGCTAACGTACAACCCGTGCCCAAGAAGGGTAGTCGAGCTGACCCGGCCAACTACAGACCCATCTCTGTAACGTCCATACTCTGTAAGAGTATGGAGCGTGTACTTAACACGAAGCTCCTGGCATACCTAGAAACTAACGAGATCCTTAGTGACCGCCACGGTTTCCGCCGAAATC
Source organism: Orthosia cruda (assembly GCA_964057195.1). Taxonomy (NCBI): domain Eukaryota; kingdom Metazoa; phylum Arthropoda; class Insecta; order Lepidoptera; family Noctuidae; genus Orthosia; species Orthosia cruda. The sequence continues at coordinate 42,782,915 of OZ059828.1, read as the reverse complement.
GGTCTACTGGGGATCTTCTAGCGTATGCCATTCACACATGGAGTGAGGCCATCGAGAGCCACGGGGAAGCACTTGCTGTTTCCCTCGACATCTCGAAGGCTTTTGATAGGGTCTGGCATGAAAGCCTTATTGGTAAGCTTCCTTCGTTCGGTCTGCCCGGTGGTCTATGTGACTGGATTGCGGACTTCCTGAGAGATCGGTCCATTCGAGTGGTTATCGATGGCTGCTCATCGGACCAATTGGATATTAATGCCGGGGTCCCTCAGGGGTCGGTACTCTCAGCAACATTATTCTTGCTGCACATTAATGATCTGCTAAAACCCGGCACCTTTGGGTATGCAGACGACAGCACTGTTGCTGAGAGATACTTGTCCAACGCACGGGCTACCGGGCCGCAGATCCGGTCTCTCCGTGAGGCCATGGTGGAGCGTTTGAACCTGTCCTTACAGGCAGTCTCCGAATGGGGCGATGCCAATCTGGTCAGGTATAACGCTGCTAAAACCCAGGCGTGTCTTTTTTCCGCAAAAAAGAGCCAATTTCAACCGGCTCCAACTTTCCGAGATGTGACCGTGCCAATAACGGACCATCTTGAGCTTCTTGGCATTACGTTGACATCGACTCTCAATTTTGGCCCATACATTGAGGCAAAAGCTCAGCTGGCAGCCAAAAAGCTGGGGATCCTTGCGAAGGTGAGAAGGTACTTCACGCCGAAGCAGCTCCTCAATTTGTATCAAGCGCAAGTTCGATCATGCATGGAGTACTGTTCTCATCTCTGGGATGGATCTGCCAAATACCAGCTTAACGCACTAGAGTCGATCGAAAAGCGGGCCAAGAGGCTCATCGGCGACGAGGCGCTGGTCAAGTCAAAGCTCCAGAGTCTTGAACATCGTCGCCGAGTTGCCAGCCTGTCAGTTTTTTATCGGTTACATTTCGGGGAGTGTGCGATGGAATTGCACGATCTAATTCCACCGAGCCCGTTCCATCATCGGACTACCAGACGTACGGCGATGCGCCATCGATACATGGTGGACATTCCACCCATACGCACAAAACGTTTTGAGAACACTTTTATTATGCGTACAGCTAAAGAGTGGAATTCCCTGCCGGAGTCTGTGTTTCCCGACAGCTACAATCTGGGGGTCTTTAAGTCAAGAGTGAATAGGTTATTTCTAGGCAAGCGTGTTTCACCGTCGACCACATCATCGCTTACCATCAGGTGAGATAGTGGTCAAGCGCGAGCCTATAGGATATAAAAAAAAAAAAAAAAAAAAATGAAGAAGTAGGTTTGGCGAAATGCGTGGACAAACATACATACACCTATGAAATTTGGCACACGTGTTTAGTAGCCCCTACAGAGTAACATATGTGAATATTGTGGAATGCCAACAATATAACATACTAGCGAACGCCTCGCGGTTTCAACCGCGTAGTTCCCGTTCCCGTGGGAATATAGTGATAAAAAGTAGTCTATGTCACCCGGGGATACTGTAGCTTCCCAACGGTGAAAGAATTTTTGAAATCGGTCCAGTAATTTTTAGTTTTTAAGTTTATTCGTTACATACAAAAATACTAATCTTTCCTCTTTATAATATTAGTATAGATACCCATACGCGTGTCTAACTGATTACCTCCTTTTTTTTGAAGTCGGTAAAAGGTACTTACATACATTATTGGTGATGTTCTTGAAACAGACCAGTACGCAGTACTCATAACTAATCGTGTATGACTAGATGTATTCATGTTTGATCGAAATGAAGCAAAAGGTCCTTTGTAAGGATTGTAGCAGGTGGCGTGTAGACTATTGTATTCACCTGCCCCTTTTTCCCAGTCGCACCATGATGGTATATTGGCCTACATTCTGGCACTACCTACTAATGTTAATTTACTCACCAAAAAGCTCGAGCGCATACATCACCGCCACTTGTGAGAAAATGTTGAATACTGTGCCTTCTACCGATTTTTTTCCATCTGCAAAAAATATTTTTAGACTTTTTAAAACACCTCATTTTTATTCTACTTGACTGCCTCACTGGTCTGGTGTTCGCTAACGCTACCGCTGAGCATGCGGTCGTGGGTTCGATTCTCGGGTCGGGCAAGAAAGTATTATTGGGTTTTATTATTTGACGGATTTTGATTGATGGCGGTCATTCGTCAACATTCACTCTGGCTGCGAGCAGCCAATGGGCTGCCGTGAATTCAGGCGCGTTCTAATGGCTGCCGCAGCCGGGAGTTCGTGGCTGCTTAGTGCGCGGGCTTCCATCATCATCAGCCTTTTAATGTTCCCACTGCTGGGACACAGGCCTCCTCTCAGTGAGAGGGAATGGGCCGTAATCCACCACGCGGGCCCAGTGCGGGTTGGTGGATGTCACATGTCTTCGAATTTTTGGTTCTAGGACATGCCGGTTTCCTCACGATGTTTTCCTTTACCGTTTTGAGAGCAGTGGTGATGAAATAATTTACACAAAGTAAAGCGCCTGCCTGGGTTCAAATCCACATCAATTATACAACAGCTATATCAATTATTTAAGTAGTACTAAAATATACCAAATATAGTACTGTAACATACCCAATATAGTACTGTAACATACCCAATATAGTACTGTAACATACCCAATTTTCCACCAACAATGTAATTACACTCAATTTTAAATGCATAAAGTGACCTAACAGAACACAAATTTTTACTAACTACCAATAATCATCATCAGTCTTTTAATTTTCCCACTGCTGGGACACAGGCCTCCTCTCTGTGAGAGGGAATGGGCCGTAATCCACCACGCGGGCCCAATGCGGGTTGGTGGATGTCACATGTCTTCGAATTTTTGGTTCTAGGACATGCCGGTTTCCTCACGATATTTTCCTTTACCGTTTTGAGAGCAGTGGTGATGAAATAATTTACACAAAGTAAAGCGCCTGCCTGGGTTCGAACACAAGACCTACGATACGTAAGTCGCGGCCGTTACCACTGAGCCACCACACCTCCCATACGCCGTCATAATTATGTTCAACTTGCTGTTTCAGCCTGGCTGCCTAGTACGCGGGGGGCCTAACAGACTGTTATTATTACTATGTTGAACGTTTGTAACCAACCTGCCCACTTGTTAAAGCCAAACTTGGCCCCGAACCAGCTAGCAGCGGTGTCTCCAACGCCTATGGACAGGACTCCGCTGAGCAGTTCCAGCTCATACCCCGGGTGAACTGGCACTAACAGCAGTGGGCAAGCCAGACCCACGTACAGGTACATTGGAGTCATTGCGAAACTACCCGCATCCTGAAAAAAATAGAAAACTTATCAGTTTATAGTTTTATTTATTAGCATTTCAGCTGAAAGTTATTTTTATTTTTGAAATGTTGCATATAAGGAACTTCTGCTGTGTTGTGGGTGCATTTACAAACAAAAACTCATATCCATGAAGTAGACCTGAAAAGCTGTCTATTGATAGACCAAGCATCTGTAACAACCCACGAAATGGCTGGACAGTTTGTCCACCACAACCGATAACGACTTCCAACTCGTCGGTCCAATATAGCAGCCCAAGTACAGGTATAATCAAACTTAATGGTAACCTGGAACACTCCGCGTTGCTGTGCAGTTCCAAATTCTGGTGACAGCGGGAGTAATGGATGGGATACTGCGCAACGAAAGGCGAACTTCGCTGCCGTGGTGCAGTCAGTAAGTTTGAATCTCTGAAGTCTTAATAAATTGCGTGAAACTAATAAAACTGACCTTTTCATCACTATACACTTCAAATGCAGCCTGTAGTGCTGGTGACACAATTTCTATTCCAGATTTTCTAAGGGCCTGAAACACAAAGATGATTTTGTAACAAAAAAAACATGTGTGTAAAAACTTCAAATTATATTCTGTCTCATTCTCTCTCACGTTTAATCCTAAAGATATATGTTTTTAGGGTTCCGTACCCAAAGGGTAAAAACGGGACCCTATTACTAAGACTCCGCGGTCTGTTTGTCTGACTGTCCGTCTGTCACCAGGCTGTATCTCATGAACCGTGATAGTTAGGCAGTTGAAATTTTCTCAGATGATGTATTTCTGTTGCCGCTATAACAACAACTACTAAAAACAGAATAAAATAAATACTTAAGTGGGGCTCCCATACAACAAACGTGACTTTGTTGCTGAGTTCATCGAGTTCTAAATCATTTATTTATTTATATACACACAAAACACTTAACACAGAAAATAAATAATACAGATAGAAGAGCACAAAGGTACTGCTTATTTCAATAGAAATTTCTACCAGCAGACCAGCGACAGGAAAGTTGGATGATATACGAAGACGCAGTGTGTAGAAGGAAATAAGGAAACATAAAATAGACTAACAACTATATAACTTAACTAATTATATATAGATAACACATATACCTTTACTAAATATATAGATGATAAAAATACATATTTAATAATATATAATAATATGGGGTTCATCATAATGGGGCTAAAGAAAGTTTTTGCTTCAAAAAGTTTTCGATTAGAGAAGAATTGACGTTTTAATATAAGCCATTTTACGCTGCTTTTCCGTGACAAGTTAGGTCGGAACAAAATACCACGTCGTATGCTATTTTTCATTCTGCTTTACAGTGAAAGATGAGACTTGACCCATCACATGGTTTGACTGGCGCAGTAGACGATGTATAGGTCTCTTTAGCGGTTTGAAGTCTGAGTGCGGGATGGGACCGGGCTCCGGGAGTCATCGGGGCGGCGGAAACACGTTCATACACGAGCGCCGGTTGCAAGCGCGCTCTAATCTACATAATTATATCAAAGACTTACTATATTATACTGGGAGAGGCATCCCCCGCCGGAAAAAGAGGGTTGTTATAAGTTTGACGTGTGTTGCTGTGTATCTGTGTGTCTGTCTGTGGCATCATAGCGTCCAAACGGGTGAACCGATTATGTTTTTTTTTTTTTAATGTTGACTTAATCGAGAGTTTTCTTAGCTATGTTTGTTTAAAATTGGTTCAGCCGTTCAAAAGTTATTTGCATTTTACTGTTTGAATCGGGGTGTTTTCGCAAGATATCGTGTCATAATTACGTGTTCAATAGATTGCCGATCGAAGAGTATCTACTAAGTACTAGATAAATTATGTAGCATGAAATAAAAATGTGTCGGAGGTTTACTAAATTTTGAAATTTTACTTGTTTAAAGGTTTAAATGCAGCGCCATCTAGTTTTTCGTTAAGAGAAGTAATGAATTATGTATGTATTACTAACCTCAACTAATATGATAGCACCAAACCCGACTCCAGCAGCAAGGTACATTAATCTCATGTCATATACGATGCCAGAGAGGAACACCATAGATGCAAGCACATGGAATGTCTTGCGGGTAACAGTGCTTGCTTTGATATTGAGTCTAGTTCGTATTAGTACCACAAACGCTGCTATACCGACTAGGCTGACCCAGAAAAAGAGAAGTTTCACCTGGAAATAATAAATGCAATCATCCACAACCTCATCAACAGTGTATAAAAAAAAAGTTTATTAAAAAAATCAAAAAACGTAAACAAGAAGAAAATCATGCTGTGCCGTCGGAGGATATATATGCGCGAGCTGGCTGACCAAAACCGGATGTATCCTTCAACTACACAGCATGATTTTCTTCTTGTTTAAATCTTTTTAGTTCGCTTTTTAAGCAGTCGGGTTTTTTGATTATTTTAATTAACTTTTTTTATTTACAACTTTTTAGTTATTTTTTTTTAATTAGGTACATTTTAACATATAAGTGTTTTATATTTTTGAAATCACCTCTTAAAACACTTTTTTTCATACCCCACACGATGGGTTTGGAATAAATAAAAAATTAACACTACAAAATGGAGCCCAAAATCAGCCATTTTTGTCTTTTCCAATGTTTATGTAGTGTCACTGCACTCGCAGGGTTAAGACGAATCGATTGACGTATGAATCATCAAAATCAGCCAACGCGTTTGGTCTCTAGAACGCCTCATAGGAAAAAACATACATACATAGACTGATAAACACATTACCCTCCTTCGGCAGTCGGGTTATTATTATTTAAAGGGTCTTAATTCAACACTATTTACCAAATGTTCACATTCAAATACTATACACCAGATAACAAAGTCAACAATGATGCTTTAAAGAAACAATGCGCACGGTTGGCGAAGTGGTTGAGCGATTGACTGCTGCGCTGCGTGTCGCGGGTTCGATTCTCGCACGGAACAAATATTTGTATGACCTACAGATAATTGTTCCTGCTCTGGGTGTTTGTGTATGTGAGTTTATATGTTTGTAAATGCACCCACGATACAGGAGGAAATTCCTAGTGTGGAGCAACGTTTTTAAAAATAAATAAATAATTATGCACCTGAGATTCAAAATCTCTGTATTATAGCTAAAAGGAAATACAGAATTCATTCCGAGTTATATACACTCAACACAATGGGCCAGAGGCGGCTCGTCCTAAAGAGCGCTGGTGCAGTGCACTCCCACAAAAATTGAATAATCTATATTTCTATAAAATCCTATACATACATTATTTCTACAATGCCTATACAATACACTCAGTTACTAGCAGTTTACTAGAAACGTAGTAGAAACTAACTATTACCTACGCGCACATTTGGCGTCAAGTTGTATGTGCCTAACGTGTGGAGTGGAGCGCCAGCGATTGCGCTCCTATGAAACAAAATTCAGTACAATTTCTAGCACTGTATTCAATGAGTGCGAAAGAGAACCATCGACACGGTCCGACGCGTGAAACAGAAGATTTTGTATGGGAAATTAGCCTAATCTGGAGCGCCGCTCACGCGCGACGTTGCCAAATCGCGCGGCGCAAGGCGGCGCGGGAGACTTATGCCTGTGCGCCCGTTGTCAAACTTATTTAAACAATAAAACAAACACTCGAAATCAGTTACTTTACGGTAGAATGTAGATTCTTCGCAGTTTTTCTTTTAATTATGTATTAAATATAGTTTTGCGCGATATTTGTGTTGAAAATGGAACAATACAGTGTGCCTTTTATAAAAAAATATGAAAAGACTCTTGAAATGCGACTCGAACTTAAAGCTAAAGGGCCACCACGTCCTGAATTTTTTTTATGAATTTTTATGGCCTGGTTGCTAGGGTCCCAAAATTGCTCTTACTCAAAATTTCGTAAAGCGCTCGATTCTGCGTATCGAAAATCTATTAGAGAGTTCAATGAACGCGTTGATGAAAATCCATATATTTTACGGCGTTTAATAGATTGTGTGGTATTTTGTGGTGCATTTCAAGTTGCTTTACGAGGTTAGGATGAATCTACAGCATTCCGGAATCTATAGAGGTTTGGAAGATTTCGTGTCAGAGATCGTTTTTTTAGGATGAATCTACAGCATTTATCCAGCAGGTCCGTTTTTAAAAGTACGTCTAAAACCATTCAGAATGACATTTTAGATGCTATTTATGAAGTTTCCAGAACAGAAATACTGAACAGAACAGATCAGAATGAATTTTCTGTACAAAAAAAAAATGGTAAGCTCTAGTTTTACGTTTTTTTTTTTGTGAACTCCGATAAATAAATGTCACGAGCCGCCTCTGCAATGGGCCTCATCAGAAAGCTTACAGTTACCTAAAGATCAATGGAGAGAGAGCTATGCTCGGAGTATCCTTGCGTGATCGAATCAGAAATGTAGAGATCCGCAAGAGAACCAGGGTTACCGACATTGCCCGAAGAATTGCCAAACTACTAATTACTTAAGTAGCTTGAGGGAGGCCTATGTCCAGCAGTGGACATCTGCCGGCTGATATTTTTGTCCTTTAGTCTTCTCACACAGAGAAGGCACATGCATTAATCAAATATTTTCAAATACATATAATAGAGATAAATTACAAATTACTCACTTTTTCAGTATCAAGGAAGATATATGAGGCAATTGACAGTATACAGTCAGATCCTATTAGTACATGTAAGATCATAAGTGCATAAGTCCCGGCTACACTTATTATGTACCCAAGAACTGCAAGGGTTTTTTGTGGTTCCTCCAAAATCGATAATGCTGTAACAATAATTCCCACTGAAGATAATATGGTCTGAAAATAGGGAATATTTTTTTGTGACAGATTAAAATAAGGATTGAATTTTGTAGTATTAAATGCACACATCAAAAATTTTTGATTGACAGACAGTAGCCACGGCGGATTTTTGTCTCTGAAGTAGGCTGCAAGATCCTACGCAGTAGTTATTTTTATGTCTATGTAGAAGTAGAATATAGCATTGTATAACTGACCCTTTCACTAGCTTATGTTTGTCACATCGTCCTATCTCGCTTACTGTATGCAGAACCTAACTTCAGAGACAAAGATCCTCTATAACTACTGTATTTGGGTAAGCCGTAAAGACAGCAAAAAAAGGCCAGATATAAATTAAACATAAAAGCAACAGAAATAAAAAAAAGCTATCACTGTACTGGTTTTGTTAGTCTCGGTTACTGTTACAGTTTCCTAATGTTGTACTTCTTTACCATAGAACCAAAGCAAACAACAAGAAGGAATATAATGTTTTCTGCTATCAGAATACTTACAAAAATGACAGAATTCAAGAATTTCATTTCATCATCTTGCTCTTCACCCATATTGTACAGACTCTTGCCGACGACCATGACACCGAACAATACAATGCTTTGTATGACGACCATTGCCTCCCCAATTGTGAAGGTCCGGGGGCACTTTGTGAGGGTCAGTCTAAGCAGTGCACTGAATGAGTACACAGATAGCGCGGACCATGTCAGAGAAAATATAATACCTGAAAATTAATAAAAGTATCATGATCATAGGTCAATCATTTTTTTTATATTTGATTACAGAATTGAAGAAGTTTTGTTATAATTTTAAGTGAAATTACCTTGTCCTTGAATTGCATATATTAACAATGTAGCTACTAAACTAGATGCTCCACATCCCCCATAAATATTTTCTTTTAGGACCAAGCATGATAAAGACAAAAATACACTAAATAAAATGCAATAAGACAGTAATCCAATTGATAATAAAGTCAGTAAGGTATATAGTTCTGAGACTTTGTACAGGATTGAATATAGCACAAGCACTGCTGGCAGAAGTACACAACACCAGAGTCCATTTGCATCAGAAGGTCTGAAAAAAAAATCTCGTAAGATATAAGATAAAATTAATATAAACAACCCGGATTTATTACAATGTTCAAAGTTCATACCTTGTTGCAATCTCACCACTTATTAAATTATTCGTAACTTGCTTATCAACTGATTTGAGAATTCGAAACAAACTTGAGTCAAGTATCTTCTGATTAACAGTAGGTCCTATAGTATCCATTTGATCCATAATTTAATAAATTAGTGAAAAGAAACACATTAGTGTTTTGAAACACAACCACACAATTATGACATTGACATTAAAAAACACTTGACAGTGTTGACCTGTTGACACCAATGAGGAAGTCAGTGGTTGACACAAAGTACCATAGACTACTAGAGTATGACATACGTACCCAATCCAATCTACAAAATTGTAGGTTAATGGGGATGTGAACTGCCATTTTATCACGATAGGTGGCGCATCGTCGCTATGGCTATTGAAAGCTGTCAAATTCATACATTTTGTAACCTATTATTCAGTAAAATTTAATTTTCTCGAAATATGTCTCTGTGTGCTATACCAGGATTTACCAACCCCAGTATTCCAGTATTTGTTGAGCGAAGATACAACGCAAAAAAAATCTGGGAAAACGCTATATATATTTATAGGTTATGTTATGTACCTGGTCTGTCAAAGTAACTCTAATTATGTTGCTTGGTAATCTTCGGCAATATAGTGGAGCTATTAACGTATTGTTAAAGTTCTAATGCAAGAATGTCATTTGCTTGGCCTTCAGAAGCTTGAGGGCTTTGATTGCCGAAAATTAAATTAAACTTCTAACCTAAAACGTAAAGAATACCAAAACATTAAAGTAATGTTCTCTATATTTTTGTAAATTTTCCTACCATGAGTCAAGTAAGAAATAACCCGTTACCACTAAAAAAATAGCCAAATCTAGAACATATCACCGATGAAAAATATTTTATTGTATAAAAAATCTACTTTTCAATAAGATCTGTTTTCTTTCCAGTTATCCTTGCTCCTTATTTCTTTAGTTCGTCTTTTAATTCCTTAAGCTTCCAGGGACTATACATATTATCAATAACGATGGTAGACCGATTTAAACAGGAAAAAAAAACAAAAAAACCTGATGTAAATAAAGCAAAAATGATTTGACAGCAGCCATTGCGCCGCCAGCGACATCTGCGCTCAGCTTTGCGTTCACATCCCCATTCTATGGTTCTCTGGATCTATACGTGGCCAAGTCACAAACTTTTGTGTAAAGGTGGAAACAGATTATTGAAACCCCACGCGACCCCACGCCACCCGACGTGTCGACACCCGACGCGCACCGTGCACATATACAACACCCCACATGATGCTACAACACGTTCGCTAATGTCATAGCCAGTATTGCCAGGTCTCGTTTTTGTTTTATCCCAAGTCTGATCTCAATGTACCCTATACTCCATTTGCGATAAATTAGACGTTTAAACTAGCCCATTTTACAGCTCATTCAACCGATTTTAAATTCTATTTCGTTTGTGATACGACAAATGATAGCTGCAGTAAACAGTTGGTTTTGGTAACAGGTTTATGCTTTTTATGTCATCCTTATGTTTACAGGATAGAACCCAAAATTGGTTGAATGGACTGCAAAAAATGTGGAAACATGTCTTGATTTTAAGTTACATGAAAAAAAAAAAAAAATTGGTTTCCCTCTCCGTTCTATATATATTTGATACATTTCATGCAAGATTATACATTAGACGAGACATTATAATCTATAATATAATTACAGACCAGTTTTACTATAACAATAATAGAAACCATAAAAAAAACTGGTTATTTTGGGATTTGTACGATACCAAGTACTTGACTACTTCATTGAGACTATGATAGGCGTACCGTAAAAGAAGTTTTAAGTAATTGCGGGTTCAAGGGCAATATTTAAACTTAAGTCCATATCATTGCAAATTTGACTCAAATAAGTTACTAATTTCTATTATAGCATAAACATAAAAATTACCCTCACCGATATTGTACCCTAAAAATGACCGTGCTGATGAAACTTTACTCTAAATTAGGGTAAATTACCCTTTGTTGGCACCACTCGACTGACTCACGCGTGGGATCGGGTGTTAACTAGTGACACACTGTGTCGAAACGTCGGGTGGCGTGTGTTCCCCCACTCCCGGCAACACGCTGATCCAAACCGACTGCGTGTTGACACGTGGGAATGCGTGTGATCGCATGGCGTGTTGACTATAGGTCTCTGACCATACTAAATGTATGGGTTTGATTAGTACTTCAATGCGTCAGAAGGCGTCGGGTGGCGTGGCGTCGGGTGGGGTTTCAATAATCTGTTTCCACCTTATAGCCTGTGGTGCAAAGCCAGTTGAATAGCTAAATGACAGTTTGCCGCTGTCACTGTCAGTGTCAGTGTGGTGATAAAGGAGAGGGAAGTCAAAGCTCGCGTCGCGCGGGAACTTGGATTATTGCCAATTTTTTTCCAGTCCGTTGTTCGTAACAGTGCAGTTTACACGTATTTATCGAAATGCTGCGACAAATAAGCAAAGCGGTTCAGCAAAAAGCGAGATTCGCCACAGCTGCTGCCCCTGCACCTCAAACGAAGCCTGAGATTCTATATACCGGGGTACGTACGGGTTACCAAATTAATGTAAACATAACGATTATAGGTTTAATGAAAATATGTTGTGATTGGTATGTTATGTGATAATTTATAACAATTAGCATGGTGACATATAGGCAGTAATCGGTAAAACATTGTGTTTTATTGTAATTCATGCATGAAGAATAGATATTTTATTAGGAAGGTGTTTGTTACATTTTTTATTATCAATTTTGAAGGTCCGGTAGCCGGCAGCCAAAGAATAATACCGGCTTGATGTTCAAGGCCGTAATAATTCTAGTTCACTTGCTGTGTAGGTGATATAATTTCATTCTTAATCTAATTTTTTTCCTATTCAGAAACGATAAATAATGCATGAGCAAGTTTACTGTCACTATAAATATAATATTTTACACTCTTGGCAATTAATATCTTAATAATAGGTAGGTAGTTCTTACTTGAAGTTTCCTCATGTAGGTACCGACAAACTTCAATTAAATTAAATTATTGTGAGAATGTTTTTTGCTATCCATAGCTGGTTTACTAATTAACCAACATAAGGTAAAAACTGACTTGATTATTATATTATAATAGTGGCTAATATGTTTATTACTTTGTAGATTTTACAAAATTCTAAAAGGTAAAAAAAAAAATACCTATCTTGTTTTAATTTAGCTATAGTAGACAAATATAATAGAGTATTCAGGCAATTAAATTATACTCAATGTCATCACATTATATTTTTATCTTTATTTGCATGATAAACATTATCTTGGTGAATATTGTTCATAAAGCTTGAAGCTGAAATATAAACTGAACCTCTAGGGTTCTGTAAAAAGGAATGAAATAAAATGAGTAAACAATTAGGTAGTAACAATATTAATTTATCTACATTTTTTTTATTGAACTTTGCATTTTTTTATATTTAAATCTATATATATAAAAATTAATGCCTATTTCCCTTGGTCACGGCATCACGCGTAAACGGCTGGACCGATTTCGCTTATTCTGTTTGTTATTGTTAGGAGAAGGTTCTTATGAAAAAAAAAAGAAAAAAAAAAGTTGGTACCTTACCTTTGTAAGTAGGGTAGGTATGTAGGTAGGGTAGAGTAGGTAAGGTAGGGTAGGGTAGGTAAGGTAGGGTAGATGAGTGTTTGGTGTTTTTATGGCAAAACAAAGATTGCCGGGTCAGCTAGTTGATTTAAAAAATGTAAAGTTGAAATTGTAATAGAAGTACCTACATCATTTATTTTTTGCAACAGTATGTACTCTACATAGGCTTTATGTCAATACAGATAATTTGTTCATAAACTTGGTTGCCAATCACTCATTTAATGTACCAAAAAATCAGCATTGTGATAACACAGCACACTGGAATTTTTCCTGCATTTAATTGCATATAATAGTTAGATTAACCAGAATACAAAACTAAACTATGTAATACTACATTCTTACAAATAAAGAAATTCAAATTCCAACATTCATAATCATAATACATGTATAAATAGCTCAAAAAATATTTAAAAACATATTCATTAAGAAATTAATACTGAGAAAAAGTACAGTGGATCTTTGTGTCTCCGTATTTGGCTGCAAGACCCTGCACAATTGCTATTCTTGTGTCGATGTTGAAGTAGAATATAGTATTGTATAACAGCCTCTTTTACTCGCTTAATTTTATCGCATCATTCCTATCTCAATTACTCTTTGCAGTATACTCTATGACAAACTGTTTATTGTGCAATGGTTCACAGAGCCTACTACAGAGACACAAAGGTCCGCTGTGACTACTGTATGTATTATATGTGATACTCTTGATTCTCCAAAGACCTATCTAAATGTTTATTTCTTACAGATCAGGCACAAGCAATAATCACCCTTTTTTTTGTGTTGGGCAATCATCCAATGACTTCTCCCGCTCTGGGTGAAGCGAGAGGGATGTTAGACTTTTACTAAACAAAACCTACCCGTGTACCTTCAGTTGCTTGTGCCAGGGCCGCGGTTACTATCTTTAAAATGTATCAGCGACCCAGACAGGTATCGGCCTTAGCCGTCCCCGTCAGTTTTGCTGACATCTCTTTGAGGCGTGCGTGGAACACTACGCGCCGTCGATACGGGCCTGGTCCTTAACTGACGGCGAGCAACCCATCGCTTGCCGTCCGCAAGCCCGCGCCCACGGTGGCCGGGAATCTTCTTGCGACTTCTGACGCCTGGCGTCTCCTATGGTGGCTTAGAGCGTAAAGGCGTCTCCGTTGCGTTTCTCTCACGCGTTCCGCCTCCTCCTTTGTGAGCATTACTGCTTTGCAGAAATAAGAGACAGCTTCCTATGCCCTCTCGCTCCGTACCATGGCCTGGAAAGGGCCGGACACGAGAGGTCGCCACCGCCGATCGCTTCCACGAGGACACGCCGGTGCTCCGCCCAAGCGAGGCAGACCTCCACCGTATGCTCCACGTATCCTCCGGGCGGTCCACACATTGGTGAAGCAATAATCACCCTATTATTTTTACTTCAGCTAAACTGACCATTATCTTTTAGCTGTTCATCAACAATGAATGGGTGAAGTCATCAGACGGCAAGACCTTCAAGACTGAGAACCCCACCAATGGCCAGGTGTCTGCTGAAGTCCAGCAGGCTAACAAGACTGATGTGGACAAGGCCGTAAAAGCAGCCAAAGATGCCTTTAGGTAAGCATCAGGTGCAGTCGGACTTAGTACATACTGAAATACTTGATTGTAAAATTGTTTGATATTAATTAATTACCTAAAATAATACGTAGTAGTTTGAAAATGCGTCACTAAATCAGTTCACTAGGCAGGGACTCCTCTTCTAGATCTTCCAGTATATTACATGCGCAAAAAAAAAAAAAAAAAAATAAGGATAAGTGATTTTTTGTTGTTTTTTTTAAAGTTTCCCCACACTAGTAATTTCTCACCGTTTCAAACAAATAAACTCACCATACAAAAACATCCAGAGCCGGCACAACTATCTGTAGGTCATACAAATATTTGTTCCGTGTGGCAATCGAACCCGCGACACGCAGCGCAGCTTTCAATCGCTCACTCAACCACTGCGCCAACCGTGCACCCAAACATAATAATATGAGCGTAGGCGCTCCAAGCGTGTTCAAAATCGTACTTATTATCGCGATTTTGAACGCATTTGGCCCTTCGTTTTCGGGCATATGATACTTCTAATTATACTTCCAAATATTTGTGAATCTACGAGAGATTGATGCAGTATATCAGCATTCTGTAGATACATAACGACAATACTGCAGGATACCTTATAAAATTATTTTTTTGACAGGCTGGGCTCACCATGGAGGAAAATGGACGCTTCAGAGCGAGGGTATCTCCTCAGCAGACTAGCCGACCTGGTCGAGAGAGACAGAACATACTTGGCTGTAAGTATTTATTCCTTAGTTATTTTTTATTGAACCCCTTGGACAAACTTTGGTATGTTCGAAGTTTTATTGCAAAGCTAAATATTAGCTTGGGTGTGTCGTTTGTTCGTTCAATTGATTGACTATCGGTAAACAGATCTGCCGCGAAAACTACGACGCTAAGGTGCGCCATAACAGCACTCCTTTGAATTTACAAATAGTATGAACTACTTAGGGAACTTACCCATACTACGTGACCCGTTTTGGGGTGGGGATCTTCGAAATACCACACTGGGTCACAGGGAAGGAGGTTTTTGACACGTAGTCATATCATCTAGGCTAGGGAAATCTCCCGCTTTTTCGAGCTATATTCAAATAAATAAGCTAAATGCCAAAATAAAGACATATGAGCCAAATATTTTTTTAAATATCTGTGTGCCAAATATGATTTAAAACTATATTTATGAATTACTACGTGGAGGGAAGGGGGGATCTTGGATATACATCTCTGCGTAACCTTTCAGGGCATACATGCATTATGTAGTGTAGGTAATGTTAGGTATGTTGCATATAAACGCTCTACAAAGCCTGAAAGTAATGGATACCTACGGGGTGAAATTATTGAATAATTTTTTTTTTAATTTACTACAGTATTCTAATTCAGTACCTATACGTAATTGTCTTCTTCCACAAGATTATTTACCCAAATACCTACTTGGGAATGCACCTAGACCGCAGATTTACATGGATGAGACACATGGAAAAGCATAGGGATGAAATAAACCTAAAATACAGGGGACTCCACTCGCCCGGAACTCCAAGTTATCCCTACACAACAAACTCTTAATCAACAAAGGCCATGCTCAAACTTATATGGGATAAAACTATGGGTTTGGTTCAGCATGTGACTCCAGCATAGGCATAATACAGAGGGCACAAAATTGCACCCTGAAGAAAATGTCCAACTCACCGTGGTTCTTAAGGATCTCGGAAGTACATGAACATTTAAATGTCATGACAGTAAAGGAAGAGATAAGATCGACCTGTTCCATAAACAAAGCACGACTTTCAATCCATCCGAACCAACTAGCAATGCAGTTAACTATTCCCGAATCAATACTTAGACTGAAAAGGCGGCATGTTTTGGAAATTGACATTCACTATGTAGATTTTCTCAAGGAGGATTTTGCTCTGAAAGCTACAAAATTATTTCATCTCATCTGCTCATAAAGACAAAGATATTTTATTTCAACTAGGCCACAAAGCGGCACTTTTGAACGTTAGATACATTAAAATTTACAAGGAATAAAAATTGATTCTACCGTGCATTCTAGTATATTATCATAGTCTACCGACTGATTGCAAATTTATGAAAACAAAAAAATTAAAATCTTCAGTGTTCTAGAGTTGGCTGCGCACCGGCAAACACCTTAGTATTCTAGGTTTCGGTACCAACCGAGGCGTGTCTGTATGTAATTATTAGATAGGTACTTACTATATAGTGATCCGGCCCGGCTTTGCCCGCTTTATCTACATATGCATAGTCATTTTATATCCTAAGTTCATCTGGAATAATGTTTCAAATATATTTTTAATATGCGTCGGCAATTTTTTTTCGGCTAGAGTTTCGCCTAGAGACCAAAAGTGATCCGTTGCAGCAAATAGCGCACAGCGCGTTAAACAATATTATAAAATTATGTAAGTGGCTTATCTACTTTACCAACGTATCTAATAATATCTTTATTTATCATAACCCCTGATAACGCGTGAACTTACGGACTTTTTCAAACAAATTTTGATATCTTAGGCATAAGTCTAAGAAGCCGTCTTTGCAAATCATAAAGAAAGAAATCAAAAACTTTTTACAAAAAAATACTACCGACTTCCCAATAAAAAAACTACAAAGTGAAAAATAACTTTATTTTTGGAAGTTGGTGTCTTTCGTAGGTACCAAATTTTACGCGTTATGGACACCGACTTCCAAAAATAAAGTTATTTTTCACGTTGTAGTTTTTTTATTTGGAAGTCGGTAGTATTTTTTTGTAAAAAAAAAATTATTTTCACTTTTTAGTTATACTTACCTAATAGGCAAGTTGTTTAGTAAGGTAATGCCAGAATAGATTATCCGATTATCATGAAACTTGAAAATAACCGGTGTAATGAGAGATCTGCGTTCCCCATAAGAGCGTACCGGCGTGATGTTATGTTATGAAATGGCATAAACAATAAACAGACATGCGATTGCAGCAATCCCGACAGATTTGCCGTTATTTATTGAAGATTTCTGTTGTATATCTTCGAAAATCTTCATCAGATCTTCACCAAATTAAAATGGGACCAATTTCGAAACAAACTTTTTCAAACAAAAAAAGAATTTTCGATAAAATCGGTTGAACTGACGGAGAAATCGGTGAACATACACAAAAAAAAACAATAATGAAGTTGAACATAGAACCTCCTTCTTTTTGACGAGTCAAGTAGACCCATAGGCTATTAGTACCTATATTATATGCAACTTGTACTGGCAAACCGGCAAGCCAGTTATTTGCTCTCGACAAGTGGTCGTTGTCCGTTCATTCAACCTCTCGTTGTATGCTAGTGCAATTTATAATATAATTCAGATAAATGTAGCTTAAGCTAAGTCCAGTCCTCTATATTATGAGTACTACAGGATGTACCTACAGCTATCCTAATACATAGAAAGTAAAGCAACCAAAGAAAGTAACTTTCTGTTTGTTACATTTTCACGCCTAAACCACTGAACCAATTTTGATGAATTTTGGTATAGAGATTGAACCTTAGTTTCACCATCAGTGCTCACTGCTATGACACAGGCCTCATCTCTGTAAGAGGAAATGGGCCTTAATTCACCACGCGGGCCTAGTGCGGGTTGGTGGATGTCACATGTCGTCGAATTCGAAAATCAAGTTGCAGATCGATGGAATGATTGATTGGAATTCTGTTCACGTTCGTGTTTTCAATAAAGTAAAGATAGTTAGGGATCTAGCTTATGCATGGATATGCGAACGACTGTAAACTGTGATTACTGAGGCAGATTTTGACCTAAAATTAGAATTGATGACTAAAATTAGAATTGATGGTCCTAAAATTATATCTACGGTCGTCATAGCAGGTTGCAGATCGATGGAATGGTCGATTGGAATTCAGTTCAAGTTCGTGTGTTCCACAAAGTAGAGATAGTTAGGGATCTAGCTTATACATGAAGATGCGAACGACTGTGAACTGTAACTACTTAGGCAGATTTTGACCTGAAATTAGAATTGATGGCCCTAAAATTATATCTACGGTCGTCATAACTCATAGCAGGTTGCAGATCGATGGAATGGTTGATTGGAATCCAGTTCACGTTCATGTTTTCCACAAAATAGAGATGGTTAGGGATCTAGCTTATGCATGGAGATGCGAACGACTGTGAACTGTGACTACTTAGGCAGATTTTGACCTGAAATTAGAATTCATGACTAAAATTAGAATTGATGAACTAAAATTATATCTATGGTCGTCATAGCAGGTTGCAGATCGATGGAATGATTGATTGGAATTCTGTTCACGTTCTTGTTTCCCACAAAGTAAAGATAGTTCGGATCTAGCTTATGCATGGAGATGTAAACGACTGTAAACTGTGACTACTTAGGCAGTTTTTGACCTAAAATTAGAATTGATGACGCTTAACCAGGCAACGCACATAATTAACTTCTTGTATATGCAAAATACTTATCCTATAGTCGTGAAAATAAGGATTATTATCGGATACCGGGTTAGAGAGTCTCACCGTGCCATAATAATATAATTCACTTCGTGATGATATGAATGTCGTTACATAATTGATTCAAAGGGTTTCTATTGAATTTGCCATGTCATGGCGAGACTATGCCCCTATTCCTGAATTAAGAAATCTAAATAACTCCTTATCTGCGCAGAGCCTTGAAACCTTCGACAACGGCAAGCCTTTCACGGCGGCGTACTACGGCGACGTGCAAGCCGTGATCAAGAACCTGCGCTACTACGCCGGCTGGGCTGACAAGAGCCACGGCATGGTACTACCCACCGATGGGAATTACCTCGCGTACACTCGCCATGAACCTGTCGGTAAGTGTGATACAGGCTGACCACGGCGCCGTGATACAGGCGTACTACACTAGCTGGGCTGACAAGAGCCATATTTTAGAGTTGTTGCTGAAGGGAGATAGGCCTCCCCAGGGGTCGCCGCATCAATAGTTCCTGGGAGTCGACTCCCTAAGCACGAAGTCCGTAGTTTCGGCCTTCGTTGCGAGCGTTTCCTACTCCGTATCACATACGGTCGCATGATTCGTTCGGAGCCCGAATTAATAATGAAAGACAACACAATTTGACAGTTGTACCTACTCCCAATGTGTTTTTACCCGTCCGACAAATTTAATCATTTCGCTGTAAGGATCACTCCGAAGTTCTTTCGGATGAGCCCGTAACTTCGTTGACGGAGTTAGGGAGTAGATCCCCTGTGCGACTCGCAGTCAGACCACAACACAATCGTGTTAAATAAAATAAGTATGTATTTCCAGAAGGAAGCTTGCAACGCAAGGCAACGTCTCACCTATTTTAAGAAAAATTATAGTTAATAAGATACACAAGTTTTTTTACCCTACCAGAGTAGGGTAAATAAACTTGACTCCAAAATTCTACCTTTTTTGTATCCGTTGTTTCCTCCGCGTGTCTACAGTATACATTCAATTTATTTTTTATCAACCTAATATAATAACAACTAAAGTTAGTGCAGTCGCTAGTCGATATACTTAGTCATAAATCGACTATAGGTAGGTAAGGTTGAACCCATCAACTTAGATGGGATGGCGGGTAATACATTGGGTATGTCTTTGTATTTAAATTGTAAGCGAATTTACATGTCTATGGGGGCATTAGGAGTGGGCTACTATCGCTAGGTTGGTACTCCAAGTCTCGTAGGATCAGATACTATGACTAGCATAGAAATAAGTTTAACTTAAGCACGTGGTCCCAGGGCTAAGAAAGAAAATTTGGTTCAAATAAATACCACTAGATGGCGCGATATGCATTGATTTGTTATCGATGTAAAATTTTATATATAAATATTGTGTGTGTGTGTGTTAACATTTTCTGGAATTGAACATAAATGTAGTATATTTTTATTTAATCAACTCTCCCAAGCACAAAATTATGAAATATTGGATTCCTATTAATTCACTTTTCATAGATAATTTGAACGGATAATTTAAAATTGATATCAATAGATTTCGCGGTTTTAAATTTCTGAGACATACCACTCGATTGTTTAAATTTGTAGGTATTATAATACATTTTTGTGTAATTAAACTGTAAAAACGTGCTTAAAAATACTATGAAACGAAACTTCAAAAAAATATTTACGAACCGAGTACACCCTTTTACAAGTCGCTGCTAACACCATTATATCTATCGCCGTGAAACGGAACCGAACCCGATCGATGTACAAAAAATAATCAGTTTAATCAGACGAAAAACGCTAGTTACATCGGCACGGTTTCTTTGTATGGGACATCTGTATGCTAATATTATATTATCTGTGACTAAAGGGTCTAGCCGGTCTAGGGTTCCTAACATCTTGGTACTAAACATGCATGACCTTCATAAATATATCTTTACTTATTTTGAATAGGTACAAAGTTGTGTTGTAAATGTCGTGAATGATGATAATTTGTACCTACACCATGATAAATCAAGAATTGTACCTACAAAAACAAACAAACCACACTTAAATCTCTTATTAAGGCATCGTCCTAATTAGCTAACGATCGTACGATCAAACCATGCGATTTCGTCGCGCGATGAAAATAATGTTCCTATGCTCGCGCGATGACTTGCAAGCTTCAATTAGGACACACTAAATAAATATTTTGTATGTTTAATCTCCTTGTTCGACGAAATCGCGTCGTTTGCTCGTACAATGATAGCCAATTAGGACGATGCCTAAGAGCCGTATAAAATATGTGTAGGTATTTGCATAACGATATAAGTAGGTAGATAGTAAGGTGTTTCGATCGATATATTAAATATCTTTTCGATCAGAAAGTTGATATATTATTATTGATATTATGTATCTTATCTCCAGTTGTATGAACGAATTCAGTTATATGAGTCGTGTGTATACTCCTAAGGCATTGGGTGCAAAAGTCGTTTGAAGAGCAAATAAACAAAATAATCATTTCTCAGAATAGTTCTCGCCTAACTTCCTGGCCGCCGTGAAGTTGGCTTCAATGGCTACGCAGTAGTAAATATCATACAAAAGCAGCACCGTGCCGTGCCTGCTGCATCGGAAAGCCAATTTCAGCCGGGCGAGCACGACCTCTGGCTTGAGTCACGCATTTTATCACGGTTTTTGCTCCCAAACTGTGATAAAATGTGTGACTCAAACCTGTCATACTAGGCCGTGCTCGCCCGGCAGGGCTGCCCAGAAGTTTGGCTAGTACTATAATAGCAGCCCGGAGTCTGACTTCGTGCTTGGATAAATGATAATGATAAATGATTTTATTTCTGTAAGTTGGTTTGTACAAACACTTTTACATGTCGAACATATTTTTAAAACTAGATGAGGTCGGCGTTTCCTATCTGACTACTCTGAGAAGAAAGGCCGAAACAAACTCAGAGGTCACAGTCTCTTTTAAAGTCCAGACAAAATCTTGATTAGATCATGTGAAGACCATATAGACTGATGTCTGAAATGGTCTTTTGAGGAAAGAACCAGCCAGATTGAGTGGACCTGTCCAGTCAGTGCACGCATTTGTCAATAACCGAGCAGCTCAACTCAGAATTTAAGGAGCTCAACGATTCGACGAACAATACCAAAGAAAGGACATTCGGGTAGGCCGCATAAACTACTCAAACTGCCAGACCATGATTAAAAACTAAGATAAATTTAAATAAAAACAAAAAAAAAAAATATCCACATTGTCTTCACATTCACAATAATTAAAATAATATAATACTTTAAAAAGTAAATATTCTTGCCATTGCAAGAAAACCAAAAAAAAATAAAAAAAAAATATAATAACAAAATGCATAGTGCAAAATATAATAAAAAAACAAAATTAATTGGAGCAGCTCAATCCCAAGCCTTTTTGTCCTCAATGTAGTCTTTTGTTGTATAATACGCTTTCTGGCACAACTTACGTTTAATGAAAGATTTGAATTTATTAAGACTTAGATCTTGAACGTGGCTTGGAAGCTTATTATAAAAGCGTACACATTGACATCTAAACGAGCCACCTATTTTCTTGAGCCTTGTTGTAGGTACTACAAATTTGTGTTTGTTTCTAGTATTTATGTTATGGATATCACTATTAGATATATGGTATTTTTTAAACAATTTTATATTTTTATGGGCATATAAAAGATTTTCATAAATATACTGAGAAGGTACAGTCATTACATTAATCTCCTTAAATTTCTCTCTTAGAGAGTGTCTCGGGCTTAATTTATAAATTGATCGAACAGCTCTTTTCTGCATAACAAAGATAGTCTGGATGTCGGCGGCATTTCCCCAAAACAGAATACCGTACGACATTACACTATGAAAATAGCTAAAGTATACTAAACGGGCTGTCTCTATGTCAGTTAAATTACGAATTTTTCTAACAGCATATGCTGCGGAGCTTAGCTTCTTTGACAATTTATCTATATGTGGGCCCCACTGAAGCTTAGCATCCAAAGTTAAGCCTAAGAATACTGTGCTATTTTCAGGATTCAATTCTTCGCCCTTTATCAACACATCGGTTTTCACCTGCCTAACGTGAGGTAGGGTAAACTTAATGCATTTGGTTTTTTTTTTCATTAAGAAGTAAATTATTAACATTGAACCAGTGAACTACTTTTGAGATAGCGCTATTTACATCGTCAGTAACCAGCTGCTGACGTTTAAGTTTAAACAAAAGTGAAGTATCATCCGCATACAACACTATATCATGGTTATCCTTTATGAGGTAAGGCAAGTCATTAATATAAATAAGAAACAAGAAAGGACCAAGAATCGAGCCCTGCGGGACTCCCATTGTTACCATAGATCCAGGAGATCTTTTTCCATTAACGTCAACGGTCTGAATCCTATTACTCAAATATGAAGTAAGAAGATCCAGAGCGCTGTTCCGGATCCCGTAGTGGCGGAGTTTCCTGATTAGCGTTTCATGAAAAACACAATCAAATGCCTTGGACAAATCATAAAAGATTCCCAAGGCATCGCACTTATCTTCCCATGCATTATAAATATGTCCTAAAAGCTCAACACCGGCATCAGTAGTTGAACGACCCCTTGTAAAACCGAACTGTTTGCTATGTAATAATTTATGTTTATTAAAAAATCTTTGCAATTGCTCTAAAATTAATTTCTCAAATATTTTGCTAAACGTAGGTAGTACTGAAATAGGTCTATAATTTGTAGAGTCTGATGTACTACCTGATTTAAACAAAGGTATTATTTTACTATTTTTCATAAGGTCAGGAAACTCCCCACAGTCGATACAATTATTAAAGATAATAGCTAAACTGGGTGCGACAATGTCAATAATAGTCTTAGCAACTTCTACAGAATGACCCCACAGATGTGCAGTCTTTTTAACATTTAAAGTGTGAAAGGTTTTAATTATGTCTTTACAAGTAATATGTTCAAAAAGAAATTCCGAATTGCAAACATTAACATTTTCTTTTAGCAAAGACTCAGCAACAGAAGGTGATGAGTTTAAGTATTTAGTAGTTGAACTGGGAATATCTGAAAAGAAATTTTCAAAGGCCACTGCGACTTGTGAGTCTGATTTTATGATGTTGCCATTAATAGACAGGCCGTAGTCAATATTTCGGTTACCAGATCTTCCTGTTTCTCTATTAATAATATTCCAAGTCGTTTTAATAACATTACTACTGTTTTTAATCTTCGAGCTCAAATAACGCGACTTGGCCAAACAACAAACTTTTTTAAATAATTTTGAATAATTTCTAACATATAAATTAAATTCAGCAGTGTTTACATAAGTCCTTTCACTGTACAGCTCATAAAGCCGTGTTCTACTTTTATGAATACCAATGGTAGCCCCATCACTGAATGATGCGTTACTATTAACGGAGATAGTCTTTGGAACAAAGGTCGAATTAAATTGTTTACAGTATATACTAAAAAAATCATCATATAGATGATTAGGATCAGCATCAATTGACAAAATTGGTAATTTATTAATGAGTTTAACTTTAAAAGCTGCCAAGCGACTTGCAGTTTTGGGGATGATGGCAAACATGGGACTTAAGGTTACACTAGTCGATCATTCTTCCATACAAACGTAGTCTAGCGATTACGCCACTGTTTCACGATGTACGTTCAAAATAAAATAAATTATCCATTTGTCTCATCATTATCTAGCCCTGTATGGGAAAATAAATAAAAAATATTTGAAAATTATGAGCGTTAAAGTTTTATATTTCAACACTAATTTTAACGCATCTTTGGGCGGAAATAAATACCATAAGAAAAAGGAAAATTGTAAAACGGCCTCCATATTGGGATAGATTAGTAATTTAACAATGCAAACAATTTTATTTTGAAAATATACATTTAGTAATTTTTTCATGATATCTAGACTACCAAAGGTCTGTTTATAAAATTTCGCGCGCTCCTTTTCGTCCTAAATCATCATCCATTTTGATAAAAATTTGCAAAAGTGCTAATTCGTACACGAACTAGCTTCTTAATGCTCATCACAGCATCTATCTCATTCGCTCGTGTTGTCGGATGAGATGGCATGCATTTTAACCTCGACGTTCGTGCCGTCGACTAGTTGAACCTTAAATAAAACTAACGAAATGTGGCTTTAGTGAGTGTAGTACAAGCGCGCCCCTGTCTTACCCTTCAAGAATTAAAGGCGTGATGTTATGTTATTATGGGACACAATATGACATTTAGATAAACTGCATTTGATTTCTGCCGTGTCATCTGAGATAATTTGAAAAACATTGTTATGTTATGGTATGACCGCATGTTAACATGTGATTTTGTATCACATGTTGTTTATATGTAATGTTTACGAAAGCATAATACATTCATTAATTATCTTTCTTTAAATACATGGTTCCTGGAAATCAAGTTGTTACTGCTGAGTAAAAATAAAATAGGAAATACTCGTACAATGCAATAGAAAACCAGTATCAAAATCTCAGAAACATGATTACACTGGTAGGTTGCTGTTGTTCAAGGCATGCCATGAAACATATTTGTTGTGAAATTTCTTCTTTAGCCTTTACAGCGATTTTTTGTAGGGGCAAAAATTATCGATGTGCGTCAGCGACATGCTAATGTGACAGCGTCATCGACATGCTAATGTGTACTTCCAGTTTTCACGTGCCCACACTTCCTCCTTCCAGTTCTGGTTCCATGAAACTTTAAAACCTGACATTTTTCAAACATATCTATACTTCTATACTAATATTATAAAGAGGAAAGATTTGTATTTATCTATTTAACGAATAAACTTACCGATTTCAAAAAATCTTTCACCATTTCAAGCTCAACTATCCCCGGGTGACATAGGTTACTATTTATGCCTGTATTCCTACGGGAACGGGCACTACGCGGGTGAAACCGCGAGGCGTCCGCTAGTAATTTATATAACAGTCAAATAACACGCTGGTACAGACTGATAACTATTAATTAGCAACTTTGTTTAGACTACACACCTGATATATTATGGTCATGGTTTTACACATTTCATTTTTCATTCATGTTTACTTGAAGCGAAACATACAGTCATATTTAAAATGTACCACTGTTGTTTTATTTATTTCCTTTAAAGATTTTATTGTTGTATGTTGTGTTGAACTGAGTATGAGAAATAGGCATGTAAGGATCATAGGTAGGTGTTCTGTAGTTTCTTTTCTGCCTACCCACATGGGAAAAAATGCGAGTCTATGTCTATAATACAACCGTGTTCCGGCTTGTGCTTGTAGTTGGCATCGTCACCACTAGGCACAGACGTCATATTTTTTTTTATCAGCATCTTATGGCGTGCGCAAATTATATTATTTCCGTGTGGCGTTTTAAAATACCGTGTGCATATGAATCTTAGATATTGTTAACAGGCAATCATAAGACTCGATTATATTTATCAGATTATTTTATAATTCAATCTACTTATGAGATCTAGATTCTGTCACTGATATCATACAGTGGCAATGATGAATCTAAAATAATAATGTTAATTCATGTTACCCATACGATGTCAAGACTTGTGAACTTGTCTCACCATCCCGCTTTAAGTCAAGCTTGACAAAATAGAGTTTGAAAACACTGAGGGCGCCACTATCACACTTAGGCCCAGATCGCATTGAAAAAAAAAAAACAAATCGTTAAAATAAAATAAATTATAACAAACGCTGCTATTCTTATTAAAATTTGTTGAATCTATGTAAGGAGTTTACTGGTTATTTTGGAAGTGCAAGGTCAATTACAAATGAAATAGCCATGGGGCCCATAGCACCATAGATTTAACCAAACACAATGATAGTCATCAGGATTTGTTCATTAATAAAAAAGTTATGTCCAACCCCAATAACATGGGATTTGAACATAAAAACTGAAATGAGAGTATTCCAGGGTGAACTATACACATCTGCATACCCGTTCTCAGTGTAAACCAAATTTTAACAGCACACACAACTTTGGGAAAAATTATTTAAATCGGTTAACAATTGGTAATGGTAACACTGAACAGGAATATAAAACGAAAACAGTCGAATTGAGAACTTGTTTTTTACCCGACTGCCGTAAGAGGGTAATGTGTTTATCAGTCTATGTATGTATGTTTGTTACTATGTGGCGTTCCACAGACCAAACGCGTTGGCCGATTTTGATGATTCGTACGTCAATTTACCCTGCAACCTTAACCCTGCAAGTGTCACTGGCTACATTAAAATTGAAAAATGGCGGCTTTTGGGCGCCATATTGTGGGGGCCCAAATTTTTATTCTACTTCCAATCCCATCGTGTGGGTTATCAAAATAAATGGTTTTAAGAGGCGATTTCATATAGCGAAAATATATAACACTTATATGTTTGAATGTACCTAATTCGGAAACAATGTTAACAAAAAGTGTTCAATAAAAAAATAAAAAAAGCCGACTACTTAGAAAGTGAACTAAAAACACGTAAACAAGAAAAAAATCATGCTGTGCTGTCGGAGGATACAACTGGTTTTAGTCAGCCAGCTCGCGATTATACCTACACCGAATGCACAGCATGATTTTCTTTTTTTTTACGTCTTTTTAGTTCGCTTTTTAAGCAGTCGAGATTTTTGGTATTTTGAATGTTTTTTTTTTAGTTTGCTTTTTAACCAGTCGGGCCTTTTGTTTTTTTTTAACTCTGTTACGAACACTTGTACTGAATACTAAAGCCTGTCCATCTATCCTCAGGAGTGTGCGGCCAGATCATCCCATGGAACTTCCCGCTGCTGATGGCGGCGTGGAAGCTGGGCCCGGCCCTAGCGGCTGGCTGCACGGTGGTCATGAAGCCTGCCGAGCAGACCCCCCTCACTGCGCTCTACCTCGCGCAGCTCGTCAAGGTACAGTACCCCTATTTTTTATCGGGTAGGAAACGTCGGAAAATTGAGAAGCGCACGGCAGCACATGATCACTGTGCCACGGTCTTTCCTGCCCATGATGCAGGCGGGGTTTCAGCGTTTTGGGCATCGAGGTGGTTGCCTCCACGAAGTATTCTTCTCCGAACGGGATCGGCCCTCTCACAATACCGCTCGGCGGCCTACTTCTGAACCATCACGGTCTCACAGGAGTCTATTTCTCTCCAGTTTTCTGTATCTGCCAGCATGGTCCTCACAACCACCGTCAGAGATAGGTAAGGTAGGTACAATGCCTTAGACCTACTGAATACTCCTAAACTACGAGTACTACTAGACCCTTGGAGAAGTCCAAACCAATTAACCAGTATATAGAAATCCACTACTGAATTGGTGCCTAATTTGTGACACGACTAAACAAAGTCATACTAGATAAAGATACAGATACTTAAAGGCGATTGGTTTGTTAAAAAATGTGTTTACATGCAATAAACACAAAAAATAGTATATTGTTGCATCGAGGGCAAAGTGAGTTATTTATGAATAAGTGGTATGTTGGTGCCCGGGCGCATGCGCGGGCACTAAATTAACACGAGTGCATTAATTATTCACTTTAGGAGATGCGTAATCTATTTTTCTTTCAACTACCACCAAATTGCCACTTAATTACCTTTTGAATGAACGCAAGCTGAAAATGTGCAGATTGCCGAACATTGGAGGGGGGGCAGGGGTGTGATGTGGCGACGAATGGCGCGTTTACCCTAAGAAAGTTAAAAAAAATGGAAATAGACAGCGATAGCGTTAGCATATGAATTCAACTCCAGAAAGTATAAATATAGCTGCAAATTTAATTGTTAATAATCTTTTGACGCAAATGTCGCGTTTTTATTTTGAGTAGGTAGGTAGTATATTTTATCACGGTGGTAGATTGGTCAATGAAAGAAAAGTAGATTACGCACCTTGCTAAAGTGAGTAATAACAATCTACTATTTTTGCATCAACTCAATAGGCATGCAGAATGTTCCCTTATTATCTAGCGCATATTAACATGTACTAGGTACTGTACTATCGTACTAGCTTGACCATGTTACTGGTTTGGGAGATTATAGTCACCTCCTTAGACCAGACTTATCTGGTCAGACTGGTCAAGGCAATAATTAATAGTTAAGCGTCAAAACGCGGTTTAATAATAGCTACGTAAGTTATTGACATGACTTCGAGTGGAAATATTTAATTTAATAGAATTTTCAGTAACCAAAGGAAATGTTCGTGTCACAAAGTCAATGCTGAGCCTAAAGTGATGCAACTATTGTCATTAGGACATAATAGTGCAGCTAGATACACGCTATTCATATAGCGTTGTTTTAAATCACATGACGCCATACTATTTCGTGGGTTAAAGTGGCATGGAATATTGTATAATTATTATAGCATAAACATTCTATTTTTACCCGACTGTCGGAGGAGGGTAATGTGTTTATCAGTCTATGTATGTATGTTCCTCTGTGGCGTTCCAGAGACCAAACGCGTTGGCCGATTTTGATGATGGGTGCCATATTGTGGGGGCCCAATTCTTTTTTTGCTTCCAAAGCCATCGTGTGGGGTATCAAATTAACTGACTGCTTAAGAAGCGAACTAAAAAGACGTAAACAAGAAGATATTCATGCTGTGCAGTCGGAGGATATATCTGGTTTTGGTCAGCCAGCTCGCGAATATGTATCCTGCGTTTGCACAGCATGATTTTCTTCTTGTTTACGTTTTTTTAGTTCGCTTCTTAAGCAATCGGGTATTTTGATTTCTTAAATTAACTTTTTAACTACTTATCAATAGTTTTTTACGTCAATAACAACTATCTTCTAAGGACTTAAATCTATCAATACCAAATGCATAGTAAAAAGTTTTCAAGTCCGGGAAATATGACATCATTTGAATCACAAAAACAAAAGTTCTAAAGTCCGTATTACTCAACTGAATACGGACTTTAGAACTTTTGTTTTTGTGATTCAAATGATGGTTAAGAAGAAATAAGCACAAACAAACGGACAGAAAAAAGACTACCGACTTTATTAACCCCCGACGGAAAAAGAGGGGTGTTGTTTGACGTGTGTTGCTGTGTATCTGTGTGTCTGTCTGTGGTATCATAGGGCCTAAAGGAATGAACCGATTTTGATTTAGTTTTATTGTTTGAAAGGTGATTTTGTAGAGAGTGTTCTTAGCTATGTTTAAATAAAATCGGTTCAGCCGTTCAAAAGTTATGGGCTTTTTACTGTTTGAATCGGGGTGTTTTTGCAAGACATCGTGTCATAAGTACGTATTCAATAGATTGCCGATCGAAGCGTATCTACTATGTACTAGATAAATTATGTAGCATGAAATAAAAATGTGACGGGGGTTTTTTATATTTTGAAATTTTACTTGTTTATGCTATGTATTTAGTGATACTTCACAGAAATTATGATAGCTATGGTAAGATTGTAGATCTGTAGATACTAATATTACCATTATCATCTGCAGGAAGCCGGTTTTCCTCCAGGCGTTGTGAACATGCTGCCCGGATTCGGAGACGCGGGCGCCGCTCTGGTAGACCATCCTGACATCGACAAGATCGCCTTTACTGGTAAATACTAACTTTTCTTGTTTATGCTGGCTTACTGTCTTATCATCATCAGCTTACAGCAGTCTACTGACGGACATAGGTCTCTACTTAAATAAATAAATTGTTTATTAGCTTCGAAATTTCCAAAAAAACTTAACCCTGACCTCTGAGCTGGGAAGCAGCACCTGTGTTTCAGGGGCTAGTGACCACCTCCGTTATGTTACATTATTATAATTAATTAAACACCAATGCAATTCATATTAGTATTACAATACAAATAAGAATTCACTAAATATCATAGACTAAAATCAAAATCATTATTAAAATCCTAAATATAAACAAACTCAAAATTGAAATCGATTCAATAATAAAAGGGAATATCAGAATTAAATTCACAAAGAGAATTTAAAATTACAATCAAACTCAAGTTCAAATTAAAATCAAAATCGAGACGTACTATTTAAGTCAGAATTACCAATAAAATTTCAATCACAATCCAAATCTCTCAAAAAAAGAATCTCTTCAAAGCTAGAGTGAACAGGCTTCTTCTGGGTGTGCTCACTCCATCGTCGATTCTGTCTCTGTCACCTATGACCTAGACTAGAGTCAAGAGCAAACACAAACACAAAACAAAAAAAAAAACAAACATCAAGGTTAAAATCAAATCAAATCTAATTGGATGCCATTTGAATCGATTTTTGCCAACTCTCATCCAGCTGCAACCTGCGAAGATCTTCGCTCCACCTAACCTGAGGGTAGTCTACCTTGCGGCGGATTCAGGGTGAGTGATAACGCGTGGCCGTGTTCCCGCCATAAGCGGCACAGGAGGACACCGTGGAGTTTTAGTGGGTTAGAGTCCCACATAACTGCGCTATCTCCCCTGTTGGTGCAGTATGCATGAGCATATTCCCAGGATAAAAAAAGGAAAAACTTGTCAAGTGCGAGGCGGACTCTCGCACGAAGGGTTCCGTACCATTATCGCTAAAAACGGCAAAAAAATAACGTTTGTTGTATGGGAGGCCTACTAAAATATTTATTTTATTCTGTTTTTTTTTTTAATTTGTTGTTATAGCGTCAACAGAAATACATCATCTGTGAAAATTTCAACTGTCTTGCTATCACGGTTCATGAGATACAGCCTGGTGACAGACAGACAGACAGACGGACCGCGGAGTCTTAGTAATAGGGTCCCGTTTTTACCCTTTGGGTACGGAACCCTAAAAATAAAGAAAATGTAAGGGTATTCTACCTTACGTTTACTAATTCGCAGTAACCACACAACGGTAGACACTACTAATATGGCCGGCCCATTGCCACTTCAGCTTGCTTATTCTGTAAGCTATAATATAATAATTAATTTATGTTTAGACACAGTAGTCCATAGTATTACATTCATTATATTAAATAAAATTTGTTTATTTAAAATTAAATATGCCTAGTCTACATCTTTTTACCGTCCAATCAAGGTTAGAAAATATTTGACGAAAAACCACTGAATGATATCCGGCTAATTTGTTGGTAAGTAATAAAATATAGCTGATTATTTGTGAGTCAGATTACCTTTACAAAAGTATGAGTTACTGAGAAGTAGAAGTGTGATGTTATTTGGTATTTAAATTATGCTTGGACGCATTTTTAAGTTAAAGTATGTACTGAACATGATCCATTATTGTCAAAGTATCAAAATATTTCAATCTGCCTAGCCTTTGCCCAACTATGTTGGTTTCGGCTTCCAGTCTAATCGGATTCAGCTGAGTACCAGTGTTTTACATGGAGCGACTGCCTATGTGACCTCCACAACCCAGTAACTGAGTAACACCCTTTGGCTAGACTGGTGTCAGATCTCAAGCTTCTGACTACTCGTAACGACTGTCAATTAGTATGATAATAATTAAAGTATTTCAATATTGGAAGTCAAAGAAAATGTAGTTTCCTATTGTACGGTGCACGTTCATGTTTTTTATACAAATTAACTCTAGAATAAGTTGTGTAATAAGCTTGCATATTTGCAGTTTGAGCGCGACCTACATTTGAAAGTGTCAATAATACGGCGTAGCATAGATGATGTATTCATGCCCATTGAGTGACATTCTTGTATTTTAACTGACATTTTCCGCATATATTTACATTGCATTAGCACCTTGCATTATTTTTTTGGTCCTTTGAAACTACTGCAATTACCGTACAGTCCGATTTATCGATCGGTTATACGTCTCGTACGAGGTGCATTCAATAAGTACCTAGCCTCATCGCCAGAGGGCGCTGTAGTTTCAAAAGAGTTTTACCACAGTGTAGCACATTCTTTTTTAATTCTTTTTTCAAATTTTCATTCCAATCCCTTCATTTGTTTTAATTTGACAACTTATGGAAGCTAACGTGTCGATCGGTTTTACAAAAATGGAAAAAGAGCAATATCGTTCGGTGATTCGATTCCTATTTTTGGAAGGGAAAACGCGCATCGAAATCAAAGAGCGCTTGGATGCTGTGTACGGTGACTCTTCTCCATCGATGGCCACCGTCAAGAATTGGTTCAACGAGTTTGCACGTGGCCGTACGTCGGTTTTTGATGAACCACGTCCAGGTGCACCGAAAACAGCTACTACGAAGGAAAACATTAAAAAAATCCATGATTTCGTATTGGCAGATCGCCGATTGAAGGTTCGGGAGCTAGCTGAGACTGTAGGCATTTCAGAAGGAACAGTGCATCATATTCTTCACGAGGAACTCGGCATGAGAAAGCTGTCGGCGCGATGGGTGCCGCGTTTACTCACACCAGAAAACAAGCGCAACCGTGAGACCACATCGGAGACGTGTTTGGCGCTGTTTAAGCGGAATCCAGCGGAGTTTTTGCGTCGTTTTGTGACCGTCGATGAAACCTGGATCCACTGGTACACACCAGAGACCAAGGAGCAATCAAAACAATGGATCCAGCCGGAAAAGTTATGGCCACCGTTTTCTGGGATTCACAAGGTGTGATCTACATCGATTACCTCGAGAAGGGTAAAACAATTACAGGGCTTTACTATGCCGATTTATTGGGCCGATTCGACGCCGAATTAAAGAAAAAACGACCCCATCTGGCGAAGAAAAAAGTGCTGTTTCACCACGACAACGCACCTGTTCACACGTCTGCCGCTGCCATGGCCAAATTGGTCGAATTACGCTACGAATTGCTGCCCCATCCACCGTATTCTCCAGATTTGGCCCCTTGTGACTTCTTTCTGTTTCCTAATCTGAAAAAATCACTCGCCGGGAATAGATATGGATCGAATGAGGAGGTCATCGCCGCCACGGAGGCCTATTTTGCAGAGTTTTACAAAAAATATTTTTCCGACGGGTTAAAAAAGTTGGAGCATCGCTGGGCTAAGTGTATCGAACTAAATGGAGACTATGTTGAAAAATAAATTGCCACTTTTCCAAAATTTTCGTTTACTTTTTGTAGGCTAAGTATTTATTGAATGACCCTCGTATAACATGTGTCTTGAGATAGCAGCGATCCAGGGCTCGGAGAACATATTTTATCAGCAAACAGGAAAAGACCTTGTATTTGAAGTAAGGTCGTTCATTATTTTACTTACTTCTTCCTCAATTGTGGTTTTAATCGGGAGTCAGTCAGGCTGAGATCATTAAGGAGGTAATTTTAAGAAATATTCAGCGAGGTGGAAGACCTCCGATTATATTCAACAAAAGCTTGAGCGATTGGATCAGGTGTGGGCGGAATGTGTGGAGAAGAACTAGGAATTAAGCCCATGAGATGAAAGTTACAGCAATCTATACTAATATTATGAAGCCGAAGAGTTTGTTTGTTTGAACGCGCTTATCTCAGGAACTACTGGTTGGAATAAAAAAATCTTTTTGTGTTGGATAGTCCATTTATCGAGGAAGGTTATAGGCTATAAAACATCACGCTACTACCAATAGGAGCGGAGCATAAATGAAAAATGTTGCAAAAACGGCCAAAATTATTCCTTTTTGAGAGCTACCATTGCGTGCGCTGCGTAAACGGTTTAAGTTACGCAACAATCGTGTATGTAGGGTAGGCAGGGTGGGTAGGTAGGTAGCCAGCTGACGGGAGCGAAGCCGCGTGGGACTGCTTGTAGAATATATGCGGTAATCAAGGGTTGGACCACGGATCGCGGTAGGAGATTGCAGTATATGAGACCAAGCTTTTAGACTAGACCTAGCAACGCTGGTTCTACTAAGTTAAATATTGAGTTTGATAAGGCCCTTTTCAAGAGGTCTCGTCAGGAGAAGAGGACAAGATACACGATTACAGCAGAGCAGAGGAAAAGATACTCAATTGCAACAGTTGCAAAATACGAACTTCCTTGCATTCAATAGGTTAGTGGCAAAAAGCATTGACGAGGTTAATGCCAAATGGGAGATTGAGGAGATGTTGCAGAGTTTAGGGTCTCGGTGGACAGCAATTGACAACTTATATCTGCAGATTGATGGCATTAAAGAGGGGGGCTGTTTTGTCACCATGAAAATGTATTTGCATAAGTAGGATTGGCGTTGAATTCAGAATAAGGCGGGAGGAAACGCCTGGGTGTCAAAAGAATTTACCGCGGCCTTGGCTCAAGCAAATGAAGGAACACGGGTGGGTTTTAGTCAGTAAAAGTCTGACACACCCTCCTGCTTCACCCAGAGCGGGAGAAGTCATTGGATGATTTCACACCCAAAAAAAAAGTACCTACTGGCGTTGAACGTGCGGTGCATAGAGGCGTTTAGTTTCATACTAAACGCCTCTATGTACCGCAACAATGTCTAATATGGACATACATACCCATTTTCAACGGCTGTGGCCTACTTTCATGGATCTGGGCGTCATCCATGGGGTGGGGAAGCGATTCATCATAACTCTTTAATGCAAAAACCCACAACATGCAGCGTCTAAACGGGAGATTGCGCGGCGAAACGCAAAATCTAAGAATATTATGGAACAAGCATAAACTTTAGCAAGTGTTATCATTTCTGCGTATCTCTGGCCGCAACTGCAACTGATTACAATGATAAAATTTAATTTACATAAGATATTAAGTCCATTTACAGTGCAAATATGTTTATCAGTTTATCACCGTGTTGGCTTGTTTATGTACTTGATACATGAAGTTGATATGATGAAGGATTTCTTTATCGGTACAAAATGTGCATGGGGATGCATTCTCGAATTAGTTTATTAAGTACTATTTTGGCTAATTCATCAAGTTGCCAAGGTTAAAGAGGTCGTTTGGTCGATAAAAATGTTTTAGTTTTTATTTATTAACTTCTCTAATGTAGAATTATAGAATATCTGTGACATTCATTATGTCCAATCACAGTCCACTGCGGGTCTTAGAATCAGCTTTTTAAAAGCCCGAGTTTCAATGAGGGCAATGGTGGCCTATTGGTAACGGCCGCGATTTACAAGTTGTAGGGCGTGGGTTCGAACCCAGGCAAGCGCATTACTTTGTGTAAATTATTTCACACCACTGCTCTCAAAACGGTGAAGGAATTCTCTTCATTCTCACTGCTCAAAATTTGAAGACAAGTGATATCCACCAACGTGCACTGGGCCCGCGTGGTGCATTGCGGCCCATTCTCTCTCACAGAGCGGAGGCCTGGACGTACAACGGATCAAAAGCTAGTCTAAGTGCGGAAAAAGGGTCCAATCTATCCTATCCTAACCCGAGTTTCAATAAAAAAAATGTGTTCATGTTATGGCCACCTCTTGTGCTTGGTCGATTCTATCTAAACTTTCACCAACCGTGTTGGGGACGGCTTCCAGTCTAGTCGAATGCGACTGAAAACCAGTATTTTACGTAGACTGACTGACTTTCTCACCTCCACAACCCAGGAACTAGTTAGTTAGCCCCTTAGCAAGACTGGTGATTTATTGGTGTCTCCTGTAAGGCTTGGTGCAGACCGATTGTTCGTTGTTATTTTATCAATCTATGCTGCAACACAAAAATATCGATTTGCGCAGATTCTACCACGCCATAAAAAAATAGCAACAAAGCTCATAGTCATGCTACAAAACAAAGAACAAAATCTGAAATGCCATCATCTCTCTTTCCCAGGTTCGACAGAAGTAGGCAAACTCATCCAGCGCAACTCTGCGGGTACAGTGAAGCGCCTCACACTGGAGCTGGGCGGCAAGTCTCCCAACATCATCTTCGCGGACACGGACATAGAGCGCGCGGTGGAGGCGGCACATTTCGCGCTGTTCTTCAACATGGGGCAGTGCTGCTGCGCTGGTAACTATATCTATGATTTTTATGTATTCATTGAACTAGATGTGACGGTGGATAAAGAGATAACCTTTTTTTGCCCGAGAGTGTCCTTGAAAATTAAAAGTAAATAACGTTGCAGCTTGACTACGATTCGTTTTCTCGTTTAGCACCAACTTAGCCAAAATAATTCCAATCCATCTCCATATACAACTATACTCGATACTAAAAATCAAAAACACATATTCGCGAGCTGGTTGACCAAAACTAGATGTATCCTGCGACTGCACAGCATGATTTTCTTCTTGTGTGTCGTTTTAGTTCACTTCTTAAGCAGTCGGGTTTTTTGATTAACCTTTTTATTTATAACTATATAGTTATTATTTTTTTTTGTTTAATTTACTAAAGTGTGATATATTTTTGAAATCACCTCTTAAAACTCTTAGTTTGATACTCGACACGATGGGTCAGAAAAAAAAATGGGCCCCCACAATATGGCGCCCAAAATCCACCATTTTTTTATTTGCCAATTTTAATGTAGCCAATGACACTTGCAAGGTTAAGACGAATCATCAAAATCGACCGCCAACGCGTTTCGTCTCTGGAATGGCACATAGCGACATACATAGACTGATAAACACATTACTCTCCTTCGGCAGGCGGTTAAAAATGCTTTCTCCGGATTGCTTACCAACGAGGGTTTATGCCCTTTTCTTGATTTTTGTTATAATTTTAGTTAATTTGTTACTTACATAGAACAATAAATAAATTTTAGTCTTAAACATAATAATAACAATTAAATAACTATGCAGGTTCCCGCACATTCGTGGAGGACAAGATCTACGACAAGTTTGTGGAGATGTCTGCCGCGCGCGCCAAGAGACGCGTCGTCGGCGACCCTTTCAAGCCTGACACCGAGCAGGGACCACAGGTATAGTACAATTATAAAGTACGAAATTTCCTAAAGGTCTACAGGAATAAACTACTCAGGAGCCTTTAAGGAAGTCACATTAATTTCTTACGAGAATGCATAACAATACCAGAAAAATAAACATATAGTAAAACCCGCCTGCTTAAGAAGCAAACTAAAAAGACGTAAACAAGAAGAAAATCATGTTGTGCAGTCGGAGGATACATATTCGCGAGCTGGCTGACCAAAACCGCCTTAATATTTTATACCGCCATTTTTTGTATTTGTATACCGCTATTATTTGTATTTTTATACCGCCATTATTTGTATTTTTATACCGCTATTATTTGTATTTTTATACCGCCATTATTTGTATTTTTATACTTTGACTATTGACTTCGGATTCTGTTCTGATTTCCTGAATGTGGCTCCCGTCCCTTATCATAAAGCC
The DNA here is from genome assembly GCA_964057195.1 of Orthosia cruda. Classification (NCBI taxonomy): domain Eukaryota; kingdom Metazoa; phylum Arthropoda; class Insecta; order Lepidoptera; family Noctuidae; genus Orthosia; species Orthosia cruda. The sequence goes on along the minus strand of OZ059828.1, from coordinate 42,745,042 downwards.
AATTAAAAAGTTCATAAATTTTTGTGTGGCCCGACTTTCGTCAATTTAAAAGAAATTAACAAACATATTTTTACTATACATCAAGTAATGAGTCAAAGTCTTGCTCGACCAGTCATGTTTATCATGACGGTAATTTATTATTTAACCACTAATTCAACACTCAATTTTCCAGATCGACTTAGAACAGCAGACTCGCATCCTCGGCCTCATCGAGACCGGCAAGAAGCAAGGAGCAAAGCTAGTGGCTGGAGGAAACCGCGCCTCAGACACCGGCTACTTTGTGGAGCCCACCGTGTTCAGTGATGTCAAGGATAATATGGACATCGCTACCACTGAGGTATGTTTTAACTTGATGGATTACTGTTTTTCCGGACCTCATGAAACACAGTAAAATACCATTGCTTAAATCCGGGGATAGCAAAGAAGCCAATAATTATAGGCCAATGTCAAATCTGCCCGTTCTTAGTAAGGTCTTCGAAAAGTTAATGCTCAACCAATTGTTGCGTCATTTTAACAAACATTCCATCTTTTATGATCAACAGTACGGTTTTACCAAAGGGCGTTGCACAACTGACGCCGGTGTCACCCTAATAAAGAACATCTTTAACGCCTGGGAGGAAGCACAAGACGCCATAGGAATCTTTTGCAACCTCTCGAAGGCGTTCGATTGCGTTAACCATGAGACACTATTGTTGAACTCGAGTACTATGGAATTAGACATACAGCCCTTGAGTTACTTAGATCATATTTAAAAGCCAGACAAGTTAAAGTTCAGGTAAAAGGTGTAGACTCACTAGGGTCTGAAATGGAAATGGGTGTTCCTCAAGGCTCGATATTGGGTCCATTCCTCTTTTAGTTTATATTAACTATTTACCCCAATTACTACAGAATCTACCGAAGATGGTGTTGTTTTCTGATGACACATCTTTGATATTTAAAATAGATAGGCGGTCGCAAAATCTTGATGATGTGAATAACTCTATTCATCAGGTCCAAAATTGGTTCACGGCAAACAATTTGGTATTAAATAAAACAAAAAAAAAAAAACAAATTCATTAGATTCACATTGGCGAATGTTAGAAGTACCGAATGCGACATCATATTTAATGGCGAAAAGCTGGACTTTGTGAATCAAATAGTTTTCCTGAGAATCACTCTAGACTACAAATTGCAATGGGGTCCTCACATAACATCTCTTGCGGGTCGGCTAAGCTCAGCCGCTTATGCTGTTAGAAAGATTAACGGATGTAGAAACCGCGCGATTGGTCTATTTTAGTAACTTTCACAGCATTATGTCATACGGTATTTTACTGTGGGGTCGAGCGGCTGACATTGAATGCATATTTATATTGCAAAAGAGAGTTGTCAGAGCCATATATAAGTTAAGTCACCGAGAAATTTAAAAAGATTAATATTATGAGTTTCTTGCCAATTCATTTATGAAAATATTATGTATGTAAGGAAAAATATACATCTCTTTAGTAAAGTCAGTGATAGACACAATTGTAATACAAGAAATAAAGATAAGGTAGATCAAACATCTTATAGACTACATAGACTAGCTAAAGTACACGCATCTTTCATGGGGTAGTGTTAAATTCTATAACAAAACCACTTTGTGATGTATTAAAACTAAATGAAAATAAATTTAAAACTTTAGTTAAAAGCACACTTTGTAAACAAGCATATTACAAATTAGATGATTATATTCAAGATAAGAATGCTTGGAAACATGCTGGTCCTGTAGACAAAATCAAATTTGTTAATTTATATTCATAATTATTGTATTCATTGCATTTTTTTAAAGAAATTTTCTCTCAAACTGTTCCGTTGTTTTTGAATTAGGTATTTTACCTATGTTTGCAATATTTACAAATACCATGTAAATACATATGTGAAAACCATGTTCCTATTTATCGAATTAATGAATTTACCTGTTAATGTTTTTAATACTTTATACCAGTACACTATACTACATAGTGTGTAGTGCTATTCTAGATGCATGGTTCTCACATATATGAATTTATTCATGTATATACATTATGTAAATATTGTAAAACACCATTTAAAAAAAAAGAGGTATTATGAAGTTTCTTGTGCATTCTTCTCCATAACAAGCTACTTTTCCGAATGCACGATAGAGTCAACTTTTATTACTTGTAAATTTTAATTTGTGTTTGACGTTCAAAAGTGCCGCTTATTTGACTTTGACTTTGAAAGCCCACCACAAACCCGCGACCCTAACGCACACATAAAAATTGCTAATTGACTACCAAACGTTTGATGCTGCTTTGATTGGTTGATGTGTGACTGGCATGGCCACCATCAGGGATTTTAATTTTCATGACACAAAAAATTTGTTGCTAATGAATCGAAATTTGTCGCCAAGTATCAGAATTTGTCGCTCACTGGTTCAAAATTGGTGGGTTTATAGGTGACTGATCTGGGGAGTATCTCCCCAGCTTGGCCCAATTTGAATCTCAAAAGTTAGGGCGGCTAACGAAGATCTGTTTTCTCCCAAATTTTGTCGCTAATTTTCCGGCATCAGTTTCCAAATATCGGAATTTGTCGATCACTGGTTTAAAAATTATATGCGTTTCTAGGTGGCCGACCTGGGGAGAGCTATTGTGATTCAAATTGGGCCAAGCTGGGGAGATGCTCACCATCATATTGTTCAGTTAAAAGAAAAATATAGTTTAACATGCTTTATCTTGTCCATTCCAGATCTTCGGTCCCGTGCAGCAGATCCTGAAGTTCTCGCAGGTGGACGAGGTGATCGAGCGAGCCAACAACTCGGAGTACGGGCTCGCCTCCGCCGTGTTCACGCAGGACATCGACAAGGCTAACTACGTTGTACAGGTATGGCAATTATGGCAGTATGGACATCTCTTATAGCTCCAGCAACTCTCACAGCTCAGTCTCAGTGCTCTTATAGCTCTTATCACAGCTCCAGCAAAATAGCTATTTATGCAACTGTTACGTTATGGACGGTCTTTTAATACGAGTGCCATTTTTCGGTACAAGCGTAGCGCGTACCGAAATCGGTGGGCACGAGTTATTAAAAGACCTATAACGTACAGTTGCATACAAGATTTATCTACGAAGGAAGGAATAAAACACAGATATAGACAAATAAGTATTTTTAATAGAAACTTAACTACACACTGACTATTGTTTATTTTTATGTAGATTTTGTATTGTACAATTATTAAAATAAACAGGAATTGCAGAATTACAGGCTGTACTTGTAGATGGGCCTGGAGACATGCATTGCGGTATTTGACACCTTTAGTTTATTTTGGATAGATTCATGAATATATCCCTCAGCTACAGCCGTGGACTTCCACCCTCCATGGCGTTTCCAACTGGTAATATCACCTCCAGCATCTACTAAGATAGTGGCAGAGCTTCGGCGAAAACAATGGCCCGTGTATAAATGGGGATTGGGCAGTTCTAAATACATTGCAATTTCTTTACCCAAACGGCCAAATATATTAATGCCAACCCGTTGTCGTGCGCATTTTCCTCTCACATAGTTAAAAAAAAAATAGCGACTTTCGCAATTTTTAGGCCGAAGTTTCACATATTCCATACAAATTTCTGCATATTTTGCTGTTATTGTAAAAGTTTGCGTAGTTTTTGTTTTCGTATTAGGAATAGTAACGACAGCAGTTGATTCCAATTGTTTCACATTTTGAAATTTCAGCTGATGTAGCTCAGCACGACGGCAGGCAATTTTTTAGAGAACCATTCTTAAAATAATAAGTTTACAAACTACTTTCTTACCTTCATGAACAGATATTTAGTAGGTGCTTCATTCAGGAACATTCTTATTTGGTCTGGTGTGAATGATTGAGATTTTTTCGCTTTAAATCCTTCAGATTTTCTTTCCAATAATGATAATACTTTGAAAGGTCAATTTGTTTGTTGTTTTTAATGTTGAGCATGTTCCTTAACATAAGAGTAGCGCGTCCAAAGCGAGGATGGTTTTTTGAGATTTCCTCAAAATATACCAACAAGACGTTTTCAGAAAATGATGTGCTTGGAATATTATTATGTTTCCGCCATATCACGAAATCATCATAACATTTCTCATATACATATCTTGATTTTTCTGGTAGTAAATGATTTGTAGCCGCAAGTGCTCTATTTGTTATATCTGGTGGAGTATTTTCAATATCACTTGATGTTGAAGACATTTTTAATAAAATTTGGAATAATATTTCACTCAGAAAATTTATCCCGCGTCCACTTTTTTTTAAATTGTTATTTAGTCTTTATTAGGTATAAGGCAAAGATCTTGTAGCCGCACCAGCCAAATAGTATACGATACTTTTGTTCTAAACTTGTTCCATTTTTAAAAACATCATTTACATTGTATCACTTTCGAAGTAATATTAAATAATTTTAACCTGGCTGTATGTTCAGAATGTCTTTGCTTGTGTTTTAGAATTTATGACGATTCGCATAATGCAACCCGATGTCGTTATGGGTATCATAATGAAACCGCTGTCAATTTTGTAATTCGGATATAACGAAACCGAAGTAGGTTAAAAATATATATAAACACCCTGTGTAACGGAGTGGTGTGATTATACTTAAACAACTGCTTCTCCCCATGTAAATGAACAACTTTCTCCAAGAGAGTCATAAAAAAAAAGTACGGATTTGCCATAGAAAGTTGTCCAAAATTTGTATGAAAACAGCCCTTAACAAGACCAAAATCTAGCAACTTCATTCTGTGGTAAAAAAAATCTGTTACCAATTGATTTACAAAGACATGATCATTTTACTTACAATCGATGAATCAATCAGAGAATTATTTTAATTGACAGCAGATTAATTTAACCGTCAGACACCTAGAACCAATATCTTTTCTCACTTTTTATTTTACAAATATGTTTCTTTCACAGCGACTCCGCGCGGGCACAGTATGGGTGAACGACTACAATGTACTCAGCAACCAGGTGCCCTTCGGCGGCTACAAGCAGTCCGGCATCGGCCGCGAGAACGGGCCCTACGGTATTAAGAACTACACCGAAGTTAAGGCAGTCGTAACCAGACTTACTAACAAGACTTCGTAAATGTTGGCGTAGTTTTGTAGGGCATGGAATAGTGAGAAATGGAGTAACTTGTCATTGAAAATATTACAGTAAAAATGAAACCCTTGCGTGTCGATGGCAAATATAAAAAAAAAATGTATTATGTTTGGTCCAGAATTGAGATAAGGTATCATCTTTCGGTGACGCAGTCATAAGGTCGTTGCACGTACAGGTGACAGGGCTTGCCATGTATACTCGTGTATGCCAAATATAGATATAATAAAATTTCTTATAGAAACAAAAATAACTATTACAATTTATTAATAGTACTATGTTATTAGCTTACAATTTTGGGGCGTGAGATATCAGTTTTTTTGTAACTTGTTTGAAATTGCAAGTTTCGCCTGTGGTTAAACTATTTAATCGTGTATAAAATCTTACGAGTACTCCATTTCTTACTCCTCCGTGTTTGTATAAATTGTAGACTTAATGAACTATCTAAACATTTGATTATGTTTTCACTGTTTGCATTCAATGCAGGTATCATTGTCATTTGCATAAATTAGGCTAAGAAATAAATTAAATGTGTCCCTTCCTATGTGTTAACTGACGGTCTCTGGTTATTTTAGTTTCGTTTTTTGAAGTCAGTTTTGCCATATTGTTTCGAGATTATTAGTAACGTAATCAGGAACTATCCTGAATGTTTTTTTCTTTTTAAATTCTAACGTATCGCGTTAATGTTGTTAACGTTAAAGATGTTATGTTAGATATTGTGCATTTACATCCTTTGAATGTTTTTAGGAGGCACAAAAAACAGAACCAATAAATTATATTCCAAATGTCTTCCAGTACGCGTAACACGTATGCATTATTATAAGCACAATGTATATTTCCTTAAATATTGTATAGTGTAATAAAACTGTTGCTTTGTAAGTTTTATTTTTGTAAAATAAAAACAGTAATATAAGTACAAAGTTTTATTTTTAACAGTTAAATCTAAAATCAACCACATCTGAGTAGTAACAATAGTATTTAAAATGGAAACTTTAGAAATCGCATAATACTCATTTTATAAATCAACCTACACTTAAGAAAATCAAAGGATCATAGAAAACCAGGCAACTAATTAACCTTTGGTGTATTCAATACAATTTATTAAAATATAGAAACAAACATTTAAATATTTTAGATAGATTAAAAAGTGTTAATATTTTATAACAAGGCAGAACCTTCATAAGGTGCATCTATTCTATAAATCACAACAGTGGAATGTATTGGTGCCACTTATTCTAAATCACATAGCCTTGCACTATAATCACTAAAAACGATACCAAATTAAAACACGGAAACAATCTAAAAATACAAGAAAACCTATGAAAATATCTTTGGGTTTTCTAAATGCGAGTACAAATTGGACGGATGAGTAAACATAATTACTTAGATAAAAACAATATCAGCGACATTAACACGATTTATCAATAAAAGCGTAATACAAAAATCTAGCAACTTTGTACTTGTCAAACTGGATATTTCGAATACAACAGATGAAGAAAAATATACGTTTTCTGACTTCTCCTCATGCAGTATTGTAATTTGTACTTATGGCTTCAACATTAGTGTTAAAAACTAATCAAAAAAATCTTAATTCTGGATCAACAGAATTAATCAGTCCTTATCATCGGTTAGATTAAAGAGGTTTTCTTCGGATATCTTCGGCAAGAAGGAAGACATTGGAGACTTCACGGTCTTACTCGCAAGGTCTTCTTCTATAGTTTTCTCAAGTAGCTCGAATTCATCGTACTCTGATTGGCACTTGAGACACTCATCGGATGAAGAATCCTGGTAGCACATGACGTTCTCAATGTTCACCTCAACTTCATCATTTCTGTCGCACGTGGGCAAAGATGGGCTACTATTGCTGAGAGTTCGAGATTCTGTGTTCAGTCGTGGTGGTATGAATATGTCGGATTTGGGTCGTATTCTGATGTTGGAAGGTTTCGGTTGGCGAGCGAGTGGGGTTTGTGCGCGTTTTTCTTTGGGGAAAACGCGCTGGATCCTCTCTTCGACGAGTGATATGCTTCGTTTGAAGACCACGGTGTCCTGTGCGCGCGAGTCGTGCGCGCAGCCGTCGATGGCGTCGCGCGACTCGGTGTCGGAGTTGTCGCAGCGGAAGTAGATGGTGTCGCAGCCGTTCTCCTGGCGCACCTTGATGAGGCAGCAGTCGTCCTCCTTCTCGCACAGGATCTCGTGCAGGGAGCCGTGCAGCGGGATCAGTTTCACTTTACCGCCGAAGTTATCTTGCATCGTTGATAGGTCGTCGTCTATGTATAAGTCCTCGGTACTTTTAGCTTCCTGTTGGCAACGACAAAAATATTTATTAGAAACCTCAAGTTGGTGTTCTTTCTTGTGGGTTCTATTCAAACTAAAGGGCGGCTGGGAAGTCCGCTACTCACTGCGCAGTACACATGAAATTGCTACTGCGCAGCGACTAACGGAGTATTCCGAGCCGTGATTAAATTCGAATCGAACTATATCTCTGTCTAACTCCGAGTTTCTCAGCTCAAAATTATCACAGAATTAATGTGACAAACTGTCAAGCACACGTTATCTGCTGTACGAGAAACTCGGGGTAAGCTCGACGTGTCACATTTACGAGTACTATACTAAAGAATGTCAACCAACCTGTAAAGCATTGAAAGCCTGGCACCTCTTCAAAGCGCTAACATGAACATCTTCAGTCAGCGTGTCTTCCTGGGACTGGCTCATTTTGTCCTTAGTACACGTCATATTGTTTGTACTACCATTATTATTGCCATTATCACAGATAGTGACGTTCACACAGTTGTCTAGGACCTGTAGACTATTCTCTCCAGACCGGGTAAAAGTGATTTGTAGGAGAGGTTTGTTATTCCCGTTGATTTTGACACGAGAGAACGATTTCACTGGTTCTTTTTTCGGAGATCTTATATCTTCGTTAGAATTTAAAGACTCCATGATGTTCGCGACTCCTTTGTTCACGATATCTTCGTTCTTTGACGTGGTAGAAGCCTCGTCGGACATTTCTTGCATTAAATGTTGGAACTCTTTGCGTATCATCTCTCTGATATACTCTTCGATGCTTCTCGTATCAGTTGATTGGTCAATCATAAATTCAGATTTTTGGCTTTCGGGTAACATTCTGGAAAAAAGTTATAATTTTTAATGAAAATAATTGAAAATGAAAACTATTCTTGTTTTTGAATGAGTAAAATGTGAAATGTAAAAAGCCAACGTCACGCGGTGTTCCCAGGCGGTCACCCATCCAAGTACTGACCGCGCCCGATGTTGCTTAACTTCGGTGATCGGACGAGAACCGGTGTATTCAACGTAGTATGGACGTTGGCAAAAGCAAGACAATAAAACATAGTTTATTAAAACAAAATCTATGTATTATGTTGTTAAAATAATTTTCATTTACCCTTGTTCCGATGCAACTCTCCGTTGTTGAAATTCAGGGCTCCGGTGTCGAAGTTCAGGGCTAACAGAGAAGTTGACGCTTTTAGCGATTGTGTCCCGCGCTTGACAGTATTGCTCCCATTGAATGTGCCCTGTGAATTATTTAATACAAACATCAATTAATTTTTCATTTATCTGCTTGGAACAAATGTTAGACTAGGCCTAGAAAGAAACAATTTTAATAGAAGAAGGAACATAATCATCAACCTACATAGTTTTTATTCCAAATTTTTTATTTTTACTTATAATATCAATACTTATAGTTTGTTGAAACGAATGAATGCTACAAAATGATACAAGAAAGACTTGAGAAGCTGGAAAAGGCGTATTACAAATTATACTTACTTTTAAAACAGAAGTCCTGCTTATGTCAGTGTGTATAAAAAATTGTAATAGTTAATCGTTAGTATAAAATTTGGAAATAAAAGGCACATGCAATTATACGTTTTTATTGCGTTACCAACACCAGTCTCATACAAATGAGGCTACAAACAGGGATACAGACATGCAGAGCTAAAAACACAATTATTATGGTCAAGCAAGCAAGCGCATTTATCACTAATAACCTTTCAAAAACATTAAGGCCGTACTCTGACCAAAAAATCAGCATGAGATTTGAGCATTCCTATTGGCCTAGAGGCACTCGTGGCGCATGAATTACAGTAGTGAATACGCCCAGATTTTAGAATAACTTCTTTATAAAATTGAATATTGGTCTTTTGAAAAAAATTAATCTACCAAAATGTTCGTTATTAAATTGTCTATCCATTAGTGTTAGTACAAAAAATTATTAATGAACACTTTACGAGGAGATGCATGCTATCAATCATTATTTCTCATTTTTATGGTTTTGTTGGAAGGAGATTAGTGAAATATATACTACATTAAAAAAAAAAGACTTCTACAATTTCGGAAACAATAATATGTAGAAATTTAATGTATTTTTATTAGTTGATATTTCATTTTAAATAACGAGTAGATAGTTCCTAAAAACGGCTAGCGCGGCGTTTTGCTCGGGGTGGCGCCTTAAACTCTTATTTGGCTTTACCGCAGTCAGGTAAAAAATGTGTATTTATTCAATGCAAGTGCCGGTTTTGGTAAGTGTGTGCAAGAATAAGCTGTGCAAAATTTGGATTAGCATAAGCAAACTTGTATCTTTTCTCATATAAAAAAACATCTACTGATCTACCCAAAAATAGATTTATTTTATAAGGCGGCACCTCATGCGATCCTGCTACATAAGTATGTCCAAAAGATCGCGTAATATTTTCTTTAAATAGTAGAAATACTCTGAGAACTTTAGCTCTCCTTGTACGTCCTTTACAGTCATTGTTGTTCCTGTACAGTTATATCCATAAATAATAAAGAAAGAAGTGTTCCCTGTGTGTGTAACTATGTATTAGCAGATCACAGTGTATTATTTAATGGCGACTGACCATTTTTTCCGTTGCTGGGCGAAGCAGGACGCGTGCGATAAATTTTTGCCCCTGGTTTCTTCATGTGCAACTGGGGCAAAGACTTCTGTAGCGTATCCACGCAGTGGGAAGCCGGTTTAACCGCTGATATCTGGCTCCTGAAAAAAGAAAAGTTGTGATTTGAAGTGATTTTACTCAAAACTAGCAAAAAAAAGCCAACGTCACGCGGTGTTCCCAGGCGGTCACCCATCCAAGTACTGACCGCGCCCGATGTTGCTTAACTTCGGTGATCGGACGAGAACCGGTGTATTCAACGTAGTATGGACGTTGGCGATAGCTGTACCGAAACAATAAGGCAATATCTACCCTATCTATGGCTCAGTAAGCAAAGGGTTTTCTTATAGTTTTAAATGTGGCATTTATTTTACCAGGATTAAAGTACAAACTTGCTTACTAGGGCGTTCTCGAGGTTGCCCGAAGGGTTGTTTGATGTCTGTGACTTTTTTGATGTGAAACATCTATAGGCGCACGTGAGACCGATTTCTGGCGTGGCGACGCGTCGCCACGCGAAATCGACTGTGCGTTTCTCTCTCACTCGATCCGGCGTTAAGCCATCTCTTTCGCTCCACTGAGCTCGGATACCTATAATGTATACTCTGTTTATTACAGTACTCATAACCTGTGTTTTTCTGGTAAATAAATCATTTTTCTGTTCTGATAATAAAATGTCTGACCGTGATTTGGCGATATGTGTGCTTCACACGTGAAACTAGAAGATGGAAGTGAATTGATGATGGTTGTTGTGTACATTTCTCCTAATAAAAAAATAAATGATATCATTTTATTTTTACACGAGAGATTATTTCCGTACAGTCACCGAGGTTCAATAATTTTCAAAACCAATAAAAACCAACTACCATTGATTTTAGCTGGGGATTTCAATGTAAATTTTGCAAAAGATGAATCAACGCCATTAATTACGTTTCTTCAAGAAGAATTTCAATTGGAAATTAATAACAATCCAAGAGAACCTACCACCAGATACGGAACAACAATAGATGCTGTATTTATTAGATATCTTAATAATGTTATGTCCAATACTTTCGTATCGTACTTCAGTTACCATCGACCAATTGTCACAGTAATACCGTTCTCAGAGGCAACATCGAATGTAACTATTACCGAAGTCACTGATTAAACTAATTGAGTAGTTTCGATTTAAAATAAATATGTAAATTTTTGTATTTAATGAAAATGAATGTTTATTTAATAAAAAATCATCGTTATCTAGAAAAAAAAATCGTTATATTTTTTATTTTATTTTATTGACATTTTTAGTTCCTACCACAATCTGTTCTTTTCTGCATACTACTTTTACGAAATAACGTCGATGTTTCACATCTACCAGGCGTCCCGTGACGGCTCCATTTTTTTTGTAAAACTTTAGAAATAAAATTCTAAACAAGGCGGTTATAAGACAATCTTTTTTCCAGCATTGCAAAAAAGATTTCGCTCTTGCCCGAAGGGTCGTTAATAAATTGATGTCTGCGACCTTCTCTGGAAGTTCTCTGTACAACTTATCATTTTATGACGTGTTTACCAGATAAGAAATTTGGACAGAGCGTTTGACATGAAGATTTTGTTCACTGTAAGTAAAAACGGGTAAATCCTCTGCTATGTACTCCGCTTCCAAAAAGATCCCTCAGCAGCATAAGTTTAAAAAAAGGTTTTCTGCAGTTTCTTTTTTCAAAAACCAGGCGCTGTACACCATCCGGTATTGTCGCTAATAAGGATCAAATTCTGTCAAGTAATGTCATACGGAAATAATAAGTACTTAAATTATAAAAAAAAGCTGCCGCCCACGGCTCCGCTTGCGTTTTATTAGTACTTCTCCCAATATCTTTATAAATTATAGTCCATGTGTTATTCTGATGTATGCTAGTATTCTATTATCTGTGTCTGATATATCCTAATTCCTAATAATATTATAATTGTGAAAGTTTGTTAGGATGGATGGATGTTTATTGTTACTCAATCACGCAAGAACTGCTGAACGGATCTGGACGAAACTTGGCACAGAGATAGATTATGGTCTAAAATAGCACACAGGTTACATTTTTAATACCCACGCGAACGAAGTCGCGGGCAACAGCTAGTAAGCTATATTGCCGTCGAGTTTCATCAAAATCCGTTATGTAGTTTTTGTGTGAAAGAGCAACGAACATCCATCCATCCATGCTCACAAACTTTCACGTTTAAAATATTAGATATCTTTGTTTATGGCATTCAAAGCAAACTAAAACCAGGGTTGGTTTAGTAGTTTCCAGTCACAAAAAATATAAAGTGGCATATTATAATTAATTCCCTTAGTCACATAGTTATTTACTAAAAATATGTAACAAAATAAATATGGCGTTCAGAGAGCCGTAATTTAGTACAGTCTCTACTCACTAGATGGCGCTTTACATTTACGTCACTTTTCTACATCTCGGTGTTAAGATTCTCCGCCATTGAATGACCCTCGCGAGATTTTGTAGCGAATTCATACTTACCTGGCATAGGGGATACCGTGATCATGAAGGCGGTTCCCCCAGGGCGAGGCCTTTCCATTGCACTGCGGATAGGTTGACCCCTGCGATTATCCCTAATGTGGATAACTCGGATGCGTAATTTTTGGTAGTGGGGACTGCGTACGCGCCGTCCCCCTGGAATTCACATTAATGTTTCGGCTTATAAACCTACGACGCACGGATCGCAACATATTCAATTTCAACCTAACAAATCAATAATTTTGATTCCGTTTAGAATATCTTTCATGACTGGTCATTAATTCAGGTCTTTAAAGATTTTGTAATTGAAAACCGTATTTTGTATAAAATGGGGTCTTTTCCTAAATTAAGTTTTACTTCCCATAATTTGATTCTTATTAGTGACACTTCGGTTGGAATAATAATACATCGTGTTTTTTTTTCCAAAATCAATGGGTTCGATTCTTGACTTCCTTTTGTTTTTTGATGACTTTTCATGAACATTCCCGTAACTCTTTTCAGTGGTTTTTCCCTACCCCTCATTATGTCGGATTTGCCCATCCACGCCCACTAGAAAAACACAGTAGAAAAAAAAATTGAGACCTACAATAAGTCGTTTATTTGATACTAGCCCGCGGCTTAATAAAAATAATTGCAAAAAGCCAACGTCACGCGGTGTTCCCAGGCGGTCACCCATCCAAGTACTGACCGCGCCCGATGTTGCTTAACTTCGGTGATCGGACGAGAACCGGTGTATTCAACGTAGTATGGACGTTGGCGAATGTTACCCCAAAATATTCCGTTCATATCTACCCTAAGGTTCAGCTGGCGGAAGTTTCTCTTATAGAATGTGACCTTTATTGATAGTGTTAAAGTACAAACTTGCTTGCTAGGGCATTCTCGAAGTTACCCGAGTAGTCACTTGTCTGCGACCTTTAATGTACAACTTAGCTCTTTATGAAATAAATATTAAAGTTCTTTCTTCTATTTCATCAGTATCACAATATCTTCGGCTATTTGCTACTCTTGGTACACCAACGACCGCGACTGCGTAGGAGACCGCGTTAAAAAAATAATTAATTGCCAGTAAAGTTACATAATAAAATATAATATGTTACAAACTATGAAACATCCTGTTTAGTTATGAAATGTTTTGTAGAAAAGTAGCAAAAAGCCAACGTCACGCGGTGTTCCCAGGCGGTCACCCATCCAAGTACTGACCGCGCCCGATGTTGCTTAACTTCGGTGATCGGACGAGAACCGGTGTATTCAACGTAGTATGGACGTTGGCGAATGCTACACCGAAATATTCCGGCAATATCAGCCTTACCTTTGGCTCTGCATCAGCATAAAGCAGATTTTAACCCTCCTGGTCTAAGTAGCTAAATATTCAACAGCTCGAAAAGTCTAATGACCAGTAAGTAATTAGTAATAGATTTAAATATGGCTGATATCATCACTCTTGTCAATTAAAAACTAGCTCGTGTGAACATTTTAGGGGTTATCCTAAGCGTCATTTCGTGCCTGCGACCATGTTTATAGCACTTTATGGCGTTTATTTTATTGTGTTATGCAAACTCATCACAAAAATCTGCTTCTATGCAGTTTGAAGGGTGCCTTCAACTGCAAGAGTTGAAAAAGTTGTTACTGGTATCATTACCACACCACGGCATGGAATTTCGGGGGCGGCAGTGTATGTCGGCAAATAAATAAAAATCTTATTTCTTATCTTTTGAGCCCTTCAGATAAGAATGGAAACGTCCTCGCGGGTAAGGTTGCTCTGCAACTAAAAATTTCTAACGTTAGTGACGTTAGAAATCACATTCAATGCTATTAAGATTTCTCTGCCGGTGCTGATGACATTGTAAAAGCACTTTAATGTAATGAAACGACCAGTTGTACAAAAAAAGATCGCTGAATTAATTATATCGACTCCTCGGGCAACCCCAAGAACACTCTCGCAAGCAAGTTTATACTTTAACGCTCTAATAATAGATCACACTCTGCAGTCCGTTGAGCCATAGTTAAGGTTGATATTACCGGAATATTTCGGTGTATTTTTTTTTATACGGTGAATATTTATTTTCTAACATAAGCTGTTGTCTTAAGTCATTTTTTGCTTTGATAGTTGATAATAAATGTTTCAACTCGTGCGGCTGTAGGCTCCGTGCAGACCAGGAGTAGTGTATCAAAGAGGATTTTGTGATATATTGAACACCTTAAAACCGAAATCAAAGAGAACATCGCTGACGTCAAACGACCCCACGAAGATATTCGCGCAGCAAATTGATACTTTAACTTACTAACAATAATATAGATTATTAGAAAATCTTTTGCTTTAAACTGAGCCATGGATAGGGTAGATATTAGTGGAATATTTTGGTATGACATTCGCCAACGTCCATACTACGTTGAATACACCGGTTCTCGTCCGATCACCGAAGTTAAGCAACATCGGGCGCGGTCAGTACTTGGATGGGTGACCGCCTGGGAACACCGCGTGACGTTGGCTTTTTGCGATTTTTCTTTAAACATTTCGTATATAACAAGACTTGTTCTATTGTTTGAGTTAGGATTACTGTACAATTGCCGGCAATTCTTTTCTTGAGGGCTTTTATGGTATTGAATAAGATAACAATGTTATAAATGCTGATGCCTGTTTTCTATAAAATTAGACGAAATCCACATGTAATATGTGTCCAAATTTCTTTTCTTGTGAACACTTCTTAAAAATATCAGTTGAATAAAGCAGGTACCTGGCATCTTTTTAGCCCTTCAGGTAACAGTGAAAATGTCCTCGCGGGTAAGGTTGCTCTGCAACACACTAACAATAGAAGTCACATTCAAAGCTATTAAAATTTATTTTCCGATGCTGATAACATTGTAAAAACGCACTTAAAATTAATGGCATAAAATTCCATGTTGGACAAAAAAGGTCCCAGTCATAAAACGACCCCTCGGGTAACCGAAAGAACACTCTCGCAAGCAAATTTATACTTTAACACTCTAATAATATAGTATAGATCACATCAAAGCAAATACAAAATTCTCTGCTTGCCGCTGAGCCATAGATAGGGTAGATATTACCGGAATATTTGAGTGTAGCATTCGCCAACGTCCATACTACGTTGAATACACCGGTTCTCGTCCGATCACCGAAGTTAAGCAACATCGGGCGCGGTCAGTACTTGGATGGGTGACCGCCTGGGAACACCGCGTGACGTTGGCTTTTTGCCATTTTTTATGGTGTTGAAATCACAGACTAGTATAAAAAAAAATTACTTATTGCATATCTTTTTTTCATAATTTGTATTCATGGTGAGTTTTTCAAGTAAGCGAGGATGCCCAAATCCGAATCTATGAGGGGTAGGGAAAAACACTCAAAGGAGTAGCCACGGGGCCGAATTTTATGAAAACTAAAACCGCATCATCGGATTTTAAAAATCAATATGCTAAAGTTGTCAAAAAATAAAAGGCCCGTTTTGACAGCTATAAAAATACATAATAATAATAAAACTTGATCCTTGCGAATAATACTCGTTGTTGTCGTGTATGGGTATAATATAGTAATACAATAAGATAGCGATGCGAACATTAGCATTATGAATTTGATTTTTCAATTTCTTACGTAGGAAGTTATCGCGGCATGTAAAATGAGAAACGTCAACGGACTTCTTAGATTGTGACGACTTTAGTCAGGAATAGAACACGATGATGTTGAAAAAAAAAAAACGCGCTGTATTATTATTAGTATCCATCCGACAGTGTCGCTCATTAGAATCAAATTCTGCGCAGTAATAAATAACTTACGGCAAATTTAAGGAAATACCTCATTTTATACAACTTACTTTATTTTACTTAATCTTTAAAGACACGTGTATCATGCAAATGATGACATGACACAACGGAGAATATTCTAAACGAAATCAAAATTATTTTAATGCAGAATATGTTACAATCCTTGAGTCGCAGAATCTGGCTATGTATTGAAAATAATGAGCATCACTTTTGAACAATAATTTATCGCTAGAATTTAGTTTACGTGTCGAAACATTAATGTGAATTCCAGGGGGACGGCGCGTACGCAGTCCCCACTACCAAAAATTACGCATCCGAGTTATCCACATTAGGGATAATCGCAGGGGTCAACCTATCCGCAGTGCAATGGAAAGGCCTCGCCCTGGGGGAACCGCCTTCATGATCACGGTATCCCCTATGCCAGGTAAGTATGATTTCGCTACAAAATCTCGCGAGAGTCATTCAACGGCGGAGAATCTTAACACCGTGATTCAGAAACGTGCAGTAAATCTAAAGCGTCATCTAGTGAGTACATACTGTACTAAATGACGGTTATCTGAACGCCATATTTATTTTGTTACTCGACTGAGGGACCCTGGAGGGTGTATTCAACGTAGTATGGACGTTGGCGAATGCTACACCCGAATATTCCGGCCCTACGCATGGCTCAGTGTGAATCGCTTTAAAAACATTTTCGGGCTAATGTCATGGCTGGCTCAAATGAAGCGTAATCGGGAAGTCCAATTTTCGACAACTTTATCGAGCAGCGTTTGAGCTGCGATGATGCTCATTTTTGGTTGAACGGCTACGTCAATAAGCAGAAACCCAGAAGCCTTTATTGAGACGCCCTTACATCCATTAAAAGTCCCTATTTGGTGCGCTTTATGGGCAGGTGGAAATTGGAATCATTGGCCCATGTTTTTTAAAGATGTTGCCGGCCAGAATGTAACCGTCAATGGAGAGCGCTATAGACCCATGATTGCCGACTTCTTGGTTCCTCAGTTGAATGGTATTGATGTGGCAGAGCTTTGGTTTCAACAAGATGGTGCAACATGCCACACAGCGCGCGACACCATTAATTTATAAACATTTGATTTGCGCATAATTTTTCGTAGTGTAGCTGTGAATTGGCCTCCTCGATAGTGTGATCTCACACCTATGGATTACTTTCTTTGGAGATATATAAAGCCACTAGCCTACGCAGATAAACCACAGAAATTGTACCACTTGGAGGTCAAAATTCGCCGTGTTATTGCCGATATACGGCCCCAGTTGCTCGAGTGGTCATAAATTTGACTGCGCTTCATTCGTGTGAGTCTATCTGGCAGGCCCCAACGTGATTTATCAACAGTGATAGCTTTTCTTAAAGACATTATTTTGTACCTCAAGAAAATAAATAAGATATAGTTTGTATCTCGACAGTTTTTAATTGAATGACGTTTTTATGAAGTGTCTAGCTAGCGGGCCCCTTATGATTATTTTTATAGTTATTATACTTTCAGATCGCCCAATAGTTCTCGAAGTTAGAAACTATTATGTACCTTACAAATTCAAAATTTCGCCTTTCTATGAGCGACACTTCAGAAGATACGAGTATTCATTATTTAAACAAACGTCTAGCCAGCGGGCCCTTTTTTAAATGCTATTCTTTTATAGCATACAATAGTGTTACGAGCTTGATACTATTATGTACCTTACAAACCCAAAATTTCGACTTCCTGTGAGCTATACTTTAGAAGATATTCGTTATTTAAACAAACGTCCAGTCAGCGGGCCCTTTTTTAAATACTACTCTTTCATAACATGCAATAGTATTAGCAGCTTGATACTATTATGTACCTTACAAATCCAAAATGTCGACTTCCTGTGAGCTATACTTTAGAAGATATAAACTAATTAAATAAGTATGCAACCAACGTACCTAGATAAATTTGCGTTTGCACAATACAATTACATCTTTGCTCGTTATGCACATTTGCGTTACTAAATAATTTTATCTTTGCGGATTGTTTTACGGGAAAAGGACAAATAAATATTTATTCGCTGTAATGTACCTGTAAGTTTAGTAACATAGATGTGTCTAGTTTGTGTTAATCTTGTAGGCATTTGAAAAAAAAACGAGGTTACTTGTAAATAACTTGTGTAACTAGGTCTGTTGGTTGAATACTTAATTAATGAATATCTCCTGAAGTATAGCTCGCAGAAAGTCGAAATCTTGGATTTGTAAGGTACATAATAGTATCAAGCTCCTTACACTATTGTATGGTATAAAAGATTAGTATTTTGAAAAGGGCCCGCTGGCTGGACGTTTGTTTAAATAACGAATATCTTCTGAATTATAGCTCACAGAAAGTCGAAATTTTAGATTTGTAAGGTACATAATAGTATCAAGCTCCTAACACTTTTTTGTATGGTATACAAGATGATTATTTTAAAAAGGGCCCGCTGACTGGACGTTTGTTTAAATAACGAATATCTTCTGAAGTATGGCTCACAGAAAGTCGAAATTTTAGATTTGTAAGGTACATAATAGTATCAAGCTCCTAACACTTTTTTGTATGGTATACAAGATGATTATTTTAAAAAGGGCCCGCTGACTGGCCGTTTGTTTAAATAACAAATATCTTCTGAAGTATGGCTCACAGAAAGTCGAAATTTTTTATTTGTAAGGTATATAATAGTGTCTAACTCCGAGCACTATTGGGCGTTTTGAAAGTATAATAATAATAAAAATAATCATGAGGGGCCCCCTAGCCAGACACTTCATAAAAACGTCATTCAATCAAATACTGTCGAGGTACAAAATATATCTTATTTATTTTCTTAAGGTACAAAATAATGTCTTTATGAAAAGCTATCACCTGTTGATAAATCTCGTTGGGGCCTGCCAGATAGACTCACACCTTCATTCGAGCCAGCCGTAGCGTTATTAAGTATTTTTGTACTAATGACATAAGAATATCTTTTAAACAAAGCCAATACCATGACAATTATAAATTTATTTTTACTTTTTTTTTTTCATTTTAAAAACAAAACCTCTAAAAAAAAACATTCTTTACAACATACTTTTTCCCTCCTGATCAGAAGGTCTAGAAACTGTCCCGACGTACTGTACTGATTATTTTTTTACATCGGTCGTTACCATCTGGATCCGTGGAACGGAACCGAACGCGATCGATTTCCAAAAAATAATCATTATAATCAGAGGAAAAACGCTAATTACGAAGTCGGCACGGTTTCTTTGTATAGGATGAGGCATCTGTATGCTAGTATTATATTATCTGTGACAGAGTCTAGGAACATTGTCATAGTATATTGCAACCTTTTACCTCTGCTACCTTCTTCATACGTTACAGAATGTTGAACTAGCATTATTGATAAAGTTCACGAAAAGCGTATTTTAAATTAAGTATACTTTTTTTAAGTTATTTTAAAAGAATAATGGCTACAGTCTCTGGCAGCTATAATAAACTGGCCTAGCAATTATAATTTTCGCGCCAACAATGTTCTCGAAGGTTGGCACAAGCGCACAGTGTGGGAATCTCGCAATCTAGGGGGATTTAAATCAAAATATAAAATGTAATAATTAATAAGTTAGTTGTAACCTATTTATTCGTAAGACGTCGATCGTGAGCCGTTTTACTAAGAAATCTACAAAGACACGTAGCATGAAAGTGATGACATGGCACAATCTTCGGAGAATATTCTAAACGGATTCAAAATTATATAATTGTTATGTCGATGATTGTTGTTGGTACTATCCTTGAGTCGTCGAATTCGACTATGCATTGAAAATAGTGACCATCATTTTAGAAAGAAAGAAAAGCTATTTAATGGCCAAAAACGACATACAAAGCACAAACATTAGTAGATTACAAGAACAGTGTGCATGTGCAGTTTTTTAACGTACTCACTTATCCTGTTTCAATACAAATTTAGTTTACGTTAAAGCGATTGAGCGGATTTGAGCGTGAGTAAAAACTCGCACTAAGGCACCTAGGTAAGTAGGTAGGTAGGTAAGGTACCTAGTTGTAGATTTTGCTTAAACTTTACGATAGTGTTATACGTTACATAAAATAGTAGTATTTTATTTTGAACAATTTTATTATTCATCATTTAATCAATTGATCACTAGCTCATGAGTGAGGCCCGCGAAACATTAACGTGAATTCCAGGGGGACGGCGCGTACGCAGTCCCCACTACCAAAAATTACGCATCCGAGTTATCCACATTAGGGATAATCGCAGGGGTCAACCTATCCGCAGTGCAATGGAAAGGCCTCGCCCTGGGGGAACCGCCTTCATGATCACGGTATCCCCTATGCCAGGTAAGTATGAATTCACTACAAAATCTCGCGAGGGTCATTCAACGGCGGCGAATCTTAACACCGAGATGTAGAAACGTGACGTAAATGTAAAGCGTCATCTAGTGAGTAGAGGCTGTACTAAATTACGGTTCTCTGAACGCCATATTTATTTTGATACCCGACTGCGGGAGGGTAATGTTTTTACCTGGGTTTTGAAAGTAACGAAAAATACTAAGGCAAATATTATATAAAATTTTATAATTTTTCTAGCAGCCAACTTCTCCTGACTGGAAACTGTATTTTAAAGTGCCTGAATATATGTCTTCAGACATAGAGCTGACTATAAGCTGCTCTCGGTGTAATAGTAGGCCGCAAAAGCACTAGTTATAAAATCACATGATAAAATAAATGAAATAATAAAACAGAATGAAATATCCTTTTTTACTACAAGATTATTTGAAAAATAGCAAAAAGCCAACGTCACGCGGTGTTCCCAGGCGGTCACCCATCCAAGTACTGACCGCGCCCGATGTTGCTTAACTTCGGTGATCGGACGAGAACCGGTGTATTCAACGTAGTATGGACGTTGGCGATTGCTATACGCAAATATTCCGGTAATATTTACCCTGTCTATATCCAGCGGAAAGCAGCAGATTTCGAAGTAGCCTTAAATATGGCCCTTATTGTCAGAAAATGAATGTGCAAAATTGCTTGCGAGGGATGTTCTCGAGGGTGTCCAATGGTTTGTTTGATGTTTCCAAGTCTCTTTTTTGTACAACTTACAGTTTTATGACGTTGATTTAATAGGCTGGGCTACGCGCTGCTATCTGTTTACATGGTGCCTGCGTGAGTTGTATTAAGCAGTTGAAAAATAATACCGGAAGATGTTAGCAATTAAAAATAAAATCATGTTAGTATTAGCTCTAAATATAAAACCACAGTTAAAATAATAAAAAAAAACAAAAAGCCAACGTCACGCGGTGTTCCCAGGCGGTCACCCATCCAAGTACTGACCGCGCCCGATGTTGCTTAACTTCGGTGATCGGACGAGAACCGGTGTATTCAACGTAGTATGGACGTTGGCGATTGTTATACCGAAATATGCCAGTAATACCTGCCCTATATATGGTTGCGGTGGCGATAGAGGAGCTCAAACAGGCGATCCATCTGACGTCGATTCCTATAAAAGGGATGACGTCATACTAACCTGTTATCTTCAGGCAAGGACATTGACCGGCAGGTTTTTCGGTTCGCTTCATAGATCCATCTCTCGTGTATCGCGACTAAGGGTTTCACGTTGACATTTGCAAGAATATCCTCTTCGACTTTGTATTTGAGGCTGTTACGATCTTGGTTGTTTGACAGCAGAGAACAAGTCATGCGGTCTCTAACGTCGTCACATTCTGGCGAGAGGAAATCTTGAGGTGGATTTACCCTGTAAAATAGTAATGTAATAATATATTAATTTAAGTAATGTAAGTTTTTACAGAGAAAGAGAAAAGAAAAGCTATTGTGGAATGAATATCAATTAGCGCCATCTATGAATGTTAAACTGAAGCACGTCGCAACACAGTTCCCTCGCTAGTTCCAAATTCGGCCGCAAGTATGATGCAGCGCTACCGCCGGTACAAGCAACATAGTCTACCTCCTTGTATTGTCTGCAGCCCTAGTACTCTCAGCTCGGGCAGCGAGTCGGCGGTCGTTGCCGTGTCGACCAGTGAACCCGGACTCCGGAGGCTTACGAGTATAACAGCTGTTACTATTTTGTGAGAATTGATAGCTGATACTATTATTTTGTACTTATATTATGAAATTATTAAAGAACTTAGATGTGTACACGCTCAGCGCCAAGCACTATATGCCAATACCACCGATTTTGTTACTTTTTTGTTTTCTATAAAATTATCTAGACGGTATAGAAAACCGATTTTTCCACTCCCCACCTTTCCCAATTCCCCTACGCCAGTGCGTAATGTGTATCTTTTCGATACACTTGCCTAAGAAAATAGTTCCACTTGTGATATAATTGCAAATATTTCTTCAATATTACTGTATAATATTATGTATCTTACTTTGATAAATCATTATATAGATTTTCATTTAAAACAATGAACCCAGAATATTATAAATATATTTTTTACTTTACTTAAACACTTTCCGTTATAATTTCTTAACTAATTATCCAATCCCAACCTTAAATACACCAGGAAAATTCCCTGAGCTACCGCAACATTTTTTCTATTTTAAATGTATGGTAAGTGTACGCTTTGGCGATACACGGAGCTAAGACGGAAATCCGGAATGGTGCTCTTGTATCATAAAAGATACACAAGTATTTAGACAGTGTGTATCACACATGGCGCTAAGTGTAATAATATCGGTATAACACACATATTATGTTTGTAGTCACATAGTTTAAAATGAATTTAATTAATTTGTTTGCTAGATTTTATCAGACGGGTGATTATTTAGTTTGCTATTGCATGCAACATAAAACTGATAAGATAAAGTTTTTATGTATGAATGATTTCATTTAACAAATAATAAAAAAATAAGTAAATAAAAAGCAAAAAGCCAACGTCACGCGGTGTTCCCAGGCGGTCACCCATCCAAGTACTGACCGCGCCCGATGTTGCTTAACTTCGGTGATCGGACGAGAACCGGTGTATTCAACGTAGTATGGACGTTGGCTGATGCTTTACCGAATTTTACGGTAGCTATCAACTGGATGACGTCACTCACAGAAAAAACCTTTTCAGATTAGTTATCTTGTGGTGCTAAAAATCAGCGTACTTTGTAACAACTAAAAACCATATCAAAAATCTTGCACAGTATCTAAGTGCTTAGTACACTGTAAATCCTAGCGCCTGAGAACACCGTGTGAGGTCGGCTTTTTGCTTTTTATTTACTTAATTTTTAACCTCCGAGATTGAAAAAAAATTATGAATAGTAAAATTAGTAATTATTTACAAATATTGAGCTCAAGTTATAAACAATATATTTTATATTAACCTCTCTTTAAACAAACCATAATAAATAAAGTAATTAAACATATTAAAAAAAACAAATACTTATTCGTTTACTAAAGTGCTGATTATTAAATTATAAAAACTTCCAAAATAGTACTAAACAAATAAATAAGCAAAAAGCCAACGTCACGCGGTGTTCCCAGGCGGTCACCCATCCAAGTACTGACCGCGCCCGATGTTGCTTAAACTTCGGTGATCGGACGAGAACCGGTGTTTTCAACATGGTATGGACGTTGACACTTTCAAGGTTGAATTAGTAGACTACTATCAAACTGTCATGAGTGACATCATACACATTATTATTCAGGGCATTTCATGTAAGGGACGGACGGTTTATTACTACTAGAAAGCTTTGTGATATAGAATTCAAAACAAGTTCAAACCTACTATGTATGTAGGTGAGTACTTACAGAGTTATCTTTTTATCGATAAATATGTTTGTATTCTTTATGATTTTCTATTTACCCTGATTTCGAGGGGACATTAATATAACATCACGCATGTAGACGGAGTAGGCAGAGGTTCAAAAAAGCGCCGATTTTTCGCATTGTAAATCATGTTTTTTTCTTGTAGGAAATATTTAAAGGACGAGACGTTTACTACTAAGCAGACAAATTGGGATTCAATGGTTTTTTTATAATTGCCTATACTGTCCCATACCTGGTCAAAGGCCCCCACCGAATCCTTCCTTAAAATCTTCTCAAATAATGACAAATATTCTTAAAAAAGTGCTTACTTCCTTAATCCAGTGAAGCTGTCTCGAATTACGGTATCAATACTCTCCGGGGAACCGTTATCAGGCGTTGTTGGTTGTCGTTGGTCATTATTCTCCAAATTGTTGGCCGCATTGTCACACGATGTGTTCATCGGCGTAGTGGGAGTGTCGGATACAGACGAGTCCGTCATGTTTCGACGATCTAGAACAAAACGGAAATATTGCATTTAAGTAGGATGGTTGCGGGGATCCGCTGGATGCGGGACGCACGGGACCGGTCAAGGTGGCGACGCTTGGGGGCGGCCTATGTCCAGCAGTGGTCGTCTTTCGGCTGATATGATGTTGATTATAAATGAAAGTAGGAGAGAAAATGAAAGAACTGAATAAAATCCTTAGCTTTTGATATTATGTTTGACAATTTAAAATATAAGCTGTTTCTGCCTGCCCTCATGGGAGGAAGGCGTGAGTTTATGTATGTATGTAATTTAAAATATCTTTTTAAAATTTTAATCTAAACTGTAATAATTAAACAGATTTAACGGGTCTTTGTTTTTAAATGGTTAACTCTGAAAGAAAGCTACATTATCTCTGGATTTCATACTTATGCTACTTTTTACCGACTTTAAAAAGAAGGAGGTAATCAATTCGTCACGTATGTATGTAATACTGTTGAAATTGCACAATATTTACATATGTTACTCTATATGGGCTTCTAAACACGTGTGCCAAATTTCATAAGTGTATTTAATTTCGGTTCAGCAGTTTTGAAGATATGGAACACACAACCGAACTCCGTAGCGATAAACAGCACGAACGTGTGAATTAAGTTATTACGGGTATTTTGTCAATCCTTTAGGTACCTTACTATAGAAATTACTTATTTTTTAGTGATAGGGTACTAAAACTAAAAAAAAAGTTAATTTTAAAATCAAAAACCAACCACCACCACCAACCAACCAACCACCTGATCCTCCGACTGCACAGCATGATTTTCTACTTGTTTACATCTTTTAAGTTCGGTTATTAAATAGTCGGGTTTTTGATTTTAAAATTAACTTTTTTATTTACAAGTTTTAGTTATATTTTTTTTTCGAATCACATTTTAACATATAAGTGGTATATATTTTTGTAATCACCTATAAAAATCCTTCATTTTGATACCCCACACGATAGGTTCCGAAGAAAAAAAAATTGAGTCCCCCTCAATATGGCGTACAAAAGCCGCCATTTTTGTTTTTTTAACGTCACTTATCTAAGAACACTTGGGCGGCCTATCTAACGATGTATTAATTATAAAAATCCATCTAGCGGTTTGCAAGATATGAGGTATTAATGAATATTACATACATACAAGATACGCGCGAAAAACATAAACCTTTCCTTGCAGCCGGGTAAAAAGCGAGAAATATAAACCTTTTCATAAAAAATAAACAGACTCCTAAAGACTTAAAGTGGAACAATAACTTACGTTTCGGAAGTCGGTGTTGAAAAAGAATAAAAACAAGAGGTACCAAAGACACCAACTTCCAAAACGAAAGTTATTTATTCACTTTTTGCCTTTAGAAGTCTGTTAATTTGTTTATCCTTTGGCTTAATTATACCAAGGAAGACCAAGCGAAGCCGTGGAAATAAGCTAGTTGAATATAAAGCACTTTATTCACTACATACCTTCCTTTTCTGGCATTTCAGAACAATGTTTTTCTGTAGCCTTCAAATCTCCGGACAACCAAGCATTTTTTCTAAGCTTATTACTACGAGCTATAGGCGTAGTCGGTAAACTGTAGTTCTTTATATCAAAGTTATACGAAGACTTCTCATTGCTGTTCCTATCTTTTAGCAGAGGTTTGATGGAATCAAAGTTGAACTCAGGAACTTTAATATGCAGAGGTTTGTAAGATTTCGGAGTGAAACTTCTACTGAGTTTTGTAGCCGAGCGTTCAACGCTATGGTCCTTCGTACTGTCATTTGCAAAGTTTACTGTACGGTTTGGACTGAAAATGCTACAGTACTCAGTAGAATCACTCCGGTGCAAACTGCCTGGTGTATCCATATCTTTAATCCTAGCTTTTATTTTAGCTATAGGGGTAGAACAGGCACTAGAGAAGTCTTTTTCTGGTATATGTTCGTATCTAATTATCGGTAGATGTTCGTTTTGGTCTTCGTCGGAGATAAAGCACTTTTCTGCGACGGAAATGGTGTCTGCGCGAGAATTTCTTATAGTTTCGTAGAAGGGGCTCGCGTCGCTTTTGCTGTATTCCTTCTCGCTTTCGGTGGAACTTTCTTGAACTTTGTGGATTACTGCCGTGTGTTCGACTTGCTGTGGGCTAAGGCAATCGGAGTCGGTGGGAGAAGTGGCGTCCCAGGCTGTGGAACTGAATGTTGACCTTTTGGTGGTCAGTCGAGCCGGGATTATTATGTAGCCAAGATCGTCCAGATTACTCTGTAAAACAAAAAAATAAGATTTTAGTATTTTATCTTCCAATTTTTGGAAATTAAATAAGTGTATTACAAAATATAGTAGGGATAATCAGCAAAAAGCCAACATCAATATCTTATTTAACATATAAAATCCTATGCCATCAATATCTTATTTAACATATAAAATCCTATAATATGCGTTATCTTCGGTATACTAAGAGCCCCCCCCCCCCCCCCCCCGGACCCAGAAGCACAATTTTCGCCACAATTTAACATTAATTAAATAAATGTTACTCAAATAATAAAACAGCCTAATACGAAATATTTAAACAAAAATTGCAAAAAGCCAACGTCACGCGGTGTTCCCAGGCGGTCACCCATCCAAGTACTGACCGCGCCCGATGTTGCTTAACTTCGGTGATCGGACGAGAACCGGTGTATTCAACGTAGTATGGACGTTGGCGAATGCTGTGCCGAATTTTACGTTTGGTATCATGAGAATGAATGACGTCGTTCCATTAGATTTAGGGACACGATCTTAAATATAACCTTTTCGCGAGCGTGAATCCCTCTATTTATTTTTTAACCAATTGACATTATTGAGCCTTATTTATAAAAGAAAAAAAAAATATTATAATTAGCCCAGCCATTTTAGCATTCAACCAACCTGAAAACTCGTATACTGGTGTATACGAGTTTTCAGATTGGTTGAATGCTAAAATCCAAGTTTTTGGGATATTGAAGCCTAAAAACTATAAAACGGTTTTAGCTGTCAAACCAAATTTTTATAATTATCCATGGTACTAGTAACTAATTTTCTTTCTAAAAACCTGCATAGTGCATAGATAAGAAAAAAAGTTGGCAATGTAAACTACTGTAACTGAAACAAAACAACACCGGTCTATTTTCAGACGGTACCCCGAAGTCTCCAAAAATGTCAGTAACAATTAGGACAGCTGCAAATCAAAGGCGCGTTAATAAACACAACAAAATAAAGATCAATGCAGACCGAAAGGAAAACTTTGAACTTTATGTACTGAACATAAAGTTTATTATTCAATGATACTAAAAATACTGTGTCCTGCGCATAACTCATTTTGTTTTTGCTTAAACATGATTTTAGTTAAAAAATATAACGTATTCTGTTTACTTTAAAAAAAGAAAGAAAAAAGCCAACGTCACGCGGTGTTCCCAGGCGGTCACCCATCCAAGTACTGACCGCGCCCGATGTTGCTTAACTTCGGTGATCGGACGAGAACCGGTGTATTCAACGTAGTATGGACGTTGGCGAATGCTGTGCCGAATTTTCCGACTACTATCAGGCCAAATTAATAACCGCATCAAACAATTTAATATCTCGTTATTATACTCCATTTGAGATTCCATTAGACATTTAAATAATCCCACTTTACAGCCCTTTTAACCAATTTTGACTTCTAATGCGTTGGTGATACGACAAAATGGCAGCTGTATTGAACAGTTAGTTTTGGTAACAGGTTTATGCTTTTTATGCCATCCTTATTTTTACGAGATAGAAATCAAAATCGGTTGAACGGACTGTAAAAAGGGGTTGTAAACATTTCTAATGTTATTTCAAATGGAGTATAGTAAATAACAAGATTACTTATAACTGCCAGCTAAGTAGATTATTATTTAATATTTTTTACAACATAACATTTACAGTCAATGAAATAATTGATTTTATATAGGGTTATTTATTAAATAATAGTTATGTTTCAGGGGATGAAAGCAGTCACGATTATAAACAAATTTCACAATGGGACCAACCCCGAAAAATCGTAAAAGAAATGAATCTGTACTCCTCTTTAGCATTAGTGAAGTGCAAAGCTTTATCTGAAGTAGTTTTTGAGATATTGAAGGCTTAAAACGGTAATTTAGCTGTCAAACCCAATGATAATAATAATTCATGGTTTTTACCATTATTCATAAAAAAAAACTTCTAATTATAATTAGCCCAGCCATTTTAGCATTCAACCAACCTGAAAACTCGTAAAAATCAGGTTGGTTGAATGCTAAAATCCAAGTTTTTGAGATATTGTAGCCTTAAAACTTTAAAATGGTAATTTAGCTGTCAAACTAAATATTTATAATTATCCATGGTACAAATCACTCATTTCTTTCTGAAAAACCTGCATAGTGCATAGTTAAAAAAACAGGTTGGCAATTTAAATATTGGAAATAACTGAAATTGAAACAAAACAACACAACTTATTCTTCAGGCGGGATACCGAAGTCTCCAAAAATGACAGTAACAGTTAGGACAGCTGCAATTTAAATGCGCGTTAATAAAAACACTATATAAAGCTCAATGTAGAAGGAAAGCAAAACTTTGAACTTTATTTAACTACACATAAAGTTTATTATTCAATGATACTAAAAAATATTGTGTCCTGCGCATAGCTAGTATTGAGTTTTTGCTTAAACAAGATTTTAGTTAAAAAATATAACATATTCTGTTTTCATTTCAAACAAATATGAAAAATGCAAAAAGCCAGCGTCACGGTGTTCCCAGGCGGTCACCCATCCAAGTACTGACCGCGCCCGATGTTGCTTAACTTCGGTGATCGGACGAGAACCGGTGTATTCAACGTAGTATGGACGTTGGCGAATGTTACACCAAAACAATCAGGCAGTATCTACCCTTTGTATGGCTCAGCAAGTCAGCACAAAGCAGAGGATTTGCTAGTAACTGTGAATGTGACCTTTATTCTTAGAACGTTAAAGTACAAACTTGCTCGCTAGGGCTTTCTCTAGGTTTACCAGAGCGTCGTTATTTTCTGCGTCCTTTGTTGTACAACTAAGGGGTTTATGTTTTTTTTATAGTGCCTTTCCCAATGTGATCAGCATCGGTAGACGATTCGGCGAACAGCAAACTAACTTACGGCCCCACAGGGACATTTCCACTGTTACCTGAGGGTCATAATTAATTAATGATGCTATCTACGTTCTTTGTTCAACTTATCATTTTAAGACTTATTCACAAGAAATCAATTTGAAAAAGGCGTATTACATGTAGTTTTTTTTTTTTATATTATATTTTTTTATTCGCTTACTGTTAGTGAAAACGGGCATCAGCGCTTGGCTGAATTCTGGGCCAAACACAACATTTAAATTTTCATATTTGCCATCTACTCGCTAAGAAGTAGAAGCATCGATATCTTATTTATGTTATAAAATCCTATGATATGCGCTATCATCGGTATAATAGGAGCCCCCAGCAGCACAATTTTCGGCACAGTTATACATTAATTAAATAAATGTAACTCAAATAATAAAACAGCCTACATTGTTACGAAATATTAAACAAAAATAGCAAAAAGCCAACGTCACGCGGTGTTCCCAGGCGGTCACCCATCCAAGTACTGACCGCGCCCGATGTTGCTTAACTTCGGTGATCGGACGAGAACCGGTGTATTCAACGTAGTATGGACGTTGGCGAATGCTAGACCGAATTTCACGTTTTGTATCATGAGAATGAATGACGTCATTCCATTAGATTTAGGGACACGTGTCGTGTATTCTAAACATAACCTTATCGCGAGCGTGAATTACTCTAATTATTTTTTAACCAATTGACATTTATTGGAACTTATTTATACAAAAAAAATCTTCAGCCTAGCCATTTTAGCATTCAACCTCTGAATGAGAGATAATAAACTGAAAACTCGTATTTAATACAACATCATTCTAACGTTTTAAAATTTGTTCTCAAAAGTCTCATAAAATCTCGTGTCTACGTCGTAAGTTATTCAAGGTCAAAGGGCCCAAAGATCAGGTTTTTTGCTTAATTCTCGGCAAGTTATGATTTTACTGCAATATGTGCTCATTGCACAGTGCACAAAAAAGTCCTACATAAGTTCATTAGTTTTTGAGATACTACCTGTCCCCGCGGCTTCCCTCCCGTCAAAATTATAGCACATCTCGGGAATAATGTAGCTTTCCATAAGTGAAAGAATTTTAAAATCGGTCCAGTAGTTTCGGAGCCTATTCAGTACAAACAAACAAACAAAACAATCTTTCCTCTTTATAATATTGGTATAGATGAGCCAAAAAATTTTTAGTGTTTATTTTTTGTACTAAATCTGTGCGTAACGTAATTTAGGCATTGTGTTTTTATGCGCAAGAGAGCCGTTCAAATTCAAATTGACGTTTTCTGGTATGTTTTCATGCATAGCAATATTATTTAATAGTATTTATTACTATCTATCAATCTTAATCATGTTTTTTTTATATATGTAAAAATAAGCCTGTAGATGTACTGATGCTACAGTAAATAAGTTTAAGTAGGCAGTTGTAGTGATTAAATAAATTATATGTTGCTACACGAGCAGAGCTTTGGTTTCAACAATATGGTGCCATATGCCACACAGTATAATGCGCATAATTTTGCGTAGTGTAGTGGACCTGTGGACAGCTGCAGCCGTATTGCGTAAAGGGTTTGCCCGCTATGTGAGATGAATGGCGCGATGTGGTTTTCCGTCTGTGTGATTGGTCGATTTGATAACGGTCGAACCCTTTGCGCTGCCGTATTCACTTACGCAATACGGCTGCAGCCCTCCTCGATAGTGTGATCTCACACCTATGTATTACTCTCTTTGGGGATATATAATGTCGCTAGTCTACGCAGATAAACCACAGACATAGAACCACTTGGAAGTCAAAGTTATTGCTAATATACGGTCCCAGTTGCTATATATGCCCCACATACAAAGTACAAACATTAGTAGATTACAAGAACAGTGTGCTTATTCAGTTTTTTAACGTACTCACTTATCCAGTTTCAATACAAAACGCACTAAGGTCTCAGTAGTAGTAGATTTTGCTTAAACTAAACCCTTAACAATAGTGTTTGTAAATGTAACAATCTCTAGGATTTAGAACAATCACATAATTGATCACTAGAATCTAGCTCATGAGCCGAAACATTAACGTGAATTCCAGGGGGACGGCGCGTACGCAGTCCCCACTACCAAAAATTACGCATCCGAGTTATCCACATTAGGGATAATCGCAGGGGTCAACCTATCCGCAGTGCAATGGAAAGGCCTCGCCCTGGGGGAACCGCCTTCATGATCACGGTATCCCCTATGCCAGGTAAGTATGATTTCACTACAAAATCTCGCGAGGGTCATTCAACGGCGGCGAATCTTAACACCGAGATGTAGAAACGTGACGTAAATGTAAAGCGCCATCTAGTGAGTAGAGACTGTACTAAATTACGGTTCTCTGAACGCCATATTTATTTTGTTACCCGACTGTGGGAATGTAATAGCGCCCTGCACACGTACAGTTCGGACCGCGGGAAACACCACGCGCCGTTCCATCCCTCGCTCCGAACTGTACGTGTAGATGTGCGGATCTAAATTCTAATCTAACAGTCCGATCTGGCACCTCGACGCGAGTGCATGTCTCACAGTTTTACGCGCGCATCACGTATACGTAAATTACAAAAATGGCGGTTTGGAGCTTCGAACCTATTACGGAGTTCATTCGTTTGTCCCGTGAACACCAATGTCTGTGGCAGATTAAAAGTATGAACTCCAGCAACAGGAACCTGAGAAACAAAGCATATGACGAACTTGTTGATTTTTGCAAGACATTAGGTTTTGCTTCAGCTAATCGCGAGTTCGTCACCAAAAAGATACAAAATTTTGATAATTTTTTCTTTTGTTTGAACTAAGTACAAATCCAGCTAACTCGATGAACAAACGAGTATCTATTTTTATTACTACTGAGGCAAAACTTTTAAAATTTATAACGTTCCACGCGCCAGTCCCAAATGCAGTCGAAACTATTGAAAATCAATTTACACGCACAGTTCGGATCATTTGCCTGAATATGTAAGATTCACCCGCGTTCCAAACCACGGACACATTTTTAATCGTAATTAGCACGACAGTTTGATCCGCAGTCCAAACCGAACCGATCCATCCGCGGATTGGAACGCAATCCCAGATGCGCGGTCCGAATTTTACGTGTGCAGGGCGCTATTGTTTTAACCTGGGTTTTGAAAGTAACGAAAAATAATAAAAAAAATACAATTTTTCTAGTGACTGGAAACTGGATTTTAAAGTGCCTGAATCTATGTATAGAGCTGTTCTCGGTTATAATAGGAGGCCGCAGACGCACGAGTTATAAAATCACATGATAAAATAAATGAAATAATAAAAAAAATACCGGCCAAGTGCGAGTCGGACACGCGCACTTCTTCTTAGCGTGTCGATGACAAACAGACAATTTTAGTTTAATACCTTGCCTGGCCCAGAATTCAGCCACGGCAACGCCCTTCGCCGGGGTGCATGAAAGGAGCCTCCCCGAGCGACGTACCATCCGATCATCTGTCACGTCCGGCGTACCCTGGGCAATCGACTTCTGTCTATTGGCTAATCCTTTCACCACGATGGCAAACCTAAACCTAAACTCGCGCACTGAGGGTTCCGTACCTCAGCTTAAAGGTATTATAGACCTGAGTGTAATACTCACAGTGGATCTTTGTGTCTCTGAAGTTGGTTTTGACACTTAACGCGCAAGTAAAAGTTTAACTACATAGAGTAAGCGAGATAGGATGATGCGACAAACGTAAGCGAGTGATAGAGACAGTTATACAATGATAACTTCACTTTCAATATTGACACTAAAATTGCTACTGCGCAGGCTCTTGCAGCCAATTCAGAGACACAAAGATCTGTTGTGAGTATTATATTTGATATTAATTTCAATTTAATACCTCTATGCGTTCATAAGGAAAGGGGTAGTAAGTTTAAAATTATTTTTATTATACGATGTAACAAAAAATTTACTGTTTTCGCAATTATTCCTTTATCTGTGCTACAAGACGTTGCATCGTACCAAATTTCAAGATTCTGAGCTCACGGTAAGTACCCTGTAGGCTTTGATTCCCTTGCGAGTGTCAAAATTTGAGGAAATTTGCGACATAAACGGCTGTATCTTTTGATTGCGTTGACTTAGAAGTTTGTTTTTTTTTCACAGCTTTAAGGGACATGACTTGAGTATTTGATGTACATTTCAGCTTGATACATCTACGCGTTCCTGAGAAAACGATCTTGACAGACAGACAACGGACGGACAACAAAGTGATCCTATAAGGGTTCCGTTTTTTCCTTTCGAGGTACGGAACCCTAAAAACAAACAATGAAATATGCTGTTTCCCTACAAGGTGATTTGAAAAATATCAAAAAAGCCAACGTCACGCGGTGTTCCCAGGCGGTCACCCATCCAAGTACTGACCGCGCCCGATGTTGCTTAACTTCGGTGATCGGACGAGAACCGGTGTATTCAACGTAGTATGGACGTTGGCGGTTTCTACACCGAATTTTACTTTCACAATCGTTGTTTAAAGAAATTTTAATAAAAAATATTTACCTTCACATTTTGTAGAGTATTCTGCAGCGTTTCTAGATCTATCCGCTCGTGACGTTGAAGCGTTAATCCAGATTCAAGTAAAGAGAGTAAACATCCTGGATAGGTGCCATCTTTTGGTAATGGTACGCTCATCTTCCAAAGTGTGTATTGTTCCTTCAACTTGTCGTAAGTAAGATTCTTCCATGGCATGATGGCTGGGGAAAATATACAACAAAATGATTGAAAGTTGATTTGTTGATTCTGATAGTTGATATAATCTGTATAGTCTTGAACTAATATTAAAATGAGGTGAAAATGATTATTTTATGTTGTAGAATATCACAAAGTGTGATCCGATTAAAAAGATTGCTTCAGTGATTGAAAACTATTTCCGAGTGCAACGGAATTGACGGAATATGTCATAAATGAAAACACAGGAACAATGGCGCGAGCACTAGTAGGAATAGTTGGAGTATTATTTCAGTTGGCGCGAGAACATCGTTATATTCCTGCACTGGTTCCATATTTATTGGGAGTCAGCGCAACACATTTTATTCCTCCATTCCGTCCTATCAAATGACACGCTATCACCGACTTCATAATTATCACGTCTAACTTAATACAACCATCTTTTTTAGGGTTCCGTACCCAATGGGTAAAAACGAGACCCTATTACTAAGACTCCGTGGTCTGTCTGTCTGTCCGTCTGTCACCTGGCTGTATCTCATGAACCGCCATAGCTAGACAGTTTTCACAGATAATTTATTTCTGTTGCCGCTATAACAACAAATACTAAAAACATAATAAAATAAATATTTAAGTCCCATACAACAAACGTGATTTTTTGCCGTTTTTTGCGATAACGGTACGTACGGAATCCTCCGTGCGCAAGTCCGACTCGCCCATGCCATTCTTTCATCTTATTTATCAAATAGCTGACCCCCGCGGCTTGGCTCCGGCAATTGGCTATCTATCTACCTACCACTTCCTAACTTACCTACCCTTCCTACAAATAAACAAACTCTTCAGCAAATGAACAAATTTGATTACCATAAAAAAGGTTATAATATAGTGTGTCAATCTTATAAGATAAACCTATGCTGTTGCGGACTTTTATTTTTAACTTTTAAAGAGGAACAATTCTATCGTACATGATATGTACCGTTTACGCAGCGCACGCAACTGAAGCTCTCAAAAAGGAATAATTTTGCTCGTTTTTGCATCATTTTTCATTTATGCTCCGCTCCTATTGGTCGTAGCGTGATGTTAATAAAAAAATTATGACCTTCCTCAATAAATGGACTACCCAACAAAAAAAGTTTTTTTCAATTCCAACCAGTAGTTCCTTAGATGAACGCGTTCAAACAAACAAACTCTTCAGCTTTATAATATTAGTATAGATAAAAAAATATTTGATTTGATCTTTCCTTTCGCCTCCCTCTCGCTCTCCTTCCAGCCATATTGGCGCGAGAACGACATTGAAAAATGTTGATAAAAGTGACAAATAAACGATCACAGGCCTGACAAGTGACTTTCTATCATAGAAGCGTGGCGATAGCGATGTATGGGAATATCAATCGCTATCGAAATATCACGTTTTCAATCCCTTAAATTTCGGCATTTCGACCACCGCCATCCAGCCAGCCTTAGATATGTAAAGTCACGGGGTCCCAGTACTAAGAAAGAAAATTTGGTTCAAATAAATCTCACTAGATGGCGCGACATGCACCGAGTTGTTATTAAATTGAGTGTAAAATTAACCTTTCTGGAATTGAATCAACTCTCCTAAGCACAAAATTATGGCTCTCTATATTGGGCTCTTTTCAAAGATTATTTGAACAGATCATGTAAAATTGATACCAATAGATGGCACGTTTTTAAATGTCTGAGGCATTCCAATCGAAAGTTTTTTTTTTATGGAACACATTTTGGTGCAATGAAACTGTAAAAACGTGCAAAAAAATACTATAAAACAAATTTTCACGGTATTTAAGGAAAAATATTCATTCTTTTACTTGCAAGTCACTGCTAACACCATCTATCGCCATGGAACGGAACCGAACGCGAACGATGTACAAACAATAATCGGTTTAATCGGGACGAAAATCGCTAGTTACGGCGCGGTTGCTTTGTATGGGATGAGGCATCTGTATGTTAGAATTAAATTATCTGTGTTTCAAAGTTTTATGTAAGCTTCATCCTCTATAGCTTTCCTTTCCTATGGAAGCACCCGATGAGGTTACTTACCATTACAACCTTCCCACAGTACAAGACACAGAGAATACACATCACTTTTCGAGCACGGGTACACCAGGCCCTCGTCATCTGGTACAAACAACTCGGGCGCATGCCACCGATATCGGTCGGATTGCTGGTACGTTTTGTAATCCTTTGGAGTGGCATTGGATGAGATGTAAGTCTCTGATGGATGCGCTGATATTAGGGGCTCGAATTCTGCAACGCCGGATTCGCGAGAATCTGTAAAAAATATTTAGGCAGGTTAAAATTCATTTTTTTTTAAAGATTTGTTGTAAAATAAAAACACACTTTATTTTCTGTAAATTAAAGTTCAAAGTTGTTCCAACAGTCTGCCATAAAAATGCCAACATCAAACGGCTAATATTTTATATATTATTTCGTCCACTACGAGCGAAGTATTTTGCACCTTATGGTCCTAAGTAAAAGGTGTGTTATACAATGTCTTACAATAAACCCTCCTGTCTACCCCTTTTTAGGGTTCCGTAGTCAACAAGGAACCCTTATAGTTTCGCCATGTCAGTCTATCCGCAGCTTATCTCACAGACTAGAAAGCTATAATTTGGCATGAATATACATATTAATCACGCCGACAAAGTGAAAGAAAGAAAGAAAAAGTGTTTATTTGTCACAAAACGACAAGTGGTGAAAAAAACTCATGAAAAAAATATTTTTGTAATTCTGTACATGTAAGGTGTTTTTTTCTTTTCTTTTCTCGACTATCCCATGGTGAGGGGTATCGTTGGATAGGCCATTAAAAATATGACGGGTCTGCCAAAACCATTTTTCGATTCAGGGATCCGATTGCGTAAAATTAAGCTTTAAATTGCAAAATTTTGTTAGAGTCAAGTTTCCCCCCCCGCCCCCTTGTCTGCTGAATGGTTGCTTTTACATGTGAAAAAATTCACGTCACGGCCGTAGTACATATAACGAAATTAAAAGGTAAACTATCACAGCTAATTAGGCTTTAAAAGTTTACGAGTACCTAATAGTTGACCAACTTATAAATTTTGTATATTAAGGCAAAGTTAATTTTGTCCCTTCGTTAGAGCAATGTTCGGTGCTTTAATTGTTTAAGAACTTTAGTAATGTTACCTATTTATTTTGGTGAATTTAGATGTTTATACGGAACCCTCTGTGCGCGAGTCTGTCTCGCACATGACCGGGTTTTTTTAATCAGCGCTCACATTGAGCTTCAGTTACGTAGTTAGAAACTACAATATTAAAACTGTATGAAGGAATTTACGATTAAGTCAATCTATACTAATATTATAAAGAGGTAAAGTTTGTGAGTTTGTGAGTTTGTGACGTTGTAAGGGGTAATCTCTGGATCTACTGAACCGATTTTGAAAATTCTTGCACCGGTAGAAAGCTACATTATTCCTGAGTGTCATAGGCTATAAAAATTTTTCAGAAAAAATAGAGATCCTTATGAAAATTGCAATAATGTAACCTAAGGTAGCAAAATGTTCTCTGTAAAATACATTATTTGGCGTGCGCTGAGAAAACTATTGATGATAGATACAAATTAGTAGGTAGGGTAGGTAGAATAGGCAGGTTAGGCAGGGTAGGCAGATTAGGCAGGGTAGGCAGAGTAGGCAGGGTAGGCAGGGTAAGCAGAGTAGGCAGGGTAAGCAGAGTAGGCAGGGTAGGCAGGGTAGGCAAGGTAGGCAGGGTAGGCAGGGTAGGCAGGGTAGGCAGGGTAGGCAGGGTAGGCAAGATAGGCAGGGTAGGCAGGAAAGGCAGGAAAGGCAGGGTAGGCATGGTAAGCAGAGTAGGCAGGGTAGGCAGGTTAAGCAGGATAGGCAGGGTAGGCAGGGTAAACAGAGTAGGCAGGGTAAGCAGAGTAGGCAGGGTAGGCAGGGTAGGCATGGTAAGCAGAGTAGGCAGGGTAGGCAGGATAGGCAGGGTAGGCATGCTAAGCAGAGTGGGCAGGGTAGGCAGGGTAGGCAGGGTAGGCATGGTAAGCAGAGTAGGCAGGGTAGGCAGGTTAAGCAGGGTAAGCAGAGTAGGCAGGGTAGGCATGGTAGGCAAGATAGGCTGGGTAGGCAGGAAAGGCAGGTTAGGCAGGAAAGGCAGGGTAGGCAGGGTAGGCAGGGTAGGCAGGGTTGGCAGGGTAGGCAGGAAAGGCAGGGTAGGCAGGAAAGGCAGGAAAGGCAGGGTAGGCAGGAAAGGCAGGGCCGGCAGGGTAGGTAGGATAGGCAAGTTAGGCAGGGTAGGCAGATTAGGCAGGGTAGGCAGAGTAGACAGGGTAGGCAGAGTAGGCAGGGTAAGCAGAGTAGGCAGGAAAGTCAGGGTAGGCAGGGTAGCCAGGGTAGGGGCAGGGTAGGCAGGGTAGGCTGGGTAGGCAGGATAGGCAGAGTAGCCAGGGGTAGGCATGGTAGGCAGGAAAGGCAGGGTAGGCAGGAAAGTCAGGGTAGGCAGGGTAGCCAGGGTAGGGGCAGGGTAGGCAGGGTAGGCAGGGTAGGCAGGATAGGCCGGGTAGGCAGGATAGGCATGGTAGGCAGGAAAGGCAGGGTAGGCAGGAAAGTCAGGGTAGGCAGGGTAGCCAGGGTAGGGGCAGGGTAGGCAGGGTAGGTAGGCAATTGACGGGAGCGAAGCCCCGAGGGTCAGCTAGTTTCTCATAAAATTATAATATTAATTACCTACTTATTATAAATATAGAAAAACTAGGTAGTACAAAAAATAAATAAATGCAAAAAAGCCAACGTCACGCGGTGTTCCCAGGCGGTCACCCATCCAAGTACTGACCGCGCCCGATGTTGCTTAACTTCGGTGATCGGACGAGAACCGGTGTATTCAACGTAGTATGGACGTTGGCGAATGCTTAATCGAATTTCCCGAATGGGATCAATTATATTACGTCACTTTATTTCATGAAAATGGCTGACAATAATTGACAATGGTTGATGGAACGCTAGAAAGACGCCTGAACTATATACCGAATAAATTACCCAGTTTAAACAAAATCATTAATTAAAATACTTTTAAATAACAAACTATTTTTGGTGATCAAATGTTATTATTTTATTAATGACTTTCTAAAAGATCGATAAATAATGAAAAAAAAACGATGTAATTTTTTATTAATTAAATAATTATATTTCGTGTATAATAATTTTATTTCACTTAAAATTTAATTATACATATTTGATTATTTTTAGTTTTATTAATTGTATTTTGAGTTTTGACTGTTTTAACTGTATTTGCCAAACGGATTGTTTTGATTTTATTTTGACTATTATTATATCATTTTGATTTTCTTTTAATTAATTAAATTTTGCATGCCAAATTTTAGGCAGAAGGTATGGCTTATGGCTCAACTGTAAATTTTCACGGTCTTGTTTTAATTTAACCCTCCATTCTAGCAAATAAATTATTAGATTTTGATATATCAGCTATATTTAAAAAAAAAATGCATTGTCATACAAACCAAACATGTAAGTAATCAAAATTTCAGCTCAATTGGTTGGGGCTGTCTGTTTTAAACTTTTAATATTTAGTTGCAAGATTTTACCCATACATACAACAAGGCAAGTTGAATCACATCTTGCAAAACAGTAAATAATATTAATGGATAAACTATTATAAAAAGTAGCTAAAAAAATCATTGTTTATAGGGATTTAATTTCCAAAAATGCAAAAAAGCCAACGTCACGCGGTGTTCCCAGGCGGTCACCCATCCAAGTACTGACCGCGCCCGATGTTGCTTAACTTCGGTGATCGGACGAGAACCGGTGTATTCAACGTAGTATGGACGTTGGCGAATGCCAGGCCGAATTTTCCGAATACTATCAACGCTGTGACTTCATTTGACAAAAATAACCTGTGCCGTAAAAATATTTGACAATCCAGAGCTTAGACGATTAGCTACCGCAGCATAGTAGTGCGATAAAATGAGGAAAGGAAATAGCTGGATTAGAATTACGCTGAAACTGTCGAATAAATGAATGTGGTTTTCAAATGTAAATAGGTAGCACATTTTTTAAAATTAAATACGCATTGATTTCTTTTTAAAAAAGAATGCAAAAAGCCAACGTCACGCGGTGTTCCCAGGCGGTCACCCATCCAAGTACTGACCGCGCCCGATGTTGCTTAACTTCGGTGATCGGACGAGAACCGGTGTATTCAACGTAGTATGGACGTTGGCGGATGCTAAACCGAATTTTACGGTAGGTATCAACTGGATGACGTCACTTACAGAAAAAACAGTTTCAGATCAGTTATCTTGTGGTGCTAAAAATCTGCGTACTTTGTACCAACTGTAAAACGCTGTTTATTCGGAGTTGAAGCATTATGCCCGTACAAAAATGAATTAAATTAAAAACGGTAAAAGTATTTCAGAGATCAGTTTGAAAAAGATCAACAAAACAAAATCAACAAAACTTATTAATTATTTATTTGTTTATTTTATTTATAAATCCATATAAAGATGAAAATGTACGATGAAGTATACAGGTGAACTCAATTAATATTCCTGGCTAGTATTGATTTTTCGAATATTCCGGGTACAGTTTTAGTTTTCATGAAAATAGACTCGTTTGATTGTTTTTCGCTATTCCTCATAGTTTCGGATTTGGCCGTCTAGGTTCACTTGAAAAATTCTTACATATCATCTATTAACTTCCGAATTCCGATCTTGTTACAAGTTTTAACCAAGAAGAAATTTCGTCCATAGTATACTCCATTTGAAATAACATTAGATATGTTTACAATTCATTTTACAGTCCGTTCAACCGATTTTGAGTTCTATCCTGTAAACATAAGGATGAGTCAGGATGACATAAAAAGCATAAACCTGTTACCAAAACAAACTATTTACTACAGCTACCACGTATCACTAACGCAATAGAAGTCAAAATCGATTGAACGGACTTAAAATGGGCTTATTTAAATGTCTAATGTTATCGGAAATGGAGTTTAGTTAGATTTTATTAATTGTCCGTAAGATGCTGATGCTGTTATGAAATCTAACATACATATCATGAAAGCATACATCGCACTAACTTTACCGTTGTGGCCAACTAGACTATCAAACGCATCGAAGCTGAATCAATAAAAAGGTATTATTTTTCAACGTTAATTGGAGAAAGCTTTCAGAAAAAGTGTGTCGCCTTCAGTAACTGATAATGCCTTCACATTATGTACAACGTATAAATGCGGGTATCGGTTTTAACTGAAACAATTCGTTTTGACCCGACTGCCGAAGGAGGGTAGTGTGTTTATCAGTTTATGTATATATGTATGTTTGTTCCTCTGAGGCGTTCCAGAGACCAAACGCGTTGGCCGATTATTATGATTTGTGCGTCAATGGATGCGTCTTGACCGCTTGTCACTGGCTAAATTAAAATAGAAAAATGGGGGCTTTTGGGCGCCATATTGTGGGGGCCCATTTTTTTTTCATCCATTCCTCTTGTTTGGGGTATCAACATAAAGGGTTTTAATTTAAAGGCGATTTCAAAAATATAAAACACTTATATATGTTTAAATGTCCCAATTCGAAAAAAAAAGTAACTAAAAGTGTTAAAAAAAAAAAAAACAAAACACCCGACTGCTTTTAAAGCGAACTAGAAAAAGCATCTGGTTTTGGTCGGCCAGCTCGCGAATATGTATCCTCCGACTGCACAGCATGTTTTTTTTCTTGTTTCCGTCTTTTTAGATCGCTTTTTAAGCAGTCGGGTGTTTTGTTTTTATTTTAAAATTTTCCCACTCTACGATTTTTGACTGTATCGTTTACAAACATTATAATCTCACAGACACAAATAGTCAGATCTGGAACAACTGTCCGTACGCCATACATATTTGTTCCGTGTGGGAATTGAACCCGCGACACGCAGCGGAGCAGCCGATCGCTCAACTACAGCGCTAAGCCGCCAACCGTGTCGTCAGTCGTCCAAAATCAGCTGCAAACTGCTAAAAAATTGTAACGGTTAGTTTATTATTGTTTCAATAGTCTGTCACATTAGTCAGTCCTGTTTGTAGGACATCTGTCTAGACATGTAAATGACTGAAAAAGTACCTACATATATGCTTTTGAGTGTAGAGTAGCCAACGTTAGGTCATAGAAATTGTTATATATTATTTTAAATTCTATAACAGAATAACTTGTGATATTTTTTTATTTTTTTTCTATGGATAGGGCCGCGATGTGGACACGCTTGCCTAGAAGAAACCTATTCACTCTTGACTTAAAAACCCCGAGGTTGTAGCTATCCGGAAACGGAATCCGGCAGGGAATTCCACTCCTTAGCTGTACGTATAATGAAAGTATTTTCAAAACGTTTAGTGCGTATGGGTGGGATGTGACCATGTACCGATGGCGCATCGCCGTACGTCTTTTAGTTAATTATTTTAATTAGATCATGTAATTCCATCGCACACTCCCCGAAATGTAAGTTGGCAACTCGGCGACGATGTTCAAGGCTCTGGAGCTTTGAATCAACCAGTGCCTCATTGCCAATGAGCCTCTTGGCCCGTTTTTCGATCGACTCTAGTGCATTTAATGCATAGATATTAGTGCATTAGTGCATTGCAGTGCATTGCACTAGTGCATTGCATTGTGATATTAAAGATAAATGAATGAAAATTTTAAATGTTTCTTAAAAGCACAATTTGTAAACGAACATATTACAAATTAAATGATTATATTCATGATAAGAATGCTTGGAAACATGCTGGTCCTACTCCATAGGGCAATCTTTAGTGTAGACAAAATCAAACTGGTTAATATTCATACTTAATTATAGTATTTATTGCTTTTTTGCTTCTCTTTTTGTTTAAGAAATTGATTCACACACTGTTCCGTTGTTGTTGAATCAGCAAATTTACCTACGTTTGCAATATTTGTAAGTTTGTGAGAACCATGTTCCTATTTATCAAATGAATGAATTTACCTATTAGGGCTTGTAATACTTTATACCTATATGTAGTATAGTAGTGTTAGTCTGGGTGCATCGTCCTCACGTATGTGAATTAATGTAAGTATGTATGTAAATATTGTAAAACACTTTTTTTTTAAAGAGTAAGTGTGTAGATTCTTGTGCGTTCTTATCCATAACAAGCAACTTTTCCGAATGGACGGTAGAATCAACCATTATTACGTTTAAATTTAAATTTTTGACGTTAAAAAGTGCCGCTTAGTGGCCTAATTGAAATTAAGAATGTTGACTTTTGAAACACGGGTTTCTGAAAGAAACGCATGGCATGACGAATACCGAATCGTTGAGAAAAAAATATAAAGGCAGCTCAATGATTTCGGTGGCCTGTAAGGTGCAGATGATATCATTGCATGACTTTACGCCTGTGTTGTTCTAAGGTAAAGAGTTTTTTTACACAATTACTCTTCCTATGACATTATACGGTAGATTCCATACGGTAGATTTCATGCGGCAGTAAGTCAATACATCTTTACGACCGTTTCATCAAATTACACGCATTTCTATTACAATTAAAACTAATTTAACGACACCTCATAATGATCTGATATGGTTATTTTTATCATCCGCAATAGTCATTTGAATTAATTTGATTGCATGGAACTAGTGAGTTCTTTTTTATACACTGTCGGGCGTAAGAACGTCGCATTATTTTTATTATAAATTTGTGTAATCACTGCCTTCTCATATGTTGAATATAATTTTAGCAAGATTAAATGCGTAGCCTTGGAGTTACACAGAACAACGAAAATTTACTGGTAATTATGCATGGATGCGTCCTTAGCTAAAACAATGATGGTTTAAAGCCTTTTAGATAAGTTGGTGTTTTAACAGCTGTCTGTATGTCCATCTTAGTAACTGTTTCTAACATTTGTGAAGTTTATTGTATGTAGTCACTGAATTGTATGAAAACTCGCTTTCATTGTGAGCTTGTAGAGGCAGTGTACCTTGAGCGAACATTCAACTTAGGGGCTGTCCATTAATCACGTGAGGCTTGAAAGGGGGGGGGGGAGGGGGTTAAATAACACAAGAGGCGAGGGGGGTATATCACATGTATTTATTTTTTCGTCAAACGCACGATTTAGAAACCGAAAAGCGGTGTGTAGTGTTATTGCGCGTGTAATATTATTTACATGCCAGTCATAAACAAACCCGTTGTTTCAGAAAAAACCACTGAAATCGTCTTAGTATTATTTTTATTCAATTTTCATTTCTTACATTGCAACCTTTCTGTCTAGATTTTTTTTGTCATGGGCCTTAATTTCAGAATAAAATTAGATTATACTTTATACCTGTATTTCAAGATAATATTCAAGAAATTTCAAGATTCTTTGTAGGTAGGTAGTATCCTACTAAAAACTACACGTGAATTGGGTGGGGGTTAGTCCTAAACCTCACC
This sequence comes from Orthosia cruda, assembly GCA_964057195.1. Classification (NCBI taxonomy): domain Eukaryota; kingdom Metazoa; phylum Arthropoda; class Insecta; order Lepidoptera; family Noctuidae; genus Orthosia; species Orthosia cruda. The sequence continues at coordinate 42,700,322 of OZ059828.1, read as the reverse complement.
ACGTATCACCAAGGGGGAGGGAGGGTTTAAAAATGCTAAAAAAACATCACGTGATTAATGGACGGCCCCTTAGTACTCGGCGAACATTGAACTAGAACTAAAATATATTTTTATACTATGTTGGGAAATACTACACGCTTAACGGACAGTGGTTACTGGCCATTTAGACAGGTGCAACTCCTAGGGAGCACCGGCAAAGCGTGACCAGACAACAATAAAATGTCTCGTGTGTTTTACCGAACCGGAACACAAAAATTACCATAGTACTTCTACTCTACCAAAAAACCCGACTGTTTAAAAAGCGAACTAAAAAGAGATAAACAAGAAGAAAATCATGCTGTGCTGTCGGAGGATACATATTCGCGAGCTGGCTGACCAAAACCAGATGTATCCTGCGATTGCACAGCATGATTTTCTTCTTGTTTATCTCTTTTTAGTTCGCTTTTTAAGCAGTCGGGTTTTTTGATATATTTAATAAAAAAAAATATTTACAACTTTACTTTTTAATTAGGTACATTTAAACATAATTAAAAGTGTTATATATTTTTGTAATCACCTCTTAAAATACGCCATTTTTTTCTTTTCCAATTTTATATAGCCAGTGACACTCGCAGGGTTAAGACGAATCGATTGACGTAAGAATCATCAAAATCGGCCAACGCGTTTGGTCTCTAGAACGCCACATAGGAACAAACATACATACATAATATAGACTGATAAACACATTACCCTCCTTCGGCAGTCGGTTCTTTGACGAGGAGGTTTATTATGTTCATGCTCCAACTCGGAATCGCTGACACCTTACATTCAATATTATTATTACTACACTATCTACTTTAACGTAATGAAGCTTATGTTGCTTTTTGAGTGACCATTTACGATTGTGAAATAATTTTGGCTGCGACGGAATTTGAACTTTGTCTTGTACGAGATAGAGTTTTAAGTTCAAACGCATGATAATTATCTGAGATTCCAAATTCAAATTTACAAGATATTGATCAAAACTCACCTTCAATATTAACATACTGCGGCTCGGGCGAGTAAATCTCATAAGGCTTCGGCATCCTCTTCTCCAGTTTCTCCAACTTGGCACAGGAGCCCACGTCTGCCAATTTAGCAGTATCATGGCTTGTTATCATCACACTGGTACTGCACAGCTCCGTGTGTAGGAAACCTTGCATGCGCAGGAAGACGAGAGCGTTTGCTATGTCAAGGGCATATTGCACTGCTGTTTGCGCACTTAGAATGCGACCCTGGGGAAATAAAATTTACTTTCAAACAACGGTTTTTGCTAAGGTGAACGTGTTAATATTAATAAAACCAGCTAAATGCGAGTCGGACTCGCGCAAGAAAGGTTCTGTACTATTATCGCAAAAAACAGCAAAAAAATCACGTTTGTTGTATGGGAGCCCCACTTATTTTTTTTAGTTTGTTTTTTTATAGCGGCAACTCAAATACGGTTCATGAGATACAGCCTGGTGACAGACAGAAGGGCAGACGGACCGCGGAGTCTCAGTAATAGGGTCCCGTTCTTATTCTTTGTGTACGGAACCCTAAAAAGTATATTTGATCACTGAAAGGAGGTTCGTTTAATAATAAGGACGAAGGAGTCTTTAAATTAAATGTCAAGGCTGACTTACCAAGATACAATCCTTGCAAACTGTATTCAAAAGTTAGCAGTATTTTTTTTAAACTTGCCCCACACTAAGAATTTCTTGCTGTATCGTGGGTGCGTTAACAAACATATAAACGCACATACACAACACCCAGAGCCAGAACAACTATCTGTAGGTCATACAAATATTTGTTCCGTGCGGGAATCGAACCCAAACAGAACAGTCAACAATCGCTCAACCACTGCACCCTAAGTTTAGCATTCAGAGAAATACATTTCACACCATATTGGAGTCATGCATGTCGATACAGACAGTAATGTAAAAGTTACCTGCACATGTAGTACGCCGTAGAGCGAATCAACGCATCTTTCACAAATCAAGTGCACATTGCTCTGAATGTCCGGATAGATTCCCATTAGAAGTATTATATTAGGATGGCGACACTTTCTGAAACAAACGAATAACTGAGAAGACTGTCTGAGCTTTTGTCTGACCTCCAATTTTTTTTAAACCTTTCCCCACACTAGGAATTTCTCCTGTATCGTGGGTGAGGCTAACACACATTTAAATTTAACTTATTTGCACTCGGGTGTTTATGAGACATCTAAGTCTCACCTCACTCCATTAAAAGGACAATGACATCCAAAAACACCAATCTAAAAACACTAAAAAGGCTTTACGATCTCAAAAAATGATGTCAGAACCTCACCTCAATATGTTTATCTCCGCGTTGCGTTTCTTCCTAACGTGTTCGATGGTGACACCATGTAACTTCTTGATTTGAACGGGAACCACGCCCCATTTCCCAAGGTTCCATGTTTTGTTCCTGTCTACGGACACATCGACGTTGCTCGCACTTGCTATCGGCAATCCGTAAGCACTCGTATCGCTCTAAAATTAAGCACCAAAGTAGGTATCAAGGCAGGAAATCATTATGATCTCATTTCCGACTTGAATCTAAGTAAATGACTCAAAGCAGCGTTGTTAAGGAAAATAATTTGGGGTTTTACCGTTTACGTTTTACAAGCAGAGGCCTTAGTGCGAGTTTTTACTCACGTTCACTCGTGATTCGTAAACGATCTCTTATGTCAAAATGTATACAAAAAAAGTGGTTTCTTCTTACCGTCACCAGACGGCGCTTATCCGGTTTTAATAAAAAATTATGTTTACGTTAACGCGATTGAGCGTGAGTAAAAACTAGCACTAAGGCCTCTGAGGCCTTAGTGCGAGTTTTTACTCACGCTCACTCGTGATACGTAAACGATCTCTTATGTCAAAATGTATACAAAAAAAGTGGTTTCTCTTTACCGTCACCAGACGGCGCTTATCCAGTTTCATTACAAAATGATGTTTACGTTAACGCGATTGAGCGTGAGTAAAAACTCGCACTAAGGCCTATGTACTTATATCTTCAATCAATTATTGATCGAAGACTTGTATAGTTAATGTAAGTCTGAAATCCGACCAGTTTCAGAGGCCTGTGGGGTTCTCAAAAGCGGCTTAAAGCGCTGTCCACACATTGCCGGGTTCCCGTAGCTGGCGGTACTTGGCAGGGACGGAGAAAATCGGTTACATACGAACTTTACAGGTTACACACAACTCCGTATCAGGGGGATCCGGATCGTTCGTACATATCGTATGTAACCAATTTTCCGGCAATGTGTGGATAGCGCTTTATTAACTCTCGACACCAGAAGTGGCCACATCCTCAAACGAAAAGAAGAAGAATATCAAATCAAACGGAATCGATCACCTGCTACCAATTTAGTATCTAAAATTGGTTAGTGCAATTGATTCCGTTACGTTGAATTCACTAAAGGCAATCATGCAGACAAAACTAAGAAATAAATGGATTCTGCCGGGCGTTGCCCTGACAAACATACTTTACTGTCTTCGGACTTGCTCGTGTTCGGCGACCGCACCTGCAGCTGCTCGTCCGCCCACTGATCCAAGTTTTTCAACTCGCTCATCACTTCCCATAGCTTATCATCAGACTCGTCCTTCTTGGGACTAAGGGAATTAATTTGACTAGATAAATTAACGTCTCCCGCTGCTCTCAACCCATCGATGTGATCCCCACTTGTATGACCCTCCAAAAAGTTTTTCACATCAAATGCCAGCGAGTTATTCTTGTGGAACGCAGGCGGAGAGTCCTCCTCATTGTCATCTTTAAATTCTAAATGCTTTTGATTTAAGAATTCCATGTCTGGAGATCTACTTATTCTATGGCGTGATACTCGTCTGTATTTCTGCGGTTCAGAAAACGACGACGTCGTCGGGTACAGATTCCCGGGCATGAACACCTGATTTTGGAATAAAAACTGTATGTTCGGTACGCCTCCGTGAACTGTTCGTTCAGGGGTCGTACTTCGAGCGCGTTGATGCGATTTCTTTTTGTATTTGACGGCCGATTTTTTCTCATAATTGAAAGTGTTATCGTGGTCTGCGGTGCAGTCGGTACAAGAGACGGGTAAGGAATGTCTACCGCATTTTTTCTTGACAGGCGTGTGTTGCGGTTCCTTGTTTACTGATGATCTTCTCGCTTGGAACTCGGCTAAATCTCGTTTGTATTCATCTGTGCGAATAGTACCGATTTGTGTGGCGCTGTGTGAGGTCTGACCCTGTGTGGGCTGTTCGGGTGTAACGGAGCTGGGGTTCACGCTGTGATGAGTGGTCACAGTCACGCGCTCCCTGCCAACAAACACAAACATATTATTAGATTATAATATACCTACATCAAGCCAAAGACTAGATTGAGGACATCAGTAAGAAACAGACAAAGTGGAATGTATGGTTTACCAAAAAACTCACAAGCTATCATCGAATAACAAAAAAAAAATTGTACAGCCAACATAGCTTAATCTCTTTTCGTTTGTCTCTCAATGAGGCCCAAACACCGAATCTTTTTTTATGTAAGGCGCTAAAACCAACAATGGTCTGAGAAAAAATCTCAACAACATAAAAGTACAAAATAACAGCAACTAATGGTAGTTCGGACGTCATTCAGGCAGCAAAAGCGTGGGACAGTCGCGGGTCACCGGCGCGGCGCGACGCGCGACTCGGCCGCAAAGACGAGGTCTACTCGAAATAAGTGGAATTTCGTATTGAATTTGAATTGTAACGCTTTGAGAGGCGTTAGAGCTTAAAAATATAAAAATTTAAATCTATTGGCGCACTAGACGTGATTAAATTGTTTTCTCATCGACGTTTTTTACCACGATGTCTTCTAAAACCGCTATTCTCAGGCTTAGCAACCGAGCTTTGATTAAATAACACCTGACAAAAAAAACAATGAACTGCGAAGATAAGAGAGCAAAGTAAGAGGCGATCATAATCACGAAGTACCAAGCAACGCGGGACGACCGATACACTTTTACCGATTAGCAATTTGATCAGGCTCGCAAATTTGTTCCCAGACATTTACACCTGACACCAATTTGATCTCTTGAGAAACAACTCCTAGATCCAATAAACTGATACATCGTGTCGGACAAAGAGTGGTTATATCATTCAAATGTCTAGTACTAAAAATTTGAAAGAGAAAATTCGAACATTCTAGATTCCATTTGGATACTTTATTTTTGTCACGCTTCAAGTTTTTGTCAACGAAAGCGAGTGGAGAAAGGAATTTTTATTTCCTTTGAATTTTGAAGTAATTTAAAATTCATTTGAGAATTGTAATAAGCTTTTAAAAGCTTGTTAAAATGGTGCTCCATTTTCGCCAATCAGTTTTAATTAACAACTACAATGACGGTATGATTTTTAACCGACTACCCAAAAAGGAGAAGGTTCTCAATTCGGATGCTTATTTTTTTTCTTGCTTATCTCTGTCAGACGGATTTGCAAAATAGTTTTTCTGTTTGAAAGGGTACACTCTCGAGGTGGTCCCAGTGTTACCAAATCAGAATCAGATGATGGGAACCCATGGAAACCGAGGACACTCCACAAATGTTATAGGAAGACATAGTGATTTTGGTATTTTCAATAACTTGGCAAGCATTTGTAATCAGAAAGTATAATTTGGTGAAGTGGAACTGATGAAGAAGACCACAGATGGCCACTGGAACTAAGTATGTCATGGGTATAAGATATCTCGATGAACCAAATACATACTTATAAATAAATAGTAATGATGAAAGTGGTACCATCGAACTGATCTGATGATAAAGCGGGCAGGTAGGCATTAGAACTTCGTAATAAAACAAAGTATCTTAGTCGTTTCCGCTTATTGGTATTGAAATGAGATGTACTCTGGCTATAAATAATTTTCACGGTAATATAAGGTACCAACACTAAAACGAGTTAAAAAAACTATTAAACAAAAAAAAATTACGACTTCTAAAGCAAAACACTACAAAGCGAAAAATCACGTTGTATTCCGAAGTCGCTGTCGAAAAACGAAAAACAATAGGTACCAAAGACACCGACTTCGGAAAACCAAGTAATTTTTCGTTTTGTAGTGTTTTGTCTCAGAAGTCGATAATTTAACCGACTTAAAAAAAGCAGGACAAAGACAACTTGTTCATTGATAACTTACTTGAATAATAATATCTTGAATTGTTAACCGACTATGATGAAGCAAATATGTAGAATTAAATGGTACTGATGAAAATGGTACCAACTGATCTGATGAAGAAGCTAGAAGGTAGGCACTGAAGGCCGTAATAAAACAATGTTTCCAGATCGTGTTGGGCTAATTGGAATCGTTATGAGGTGAACTTGGCTACAAATGATTTCAATGGTAATTGGAGGTGCCTACCAAAACTAAAAAGAGATAAATAAAAAAACATTTTAACAAAAAATCATACCAACTTCCAAAACAAAATACTACAAAGCGAAAAATTACTTTGTTTTCAGAAGTCGCTGTCGAAAAACGAAAAGCAATAGGTACCAAAGACACCGGCTTCGGAAAACAAAGTTATTTTTCGCTTTGTAGTGTTTTGCTTTAGAAGTCGGTTTCTATCGCTTTACTTTCAGGATTCCAACAAGTGTTTCTGCAGCGTCCATCTTTGTCCATCAGTTTTTGTACTGTCTATCAGTTTTTACCTCAAGTAAAAGTACTTTATTAATTAAGGCACTTATGATGTGACCTATTGGACACCACATAACAGTACTTTCCAGTTCGTGGCCTCTACCATACAAAACAGTTTCAGCAACTTAGCAACATTTCTGCTTTGTTAACAAACTCTTTGTTCCTTTACACCAGAAAATTCTAAAGTCATCCATTCCATTGTAATCTTCGATACGCCGGAAGTTATAACAAAGCTTTTATTTTATAATCTCGATACAAACAATACATTACGTAATATTGTAATTAAACTAGAAAGCACGTCCCAGCAGCCCAAATCTAGTGACACCAAGATATGCTTATATAAATTTAAGGTTCCCCTAGTCGACGGCACGAACTATATTGTGAGCGAGTTTAAAATTCATGCTATCTCATCCGACAACACGTGCGAAAGAGATAGATGCTGTGATGAGCAGTAAAAAGCTAGTTCGCGTACAAATTAGCACTTTTGCAAATTTGTATCGAAATGGATGATGATTTAGGACAAAAACGAGCGCGCGAATTTTTATGAACAGACCTTTGGGAATCTAGATATCATGACAAAACGACAAAATGTATGTTTCCAAAATAAAATTAATTGCATTGTTGAATTACTTATCTATCCCTGTATGGAGGCCGTTTTGCAATTTTCCTTCTTCTTATGGTATTTATTTCCGCCCAAAGATGCGTTACAATTAGTGTTGAAATATGAAACTTTCAACGTTTATAACTTTCAAATATTTTATTTTTTACTTTTTAACCGACTTCAAAAAAAGGAGGAGGTTCTCAATTCGTCGGAATCTTTTTATTTTATTTTTTTATGTATGTTCCCCGATTACTCAAAGACGCCTGGACCAATTTCAAAAATTCTTCTTTTGTTTGAAAGGGTATACTTCCTAGTTGGTCCCATAATCATCAGGTCAGGATCTGATGATGGAATCCTAGAGAAATCGAGGGAACTCCTCAAATGTTATAGGCAAACATATAGCGATTTTGGTATTTTCATCAACAATGCAATCATTTGCACTCAGAAAGTATTATTTGGTGAAGTGGAACTGATGAAGAAGACCACAGATGGCCACTGGAACTCCTAAATGCTAAATATGTCACGGGCATAAGATATCTCGAATAATTAACCGACTATATTGAAGCAAATACTTATAAATAAATGGTACTGATGAAAATGGCACCATCGAACAGATCTGATGATGAAGCCGGAAGGTAGGCACTGGAACTCTTATATAAAACAATGTATCCTAGTCGTGTTTGGGCTTATTGGAATCGCCATGAGATGTACTTTGGCTATAAATGATAATCATGTTAATTGGAGGTGCCTACCAAAACTAAAAAGAGATAAATAAAAAAACATTTTAACAAAAAATCATACCAACTTCCAAAACAAAATACTACAAAGCGAAAAATTACTTTGTTTTCAGAAGTCGCTGTCGAAAAACGAAAAGCAATAGGTACCAAAGACACCGGCTTCGGAAAACAAAGTTATTTTTCGCTTTGTAGTGTTTTGCTTTAGAAGTCGGTTTCTATCGCTTTACTTTCAGGATTCCAACAAGTGTTTCTGCAGCGTCCATCTTTGTCCATCAGTTTTTGTACTGTCTATCAGTTTTTACCTCAAGTAAAAGTACTTTATTAATTAAGGCACTTATGATGTGACCTATTGGACACCACATAACAGTACTTTCCAGTTCGTGGCCTCTACCATACAAAACAGTTTCAGCAACTTAGCAACATTTCTGCTTTGTTAACAAACTCTTTGTTCCTTTACACCAGAAAATTCTAAAGTCATCCATTCCATTGTAATCTTCGATACGCCGGAAGTTATAACAAAGCTTTTATTTTATAATCTCGATACAAACAATACATTACGTAATATTGTAATTAAACTAGAAAGCACGTCCCAGCAGCCCAAATCTAGTGACACCAAGATATGCTTATATAAATTTAAGGTTCCCCTAGTCGACGGCACGAACTATATTGTGAGCGAGTTTAAAATTCATGCTATCTCATCCGACAACACGTGCGAAAGAGATAGATGCTGTGATGAGCAGTAAAAAGCTAGTTCGCGTACAAATTAGCACTTTTGCAAATTTGTATCGAAATGGATGATGATTTAGGACAAAAACGAGCGCGCGAATTTTTATGAACAGACCTTTGGGAATCTAGATATCATGACAAAACGACAAAATGTATGTTTCCAAAATAAAATTAATTGCATTGTTGAATTACTTATCTATCCCTGTATGGAGGCCGTTTTGCAATTTTCCTTCTTCTTATGGTATTTATTTCCGCCCAAAGATGCGTTACAATTAGTGTTGAAATATGAAACTTTCAACGTTTATAACTTTCAAATATTTTATTTTTTACTTTTTAACCGACTTCAAAAAAAGGAGGAGGTTCTCAATTCGTCGGAATCTTTTTATTTTATTTTTTTATGTATGTTCCCCGATTACTCAAAGACGCCTGGACCAATTTCAAAAATTCTTCTTTTGTTTGAAAGGGTATACTTCCTAGTTGGTCCCATAATCATCAGGTCAGGATCTGATGATGGAATCCTAGAGAAATCGAGGGAACTCCTCAAATGTTATAGGCAAACATATAGCGATTTTGGTATTTTCATCAACAATGCAATCATTTGCACTCAGAAAGTATTATTTGGTGAAGTGGAACTGATGAAGAAGACCACAGATGGCCACTGGAACTCCTAAATGCTAAATATGTCACGGGCATAAGATATCTCGAATAATTAACCGACTATATTGAAGCAAATACTTATAAATAAATGGTACTGATGAAAATGGCACCATCGAACAGATCTGATGATGAAGCCGGAAGGTAGGCACTGGAACTCTTATATAAAACAATGTATCCTAGTCGTGTTTGGGCTTATTGGAATCGCCATGAGATGTACTTTGGCTATAAATGATAATCATGTTAATTGGAGGTACCTACCAAAACTAAAAAGAGAAAAATAAAAACTTTTTAACAAAAAATCAAACCGACTTCCAGAACAAAAAACTACAAAGCAAAAGATAAATTTCTTTTCCGAAGTCGGTGTCGAAAAACGGGAAACAATGGGTAGGTACAAAAGACACCGACTTCGGAAAAGAAATTTATCTTTTGCTTTGTAGTTTTTTGTTCTGGAAGTCGGTTTGATTTTTTGTTAAAAGTTTTTATTTATTTCCATACAGGGCTAGATAATGATGAGACAAATTGATATAATTTTTATTTTGAACGTACATCGTCAAACAGTGGAGTAATCCCCAGACAACGTTTGTATGTGATACGAATCAAAAGCAAAAACCAAGAGAATATTGGTTTTTATTCACTTATTTTTCAAGTTATTTTCCAGACACAAGATATGACATTTTGATAATTATTATATTTAAAACTGACAACCACAGACAAACACCACATTCGCCCCCCGTTAGATTAAGTTGTGTAGTCCGACATTCGAGCTGGGGGTCGTCTGTCTCTCGTAGATCTTCGAAGAGTGGGAAGCGAGGGCAGCGCTTCGCTAAAACCATTCTCAGGTGGTTGGGATTCATGAAGAGTTTGCTGGGTTGACTGGACTTCCTCTCCACCCTCCGCGTCCTCAAAGAGATCTTTATCTTCTGGTTCAGGACGTGGATCATGGATCTGGTTCGGCTGTAGTAGCGGTGGGAGAGGAGCGAGTTGTCTGTTTGACACGGTGGCTTCACGACCGTCAGCTAATCTTACATATGAATAAGATGGATTAGCTTCCAATAGTTCCACTTCTTCCACCTCTGAGTCATATTTAGAACGTCTAAGATTATTTTTCATTAGTATGGGACCAGGCTCCAAAAGCCATGTTGGCATAGATTCCCCATTCACCGTCCGACGTGGATGATTAAAAAATCTCTCATGGGGTGTAGCATTAGTAGACGTACACAATAAGGAACGTATTGAATGCAGAGCAACTGACAGAACTTGCTCCCAACAAGATGTTTCTAGTTCCTTGGATCTAAGTATAAGCTTGATGGTCTTCCATAGCGTACCATTAAGTCGCTCCACTTGACCGTTCCCCTGTGGATTATACGGTGTAGTTCGACTACAAGCAACGCCATGTGTTAACAAGAAGCGTCGTAATTCTTTAGACATGAAGGCTGTTCCCCGGTCAGAATGTATGTATTGCGGGGTGCCATAAGTACAGAACAAGTCTCTAAGACATTTTATAACACTGCTGGTGGACACATCTTTGCATGGGTAAGCAAATGGGAACCTTGAATACTCGTCTATAATGGTCAAAATGTACCGATTCTGGGTGTTAGTAGGTAGGGGACCTTTGAAATCGATGTTAAGTCTCTCAAATGGTGTAACTGCTTTGATGAGGTTACCTTTACTTTTCAAGAATCGGGGTTTGATTTCTGCACAAATACGACACTGTGACGTCATCTTCTTTACATCATCTACAGTGTATGTTAAGTTTTTCGATCGTACCCAGTGCGCCATACGCACGATTCCAGGGTGACCCATGATATCATGTAATTCAATCAGTCTTGTATTGCTGTTAATGTTTGAGCAGACGCGTGAAAGAGTATCAGCAGTAACGTTTTCTTTACCTGGACGGTAAATTATATCATATTTGAAATTTGATAGTTCAAGACGCCATCTTTCGATCTTTTCGTTTTTAATCTTGCTATTGTGGCATTGATTAAACATAAATGACACAGATCGTTGGTCGGTTATGAGAAGGAAACGTCTTCCAATTAGATAATGTCGCCATTTTCTCAAGGCTTCCACCGCAGCACATGCCTCCTTTTCAATCGAGGATTGACGACGTTCCGATTCATTAAGAGAGCGGGAGAAGAAGGCAACAGGTCGGTCATTTTGGGAGAGGGAAGCCGCTATGGAGTGTTCCGATGCGTCTGTTTCTACAGTGAATGTCTCGTTTTGATCTATGACAGTTAGGGCGGATTTCTTTATATCCATCTTCATCTCTTGAAAAGCTTTGATTGCATCTTCCTTTAATGGAAATTCAAAGACTTTTGTGAGAGGGTGGACTTTTCCAGAAAAGTTTCTGATCCATTTCGCATAGTGAGCGAACATACCTAAAACCCTTTTAAGGGATTGTGAGTCAGTTGGGACAGGTAGATTCATTAGGGGACTAAGGCGTTCTTCATCTGGTTGAATGGAGCTGTTCCCTATCGTGTATCCTAGTAGGCTGATAGATTTTTGCCTGTATACACACTTGTCTTCATTCAATGTAAGGTTATACTTAGTAACAGCTTCTTTGAATCGTTTTAGGTTCTGATCATGCTCTTCCTCTGTTTTACCACAAATTGTTACGTCATCAAGATATGCGTAAGTGCCTGTCAATTTCTCTTTAGATATGACGTAGTGTAGAGTCCTTTGGAAAGCAGCAACTCCATTGGTTACGCCAAACGGGATGCGAGTAAATTGATACAGATCTCCACAAGCTTCAAACGCCGTATATTTCTTCTCACTTTCCAAAATAGGCACTTGATGATAGGCACTTCTAAGATCAATTTGGCTGAAGACGTTGTTTTCTGCTACCTTTGAAACAATCGATTCAATGTTCGGCAAAGGGTACGCATCCAGTTCAGTAAATCTGTTGATTGTCAATGAATAGTCAATAACAAGACGTTTTCTATGCGTTGTGCCTCCAGTAATAAGAACTTGTGCTCGCCAAGGTGAGTTACTGGGCTCAATGACTTTATCCTTCAGAAGTTTTATTATCTCTTCTTGTATAAACTTACTGTCAGTTTCAGAGTGTTTTCTTGATTTAATAGCAACTGGTCGCAAGTTGCTAGACAAGTTGGTAAAGAGTGATACCGCAGGAACCGTCGCTTCCATTACATTACACACCATAAGAGGTTTTTTAGGGCCTCCAAAATAAATTTCTAGTTTCGAATGATCCCTTAGAATATCGTGACCTATAATAACATCAGCGCAAAGGTCATCCAGTATATAGAGAGGTTTTCGTGTATAAGTATGCTCGTTCATGCTTAGATTTGCGTAGCAATATCCATTTACTGATGACGTATTCTTCCGGGAAGCCAATGTCACAGTTTCATGCCAAGGGAAACGTTTTAGGTTCAACATCTGAGCAAAATTCCTGTCAATGAAACTAGTCGAGCTTCCACTATCAATCAAAGCATCAGCTTTGTAGTTATTTATCATAATAGTAACCGTAGTTTTACGTAAACTTGTAGGGGATGCTGCTGAGATTGCTCCTACGTGATTCACTGGTCCCGAATCAAACAAAGCATTGTTCGTTGGCTTGGTCGTTGGACTTCTACAAACTTTAGCAAAGTGACCTTTCTTTTCGCAATTTTGACACTTAGCGTGGAAAGCTGGGCATTTAATCCTTTGGTGCACACTGCCACCACAAAAAAAAACAGCGCCTGCGTGATGAGGTTGCTGCAAGATTATTAGGATTTTCGAGTTGAGGTTCCGAAATCTGAATCTGATTGAAATCCAACGGCGAAAGTTTGCTGTCAAAATCCTTCGAGTTCTTTTCTGCCATTTCCAGCGACAATGCTTGATTGCGTGCCTCTTCTAAAGTTATATTTTGATTCTCAAGGAGACGTTGCCGTATTTTCTGAGAATGTATTCCACTAATAAAAGCGTCACGGAGATATTCCTCCCTATATTTTCCAGCCGATACTGCTTCGAACGTGCAATTGTATGCGAGCTGCTGAAGTGTTCGCATATAATCGGCAACAGTCTCGTCTGGTCTCTGTTTGGTTGTTGTCAACATATATATCTTGCATGCACGTCGTTTTTAGATTTAATATAAAGGCCATCTAATAGGCTTATAGCTATTGCGTAAGAGTTTGTGTCCCGTAAGTGTGAGTATACATTTGGAGAAACGTTATTGAGGAGCGAGAGACCTTCAGTTTGACACCATCCGAAATTTTCGATAGTTCTGTCCCCGCCGTGAGGAAGTTATTGAACGTCTCTTTCCAGTAACGGTACTTGATTTCGGCATCTGGAGACCCCGGGTCAGTGTCGAATTTGTCTGGGCGTAAAAGCCGTGTAAGATATTCCATGTTTTTATATCACTCGCACGTAATTAATAAGTGAATAAAATTGATACGAATCAAAAGCAAAAACCAAGAGAATATTGGTTTTTATTCACTTATTTTTCAAGTTATTTTCCAGACACAAGATATGACATTTTGATAATTATTATATTTAAAACTGACAACCACAGACAAACACCACAGTATGGAAGAATGATTGACTAGTGTTACCTTAAGAAGCTATCTAACCGACATTTTTTGGTTATTTGTAAAGCATTAAGAGAACCACAACGCTTGGCTATCACAAATAAGTTTGGTGAAAGTGAAATTTCAATAATACTGTTTTAGAGCCATTGAAAGGCTTCAGATTGAATCGAGTCAGTAATTAATGGAAGCATCAATCACGATTGAGTACTGCGAGGTATTCTTTTGTAGTTACTTTTTCGAAATTACTCACTCGTGCGCAATGAATGAAATGAACTAAAAAAGCATGAACACATTTTTTTATAAGTTCCCGTGTGTTTGATTTGAATAAACGAAAGTATTGTAAGCTTTATTGCAAGCGAACTTGAAAGCACTTCCATGTTTATTTCATTTGATGAATGGTTCTTTCGGTTTAGTGCTAAGATTAATCATGTTGTTAAAAGATAATGTAGTAACTGTGTCGCGGATTTTAAATGGTAGCAGTTGGTTCCTATGTTCAATTCAGTCTATCTAGATGTCGGTGATAAGAACACGGCGAGAAGAAATTAGCGAGACGGTACGACAGTACCAGATTGAGTAACCCCTTCGCGAAAAGACAAAAAGTTAATTTAAAAAATCAAAAAGCCCGACTGCTTAAAAAACGAACTAAAAAGACGTAAACAAGAAGAAAATCATGCTGTGCAGTCGGAGGATACATCTGGTTTTGGTTAGCCAGCTCGCTTTTTAAGCAGTCGGGTTTTTTGTTTTTTTAATTAACTTTTTTTATTCAAACCTTTTTAGTTAAATTTGTTTTTCGAGTTAGGTACATTTAAAAATACAAGTGTTATATATTTGTAACCCTTTACTTTGATACCCTAAACGATGTTTGGAAGAAAAAAAAATGGGCCCACAATATGGCGCCCAAAATCCGCCATATTTCTATTTTCCAATTTAAATGTAGCCAGTGACACTCGCAAGGTTAAGACGAATCGATTGAAGTACGAATCATCAAAATCGGCCCACGCTTTTGGTCTCTGGAACGCCACATAGGAACAAACACATACATTGACCGATAAACACATTACCCTCCTTCGGCAATCGGGTAAATAGCTAGGCGTCCGAATTCAGTGAAGATTTTTTCAGATACCCAGAGCTATCATACACCGTAAGACTATCTCCTATCTGAATCACAGTCAAAGGAATGACTTCGAGCAATTTCTGGTCAAATATTATTGAAACTACTTGCAGAAAGATGGTGCACTTTCGCTTTCGCGCTTTTAATAATTCACGACTTTGACCCTTGACGTCGAATTACGGCATCTTCTAATTGAGCAGTCTTTTACGAGCCCTATATTTATGCTTCCATGAAAGTAATGTCTTTAAAACACGAGGAATCATAAAGAGCCGTCCACACATATCCGGGTTCCCGTCCCTGATGGAACATGGCAGGGAGGGCCAAAAATTGGTTACATACGATTTGTACGAACTAGTTCACACATCTCCGTATCAGGGTGATCCCGATCGTTTATAAAAAAACGTATGTAAGTGTTCCGTCAGGGACGGGAACCCGGTAATGCGTGGACAGCGCTTTACTTGCTTTTAACATAACATGATTTAGAGACTATGCTCTAGTTAAATTTCGACAACAACATTTGGACAAATTGAACAGGGATTTGCTTAGCAGTAGAGTGAGTGAACTGACGTTGTTTAGACAGACTACTTCAGTGGTTTCTAGTACCATGAAAAAGAAGGGGCAGAGTCTTTGTCATGGTACAAACTTTGAGCAGCTGTTAGTAACTCAAAGATTACGTGTGTTCAATTTCTTGGAAGTTACGAACATAAAATTATCAGGCAGCCGACCGGCCCCCTAATTTCACAACTTTATTGAAAGATCAAAGCACACGCGCACGCTTTAATTTTGTCAATTCAACAATTTCATTGCGTACTTTACGCTGTCGAATATTTATAAAGAAACAAATCAAATCAAGTTACAGAATTAAGGTTCGGGACATCCCGGAGACTGGCCAAGGGGTAAGTTCCCGCCAAACTTCTGTGCCGTCCTGAATTGGCTTTCCGATGCACAAGGCACGGATTGGTGCTGTTTTGTATGAGATTTACTACTGCGCAGCCATTGTAGCAAACTTCAGGGCAGCCATGAAGTTTGGCGAGAACTATTGTATGTATATGTATTGTGTTAAGCGGTTTCAGGGTTGTGGAGGACAGTAAGCAGTTGCTCCATATAAAATACTGGTACTCAGTTGAATCCGGTTAGACTGGGAACCGACCAGAACAAAGTTGAGTAAAAGCTAGGCAGAATGATCGACATCCTGGAGACTGGAGGCCGTGGAGGTCGAATAAAATTTGATTTCTGCAAGAAAGTTACGCTGATGCTGGCTTCGGATCACTATCATCTTTGTGACGGACTATAATGATAACTGCTGCAACTCATGGACCAAACGATATAAGAAGTCGACAACTAGTAGTTTAGGTAGACAAGGCGAAGCATATTTCGAATTTTCTACTACCCTCCCAGTTGAAAGGTTCGTTCAGACAATGGACACGAATGATCGTGCCTGGATTTTCTTTGGGAATTAGGTATAACGATACATAAAACAGTCTATCGCGATTCTTGTTTTTGGTAGATATAATGGTAACTGTTTATTAATTAATCTCCGCAATCTGTAAAATTGCCGTCAAGAAATTCGTATTTTTTATTGATGCTTCTGCTGACCTTCCCCTTACCTGTAAGCTCCAGTTCAAGTACACTGCCTAGCAGCAATTAAAATATGAACATAATCAAGACAAAACCCACACACGATATTTCTTATCAGAATCATAATAGACTAACTGGACAACTGTTAATGAATGAATAATTAAAACAATAAACAAACAAGAAAATACGATGATAAAGTTATCATTCTGTACCGTAATACGTTTCGCTAAGTTTTTGCCCCTAACAAAAGCCTAGGAAATAGATAAGGTGACTAATGCTAACGAACCTATTTCGAAAAGTCAATGAACTCTACGCTTTCGACCCAATTTAGGCGTATTTTCATTGGAGTTACGAAAATTCTAGACTTGAAAATGTTTTGAAAAACAAAGATTAAAATATTCACCGGTGAGGCTCCTAAGATACGCCTGTCCTGGAGTTCAGAAAATGACTAAACTAGGCATGTTTGTTGAACTAGATTTTGTTGCAATAATTAGCTGCATTCACCTGTGATTTGTATTGGCAATGGTACACAAAGCTTCTGGCCTCTATTGGAATGAAATCAAATCTATTGTGGATACAGTTCCGATGATTCAACGTTAGGTGGACCACTTACATCATCCTGCGACATTGTGCATACCTGTGCTATTGTGATCGACATTTTGTTGAGTTTTACGGTCTAAAAGTAACTGTTTGTACAATCATCTGATACGAAATCGCTGTTTGATGGTACACAATTTCAAATAAACGTACGGTGTTTCTAAGTTGAACGAAAATAACGATTTATATTAGCGCCATCTCAAGTCAGCTGGTAAGAAGTTTATTGGAATAAATTAGCTTTCTTGGTCAAAATAAAAGATGCTTAATACTGAATAACAACTACTATAATTAAAAATACGTAAAATGTGTAGGTAATGTATGAAAAAACAACTAAGTTTACGTACTTACCGGCGCAACCACTTAAAAACACCCATGTCTTGTAAAGAATCCACTTTATGTTCGAAAACGTTAGCACAGTAAACAAGCCGTCTGCAATTAGCAACTTATAACATTTATCGAATTTATTTAAGTTTATAAACTAAAACGGAAAGTCCGTCGGTGCGAGGAACACGCGGAACATTACCGGCGCATTGGAAGTCCGATCGTAATAAAAAACGACTAGCAACAATGACCGCCGATATATTGTGCGGTCAGACAAAACATCACGAACAACGCGGCATTCGCAATGAGTTGAATTTGGTTTTTTGTACAAATTACTTTTCGTTGCGCTCCGGTGATCCACTTCATGCGCGTTGTCGATTGTCGAGCGTCGGCCCTCGTCAGCTCTAGTCTGCTGCGGTCACAGACGGCTCGTCAACCGTACAATGTGCACTGGCTAGGCTACCGTACAATACCTGATTCGAATTTATGTAATACTTTTAGGGTAGTTTGAAATAAAGTCCGCTAAAAAGTCTGCCAACGATTGTTTACCTTATTGCGGTGTTCGTTTCTGATTGACTTCGATGTTTTAGAGTTTTGGCTTTGTACTCGTATAAAAACTTCTTCATAGTGGAATAGCTAAGTTATGTGAAATTTTATAACACTCAAAATTAATGGCACATATTTATATAGGCTAATTTAATTGGTAAAGATTTTATAGGAATTTAAACCCAAGAAGACTCGGTCATCAAATCAAAGATGAAGTTGTCATTATATTACGGAAACAAAACAAATATATAAATTCAAAGCAAGAACTTTATATTGTATCTTTAGAAACATTGAACATACCCTTATTTATTAATAAGTAAAACATATCTAATTGCTTTTAAGCAATATTTGTTTAATAAAAGGACGAGATAAAACGACATTATGGAAGTAGGCTCATAAGTATTTTTTTTATTTTACTTCCGGTACCATCGTATATTGTACATAATATGTTTTCAGAACTTTAAAGGAACGGTAAAGGGTAAACACAAACAGTAAAAAATAACTTGAAGCTAAAACAAAAATTAAGTCATTTTTGTTTACAGAATAAAAATATCAAGGGTTATATCTAATTATAGTTAAAATCTTTATGAAAATTACAACTACTGTTCAGTATTGTTTTGTTTTATGGCAACTTACTTTAGCTACTGTTTCTTAAGTGTTTCAACACCGATGACGTTATGTCACGGCTGTCATCTTTGATTTTGGAAAGCAATGTTTACAGTTGCGTTTGATTTGAATTTTTATAATTTTTTGATATATTTCAAATAAAATATTCATGGACGAGTTACGAGGACCAAATATTCAAATAGTCCTGCACGTGAAAGAGGGTATGCCTGTTTTTGAGTTTCACATAAATGACAGAATGGAAAATTCATTGCATGAACATCTGTATTCATTTTTCGAATGTTTCTAGGTCTTGGATTTGGATTTTTACGTGCTCCGTTTATTGTAAGTGGATCTCTCAATGGGTATATGCTAGAGACGGACCCTGTAGTGCCTTCACATGCTCCTATTTTTGATGCCGAACTTGTTTGGGAAGCAGACAAAAGAAGGTTTCGAAGGTAAACAAACTTTTGTTTTTCATAATCTTGATTCCATTCAATACAAAAAAAACCTTTTGGCTGATTTCATTAAGACGTTGAGAACATTTATGCTTATATTTTAGCAATAATGATAAACCTTAACCTTTAATGATTGAACAATTCAAGAATAATCTAAGCCTCAAAATTGTCTCTCAAATATTGTCCTCAAATCACCTTTTTTTAGAATACAGGATTCTGCTCATGCACACGTTTCCATTTTGTGATAGAACTATATAATTTATGTTTTCTTAATATCGCAGTTTACGAGTCCAGAATGTGCCTGTCAAAGTAGAGGTGTACACAACAAGTACACAGGGACGAAAGGACAAAGTGGGATACTTACTCCTGAGCTTGCTTGGAGCACAGCCATGCCCATCAAATAAGATTGTAGAGGTATGTCCTTGATATTGTAATAACCTAACTTGCAGAACATCGTTTTTAACCACAACACCTTGCAGTATGAACAATTTGTACTACTCGCTCATGTTTTACAAATAAACAATATTGTATATGATTTGAGTAATCAGATGTTGTATTATATTTAAGTATAGGATTAGATCTCGAACTCATAAACTCTTTGTATTGAATGTTAGGATCATAGAAGGTGGCTTTCACTAGTTTCTGCCTTCCCCCATAGGCAAAAAGGTGTGAGTTTATGTATGTATGAATTGTGCTAATCTAAATCATCCTTATAAAAGGTGATTGCCCATACACAGGCCCCTTATGAGGTATCGCGTCTGCGATTTCAATATTATCCAATAATAGGATTTATATTTTGTGTTTTTTTTTCCATCTGTGTCCTTTACTTTTTATGTTCAGACAACAGCAGATCAGGTTCCTTTACTTTGATATTTTTATGCACCTTATTGCATTGTATTAAGGGATCATTTCAAGAACAGAAACATTGTTATGTCTCGTGAACCCCAAACAATAAATAACAAATGTTTTCTAATTATTTATATAACGTGTTTTTTCTACAATATACAACCTAATTCATCAAGACACAATCATTTTTTCAAAGGGGCCCAAGTTCCTTTACAAAATACAGGATACACGTAATGCTTTTTTAATGTTTTCAGATCAAACATTCATGGCACAGGCTCCTAGGAGTGAAGTCTGCAGGCAAATGCTGTCATCCACAATTGTTGATGAGTCTCTCAATTGAAGACAGAGTCAACACACCAACTCCTGTAAGCAAACATATTTATTTATTATATTCTTTATTGTACACCACATAAAGATATATGTAGGACAAACAATCATAAAGGCAAGTGTACAATGAGTGGGCTTATCGCACAGGGCAATCTCTTACAGACAACCTATAATACCCACATAATATCTATTTCATAAATTAAAAAATTGACCAGTATGTAGCATGTTCATCAGAGGACAGTTGTTTTACCTTTAGGTACTTACTGGGTGTATTTCAATAGCCCTCAAAAACAAATTCTTATTCTCTGCACCAATTTATATGAAATAATAGCTTCTGGCAGCGGCTTCGCCTGCATGAAAAGTGTTAGGGAACATTTTACTGGGATAAAAAGAAGCCATTTTTTTTAAACTTTGCCCCACACTAGGAATTTCTTCCTGTATCGTGGGTGCATTTACAAACATATAAACTCACATACACAACACCCAAAGCCGAAACAACTATTACAGATATTTGTTCCGTGCGGGAATCGAAACCGCACGTGCAGCGCAGCAGTCAATCGATCAACCATTGCGCCAACCGTGCGCCCGATTTGCTATTCCAGACAGAGATAGAATAGTCCTATCTCTGTGCCGAATTCTATGCAGATCCATTCAGCTGTTTTAGCGTGATTGAGTAACAAACATACACAAATCCATCCAAACCTTCGCATTTATAATATTAGTAAGATAAGATTAGTTTTTAACCGACCTCCCAAAAGGAGGAGGTTCTATGTTCGACATTGTATGTTTTTTTTTTTTTGTGTATGTTCACCGATATCTCCGTCAATTGTGAACCGATTTTGAAAATTCTTTTTTTGTTTGAAAAAGTATGTTCCGAAATTGGTCCCATTTTAATTTGGTGAAGATCTGATGAAGAACTTCGGAGATATACAACAGAATTCTTCAATAAATAAATGCAAATCTCTCGGGATTGCTGCAATCGCATGTCTGTTTATTGTTTATACCATTTCATAACATAAAATCACGCCAGTACGCTCATAAGAGGTACGCAGATCTCTCATTTCACCGGTTATGTTCAAGTTTCATGAAGTCTATTCTGGCGTTATAGTTACCTTACTGACTTGCATAGTTAGATAGGTACAACTAAAAAGTGAAAAATAAAAATACTTTTTGCAAAAAATATTACCGACTTCCAAATACAAAATAAAAAAACTTTTTGCAAAAAAATACTACCGACTTCCAACTACAAAGTGAAAAATAACTTAATTTTTTGAAGTCGGTGTCTTTCGTAGGTACCATTTTTTTGCGTGATGGACACCGACTTCAAAAAATTAAGTTATTTTTCACTTTGTAGTTGGAAGTCGGTAGTATTTTTTTGCAAAAAGTTTTTTTATTTTTCACTTTTTAGTTGTACGTACCTAATAGACAAGTTAGTAAGGGAACTTTTTCGCCAGAATAAATTTCATGAAACTTGAACATAACCGGTGAAATGAGAGGTCTGCTTACCCCTTAAGAGCGAACTGGCGTGATGTTATGTTATGAAATGTTATAAACAACGAACAGACATGCGATTGCAGCAATCCCGAGAGATTTGCCGTTATTTATTGAAGAGTTCTGTTGTATATCTCCGAAGTTCTTCATCAGATCTTGACCAAATTAAAATGGGACCAATTTCGGAACATACTTTTTCAAACAAAAAAAGAATTTTCAAAATCGGTCCACAATTGACGGAGTAATCGGTGAACATAAACAAAAAAAAAAAAAAAAAAAACAAACTTGAAGTCGAACATAGAACCTCCTCCTTTTTGGGAAGTCGGTTAAAAACTACAAAGTGAAAAATTACTTTATTTTTTGAAGTCGGTGTCCATAACTCAAAAAAATGGTACCTACGAAAGACACCGACTTCAAAAAATAAAGTAATTTTTCACTTTGTAGTTTTGTATTTCGAAGTCGGTAGTATTTATTTGCAAAAAGTTTTTTTCTTATTGGAGTTGGATAGATTGCGTGAAGAATAATGTGAATGAAAAGAGTTAGTGATAGTGTTAAGGTTGAAGGAGTTGAATGAAAAAAGATAAATCACTGCGCAGGCCTTAAATAACACGGGAAAAGGGCAGGAAGATGATGGCGATTTGAATCGGCAAGTTCTAGAACTAAGAAAATTGTTTTCACGACTACAGGGGTCGAGTAAAAAGGCATAATACAGTGTGGGGGCCCATAGAGTTACTTAGATATTTATTATTGTTTCCTTTATCGTTTTGGAAGTAATTAGCAACCATTTTGAAAGTCAGGAAACTGCAGACAAAAAAATAACATCTTTATTCATATGTAATTTTGTATTGCATGACTCTAATCACTTATCAAGTCAATATTGTTTGTTTATGTAAAAATCCTGCACACACTTACTGTTAGGTAAGTTAATCACCTAATTACATCGGTTGGAATGAGGAAGATCGTGTATTTGATTGAAATATGACTTATTGATGCAGTTATATTAAACTGTAATAGTAAAGTAAGGAACTATAAATTTTGTTAACACACATTCTCGTTCCAACACAAAATATCACCAGGCAAAGTGTTTGTGGGTTTTTTTTATACCGACTTTCCAAAAACTATGTTCGGCTTTGTTTGCTTTAAACAAAGTCCGTGTCAAAAAACGAAGAAAAGAAAACATGAATACCGACTTCCGAAAAAGAAGTTATTTTTCAATTTGTAGTGTTTTTATTTGGAAGACGGTTGTATTTTGTTTTTTTAGGGTTCCGTACCCAAAGGGTAAAAACGGGACCCTATTACTAAGTCTCCGCGGTCCGTCTGTCTGTCTGTTACCAGGCTGTATCTCATGAACCGTGATAGCTAGACAATTGAAAATTTCACAGATTATGTATTTCTGTTGCCGCTATACAAAAAACAGAATGAAATAAATATTTAAGTAGGGCTCCCATACAACAAACGTACTTTTTTGCCGTTTTTTTTTGCGATTATAGTACGGAACCCTTCGTGCGCGAGTCCGACTCGCACTTGGCCGGTTTATAAGTTTTATTTTTCAGTTTTTAGTTGTGGAACCTAAAAAAAAAAAGTTGCAACCGATTTCCAAATATTAACACTACAAAGTAAAAAATAACTTCTTTGTCGGCATTTATGCAGTTTTTTTATTTTTTTGAATTAGCTTTTTTTTAGTTATAGTTTTTTTTGTCGAATTAGGTACATTTAAACATATAAGCGTAACACCCACAAGGTTAAGACAAATCGATTGACGTAAGAATCATCAAAATCGGCCAACGCGTTTGGTCTCTAGAACGTCACATAAGAACAAACATTCATAGACTAATAAACACATTACCCTCCTTCGGCAGACGGGTAAAAATAGGCGGCTTGACTAAATTTGAATGTATGTTAAGGAAATTTAGAGATGTTCTTTATTTCTGCGTAGCTATGTTCTCGTTTACTTTCGCATGAGACATGATAACTATCATTATAAAAATAACTAGCGGACGCCTCGCGGTTTCACCCGCGTAGTTCCCTTTCCCGTGGGAATACAGGGATAAAAAGTAGCCTATGTCACCCGGGGATAGAGTAGCTTCCCAACGGTGAAAGAATTTTTGAAATCGGTCCAGTAGTTTTGGAGCCTATTCGGTACAAACAAACAAACAAACAAAAAAATCTTTCCTCTTTATAATATTGGTATAGATAATTAAGTTTTTTTTCTCTCGATCTGCCTCAAAACTTTAGAAAATAAGAAGACTCATCTAGGATGTTTAAAAAAAATTCAATCAATCAATCTGCCTACCCCAACATAGTTGGGAAAACCCGACTATGTTGGGGTCAGCTTCCAGTCTAACCGGATTCAGCTGAGTACCAGTGTTTTGCATGTTTACAAACATTATGCTAACTGTTTTGTGTTATGATTCCAGAGAAATGAGCTCCGTATGTTCCACAGCAATGAGATAGCATTTCCACCAGCCGTCTCAGCATCAAATCTAACTAGTGCCAAGTCTATGATGATGACTTTGAGTAAGTAACCTACTAAATTTATCTTTACTGCCAAATAATATGGCATGTAAAAGTTCCGGAATGGCGACCGCATACCTGAAGGCGTAGCATTGGTAGGCCTCCCACTGGGTGGACCGATCACCGATGACAGGTTAAGGCGCTACCTCGAGCAAAACGCCGCGCTAGCCGTTTTTCGTGCAGTTTTTAGGAGCTATCAACTCGTTATTTGAAATGAAATATCAGCTAATAAAAATACATTAAATTTCTACATATTATTGAATCCAAAATTGTAGATTTCTTTTTTTTTTAATGAAGTATATGTTTCACTAATCTCCTTCCTACAAAACCATAAAAATGAGAAATTATGATTGATAGCATGCATCTCCTCGTAAAGTGTTCATTAATAATTTTTTGTACTAACACTAATGGATAGACAATTTGATAACGAACATTTTGGTAGATTTTTTTTTTTCAAAAGACCAATATTTGATTTTATAAAGATTTTATCCTAAAATCTGGGCGTATTCACTACTGCAATTCATGCGCCACCAGTGCCGCTAGGCCAATAGGTATGCTCATATCTCATGCTGATTTTTTAGTCAGGGTACGGCCTTAAGGCTGCGGAAATCCGCTGGATGCGAGCCGCAAAGGATTGTGTGGCAACATTTAGGGGACCCCTATGTTCAGCAGTGGACGTCTTTCTTCTGAAATTATGAAGGCATATTGGATGGATCTAAAAACAGTGGTACAGTCTAGTCTATGAGAAAATTGCGCTTTTTCAGCAATTTGGCTCTCCTGACTGACTAGCGTTGAAATTTGTATTTTGTTTTTTTAGAAACTTTGTATCTTTACTATATAAAATACATAAACAAGCATCATATGCTTCGGGCTATGTCTGTAACTTTGGTTCTCCTGCTAATATCATCATTTCTGACGTGATCACGCAAGGAAATTCCGAGCTTAGCCCTCTCCATTGCCCTTTGGGTGACTTTAAGCTTTCTGATAAGACCCATTGTGAGCGACCACGTCTTGGTCCCATAGGTGATCACTATCATCTTATTATTATATATTAATGCGAAAAATACACCGTCAAATACATGGAAAATTTTAACTTGCGAAAGATTCAACCGAAAATCCGAAAGGAAAGTTACTGTATTTTTAACCGACTTTCCAAAAAGGAGGAGGTTCTATGTTCGACTTCGTGTTTGTTTTTTTTTTTTTTGTGAATGTTCATCGATTACTCCGTCAATTGTGAACCGATTTTGAAAATTCTTTTTTTGTTTGGAAAAGTATGTTCCGAAATTGGTCCCATTTTAATTTGGTGAAGATCTGATGAAGAACTTCGGAGATATACTACAGAACTCTTCAATAAATAACGGCAAATCTCTCGGGATTGCTACAAAGCAGATCTCTCATTTCACCGATTATGTTCAAGTTTCATGAAATCTATTTTTGCGAAATAGTTCCCTTACTAACTTGCCTATTAGGTTCGTACAACTAAAAAGTGAAAAATAAAAAAAACTTTTTGCAAAAAAATACTACCGTTTTCCAAATACAAAACTACAAAGTGAAAAATAACTTAATTTTTTGAAGTCGGTGTCCATAACGCAAAAAAATGTTACCTACGAAAGACACCGACTTCAAAAAATTAAGTTATTTTTCACTTTGTAGTTTTGTATTTGGAAGTCGGTAGTATTTTTTTGCAAAAAGTTTTTTTTTATTGTTAAATACAGGGGCGTTTGAAAGATACATGTATTTCACATGTTATTTTCAAAGCTTCTCCTGACGTCTTGTATTCAGTAGAACAGTAATATTTTTATTTACATTGATTAGCAGAATTAAGTGAATATAAATTCCAGGTTGCCTGGAAGAGATCGCGGTATGCGATAAATGAATGTATGCTATGAATGAAATGTATTTTAGTTTTAAGTTTCCTTTTCTTTGATTTAATTTGGTGTACATACAATAAAGCATATATAAATAAATAAATAAAGTATTGTTTGAGTGTGAGATGTAATTAGTAATTTAAATGTTGATTAAATTCATCTTACACAATAGCCTTTGTTTACCTAATGCTGGGTCTGCTGGAATTTGGCTTCCTGGCCATTCTTCTTAACGTTTTGCCTTGTCAACACTAAAAAAAGTTTACATGACAAATATACAAGGTCCAATTAAATGAATTAGCGAAACATTAGAAGTGATAAGAAACGATAAAGAATAAAACCCCGCGGCCGTCAACCTTGTCTGTTGATAATTGAAGTTTAAAAGAGTATTATTTTAAAATTTCTTTGTTTTATTGGATACCCATCACGTCTGCAGAGTTTCGCTATTTAATTTAGACTTATTTTTGCATATTTTTTTTAAATTTTGCATGGCTTCGCGCTTGACCACTTTCTCACCTGTAGTAAGCGATGGTGGAGCGCGCTTGCTTAGAAGGAACCTATTCAATCTTGACTCCGAGGTTGTAGATTATACAGCAATTGTACACTAGAACCTATCCTCTAATATGATATCTCGAGATCTCTTATCCCTCAAAAGTTTGTTGGGTGCTTAAAACTTAAGAGTTAATCAAGCCTTTGCTCAGGATCTACCAAATCGCCGTGTACTATGTTATTGTTATGAGCTGGGGTTCAAATTATGTATACAGCAGACTTCAATTAATCACACTTTATTAAAAAAAAACATTCTTAAACAATTCTATTACTTCGCACTATTTTCCTTTTCCGATCGCTCTGTGTCGCTCCCAAGTTGAACCTGACTCACGACGAACCCGACCGCTCTTTATATAGCACGGGAGATGTTCCTAGAACGTTCCATACTGTTCTAGATAATTCGAGAATCTTCCAGAACAATCGACTTTCGAACGCATTGTTCCGGAAGCGACTCGAGAAGATTATAGTTCCGCTATTCAATACTAGATGGTGCTACTAGTTTCTCTAGTTTTTCCTCTCGTCACTAGCGGTGTTGCCCTATCTTGTAACATTATGTTTGGTGTTCAGTACAAAAATAATAAAAAATAAAATTGGACGCTCAATATTTATTTCGACTAGCCAAAATAAACCGATTTGTTATTTTCAGAGGAATACATGTTAGAAAGCAAAAAGTCAGTGACGTCACCGGACCTTCAGCCCAAGCTTTTGTGCGATGAGGGTCTCATACAAGTTGGCAGTGGCAAACAGCTATTTGTGCT
The DNA here is from genome assembly GCA_964057195.1 of Orthosia cruda. Classification (NCBI taxonomy): domain Eukaryota; kingdom Metazoa; phylum Arthropoda; class Insecta; order Lepidoptera; family Noctuidae; genus Orthosia; species Orthosia cruda. The sequence goes on along the minus strand of OZ059828.1, from coordinate 42,672,866 downwards.
CAGCTTCGTTATTGGCGCCGTCGAGAATTTAGATCTGGTAAGAAGGGTCAGCTTAAATAAATAAATACGTAGCCTTAGTAACTCGTAAGTATGCTGAGAAATTAATGAATGACCGTCTTCATGATGACATCAACTTTTGTTTTATGGAAGGAGAGGCAGTTAAATTAAATCCAGCCGCACGGGTTGTTCTTCAATGGTAAGCAACGCTGAGGTCGGTCTGTGGATGGGTGACCATCATTTCATAGCGAGTTTCGTCCGTGTCTCGGCAAGCACGTTAAGCCGTTGGTCCCGGCTGTGTTTTGAAGATCCTTGACAGTCGTTACAAGTAGTGAGAAGCCTGAAATCTGAAAAAAGTCTGGCCAAGTGGTATCATGTTACGTAAAGTCTCCGCCAGATAACAGTAAAATAAAAGTCATTGATCCGACTTGTAACAAAAGTACGTAACTTGAAAACGTGATTTTTTGTTTATGGAGATATTTTGATAATTTTGTCTCAAACGAAAGGTATAGGTTTCGAACCATTTTATCCATTTAAATCATATAAATTGATCCACGCATTTATGAGATATTAACTCATTACTGAATGTCAAGTAAAAGGGTCAAGAACGCCCCTTACCGCGGTACGTTTGTTTGATTGTGTTAGCGACACAGACTTTACGTTTTGATCGTATCGTTTTGAAATATTGGAATGCATTGGTAGACAGGCGTTAACGACTTTTATTTTTTTGTTATCTAGCGGTAACTTTAGTTACTGGGTTGTGAAGGTCAGATGGTAGTCTTTCCATTTAATATACTGGTATTCAGCTAAAGCCGGTTGGACTGGACTCCGAGTCCGACTGGAATGGCTAGGCAGATTGATGAAGCAGAGGAAGTTAACTATCTTTATTCCGTACGTTTAAATGCCAAAAAAAAAAAATGTTTTGTTGAATTTAACTATTATTTATATATTTTCCAGTTGCTACCAGACCCGAGTGCTACTAGAGATGTAGACTGCTTCGTCAGCTATTCCGTTTTTACGCACGACATCATGACTGATAGGTATGTATGTTTTAAACTTACAGTAGCCGATCCAGTCAACTGATCTGGGTTGACAGATGATCCCTTTAGTTTAGCTTTTTTTTTTTTTTTTTTAAAAAACATTGCCCCACACTAGAAATTTCTTCCTGTATCGTGGGTGCGTTTACAAACATATAAACTCACATACACAACACCCAGAGCCGGAACAACTATCTGTAGGTCATACAAATATTTGTTCCGTGCGGGAATCGAACCCGCGACACGCAGCGCAGCAGTCAATCGCTCAACCACTGCGCCAACCGTGCGCCCATAAGGCCTTTTCACCAGCGAGCAGACCAAAAATGTGAAGTGATCACAAGATTGAAGGAGAAACATACCTAAAGCTGGGTATACACTAGAGCATTCACTTGTAACAAACTCAACTCTAACATAACATAGCACGGTTGGTGCAGTGGTTGAGTGATTGACTGCTGCGCTGCGTGTTGCGGGTTCGATTCCCGCACGGAACAATTATTTGTATGACCTACATATAGTTGTTCCGGCTCTGGGTGTTAGTGTATGTGAGTTTCTATGTCTGTAAATGCACCTACGATACAGGAAGAAATTCCTAGTGTGGGGCAACGTTTTTATAAATGAAAAAAAAAAAAAAAAACATGAAGCGTCTTGTTCGAAGTGCAGTTAAAAACGGCAAATGCTCGATGTTCTGTTAATTCTCTAGTTTATACTCACTATTATATTCCTCTCGGATCAACCATCGTGAGATATCCGTTTTCAAATAATCTCGTTATTTATCCAAGAGAAACGTTAAAGCCGGTTTATGAATTGAATATATAGTTTAGTGTAGTTTTGTTTGTTTGAACGCGCTAATCTCAGGAACTACTGGTTGGAATTGAAAAAATATTTTTGTGTTGGATAGTCCATTTATTGGGGAAGTTTATATAACATCACGCTACCAATAATAGGAGCGGAGCATAAACGAAAAATGTTGCAAAAACGGGAAAAAAAATATTCCTTTTTGAGAGCTTCTGTTGCGTGCGCTGCGTAAGCGGTTAAAGTTACGCAACATTCATGTATGTAGGGTAGGTACGTAGCTAGTTTACGGGAGCGAAGCCGCGTGGGACAGCTATAGTCTTTAATAATTATGTTCATCAGGATGTCTGCAGCTCCAAATAATACTGGCGGGTCAAACGTCCAGTTCAATCAGCGTACGTCGTTACGGCTACTTTCTGACCTAGCCTCTTTGGGAAGGTACTTCTCAGAATGTCCACATCTGGTCACCAGGGTATGTGCTGGTGAGATGGACGTGGGTAAGTTAATATTTCAGTTATTTATTTATTGCTTGGCTTGTAACGGTGCCGAAATATCGAGCTCTCAACCAAAAACAAAATATACATGGTAAATATCCCGAAACAAATATTAATTCTATTTATTTATTTATCAATTATGGACGACTTACAGCTAAAACAAACAGAGTAACAAATAGTACGTGAGACTGACAGCAATTATGTTGTATCTTATTTGTCGCCTCCAAAAGTAAACATTTGGCATGTACACAACCATATTGATTGGCATATATTTATTGTGGGATCTGCATAATTCACTACCTATTCAACAAAAATCTCTCCTTGAAGACCTTAGAAGTTTTTGTCAGGAAAAAGGCAACCGGTCAGAGAAGACTGGCCTAATCCCACCGCACTATTCCCAAACCGCTGCAACTCCTGAAAGCCAGAATCAACAGTGGCGACCACCAGAAAAGCGCCGAGGCAATGAAGCTCGACGAAGTCCCGGAGAATGAATTTAACTGTCTTGGATCCCGCTGTTTGGGCGTCTACTTGGATTTCAAAATGAAATACTGGAAATAATTTCTAATGCGTTTACTCTCCAAGGACTAGTCATTACAAAGGTTTTTAATCGAATTATATACATTAAATAATTAAAATTGAAACAAGAAGAAGAACGATTGAACAGAATGATCATGATAGAAAATATTCACTCGCGACCGGGTTGCGCGCGCAGGTTAAATTTCTTCCTTTCGCCGCGTATAGGTGTCGCCGCCGTTTTCACCGTTGTCTTGTCGCGTTGCTTGGAATCGACTAGCTCGCGAGCTGCCGCATATTCATAATAGATGGCGCTGTAGGTACCGAACATGCCGGCCGCCTTGGAATCCTCTGGTTTCAAAACTAATTAGCTACGTCGCCGTCGCCGTGCGGTGGGTGTGCGCGCTGGTGTCGACGACTTCGCGGATATCCTGTGCTTCACTCGCCGACGGTACCGGAAGCGGACAGATTTTGGAGAAAGCTCGCTGCACCAAGCCCGTCGCTGTTTGGAGTTCAGCTACACGGCTCACACCATCAGTTCCTGTGAACACCTTTACAATTCTGCCCATGCGCCATTTTAGAGGTGGTAAGTGGTCCTCCTTAATGACGGCAAGGGTATTCAATGCTAAGTCTTGATTATGTGTCTTCCACTTGGTCCTGGTCTGAAGCTCTGCTATGTAGTCGGTCGACCAACGCTTCCAGAACTGCTGCCTCATTTGTTCAACCCGCTGGAATCGCGTCAGGCGATTAATTGGCTGCTGCGTCAGGTCCTTGCAGGCTGGTGAGAGGAGTGGCCGGCCGATCAGGAAGTGTGCTGGGCTAAGTGGAAGAAGGTCTTGTGGGTCTGAGGACATAGGAAACATTGGACGGGAATTCAGGACGGCTTCGATCTGTACCAACACCGTGCTGAATTCCTCGTACGTTAGATTAGCGGTGCCCATGACCCGCCTCAGGTGGTGTTTACAGGATTTAACTCCTGCCTCCCATAATCCCCCAAAATGAGGAGCGTAAGGCGGTATAAATTTAAATTCTATATCATCATTACTTAAGTTGTCAATAATTTGATGTGAATGCTCGTTGAACATTGACTTAACTTCTTTCATGGCTCCAATAAAATTTGTCCCATTGTCTGAGAAAATTTGAGCCGGCTTACCCCGACGGGATATAAATCTTTTTAATGCTAATATGTAATCTTGTGCAGAAAGTGTACTAACTAACTCAAGGTGTATAGCTCGTGTTATAAAACAAACAAATAGGCATATATACCCCTTTTCAAGTGTAGACCCCCTACCTTTGCGGTTCAATACAGATACGGGTCCAGCATAGTCAACCCCACAGCGAATGAAAGGAAACCCCGCTTCTAACCGCTCCTCAGGCAAGTTGCCCATGATTGGAGAAACGGTCTTTCCCCTCAGTCGCGTGCAGCGGACACACTGATGAGTTACTTTTCTGACTAAATTTCTTCCCCCTAATGGCCACCAACTCTCCCGCATGGTAGCTAGTAGCAGTTGGGGACCAGCATGGAGAAGCTTATCATGAAAATGCTGAACCAATAATAATGTGAAACGGTGTTTACAGCATAATAGGCTAGGGTGTTTCTTGTCATAATCAAAGTTAGGCGAGTTACTTAAGCGTCCGCCTACTCTTATTATATCATGGTTATCTAAAAACACGTTAAGGCTAGAAATTGCACTAGTAGTTTGTAATGGTAAGTTACCTTTTAATTTACTAAATTCTTTAGGAAAAGATTCCCGTTGGGCGAGTCTCGTTAACATTTGCGTTGACGCACGTAACTCATTCACCGATAATGGGCCTACGATGCGATCGTGTCGTTGTGTGCGTGCATTGTGAAAGAACCGCAGTACATATGCACCTGTACGCCTTATACGATTAAACGAAGAAAACCGTTCAAAATTAATAACTGTATTTTGCGTGACGTCACAAACCATTGCTGTAGCCTGTGGTTTTAACTCAGGTAGGTCAGTGGCGTAGTCAGAGTGGGAGACTGTGCCCTGCTGCGACTCCATCAGTTCATGACACTGCAAGAATGGTGGACCGTTCCACCACAAACTGCATTCACTGAGTGTGTCTAAGCTAACTCCACGTGAGACTAAGTCCGCTGGATTATTTTTAGTACCTACATGCAACCATATAGCATTACTCGTCAGTTCATTTATCTCTACTACTCTATTTTGAACGAAGGTTTTCAACGAGTGAGGTGACATTCGAAGCCACCCAAGGACAATGGTAGAATCTGTCCAAAAGAAGATTTTATGAAAGGTTAAACGTAACGAGTTAATTATTTTTCTGTATAAACGTGCGGCGGTCAGCGCTCCGCACAATTCTAAACGAGGAATACTAGTCGGTTTTAAAGGCGCAACTTTGCTTTTGGCACACAGTAACTTACAAGTAACAGCTGAGTTATCTGAATATGTACGCACATACGCGCAAGCACCGTATGCACTCTGAGAAGCGTCACTAAAAATATGTAATTCTGTATATTGTGAATGCGAACTCATTACACAACGCGGAATGCGTAATGTATGTAAACATTTTAAAGCACTAATGAATTTATCCCAAGATAACATGACATCATTAGGAACTGGATCGTCCCAATTTATTTTACACAACCATAACTTTTGCATAACAATTTTTGCTGTTATTATTGCCGGTGCCAACAATCCTAGCGGGTCGTACACCTGCGCTATCACTGACAACATACTACGCTTAGTTAATGGGTTCGTATTATTATTTACGCGTGATGTGAAATGCAATTCATCATGTTTATTAAACCATCCCATACCTAAGGTTTTATTTTGACACTGATCTCCCAATGCCAATCTTTTTGATATATCATGGGCAGTGATGTCTAAATTAAATATCCATTTACGTAATGGAAGACATGCGGATTTTAATGTATTCGTGACCTTATCACACATATCAAATAAACTATTTAAGTCATCATTACCTATCAACACGTCATCCACGTAAAAATCATCCCTAATCACGCTAGCTACTGGTTCATCCTCACACTCACTCGCCAATTGGTTCAGACACCTCATGCTCAGATAAGGCGCCGATGCAGTGCCGTAAGTCACAGTGTTAAGGCGATATATACCTATTGGGTCCGACGGATTTTTACGCCACAAAATCAACTGTAAGTCACGTTGATCTGGCTGTACTAAAATTTGACGGTACATTTTTTCCACGTCGGCACACGCTACGTATTTAAACTGCCTAAAACGCAATAATATGGAAAAAATGTCGTTTTGAAGCGGCGGCCCAATAAACTGTATACTGTTCAACGACTTGCCTGTAGATGTCACTGCGCTAGCATCGAACACCGTGCGCAATTTGGTGGTACTACTATTCTCATTTATTACCCCGTGGTGAGGTAAGAAATAGTGAGGTGACCCGTATGTATCTACACGACTCATGTGACCGAGACTTTCGTATTCATTCATGAAATTAATATATTTTTCCCTAAATTCGGGGAAACGAGTGAACTTACGTTCAAGCGACAACAAACGTTTTTCAGCTGCACTGTAACTTTCTCCGAGAACCGTGGGCGATTCCTTAAGGGGAATACGCACTGAGAATTTACCTTCCTGAGTACGTGTTGTCGTTTCAACAAAAATATTCTCACACTTTTGCTCGTCAGGACTAAGAATATTCCCAGCGTTGGGAATCTCTTCGAGTTCCCAAAATTGTTTTAATTGTGCATCTAATGTTTGCGAATAGTTACACTGAACCTGATTAATGCGCAGGCCATTATTAGTATTATACAAAGGTCCAGACATGATCCATCCTAGCTTCGTATTTTGCAAATAAGGTCCATTTTTCAACCTAATTTTACCATCAATCAATAAATCCCAAAACTTATCCGCACCTATCAAGATATCAATATCCGACGGCGAATGAAACGTGGGGTCAGCCAGTTGAATATTGTCCGGAATACTAATATTATTTATATTCAAATAAAATGCGGGTAACTTATTAGTAATACACGGCAACACTAAACATTCAATATTAGTGTGATATCGCTTATCTTTCGAGCGTAATAATATTTTACAAGTGTGTGTACACTTCGCGATCGAATGGCCTACACCTGTAACTTGACAATTGGATTGTATTAAACTTGCATTTAGTTTATCGCATAACGATTTTCTAATAAAACACTGTTGGCTACCATTGTCAAGCAGCACGCGCGCGGTGTGATACTCGTTGTTATTATCTGCGATATCTACTAGCGCTGTGGACAGCAGAACCGTAGGTAACATGGAATACGTTTGTTTACAAAGCGAATCGGTACCATCAGCTGCTGAATGCAACGAAGTTGACACGTTAGTGGTTGTCGGTTGCGACTGCGTGTTATTATTACCTAACGTAACGTTGTCTCCATCAATATGAAGCAAGCTGTTGTGCTTCTGGTGGCACAACCTGCACGGGCCGAACGTACATTCCTGCACACCATGACCTGAACGCAGACAGTTTTTGCAAATATTCGTAGTATTGATGAAGTTAATCCTGTCTTGAATAGGTAAGTTTATGAACTTAGTACACGCGTACAGAGAATGGTTGCCTTTGCACATCGCACACACACGCGGACCGCGCTTGCTCGATTTCGAATTTTTGTTATTGTTATTATCGCTTGCGTTCGTGGCGACGTAACTATGAGTAGCTGATGATTTTTTGGTATTTTGTTCACTACTTTTATGTGTATTTTGGTTTACTTTAATTATATCTAGCATGTCTGCTCTGTCCTTGAGGAATTTAAGTAAATCGCCTAACTGAACGAAGGGTTTATTGTTAGAATTATGAAGTGTACCTTGGTACACTTCCCACTCGCGTTCGGTACTGGGGTCTAATTTTGACGCGACCAAATAAATAATTAAAGTGTCCCATGCATGCGTCTGTTCCCCCAGTGAAGACAGCGCACGTAGGTTACGTAAAACAGTGTCTATTAGTTTTCTAATTTGTGAAGCTGATTCTTTATGTAACGAAGGAATTGTAAAGAGCGACTTTACATGGTTGTGTTGCAAAAGCCGTATGTTATTATAACGATTTTCTAGAAGCTCCCATGCGTGAGTATAATTTTCGGCCGTAAACTCTAACGCACTAATTACATGCGATGCACTACTCGTGAGTGACGATTTTAAATAATGGAATTTTTGAATGGTATCTAAGTCCTCCCGTTCGTGTATCATACTGCAATAGGAACTTTTAAATTCTAGCCAGCTATCGTATGACCCATCAAAGGTAGGTATTTTAATGTCCGGCAACTTTACACAAACTTTATTTTTAACGACAACATTATTATTATTTACAGGTACGTCGTTCTGCAGCAAGAGTTTGGCTGAAGCTACTGTTCTAAAGTACTGATCTTCGAAACGGTCTCGGTCTTCCAACTGTTTTGGAAGGTCGAGCTCGTCTGCGTTTTCTTCAATTAAACTTTGCAACTCGGTGTAATTACTTAGTAAACTCGAACTGTTATCTACGCGTAACTGTAACTCTAATATTTGTTGATCATCTAATGGGCATTTACATCTTTTAACATAATTTTCAAATAACGTTAACCGACCTTTGACTACTGCTCTTTTCTTAACAAGTTCCGACATCTTAGCTTCACTCATTTTAAGGGAAAATAAGAACGCAAGAGTACTCACTGTAATCCTTCCTGTGTGATTTAGACTTGCGCCCCGTGCCGCCCGCTCAGGCCCGCGAGATTACAACTCACGGCGTCGGGTTATCAAGCCGGCTGGGCACCGCCGCTCAACAACTAGGAAACAACACGAATATTAAACACAGATCGAGGATGGGATGGGTAATGAAAGGAAAACCAGACCTGCCACTCCTCTAGTCCACTCGAAGTCCTGGGTATGTAGGTAGGTACTCGTGCACGTGTTCGCGTTCTCGTAATGGCGGGCGGGTGAACTTCTTCGTATTCGTAATAATGCGACGAATTCTTGAGTTTTCACCACGAACTCCTCTAGTAGTTCTCAATTTGGCTACGAAGGACCATATGTTTGGGCGTCTACTTGGATTTCAAAATGAAATACTGGAAATAATTTCTAATGCGTTTACTCTCCAAGGACTAGTCATTACAAAGGTTTTTAATCGAATTATATACATTAAATAATTAAAATTGAAACAAGAAGAAGAACGATTGAACAGAATGATCATGATAGAAAATATTCACTCGCGACCGGGTTGCGCGCGCAGGTTAAATTTCTTCCTTTCGCCGCGTATAGGTGTCGCCGCCGTTTTCACCGTTGTCTTGTCGCGTTGCTTGGAATCGACTAGCTCGCGAGCTGCCGCATATTCATAATAGATGGCGCTGTAGGTACCGAACACCCGCAACGAAATTAATCAGAAAAGAAGGGAGTAGGAAAAAATGTAATAAGAAGACAGGCCTGTCGAAGATTAGCATATAGTTCTGCATACTGGCCAGTTTGAAAGAAGTTGCTTGACGGTCGTTTATGGTCGATTTTTCAATAGTCCGGACATTTAGAATAAATATATTTACAGCAGTTGGAAATATTTTCTATATTAATGATGTGTTTGCCGATGACATTGTGCTGGTTGCCGAAAGTGGCCTAGAGGTGCAGAGCAGATTGGCGATGTGGTGGCACAGACTGGAGAGTGTTGGCTTGAAATTGAGCAGAACTAAAACAGAATACTTGTTCTGCGATTTTGGCGGTCTCTCTAGTTCCGTGCCTCTAGCTCTCGCTGGAACACCCATACCGATGTGCTCCGACTTCCGGTACCTAGGGTCGCTTGTCCAAGGGGATGGCGAGGTAGACCGAAACGTAACGCACCGGATCAGCTCGGGATGGATGAAATGGCGACAGGTCACTGGAACAACTTGCGACCCACGGATGCCCCTCAAGTTAAAGGGGAAAATTTACAAGTCCGTGATTAGACCTGTCGTACTATATGGAACAGAATGTTGGGCTGTGAAAAAGATGGATGAAAAGAGATTGCGTGTAGCAGAGATGAGAATGTTGAGATGGATGTCCGAAGTGACGAGAATGGATAAAGTGAGAAATGAGTATATTAGAGGCAGGTTGAAAGTGGCGCCAATGATAGAAAAGTTGAAAAGAAACGTTTGTCCGGATATGGTCATCTGATGAGGAGGGATGAAACGCATGTTACTAAAAGAGTTATGAATATAAATGTGGATAGATGTAGAGGGAGGGGACGGCCAAAGAAGAGATGGATGGACTGTGTGAGGAGTGATATGAAAGAAAAGGGAGTCAGTGATGGCGTGACGGGGGACAGGACGGTATGGAAGAAGAAAACGTGTTGCGCCGACCCCAAGTAACATGGGACAAGGGCAGGAAGATGATTAATTATGTCATACCTCCATATATATTACTCTATTAAAAGTTATCAGACTATTGAAAATACGGCTTTTAAAGATTTTATTATCCGAAAGATTATGAAGAAAACTAAACTATTTGGTACAAACTCTTCCTAACAAAAAAACTATTTCCTTTTCAGGAATCTGCAGCATGGACCTCCGCAAACTAATCCCGACAGATGACACTCGCAACTTTCTAGACAACTTCTGTAACTCTGACTCCGCGTTAACGATACACGAACGATGCTTTATATTGCGATGTGACGATACACCGGCGCAGGAGTGCGGCAGGCGAGCCTATGTAGACGTCGAGATGAGTCTGAGATATGTTGGAGTGAAGACTGACAGTAATATACAGGTAATAGTAACATGATACGTAGCGATGTGACGATACACCGGCGCAGGAGTGCGGCAGGCGAGCCTATGTAGACGTCGAGATGAGTCTGAGATATGTTGGAGTGAAGACTGACAGTAATATACAGGTAATAGTAACATGATACGTAGCGATGTGACGATACACCGGCGCAGGAGTGCGGCAGGCGAGCCTATGTGGACGTCGAGATGAGTCTGAGATATGTTGGAGTGAAGACTGACAGTAATATACAGGTAATAGTAACATGATACGTAGCGATGTGACGATACACCGGCGCAGGAGTGCGGCAGGCGAGCCTATGTGGACGTCGAGATGAGTCTGAGATATGTTGGAGTGAAGACTGACAGTAATATACAGGTAATAGTAACATGATACGTAGCGATGTGACGATACACCGGCGCAGGAGTGCGGCAGGCGAGCCTATGTAGACGTCGAGATGAGTCTGAGATATGTTGGAGTGAAGACTGACAGTAATATACAGGTAATAGTAACATGATACGTAGCGATGTGACGATACACCGGCGCAGGAGTGCGGCAGGCGAGCCTATGTGGACGTCGAGATGAGTCTGAGATATGTTGGAGTGAAGACTGACAGTAATATACAGGTAATAGTAACATGATACGTAGCGATGTGACGATACACCGGCGCAGGAGTGCGGCAGGCGAGCCTATGTGGACGTCGAGATGAGTCTGAGATATGTTGGAGTGAAGACTGACAGTAATATACAGGTAATAGTAACATGATACGTAGCGATGTGACGATACACCGGCGCAGGAGTGCGGCAGGCGAGCCTATGTGGACGTCGAGATGAGTCTGAGATATGTTGGAGTGAAGACTGACAGTAATATACAGGTAATAGTAACATGATACGTAGCGATGTGACGATACACCGGCGCAGGAGTGCGGCAGGCGAGCCTATGTGGACGTCGAGATGAGTCTAAGATATGTTGGAGTGAAGACTGACAGTCATATACAGGTAATAGTAACATGATACGTAGGGATGTGACGATACACCGGCGCAGGAGTGCGGCAGGCGAGCCTATGTGGACGTCGAGATGAGTCTAAGATATGTTGGAGTGAAGACTGACAGTCATATACAGGTAATAGTAACATGATACGTAGGGATGTGACGATACACCGGCGCAGGAGTGCGGCAGGCGAGCCTATGTGGACGTCGAGATGAGTCTGAGATATGTTGGAGTGACTATTGACAGTAATATACAGGTAATAGTAACATGATACGTAGCGATGTGACGATACACCGGCGCAGGAGTGCGGCAGGCGAGCCTATGTGGACGTCGAGATGAGTCTGAGATATGTTGGAGTGAAGACTGACAGTAATATACAGGTAATAGTAACATGATACGTAGCGATGTGAAGATACACCGGCGCAGGAGTGCGACAGGCGAGCCCATATGGACGTCGAGATGAGTCTGAGATATGTTGGAGTGAAGACTGACAGTAATATACAGGTAATAGTAGCATTATACGTAGCGATGTGACGATACACCGGCGCAGGAGTGCGGCAGGTGAGCCTATGTGGACGTCGAGATGAGTCTGAGATATGTTGGAGTGACTATTGACAGTAATATACAGGTAATAGTAACATGATACGTAGCGATGTGACGATACACCGGCGCAGGAGTGCGGCAGGCGAGCCTATGTGGACGTCGAGATGAGTCTGAGATATGTTGGAGTGACTATTGACAGTAATATACAGGTAATAGTAACATGATACGTAGCGATGTGACGATACACCGGCGCAGGAGTGCGGCAGGCGAGCCTATGTGGACGTCGAGATGAGTCTGAGATATGTTGGAGTGAAGACTGACAGTAATATACAGGTAATAGTAACATGATACGTAGCGATGTGAAGATACACCGGCGCAGGAGTGCGGCAGGCGAGCCTATGTGGACGTCGAGATGAGTCTGAGATATGTTGGAGTGACTATTGACAGTAATATACAGGTAATAGTAACATGATACGTAGCGATGTGACGATACACCGGCGCAGGAGTGCGGCAGGCGAGCCTATGTGGACGTCGAGATGAGTCTGAGATATGTTGGAGTGAAGACTGACAGTAATATACAGGTAATAGTAGCATTATACGTAGCGATGTGACGATACACCGGCGCAGGAGTGCGGCAGGTGAGCCTATGTGGACGTCGAGATGAGTCTGAGATATGTTGGAGTGAAGACTGACAGTAATATACAGGTAATAGTAACATGATACGTAGCGATGTGACGATACACCGGCGCAGGAGTGCGGCAGGCGAGCCTATGTGGACGTCGAGATGAGTCTGAGATATGTTGGAGTGAAGACTGACAGTAATATACAGGTAATAGTAACATGATACGTAGCGATGTGACGATACACCGGCGCAGGAGTGCGGCAGGCGAGCCTATGTGGACGTCGAGATGAGTCTGAGATATGTTGGAGTGAAGACTGACAGTAATATACAGGTAATAGTAACATGATACGTAGCGATGTGAAGATACACCGGCGCAGGAGTGCGGCAGGCGAGCCTATGTGGACGTCGAGATGAGTCTGAGATATGTTGGAGTGACTATTGACAGTAATATACAGGTAATAGTAACATGATACGTAGCGATGTGACGATACACCGGCGCAGGAGTGCGGCAGGCGAGCCTATGTGGACGTCGAGATGAGTCTGAGATATGTTGGAGTGAAGACTGACAGTAATATACAGGTAATAGTAACATGATACGTAGCGATGTGAAGATACACCGGCGCAGGAGTGCGGCAGGCGAGCCTATGTGGACGTCGAGATGAGTCTGAGATATGTTGGAGTGACTATTGACAGTAATATACAGGTAATAGTAACATGATACGTAGCGATGTGACGATACACCGGCGCAGGAGTGCGGCAGGCGAGCCTATGTGGACGTCGAGATGAGTCTGAGATATGTTGGAGTGAAGACTGACAGTAATATACAGGTAATAGTAGCATTATACGTAGCGATGTGACGATACACCGGCGCAGGAGTGCGGCAGGTGAGCCTATGTGGACGTCGAGATGAGTCTGAGATATGTTGGAGTGAAGACTGACAGTAATATACAGGTAATAGTAACATGATACGTAGCGATGTGACGATACACCGGCGCAGGAGTGCGGCAGGCGAGCCTATGTGGACGTCGAGATGAGTCTGAGATATGTTGGAGTGAAGACTGACAGTAATATACAGGTAATAGTAACATGATACGTAGCGATGTGACGATACACCGGCGCAGGAGTGCGGCAGGCGAGCCTATGTGGACGTCGAGATGAGTCTGAGATATGTTGGAGTGAAGACTGACAGTAATATACAGGTAATAGTAACATGATACGTAGCGATGTGACGATACACCGGCGCAGGAGTGCGGCAGGCGAGCCTATGTGGACGTCGAGATGAGTCTGAGATATGTTGGAGTGAAGACTGACAGTAATATACAGGTAATAGTAACATGATACGTAGCGATGTGACGATACACCGGCGCAGGAGTGCGGCAGGCGAGCCTATGTGGACGTCGAGATGAGTCTGAGATATGTTGGAGTGAAGACTGACAGTAATATACAGGTAATAGTAACATGATACGTAGCGATGTGACGATACACCGGCGCAGGAGTGCGGCAGGCGAGCCTATGTGGACGTCGAGATGAGCCTGAGATATGTTGGAGTGAAGACTGACAGTAATCTGTGGCTTTATAGCTCCAAAACGGATGAATCGATTTTCATTAGGTTATATTTTTTGGTTTGAAAGGTAACTTTGTCCAGAGTGTTCTTAGCTATATTTAATTAAAATCAGTTCAGCCGTTTAATAGAAATCCGTATTTTACTCTTTGAATCTGGGTTTTTTCGCAAGATAATAATAATAATATAGTTTTATGTATTCTTTACACTTTTACATTTCTATACAATATTGTTAGTGTTAGTATTTTGATTAATCTTGTTTGTTAGTATAACTTATTAATTGATTTCTATGTGTTTTGTTGTAAGGACCGCTCTGGCGGTGTAAGCCTCCTCCATTTCACTCGTATCTCTCGCCCGTATATTTTTCGCAAGATATCGTGTTATAATTAAGTGTTTCAATAGATTGTCGATTGAAGCGTGTCTACTACTAGATATATTAAATGTTGTTTAAAAAGCATGAAATAAATTAATTTATTAATTTTAAAACCCCCGACACAAAAACCTCTACAAAGAAAAAAATAAGGCTCGAACTCGCGTCGGGGAACCGCTTAGTAAATAAAATAAACTGCTGTAAATGTTGGCGGTTCCCCGACGCAAGTACGAGGCTTATTTTTTTCTTTTTAGTGGTTTTTGTGTAGGGGTTTTTTTATTTATAATTTAACTAGCTGACCCGGCAAACTTTGTTTTGCCATAAAAACAATAAATATTCATCAACCTTACCTACCCTACCCTGTCTACCCTACCCTGTCTACCCTACCCTGTCTACCCTACCCTACCTACCCAACCCTACCTACCCAACCCTACCCTACCCTACCCTACCTACCCAACCCTACCCTACCCTACCCTACAATACCTACCCTACCCTAACCTACACTACAATACCTACCCTATCCTACCTACCCAACCTACCTACCCTACCTTACCCTACCTACCCTTCCCTACCCTAGCTATGTAGGTATGGTAACTTTTTTTTCTTATTTTTTTTTTTCATAAGAACCTTCTCCTAACAATAACAAACACAACAAAAATAGAATAAGCGAAATCGGTCCAGCCTTTCACGCGTGATGCCGTGACCAAGGGAAATAGGGATTCATTTTTATATATATAGATTTTTATTTTGATCTTTTTCAGAAACCAAATAATCTGACAGCCCGGAGCGCCACCCACCTGGACAGCGCTGGTCGAACGGTTGCTCCAGAACAGCTGCTGTCCCCGCGCGTGGGCAGCTGTACGCATCTGCCGCCACATACCGGGGGAGGAGGGTACACCAACATGGCTGCTACCAATACTGCCAGGTAACGGTGTAGTGGTGATAAATAAAACTTACTTTTGCGCTATTGGATGTGGGTTTTCGCACGAAACAAATCCCAACATTAATCTATACTAATATTATAAAGAGGGTGGGATTGTAGGGGGTAATCTCTGGATCTACTGAACTGATTTTGAAAATTCTTTCACCAGTAGAAAGCTACATTATTCCTGAGTGCCACAGTCTATAATTTATTTTCGACGAAAAATCGAGATCCTTATGAAAATTGCAATAATGTAACCCAAAGTAACAAAATTTTGCCTATAAAATTCATTGTTTGGTGTGCACTGAGAAAACTATTGATGACACTTAAAAATAAATTGTACTACATGGTTAAAGTACTCATTATTAACTACATAAAAGTCTGTGATAGAAAAGATCAAGAGAAATAATATCATAGTTAAGTCACAATAGCAGCTTTTATGTTCTAAATTTTAATTAGATCGCCGGTAGCTTACATTCGTATTGTAGTGTTAATTCTTATTCAAATAATTAGTTCAACGAATTGGTAGGTAGGGTATTGTAGGGCAGGTAGACAGGTGGTAGGTAGACAGTTGACGGGAGTGAAGCCGCGGGGGTCAGCTAGTAATTAATAAACTAATTTATTAGGCCACTAACGAAAGGTATTTACAAGGCAGACGTGAATGGAAACGCCGGGAGGGAACGCCCTAGAAAGACATGCATAGACCTTATAGTTGATGTTTTTCAGAAAGGTCAGGTGCGCAGTACTCCTAATCGGCGTGTGTGTATGATTAGATGTATGAATGTGAGTGAAGCAAAAGAAGTATGTAAGGATCGTAGCATGTGGCGTTCTGTAACATTTTTTATTTTTATTTATTGTAGATAGTGTTCGCGACGAGGCGTCACAAAATGTTAGAATAGTTTTGTAGATATAAATAGTATAAACAAAACATACGTCTGCTTACCCCAGCGCGCGAGCTCGTACTAAAAAGTTTTAGACGAGAATTTTTCTTTTATAGTTTTTTCAAACATAAAATTTCGACCACTTTTTGAGGCACTAAACATTATGTTTTAGTGTATATGAGTATGTATTAAATAAATATGGGGTCTAAAGAGTAAATTAGAATCGTTACATACATACTAAATGCGGTAGTTACGGAAAGAAGGCAAAATCAAAACAAGTCAAATTCCGTAAAAACGACCGGCCACCACGACCATTTAGTTCGAAATGAGCAGTCAGATGGCGGTACACGTATATATAGTCTGGCGCGTAAGCAGGCAAATTTGGTATTTTAGAATAGAATAGTGTTTTGAGGGCTTTATAATAGCCTATAGTACCTAAAATACGGTTATCTAGTATTATTAGAATTAATATACTTTAGATAAAATGTGTAAGTAGTATTTTAAGCAAATAAAAAATATTTGTTTACTTATTTTGGACCCCCCGAAAATGGCCGGGTCGCAAGTATTGATAGGTGCGCTCTGCCCACCTACCAATCGTATTATTTACCTTACACATTTGTTTTGTTAGGAAACACCATCTAGGTGTTCTAGATAGTATACCTTGGTGCTATGACTGAAAAACTGTACATAGATATTACTTACTTGAAATAATGTGTCTGTATGTGCCAGCATGGACGTTTCTACGCGTCTGCCAGAGGGCCCACTACCTTCAGACACACTTGGTGCCTGAAGGATTATTGATGTGCTATCTGAAGCATTACCTTTGGGGACCCTCGGGCACACGCCTGGACTCAGTCACAACACATAGCTAATATATAGCTACACATACACACACAGAGGCGTTAAAGCCGTGGAACAACACGATATTTTCTATTTCGGCCGCTTCCCGGCAACAGAAGTCGCAGAAGGGCTGGTGGTACACCCATCAGGGTACCACCATTCGATAGCCCAATTCTCCAGCTTCCCAACCACATTTTTGGAAGGAGCCTAGCTCTGGTGGTTAGGGAACTAACCGACTTAATATAGTAAGAGGTTCCATGGTTTTCTCGCATCGTCGACCACATCAGAGTGAATACTGGATCGAGGGTTGGAGCTGTATCCACCGGACTTCCACCATAGGGTAGCCCATCGCGAGGGCTATCCGATGACGGTTGGTGAATGCGGATCCGCCCACCAGCTCGAGTACAAACTCGCTAAATATGCCGAAAACAGGCACTGAAGCTATGTTTTCGCACTTTCACGTGGCTGTGCCCGTGAAGTTGACAGATGAAGCTGTGGAACTGTCACAGATCGATGGTCCAGGAGTAGGGCTACAAGTCCCTCGCTGGTACCCTGGCACTAAAGTGCACCATTGTATTAGAAAGTAGCGTGTAAAGCTATAAATTGACAGAACTTCCCCTTATTAGGCGTTCTCCACGCAAGAGCTCCCTGAAGGTAGCAGTTAGGGTCCTGGACCAGGGTCCGGAGGGAAGGTCTTCTCGAGACCTATCCAGAGACACAAGTATCATCGAAATCGGTTCAGTAGAAGGGGAGTTTCTGTCGGTTTTCAGCGACTAGTCATAATAATTAATTTGTTAATTAAAGTTTATGCGCGGTCGTTGTTTTGAGGTCCTCGTTACGGTCAAGTGTGGTAGTAGGATAGTGCGCTGAGACACCGTCCTAATTGTAGCCATTATTTCTAAATATTAAATCCACGTCACTTTGCGTAACGAAGACCATGAAGAGACGACGCTTTTGGACATGAAAACCTGAGTATTTTTCTGAACTGGACATCACGCCTTCCCCTCAATATCCTTGGCAGCCTTCCAACCACTGCAGGGTCGGTATTTGCTCGAAGACAACGAACTATAGGTGCAAGGGGCGTCAACGCGTTCGAGCTGGAGCCTTACAACCTCCAGTCAGCCTGGGGCCTGGAACGATCACGTCCGTCCCGCACAGATAGGCTTGCGCATGACCACTATCTCACCAGATGGTAAGTGATAGTGGTATCTGCTGGAGTCTTTGATTCCCGATAGCTACAATCTCGGGGTCTTCAAGAGTGAATAGGTTAGTTCTAGGCAAGTGTACTACACCTTCGGCCACATCATCACTTACCATCAGGTGAGATTGCACTACCTCACCTGATGGTAAGTGAGGCCTACCTAAAATAAAAAAAAAAAATGAAAAACTGCCTACCCCCAGGGGAAAATTGCGTGAGTTTATGTATGTATGTAATTTATTAGTGGACTACATCAGATATTTTTTAAGGCTCGAACCTCTTTAGCGTCATCTATACGACCACATACGAACTACAAAAACACTTGACGTCACACAATTACTACACCGCGCAGTCAAAGTTCTATGCGCAATAGGGTAGTTTACTGAAAATTCGTTTTTTTGTCCGTCAGGTAGATTCACAAAAAAATATCAGACACGTATTTTTTTTCTTTTGACACGTAACCATAAAGTGACGACGATATAATGCGTTGAAATTCAGTGAAACGTCACGCCGCTAGTACACTTTATACTGCCTTAGTGACGTCACTAGCCCCTGGACTTTGATCGGCTTTAACTTTGTAATTTTGTTTGATTTGGTAAAGCAAAAAATCGTGTCCAATATTATTTGATAATCTCACTGACGGATTAAATAGAATTATAATTTTTGTACCCAGGCAGCATCCTTTTTGAACATATACAAAAACCCGACAACCAATCTGGTAGGAGAATCATCCATCCAGGCCGGTATTGAGGCAGCTGGCTCTTATCCGTTTAAAATAGATGTCCTGTTTTGTACATTTAAAAGTCATCAAAAAAGTCTCAAAGACCACCCTCCACAATTCTATTCTTACTATTTATTCAACGGAACGGATGGCCGAAGCACGGGGTCTCATTGCTAACAAAGAAAATTTGGTTCAAATAAATCTCACTAGATGGCGCGACATGTGCACACAATTCAATAGAATTGTGTGTAAAATTAACATTTTCTGGAATTGAACATAAAAATTGTACGTTCTTGTTTAATCAACTCTCCTTAGTACAAAATTATGGAATATTGGGCTCTTAATTCACATTGCAAAGATTATTTGAACGGTTCATTTAAAATTGATGCCAAATAGATGGCGTATTTTTAAATTTCTGAGGCATTCGACACGATTGTTAAAATTTGCATTGTAACACATTTAGGTCCAAAAAAAACTATAAAACGTGCAAAACATACTATAAAACGAACCTTCACTGTATTTATAAAAAAAAAATATTCACGAACCTAGTAAACCATTTTACTTGCATGTCGCTGCTAACACCATCTATGGCCGTGAAAGGGGATCGAACGCGATTGATATACTTACAAAAATAACAAGATTAATCAGATGAAAAACGCTAGTTACGTCGGCACGGTTTCTTTGTATGGGATGAGGCATCTGTATGCTAGTATTATATTATCTGTGGCCGAAGGCAGAAAGGTTCCTGGAGTGGCGACCACGAACCGGAAGACTTTACGTTGGAAGGCCTCCCACCATCAGGTGGACCGATGACCTGGTGAAGGTTGCGGGGTTCCGCTGGATGCGGGGACGCTCGGGACAGGTTAATGTGGCGACGCTTGAGGGAGGCCTATGTCCAGCAGTGGACGTCTTTCGGCTGATATTATGATGATTAATTAAACCTAACTACACCAATCATTCTTTTACAGATACAAAACAGCGTCCGGCGACTCAGTCCTCCAATCCATGGAGATAACGGAACTAATCAAGAGGATGTGTGAGTCGTTCACTCAGAGCCAGGAGAAGCTTCTCGCGTCCCGCGCCCGGCCAGTGACGGCCGACATGCAAGTGCAGTGCGAGACCAGCGAACGAGATGCGAGACTGAGTACCAGCGAGCATGGGCTTGTGGGTGCGAAGGACACAGGAATAGATAGGTAATCCATACTAATATCACAAAATAGAAAGTATACAAAAGGACCACTCCAGCCATTTAAAAATTTGACAGATTCACTAGGGTTGTTACTTTATCGATTCCGAATTTTAAAAATAGAGTAGGTTGTTTAAGTTACAAACATAAATACATCGATTCGTCTAAACATACATAATAACATGCTTACATGCCTTTAGTTTCAAATATCCATTAAATATCACGACGCCACATACGCAGAAGATTGGAAGGTAATATGACGTAACAATAGTGTAATAATGATCCCACTAAAAATATTAAAACGTGTAAAACAAAAAAATCAAAAACCCCGACTGATTAGAAGACGACCGACCCGACTTTTTAGCTAACTAAAAAG
The DNA here is from genome assembly GCA_964057195.1 of Orthosia cruda. NCBI lineage: Eukaryota > Metazoa > Arthropoda > Insecta > Lepidoptera > Noctuidae > Orthosia > Orthosia cruda. Next base: position 42,652,108 of record OZ059828.1, on the reverse strand, counting down.
GATGATCTTAAACAAGAAGAAAATTATGCTGTGCAGTCGGAGAAAACATATTTGTGAGCTGGATGACTTAAGCTTTATTATTATGACAAGTTTCATAGCCTTTCCAATTTTGTCTATACTGTTGCGACATAAAATAATGTATTATTTGCCTAGATATTGAATTTCTAACATGTCATCTTCAAAAATGTAATGACCTTTTTAACCTAAAAATGAATGAAAGTACGAATTTAATGTATATTCGGTCTGTAACAATTAATAAAGATAACCCAGCCAATTTAACCTCGTTACAGTACATTATGTATGAATGAAGTGACAAACGCCCGCTCAAGGCACTCGTGACAGCCGCGACTGAGCTCGGTCCAATATTGCCCAATATTCCCTGTAAAAAAGGAATGCCAATGTGTGTGTGCACAATGACGCTTTGTTCGTAGTGGCCTCTCTGTCTGCGGCGAGCCGCCGCTTACGTACTTTGTGCTAATATTATAAATTCTGTCTGTCACATTTTCACGCCTAAGCTACTGAACGGATTTCAATGAAATTTGGCAAGGGCATCCTGAGGAAGAACATAGGCTACTTTTCATATAAAAAAATTGTTTATTTTTGGTAGATAGGTAGGTTAAGGTGGGGTAGGTAAGGCAGTCTGTACGTTAAGACTTATTGGCGCAAAACTGAGAAATATATTGTAATATTGTAATCTAGCCTAGACTACCGAAGCAGTCAGAAAGAGTTGTTATGAGTTTCTTAACTAAAAATCAGTATATAATTTTAAAAAGAAGTCTATATTTCTATGCCAAAATTTAAATCGAGTTTTCTTTGCTAATTTCAGAACAATACCATTGGAGACAAGCAAAAGCGATACCTATATTACACATCATAATGAAAGAGGTGAATGACCTATTTGAAATATTTATTTTGACTTTACTATAACACGGCCAAGTTACTTACATTATTATGTTAAAGACATGTTGTGAACATCAACAAATAACTAAATAAGAATGAAACACATCTCCCGAATTCCTTATTAGAATAAATTTAGAGTTGCTGCAGCATCTCTTGTTCTACCATAGAACTATCATGTACCGTTAATAGTTATCGGAGTATTTAACCCTCTTTTCACAAGCTTTTATTTAATTTGCAATGTATGTAAGTGTGTTCGGGTCAAATCTTGCAACTGATTTTTTGTTATCAATAGGCTTGCGCTTGACCACTATCTCACCTGATGGTAAGCGATGATGTGGTCGACGGTGTACCATGCTTGCCTAGAAAAAACCCATTCACTCTTGAATTTTAAAGCAATGCATGGTTAGCTACGTGACATCATTCTAAATCCAATATGGCGGACGGCCCAAGATGGTGGACTAGTAATTTATTGTGCTCTGCCATGATATGGGTATCAAATGAAAGGGTTTGCTGAGATGAATACGAAAAAACTTGTTTAAAACAAAAAACAAAAAAATATGAATATTATAATTATTTACCATAATAATATGTATCTTTCACACAATCCATCCATTGTTCTCTTGGTCTTCCATTATAAAATACTACAGATAGAGATATGGTGAAAACGGCTATCTCCGCGCTAGAACGCGGCTCAATAATGCAGAAGTTTGTTGACGAGCTCGAAGACTGGAAGGAGCAACAACAGGAAATGTTCAAATGTCAAGTAAGTACATCACTTTTCTTACAGTATAGTTCTCGCCAAACTTTTTGGCTGACATGAGGTTAGTTTTCCGATGCCCAAGGCTCGGATCGGTGCTGTTTTTGTATGAGATTTACTACTGCGCAGCCATTGTACCCAACTTCAGCGCGGCCAAAAAGATTGGGGAGAACTATACAGCAATACTAAGGAACATCGAGTTTGGCTTTGTGGAGCTTGGCCTATGTGACTTACCCCTAGATGCCCAGCTCTAAATTATCGGAGAATTAATGTGACAAATTGTCAAGCACGCGTTATCTGCTGTGATTGGCCGTTGAAAATTCATTCAACCAATCACAGCAGATAACGCGTGCTTGACAATTTTTCACATTAATTCTCCGATAATTTAGAGCTGGGAAACTGGGGGTTACACCTGTGTGACGATCTGTTTGTTCCATCTGTCATTACTTTCCAAATTATCGAATTTAAATAGTAATAAGAGTTGATTAATTGCCGTTGTTACACATATTACGATAGTATATTGTTTGGTTCAGGGCAACATTACAATTGCATTAATTCACTATGTTATAATAATTAAATGCATGGCTAGGTTTCTTCTGAGACGACTTAAAATGATAATCTTGAAAATAAATGCAGTGGAAAAAATGTAGTTGAAATTTACTTCGTGATGAGATGCCAATGTCGCATAATAAAATAAGTAAGGTAAATTATCTCAATAATACTACTATAGTAGCTGTTACAACCTACGGTTTCAATAATGTCCTACAAAAACTATCTTATTTACTCGTACAATAAATCTTCCTCATACAAAATCACTTATTAACCAATTGTTTTTCACAATTCCAGTTAAAACGCAAAGAAGAATATCACCTAGAGCTCCTAGCTAAAGAGTGGGCGAAGAAGCAAGTAGAGTTGGAATGCAAGCTGAGCAAAGGTATCGAACAGTGTCGCAACCTGGCGGCTGATCTGAGTCGAGCTACCGAGGACTTCAGGCTTAGGGGGTACCGGAATACGGAGAGGGAGAAAAAGGTATAAAATGCAGTAGTAATTTGTATTTATTATGAGTTCTTTTCGACACTATTGAAGGCCTCTGCAATTGCTGAGCAATTGACTTCAAGCCTTTCGACTGAAATGATGATCATATTCAGTTTATTCTTCTTTGGAACGCGCTTCCTCTCGAAATCAGGGCGGCCACCGGTCAGTATTTTTTTTCAAGGGGAAATTGCAGTATTATTATCAGCGGGGGGAAGGGTCATCTCGATAACTTATTTTCATTACATTATTAAATATATATATTTATCTACTTCGGTTTCGTTATATTCGAATTACAAAATTGATAGCGGTTTCATTATGATACCCATAACGACATCGGGTTGCATTATGCGAATCGTCATAAATTCTAAAACACAAGCAAAGACATTCTGAACATACAGCCAGGTACCTATAATATTACTCCGAAATCGAGACAATATAAATGATGTTTTTAAAAATGGAACAAGTTTAGAACAAAAGTATTGTTTACTATTTGGCTGTTTTGCCTTATACCTAATAAAGACTAAATTAAAATAAAAGGGGACGCGGGTAAAATCTTCTGAGTGAAATTTTATTCCAAATTTTATTAAAAATGTCTTCAACATCAAGTGATATTGAAAATACTCCACCAGATATGACAAATAGAGTAGTTGCGGCTACAAATAATTAACTATCAGAAAAATCAAGACATGTAGGTACCTATATGAGAAATGTTATGAAGATTTCGTGATATCGCGGGAACGTAACAATATTTGTCTATATCTGTGTTTTATTCCTTCCTTCGTAGATAAAATCTTGTATGCAACTGTACGTTATTGGTCTTTTAATAACACGTGCCCACCTATTTCGGTACGCGCTACGCTTGTACCGAAAAATGCCACTCGTATTAAAAGACCGTCCATAACGTAACAGTTGCATAAATAGCTATTATTTAGGTATGTATAGTATAAAATATGTATGTATGTGTATTTTAAGCATTTGTTTTTTTTTTTTTTTTGTTAAATTTTTTGTTTGCCACGATTTAAACAATGCACCTGCCGTGTTAACTCTTCACCACCCTTGATTGACTGGTAGAGAATATCTAAGTCTGCCATGGTACCTTTGTGCATGATTTTTAAATAAATAGATGATTGAACTCCAAAATGTTCATAAATTCTTCCATTTGCATATAATGAAAGTGATCACCAACCACATTGGTTATCCTAATACTGCAGTGGTCCTAATGATATCTGAGGTGAAAGTACTGAGATTTTCAACATTTCCGAAACATTAGAGTGACAAATTAAGACCTCATCATGCCTAGAAATAGTTGTCACTTCATACAAACAAGTAATATGAAACATGTTTTCCATTCTGTTATATTTCATTGAAAGCAAAAAGTTTAAGATTTCTACATGAATTACTCATTTTTATGTTTCAGCTGTTAGACGCAAAGAAAGCCCTAGAATCCCACTACACAGCCAAATACCAGGAGTTGCGGGAAGCCTCGCAGAAGATGGAGGATGACATGAATCACCAGCTCAAGCTCAAAGATATGAAGGCCGAGGAGCTGGAGGCCAAGATACAGCAGCTGCAGAAACAAGTGGAGTTGCTCAAGGTAAGAGTTTAGATAAAACGTCCAGAGAAATCTTGGCAGTCTTTGGCGAAGATGGTGAGTCTAGCTTGATATCTACAGATAGGATTAGTCCATTCTTATCCAAAATCGAGAAAGAAAGAGAGAAAAAAAAACCGGCCAGGTGCGTGTCGGTCTTCGCAAGTTAAGGGTTCCATACCATGCTGCAAAATTAAGTTGGTTGCAATAGGAAAATAAGGAAATTTCAAAGAAAAATCTGATTTATCAATACATTGATATTTGTTAGTAAAATATACGAAATAATAGATTATCGCCAAATTTCAAGTTCACAAGTCAATGGGACGTTAAAAAATTCATCCGCACAAAATTTTGTAAAATAGAGGACTTGGTGGTTTCTCATTCCTTTGTTGCCCAATATTTTTCAAATAAAAAAATACATTATTTATCTATTCGAAGAGCTATAAACAACGATACCTCGATACACGATGGCGAAAGTAAAAAAAAATATTTAAGCTCCCCTTTATCTGTATGGGATTGCCCCCCTTAGAAACATTATAAATATTTATTGACAATTTGTATGGCTAATGGATCAACAAGATGCTTATACTGTGAAAATTTGAAGACTATAGCTCCAACCGTTAGGCAGACAGACGACTGACAGACAGGCGGACACGTGAGTGACATCAATAGTGCTCCGTTTGAACCCTTCGGACACGGAACCCTAAAAAGGAGGTCTTTGCCCTTCAGTGAGACAACATATGCATAGGCTGAAATATATCAGTTCGTTGGGCAATTTATAATGGTCTCGTTCTCTCACATATTTAGTGCCAAAAAAGAGTAAAATATACTCGTACATATTTATTCTAATACCAACACAACGAATTACAGTATGTCTAATATAAGAAGACTTGGAGTGTCCTGAGTGTCTATAGAGTACTGACACGATTTTTTCATCGCTTTGTACGACAACCACGAGATGAACCCTACACTTCCTAGCTAGAAATTTTATATAATTTAAATATTCCTTACCATTTCAGAACAATATCAAGAACACAGAAAAAGAGTCGGAAAATCGATATTCCGGTCTCACCAAAGATCAAACTGCGAGTCTAATACAGGAATTAGTAAGTACCTACATAATATTATGATTATCAACTCTTTTAGAGCGTGTACCGAGTTATCAATATCTATAAAGTTTTACATACATACATAAAAGATAAAAATAAGAAAATTAAGTATCCGTATGCATTCCACTTTCTTCTTTGACAAATCTTTCACGATTCAAGCAGCTCGGTTGTGGAATGCATTACCTATTGAAATAAGACGTGCTCAAACACTGCCAATATTTAAGAAAATGGTGAAGGAGCATTACCTTTCACTATAATTTTTATTCTTCTCCTGTATCTGTTATATTTGATATATATTAGTATATTTTGTATATTGTATTTTTGTATTTTATGTTATTATGTCTAAGTAGTGTATTATTTATGTTAATTTGTACACTGACAGCCCTAAATTCTTCTCCTATTATATAAATTCTTATCCAAAGGTTGTCTGTAAGAGATTGCCTAGTGCGATAAGACCGCCCATTGTACACTTGTTATTGTGAATGTTTGTCCTGTATGTTTTCTTGTGGTGTACAATAAAGTATATAATAAATAATAATAAATAAATAAAAGGTTGTCTGTAAGAGATTGCCCTGTGCGATACCGCCCATTTTACACTTATCTTTATAAATGTTTTGTTCTGTAATTATTTAAGTGGTGTACAATAAAGTATATAATAAATAATAATAAATAAATAATAAACGCACGCCTTTTTCCCATGAGCGTAGGCAGAAACTACAGAACGCCACCTGCTACGATCCTTACATACTTCTTTTGCTTCATTCACATTCATACATCTAAGTCATACATACACGCCGGTTATGAGTACTGTGCACCTGGCCTTACTGAAGAACATCACTAATAAGGTCTATGTATGTCTTTCTAGGGCGTCCCCTCCCGGCGTTTCCATTCACGTCGTTCGTTAGTCGTATTTCATTCATCCTCTCAACATGACCAAACCATCTTAGCATACTCTTTTCAATTTCAGTCATTAATTACATCTTCTTTTATACTACAAAAAAAAAACCTACAAACTTTTATTTGAATCAAATGCATAAATTGCAGCTTGATGTCAGCTTTGTTTAGAAAATATCATAAACCACCATATTTACTTTTTCGATAAACGTTATCTGACTATTGGAAATTAGGAAATCTGTTTACCTTTGAATTTTAACCAAATAAATGAAATTGTGCCCTGTGGTTATAACATGTTGCTCCATACATAACTCTTCCTTTTTTATTTTACAGTCTTTTATATAATTTGCCTTGTTATATTATGTTAATCGTACTAATATGCTGCGCAATCTAACCGTTTAAGACTCCTGATGGTCAAAAAAGTTTTTATAACGAAATGACGTCACAACATTGATACTATTCGGAAAATTCGGCTTAGCATTCGCCAACGTCCATACTACGTTGAATACACCGGTTCTCGTCCGATCACCGAAGTTAAGCAACATCGGGCGCGGTCAGTACTTGGATGGGTGACCGCCTGGGAACACCGCGTGACGTTGGCTTTTTGCATTTTTGAAATTAAATCTCAATAAATATTGATTTTAAATATTTTTTATTAGTACATTATGGTACAAGTGTGTAAAGTTGGTGATTACCGCTGAGGCGCCATTGAGACCCGAGCCGTTAGGTGAGGGTCTTAAGAGAGCCGAGGACGGTAATCATCAATACACACGTGTATCATACGACGTTTTTCAACACAGTTGTGAAGAAAATAATACAAAAAAATCATTTCCAACAGTGAAAACGAGTTGTGAAAATTTTTTCGCAATGGCGGGCAAAATAAATCAGTTTTCCTATGCGCGCGCTTCTAACAAAGACTTTATACTTCTTACTACTAGACTGTGCACTATGGCGCAAAAACCGGTCCGAGCGAGAGGGCTCCCTTTGGTAGTGTGTCTCTTTCTAATGAGGTGACCATGACCAAACAGAACACGGGACAAATTGATTGTAAAAACGACATTTTAAGTATTCCGATATGTTGATGCTACCTAACTGCGCTACCTAAACCTACATAATTTATAGATAATAAAAAAAGTGTTTATATTTTTTTGGTATCTACATCACTAACCGTATGGTGTCGGGCGTAAAGAATTTCACCGTCCCATGTTTGCCCGTGGGTGTCGTAAGAGACGACTAAGGGAAAAACCAGAGAATGGGCAGCAGCGTTCTCTGTGCATTTGTTACAACCATACTGCGATCGCCAATCCGCCTGCAAAGCACTCCCCATGAATAGCACAAATAAAACATAGCCCCTACTGCCCCGGCAGCCTGTACCCTTGACTACGGTAGGGGTCGAGGTTACGGTATGGCAAGGGGTGCTAAGAATCCCGGACGAGATCCGGCTACCCCAACAAATACCGACGATTGGACCTGGCAACGTACAACACGCGCACACTCCGGACCGACGAAAATATCACCGAACTCGAAGAGGAATTAAGCAGTTTACGATGGAGTACTATAGGGTTATCTGAAGTTCGAAGAGAGTCCTCCCCGACTCAATAATCCTCAAATCCCAAGTCTCTTCAAGTTTCATTCTTCAAGACCATCATATAGATTGGAACAAAAAGCTCTCTGAGAGGCGTTGGATGACCCTGCTGTCTTCTGACGGTGCTTTGACCTCAAAGGATCTCTATGATTTCACATATATTCCAGTTGCGTAGACAGTTGAGAAATAAAACTACACCAATTGTATTGCACTAGGAATTAATTTGCAAATAATATTAACAGCCGCTGAATTTCACTCCAATAAAGTCTGCCAAATCCGCAAACCACCACCCTACTTTTAGTATTACCAGGCCCAAACATTTAAAAGTACTACTCTTACTCCGTATTAATGATAATTTTTAAAAATACAACGAATTGTTTAAATATAGGAACTGTAGAAATATTTATATACTTTTCTAGAAATATTTAAATAAGTGTCAAAGTCTATGAATTGTTCGTTTTGGTATAACATAAAAAGAAACATATAAAATTTTCTACCATTTCTACCAAACCCAATGATTAGTTGTGCTAGCAATAGGTCAGACAAGGACACACTACCAGCGGAAACCCTCTCACCAGGACCGCTTTTGGTTAGCTACCGCTTATAAGGAAATAGCTAACCTAGGTGTAAGATGATAGATTTCATTTTAGCTAAACAAAAAATTTTGATACACAGTCTAGTAGTAAGAAATACGTATAAGGTCTTTGGCTTCTAACAATGGCGATCGGCCATAGACTAAAAATAATGAGTTATCTTTTTTTTTTGGCTTTTCGCGAATAGCGTTTTAGCCACGTACAAAATGGGGATTTTCAAGTTTTCTTTATTACAGACAAAAACGAAAGTTATATTTAAGTGAAAGTTTTATTTGTTAAACACGTACAAGTTGAAATTATCTATTTAAATACGAAGTTCCATGAAATGTGTTGCATTTGTACTATTGAGCACGATCTTTTTTGTATCGAAACTTTTTTAAGAACAAAGCAACTCAACCAATAAAAAAAAAATCTCTTTATCTCACTTGTGAATAATAGTAATGAAAAAGTCACAGTTTGATAACAGGTCTCATTATGTGCCTAATCGCGGTGAAATTAGAGCCACTTTATGAGCAAGTGTGTTGAAAAATAATATTTTACCTACTTATAGGTATTTTTCGTGACTAGATCGTAGAATAATTGTTCACTGCATGATGTGGCTGACCATTAATATATTCGTGAAATGGTTGTATTTCATGATATTGCCAGCTAAAACTGACCATATCGTAAAGTTAACTTTTGATGATAAGTCCACGTTTGGGTTTCCAATCGAGATATCAAAGGTTTTTTTTTTCTTTGAATCTTTCGTAAAATTCAAGTAGCTTTGTGTCGTAACGACTTTTATCTTCAACTAGCGCATTATTATTGTTTTTCATAGTGCATCACAAAACGAAACAATATCAGCGTCTCTAACGGTGGATTATGTAACAATTTTTTTACGATATGGTCACAAATTTTTGACCATAATAAATCATGAAGTAGCCGTGTGATTAACCGTTCATATCGTTCATATCGTCAAACGCTGATTATTCAATGATCTGGCCAGACAATTATCATGATGTGGGTGCAGCTTTTTCTATTTCGTGAAATACAACCATTTCATGAAATGGTTTTTATTCAATATAATACTAGCATACAGATGCCTCATCCCATACAAAGAAACCGTGCCGACGTAACTAGCGTTTTTCGTCTGATTAAACTGATTGTTTCGCTCCACCACGGGGTCTCATTGCTAACAAAGAAAATTTGGTTCAAATAAATCTCACTAGATGGCGCGATATGCACGTATCTGTTATTGAATGTGTGTAAAATTCACATTTTCTGGAATTGAACATAAAAATTGTATGTTCTTGTTTAATCAACTCTCCTAAGTTCAAAATTATGAAATATTGGGCTCTTAATTCACATTTCAAAGATTATTTTAACGGATCATTTAGAATTGATGCCAATAGATGGCGCATTTTTTAATTTGTGAGGCATTCCACTCGATTGTTAAAATTTGAATTGTAACACATTTTGGTGCAAAAAAAAACTGTAAAAACGTGGCAATAAATACTATAAAACGAACCTTCACTGTATTTAAAGAAAAAAATATTCACGCACTTAGTAAACCCTTTTATTTGCAAGTCACTGCTAACACCATCTATCTATCACCGTGAAACAGAACTGAACGCGTTCGATGTACAAAAACATAACAAGATTAATCAGATGAAAAACGCTAGTTACGTCGGCACGGTTTCTTTGTATAGGATGAGGCATCTGTATGTTAGTATTATATTATCTGTGGCTCCACGGATGTAGATGGGGCTAGCAGCGACTTACAAGAAATAATACTATAATATAAAAATATATTTTTTTTGCACGTTTTACAGTTTCGTAGAGTCCAATATTCCTTAATTTTGTGCTTAGGACAGTTAATTAAACAAGAACATACATTTTTTTTATGATCGTCTCTAGAAAATATTAAATAATATTTCACAAAACTCAATTACAAATCGCGCCATCTAGTGCAATTTATTTCAAACAAATTTTCTTTCTTCGCGTCGGGTGACCGTGGCCACATCATGAAATGATCAATTCTGAGAACTAGTCACAACATATACAAGCTTTTATCTAACGTGCTATGTTATGAATGTATGGGCAAAATCTTGCAATTGAATTTTAAAACAGTTATCCCTAACCGGTTGAGCTGAAATTTTGCATACACGTTTGATTTTATGCACCCCATGATATGGACCCACGTCATAGGGGTGCATAAACAAATTATTATCACACCCGTGTCAAATGAAAGAGTTTTCCGAGACGAATAAGAATGAAGCTTGTTTTTAAAAAGGTTAAAGATATATTTGTTCAATTATTCATTGTTCATTTACTAGCTTCAGCCATCAACTTCGCCCGCGTGGTCTGTTTTTATCCCAAAGCCGCAAGGGAACATTATACCGGGACCAAAATTAGCCTTTGTGCTATTCCAGACTATAATCTATCTCTGTGCCTCTGTGTACAGCCGTTCTGGCGTGATTGAGTAACAAACATACACCCAAACTTTCGCATTTATAATATTAGTAAGATTTGTTTAATTCCCAGCGCTATTTAGAAGAGAAACTCGACAGCGCGGTGCAATCGAAGGCGTTCTTCAAGGAGCAGTGGGGCCGCGCCGTCAGGGAGCTGCACCTCGTCAAGCTGCACACCAGGAGGCAGATGCTCACGCAGCTGCAGCAGGACCGGCGCCAGCTCGGCGAGATGGGGTACGTTACATCTATGGATGTAGTCAGCTGTACAACTGGAAAGTTCACTGCTACCAAAACGCGAGCCTTAAGAGAGGCTCTAAAACTTCACGCGTCCCTTTTTACCCGACTACGGCGAAGCCAAAAGGAAGGGTTATGATTTTAGCAGTCTATGTATTTACGTATGATCCTCCGCCTGAACTATTCATCCGATTTGGATGAATAAGGTGTCAATCGATTCGTTATTATGGCCCGGGTAAAAAAGGAAAAAAAATACCGTTGTCGGATTACAGTTTTTAAACGTTTTTTAATAAATAAAGGAAACTAAAGATTTGTTTTTGTGTTTCAGATTGGACACAATCGAAGACCAGGAAGAAAACAGTGTGAATCAAATTCCCGTCGATTTGAAGAAGTTAAAAGATGACTTCTACGTGGACATACTTGCCAACACGCCAGCACTCAATACGCATTCTTTGATAAGTCAGTTACTCATTATAAACTCAATACCTTTTTGCCGGGGCCTATCCGACTTCAACCGTAAATATTTCCGGGAAAAAAGTAGGTAGCCTATGGGATTTTTTGTACTTCGAGAGATTACGTCTTACATCTAATGTCTAAACATGGCCCTAAGTAACAGACCTAATACTAGAGTCAAGAGATAACCTACCCTAAATAAAGAAAATATTAAAAAAAATAACTCGGACTTAGGGCCGATTGCACCAATGAAAGTAATCGCGATTAGTTCAACTAAACTCAGTTTATGCAAAAACAGGGTTTTGGGGGGTGACCATAAGCTCTTAGAGCAAGGTTATTTTGAGTATGTGTAAGGGACAGATGTATATGGCTTGTATATATCTGTCACTTACGCGATCTCAAAATAACCTTATTCTAAGAGCTTATGGTCACCCCCTTGATTGGTAGTTTATCAGCGGTCTCAACCAATCAGAATGCTGTATTTGCATAAACTGACTTTAGTTGAACTAATCGCGATTAGTTTCATTGGTGAAATCAGCTCTTAGTTGCTAACACGGGGTTAAATTGCAAGTCTGTCATACAATATTTTCAATTTAACCTCGTATTAGCAACTAACTCGGAATGAAGTTTTTCTTGTGTGCCTAACAATCTATATCTCATTATTATAGTACTTGTACGGGCCCGAGTATCAGGAGGTACATTTGCGCGCTAGTTCTGGGTGTAAAAATGAGACGCAGTGTTCGTAATAATAATTTAGTCTATATAATCAATTGGAATCACAGTTTATGTACATACACGATCAAATTATCTAACTAACCACACACAATACCCTATCACTAAATAAAATACTAGAACTTAACTATACTATTACAATCTGTATTACATATTACGACTGTTACGGAGGACACACTTTATTTGTTACATAAACACGAGAGCGGAAGCCAGAAACACAACTGGTCGCTCCTGTACTGCGCAGAAGTATTTAACAGTATAGAGAGGTATGAGGTGCGGGCGGGGGTTGTGAATTCCGCGTCGTTGCCAAACTTCTAAACAAGAATTTCGGAGAATATCGGCGCCCGTACATTACCAAATATGGCAGTGTTTTGGATAGTATGGTCCGCTGCCTGTTGCCAAACCTCTGGTTGGAATTTAAGAGGCCAATCAGGGTCCATAGCGCCCGTGCATTACCTAATATGGTAGCGGTTTTTGGAGTTTAGCATCGAGTTATGACGACCAATCACGAGTCACTTGCTCGGGACACGACACACCCCCAATGTATTCCTAGAAATGCTAGGCCTACTTACAATAACTATATGGTTTGTTATGACATTCTGTTCTATTCTGAACAGTACTAATGTAGAATACTCAACTTCTGGGTCAAACCACACCCACATAAAACTCTATCCAAGCTTAGTTTGGATCAGAGCTAGGCTTTGTCCCAAACTATACTTCTTAAAAGATATCTTCATCTCTGTGTTATGTCAAACTGACGTATACGTTATTGTACGCCTGTATTTCAGATCCTGCTGGTCCTGACGAGTTAGATATGTTTAACGATTTAACGTAAGTACAATTAGAGTTTTAGCGTTCATTTCTATGGAGATCTAAAAGAATTGATGTGCCATAAGTTGCTTTTCCTGTAGTCCTGGGCCACCAAGACACAGATAGCCTAGTTTGGGGCCCATGGCCACTTTCGTTGTATTCTCTGTTTTTTTTACAAGCTTTTTTTTAACTTGCATATGCATATAATGTATGTATATAAGTGTGTTCGGGTCAAATCTTGAAACTGAATTCTAAAGCAGTTATCTAACACCGATTAAGATGAATTTATGCATACACGTTTAGTTTGTATGACAATGCATGGTTAGCTAAGTGACGTCACTCTAAATCCAATATGGCGGACGGCCCAGGATGGCGGACTAGTTATTTTTGTGCACTGCCATGATATGGGTATCAAATGAAAGGGTTTGCTGAGAAGAATACGAAAAGAGCTTGTTAAAAAAATATTTTTTTATGAATAATTTTATTATTCTTATTTATAATAACTTGATTGTTTTGACCATTATCTCGCCTGATGGTAAGCGATGATGTGTTCCGTCGCTGTTGGACAAATAAGTTGCATAAATAACTGTTTAATATGGGCCAAAAAACGTAATTTCTTGCCTTCTTCTACCTAAAATAGCCACGTATATTTGCAGGAATGCCCCGAAGAATCCGATGAGCGAGAGACTCAACGAACTGATAGCGCAACGCGACAGACTCGTCCAACAAGACAATCCTGACGAAGACTTGCTCAAACAACTGAACCACGAGATACGAAATATGCTGCTCAACTGTGGCACGTGACGTCATAACCAGACAATTGTACTAGTGTTAAAATACTCTACCATAGAACACCGAGACGCTTAAGCGGGTAGTAGTTTAAACCAAGCGTGTCAATGAGTGTTACCTTTTTTAAAGAGAAATTGTTGAACCGTGTCATTTCTAGCTAATGCCTGATTTCTGAATTAAGAACTTGCTTTATAAAGAGCAGCAGCCTTATTGCGTAAGTGGATTCGGCAAGGCAAAGGGCAAAGATTTTGAAAAATCAACCAATCACATATACGAAGATCCACATCTCGCATGTGATTGGTCGAATGTTCATACTCTGTGCCCTTTGCCTTGCCGAATTTATTACGCAATAAGGCTGCTGGTTTCTGAATTTAGTATTTGGAGTAAAGAACGATTCAAGCTTAATTCAGAAATCGGGGGCAATGTTGTAAAAACTTTGACAATGTAGGGTTTTTTGGCGGGATTTTTTCGGGTGAAGGTCAGCGGCTGTTAATATTATTTGCAGATTGAATCCTAGTGGTTATTGTGATATAAAATTGTTGTAGTTTTGTGTCTCAAATGTCTACGCAAATGGACAATATGTGGCATCATTGCCGAAAGCGATCTCGGGATAGTGGAGCGGAAAATTTTATTATAATAATGACTACCTCCGCAAAGCTTACTGGAAAGGCTGACTCGTGACTCGATACAATTTGCTGCCAAATACTCACAAAAAAAACATTAGAATCTGTTACATCCGCATTCTAATGCATACTAAAGAATTCAATAAGAGAAAAATACTATACTTTCCTCAAAGGACCGCCACAAAAAGTTCAAGATATTAATTTAAAATTCATTTGCAAATTCAATAATACCCTCCCTATCCCTCTTCGGCAAATTCCTTAAAAAAAATAAAATATTGTAAATACTTAATTCAGAAACCGTCTCATCTCCTTATGCCAGCCGAAACTTGTACTTAGCGTGTATTGCAGAGGCAAGCAAAGCAATAGTATTAGTAATTTTGTCTCTAGTATTGGCCGGTGCGGCGATTCCGTGCTCCCTGTTCAAACCTTTACTATACCCGGAATTTTGTCAGTAAACATTTGCCAAAGTCAACATTCTCAAGTAACAGCTTACGTACTAAAATGTTGCTTGGTATTTTGTTACCGACAAATCTGGCAATTTCATCATTGGACTTTCAAATAAAATAAATAAGACAGTGCAAGTTCAATAACTCCAGTGTGGAGTGTCAATTTTCGTGATGTCATAGGTGAGGGCGTTTGCATCCAGCATCCGTCTATTATAATTTCGACACGAGTGTTGCCGAAGTGACTTTCGAACGAATGACCCATCCCTAAATAAATGCAACAGTGCAAGAGGCGTATTTCTGTGTCGAGTGAGCAAACTGAAAATCGACTTGCATTATCAATATTGCCTTCATATCTAATTACAAAGTGACATCTAACTGAAGTTACTGTATGTAACCCGAAACACGGTAAATTAATGATGTATTCCCGTTGTCCCCTTTATCTGTGTCCCCGTTAACGGGGACAACGGGAAGTATTTTTAATAATTTTATTAAATTCCCTTAACTTCCCGTTGTCCCCGTTCGCTGTCCCCGTTAATTTATTGTAATATATACTTATAAAATTATGCCCGTTGTCCCCGTTGCGTTAAAATTATATAAGTGAGAGTGCCATAATAGAGAGAATATTATACCTTTACAAATGCATAAACAATAAAAAAAAAACACGAATGCACCAAAACGCCGCACGCTGAATGCAATTGACATGGAAGAATTTATTACAGAGTCCCAAATGCAACTTGTTAACTCGCAAATAACTACAGGGTATTTTCTGAAAAAATCTGCTAGTATTTTTGTTGATATAATTGTTTTTTTTTTTTTTATACTTAAAGTTTAATTCCTTTTTTCCCATAATTAGCATCTACTGTATGGGTATTTACTATATAGGTCAAGTGAACTATAAAAAAATATATAAATTTTATTGATTTAGATTAGAAAATCTAGTTGTTTTGTGTGTAAACATTTCTAATTTGTTGCTATATTTTAAATTAAAATATATTATATATTGTTACTGTGAAAGCTATTTCGGACTTTTACCAGTAAGTCTTGGTAAAGAGCCGGTAAATCCTAGGATTGACCGTAGTTCGGGTTTTTTCAGTAACATATAAAAAAATATCTTTCATTTTAGTTTTAGGCTTGCTGTGCTAAATTACTAACGTTTAAAAAAGAAAAAAAAATAAAGGGGACAACGGAACGTCATAAAATATCCTTTCCGTTGTCCCCGTTATGTATGTGCATAACGGGGACAACGGGAAGGAAATATTATGACGTTCCGTTGTCCCCGTAACGGGGACACAGATTACGGGGACAACGGGAATACATCAAATTAATGTACTTGTTTACTGAAGTGGTCGTGTGGTCAGTTACGAGGGCTGAATAACATTCAGTCTAAAGTGCCTTCCGTATTATATTTTTTTATTACAATGGCGGCAATGTATGACGGCGCGTGATAATTGCACGTTTTTGGTGACTTTCTGTTAAGAGGGCGTAGGGTGAGGACAAACGAACGTAATTTTGTGAGTTATGAGTCGCGAAATTTACGTTCAACTGAAATTCGGTAAGGCTGCAGGCGGACGGAAGTAATTTCGGTTGCTATTCTACGTTTGTATGCGGCGCTGACGCTTTTCTCGCCCCCCTCCTGAGGGAGGGTTGAACATTATTTCAACCAAATCCCGCTCGAGGTGAGCCTGCGGGATTCGGTTGAAAAAATGTGCGTAGGCAGTAGACAACTCATTTTGCGTCGCCGTGTGGCACAAATAGAACTAGCATGCAACGAGGAATAGCATGAAACCGAATGCAGCGTAAATTCCGCGAAGATTTTACGCAACTCACAAAATTACTTTCGTTTGGCCTTACCTTAAATGTAAATTAGCAGATGCCACTACATTGTTGTAGGCACCTCAAGTGCGCTTACGGTTTGAATAATTAATATAGCCGTTAAGCTGTAATCTACCGAATGTTAGCTGTCACAAGCGCCATCAAACAGTGGTTTGCCTAGCTATGTACCGCTTACGCTTAGTTCAATACTTCAATCATTAGTTGATGTTATTTGTATTAATTAATATCATGTTGCGTTGACTAGGTATTGTTAATGGATTTGTTGAAATACATATTGTGATTGACGATGTTATAAAATAGAAAGATTTGTTATTAAATAAAATTTTAGGAACTGTTGATTCGATTTTTATTTAAATCTTACTACTACAGTAGAGAGCAAAACTATCGCACAGGCACGGGTATTTTAAACTTAAATCGCAGATATTATTAGAAAATTAAGTTTATAATCAAATAATACTTTTTGCGTTTTGAATTAACGGTGACTAAGTTCTTTAAAGAGCATACAGTGTTATTTGATTATTATAAGCTTTATTATCTCACTGCGATAGTTTAAATTATGGTGACTTTGCAGTGTATAATGCGTGTGGTGACTAGTTTTGCTCTCAACGTACCTATATTATAAATGGGAATGGTATTAGAATGGATTGACGATTGTTACTTATTCACACGAAAACAACTTATCGGATTTTGATGAAACTTAGTAGGTAGGTAGGTACCTATTACAGCTTATACATCAGACTATACGCGGAAACATAGGTGTGGCGTGGCGCATTACTATACTGTATGCGTGGCGCCTTGGAAGTTTTGATTGGCTACAAAACTTGTGATATGACCTAAGTAGGTTGGGTTCTTTCCCCCTTCAGAATTTGTTTGATGTCGTTATACTCTATGGGAAAACGCCACAGGCATGGTGCAGGGCTGTACATATAACATTGACGAGTTCCAGCATTCCGAACAAGCCGGGTTGTAGGTTTTTCTAAGTAGGGTTGGACATATTCGTTTGATTAGTGTATCCCGCGATATATTCAATGTGATCCCGCGCCACGCCACGACAATAACTAATGTGTAGGCATCTTTACACTATAACTTAACAATATTAAGGAAAGTACATAATCCATGCGGGCGTCAGCTATTGGCAAATAAGCGCGGGCCATGTAACCGCGGCATACATTTAGCTCACGAAACTGTGACTATCCTAAAAACCTGTATTTACTAACTAAATTTTTGCAACCGGCTTCACCCGCGATAATTGCCGATAGAGAACGTTCTCTCGGGATAAAATTATCATTTATCCATTCATGTCATGGTCTACTTAAATTTCAAATCCGTTCAACCTTTAGGTCACAGTTATTAAAATCTACAGACTTCCACATTCATATAATAGTAAGTTATTAGTGGGAAGTAGGTTTTCTGATGGGTCTAGTCTAGCTAGCTTCGTTAACAGGATTAGTGCAAACAATGCTTTCGTTGAAAACAGGTTTTAGTCGATTTTTCAATATTTCATAAATAGCATCTCTATTCGAATGACGTATTGTATGATTGCAAATCATTTGACGTATTATTTTATTTATTCGTGATTGGAAAAAAAAAAAAGGCGGGAAACGGTTGAAGTGGAAAGGCGCGTTTTTTAATTTATTACTTTGAAATTCAACTTCTCGTGTTTATTGTAATTTAATTCTGTAAATATTCGTACTATTAGGTCTTATTTGGTGTATATATATATTTATGTGACATAAAAATGGGGAAAAAGAGGCGGAGGAAGGATGAGCTGGAAATTCCTCCGGATCTGAAGCAGCATTCGCAGGAATCTTCGGACTCTGACACGGCGGAGTCCACGGTGTCGACAGCATACTCGATTATTAAATTTAAAGATGCCACTGATAAGGAACCTAAGGACAATAAATATGCCATATATAAGGTAAAGGGGTATACGCGTCAGTACAGTGAAGATACGAAGCAGGCAGAGTTAATAGTTTTTCTTAGTCATATGGACGAGAATAAGTTTTTCAACGACAAAGATCGTATGGCCCTTTCCAAGGGCATACGAGAACATGGAGTGTCTGGTGTGATGCACTTGCGCACAATAAACAAATATAAGGTCGGTGTCACATTTGATTTACCAAATAACGCCAATATGTTTCTAAAAAACAAAAAATTATTTGATCAACTTTCTCTAAAAGCATCTATCCCTGCTGGTGACACAGAGGTTACTGGAGTCCTTACTTCAGTCCCAGTAGATATGTCTAATAAAGAGATATTTTCATTAATCGGCAGTTCAAAGAATGTAATACAGGTGAGGCGTTTCATGCGCAGGGTCAGAGGTGATGAAGGTAGAATATCTTTTGCCCCTACCCAGACTGTTGCTGTGACATTTGCATCCACTATTTTGCCAACTTATATTTATTTGGACTCATGGCGTCATGAGGTGAACAAATATATCCCACCAGTGAAACAATGCCTTAAATGTCTGCGTTATGGGCATATAGCTAAATTTTGTCGAAATACTGAAGTTTGTTCAATATGTACTGAACATCACAATTTCAAAATGTGTGTTGTTGCCCCGAAGGATGCTAAGTGTGCAAATTGTAACGGCAATCATATTGCAATCTCTTCAGTATGTCCAATAAAAAAGCAAAAGGTAGAAGAAAATAAAATTAAAACTAAAAATGCTACATATTCAGATCTTTTTAATGTAAACTCTTTTCCAGCTTTAACATCACGCAATCTGGACACTCAGATTAGTAATCTCATGAAATCAGATAAATTTATAAATACTTTAGTCGAAACACTCACAAAAATAATAAGCAATAAAGATGAACCTATTAATTCACTTTCTATTAAAGAAGCCTTGAAAACAACGTTCAGTAATAAATTTTCTTCAACCAGTTGATGGATTTTTCAGAATTAAATATTGTACAGTGGAATGCTCAAAGTTTAAATAGTAATAAACATTTATTTATCGATTTTCTTTATAGTCACAATATACATATAGCAATTATCAGTGAAACATGGCTTAAACCTCACCAAAATTTTAAAATAAAAAATTATAATATTGAGAGAAATGATACTGGTAACAAACATAACGGAGTTGCAATAATTATTCACAATACCATTACCTACTCTAAAATTGATACCTTCTTTGATAACTCATTGCAAAACATCTGTATTCAAATAAAAGTAAATAACAAGGAGATAAGCATAGTCAGTTTTTATAGTCCTTTGAATTGTAATCCAGCATTCAGAAAAGAAAACCTTGATTTATTAATAAAATCTATTCCTGGGCCATTTATATTTGCTGGTGATTTTAACGCTCACCACTCGTCTTGGGGTTGTGGCTCGGATTCTGTACGAGGTCGAAACATTTTGGAAGTAATAGATGATAATGATTTGGTTCTGCTCAATAATGGTCATGCAACAACAGTTGGCTCTTTAACTTGGCGTCCTAATGCGCTGGATTTGACGCTGGTCTCTTCGTCTTTAGCTCTCAATTGTGAATGGAACGTACATGATTGTCCTCTTGGTAGTAGTTATCACATTCCTATAATCATTAAAGTAGTGATTAGTAATATTAACAAAAGTAATACATACAGCAATTGTTCTAATGCTGAACATTTGCCCGTTTATCCAAATTATAAATTGGTGGATTGGCAAAGATATAGTAGTCTTGTTGATGAATTGTTGGTTGATTTTAAAGTCGATAATATAAGTCTTTCTGGTACATATCTTAAATTTTGTAGCATTTTACATACAGCAGCTGTAAATTCTATTGAAAATAATAAGCATTTGACTGGTAGGACAAATTTTGTGAATCATTCATGTCTTGTAAATAATTTTAAAAGACCTTATCTTCCTTGGTGGAATCAAAAATGCACAGAAGCCGTATTAAATTTTAAAAATGCATACATATATTTTAAAAATAATCCATCAGAAGAAAGCTATCTACAATTCAAAAGGCTTCGAGCGGTTAAAAAACTTGTTCTAAAATTGGAAAGACAAAAAAGTTGGTTTGCTCTTTGTGAAACATTCAATAGGACTACGCCATTATCTGTCATATGGAAATTTATGCGGAAGTATAATAAAACATTCAATTTTAATGCTCTCGAAGATGATGGATGGGTTTTAGATTTTCTTAAAAAATACACACCAGATTTCGCATCACAAGACTCAAAATCTTCATTCACAACCAGTACTAATCCCAGCAATAATTTTCTTCTTAGTCCTTTTTCATTGCAGGAATTAATATCAGCCATATCTTCCAGAAGAGATACTACTTATGGTCTTGATGGAATGCCATACATACTTTTTAAAAAACTTAGCATTAGTAGTTTAAAAATATTTTTACAACTTTTGAACTTATTATGGCAAAATGATATTATACCTCTTAACTGGAAGGTGGATTGCCTTGTACCTGTTTTAAAACCAGATAAGCCTAAAATGTGTCCTGATTCTTACCGCCCTATAGCTCTTACTTCTTGTGTTGGAAAATTATTTGAACAACTTTTAAAACAGCGTTTAGAGTTTTATATTGAAAAAAATAATATCTTACCATCAAACCAATTTGGTTTTCGTAGGAATCGTTCTGCTAGGGAAAGTGTTTGTCAATTACAGCTTGATATTCACAAGTCGTTATCGTCAAATGAAAATTTGGTTGGAGTGTTTTTTGATATTGCAGGTGCATTTAATAGTGTGAATATAGATATTTTATGTAGTGAGTTATCACAGATAGGAATCCCTGGAAAAATAATAAATTGGTTAAAACAATTTCTTAGCAATAGGAAAGTCTTTGTAAAATTTAACAGACACCTTTATGGTCCTAGGCTATCGTCTAAAGGAGTTTGTCAAGGGGGCATTTTATCACCTTTAATATTTATATTGTATATACGAAGATTAAATTTAATTTTAGGGTCTCAGGTTAAAAACTTACAGTTTGCAGATGATTTAGTGGTTTATGCATCTGGAAAAAATGTATCACAAGTAGTTGAAATAGTGAATGTTGCATTAATGTATCTATGTAAATATTTCTCTTACCTTGATCTTAGTGTCAACCTATTGAAGTCCAAAGTTGTTTTATTTGGTAAACATAATCATAATATGCCTGCTGTGCTGTACAATAATTGTGCATTACCCAGTTCTTTAGATGTCAAATTTTTGGGTGTTATTTTTTCACATAATTTGTCCTGGAATAATTATATGAAACATATTATTAGCAAAGCAAATAAAGCTTATAATATTTTGAGATCCTTGAGTGGTACATATTGGGGTGCAGACCCTAAAATTTTGTTATTATTGTACAAATCTTTAGTTCGTAGTCACTTTGAATATGGTTTCTATTGCTTTGCTGCAGACTCTAAACATGTAAATAGTTTAAATATTTTGCAAAACAAGTGTTTGCGCGTTATAACTGGGGCGTTCAGAAGCACTCCTGTAAATGCAATGCAGATTGAATGTAATGTTCCACCATTGGCCATTCGTTTTGATTACTTGTTAGAAAGGTTCTTTTTGAAGCTTTATAGTGTTTTGGGTAATAGTCTTTTAGTCAATATGTTGCATTTAGCTGTGCAAACTGCTACAAAATCTTTTTATATACTACAGCAACTTAGAAAATTCAAAAACTTTATTGAAAATATTAACATTTACCGATCTAAGCTTAACTTGCCTTGCTATGAGGGAACTTTCAGCAGTAAATTTCCAGCTATTAGTGTTATTATAAATAAGAAAAAGGATTTGCCTTCAAAAGAGGAAGTATATGTAATGTTGTCAGAGTGGTCAGATCATAAATTTGTGTATACTGATGGTTCCAAGAATGATAGAGCTGTTTCTTTTGCCATCTATGAGCCGTCTTCAAACATAGGTATTGGTAGGAGAATTGACAGAAATGCTAGTATTTTTACAGCTGAAGCTGTTGCAATTCTGAGTGCTTTAAAACATATTAAAAATAGCAATTCTGAACATAGCAAATGGGTTGTAGTAAGTGACAGTATGAGTGTTCTAAAAAATTTGGCAAATAATAAACTACATGCCAACACTAATTACATTATTCATTTGATAAAACAACTCTGGGTTGAATTAGCCCAGTCAAATATTGAAATTTGTTTTGTTTGGGTACCTTCACATATTGGTGTTAGAGGAAATGAAAAAGCAGATTTTCTTGCCAAAAAAATTGTTGAGTTGGAAGAATTAATACCTAGCACTGATATGAGTGTTCCCATACCATACACAGATGCAGTTAGTCTCTTAAGACGGCGCATGTGTGAGGCATGGGGGAAATATTCATACCACTGCACACATATTGAAAATAAAGGTTCTTGGTTTAACAGTCTTGATGTTCAAATCAACTCTGTTCCTTGGTTTTGCAAAAATAATTTATTTGTAAGTAGAAAGTTTTATTCAATTATTTGTCGTATGCGCTTTGGTCATTGTAGATTAAATTATCATCTTCATCGTCTTAAAATGGTCAGCATATCGTATTGCAATTACTGTCAATCAGATAAAGTTCAATCACTACATCATATCTTCTTTGAGTGTTCATCTTTCAACATTCAGCGCCTTGTGTTGTCGGATGAGCTTCTAAAAATTTATAAAACACCTGATAGGGTCCCGCTGTGCATACAGGAGTTGCTTAAGAACGCTTCAACTTATTTATATTTGTATAGATACATATTGGAGACTGTAAATGAGATTTAAATGGTTCTATTTCTTGTTCCTATGCACCTATGTATATATAAATATTACCGTTTTATTATTATTTATAAAGTTTGTATATTTAAAACTAGTATAAGATGTGTGATAAAAAAAAAACCAGAAGAAAATAAACATAAATAAGATGACATGAAATGGAAATGACACTTACCCTGAAATTGATTGACATTGACATATAATGGAAATGACGTTTACCCTGGAGTTGGAATTGGAAAAAAAAAACGGAATTGTGTAAAAACAAGATTTTAACTAATAATCAAAGACAAACTTATAATGACTACAACATGGATTAGAAAAACGAAAGACATGATTTCTAAACATATTACGAAAGAAAAAATACCTACGAAAGACTAGGCAGTATGGTTGAAAGACTATAGCCTGCCCGAAGGGCGAAAAAAAAAAAAAAAAAAAAAAATTATTCGTGATTGATTCTGACCGACCAAAAACTTGCGGACTTTTAGAATTAATAGTGTATGATTCTAGTGATACTTATTTTGATTGCGTACTGAAGTATTTAATGATTGTTGTTTTGTGCTAAGTCATGGCAAAAACCAAAGTTACAGGAGCTACGAGCCGACTAAAGCAAGATTACCTTAGGCTTAAAAATGACCCCGTTCCATATGTAACAGCGGAACCAGTGCCGTCTAATATTTTAGAATGGCATTATGTGGTCAAAGGACCAGAAAAGAGTCCGTACGAGGGCGGATACTATCATGGAAAAATCATATTCCCAAGGGAGTTTCCATTCAAACCGCCGTCTATTTACATGATCACGCCGAATGGTCGGTTCAAGACAAACACGCGACTGTGCCTTAGCATCACTGACTTCCATCCTGACACATGGAACCCAGCATGGTCAATATCCACGATCCTCACTGGTCTACTAAGTTTTATGCTAGAGAAAACGCCAACACTAGGATCTGTTGAGACTTCGGATTTCCAGAAGCGTTGTTTGGCGGCGGAGTCTTTGGAGACAAACATTAAGAACAAGATGTTTTGTGAGTTGTTCCCGGATTATGTTGAGGAGATAGAGCAGCAGCTGAAGCAACGGCAGGAGGCGATGTTGCATGCAGAGAGCACCACCACAAGTGAAGGTGAAGTGATAACAGAGCAACAGTCCAACATGTACTATATTTTGACAAATTTATTTGTGTTGGTAGGCTTTGTATTCCTGGCGTACATGGTCAAATATGTGTTAGTCTCAATATCCAATGATTAGGCAAACAATTATGCTTTATTTTAATGTAAATATTGTAATTTATTTTGTAAATACATTTATTCCATTAGAGGCAAATTTTGAAGTTAATTTGACGTTGTACTAAGCATACAGAATTGATATAGTATGGACCAATTGATTTAATACATTGTAACAAAAATATTGACATACTCAATGTCTAAATTATTCCTATTTTGGCCAGAGAACCAAGTGGAACAATTGTTTTGTTCAAATTCATTGTGAATTTGTGTTAATGTTTACAATTCTCTAAACTACATAAGTGTATATCTTGCATCTGCATGGTTACCAGAATTATTTTATATGCTTAACTCTTTATTTTTAATTCTGTTAAAAACTATTATTACTATAATATTTTATTATTCTTTGTTCCAAAGTGCTAGTTCATTAGTAAGCTGTATTTTTATTTATAATGTTAAAAAAATGTAAATTTATTAAAATGAGTAGTGATAATAAAAAATACCATATGATTTAATTTATAATAGGTATATGTTGAGTGGATAAGCACTTTCATAATTAACTATTAAAGCATACACACAATCATAGTTTTTAGATATTCATTGTGATGAATAGCTAGGTAGTGTGTTTCAAATTAGAGAAAGAATGTAGGTTTATTGTGATATATAGTTTTTCACTCTTGCAAATATTCTCAGTCATGATTGCAAATAGCTTTTAATGTGAGATCAATTTGTCAAGTTTTTTAATTACTATAGCAAGTAAATTTAGTAATCTCAGCAAACGTTGATGTATTTCTGCTTATATGCCAGTAATTTGTTAGCCAATATTAATATCTATTCCAAATATGATTGTTTAATTATTTCATGTTTTATCACATCACATCTAGAATTAATTTGACATCTAAAAATGATAATCATGTATCATCTCTTGTAGCAAATGTGTAATCTTTCGATGTTTATATTGAGTCTACTACCGCATTTAAATTGTATTGTCCCTGTAGCTATTTTATGAAAATATGAAACTGAGATATGTTGGCAATAAAATTGTTTGCTTTTGAACACAATAGGCAGTGTTCACATATAAAGTGTGTAATGGCTTGTTATATTCAGCCATAAAGGTAGTATCAACTCTACAATTACAAAAATGTACATTTACAGAAATCATTAGAAGTATGTGTGCAAACCATATTTTAAGTTCTATGTTTTTAATTCACTTCTCTCATTTATTGATCTTGTTTATAAATAAAAGTATGTACTTAAGTTGAACCTGTTATATTCTCTCCCATAAAGCCTTTACAATACTATATCTACAATTTTGTAGTATGTGCATGTAATTTTGTTTTTAACTTGGTTCATCCTATGAATCAATGTTTAGTCAGCATATAAACAGAACTGGTGAGGCAGATATATATTTTGCCATGTAATGTTGCACACATAAATACAAATGTGATTATGATTACAATCATTGTACCTACTATTGGTTTTAGCAACCGCAAATTGTTTGAAAACCTAGTAAAATGGTATTTTTCTATGAAATGTTGTTTTATTTGTGGAAAATAAAAAAAGTAATTTCTATAATGAACATTTATTTCAATAGATATCTACATAATCAGTATCATTTCCATAATTTAATGTTACAATATTGTATGAAAATGTATAGAAGACCATATTACGTACTATTACATATTATTGCCCTTTCTCTTGTATACAATGTCAATGTATGCTGTAAGGATAAACAAAAAAGGCAGGTATCACAGCACCACTAAATAATAACATTTACCGAGGCTGCATCACCTTTTATTTACCATAATATACTTAGTATAGTTATTAAGGTTTCTAACAGTACATGCAGGGTGTTGTCAATGTTTTATAAATTAATTGATATAAAAAAAATGATAATTTACATTACACACCACCAATTACATATAATCATTCTTTACATGATATATAACTATATACTTAAAATCTAATAGTACTACTTATAACTATATTTTAAATATAAACCACCAAGTTAAATAGCCAGAAGGCTAACAATTTCCTATAGGCAGGCATGGGCGCCGGCAGGACTACTTTCTGGAGGGTTTTCTGCCTCGAATAGTGTGAGTTTTCTTTTGTCCTTTTATACAGAGATAGAATTTTATCGAATTATGCAAAAATGTTTGAGTAATGAAGAAGGAGAATTCAAGAGAAAGGAAAGCAAGCTCCAGAATTTTAGCACCTCCCGGCGCCAATGGGCAGGCCAATGTGTTGTGAAAAATAATAGTTTATTTCACAGCATGTTATGATGACTTGCCGTCTATTAGCATGCTATTCATTCCTTAGTTTCTTCCTCATCGTCAGTCCAGTCACTAACCAAGCTTTTGATATTGTCATTTTTGGAGATTTCTGGTGGTGAATCATCACTAATAGTGACATCTTTAGTTGTCTCTTCTGATGTTGACTCAACAACATTTTCATCAGTAGCAATTGTTTCCTCTTGGGAATCATTATCTTCCCAGTCATTTAGCAATGATGATAATTTCTCTTGTACCAGTGGATTTGGAAGTGGTGATTCATTCAATGGAGGTAATTGCATGTCCTGGCTGGAGTCTTCTTGTGATGAAATAGCACTTTCTTCAGTGTCTTCGTCTCCAGGCACCTGTATTCCATGTTGCGCAGTCGCCTCTTCTTCATGCTGCACTGCCGCCTCTGCTTCAGGCTGAGCAACTGCCTGTACTTCAAGTTGAACAGCCGCCTCTACCTCAAGTTGAGCAGCCGCCTCTACCTCAAGTTGAGCAGCCGCCTCTACCTCAAGTTGAGCAGCCGCCTCTACCTCAAGTTGAGCAGCCGCCTCTACCTCAAGTTGAGCAGCCGCCTCTACCTCAAGTTGAGCAGCCATTTGCTTTTGCATTTCTTGTTGAATATTTTCTATTGATTCTTCTATTTCTGGTATTTCTTCAGCCAAAGATTGATTTTGGGAGCCTTCATTCGAAACTGATTTTGCAATTCTGTTACCATCCTCTGCTACATCATATTCATCCTCAGACCAATCTACAGTTGAATTTTTGATCTTTTTCTCTGATTTATTAGCACATACAGGTTCTTCTTCATTGGGACGGTTGATTTCTACAATATCATCATAAGCTTGTGATTGCATGAGCTCTGGCTGTTGGTTTTCTGAGGCGTCGTTCTCAGGTTTCTCAACTGCAGAGTATTCGTTTATAGTCACAGAATCTTGAGTGTGTTCTTGTTGATTTTGGGAGGTAAGAGAAGGTTGTATTAAACATTCCATTTCAATTGGTTGTCCTATTAAATCGTCCCTGCCAACTGGTTGTTCAATCACATTTTCTAGTTCTGCTGGTTGTTCCATCATGTTTTCTAACTCCACTGGCTGTTCTCCTTCAATTGGCTGTTCTAGAACATTGCCAGTTTCCACATGTTGAACTATCATGTTTCCATGTTGAACTGGCTCCATCATATTTATTGTTTCCACTGGTTGTTCCAACATATTACCAGTTGTTTGTGCCATTTCATTTTCTAGTGGTTGTTCCAGTATCATTACATTGTCTGTTACCAGTGGTTGTTCTACAACATATTCTGTTTCAATAGTTTGGTCTGTTACATTTTCAGTTTCCATTGGTTGGTCTAGCACAATTTCTGTTGTTGGTTGTTCATACAAATTTTCTGTTTGCATTGGCTGATCTTGCATAATTACTGTTTCTGTGGGTTGTTCTATTACATTTTCTGCTCTCATTTGGTGTTCTAGTATATTTTCTGTTCTCATTGGTTGTTCCAATATATGTTCTGAAGTTGGAGGTTGTTCTAGCATATTTTCCATTTCCATTGGTTCCTCCATGTTTTCATGGTTTGTTTGGATATCAGGCATTGAATTAGCTTGAGAAATACTTTCGGCAGTCTTATTAACAGTAGGTCTTTCTTTTTCAATCAAAGTCATGAGTGGCACATTATCTTGGGAATCTTCCATCACAACTGGTTCATTTATTTGTTCAATTGTTACATCCGATTGATTTAGAGTTAGGGTAACATCAGTTTCACCTGAAGATAGCCCTCTTTGAGATTCAGGTACTAAATGTACTTCTGGAAGATCATTTATATTATCACCTGTTGCACTATGAATTGGCCCAGTTACTATTTGATTCGAGTTAATCATTACTGTGTGTGGTGGTAATTGTATTTGCTGACCTTCTAAACTTTGGATATTATTTTGCCAAGTTTGTTCCACTTGTGTTTCTATACAATGTGTATTCATTGCTGGCGTAGAGGTAGTTACAGTCTCATAATTTTGTGTTATGATTGCAGACGACTGCACAAATTGTGCTCCTATACCGCCTGTAGTTAGAATCTGGAACTGTTTATTTGGATCATCAACAGGATGACTGTAGACAACTACTATGTTCGAATTTTCAGTAGCTACAGCTTCAGAGACATTAATAGGATATTCATGTGGAAGAATCATCATTTCACTTCCTTGAGTATTGTCTAAGTCTATTGCAGTTGTCTCTATTGCATGGTTGTGGTGTGGTGCAGATAATACAGTCAGGGTCTTGTTTGTGCCACCATCATCAAATATAATGGGATGGTTCGAAGCCATCAAAGCTTTGTATTCTTCTTCATTTGAAACCACAATTTGTATTGGTTGATTTAGGTTTGTTGACTTCTTTATGACCATACTCGACTGCTGCTGCACATTTTCTTCAATGTTTACATTTTGAACTTGAGTATATTCTGAAGTTGTAGGTTGTTGAATTGTCTCTAAAGAATCATGTTCAATCATATCTGAAATAATGTAGTCTCTGCTGTTTGGCTTACGTTTCTTAGGAATAAGTTGATGGTCTCTCATTATATATTCATTGTTGTCTATTAATACAATTTCTTCATTCTGATTACTGGCTAATGATTCAACTGGCATTTTGATATCTTGGAAAAAGTCATTGTGTACAGATTGAGCATGAACGGTACTTTTACTGGCTTTGGCCTTAGCTGGTGCTGGTTTTGGAGAATCAAAGCCAGGATTTAAAATCTTTTGCTTTAAATTAGAGATAACATTATGTTGTTTTCTAACTTGGACAACTTGTTTTTCAGGTGAAAGTCTTTGCTGTACTGGATACTGTAAATCCACTTCTTCATAATCATTGTCATAGCTTGTACTAGGTTCAAACTTGACAGCTCCTTTAGCTCTTGGCCTTTCTACTACAGCTGACTTTTCTTCATCTGAATCATCAATGACACCATCACTTTTTGCTTCTTGTTTGTGATGACTTTTGATGTGTGAATAAAGATTTATTTCTCGCAAGAACACTTTCATGCAATAGATGCATTGCAGATTAGATTTCTTTTCAGAACTGTATTTGTGTCCTGTGTTTTGTATGTGTAGTAGAAGTTGACTAGAAGTTACAAATGCTACAGAACAAACATTACAGCGGAAGTTCTTTACAGACTTATGGCTCTGCTTGTGTTTCGCAAGCAGTGCATCAGTTAATGCAATATAAGTACATATGTTACATTTGGGGAAGTGATACTGAGGTGGTGGCTGTACACCATGTTGAGCATAAAGGTGATGTAGTAAATAATTTCTCTTCAAAGATCTTAGGCCACAGTATTCACAAATGTTAGCCACTGGCTTTTCATTGTGCACATCTACCAAATGACGGCGGAATTTATAGTATGAATTGAAATGCAGAGCTTTTCCTGGTGTGCCACAAATTAAACATATCCAAGGACCTTTAGTATTCTCTGCACCCATTGCAATAAGTTTTGCTGCTTGCTTAGAATCAATAACATCAGTTTCATATGTAAAATCATCTTCTTCTGTCTTAAACTTTATTGGTTTTTCTTCTACATATGCAGGAGCTGCAGCTTGTTTTTGTTGTTTTTTACCTTTACCAGGTACAGGATCCAGAATCTTCAATTTTATATTTTTATTGCTTTTTACCAAATGAGGATACTTCTTTAAGACTTCACTTATTATCCTAGCATGGTCTAGGTTAGAAGCAGCTTTACTGTCTTTACCTTCTATTGTGACTTTGGGACCACCATTTCCATCACTGGGGTCTAAGATCTGATCAAAAAGCTGGTTAGGATCTCTTTCGTTGCTCATATAGGATGTATTGAATAAATCAGTTTCGTCATTAAAATTATGCTCAGTGTCATCAAATAAACTTTCTTCCTTCTGTGTTATCCTTTTACATTCAACAATATCAATTGTTGATAAACCAGAGATTTTCTTTGATCCTGAAGCTTCATTGAACACATTGCTTCGTTTAGCTTTATAGCGTTTGACCGTATCTGGATGAACCATTAGTGGCTGGGATGTGTATGATATACTGCAGAATGAGTTGTCAAAGATATTGTCAGTATCCAGCTCTTCAGGCACTTCGTATCTCGTTGGACGTGGGTCACTTATGACCGACTTTTGAGAAGTAAATTGATATTTTGATATGGGAGATGGCGGACGATATGCACTACTATTAATATTTTCAGTTTTAGCATTAGAAAGATAAGTTTTTTTATCTCTATATACTACATTATTCTCGAAAGCTTTGCTGTAAGAGCGTTTACTACTGGAGCCTGCAGGGGCAGTGGTCTTCACAGATTTTGGTTCAATTTGGACACTTTGTTTAGTAAACTTTTTGATACCACTATAACTGTGAGCAGGTACTTTTGGTGATTGCCGATGGTTCTCAAGAAGTTTACTAAGTACTGGCATATTGAGTATCTGAGATGTTTGATACAGTCTTTCAAGTAAATCCATCTTGAATTCTAAATGCCCCGTATACATAAAGTTTACAATTGGCACAACAACATCCGCCTGCAGATCGTCGGGCATCACCAGGCAGTCTTCATACATTTCACATGTTCGTTCCAGGAGTTCGAAGTACTCAGTGCACGCACTGAGTACTAGTCGGTGTACTTTCAACTGGGCATTGTCTTGAAACTGAAGCGTCAGGTCGCAGTAGTCCGTTCGGTTAAAAAAGTGTTTTAGCCTTTGGAGGAAATATATTCCCCAGTTGTCAACTTTCACTGTCTTCGGGAGTTCGATTGCGATAGACATTGTTGCGATTTAGCAGGCCATAATACAGACTATGTTAGCAGCATACCGGGCGCTGAAACAGAAGTTCATCGCCATTAGAAATAGGTATCAACAAAGTTACACGCGATTATGTGCGGCAACTATTGATCCGAAAACGTTTGGCATAATATTTCATTGTTAGTTTGACCGGAATGATGCTTTACACCCTGTTATGCCGAAGCGTTTCACATTTAACTTTTCACTTGAATTTTCCGCCACATATTGCAGTGTTTTATTCTTGGAACTTACCGTTTTCGGCCAAACACAGAATAGTTTATATTTCGTTAACTTGCTCTCGTCACAACCAAACACAAAATTACTGCACCAAATCCAAAACGAGTTGACACGGTGGACGTAAGGCTTAGCACGCACTGCGATTTTTAATCGCGCGAATTTTTTTCCGCGCGTTCTGTGGCCTATGGAGTTGTATGAAGCTGCACGCACTGCGGAAAAAAAATCGCGCTCAAATAGTACTAAAAAATTCGCGCGGAAAATAATTCGCGCGAATCAAAATCGCTGTGCGTGCTATGCCTAAGATGGCGGTGTACAGCGGCGGCCTCAATACGAAAAGCGAAGCTTGTTGCGACGCTTTGATGAGATGCTGTTATGTAGTCATAATGATTACCAACACATTATTTTCTTCACAAAAAAAATCTTTTGCATCTTAAATTATCGCTATAGATTTATTACCACCAAAAGAAATTATATTGTATTGTATTTTTACCGTATTATATTTTATTCCATAAAATGTGGTTGACATGGCTGCGCACAATTGCACAGTGTCGCCATCTGCGATGACTCTTTCATAAACTTATTGATTGTGCGCGTTCTAATTTTACTCAGCGGTGTTCACACAGCGGGAAGTGAATATTATGACGCATCGAAACGAAGCCAGCTTTGGTTGTCTATTATTACGTAAGGTAACTATAGTAGGGCAATAGAGGGCTCTGACTGCAACATTTTCGTTTCATAATACTAAAAGGGGAACCTCTGTTTTTTCGGAAGTCGGTCAATGATACATGCGGTAATAAAATAAAGTTATTGATTTATTTGTTCTTTTATTTTTACAGTAAATTCACTAGGTATGTCTATATTTGCATGTTTTTCTATGAAAAAAAAAATATCGTTTTTCTTCGTATCGAACTAGGTATAATTTAGGTTTAGCCCAATACATAACAACTTCCACGGCGTCGTCGTTAGCAGCGCATAAATCACCTTGGTTGGTTTGTTAGCACGTTTTGGGGCACAGAGAGAGAAGTCAAGACAGGAGGTGGTGCATGGAATGCCTTTTATTCCATGCATTATTTTTATTTTACTTTATTTTTTAATTAAATGATTGCCTTGCTTACTGTTACACGGAAGGAGGGTTACAGCATGGTTAGACGTTGTTAGCGTACAAACCGACAGATGAAGAGAGAGTGACCGTTCTGGGTTACTGAAAGTATTAAGGCAGTCGTTAAATAATGTAGGTAGTTACAATCATAAAGGGAAGCTTTAATAAAATCATTAGGCACTAAGCAGGATTAGTTACTTACGCCTTGTGAATTCATGTATTATCCACTTGCCATGACCAAGGCTTGGTAGACAGATTATTATCGAGCTTCAGCGTGGGCGCATTCTGCATTATACCAAGGTCGGGCTTTATGTCCGAGCGGGATATCGGATAATGAAATAAAATACACCATTCCCTGCAGAATCACGTCTGCAACCACGTCTGCACAGCACGATAGGTCTCCTAAGGAGAAGCACACATGCTGCCAAGCCAAGGATAAGACGCAAAAAAGTTGCCAGCCTATAGGTTTTTTATCGGTGACATTCCGGGAAGTGTGTGATGGAGCTGCACAATTTGATTCTTCCTAGCCCTTTACGTCATCGCACTATAAGATGTACGGCTGTGCACCATCGGTACATGGTGGACAACCTACCCTTACGCACAAAGCGTTTTGCGAATACTATCATTGTGCTTACAGCTAAGTAGTGGCATTCCCTGCCGGATTCTTTGTTATCTGATAGCTACAACTTAGGATCTTTAAGTGAATAGGTTACTTCTAGGCAAGCGGTCTTCACCGTTGACCACATGGACGCCAATGAAAGGCCCGTCAAAATCAGTCCAGCTGTTTCGAAGATTACCAGGCTAAAACAGAAAGACAACAATTTTAAAGTTTTTTTTTTGTTATAGGTAAGTAGTTGTATTTTAAAGAATGCTGTTTCTTTGCCTAAGGCTTGTACGATTTCCCAGTTAAATTACCGAACCACATCTTTTTCTGTGTAGGTATGTTGCCTTCTCTGGTCAAGTCAATCTGATGAATTTATCCAATACATTATTTCACTATAAACAGTCATGACAGCCCTAGAAAACTATGATCACGAATTTGTCCTTCAGCAGGTCCGTTTTCTAGGTCTATCTGAATGACAACACCAATTTTCAGGCCACCCACTGCGTAACTACCATCTGTCCTGGGGGGCCGAGGGAACCACAAGCTCTGAGAGTAAGATTATTTTGAGATCGCGTAAGTGACAGATATATACAAGTCATATACATCTGTCCCTTACACACACTCAAAATAATCTTACTCTAAGAGCTTGTGGTCACCCCCCTGATGCATTCGATTATAGATGACCAAATCAATTCACTTCAGTTTATTCAATGTACTCTGTGCTTCAGTCTAGCAGACTTATCGCTTGCATCAAAACGCCTGTTCAATCTACGCAGTCTTGTAGCGTTCTTAAAGGTTGCACTGCGAATTCGACCACAGTTCCTAATAAAGATGTGAAAAATTTCGAAATTATCGGAGAATTAATATTGTCACATTAATTCTCCGATAATTTTGAACTGGGAAACTAGGGGTTACTGTACCGCTTTAAATATTTCAGTAGTTATTCATTTTTAGGTATATGTGTTATATATTTTATATGTGTTATAAAATCTCCTCTTAAAACCCTTTATTTCGGTACCCCACAAGAAGGGTATGGAAGAAAAATAATTTTCGTACCACTTGCTCAAAAAAGTGACATTCTATGCCACAAAAAGCGAACATAACGATACTCATTTTTAATCTGTTAAAAACAGGGAAAGAAAATAGTACTGAATTTCATTCATCCTCTAGGGGGAGAATGTGATTTAAATTTGGAATACTTACCGAAATTTATACTGAACTACATCTGTGTTTACACCATTGAGTTTGTATATAAAGCATTATACATCTTTTTGAAAAAGGAATACGCATTTATTATGCAGTTATGATTATTAAATAAAATTACGAAAACCGACGAGGCCGTATGAGCTTGATGCCTTTGCTTTTCCGACAAAAAAATATTAGTCTAGGAATTTGCCGCGTTTTTGTTTTCTTCAAATACATAAACAATAATGCTTAGGTTAGGTTAAGACGGGCTGGTGTCCGCAACTCCACGTCTAAGCGCGTATTTTGCGTACGGAACAATAATGCTTAT
This sequence comes from Orthosia cruda, assembly GCA_964057195.1. Taxonomy (NCBI): domain Eukaryota; kingdom Metazoa; phylum Arthropoda; class Insecta; order Lepidoptera; family Noctuidae; genus Orthosia; species Orthosia cruda. The sequence continues at coordinate 42,616,868 of OZ059828.1, read as the reverse complement.
CTCATATTATTATTGTGTTAATTTTTTCGCAAATGGTACGAAAAGTAGAGTGTTTTCCTCAGTGATAAAGCTGTCTTAGTCTTGGGTGAACTTAAATCCCTCGCTACACTCAGGACTCGACTTAAATCCCTCGCTTCGCTCGTGATTTAAGTTTTAACACCCTCGCTATGCTCGGGACTAAACCTCGAGTCCTTCGTTACGCTCGCGATTTAAATCGTCACCCGCGACAGAAGACACTGCTTTATCCCCTTGGTTAATAATCTATTAATGGGCCCACACAATATGGCGCCCGAAAGCCGCCATCTTACTTTTTCCAATTTTAATGTAGCCAGTGAAACTCGCAAGGTTAAGACCAATCGATTGACTGAATGATCAAAATCGGCCAACGTGTTTGGTCTCTAGAACGCCGAATTTGGATTTTAGCGCTGACACCACATACCTACATACATGGTACTTGGTAGTATTAAGGATAAGTAAGGAAGGTACTCAAAAATGTATTGATGAATAAATTGAAATTGAATACTTAGACTGTATGATCCACCCCACCAAGGATTTTTTATTAGTAAGAACTAAATTTTTAATAATTAATTACGATCTAGCCTATAAGACTTATATGCAATTTAACTCTAACTTAATATTTTACTTATTTTTATAACGTTTTAGATTATGTTAAAACTAAGAATAGTGTCCATTTTCACTTTTACACAAGTCCGTAGCACTTTCTTAGAGTCTGATATATTTGTAAAAACACTATGTTCATGTGTTATATGTATAGCACAGCATTGTCACTATTATGCATTCTCTTGGTACACTACACTAATTCAAAAGGTTTAGTTCTTTATAGCCTACGCACTAAGTCTGTATTGTCTAGCAGCTGGATAGCCTCAACATTCACGTGTCGATGTAGTCTGTGTTCGTGGGCTTCAGCAAATTTTTGGATGATGGTGGTGACTAATTCCGTTTTAAGGTCACGGTGAAGATCGTCATTTCTTATGTACCAGGGTGCATTTACAGCATCCTTGAGCACTTTATTTTGGAATTGTTGGATTAATTTGACATTGCTTTGTTTAGTACAGCCCCAAAGTTGGATACCATACGTCCAAATTGGCATCAGTATAATATGCTTATATATGGTTAGTTTATTATGTATTGATAGACAGGTAGCCTTCCGAGTAGCCAATACATACTTTTATAACGTATGTCGAGATCCTGTCTTTTCTTTTTACCCGACTGCCGAAGGAGGGTAATGTGCTTATCAGTCTATGTATGTAAGTATGTTTGTTCCTATGTGGCGTTCTAGAGACCAAACGCTTGTTGTTGGCCGGTTTTGATGATTCTTACGTCAAGCGAATCGTCTTAATCCTGCGAGTGTCACTGTCTACATACAAATTGGAAAAGAAGAAAATGTCGGCTTTTGGGCGCCATTTTGTGGGTTTTTTTTCTTCCAATCCCGTCCTATGGGGTATCAAAATAAAGGGTTTTTTCAAAAATATATAACACTTATATTTTTAAATGTAGGTACCTAATTAAAAAAACTACTAAAAACTTGTAAGTAAATAAGTTAATTAAAAAAATCAAAAAACCCGAATGCTTAAAAAGCGAACTAAAAAGGCGTAAACACAAGTTCAAACGATGAAAAGATGTTTTATCCCTCGGGCACCTTGTTTGCTGCCAAAGCTTCTTTTGTTTCATTTTCTCAGATAGTAAATCAACAATTGCCTTAGGATAGATAAATCCCTTTTATTTACGTTTTAATTGCGGTGTGTTGTTCCACGCATATTGTTGGATATTAACAATATATTTGTTTACTTCTGAGTCATGCTGATCTTGCTTTTTTAACGGAGTTTTAAGGTCGATAATATTATCTAGATCAAGGGCAAAACCTTTCCAATCTGTAAACTTATTAACCAGGCTAGCTTTATTTGAGTAGGACTTTTTGACTAAGCATTAGTATAATCGAAGAGTGGTCCGAGTTCATATGAAAACCTTCCTGCAAACGGACGTAGTTGGCGGATTTATTTTTGCATATGAAAAAATCTATTAGATCCGGTATTTTCTGGTGGTCAGTGGGCCTGTACGTTGGTTTACCCGTGCTCATAACTTCTGAATGTATTTCTTTAACTGCACTTAAGAGCTGCTTTCCCTTAGTTGTAGTAAGTCTTGATCGCCAATGCGTGTGCTTAGCATTAAAATCGCCGCCTAGGATAAATCTCTGGCCTAATAGTTCAATGAGATGTAAATATCGCTCTTTTCTTATCATATGCCGTGGAGTATATGGCTGCAATAGACACGTAACAATATTTGGTTTTAACAGATATTGCCACAGCTTGAATGTCTTGTTCTTCATACTTACACTGCACGTAGTGACTAATGTTGTCTTTGAATATAACCGCGCTTACCTCCTCTGGCAGAGTTGTCAGGTTGGAGCGAATTATTTACCATGTATCCTTTAAATTTGACAAAAGATTGCTTAGTGAAGTGCGTTTCGGAGACCGAACACACGTCTATATTTTCTGTGTCTAGGACCGCCTGCAACTCATTTTGATGTTTGAGGAGCCCGTTGCCATTATCTTGAGAGTATTAATCATTTTGGATTATTTAAAACAGCTGTTTTAGTGCTGGATTATAATTTCTCTAATCTCTTGTCTTATGAGGTAACTACACTTTAAGATCTGATTAATATTGTCCTCTAGATTCAAGGGCTGTGATCTTTGTTTTGTAGCTTCCATCCAGTGTTGGTTATTTGCAAGGGTTTTGCAGTTGACTGGACACTTGATTTATGTGCCTGCTTATCAAGATTTTGTAGGTGAAGAGATTGCTGGGTAGTTGGTATAACAAGTTTCTTTTTAATATTTTTATTTTTCATAATTTGTATCTGTTTAGCTACTTCACTCCCCCTATAGTTGGCAGGGTGGGGAAGACCACAGTGAACACATTTTGGCTTCTGTTGCGGCGATATGGTACAGTTGGCTGTAAGATGCTTGCCAGTGCATTTTACACACCTTGGCTCTTTTCTGCAATATTTATGAGTATATACGTCTGGCATCTCTTGCATTGGGGAGTGAGTTTAGGATTTTTGAGTGGGTGTATTTTAATTTTACACCCTAAAATGTACTTTACGCCATAGATTTTCTTGCATCTTCATCATTATTAAATGATAAAACGAACATATTGAGTGGTTCTTTACTCTTCCAGCTCAATTTGTTGTCTACTTTTTCTATTTTCAGTCCTTGTGATGTTAGATCGTCTTTGATACGATCAGCGGGGTGACCATAATAAGCTCTTAGAGTAAGGTTATTTTGATATCGCGTAAGTGACAGATGTATACAAGTCATATACATCTGTCCTTTACACACACTCAAAATAACCTTACTCTAAGAGCTTATGGTAACCCCCCAGGTTGGCAAGAGGAGTGTAATTTCTTCACAACAACTCTAATTGGTCTAGCCTTCTTATTCTCGTACGAATTCCAATGGTGGTCTTTTTCTTTCAAAAGCCTGGCAATTACTCTATAAGAGTATTCTGTTTTGGCGTTCAACTTCACACAATCCCCATTCATCATTTTAGCGGTAAATGATTGAGCCAGCTGTTTCAGTTAGCGAGTCGTAGAACGTTTGGTAGTTCTTAACTCCATCTATTATCATTGGCGGTGGTGGGAGCACCTTTTTGACGGAAGTCTCTTTCGCATTTTAAGTGCGAGTCGGACTCGCGCACGAAGGGTTCCGTACCATTATCGCAAAAACGGCAAAAATATCTTATAGCTAGCTATTTATTTCATTCTGTTTTTATTAAGTATTTGTTGTTATAGCGGCAACAGAAATACATCATCTGTGAAAATTTCAACTGTCTTGCTATCACGGTTCATTAGATACAGCCTGGTGACAAACGGACAGACAGACAGACAGATGTATCGAGGAGCCTTTTTTATATATATAAAACAGCAGCCTAATTGCGTAAGTGAATTCGACAAGGCAAATGGTTTGACCGCCATCAATCGACCAATCACATGCGAGATGAAAGACGCGATGTGGATTTCCGTCTATGTATGAATAATTTTCTTTGCCTTATATATTTCATCAATTACAGGATATACACAGGCTAGTAAGATCCTCCTACAGAATTCGCTACTTCTTGGACTGGCAAATACCGCAGGAGCAGTCCGGTTTCGTTAAGGGCAAGGGGATTCGCGAACAAATCATAAATATTCGCCAAGTGATCGAAAAGTCCTATGAATTCAACACTCCTGTCATCTTGTGTTTTATTGATTATAGTAAAGCTTTCGACTGTGTCATCTGGTCGGATCTGTGGAAAGTACTAGAAGAACTCGGATACTTAAGGACCTGGTTTTGCTGATCCAATCGCTCTACCAAAACAACCAGGGCATTGTGAAGGTTGAAATGACGTCATCGGAGCCCTTTAGGTTTGAAAAAGGTGTACGCCAGGGTTGCATCCTATCCCCCATTTTATTTAACGTGTATGGAGAGTATATCTTCCGGCGAACCTTTGAGAACTGGGAGGGAGGTGTCACTATTGGTGGCACTAGAATCACAAACCTCCGTTACGCAGACGACACAACGCTATTAGCGGCCAACGAAGCTGAAATGGTAAGGCTGCTGGAGAGGATTGAAAGGATCAGCATGGAATTGGGTTAAAATGTTAAAATTAACCATTCCAAAACCAAAGTTATGGTGGTAGACCGCACCAACTCACTCCATATCACAGGTGCCCTGTCCCTCGAAAACGTTGGCAAGTTTTTTACCTGGGCGCTACCATCAGCAACACAGGGTCTTGCGAGAAGGAAATCAGGAGACGAATCGGTATGGCCAAAAGCGCAATGTCCCAACTGCAGCGAATCTAGAGAGACCTTAACCTATCTCGCAAGACAAAGATGAAGCTGGTGAACTCTCTTGTGTTCTCCATCTTTAGTTACGGCTCGGAAACGTGGACGTTAAGGAAGGCTGATCGTGATCGCATTGACGCTTTCGAGATGTGGTGTTGGCGAAGGATGCTTCAAATTCCATGGACTGCGTTCCGCACAAACGAGTATATCCTTCGACAACTGAACGTCAAGACCAGGCTCTCCACCACCTGCCTGCGAAGAATCCTGGAGTTCTTTCGTCACATTGCCCGTAAGGATGGTCATAACCTCGAACAACTGATCACCATAGGCAAGGTAAGGAAGGCAAGAGGCCGAGGGGCCGTAGCCCGGTCAGATGGTCTGACCAAATACGTGCAACGCTGGACACCAAGCTGCACGAAGCACTCCACGTCGCCAAGGACAGACACAGATGGAGGATCATCGTCAGAGAAAAATTGATCTCCTGTTGGGGGAATCACGACCCTCAGTAATGAGGATCACGATGCGAGGAGGAGGAGGGACAGGATGTGTAAAAAAAATTCGTTTAAAATGATGTGTTTCTATAGGTTATCCGTAAGTCATTACTTCCCAGAATTTGATCGGCTATCACTATCGGATGGTGTAATAATACAGAGTGAGTTTTTTTCCCAAAATAAATAAAATCACTTAAGACATGAATTATAGACTGACTGCAGTCTTGCTAAGGGATAGCAAGACTGTGACTATCACAGACATAAATCTAACTAGATAACGCAAGTCCCTCCATCTATATGAAACCCGAGCGTGCCACTTTTTCACACACAATTTAAAAACAAATTTACTTACCACGAAAGAAAACATTTCCAATGCTTCGGCTAACTCATTCTATACAGTCTTTACAGCTCTTTATGGCATAATTAGGCATTTTTCTGCTAATGCTAAATGAAAAGCTCAAATTACGATCATTGATCGTATTTTTACTACGTTTTTTGACACGCGAAGTACATACAATCGCGTCATCTAGTTAGATTTTATATCTTTGGTGACTATACTTACGTAACGTAAAAGATCTACAAATGCCAGACGGGACCCTCAGCTTTACGTGCTTTCTAAGGCTACTATACTATTCTCTAACGATTCAGCCTTGAGCGCAGTGCTGCGATCCAAATGACACTACTCTACTGTGGGCTTGCGTTGCATAACAGTGAAGATCGACTCGTGCGACTGTTATTATTTTTCGAGTCCTGTCTCGTAGACGGAAATCGCGCATCTACGCATGTGATTGGTCGATTGATGGGGTCAAAACCCTTTGCCTTGCTGAATTCACTTACGCAATTTGGCTGCATATCTACATCATTAGGATTTCAAATTCTACACTTCAGTCAAGTTAGTCGGAAAATTGATTATTTGTAGTAAGTAATTATTGATGTCACCAAATAAGATTTTCTAATTCAGGTTTCTAAAACTGCTCACAAAAACTTGAAAATATATAATATAAGTATACTTTATTGGAGCAGTGCTGGCCCAGTGGTAACGGCCCCGACTTACGTTTCGTAGTTCGTGAGTTCGAACCCAAGCAGGCGCTTTACTTTGTGTAAATTATTTCATCACGACTGCTCTTAAAACGATGAATGAAAACATCGTGAGGAAACCGGCATGTCCTAGAACCGAAAAATTCGAAGACATGTGACATCCACCAACCCGCACTGGGCCTGCGTGGTGGATTAAGGCCCATTACCTCTCTCACAGAGAGGATTCCTGTGTCCCAGCAGTGGGAACATTATAAAACTGATGATGATACTTTATTGTACACCAAAAAGAAATGTTACACATCTCTTTTACAAGAAAACTTATTTCTACAGGTACAAAGACAGCGATATCTACCAGACAACCTTATTACTTCTATTTTGTTTTAAAGAAAAGCGTTATCCTTAGTATTTTTCCACTTCTATTTAAGCTTATAAAGATATCAACTTGTCTCCTATCGTCCCATTTTGCATACATAATGAACATACTACCTACGTACTTACTCCGCAACTTAAGAACGCGGTAACTACCATCTGTATTGCCCACTTACAGCTGACCAAAGCTTCTTGGCATGGGAAGAAAAGAAGTTGAAACGAAGCTGATTTGCGGATCCACAGACCCGCCCAGCGGTGGCCCCGCCTACACTGCTGGGCGGCTGTCGCGAAATCCTGGAGTTACTGCCAGTATGCAGTGAGCCGTCGAAGAGAACGCACCGTAAAATTGTCAGTTACTGTATTTTTGTTTACGAGTGTACGACTGAACGTGCTGCGGTGGAACTGCAAACAGGTGTGTATGCATTTTTGTTTAAAAAATGTCTAAGTAAAGTTTTTATTATGTTTAATTTTCGCAACTTTTTTGTACCTGCCTTATGTCATGCCAAATAATTCATAATATCAGAATGCGAGACTTCTTTTGTGGAAAACTTGATTCTGAGGGAAAAGTAAGAAACAAGATTTCCGAAAAAAATAGTCAAAGTCTGTATTATTTTTCAAATAAATTAAACATTAAAACCAACTTACAAGACATACCTACTTAATATGCCAAAGCTACTTTAGTAAAGTTGTCCTAGGACAATTTATTTTTTATTAATTTAAATTTCGTTTCCCTCGATTTCCCAGCATTTTAACCTATATTGAGGTCCAATTTTATAAACTCGAGGTAACTCCTATTTTTTTAACGTACGTTATAGGTGAAGGACTAATAATGTATTTAAATTCTGTGTGGTTAATTGCAGCGGTGTAGGATTTTTTTTAAACATTGAACATGCTTTTTTAGCGTTCCGTACCCAAAACGGGACCCTATTACTAAGAGTCTCAGTCAGTCTATCCGTCTGCTGGTCTATCTGTCCGTCTGTCACCAGGCTGTATCTCATGAACCGTGATAGCTAGGCAGTTGAAATTTTCTGAGATTATGTATTTCTGTTGCCGCTATAACAACAAATACTAAAATCAGAATATAATAAATATTTAAGTGGGGCTCTCATACAACAAACGTGTTTTTTTATGCCGTATTTATGCGATAGTTGTACGGAACCCTTCGTGCGCGAGTTCGACTCGCACTAGTTCGGTCTCGATTTCCCAGTAGTTTGACCTACGTTGAAGTCCACATTTTTTTAAACTAGAGATATCTCGTATTTTTTGCTAACTATGACGTTTTCGATGTAGAACTTATTGCTTTAAATTCAGTGTGTCAGTTGCAGCGGTGTAGGAATCAACATAAAAAAGGATTTTATGAAATTATATAATAAAAAAAATAAAAAAGTTTATATCAGTTACATATAGTATTAACATACGTGATATGGAGATCACCTTTTAAGCAAGAAGATGCTTGTGATAGGTGACTCCGCTCTTCCATTTAACATTATACAGTGTATGCAATTGGAAAACCTTGTTAACAATATTATTTGTAAAGTTCCCTGTTACTTCTAAGCATAGGATTATCTTATGTTTAGCGTTGTTCACAACACGTAGCAGCAGGATTAATTGATAACAATGATAGGCCTGTACAGGTTGCTAAAACTGGTACGACAAAATTCAATTTTGAGTCAATTGTCACGAAAAGAAGAATTAACCGTCGGCGATTAGGTAGTTAGATATGGCTTTCTGAAAGTTGCAGCATTACAACCTCTGAAAACTTACCAAATTATTTAATACTAGCTTCTGCCAGAGGCTTCGCAAAAGCCTATCCTAAATGGCCATTTATATTATTATTAGTAAGATCTATAGTTACAACTTTACAAGCCTAGATCGATAAGGTATCATATATAGGTATTATGGAAAAAGTTAATTAAAAAAATAAAAATAAACCCGACTGCTTAAGAAGAGAATTAAACAGACGTACACAAGAAGAAAATCATGCTATGCAGTCGGAGAATACATCTGGTTTTGGCCAGCCAGTTCGCGAATATGTATCCTCCGACTGCACAGCACACTGTAGCCAGTGATATTCACAAGGTTAACCCTCAGTTTCCCACCTTAATATTATCGCAGAATTAATGTGTCAAATTGCCAAGCACGCGTTAGCTGCTGTGATTGGATGAATGAATTTTCGACAGCCAATCACAGCAGCTAACGCGTGCTTGACAATTTGTCACATTAATTCTGCGATAATTTTTAGGTGGGAAACTGAGGGTAAGACGAATCGATTGACGAAAGAATCATCAAATTCGGCCAAAGCGTTTGGTCTCTAGAACGCCACATAGGAACAAGCATACATACATATACTAATTAACACATTAATTAAATCAATAACCTTCTTTTTAAACATTATAACAAAAAAAAACGGTAATTAGTTATTGGATTAAATTCTATAAGTTCGTAAAAAGTTGATTTTAGTACACTCGTCTGCCATTTAAAAACGCTACCAATTATGCATGAAATATAAAAAAATCAGTTAAGGACTAACTAAACAGAAATTATAAGACGAAGAAAAATGTTTTAAACATTTATTTTCATTTTGTTGTTATTGAATACGTTGCCCCACGCTAGGAATTTCTTCCTGTATCGTGGGTGGGTTTCAAACATTTAAATTCACATATACAAGACACCCAGATCCGGAACAACTATCTGTAGGCTATACAAATATTTGTTTCGTGCGGGAATCGTACCCGCCACACGCAGCGCAGCAGCCGATCGCTCAACCACTACGCCAACCGTTAAATTAGTTATCATCATCATTTCAGCTGAAAGACGTCCACTGCTGGACATGAGGCCTCCCCCAAGTGTCGTCACACTGATCAGTCCTGTGCGTTTTGCATCCACCGAACGCCCGCAGCCCTGAATAGGTTATCGCTCCACCTAGAGGGAGGCCTTCCAACGCTGCGTCTTCCGGTACGCGGTTGCCATTCTAGAACTTTTCGGCCCAACGGCCATCTGTTCTTCGAGCAATGTGCCCTGCCCACTGCCACTTAAGTTTGGACATTCTTCGGGCTATGTCGGTAACTAGCTCTTGCGGATGTCTTCATTTCTGATTCGATCAAGCAAGGAAACTCCGAGCATAGCCCTCTCCGGGGGGGGACAAGCCCTTTGGGTTAATTAGTTATTAGTAGATATGAATTGTGCAAAATTGTTTAAACCCAATCTCTGCAAACCACATCGTATATTTTACCAATATTTTAAATATCGTCAAAATCTGGACAGTAAAAATCAGTACAACAGACTAGAGTTCCACAGTCATATAATATTAACGCAGCAAAAGAATGTACATCTACACATAGGTTCCATAATAATAGAGCAAGCATCGCCGTCGACGGCAAGCGCCCGCCGTGAAAAACGGGGGAAATGCACAATTAAATTATTAAGTGACAGCTGTGGCGAGCCCCGCGGTCTCGTGGTTACAGCGAGCGGACGGTCGCGGTTTGATTACCGGGTCGGGAGTTGAATAGTATGGGTCTTTTGTGAGTGATGATATTTTTTTTATTGACGTTAATTGGTGTGGGCATTATTTGTTTTTTTTTTACTTTCTGAATAACGATAGTTTTGATTCGATTTTGGTTAAAAAAATGCGCTTTGTGCCAAAAGATTTTGGCCGATAAAAGTCAAGGAAATTCGCATTTCTGTATTTTTTTTTGATTTTGTGTATATGCCATAATTGGAGAAAAGGTAGATTGTTTTTGAGTTCAAATTAACCTATCCCATACCATAATTATTGATTTTAATAAAATTCGGTTTGTAAAATAATCTTTCAAAATCGTATCAATGTTTTCAGTTTAACTAAGTGACAGCTTCATGAAACTCGATACTTATTTCAAAATTCTTTTGTCAAAGACAGAAGGGGAAGCAGTGAAGTTACGTTTAAAATGAAGCCGGACTTTTCTACTTATTTTCTGAAGTCTCCGGGGAAGTTTTTCCATATTTTTTGTCCTCGGCGACAATGGTTCCGTCGCTGCTTCTCATTTTACAATTAGGCTTTTCAATTTCTTTTGCATAATGTATCATGAATTGAAAAGGCTTTGATATCGCGAAAATATGCGTATTTTCCACTTATCAAGCTGGTTTTGATTTAGATTGCTTTGATTTTTGTCGACATTTATAAAAAAAGAAACGATTGAAATGTAGCCAAAATTATATGTGTATTACATATAATTACTATTTGAAAAAAAAACCCGTTTAATAATAGGCAAAACGAGAAATGGCTTCATTAATGGATGTGCTACGGTTCCAATTAAAATATTTGTACTTTGACCGCTTTGACATGGCTACAAAATTCATATTTCTGTATTATTTTAAACATGCAGTATACAATCAAATAAACTGCCGCGTAAATATTTTTGTTTAAATAGTTACTGAAACTATTCTGCCGTGCAGTGCTGAGTTAACAATTTTTTAATTAGGTAACAAAAATCTGTCAAGAGATATTTGTGCACTTCTGCACTTGTATTCGACACGTAATTTTTAAAATATAACCGGATTTATTCAAACAAATAATCACGAATAGGAATTGAATATATTCGAGTGAGTGCACAAACGCTTAAATTCAGAACGTAATTAGCGAAGCACTTCACATGCGTATTCCCTTCGGTATTAATAACAACAAAAGATAAAAATTAGATCGGACAGTATGCAAATGAAGCCCACGGGCAAAATGCTAATTTCCGTGGGAGAGCCGTCAAACTTTTTAATCTCATGTGACGTCATTCTCCCTCCCCCCTCTTTGCCTCCACACGACAATGTTGTCAGAGGGATGATTGAAAGCACCTCATTTGTGTTTTTATTACTTTTTAATTTTTCCCATTTTCTCGAGTGGTTTAACCGAACTTTGCTTTTTTTGTCTATTTTGGTAATTTACTTCGCCGTGTCGTAGTTTTCTATAGACAGTGAAGCTATATAGCTAGTTACGATACGATTTATATTGTGGATTAAATTTATGAGATCTACGGCAACTTGGAATGGTTGAATTTCATTATTTTTGAATATCTCTCTATATCTACTTCTTTATAAATATTACAACAAGAGATCATTACCTTATTCGGATTGAGAAGATTAAAATCACAAATCAACCACACTTAATCGATTTTTCTCCGGTATTGAAGTTTTAAGAGGATGATTATTGCAAACTCTAAGAACCTACATATTTCTCATCGTATAACTTCTAATTTCAATACCTGCACACGAAAAAATACTTGTAATCCAATGATTCCCAACCGAGCGGAATGAACGCACAGAATCAGCGAATGCACTTCCCCTTCACGCATATCGCGACCCTGTCAATTTTGCTATTACCAAAAAATTTCATTCATTCGTCACATTGAAATTTAAACCTTAACATGTTTTAAATAAGGTTTGTATAGGTAGTGAATGCGTCGTATTATTAGTTGCGTATCGTATGTCATATTATCTGATACAGATGTCAGTGGCAGCCATTGTGTGGATGGGTATTGTCCATGGTTGTGACCTGTCTTCTCATACAATGTAGCGCAGATTTCATTCATGTAGTGCAGTATGACGTGTTGTAACTTTGTACCGCGTTAACTTGGATGAAGAATATAAATTTTGCTTTAGTTTTTATGCATAAATTTCTAGATTGACATTTTGTAATGCATGTATGATGGCGTCATCCTGTTCCTTACGAGTAGTTTACTATAAACTTTCTTATGTAAAATAAATTCTTCATTAAAATATATTTTTTTAAACAAGCTTTTTACGTTTTCTTCTCAGCAAAACCTTTAATTTTGATACCCATATCATGGCAGTGCACAAAAAAATACTAGTCCGTCATCTTGGGCCATCCGCCATATTGGATTTAGAATGACGTCAGTTAGCTAACCATGCATTGTCATCCAAACTAAACGTGTATGCAAAATTTCATCGTAATCGGTGGAGGATAACAGCTTGCAGCAAAATTCAGTTGCAAGATTTGACCCGAACACACATACATACATTGCAAGTTAAATAAAAGCTTGTAAAAAACCCTTTTCTTATCTATAAATATCTGTGAGAATAGCAAAAACTATGAACTGCTTGGTTAACAACATCCAAAGTTTCAGATAAAATCTTATCAATGCAGGAACTTATTACTTGCAACAGAAAAATGAATGTCGTCGTACAACACGCGTAACAGCGTGTTGTAGCGTCAACAACTGAAATTAATAAAAACGGATATTATTATATTTTTTTTTTTTGCATGAATCGAGATATAAAATATTATTTTAACACGAATTGGAAATCTCTTTTATCTCTGTAATTTTTTTTGACGAAACAGAAAATGAATTTACGCCGTTATTAATCTGAAGCGTAAGTGCTTTTATTCGCAGATGACTTTGCTTTGGTAATTCATAAGATCTGCATTTTCAGAGAAAATAAGTCCAGTTACTTATCTGTTTGCTTTTATAGTGAATTTATCTTATCAATGTTAGATCAAGATCAAGCACACATTTATGTAACCAACAAGATATCGAATGCATCTAAATTACCCCGCAAATCTACCAATCATTTTTCTCCTTCACATTTCAATATCGAAACATAACGTCGCTTATAATAGGGTGAACGTGCAAATTGTCGTTCGTGTGACATTTAGTCGCCCACACAACACACCGCGACGAATCGCGCTCGTTACGCCAATTATCACTACATCACTGACATTTTTGTGGCTTGGGGACTTCAGCTGATATTATTGACATTACCGACCCTTTATGACGCCCTTAGTACATGCAGAAAATATAATTATATACATATAATAAATCTGTAGAAAATATAAAAAATAAATAGCCAGGGTTTAAGCAATAGAACCCACTTCCAGAATGTTTGGGTTTTTTGTCTGATTATTTGTTTGTCTGTTCATTTGTGCACGCATCACGTAAAATGTACAAAACCAATGTAGATAACTTTATACATACAAATTGTGCGTAACTTGAAGTATCACTTAGTTTTTGTTTCATCGCAATCGGTGTACTCAATCAAAAGTTAGATGAATTTAAAGTGTTCAAGAACACACGCAGTTTAACTCCATATTCGATAGACGGCGTTATGCATTTGACGTCATTTTCTGAATGGCGGTGTTAATATTCTCCGCGAAAGAAAAACCCTAAAAAAAATTGGTACGTAGGTTAATAGGTAGGTAAGAGAGTTAGGCAGTTGACGGGAGTGAAACCGCGGTCACAGCTAGTTCGTAAATATGCGGACTGGATTTGGAATTCTTGTCAAAAACGAAGACCTAGCTACTTATCTTACCTTACTGATAAAAATCTCTAAACTGTTTAGCAACTGATTTGCAGATTTATGCAATCGCTAAAAGGTGTCGAGATTTTTATAAATAAAGTGAACTTTATAACCTATAGTTGAGTTCCGAATGATAAAGTCTATATAAGATAAGCTATGAAACTATATAATGCTAGTAGCGTAGCTGTAATCTGGTTTGAAGGGTGTCATCGCTGAAATTATATGCACACGAAAGCTTGCTTCCTTTAAATATCTTTAAATTTTACTACACAACAATAGCAGCAGTAATCGCTGTCTAATCCGTCGGCGTTTACATTTAGACAAAGTTAAATCAATATTCATGTACAAAGGCGAGCTTAACTCCAAAATGGAGTTTTCTTCCAGCAAACCTTTGAGTGATAGAGATCATCATAATTGAGGGCAGTAATCCAGTGTACCTACAATTTTTCAGTAAGATACTAATTAAATATATAATAACCATACATAAAAGAACTACGTTCATAAATACAAATACATATTTATATATATACGTATATATCTACTAATATTATTTATTGTGTTGAAAGAAAATGCTCTTTAATTTTCCTCTTGAAGACATCGAGTGAAGGGCCATCGCGTAGGGAGTGTGGGAAAGAATTCCGGAGATGCACTGCAGTGACAGAGAAGAAGCCATCATAGCGGATGGAAGTGTGACGTGGAGTTCGAAGAAGAAGCGAAGTGGCTGTGCGAAAAGGTTTACCCCTCGGGACGAGGTACTCAAATCGTTCGCGAAGATATTGAGGAGAAGAAGGATTGTGCATGATAGTATAGAGAAGGGATAGGACGTGGGTATCTCGTCGACGCCGAATTGGCAGCCACTTCAATCTGGTCCGAAATTCCGACACATGGTCGTACTTCCGGAGGCCAAAAATAAAGCAGATGCACAAGTTCCGCAATCGCTCGAGTTTGTTCAGGAGTATCTCCGTTGCATTTAGAAAACAGACATCCGCATAGTCTATTAGCGCCAGAAGAAGAGATTGCGCAAGAGTTACCTTAGTGTGAAATGGTAAGAATTTTTGGAGACATTTAAGAGATTGAAACGAGTAGAAGAACTTCTTCCTCACATCAACAATATGAACCTCCCAAGAGAGGTTAGTGTCAATATGGTTTTCAATGAATAGAAAAAAATCTTGTTAAGAAACAATATTTTGATTCAAGTTTCGGTTGCTGGATGATGGATGCCGAAATGCCGAATGGTGAATGCCGTATTAATCACTTGGTCCATAACATAAACACATCAACACGGTCTAGGGATATTTTTAAAAAAGCGAATTACTATCAATGTGTTAATTATTTATATGACATATATATATTTAAAAGATACGTTATTTAATATTCTACCATTTTTTAATAATGGTTAAGGTACTTCGATTAAAATTTCAGGATTTTATGGAAAAAAAATGAAGCATAGACGGAAACCGTATATGAATTAACTTTTAATTTATGAGTAAAAACTGAAAAAAATAGAAAAATCATTTAATTTGTGTTTATAAACTTGAAGTTAGTAGTCTGAGAAAGCGCCCATGATGTTCATAACACATCGGCAACGATTCGGCATGCTCAGAACAAGGTTGTCAATGTCTTGCTGCGGAATATTGTCCCATGTCCTTCCGAGGTGCGCAAAAAGTTGATCTTCTGTAGCCAGATTTTCAGGAACTTCCTTCAGAGCTCTTCTTTGCAGCATGTCCCACGCATGCTCAATGGGATTTAGATCTGGCGATTGAGCAGGCCAGTCTTATGCCCTAACATTGTGTGTATGTAACCAAGTTGCTACCGTTCTCGCCGTGTGTGCCCGGGCATTGTCGTGCATGAGCAGGAAATCTTGCCCCATTTGTGTTCTGTGGGGCAAGATTACGGGCCCCAGCACCTGTTGGACGTATCGTTCTGCCGTCATTTTGCCCCGCACCCAAACGAGATCCGTCCGTCCTCCAAGACGAATTCCTACCCAAACCATAATTGTTCCTCCTTGGTATGGGTGAACTTCCTAAGGGTTCTGAAGACGGCTCCATCGTCCAGGAACTCGCCAAACACGCGTCCTTCGTGAATCTAGATGGAAGCCGAACCTGGATTCATCCGTGAACAGCACATTGGACCATTGCTCACGGCCCCAGTCCACGTGGTTCCGAACCCATTCTAATCGTCGTCCACGATTGCCTCTCCGTAAAGGTGGGACCCGGAGTGGTCTACGAGAGCGTAGATTGCTTTCATGCAGTTTGGTCACTCACAAGCACTTGGTGTTCCACTCGCAGCCTTTGGACCAATTGAGTCGCCGTTGCATTTGGTTGAGCTCGCGCAGTAATTTGCAAAAATAGGTCTTGTCTGGGGGTAGTGATGCGACTTGGCCCCCGGTGCCTCTCCGCTACTTTACCTGTGGCACGATAGCGTGTCCACAATCTTGAAATTACATTTTGGTGGGTCCCTATGGCCTCAGCAACATTACGCTGAACAGACCCAGCTTCCAGCATTCCCACAGCTCGTAACATCTCCGCCCTCGTCAAATGTTGGCGTTGCATGGCTACAATACCTCAATTATAACTTTATCTTTCGTTTAAAAATGAAAAAAAACTGTAACTAAACGTAATTCGTATTGTTTTCTAAATTTCGCACAAATGAAAATTCCCTCTCCTACACATCAAGACATTTTTATGCCACCGAAACAAAAGAATTTTCAAAAAATTGAATTTGGAATTAGTCTGAGATAAATTACAAACAAATCGGTGTATAAAAGATTCCAATGCGGCCAGTACTTTTCGAGTTATTTAATTGAGTATGAAATATCCCTAGACCGTGTTGATGTGTGTATATACTGTAATATAGTATTGTAGTTACCTACTGTCTTCATCTGTTTGACTAATAAACAACTGACGGATGACTATCGACGGCTCATTGGTACGGCATTGTGTTACACTGTTACCCATTGGGATAAAAATTACCGTTTAGTAACACTGTAACTCAATGCCAGGTTTTTTTTTCCATCAATTTACATCGCAACCTAATAGAACGTAATAGGGTTACATTAGCATATCTATACTAATATTATAAAGAGGTAAAGTTTGTGGGTTTGTGAGTTTGTGAGTTTGTGAGTTTGTGACGTTGTAAGGGGTAATCTCTGGATCTAATGAACCGATTTTGAAAATTCTTTCACCAGTAGAAAGCTACATTATTCCTGACTGTCATAGGCAATAATAAAATTTCAAAAATATTAGAGATCCTTATGAAAATTGCAATAATGTAACTCAAGGTAGGAAAATGTTGCCTATAAAATTCATTTTTTGGCGTGCGCTGAGAAAAACATTGATGATAGATAAAAATAGTAGGTAAGTAGGGTAGGCAGGGTAGGTAGGGTAGGCCGGCTAGGCTGGCTAGGCAGGGTAAGCAGGGTAAGCAGGGTAGGCAGGGTAGGCATGGTAGGCGGGGTTGGCCGGGTAGGCAGGATAGGCATGGTTGGCAGGGTAGGCAGAGTAGGCAGGGTTGGCAGAGTAGGCAGGGTATTCAGGGTAGGCAGGATAGGCAGGGAAGGCAAACATCTATAGGCGCACGTGAGACCGATTTCTGGCGTGGCGACGCGTCGCCACGCGCAATCGACTGTGCGTTTCTCTCTCACTCGATCCGGCGTTAAGCCATCTCTTTCGCTCCACTGAGCTCGGATACCTATAATGTATACTCTGTTTATTACAGTACTCATAACCTGTGTTTTTCTGGTAAATAAATCATTTTTCTGTTCTGATAATAAAATGTCTGACCGTGATAATTTAGAGAGTGGAAGTGATCAGCCTCCTGCAAAGAAAGCAAAATCACACTATGACACATTATCAAGTCATCAGTAAGTTAATTATATTTTTATAATTAAAGTATGCATTTATCTGTGCATTTAGCACGCGTATATTTGATGTGTATTGAGCGCCAGTAAATGTAAAATCTACTCTCTAGGTAGATTAAAATTCACATAAATTTCATTGCATATCATGTTTTTAAATTAATTATTAATTTTAATTTCATTCTTATTGAAATTAATGCATTAAAACAATTGCTTAGAGAATAAATTTATTAAGACTGACAGAACTTTTTTATTTTATTGACATTTTTAGTTCCTACCACAATCTGTTCTTTTCTGCATACTACTTTTACGAAATAACGTCGATGTTTCACATCTACCAGGCGTCCCGTGACGGCTCCATTTTTGGCCTGCAATAATGTAACTCAAGGTAGGAAAATGTTGCCTATAAAATTCATTTTTTGGCGTGCGCTGAGAAAAACATTGATGATAGATAAAAATAGTAGGTAAGTAGGGTAGGCAGGGTAGGTAGGGTAGGCCGGCTAGGCTGGCTAGGCAGGGTAAGCAGGGTAAGCAGGGTAGGCAGGGTAGGCATGGTAGGCGGGGTTGGCCGGGTAGGCAGGATAGGCATGGTTGGCAGGGTAGGCAGAGTAGGCAGGGTTGGCAGAGTAGGCAGGGTATTCAGGGTAGGCAGGATAGGCAGGGAAGGCAGGGTAGGCGCGCCAGTCAGGGTAGGCAGGGTAGGCAGGTTAGGCAGGGTAGGCAGGGTAGCCATGGTAGGCAGGGTAGGCAGGGTAGGCAGAGAAGGCAGGGTAGGCAGGTTAGACAGGGTTGGCAGCAGGGTAGGCAGGTTAGACAGGGTTTGCAGGGTAGGCAAGGAAGGCATAGTAGGCAGGGTAGGCAGGATAGGCAGGGACATCAGGGTAGGCAGGGTAGGCAGGATTAGCAAGATAGGCAGGGTAGGCAGGGTTGGCAGGGTTAGCAGGATAGGCAGGGTAGGCATGGTAGGCAGGATAGGCAGGGTACACAGGATACGCAGGGTAGGCAGGGTAGGCATGGTTGGCAGGGTAGGCAGAGTAGGCAGAGTTGGCAGGGTAAGCAGAGTAGGCAGGGTATTCAGTGTAGGCAGGGAAGGCAGGGTAGGCAGGGTAGGCAGGGAAGGCAGGGTAGGCAGGTTAGGCAGGGTAGGCATGGTAGGCAGGGTAGGCAGGGTAGGCTGGGTAGGCAAGATAGGCAGAGAAGGCAGGGTAGGCAGGTTAGACAGGGTTGGCAGCAGGGTAGGCAGGTTAGACAGGGTTTGCAGGGTAGGCAAGGTAGGCATAGTAGGCAGGATAGGCAGGGTAGGCAGGATTAGCAAGATAGGCAAGGTAGGCAGGGTTGGCAGGGTTAGCAGGATAGGCAGGGTAGGCATGGTAGGCAGGATAGGCAGGGTACGCAGGATACGCAGGGTAGGCAGGGTAGGCAGGGTAGGCTGGGTAGGCAGGGTAGGCAGGATAGGCAGGCTAGGCAGGGTAGGCAGGGCAGTCAGGGTTAGCAGGGTAGGCAGGGTTCGCAGAGAAGGCAGGATAGGCATGGTAGGCAGGGTTGGCAGGGTGGGCAGGGTAGGCAGGATAGGCAGGGTACGCAGGGTAGGCAGGATAGGCGGGCTAGGCAGGGTAGGCAGGGCAGTCAGGGTTAGCAGGGTAGGCAGGGTTGGCAGAGAAGGCAGGATAGGCAGGGAAGGCAGGGTAGGCAGGGTAGGCATGGTAGGCAGGGTAGGTAGGTAGATAGCCAGTTGACGGGAGCGAAGCCCCGCGGGTCAGCTAGTTATCTATACTAATATTATAACAGGTAAAGAAAGTTTATGAGTTTGTGACGTTGTAAGGGGTAATCTCTCGATCTACAGAACCGATTTTAAAAAATTATTTCACCAGTAGAAAGCTAGATTATTCCTGAGTGTCATAGGCTATAATATATTTCCAAAAAAATTAGAGATCCTTATGAAAATTGCAATAATGTAACTCAAGGTAGCAAAATGGTGCCTGTAAAATACATTATTTGGCGTGCGCTGAGGAAACTATTGATGATAGATAAAAAATTGTAGGTAGGTAGGCAGGGTAGCCAGGGTAGGTAGGGTAGGCAGGGTAGCCAGGGTGGCCAGGGTAGCCAGGGTAGCCATTGTAGCCAGGGTAGGCAGGTTATGGGCAGGGTAGCCATGGTAGCCAGGTTTTGGGCAGGGTAGCCAGGGTAGGCAGGTTTTGGGCAGGGTAGCCAGGGTAGGCAGGTTTTGGGCAGGGTAGCCAGGGTAGGCAGGTTTTGGGCAGGATAGCCAGGGTAGACAGGGTAGGCAGAGTAGGCAGGGAAGGCAGGGAAGGCAGGGTAGGCAGGGTAGGCAGGGTAGCCAGAGTAGCCAGAGTAGCCAGAGTAGCCAGGGAAGCCAGGGTAGCCAGGGTGGTCAGGGTAGCCAGGGTAGCCATAGTAGCCAGGGTAGCCATGGTAGCCAGGGTAGGTAGGGTAGGGACACGGTAGCCAGGGTGGTCAGGGTAGCCAGGGTAGCCATAGTAGCCAGGGTAGCCATGGTAGCCAGGGTAGGTAGGGTAGGGACACGGTAGCCAGGGTAGCCAGAGTAGCCAGGGTAGCCAGAGTAACCAAGAAAGCCAGGGTAGCCAGGGTGGCCAGGGTATCCAGGATAGCCAGAGTAGCCAGAGCAGCCAGGGAAGCCAGGGTAGGCAGGGTGGCCAGGGTAGCCAGAGTAGCCAGGGTAGCCAGGTTTGGGGCAGGGTAGCCAGGGTAGCCAGGGTAGCCAGGATAGCCAGGGTAGCCTTGGTAGCCAGGGTAGCCAGGTTTGGGCTAGGGTAGCCAGGGTAGCCAGGGTGGCCAGGGTAGCCAGGGTAGGCAGGTTATGGGCAGGGTAGCCATGGTAGCCAGGTTTTGGGCAGGGTAGCCAGGGTAGGCAGGTTTTGGGCAGGGTAGCCAGGGTAGGCAGGTTTTGGGCAGGGTAGCCATGGTAGCCGGGGTAGGCAGGTTTTGGGCAGGATAGCCAGGGTAGCCAGGGTAGCCAGGGTAGCCATAGTAGCCAGGGTAGCCATGGTAGCCAGGGTAGGTAGGGTAGGGACACGGTAGCGAGGGTGGTCAGGGTAGCCAGGGTAGCCATAGTAGCCAGGGTAGCCATGGTAGCCAGGGTAGGTAGGGTAGGGACACGGTAGCCAGGGTAGCCAGAGTAGCCAGGGAAGCCAGGGTAGCCAGGGTGGCCAGGGTAGCCAGAGTAGCCAGGGTAGCCAGAGTAACCAAGAAAGCCAGGGTAGCCAGGGTGGCCAGGGTATCCAGGATAGCCAGAGTAGCCAGAGCAGCCAGGGAAGCCAGGGTAGGCAGGGTGGCCAGGGTAGCCAGAGTAGCCAGGGTAGCCAGGTTTGGGGCAGGGTAGCCAGGGTAGTCAGGGTAGCCAGGATAGCCAGGGTAGCCTTGGTAGCCAGGGTAGCCAGGTTTGGGCTAGGGTAGCCAGGGTAGCCAGGGTGGCCAGGGTAGCCAGGGTAGGCAGGTTATGGGCAGGGTAGCCATGGTAGCCAGGTTTTGGGCAGGGTAGCCAGGGTAGGCAGGTTTTGGGCAGGGTAGCCAGGGTAGGCAGGTTTTGGGCAGGGTAGCCATGGTAGCCGGGGTAGGCAGGTTTTGGGCAGGATAGCCAGGGTAGACAGGGTAGGCAGAGTAGGCAGGGAAGGCAGGGTAGGCAGGGTAGGCAGGGTAGCCAGAGTAGCCAGAGTAGCCAGAGTAGCCAGGGAAGCCAGGGTAGCCAGGGTAGCCAGGGTAGCCATAGTAGCCAGGGTAGCCATGGTAGCCAGGGTAGGTAGGGTAGGGACACGGTAGCGAGGGTGGTCAGGGTAGCCAGGGTAGCCATAGTAGCCAGGGTAGCCATGGTAGCCAGGGTAGGTAGGGTAGGGACACGGTAGCCAGGGTAGCCAGAGTAGCCAGGGAAGCCAGGGTAGCCAGGGTGGCCAGGGTAGCCAGGGTGGCCAGGTTAGCCAGGGTAGCCATGGTAGCCATGGTAGCCAGGGTAGCCAGAGTAACCAAGAAAGCCAGGGTAGCCAGGGTGGCCAGGGTGGCCAGGGTATCCAGGATAGCCAGAGTAGCCAGAGCAGCCAGGGAAGCCAGGGTAGGCAGGGTGGCCAGGGTAGCCAGAGTAGCCAGGGTAGCCAGGTTTGGGGCAGGGTAGCCAGGGTAGCCAGGGAAGCCAGGGTAGCCAGGGTGGCCAGGGTAGCCAGGATAGCCAGGGTAGCCATGGTAGCCAGGGTAGCCAGGTTTGGGCTAGAGTAGCCAGGATAGCCAGGGTGGCCAGGGTAGCCAGGGTAGCCATGGTAGCCAGGGAAGCCAGGGTAGGGGCAAGGTAGCCAGGGTAGCCAGAGTACCCAGAGTAGCCAGGGAAGCCAGGGTAGCCAGGGTGGCCAGGGTAGCCAGGTTTGGGCAGGGTAGCCAGGGTGGCCATGGTAGCCAGGGTAGGCAGGGTAGGTAGGTAGCCAGTTGACGGGAGCGAAGCCCCGAGGGTCAGCTAGTTATATATAAAATAGCAGAACAACCGACGAGGTGACATCGCTGTGCAGAGCGAGCGAAGCGAGCTCGGGAACTTAGGACATTCCAACAATGTTACTAATTGGTAATTTTTATCCCAATAAGTAACAGTGTAACACAAAATGGTGTAACTCAACGGGAACAAAGGAATAGGTACAGGTCGATTCAAACTTAAAATCACACTTTACTGTGAAGTCACCACCCCACACATGAATTCGCTACTGCGCATCGAGTCGCAACGTGTTCAAATACACTATTTAGTTTGAATCTAACTGTAAAACCAACTTAAATATGATAATAATGCAACAGAGCACGATCGTTTACCTGTTACGCGACCCGCCGACTCGCCGACCACATTAAAATTGCATTACAATTACAGCCACAAAGAGCACATGGCTAAAATCACACACTCTGTCTGATTTCTAATAAAATTCCCCGGGACTGCCCACTCCCCTGCGCTAAGTACGGGTTACAATTAATATCATTATTACTGTGGGGTTGAAATCATTCACCATTCAACCCTCGTGTGTTAAAGCCAGTTCAGACAAAACTAGCGACAACCACTGTCACAAATCTGTTGTTAGTGGCAAGTGTGAATTAGAGTGACGACATGGTATATATTGGACTAGCTGACCCCCGCGGCTTCGCTCCCGTCAAAATTATAGCCTATGTTACTCGGGAATAATGTAGCTTTCCATAGGTGAATGAATTTTTAAAATCGGTCCAGTAGTTTCGGAGCCTATTCGGTACAAACAAAAAAACATACAAACAAACAAAAAAATCTTTCCTCTTTATAATATTGGTATGGTATAGATAATTTGTAATATTCACCACAGAAAGAAATCTACAAAATTTAGATACAGCTATAGGAACTGGATAATGGACGGAATCTTCAGGTGTACCTACTTCTAACCCTTTTCTTCAAATGTTTTCTGTACATGCACTAGTGGGTACAGGCGATTCAGAGCGATCAGTTCCTCTTATATACGGCTTATTACGGATTATGTAAGACTGAAGAATATTATATTTTTATATCGATTAACTCAAAAAATGTGATAAAACATACAATTTGGAATTGTGTCCGGCATTTATATTATGTGCCTTCGAGATGGCAGTTATAAATGCTTGTAATCGTGTTTACGGAAGTAACCACAAAGATTGCTACTTTCATTTTACACAAAATGTGTGGAAACAAATCCAATAGCGTGGATAAGGCCAATAATATGGTCAAAATAGCGAGTTCGCACTGCATCATCGGCATATATTTGCGTTAGCATTTCTACCACCTGATCAAATACTTTTGTTTGCTTCACAACTATGGTCAATTTTGATCAAGTGAACAACTTACTTTATAAATCAGTGATATTTAGATTTGTGGATCATATAAAGTGATCCGACAGACGTTGGGCCGAAACGTTGACAGCTGGCTCAAGCACCTGAAACAGAGAGAGCATCCGACCACGGTACGCAGGTTAATTCCCCCCTCTGTAGCCCCAAAGTATGCGCGCATAACGTTTTCATTGTTCGATTGCGTCCATCGCATGCGCTGCACACTTCCACCGGGAGCGGGGACCCTGTCAGATGCCGATGGGCCTCGAGATCCCTGGCTGTCCGGCGGCCGGCGTCCTCCCCGTCGACGCGCAGGTGGTGGTGTCGTCGGCGGAGAGAAGTATTCGTCGCTCGAGCTCGACGCAACTGCAGCGTCCGGGATCGCTTGACTTACGATTGTAGCTGGTCCCGGCGGCTGCGAGGCGGAGCTGAGCGACGAACCCGAAGATGTTGGGCGTGTGTTCTTGTCACGGGCCTGGCTTCGTGTGAACATATTTTCATTGTCTCAGCTTGTCATATATTGCTTCTTGTCTATTTTGAACTATCTACGTTGTAAATCAATGTTACTCACATTCTTTGCTCATCCGAAGTGTTGACATTTTGAACCGTTTATGTTTAAACCTAATGTTATTCTGATTCATTGAAAAATTAAACTGTTGATTATATAGTGTTGATATTTTGATTGTTGATGTTTTGGTTTTTGAAGTTGAGTATCCCACCCATTTTTGGTATAGTGACAATGCATGTATAGTGATTATTTGGTGCATGATAGCAAAGCAAATATCAAGATATTCAGCCGTTTCGAATAGGTAGGTTTAATGTAGTTAATGAGTTTTAATCACTGACCTCTATCATACAAGTACGCTGGACTTCATATTATCGATGACAAAATGAAGACATTTGATTTTCGCCATTTTGGCGCTGATAGCAACGTGGCTTAACGTGAGAGTCCATGGAACTAATATTAGAGATGGGACACAGCCTTCTGTAAAAAAATTCTTTTATGGGCTATATCGATCGTGAGAATAATTTAATACGTAAGAGAAAAAAAATCAGTCATTTTTAAGTAATAGAAACATTGCTGTAAACGTTAACAGAAAAATATTTTCAGTCAGATTGCAAGCTATGAACTAGTGTATAGCGTGCTAGTAAAGTTATAGCGCATTACTGTCAGATCAGTGAGATTTAAATATGGGGATAGGCTAACAACTTATCCTTAAAACTAGTATATTTGAGCAAGTATCTGCTCGCTCAAGTACACTAGTTAGGTAATACTTACAATAGTTCGGATTCACTCGGTTGGAGCCCATCGGCTTCGTGAAGGGAACATCATATTTACAATAATAATAATAAATGAGATGGATAATCATTTACAACGGACGTATTTCTCGCTCTCATCGCTGAGATCCTGTCTCTATAGTGTTAAGGTGCAAATAAGAGTTACATCGCATTCCAGCAATGTGAAGACTTATATCAGTTTTCAACTCTGTATCAGATGCAGATAATAAATTGTTTGACTTCAAAACATTTGTTAATACAATTATAATTATCATGATATTATTCCAGAATTAATTCCAGGTTCAGGAACGTGTTGATTGGTAAAAGAGAGAGGCCTGTGCTCAGCAGTGGGTGAAGTCGGGCTGTGGATGATCATGATGATGATGCCAGAATTTATTATTACACATTGCTTTTGAACATATTATTACTGATTATAAGGCATTCATAAAACATTCATCACCAATACCAATATGAGATATTTAGTTCCAACATACTACGAGAAGTCAATACAGTAGATGAGTGATACGCCTTGCCAAGTCTACTATTTAAATATTAGTGTAATTTAAAAATATCACTAATACTGATAAATATCGGTAATAACCTATCTCTAAATGTGTCAATTTTAGTTCCTAAGAACCTCGAGCGGGGCGCTTTGAATCAGCACAAAAATCAACTGTCATTTCATATGGTATGTTTAGTCCAGCGTACTTGTATAATAGAGGTCAGTGGTTTTAATATAACATTCCATAACAGTATGACAGTAGGTAGCCTTTTTACCAATCGATTTTAAAACATGTGATATCGCACGTTTTTGTGGCTGTATGATTTCAATGTTGTCTGAATAGGCCCTTATGACGCCCTTCGCGGTTCTGTTCTGCACCTAATAATTTCGTTCGATGAAGGTTGACGTTTTGACGAGTATAATCAAATAATCATTGTGCGACATATGCAAGAGTCGAATTACTGTAGCAGATGTGCTGGTCAGTTGTTTGAAAAAATGTTATAGGATTTAGGTTATCGCGTTTGCATTAAAAATGTTAGGTAGAGTTAGGTATCTTTATACGTAATGCTGATACGGAAGCAGAAATGGGTTGCTGAACTTTTGTTTTTATTGAGAATAGGCTCGCGCTTTACCACTATCTCACATGATGTTAAGCGATGATGTGGTTGACGGGGAAGCACGCTTGCCTCAAAGTAACCTATTCACTCTTGACTTAAATACACCTAGATTGTAGCTATCGGGAAACACTCCGGCAGGGTATTCCACTCCTTAGCTGTACGCAAAATAAAAGTATTCTCAAACCGTTTAGTGCGTATGGGTGGGATGTCCACCATGTACCGATGGCGCATCGCCGTACGTCTGGTAGTCCGATGATAAAACGGGCTGGGCGGAATCAGATCATGCAATTCCATCGCACACTCCCTGAAATGCTTGCACAAAATTGGACAATAGGGAACATTACCGCCAATATTTCTCCCACTAGGTGTCTCAATGATTCACAGAGGGAAAAAAACCCCCAACTAGCAAAGTAGTCCTTTAATCTAAACCTATTACTCGAAAAAGACATATAAATGAGTTATAAAGGTTTTAGCGGTGACCGCGTGTTGTATAAAAGCGTTCGACAACACAATTTTGCTCTATAAGCTTAAAGGACAAAAATGACCCATAAATAAAGGATGTAAACGTTTACTATACCATTTTATACAACCTTTATAGTACGTGCTTTATAGCAAGCGCTAATATCACTAGTACAGAATAATACTGCTCTATAAAATTGATAAAAAATGCCTATATTCATCTGATTTGCGTAATAAAGGTTACAAAAGAACTGCTATAATCGTTTCGTTTTAGCAGTGATGAACACTCAACTATATGGCGACCTTGTCGTATTGAGGATATTCAGATCGTTGCTATAGTACTTAGTACGTTAGTAGTTACCAAAAACTCTGCAATAGGGCCATTTTGTGATGTAGCTTAGTTCCAGATTATTACTATGTAATGTAACTGTACTTTATTGGTTTAGAGATGCCTATTATAGTTTTACTAATAAGTATATCACACAAACACCTTTATCTACTCTCATATGGTAATATTCGAATTATAAAATTCAAAACGAGTTTATATTGGCATACTTTATAAACACAATACCGAAATTTAAAAATAGAATCATATTATAACACTATTTCTCTAACAAAATAATGCTATAAAACAATTTTTTTTCTATTACGATACAGGACAAATCCAAGAAGTTAATCACTAAGGAGTTTCCATCAATATTTTTTTTGTAATGCCATTTTATAGTACCTATTATAAAAAGAATTGATTCCAATTTTAAATTGTCTATGACAATGCCCGCTTTAGACATAGCACGCACTGCGAGTTTTATTCGCGCGAATTTTGTTTCCTTCTACCTGTTCATAGAGCTCAAAATATTCGGGCGAATAAAATTCGCGCCGTGGTGCGGTGGATTCTGTGGCAAAACACGGATTTCTTGCGGAATTATTTCCGCATGATTTCGTTACCGATGCGAACAACTTCATACAATTACATAGGTCGCAGAATGGGCGGAAAAAAAATCGCGCGAATAAAGATCGCAGTGCGTGCTAAGCCTTAGCGCATGCGCGGTTGATGCGGTGATGTGCTGGGTTTTGGCGCCAGTCATACGTTTTGCAAGTTTTGCTGTACTGAATTTCATGAGTTATTTAAATTATTGTGTGTGAAATGTCTGATATCAGTGAATGTGAAGAAAATTTTACTCCGCCCGATATTTTAGATGCGGCGAAGGCAATTACTCTTAATTTATTACCAGCAAAGTCGAGAAAAGTATATGACAAATGCTATCACGATTTTATGGCATGGAAAATGCAAAAAGAGGTATTTAGTAGGTTCAATCCCAATTTATGAGTGTAGATAAAGTAGTGTATGAAACTGCACATAACTAGGTATTAAAACATTCGTGTGAAAGCTATTAAAAACCTCGCCTACGGCTCGGTTTTTAAACACACACTCATGTTTTAATACCCCTCATTATGCAACAGTTTCATAAACTACTATTTTATAGCAAACTTGTTGTGTAATGACTTTTCAGTTCCTTTATAATATGCTTGTTAGTATCTTATAAAGGAACTGAAAAGCTTCTATCCCGTCTAAGGTTAGATGACTGATTTTGAGATTATCTTATGTTTGAAATACTCATGTGCCAATACCAAAAGGTTAAAAACATTTTAACCTTTTGGTATTGTCTTAACTTATTACGTTTATACAGAGGTCCTATTGATAAAAAACCGCCCAAATGCGTGTCGGACTTCGCACAGTTAGTGTTCTATACCAAACCGCAAAATCAAGTTGACTGTAATGGAAAAAATGAGGAAATTTCTAAGAAAATCTGACTTATTAATATATTGGTATTTGTTAGTAAAATATACGTAATAATAAACATTATCACCAAATTTGAATTTCATAGGCCAATGGGAAGTTAAAAATGTCTTCTGTCAACTTTTTTTTTATATCAGTTTTTGGTGGCTTCTCATTCCTTTGTTTTCCAATATTTTAGAAAACAAAGAATACGGTACTTAAAATATCTACTCAACGAGATACAGATTAGAATCTCGTTGAGAATCTTGTCTCGGTCAAATTTATTTTTGCGCGTCCCCCTTTGGCCGTATGGAAGCCCCTCTTAAAAAGACATTTAACAATTTTTTATCCCAATTTATATGGCTTTAACCAAATACTTATACTGTGAAAATTTTAAGAGTGTAGCTTCAACCGTTTGGCTGTTAAATCTGTGTGAAAGACGACGGCCAGACAGACGGACAGACAAACAATTAGTGACAGTAAACGGAGACCCGGTTGGACTCTTCAGGTACGGAACCCTACAAAAAATGAAAATATTTAAAATATCTTAAATATTTTATCAAGCTTGATCAGTTTTGCGTATTATACAAATTTCAGCTGAATTTTAAAATTCCTCTAAATAAAATATCCGTCGCAAACACAGACATAAATCTAACTAGATAACGCAATTTCCTCCATCTCTATGAAAACCAAGCGTGACACTTTTTTATACACAATTTAAAAACAAATTTACTTACCAATGAAAGAAAACATTTCCAATGGCTCGGCCAACTTTTTCTATACATTCTTTACAGCTCAATATGGCATAAAAAGCATTTTTCTAGATTTCGGTGGCTTTCCGGTGCCGATAATGCTAAATGAAAAGCTCAGATTACGATCATTGATCGTAATTTAACTCCGTTGTTTGCCACGCGAAGTACATACAGTCGCGGCATCTATTTAGATTTATATCTGTGGTCGCAAAAATCTCAAGTTTTCTTCAAACATAAAACTTTTAAACAAACGGTCCAATCTGGCTGGATATCTTTTAAAAACAATTATAATGTAATGAAAGGCGTCAGGATTGTCAGTCTGTCATTAATTACCAAGAAGCCGGTGACTGATATTAATTCCTCCCCTTCTTTGATTACCTCAGCGGCGCGGTGTAATGTTCTTTTGAACAAATAAAACTTTGCAAGTGCCTTTGGTTTTGACGACTTGGACAAGGCGTGTTGAAGTATCTACTGGAGATATTTTTGGAAGATTGGTCCAGAAAATTGATACTTAGGTATTTATCGATCAAATTTTTAGAGAATCGTTTAGTTTGTGTGGGTCCGTCACTCATTCAGATTTAAATAATTATTAACTTATTGAATTAAGCTGTGGTTCAAATAAGCAAATGCTATCTAAAGGATGCTATAAATGTTAGGTTTTTTATTTTATATTATAATTCACAGAATTGATCTACAATCACACGTGCAAAAAATAAGTACAACACAAAAAGTCTGATTGAAATCTACTACATGTGAATCTTACACGCGCATAGAAAACATATAGGTACCTATTTTAAATGAATTAAAATTAAACAAATACAATCAAAACTAAATCGAAATTGAATCGACCATAAAATTATATTTAATTTTAATAATTTCATGGTTGATTTTATTTTGATTTGTTTTAAATTTATCAAAAATAAATTAACAATAACATAAAATAAATCAAAATTAAAAATAAGTATCTTTAAAAAAAAATCAACATATTCAATCATAAAATTTTAAGATCAAATAAATTTAAAACAAATTATAATTTAAATAAATAAATTAAGTATATATGTTAGAAGTCTAGGAAATTAGGCCGAATATGCACTAAACAGACCGCCTGCCAGTGCGTTTTCGGCTTTATAAAAACATCGGAATTGGCTGTGGTTAGGGTATTCTGATACAAATGATCCTAAAAAATTATACGTAACCAGAAATAAAACACAATCAAACTACAGTCAAAAATTGCCCTCATCCCAATGATATTCAAATAAACAGATACGTTATACACTCACAAAACAATTGAAAAAAGTGTTCCGCGCAACAGCGGCAGCACACATACACACTTTTCATTCATCTGACATTAAAAAATATTTATTTTAATCAATAAATAAATAAATTACAAATACACACGATGGCATTTTTTTTAATTTTGTTTTTGTTTCAACATAGCCTATCGCTCTTCGCCATGCGTGACATAAACTAAAGACTAAAGGTCACAATTGTGACCTAATCGAGTCTTCACAATTCGCGCGCTCATAACATATCTGTTTATTTGAATATCATTGCCTCAACCAATAAGAAAACCCTTTTAAACTTAACAACGAAAACTTCTTGCAACAGGATATGTCCCAATAAAGGGGCCATATTGTTTTCCGCGAATTAATGGCGGGAGCCGCCGCGTCTCAGCGTCTGGCGAAAAGAATACCGCTAATTAATCAAAAGTCGCCTTCCCTTGATTTCCATAGAGACTTTTTCCATAGACTTATTACCTCCCGCGAAGTTTATCCGCTAATGGTCTCCTTTGTAAGGCAGTTTGGGATTTAATTTTTGTTTTTGCGTCTCGACGATTCTATTGTGGGCTTATGCGGCTCGGTTTAAGTTTTAATCCGTTGTTTATTACGTTTGCTTGGTTGTTGACATGGATTTTTTAGGGTGGTTTGGAAGTGATTTTTCATATTTGTCGATCTATTTTGGTTTAGTGTTCAGGGGGGTGACCATAAGCCAGGGAGCCAATTTGTGTTTGGTAGGTGTGCTTTGATTGAAATCAAATGTTGATGAATTGGATGTGTAACTTTCTGGTCAAAAATACCAGACACCATAGGTTCCTACTTTTTGCGCAAAAATTCAGATTGCAAAAGACCAATAAACTTGTAGATATCGCTGTCAGCGATAAGACCGCCTGTGTACCCGTATTAATAAGATTTTCTTGTAAATGTTTATAACTTTTATGGTGTACAATAAAGTATATTCTATTCTATAAACGAGGCTGAAGTTTCACATGATATACTACTTTTAAGTAAAGTTTATGTAGGTGTACAAGTTAAGAAAGTAATACCAAACACAAACTAATAACATTTTACTCAGTTTCCAAACACCTGCAACACAGCGCATGAATTATGAAATCTTTGATTTATCACTAAGATGGCGGCAACAAGCAAGAATATTGCGTCGGCATACGTCACCGCAAACTTACCTCCTTGCACAGCCTTTATTAATAAAACCAGAGATTTATGCGCCAACTTTTTAATATTTATGGCGCAGCAATAAATTTGTTGGCGACGAGTTTCGGGGGATAGGGTTGATTATTTTCTCGGTAGGGGAGGATCAACAAGTAAACGTTGTTATTTTCTTACGATTATTACAAGAAAGTTACAGGAGGAAAATTGAATGTTTAACTTGAATTTAAAGGAATTGCAACAAAATCGTAGATAATACACACATCAACACGGTCTAGGGATATTTCATACTCAATTAAATAACTCGAAAAGTACTGGCCGCATTGGAATCTTTTATACACCGATTTGTTTGTAATTTATCTCAGACTAATTCCAAATTCAAATTTTTGAAAATTCTTTTGTTTCGGTGGCATAAAAATGTCTTGATGTGTAGGAGAGGGAATTTTCATTTGTGCGAAATTTAGAAAACAATACGAATTACGTTTAGTTACAGTTTTTTTTCATTTTTAAACGAAAGATAAAGTTTAAATTGAGGTATTGTAGCCATGCAACGCCAACATTTGACGAGGGCGGAGATGTTACGAGCTGTGGGAATGCTGGAAGCTGGGTCTGTTCAGCGTAATGTTGCTGAGGCCATAGGGACCCACCAAAATGTAATTTCAAGATTGTTGACACGCTATCGTGCCACAGGTAAAGTAGCGGAGAGGCACCGGGGACCAAGTCGCATCACTACCCCCAGACAAGACCGATTTTTGCAAATTACTGCGCGAGCTCAACCAAATGCAACGGCGACTCAATTGGTCCAAAGGCTGCGAGTGGAACACCAAGTGCTTGTGAGTGACCAAACTGCATGAAAGCAATCTACGCTCTCGTAGACCACTCCGGGTCCCACCTTTACGGAGAGGCAATCGTGGACGACGATTAGAATGGGTTCGGAACCACGTGGACTGGGGCCGTGAGCAATGGTCCAATGTGCTGTTCACGGATGAATCCAGGTTCGGCTTCCATCCAGATTCACAAAGGACGCGTGTTTGGCGAGTTCCTGGACGATGGAGCCGTCTTCAGAACCCTCAGGAAGTTCACCCATACCAAGGAGGAACAATTATGGTTTGGGCAGGAATTCGTCTAGGAGGACGGACGGATCTCGTTTGGGTGCGGGGCAATATGACGGCAGAACGATACTTCCAACAGGTGCTGGGGCCCGTAATCTTGTCCCACAGAACACAAATGGGGGAAGATTTCTTGCTCATGCACGACAATGCCCGGGCACACACGGCGAGAACGGTAGCAGCTTGGTTACATACACACAATGTTAGGGCCTTAGACTGGCCTGCTCAATCGCCAGATCTAAATCCCATTGAGCATGCGTGGGATATGCTGCAAAGAAGAGCTCTGAAGGAAGTTCCTGAAAATCTGGCTACAGAAGATCAACTTTTTGCGCACCTCAGAAGGACATGGGACAATATTCCGCAGCAAGACATTGACAACCTTGTTCTGAGCATGCCGAATCGTTGCCGATGTGTTATGAACATCATGGGCGTTTTCTCAGACTACTAACTTCAAGCTTATAAACACAAATTAAATGATTTTTCTATTTTTTTCAGTTTTATCTCAGAAATTAAAAGTTAATTCATATACGGTTTCCGTCTATGCTTCATTTTTTTCCATAAAATCCTGAAATTTTAATCGAAGTACCTTAACCATTATTAAAAAATGGTAGAATATAATAAATAACTTATCTTTTAAATATATACATGTCATATAAATAATTAACACATTGATAGTAATTCGCTTTTTTTAAAATATCCCTAGACCGTGTTGATGTGTTTATATTTGCAGTTAAAATTGACATTTATAAAAGTAATGGCTGGTATCTGAATTGAGTATATGGAGTTAAGAACGCGTCAAACCCGACATGTATGTCAAAGATTAACTGGTTTTTAGGCGAAAGTATAGTTTGACAAAAACTCAACCTCTAATTCCTAAATAAGAATCGTCTTTCCCAAGTACAAATTCGGAATTCATCTTAAATATTTAAAACAACATTACTTATAATATTATCATACATAATACCACGCATATACCTACTTCCCGAAGGATGGGACAGAGTTAATACACCAAAGAGCCCAAGTTAATTTTACTTTTCTGTCACAGACAATGCTTGATCACGTACTAGTACCGACCACACCATTTCATCTATGATCAATTTCTACACCTCTGTCTTCCCTCCATCTTCCCACTGTCAAACTAATAAATCAAACGCATTGCAAACGGAGCAAGTAGTGAGTGAGGTAAGGTTGGTAAGACAAGACAATGGTAGTACTCGTAAATCAACAATTCAACAGCATACGTCAGTGGCCGCGGGCACTTGTACTGTCTTAAGAACAGATTGTGGGACCATTACATTAAATTAATATCTGAAGGATGTCGCTTGATATTGGATAGCGAGGTTGCAGAAGGTTAGGTTCGTTTGAAAGTTAATTTATAAACGATGCATCTAGGAGTATTATATTATCTGTGATCTAGGCAAGGACAGGCGTATGTCTTCTGTTTGCCAGGCATAATTATTATTTTCTTGTGCGTTCTTCTCCATAACAAGCTACTTTCCGAATGCACGGTAGAATCAATTTTTATTCCTTGTATATTTTAATGTAATTAACGTTCAAAAGTGCCGCTTTGTGGCCTAGTTGAAATAAAATATCTTTGTCTTTGTCTTTTGCAGTTTTCTCTTCTTTTTTCCATGTTTAGCACTTAGCAGTACCATCCGGAAGTGGTCATTCTTCTTTGAAAATAACGAGTGGCAGTTTAAGATTCATTCAGCTTTAAAACATTTTTTTTCAATAGGGTTGAGAGTTCAAAGTTTGATAGGTATTCAGGCTATTCTTAATTTAGAAATCAAAGTGAATCGTTTATTGCATTTTTAATGGTTGACTCTTGACTCCCGTACAATTTTAGCACGTACCTACTAACACTCATTTCTCTTGCTATCTAACTATAAACGTGAAACACTTATCACAAGTTGTCACTAGTCTCTCAATCCTACTATAACTTCTCTGCACAGTGGTTAAAATCACGTTATTAACGGTAGACAAAAGCCGAGAGGGGTGTCCACGAGGCGAGTGGTGGAGGGGGAGAACGGGTGCGGATTAAGATTTACTCCAGATATTTGCAGATGAGATTTGAAAGGTATTCAGAATTGTCGCATTCATGGTGTTCCTATTGTCTGAGAGCGAAGCTAATTTTGTACAAAGACTGATTGGTGTTTTATGAATTTAATTTTGTAGAAAATTATTTTGGTCGCAAGCGCTATTGCTGAGAGTGAAGTCATTGGGAAAGTGTAATTGGGTTATTCAGAAAAACTTTCTGAATAACCCAATTACACTTTAACATCTGAGAGTTATCAGTTCTAAGTTCCTAGTTCGGCTGCATAGGAACCCTCTGACAATTGTATTGTACTTAGTTTTTAAGTCACTAATCCAAATTGTGAACCTTTGCTTAAGACAATTTTTTTTTTCTGTGCCCGTTTTGTGGCAATAGTCTTGATCTCTATTACACTGGACTTAATCATTACTGGCTAAATGTGGGTGTACCTATTATGGGATACACTCCTGCCTAAACCTTTGGGAGAATACAAGCGTGAATATCTTATTGTTACATATACATTTTTGTCCCAATGAAAAGCTAACGAATGAAAAAAAATCAAAAAGACTAGTCGTGATGATTTGACTAGACGTTAATGATTCGAACCAAGGCAGACAACAATTACGTTTGCAATGCATTGAACCTATATTTCAAAACTACAGAATCCATTACGCAATAACAATTATACGTCTCCATTATAAACCCCTCTCTGTATTATACTTCATACAATGACACTTGTAGACTTGCAAGCACTATTCTGTAGCATAGCGTAGCAACTTCGTAGCCTAGACGAAACAATGTCGTAGCAATGTCGTCATCTTAAAATAGCAATATCGTAGCATAGCTATAATCTTGGCGTAGCAATGTCGTAGCTACGTTGTAATCTTAGCGTAACAATATCGTAGCAACGTCGTAGGCTTAGCGTAGCAATATCGTAGCAATCCTCACGGTTTCGAACTCTCGACATAGCAATTTTGTAGTCTTGTCGTAGCAATAATTACGTAACAACGTCTTATGTTTCTCGTAGCGATAACGTGGCAATAATTTCGTAGCAACGTCGAAGTTTTAACATTGCAACGTTAGTTGTAGTCTTGTCGTAGCAATGATTTTGTAGTAGCATATTGGGCTTGGCGTAGCAGTGTCTAGTTTTGGCGTAGAACTTAGCAATTAAGTACATTATATGGATGGTTATAAGGGATGGTTTTTGAATAAAAAAATTGGAGTTACGAATGTGTCAAAGTTAGCTAAAGTGCAGTTTGACAAATACTCATCCTTTAATTTTAATTCAGAAATTGCCGGTAAATCTGAGTGTGATGAATGTAATTTAGTATTATTTAAAACTACAAAAATGGTTATTATTATGTATCATGTAAAATTACACTCATTTTATATTCAATAGGTTTAATGAAATTCACAGTGACAGAATGATGACATGACAATCCAAAAACGAAGTAAATATATAACAAAGAAGGCCACATACATAGCACCTCCGTCCCAAATCGTCTAGTTGTCACGTTGTTTCAGGTTTACTGATGTTATCTTGGTATTAGGGTACCCAGCATCTGATCAACATGTCTTTTGCAAATCTGACCAGAATCAGTTTCTATTTGATAATGCAATCGGCCTAATATCCTCAAAATGGTTCCGAATTCCCATTTAATTTGGTCGTTTGTGTAACTGCGTATTTGCACTCTCTGCCCAACAGTAAATGAGCGTACCGTTGCGTCATCAGTTGGCGGACGTGTTTCATGCCTCGTCCTCGCCTTGAAGTGAACACTTAGGGTGTTTCTTATTTCCCTGCCAAACATGAGCTCATATGGACTTTTATTTTTGCTGCTGCTCGGCGTCCTCCGTAGGCGTTCCTTAATACCCAACAGTTTGTCCTGTAAAGTGCCTGGCTCTGCACTGATGCTATGTATTGCTTTTTTAATTGTTTGAACGTATCGCTCCGCCTGTCCGTTCGTGGCCGGATGGTAAGGGGCTGTGGTTTTGTGAACAACCCCGCTTTCTCTGAGGAATGATTCAAATTCATTTGAAACCAATTGCCGACCGTTGTCTGATACTAAAGTAAGCGGGCATCCAAATGTTACGAAAAGCTCTTTCAGTTGGCGGATACACCATGAGCTTGTGGTTGTTTTCGTTTCTATAATTTCCACCCATTTTGTAAAAGCATCCACTATTATAAATAAGGAACAACCCTTAATCGGCCCAGCAAAATCCACATGGATCCTTTGCCATGGGCCTGATGGTAAGTCCCAATGATGAAGAACTGCGCCTGCAGGTTCATTTTGCTTTAATCGACATTCTCGACAGCTTTTAACTATGTTTTCTATGTCTTGATCCAAATTTCTCCAGAATACGTATCCACGTGCCAGTAATTTCATGTTTACTATTCCAAGATGTCCTGTGTGTAGTTCTTCTAAAACCTGTTGTCTCAGGCTTGCCGGAATCATCACTCGTGTTCCTTTTATAATGCATCCGTCTTGTATGGTCAATTCGTTGTCATTGTAGCCGTATCTTCTCACTGAGGTACCGTTTTTCAAAGCTTCCAATAAACGGTTATATTCATCATCGAGTTGGGTCTTTTCGGCGATTTTTATACAGTCGACGGCAATTGTGTTCATCTGATTTAATTGAAATGCGCAATGTACGTCAATTAGGTTATTTGCTACTGTTTCTACTGGAAATCTTGATAGATAATCTGCATTGCTATGATCATGCGATGTTCTGTATTCAATAGTGTAGTTAAAACCAGATAGGAAATGTGCATAGTGAAAGAGCCTCATTGTGCTCATAGCCGGTAAAGTTTTGTGTGGATTGAAGATTGTAGTTAATGGTTTATGGTCTGTAATAAGTATGAATTTTCTTCCATAGCAGTAGTGAAAAAATTTTTTTAATCCCCAAAATAAGGACGTCGCTTCTTTGTCTATCTGACTGTACTTTTTTTCACTACTCGTCAATGATCGTGATGCAAAAGCAATAGGTCGATCAGATCCGTCTGATAATCGATGCGATAGAACTGCTCCAAGTCCAAAAGGTGAAGCATCTGTAGCGAGAACCAAAGGTTTCTCAGGGTCAAAATGCATTAAAACTCTCTCACTGAGGATTTCCTGTTTAATTTTCTTGAAACTTTCATCACATTTGTGCGTCCATTCGTATTTAATGTCCTTCTTGAGTAGGTTATTAAGAGAGCTTGATATTGAAGCTAAATTTGGTATGAACTTATTGTAATAATTAGCCATTCCTAGAAATGTCCGCAGTTCGTTGATGTTGCTGGGGCGTTTTGTATCTAGAATAGCGTTTACCTTGTTTCTATTTTTGTGAAGTCCATTTTTATCAATGGTGTGACCCAAATATTCGATTCTTTCTTGAAAAAAATGACATTTGTCCTTATTGAGTCTCAAATTTTTTTCTTGTAATTTTTGTAATACCAAGCGTAGTCTCGTAAGAAGTTGTTCTTCTGAATGTCCTTGTATTATTATATCATCGAAAAAACATTTTACTCCAGCTACTCCTTGAAGCATACGATCCATAAACTTTTGCCATAGATTCGGGGCAACCTTGACGCCAAACATAAGTCTATTTACTTTAAATGTTCCTCTGTGTGTGCTTAATGTTTGCATCATAGCGCTCTCCTCGTCCATCATCATGTTTAGGTAAGCTTGACTGATATCAAGTGTGCAAAATATTTGACCTCCGTTCATCTCTACCAGAATGTCCTCTATGATCGGAATAGGGTATTGTTCATCCCGTATCACTTTATTTAAGGTGACTTTGTAATCCGCACATAAGCGTATACTGCCATTTGGTTTGACAATAGGAACCACTGGTGTTCCCCACTCAGAGCTATCAACTTTTGTAATTACCCCTTGTTCGCAGAGTCGTACTATTTCATCATCAACTTTATTTTTAAGAGCATATGGTATATTTATTTATTTATTTATTATATACTTTATTGTACACCACTGAAATAATTACAGGACAAAACATTTATAAAGATAAGTGTACAATGGGCGGTCTTATCGCACAGGGCAATCTCTTACAGACAACCTTTACGTCTAGGCTTAACAAAAATTGGTGATACCTCTTCCCTTAGGGTCAAATGAGCTTTGTAATCAGGTATGCAACCAAGGGAGCCATCAAATACCTTCGAGTATTCAGAAAGTAGCTTATCCAGATCCGGATGTTCTTTAGCATTAACTACGTTTATATTTGCCAGATGCAAGTTGATTGCTCGTATCCATGCCCGACCGAAGATAGGGTCAACGTCTTGTTTGATAATGTATAATTTTCCCTCAAGTGTTTGGTCATTGTATTTACACGTAACGAATGCCACTCCGAGTGGTGCGAAGATTTCTCCTGTATATGTTCTCATCGTTATGTTAGTTTTGTAAATCTTGCATCCAGTGTTCAAGTTTTTAAAATCTTTGTGAGAGATAGATGACAGAGCAGCTCCTGTATCTACTTCCATTTTCAGTTTCGAGTCATTGATGCGTACATTTATCAAAAATTTGTCTGTGTTATTGGATCGTATTAAATTCATATCCCAGGGGGTGGTGTCACCAACTATATTTGAAGAGTTTTCTGTAATATCCGTGTCCTGCAGCTCCATGTGCTCAGGCTCCAGTTGGTTGAGTGTTGGTTGTAAGCAGACGCGAGCAAGGTGCCCAACTCTTTTGCATTTGCTGCACGTATCCTTAATGTTGCGAGACCTGCCTGCTTGATGGTCTTTGCTGCCACAACGAAAACACTTGCCTCGTAAGTCCCTAATGGTTAGAGGTTTATACTCTTGTTTTTGACTGCGGTTTTTGTTGTCAGCTTGAACAGTTTTCATATTACGTAGTAAACCTTGGTTTGAGGAGTGAGCTGCTGACATATAGGTGCTGTCAGATTTTGCTAGTTCAATCGTGGTTGCTTTATTAATTAATTCAGAAAAATCAGTCACCATTGTTTCCTGTAGTATTTTGGTTCGAATATCGGTGTCATTTAATCCTCTTATAAATTGTAAGGTAAGAAAATTATCACAGATCGACTTCTTACAATTATTACACGTAAACTCGCAATCTTGGGCTAAATGTTTCAACTCTGATGAGTATGACATGACTGTCTCGTCAGGGCCTTGAAGTCGCAAAATAAATTTATGTTGACTAGCCCAAATGCTCGGTTTTGGATCTATATAGTGTTGTAATATTTGAACCAATCTGCCGAATTCTAGTTCACAAGGATCGTTCGGTGCGCACAAGTCGTAAGCTTTCTGGTGTAATTCTGGTGGTAATAAACTAAGCAGCGTGAGGGTCTGGATTTGTGGATTGTGACAATTATTTAGCTTCATGTAAGTTTTTAATCTCTGAACAAAGTTATTGAAACTTTCTCGTTCCTGAAACGGTTGAAAATTAATTCTTGGTGTAGTTTCCGGTGTGCTTTCACGTGAAGCCGTGACGTAAGTCGACGGTGCTGTCGGTGGTGTAGGGCGTAAGCCATGCAGCTTAAGCTTTAATTGTAATATGATCTCTTCTGTAGAATGTCGCTGCTCAATTTCTGCTTCACCGTCACATGTATGCAATTCGATATTGTTTTGTAGTTTTTCAAATTTTTGTTCGTAATTTGTTAGACTTGTCAGACGTGAACTTACTTCGTAATCCGAAGGATTTTCTAATTGTTCCAGTGTACTTTCGAACTTTGTAAGCTGGCCGCGTATAGATGCGCGCATGCGAGTAAGTCGCGCCAGTTCTGCCTCCATCGTCGCCAATATTATGTATCATGTAAAATTACACTCATTTTATATTCAATAGGTTTAATGAAATTCACAGTGACAGAATGATGACATGACATAATGCAAAAACGAAGTAAATATATAACAAAGAAGGCCACATACATAGCAGTTATCATTGAAGCAAGGTATGAAATAAAAGATTATTGGTTTTTGCCTTATATTTAAATCATCCCTTTTCACCGTGGGAGGTATGTTAGCTAAGCAATTTTATAATCCTCGCAACCATTTTAAAGCGGCATTATGACGATCTCTTTCATATCTTGTGTGTGTGGCGCCCCTTGGTGCATAAAGCAGGCTTCCAACTGTCAATATTATGTTTTTCGCTGTGGGGTGGCAATGTTCACCTTTTTATTTAATTTTTGAGCGAAAATTTAATAACTAATTATAATTAACGACTTTTCAATTCAGAATATTTCAGTTGTCTTAACAAGCTTTTATTTACCTTGCAATGTATGTATGTATGAAAGTGTATTCGTGTCAAATCTTGCAACTGAATTTTATATCTTATCCTCCACCGATTAAGGTGAAATTTTGCATACACGTTTAGTTTGGATGACAATGCATGGTTAGCTAATAGCTAAGTGACGTCATTCTAAATCCAAAGAGGCGGACGGCCCAAGATGGTGGACTATAATTTTTTTGTGCTCTGCCATGATATGGGTATCAAATGAAAGGGTTCGCTGAGAAGAATACGAATAAAGTTTGTTTTAAAAAAAGATTTTTCATTGTATAATTTACTGTAGCTTTCTGGGAATGATTCCAAATATTTATACCCACTACTATAATAGCTGAGAATAATATTAACAAATTCAAAAGTATGTTAACAGATTTTATGGTTAAAAAGGCGTACTATTCCATTGGTGAATTCTTAACAGACAATTCAAATAAATAATAATTAGGTATGTCGTTGTGTGAGTCGTTTCCAATTTATTTATGCTCAATTTGATTTAATGAATCTAATTATTAGTAGGTATCTAATTTAATTTAAATAATACAATGCATAAAAATATATATGTTAAAATAAGAATTATATGTATCCAAAATTTGTATGCCTATTAGGTTAAACATAGCGATCCTGAAATTAGAATTAGATCTTATTATATTGTACCTTTGTTTTTACAAATTAATAATTTGAATTTGTAATTACTACTTTCTCAAGCGTAGGCTACGTACTACGTTTTAGAAGGTACCCTATATTAATATCAATTCCAGCCTTGCTGGATGCAGATGATTACCAGTATTTAACATTCAAAGACTGACTTTCTGACCTCCACCAGTAGTTGGTTAACACCATGATACATCTTGGTAAGACCGGTGTCAGATCTTCTTTTTTCTGACTACTTGTAACGAGTTACGACTACTGTCTACGA
The DNA here is from genome assembly GCA_964057195.1 of Orthosia cruda. NCBI lineage: Eukaryota > Metazoa > Arthropoda > Insecta > Lepidoptera > Noctuidae > Orthosia > Orthosia cruda. Next base: position 42,575,054 of record OZ059828.1, on the reverse strand, counting down.
TCTTCAAATGACAGCCGGAAAAAGCGCTCCATATATTACAGACAGAGTTCTAAACCCAGCATTTAAATGTAAAGCTAAAACCTACACACGTAACGAATATAGGCCTGTCCACACGCGTCACCGCGCGGCAAACAAAGCGTCGCTTCTATCCGTCTACATCGCTTCCCGTGACGCCGCCGTGCTATTGTCGAGTAGCGACAGTCGACAGATACATTGCAGGCTGTGGCTTGACTGTTGTAAAGAGAAAAATAGGATCAAAGTTGTATTTGAAAATAATGGTGGATTAGGTTAAAATATAACTAAAATGGCGATGCAATTTTTTTTTGTGCTGGTTTTTTTTTAATAATTTACATGGTTTTTTTTTTTTTTTGTAATTTGGAACTTATTTTATTTCTATCAGTTAATAAAAATAGTATGTATGAGTGAGGTTCCATGTCATTAACAAAAAACTCGAATGTCGTATTTTATTATTTGTTAATAAAAACTGTTTTCCTGTTTGCCTTTATTTCGTGGGCTGAATGATTCTATTCCTGTGCCTGTCTTAAAAAAAAACAGTTTTCCTTCACATGGTTCCAGAATTCAAAAGTAAAATCATTACAGTCCTATTCTTTCAGTCGTTGCGAATGTGTGTCTATTTCCACATCGCGCATCGCGGGAACAATGCGTGCTTCAAGCGTTTCCCGCGCGTCGCCGCCGCCATTGTCGCGCCGCGTCATCCGCTGGGGACCGTGTACCCGGGGTTTTAGGGATGCTGAGGGAAGGCTCTGTAGGAGGATGAAAGCTTTAGTAGTTTTGTTACTATTTCATAAAATTATCTTAGCTTTGAAGAGAGGTTTCATTATTTGACACAATCGGGGCTAAACACTAGTGCATACAGACCAATTCTTGAACGGTTATCTTTCTAACTAATCCACGTTTGCATTGATATACTTAGGGCCATTAAAAATAAAAATAATAGGGTTAAGTTCTCCACAGACAAGACGGTCAAATCAAAAGTACTCATAAAGGGTTCGTATCTGCTCAACTTTTACACTATTGTTTGTAGGTACTTGTTACAATTAGAATATATTGCTCTAAATGTGTCTCGTGTTCATACAGATAACTGTTTACTAGATTTAATTAATCTCTTACTTTCATGTGACGTCTTTAATAGGGTAGTAGACAAAAAATATTTATTCAGTCTGTTAGTTAGATAACCTAAAAATATTGGACACGTATTTTTCTTTTGCCACGGAAACAAAACATTACGACGATACAGTGCGTTGAAATACCGTGTGACGTCACGGTGTGCTATACTTTATACTGACAAAGTGACGTCATAAGCCCCCACTCCTGAACTTTGATGCGTTTTATCTTTGTCAGTTATTATTTATTTGATAAAGCACAAAATATGGGTCCAATATTATTTGATAATCTCACACATTTTATCATTTTTCTACTCAGGAAACAGCCGTATTTTTTGATGACGAATTAAAATCATCATGCAATCCTTATTCCAATTTATGTGGGTTCGGATATTTATCTGCCTCTTCGATATATCTCTTTTCGACGTCATCTCAATGCTCCTTGTGTATGAATTTAATAATTAATTTATTTCATAAAGTTTGAACAAAGTTGAATAGTTACTGTAAAACTCCATACGGAACCACTATCACGAATTTGAATGCGTTAGTACAATTTGCGTAGTGACGCGGGTATCTCTCGCAGGAATAGTGAAACGTAGCCGGAAACTGTGTGATGCGTGGACAATTGTTTTTTTTTACGTTGGAGATTTTTTACAACCAAGGCTGAAAAGTAGTGTGTAGAAAATAATTATAGAAAGAAAAGATAAGTGTTTATTTGTGACTAGTGAGGATAAAAAACAAGATAAATATAAATTACTCGTATTGAAACTATTAATATAAAAGTAATTTGCAAGCATCGATACGATAGATACTATGCACTAGATTTGGCGATCCGAACACCCACTCTGTTCGACTGAACCACTAAATACGTAAGCAGCGGCGCGCCGCAGAATTGTACTGCAATCCGTACACCTTACTTTACACTATGGTGAACGAAACGCGTAAGAGCGCTTACGTCTTTTTGATCGCGAGTAAACTAAACTCTATAAGCGATCTAGGGCTGCATGTTTTTTAATAGTTTGAGTAGACAACTTAATAAAGTTTAGCGCTGCAGCGAACTATAGTCTGTTATGGTTTTCATGAATGTTCTTATCTATCGGTATAATGTATATCAATGTTTTCAAGGTTTTAATAATTCTGAGGGATTACAGTAATCAAACTTAATTGTCCTAAGCAAATAGAGCAACTCATAAAAAGAAATATTCACGAACTTAAGAGAAAAAATCTACTTGAGAAAAGGCCAATTAATTACTTAAAAAAATAATTTAAAATTTCAAAAAAATCCGACTGCTTAAAAAGCGAACTAAAACGAAGTAAACAAGAATAAAATCATGCTGTGCAGTCGGAGTATACATATTCGCAAGCTATCTAACCAAAACCAGATGTATCACAGCATGAATTTTTCAATTAATTTTCGTCAAACGTCTTTTTAGTTCGCTTTTTAAGCAGTCGGGTTTTATGATTTAAGCATTTTTTTTTATTTAGCAATTTTTTGTTAACATTTTTTTCGAATTAATTACATTTAAACATATAAGTGTTATATATTTTTGAAATCGTCTCTTAAAACTTTTTATTTTGATACCACAAACGAGGGGACTGGAATAAAAAAAAAATCGGGTTCCACAAAAATGGCACCCAAAAGCCGTCATTTTGCTATTTTCAATTTTAATGTAGCCAGTGACACTCGCAGGGTTAAGAAAAAACGAATGACGTATGAGTCATAAAATCGGCTAGCGCGTTTTTTCTCTGGAACGCGACATAGGAACAAACATACATACATATATAGACTGATAAACACATTACCCTCCTTCAGCAATCGGGTAAAAAAAATCTTTTAAAAGCGATACCTATTTACTACTACTTTTGGATGAAAACTTTTCCTAAGTATAATTTTACTATTTAGTTCCTGAATTGTTTGTCTTCTTAGATGTAAATCTTTCAATACAAGCGGCACTTTTCACGGTCTTTTAATTTAGCCAGATTACCGCACGGAGACAGGTAAGTCCCCTAAGCAAACCAAGTCTCAATTTCGTTCCCGATGTTTGCTCATTAGATTTGCCGGTTTTGAGGCAGACTTCCCGTTTAGCTATCTCGAACATGTGTGTGTGAATAAGTTTTTGGAAGAGAGATGAAGAATAAAACGAAAGTTAAAAATGAAGCTTTTATATTTATGTAGGTTTATTTTATTGTTTTTTTTTATTGTCAATAGGCTCGCGCTTGACCACTATCTCACCTGATGGAAAGCGATAATGTGGTCGACGGTGAAACACGCTTGCCTAGAAAAAACTCATTCACTCTTGACTTAAAGACCCCTAGATTGTAGCTATCGGGAAACACAGACTCCGGCAGGGAATTCCACTCCTTAGCTGTACGCATAATAAAAGTGTCCCCAAAACGTATGGGTGGGATGTCCACCATGTACCGATGACGCATCACCGGTACATGTTCCTGTTTCTTTCATTTGTGAAGTCTACCACATTAACCATTTGCCTAATTAAGAAACGTTGTTATCATCACGTATTTCCATGGTCTAAGTATTTAATTTTTAACCGACCGAAAAAAAGGAGGATTTTCTCAATTCGACATGTTTATTTTTTATATTACCACGCATAAATTTTTATAGAGTGGTCTGATTACAAAAAATCTTTTTATATTGGAATTAGTGTACCTAATAGTAGGTCCTATTTACATTTTAAAATAAAAGCCACCTCTAAAGGCAGAAAAAAAGGATTTATTCATATTCTTTCCACTGATTTTTAAATTGTGAACCGATTCTGTTGAAATTAGTAAACTGAAAAGCGAAATACCTACAAAATAAAGAACTGAAAAGCTAAAAAATAAAAAATACTTTTAATCTGGCATTTTGAGGCGGCGCCAAAAAAACCATCAACGAAAATCAACCTAGCTAAAATCATTCTACGGTTTAGGTAATTAATTTGCTTGTTTGTTTGTTTGGCGCCAACTCAAAATGCTAGACAAAAGTTTTTCAATTTTTTGCTTAAAAGGTTTTTCTCTGTTAGTCATCTCAGCAGTATTATTCTAGAAACATTTCTTAACAGTATTAGTCAGTGGTAGCCTTTCTTAACATAATTATCTTTCAAATAGTCCTATAACGTTTCTTTGTTCATCCCATAGCCTTCGTACGACTGTTCCTAAATTGTAATCCAGACTCATACTCCACATTTTCACATAAAATCTAGTTAAATATTCTGTACCTTACCATCACAACAATTTCTGTAAACAATTCCATTTTTAAACACACAATATTTTTTATTTCTCATTTCACTTGCTTGTATCAAATGCGTATCCGATACGATCGGGGAAATATGCCTGGATGCGTATCGAAGCACGTATCGCCAATCTCCAATCGAATCGAAATGGAACACGTCTCGATGTCTCACAAAGAGGAATATTTAACGTGACATGCGTCTCCCATCGATGCGTATTTTGTGCCTTGCTTGACAAACAAGTCGAAGGGAAAAGCAGACACAAGCCGGGTAGATCAGTTCGAACATGTCTCAAAGGCATTATAACCATTGGCAAGGCACAGGATGCAAGAATAGACTCGATCTCTGAACATCGGTCAATGGAAAATGGCATGCGGGTCGTGAAGTCGTGAGATACTTACTCATGAATGTAAGGCTTATAATTGATTGCTCGTTCGATTCGATACTCAATTAAATGCTAGAGAGAATATTTTTACACTTCCACTTTTTTATTACAACTAAATAACACATTACTTATCTGATTTAATAAGCTGCTAATAATTATATAATATGCATGTCTGGATGTTTTTTAATCAAATCTGCCTCAAAGACTGAACGAATTTGGATGAAATTCCCTTGCCTTGGGATTATTTCTGACTATTATTTGGATGAAACTACCTGGTGGAACATGGTAAAAGGATAATTTTTAACCGACTTTCCAAAAAGGAAGAGGTTCTATGTTCGGCTATATGTTTTCTTTTTAGGGTTCCATACCAAAAGGGTAAAAACGGGACCATATTACTAAGACTCCACGGCCCGTCCGTCTGTTTGTCTGTCTGTCTGTCACCAGGCTGTAACTCATGAACCGTGATAGCTAGACAGTTGAAATTTTCACAGATGATGTATTTCTGTTGCCGCTATAACAACAAATACTAAAAACATAATAAAATAAATATTTAAGTGAGGCTCCCATACAACAAACGTGTTTTTTGCCGTTTTTTGCGATAATGGTACGGAACTATTCGTGCGTGGGTCCGACTCGCACTTGGCCACTTTTTTGTATTTTCACCGATTACTCCGTTATAGTCCGATAAAGAAACGGGTTGTTTGAACGGGTATACTCTCGAGGTGGTCCCATTGTCACCTAGTCAGGATCTGATGAGGGGATCCCATGGCAAACTCCTCAAATTGTGTAGGCATACATATAGCGATTTTGATATTTTCATCAACATGGTAAGCATTAAAAAAGTATCATTTGGTGAAGTGGAACAGATGGCCACTGGAATTTCTTAATATTAAGTTGGTATGTTTTGGGTATGAGATATCTCGAATCGTTAAATGACTGTGATGAAATAAATTTAAATAAATGGTTCTAATGAAAATGGTACCATCGAACTGATCTGGTCGTGAAGCCGGAAGGCAGGCACCGGAACATCGTAATAAACCAATGTATCCCAGTCTTCTTTAGGCTTTTTACCCGACTGCCGAAGGAGGGTAATGTGTTAAGCAGTCTATGTATGTATGTAAGTATGCACGTATGTATGTATGTTTGTTCCTATGTGGCGTTCTAGAGAACAAACGCGTTGGCCGATTTTGATGATTCTTACTTCAATCGATTCGTCTTAACTCTGCGAGTGTCACTGGCTACATAAAAATTGCAAAAGATAAAAATGGCGGATTTTGGGCGCCATTTTGTGGAGGTAAAAATTTTTTTTTTCTTCCAAACCCATCGTGTGGGGTATCAAAATAGTTTTACGAGGTGATTTCAAAAATATATAACACTTATATGTTTAAATGCACCTAATTAAAAAAATAATAACTAAAAAGTGGTAAATAAAAAAAGATAATTATAAAAATCAAAAAACCCGACTGCTTAAAAAGCGAACTAAAAGCACGTAAACAAGAAAAAATCATGCTGTGCAGTCGGAGGATACATCTGGCTTTGGTCAGCCAGCTCGCGAATATGTATCCTCCGACTGCACAGCATGATTTTCTTCCTATTTACGTCTTTTTAGTTCGCTAATTATCTTTTTTTTTGGAATTAATGAGAAGCCCTTTGGGTATAAATGATTTCCATGTTAATATAAGGTACCAAAACTGAAAAGAGAAAATAAAAATCTTTTTAACAAAAAAAACAACTGACTTCCAAAATAAAACACTACAAAGCGAAAAATAGTGTTCCAAAACTCGGCAGTTGGTGTCAAAAACGTCACCGATTGCCGAGTTTTGAAGTTTGTAGAGAGATTAAGGTACACAAATTAATACTAGAAATACACGTAGTATTTCTAGGATTAGTCTATCGTTCCTTCTATAGCCTTTTATTTTACATTCGTATTAATCGAAACGTGTCCTGATAGGCATGATACGTGTACCGAATCACACGTCTCGTGTTATTTAAATACGAGAGTGGGTTTGCGTGTTCAATCTATCGCGAATTCGGGATGCAATGACACGCTGTCGAAACACGATACTCCCGCCGCGTAGTTGTCGCAATTTTTATTCTTGTTCTGAATTTGAAAATTGTCGCCGTATAATTTTTTTTAGTCCTACTAGTAGACAAGGTTACATTGTCTGTGATTTAAATAAAAACTGTATTTTTTATTAGAATGAAATAATATTATAGTTAAATTCGAGAGTGGGTTTGCGTGTTCCATCTATCGGTATGCAATGATACGCTATCGGTACACGACACGCCCGCCGCCAATAGAGCTCCATTTTTATTCACGTTCCGAATTTGAAAAATATTGTTGTTTAGTTTTGGTAACATTACCGCTGATTTAGCTGTGTAAGATTTAATGCAGAAAGAAAAATGAAATACTGTTTTTTCTCTCTTTATAATAATAGTCGAAAATAAATTAATTCAGAGACGGTTTGCATGTTCCATCTAATGGGAAGGATTAATACCATACCAAGGAAGGACCATAGATTAACACGCTGTCGAAACGATATGCGATATTCTCGCCGAGGAGCGGTCGTCTTTTTTATTCCAGTTCTGAATTTGAAAATTGTATGGAAAAACGTTTTGTGAAAATACCACCGGTTAAAAAAATTGGTAAGTGAATGGAAAAATAAAAACACATCATTTCCATACGTGCCATTTTTTATTGTAAAAGAAAATAGTATATTATGCAACTAGTGAACAAAAGACGGATTTAATGCGAGGGCCGTAGATGAATCACAAGTAAGTGAAGGATTCTAACGACTGAATCACGACCGTAGGGAGTGATTCATGATGATTGAATCACGAGCATAGCGAGTGATTCAAGTGTTAGAATCATGAGCGACACGAGTGATTCATGGCCCTCGATATAAATCCGTTTTATTCAAGAGTTGCATACTATATTTTATACCATGACTACGAGAAAAAGAAAGATTGAAGCGGCACAAGGAATAATAATAAATAAATGGGTTTATTACCTTCAAAATTTACAAAAAAATGTGAAACCCTGACCCCTGAGCTAGGTAACAGCACTTCTGTTTCAATCTCTATCACTATCTCTAACTCTATCTCAAACTCTGTCTCTAACTCTATCTCAAACTCTATCTCTAACTCTATCTCTAACTCTATCTCTAACTCTAACTCTATCTCTAACTCTAACTCTATCTCTATCTCTATCTCTAACTCTAACTCTATCTCTAACTCTATCTCTACCTCTATCTCTACCTCTATCTCTACCTCTACATCTACCTCTATCTCTAACTCTATATCTATCTCTAACTCTATCTCTATCTCTATCTCTATCTCTATCTCTATCTCTATCTCTAACTATATCTCTAACTCTATCTCTAACTCTATCTCTACCTCTACCTCTAACTCTACCTCTAACTCTATCTCTAACTATCCCTATCTCTATATCTAACTATCCCTATCTCTAACTCTATCTCTATCTCTAACTCTACCTCTAACTCTATCTCTAACTATCCCTATCTCTATCTCTAACTATCCCTATCTCTATCTCTAACTCTATCTCTAACTATCCCTATCTCTATCTCTAACTATCCCTATCTCTATCTCTAACTCTATCTCTATCTCTAACTATCCCTATCTCTATCTCTAACTCTATCTCTATCTCTAACTCTATTTCTACCTGTATCTCTAACTCTATCTCTATCTAAGTTTGTATCGAATATTTAATGCGTAAGGAGGTTGTACAGCATTGAGATGGAGTTCAAATATTATATTGGTGTGTTCTAAATTCAAACACCAAAACAGTGATTAAAAGTGCTTTTTATTCACTGTTTTCAGTGAATAAAATAAGCTTTTTAGAGGGGGAATGGTATAAATGTACATAAAGTTAGCATACAAACCGACTCCGGCGGCATTGAGCGGTAGAGTCTACGCCGTAGCTGCGTAGCGGCGTAGCACGTACCTTTATTGCCTACGAGGCTCTGACACAAAGAAACCGCGCTACGCGGCTTTGAATAGAAATTACAAGGGTGTAGGAAGCGCAAGTTTGAAAATGGAGGTGGCAAAATGTATTTGGAATAAGTTAATAAGAAAAAACTATTTTGATGTATTAAAATATAATACAGTCCTGTACTTACAGTGTACTCATCATTTTAAATAATAATTTTCTTAATGTGAACAGGTAAAAAAAAAACCCATTCACTTCTATTTTATCTTGCTGTTTTATTAATTATTTTAAGACAAAAATTATAAAATCAGGGTTTGTCTTCTAATCTCTTTTTCAGAGATTTGATAAATATTAATTTTATGTATTTTTTTTTTCGTTTTCTTATTCGCATTATTGTATAGTATTTTGAAAAGAGGTCACTAATAAATTCAAATACCAAACCAAACAATTTTACGAGTATTTGACTAAATAACAGATAACTTATCAAAATCCTTTCACAGCTCCTTGTCGTATGCTTTGACAGAATGTAAACGTCGGCGTGGCATTGTGTTGCGATACGATAACGCTTTTATTATTATTAGCCGCCGGGGGGTAGGCAGTAGTCGGCACATCATAAAAACATCGTTTTAAAAGAGATTTTGAAAGGTACTGTTTGAAAAGCGAAATATTATGTTGAGATAGTCTAAAATATCAGTATCCACTTGTCAATTTAGGTATGAAATTAAGATACAATTGTCCTCTTCAAGAAACGTTATTTAATTCCTAATTACTGTTAGAGATCCATGATGATACTAGCTATAGAAGAACCTGTTATTACCCGACTGCCGAAGCAGGGTAATGTGTTTATCAGTCTATGTATGTATGTTTGTTCCTATTTGGCGTTCTAGAGACCAAACGCAATGGCAGATTTTGATGATTTTTACGTCAATCGATTCGTCTTAACCCTGCAAGTATCATTGGCTACATTAAAATTAGGAAAGAAAAAAATGGCGGATTTTGGGCACCATTTTGTGGGGGAAAAATTTTTTTTTTTCCGAACCCGTCGTGTGGGGTATCAAAATAAAGGATTTAAAGAGGTGATTTCAAAAATATATAACTCTTATATGTTTAAATGTACTTATAACAAAAACAAAATAACTAACAAGTTGTAAATAAAAAAAAATTGTTAAAAAAATCAAAAAACCCGACTGCTTAAAAAGCGAACTAAAAAGACGTTAAAGACGACGACAAGAAGAAATCCATGCTGTGCAGTCGGAGGATACATCTGGTTTTGGTCAGCCAGCACGGGAATATGTATCCTCCGACTGCACATCATGAATTTCTTCGCTTTAAGCAGTCGGGTTTTTTTATATTTATAATTAACTTTATTTTAATTATGATAAAAATTTTGCTTTCCTATATTCGTCGCTTACGTCACCAATGAAAATAGAGGGCCGCGAACTATGCATGAAGATATCAAGCAAGATACATAATTAATATAGTCATTATGTTAACTACACACGGTTTGAATAACAAGTCACGTCTTTGATTAAGCGGAGGGAAGACGTCGCGACTCACGAACTCATTAATATTACACACTAAGTACACACAATTAGCGATTTCACACTCCCGTATTGGGTGGGGAGTATGTTTATCGATAAAGCTTTTAACACGTCTTTCTTGGTGGTGGAGTTATTGATTAAAATACAAGACAATACCAAAACATTTTCAAAATGCCTACTTTTACCAATTTCTGTTTGTGTTCCAATAAAATATTATAATAATTGACATCAAGCACCCCACGATTTTTTAAATATTTTTTTTTCTCTATTCTTAATTTAAATTTATTGAAGATTATTTTCAAAGAGCGTGTCTTTTAGTTTTTAAACTATTTTTTTTAAATTTTGTATTTGTCACATAAATATCGCAAGCTGCAACAAATATTATCAAGAAAATCTAGAAAAGCTGCCATTAGGCAGTCCCAAAAAGCTGCATTTTCGGAGAGTCAGATAACTTTTATCTTACGAATAAATATGGTGGTTTAAAAAAATTACCTGCAATCTTTAAAATAAATATAATGCAAAATGAAAAAGTAAATCCTAATACGTATTTACATACCAAACATTACTCCATACATTGTCACCACACCATCAAAAAAAGTCCTCAAAACGATCGACGATCGTTCATTCAAGCGTCATTACATTCATTCGTTCATTACATTCACTCGGTCATAATACAGTCGTTATCTGGAGATGGATCTGGTTAGGAAATTGGGTACATTCAGCTTTCTGGTTGGCTGGGCTGCTTGATTACTGTGCCGTGGTTCCGGGTTCGATGCTAGAGCGGGTAATGGATTTTCTCGCCCTTTTTAGCCGATTTTTGTAAGGGGAGGTGACGCATTGAAAATGCAAATAGGCGAAATTGCACCTGAGAGAAGGAAATCGAAATGATGATGAGGTCCACTGAGATTGAATTGAAAAATAGTCAACCATAGCAATTGTCATACGGATTGACGATACTTGTTTAATTTTTGCTTGAAAAACAGAGAAATTGACAAAAACCTACCTACCGTTGGATTAATGGACGAATTTCTCTATTTTAGCTGCACTTAACTTCTACGCTTTAAGCCACTATAATACTAGGTATAAAACATATCTATCATACTCTCAATTTTTTTTATTGCCCGTGCCTTTTAAATCCTGTGAATCGCATCCGATGCTACTGCATATTGCACATACGGCCTAAAAGCAATGCCAGCCTCCCAGTCATTAAAAATACGCCATATTTGTTTTTATTTATGAATGGACCCGGTAACGGACGCATAAAAATAGAAAAAGAGACACGTTTGTCAGCCGGGAACAAAAAATATTGTTGATAAAATAGTAAATTTAAATCAAAGTATATAAAGTTGCTTGGAGAACATTTTTTTCCTGATAATTTACCAAGCTAAAGCACATTTTGCGTTACAGGGCTCTAACGGCTTAAGATACATTAATATAGAAATACATTACATACACATCCATAGCAAAAAATCACCCCTAAATCATGAAAACTTTAGAAGATATTTGCATTAAAAGAAAGAAAACATTTTTGCTTCTGCACTAAAAATTGTAAAAAACTAGTAGCTTGGGTTTACATTTTAGCAGAAACAGCCGAGCTTGACAAAAAAAATGCAGATTTGAAAAAGGAACTATGTTTATGGTTTAATATTTTGCCGGTTATGTTAATGTAATGTGTATTGAAACCAATCCATGGCCTGAAACATTAGAAACTTAAGCCAATCTTAGTCTTTTTATTTTTATTTAGGAACAATTATTTTACTTGTGCATTTTGGAGTAAATCGCAACGATGCGAGGTTCAGATTCCAAGTTTTTAAATATTAACTGTATCAAATAATATCCGTGTCCAATTTTAATTCATTTGTACTTTCTAGTTTATCTTGGACATCGCAGAAAACGGTGAAAGATAACATCGTAAGGAAACTTGGGCTTGTAGTTAGTACCTATTTATTAATTTGTGCTACATTGGTGTAACTGCTGCAGCGCGTTCCAGTGTAGCCTTTTCCCAATTACTAAGTATGTTGTGGGCGGCTTTTTTTAATTTTCATGCCCAAAGTTTAATTGAATGAACTAAAACAACCGTCAAAGTCGTTAAACCGGGCACCATCAATCCACAAATGTCCCAAACCACAACCAGCTATCCAATAAAATCGGCATAAAGAAATTAATCCTTACACAATGAGGTAGCAATAAATCATACCTCTTTGAGAGCGCACTTGTGGGATAATCTGCGCGTTTTAAAGCCGTCATCGGCTTAGCACCTCCCCACCCTGTTGCCTCACCCCCTCCCCCTTAGCGTCGGTACCGAGGCAGAGGCACTTCACGTGCGTTTTGACGCGATTATCATACCCTGCCGGTATCTGCGCGCAATATTGTTTGCGTTCAAGAGGTGGGTAGGTTTGGATGCGGTTTTGTGCAGTTGAAGAAATAAGACCAAGAACAAAAATACTTCAATTGTTCTTGTTCTTATTTGTTGGGAAACTAAGATAATTAACAAATGCTATTTGAGTGAAAACGTTGAATGCATTATAAGGCGTTTTGAATTAGATAAATACTCGTAGAATATACATACTTTATTGGACACCAAAATACTTTAACACAGCTCTTGTGCAATATAACATGTTTTTTTCTCACAATGGCATTCTTATCGCTGATATCACTATACATACTAAAACACCTTAGAATGGACTGAATAAACTTTTTTGGGATGAATTTTCTATAACAACTCTAAGGGTCTGCTTGCGCCACCCTGGGTTAATTATCTTACTAACTCCGTGTTAGTAGCTAACCCCATGTTATTTAAGATATTTTTGTATGACAATTATTAATTTAACCTCGTGTTAGCAACTAACCATGCGTTAAGAGTGTGTAAGTTTTTCACGCAAGTGGGCCTTAATGATTTTCATTAATAACATAATTATACTATACCAAAATAGGTTCTAACATAAGTTAAAATAATTAAATATTTCTTCGTAAGCGGTTCGGTATCAACATTACCGCATCCATGTCTGATTCCTATTCTCTTCCTACATCCTCACTCCTCTCTCGCCGCCCGCGGAGCGGTTTTTGAAATCTGCTTCCTTTGTGACGGTTTTAATATGGAAATTAACGTTCGCTGCCGTGTGACGAAACACCTCCACAACCATATTATTTACACATCTTCATCACTCTTATCCCAAAGACATAAGATCGTGTTTCCTCTGAATGTTCTTTGTTGAAAAACGTGGTTATACCTCTCAGCGTTGGGCGAATTTGTCGCTAAAATCCACGCGTAGCTGTGAGCTGCCTAATTGAATTTTTTATGTACTTTTACGGTGGCTTTGAATTTTTTTTTGTTGTGAATTCGTGTGTTTAATTCGGTTTTCGGAATGGCTATATGTTTGTGCAGCTTTTCAAGCCGTTTACTCATTAAGTAAATGTAATTTGGTTTGTAGTAATCACCATCATCTGTCTAGCATTTTTGATCCGTTTGGAAGGATGACGCTATCCGTCACTTTTTGAGACGTTTGGAAGGATGACGCGGTCCGTCACTTTTTGAGACGTTTGGAAGGATGACGCTGTCCGTCACCTTTTGAGACATTTGGAAGGATGACGCCGTCCGTCACTTTTTGAGACGTTTGGAAGGATGACGTTGTCCGTCACTTTATGAGACATTGGGAAGGATGACGCTGTCCGTCACCTTTTGAGACATTTGGAGGGATGACGCTGTCCGTCACATTTTGTGAAAGGATGACGCTGTCCGTCACTTTTTGAGACGTTTGGAAGGATGACGTTGTCCGTCACTTTTTGAGACATTTGGAAGGATGACGCTGTCCGTCACCTTTTGAGACATTTGGAAGGATGACGCTATCCGTCACATTTTGTGAAAGGATGACGCTGTCCGTCACTTTTTGAGACGTTTGGAAGGATGACGTTGTCCGTCACTTTTTGAGACATTTGGAAGGATGACGCTGTCCGTCACTTTTTGAGACGTTTGGAAGGATGACGTTGTCCGTCACTTTATGAGACATTGGGAAGGATGACGCTGTCCATCACTATTCAATCAATCTACACATCCTTTTCCCAACCATGTTGCGGTCGGCTGACAGTCTAACCGTATGTTGCTATATAGGATGAGTTTTTCAAGTGGGCATGGATGGCCAAATCCGAAATTAAAAGAAATAGAGAAAAACACTCAAAGGAAACCGATTTGATGAAAAATTAATCCGCATCATAGGATTTAAAAAAAAACAATATTCCTAGCCAGGAATCGGACCCGTTGATTTTGGAAAGAAATACACTATAGCATGGTGTAATAATACAGCTTTATTACACCATCCGATAGATTCGCTAATAATTATCAAATTCTGGGAAGTAATGTTATACGGCAAACTTGAGGAAATATTTCATTTTAAACACAAGTAAAATTTAAAAATTTAAAAAACCCCCGACACATTTATCTTGCGAAAACATCCCGATTCAAACAGTAAAACGCCCATAACTTTTGAACGGCTGAACCGTTTTTTTTTAAACATAGCTAAGAACACTCTCGACACAATCACCTTTCCAACAAAAAAAACTAAATCAAAATCGGTTCATCCGTTGAGGCGCTATGATGCCACAGACAGACACACAGATACACAGATACACAGATACACAGATACACAGATACACAGATACACAGATACACAGACACACAGATACACAGATACACAGATACACAGCAACACACCTCAAACTTATAACACCCCTCTTTTTCCGTCGGGGGTTAAAAATACTCTTTTCTCTGAATTTTATCCTTGTAAGTGACACTGTACCGTATGGTGACGGCCGTAAAGAATTTCACCATCCCATATCTTCCCGTGGGTGTCGTAAGAGGCGACTAAGGGACACACCAGAGAATGGGCAGCAGCGTTCTCTGTGCACTTTACCAACCAACTGCGATCGCCAACCCGTCTGCCAAGCGTGGCGATTATGGCAAACCCCCCCAAACCAATATGCTCAACAAAAAAACGGCCCCGAGTGCCCGGCAGCCCGTCTACCCTCGGCTACGGTAGCGGTCGAGGTGATGGCGTGGCAAGGGGTGCAAAGAATCTCCGGAGTGGACCCGGCTACCCCAATAAACACCGACGACTGGACCTGGCAACGTATAACACACGATCACTCCGGACCGACGAGAAGATAGCCGAACCCGAGGAAGAATTGAGCAGGTTACGATGGAGCATTATAGGGTTATCTGAAGTCCGAAGAGAGGGGGAGGACTCGATAATCCTCAAATCCGGTAACCTGCTCTATTTCTGAGAGGGTGACCGGCGGTACTCAGAATATCCGCAAGATATTCGCTGAAGGTCATACAGGTCTACGCCCCGACCTCGGCACACCTCGACGACGAGGTAGAGACCATGTATGAGGATATCTCTAGAGCCATGCATGGTTCTAAAACTTACTTCACCGTTGTCATGGGGGACTTCAACGCGAAACTGGGCAAACGAGACGAGGATGAGCTGCAAGTGGGGCAATTTGGAGTTGGACGTCGGAACCACCGGGGTCACCTACTGGCCAGTTTTATGGAGAAGGAGGGCCTCTACATGATGAACTCCTTCTTCAGAAAGCGTGAGCACAGGAAGTGGACCTGGCAAAGCCCCGATGGTGCAACTAAAAACGAGATCGACTTCATCATGTCAACCAAGAAGCAAATGTTTAATGATGTCTCTGTGAACAACTCGGTGAAAACCGGGAGCGATCACCGCTTGGTAAGAGGCACATTGAACATTAATGTCAAGCTTGAAAGGTCTCGACTGATGAAGTCCACGCTCCGCCCAGCACAAATCCAGGTCCAAAACCCCGAAACCTTTCAACTCGAACTTCAGAATCGTTTCGAGTGCCTAGGGAGCTCCGTGGACGAATGGGTTCGTGGAAGCTGTCCATACGGTCGGGTCTAAGTTTTTCAAGACCCGCCGTACAGATAGGAACAGAAAGCTCTCTGGTCCTACTCTCAAGCTCATGAAGGAGAGGCGTGATATGATTCTGCAGTCTTCAGACGATGCGTTGAAATACCGGCAGCACGGATCTCAAAGTCCTTGAAAAGCGATCTCCGCCGCTTTAATACCGAAAGTATTAAAGACGCGATTGAGCGGAATAAGGGCTCCAAGGTCTTTGCAAGAGATCTGTCTATTGGGCAGAGCCAGCTCACGAAACTGAAGACCGATAATGGCAGGATCGTATCCGCCAAACCGGCGCTTCTGAGGGAAATCGAGAGATTCTAGTTGAGGGCAGTTGTACACGTCAACCAGTAAACCCGTCGCTAATCTAACCAAAGACCCTAGAGCTAGATTGACCCGACACTATACCGAAGACATTCCGGACGTCAGCCTGTATGAGATTAGGATAGCTCTGAAACAGCTTAAGAACAACAAGGCGCCGGGTGATGACGGAATCACGGCCGAACTCCTGAAGGCGGGTGGGAAACCGGTCCTTAAGGCCCTTCAGAAGCTGTTTGATTCCGTCATACTCGAGGGGAGGACGCCACAGGCATGGTGCAGGGGTGTGGTGGTACTCTTCTTCAAGAAGGGTGACAATGCCTTACTGAAGAACTATAGGCCCATCTCACTTCATCACTTCATCCACAGCTTGTAGCCATGTCTACAAGCTGTTTTCAAGAGTCATCACGAATCGTCTCGCGCGCAGGTTTGACGATTTCCAGCCTCCCGAACAAGCCGGATTCCGTAAAGGCTTCAGCACCGTAGACCACATACATACGCTGCGGCAGGTTATACAGAAAACCGAAGAGTACAACCTGTCTCTCTGTTTAGCGTTTGTGGACTACGAGAAAGCCTTCGATTCGATCGAGACTTGGGCTGTACTGCAGTCTCTCCAACGGTGCCAAATTGACTACCGGTACATCGAGGTGTTCAAGTGTTTATACGAAAACGCCACCATGTCAGTTCGAGTTCAGGATCAGACCTCGGAACCCGTACATTTGCAGCGAGGTGTGAGACAGGGAGATGTCATATGTCCGAAGCTGTTCACCGCTGCACTGGAGGACGTCTTCAAGGTTCTGGACTGGAGAGGGCTGGCATCAACGTCAATGACGAGTACATCACTCACCTTCGGTTTGCCGACGATATAGTGGTTATGGCTGAGACCATGGAGGACCTCAATATAATTCGATGACCTCAGTAGAGCTTCCGAAACAGTGGGTCTTAGGATGAACATGGACAAAACCAAAGTGATGATGAATGCCCATGTTACACCCACTCCTATTAAGGTCGGAGACTATACACTCGAAGTTGTGGGCGACTATGTCTACCTGGGACAAACGATCCAGTTGGGTAGGGCCAACTTCGAGAAAGAGGTCAACCGTCGAATCCGACTCGGCTGGGCAGCGTTCGGGAAGTTGCGCGGTATCTTCTCGTCTAACTTACCACAGTGTCTCAAGACGAAAGTCTATGAGCAGTGTGTGTTGCCAGTGATGACTTATGGCTCTGAGACGTGGTCGCTTACAATGGGCTTCATCTGAAAGCTTACAGTCACCCAAAGGGCAATGGAGAGGGCTATGCTCGGAGTTTCCTTACGTGATCGAATCAGAAATGTAGAGATCCGCAAGAGAACCAGGGTTACCGACATAGCCCGGAGAATTGCCAAACTTTAGTGGCAGTTGAAACAAAGCAATACAAATTGTCAAATAATATTTTTAAATGTTTTCTAGCGGGGCTCCCAAATAGTTAAAAATATTTTGACCTATCCCATCGAATGGGTTATCGTTGTTTAGTGCTTGTTGAGTAGATACATACGTTATTTTTAACCCCTGACGGAAAAAGAGGGGTGTTATAAGTTTGACGTGTGTTGCTGTGTATCTGTGTGTGGCATCATAGCGCCTCAACGGATGAAGCGATTTTGATATAGTTTTTTTTTGTTTGTAAGGTGACTTTATCGAGAGTGTTCTTAGCTATGTTTGAATAAAATCGGTTCAGCCGTTCAAAAGTTATGGACGTTTTACTGTTTGAATCGGGATGTTTTCGCAAGATAAATGTGTCGGGGGGTTTTGAAATTTTGAAATTTTACTTGTTTATTTACAAATATTTGAAAACAAAGGAATGAGAAGCCACCAAAGCCAGCTTATTTTTACAAAATTTTGTTCATCCTCATTTTGGTTTTTCGAAATGGTTTAGAATAACTCGCACAATACTTCTTAAAAATGTAGACTACCTGCAATCTACATGTATATTATTTTATTTATGTTTGCTATACAACTCCATCCTATTCAGAACATTTCCGAGCTACAATACGTAACGATTCCAATTTTATTCCTGTCTACATTTGTTCCGCATATCGTGTAACCGTATACCGTGTTTGTTTTGTATGGAAACCTTTTGAGATTTATTTTTAAAGCCAAAATTTTTATTTAACTTAAACTTATATTCAAACACATATATTAAATTTCATTTTTAAACTATTATTTAAACTAGAACTTGTAACTACATATAAAAGTACAAGAGGAGTTCAAACTACATCTACCATGAAAACACTTGCAAACTTTAGAAGTGAACTGAAATGATTAAGTTCCATTTTTTTATACGTAACATCTCGTAACGTTCTCGTAGCATCTCGTAGCGTTATCGTAGCATCCCATAGCTTTCTTTATCGTCTCGTAGCATCTCGTAGCAATATCTTAGCATCCCGTAGCTTTCTTTGTCGTCTCGTAGCATCTCGTAGCGATATCTTAGCATCCCGTAGCTTTCTTTATCGTCTCGTAGCGTTGTCGTAGCATCCCTTAACGTACTTTAGCGTCTCGTAGCATCCCGTAGCATCTCGTAGCACCCCGTAGCTTTCTTTATCGTCTCGTAGCATTGTCGTAGCACCCCGTAGCTTTCTTTAGCGTCTCGTAGCATCTCGTACCATTGTCGTAGCATCCCGTAGCTTTCTATACCGTCTCGTAGCATCTCGAAGCGTACTTTAGCATCTTGTAGGTGTTTTCGTAGCCGCATCTCGTAGTGTTCTTGTTCATATCGTAGCGTCGTAGCGTTTACTAGCGCTGTTGCAGTAACTTTGCATAACTTCCTCAACTACATAAAAGTATTCTCCAACATTCTGCCAACATAAAATCCTCCACAAAAAAGTAACAAATCCCTTGTCTTCAATATTAAAAACGTTTCGAGCATTTAAACGCAGACTTGGGGCTGTACCCCGTCATGTTTGCTCATCGTCGCGTACGTAAGATTCACGCTTCGTATCAACTGTTTGAATAGAGATACACCACTCTGAATTTATTGTGAACATCTCCCCAACCTCACCCTCCCACGCTATATTGTGGCAAATCCGATGTATTATATCGCTTTCACTTCAAACTCAGTGATATGTTAATGTGACATTTAATTCCTATGCCACCCTTATTAGAGACGTCCTTTGTTGTTGATTCAATAGTGTGGGGCTGCGATTAAAGGATTGGAAATTAATGAAGGCTCTATGAAGGTTTGCAATAACGTAAATTGTTGGCATAGATACATTGGATTGAACATAGATAATATGAAGTTCAAAAACTTAAATCAATAATACAAAAAATAAAAAAAAACTCGACTGCTTTAAAAGCGAACTAAAAAGATATAAACAAGAAGAAAATCACGCTGTGCAGTCGGAGGATACATATTCGGGAGCTGGCTGACCAAAACCAGATGTTTCCTCCGACTGCACAGCATGATTTTCTTCTTGTTTATCTATATTTAGTTCGCTTTTAAAGCAGTCGGGTTTTTTGATTCTTTGAATTAACTCTTTTTATTTATAACTTTTTAGTTAACACTTTTTTTTCGAATTAGGTACATTTAAACATATAAGTGTTATATATTTTTGAAATAACCTCTTAGAACCCTTTTTTTTTGATATCCCACACGATGGGCTTAAAAGAAAAAAAAAATATTGGGGCTCCACAATATGGCGGGCGTCCAAAAGTCGCCATTTTTCTATTTTCTAATTTTAATGCAGCCAGTGACACTCGCAAGGTTAAGACGAATCGATTGACGTAAGAACAATGATATTCAAATAAACAGATATGTTATGAGCGCGCGCATTGTGAAGACTTGAATAGGTCACAATTGTGACCTTTAGTCTTTTGTTTATGTCACGCATGGCGAAGAGCGATAGGCTTTGTTGAAACAAAAACAAAATAAAAAATATGCCATCGTGTGTATTTAGAAATTGTACCAATTATGATACCAAAGTACATAAAACAGAAGGGATCTCATACCACATGTAAGTACGCAATACGCCTCAATTTACTAATTTATTTTTTTTTTTTTCCTAATATTCTGATATTTGGAGGTTAGAAAAAGATAAAAACATTGGTGGTCAGAATAATGTTTGTTTACATTCACACGCAAGTGACAAACACTAGCTGTCTCTTTTTTTCTTGTTGGTTTTATCAAGCCGTCCCTTTCGACTTGTAGTGAAATGTCAGATGAATGAAAAGTGTGTATGTGTGCTGCCGCTGCTGCGCGGAACACTTTTTCAATTGTTTTGTGAGTGTATAACGTATCTGTTTATTTGAATATCATTGCGTAAGAATCATCAAGATCGGTCAACGCGTTTGGTCTCTGGAATGCCACATAGGAAGAAACATAAATACATACAAACTTACATACATACATAGACTGATAAGCACATTACCCTCCTTTGGCAGTCGGTTAAAAAGACTACAACCGAGTTTAAATTGAAAAAAGAAAATGCCAACGTTCCGTTTAAAAGAGACTCAAAAATTTTATTCCGTCGGTCGAGCCGCATCGAAAAAGGAGACCAAAAACAAATCCGCAGCGAGCTATCGGAATGCGGATGTATCGTCATTCGAACATTGCCAATAAAACACCGATGAGCTGAAAAATCGATGTGGACAGACGAACCGACACCGCGGATGTAGCACGTCACTAGATATATCACTCGCAACGGTAGAGGCAGTTTGAATTTGGAATATTTTGTTCTATTTTTGATTTTGATGGTGTTGTGACGTCGTGCGTCACTGCGTTGTTAGTTAACACAGCGGTAATTAATACACGTGCAAATAGTTCGGCTTGTACATCTGTCGTTTTGTAATTTTGTATAGGACTGAGTTTAATGAATGGTATTGTTGGTTTATTGAAAATAAATGCTGAAGCCCTATTTGCCTACTAATCCAGTCGCTTCCTGATATTCAAGTCTTATTTAATATTATTTCAGGTGTACCTTTATTTTTATATATGTATGTGGTTAGGTTTAGTATAGGTACTTATACTAACTTTAGTAGCTAAAGTTTAGTTGGTAAGTATGTACAAATTTTGACAAATTATTTAATAAAAAGTTACAAAAAAAATCAGGTACAATTAATGTAAAAAAGCTTTGCAAAATGAAAAAAAAAAAATGATAGGAATTTATTTCTACAGATTGAGACAACAATTAGAATAAGCGTTCTTAAAGGAATTATCCCTCTAATTTATTAGGAGGTTTGGTATTTGCTTAACTCATGTTTTGTCATGAGTCTCACAATGTTTACTGGCTGTCCATCCAGGAAAAATTGTGAAACAAATGACGACACCTTTTCCCATCTGCATAACGATCCTATGCTTACAAATATAAATCCTATCTCCCATTCCTTCACAGACAAAGCTTTCCTTTACTTGCAAGTACCTACGTAGTCGCAGTGGGTATCTCATCAACACAAATGCAGTACTTAGACATAATAGCGTCGGACGCATTGTTCGCGGACGAGAGCCGCGATAATCACCGGCCGACCGTCTCGTTCACTCGTACAGTCGTTCACTCTGCACTCGCGCTTAGCCGAGATTGGTGTGTTTATACCCTACGATTTTATCTGTGGAGGAAACTGGGAATCGTATCGTGGAGATGGCAAACGATCTACGAGTTATGTGAAATTCATAATAAGGTTCTTTTCGGTTTTTCGGTGGGATAGTTTATAGCTGCTGGAAAACTCTATGAAATATTAATATTTGGTATTTAACAGTAAGAAAACCCGACTGCTTAAAATGCGAACGAAAAAGACATAAACAAGAAAAAAATCTAGAGAATACATATTCGCGAGCTGGCAGACCAAAACCAGATGTATCCTCCGTCTGCACATCATGAATTTTTTTCTTGTTAACGTGCTTTTAGTTCGCATTTTAAGCAGTCGGGTTTTTAGATATACTGTTTTTTTTTATTTACCACTTTTTAGTTAACATTTTTTTTTGAATTAGGTACATTTAAACAAATAAGTGTTATATATTTTTGAAATCGCCTCTTAAAACCCTTAATGTTGATACCCCACACGATGAGATTGGAAGAAAACAAAATTGGGCCCTCACAATATGGCACCCAAAAGCCGCCATTTTTCTGTTTTTAAATTTTAATGTAGCCAGGGACACTCGCAGGGTTAAGACGAATAGATTGACGAATAATCAAAATCGGCGAACGCGTTTGGTCTCTGGAACGCCACATAGGAACAAACATACACACATACATAGACTGATGAACACATTACCTTCCTTCGGTAGTCGGGTAAAAAGAACCATACGGCTCTTTCTTTTATTTTAGGTAACATATCCTCTACCTCATGAGATAGCTCTTCAGATAATACATGCCATAATAATTTAATATCGCACTTACAAGTCGCATCGTATAAAGTGCTTCAAACACCCCTCATTCAAGTGCATCGCATCTCATTCACATCACGATCCCCGACATGGCTCACTCGCTCATTTGCGAATTGATTTACATTCTAACTCGAATTCTTTTGTTGCAGGATGAGTTCCGTTCAAGAGGAGAAGGCTCCTACCGAGGGACCGAACAAGACGCATGTACGGGAGCTAAGGAATACAGAACTGGTGTCCCGCCTCCTTGCTGCCACACCACCGTACCTCTACAGCGCTTTACCGCTTCAGCCCCATGCGTTCTTCTTCAGCGAAATGCTGCGGTCATTCGTCAATGCTCGACAAGGCTGTAGACCTCCACATTACCATCGTCGCTTCAAGCGCCGCACGCACAAATATTTTGCTGAAAATGAAAACGATTGGCGGCGTGAATGGCCCAAACAGGAGGAAGAGAAGAAAGAGCCTGAGACACGACCAGAAGTTCCTTTGGAGTTAACTGTGGACAAGCATTCTAGGATTCGCGAGCCTTCACCAAGGAGATTGTCGCCTAAAGCAGAACAGGCAAAGCTGAGTAGCAGCCCTGGCCCACCTGGTAGGCAATCTTCTTATGTAGACGTTGGAACAGAAGAACTGCCAAAACCTTCCCCTTGCGTTGGACGCGGCGCTGAAGCGTCATCAGTATCACCTTCAAACCTAATCCTTCCCCCTCCACCACCGATGTGGTATCCACCTCTCTACAACCCTGGAGGGTTCGGGGTAGACCCATTAAACTTCTTCATAGATCTGCGTGTTTCTGGCCACATTTATGACAGAAAACGGGCTTTAGCTGAAGGTATGGAGACTAACCAAGAGACCAGGGAGGATACAGGGTTAGACAAGAGGCTTGGACGAGACTTCGGGCAGCGACCTCGTCATGTGTCGGCTTTTTCCGTACCCATTCGTTCTGGAAACATGGCTGCTGAATCTGACAAGTACTTCGATCACTCTAGTTCAAAAGCAGCTGGCAAAGTGAATGGTACCTCGTATATCATGAGGAACCTGAAACGGGTTTATGAGGATCTCCGCAATCTGCAAGATGTGAAGGAAAGTGCTAAAATGAGCAAAACTGATGATACCAAAGCTGAATCGTCTGATGTTGATGACGATGACATCATAGATTAAAGCCATATTAAACCAATTTTAAAATGTTTAGCTTTTGCTTAAATTATTATGTGATAAATGTTGAGATATCATCTTGTAAGCGAGAAATTATAAAAAAATGATCTCAGTGTCTAGTCTGTATATTAATGACCTTTAAGATAATTTATCTAATCCTAAATATGAAAATGTTGTATCTACTTACGAGTATTCTATTAAATTGATCCTTGTAATCTACCAAAAGTGTTTTATTGAGTCTTCTCTAGGTTTTAATCTAAACTTGGAGAGTGAATAAATTCTAAGGAACCACCAGAAAAACTGGGAGTATTTTCAATTAAAAAAAGTTTAAGTTGACATTGGTGAAAGTTAATACCTAATAGACGAGGTTTTCAGCCAAATCCACGTCGAATACAAGCAATACTCCACAGATGTGATAGGGTATTGAAATCTCGAGGACCGCAAAGAGCAATGGCCTTCAGGGTAATAACAGGATAGACCCAGGGGCGTAGCTACCGCCGTATCAATTATACGGGGCCACCGACTTGCGTAAGCAAACATTAAAACTGATAAAAAAATACCTAATAACTTCGATGGAACATGAACGCCTGTTAGACCTGTCACTATTGTCCATAGAGGCAGAAAGTTTAGAAAAATTAAAGTCATCATCAGCTTTAAATGATTTAATAAAACAGTTTGCCGAAAAAAGGGAAGGAGGAGTGTATATTTTATCTGAAACGTTTATAAAATTTTGGAAAAAGTGACAGATAATTATGACGATTAAATATTTATTTTAATTTTATGCAAACATTTCTTTTTCTTTTGTGAGAAATGTTTACCCTTCATATGGGCCACCAAACAAATTTTTATACGGGGCCCCGCCAAGGCACTCTACGCCACTGGATAGACCGTACGGTCTCCTTGGAGGCGGCGAGCCTCTTGGCTGGATCTCCACCCTGGGATATTGACGCAAAAATCCTCGCGTCGCTATATCGGTGGCGCCGGGACGCACTAGAGCCCAGATGCCTCGTCATGTCGAGGTTTACAGAGCTGAGCTCCACGACTTGCACAACCTAGTGCAACCGGGCGAACACGGCCTACTGTGACAGGCTTTAGTCACACATTTTTATCACAGTTTGGGAGCAAACGCACGCCACAATAGCGGCGGTAGGGAGTGGCTGTAGATTGAATTTTGTTTCTCTAAGCTTACAAAAAGCTTAAAAATTACAAGTAATTATTTTAGCCACGATCGTTGACCTCGCAATCAGCGATAAATATAAATATGTTGAACGAAATTTTTAATTTTGTAATTTTAATTTGGAATATAGCCCCCGCCAAGACATCGAACATCTACAAACACGTTAATTTAGGGACGTTCTATTTGCGCGACCTATAATATAGTACAGAATTTATTCAAATAGGTAACTTTTATACAAAAAACATATTTATTCATAAAGTTTTTAACTAGCTGTTGCAAGCAAATATTTTATAATTTTGGATGAAACTAAGAAGAAAATACAAAGTACGCGAGCAAATTTTAACAGAAGAAAGGGTAACAGAAATTCCTGCATTATATTTCGATGGAACGAAAGACAAGAAGGCTAAAACTGTTTTCAAAGGATCGAAGAGGTTTAGATCGATTGTACAATAGGAACATATTTCAATTTTTAAAGAACCAGGTGTTGGGTATGTGCAAGAAATATTGAAAAGCTATCCACAGCTTTTTGACGACTGAAAAGATATCACCAGAGCGTTTAATGGCTGTTGGCTGTGATGGAACAAACAAAAATAAGGGCAAAGTGGGAGGCATGATTCGTCTTTTGGATAAAATACCATCTCGGCCATTGCAATGGATAATTTGCCTGTTACACGCTAATGAGTTGCCATTGACAATTTGGATGGCCCTACTGCAAAACCTAAATAATTTGCAGGTCATATTAGTAAAGCATTAGAGATATGTGAGACGCTTTCGTTAGCCCACTTTGAGAAGATAGAAGGTGAACTACCTGCACCAATATCAACAGATCTCAGTACAGACCAAAAATATTTACAAGAAAATACTACTGCTGTCATAAATGATCCTACCCTCCTGATTGATTACGCAGAAGCCCAGGTAAGCTACCCCATGCCTGCTGGTTGACAAGAGCTAATCGAATACTGCATTTTTATATTTCTACAGCAAATCCACAACAAAATCTTGTGACTTTAACAACGCTTGTCGTAAAAACATATGCCACTGTCTGGTTTGCCATCAAAACACATTCATATGGTAAAGATGGTTCAAAACATTTATGGAAGCTCATTAAAAACCACTAGATATTTATCCGACGAGTTATTATCGATAGTGGTACCTGTTTTAATTCGAAACAGTTACTTTGCTCATCCAGCAAACTTGTTGTTGAGAATGATAACAGATTTACGTAAGCACCTTTGATTATATACTTGTCTATAATCAAAGGTAAGCACATTAGAAAACTCGCTGCAAGACGCATGACAAGAGCTCGTCAAGTGAATAAAAATTCTGTTTGAGGTACCAAAAGTGCACCTTCTTACATAGAATTGATTGACTGGCAACAAAATATATACCTACCAACCTCCAATACTAATGAATATATCCGATCAGCAGTTACAAGATTTCATTGAAAATGGAGAAGATGCAGTTTTGGAGCTGAGACTGCCTTGCAACACGCAGGCTGCGGAGACATCAGTAGAAGTTGTGACAAAAGCAGTTCTAAGTTTGTGCGACAATACAGGAAGAGAGAGATTCATAAAGTCTAAATTAGCATCTCGAAAGGTCATGCCAGAGTTTGAGACAAAATAGGATCTTTGCTACAAAAAATTACGTTATTCATACTGACATAACTTACTGAACCTGTGTTTACTTTTAAAGTAAATGATTCTATTAATTAAAATATACTTTTATTTTAACCTTTTAATGCATAATATATCATATTTACTTATTATTTTGTTTATATTTTGTACTATATAAAACGTCTATAAAAACTTAAAAAATGAAATTTCATGTCTCTGGCGGGAGCTCAACCTGTCGAGCTAGAACTTCCAAATTAAGGGGTGTTATTTGCAATTATATAAGGCAACTTTTACCGGAAAATCGAGAATAAAAGGTTTCATACAAATGTGTTCCACCCTTGTAAATATGTAAGTATGTATGCATCTATGAGTTTATGTTCATTTGTTCACTCATTATTGAGTCTCTCAAATTTAGAATCAATAAACCTATGTGTATGTTTCGTTAGCTAACTTAATACACACACATAGCACATACCTACCTGATGTTGTGATGTGATTTTTCAGTAGACGGGTTTTAGTTTTTTGAAGTTATTTTCTTTTAATAATATTTTTTTTGTTTTTCACCAGTGGCGTAGCGTGCCTTGGTGGGGCCCCGTATAAAAATTTGTTTAGGGGCCCTTATGAAGGGTAAAGATTTCTAAAAAACGAAAAAAAAAATGCATAAAATTAAAAGAAATTTTTTTTCATCATCATCTATCTGTCACTTATATATACACTCTCCTTGCCTTATTTCGATAAACTGATTGATTAGCTGATGATGACTTTAGTTTTTCTAAAGTTTCTGCCTCTATGGACAATAGTGACAAGTCTCACAGGCGTTCATGTCCCATCGAAGTTCTTAGGTAATTTTATCAGTTTCAATTTTTGCTTACGCACGTCGGGGGCCTCTTTTTCCCGGGGGCCCCGTATAATTGATACGGCAGATACGGCGGTAGCTACGCCCCTGTTTTTCACGCAACAAATCGAAACACATCACGTCTGCGGGGTTTCGCATATAATTTTATTTGATTCTGAAGCGATCTGGAGTTAGTGGGTAATGATCCAAATTGCTGCCTCATCCCACAGTTTCCCGGATAAGAGTATCTAATAGAGATTTATTTCTCTGTTCGTTTGCAAGTCATAAAACATATTGAATGCCTATAAGGATTGTTTCCTTTTGGTAAATAGCAAATCAGAAACCACTTTCTTGTCTGACCGTACCTACTCTACCTGAGGTAGGTACTCGTACCTACTCGAAAATCCTGTGATATGAGATGGACTGGTCCACCCTAATGGCCTTTTACAGCATCCTCCATTGTAGGATTTGGTTCGATTTGGCCGTACCCTGACCATTCCTAGTGCCCTAGCGGCACACTGGTGGCGCATGAATTACGCCCAGATTTTAGAATAAAATCTTAAGAAAATTGAATTTTGGTCTTTAAAAAAAAATACAATATGTTCGTTATTTAATTTTCTATCCATTAGTGTTAGTACAAACATTAATTAATGAACACTTTGTGTTCGTTTCGATGGCGCGGCCACGGCGTTTTTTGTTTAAAAAAACTATGCCAAGATTATGTAAAAATTTGTAAAACTTCATTCCCAAAACCATAAATTTGTCAAAGTTATGGTTAAAAAGTTTTAAGGGTTTGAACGTGGCCGCGCCATTGAAACGCGGCGAACCGCGCGGCCACGGCGATCTTTAAAACTAAGCGTTGCAGAGACCTGAAATTTTGGCAGATAACAGATTGAATTTGTGAAAAATTTGTAAAAATATAGAAAAAAATCCTAGGTTTATATTTCAGGAGATGTAAGACCAAAACCCTATGGCCGCGTCATTGAAACGGTGAAAAACACGTAATGGCCGATATCTCGCTGAAAAATCATCGCAGAGGACTGAAGTTTTTTGTAAAACCTAGATTTGAATTTGTCAAAATATATAAAAATACAAAGAAAAATCCTAGGTTTGTATTTCAGGAGCTGTAAGACCAAAACCCTATGGCCGCGCCATTGAAACGGTGAAAAACACGTTATCGCCGATATCTCGCTGAAAAAGCAACGTAGAGGACTGAAGTTTTTTGTGAAACCTAGATTTGAATTTGTCAAAATATGTAAAAATACACAAAAATATCCTAGGTTTATATTTTAGGAGCTGTAAGACTAAAACCCCATGGCCGCGCCATTGAAATGGTAAAAAACACGTTATCACCGATATCTCGCTAAAAAAGAATCGCAGAGGTCTGAAGTTTTTTGTAAAACCTAGATTCGAATTTGTCAACATAATTAAAAATACACCAAAAAATCCTAGGTTTATATTTCAGGAGCTGTAGTACTTTATCGCGTAGAAATAAGTTGTGGTTATCTATCGAAGAAGGAAAGTATTAGCGGTGTATTTTTTTGTAAACAACACCTACTAATATATAGAATTACCGATAATAGGCAAAAAAGTATTTTTTTCATAGTAAAAAACTTTCAATACGTTTTGAATGTTCCGATAGGTTGACCATGACTTAATGTTTACAGAAAACTTTTCACCTGCAATTATTAGAAACTATATCTCAAGGATTCTAAATTAAATTAAAATGAAACGATAACTAAAATACAAAACATATGTTTATTTCTTTAAAAATCACATGAATCACCTAAATTCATAATCATTTGTTTGCTAATATGGGTAATATTTTAGGAGCTGTAAGACTAAAACCTTTTTTTTTTAAAAAGCGCCGTGGCCGCGCCATCGAAACGGACACTATCAATCATTATTTCTCATTTTTATGGTTTTGTTGGAAGGAGATTAGTGAAACATATACATCATAAAAAAAATGAAATCTTCCATTTTGGAATCAATAATATGTATAAATTTAATGTATTTTATTAGTTGATATTTGTTTTTAAATAACGAGTAGATAGCTCCTAAAACTGCACGAAAAACGGCTAAAGCGGCGTTTTGCTCGGGGTAGCGCCATATAATGCAGTTTTCTTATTTCTAACATTTCATGGTAGAGGTCCACTGAATAGTTAGGAATACTTAGAATCATAGATAAGTAGGTAGGATGCTGATGACTAGAGAAAAGAAGAATTAATTTGTGGATAATTGCTAAGAAAATCAGTATGTGGAGCCTATTGACAAGGTATGTGTCACCATCTTTGCTGCACGTCGTGTGTACCTTCCACGATTTAAACGAGGCCAATGATAGCACTGTCCAGCGCCAGGTTGCTAGATAGGTAGGTACTAGCTGGACAAAATTTTGTTTGAAATTTGTATCGACACAAAAATATGAAGAAGTTAAGGAAATTAAAGACATTCTTATTACTCATTTACTGTTGTAGATAGAATGCATTGTTAGGCCATGTTCAGTTCAGAGTCGTTGGGCAGCCATCTACTTCCAAGCACAGAGTACATTGAATATATCTTCCAAGTTATACTGTGATACTTAATAGCTATTTTACCGCCATCTATTGACAGTTAGTAGTTATAAACTTGTATCTTTGCTCCAGCTGCACTTCAATCTGATTGCAGAAATATAGTACACTCTTTTCATAAATAAAATTAAAATAAAGCTCGTTTTATTACATTTCAAGAATCTTAAAAAGAAGATAAGATAAGAAAATTATTGTTTTTTTTCTTTTTCTTCGTGACTTTTTTTCGTAATGGCAATTACTGAATATTTTGACAGCTACTCTTTAAGTTACAAGCCAAAAAAGGAAATTTTAAGTTAAAAATGCACCGAAATAATTATTACGAGTCTGTATTAAATGTATTTGTAAAAAAATAGCAGTTATCAAAATAACCATTATTAATTTATTTCATTGTCGTTTTATTCACACCTTTTAATTTTTCTGGGCCAATAAAACAAAGACTATTTGACATAATTCTCTTTTCTCGCTGGCAACATTTCAGTCACCACGCGATTTTCGTGAATCTCTTGAAATTCTTGCTTCTTCTGGAAGAAATAATTTGATTCACGGCATTTAGTTCAATAAAAGCACTATCAAAATGTACGGAAACCAACCTATTTTAGTGCTCAGTAAGTATTAAGACTTATGTGCTGTGTTTTTATTGTTGTATTCCGTGATTTAATTCAAGTGGTTTACCTATTGCAGGCCAAAACACAAAACGTGACTCCGGCCGGAAGGTTCAACTGGAGAATATAAACGCTGGAAAGGTAAATTGACTCAAAAATTTCTTGTAATGGATTATTTTCACTGAAATATGTCAAATGGAACACTTAAACTTATTTTTTCCTGTTTATTTTAGACGATAGCCGACGTTATTCGAACATGCCTTGGGCCCCAGGCTATGTTGAAAATGTTGATGGACCCCATGGGAGGCATTGTGATGACCAACGACGGCAACGCTATCCTCCGTGAGATCACCGTGCAACACCCGGCCGCTAAATCCATGATTGAAATCGCCAGAACACAAGATGAAGAGGTTAGAAAATTAACTGTCTGAATGATTGAGTAGGTTTGATGTCTTTGTCTTTTGGGAATTCATCATCCGTATTAAAATTTTTCGAATTTAATATTACAAATTTTATATCAGTAGCTAATGTACTATAGAATAAGGGGTACAATATTTAGACTATACAATTTGACTTGAAAGATTTATGAGTCATTTTGTTTATTTTCTGTGTGGGTGTAAAATTTATATTTCATCCAAACTACTTAACTTACCCATAATTAACTTACTGATTTGTAAATAAAAGACAACTTTTATTAGTTTTCAGCCCATTTCATCAGCATCATACAACTGAACTCAACCAAAAAGTCAAATATGTGGTTTGATTTTAGATGATAATATTTGATGCTCTTAGTCTAAGCAGAACATTGCATGGTACTTATTTGCCTTTAAGAACATACATATCTGCACCACAAAATATTTTCACAACATTTATAGGCAGTTGTCCCTTCACCGGCGATGAAGCAATTAGCTATCGACTATTTTCTTACCGAACTAACAAACAAAATATGCAGAACTCGTGTCAATAAAAAATACACATATAATAATAGTTGATTGCTGGCTATTCACACAGCCCACGAGTTCTGTCTTACTACAAATTTGTCACAGCGACAAGAGCTATAAAAAATAATAAGCGCTCAGTTATCGCCCATCGCACAAATACATTTGCTCATAGCCGAGCAGTAAAACTATCGACACACTTGTTTCTTGCTGTTCACTGATTATCGGTGCTGTGAAAAGTGTCATATACTCCTGTTGCAACAACCAATGTGCAATTGTTTATGTTTACAGTCGAAAGGTCCCTTCAATGTTGTTTAAACGGTTTGACTTTACTACCATTTTCCTTTAGGTTGGTGATGGCACCACATCAGTAATTGTCCTGGCTGGAGAGATGCTTGCCGTAGCTGAACAGTTCCTGGCCCAGAACATCCACCCTACAGTGATCATCAGAGAGTACAGACAGGCCCTCGAGGATGCCGTCAAACTGCTGCAGGACAAGATCTCTATACCTATTGACTTGAATGATAGAGACAAGTTGAAGGAAGTTGTGAGTATTTTATGGAACATTTTAATTGTTTTAACAATAGCATTTTGGGGTATCTATCAGCCACTTCTTAGATACAGGATTATTGCAGACTGCTGAAAGCTGAAGATTAAAACAGTCTAGATTCTAATATTTAGCAACATTTCCATTTGTATGATAATTTCATGCCACTTCGATTTTCATGAAATTGGTAATAGAAATAAAGTGTAATGTTAACTAGTATCATGAAAGAGTTATTCAGGCCAGAGATAAGAACCTGGTATATCATGAAACTAGACATACACTCAGTTCTATGTTTGTTATAACTGCCTTAAGGTTCTTCATCCACATTGTTCAGCACCATTTGTATTGATTCTTGTGTTCCTCAGATTCGTTCATGTGTTGGCACAAAGTACATTGGTCGCTGGGCCGATCTTGCTGTAGACATCTCTCTGGATGCCGTCAATACCGTCACAGTCAACGAGAATGGCAGAGTTGAAGTTGACATTAAAAAGTAAGTTTATATTTTATACAATTTCTATCTGATGGTTCTACTATAAATTCCATTTAAGTATTTTTGGAATGTAGAAATATCCAGTCTTGTCAGGTAGCGACCGACCGAAACTGATTTTTACGACCGAAACCCAATTTCGGCACTAATCTCAGTTTCGGCCGAGACCGAAACCGAAACTTCCTTACAACAAGGATCATGTTTTGAGGGAAAAATAAAGAAAACGTTATTATAATCAGTCAGTCTTTATTTTTTTTACTTCATCAAAATAAATCACACAAAAACTCACAACAAACAAAATGAACTTCAAACACAAGCCAGTCGTACTCGTCTTCGTCGCTTACTTGCTTGGATGGAATTTAACGCGCCGAACATGACCGCATCACATCACAGCACGAGGACTCCCGAATGCAGTGTCGGTTTCGGTCGTAGTTTCGGCAGGTTTGCCACCGAAACTAAACAAAACTCATTTTTGTGCCGAAACTCGACCAAAACCGAAACCGAACTTTCGGTTGGACAATACTTGCCAGTATTAACCTTGATTTAGATTTTCAATTCTTTCTAATATTATAGAGAAAGCCCAAATTTGGTGGGTTTGTTCATACATGTAGGGTATTCTCTGGAGGCCCTAACCTATTCCAAAAAAGTGTTTCACCATTTGAAAGGTATATTATTCAGGATAGTTATAGGTTATAAATTGTTATGACCCAGCCGAAGCCGGGGCGGGCCACTACTGATGAAATGCAGCAACATAAACAACAAGTGATTTACTCCCTTATGTATCAGGAAATATAAGCTGCAATTAAAACCACAGTAATCTATACCTAAGTTTCAAGATCACTTAATAATGATCAGGTGTTTTATAAATGTAGTCTTTCATAGTGCTAATTTCCTCCTCAAATCTTAATAAATTAAACAACAACCAACCTTCCTAATTTCCAGCTACGCCAAAGTAGAGAAGATCCCCGGCGGTACCATCGAAGAGTCCCGCGTGCTCAACGGAGTCATGTTCAACAAGGACGTGACCCACGCTAAGATGCGTCGTTACATTGAGAACCCACGTATCATACTGTTGGACTGCCCCCTAGAGTACAAGAAGGGAGAGAGCCAGACAAATATCGAGATTTTGGGAGAACAGGTATGAATATTTATTTAGGTTCACTACTAACATTTGGGTAATATTTTATTTTATTACTTTTAAGAAGGCTTACAGTCTAATTACAAATAATAATAGGTAACTATAATACATTTTCAAGTTGCTAATAACAAGCCTCCACAGATATGTAACTTAACGATTAATTCAGGCTATTATGTTGCTACATATTAGTCAAAGAACCACTAGCCGGTGCATTATTCACAAAAAAATGATTTGGCTAAGAGCGTCCTTGCTGTGCTTATTTTAGTGCAAAATAAGTCAATATCATGCTCAGAAGATACATCATTGAAGCTTCTAGCGCTTCTTATAAGATGTTCGCTTCTTATATGATTCATATTATCCACTGCTTAAAACGATTCTATTAAAGCAGCCTTTTAGACCCCCAGTTATGACTAAAACCTTGTGGCAGCGGCTATAGATTTACCATCTACTTATGTTGGCACAAGCTATACAACAGTAGAGCACCTTTGGAAAAGGATCAAGAAGGAAATCAGTAGTTCCAATTCATGTTTATTTTTCAACCAACTTAAATATTCACTTATGTTGGCACAAGCTATACAACAGTAGAGCACCTTTGGAAAAGGATCAAGAAGGAAATCAGTAGTTCCAATTCATGTTTATTTTTCAACCAACTTAAATATTCACTTATGTTGGCACAAGCTATACAACAGTAGAGCAACTTTTGGAAAAGGATCAATAAGGGAATCAGTAGTTCCAATTCATGTTTATTTTTCAACCAACTTAAATATTCACTTATGTTGGCACAAGCTATACAACAGTAGAGCACCTTTGGAAAAGGATCAAGAAGGAAATCAGTAGTTCCAATTCATGTTTATTTTTCAACCAACTTAAATATTCACTTATGTTGGCACAAGCTATACAACAGTAGAGCACCTTTGGAAAAGGATCAAGAAGGAAATCAGTAGTTCCAATTCATGTTTATTTTTCAACTGGCTTCAAAAATATTCTCTGCAGCCCCAGACATACTCTTAACTGCAAATCTTTCCACAATTCTAACAATTTTGTAAATATTATAGAGTCCTGAGTACCAGTACAGTTCTCGCCAAACTCCTTGTCCGCACTGAAGTTGGTTTTCCGATGCGCAAGGCACGGAACGGTGCTTGCGCATCGGAAAACATGCCTTTGTAGCCAACTTCAGGGCAGCCAAGAAGTTTGGCGAGAACTATACATAAGTTTTTTTGTTGAGACAATTGCCTAACTACTTGCTTTATATTTAGGATTTCACAAGACTGCTGCAATTGGAAGAGGAGCACGTTCAGCGTCAGTGCGAAGAGATCATCGCTCTGAAGCCCGATGTCATCTTCACTGAGAAGGGAGTTTCTGATCTGGCCCAACACTACCTCGTCAAGGCTGGTATTACAGCTATCCGCAGGTAAATATTCATCTATCATCATCTTCCTGCCCTCATCCCATGTTACTTGGGGTCGGCGCAACACGTTTTCTTCTTCCATACCGTCCTGTCCATTGTCACGTTATCGCTGATTCCCTTTTCTTTCATATCACTCCTCACACAGTCCATCCATATTTCTTTTGCCTTTCTCTCCCTCTCCACCCATCCACATTTATATTCATAACTCTATTAGTAACATGCGTTTCATCCCTCCTCATCACATGACTATACCAGGACCAATGGTTTCTTTTCAACTTTTCTGTCACTGGCGCCACTTTCAAACTTCCTCTAATATACTCATTTCTCAATTTATCCATTCTCGTCACTCCGTACATCCATCTGGGCTATATGCATGTACGATAATTAAAACAGTCGATAAAGTATAGTTCGCGATAAATAAGTTTGACGCTGTGACTGTACATGTGTATCTTATCTTGTGGAGGGGCCGAGAAATCTTCGACCCATTGGGATCTTTTATTTATTTATATATTTATTTAAACTTCATGTACAACGGTGATACATAGGCGGACTTAATGCAGCAAGGCATTCTCTACCAGTCAACCTTTGGGTTAAAAAGGACATAACAGTGGTAGGAGTACAAAAATAAAATAAAATGAACAATAATTAAAATCAGATATTACAATCTAACTAATAAAATACTAAATAATTACTAAAACAATAGACTAATAAATACTATAATAAATACTACATCATTATTAAATATGCATGTGTAAATCTCATATAAAAAAATACACACTAAGCTGTCGCAAATCCTGGTTTTGGAGCCCCAAATCTAGCTCACGTGACTGTTAGGTAGATATTATAACTTTGCCCATATTATGAGTCTCTAATATTCGATACTCCCATGGTAACTGTATTCTACCAGGTGCTGATTATTTATTCAACATATTACGATGACTAATATTTCGTACCACTTGCTCAAAACAGTGACATTCTATGCCACAAAAAGCGAACATAACAATAGTCATTTTTAATCTGTTAAAAACAGGGAAAGAAAATTGTACTGAATTTCATTCATCCTCTAGGGGGAGAATGTGATTTAAATTTGGAATACTTACCGAAATTTATAATGAACTACATCTGTGTTTACACCATTGAGTTTGTATATAAAGCATTATACATCTTTTTGAAAAAGGAATACGCATTTATTATGCAGTTATGATTATTAAATAAAATTACGAAAACCGACGAGGCCGTATGAGCTTGATGCCTTTGCTTTTCCGACAAAAAAATATTAGTCTAGGAATTTGCCGCGTTTTTGTTTTCTTCAAATACATAAACGTTAATGTTTATCTCATATTATTGTGTTAATTTTTTCGCAAATGGTACGAAACGTAGAATATTTTCCTCGGTGATAAAGCTGTCTTAGTCTTCGGTGAACTTAAATCCCTCGCTACACTCAGGACTCGTGTTAAATCCCTCGCTTCGCTCGTGATTTAAGTTTTTAACACCCTCGCTAAGCTCGGGAGTAAACCTCGAGTCCTTCGTTACGCTCGCGATTTAAATCGTCACCCGCGACAGAAGACACTGCTTTATCCCCTTGGTTAATAATCTACTATATTGATTATTATTATGGCACTGTGACAATGGATTGTTTACAGAAACATTGACAAAAAAAAAACGATTGTACTAACTACAGTGAACTTGCCACTTTTAGGTGTGCACAGCACTTGATGACCGTAATTATTTTGATTCATTATTCAAAACTGAAGATCAACATAAAGCGCAAAGAAATTAAGAATCTGCTTGAATATGAACAACTTTGAGTATAGCGCCATCTCGCGTCTCTTTGAAACACTAGCGTTATCAGATGCAATCCAGCCTTCGAACCCTTTTCCCTATTACTTGTTGCGCAAACGCGCCATTGTATTTTAGCAGATGTCGCTGATACTATTTTTAATATTCAATTCACCAACTTATTAAACTACTTTTCGTCCCTCAGACTGCGTAAAACCGACAACAACCGTCTGGCCCGTGCTTGTGGTGCTACCATCGTCAACCGTACTGAGGAGCTGAAGGAGTCCGACGTAGGAACTGGCGCCGGCAAGTTTGAGATCAAGAAGATCGGCGACGAGTACTTCACCTTCGTCACTGAGTGCAAGAACCCTAAGGTATGTGTCTACTTAATAAAAGTACAGAGTATGAAACAACGCTCTTTTCCTAGGCAGAAACTACAGAACGCCACATGCACCTTATATCCTTTTGAAAGTAAGATATGAATAATTCCCTAGCACGAACATTGGAAATAATATTAACCACTCAGCAGGCAAATTAAAACGCTGTTGACCTGACTGAATTCTGGTCAAAACTCTATAAGACAAAGAAAAAGCCATGATTATGGAAAACTTGTAGTGTAGAAGAGAACATGTTTTCAACAATATTCCTTGCTTACAGGCGTGTACCATCTTACTGCGCGGTGCTTCAAAGGACGTATTGAACGAGATCGAGAGGAATCTCCAGGATGCCCTCCACGTCGCTAAGAATTTGGTAAGTAACCAACCAACATTGAGATCATTCCTAACATTAATATTATTTTAAAGCCAGCAGAACATTATGGCAGAGTATGGGATGCTAAAAGTGTTACCAAGAAATGCTGAGTCAAATTACATTAACTGGACTATAACTATAGCTAATAATGGGGTTAGACACTGACCTTAAACCATGTAGATTTTGACTAAGATGCTGGGGGATGCTGTTGATGCCCTTATATTGGTAGACTTTTGAAGAGTCAATGCGAAGAATAGTTAAGCTTTGCTTATAACAACAATAAACTTAAAAGATGTGTTTCTACCATATTTGTATATAAACTAAGTATCGATAATATTACAGGTGCTGAACCCACGTCTGGTGGCCGGCGGCGGCGCAGTAGAGATGGCCGTGTCACAAGCTCTGTCGGCCAACGCCGCGCACAACACGCCATACCGCGCGGTCGCACAGGCGCTAGGTAAATATTATTTGTTCTTTCATTTACTTACCATACTTCTTCGTCGCTCGTAGCTAAATAATAACAGCCGCACGGGTCGGTCTTCAAGGTTAAGCAACGTTTGCCGAGGTCGGTCCGTGGATGGGTGACCGTCTTTACATAGCGAGTTTCCGCCGTGCCTCGGAAAGCACAAAATTTCGTGTTTTGGGATATTTTTTGTTTTAATTGGTAGTTAATATCATAGATAATCCCTTTTTAAATTCTTAGATTTTTAAGAACTTGGGACGTAAAAATTATAACCAGATTTATTTTTTAAGGTTGGGTACTAGTGTACCAATGTTGTAAATTGTTACTTATAGGTAAATGTTAAATGTTGTTACATAATGTGTAAAGTAAATGTTCTAAATTGTTTGTTGCTATCTTTGTAGTGTTTTACTTATCATTAAATAGATAGATTGAGACGAGTATCGTACCTACACAGTGCATTAGGAGATACCTATGTCCAGCAGCGGACTGCAACAGTCTGATAATGATGAGTTTAACATTTCAATATTTGTGTTATTTTACGGCAAGGCAACTTCTATAAACATAACTGCGTTTGGTTTACGATTTTATTACGTTTATTTATTAAAACCTTTTTATTGTTATTATTAATTAATCCGAAGTTCTAACAATAGTAAACTTAAATGAAAATAAATGGTTTAGTTGCCTTAATAAGTGGTACAAATTCTATAACAAAACAACAATAAAAATATGCTGTACAAAATCTGCCGTTCACCTTTTGCTTGGCTGGATCTGCTTTTATATAAATTTGAAGAGCCCCATCCTCAAGGTCTTTTAGCTTTTTTTACTGACTTCGAATATAATAATCACTGCAGCAATAGGCAAACTCGCCCATTTTCGCCAAGAGCCGTGAGCACACTGCGGAAAATTATGTTCGAGGACAGTGATCGTTGTAGGTTCGTTATAAGTCCACACTTGACGCCGCGGACGTCGACGCCCAGAACAGCTCCGCTCGTGCTCGTCTCGTTTAGTGTAGACGCACCTTTACAAATTATCTGTAAAAATACTATTTAAACATTTTAATTATAAAGCATTTTTGTATTTTGTAGCAGTAATATTTTGTAATCTGGGCTTTTTCGTGAGGATGTGGCCACCTCTGGTTTTAGAGATAATAATAGGATATGTCATGTCATGTATTTGTGGGAGCAGTGGTGGCCCAGTGATAAAGGCTGTGACTTTGTAGGTCGTGGGTTCGAGCCCAGGCAGGCACTTTACTTTGTGTAAATTATTTCATCACCACTGCTCTCAAAACAGTGAAGGAAAACAAAGTGAGGAAACTGGCATGTCCTAGAATAAAAAAATCAAAGACATGTGATATCTACCAATCTGCACTAGACCTGCGTGGTGGATTATAGCCCATTCCCTCTATGAGCGGAGGCCTGTGTCCCAGCAGTGGGAACATTAAAAAGGCTTATGATGATAGGAGATGTCTACTTGTAATTTGGGGTTTTTTAATTTATTTTTATTTGTGATTGTTTTCTCTTGACTCTAGTCTAAGTCATCATAGGTGACAGAGACAGAGTCGACGATGGAGTGAGCTTACCCAGAAGAAGCCAAAATTATTATTAATTTATTTATTGTTTTTCAATACAGTTGTTAAACATGGCGTACTTTCAGACGCTATAATTATCATTCGTAAATTAAATCTTTTGCATAGGCATCTTTCTGTTACGCGGTCGTGACTTGAAAAGTTTAGTAAGTAGCAAGGGGTTTCATACATAAATGGGATGGATTTTATATGAGGAAAAATGAATGATTCCGTACGTTTTAGCATTGAATTCTCATAAGTCTTAAATGGTCGTTTAATATATTTAATTACCAGTTTTAATTTAATTATTTTCACACCTACATTTGTCAAAAATCGAACAGGCTGTATAAGCGGTTTTCGTTGTAAAAAAAAATATGTCCAGTTGCAAAACGCGCCATTTTGCGTAATTTTTTTTTTGTTGATTTCCAATCTTATCTTTTTAATTGTTTTTACTAATTTCCACAACTATATTGAAAAATGTGTTTCCACAACTATAATGATACACGGGTGTGTAGGTTATTGCAAACTCGTGTCATTAAAAACCCTCTCCTTCGGCTCGGGCTTGTTAATGACAGCTAGTTTGCAATAACATACTTGCCACCCTTGTATCACAATGTACTATTTTGTTAGAGGAGGTCTGTGTGTCAACAGTACAAACGTTAAAAGGCTTACTAAGCAGGAATGAACGTTCCCTTTTGCTTCCCTGCAGAGATTATCCCCCGCACACTGGCACAGAACTGCGGCGCCAACACCATCCGCACGCTCACAGCCCTGCGCGCGCGCCACGCGGCCGCCTGCAGCTCGGCCGGCATCGACGGCGAGAGCGGCGAAATTGTGGACATGGCTGTCAAAGGAATCTGGGAGCCACTCGCGGTCAAACTGCAGGTATGGGGCATACTACACTATATCTATACCAGCCTTTCCCAAAGTGGGCGATAACGCCCCTTGTGGACGCTCCAGGCCTAAAGGGGGGCGGTAAGAGGGCCAGAAACAAAATAGGTGCGTTGTGTAGAGGCTTGGCTTGGTGGTGATTTGTAATTTCATTCAGCTAGGAGCCCTCTTAGATACCGACTGCATGAGTAAGCTCTCGACTCTCAACTACAACTTGTGAAAATCAACTAATATTAGTTAAGAGATTGCTCAAACTCGGTTCGGTATTTCTCTCCGCGTAGTTCATATATCTGTCCTGTTTTATTGAATATATAAAATAAAAATCATGTCAATCGGTCGCTCCGTTTCGAAATGAAAGTAGACAAACAAACAAATATAAAGGCAACAGACATACTTTCTCATTTTAATAGTTATTAGTACAACTAGATAGGTAATTTTCGTAGATAGTAGACCGCGGGCAATCATGTTTTAAAAAGTTTCTGTTAAATAACACAATAATTGATTAATATGGGGGCGCTAGAAAATAATTTATTCTCAAAGTGGGCAGTAGACAAAATAAGTTTGGGAACCCCTGATCTATACAATATTATAAAGCTAAAGAGTTTGTTTGAACGCGCTAATCTCAGGAACTATTAGTTGGAATTGAAAAAATCTTTTTGTGTTAGATAGTCCATTTATCGAGGGAGGTAGGCTATTTAACATCTCGCTGTGACCTATAGGAGCGGAGCATAAATGAAAATTGTTGCAAAAACGGGAAAAAATATTCCTTTTTGAGAGCTTCCGTTGCGTGCGCTGCGTAAACGATTTAAGTTACGCAAATATTATGTATGATAGAATTGTTCCTCTTTAAAAGTTCTAAAAAAAAGTCCGCGACAGTGTACTCCTATATTTTAAGATTGACTCACTATAACGTTTTTTATGGTAATCAAATTTGTTCGAAATAAATGCATTATTTGCGTATAGATTAATTCTTATTCATATAAATAGTTTAACAAATTGGTAGGTAGTTAGGGTAGGTCGGTAGGTAGGGTAGGTAGGTAAGTAGGTTGGATAGGTCGGTAGATAGGTAGGATAGGATAGGTATGTAGGATAGGGTAGGGGTAGTTAGGTATGTAGGATAGGGTAGGGTAGGTAGGTTGATCGGTAGGGCAGGTGAGTAGGTTGGTAGGTAGGTAAAGTAGATAGGTAGGTGGTAGGTAGGTAGATAGATAGCCAGTTGACGGAAGCGAAGCCGCGGGGGTCAGCTAGTTACACCCTAAATGTGAACGCGCATCAAAACTGGACGCACCCCAGGAGCCGCACGTGCCGCATTCATCGAATTTTATCAAGGCCACTTCTGTACCTGTAGCCAAGTTGACAATTTACAATTGATAACGCTAGTAGAAAACGTATCAATGTATAGAAATGATACATCTGAACGTTGTCACGTGGTCAGAATGTTCTAACATTTTTATTTTATTTGCATTAGGCTTGCGCTTGACCACTATTTCACCTGATCTATACTATAATATTATAAAGAGGTAAAGTTTGTGACGTTGTAAGGGGTAATCTCTGGATCTACTGAACCGATTTTGAAATTTCTTTCACCAGTAGAAAGCTACATTACTCCTGAGTGTCATAGGCTATAATATAATTTCAAAAAAATTAGAGATCCTTATGAAAATTGCAATAATGTAACCCAAGGTAGGAAAATGTTGCCTGTAAAATACATTATTTGGCGTGCGCTGAGAAAACTATTGATGATAGATAAAAATTAGTAGGTAGGTAGGGTAGGCAGGGTAGCCAGGGTAAGCAGGGAAGCCAGGGTAGGCAGGGTAGGGGCAGGGTAGCCAGGGTAAGCAGGGTAGAGGCAGGGTAGGCAGAGTAGGCAGGGTATGCAGGGTAGGCAGGGTAGGTAGATAGGTAGCCAGTTGACGGGTGCGAAGCCCCGAGGGTCAGCTAGTAG
This sequence comes from Orthosia cruda, assembly GCA_964057195.1. Taxonomy (NCBI): domain Eukaryota; kingdom Metazoa; phylum Arthropoda; class Insecta; order Lepidoptera; family Noctuidae; genus Orthosia; species Orthosia cruda. The sequence goes on along the minus strand of OZ059828.1, from coordinate 42,532,385 downwards.
TAAATAATGTGGTCGACGATGAAGCATGTTTGCCTAGAAGAAACCTATTCACTCTTGACTTAAGGAGTTCTTCTCCCGATCTTCCCACGTCTTCTAATTGTATGGACAAATAGAAAGCGTTAACGATTATATAAAGAGATTCTATACGAAATGTTTGTAACTTGGCTAGGGTGAGGGTGTATCTTATAATATCAATATTTTCTATACGGATACGGATGACATACAGAGACCTAGAAACATAGGACTCAGAGACCTAGGAACATAGGACTCAGAGACATAGGGCGCACGGTTGGCGCAGTGGTTGAGTGATTGACTGCTGAGCTGCGTGTCGCGGGTTCGATTCCCGCACGGAACAAATATTTGTATGACCTACAGATAGTTGTTCCGGCTCTGGGTGTTGTGTATGTGAGTTTATATGTCTGTAAACGCACCCACGATACAGGAAGCAATTCCTAGTGTGGGCCAACGTGTTTTTTTTAAATATAATTAATTAAATTAATTAATAGGAAGACATACAGAGACCTTATTGGTGATGTTCTTCAGAAAGGCCAGGTGCGCAGTACTCATAATCAGTGTGTGTGTATGACAAGATGTATGAATGTGAGTGAAGCAAAAACAGGAGGAGTTCTGTAGTTTCTGCCTACCCCCATGGAAAAAAGGCGTGCGTTTACACTCGCCGCAAGCATCGAACGCGCCGAATCTGATGACGTCATCCGCACGCGTTGGTGGAATCCGTATACCTACAGCATTTTGCTGAAATGCGGGTAGTGCGGCGCGGATAGGTGCGCGAGGCTGCATTCGATTTCATATAAAGATTTATAAAATGCAATGACTGCGGCGAAATTCCTAGCCGGCTGCGATGTGTTGCTGGCAAGTCAGCGGTTTCCATAAAAAATCATCAGCTTACAGTTGACATACACTGACGGATATGGGCTTTTCTGATGGCATATCATTTAGTTGAATCACACTTCTCCAATGAAGAGATTAGCAATCTTGCTCCCTGATGTTGTTTTGAGGTATAAGTCGGGTTTTTTAACGCTGAATTATCGCAAAATTAATGTGACAAATTGTCAAGCTCGCGTTATCTGCTGTGATTGGTTGAATGAATTTTGCATGATTCAGCAACGGCATGATTTCTTGAATTACTTTTTTTTTATTTATAACTTTTCAGTATTTTTTTTTTTAGAATTATGTACATTTAAACATATAAGTGTTATATATTTTTGAAATCACCTCATAAAACCCTTTGTTTTGGTACCCCACTCAATGAGTTTGGAAGAAAAAAAAAATTGGTTCCCCACAATATGGCGCTCAAAATCCGCCATTTTTCTATTTTCCAATGTAGCCAGTGACACTCGTAGGGTTAAGACCAATGATATTCAAATAAACAGATACGTTATACACTCACAAAACAATTGAAAAAAGTGTGCCGCACATAGCGGCAGCACAAATACACACTTTTCATTCATCTAACATTAAAAAATATTTATTTTAATCAAGAAATAAATGAATTACAAATACACACGATGGCATTTATTTTATTTTGTTTTTGTTTCAACAAAGCCTATCGCTCTTCGCCATGCGTGACATAAACTAAAGATTAAAGGTCACAATTGTGACCTATTCGAGTCTTCAAAATGCGCGCGCTCATAACATATCTGTTTATTTGAATATCATTGGTTAAGATAAATCGATTGACGTAAGGATCATCAAAATCGGCCAACGTGTTTGGAGTCTAGAACGCCACATAGGAACAAACATACATAGACTGATAAACACATTACCCTCCTTCGGCAGTTGGGTAAAAATAAAGTCTGACTGGATATAATAACTTTTCTTTATTTTTCTCTCAAAACATGATCCTTGTATTGAGGTTTCGGTTTCGGCCAAAACTGAGACTGTTGCCGAAATTCGGTTGCGGTGTGAAAACCAATTTCGGTCGGGCACTACTAACTTAACCAAATTTTGTCATTCCAGGTATACAAAACAGCAGTAGAAACAGCGATCCTGCTCCTCAGAATCGACGACATTGTCTCCGGCTCCAAGAAGAGGGGCGGCAACGAGCCCGCCACGCCCGCACAGATGGGCAGCATGGCCGGCATGGAGTAACGCTACTCTAGCTAATTACATTCTAATTTATATGTGACAGGACTAAATCTGTAGCGCACTGAAGTTTAACATAGATGGGTTATCTTTTATCAATGGTGTCTTTATTAGCTCGGATTTATGCAGTTTATCTTTCAATAATGAGTAACCGGTTAAATGCCGAAACGCTGTCTCGCGTGGATCCGCGTTTCTGGCAGTCGAAGACGTTAAATGTACGGTTAGGGTCAAGCACTGAAAATTATTTGCCACGAGACATGTCTTCTTGCATTGGCAGTTTGTTTGTGTAGCGAGATTTTCGTGTTGTAGACTGACTCGATATGTCTTGACACAACTTTGAACCAGAGTATGTTAAGATTTAGTTACTATAATAGTTGATCTAAGTTGAAAAAGACTTTATATGAATTGTATAAGTCTGGCAATTTGAGATAAAAGAAAGCTTGTCTATTTTCCAAAGATTGGCTCAGTTTTGTGTGAGCTTTGGATAGTTGTTTGTTTGCAATACTCGCACTTTTAGTGAAAGTTTCTTATTATAAACTTAGGTATCGTTAGTATAATGATGTTCCTTTGTAGGCCAGTTTTAGGTTGTAACGGTGCACGCATAGAACGCTAGCCCATCCAAAAGCACCCTAGTTGACTCGAATCCATCCAAAAATGTTACTTGTAATGTATTTTCTAATAAAAGGCAGGCCTTAAGGGAGTATTTTCAAAAGTATTCTCTACAGATTTAGTCCTTGAACATATAGGAACCGTATTAAAAATAACTAGCTTATAGTTGATGTGAAACTGAGTTAAAATACCAGTTCTGCGATTTGGTATAGATAGCTTTCGCGTAATCTAGTGCTAACGATGCCTTATTTGAAGCGTTCCATCACTTTAATAAAATAATTTCTAATGTAATACTTACTCTACGTATTTCTTATTATTTATCATAATGTTTCGTCACACAGGAGTGCATTTAAGTTCGTTAATTGCTATTTTAAAACTGAACAATTAATAGTATTAAAATTTTATATATCTAATTGTTTGTTTTTTTTTCTTTATTGTTCATATCTATGTATTTTACACACGATTATTTTCATTCGAACTATAAAAAATATGCTTGGAAGTTGGTGTAATGTTAATTTATCCAAGTTGATATTAAATTTTGATTAAGGAGAAAATTATCAAAAAAGCCTCACACTTTCACGACACCTATGAAATAAGTTATATTTCTATTATTAACGTTTATTAAATTTCACTTATTAAAACCCATTGTAATTTGTTACCAATTCGTTTCATTTATGATGAAAAAAACTTACTAACAAAAAAAATTAACTGATTTCCAAAACAAAACACTGCAAATCGAAAAATTACTTTCTTTCGGAAGTCGCTGTCTTTGATACCATCTTCTTTTTCGTTTTTGTCACTGATTGCCGCAAAGAAAGTTATTTTTCGCTTTTTAGTGTTTTGTTTTGGAAGTCGGTTTATTTTCTCTTTTTAGTTTTGGTAGCTAGGTATCTTCTATTACCATGAAAATACTATTAATAGTCAAAGGGCTACTCATAACAATTCTAAAAAGCCTAAACACGACTGGGATACATTGTTTTATTACGGAGTTCCTGTGCCTTGCGGCTTCGTCACCGGATCAGTTCGATAGTACCATTTTCATTAGAACGATTCCATCTGTGGTCTTCCTCATCAGTTCCACTTCACCAAATGATACTTTCTGAATGCAAATGCTTGCCATGTTTATAAAAACACCAAAATCGCTACATGTATGCCTATAAAACCCTCGAGAATATACCTTTTTAAACAAAAAAGAAATCATTTTCAAATTCGGTCCATAATTGGCGGAGTAGGTAATCGGTATACATACATAAACAAGAAATACATACAGCCAAACGTAGAACCTCCTCATTTTTGAAAATTCGGTTAAAAAGAGGAACACTTCCATATAAACTTTAACAGTCGTGCTATTTTTAGGATTCCGTACTCAATGGGTAAAAACGGGAACCTATTACTAAGACTGCGTGGTCCGTCTGTCTGTCACCAGGCTGTATCTCTTGAACCGATATATGCCGATGATAGCTAGGCAGTTGAAATTTTCACAGGTAATGTATTTCTGTTGCCGCTATAACAACTGCCAGCCTAGCCTTTTCCCAATTATGTTGGGGTCTGCTTCCAGTCTAACCGGATTCAGCTGAGTGTTTTACATGGAGCGACTGCCTATCTGACCTCCACAACCCAGTAACTGGGTAACATGATACCTCTTGGCTGAACTGGTGTCGGATCTCAAGCTTCTCAAGCTTGCCGCTATAATAACAAATACTAAAAACAGAATAAAATAAATATTTAAGGGGGGCTCCCTCCCATACAACAAACGTGATTTCTTTTGCCGTTTTTTGCGATAATGGTACGGAACCCCACGTGCGCGAATCCGAGTCGCACTTGTTTTTTTTCTAATTTTCCTTGAGTTATTTTAGTTTGAATCTACCGCCCTAGATGTTTAAAAAAAATATAAATGACAACTACCAGACTACCAGTGCGGTCTACGAAATGTGTGGAAATTCTTTATTAACTTTTTTATTTTATTTTTCCCACGCTTCGATTTGCCAAAAGATCGGTGCGCCATTTACATTTCGCCAACATAATAATAACAGCTTTGTGGCGAGCTGGTGGGCAGTGGCGACCCCACGGACCTGATCTCCAGGGAGAAGTCTTGTCCCTCATCTCCGGCTTGCCTTTATTGGCCGGTCGGAATGAACACTGACGGGGAACACCTCTCTCTTGCCTTAATTGGCTGGCTTGAGTGGAGATTTGCAAGAGCAAACGTGCTCGGAGGAAGGCAGTTAACCAAGTAAGATGCTGGTAGGGACCTTGACCGTACTGCCGGGATTGTCCTGATAGCCGTGGTATACCTCTCCACTCCTCAAGCACCTCCATATATGTTGCCCCCTTGGCGCTACCTCACTAAAGTGCTAGCGACTGTTTATGGAGGGGGGACATTAATTGAGTGTGCAATTGTCATCCCCTGTCATTTTATAACCGTGTAGATCAACAGTGGTCAGGCAGGGGCCAGTTGTCCTTCTATAGTTTTAGGTAATCGATCCACGAAACCTCCCATACCGATAGCCCAATGTGTTTTGTCTCCATATTCTGGAATAGTCCTGCACCAGCCGGGGATTGTCCTTGTGTGCTCACTAGTGCATACAGGGTTAATTGCCGGTTGGTGTCACATTGCATCCTACATGTCTAACAAGGCCTCTGCGAGTTGGTTCCGGCCTCTGGTACGCGTTTCATATGTCCGGTCCGCCTTTCAAACCCTAGGGTCCCGAGAATCTGAAAGAAAATAATAATTACATGGGTACTTTAAACATAACTAAAGGGAGAACCTATTGAAATCAGCCGGGTATAAATGCAGACTGGGCTACTACCGAGTAGTTCTAGATGGGAAGGCATAATGATACTTAGTTCGAATCGTACATCGAACTGACCTCATGCGCGCCAGCACCTATAATTTGCGTCCATTCGACCAACGAGGTAGGTACTCAAATGTATAGACAAAAAATCAGGAATTTAAAAAATAATTCCGTGTACAATGAAAATACAGATTACAACATTAAAATATCAAAAGTATTATGTGAACACTTCCGCGATGTACCGGGAATGATTTTGACCAAAATGTTAGATAATCTTCGCGCCGATCGCAGATGGGGCTCGGCAGAGAGCCCGCGGCGTGCGACAGGCGACACGCTTCCTCGTGCACATTGTTAAAAGCATTTCAAATGTATCTACAGTTATTTGTATGTCTCCATTGATGGTTTCGGTTTAGAATGAAAGGTGGTTTTGTTAACATTGTTAATCGTCGTCGTAATTTTTGTAGTAAGTATTAATCGTTCGAGTAGATTCGTGAGATTGCTATCGTCTGTTTGTCGCATCATTGGGCGGCAACAAAGTTTCCATGTCCCATGGCGTAAGCCTCTACTCAATTGGATTTAATGGTAAATGTTCGAATAAAACACCTGAATGAATGTATGTGAAGTGTTGTGGCAAGAAATATGTGCATACATTTTCTTTCCTTCATTAACCTATACGAAATTAATATCCATTCTTTTGGCAAGAAGTTGTGATGGACTAGACAAATACTGGCAAGAGCAATGAAATCTAGATTTGCTAGACGCTACGAAGTATCTGCCCTAAAACTGGCAAGAGAAGTTGTGGCCACGGCTTAAGCCAAGCCAAGGGCGGACCCAGGTTTTTTTTCTGGAGCACAAGGGACGGACGGGCTAAAAAATCAACAATAACTGTTAGAAATAAACTTGAAGTATTACACTTCAAGTTTGGTTGTTCTTTCTGTTATTTTATTCATATATTTTAACAACTCTGATAATTTGATTTGCTTCTTAGTATGTACTGTGATGAAATCTCCACAGTACACATGATACCTTGCCGTTGCCACGGGGGCACGTGGGCCGTCTTCCCTTAAATCCGCCCTTGAGCCAATCTAATACGATACTATATTTTATGTCGGAAACAACATTTATTTTTAAATACCAAGAAATTATAATACAAAATAATAAGTAACTACAGTATACAATATTTCTGATCAGTGGTGTTGGAGGGTCTAGGCCTCCACCATCTGTAGGTATATTATGTCATATGCATGGATGTCATATATGGGTTTAATACAAAATTAAATAAGTAAATAGGCAATCCCTAATAGTAGATTATGCCATAGACTACTATTATATATTAATTAAGGGATAAAGCAGTGTCTTACGTACGTCACGAGCGGCATATTGAACCGTGTGAGTCGCTCGGGAGTTATGTAGAGTTCTGAGTGAAGCGAGGGGTTCAACCTGCCCAAGACGAAGACAGGCTTTATCCCAGAAGAATGTGTGAAAAGTAGGAGAATACTCCTACATATCACACATTCTGCGCGACAATAAAAAGCTAGGGCTCCTTAAATTAAGTATTTATTTTGAAAATAATTTATATCCAAAAATGTATATTGATGTTGGACACATGTCCACTTATGGATAGAGTTTGATAATCTCTGATTAGAATCACTATTGCTCGACATTTTTGTCAACACCAATATTAATATAACGCTATAAAAATATTCACTGAAAATCACAGCATCAAACTACCGTCACAGTAAAATATACCTAGGTACCGTATTTTGTTTCACATTCTTTGAAATCGCTTCTTTATTTTTTAGATCTGCATAAGCTGTGGCCATTTCGATTTTCGAACAAATCTATTGGCATTTTTTACTTAGAGTTTTCCACGAGTTTCCACACGAATTTGACGTTCCCAATTCAAATCACTTTACTCCCTTGGGAGTTCCATACACCTTTACCTCCAAGTAATGCTTTGCTTTACGTTGAGTTTGCATGGTATGTAATAGGACATTGCCGAGCAGGTGGTGTGAAAAGAATATTAATTGATACGTCTGCTTACTCCTATACACTATCATACCATAATCATACCCACATTTTCCCATGAACCATATCACATAGATTTTCGTGGTTGACAATGGAAACGGTGTTCGATTGTGCTGTCAAACAATATGGTCGCCTGCCGTGACCGCTGCTCGCGCGGGCCCTGTTGCCATTACCCTGCCGAACTTCGACGAGGCTGGTATCGGGACTGGATTATGATAAGGTAAGACTCATCTTCGTATTATAATAATTTAATAATTATCATTATACCTAGTATGGTTCGAATTGCCTGAATAGTTGACTACGTTTCCCGGTTGAAAAGTTTTTATTTTTAAATTATACAATTGTTTTGCACGGAACTTGGAACCTCATTCAAAAAGCGCAGCGGTCAATCAGCGGCCTCATGGTTATAGAACCAAGATATTTTAAACGCGTCATATTGCAGCCGCTGTGTAGTTGTTTAACTTGATGTTGTTAGAACAGACAAAACTTAGGAACTATTTGAGTTCCACAACCAGCCTGAAATTTTGAAGCCTGATAGTCACTCGGCGAGAAACCTTATGCTGAGATAGGAACCTTTTTGGTCTCGCACGGGGTTATTTATTTTTTATTATTATTTGTGTTTTGCTCATCTCTAGTGTCTCCTGTGCGGGTCACAAATAAATATTCTTTCTTTCTTTATATGCATACACTTTTCCTTTGTTTCTTCTTTTTAGTAAGACAGGTGTAGAAATTTAAGTAGACCAACCATGGCAAAAAAAACTGCTGCGTTTAGCGCTACTTAAAAGTGTGAATTGGTTTGAAGATTGATCAGACAGAGGCTGGCTATTGAAACAAACCTAGTGTTACGGCGAAATTATTAGCTTTGCAGCAAGTGCGTACTAACCCGCTGATTTCATCCCGTACCACTAGGTACGGGATGAAATCAGCGGGTTTTCTGTCGAAGATTTGGGGTGTTTCTATCGCTCCAGTGTCTTACCTACTCATTTGGTTCGGGGGTACTCTCCATTCCATCTCATTTCTATGTAAAATGAAATGAAATAAGTACATTTTGATAGGATTACTAAGAAAGGAAAATTAATCGCTAATGCTTGTGACTTGTGCGCAATTTTATCGTAACTTTATCATTACCAAGAAAATATTTGTTTTCAATATTATTTTACAAACAGAAGAACACGCAGCCTTATTGCGTTATGAATTCGGCAAGGCAAAGAGCAAAGAGTATAAAAAATCGACCAATAACATAGACGGAAATCCACATCACGTCTTTCATCCCGCATGTGATTGGTCTATTGTTCATACTCTTTGCCCTTTGCTTTGCCGAATTCATAACGCAATAAGGCTGCCGGTTTATGTAGTTTCTGCTTCAAAGAGTACCTATTTGTACTAGGCTTCATTCAGCATTTATATTTTAAGTGTCTTTTTGTCATTGTTATGTCATCTTATCTGTTGGCAATTCAATTGCGATCAATGTCCCATTGTTTCTTATAGTTATAAGTGACCTAGGTTTTGTTCCTTTGTTTGAGCAGATGGATTGAGTCGTCTTGTTAATTAGAACATAACTTGAAACATTATCTTGTTGGACTGAAGAATTCTATCAGCTTCTTTGATCCACCAATAATCTATACCAATATTATAAAGAGGAAATATTTTTTTGTTTGTTTGTTTGTACCGAATAGGCTCCAAAACTACTGGACCGATTTCAAAAATTCTTTCACTGTTGGAAAGCTACTCTATCCCCGGGTGACATAGGCTACTTTTTATACCTGTATTCCCACGCGAACGGGAACTACGCGGGTCAAACCGCGAGGCGTCCTCTAGTACTTTATACAGAGATGTTAGAGAAATATAAAAGAAGAGAGAGATATATATATATGCGATTTACTATGGCCATGGCAGACAAATTCCACGGATTCTGTGGGCCACGGTTTATTTCTTTCAGATTACGCGACGATTTTTTATAGTATCGGGGTCAGACAAGAAGATCTTGAAACATGGAATGGTCTTGATATTGAGAAAATCAAGCGGTTACTTACCCTAAAAATGTACTTGGTGGAAGCAATTTACAATGAGGAGCATCGTCTCATTTAAACAAAAAAACCGGCCAAGTGCGAGTTGGACTCGCGCACGAAGGGTTCCGTACCATTATCGCAAAAAACGGAAAAAACACGTTGGTTGTATGGGATCCCCACTTAAATATTAATTTTATTCTGTTTTTAGTATTTGTTGTTATAGCGGCAACAGAAATACATAATCTGTGAAAATTTTTACATTCTAGCTATCACGGTTCATGAGATACAGCCTGGTGACAGACAGACAGACAGACGGACCGCGGAGTCTTAGTAATAGGGTCCCGTTTTTACCCTTTGGGTACGGAACCCTAAAAAAGGAAGAGTAAATTCTACAATTTTGTATGCTCAAACAAGATAGTAGAACTTTCACATTCATTCCAAAAAGTTTATTTACTCCTTCTAATGTATGACGATGACTTTTACATACTAAATATAAATAATATACTTTTCCTTTACTCGCCCTGCCGATGTCCAGTGTAGATCCCACCTAAGGCATCATCTAAACTTCCCCTCCCACAATACTAAGTTCTATTACAAGGAGTGGGTCCTTCTCTGTTCATGCAGTACGACTGTGGAACTCACTTCCACCTAAAATCCGTGACTTTAAAAATGTATCGTTATTCAAGAAACAGGTCAAAGAACATTACCTCTCCACCATCTTATAATTTTATTTATTATATGTATCTATTTTTATCTTCTTAATATATAGTTAAGATATATGTGTAATTTATATATAATTAGTTAAGTTATAATAGTCTATTTTAAGTTTCCTTATTTTTTTCTACACACTCTGTCTTCGTCTATCATCCAACTTACCTGTCGCATTTCTGCTGGAAGAAATTTCTATTGAAATAAGCAGTACCTTTGTGCTCTTCTATCTGTATTCTTTTTTTCTCCGTTAAGTGTTTTGTATGTACAATATATATATAATGTTAAAGCTGACCTCGCAAAGGTCTCCATGATACAAGCGCATGAAGAGAGGACATGAGATGATGAGGCATCGTTAGTGTTGTTACTCCACAGTCGCATTGTGTGCTCATCCCTGAAGAGTTGTCAATCGAATTTGATCGATTCTTCTGTTTGGCTAATCGATAAATATATCTACCAGCATTACTGCAGCTCCCAGTTCCCAGGTAATTTGAATAGTATGATACCTAGGGCTAACGACCATACCCTTATCTAGGTCAGTGCCTTCAATGGGCAGGATAACGGCATCGATACAATTGTCAGCTTTGTGGAGCGTAACCGATCTGTCACCAAATTGTCAAGTCGTGGGATCCCAGTGCAGTATTGTTGGAAACGTTCGCTATTGTGACGATTTTCTTTAGTTATTTTCGGGGTTTGTCGACTTTTTGTTGGTAGTTTATGCAGATTAGCTACTGGAACCTATGTTCTATAGCCTACTGCAAAAGACTTCCTGTTGTATGAGATGTTGCTCTATCTTATTTAAATTAAATATTTGTACCAAACAGTACCTAAGGTGCGTGTTTAATAAGCGTATCAATTTTTTTTATTTTCTCATTCTTCTCTAGGTAAATCGTCGTTCGATGTCGTGGCACCTCTAATTATGACTTTTTACTAAGGATATTCAGTCGGATGTCTACGACTGCATTTCCTCTAAAGGTAAAAACGTATTGCTGCCCTTTCCTAATGGCGCGACGCAATTCGATTTAAATCACACCGATAAGCGATTTTTAATAATAGAGAAATTGTAAGTATGTTAACATGGACGCAATGCGATAAAAATTCGACTGATACGCACTTGCGCGATATTGCACCATTAGGAAAGGGTCTTAGGCTTGCAGGCATGCGTAACATTTTCTCGAGACACCTAGTGTATCAGTGCGGCCAGTTACGAATATTTTGGAACGTTCTTTTTACTTCGTTACCCGCTGGTGACTAGCTAGGCAATAGGCACTAAGCAGCAGTGAGTTTTCGGCCTGAATGTCGCCATATCAATTTTAAACTAACTAGTTTTTAACCGACTACGGCGAAGCCAAAAATAAATGTTATGTTTGTATTTATACGTATGTTCCTCCGTAGCTCCTAAACTATTCACCTGCTTTGATGAATAAGGTGTCAATCGATTCGTTATTATGGCCCGGGTAACAAAGGCTAAAAAACCGGCCAAGTGCGAGTCGGACTCGCGCACGAAGGGTTCCGTACCATTATCGCAAAAAACGTCATAAAAAACACGTTCGTTGTATGTGAGCCCCACTTAAATATTTATTTTATTCTGTTTTTAGTATTTGTTGTTATAGCGGCAATAGAAATACATCATCTGTGAAAATTTTAACTGTCTAGCTATCACGGTTCATGAGATACAGCCTGGTGACAGACAGACAGACAGACAGACGGACCGCGGAGTCTTAGTAATAGGGTCCCGTTTTTACCCTTTGGGTACGGAACCCTAAAAAACCGTAGTCGTGTTACAGCTTTTAACTACTTTTTTTTTTAAATAACTAATCAGTGACAAATAATAAACTGCTAAACATACTCAAACAAAATGTTCTATTTCCTACCCACCACAGCGAAATAAAATTATTTCTTCATTGATACAATGTGACATAGACATTTACATATACGTGCTATATTGCGATTACAGTCCAATTATTTGGGCCTACATACATAGGTATTATGTAGCAATAATAGTAGTTTAACTATTTCTATGTCCTTGGTTTGAAATGATAGTCATCATTATTTATTTGTCCATCACGCCATTGACATGGTAGCTAGCATAGCATGTTTTAAATGTGACGTGTTCAATGTTAGGTACGGTATCTATGATTTGCAAATTCAAAAGTACTGAGGATATGCGAAGGTCAATTTCCCTAGAATCATGTCCATCATTATTTCAGCCGAAAGACATCCACTAGATAGAACTCCCCCAAGTGTTTTGTAGGGTGTAGTTTTGCGTACAGTTGATTTCGTACCGGTTAGCCCCACTATGCTCTAGTCCCGCTATGCTCGACTTGAAAAATACCTACTAAAAAGTTCTGTAAAAGAAATACTTAACCTAAAAATATTTCGAACTAAGATTTCGATGTTTTTAGTTTAATTTCAATATTTTTCAGCTTCCTGGTCCATTTAATTGAATTCAAACACTTTTCTTTCTAACTGTACCTTCCATTGTTTACATAAAATCGAAGGATTTCGTGCATAGCGGCACTTTTTAACCGACTGCCGAAGGAGGGTAATGTGTTTATCAGTCTATGTATGTAAGTATGTATGTATGTTTGTTCCTATGTGGCGTTCCAGAGACCAAACGCGTTGGCCGATTTTGATGATACGTACGTCAATCGATGCGTCTTAACCCTGCGAGTGTCACTGGCTACATTAAAATAGAAAAATGGCGGCTTTTGGGCGCCATATTGTGGGGGCCCAATTTTTTTTTTCTATCCTATCCCATCGTGTGGGGTATTAAATTAAAGGGTTTTAAGAGGCGACTTCAAAAATATATAACACGTATATGTTTAAATGTACCTTATTCGAATAAAATGTTAACCAAAAAAAAAATACAAAACACCCGACTGCTTAAAAAGCGAACTAAAAAGACGTAAACAATAAAAAAATCATTCTGTGCAGTCGGAGGATACATCTGGTTTTGGTCAGGCAGCTCGCGAATTGTATCCTCCGACTGCACAGCATGATTTTTTTCTTGTTTACGTCTTTTTAGTTCGCTTTTTAAGCAGTCGGGTGTTTTGATTTAAATAGAATTTTCCTGGCTGCAACTCTCAATTGTTGGCTCAACTGTCAATTGCAAAGTTTATCATATGTACTCGCAGTCCTCATATTCTTCATGACATTACTTTCATCTATGGAAGGTCTACAACTTTCTTATTGTTCGTTTAGCAGGCATGATGGAAATTTCAATGTTTCTCTAACAATTCTAACAAACTATCCTCGTAAAATATTGTAAATGTGATTTTTTTGTCATTTGATAGTTTAGATGTTTGTTATTCAATCACACCTCAACGACTAAATGAATTTGGATAATAATTGGTGCACAAATAGACTTTGACTTGGATTATGACTTAGGGCATAGAAAGAAAAGAAAGAAAATACATTTATTTAGCACAGACTAAAAGACACATAATACAGGTACTAGATTCATAAAAATATACATCATATAAAATACAAAAGTGTATAGTCTGACGTAAGAAGTTAGCAGGAATAGCCCAGTTCATCAAAAATGCCAGACAACTAGTGCCTGACGCTGGTTTTCAACTGGACCTGATGTGTGAGGTGAGGTGACAGATGTAAAGCAATTTTATACTGCAAGGTGACGTGTAAAAATAGTGAGGAAGTACTTTCCCGTGAGTCAATTTTACGGTTTTATCGCGGGCGAAGCCACTTCCAAACCTAGTTTGCAATGTATTCCAATGGAAAACTCAGTGAAATGCCAAAACACGAGGTCGTCCAACCAGCTCGAATGTTTGGCGCTACAACAGATAAGGGTCACGCTCCACCGCCGCGCTTCCGACTGATTTCATCACACTTCCGACTGCCCGCGGTCACTGCACCAGCTCTATTTATTTTATATTATATTTTATGTGTGTTTTTTGTTGTAGAATTTTGAATATTTAGGTAGTTTGGTCATGGGAACTGCGGCTAGGTTTACAACATGCTCGAAGTAAACCAACATTATTATCAAGTACAGGTCTATATTTGTCTAAAATGTTGGATAAAATATCTGAATTCAAGAATTTCAGTGGCATTTTCCGATGTTGGCACAGCATAAAAAAATGCCACAAATTATTTATTTTATTTATTAATTTGTGGCATTTTCATATGCCGAGCGCGAGTAACTGCGTTTTTTGTAAAAGGCTGAGGAAATTCTATTTTAGGGTGACGAGAAGGCTACTCATTTTTTATAAGCTTATATTTAACTTGTAATGTATGTATGTATGTGTGTTCGAGTCAAATCTTGCAACTGAATTTTAAAGCAGTTATCCTCCACCGGTTAAGATGATATTTTGCATACAAGTTTATGGTCTATCCACACATATCAGGGCCGTGCCCGAAATGTGTCAGGGCAGGCATTGAAGCTTCGACACTGGCCCGTGCACGGACTTTGAACGACTTCATATAAAATGTACACACTGATATTTTTTGAGCACCTGACGGGGCACTGTCCGTCCACGTCCCGGGTACGGCCCTGATATGTGTGGATAGACCTTTAGTTTGGATGACAATGCATGGTTAGTAAAGTGACGTCCTTCCAAATCCAATAAAGCGGACGATCCAAGATGGCGGACTAGTTATTTTTTTGCACTGCAATGATATGGGTATCGAATGAAAGGGTTTGTTGAGAAGAATATGTAAAAAGATTGTTTTATAAAATATTCTATTCTTAATTAAAATCATATTTGCAAGCAAGCATGTAATTATAAAGATTTAGTGATTTTAACAAATTATGTCTGTGTAGGTAATTATAAGATTTTGTGGTCCTGACAATTCATGTCTGGAAATCAGTAGCAAACAAGCAAGGAAGTATCTAATGGCAGTAGTGATTTAGCTCAAAGCTTGCATTCATACATAACATATTCAAGTGTCCCATTGATGATATTCTTAACATTTCCAGTGAACAAGTCCAGCATCAACGATGAAGCACACGAAGTCGATCCTGCTGTGGTGCGGGATCCTCGTCCGCGTCGTGTTCCCCATGGAGGAGCAGCATGACTTCGAGAAACATACCGAAGTAAGTAATATTGACGAAAGTACTGATCGCAGAATCTACCGGGGGCCGTGGTGAAGGGAGAGAGAGTGTTGAAATGCGAAGCGTTTTAAACACCTTTGATAAAAATTCTTACCATAATCTAACTAATACTCGGTTTCTGAATTGAGAATTTGTAGTTATGAACTTGTTAAATTATACTAATAGGATAGGATATTATATATGAACTCCATTTCCGCACTTACTGCCAGTTTCCCAGGTCTCAATTATCGGGCTGTTAACGTAATCGACGATTAATCGCCTGTTAATTCTACTTTCAGTTTCTCAACACCCAAATGTGACAAGCGTTTAACAATTTGTCACATTTGAGAAAATCACGAATTAACCACATGTTGAAGCATTTTTGGGTTTCTGAGAACCTTTTTCAATATTAATTTCTTGTCAACGAGCCTAATTTATAATTGTTGGAAATTGGTCGATTATTCACAGATTTAACTTAATATTATGATTTTAAAGGCTTATATTACGATAAAAAGATAATAGGTGTCGGCGAGTTATAAAAAATATGTTAATTTAGAGCAATTATTTAATTACAAAGATTAAAAAAAAATAGGATATTAAAAACTTTTTAAATTAATTACAGTATATAAACTTGACACAATTATCAAAAATAGTTATTTTGTATTTATGAAATTTAAAAATAAAAAAAACAATCTGTTACTGACCTGGGTATCGAACCTACCCACCCATCCTAAAGTCACCCCGCTAGGTTAAACAACATCTACCAAGGTCACCCAACCAAAAACAAGCGAACCCAAAAAAAGTGGTCACCCATCCAAACACTGACCTTGGTAAGTGTTGCTTACCCTGGCAGGGTCACCCATCCCAAGACTGACCTTGGTAAGTGTTGCTTACCCTGGCGGAGTCAGCCATCCAAAACAAAGGAACCAAAAAAAAAAGCGGTCACCCATCCAAAGACTAACCTTGCTAAGTGTTGCTTGCTAAGTGTGTGCAAAGATTAACCTGTGTTCGGTCACCTATCCAAAAACAAGAAAACCAAAAAAAAAAGTGGTTACCCATCCAAAAATCGTCCTTGGTAAGGTTTGCTTAACTTGGCGGCTAAACCAACCCTGCCGCTCAAGATAAAATACTATTTAAAGTTACTGATTACGTTATAGTAGCGCATGAAGAGAATGAATACCAGCTAGGGTGGCCAACCGAAATAAATTAATGCCGATTATTTATTGTAACAAGCGATTACGTAATTTCTCGATGGTGAAGTGTTGAGAAACGCACTGACAACTGACGGCTGGTTAATTTGTGACAAATAGTCAGCTAATTTGAGATGTGACGTCTACTTCAGAAACCGGCCCTTAGACTCGTAATAATTTGGTCCGTTGTGCGTGCAGGCCTCTTCTCTGTGAGAGGGAACGGGCCGTAATCCACCACGCGGACTCAGTGCGGGTTAGATCCACTAACCACAGTCCAGTGATCCACTAGTCACATGTCTTCGAATTTTTGGTTCCAAGACTTTCCGGTTTCCTACGGTGTTTTCCTTCACCGTTTTGATAGCAGTGGCGACGAAATAATTTACAGAATTAATAATTTACGTCCTACAGCTTGTATGTCGTGGCTGTTACCACTGGGCCACCACAGCTCTCTGCTATACTAATATATAATGTTAGAGATCGCCCAGGTTTCGTGCTAGTGTATACTTTATAATTCCAAACGGTAACGCAGCCGAAGTGGCTGACTCCTGAACGAAACACAAACAACGACGAAGAAAAAAAACTTCAAATAATCAATTTAGAAACTGGGTGATACTTAAAACCAATAGGTAACTACTTCATGAGCTAGACCTTTTTGGCGCACCCGTCACACACTTTGTTATTTTTAAAGATTGTATCTTTTATATTGTGTGTTCTGTGCTATGTCAATTGTCAACCAAACCCACATCTTTTTTACTACACAAATCACTTAATAACTCTTTAACAGAGAATGTAAAGTACTAATTGACACGAAAGTAAAGCTGTTAGCGCATAGATTAGCGATAAATAAACTGTTTGTCCTAACATAACGTTCACACCTGCTGCAGTCTTGTTTCTATCAGTCGCGGCCGCATAACCTAACCCGGGTTATATTAATAAACAAGATGTTCTGGAGAGTTATTCTGAAACTAACGGTCGATATTTTAATCAGCTTTATAGTTCGCGTCAAGTTAAAGAACGCTGGCCGTTTACCTGCGCACTCAGCGATTTATCGATTCCAGCTTATCCTAAAGCACTATCTTATCTTGTGGAGGGGCCGAGAAATAACTCGATCACTTCGACCCATTGGGATCTATTGTGGTCCCCTAGATAACCTGCTCCTCCCCAATCTCGTTGAAAACTCTTTTCATGAGTTTTACAACGAGACTGGGAGATATGAGCCTATAGTCTTCTGGTTTTGGATACCCAATCCATAGGAGACTTATTCGCTTACCAGCCAGTGCATCGCACGTGCACAGAAGGTGCTCCATGCGTTCCGTATGTTCCCCACACAACCTGCAAATGGGTGTCGAGTTTAGACCCTTCTTCATAGGCATGTCGTTTGTTCCAAAATCCTAAAGCACTATGTAGCTAATAAAGTTTTTATTATGATTCTATAATACAAGTAAAATTAAAAAAAATACCCTGTAACATTTTTATTTCATGCTACATAATTTATCTAGTACTAGACACGCTTCGATCGACAATCTATTGTACACGTAATTATGACACGATATCTTCCGAAAAACCTTGTTTCAAATAATAAAACGCCCTTAACTTTTGAATAGCTGAAACGACTTTCATCAAAGATAACTAAAAACACTTTCTATAAAGTCACTTTCCAAACAAAAAAAACACAAAATCAAAATCGCTTCATCCGTTTTGGCGCTATGATGCCACAGACAGATACACAAACAAATACACAAGTCAAACTTATAACACCCCTCTTTTGCCGTCGGGGTTTAAAACAGAAACAATACTATTAAGGATGCAACTGTGCCCGTGCGCGAGACATCTCTCCAGTGTCATTCATCGTTCTTTTTACGTGACGGGAACTATATATGTGGTAATAAAACTGTTGTAGCAATACAAGCTAATCATACTCGAACCTTTATACTAATTTATTTGGGTTTGTCTGTCTAACATGTCTTTTTCTTTCATAATAACATCTCTATCTATCGTCATCTCAATACTTACCTTCCTTCTACACTTATAAATCTTTCTTATGATCATACACATTAAAATTACTTCTCAAAGTGTACATATCAGAAAGACAATCGAACATAGGCATACTTAAGGTGCGCTGATTTTTACATTACTTTGATTCAATAATAAATTAATAGTGATTTTTTTAATGCAAAATATATATTGTAGTTGCCTATTTGTAGATACTTTTGATTTCTGAGAGTCAAAACATGATATCGAAAACTTCGCTCGATCAAAAAAAATACTGAAAAGGGGGAATTTCATGGTTTTTGGGTTCGCTTATTGTTATTACAATACGGGGTCAAAATGAAAAACCAAAACAGCGCCAACCAATATTTTTGTAATTTCCGTTATGGTTGTAATTTTTAGGGTTGCTAATTGCGAATATGGGATCAAAATGTAAATCAAAATGGCGAAGACAAACATTTTTGTAATTTTAGTCATGAGTGTAATTTTCATGGCTATCTCATATATATTTCGATCCCATCGCTTACTAAAAATATCTGGTCAAAATGAAAATCCAATATAGCACTGGATATATATATATAACACTTGAATTAAGAATGGGTGTCGTTTTCATGGTTTTCGAGGTCGCTTATTGCGGGTATGGGGTCAAAATGAAAATCGAAAGGGCACCAACCAAAATTTTTAAATTTAAAATCTAAAGGTACCAAAGTGGTCAATTAATAATAGCACTAACTCAGTCTACCTAGGTATACAGAATAGCACTGCACTTTAGACGTAGTAACTCGTGACTCAATGTTATCGAGTACCCAGACAGGTCACAGCTACCACCCACGAAATTCTTCCCAACCCACCTGCTTACATACAGCTGTTTTATAACCAATACAAAATCGAAGAAAGTTTGTGTTTATTACTCTGATTTGTCTGCGAAATTCAGAATATCCTGGTGTGGGTAACTCAGCTGATTTAAGGAATGTCGGTTTTATATCTAAACAAGGAACGAAAATAGGTCTTCTAACGGAAAATGTGGAATTTCGCGGTAGGGATTGGAAAAAAATGGCTGTACCTATAACAAATCTTTTGCTATCAACTAACAATTAATGGTCCAGAAAATTTATTGACATATCAGATACACAGTTCGAATACTCTTTAAATTATTTATGTTTATATACATTTACTTACGTAGGCAATGATTCCTATTCTTTTTTCACTTTCCAGATCAAAGTGGAGTCAGATTCCGTCCGAGGCCGACGTGGCGTGATCGAAGAAGAGAAATACTACAATATGCAATCTCATCGCCAAGAGACTAACATGAACTTGAACCAGGCCTGGATACCAGGTCCCTTGCCTCCTGAAGACCCTACGACCAAGATATCCATCACTAATGATGTTAAGGAAGTCCTGCCTCTGTATCAGACTACAGAGAGAGTGACTGACAAGCCTACTGGTCGAGGAGCAAGAGCTTCTAATGAGAACTGGATCAAACTTCCATTACCTGATCAGAGAGATCAAAGGGACCAAAGAGACCAAAGAGATCCGAGGGACCAAAGAGAACAACGGGACCAGAGAGACCAAAGAGATAATATCCTAACACCACCCCAACCTTCAGGTGATCTGATCAATTCTAGAATGCCCAGAGTGAACTTCGTCACACAAAACAAGGCCTTAGAAGCTTCAGAATCTCGAAACGACAAAGAATCTGTACAAAGAGCGACAAGAACCGATGAACTACGAACAGAATTCGTAAGACCCGATGAAGATAGAGACAGGTCAAAGTACAAGCCAGTGTTCCCTCGTCAAGCTGTTTATAACCCACAGATCCCAGAAGAATCTCGAAGATACTTCTATGATGATAGATACTACCCAGTTCCAGATGACCTATACAGACGAGACCCTTACTACGATATGGTTGATAGGAGACGTTACTACCCTTATTATGGTTCAAGAGTCGACAGATTTGATGACACTTACGATAACATGGTACCCAGGAAACCGAAAAGAATAATCTATTACGCGCATTTGCCCGAAGTAGTTCGTACTCCACCTAGCGTGGATCTAAGGTATAGATACTCTGTAGATCCTTATAGGCGTCCTTATGAAGATGACATGTATGCAAATGCAAGGACCGGAAGGTATGACTATAGATTCAGAAGCAGGTATCCCTATGCTCCTCTAAGAAAAGATGAAAGGAACTACAGAGATCTTGCCGGGGCAGGTACTGTTGCCAAGGATAAGAAAATAGAGGACAAAGTTACACCAACACCGATTCTGCCACAGAAAGAAGACAAATTTAAGACAAACATGAATGCTAACAGAAATCTGATTAACAGTCACCAATACCATGAAAGCGCTGATACATATCATGAGCCAATCGCACACAAAAGTTTCCCAGACATAGTTCGACCTGACGACGGATACCTTCGATTTGATGATGCTCTCTTCCATGGACCAGTCGATGAACCGTACCAGAGAAAATATTGATTCTATTAATAAGTGTAGTAAAACGTCGTTTCTGGCTCGATTTTCAAACGAACCAATTTGAAAAAATAGCCACGAACGAAGCACCACGTTTGAGCTAAATAAGCTATTAACTTTTCGAGAGCATTTAATATCGATGTAGTATTTATTCTTAGAATCAACCTGTATTATAAAATGGAGATTTTACAACTATTTTGTGTCACTAATAAACGTAATAACTGATGGCCGTGTTTTAATTACGAGGGCTGTTTTCGCGACAAATTGTACAAGTAATAAATCCAGCGTTTAATTTAAAACAAGACCGAGGGTGAAGATGAATTCCATTAAGAATTAATTACTGTCATTCTTAAACCGTTCTTGTTTTTCCACGGCGAATAAAAAACATCTGTCGGGGATGTTGCGCGCGTCGCGTTTTCTTGAGGTAATTAAGTAATAAATTTTGTGGCTGGCAACATCGCGAGGTGGGGGCAATTACAGTAGTTAAGAAAATGGATGTTCTCCACTCGAGAACGCGTACAAAACCGACGTGACCAATTAAAATGAGGGCTTAGGAAAAATCCTACGACGTGACAGCTTGTAATCAAGGGGATAGATTTTTTTTTGTATTTTTCTTGTTGGCCAGAAGTTCGCGGATTAGTGTCGGCAATAAATTACGGGTAATTAAATGTCTTGGGGTTTAAGAGACGGCTTGAGGTTTTGAAAGGCGCCATTTTGTCTGCATTAATCATTTTTAAACTGATTTGCCTGTTGTTAGAACGTTATGATCGTCAAAACATACATATTTACAAAGTATTTGTCAGTTGGATTGTTGTCATTTATAAATACATTAGGTATGGAATCTATTAAAGTGCTAGGTTTAGATCTGCAGTAGGTAAGACTTTCCATTTAGTAGGAGGACCTGAAACCAGACAATAAGCCATAAACGTCAGTCAGCCTAGAGAAATGGGTTATTTAGCAAAATTACAAGAACGCGCAAAGGCGGATAATTGGAAATTACATCTGAAGCTCTATTATCATCTCTAAGGCCTATGTCGAGACGTAACGGGATTTATTAAAATCATAGTTTGAGTTTTGTTGTTTGTAATTATTGTGCCTTCGGTTTGAGCTGTTAAGGTTACACTAGTCGATCATTCTTCCATACAAACGTAGTCTGGGGATTACTCCACTGTTTGAAGACGTAGTCTGGGGATTACTCCACTGTTTGAGGACGTAGTCTGGGGATTACTCCACTGTTTGAGGACGTAGTCTGGGGATTACTCCACTGTTTGAGGACGTAGTCTGGGGATTACTCCACTGTTTGAGGACGTACGATTAAAATAAAAAATGATATATTTTTTTCTCATCATCATAAAAAAGTAAAAAAATAAAATATTTTAAAGTTATGAGTGTCGAAAGTTCCATATTTCAACACTAATTTTAGCGCATCTTTGGGCGGAAATAAATACCATAAGAAGAAGGAAAATTGCAAAACGGCCTCCATACAGGGATAGATCAGTAATTCAACAATGCAAATAATTTAATTTTGAAAATATACATTTAGTCGTTTTTTCATGACAAAGTCTAACAAAGGTCTGTTTATAAAATTTCGCGCGCTCGTTTTCGTCCTAAATCATCATCCATTTCGATACAAATATGCAAAAGTGCTAATTCGTACGCGGACTAGCTTCTTACTGCTCATCACAGCATCTATCACTTTCGCACGTGTAGTCGAATGAGATAGCATACATTTTAACCTCGCGCACAAATTAGTTCGTGCCGTCGACTGAAGTTTATCTGTTTGACTGATTGAATTTGCTTTAATTCAAGAGTGAATAGGTTACTTTTAGGCAAGCGTGCTTCACCGTCGACCACATCATCACTTACCATCAGCAGGGCGAGCATTATGGCCTCTGTGATAGGCTTGTGTGACGCATTTTATCACGGATCTTGCTCACAAACTGTGATATAAATGAGTAAGTCAAGCCTGTCACAGTAGGCCATGCTGCTAGCTGGTGTGATATTGGTCAAGCGGGAGCCAAAAAATATATGTCGGAAAGTAAGACTCTCCTCAATAAATTCGAGTTCATACTCGATGTCTCTCTTGGGTCTCGTGGGCGTCATGTTGGGTTTAATGCTGGCACAAAGCAAGTAGCAGGTAACTAATGCCATTGAGATAGTCCTTGGTCCAATTTTAACAAAGCAGCGGATTCGGTCACCAAGCATTTCGAGTATTTTGACATAAGAAGAATAAAGTGTTGTCAATCGAATAAAATCAAACTGAGGTTTAAATCAGAAGCTAAATGTTGCCAATTAAACAAAACTGAATTAATGTAAACTTACAAGCAATATTTCTTTGTTCCTAATTATTAATCGTATACCTTCCTCCGACATATATATAAAAAAAGAAAAATCGTAAATCTATGTTCCATATACGTTCTTTTGAAGGACACTCCAATCGACTATGTCTCCATGGAAGCGAGACATGTCAATAAATAAAAAGCTTTAACTGTCACTTTCCACATTCGAGGAAATGACTTAAGGGCCTACATACCCTTTAGTGCTGTAAAACGGTAACTTTCTAAAGCATACTCTTTCATATTCTTTATTGTACACAAAATAAACATTTTCGTACCACTTGCTCAAAAAAGTGACATTCTATGCCACAAAAAGCGAACATAACAATAGTCATTTTTAATCTGTTAAAAACAGGGAAAGAAAATAGTACTGAATTTCATTCATCCTCTAGCAAAGACCTTATACGTTTTTCTTACTACTAGACTGTGTACCAAAATTTTTTGTTTAGCTAAAATGAAATCTATGATCATACACCTAGGTTAGCTATTTCCTTATAAGCTGTAGCTAACCAAAAGCGGTCCTGGCGAGAGGGTTTCCGCTGGTAGTGTGTCCTTGTCTGACCTCTTGCTAGATCAACTAATCATTGGGTTTGGTAGAAAATTTTATATTTTGTTTTCTAATTTATACCAAAACGAACAATTCATAGACTTTGACACGTATTTAAATATTTCTAGAAACGTATTTAAATATTTCTACAGTTCCTATATTTAATCAATTCGTTGTATTTAAAAAATATATTTATTAATACTGAGTAAGAGTAGTACTTTTAAATGTTTGGGCCTGGTAATATTAAATGTAAGGTGACGGTTTGCGGAATTTTCGGCGGACTTTTTTCACAGAACAGTAACTTTGTTCGAGTGAAATTCAGCGGCTGTTAATATTATTTGCAAATTGATTCCTAGTGGAATACAATTGGTGTAGTTTTATTTCTCAACTGTCTACGCAACTGGACAATATGAGAAATCATAGAGATCCTTTGCGGTATATTTAGCTGCCGGTATTTCAAAGCACCGTCTGAAGACCCTGCAGTCATCTAACGCCTCTCCTTCATGAGCTTGAGAGTAGGATCAGAGAGCTTTTTGTTCCTATCTATACCATTGGTCTTGAAGAATGAGACTTGAGGAGACTTGGGATTTGAGGATTATTGAGTCCTCCCCTTCTCTTCGAACTTCAGATAACCCTTTAATACTCCATCGTAAGCTGCTCAATTCGCTATTCATGGGGTGTGATTTGCAGGCTGGTTGGCGATCGCAATATGGTTGTTACAAATGCACAGAGAAAGCTGCTGCCCATTATCTTGTTTTTTCCTTAGTCGCCTCTTACGACACCCACGGGCAAA
Source organism: Orthosia cruda (assembly GCA_964057195.1). Lineage (NCBI taxonomy): Eukaryota > Metazoa > Arthropoda > Insecta > Lepidoptera > Noctuidae > Orthosia > Orthosia cruda. Next base: position 42,507,759 of record OZ059828.1, on the reverse strand, counting down.
CATGGGATGGTGAAATTCTTTACGCCCGACACCATACGGTTAGTGATGTAGATACCAAAAAATATAAACACTATATTTTTTTATTAACTATAAATTAGGTAGGTTTAGGTAGCGCAGTTAGGTAGCATAAATATATCGATCCCGATATATTTATGCTACCTAACTGCGCTGTTAAATTGATTGTAAAAACGATAGTTTAAGTATCCACTTAAACTATTGTTTTTACAATCAATTTATCCCGTGTTCTGTTTTGTCATGGTCACCTCATTAGAAAGAGACACACTACCAACGAGAGCCTTCTCACGTGGACCGGTATTTGCGCCATAGTTCACAGTCTAGTAGTAAGAAGTATAAGGTCTTTGTCCTCTAGGGGGAGAATGTGATTTAAATTTGGAATACTTACCGAAATTTATACTGAACTACATCTGTGTTTACACCATTGAGTTTGTATATAAAGCATTATACATATTTTTGAAAAAGGGATACGCATTTATTATGCAGTTATGATTATTAAATAAAATTACGAAAACCGACGAGGCCGTATGAGCTTGATGCCTTTGCTTTTCCGACAAAAAACTATTAGTCTAGGAATATGCCGCGTTTTTGTTTTCTTCAAATACATAAACGTTAATGCTTATCTCATATTATTATTGTGTTAATTTTTTCGCAAATGGTACGAAACGTAGAGTATTTTCCTCGGTGATAAAGCTGTCTTAGTCTTGGGTGAACTTAAATCCCTCGCTACACTCAGGACTCGTCTTAAATCCCTCGCTTCGCTCGTGATTTAAGTTTTTAACACCCTCGCTACGCTCGGGAGTAAACCTCGAGTCCTTCGTTACGCTCGCGATTTAAATCGTCACCCGCGACAGAAGACACTGCTTTATCCCCTTGGTTAATAATCTACTGTTCTAATACAATAGGAAAACTTATGTACACAGGCGAGCTTAACCCATAATTGGGTTCTCTGACAGCAAACCTCAGTGCTAAAGAGAGATTTACAAAATTAGGACAGTTAACAAAAGCGCACAACAAATACTAAAAAACATTTGAATTATTACTTACTAAATACACTACACAAATACGTGTACAGCACAAATGCATAAACTTAAAACATACATATATCTAAAATACATACATATTTATGCGTCATGTTGACAGTAACTACACTGAGATACTCCTTTTTAACGGCTAGGTTAAAAGGTTTGAAAAAAAAATATATTATTGATTCATGTACATAATTTTGAACACAAGATTTTTTCGTGTAACTAATAGTTATGCTTTAAAAAAATAATTAACAACACGATATTTTTCGCAACTTTTGGAAACGCCTCCAAAACGACTTGGATGTTTAAATATATTTTTAAACTAATACAATCATTCATCAAACAGCTAATAAAATCATTTAAGTATATTTGTTAGGTACAACATCAAAATTCCCAAGAGATTATGATGTGTAGTGTACACAAACTGTCTGAGATCGATGCGCGACGTGTGGTCACAACCGACCCTTGATGAGGTGAATTATTTATACTGAGTCGCCGCGGTGACCATGCGATGTGTTGATTACGGATAATTGTTCCTTATTGGGGACGGATATGAAACTATGGCATGGTGTCATGACATTTGAAGTGTTATTTAATTTGGGCATCATTTCCTCTTGTTACGAATGTTCAGCCATAAGCCTAAAAGAATTCAGCTAGTCCATCTACTTTGACTCGCTTTTATTAGCTTGGTATGTATGGTATCTATGTAACCGAATTTTGAACGTGATTTTCACCCCCTTCAAAATGTCGGATTAGTTTGAAACTTTGCACATTTATCAAGGATTGAAGACAATGCAATAATTTAAATAGTTTGTCCCATTATCCTTACCAGGTAAAAAATAAATCAATCAATCTGCCAAGCCTTTTCCCAACTATGTTGGTGTCGGCTTCCAGTCTAACCGGATTCAGCTGAGTACCAGTGTTTTACATGAAGCGACTGCCTATCTGACCTCCACAACCCAGTAACTAGGTAACACGGTACCCCTTGGCTAGATTAGTGTCTGATCTCAAGCTTATGACTACCCATAACGACTGTCAAAGATCTTCAAATGACAACTGGGACCAACGGCTTAGCGTGCTTTCCGAGGCACGGAGGAAACTCAGTATATTGAAATGGTCACCCATCCACGGACCGACCTCGTCAAGCGTTGCTTCCTTGATGATCGAATAGTGCGGCTGTTATTATTTAGCCACGAACTCCTCTACGGTAAAAAAAAATAGTTAATAAAAACTAAAAAGCACGCTTTAAAAGAAAACCAAACTTAAAAGTAGAAAATCATTTACAATCCATTTAAATAAAGAATACTGTGATTAACAAAAAAAAAATATTTTGTTGTAAAAAAGCTTGGGGTGCTTATTAAGACATTTTCAAAATTACTACTTTTACCAATATCTACCAATAAAATGTTATAAAAGTTGTCATCAAGCACCCCACGCCAATTACAATACAAATTGACGGTTACGTTAACGCGATTGAGATTGAGTAAAAACTCGCATTAAGGTCTCAGATATTATTGAATATTTACTGGTATTGAAAAAGATAATGAAAGCAAGCAAGACTAAAAAAAATATGAATATTATTACTTACGGATTATCCACATAACACCCAATTCATAGCCCCTCTACACCAAAGGGTTGTGACAGATGGCACGTAGCACAAACAGTAGTGACGTCCTCAGGCCATATTCATTATCTTGAAAATTGTCTAACATCCCGGGATCACGGGCATGCGGAGGAACGGAGTTCCGGGTTGCCTGGCTAATTGGAAGCTTGTTACGCAAACGGATAAAGGGTTACATTATAATTTGATTTTCTATCGAAAAATGTATTTGGTATATTGTTAATTTGTGCCGGCAAAGCCACCCCAGCTTTGTGGTTTGTATTGGAAAGCCAGAGGCGAAATATATCACAGAAACTAAGTAAATACACATTGTATAATTCGTATATAAACTAATATTATGAATAGGTAAAAATAATTTCAGGTAAAGCTCCATTGCTGGGTTTTAAAGGCTACTTTTTATCCCGGCAAAGATGCATGGTTCCGGTGAAATACGGATCCACGAGAGCAAAGCTGCAGAAATAAATATTAGAATAGTTTTTAGGGTTCCATATTCACAGAGTCCAAACGGAGCCTTATTGCTGTCACTCACATGTCTGTCTGACCGTCGTCTGTCACACGGGTTTTACAGTCAAATGGTTGGAGCTACAGCCTTCACATTTTCACAGTATAAGCATCTTGTTGACCCAAAGCCATAAAAATTGTCAAAAATATTTTTTTACCTACAGCTAAAGGGGGGAGCGAAAATATAAATTTCTACACCAACGGGTGGGGTATCGTGGTTTAGAGCTCGTTATACATAGGAATGATCCGCCATCAAAGTCAGTTTTTTTATATATTATTTTTTATTATTGTTACGTTTGCGCTTGACCACTATCGCACCTGATGGTAAGCGATGATGTGGTCGACGGTGGAGCACGCATGCCTAGAAGTAACCTATTCACTCTTGACTCAAAGACTCCCAGGTTGTAGCTATCAGGAAACCACAACTAGTACCTAATTCTGTACTGTATATGGCCCCAGTGTCTGAGACAGTATAATATACTGTCTCAGACTTATTATTGTTTTAATTTCTTAGAATAACTGTTGAGTCAAGTCTTCTCTCTTTCGATATGAGGACTTTACAGGTCTGTACAGGTCAGTCAGTTTGTCGAATGAAGTCGGGTGCGCGGATGCCTTACTGTGCAGACTTATGTCACAGTATAAATATGGACAAACAGTACGGAAACTACCTACAAACGCTCGAAACGGCACATTCACACAAACATGAGCATCGACGAGACCCTTAAGCGGCTCGCACTACTGACAGCACTGCGGACGCTGCTTAGGGGCCTCGTCGATACGCATGTGAGTATTCCGTTTCGAGCGTTTGTAGATAGTTTCCATACTGTTTGTCCATATTTATACTGTCCTTATGTAAAGAGGAAAGTGGTCAAGCGTGAGCCTATCAATAATAGAAAACAAAAGGCAGTTAAAAAGGGAGTTCGATCATAACTTTCACATTATATGAATTTTTGGATTACAACTTCGCTGCTTGATCAATTTATAACGAAAATTATCGGTTGCGTTATAACCAGTTGATAAAACCTGACAGTAGTTCACCATCAACAGCCTATAGCAGTCCACAGCTGGACATAGGCCTCTCCAATTGCACACTATTAGCTTCGATTCTCGGCAACACTCATCCAGCTGCTACCAGCCACCCTGCGAAGATGGTCGCTCCACCTAGCCTGAGGGCGTCCTACCTTACGTTTGCCAGTTCACGGTCTCCACTCAAGAACACGTCTACCTCAACAGTCATCGGTTCTACGGCTAATATGGCTGGCCCATTGCCACTTCAGCTTGCTTACTCTCTGAACTAAATCGACAAAATTGGTTCTCTGCCGGATCACCTCGTTTCGGATTCGATTCCTCAGAGAGACTCCTAGCGTAGCCCTTTCCATAGCTCGCTGAGTGACTTGAGCTGATGGAGCTGCCGTACCGTGAGTGTCCACTTCTCGGTCCCGTAAGTCATAACAGGTAGGATGCACTGATTGAAGACTGGGTTTTTATAGAGAGGAGGCATACCTACATATGACTCACAAGTCACAGGTATAAGTATAACTAGATTGGGAGCCAGGGGACCTATTCCTAAGATACTAATTCTGTAAGTTATAACTTTGTCTGTAACTATGCTGTAATTTTTTTTAAAATAAATATTTAAAAAAAGATATATAAATAGGTATCATCCTAAATAAGGACTGTAAATCTATATTGCATTTTCTAACTACTTATAACTTCTACAATTTTCACCACATAATCCACACTGAAAACTAATTATAAACAAAGCGCAAACTACAATACAACATCACACAATTGCCAACAATTCAATTAAAATAATTACGAACAACTTAACCTTAAGTTCGCCAGTGTTGCCATATCTTATTAACCCTCTAGCGTGGGACACGTCATAATATTTAACATGGCAACTCCGGGCGACGGTAGCGACATCACGACATTCAAACTATTAACATGTCAATAACAATTTGCTGAATTGCTTTTATGTTGTACTTGATATGAGGCCAGAAGGGAAGGGGTGGGAATAGGGCTGCTGCACTTGCGAATTGTAAATGTTTTAATAAGAGGTATGAGTTATGATAGAGCTAATAAGTATTATGGTGTTTAATGTTCTAAGTAGCTTTTTACAACTCTGTTTTATTTCTAAGTTCCAAGTTTGACTCATGTTACTGATAAAATTACAGTAAATAAGTTGTAACTTTGCATGTTGAAAAACAATGGTCAGCTTATCCTTACAATAATCCGAAGAAACGAGTGTCCTAAGGTCTGTATAATCAAGGTGACCGTCCAACAAATTTTTCATCATAATGTAGAGTACCTGGGCGACCTAGCTCTGCTCGGGTGAAAATAGAGAAAACGACGTTTTCTAAAAATGAAACCTAGCTAGATCGATTTATCGCCCCCGAAACCCCCTGCATACTAAATTTCATGAAAATTGTTGGAGCCGTTTCCAACATTCAGATTATATATATATAAGAATTGCTCGTTTAAAGGTATTATTATAGATAGATTAGAATACATAGACCATCATTATTATACCTAATAATTTGTATTTTAGAATTTCTGCGATAGTAATCAACCAAGCGAAAAACTTCTACATTTTATAATTATCTTCAATGTCTTCCGACACTAATTATATAACGGAGTTACTGTTACATAATTACAAAAACATTTAAACTTAACAGTGGCAACCCTACAAAGTCAAACAGTTCCAAAGTTAAGGGTTGTCTGTCCCGGTCTCCCGGTCCCGGGACCGCGGGACCGCCCGGGAAATTGATAATTTTCACTACACGGTGGTCATACAATAATATATTCATGTCCGAGATATGATCCAGACCGAAATTAATATTTATTAGCCATTGTCCCTTTATGTCCCATAAGCGGAATTAATATGAAAGTTGTTTGGTTTTAGATAACACTAGCTTCTGCCTGTGGCTTTGTTCGCGAGGTACGAAAATCATGCCAAGGGACAAACATACTTCCGAGATAAAAATTATCCTACAAGTGGAAAATTTAAGATGTATTTTACGAACACTATTTCGCGAACTTTTGGACCTCAGTATGTATGTCCTTCTCCAAGGTCAAATCTACTTCTATATCAAAATTCTGTGGTAAGGAGTGGAATTCCCTGCCGTAGTCTGTGTTTCCAGCCACAACCTGGGGTCTTTAAGTCAAGAGTGAATAGGTTGCTTTTAGGCAAGCGTGCTCCATCGTCGAAGACATCATGGCTTACCATCAGGCAAGATGGTGGGCAAACGCGAGCCTGTCTATAACAAAAATGAAACCAGCAAAGTGCGAGTTGGTCTCGCGCACGAAGGGTTCCGTACCATTATAACAAAAAACGGCAAAAAAAAACACGTTTGTTGTATGGGTGCTCCCATTAAATACTGATTTTATTCTGTTTTTAGTATTTGCTGTTATAGCGGCAACATAAACACATCGTCTGTGAAAATTTCAACTGTCTAGCTATCACGGTTCATGAGGTACAGCCTGGTAACAGACATAAAGACAGGCAGACAGATGGACCACGGAATCTTAGTAATAGGGTCCCGTTTTTACCCTTTGGGTACGGAACCCTAAAAAACATCAGAATTGTTTTAGCAGTTTAGGCGTGTAAACCTTACTAACAGACAGACAGAGTTACTTTTGCATTTAGAATATTAAAATAGATATGAAGACTGAAGGTTGATAGTTTGGGATTACCCGTAGTTGTCCGGACTTGGGCTCTATTTGCTTAATTAGTTTTGGGAATTGACTTATGTTAAAGATCATTTTGGCTTACGGGATTAACGGTATATTAGTCGGTCTTGAGTTCGAGGTTAAATTGGTTTGAATCAGCTGTTTAGCGAAATCTATCATCTCAGCCTCATCCTCATCAGCGATGAGGCACTGGTTAAGTCAAAGCTCCAGAGCCTTGAACATCGTCGCCGAGTTGCCAGCTTGTCGGTTTTTTATCGGTTACATTTCGGGGAGTGTGCGATGGAATTGCATGATTTAATTCCACCCAGCCCGTTCCATCATCGGACTACCAGACGTACGGCGATGCGTCATCGATATATGGTGGACATCCCACCCATACGCACTAAACGTTTTGGGAATACTTTTATTATGCGTACAGCTAAGGAGTGGAATTCCCTGCCGGAGTCTGTGTTTCCCGATAGCTACAATCTAGGGGTCTTTAAGTCAAGAGTGAATAGGTTACTTCTAGGCAAGCGTGCTCCACCATCGACCACATCATCGCTTACTATCAGGTGAGATAGTGGTCAAGCGCGAGCCTATAATAGATAAAAAAAAAAAAAAAAACTATCTACGTATAAAGGATGTATTTAACTTACAATAAGAAATATTGAAACATGGAAAGATTTGTCTTGCTTAGAAGAAGGATTTTAAATAAAATAGTAAGTAGCAAACTAAGATTAGATTTGACACAAAAGGTACAACATTGGGTTGACCACTGATTCTGTTGGTTACAACATTCTGATTAAACTGATTATTTTTCTAAGAAAAATGATCGCGTTTGGTTCCGTTCCACGGATATAGATGGTGTTAGCAGCGACTTGCAAGTAAAAGTTTACTCGGTTCGTGAATACTTTTTTTTTAATACAGCGACGATTTGTTTTATAGTATTTTTTTTATAGTATCATTGTACCTACAAAACAAATTAAAAATCGAGTGGATGCCTAGGAAATTTAAACCGCGCCATCTATTGGAATCAATATTAAATGATCCATTCAAATAATCTTTTGAAATGTGAATTAAGAGCCCAATATTCCTTAATTTTGTGCTTAGGAGAGTCAATTAAATAAGAACATAAATGTTTTATGATCGTCTCTAGAAAATCTTAAAATTTCACAAAACTCAATTATAAATCGAAGCTTATCACGCCATCTAGTGCAATTTATTTGAAATAAAATGTCTTTCTTCGCGTTGGGTGCCCTTGGTAGGTTGCATAGTTCAAGACGATTTTTCTAAACTAAAAATATTATAATAATTATATTATTCTTCTTTCTTTCTTTTAGGGGTAATTTAATTACTGATTCGCAAACACAAATTCTTTAACAGACACTGTTCAACTGTGAACAGGTAATAATTAAGCTAATTAATGTAATAAATTAGTCATCAAACTGGAGTCGAGTTTTATTCATCTCTCCGTTACTCCTCTTACTGTGGCCAACACACCCATAGCCCTCAGAGATCCTGTGAGTTTGTGGGATCGGCAGTAAGAAAACCATTTCCTGTGTACATTGCACGACGTATACAAACCCCTATTCCTGCCCAAATTCCGTCTGTTACCGTAGGTCTCCTTGTAACAGACTTCCCGCACGTAAAACCAACGAAACCTACGTTTGATGTGAACCCACGTTAGGATAATTAGGGCGCTAGGTAATTGTTATAGAGCCAGGGAGAAGTCATTGGATGATTTCCCACCCAAAAGAAAAATCGGTGTGGCACTCGGGGACTGCCGCGGTAAAGCTATTGCATAGCATTTATTCTAGATCCAGTCCTGGAAAATGCGTCAAAAAAATTAAAAACGTTAAAAACTCGAAAACGTAGCGAGCCAAACCCGCATTTATTTACGATTAATAAAACTCTAAAAAACAAAACAAAAATACCCTTATTCACATTGAAATAAGGTCGCTTTTCTTTGACAAGCAAAAGTGACCCTTATTCTCATTAGCATAAGGTCCACATTGATCACCATTGTCACAGAAACAGCTCAGAGAGACCGATAAAAGGCAAAAAAATTACGACTAACAAAAATTTTAAAACCCTCATATCTCAGAAACGGTTGGAGTTAGCGCATTTCTGACAAAAAAATTGCCCCCCTGCCCACCGCTACTTCATCCAGGAGAACAAGATAGGTTTCCCCCCTCCCCCCCTTCATCGTTTACCTCCCCCCGCAAAAAAATTTTTCATTCTAAAAATACCAACACGGAAATCGAAAACACGTGCAACAAACCTCCCCGCCCCCGCCCACCTGCCCCTCACCACTCAGATTCCACAGAATTCAAAAACCTTATTAAAAGTCAAAGTATCACCGCCGTGCCCGTCGGAGTGGGGAGCGTGAGGTTTTTCGTTACGGAATTTCTGGATTCGGTCCACGCGCTCAAGGCCCGCGATAGAAGCTATGCAATAGCTTAAAAAAAAAAATAGGTGTATCTCATAGGTACCAGGCTCAATTGGTGCAAACATAGCCACACTGTACGCACTTGGAATAACGACCGTACTTAGCTGTAAGTCCCGGTGCGAACAGACACAAAGCTTACTATCACTGAGTCCCAAAAGCCTTATTAAATCGTGGAAAAATGCACGGTTTCTATAATATAAGCCACGCCAACGAAACCGAGAACAAAATCTAGTTGTTAATAAAGAACGAGTTTTTCTCATGACGTCACAACAAACCTGGTCATCACCGGCTTTCCAAATAATGTGTCACCGCTAAATACAAACCATAAAATAATACAAAGTATGCAAATATAATAACTTCAGTACCTACACATACCTCGACGACAGAGATTCTTCTAAGAAACCGAATATTCCCTTTGTTGTAAGTCCTTAAGGTTCTATTAAAGTGTCACATAAAGCAGTATGAGTAAGTTGGCCGGTGAGAAGATACCGGTAGGGCTGCCAAAAGTCAGTTATCATACATAAACTCGCTCCTTTTTTACAAGCTGTTATATAACTTGCAATGTATGTATGTATGTAAATGTGTTCGGGTCAAATATTGCAACTGAATTTTAAAGCAGTTATCCTCCACCGATTAAGACGAAATTTTGCATACACGTTTAGTTTGCTTGACAATGCATGTTTAGGTAAGTGACGTCATTCTAAATCCAATATGGCGGACGGCCCAAGATGGCGGACTAGTTATTTTTTTGCACTGCCTTGGTATAGCTATCAAATGAAAGGGTTTGCTGAGTCGGACTCGCGCACGAAGGGTTCCGTACCATTATCGCAAAAAACGGCAAAACATTTGTAGTATAGGCCCCACTTAAATATTTATTTAATTCTGTTTTTATTATTTGTTGTTATAGCGGCAATAAATACATCATCTGTGAAAATTACAACTGTGTAGCTATCACGGTTCCTGAGATACAGCCTGGTGACAGGCAGACAGACAGACGGACAGTAGAGTTTTAGTAATAGGGTCCCGATTTTAACTTCTGGTTAAGGAACCCTTATAAGCTTTTTTTTAAACTTCATACGTCTGGTACACGCAGGCTGTGAGGGTACTTAATAATAAATTTTTGTTTTGTATAACAGAGCATTCCGTCTTTTCCGATTTCTTTCCATCAGAAACTCTGCATGTCCAAATGAGTAAAATCAAAAGCATTCCACCTCTTCCGATTTCCTTTCTTCTGAATTTGCAGCTGGCTAAACAACTCTGGCAGGTGTATAAACAGCCAGGTTACTCACAAGCTTTTCATGTGGTCCTCAGATCAAATAAAAAGTCAAGATGGAACGTTGCAAACAACAAAGTGAAGCCGGTTCAAACTAAGCCTTGCCGTACAAATACACAATTACACGCAGTCACTAACAACGAAATTACGCCTTAGCTTGTCCTTCGAGCTTACAGATCAAATAATAAAGCTCAACTGACAAGCTAATGGGTAGTTTCGTTATGCGTGTGCGCGTATAATTGTGTATTTATACGGCAAGGCTTACTTTGAACCGGCTTCACTTTGTTGTTTGCAACGTTCCATCTTGACTTTTTATTTGATCTGAGATGTGGTCCATAGAATAATGAGATGATTTTTCCTTATGAAGATGATGCACGTAGATGCCGGCAGTATGTATTATAAATAGTGGATAAATTAGTGTCTAGACATTAAATTGGAAGTGTATTGTGCTAGCGGTAGTAATATTATAGGTACACTAATAGTACACTATCCCACAGCTGGGTAAGTGTCTACCTTCTGTCTTTACAGCGTTCCCATTTCTGTGCCATTTCTTGTCGATCCTTAGGAAGACATCTAAGTCAACCCGCCAACTGTGCCTAGTTTAAATCACATCACACAAAGGCGAAAGTCTGTGAGTGTGTTTGTATGTTTGTTACTTCTTCACGCTCAAACGGCTGTACGGATCTGGATGAAGCTTGTCACAGAGATAGATTATTGTCTGGAATAGTACATATAATACTTTTTATCACGGTAATATGCTCCCTTGGAATAATTTTCGACATTCACGCGGCACTGGCAGAAGCTAGTATAAAGCTTGACTGAACCAAAGGCAAATATTCTATTTTGGAAACAAGTTGGTGACCCTAAGCCATAGTCTGTTGGTCTTGGGTTCTAAGAACACGGTCTTACATTGTCGCGAATGTCGCACTTAATTTATTGGGTGACACCCCTGTTTATTGCCTTTTATTATTAATTTTAGTGTTTTATGACTTACCTTCGCTAAAAAATATTAAAATTTGATTTACAGTGATAAAATAAAAGGCTTTCAAATTATTGACTTAGTACCAGAGAGTGGTCATTTGAATACGTTTTAAGAAATATATTTCCTTAGCGATAAAGATCATGGTTGTTAGCGGGATTGACTGAAATAGTTCAATCAGATATTGGCATTCTCAACACTCAATGACGTCTTGTAGTATACTTATAAGGTGGGATAATTCCATCAAGGGCCGACACCTCCACCAATGTTTTCCATCCGTTCGCGTGCGGCTGGCCAGAACGTGGTTGGAGGTGCATCACTGTGTTGCCCAATTTCTCACAGGACATGGTAACTTTAAAACTAAATTATTTTCCGTCAAGCTCGTTGCCTTGCCTTTAGGTCAGTGTTCTACATCTGGCTGCGAATATGTAGCTTCATTGCCTTGGTGCTTTTTTGGTGGTCGCTACTGTTGATTCTGGCTTTCAGCAGTTGCAGTGGTTTGGGAATAGTGCGGTGGCTTTGTATACTTATAAGGCCGCATTGAGAGGTAAAATAATCGCTAACTGTGGGCAGATGAACTTGCGACGCATAGGTATAGTTCTCGCCAAACTTTTTGGCCGCCCTGAACAAGTTGGCTACAAAGGTTGCGCAGTAGTAAATCTCATACAAAATAGCACCACGCCTTGCGCATCGGAAAGCAAACTTCAAGGCGACCAAAAAGTTTGGCTAGAAGTATACAGATAGGTATTCTTGGGTCCTTTTAATATAGCATTGTATGTGGATAGAAAAACTGGTGGAGCTGGTGTGAACCCGATGGATGCAGGAGGCCTATGTTCAGCAGTGAATCATGATGACAATACTAAACAGAAAGTCTATGTTTCCTAAGCAGAGTGAATGCTCCAATGTAGACTACCTACTTCATCGCTTACCATCAGGTGAGATAGTGTTGGTTCGGTAGTCTATGGTAGCAGAAAATCTCCCAAGCATTTCCGTATCTTCGTACATTCACCACACCAAACATTTAAGGTTACACTAGTCGATCATTCTTCCATACAAACGTAGTCTGGCCATTACTCCACTGTGTGACGATGTGCGTTCAAAATAAAAAATAATATCAATTTGGCTCATCATTATCTCTCTATCTAGCCCTGTATGCAAACAAAAAAATTCAATATGTGAAAGTTATGAGCGTCGAAAGTTCCATATTTCAACACAAATTTTAATGCATATTTGGGCGCAAATAAATACCATAAGAAGAAGGAAAATTGTGTGATTAGTAATTCAACAATTCAAATAATTTTATTTTGAAAATATACATTTAGTAGTATTTTCATGATATCTAGACTTCCAAAGGCCTGTTCATAAAATTTCGCGCGCTCGTTTTCGTCCTAAATCATCATCCATTCCGCTACAAATTTGCAAAAGTACTAATTCGTACGCGAACTAACTTCTTACTGCTCATCTTAGCATCTACCTCTATCGCACGTGTTGTCGAATGAGATAGCATGCATTTTAACCCCGCGCACAAAATAGTTCGTGCCGTCGACTAGGGCAACTTTAACACCTTTTATCTCTTCCAAATTCAAAAAATTCTCGCAACAAAAACAAAATCAACCGGCACGAATGCTGCTCTACTCGGTTTCCCGTGTCGTCCGATGTCGCGGCGATACGGCGATACGGCTGATGTACGGGACCGGCAGCCGGCGGCGCTACGACAAAGGCGCGCGCCATTAACTGATATGACATGACTATAAAGTAACCTCACCGTGGGACGATGACGGCGGCTGGATGGGTAAGGTGCTCTACTTTGTTGTGGGCTTTAGTTTGTTGAAGATTGATAAGGATGGGAATGTAGCAAGCTTGATAGAAGTATCCACCTTCTGTCATGGTGTCAGGAGCTTTTAGACTTAATGAAATTCTGCCTGAGGTAAAGATAGTCAAAAGTATTTACTTTTTTCTTCTTTGGGTTGTCAAAAAAAGAAATGGGATTCACATGCGCTACCGAGATGACACGAGGTTGATCCAAATCTTTTTGGATTTTCAAGAGATGATGTAGAAGGCTGGATAGAAGTATCCACCTTCGTCTGAAGTGTCAAGGAGTTGGTACAATTTGTGGTTATTTTACATACAACTTTCAGTGCCAATAGGGCAAAATTCGGTTTGATTGGAAAAACAGGGTTTGTCTATGATTTCCTTGTGGGTTGTAATGTATGCAGTTTTTCATAGTCTAAAGTATCTAATACGTAGGTACAAGCTATTTATATTAATCCCGTCTCGCATATGGAGTAGCTGGTTTACTGTATAATTCTGAAAATCAAATCAAAAAACTCGACTCCAAAGATGTAAACAAGAAGAAAATCATGCTGTGCAGTTGGAGGATCAGGGGGTCAGCAATAGCCATGTTACCTATATATTTTTGTGATCACCTCTAAAAACCCTTCATTTTGAAACGCCACCCGATGGGTTTGGAAGAAAAAAATATGCAACACCGACAAAATGGCGCCCAAAATACGCTATGTTCCTTTTTTTAACGGCACTTGTCTAAGAACACTTGGGCGGTCAATACTTATCTAACGATGTCTTAGTTATAAAACTCCGTCAAGTGTTTTGAAAGGTATGAGGTAATAAAGAATATCACAAACATACATACATACATACAAGATAGGCGCGAAAAACATAACCCTTTTCTTACAGCCGCGTAAAAACCAACTGTAGCCACTTTGCCGAAATTTTTGAACAAAATTATTTCAAACATTTTGAGTCAACTGGTAGCTAAAATACCAAGTAGAGCATCTTCCCCCCCGATGCAGATCCACCACAATATTTTGCGCCGTACACACATTACGAACGATCATTTCACATTATATTACGCTTGCGATGTGTCGGACGCGTTTTTGCGTGAACCGGGTATCGAACCCGTGTCGATGAGGACCACTAACCATAAATATGTGTCGTGCCAACACGGCTCCACTCATAACGTATCAATTGTCTTTATGATCGCAATTTTTATTGTTTATAGCCAACATTTAACGTGTGAAGATTTTATCGGTGATGTGAGGACTGTTTTTTTGAGATAGCTTTGGTTGTGGCCTTGTGAAGTTCTATCAGTTAAATCCAAAGAAGAAAATTGGAGCAAATGTAATATACGAAAAGAAAAGTCGTCCAAAGCTAAAACGAATCCTTTTTAAGGTTTCGTACCTAAAGGGTAAAAACGGGACCCTATTACTAAGACTCCACGATCCGTCTGTCTGTCTGACTGTCCGTTTGTCACCAGGCTGTATCTCATGAACCGTGATAATTAGACAGTTGAAATTTTCACAGATGATGTATTTCTGTACTTCTGTGTCTTTCTGTATTTGTGTTTTTGTGTGATGTGTTTCTGTACTTTTATGGAGTACAATAACCGCTATAACAACAAATACTAATAAAAACAGTATACATATTTTGCCGTTTTTTGCGATAATGGTAAGAACCCTACGTGCGCGAGTCCTACTCGCACTTGGCCAGTTTTTTGAAGTCGCCTGACAATAGATGTTCCTTCTCAAAGCTGATTGATAACTTCTCAAAGGGACTGCTTGATAAATTTTCTAGAAAGCCTTTTCATAAAAAAATGCGTTGAATAGCGTTTCTGTTGTGACTGATTCTGTAGCAAAACCTTTTCTTTAGTGGTAAGTGGCTAGCATAGAAATAGTGAACTCTTACTTCAGTGTGAAGTGTGAATTACATTTAACAAAAAGAACAGCCAATTGCGAGTCGGACTCGCGCACGAAGGGTTCCGTACCATTATCGCAAAAACGGCAAAAAAATCACGTTTGTCGTATGGGAGCCCCACTTAAATATTTATTTTATTATTTTTTTAGTATTTGTTGTTATATCGGCAACAGAAATAGAATATACTTTATAAATACATCATCTGTGAAAATTGCAACTGCCTAGCTGTCACGGTTCATGAGATACAGCCTAGTGACAGAGGGACAGACAGACAGACGGACCGCGGGGTCTTAGTAATAGGGTCCCGTTTTTACCCTTTGGGTACGGAACCCTAAAAATACGGGCAATCAAATTTTTTTTTTAAGCTGTTCCCTAAAAAATATTACAGTCGCCTTTTGCTAAACAGCTTTCCACCAACATAAGCCATATCTGTAGCATTTCCAATGAGTTCAAGCATCGCTGCT
Organism: Orthosia cruda; assembly: GCA_964057195.1. NCBI lineage: Eukaryota > Metazoa > Arthropoda > Insecta > Lepidoptera > Noctuidae > Orthosia > Orthosia cruda. Next base: position 42,492,046 of record OZ059828.1, on the reverse strand, counting down.
GCCTCTAAGATTACTTGTATTCAATTTTACCGCTATCTAAACGATAGTATTCACTATAATAACTTCTAAGATAGTGCAGCTTCTGATTCATTCATAGGCTGCGCTAGATATAACGATAAGTTTTGATAACGCATATCGAGTAGTTCGTAGACCTAGGAAACTGTGTCGAATACGAAAGCAAAGATAGCGTTGGATTAGCTCGTATTGGGAATTGTGATAAACACTTGTGTGTATATGTAGGGCTCCTAGCTTAGTAACAAGTCAGCAGGGTTGATCTTCAAGTTTAAGTTTGCCCTAGTAGATCATTCCCCTCCGAAGCAACTGGAGAACGTAGTCTGGCGATTACTCCACTATTTAACGGTGTACGGTGTGTTTTTTTGTTTGTTTAATTGTTTGTTTGTTTGTACCGAATAGGCTCCAAAACTACTAGACCGATTTCAAAAATTCTTTCACCGTTGGGAAGCTACTCTATCCCCGGGTGACATAGGCTACTTTTTATCCCTGTATTCCCACGGGAACGAGAACTACGCGCGTGAAACCGCGAGGCGTCCTCTAGTTCAAAATAAAAAAAGGATATCAATTTGTCTCATCATTATCTAGCCCTGTATGGAAGAAAAAAGTAAAAAAATATATATATTTGGAAGTTATGAGCGTCGAAAGTTCCATATTTCAACACTAATTTTAACACATCTTTGGGCGCAAATAAATACCATAAGAAGAAGGAAAATATCAAAACAGTCACCATAAAGGGATAGATTAGTAGTTCAACAATGCAAATAATTTTATTTTGATAAAAAAACCACTAAATGTAACATTTAGTGGCCATGATATCTATACACCCTAAGGTCTGTTTATAAAATTTCGCGCGCTCGTTTTCGTACTAAATCATCATCCATACATACATACATATATATATAAACTCACGCCTTTTTCCCATGGGGGTAGGCAGAAACTACAGAATGCCACCTGCTACGATCCTTACATACTTCATAATCATCATCCATTTCGCTACAAATTTGCAAAAGTGTGTATTCGTACGCGAACTAGCTTCTTACTGTTCATCACACCATCTACCTCTTTCGCACGTGTTGTTGGATGAGATAGCATGCATTTTAACCCCGCGCACAAAATAGTTCGTGCCGTCGTCTAGGGCAACCTTAAGAAACGCTTGCCGAGGTCGGTTCTGGCTGCCATTTATAGATTTTGAACAGTCAGTCAAACCCCCCTAGCCAAGTTACAAATGTTTCGTACCTACAGGTGCAGGTATTCAGAATCCAGAAAACCAGTCTTGCAAAAGAGTTTTTTGTTATACAGATAGTCGTTCCACGTAATATTTTTTTTGTTAGCTTCTTCAGGCATGCTTGCATTCTAAACATGCAAGCATGCCTGAAGAAGCTAGGCCGATTCATTGGATCTTATGATAGGAATCTGATCGAATGAAAATTTATTCATGTCTTAGCGTTCAACGTTCATGAGTTCATTTTGAATGTTACAATAAAATACCGCCCCACATTCTAGAACTGAATGAGACGAAATTCAAAAATTGTATAAAACGCACACTATGCAGGCAGGCATATTATAGGTTGGGGGATTACATCGCTGATAAAAATGCTTGGCCCAACGCTAGTCCAGCTCCACAGCCACTAGGGCACAAAAACAAGTGATAAGCAGAAAAGTTCTGAAGTATTGTTGGACCTGCTGTATGAATATATTTGTGTTGTATAAACTCAATTTATTTTTGTATTATATAACTGCACAACACATATGTGAGTACTATGTACCAACTGTAAATCTACCATTTACTGTACCTACCTATGTGTCGTTCGTTTACTTCAGTGTGCACTGGCAGTTGAGTGTGTCATGCTCTCTCTAATGTCTCTCTGATGGCGGCACATGTGTTGGATCAATCGGTTCCCTTCATGATGTTTGAGCTGAGTGATGCCGATCCATGTGTCATGTTCGTGAACGGGCGCCATCAGTTGGGATTGGTCATATCTTAGCTGCCTCCGCCTGTTTTTAATAACCTATTTATTGTATTTTTAATTGTTTGTTTTACTCTAGATGCAAGTGCGTTTTTTTTGCATCGTTCTCACATAGATGTATTTTCCAACAAGATTATTGTAACCAAATACTTGTAAAACACATTTATGTTAAAAGAGTAAGTGTGAAGTTTCTTGTCCGTTCTTCTCCATAACAAGCTACATTTCCGAATGGACGGTAGAAGCAATTATTATTACATTAATGGCCTAATTGAATAACGAAATTTTGATTTCGTAGGTAATCCTAAATTATAAATCCATAAAACTTCTCAGATCTTCGCCAAAAATCCTACAACGCATAAATCAAAGGAACTTCCCAAGTTTCAGTTGGCGTGTCAAATAGTTGGCCAACTTCGACTTGGTAGCCAAACTTTCTCAGGTGTGGGAGAAAACTTATTGATATATGCTGCTCCCCAACGTGTTGTACATCATGTATTGCTGTTCTATATTCTAACTGGATACTATTGGAGTGGTATGGAAGGTAGGTAGTTATTGCAGGGTTGCTTGTATTTATATTTGTCACTGGAGCTCTATTGGGGGAGGAATGTGTCGTGAGGTAAGTTTTGAGGATGAATTTTGATGGTTATACGTGAAGGGGATGATGGATGGTGTTTCGTCCCAGATAGCCGTCAGTCTATCCCTTATTGTCCTTTATTATATATATTCTCCTATCCCTAAACTCACGGCACGAGATTGATCGACCCCCAGGAGTCTACCGCAGGAATCTAAGGTAAGTGACTATAGTATTACCGGCCAACCCTTCCTACTCCTTATACCCGCTGTAGGAACCAATACAATAAGGAGCAAATCCCTAGCTTTCCACTGCTGCGAACCGCGGTTTCGTGGGATACGGTTTTGATTGGATCCAGGAGTGGCACGCTGCTAATGGGCCCCAGTGATGAGCTCCTGGCTTGGGATCCGCAGACCTGTATTTAACAGATGGATTGTGTGGAAGATGATCTGATATGGATGGAAGGAGTTAATGTTTGAAATGATGGAAAACAGAGATAAATTTTGATATGGGTAGGAGGATGATAAAAAAATAAAGAGTTGTTTGACGGATAAAATAAATTTATTGGTGCCATCTTCCCATGTGCCTAATTTTGTCTAAATCCGTTTAGAGTTTAAATCGTGATTGATTTATAGGCTAGTACAAATCTTCTGACATACAGATATTCATATCCTTAAAATATGTAGTTAGGCGGGGAAAAAAAGAACACTGTCTTCCAAAAGTCGGTGTCTTTGGAACCTATTTCTGTTCGCTATTGACACCGGCTTCCGAAAATAAAGTTGTTTTTCGCTTTGTAGTGTTTTGTTTTGTAACTCGGTTTAATTTTTTTGTTAAGATGTTTTCTATTTTTCTCTTTTTACTTTTGGTAGGTACCTTATATTAGTATGAAAATAATTATACCCAGAGGGCTTCTCATAACAAGGCCAAACATGAGTGGGATACATTGTTTTATTACGGAGTTCCGGTGCCTACTTATCGGAATCCTATAATCAGATCAGTTCGATGGTACCATTTTCATAAAAACCATTTATTTAAATTGACTTCATCACAGTCATTTAACTATTCAATACGTATATCTTATACCCAAAACATACTTATCATTGAGAAGTTCCAGTGGCCACCTGTGGTCTTCTTCATCAGCTCCACTTCAACAAATGATACTTTTTGAATGCAAATGCTTGCCACGTTGAAGAAAATACCAAAATCGCCATATGTATACCTACAAAATTATAAGAGTTCCCTCGATTTCTAGGGGTCCCCTCATCAAATCCTGACTTGATGACAATGAGACCACCTCCACAGTATACTCTTCATCATCATCATCATTTCAGCCGAAAGACGTCCACTGCTGGACATAGGCCTCACCCAGGCGTCGCCACATTGACCGATCCCGTGCGTCTCGCATCCAGCGCCTTCCCACAACCTTAACCAGGTCATCAGTCCACCTAGTGGGAGGCCTTCCAACGTATCGTCTTCCGGTTCGCGGTCGCCATTCCAGAACTTTTCGGCACCATCGGCCATCCGTTCTGCGAGCAATGTGCCCTGCCCACTGCCACTTAAGTTTGGCAATTCTTCGGGCTATGTATACTATTTCAAACAAAAAAAGATTTTTTTAAATCGGTCCGTAATTGACGGCGTTGGTAATCGGTGAACAGACACAAAAAAAAGTCTAAAATAGAACCTCCTCCTTTTTGTAAAATCGGTTAAAAAGGCCAGATATATTAATGGACACATTGTACTAGCAGAGAAAATCTGAGAGATTCGTAGGATATTGGATATTGTTATTGACAGCTATCAGTTTCATGATGTCTTTTCAAAACTTTTATTTCCGAGTACTTCAGCTATTCGAATTTGTATTATTATAGTGGATATTTGGTGATTGACATGAACGTGAAATTCTAAAGTATCATTTATTACCGAAATTTTTTATCTGACCCCTACCAGCAATTGGTAAATTCACAGAATTACACACACAAACCGAGTGTTAAAAAAATAATCAATCACTGGTCAAACTCGACCATTTATCGCTATTTGACGATGAAAAATGACTTATTTGTCAATTACTTTTCACCAGAACCAAGGGTCAGTTTTTGCAAACCATACTTCCAATCCTTCAAAGCAAAATCTATCTTGCTGCGTTGAATATAAGAATTATTTTAATGCAAAAAAAGACGTGGCAAATTTATGCAAAGTTCAACAAGCGGTGATGCACGCTGAAATAGATCGTTTCAGCTGGCAATAAGAGCGAAGGTGAGTGTATCCGTAAGGTGGTGATGTGTAGGGTGGCAATAAATAAGGTGTCGGAATCTAGGAGTATTGGTATCGGTCGCGACTGATAAAAGTCCTCTTTCGCACGACCGACTTGTGATCTTTTGTTAGTGATGTGCAGATCCGGTTTGTTAGGTATATCGATGAAAATTAAATAATGAAGTAGAAACCTATCTTATTAAATAAATAAATAACCGAGAGTCGCCATTAACATACTGGATCCAGTATGTAATGCCAAACCTCGGTTATTTATTATAAAACAAACGAAGAGACTGCAATTCATTAGAATTTAAAAATGGCCTATAAGTAATACTTTGGCTAAGAGAACTTGAAATACTCATTTCAGCTGCAGTTTTACTATTGCCCAATTGTACGCCCAGAGTGCAATTGGGAAATCTAGGTACCTATCTTTGAAAATATATTTCAAAACATGTAAACATAACATCATGCCTGTGTTCCCCAAAGGGTTAGATAGAGGCGCACCTATGTAGCACATCCACAATTCGCCAGTTATGAGGAATTAGGGGACGAGCCTATTACCATCAACCCGGTACAAATCCTGGCTGTTTTTTGTACATCGAAAATATTTCCAAAAAAAATAGCCCAACAGAACTCATTTCCAGCATTTTTTTGGAATTTTTGCTTGATTATATATATTTGTGCACGCATCACGTAAAATACATGGAACCAATGTAGATAACTTTTATACATAAAATTTAGTAACTTGAAATATTATTTAGTTTTGGTTCTATCAAAAGTTAGATGAATTTAAAGTGTTCAAATAAAATGTGTGTTGTAAAATTTTCACAACACACGCAATTCAGATACTCGGACGGTTGAACTCCATATTCGATAGATGACGATGTGCATTTGAAGTTATTTTCTGAATGGTGGTGTTAATATTCTCCGCGAAAGAATGACCCTAGAAAAAAAAAGGAGAATAGGTAGGGTAGGCAGGCAGGTAAGTAGGGCAGGTATTAAGGTAAGTAGGGTAGGTAGGAAGGTAAGTAGGGTAGGTAGGCAGTCATTTGACGGGAGTGAAGCCGCGGGCACAGCTAGTCTTTAATAAAACTACGAGCAAATCGACTATCGATAACCGCAATCACCGATTTTCCCATCACTATTATTACTTAGTGTTCCCGGCACGTTCCAGTCAGCTGCGAGCCCTTTGTCTGTTTTCTTTTTAATTACCTCCAATAAATAGGCTCTCAGCAGCCGCCGACGCCATTTAAGATAGGGGAGACACCGAGACACTGCTCTCGCGGACACTGTGCTAAGATTTACAATCATACTGGCCGATGAGAAAATAAACTGGGGATTTTTGATGAGGTACTGGATTAAAGCCCATTCCTACTCCCATAGAGAGGTGGCATGTGTCCCAGCAGTGGGAACATTAAAATGCTGATCATGCTTATTGGTTTGTAGGGTGTTTTATAGTTGTATGTATTTGAATCGCCACCGAGGAAGTCCCAGAAATAGGTAGTGAGAAGCGCTGGATGCGTATCGCGAGGGCTAGTCCTTAATAATAATATTTGCCTACCTTATACAAGTCGACAAGCTACTGTTAATTGCAGAAGGTTCAAATTTATCTAACTTTTAGTTGGTCAACTAACGGCAGAGTGGTTCAGGTAACAGCTATTACTGACTGTAGCATGGTGCATTAACAGCATCCCCTGGTGCAGCATCTCCAGGAACTAGACAGAGAGAACTATACGTAGTTCTAGGAGGCGTGGGAGAAGAGTTCCTGAAAGGTCTTGGAGGAAACCCAGCGATGGGGCAGTATCGGCTAATGTATTTGAATAATAATTATATGGCAACTAACAGTTGTCATTGTGGTTTGGTTACCTCCAATAAATAAGCTCTCAGCAGCTGCCGCCGCCATTTAAGATAAGGAAGACACTGAGAGTACTCAGACACTGCCCTCGCGGACCCGCGGCTTCGATTTACAATCTATATTTCCTTTCTTTTCTTTATATAACAGTTTAATTTACAAAATATGATTTTTATCCTTTGAAATAAAATTATCTTAAACACAGCAGCCAATTATAATAACATCTTAACTTTACGTCATATCAGCAAACCTCACAAAATTAATTGACTTCCTGAATTTTTCACACGCTGCGAGTGATTCCCGTGCCCCATAGCCCCATAATGTTATGGCAATAAAACGACACGGGTAAATGTGACTCCGATGTGGTTGCGATGGTCGTTACAAAAATAAAGTGTCCCATTAGAGGTCAGGGATGGATTCGGAGATTTTATTGCTTCCGGGGCGCTGTGGGTGGAAGGTGGAACTGAATTATGGGGAAAATTAGATAATAAGTCGTAAATAAAGAGACTATACATACACACAGAGTACTGTATGGTGTCGGATGTGAATAATAGCACCAACCCATATCTTCCCGTGGGTGTCGCGTCTAAGGGACTGCCAGATAATGGAAAGCAGCATTATCTGTGCACTTTAACAGCAACATGCGATCGCCAACCCACTTCCCAAGCATGGCGATCACAGCAAAACGTCTTTATCTGAAAAATTAATAGTGTAGATGATGAAGATGGGTTCGTGGAAGCTGTCCATACGGTCAGGTCTAATTTTTTCAAGACCCGTCGTACAAATAGGAATAAAAGCTCTCGTATATTATTCTCAAGCTTAAGTCTTCAGACGATGCGTGTTCAAATACTTGGATAGCGACCACCGCCGCTTTAATAGCGAACGTATCAAAGACACGATTGAGTGGAATAAGGGCTCCAAGGTCAAGAGAAGACAAAAGAGGTTGCAAGAGATCTGTCTATTGGGCAGAGCCAGCTCACGAAACTGAAGACCGACGTTGCATGGTTTTAATTAATACCTACTTAAGTAAAGTAAACACAAATCGCAAACTTAGGTAAGTCAGTCGCCAAATTAAAATTGAACTGAGGCTCTAGACAGTGATGGCGATAGAAAAAATTCTAAAATGTATTGGAATGTTAAACGCGATATCGATATGTCACTTGATCAGTTCCCTACATTTAGGCATTTTGACCATCGCCAACGCTAATGTAAATCGACTAGAGCCTCAAACTATATATACTATGCAATTATTATAGTATCTGTGGCCACAGAATTATTCTCAATTTTAGGAGTTCTGCCAGCGGCTTCGCCCGTGTGTATGTCGAAATTTATACCAAGAAAACATATTCCTGGGATAAAAAGTGTCCTATGTGCTATTCCAGACTATAATCTATCTGCGTGCCAAATTTCATCCAGATCCGTCCAGCCATTTGAGCGTGAAGAAGTAACAAACATACACTCACCTACAAACTTTCGCCTTAGTTTCCTGATACAGTATAGTCAGTCTAACATCAAAGAAGCTCCTAAAAGTGAATTGATTTTAGACTTATAACTTTAGAACCTTACGTAACTATAAAAATTCAACTCAAATGACATCAAGCCACAAAAAAACCAAGCTTTTCAAGGATTTCTCACACGCACGAACCGATTTTCCCTCCCCGCCTATAAAAAGAACATGAGTGCATGTAAGTCTCGTAACGCACAAACATGGCCAATGTGGCCATTACAAAAAAATAAAGTGTCCTACTAAAAGGGCAGGGCCGCACTCGAGCGCTTTAGTAATCCGGGAGCGAGTGAATGAGTCCCAAGCGTGGTACTTGTACTTGTGTTTTATTGATATTTTAGCGTTGGAATGATTTTTCGTTGCGACTACGACTCTCTTGGGGTGCGACCGTTAGTATTGATGGCTGGGTATGGTGACGGACTTAGGAGAGGTAAAAAAGTTTATTTTTCACGGGTTTTTTTAATCAAATATTTTCCAGTTTTTCTAGAGAATGGCTTTCAAGTAAAACACGATGTTTCATTGAATTTGGATAGAATGAACTAAAAGATATCTCTAGCATAGAAAATACAAACCTTACCTTTGAAAAACTTTTGATCATTACAAGGTACTTTTACTTAGTTTGTAAAAGCCTACTGACTTAATCCAATACTACGCTTTAATTTTTAAACTAACCAGTTTGACATTCAAAGGATTTGACTCTGACTATCAAATCTTATATTATCTGTTATTTTTTTATAAATAATGCAAGTTTAACAAAAATGAAATCACATATTGGATAAAATTTGACAATAGTTTTACCATAACCACCGTACCTACGCATAATTAATTAACGGTAGTTAGATTTTCTTATTTAGTTTCTCATTTCTTGTGTCTTGAACCGCATAACTTATAGGATTTCCTATAAGTTATGCGGTTCGTGTAACTACATGCCCAAGTCCGCCCCCTCTCCATAACAGGACATATCAGTATCTCTGCAGCAGGACATGATCGACATACATCAGGCCACTGAAACATTTACGCTAACGACACGTTACCGTAAAACACGGTTATGATAGGACCGCCTTTTACCGACAACCAACCGTTGAACTTACCGATGGTTATCGGTTTTTTGCGACTTTGAGTGATTTCTTTGAAAGGGATTTGATAAGCACTGGCCGTTTTGGCTTTTCATTTGTTTTTTATTGTAGTTCCTTTGGAATGTGGTGTTTCATTAGTTTTATTTATTTTTTAGCTTTTTTCGTATTTTTCTAAACAAACCCTTTTCATTTGATGCTCATATCATGGCAGTGCACAAAAAATTACTAATCCGCCATCTTGGGCCGTCCACCATATTGGATTTGAAATGACGTCACTTAGCTAAACATGCATTGTCATCCAAACTAAACGTGTATGCAAAATATCATTTTAATCGGTGGAGAATAACTGCTTTAAAATTCAGTTGCAAGATTTGATCCGTACATACATACAATGTACCTACATACAATTTAGTGGTTTTACTAAATGACTATCTCCTCTTAAATCTTTTGTTAGATATTAGGAGATAATAATGTAAACATATCTCAATTTCTAGGCCCCTGTAAGAAAAAGGCGTGAGTTTTTTTACATACAAATATGATACAGTTGTATGTGATTGTCATATAATACAGCATCTTTACAACATGGTATTACACCAATAAACGAATCATTTACGAAGTCTATACTTACATTTAGTATTAACTAGTAAAACACGAAACACAAATAAACATCGTCGTCGTGTTCCAAGACTTCCAACAAACTGAATATTAAATTCTCCTCTAAACTTAAGCCCACTAAACATGTCAACTAAAACATCTTAAATAAGCTTGTAACAAAACCCTGGGGTGTCCACGCGTATACCCACGACGGATATTTCACGACAATGTGAGAAAGATAAAAATACGCAAGGCGACATGCGCTTCAACAGATATTGTCAACATCGTAAATCGTAATTCGATAACACCGGACTGTAGCGAGATATGCAGACAGTATTGTCACCCTACTATAAAATTATGACTTTGTTTTACATTGATGCATCCGTGTTTATGAAAGTTTGTGCAGAATGTATTGAAAAGGAGCAATGTATTTTAATGATATTTGAAGTAATTTTTTGTGTAAAATACTTACGCCAGTTTACACAACATGAGAATCACAGTGTTAGGATTATAGAAGATAAGATTTTAGTAAATACTAGCTGTTCTACGCGGCTTCGCTCCCTTCAACTGGCTACCTACCTACCCTACATACATGATTGTTTTACGCAGCGCACGCAATGGAAGCTCTCAAAAAGGAATCATTTTACCCGTTTTTGAAACATTTTTTATTTATGCTCCTCTCCTATTGGTCGTAGCGTGATGTTATATAGTCTATAACCTTCCTCGATAAATGGGCTATTCAACACAAAAATAATTTTTCAATTCCAAGCAGTCGTTCCTGAGATTAGCGCGTTCAAACAAACAAACTCTTCAGCTTTATAATCTTATTATATAAAAAATAAAAAGATCTGTGTCACAATGTTAGTTACCATACTCCTCCGAAACGGCTTGACCGATTTTTATGAATTTTTTTATATGCATTTTCAGTAGGTCTGAGAATCGGCTACTATCTATTTTTTACACGCGGGCGTAGCCGCTGGCAGAAGCTAGTATTAGTATAGATAGTATAGATTGATAGGCGATTTTCTATTAGCAGGAGTAGGTACTGACGGATGATCGATGTGGCCGAAAAATTCTGCACCTGCTGTCGGGCGAGCACGGCCTACTGTGACAGGCTTGGGTCACACATTTTTATCACAGTTTGCGTGACTCAAACCTATGACAGACGCCGTGCTCATCCGGCTGTAGCCAAGTTGAAAATCTACAATTGATAACGCTAGTAGAAAACGAATCAATGTATGGGAATGATACATCTGAACGTTAAGTCACGTGGTCAGACCATACAAATAGAAGGCGTTAACGATTGTAGAAAGAGATTTGATGAGAAACGTTTGTAACTTGGCTAGGGGGGCTGGAGTGGCGACCACGTGGAAGACGCAACGTTGTAAGGCCTGCTGCTAAGGTGGAGCTATGACCTCATCAAGGCTGCGGGAATCCGCTGGATCCAAAACGTAAAGAATTGATCGATGTGGCTACTCTTCGGGAAGACCTTTTTTATTTTTATTTCAACATAAGTTACATGAGTGGGTATTATACAAATCTACTGGCAAACTACAGGACAGTTTGTCGGCAGTGTTCTCGTGAATACAGCTATTAATTAAAACAATATTATTACATCATAAAGTTAAGGGAACACATCGTATTATTATGATATATCTGAGGGTCAGTACATCGCCTTGTATATCTAGTGCGCCGTACGCTCACACAGACGGACGTACGCCACGCCCAAATGCACGCATACTTGACCTGCCCAGTTTGTATTTGAAAAGAGACTTACATAATTTTACTGATCTACAGCTCGAGCATCCGTACATTTACACTGGTGTCTATAGATCGGCTCATAGCCTACCACCTTTGTCCAGCATTGGACGTCTTTTGGCTGAAATGATGACAATGATGTGTATGTACCGTCCAGCTTGCACTGTGTCCGCGTGGACGATTACTGCCCACCTAACAAAGAAAATACTTATTCTAAAAGAGAGAACACCAGAGTCTAAATGTCCTTATATGCATCTACCGTTATATAAAAAAAAATACAATCGCCTCTAAAAAATTATCAAAGCCTATCTCGCAACAAGTCCTCGGATCGCATCTATCAGTCTAATCTACGTAGCATGCAGCATTGCGCACATAAATCCGCTGGCGACCGGCGCCCGCGCCGCGTAAAGCAAGCACCTTGTCGAACAAGGATGGCCACTCAGCGCCGATAGCGAGCACGAGGCTTATCGGCGAGGTGACAATACTGCAAGTTGTGCATTGTTGCAGGAACTAATGTATGGGCTTATACAAAGATGCGATGGCTTTTCTACAAACTAGGTTTATCTGAATATTGTTTGATCAAAGAGAGGACTAAAAAACTCTGGGCATGACCATCTTTGTTTAACAAGAAAACTAATGACTTTGAAAAAAATGTACCTCTAGTGATCTAGTCATCAACTGAGTTATCAATTTATACACATTTTTTATTTACATCGGAACCTTGATTTGCTTGCTTTTTCTAAAAAAACTAGATATAACTTCTGTTTCATCAAAGTATGAACACAAAGTCTGGTATATACCAATGTGCGGTAGCAATAGCAGTAGACACTCCGGACGCTTTAACAAACATTTTGTGCGAGGGAACCCGAATCAGGCAGTTTGAAATCGCATACTGTACGCAGTTAGCACACTGACCTCTATCATACAAGTACGCTGGACTAAACATACTATATGAAATGACAGTTGATTTTTGTGCTGATTCAAAGCGCCCCGCTCGAGAGTCTTAGGTACTAAAATTGACACATTTAGAGATAGGTTAATACCGATATTTACTCAAAATTAGGTAATACTAATATATTCGCCTGGAAATATTATAATATTGTAACTAATATATCAGTATTAGTAATATTTTTAAATTACACTAATATCAAAATAGTAGACTTGGCAAGACGTATCACTCATCTACTGTATTGACTTCTCGTAGTATGTTGGAACTAAATTATATCTCAAATGTTATATGAATGCCTAATAATCAGTAATAATTTGTTCAAAAGCAATGTGTAATAATAAATACTGGAATCATCATCATGATCATCCACAGCCCGACTTCACCCACTGCTGAGCACATGCCTCTCTCTTGTACCAATCACTACGTTCCTGAGACTGGAATTAATTCTGGAATAATATCATGATAATTATAATTTTACAAACAAATGTTTTGAAGTCAAACAATTTATTATCTGCATGTGAAACAGAGTTGAAAACTGATATAAGTCTTCACCTTGCTGGAATGCGATGTCACTCTTATTTGCACCTTAACACTACAGAGACTATGAGAACTTAAACTCAGCGATGAGAGCGAGAAATACGTCCGTTGTAAATGATTATCCATATCATTTATTATAATTATTGTATAAATGATGTTCCCTTCACGAATCCGATGGGCGCCAATCGAGTGAATCCGAACGATTGTAAGTATTAACTAACTAGTGTACTTGAGCGAGAAGATACTTGCTCAAATAACTAGTTTTATGGATAAGTTGTTAGCCTATCCCCATATTTAAATCTCACTGATCTGACAGTAATGCGCTATAACTTTACTAGCAATCTATCCACCAGTTTATAGCTTGCAATCTGACAGAAAATATTTTTCAGTTAACCTTTACAGCAATTATGCTATTACTTAAAAATGAATCATGATAAAAATAATCGATAAAGCCCATAAAAGTATTTTTTTACCAAGGCTGTGTCCCATCTCTAATATTAGTTCCATGGACTCTCAAGTTAAGTCACGTTGCTATCAGCGCCAAAATGGCGTATATCAAATGTCTTCATTTTGTCATCGATAATATGAAGTCCAGAGTACTTGTATGATAGAGGTCAGTGAGTTAGCAAGACTCTCATTTGTTTTTTCTTCAGGTAAAACAGTTATTTGTTTTCTTGTGTAACAAGGATGGCCACTCAACGCTGATAGCAAGCACGTGGCTTATCGCCCAGGTGACAATACTGCAAGTGGTTCATTGATGTGGAAATTAATGTATAGTATAGGCAGTGTACCACTATGGTACTCTAGTAAGATTATTTCGATGCGGTTTTACGATTTGAAGCTTTTAACGAGAAGCGAGATCTTCTAGATTGGTTTTGCACACAAATGCTACAGCAGTTCCCCCCGCGTACCAATAACAAGCAATCTTTTTTTCTGTTTTCCTGCAATGACAAGAATATTAACTTTTTAAAGTATTATATTATTTTATTTTAATTATTGTGAATGTGAAGTCCATGTGAATATATATTTCTGAATTTTTCTCCGTTAGTTTTTAATCATGGTCTGACAGTTTGAGTAATTTATGCGGCCTACCCGAATGTCCTTTCTTTGGTGTCGTTCGTCGAATCGTTGAGCTCCTTAAATTCTGAGTTGAGCTGCACGGTTATGGACAAATGCTTGCACTGACTGGACAGGCCTACTCATTCTGGATGGTTCTTTCCTCAAAAGACCATTATATACATCAATCTACATGGTATTCAGATGATCTAACCCAGATTTTGTCTGGACTTTAAAAGAGACTGTGACCTATGAGTTGGTTTCGGCCTTTCTTCTCAGAGTAGTCAGATAGAAAACGCCGAACTCGTTTAGTTTTAAAAATATGATCGACATGTAAAAGTGTTTGTACAAACCAACATACAGAAATAAAATCATTTACCATTTATCAAAAATATCTTAATGAATTTCTTCCTCTAGCACCCAAATTATCACGCAATTAAAACAAATAAACATTCCCAACTTTTATCCCAACTTCGGCAAAGTATTCACAATTCGTCAGCTGCGAGAACTCCAACAACTAATTCCTTTGCCCAGCGGTGGCTTAAAACAAAGTGTCGTAATTAGTCAATAGGGGAGACAGGGCAACTCCTAACAAGTTATTTGGCACGGCCATTTCGTCCCGTGTTTATTATCCCCGGTGTCCCCAACTAATTTATTGGACCCTTAGCGCCCTTGCCCTTAGATGGATCACCTAATTTAACATTAAGGCTACCTACTACAGGTGCTTTACGGTGTGATGGCCATCATTTTTGTTTTGGGTGCTTCTGGGTTGACCATGTTGTTAAAACGTCCAAGCAATGAACGGCATGCTCTGCTGTGTGACGTGTCATGAATTTATTAAAGTTTTTAGAACTAGTTTCGATCAAATACGATATGAGCCTGAGTTGTGTGACTCGTACTCTCGTTATATGCAAAAGGTTATCATTAATAGAGGTTCTAAATATAACCAGCGGACAAACAAGTATCATCCAACGACACCTCATTTGTCAAATTGTGATAAGTAGTTTAGAAGTTATGAGGGAACAGATTAACATACATACATACTTACATACATACATTCACACACATACCGGTCAAAAATATAACCCTGCCTTTTGCTTCGCCGTAGTCGGGTAAAACTGTTCGACGTTGATTGTAATATGAGGGGAATCTATACTCGGAAGTCCTGGAGCTTGCGCTAAGAATTAAAATGATTGGGATGCTGCTAAATAAATCATGATTGCTGTTGTCAAACGGGTAGGTACCATTTACCCGTCTATGGTATATGGAGCCTTTCTTATCTGAAAATTCTTTACAGCTCTGAATAACAACGTTTCTAAAACAAAAAAGTTTATTAAAAATATCAAAAAACCCGACTGCTTAAAAAGCGAATTAAAAATATGTAAACAAGAAGAAAATCATGCTGTGCAGTCGGAGGATACATCTGGTTTTCTTCTTGTTTACATCTTTTTAGTTCGCTTTGTTTTTTGATATTTTTAATTAACTTTTTTATTTTTAACTTTTTAGTTATGTTGTTTTAGAATTATGTCATTTAAACATATAAGTGTTGTATATTTTTGAAATCATCTTTTAAAACCCTTTATTTTGATACACCACACGATGGGTTTGGAAGTAAAAAAAATTTGATACCCCACAAAATGGCGGCCAAAATCCGCCATTTTTCTATTTTCCAATTTTGATGCAGCCAGTGACACTCGCAGGGTTAAGACGAATTGGCCAGCGCGTTTGCTCTCTAGAACGCCACATAGGAACAAACATACATAGACTGCTAAACACATTACCCACCTTTGGCAGTCGGTAAAAAATGTAATAGCATCGTTTCTAAAAAGTATAAATTTGCTAATTATATGACATCTAAAACAGTATTAGATCTTACTTCAATTATAAAATTATCATACACACAAAGTTCCTTCTACATTTGCCAAAACAATACAAAAGAAAAAAAAAGCTTCGAAGGGTTGCCACTCGCAAATAATTTTGTCACTGGCCCCCAATAAAGATGGCGGTTATTTATCGGTCACGCAAGACAATCGTACTTGTAATTACTGCAGGACAGGCGGAGCCCTGCTGAGAGGTCGTACACGCATGAAAGGTAGGTAGGTATGTACGTGTAGCGTGATCTTTTTCCGTTTAGAGAGGAGTTTCTAATTACGAGATGTTTTGGTAGTTTTTCTGGTCACGGCAAATGGGTTCGTATGGTGACTTGCTAGAATGGTTTGAGAAAATTCTCCTGAAAACTGAAAACAGGAAATTATCCTGAAAACAGTTCAGAGTGGTTCGAAAATCTGTTATACTAGGTATTTTCTGATTTTATTATCGTGATGACAGTATCACGCTAGATGACCAGTGTGTGTTGCCAGTGACTACTTACGGGACAGAGACGTGGTCGCTCACAATGGGCCTCATCAGAAGGCTTAAAATCACCCAAAGGGCATAACCCGATCAAACTACTGAGATTTTCTATAGTGGCCACCTTTACCCACCTTTCGGTATAAAAAGGCGGCACACTATACCAGGCAACCCCTTACGAGGTGTCTGGGACCATCTTCGGTAGGTCAAGCCTCCGAGAGCACTCGCCCCTGGTACTCAAGAGAAAATGTGAGTCGCATCATGATTACTCACTACCATTTGTCCAGAATGGTACCGGAGCAATAAAGCCGCTCACCACACGCACCCCAGCACGCCAGCACTAGTGCAAGCACCGGCACCAGCGCAGTTACCCAAAGGGCAATGGAGAGAACTATGTTCGGCGTTTCCTTGCGTGATCGAATCAGAAATGAAGAGAACCAAGGTTACCGACATAGTCCAGAGAATGCCCAAACTTAAGTGGCAGTGGGCAGGGCACATTGTTCGGAAGAGCGGATGATCGTTGGGGCTGAAAAGTTCTGGAGTCGCGACCGCTTACCGGAAGACGCAGCGTTGGAAGGCCTCCCTATAGGTGGAGCGACGACCTGGTCAAGGTTGCGGGCGTCAAAGTGGCGATGCTTGGGGGAGGCCTATGTACAGCAGTGGACGTCTTTCGGCTGAAATGATGATGATAAGTTACGCACGGCTATTTCTTGACAAGAGACTACAGCAGACGATCGTGTCAGTATATTGGTATAGTTACAGGGCCTGGACTGAATGATACTGTCATCGTACTATCAATACAATGCTAATTTAGACTTCCATCAAGACCGTAAGTTTAAATACATTATAGATACGATGCAGTAAAGATTTTAGATATGAAAGTACAGAAAATACAAATACATTCAATCATATACAGTGCAAACAGAACCATCCATAAAATTTGAAATTAGCTCTCCAACTTCACATTAAGAAGAAAAATATCATATGCGAATAAAGCCTTTATAGAAAACTTGACACTATTTAGCGACTGCCTATAGTACCTTTTATATTCAGTTTTTCTATAGAGACACACAACAGGCAACAAACAATGCCATTTGTAATTAGCTCTCCTACAGTTAATGTTATGAACTCCTAGTACGACGTTGTGGTCAGCGGGGTCTCCCAGGGGGTCTGAAGGGGGTGAAGCATGGGGGGACTGGTCCACAAGACACGTAACGACGTCTTCACATTAATTATCTTGGCTGTTGGCAACCCGCGCCGAGATTCGGACGTGGCAATCTTTAGCTTGTTTTTGTTGAGTATGATATTTTGTTGTTAGTTTGAAGTATTTAGTTTAGTTGTGGTTAAATCATTTATTAATTTGGGAAACAAGCTACTATAAACTACAGCAATACATTCAATTTGAGCAATGAAGAAAAACAAATGGTCAACCAACATTTTCCACATAATATAAAAACATTTTACAAAATTAATGCCATGTGCGCTTACATAAAGTTAAAAAAAGTCTTTAACTGTAGTTAACTGTTTGCGAATACGAGATTAACGCACAATTATTATTCGATTTCTTACATAACCCCTCAACTGTGGCGGCCATTTTTCGAAAAAGGTTCTTTCTTTGATATATTCATAGATAATAAAATGTTAAGAATATCAAGAAAAGATTGCTCTTATTCACATCAAAAATATCCAAAATCCTCGCTATCCATGTTACGATTTTTGAAACAAAACATTTCGTGTAGTATGTTAAGGGAAATTATTTAAATTCGCCTGTAACGACCCTTAAGAGCGGAAATTATAGGTATTATCAGATTATGGCGGTCACATTATATCGCAAAACAAAAATAATAGCAGCATAAAAGTATTTTTTAGTAATATTAGGCGATTTAAACTTTGGCAGAGAAGTAGAAGTGCAGAAGTCTTAAACACTTTTTAAACATTATTAAGACGTTTTCGATGTTCTGAACACATTCAAACAAATTATGCTAGTTTACCTATTGTCTTTGGCGACTGTCTTCGGTCAATGTTGTGTGAAACTATTAATGTTTGTGATTTGAAAAACCATTTTAAAATTGCCATTGCGAAAATGGTCCTTCGAGCCGGACACCAAAGACCTATGTAAGTTGATCGCATCTAACTGATTTTATGCGAGGTGATTCTATGGCTTGTGACAATTGCGGTTGGAGGCCGGAGTTTGACGACAGTATCAACGAGACTCCCATGCCAGCCAGCCCAGGTTCTGGTCACAAACTAAATAAATGTTATTGTATAAACTGATCCCACTGATCTATGCTTCTGTATTGATGTCAGTATGGACGGGATGCTGTGACGATGTCCCCATCGATAATGTGCGTAGGTAGTCCCACGTTCTGGCCATATACTAAATAAATGTTATTGAATGAACTTATCCCACTACTTTATATCTTTACGTTGACGTTGCTATGGACGGGATACTGTGACGAGGTCCCCATCAATAATGAGCGCAGGCCACGTTCGCGGGACACACTCCAAATTATTCAACGATTTTGTAGGGTTGATGCTGAAAAATAAAAATTGGTCATTTAATTAAGGTTGGAACTATTATAACAGAGTCTTTTAAACATTTGAAGGATTTTTATGACTGTATTGTATAGATTATGACGTTGTTTGACTTAAGTTAGTTTTTTTTAAAATTAATAAGTCTTCTGATGCCTCTATAAGAGTTAAATTATTGTCAGAAGATGGAGTATGAAAGCCTCCATTGTTTTTATTTCAATTGCAACCAATTTAAATATATTATTATTGAGCAGGATATACATACAATAATTTATTAGCCCGTTCGTTATCTAAACCTAAGGTTCCAATGCATTTCTCTTGCCATCCATTTTGCTGCTAACCCTATTTTAAAGCGGTGTCAAGAGTGACCGTACGTAAATTATTTGTTCAAATTTAGAACCGGATCGGTTAAACGTTTCGGGGCACCAATAAGTAATATGAACACCGGTATCGAATGGCCTTCCTACCTCCCCCGGCTTACGTCCAAAAGCTTAAAAGAAGGGGTTGATTGGTTTGGAATCAGGGGTCGAGGTATTCTGGTGGGTGTGTAGCTGGATCGCAATTACTCGGACAGTCCGTTCAGTGACAAATGTTCATGAGTTTGTCACTTGTACTGCACCGAGGCTCACAGAGGGTACCTCGTACTACCTGCCCCAGGGAGACATATGAGTTTCGGTAGAATTCAGTTTAATGATCTTTTAGATTGATGTACTCGTACGAATATTTTGTTCAAGTTAATTGTTCGATGTTATTGATGGCAGAGTTGTTTCTAATTTAATTTTGACGTGCTTTTATGCTGTAATTGTTTGGGTGGCGTGTCTGTCATTTTGGTGTCAGGAAGAGTTTATGAGTCACTTATTGGTTATAAAACTGTTTCGTGAATTAAAATTGAGAAACGAGAAGCTTGTTTAAACACTCCTCTTCTATATAGTTGAATGATGGTTTGTAGAATAAAAGTTCATTAGAAATCGTTATTTTATTGTTATTTTCTTGTAAAATTTCCAAATGTAAGTAGGTAGATAACTTAGTATTTCAGCATTTTCAACTTTTCTTTGAGTCTGTTTTCCCCATCCTTTCACGATGAGGCTAAAACTGCATCTCTGCTCTTATTGTCATGTAATCAGCTGAAAACCATCAGAAGATGATGAGTACCTACGTGTCTACAAATATATCTATGTGGGAACAGAGAGAGTGTGAGATGTTGTGCGGGCAACAAAATGAGCCGTAAAACTAGTTGTTGTGCGACTGCCGAATGACATTACTGAGTACGTGCTTCCATTGTGCGGCTATTACAACCGCGAATCGAGGAAAAGGTAGATTTTTTTTTTGTTTTCTGTTGTCCTTGAAAAAATGGATATGTTGTAACATATTGATAACAAATTCACGACCCATTGAGAAGAAGTCAATATCTAGACACAATGGTTCCAAGTGTCTTGCTTCTTGGCGTCGAATTATTTACAGGTCTTTGAAAAAGTAGCAGCTACTAAGCAGCTACCTAGCAGCTACTAAGCAGCTACTAAGCAACTACCTAGCAGCTACCAAGCAGCTACCAAGCAGCTACGAAGCAGCTAAGAAGCAGCTAAGAAGCAGCTACTAAGCAGCTACCAAGCAACTTTCAAGCAGCTACCAATCAGCTACGAAGCAGCTAAGAAGCAGCTACTAAGCAGCTACCAAGCAGCTACCAAGCACCTACCAAGCAGCTACCAAGCTACTACCAAGCAGCTACCAAGCAGCTACCAAGCTGCTACCAAGCAGATACCACGCAGCTACCAAGCAGCTACCAAGCAGCTACCAAGCAGCTACCAAGCAGCTACCAAGCAGATACCACGCAGCTACCAAGCAGCTACCAAGCAGCTACCAAGCAGCTACCTAGCAGCTACCAAGCAGCTACGAAGCAGCTAAGAAGCAGCTACTAAGCAACTACCAAGCAGTTACCAAGCAGCTACCAAGCAGCTACCAAGCAGCTACCAAGCAGCTACCAAGCAGCTACCAAGCAGCTACCAAGCAGCTATCAAGCAGCTACCAAGCAGCTACCAAGCAGCTACCAAGCAGCTACCAAGCAGTTACCAAGCAGTTCCGAAGCAGTTTGCTTTCTGTGTGCGTTCATGTTTATATGACACTGGGCCTTCAATATTTTATATGTTTAAGACAGCATTTAGATAAAGTCAGAATCTTCTTAAAAACCTCTTCTGGAACCGTATCAAATTAGCACATCGAGTTTTTGGAAAATAACGGCTTCATCTAGTTGTCTCTCTATCAATCATACCTGTTAGATATTATCTTTATAAAATTACTCTGTATGAATTCGATGACGAGACGATGTAAGTAATTATTCTCTCTCGAAGGGTCCTCCAATTTTCTCAAACCCGCTGTTTTAGGAGGCTGAGTCGTCTTGGTGTATGCTGGGAGCGTCGTTACAGAGCGGCCATCATTCTCTCGTGAGCAGCCGCTGACTATCGCACGTAATTAACCAATGTCCGACCGTCCCCGCATACACGGAGTTACAGGGACTAGATGATGTAGACTAGGATGTACTATAGACAGTTTGTTTAGCCCAACAAACTGTTTTTTGGATACTATCACACAGACATGACACGTCTTTAACATTGTCCCTTTATAAAACTTGCAGGCTAGTAAATCTATCGTATTTACCAAAGATTAGGTAGACTCATACCTAAGCTCAGCAGGCAAGCAAAACTTGACATAAAAGAGTATGAATCATTAGCATAATATCACGCATAATTGGCCATAGATAAAGTGTTGCTGCTTTGGAGGTTGAAACTTCTGAACAGGGCGTCAAATATCATGTGAGCATGTCAGCGATTGTGACCAGTTGATCAAAATAACTGCACTAATTTTATTAGATTCATTATCTGGGCAACGTAGGAAGCGAGGGTATTTTTAGGGTTCCGTTGGCCGGTTTTTTTCATACCAGGCTCTCTCAGCAAGAAAACAGAAAAAATACATAAGATATGTATTCTTTACGGCATCAACGACCACCAAGAATAGTGATGATGAAATTGTTTGAAAACAAAACATTCTTCTTTAAGTTTAAAGGCACATCCAGTTATCCTACATCCTGTAACACTATTGGTCGCGCCCTGCCAATATGGCTGCTTCATTAGCCAGGCGGCCAAACGACCTCGTCGGGTCACCGGAGTGTCGGGGTGACGGGGTGTCGGGGTCACAGGACAAGGAAACTACACTTATTGTATTTTTGCTCAGTGATGGAATAGCCTGTCATTTTGTGCCAAACGAGGAAATAAAGCGACCAGAGACGAAAGTTCTCGGCGGATTCGTTTTGCTTGATTAGGTGTTGTGTTTAGAACTTGTTTATAGATGTAGGTGTGTCTCCTTTGTTTTGATTAAGACCTTTCTTTTGGCAGAGGCATTTTTTCGTGGAGCGACCATCTTCGTAGGGTGGCTGGCAATTGGAGAGGCCTATGTCCAGCCGTGGACTGCTATAGGCTATGTTAAAGATGAAAAGGAATTTCCGTCACTTGGTAATCTTTATAGCAAGTAAGTAGTGTGAAAATAAGACTTCTAGAAGACTTTTCTTTATGATTTATTTGCTAAACCTACAATAAAAACCAATAATCAGACTACAAAAAAAAAACTTGTAAATAAAACGCGATATTTGCAATAATATATTGGTAAATCCATTCATTAATTATATTTGGAGCTTTAGCGCCCTGGCAATCGCTGACAATCAATTTATTCTCAATACGAATGAATATACTTAAATAATAATTAATAAAAAAAGTAATATTGTATGTATGTTATTAAGTCTAAGTAATATTATTTTTGATATTTTGTACAATGACAACCCTAAATTCTTCTCCTATCATTCAATCCATCCAAAGGTTGTCTGTAAGAGATTGCCTAGTGCGATAAGACCGCCCATTGTACACTTGTATATTTGAACGTTTGTCCTGTATGTTTTTTTTGTGGTGTACAATAAAGTATATAATAAATAAATAATAAAGGGAACGGTCCCTATGCAACCTCGTTACATTAGCTTTATTCCTAAATGAAAGATTATTCCCCAAAATAAAGATGACTTCACACTCACACATCACGGCAGCTGTTCCACGCACGAACAAAAGACAAATAAATCGCGTCGCATATTAGCCGCGCGATTGATTCCACGCAAAGTGTGATGCACGCTCCGTTTATTTATATCCTGCATCCCTCAGGAAGCGGAAATGACGCGAGCGGTCGCGTCCCCGCCGGATGTCGCCGTCATAGCGCCACTGCGGATTAGTTTGTGATGTTGCACTATCTATCTGTCAAAATTCGTACAGAATTTTGGCGACTGTGTGAAAGTAACAAGGCAAATAAAGTTCAAAGTGTGAACTAAATATCATATATTGGCTACATTTATGAGGAAGACTGCCACAGATTTATCAGGGACGCATATTTGGGTATTATTTTTCAGTACTGTTCATTGGTCCAAAGGTTCCATCCAAAGGTTGTCTTGAAAAGATCGCTTTTAGCGATAAGGCCGCCCATTGTGTCCCCCAGTGTAATATTTTCTTTGTCTATACTTTCTGTAACTTATATGGTGTACATAATAAAGAGTATTCTATTCAATTCCTTTGGTCAGAGTATAACGACAGAAATGACGCGAGTAAGTTCGTTCAGCATGTAACAAAGTTGACAATCTACAATCGATAACGCCAGTAGAAAACGAATTAATGTATGGGAATGACACATCTGAACGTTAAGTCACGTGGTCAGACCATACAAATAGAAGGCGTTAACGATTGTAGAAAGAGATTCGATACGAAACGTTTGTAACTTGGCTAGGGGGCTGAACAATGATATTCAAATAAACAGATATGTTATGAGCGCGCGCATTGTGAAGACTCGAATAGGTCACAATTGTGACCTTTTGTCTTTAGTTTATGTCACGCATGGCGAAGAGCGATAGGCTTTGTTGAAACAAAAACAAAATAAAAAAAATGCCATCGTGTGTATTTAGAAATTGTACCAATTATGATACCAAAGTACATAAAACAGAAGGGATCTCATACCATATGTAAGTACGCAATACGCCTCAATTTACTAAATTATTTCATTTTTTTTCCTAATATTCTGATATTTGGAGGTTAGAAAAAGATAACAACATTGGTGGTCAGAATAATGTTTGTTTACATTCACACGCAAGTGACAAACACTAGCTGTCTCTTTTTTTCTTGTTGTGTTTATCAATCCATCCCTTTCGACTTGTAGTGAAATGTCAGAAGAATGAAAAGTGTGTATGTGTGCTGCCGCTGCTGCGCGGAACACTTTTTCCAATTGTTTTGTGAGTGTATAACGTATCTGTTTATTTAAATATCATTGGGGTTGAACTATCTATCTGTCAAATTGGGATTGACATTTGGCTATGGATCTTCACAAATGTGGGAACTGTTGGTATACAGGTATTTAGCATTGAGGTAATAATGTACTGTATTTAGCTGTAGCTTAATAGACTGGAAGTGGAAGGCGACCCTTTTAGCTATAAGTAAAGAAAAGCAGCATTTGTTGAGCTGCGAGAAAGTGGAAATAATAAATACGTAACAATAAAAAGTTATAAGTCATTGATTTAATTCTGATGACATTTGATAAAGTCTACCTACGGGTTTTGTGAGGACGACTACATAACTGTTTTGAGCTAATTCCTTACGGTTTGTAGAAATAGCAATTGTCACTAGGCGGTCGTTCATAATCTTGAGCAAGATTCAGAATGTTCGTCGGTATTTGATTGATTTGACGAACTTTACGGCGAAAAATATTTGCCATTCGTTTTACAAACATTTATTAAAACTAAACAAATCCCACAAACAAGCAAAAGTTTAGTAATCTCAACAATTTAACTAAAAGAATGCAAATGCAACAATAAAAAGCCATAATCCCAAGTTGACAAAACATTCCTCATCAAAGAAGAAAACAAAAAACAAGATGGCTGCGACAGAGATGTAAAATTAAATTAATTTATGCGCACAACGCTGGCAAAGAATGCCACAGACAAAGACTGGGGAAGTTGTGTTATTTTAATGTTAGGATAAACCTCCAGGCTATGATGAGAGAGAAGATATGTGAAAGCTATATATTCTGTCAAGTGTGCGAAATTATGATCCATTGGTACATACAGTACAACTATTTTCTTTATGTCGCATTTCCGAATACAAACGAAGGCTTAACCGGTCCATCAATTATTAGATTTATCGTGTATAATAATTTGAATTCAGAACTAAGTACTTTATTGTTGTTTTGATTTCCGTTTTAACTATATAGAGCTGTTTTTTTTTCCTATTTTCCTTTAGCCTCCCATTTTTATAATAAATTACATGAAGTTAAAAGAGTATTAACAACTCTATATACTTCCAAGTTGATTGAAAGCGTCCGATCTGCACCAAGTGCAAAGGGCAACTGATAGAAATCCGACGACTGACGAAACACGAAGTTTGCCGAGGGACATTAAGAAAATAGTTGAACTGTACTTGTTTTAGATTTTATAATTCACGACCTTAAAAGTAGGAAAGTTAAAGATTTTTCCAACCGGAACATTACGTTAGCATTATATTTGCAAATTTTTCAAATAGAGAGTAATTAAAAAAAAAACAGGAAGATATTTTAAGTTTTTTTCTTTACGCTTACTAATAGCTGTAGTGGCTTAGGTTCTACATACTCCACTAATCAGGACCGTGGTTTTGGTATAAGCAGAGTATTCCATTAAATTTACTACAGCTTAGCTTACACTGGTGTACAAACTTGATGAAGTATGAAATAATATCCGTTTAAAAGTTTACGTGGTGAAAATTTCGACATTTTGGAACAAAGCCACGACATTTGCGGGATGCCAGACAAACGTTTGACAGGGGAAGAAAGAAGTACTTTGTCGTCTGTTTTCCTTGTACTTCTGTTATGGAAAATAGGGCTGAATAATTTAGAATGTTCTATTAATTTATTATGTCAATGCCGGCAAATTTAATTCCATTTATCATATAGAAAAACTGTAATTGATAAATATGCCTGGCCAATAAATTGATGGTATTTTAATTTCTGTGGTCTAAGGGCCGGTATCAGAATTGGGTATTTGAAACTGAGCAGTGTATACCTTAGCCTGAAAAACTACACGTCACGAAACGACACACGACACAACATGTTATTAACCCCTCAATTTATAAACCGGCCCTAAGTGCCTTCCTAACTCAGAGTTTACTGAAAATCTTTTCATGAGACTTGATGAAAAATTGCATTGGAAATAAAGGAATCCATTATCTTTGAATTGGAAGGTAAGAGATGCCATTCCTTTCCGTAAAGCTTATACAAATTGAATTAATCAGATTTTTGCAATAAGTTTAAGTGTCCAACCGAAAGTTCAGTTTCGGTTTCGTTCGAGTTTCGGTTTAGTTTCGGTTTCGGCGGCAAACCTGCCGAAACTACGACCGGCATTCGAGAGTTCTCGCGTTAAATGCCAACCAAACCAGTATATTTTTTTCGTTTCTTTTTTCTTAAATGATTGTTGTTATGCTGATTATCATACCAATAAGTGAAAATAACTGATATGATAAATAAATAAAGACTGACTGAATATAATAAGGTTTTCTTAATTTTGCCATCAAAACATGATCCTTGTAAGGAAGTTTCGGTTTCGACTGAAACCGAGACTGTTGTCGATATTCGGTTTCGGTTTCGGTCGTAAAAACCAGTTTCGGTCGTACACTCATAAGTTTAATATATTAACTGTCTATAAAACGAGTAAACCCTGTTTAAGATAAGTACACCCGATATTAGCTGCATGTTCCCGTGGGTGGGCGCGGGAAACTCGGCCTCCTGTCGCGAGGATGAATCCTTACCCACGCGCCTACAACTGGGAGATTCACCCTAAAATGTTCACAACATTAAAGATGTTGTTTGAAAATAAAACACTTTTGAAATTAGAACTCTATCCGTTTGTTTTAAGGGTGAGATTGATAGTCATGTTGCTTTTTAAACGGTAGTGATAAAGTGGTAAACATTTATATTTTGGTGTTTTGTAATATAGGTGGCAGACACAAAGTCCTGTTTATAGCAATTTGTTTTTCGGTCGCCGTCGTCGCCATATTTAATAAATTTATGGACAATTTTTCGGGTTAGCTCTAAATTAATGTTATATTTGTGAATTTTTCATTAACTCCTGTTATGAGACAATGAAAATTTATTGAAGGAAGTGGTGGAAAATTGACAATGGTACGTTGATTACTTCTATTGTTTTTTTAGGGTTCCATACCCAAAGGGTAAAAACGGGACCCTATTACTAAGACTCCACGATCCGTCTGTCTGTCCGTCTGTCAACAGGCTGTATCTCATAAACCGTGATAGCTAGACAGTTGAAATTTTCACAGATGATGTATTTCTGTTGCTGCTATAACAAAAATACTAAAAAACAGAATAAAATAAATGTTTAAGTAGGGCTCCCATACAACAAACGTGTTTCTTTTTTTGCCGTTTTTTGCGATAATGGTACGGAACCCTGCGTGCGCGAGTCCGACTCGCACTTGGCCGGTTTTTTTACTGAAATCGTTTAAGAAGTTAGTATTAAATTATTATTTGCTTAAAAGATCAACTTGAAACAGCGAAATGAATGATACTAAGATTTTTAACTGTAAGAAAATCTAATAATCTATACCAATATTATAAAGAGGAATGATTTTTTTGATTGTTTGTTTGTTTGTACCGAATAGGCTCCAAAACTACTGGACCGATTTCAAAAATTCTTTCACCGTTGGGAAGTTACTCTATCCCCGGGTGACATATGCTACTTTTTATCCCTGTATTCCCACAGGAACGGGAACTACGCGGGTGAAACCGCGAAGCGTCCTCTAGTTTTATATAAAATTTAGTCGATGAAAGCTCCCTCTTTCATAGACCAAAAATAAACTTAAGACGACTCTTATATCCTATTTTACAGTAGGTACTTCAATATTCCCCCATCTTAAAAATACCTCAAGCTACTCAATTTGGACGTTTGACCTCTGTCCCCTATCAGATCAGCTCACACACGATTTAACGTTCTGCCCACAAGTGTATCGAGATCGGACCGCCACTAATCTACCGTGTGTGACCGTCCTTAGAAATTCGATTGAAAATTTCCGGATTTTTCCGGAACGGGGAATTCCTTTAAGTGATGTTTTTCGAATGGTTTCCGTTAGATTAGACATGGGGTTGAGTGGACTCAGACTTACTAGTGGTATACAATATTTTTTTATTTTATTTCTACAGTATTTTTCCCGCAGGTTTTCAGGAATAATAATAGCGTAAAACGCTCAGCAGCGGACATTTTAATCAGTGAAAACATGTTTTGCTTCTAGATCAGTAGGTAAATAATTAACATTAACATATTTATCTACAAATAAACAATTATATCTCAGGATAATATTAGTTTTGATTTTATATGATTTTGCTGTTTGCATGACAAAAACAAAATTCACATAGGTTCCAAAAAAAACGAAATGCAAAAAAATTGTTTATTTTAACTAATTATTTTAATAAAGATAGACAATTTAAATCCTATACTATTAAACGATTAATATTTGTATATTTATAATTATATATTGTAATTTTATGTATTTGTAATCACTTTCTCGAAAACGGCTCTAACGATTACGATAAAATTTGCAATATAGGAGTTTTCGGGGGCAAAAATCAATCTACCTTGATCTTATAAAAAAAAAAGTTTTATCTATTACTAGTTTGGTAACCAGGTACCCAGGTCCCGCCTTGGTACCACTGAGTACTACATTTTAGTTCAGTTGTATCAGACATTTAGGGTAAAAGGTATCAATAAGCTATTTCAGGAATGGAAAAACTAGTGAGAGAAAAAGCAAATTTTGCCAAACGTGTAGCTTCATGCTTGACAAAATTTGCTTTTTCTTATCAACTATTTTTTTTTCTTTACTTTGAAACTGTTCCTTCTGAGTCCACCCAAGACAGCATTCCCCCAATAAAACTATTAGAATGTATGTCACGGCGGTGTCGGGCCACATTTCACCGACAACGAGGGGAGACATCGAGTGGAGTTTAAAGTGCTTTCCACTGATACGGGATCAAGGAAACGAGCTCGGAATCAAATGTTATGTGGATTGAAAGTACGGGGTACGGGGATATGCTTGGTCTTTTCTCTATGGTGTGTTCCTTGACTGCATGCCCAAAAAACAGGAGGAATTATTTGTTTAGTATTTAACTATAGTAGTGGTAGCTTTAGACTGACAGACAAACTGTATGGCTTTCTTATGCAATTATCGGACATCTAATAGTACATTTCGTGTCGAGCATAAAAAGTCGAGATTTTAACACGAGCGATGAGGCGAACGTCGAAAGCTACATGCGAGTGTTAAAATAAAGCCTTTTTATGTGAGACAGGAACGATTATTTTTCCACTACCTGATGAGCTTACTTAAATGCAAATAAGTTCCAATATCAATTTATTAAAAACGTTCAGATTAAAAACCACAAACTATAAACACACAACAACGCGCGCTTTTTCGAGAGGTAACAGGTTCAGTATTATTCTGCCAGTTACATAATGATCTATACAAAAGTCATTCAGTAACTGTTATTATGTAATTTTGTTTTTTTTTATAATCTTGTGTCAAAATTACGAAAGAACGAATTTCTTAGGAAATGTGTTACAAAATAGACAAGGTAGTGCAAAAAGTTCTTTTTAACATAGGTAAACAAAAAAACCTAATAGAAACCTGTTTTTTGTTTAGCTTTAGAATTATTTACCAATGAGAAAGCATTATGTTTAGCAATATGGTTGATGTTTTAAAGAAGCTTATGCCATGCTGTGAAAATTATTGTCACTAAATAGAAAAATAAATAGATATCGCTAATTTCAATAATTAAAATATCATGTCAACGAAAAACAAGCTCAATATAGCACTCGTATGCATTACCAGAGACAAGCGATTCATAAAACCAATACGACTAAAGCATTGACGATGTCTGTTTTAAAAATAAAAAAGGCAGTATTCACAGTATAACGGTCAGAGACACTAGGACACAGGCGAGGCAATTTTGATCTCGCAAAAAGGTTGAAAACAGCCCTCTCCAATTTCACAGAGAGCCCCTACAAAAGATCACTCACGTTAACTATGAATGAACCAAAACAACCCACCAGTCCGAATACGAAAAATTAAAAAGTAAAACATTCCCGAAACGGAAATAGGAATTGAATTTAAGTACATTTTAAACGAACCCCCGGCTTTGACTGGCCCAAATAATAGAATCCCGGTTCGAACGCGAATGCCTTTTTTGATCTTTTTAGTGTTGCATCCCCTTAACGGCGGAGGCATTTGCGCCGCGCGACTAAATGGATTATTTTCTTCGTGTGTTCTTTTTTCAAAAACAATTTCAACCTTTTTTGAGCGTTCCTTTATTTCAACGGCCATTTTGTCGTGGCCTTCCCCGTTTCTCTTTACTCAACTTAATTCTTCAGCGAAGGGGATTCCGTGTGTTTGTTTAGGGTTCCTGTTACGATGGTGGGTTATCAAAAAGAAGGAAACAAAACGTTGACAAGGACGGGGTGTGATTGGATTAAGGAGGGTTGACTTTATAGTCGCGACTCGGTGCAATTTGGAAATTGACTTTCGGAATCTGTTTATGTTGCGGTTCGATTCTTTTTGTTTGTAGCTCTTGGTGTCAATTTTTTACCTCTATCGAATTTGCATTGCTATTTGCCGGATTAGAATTGTGACGCCCCAAAACTCGTTTATTTGTTTTTATTTGCATCTGGAAGCAATTCTGTGGCCATATTTACATTTATGTTATGTTTGCTGTTTCTGTTTATCCCCTCAGCAATGGTTTTCATTGAATATCTAAATAAGATGATGAATATATTTCCTTCTATACTTTTTATCGTAATTCAAGTGTACTAAATAATGTTTAGTTATCGAAACATTGCACTAATCAAAAATGCATTGAACCTTCTTTCGGTAAGTATTCCAAATTCGAAATCTCCGAAAAACAAAACGGCATTACGTTCCAATCTGGCCAGTAGTAACGAGGCGTGAGGGAAAACATTAATTTCGTGAACAATCTTCGAACAAACCTCCCTCGCGGTGACAGATCATTTGTCATAGACAATCGCGACGCGATGACGTGGCAAGATGGCAGCTTTAATTGTAATGCAGTGATAGAAGAGTGCTGTATTGTTGGGGTTGATTTTGGATTGAATTTTTGTGTAGCTGCCTGAGTGTACTGGGTACCGACGCTTCCATGCTTATTATTTTTTGTGCCATAACCTATTGACTTATCACCTAGAAAAGTCAATATTATTAAAAGTAAAATTATTGTATGTGTTTTTCATCTCTGGAAGTGTTGATCCAACGATTTATATCCTGGCAAAATGCACGGTTCCTGTTGGATATAATATGGCAGCGAAGCTTGCTCTATATTTGTATATATTAAAGAGTTAAGAATAAGCAGGCTATGCATATAAAATCAAAGAATTTTTATGGGCCTTTAGTGTTTTTTTTTTCTAAGTTTGGAACGAGACGTTCACAATTTGGAATAATAATAATTCTAATCAATTTCCTCATCCCAAACCAGGCAATCCCACCGGTCCTCCAGTCCAAGCACAGCCGATACATTAAAAACTTTATTTCCATATATTGGACTGGCAACATCGCGATCGGCAACATGGCAACACCGAGCTACATTAGCACAACAAAGCGTACCGATCCGTCATACCATGACTACTGATATATTTTAATGGAGATGTACTTTTGATCAGATGGCTGACTGTTAAGGGTGGGGGATTCGATACGGGAAATGCTTGAGAGATTCTTAAAGTTTTCCGAGTGTAAAATATAAAATTGGTTTGGGTATTATAGGAATAGTATTGTGTCTTTTTTATATAGTCTATAGGCTCGCGCTTGACCACTATTTCACCTGATAGTAAGCGATGATGTGGTCGACGGTGAAGCACGCTTGCCTAGAAATAACCTATTCACTCTTGACTTAAAGCCCCCTAGCTATCGGGAAACACAGACCCCGGCAGGGAAAGCCACTCCTTAGCTGTACGCATAATAAAAGTGCTCCCAAAAGGTTTTGTGCGTTTGGGTTAGGTGTCCACCATGTACCGATGGCGCATCGCCGAATGTCTGGTAGTCCGATGCGTTTCATCATAGCTAGGTGGAATTAGATCGTGCAATTCCATCGCACACTCCCCGAAATGTAACCGATAAAAAACCGACAAGCTTGCAAATTGGCGACGATGTTCACGGCTCTGGAGCTTTGAACATCTAAATAAGAAAAGTACTCCATGCATGATTTAACTTGCGCTTGATACAAGATGAGCAGCTGTTCTAGCGTGAAGTACCTTTTCACCTTTGCAAGGATCTTCAACTTTTTGGCAGCTAGCTGAGCCTTTGCCACAATGTATGCATCTGTAACTGCACCGACGCCGCCACGTACGAACTAATGACATGACGTCACACAAATCCTG
This sequence comes from Orthosia cruda, assembly GCA_964057195.1. Lineage (NCBI taxonomy): Eukaryota > Metazoa > Arthropoda > Insecta > Lepidoptera > Noctuidae > Orthosia > Orthosia cruda. The sequence goes on along the minus strand of OZ059828.1, from coordinate 42,459,562 downwards.
CATCGCGCAAGCAAAGTTTTCGCCGCGATTAGAACACATACAACAGTCCGACAACAACCGTTGGGCAGTTGCCCGGACCAGACACAACACCCGTTTGGTCGGAGGATCCTCCCTTTTCTATGGAGGTTTGTGGGACTTTACACTCTGTTCCACACACTTTCCCCCAAACTGGTGACCCCGACGTGATTGTCAGCGCAGCCTTCGTGCAGAACTACTTCGTCGTGACGTCATCATCACTTCCTCAAGCTTTTGAGCAGCGAGTCACACAGCCAGCCAGTACCCACGACATCTACGGGGGTATCCTGACCACCAGCATGCAGCGGACGCGCATTCCTGGTCATCACCCTCACCTTCTTTCATCACCGCTCCGACCTACTGGAGCCAGCAGCACTGTCCCGACTCACTGGGACATCATCACCGCTCCGAACCAATAGAGTCAGCAACACTATCCTGACTCACTGGGATATCATCACCCCGACTCACTGGGGCACAACCGCATACGGTTCCGACTCACCGCGATCTCTGCGACTTCCGGTTCCGACTCACGGGAACCAACCTTCCACTGGCCAGGCACACATCACGAGATGTACGGACGACTCAACCTGCTATCGACCTCCGGTCTCCGGAAGGGAGTGATGTAGCGGCACCTTACGAACCAATGACATGACGTCACACAAATCCTGCATTGCGCAAGCAAAGTTTTCGGCGCGATTAGAACACATACAACAGCCCGACAACAACCGTTGGGCAGTTGCCCGGACCAGACACAACACCCGTCTGGTCGGAGGATCCTCCCTTTTCTATGGAGGTTTGTGGGACTTTACACTCTGTTCCACCTACTTCTCCCCAAACATCAAAATTGAGAGTCGCTGTCAACGTAACTCCAAGAAGCTCTAGATGGTCCGTTATTGGCTGCACGGTCACATCACTAAAAGATAGCTTTTGTTTTTAGCGGAAAAAAGTCAGGCCTGGGTTTTAGCAGCATTAAACCTGACCAGATTAGCATTGCCCCATTCGGAGACTGCCTGTAAGGACAGGTTCAAACGCCACCATGGCTGCACGGAGTGTTGGGGACCGGAACTGCGGCCCGTTAGCCCGTGCGTTGGACAAGTATCTTGCAGCAACAGTGCTGTCAATAATTGGTGTTTTCATACTTCTCAGCTGTTCTTTTCTAATTTATTTCGTTGTGGGCAGCTGAATCGTTTCTCTTGGATTCGTTGAGTTTCATATTCGCAACCACTGCATGGTGAATAGTGCGGCGAGCTTGACCCAACACTTTTTAAGTCAAGAACTGCTTCACTTAAACTGACTGTAAAAAGTCTGCCAAATTAGCAATGATGTTCTAGTAAACAGATATGTTATGAGCGCGTCCATTGTGAAGATTCGAATATGTCACAATTGTGACCTTAAGTCTTTAGTTTAATTCACGCATGGCGAAGAGCGATAGGCTTTGTTGAAACAAAAACAAAAAAAAAATGCCATCGTGTGTATTTGTAATTTGTTTATTTATTGATTAAAATTGTTATGTTTTAATTATTGTAGTGTTCATTAGTCGAATCATTTTTGTACGTAAATTTGTATAAAGTTCGTCCACTTCGTACCTGTAATCGGTTTCGGATTCCAGGTATTCGTCTTCGTTCTCCTGTTCTATCTGTAATTGTATGTTTTGCAGTCCTTGGTATGTATTTTGAAGTGTCAGTAATCGTGTTTCTATTTCTTCATGAGTATATTCATTTTCTGCTTGAAATGCGTTATTAGTTTTCGTTAGCACACCGCGTAGGATGGCTCGCGAACGTTTTGCTTTCTTTACATTGAACGGCATCGTCGCCAGATGTTATATATGAATTCAAACATATTATTTCTAGATAGCAGTATTATATTGAATGACATATATCCAGTCAACAACGGTAACCAAGCAACACGTATTTAGTCTATGACACGCCTCCGCCGTGATTCCCAGGAATCAGAGGCGCCGGGAGCAGCTGGTCGAGGTGGCGCATCCATGTGCATCCGTTGTCAATCTCTACCTCATAGTGGAGGTTTCCCAGTCGGCGGGTCACTGTACCAAACTCCCACTTCCTTCCTGATACAGAGTAATTGCGAGCTTGCACTCTGCTTTCGACTGCAAACTCTCTCACCCCTTCTCTTCTGCCCCTATGTAGTGCCTTTGGTGAAGCTCTAATCTTGGCTACCAATCTCGTTCTTACCTCTCTTCCGAACATGAGCATATAGGGCGAGTCGCCTGAGATGACTGGCGTAGCCCGGAGAAGACTTCTAACTGTACGAACCTTGTGTAGTAATCCACCACTCTCCCCCTCTAATTTGTGCAGTGACTTCTTAACCGTCTGAACAAATCTTTCAGCTTGTCCATTAGTTACGGGATGGTAAGGTGCTATCGTTTTGTGAACAATGCCATTGCTAGTTAAGAACGTCTGGAATTCTTGAGAGACAAATTGTCTTCCATTATCCGACACCAGCGTGTAGGGTAATCCAAAGGTGTCAAATAAATCGTCTAGTTTCTGAATACAGAATGCGCTCGTCGTAGTTTTTGTAGGGATTATTTTTATCCATTTGGAAAATGCATCTACGACAATAAGAAGTTGATAGCCCGATATTGGACCTGCAAAATCGATGTGTATTCTTTGCCAAGGGCCAGTAGGGTCTTCCCAATGATGCAGAGGAGCTTTTGGCGGTTCATTCTGGCTTAATCGACAGGTTCTGCACGATTTTACTTTGTTTTCGATATCTTTATCAATGTTCTTCCAGTATACGAAACTCCGCGCAAGAAGTTTCATTTTCAAGATCCCCACATGCCCCGCGTGAAGTTCATCTAAGATGCGTGGACGTAGTTTATGTGGAATTAAAACTCTCATGCCTTTTAAGATGCAGTCATTCTGAAGAGTTAGTTCATTATCTTTATATCCGGACTCCCTAAGTGTAGTGCCTGAATGGAGTGTTTCAAGTAATTTCTGTAATTCTGGGTCTTCTCTTGTTTCTTCTGCTATTATTTTTGGTGAAATATTTAATGCGTTTATCTGATTCAACTGAAATATGTAGTGCGTTGGAGTGCTTTGATGAACTTCTATATTCGATATGGTAGTCAAATCCTGATAGAAAATGTCCGTAGTGGAATAGCCTCATGGTACTCAAGGCTGGTAAGGTTTGGTGCGGGTGAAAAATTTATGTAAGAGGTTTATGGTCTGTAATTAGAGTGAATTTCCGGCCGTAACAATAGTGGAAGAATTTCTATAAACCCCAGAAAATAGCTGTCGCCTCTTTATCAATTTGACTGTATTTCTTTTCGCTGCTGGTTAGGGATCTAGAAGCAAATGCTATTGGTCTTTCTGAGCCATCGGGTAGTTTGTGACTTAGCACGGCACCAAGTCCTGTAGGTGAAGCGTCTGTGGCCAGTATAAGTGGTTTATTCTGATCGAAGTGTATTAGAATTCTTTCGCTTAGTATCTCTTTTTTTATGTTTTTCAGGCTTTCTTCACATTTTGTAGACCATGTAAATTTTGCACCTTTCTTCAAGAGTTCATTTAAGGGGGCAGTGATGGATGCCAGATTGGGTATAAATTTGTTGTAATAATTTGCCATACCTAGTAACGTTCTTAGTTCATTTACATTAGTTGGGCGTTGTGCATTTAAAATTGCTTTTATCTTTTCCTGAATTTGAAGAATTGGCACTTTTCTTTATTAACACGAAGGTTGCTGTCTTGAAGTTTAAGCAAAACTTGTTTCAATCTGGATAATAATTGTTTTTCTGTCGATCCTTGAATTATTATATCATCGAAGAAGCACTTGACACCGTCAAGGCCCAGTAGTAATTGGTCCATGTATTTTTGCCAGAGACTTAGGGGTACTTTGACTCCAAACATGAGTCGGTTCACTTTAAAAGTACCTTTGTGTGTACTCAGAGTTTGCAGCAGGGCGCTCTCTTCATCCATCACCATGTTCAGGTAGGCTTGCGTGATGTCTAAGGTGCAGAAAAATTGTCCGCCGTTCATTTCAGATAGAATATCTTCAATTATTGGTATTGGATATTTTTCGTCTTCTATCATTTTGTTTAAAGTAATTTTATAGTCGGCGCACAGTCTGATGCTTCCGTTTGGTTTTACTATTGGGACGACGGGAGTTACCCAATCGGAGTGATCAATCTTTGTAATAATTCCCAATTTTTCAAGTCGGTCGATTTCTTCATCTACTTTAGATCGTAGCGCATATGGAATTCGCCGAGGTTTAATAAAGTTTGGTTGCGCATTATCTTTAAGAGTCAGGTGGCCTCGAACGTTTGGAATTTCACCTAGGTTTGTAGTGAAGACGGTGGGTTGGAACTCTTTAAGCAATTGTTCAAGATTTTGTGTCTTCTTGCATGTATCAACCAAATTTATTTCGGCTAGTTTAATGTTAAACTCCTTCATCCAGCTTCTACCCAAGATGGGTTTCACGTCTTTGTTAATCACGTATAGTTTTCCATAGAATAGTTGGTTTTTATATTTGCATCGAACAAACGTGACACCGATGGGCTTAAAAACTTCGCCTGTATAAGTTCTTAGTTTGATGCTCGTGTGAAATAGTCTTTTGTGAATGTTCAGCTTCATAAAATCCTTGTTCGGCTCGCGAACGTTTTGCTTTCTTTACATCGAACGGCATCGTCGCCAGATGTTATATATGAATTAAAACATATTATTTCTAGATAGCAGTATTATATTGAATGACATATATCCAGTCAACAACGGTAACCAAGCAACACGTATTTAGTCTATGACAAAAATAAATATTTTTTAATGTCAGGTGAATGAAAAGTGTGTGTGTGTGCTGCCGCTGCTGTGCGGAACACTTTTTCGATTGTTTTGTGAGTGTATAACGTATCTGTTTATTAGAATATCATTGCAAATTAGTTTCAATGATTCTTGTTTCATGCTTTAAATTGACTACTAGTGAAACAGGCAATAATTTCGATGGCTCTGATTTAATATATTAGGTACCTGTAATTGATTGTGACATTATGTTAGTAAATAATTTTCTTTCTTTTTTTTAATAATTGCTTTATTTTGGCACTGTATTACAAGTTACAATCCATCCAAATATTGTTAGCATCGCTTTTGACGAAAAATTTCGTAACTATACTTCGTAGCTTGATCAAAATCAAAATCAAAATCAATTTTTTTTATTTCACATAGGCCTACATGGGCACTTATAAAACGTCGACAAAAGGTGCACGGTTCGGGTTGGTCGTTTCCTATGGAGAAAAACCGGCAAGAAACTCCATGGTTACTCTTTTAAAAATGGTTTGGTTTTACAATATTTCCATGTTACAGCATTAGTACTTAGATATGGGGGGACAACGCAGGCCCGATTTATGACAATAAGTCGTAAGAAACTAAAAAAATTAAAATAAAAAGATTATATATTAAATAAAAAAGTTAACAAATGTTAACTAGCATCAAGAAGACCTACAATGTTCACACATTCACAAAACAATCGGTAAAAGAATCTATACAAAGGTAAAAAAAATAAAAAAAATAAGTATAACAAGACTAAATTTAACGTGTGGCACAAATGTTGTTATCAGTGTACATGGAATCTGACCTACTTGGAATCTGACGTCCATAGCCGCTTTCGTAACTATTCTTAGCAAAGGGCTATAAAGATGATTGAAAACCATTGTAAAAAGTCTAATTAAAAGAAGGAAAGAAAAAATGAGATTGAGAATAGTTCATCCACTTATTTGTGCCGTTTACAAGCCGATCTCTGCGACATATGTCAAACTGACGTATACGTTATTGTTAGCCTGTTAAGCGCTATTGTTACTGTATTGATACTGACAGCTATCGCAGAGATCAAACTATCTTTTATGAAGTATATAGGTTTCAAAATATTCGTGCTTGAATCTCGATGTGGAAACTTATACTATATTCGCTGGAGAAAAATATAAAATGTAAAAAATCCGTAAAAAGGTTTTTACATTGTATTCTTTGCTGTCACTAAATCAAAAATATCATGAGAAGATGTTTATGGAAATACGGAAAATATTTAAATTATTATTTCATTTTATGTTAATATTTTTAATGTATAAACAAAAAAATGGTATTATTAAAACCAAAACAAATAGCCGTAAAAAAAAACATCTCTAAAGCCTGTAGTTTGGCACTATTAAGATAATAAATTAAAAAGTGCTACAAAAGTAACCTTTTTGCGTTGTAAGGTTTTTAAAATTAGTCGGATCATAGCCGTTTTACGTTTCTTTGTTTACCGTTTAGTTTTTGCTCCAGTGAAAATGTGATTTGACGTTGAAGTGCATCTGATGCTAGGAATTGGCAGCACGTTTCAAACTCACCTAAAGAAATCGTCCAAAATCAAGTTTTCACGATGATAAAGGACTGAAACCTATACTAATATTATAAAGAAAGAAGAAAGAAAGAAAAAATATATTTAATTTCCACAAAACGACATACAAACATTACATTTCAAGAACGAGAACAGTGGTAAAAGATTATGAAAACTAAACCCTTAACAATAGTGTTAGTAGTTCTTAAATTATGTTAGAAAAGACAAAAAAAAAAAATGCGAGTGTAAATAAAAGCAGATGCGTGTCGTGATTGTGGCAAGAAGCATAATGCTGTGCCGTGGGGGACCCACAACACGGTGCTGTTTTTCAGTGGTCGCCTAGCTAAAGCTGAAGAGTTTGTTTTTTTGAACGCTAATCTCCGGAACTACTGGTTGGAATTGAAAAAATATTTTTGTGCTGAATAGACAATTTATCGAGGAAAGTTATAGGCTATATAACATCACACCACGACCAATAGGAGCGGAGCATAAATGAATAATGTTGCAAAAACGGGAAAAATAAATATTCCTTTTTGAGAGCTTCCGTTGCGTGCGCTGCGTAAACGGTTTAAGTTACGCAACACTCATGTATGTAGTGTAGATGGGTAGGTATGTAGCCAGTTGACGGGAGCGAAGCCGCGTGGGACAGCTAGTCTAACACTATTTGGATTCCTCAAATCATCCCCTCTCACAAATAAACATCAAATCAGCATCAAATCCACCCACATAACCCCGAGCACACTCAACGACGGACTCTATCAATCACTTACGGAAACCTATCAGGGCGTATCCATTATGCAAGAGATAAGTTTGTACAATAACTTGTGGAAAACTTGCAGGCCCTCCGAGAAAATATACTTATTGTATCATGACATTACGTAACAATGTTGATTTTTTGGAGTAATGGATAAGGAATGATGGAAGTTTTAACGAAAACTTATTAGAACTTAAAAAGAAAGAAAGAAAGAAAAATATTTATTTGTGACCCGCACAGGAGACACGAGAAATATGCATAAAATTAAACAATAATAATAAAAAGCCCCGTGCAAAACCAAAAAGGCTCCTATCTATGCAGCGATATCCAAAAAGGAAAATAACGGCGCGCTGATATTCTGATAGGATCGGAAATGGAGAATACCTACTTAAATAATAAAATAATATATAAATAACAAACAAAATAGATTATCACAGAAGGTGGTATACACAAAGTATGTATTTTATGATTATTTGTAAGTTTAATACAAATCTATATATAAATCATATAAAATGTAGGTAGACCTACCTATGTACAAAGTCCGCGATGCTCAATGATCATTTGTCAAAACCATAGATAAATGACAGAGTGCGCGGACCAAAGGGTAATAATAAATTAATATTAAATTACTTAGAAAGGACCTTAAATGGTAGGTATATGGAAAAAAAAAATCTATGGTCGGCTGTCAAAAGAAATAAACAAACTTAAATGTTGTAAAATTATACACTGTCAACAAATAAACGTGAAGTTAATTCAAAAGAATACTAATAATAATGAATATAAAGAATACTAATAATGAGAATAATAATAATAATGTTCACAGTGATTTTTATCTCAAGGCAAAAATCTTTATACATGAATAACTATTATTCCCACAATATTGATTAACTGAAAATAATAATTTATTTTATTTATTTACCCTCGCATTGCCCGCAAAACTGTATCAGGATCCAACTCCCTCATCCCCAGACTTTGCAGGCTTCATAATAATTGCTTTGAATCAATAGATATTTATTCCGCAATACTTAAAAAATTCAAGCGCCAAGTCCATCAAAAATAACTACCATATTTATATATTTTAATTTCATCTTTGTAACCATTGTGTTTATAAAACTTCCTAATAGTTTTTGTAAGTGTTATTTCTGCACTATTATTGTAATTTTATTGATGTATAATTTTGTTTTTGCATGCTGTGTATTTCGCATCATATTGTAAACTATGCTTGTATCATATTGCTTGTACTATAAGAATAAACAGTGTTATAATTGTAGATAGGTCAATAAATAAATAAATTGGTACGCCTTGCAGCAATTACACCATTGGTGTACAAATTTATGATAAACTAACTGAAGGTCCAGGTTTCCTCACGATGTTTTCCTTCACCGTTATCAGCGATGTCCAAGATAAACTTAGAAAGTGCATATGAATTGAAAAGAAGTTTATGTTAAGTTGTGTGTTATATTTAGAAACTAAATGCACAAACCTACTTCTTGGTGATTACACGTAAAATCATATCGAAACAATAATATAACATTTTCATAACCAAAAAGGCAAAAGAAATCCTTTCACTCCCAAAATAAACTATTTAACACTTCCCATTCGAAGCCAAATACTTCAGCCATTCCCATTCACAACATGTCCTTCAAATACCAATCTTAAGGCCAAGCTAACTGGCAAACGGCTCAAAACATCTGTTGTACACGACTCTCAACCCTCAACCCCATCCAAATGGCATTACCATAACCTTTATGGTAAGGAAAAAATAATGGGCACTTGGAACAAAATGCCACTTCTGAGGGTCAATATGGATTCTGTGGGTCCCCTCGGCGTGTGATGAAAAGCGACAATCTAAATGACGGGTGACATATACGTGGGTACTGTGTGCGGGATTCAGGGTAGGGTGGGATGGATAGCCCTTTTGAAGCATGAATTTTGTTGGAAGAAGCGTGTGGTAGGTTTTCTGGGCGCTAGTAACCTACCTAGATTTTTTGTCTGTGACAAGGCATCACTTAAAAATCTGTGGAAACAATAAATAGATAAATTACAATACTGTTTTGGTGTGTTTTTATGTAGTAGATGAGAATTCGAAAAAAATTTGCATCAAAAATGTAGAATCCAATGTCATAAGATACGTCAGGCAAAAAACCCATTGCAAAAAATAATAGCAAGATTGTTTGGCTGTGCGCGAATTTTGAAATAATTTTGCTTTTTTTTCGGTAGCAAACATTCATTGGTTATTCTTAGTTATTTTTTTAATGGAATAAAAAAATTGCTACAGAAAGCTTGTCAATCTCTCTGTTCGTGTGTGACATCTAAGGAGAAGGGTCTCGAGACCCTGTCAGAGGGATCTCGGACACGTCCGGGCGTTTTGGGAATTCTCCGGGTGAACCTAGTCCGGTTGGGGAAGATTGGGCACGGTGGGAAAAATCCTTGGTTCAACGCTTTGCAAATATGTACGGGTTCTCAAGCATGTGGATGTTGTGGTTTTATTTTTCTTTTTGACGTTTCAATAACTTTCCTTCAATAGTATATCACTCAGACTCCCTCTCGTGACTTCTAGGAATTCGTCTACAGAAGGGACAAGAGAAATACTTGCAGTGGCAAAGTGATTGGTGTTGCTAACTGTCGATTGCTATTTTCAGTCGCAAATTAGATCCATATACTAATAGGGCTTACCATCTTGATATAGTTATCCCAAGCTTTACCCATCATGGAGAAGTTTAGCTATAGCTAGCATTAGAAGACAATCCGGCTCGAAGGACCACTACAGCATGTCCAATAACACGCTGTGATATTTTTGACATACATTGAAGCAGAAAATAAGTTTACAATATTTTTATATGTAAGTGGAGAACGTTCCATTAGAGCAGTTTTTCGAATAGTACAACGTTGCCATGTTTCTAAAACATTCCGTCATTAATGTAGGTGAAAAAATAAAATGTATTAGCAAACAAATAAAAATAAACCTGATGTTCTCTTAGACATACTAATTGAAATTACAATAATTAGTTTATGCTTTATGTTCATCACATTAGAAGTATTAAACACTAACAATTTAGCTCTTAAATGAAGGCGAGAAGCTAGATAAAGTCAATGCTGCATAGTTTAAGTGAACCTGTATAATATATGTATATTTTGCTCATTTTAAAAGTAAGTAAACCGCAAAGTCAAGATACATTATTACAAAATATAGCTGAACGAATCAAAAACTTGAATAAATCGACACTAATCACTGCTTGGAGTATTTCTCCACATCCGATTACTTTCCCGTCCTATACCGACCGATCACATTAAGTCTACCAAACAATACCTTAATAGGTATCATCTGGTTATTATCAAAAGTACGTATCGCACATCCAGCTGTGCATTAGCATACGAGATTAGTGCTCAAAACATCTAATTTCTTAATTATAGAGCAGAATCAAAGCTGAGATTTTCGAAGAGCATGTTATTATTCTAATACAGAAGATTTTGGCGGTTTTCTCTGTATTGCCATTAATGCATGATCTCTACGCATCGCGTTTTTACCGGATGTCCTATTAAAATAATCGTCGAATTTCAATAAACAACCATTTGTTGGTAGCTGTGGGTTAGTGTTGAATGTGGTTGATACTTTGTGGCTTCAAGGATAAAAATTAACTCTAAATGTTGCTATTGTTAATATTAAAAATAATGGTTTTCATCAGCATTTGGTTAGACTGGTAGCCGACCCCGAAATAGTTAGGAAAAGCCTCAAAAGATTTATGTAAAGGTTATAATGATGGCTTAAAAATGCATTAAGTGGCAACATTCAAGCCTGTCTTAGGATAAAGTCGAACATACACAAATCAAATAAGAGTAGGTATTAGTTTTTATGCCAATTTTTTTTGGTAAATTGTGTACCTGTAAACTATAGGACAAATTATAGGATGTAAATTATAGGATATTAAATATAAAAAACATCCTTCCATACCTTAACATCCTTCATAATGCGCACAGCGAATGAATGGAACTCATTACCTGCGTCTGTGTTTCCGAATGCATTCAACCCGAATCTCTTCAAAGTTAAAGCAGGCTTCTTCTGGGAAAGCACACTCCATCGTTGACTCTATCTCTGAAATCCCTGACCAAACCCACCTCAAATAAAAAAAAAAATTAAAAAAATGTCCCTAACTTTTCCCTAGCATCTTTTTCCCCAACTGCCAAATTGGCTTGCAAAAAAATCTATAACAAATTAAAAAAAAACCCAGGAAATGCACAAAACCAACAACAATATTTTACCACACAAGTATCAAAACCTTTCAATCCGTGCGGTTGCGACCAAATTAAATGATTGCTGGCTACCTGTTTTACGCCCAAGGATATGTTTTATTTTGTCTGCCCGGGGATGCGTATCGCATGCTAAGCCGCACTAAGCATCCCACTGCATCCTAAACGTACTGAACATTATATTTAAGAGTTATTAGCTATCATATCTTGGGTTGCCAGTGAATGGGAAATAAGTGAAAGTATTGATTTATTATTTGAAGGTGTTTTTCCTTTGCGTAGTCCTTCAGGTTTAGGATTTGATTCTAAAGGTGACCCGAACTGTTCATCAATGTTATTTTACAGGGAATATGGCTGTTTGGTCACACTATGTTATTCTAGCTTCTGGCAGCGGCTTCGCCCGAGTTAAGCAATCCCAATCCCCCAATATCAGCTTCATCAGCCAATAATTATATTATTTTAGAATAACAACTATGTCAGCATATACTATCTAGGACATGAGCCATTAGCAGAGATGATTGGTTAGCAATAAGATTAGAATATAAAATCAAAATTCTGTAGAATTAATTAATTACTGTCTTGCTGTAACTGGGTACAAATAAAACTTTTTTTAAGCACCGTTGTTCCGTTGTTGCTTACTTAATTCCCGTGTGATAAGAGTTTTGTCATCCCTAGGGAACACTACACGAGAATAAAAAATGGGCTATTCCAGACTATAATCTATCTCTGTGCCAAATTTCATCTAGATCCGTTCAGCGATTCTGGCATTATTGAGGTACAAACGTACATCCATCCATCCATCCAAACATTCGCATTTATAATATTAGTAAGATGGCAAAATTATGCTTTTCGCCTCGGAGGATGGTATATCGAAACAGTCAGGTCCACCACGCGTTACAAAATCATCATCATCATATTTACATCCTTACCCGAATTAATTTGAGATTGGAACAGCATCTGTTCTTCTTTATTTTAGGAAAGTCTTCATCTTAAAACATACAGCCAGCTTCAAACAGCTTGCACTGACGTTGCCGTGGAAGTGGCACAGTTTTGGGCCAAATAAATCTGAACGACTTTCTTCTCAGTGACACGTAGATGAAGAAGATCTCAGTAGTCTCAGTCTATAAAATACAGTGATTAATAAAGATAGTATGAGCTTTTTTTATATTTATGGTTGGGAAATCACCCAATGACTTCTCTCGCTCATGGTTAAGCGGGAGGGCGTGTCAGACTTTTACTGACTAAAACCCACCCGTGTTCCTTCAGTTGCTTGAGCCAGGGCCGCGGTAACTCTCTTTCAAATTTATCCGCGACCAAGATAGTATGAGCTAATTTATCATATTTTCATCATCATCATCATCATTTCAGCCGAAAGACGTCCACTGCTGGACATAGGCCTCCCCCAGGCGTCGCCACATTGACCGATCCCGTGCGTCTCGCATCAGTCCACCTAGTGGGAGGCCTTCCAACGTATCGTCTTCCGGTTCGCGGTCGCCATTCCAGAACTTTTCAGCCCCATCGGCCATCCGTTCTGCGAGCAATGTGCTCTGCCCACTGCCACTTAAGTTTGGTAATTCTTCGGGCTATGTCGGTAACTTTGGTTCTCCTGCTAATATCCTCATTTCTGACGTGGTCACGCATGGAAACTCCGAGCATAGCCCTCTCCATTGCCATCGTATAGTTTGTATAATTTCATGGGTTGCTAAAAAAACGAAATGAAAATAGACAACAAAATCGCAAACAGAACCATAGAATGACGATTTTAATTATGAGACTCCAGATTTATTGCTTCCATTTAATATTCAAACACTACAATCCTTTTACCACAGATCACCCTTTTTCTTTTTATTACAAATCAGTTCAAACTGTTAAAAGCTTTCCACTTCCCCACGTCTGAAGGAATCAACTAAAACCGCAAACCTTATTTAGTTAATTGAAAAAATACTAAAGCGTTGCCATCGAACGTGTATTTTATCTCACCCCTTTCTGAGGAGGTCAGGAGTTCCCGAGGGACCTCCCGATTGGTATTCTTTATTACGGAGAGAGGGAACCCCATGGTTGGAACTCGCCTCGAGTAATTGGCGAAATATTACCAAATATTTGTTACTGAACAGTTACCGTTTGGAAGTGAATTAGGGTGTCTTCAGTTTTTTTTGTTGTTGTTTATTAGGTAATTTTCCTTGTGGTGTTGGGGCATCAGATATATTCTATTAGCAGATTGTCAACTTCTTGATTTATTTTTCGAAAAAAATACCCACATAATTATATATCTTGAATAGAGACATGCCAATGAAGTTTTCATGCAATTACTGCTTATTTAAAAAGAGTAAAACTGGTCCGTGCCTTCTCTGCTTAAGAAGATGCCTTTGCCGGGCTAATCTAAGTCTAGTTGGTACCTACATGTATATTTTATTTAAACAATGCAATTGAACTGAAGGATCATTTTTCACGTTGTTATAGTTCTAGACATGGTTATTATTCCTTTTTTTTCATAACCTAATATTAAAGCACAAAAAAAAACCAAACCAAAAAGCAACAAAACAAAAACAAACATTCTAAAAAAAATACACCTGTTTCCATTCGTAATTTGAAAAAGGCGCGTAAAAAGTAATGGCGAGCACAGAGTAGCTACCGAGTTGTACCGGTACAGTCGTACTCGTAAAAACAGCGACAAGCCCCATCGAGTCCCGAGGCGTCTCGACTTCGCTTTTCAAATATTAAAATTTAATCGCCCGGTTGTCGCGAGTCAAATTAGCCTCTCTTGAGGCAGCGACACAGAGTAGAGGAGTCCGGTGTCTGTTACGAAGGGATTTTTAGGCAGAAAGGGTGCTGTTGAAAACAACTTATGTTAAATCGAACAACAAGACGCCATACTTCTTGTTATTCGATTTAACATAAGTTGCTCGCATAATTTAGACATCTAGACCAGGAAGTATGATTTGATATGTGCCTATGGTTTGTACTAAATAAATAAATTGGTTTTCTTTTTTTCTTTCTTGCAACGGTAGCTGATTGTTTTTTTCACTAAGACTTAAACTTGTGGCATAGTTAATACGTCTCATTTCCACAGAAAGGGTTTGATGACGGATTAGAGAAGAGAATGCCACTTCAAAGCCATCTAAGGCCAAATTGCACGTAAAAATTTACTTAGAGTTAGTTGCTATCACGAGGTTAAATTGAAAGTTTGTCATACAAAATTTTGCATTTAACCTCGGGTTAGCAAGTAAGTCATATTTAAGTGTTTCGTGCAAGCGGGCATTAAAACGTCAAGTGAAGACGTTTAGGCACTAAGTAACCTGTTCGACTAACTGTTTTTCATCATGCCTAAAAATTTTAACAATCTTGTACTTTACTAGTCAGTGATAACAATAAACAGCGGTTGTGCTTGTGAATAAAACTTTTTATTACAAGCGTTTTTTTTATCTTGCCTTGGCTTATTAGTATGTGTATGCCAAATCTTGGAACTGAATTTTAAAACAGTCAAGTTAAAGCTGAATTTTTGCTAACTCGTTAGGTTTGGATGATAATGCATAGTAATCTAAAAAGGTTCTTTAAAACATGTTTCTTTTTAAATTTGATTGGTTTCCTGGTGAGGAAAATCCTGAATAGGGTTTCCAGAAAATGTCGCCTCTACCAAATTTTCTCTAACTACTCTATGCCTCAATCGAGCGCAGTGATACGGACAACAATGTAATTGCCGAAGAGACGAAGAAAACAGTTATTAATATCATTCGCGAACAAAATGTTAGCTCTGAATGATTTAAAAGTCATCCTCCTGTCGTGTATTAGCTATTCCAAGTTAATATTCTCTTTGACTCCCTTTGGTGTCGTTGGATTTTATTTTGCGGAGTGACAGCCTCTTTTGTCTATGCTTTGAATGAATTAACGCCTGTTCTTTGTTTATGGATTGTTGTCTTTCTTGCTTGTTGACTTGCCTTCTTAATATTAAGACATGGGTATTTTGTTGAGGAGATGTTTTGTTGAGTTTTTTTGGGGGAGTTGATTTGTCCTGTGGTCCAGAGCTTTGTTGTCGTGGACGTGGACGTGTTTTTGGGCCTTGACTTTAAGTCAATAGTAACCAGTTAACAATAACCTTTTACCTAGGGTTGCCATCCGTCGGGGTTTACCCGGATTTGTCCTAGTTTAGAAGGCGTCTGGGGAGCGTCCGGGCGGGGTTTTATTTGTAGGCCGGGTATTCAATTTTAAGATTTGAAATCTTAAAATTGAATTGTAATGGGTGATTGGGTAACAAACATAAATCCAAACTTACGTATTTATAATATTAGTAAGATTACTTTAGAAATTGCCCACTAACTAGATGCCACGGCAAAAAAGTGAAAAATAAATGGTTTCATTAAAAAAATACAACCGACTTCTAATTAAAAATACTACAAATTGAAAAATAACTTCAATTTTGGAAATCGGTTAAAAAACTACGTTTAGTTTAAAAAAGTTATTAAAATAAATAAAATGTTGATTTATAACCATTAAAACATACATAGAAAAATACTCTGTTCAAATGTCCGGGTTGCAAGCTCCAAAATCCGGGGCTTTCACGCTTCTTGTCCTGTTTGGCAGATTTTAGAGATGGCAACCCTACTTTTACCTGACTTTAACGCTCATCCTACTAAATATTATAAATGTTAGAATGTTTATTAATCAAGTGTATCTTTTTATTTATTTATTTATTTGAACTTATGTATCTTTGATTTATGTATCTTAATAGTTGGACGGGCTTAGATGGGAACACGTGTAAAAATGGACGGAATTTGGATACTAGATTCTTTTTTAGTTCGGTAGTATGTTTCTGTCTTTAAACTATTTCGTCAGATACCTAGATACTGGTATTTTTCATCAACATTGATCATACTCTATGTGCAACGACGTAACTTCATTCAATATTATTTAAGGCGATTATAGTTTTCCTAGAAACTAAGTTACGGCTTCGACCGTTCCTAACAAAACATTCACTAATATCCTCTCATTAAAAATGGTGGCGCATTTAATTTCAGTGGAAGCATGAAATAGACGGTTCTTATTGCAAATTCTAAGTATTTATTCTGTAAACATTTCGTTTCCAACATGGTTTGTTAAGCTGTACCTAACTATAGCAGGAAATAATACATATTTATAAGCAGTTTTCTCCATTTCCAAGTACCTACTTCGTTAGCTATCTGCAGACTGCTCAAAAAGAAAGGAAGTTTTAAATTTACTTTTCCGTTCCAGGAGGTGTGTTCTCATCTAATAAATGATACAGGACTTTTTTTTATATAAATATAACTTTTTGCAAAAAAATACTACCGACTTCCACATACAAAACTACAAAGTTAAAAAAAGTTTTTTATTTTTCTCTTTTTAGTTGTAGGTACTTACCTAATAGGCAAGTTAGTAAGGTACCTATAACGCCAGAATAGATTTCATGTAACTTGAACATAACCGATAAAATGAGAGATCTGCTTACCCCTTAAGAGTGTACTGGCGTGATGTTATGTTATGAAATGGTATAAACAATAAAGAGACATGCGATTGCAGCAATCCCGAGAGATTTTCCGTTATTTATTGAAGAGTTCTGTTGTATAACTCCAAAGTTCTTCATCAGATCTTCACCAAATTAAAATGGTACCAATTTCGGAACATACTTTTTCAAACAAAAAAAGAATTTTCAAAATCGGTCCACAATTGACGGAGATATCGGTGAACATACACAAATTTAAAACAAGGACTGGTTAGTGAATTCTGAATTCAAATTTTCTTTAGAGGTTTTAAAATTAGAATTTGTTAATCAGAATTTAAACTAATAATATGGTTACATTTTTTATGAATAAGGCTAAGTATCTATGTAAAGTTGGACAATTGAACATAAGTAGGTATAATTACGAAAGCAAACAAATTTGTCAGTTCAATTTGATGTTAAACAAACGATACTTTACACCAGGACACCTTTTAACTCTTTAGAAAGCGCAAGTCCGATACAGCATGGAGTATCGCTGGCATTGCAGCCTCCTTTGGAATGGCTCAGTTAAATATCAACTTGCCACGCTTGACTCGTTGGAACGCAGAGCTAACAGGCTCATTGGCGACGTTAAACTGGTGGATGCCAAGCTTGGATCATCGCCGTAAGGTTGCCTGCTTGTCGGTCTTCTACAGACTCTACTTCGGTGAGTGTGCTCAAGAACTCCACGACCTTATCCCACCGGTCTCCTTCTAACATCGGATATCTAGACGCACTAGAAGTTACTATCCTTACTTAGTTGCCATTCCACCAATTCGCACCAAGCGCTTCCAAAAATCCTTCATAATGTGCACGGCGAAGGAGTGGCGGAGTAACTCACTGCCTGCGTCTGTGTTTCCGAACGCATGCAACCCGAATATCTTCAAAGTTAGAGTGAACAGGTTTCTCCTGGGTAAGCTCACTCCATCGTCGACTTTTTTTTTTTTGAATATTCTATTGCCAAGAGTCTCTTGGTTAGACTGTAAAACGATCCAAACATAGTTTAAAAAAGGTTATAGGGAAGATGATGACGAAGTTTCTTGCCAAAGTTACTTTTCAAGTTTTAACTATGGTCCTTCAAATACTCATTTCAACACAAATTGTACAATACTCCTGAATAATCAACCTTAAGATTCCCCTAGTCGACGGCATGAACTATTTTGTGCGCGAGGTTATAAAATGCATGCTATCACATCCGACAACTCGTGCGAAAGAGATAGATGCTGTGATGAGCAGTAAGAAGCTAGTTCGCGTACAAATTAGCACTTTTGCAAATTTGTAGCGAAATGGATGATGATTTAGGACGAAAACGAGCGCGCGAAATTTTATGAACGGATCTTTGGAAGTCTAGATATCATGAAAAAACTACTAAATGTATATTTTCAAAATAAAATTATTTGCATTGTTGAATTACTAATCTATCCCTGTATGGAGGCCGTTTTGCAATTTTCCTTCTTCTTATGGTATTTATTTCCGCCCAAAATGCGATAAAATTAGTGTTGAAATATGGAACTTTCGACGCTCATAACTTGCAAATATTTTATTTTTTTACTTTTTTGTTTCCATACAGGGCTAGATAATGATTAGACGAATTGATATCATTTTTTATTTTGAACGTACACCGCCAAACAGTGGAGTAATCGCCAGACTATGTTTGTATGGAAGAATTTTTGACTAGTATTAACCCTCACACACTCTCAATAAATTAAACCGCCCGCTGCCCGCTACCGCTTATCGTCGCCCGCTCCGCTTGTCACCAAGTCACAGCCCCACCGATGTGACCCGGCCATGTCGCCCGTCGCCGTCCGCGGATCGATACAGCCTCCTGCACTTGAAGCTTTTTGCTACCCCGCCCGCCCCCGCTGCCCGCCCGCCCCAACCTCCCCGCCCAAGACCGGGCGGTGATATTATGTTGCTATTTTTATGTTTATTTTACTTTTATTTAGGTTGGGAGCCAGATTACAGAAGAATGTATTGATATAATTATATAGCGATGCGTGATCAGTACATGGTATGGTCGACATCTTTAGGAATGCTTTCATAGTGCGTAGATACAGCTAAGGAAAGATAGACTCCATGTCTGTGTTTCCTGATAGCTACAACCTAGGGGTATTTAAGTCATCAGGCGAGATAGTGGTCATACGCGAGCCTACCATTGACAAAAAAAAGATTGGCTTGATTAATGATATCTGCATTTTATTCAAGAAGTGTGGGTAGTTTAAAGTGTGTACGAAGTGTAGTTTGTAAGTGATTGTTGTAAGGCTGAAAGATAGTGTTCCTATAATTAAATAGTATCTAGTTGTTCGAGTTCGTGTTAGTTTTTGTTGGTCCTTAGTTCTGATATGTGTAAGATTGTTTTAAAGGCAATTGCTTTTAGATAACCTTTTATTATTATCACGACTGTTTTTCCCGAAGGTATAGGCAGATATGCACCTATATTAAAGCCTGTCAGCAGTAACGTGGCGTCATCATATTTATTTTAATATTTAATTATTGTCTTTTTTGTGTTTTGCGTATTCGTGTCTCCTGTGCAACACAACCCTGTGTCCTGTACCACAAATAGATATATTTTCTTTCTTTCTGTTTTCTTGTTCAGTAGTCAGTTATGTTGAAATCCCTTGTGACAGGGGGCTGAATCTATTGCCTTGAACTGAACACAGGTCCAGATAGACTACTTCTTATATATTTCTATTCATAACTGAAGATATTTTCGAAAAATCTTTCTATAATCGTGTTACAAATAAAACGCAGTACTGTAGAAAATATATCTGGCTCCTTACATCCATATGGCCAAGATAATCCACCCTCAAAAGCCTCTAACATATAAGATTCAGTACATAATCCCTTGCCCACCCTACGGAGGCTTTTTAAAGGCCCCGCAGTGACAACGCGACGTTGTCTCTGTCTGCCACGCCCATTGGCGACAAAACCTTCGGCCACGCCCTATGCGACACTTTCCACCAATCAGGGGACAGGCTTAAAAGTTTTTTATGTCAATGTTACTTAAGTGGGAGGCTTTAGAGGTTATAAAAAGTTTTAAGGCGTGGTGACTTGGAATCTAACTTAATGAAAAGTTTAGTATAACTGGATCTGTATAAGTTGGGTATGTATATGTGGGAACGAAGTATGTGTGGTGTAACTTTAAATGATATATTGAAGAATGATGTAATAAGACAACGTTGTGGCTTAAAAGAAGATTTAGTGACTAAAATTGAAAAGAGTATGTTAAGATGGTTTGGCCATGTTGAGAGGATGAATGAAAAGCGACCAACGACAGGTATTTACAAGGCAGACGTGAATGGAAACGCCGGGAGGTGACACCCTAGAAAGACATACATAGACCTTATTGGTGATGTTCTTCAGAAAGGCCAGGTGCGCAGTACTCATAACCGGCGTGTGTGTATGACTAGATGTATGCATGTGAGTGAAGCAAAAGAAGTATGTAAGGATCGTAGCAGGTGGCGTTCTGTAGTTTCTGCCTACCCCCATGGGAAAAAGGCGTGAGTTTATGTATGTATGTATGTACATGTGGGTATATTAAGGTACTTTATATAGCTGGATCTGTATATATACTTAGTTGGGTATGTTGTTGATGTGGGTATATTAAGGTACTCTAGGGATATTGGGTTAGCTGTGAGGAGTATCTGTATGGGATTAGTTTCTTGGTTATGGCTAAAACTTTGGTATAAGAATTTACTGTGTGAATCAATTATACTATGTTCCATAGACTGGCTAGGCGTGTAGGTACCAATAATAATTTAGAAGTGTCTTTTAAGTTTAAGATTAATATATTGTAATTAATTTTGAAGTAATTATAACTTGAAAATAGGTAGTAGTTTCGCCTCCTATTAGAAAGGAATTAAAAATATCTGACGAATTGTGTATACTCTTCGATTTTAATATCCAAAGATACAACCGACTTCCAAATAAAAACCCTCGGCAGTCGCTGTCAAAACACGAAGAAACATAAATAAGAACACCGACTTCGGCAATTGAAGTTATTTTTCTCTTTAGAAACACTATTTCTATTTGGAATTCGGTTGTATTTATTAGTAAAATGTTTTAGTTGTGGTACATAGGTATATATCATTCCCACAGTTATGACAGAATAGATTACCCGAATAACATGCAACTTGAACACAACCGATGAAATTAGAGTGTACCAGGGTGAACTGTACACAACCCCCTTTAGAGCGTACCTGCATGATGTTATGTTATGAAATGGTGTGAACAATAAACAGGCATCTGATTGCAGCAATCCCGTGAGATTTACCGTCATTTATTGACTAGTTCTGTTGTATATCTCCGAAGTTCTTCGTCAGATCTTGATCAAATTTAAATGGAACCACATAAGAAGCACCAGCTTTCAAATAAACCGGCCAAGTGCGAGTCGGACTTGCGCACGAAGGGTTCCGTACCATTATCACAAAAAACAGCAAAAAAATCACATTTGTTGTATGAGAGCCCTACTTAAATATTTATTTGATTCTGTTTTTAGTATTTGTTGTTATAGCGGCAACAGAAATACATCATCTATGAAAATTTCAACTGCCTAGATATCACTGTTTATGAGATTACAGCCTGGTGACAGACGGACGGACAGACAGACAGACAGACGGACCGCGGAATCTTAGTAATAGCGTCCCGTTTTTACCCTTAGGGTACGGAACCCTAAAAAATAATCAACAAAATCGGTTCACATTGTCAAAAGTTCGGATACACACAAAAAAATACAGTCGAATTGAGAACCTCCTACTTTTTGAATTTGGTTAAAAATGATATCAATAACTTTGTAATACATAAACCTATGAGTTAGTTTTTATCTTCATAACATTATCCTTATCTCATCTGAATGTTTACTCTTAGTCTACCTACCGTCTTTCCCAAACAAAAACAGTAACTTAAATTAGCATACCATCCCAAAAATATTTTACTGTCTTATCCGCGTCTCCCTAAGCGGTATATAGCGATATAAAACCATAATGATGTATAAACGACAAGGCAAGGCGCATCTTGACCCCCCACTGGGGGTGTTCAGGGGGGGGAGTAGGGGGTCTTCCTTACTAACCTCGCCTTTGTTCACTTCTCTGAAAAAGTATTGAAGCTCACAACCTTTTCAGGTCAGACCTTTTTTGTGAAGGCGTTTTTTTTTATGGGCGAAGTTATAATGGGGTAAGGTAGAGATCGGGAGGTTGAGCTACTGTGAAGTTTGTCCTTGCAATAGTAGTTTTTTTTTGCATTGAACAGTATGAAAATCAGGATTTAAATGAATCTTTTCTCATGAGTGTAGGTAGAAACTACAGAACGCCAACTGCTAAGATCCTTACATAATTCTTTTGCTTCATCATCATCATCATAATATCAGCCGAAAGACGTCCAGTGCTGGACATAGGCCACCCCCGTGCGTCCTGCATCCAGCGGATCTCCGCAACCTTCACCAGGTTATCGGTCTACCAGGGAGGCCTTCCAACGCAACGTCTTCCGGGTCGCGGTCGCCACTCCAGAACTTTTCTGCCACATCGGCTATCCGTTCTGCGAGCAATGTGCCCTGCCCACTGCCGCTTAAGTTTGGCAATTCTTCGAGCTATGACGGTAACCCTGGTTCTTGCGGAACTCTATATTTCTGATTCGATCAAGCAAGGATTATTTTGCTTCATTTAGAGGATATTATTATTATTCACTCACTTCTAATTTTTAGTGATTTAGCCAATGTAAGTTGTGATTTTTTCTTGTTTGCTATACCCTGGTTTCTGTCTTTGATCGGATTCGTATGAAAAAAAAAAATATAATTCTGTATGCATAGTTTAATCTCAAGCTTTTATCTAACATGCCTTATTTTTTTTGAGTCTAATCTTGCTACAAATTTTTAGAATAATTGTCCCCATCCAATTGAGCTGACATTTTGTTTTCAAGTTTGGTTTGGATTACAAAACCATTTTTTTTTTTTAAATTTCTCGTAGACCTACACGGCCACTTATAAAACGTCGACAAAAGGTGCACGGTTCGGGTTGGTCGTTTCCTATGGAGAAGAAACTCCACGGTTACTCTTTTAAAAAAATGGTTTGGTTTTACAATGCTCGTTAAACTAAAAAAAATGTTTAAGAAAAGTTTTTTTTTATTTGACTTGTTTAGTATGACTTACGAGCCGCGAAGTAACTCCAACGACCATAATCAAGAAGTCCCAAAAATTAAAATGTATCCCTCTTTACGGCAAGCACTTACAGTGTTATTAAATAACAACTCAATTCAATGCGCCAATATTGTGTACTTAACCCTCCACTGCGAGCGCTCAGAACCATTCATTTATTTTCGCTCGGGGTCCATTGAACCACCTACACTTAATTTGTATATTTTTTACATTATGTAAGCAAGCTCCTTTTTGATAAAAGACTCCATTCACCGGCGATACATTTATTAAAATGTATACGTGTTGGATCTTGAATACTGTCTGAGTGGGTCGTTTGTAGACAGGTCTCAATTAGAGTGCCCTGTGCGGGGTCAAAAGATCCCTTTCAGAATTTTACGAATAGAGCTTTTTTTGTATGCGATGTCTCGGTTGTTGTTACTATGTCTGCTTTCGAGCACCGAGCTTCAAAAATACGTGTATATTTTCAGAAGTTACCTATTTTTGATGTGAAAAGGTATAAAGAAATTGTCGAATACAAATTCATAAGCGCGTGAAAAGATTAAAGATGTTTTTGGCTCTGTTTGACCGTACAATAGGTTGTATATAAAGATCAAAATCAAAATTCTATAGTGCTAATATGCCACAAAAAAACACGTTTTTTTATTCAATCGTTAAGTGCTATAAAAATGCATTTAAATTTTATGTTTTAAAATTTCGCGCGTAGTTTGATGAAAACGCTGGACGCAGTGGAAGCTATATTGTTCTATGGTCATGACGTCAGTTGGCTATTTCCACAAATGCGTCAGTTATCAGTTGACAAGTTGACTGTGTTTGGTTTGCACAGCCGTATGACGTATTAACATGGCGGATAATATTTCATGGTGTTATAAAACAGATTAAAAAAGCTGAAACCTTTTAAATTTAATGTTAAAATTTATTTTGTTATTTTATGAACTTTTAACCATTGAGTTAAATTTACTACGTACTAGAGGAGCTATTTCAAACAAAAGATTGCGCGTACTTCGGTGACATCGGAGCAAGCAGGGGGGGGGGGGGGGGGTTATCGTCTCACAGATAAACAATCAATGCGCGCTGATGAACTTTTTCTTACTCTTTGAAATTTACACAAAATTACCGCCCTCCCGCCTCCGCGGTGACGCGACGTCACGCGGATACAATAAATTGATAAAATATAATTAAATTAAGCGTGTTTTCAACTTACTGTTGAAAATTCATTCCTTGACTTTTATTTATGTTTCTCGAGTTGTTTGAACAGTATCTCAATACACACGAAGGCATTTTATAAGAAACAAAACTTAGTACTCAAACGTGTCACGTTGCAGCGAGCGCTTGCTACAGACTAAGTGAGTTGGGGTGCGCGTGCTCTAACGCGTTTTACAAACAATTGAGTTGAGGAGTCTCCTCTAGTACGTAGTACATTTAACTCAATGATTAAAACTAACATTTTCCAACTGCCTTTTGCCTAAACTATCTCAATAATATATTTATAGATTTGTTCTCAAATAGAGTAAAATACCCTATTATGAGATCTGACAGATCTCTCTGACAGGTCAAGACGACATGTTGCTAAATTAGTGTTTTTTCACCATAGTTTATTATCTTTATATAATAATAATAGTTTTTTGTTATAAAAAAGCTATATGCAGTTAAGTAGGTACGCTTCACTGTTTTAAAGTTTCAAGCAGAATCAAGTATACAAGCATTATAATGTTTAGCAACGCATATACCTTGATTAATACCTAGGTAAGTATACTCATTGCTTTCAGTTCTAACCAGCTTAAGTTTCATTTTCAATTCACCGTGGAAACAAAGTACCTACTTACTGATTTCGGTTACAAGTAAGACATTATGCACGGTCATAAAACCTGGTCGTATGGCCCATGATAGCTATACACACTGGTCGCAATTGGCTGTTCTCAGAAGACATCGTGACCCGATGGCTTGGGGCACGCGCCTACATTAAAATGATTGGGTGTGACAAATGAATAGATACGGTGAAGGGGAACTATCGTTATTTTAGTCTGTTATGGAAATTAGGTACTAAAAGGTACTGTAAAAGTGGGTTAGGAAACCTTTGTAAGTACTAAATAGTAATGAGGTTGGACCAAATGTCAAACTGTCGACAAAATACTGTCTAAATACTTGACGGATTTTGCAAGCCCAGCTATCAACATCAGGAAATACTATTCCTACTTTAAAATTGGTATTGTAAATACCAACCAGTACAGAAGGTCTTTAAATATAAAAGATAAGTCGATAAGGTTTTTGTTTAGATTTTAAGGCGCAGATACCCCTGAGTAACTGATTTTAAAATGAGAATCACGTCTAAACGGCTAGTCATAATTTTTAGGAAAAAAACATATTTTACATTAGACCATTGTTTAAATAATTTGATCTAAGTAAATTTTGAGTTTTATTCTTATAACATGGTGTAATCAATATGTAAAGTTATGTCTAAAACGGACAAAAACACGACACTCGCACCAAAACCGCTGGGCGTATTTGAATGAAATCGACACCATCTCAAAGAGAAATTTAATTATCTACATTTTGATCTGAGGCTTTTTTTTAAGTAATAGAATAATAAGGAAAGTACAAAAAACTACTAAATTTTGGATCGCGCGGGTGTGAAATAGGTGCGCGTTTTGTTCCCTCAAGGTCGTTGGCATTAATCGTCGTCTTAATTACAAATAAAATAGTTTTTGTTAGCAAATAAAACAAAAAGAAAACCAGCCAAGTGTGAGTCGGACTCACGCACGAAGGATTCCGTACCATTATCGCAAAAAAACGGCAATAAAAACACGTTTGTTATATGGGAGCCCCACTTAAATATTTATTTTATTCTCTTTTTCGTATTTGTTGTTATAGTGGCAACAGAAATACATCATCTGTGAAAATTTCAATTGTCTAGCTATCACGGTTCATGAGATACAGCCTGGTGACAGATGGACTGACAGGCAGACAGACAGACAGACAGACGGATCGCGGAGTCTTAGTAATAGGGTCCCGTTTTTACCCTTTGGATACGAAACCCTAAAAATGCATGAGAAGAACTCAGTGAAATAATTTCCCTAACGAAAGAGATAAAGATGCAGATCGATAACAGAACATCCTCATAACATCGCTCGCTAATTGGCTAAGAAAAATTAATTCTACGAAAGGGTTCCCTGTCCCGAACGACGCCCAAAGGACCACCATTAAGGTTCAGTACAAAAGAGTGAGCGTACACTCAAATAATTGAACATTGTACACAAAAATATGTAAATGAGTTTTCGCTCCGTGAAAATTAACTTTTTCATTATGAATTATGTCCTTGATGTTGTCTTCGAGACGTCTTCGGGGAGTTTTTCGAGATTTTACAGCTTTCTACTCGAAGGGTTAAAGGTAATTTGAGCGCGAGGGTCGAAAAAACCCCCGCAGTTTAGGAAGGGTTAAGTGTTTTCGAGTTCTAAATAAATATTGAGTTTCCTTGAATGAAGTTTTGTCGTAAAGGTGATTTAGAAACAAATGAAGTGTTGTTTGTTTTTGTTAAGGTTTCTTGATAGCTTAATTTGGAGTTAGACATTTGGATACGATACACGAAATGAAGACTATTGCCAAAACTAGAGTTTAAATTAAGGATTCTGGATATGCTCGTACCATCATCATCATCAACTGGGATACAGGCTTCCTCTCTGTGAGAAAAGGATTGGGCCTTAATCCACCACGCAGGCCCAGTGCGGGTTGGTGGATGTCACATGTCTTCGAATTTTTGGTTCTAGGACATGCCGGTTTCCTCACGATGTTTTCCTTCACCGTTTTAAGAGCAGTGGAGATGAAATAATTTACACAAAGTAACGCCTGCCTGGGTTTGAACCCACGACCTACGAAACGTAAGTCGGGACCGTTACCACTGGGCCACCACTGCATCACATAAAAAAATAAAAAATGCTCGAATAAAAAAAAAATGATAAAATTATATTTCGTATTGCTTACTTCAGTAGGCCTATATTTTCAAGCAAATGATCATTTGCTACGCCATATCACTACGTAGGAGCTTAACCAGGTTCTACAAGCAATGTAATTTTGGCCTCAAAATAAACCTCAATTGAACTAATTGTTATACGATCTTAATTGGTGATCATGTTCTCACGCTGACTCAGCTCATAATAATTTGAGTGCACACAGTACCAAAGTGCTTGCAAATTACAATACTTGTACTGCACAGGTTAACTTAACGTCTCAATCTCCTGCGTGGGTGTTTTACGGATTACTGACAATGACTGTTCTATAATGGACGCAAATGTTGTGGAACTTACGTGGGTTGGAACAAGACATAAAAAACATAACGCAAAAATGGGGCACAATTTTATTCACCACTAGCGGATGCCTCGCGGTTTCACCCGCGTAGTTCCCGTTTCCGTGGGAATACAGGGATAAAAAGAGCCTATGTCACCCGTGGACAGTGTAGCTTCCCAACGGTGAAAGAATTTTTTAAATCGGTTCTGTAGTTTTTAAGTGTATTCGTTACATACAAACATTCAAAAATACAAATCTTTCCTCTTTATTATATTAGTACAGATTCCTCTTTATTATTTTAGTACAGATTAGTATTAGTATAGATCAACATCATTTCGTCGAAAGATGTCTACTGCTGAACATAATCCAAGTAAAGTCACATCAATCGGTCCTGTGCTTTGCATTCAGTGGATTCCCACAAAAATCACCCTGCCATCGAGCAATGAGTCCTTATTTGGGCTTTGTCGGTTACCCTGATTCTCCTGCAGATATCTAAAGAAACTGTAAGTATTGTGCTTTGGAACTAGTTTGTATTTTGTCTAAGTTGTAATAATAATATGTTTCAGAGGTCATAACTGATTAATTTCTTCCTCTTCCACTGGAAAAGTGTAGGTATCTTATAAAGTAGGTACTGCAACCATTCTCATACTAAAACTGCAAGCAATCTTCACGAACCAGATAGGCATAAAATTGATTTATTATAAAGGATTCGAGCCCATTGTAGATGCACTTTGCATAAATGGCCAATAATTGTAGATCAGCGACAGAAGACCGACAGATAGCTCGCAAATAGTATCGTTCATTCAATACGTTCAATATGGCTGCAAGTGAATGAATGAATGGATGATTGAGTTGTTAGCACTCGCAGATTGTTCGTTTGTTTATTTTTAGTTACCTAATTGTATTGTGAGTTGAAGTTGATGTGAAATTAACTTTTAAATGGTTTTAGATCAAAAGATTAAGTATTATAACATGAATAAAACAAAATATACCAGGCTTGTTTGTGTTATCTGGGGAGGAACTGCCATTTCTTTTTGGGTATGTCGTTGGCAAGCTAAATAGTATGATAACTTTCAAGCGGTACATATTCCATTCTAAAAGGTATAAAAGTTTCTTATCGGTGTAATCTATACCAATATTAGAAAGAGGAATTATTTTTTGTTTGTTTGTACCAAATAGGCTTCGAAACTACTGGACCGATTTAAACAATTCTTTCACCAATAGAAAGCAACATTATACCTGAGTGACATAGGCTATTTTTTTTTTATTCCGAAAACGGGTCCTTTGGGGCGGACTTCGCATATTTAGAATTCCGTACCAAGTTGGTTGTAATAGGCAAAAAGAGAAAATTTCAGAGAAAATCTGATTTATCAATATATTGATAAATTTTGGTAAAATATACGTAACAATAATCATTATCGCCCAAGTTCATAGGTGAATGGGAAGTCAAAAAATTATACGGCTTAAAATTTTGTAAAAAAAGTTTACTGTGGTGGCTTTGGCCTTTGTTTTCAAAAAAAAATTCGTTCATTAGTATTTGGCTACACAAGCTCTAAACAACGATACCCCAATCGATGGGGTAGCTAACCATATAACATATTTTTCAACAATTTGTACGGTAAGGCGCCAACTCAAAATGCTAGACTAAAAGATTTTTATTTTTTGCTTTTTAGTTAGTATTTCGTCGGTTATTTTTTGTTAAAAAGATTTTTGCTTTCATAGTTCATTCAACTCTAGTTTTAAGCCAATAAAAGTGACTGTTACATAGTTTTGTTTAGTAGGGCAAACTGTAGGTAGTTTTGAAACTCATAACAGCTTCGGCTAACGTGTTAGTTTTAGTTTAGAACGCAGCGGAGGGCACTTTCCTACCCCCGACGTGAAAATGTATCGGAACACACGCTTCAATTGTAATCCGACTAAAGCAACGAGGTATAAAACAAGATGGATGTGAAACCAATTTTACAGGTTTCCAGTAGGTATTTCAGGAAAATAAAAAATATATATCTATTACTTTTTAATAATTTGTATAACTATTTTTTCACTGTTTGACCTTGTATTGATCTTTCTATTTCTATTAATTGTAATTATATAAAGTATTGTATAGTTGACATTTTCTGCTGTAATTAATTGCCTTATTTCTTGATACTGTGTGTAATTAATTAATTTGTAATTTGTTAATATGCTTTTTAAAATTACAAGGCATGAGCCTGATTATGACGATATATATTATTCAATATTAACACTTGTCTACCCAAATTCTGCAAATAAAAGATCTGTATTTGAAATGTAATCTGTTATCTGTCAATATTTATAGGTCCTGTGGTCTATAAATATTGAACATTATCTATTAAAACCAATTAGGTATTTGTATACGTGCCAGCCGCAGCTGCTGAGGCTGGGCGCCGGAAGCGACCAGCAAGCAGAAGCTGCGGACGAGTATCTATCCTTTATTACGTAAGGGCGAAGGGGTTGCACTTCCCGCAGCGCCGGAGATGATTGCAAGAAGCAACTTTTACCCTCAGTTTCCCACCTTAAAATTATCGCAGAATTAATGTGACAAATTATTGTCAAGCACGCGTTAGCTGCTGTGATTGGGTGAATGAATTTTCGACAGCCAATCACAGCAGCTGACGCGTGCTTGACAATTTGTCACATTAATTCTGCGATAATTTTTAGGTGGGAAACTGAGGGTTAAAGTGTTTTAAACCCTGTTTATTGCGATGTATTTGTGCAGGTAGGTACATAACCTCAAAACTTAAATATTATGAAAACTATTTATTTGCTAGGTTTAGGAGAAAGGAGGTACTCCGTAGACGCTCTCTCCCCCTTTAAGAACTTCAAAATCTGTATCCCGGATACTAAATATTTCCCCTCTAAAATTTGTCAGCCTATTTTACCCTTAGTTATCGTATTAGTTACCGAGTAATTGGTTTGTAGAAATGTGGATGACATCTGTGGTAGTCCTTCCATCTAAAATACTAGATTAAGCTGATCTCAGCACAGTTGGGAAAATGCTAGGCTAATTAAATTATGCTAGAATTTCGTGGTTTTAAGTAACGAAAATTATCATCATCATCATCATTTCAGCCGAAAGAAGTCCACTGCTGGACATAGGCCTCCCCCAATCGTCGCCACACTGATCGGTCCTGTGAGTTTCGCATCCACAAACATTATAATTTTTGTAAAACACTTGCATAGTTTCGCGGAGTTTCGAGGAGCTCGTGGCTAAATATTAACTGCCGCACGGGTCGATCATCGAGGTTAACCAACGCTTGACGAGGTTGGACCGTGGATGACATCAACATACTGAGTTTCCTCCGTGTCTCGGCAAGCACGTTAAGCCGTTGGTCCCGGCTGTAATTTGAAGATCTTTGACAGTCGTTACGGGTAGTAAGAAGCTTGAGATCTGATACCAGTCTTGCTAAGGGGTACCGTGTTACCCAGTTACTGTGTTGTGGAGGTCAGATAGGCAGTCGCTCCATGTGAAACACTGGTACTTAGCTGAATCCGGTAAGACTGGAAGCCGACCCCAATATAGTTGGGAAAAGGCTAGGCAGATGATGATGACATGCATTGTTTAACGATAGACTAGTTTAGTAGTCAAACGAGTTGAAACCAATAATGACAACCTTACCAAAACAGTCGAGACAAGGGAAAATTAACCTTAAATACTCGCAGAACGTGCAGTTTTTTTTTCGGGACGTACCATGATGCTGGTAAACACGCAAGGCTTGGGATAAAGTAAAAAATATTACAGTTTCTGGAAACAGATTGCGGCTGAAGCGATGCCTTATAAATATATTAAAATGGGAATTATGAGAACTCCCATACAAAGAACTGTCTTTTAACCAAACATTTTCCATAGCCATGTCTCGTATTTTAAAATAACGACGCCCAAAATGAAAAAGAAAATCATTTGCTCTCTTCGTAGCTCCGTCCCGCGTCAATAAGGTAGTTGGTTCAGCCGTTCAGCCGAGTATTATGCTCGCTCACCGGAAATAATTACAAACATGTAGTTACGGGTTAAAAGTGTTCCCGCGTTGTTCACAACTTTCCGTCAGCCACTATTGGGTTGGGATAGTGTGGTCTAATGGAGGATGGCTTGTTTAGCTGTAGTAGTTTGGGTACGTACTCATTAACATCTTTTTTTGACAGGGAAATAGGACAGTTTCCAACAAACACTGGTTTGACAGTGTTTGTTTGAAGCTGTCCTATTTCCCTTTCTCTCTCTCTTCTTTATCGGTTCTCTCTTCTTCATTTTCTCTGGTCAAATTCTCTTTAAAAATATTAATAAGGGATCTCACTTGTGGGTCCCCTAGTATTAGATGGATGTCCCTAGGCGGCGGTGACCACCACTTACCATAAGGTAAAGCACTTGCTTGTTAAGGCAGATACAGACATTGCGAGGCATGCGCAGTACACAGCGCTCATCGCTGTGTGTGCGAGCGCAGCCGACCGGCTGACGCGGCATACGCGCGGATCTAACCTAGTTCCAAGCAGTGTAAATGCCATGCAAACATGAAACTTAACTATTGTATGGAAGCCAGAATTTCCTTTAGCACAGTGTGAAATGCGCTCCGGCGCGACCCACTGCGGCCCGGTTGGTGGAAATCGTACATTAAGGCCTCATCTGCTGTTTCAGTGCACGATAGAATTACCTACCTAAATTAGAAAGAATATCAATAAAAATTCTTATCATACATAAGAGCAAGTTTTCATTGATCTTGAATTTTCCTAGAACTGAAGCCAATTTCATTAACCGAACAATCTTTTCCTAGAATTCATAGTACTACTTTAGTATTCCAGTGAACACAACACTAGTAAAGGCTGCGACCTTAACAATTTGAACTTCTAACTTGAAGTCTCTGAATAAGTCATGTTGTTCATTTGTTCACACGTTCATTCGTAGGTAGTGGACAGCAGTTTTAATGACTTAACCGACTTAAGCTATTAACTATGCCCATGAAGCTCTGCTGAAGTTAAAAATGCATTGGTAGGCTAACTTTCTTTGACTATGGTTGTGGATTTTGACTTTGAATTATGGTGAAGGTTAGCTTTTTTACGCCTTACAAGAATAGTCTACAATTTAATTAACCCAATTAACAATTATTATTAGATGAAAACAAACATTACATACCACGATGGTTACAATGTCATGAATGTCTTCATCTAGAAATACACCGGTTTTGCGACGCAACCGAAAAAGCATTTATAGCCGAGTAAAAAAGAATCCGGCTCGAAGGACCAATTTTATGTACGGCTCAGAGGTAGCCAGTTACTTACAGTTGAGTTGTTTGATATGAGTGGACGAAAACCACAGATTTCACCACAGTAAAGTTTATTCGTAAAAGTTACACGAAAGTTATGTTGGATGCTAATCCGCGATTATAGCGCTACGGCAGCTATTGGTCAACGAAATAAATATAATAATAATAATAAAAGTAAATAAAATGAGTAGCGAAAAGTAGGCTTTAGCAATTTTCCTGTACGTAAACCGTATAGCTAGGAAACTAATGGCCAAAAAAATTGTATTCTAATATTTATTTATTTATCACAATTACTCTCTGCACTTACAGTTTGACCCATCACGTGCAGCGAGTCTACAATATAACTATTACATATTAATAGAACATCAATTAGAATAATAAAACAGTAACAACATAATAATAAACCTCCAATAACTCTTAAAACTTCTTTATTGAAGAGCGATGATTGCGCAAAAATCGCTATCGTTTTGCTCTTGCAAGATACGTAAGCCTGCAGTTCAAAAGACAACAACTTTAAATCACTAAAAACAACCCTCCAATTAAAAATGCCAACTATTAACTTCTGTCCATCACCGACCACTGTGTACACGGCCACTAACAACTAAACTATAATGAGTATTTGTCGCTCGGCCATTAGCCTCTCATTCCTTTCCTTGCCCCATGGGAAAGCCTCACATGGTTTATTCAGAACACCAGGGTCCCCTTCGCCGTCTTTACTGCTAATTTAGTAGCACGTAGTTAAGAAGTGTTGTTTATTTTGTGTTTTATGGTGGACGAAGGAGAGACTCTTAATTTTGTCCTTAGAAAAATACTTAGCTGGTGGAAAAATAAAAAAAAATACAACTACAGAACGCCACCAGTGAACTATATCTTTGATATCAACAATATTAAACACTAATCTTTACATAATAAAAAACAATGTATATAAATTAAACCTTCCAATTAAGTGGTTGCACTTGTAACATAAAAATGTAATTTTTGCTAAGCTATCTATAGTATCAGTTTTTACCCGACTGCCGAAGGAGGGTAATGTCTTTATCAGTCTATGTATGTATAAATGTATGTATGTTTGTTCCTATGTGTCGTTCCGGAGACCAAACGCGTTGGCCGATTTTGATGATTCATACGTCAATCGATGCGTCTTAAGCCTGCGAGTCTCACTGGCTACATTAAAATTGAAAATGGAAAAACGGCGACTTTTGGGCGCCATATTGTGGGGGCCCAATTTTTTTTTCTATCCAATCTCATCGTGTGGGGTATCAAATAAAAGGGTTTTAAGAGGCAATTTCAAAAATATATAACACTTGTATGTTTAAATGTACCTTATTCGAATAAAATGTTAACTAAAAAGAGTTAAATAAAAAATTATTCAAAAAATCAAAAGACCTGACTGCTTAAAAAGCGAACTAAAAAGTCGGAGGATACATCTGGTTTTGGGTCAGGCAGCTCGCGAATATGTATCCTCCGACTGCTCAGCATGATATTTTTCTTGTTTACGTCTTTTTAGTTCGCTTTTTAAGCAGTCGGGTGTTTTGATTTTTTGTAAGTAGTTGATTATATGTAGGGGGTTTCCTGAAATAAGGGTTACGGCTTAGTTCAAGCACCATTCTCCCGCAAATAACTATGTGGCATATCGTTATTATTATTTTTCCGTTTTTGAGATTTTAGTTGATAGAGTGTTATTTGTGGTAGAAAATATGTTGTTTTTTTTTTAATATTTTATGCCTATTTAATTCCTGAATTTGTGAAAAACTTGAGCATGGAAATATCGATAATGCAAGTGCATTACTAAGTAGTCATCTTTTACACCGCTTGGGAACAAAAAGTGTGACCTATTGTTTGTGAAAATCACATTTCACCTTGTTATCTAATTTCATTACCTATATATTCCTATTTTGTAATTGAAAAGAGAACATATCTTACCGTTTATTTCTTTCTAGACATGAGATCAAAATTTTCTGTGGCCTACAAATCAAATCAAAAACCTTTCTAATACCATCTCCCTTGAATTAGACCAAAATATCAATCCCCATGATTCCCATTAGCCAGTATAAATGGTATTTATGTTGACTCAATCGTTGTCAAAAGGTTTTAACCGGTCAATGTTTGCCTCCGTCTGATCACCCCGCCTCGGGCGCAGCCAATCAGAATCAATCGTAGATACACGCCATTATTATTTTAATTACGAGTTTGAATTTAGAACTGAAACTGTTATGGTAATTTCTAGAAAATCAAAGATTAAAAGGTACTTGTTTTCAACGCCCTCATAAGGAACACGGATTCAAACAAAAAAAATATGGGAAAAAAGGCACAACTTTCGATTTTCAAATTCGATCAGCAAGCTGGTAGCTTCGGTTGGTTAGCTGTTTGGTGATGGAAAATAAAATAGTGTAAGAA
This sequence comes from Orthosia cruda, assembly GCA_964057195.1. NCBI lineage: Eukaryota > Metazoa > Arthropoda > Insecta > Lepidoptera > Noctuidae > Orthosia > Orthosia cruda. Next base: position 42,424,652 of record OZ059828.1, on the reverse strand, counting down.
AAATGTCTTTTCTCAAACATGCATGGAAATATTGTCATTATTTTCGAAAAAAGAACACGCGAAGTATCGAATTTACGGACAAAGAAAATCAAATCCATGCAGGAGCGTTTTTTGAATTTGGAACATTACAACGCTCCAGCAATGTTGATCAAATGCATTGCAGGAGCTTTTTTTGAATCTGGAACATTACAACGCTCCAGCAATGTTATTGTAACTTTTAATAAATTAAATGTATAATATAAAAATTATGTTTAATTTCCCTGCATTCTTTTGAGAAAAGCACTATATATGCCTCGGCGGAAATGGCAATTGCCTGTCTCGTATTAGTTAAGTCCTCGCCTACGGCTCTGCCTTCAAACTCATACTCGACCTGCAATTGGCTATTTCCCGGCCTTTGCAATAATGTACTAATTCGTAAGAAATAATCATTATTAGTTTAAGAGAACAAAAGAAAAACGAAATATTTAAAAATAAATGTATCTGAATTGGGCTTTTTTACAAGAATTTCTAAAACTAAACCGAGAAATATCTCATGCAATGAATAAAACAGGCACTTTAAGTAGCAGGCTTCAGCTTCTACCGAAACGAGTTCACTGTTACCGAAAAATACATATTTAAAATGTACTTTTGTAACAAGAAAATTGCCTCCAATATATCCTGTGTTGTCACACACTGGATATGTCTTGACACCATGACACGAATGATGTATGTCGCGAATTATAATGAACAGGAAAATCCACGTGAAAATATGTAGGGTTGCACGAAAAGTGTGGTAGGTTTTTTGTAGGCTAGCTTTTATGGAAAATTGTCGGCGCAGAAGAAGATTGCTAAGATAATTAAACCTGAAAGTAAAAATAAATGGTATTTTCCTTAGTTTGATTACGAATTTGTAAAAAATGGTAATCAAAGACAATAACAAGACATTTTTTTTTTAACTCCTGACATTTTTTTATTTTATGCTACATAATTTATCTAGTAATAGACACGCTTCGATCGACAATCTATTGAACACGTAATTATGACACGATTTCTTGCGAAAACACCCCGATACAAACATAAAACGTGCATAACTTTGGAACGCCTAAACCGATTTTCATCAAACATAGCTAAGAACACTCTCGACAAAGTCAACTTTCAAACAGAAAAAAAAATCAAAATCGGTTCATCCATTTAGGAGCTATGACGCCACAGACAGATACTCAAATACACATATACACCAACACACAGGTACTCGTACATACGTCAAACTTATAACTCCCCTCTTTTTCCGTCGGGGGTTAAAAACAAAAACAAACGGTAACAGCTTAGAAAGAGCGAGTTCTTGGTCTTTAAGGCGACAGCCTGGTAAATGTCCGGCATATGTCTCCAGGTAGAGCAGTGGTGGCCCAGTGGTATCGGCCGCGACTTACAAGTTGTAGGTCGTGGGTTCGAACCCAGGCAGGCGCTATACTTTGTGTAAATTATTTCATCACCACTGCTCTAAAAATCGGTGAAGGAAAACATCGTGAGGAAACCGGCATGTCCTAGAACCAAAAATTCGAAGATATGTGACATCCACCAACCCGCACTGGGCCCGCGTGGTGGATTATGGCCCATCCCCTCTCACAGCAGTGAGGAGGCCTGTGTCCCAGCAGTGGGAACATTAATAGGCTGATGATGTGATGTGATGTCTCCAGGTTAAGCTTAATAGGTATGAGGTGGGGCAAGTGTACCAGTTCATATTCTTGGGGCTACTATGCCACCATCAGCCTTGATGACCAGGTAGATATTGTGAGGGAACGTAGGGTGCTGGCAGTCCGTGGTAACATATTGGCTCGCAGGTTTCCACGTTGTAGCAAGCCAGTAAAGATAACGCTTTTCAAAGCTTATCGCCAATTATTTTATATGTTTAATTATTATCAGCGCCCTACGGGTCCAGGATGGGGCTGCCCCATTTCTGCAGTGCATCAGGTATGTTCGCGGAATCTCGCGTCGATGATTTCCATGCCATCGTCAGGTAGAAATCTGCCTCTTTGTTCTGCAGACTGCGGCTACAACTCCTTACTGAAAAACATAGCAGGGAGGTATGACACTCCATTATTACGGGATGTTGTTCTGAAATGCATTCGGAATAACCTCGTTAGCTAATAAGTCCTTTGAGATATCATTGACATTGGTCTTAATTCCTCTATGAATTTAATGTCAATTTATTTGTTTACCCCTCCCACTGGAACGCCTTGTAGCAATTACACCAATGGAGCACTAACTTAAAAAAATACTAACTAAACTGCCGAGAATTGAAAAAGTACCACCCACAAAATACAAAATAATATAATTAATAATATAATTTATTAAATAAATATTTACGTTTTTGGTTGGTATTATTCTGATGCGCTGTTAAATGTACTTCAATATTGCAGACGGCGTCATTAAGCTAGCCTTTCCCGTTTAGGAGTACCTAATTTGGTGCTATGTCACTGAACTTTTTCATTGCTCGCGAGTGTATAAATCCAGATTTCCTCACGATATTTTCCTTCACCGTTGTCAGCGATGTCCTAGATAACTTAGAAAGTATATATGAATTGAAAAATTCACATTGGTACATTTCAGGATTGCCGTCTTAGCCACTGAGCCACCACGACGGATACTGCTTCGATGTTTGTAAATGTGTTGCAAGTGTGATGGTGGACTAGGTGCCCAGTGCCTGTAACACAGGTTAGTTCCTAGCGCGGGACTGGGTCTTGCTCTGCCCTCTGCTGCAGCGCGCCTCATTCACCTGCTATATTTATGTGGTAGTATTAAGGATATTTATCTGCTCAAAATTTTCAAATAAGTGTCTGAAGTTACCGGCCTAAGGCAAAGGGCCACCTGGTGGTCAGACGCGGGGTTCGTGAGTAACCCTCAAGCAAGTGAGCTCCTGTGAGCGAGCTGCATCTCCGGCACTTTCCTGGATAGAAAGTAGAGGACTACCCGTTGGATTAGTTTTTCGGCAACCCAGCTGTAGGCATTGGGTAGGTGCGTTGATTTGTATTCGAGAGGTGAGCGTGCTTGACAGCTCCGGGACCATTCTGGAGAAATGGGAGCCAGCTTCTCTGGCGTCCCTAGCGGGGATTGAATCCGCTAGCACCAACAAGGTGCGCTGGTGCCGGTGCTTGCGCTAGTGCTGGCGTGCTGGGGTGCGTGTTGTGAGCGGCTTTACAGCTCCGGTACCATTCTGGACAAATGGTAGTGAGTTATTACGATGCGACTCACATTTTCTCTTGAGTACCAGGAGCTAGTACTCTTGGAGGCATGACCTACCGAAGATGGTCCCAGACGCCTCGTAAGGGGTTGCCTGGTATAGTGTGCCGTCTTATATAACGTAAAGTTGGTGAAGGTGGCCACTATAGAAAATCTAAGTAGTTTAAAAGGGGTATGCTCAAATTTTGTTGATTAATAAATTGAATTGAAGGTATAAGTTTTCTTGTTTACTAACCCTTATGGATGTTGCTTGTCCGTAATAAAGATTATTTTATTTTATAATATACAGATTGAATCGAGTTTTTTCCCGGCCAAGGATTCATCTTGCTACTATCTAATAAAAACGTGAAAGTTTGTGAGGATGGATGGATAGACGGATGTTTGGTACTCTTTCACGCAAAAACTACCGAACAGATTTGGATGAAACTTTACAGAAATACAGCTTATACATCAGAATAACACGTAGTCTATAATTTATCAAGATATTGGGCGAAGTACTTAAGCCACGCGGGCGGAGCCGCGGGTGACAGCTAGTTAATAAAAATGTTTCTACAGGAAGCTAGTGTCAGTGTAGACAAAACTAAAACTGAATTACTTTTATTACAATAATGATGTAAGCTAACAACTCATCAATGCATTAAACGTGTCAATCCGTGTCAGCAGTACGTAACTATAACAAATCTCATAGAAATAATACCAACAACGACCGTGAAAAAAAACTTTTCGAGCCACAATCCTTTACCAACCCTCCACCAAAAATATTCACAAATTCAGATATGCGTGGCATAAGTAACTGCCCCCCAGAGTGGCATATACCTCGCATGCATAATACTCCTCTGCTTGCCCACCAGACCGCGCGCCGTGAATATATTCCGCTTCTTACCTCAGCCAAATCGTTCGTGAATTTGTTTCTAACATATAAATTATATGACTCCGTACGGTGTGTTATGAATATTGTATGAGAAGCAAATTGATATTATGCCCTCGTATCTTACACATTGGCTTTTATGCCCTTTTTTGCCCAAAATTGGCTTTTTATGCCCCCAATATGAGTTGTGACCGAAATGTGTAAATTGGAAACGTAATGAGTTTGGTTAGGTCTGGTGTGGATTCTCGTGTGCGGATAATTTTCGGTAGATTAGTGCAAGGGTATGTTATTAAGGGTTATAATTTCTTGACAGTTTGAGGAGACAGTGCAGAAGTGTTTATTGGTATTTTAGCGTAAGAGTTTTAGCGTAAATGATATAAGCCCAGATATAAATCTAACTAGATAACGCGATTGTATGTATTTCAATTCTTCAAATTGTTCTTCGCGTGTCAAAAAACGGAGTAAAAGTACGATCAATGATGGTAAGTTGAGCTTTTCATTTGGAATTATCGGCACCGAAAATGCCCACAAAAATTTAGAAAAATGCCTTTTTATGCCATATAGGGAGATAAGCTAGGGTACGTTTTGGTGGGAATCGCTGTTGGTGAGAACAGCATTACCTATAAAGTGCCAAAAAAACCTTCTGTTGTACTCGTGGTGGAGTACCGTAACAAGCAGAGCCCTAGCCAGTCCGAGTCATACACGTCCCCGTCGTTCTCCCTGGGACCTGCTGCAACCGCGCCGCCGCGCGTCCACCACCCTGAGTTGCAGCTGAGCTAACTACAAGTACACGTGGAACTCACCCGATGGAGTCACCAAGAACCAGATTGACCACCTTGCCATTAGCGCCAAATGGCGTTCTTCATTGCTCGATATCCGAAACCGCAGGAGCGCCGATATTGATAGCGACCACCACCTGATCAAAGGTTCGACGTGAGCAAACTGCGTGACCCAGACATCTGTAAAACGTTCCAACTCGAGCTACGTAATCGTTTTTCGGGACTTGATACCGGTTCGGTCTCATTGGACGAGGAGTGGAAACGCATCAAAGTAGCCTATATAGAAACCAGCTCCGTCGTTCTAGGACACAAATCGACTCATTCTCGCGAACACAGCACAGCACACTTGGAGCCTGATCGAAGACAGAAGAAACCTTCATCTAAGATTGCCTGAGAACCGTGATGACGCCATGCGAGCCGACCTTAACATGCAATACCGTCAGAAACGCAGATAAATCTATCGCAGCACCTGCAAAGATAGGAGGCAGTGGGCTGATGATATTGCTGATCGTGCTCAACAAGCTGCAAACACCGGAAACCTGAAGGAATTGTATAAAGCTACTAAAACTTTAGCAGGTAACAGCAAATATAAGAAGAAGCCGCTCAAGTCTGAGGACGGTCAGCTCACAGTGATGTCAGAAGGACAGCTCTTACACTGGCGTAAACACTATGAGGAGGTCTTCCGTTTGTCAGTAATAGCCACGTCTGATGCGCTGCAAGTCACTTCTACACCATCCCGGCCTCTCGACATCGACATGCAACCACTGTCAGCTTTGGAAGTTGCAAGAGCAGCTCTTCTTTGAAGACAGGCAAAGCACCAGGATTCGACCTGATCACTGCAGAAATGCTACAAGCTGACATATCCTACGCCGTCAACGTTCTGACGCCTCTCATTGAGAGGATATGGGCCATCGAAGAGCTTCCAGACGAATGGAACAAGGGTCTTTTGATAACTGTACCCAAGAAGGGAGATCTTAGCCAAAGCGATAACTGGAGAGGTATTACGTTGCTCTCAATTCACTCCAAGGTTTTCTGCAAGATTATCCTGGATAGGTTATCGAAGGCCGTAGATCCTCTCCTACGCAAAGAGCAGGCTGGTTTGCGCGCGAACCGCTCGTGCACGGATCAGATCAACACTCTCCTTATCATTTTAGAACAGGCATCAGAATGGCAGAGGGAGATCTATCTCACCTTTGTCGATTTCGAAAAGGCATTTGATACGCTGAAGTGGTGCAGCATCTGGTCCCGCCTACTGGACATCGGAGTGCCACTGAAAATTATCCGTCTCTTGGAGAGTATATACAAGAATTATTTCTGTAGAGTAACTCATGACGGCCTCATCTCGGATGATTTAGCAGTACACGCAGGTGTCCGCCAAGGCTGTCTCCTTTCACCGCTCCTCTTTCAAGTCGTTCTTGGCGGGATTTTGCTTTGCATTTTCGACAACAAGCGCCGCGGGATAGAGTGGAGATTATCCAACGTCTTAGAGGACTTTGATTACGCCGATGACCTATGACTGCTGAGTCATACCCACGCTGACATGCAAGCTAAACTAAACGATTTAAGTCAGAAAGCGGCAAAGACGGGACTAAAAATAAACACCCGGAAGACCCAAGAGAAGAGACCTGGTGTGAAAAATACTTCACCGTTGCTGATTGGCACAGAGGCAGTGGAACGCGTACACAAATTAACTTACTTCGGGAGCGTCGTGTCAGAAACTGAAGGTAGTGAAGAGGACATCGCTTCAAGGATAGCCAAAGCACGAGCTACCTTCGCGCAGCTGAGACCCGTTTGGCAATCCCGAAGCTGACACGAAGGATTAAACTCAAAATCTTAGGGTCAAATGTCAAATCCGTGCTGCTATACGGGTGCGAAACGTGGAAGGTCACAAAAGACATCTCACGTCAGATTCAAGTCGTCGTCAACCGCTGTCTATGTCGCATACTCGGCATTTACTGGCCCGAGATCATCACCAACGTAGAGCTGTTGAAGCAATGCCACGAGAGCCCGATCGACCGCCAGATCAAGCGTCGCAAGTGGAGTTGGATTGGCCACACGCTGCGAAGGGATTCTGATCATATACCGAAGCAAGCGCAGGATTGGAGTCCCCAAGGCAAAAGAAAGCTTGGCCGTCCCAGTCAAACCTGGCGTCGCACCGTGTTTGCGGAAGCAACGAGCATGCCGTGGAGCGAGATGAAGCGTGAAGCTCAGGACCGATCGCGATGGAGGACTACTGTGGGCGCCCTTTGCCCCATCCAGGGGACGTAGGACATTAAGTCAAGTAAGTCATGCCATATTCAGCTGTTAAGACTGCATAGAAAACGTCGGCCGAGGTATTGGAGATGTTTTCGTCGGCCGAGGCTTTCATTGGTAAGTAAATTTGTTTTTAAATTGTGTGTGAAAAATTGCCACGCTTGTTTTTCATACAGATATGGAGTGATACCTGTCCGTTATCTAGTTAGATTTATGTCTGTGGAGATAAGAGAGAGAGCACCTGTGTTTCGCTCGATTTTGTGCACTTTAAAATCAATCACGACAATGGGTAGCCTCTAGCTTCATTTCAGACTGGCTTCAAGGACTAGAAATCATTAGAACCATGGAAACTATGTGAATACGTATGAGCAAGAATAGTAGATACTTATGACCGATTTCTTTTTTTATTCAAGGTTCCAGTGCTTGAATGATTCACACCGAGTAGAAACATACCTATTCTAATTCTTTATTTAAATTAACAAAACTACTTTTATTCCGAACTATGTCTTAGAATTTCCAAATACAAAATAGAGCGGTATCATCCCTTGAGAGCGTCCGCTAATTCGGCTCCTCGCCGCCCGACGCCGAGGCCGAACATAAATAAAGGCCGAATCGCCACAGTGACCACAAAACCGATAGTTTAAGAATATTCCCGCGTATAAATTAAACAGTACTCGCTGCCGCGCAGATTTCCCTAATGGTTGAATGTGGTATAGTAGGAGGTGAGGTCTAGATACTTTATAGTTTTCTTCAAGTGCTTGGCAATAAATTAACACTATTCTAGTAAATGTAGCATTAAATATTACTGCACTGCTAGATTTGTAATTTTAACTATACCTTATCATAATCAGCAACTTTTCAATCGAAAGACGTTCACTGTTGAATGGCCCCCAAGTGCCGCCACCATGATCAACCGATCTGGGCTCGCTATTAAAGATGGCACCTGTGAAAATTTGGAAATTTTACGTAATGTTTTCGGTACGTGTGATTACGGAAACCTACACTATGTGTGGTATGACACGCACTTGACTAGTTTTTCATTGTATAGAACACTAGCTGTCTCACGCGGCTTCGCCTACCCTACCTATCCATTACGCAGCGCATGCAACGGAAGCTCTCAAAAAGGAATATTTTGCCGGTTTTTGCTACATTTTTCATTTATGCTTCGCTGCTATTGGTCGTAGCGTGATGTTATATAGCCTATAACCTTCCTCGATAAATGGGATATCCAACACAGAAATAATGTTTCAATTCTAGCGCGTTCAAACAAACAAACAAACTCTTCAGCTTTATAATATTTGTATAGATTACTAATCAACCTGAATATAACAGAAACTGGACGTTGGTTAAAACAATCGATAAACCAATCCCACTTTACCTGCAACCCCTTATTTCCATACCTACAAGTATCAAGATCATAAGGCCCGGTATACACGACACGATACATCCGGGGAGCGGCCGCGCCGGTAAAGACAAGACGCATGGCCGGCACCAGACAGCGGCCTTACACCAGGGATACACCGCTACAGCTAGCTAGCTATCTGATGTGTGGCTAGATTTCTTTAGAGGTTTATTGTATTAATGGGCTTCGTTCCTAGTGATGTTACAATGATTTTTTATAAAGCTGTTTCTCCTTATGACAAGGCATTCATCATCATTTCAGCAGGAGACGTCCACAGTTAGACAGGACCTCCCCTAAGCTTCACCATATCGACTGGCCCTGTGTGATTTGCATTCAGCGGCAGGTGATCGGCCATCGGTAGATCCGTTATAGCAAGAATCAAAGTACAAGGCCCGGTATACACGACACAATACATCCGGGGGCGGTCAGACAGTGGCCTTACCAAGGGATACACTAGCACTACTACAGCTTGCGATCTGACGTGTGGCTAGATTTTGTCAATGGTTTATATAATATGTGTTGGGGTTTTGTGCTGCAGGGCCAAGTTTTGGAATATAAGTACGTTTTGGTATGTCCTAGTTGTGTCCTGCAGTGTACCTAAAACTGTATGAAGCATTCCACCGGTAATTAATTTGGTCACAACAAGGAAAGTGTTGAACATTTTTTTCACTTTTTGTAGAAGGCAAACAAAGAAAATGAAGTGCCGTTTTCTTTCTTCTGTGGAAAAATCAAGACAGTTTGAAGAGTAAATAAAATGGCAACCCTGTATTAAAATTACCACAAAATATTGTCGATATCATAATTTTAAATCTTGATAGTAATATTTAAAAGTGTTGTGTCGTTAAAATAACTTTTTCCCTATATTAAAAGTCTTAACAAACACCCACAAAACTATAAAAAAATAACGATGACATAAACGTCATAATTTCTAATTAATAAATGCATTTTAATATCCGAAAAAAATATTAAAAAACCAACTAAACACCCCTCTAATAGCCGGGTGGCTAACACACCATCTTCCATTTACCAAATTGAGTGAAATATGTATCCCCAAACACCGCGAGAGACATTAAAAAAACGCCCACGAACTTTTAATATTCTAATAAGACTTTGATTTAATTTCCTTTTATCATTATTTATGTACGGAATCCGTAGCGAAAAGGCGATAAGTCTGTGTTATTATTATTTTTTTCGTCGAAGATTTTTTTCGGCTCCCCTCTAGTTTGACCCTTTGCGTTCGGAGGGTTGAGCTTATCACAGAGCAGGGAAATTCACACAGTAACATTGTCATACTGTAACTTTTCCCTTTTTTTGTTTGGATATTATTTCATTCTGTGGTTCTAATTGTTACGCAAGCTACACCGAAAATGAATCTTAAATCTTTCATTATAAGGTTTAATATACCTTAAAGTTTAATTTCTTAGTATTACGTGGTGACAAGCATAACAAGGGTTTAAACAACTTGTTGATCGGTTTTGTTGCGACATGTCCAGCCATTGTGAACACGTCACCTAACAATGGCAGTGAATTGGAAGTTTGCAGTCACAATGCTTTTATAGGGAAAAAGGGGCGCTTTTCCTTTCAGGAAATGCTTAATAAAAAGGTTGAAAGTTACGTTTGTATATTCCTTAGTGTTAAAGGAAAACCTTTTCATATAAAACAAGAAAAGTTCTTTTATATCCCAGTTTTTGGCTGGGATACTTTGCCTGGGAAGAGCGGTTTTTTGTCTGAAAGTGAACGACGAAGGTCTGAATTCCTTCTGAAAATAAGTATAATCTAGAGATGCTATACCAGAATGAACGCAATATTATGTTGAATAATGTACAGGCTGCATCAGGATTTGTTTATTATACGGACCTTGTGGAAACTAGAACAAATTTCCGTGCGTTCAAGCGTTTTTGCCATAATATCTATTATTGGAATCAAATATAACAGCTCACAATGTTAGGACCCATTAATATTAATGCTAATTATTATCCGTGGTGCTAGGCCACTGGACTTATCCCAGTTGTAAACGACTCTTTGTGCCTATTGGTCTTGTTTGTTCTGTCTCCTGCTTGGTATGGACGGAAGTGGAAATTTGTATTTTTCCTACTCCTCCGTTATTCTTTTCTGATTAATTTCGTTGCGGGATCCAAGACAGTTAAATTCATTCTCCAGGACTTCGTCGAGCTTCATATCGTCGGCGCTTTTCTGGTGGTCGCCACAGTTGATTCTGGCTTTCAGGTGATGCAGTGGTTTGGGTATGGTGCGGCAGGATTGTCCCAAAAAAAAATATCAGACGTCAGCCTGTACGAGATTAGGATGGCTCTGAAACAGCTTAAAAACAACAATGTGCTGGGTGATGACGTAATCACAGATGAACTCCTGAAGGCGTGTGGAAAACCGGTCCTTCCTGCGTTACCTACCATACATATACCTTCTGAGCGTACTTGATCCTTCGTTGACCTCATTTATCGCTTACCTTGATGGTAAGCGATAGGTCTGAGCTGGTTAGACACAAAAATTAAAAACCGATTTCAGGTTATTTAATACCTAGGTTTTATTTTTAACCGACTTTCCAAAAAGGAGGAGGTCCTATGTTCGACTTCATGTTTGCTTTTTTCTTGTTTTTTTTTTTGTGTATGTTCACCGATATCTCCGTCAATTATAGACCGATTTTGAAAGTTCTTTTTTTTTTAAAGAATATGTTCCAAATTTGGTCTCATTTTGATGAAGATTTGATGAAGAACTTCGAAGATATACAACAGAACTCTTCAATAAATAAAGGCAAATCTCTTGGGATTGCTGCAATCGCTTGTCTGTTTATTGTTTATACCATTTAATAATATAACATCACGCCAGTACGCTCTAAAGGGGTACGCAGATATGTGCAGTTCACCTTGGTACATTCTCATTTCACCGGTTATGTTCAAGTTGCATAATATTCGGGTAATCTATTCTGGTATTATAGGTACCTTACTAAACAACTGGCCTATTAGGTAGGTACAACAAAAAAGTGAAATAATAAAACTTTTTCAAAAAAATACAACCGACTTCCTAATAAAAAAAAAACAAAATGAAAAATAACTTTATTTTTGGAAGTCGGTGTCCAATACGCAAAGGGTTATGGACTCTTTGGTAGGTACCACTTTATGCGTTATGGACACCGACTTATAAAAATAAAGTAATTTTTCACGTTGTTGTTTTTTTTATTAGAAAGTCGGTAGTATTTTATTGAGAAAGATTTTTTATTGAAAGAATCCGAAAATCAAACCAAAAAAGTCACCAAAGAAACAAAAGCCATTACCATTTTTCCGTAATCAATTAGCCGTTTTAATTTAAACGTCCCTAGATGCCCTTAATCCGGCTTAGTCACGGTATTACGACGTTTTCGAAGACATTACGTCATAACTGCTGTGTTCCGAACGCATTAGTGGGCAAGATGGCAAGAAAAATGTTTGGTAGGATCAAGTGATTGGAGAGTAGCGGTTTTATAAGCGGAGCGGCTAGTAGATACTCGTCTGTAGCTTGTTGATTTAAGTTGAAGAATTATTGAATTTGTTTTGTTATTGAATTGATTGAACTACCAGCTCGAAGCGTGTTAATCTACGCTGAAACTGTAATCATAAATATGGGAACAAGATGACGGGCAAGTATTTATTTTACTAAATAGGATAAAAATAATAAAAATATATCCTAAGAGGGAAATATCGGCCTTCAATACTCAATACATTTATTGCTTCCACATGTGAACTAAGATTGTAGGTTACAAATTTAGACCATGTCGGACACTGCAAAAGTAGGAGAGAGGAAGAGGGCTTTTAATTGACTAAGTATTTATTTATTCAGTAAATTCTAATTTGTTAAAATGAAAATTTGTCATTTAAAATAGCATTCAGTATTTTTTTTTTATCATTTTCTTCTGCTAGGGATCAGAGTTTTAAGATATCAGTTCTTGTATCAAAACTAGCTTCTGCGATCGGCTTCGCCCGCGTGATTGTTAAAAATTATCCCAAGGGAACACATTCCCGGGATAAAAAGTATCCAGACTATAATCTATCTCTGTGCCAGATCCGTTCAGCTGTTTGAGCGTGACGAAGTAACAAACACACTCACAAAGTTTCGCCTTTATAATATAGAAGTAAGAAGAAAAAGTTTATAGTCAAAGAATTTTTTTATCTTTCCAAATGTCGTTTACACTTGTCAGCTGTTAACCCGCTCCCCTTTCATAAATTGGACCACTTTCAAATCCGATAGTCAAAGAGGGTGATACCCTTAATGTGTTTGCATAATGTTCGTCATTAAAACATTTATTTCGAGTCAGTGGATACCACCCTTAGAACGACGTATTTTTTGCGTTTTGTTTTTGTTGAAAACGAAATAATTTTTGTGATTCTATAATGTTAAACGTTTTTTCAGGGGTCTTGTCCTTTATTTCAAGTAAACTAAAGCTCTAGAAATAAATAACGAATCATCATCTGCTTCACCTTTTTAAAAAGTTTTTTTTTTGTTGTTTTATTTCCCGAATCTAGATTCGTGAAAAAAAAAATTGTCCTACCCCATCGAGTGGGGTATCGAGCTCTGATTTGAGAGCTATGTTTAGAGCTCGTTCATAAATATTGGAAAACAAAGGAATGAGAATCCACCAAAGTCAGCGATTTTTAGAAAATTATGTTCCGAAGATTGTTTTAACTTACAATCAAATTCAAATTCAAATTAAATGTATTGCATCCATAATGTACATACAGGTGGTTTATATAAGTTACAGAAACAATTATGTACCCTGTCGGGCACAGCAACATTTTAGATACAGTCTGTGTATAGGAGAGAGGAATAGCGCTTACATTTTTCTATATAATTAACATTTCATTTTTTTTCTTTTTTTTACATTTGCCATATGAACTTGAAATGTATATTTTACAAAAAAAATACCAATACATTGTTAAATCAGTTTTTTTCTTTCAAATTCCCTCATTTTTCCAGAACCACCAACTTAAATTTGCGGTTTGATACGGAACCCTAAATATGCAAAGTCCGACACGCACTTGGCTGGTTTTTTTATTAATGATAGTTTCAGGTTTGACCACTATATATTTTGACCCTCCGTATCACCTGATGATAAGCGATGATGTGGTCGATGGTGAAGCACGTTTGCCTGGCAGTAAAAGTTACTATTGATGTGCTATAATTTTTAAATAATACTAGAATACTTAAAGCACTAATAAATATATATTAACTAAATTCTCTCCAAGAACACTAAGAACTTTCCCCTGTAGTTAAAACCCATTCAAATTCCCATAATATCCTGCAATGATTGAAGACTACAAGTCAAAGACTTCGAGTTTCACAAATAAAATGAGTAAACGACTTTGTTAATGAGTGTGTTGAGTCGTAATGAAAAGTCGCAATGTCGCGGGTAAGTGCGACAAAATAAATGATGACAGTGACTCGAGGTTTTGCTAAACGACAACCTTTTAATGAAGTTGGGGGCTGTTGTGTAGTGCAAGATATGATGGGTTTGGTAGAGCGAATGCTATGTATTCCGTTTGTGAGTTAAAGCTGAGGCGAGATTTACTCACTATAATAGGGTAGTTGACAAAAATATCTATTTAATCCGTCAGTTAGATAATCTAAAAATATTAGACATGTATTTTTAGTTTTGCCACGTAAACAAAAAATTACGACGATACAGTTACAAATAATCATGTGACGTCACGGTGTGCTACATTTTGTACTGACAAAGTGACGTCACAAGCCCTCAAGACGTCACTCCTGAACTTTGATGCGCTTTATCTTTGTCAATTTTTATTTATTAGATAAATCAAAAAATACCCAAAGGGTCCAATATTATTTAATAATCTCACTTACGGATTAAATAGAATTATCATTTTTTATTATACCTAGCCCATCCCCAGTTCCACTGCTGGGAAAAGGGCTCTCCATATAACACTCTTCTACGCCACCTAGACTAATGAGTTCAAGAGAAATTTGCGTTGGCTTTCTCTTTTATGATTAACTGTAATAACAATATGGTAAATGTAGGCATCGATTATGTCTAACTGGGACAAACGGTCCAGTAGGGTAGGCCTAACTTCGAGAAAGAGGTCAACCGTTGCAACCGACTCGGCTGGGCAGCGTTCGGGTAGTTGCGCGGTATCTTCTCGTCCAATTTACCGCAGTGTCTCAAGACAAAAGTCTTTGAACAGTGTGTGTTGCCAGTGATCACTTATGGGACCGAGACGTGGTCGCTCACAATAGGCCTTATCAGAAAGCTTAAAGTCACCCAAAGGGCAATACTCGTAGAGAGGGCTATGCTCGGAGTTTCCTTGTCTGATCGCATCAGAAATGAGGATATCCACAGGAGAACCAAAGTTACCAACCATAGCCCAAAGAATTGCGAAACTTAAGCGGCAGTGGGCAGAACACTGCTCGTAGAACGGATGGCCGATGGGGCCGAAAACATCTGGAATGGAGAGCCCGAACCGGAAGACGATGCGTTGGAAGGCCTCCAACTAGGTGGACCGCAGACCTGGTTAAGATTGCGGGAAGGCGCTTCATGCGAGACACACGGGATCGGTCAATGTGGCGATGCCTGGGGGAGGCCTATGTCCAGCAGTGGACGTTTTTCGGCTAAAATTATGATGATGATGATGAAATTTAGGTATATAAATTGTTTCCTAAGCTTAAATTATACCTATTTAGATTTTGCTAGTATGATGACACAAAAAATAAATTTTGCTAATGTGAATTATAGTCTGAAAATTGTTATTTTATCCAACTACCGTATGGTTATTAAACGTTGTTTTTCGTCTGCTTTTATCATCAGGTATATACGGTTTGTACTTGTAATAGCTGAAGTTATCGTGTTTTCCTGATCTGGTACGCATTTTTCCGCGATCCAGCCAGTTTTCCAGGCTAAACCGTATAGTATAGCTCCCACTGGATCCGCCCCTACTTTCGCGTCTCCAACATTTACGACATGCAACCTCTTAAAAGGCACAAGCAGAAACGATAAATTTTCACGGTGTCGGCACATCGAACACAGTCATTGTGTGGGGTGGTAATTTGTTGCATTACAGATGAATTATATGCTAAACTTGCGTTCAGTAAGAGGGCTTGAAAATACTAGAAAATGTAGAGAAATAGAGAGTTGTATTTTGTTTGCAGCCGTCTTTAAAATTTGATGAGGACTATGTGAAATGCTTGAGGATAAACTGAATGTGGCATGTAACTATGGTTTTTAGAGTGAAGGAAGGATAGGTAGAGTCTTATCTCGAAAGATCGAAAGATAGAGCAAGTCAAGTGACTGCTATTTATTCGACCATCGACTCGAAAAATAGAGTACAATGGTATTAAGTAAGTATTACAGATCATCATCATTATCATCTTCAGAAAGACTTTTAGTGCAGGACATAGGCCTCTCCTAGGCGTCGCCACATTAAAGGATACAGTGCGTCTCGTGTCCAGCGGATGCCCGCAACTTTAACTAGGTCATCGGTCCACCTATTGGAAGCCTTCCAACGTATTGTCTTTCGGTTTGCGGAATAATATTGTATTACAGATGATTTTGTCTATGCATCGAAACCGACTATTACGGCACCAATTCACATAATGCAGGATATCATTGATGGTTGTTGTTAATTTTATATCTAGTATGGCGTAACATAGCATAATCAGCTTATGATGTTCTGACTGCTGGGACACGGCCTGTGTCCTCTCTTTGAGGGAATAAGTCATTATCAGCCGCGGGTTGGTGGTTAATATTTTCTTAAAGCAATTGATACTAGTAGTGGTAGTTGTCTGGCATTTTGCTGAGCTGGACCTTTTTGGCGCAGCCGCGGGGCACACTATGTATGTAATTGTTTTAAAATTAAGTTCCCTTTTATTTGTACCTACATTGTGTGTATATGTGTGTGCCAAATATACTAGTTTTCTTTCTTTCTTTACTAATATTTTACAGATATTTATAAATGAAACCTTGACTAAACTAATGATGAAAAGAAATTTGGTTGATCCACGAGTAGCATGATAATTTCTTTCTACGAAGTATAGATACTAGGTACCTATGTCTCTTCCATCTAAAATTATATTTTCTTTTATTCATTTTAGCTTCACACCGAAAAAAGTTTCTATTGTAGCCATACCATACCAAATTTCTCGTTGGTATTTCCTAAAAACAATAACATCATCCCTGAAACCCCACAAATCGACAAGACAAGTGGACATACGATGCGGATCGCGTGCGCCGGTGCGCGGGAGTGCGCACGTTATTGCGCAAGCGCCGCACTGCTTGGCTGAACAAGCAGGCCTCGCCTGAATCACTTCCTCTGTGTGTACATACGTCCTCGCCTTGCCGCCGGTTTGTTCTGCTTGGGGCGGGTTGGTTTGAACTGAAATATTGTAAATACTTTATTTATTGGATACTATTTTGAAGTGCAGTAGGTACGTTATGCTTCCAAGGTCGTGGGTTCGAACCCAGGCAGACGCTTTACTATGTGTAAATTATTTCATCATCAATGCTCTAAAATCGGTGAAGGAAAACATCGTGAGGAAACCGGCATGTCCTAGAACCAAAAATTCGAAGACATGTGGCATCCACCAACCCGCACTGGGCCCGCGTGGTGGATTAAGGCCCATCTCACAGAGATGAGGCCTGTATCCCAGCAGTGGGAACATTAAAAGGTTGATGATGATGATGATGATTTTGAAATGCAATTAGAAACAAACCAAGTTGGCAGATATGAGAATAAAGACAAGAACACTGAAATGGAGATGAACAGGACACAATGTGGCGAACAAAAACAGACAAATGGATCAAACAAGTTACAGAATGATACACTAGTAATTGAAAGAGACAAAGAGGAAGACAGATAAAGAGAAAGGAGGACGATTTGTCAAAGGAGTGGAGAAGAACAGCACTGGACCGAAAAAAGTGGATGGAATTAGAGGCGGCCAAATAAAAATAAAGCAATTTCATTTTTGTATTTTGTCCTGCATTTTTTGCAGTCGGTCATGGATGGATTATGAAGCACAGAAGAACATCCCGGAACATTTACAAGTATTCAATTCAAGAATTTATGAGGTATAAGACATCCAAACAGTAAGGAGACGGATGCTTTTATACAATTTTGTCCTTGAATGGAAAAAGATGCAAAAGTCCATTTCATAATCTCTGCCGAAGCTAATCACAGAAAATATTTTTTTTTTTTGTTATTCGAATTATTAATAATAGTTTATTATATCTTACTGTGACAAAAAATACAAATACAGTGGTAAATTGAAACTAAGTGGCATCCTTGTAAGGGATCTAGTCTCTCTCAGTTCAGGGGATATATTAGATACACAAAAAATTCTAAAACAATAGAAATTAAAATTAGCACTGTAATTGTTACTCTATGACGATCTGTTTTGGACATTTACAGTAAGGAAATGGTATTTTATAGCAGAACGGCTTCAAGCGTGTCAACAAAATTCAGCCATACTGTCAACCGCAAAATCATGCATCCACTTAACAATATGCCCAATTTCATTATAATTCCTGTTGCAAACTGTATCAAATCCTCCAGCCCCAAGCAGAATGCACTAACAACGCGACGAAATCCGCGATGTATCATTGCTTTTACTTGTAGCATCCGCAGGGGCATTACACGACTCAACTCCTGCGCCGGACCGAATTACTTAATAAATTACACGTACTTCTAACACCACCACCTATCCTAATTACAAGCTTAACATCTACCACATAAAGTTGGTTTTTAGCCTGCATATTTTTTACAGTTTTCAAGTATGTTTCTTGGGCGGATTGTCCTGTCATTATATTTGGAGGTCTGATGGCGGAGGATGCGATTTCGTTCGGCACCGTTTTTCCACCGATTTCGTAATATTTGCTGATATACTTGGGTGATATATTATTTCCTCTGGCGGCGGATTTTGTCAGGGCTTTGACTAAATGAAGCTAATTGTTGTTGGTAATTAGATGTGCTGTTGTTAAAATTTAATTAAGACGTTTTGGCGTTGTGCTTGTTTTGTTCGAGAACGCCTCTATACATAAATATTGATGGCATTTGTAAATGCAGACTTATTTGAACAGCCAGTTTTGCTGGACAAGTATTAAAAAGTTGCCTTATCTTGCAACCATGACTAACCGTCCTATACCAACTGTTTTCCTTTTAAGGATTTCGTACCCTAAGGGTACGGAGCCCTATTGCTGTCACTGACATGTCTGTCTTCTGTCACACGTTTTGTGCCGAACAATTTTTTAAGTTCCCATTGACCTATGAACTTATATATATATTGCTAACAAATACTAATTTAATGATAAATTGGAACGGAACCCTAAATTTGAAAAGACCGCATTTGGCCGGTTCTTTAGTTTATTTGTCTCTCACTAGGTAGACCGATTGGTCTGGTAAGGGGCGTAGGACTCCGATGGACAGAGATCGGTGCATCGCCCGTCGATGTGGCTTCGCGTGAGGAAGGCCTGTATCTAGCAATGGGCGTCTTTCGATGGTTATTTCAAAAAGTACTCTCTTGTAACCTTACACATTCAAGATATACCAAAGATGAATTGATTGATGCTGAAGCAGTATTAACCCAGTAACCTTGTGCCAACATTTAACATACTTATGCCCGCTTGCGCCACTCTTTTTTTTGAGTGGGAAATCATCCAATGACTTCTCCCGCTCTGGGTGAAGCGGGAGGGTGTGTCAGACTTTCACTGACTAAAACCCACCCGTGTTCCTTCAGTTGCTTGTGTCAGGGCCGCGGTAACTCTCTTTCAAATTTATCTTTGACCCAGACAGGCATCGATCAGCCTTAGCGGACCCCGTCAGTTTTTTCTGACATCTCTTTGAGGCGCGCGTGGAACACTACGCGCCGTGGACTCGCGCCTGTTACTTATCGAGCTACCCGCTTCTGCCACCCTAGATTATTAGTAACTAACTCCGAGTTAGTAACTAATACGGTCAATTATGAATGACATTTTTGTTATTTAACCTCGATTTAACAGCAAACTCTTGAGTTTTTGTTGCAAGGGCCTTAGAAGGGAGCACGAGTACTGGTCACTTACTGGCCCTTTGTAACTTCAACTAACCAATAAATCGTGTACCAATGATACACCGATTACTCATATTCTTTGTTCAAACAAGCAAGTCAAGGATATATCCTCGCGTGCCACCTCACACGATATCAACGCTCTGATAGTCAAGTGTTACGGATTTCGGCGTGTCCGCCATCTTGAGAAGTCATGTTTTACATTCCAATTATGAATTTATGAAGCTGTTAGCATAATGCGTGGTTTTAATTGACGTTTGTTAAGATTTTATGAGGTTATTTATATTAATGCTGTTTTGGGTGCGGTGCAAAGTTAATTTTTAAAAGCAGTATTTGATTAAACTGACCTCAACATAATGTTTCTTTATTGAAGATGCCAGGATCTATGATCAGGAACAACATACTCCTGCCCTCAGACGCGGAAAAAGGGGGGGTGCAACGGGGGCAATTGCTCCCCCCTGAGCCTCGAACAAACTAGTAGTATGATTGGTCAACAGAAAATTGTCTACATTCTGAAACTTTTGAAGAATGGTCAAAACCTGAGCTATATGTATCAATGAAGTCCTGAAATTTTTGAACTCGCTTCGCTCGCTGTTACCCGAATTGGTTTTCAAGTTTATATTTCATAAAAAATCTACTGAAAACAAAAATCAAAGAGATTATTAATACGATCTGAAAACCAGGTTCAGCATTTTTTTCAATGACACGCCCCCTCCCTAGAGAGCCATTTGCGCCCCCCCCCCCCCTGAGCGAAATTCTGGATCCGCGCTTGCCTGCCCTCATTTCAATGTAAGTATATGGGGACGCATGATAGCGTCTCTACCTTTTCCATACTCCTTTACCTTTTTGTGACTTGTAGCATCATATTGGAGCAATCTGAAAAGATGTCATAATTGTTGATTATAAATAAATAAATAATTACCGTGATCTCAATAGTAACCTCCTTGTTTTATCATCTTTATAATAATTCATCCATAGTTTCTTCGTCCATTCAAACTCAAAACATGCCCCGCGACATTTTCTTCATTGCCCCGCATCACATGCCCATACACATACAATCGATATTACTTGTCATTACCACACAACTTTATCCTTCGTCGTCAGTGCCACTTTCAGACATCCTCTTAGTAAATATATAAGTACTCAGTTCTTATCCATTTGATATGGGACATCTGTATTAAGATAGCAAGCCTCAAGCTGATCCAATTGTAATCACAGCCTTACAAGACGGGTTCATTGGGAAGCACCCAAGAATATCCTTGAGGCTAAATAATATGATGCTTCAGTTTTAAGGTAAACGAAGACGCCTTTCTGATTTCCACTAGTCGTTACCCATATCAAAATGACCTTCCCTAATATTTGCCGTGACTGCCAATAAAAAAGAAAAACAAAACAAACTACATGAAAAATAATGGCGTCGAAATCAATCCATCATCCACCCCGGCCCTTGTGATGCTTAGATAATAGTGAAACTTAACCTCGAGCTGTTTAATGTGGAATCAATCAAAATTAAAATGTATTATATAAAACCAGCAAACTGAAAAATTAATTACACCGTCAATTTACTTAAAACAAAAGATTACAACAACGGCGAAGATAAAGACAGAAAATTGCCCAAAATTGTAAATCGTTATAATCTGCTAGTTACATCGGCGGCGGAAACGTCGAATAGTTTTCATGTTTTCATGCAGTGCCACCGTTTTTGGTGCAACCTTCACAGTTTCCAAGAGATTAATAAACTTATCGAAGGTAACATCGTTTTAATGACAATTAACACGATACTAGTAGTTGTTGAAGATGGAAAAAAACGCAGATACTTTGTATAATTTCCGGTGGCGATGTTCGGCCGGATGTGTGGATGGAGCACGCGATCCGTGCCCACTGCCCGTGTTCAATGAAAGTGTTATGTATTGGTATTGCTTACATGTTTGCTGAAGACACTTGCATGCTGCTGTTGAGGAAAGGAAATTTTGCTGTTGTGTTGCCTTGAATGATCATAGCTGGGGAGGAGAAAACTTGATAACGAATTCGTGATAGGTCATTCTGCTAGCGTTAGGGCGCGATGATCAGATAAGCAGTCAAGAATATTAGTACATGCGAATTGTAACATCATAGAAATCTCTCCACGATGGGTTGACTTATGAGAGAACAGTTCATTTATTGAAAAAGCAGCCATCACAATTGTTTATACATTGAAAGTGGTGTTAACAAAACCAGGTTGCACTAGATTTAGATCAGAACTTGCCGCTTTATCATCACTGTTGGAGACTCTTTTAGTGCACCACCAGACCACCAGTGTCCTTGGAAGTGACAAAAGACGTCATCAGCACACAAGTACATCATTCAAATGTCGACCAAAATAAACAGCACACTGAACACGTCAATCCATACGCCAAACATAATTATGCCATCTAAACAGCACCAGCTTTAGAATGAAAACCACTGAAATCTCGACCTTCAAGCTGTTCTGCATGACATACAGTGTAATCGTCTCTAGATTCCAATCCACTCGACCTATGTGCGTCACAGGCCACAAAAAGTATACGGAATCTCGGCACGTGTCTATAATTTTGTTTGCCAGTGTACAGGGCGATACTTCGTACAGTGTCGTGTGCAAGTGTAGCCAGAAATATTTTTAATCCAAACAAAATACGGCGCTCTTCAAAATAAATATGTCGGTCGGATCGAGTTAGGAGGGTTGTACATTATTCTGCCCGGTCGTGTAATTGGGAGTGCTTAGTTCGCTGATGCTGTTGTAAAATTAATTGAGGATAATAAATAAGGTACCTACATACTTTACAAAATTTATTTTCACTAAGAAAATATAAAAGGCTCATGTTGGAACAGATGCCTACTGACATTATTGAAAGATCATCTCTTTCAGGATTTAGCAAAAGATAACGTAACCTAAATTTTTAATTTTTAACTATCGCAGGTTTTCTAGAAAAAAAATCAAAAAGGCGAAAGGCAAAACAGAAGAAGAATAGAGGAATTGACAGAAACGACCAAATATTAATTGTTACTGGCTGTTTTGAGTACAAAAAGCACGTTGAAAAATAAACTACGAAGCAGTTGAAAAGTTTAGTTCCAAAAAATCATAACAGGTGGCGCTACCTGTACCTTACAGGCGCTGTAGGTGTTATGATATGAATCATTATGCAGATTCACTTTTATTTTGATGTTGGTTAAAAATAAATTACAACCTTGTGTAATTGTGGCAGTCGCTTAGCATTTTAATGGGTATGTCTAATTAAAATTTACTGTATGAAGCAGGTAGGTAGAGTACCTCATATGTAATGAGTTTTTATATTACTTGTAACTGAGAAATGCTTGTTGGTATCGACTAAGGTATAGAACTTAATTTTTGCGTACATAATGTGAAGAGCTGTAAAAATAAGATAAAAAATCAGGAGTCTGTTTTAAAATAGGTAGAGTGAGTATTTTGTTATTTAATTTCACAGTCATGTTCTTATTTGAAAAAAACTCTTTTGGCAGTGACGGAAATACATGTACACTGAGATACATAACAATATAATTTTTTTTTTCGAATAATAACCTCTCTCGTACATTACTGTGTTAGAAATTACAAAGTATTTTTAAAACGACAAAAAAACCAAGTGTGAAACCCTCTTAAGCCGATATAAAAATCAACGTTGACCAGAGGCGGATCACTTAGGACAAAAAGAGATCTTGTTTATGTTACGTACCGCGAAACTGAGAGTTTAATATGGGTGACTATACTCCGGAACAAGTGACGAGAGAACAGCGATGTTGATAGCGGGCAATGCCATGTTGTATTATAAGCGGTAGCGTTTCGTGAAATAATACAGTCATGACTTATATAGGTACTACATTAGTATCGAAAAGTCGCAGACGTGACAGGTCCGTGCCCACTCGACCCGAAGAATAATACCAGTTGTTTTACTACCAATTCAGTGCCATTTGTACAGTCATAGGCTTGTAATGATAATTAACAATAATCTATGTAAGTACAAAGCGTATACTATATTTAAAAAAACCGGCCAAGTGCGAGTCGGACTCGCGCACGAAGGGTTCCGTACCATTATATCAAAAAACGGCATCAAAATCACGTTTTTTGTATGGGAGCCCCCCTTAAATATTTATTTTATTCTATTTTAGTATTTGTTGTTATAGCGGCAACAGAAATACATCATCTGTGAAAATTTCAACTCTCTAGCTATCACGGTTCTTGAGATACAGCCTGGTGACAGACAGACAGACGGACCGCGGAGTCTTAGTAATAGGGTCCCGTTTTTACCCTTTGGGTACGGAACCCTAAAAAGGATAAGTGCGTCTTACTTGTTTAACTATTGATTTATTTATCCAAACATTACAAAAATTTTACACTGTCACTGCAAGCTTTAATTCGACCCTTTTCTGTCTGACTATACATCGACGTTTTTACGCCTTCAAAAGAGAAATAGCCAGGTATTATTCTTCGGGTCGAGTCTAAGCGGGTCGAGTGGGCGTAGACCCGCCGTGAAATGGGTTATCGTTTTATAAGCTTTGACACTTTATGGGTTTGGATCTGGCGTGTAAGACTCAGTTGCAAAATAATTAATAGGAAAACTTGTATTCAATCGATACCAATGTGCAATCCCATGCTACAAACTTTGATCGAGGTAATGGAGGTGTAAATGTTTTTATCGCGGGTACTTGTACAAATACAGATAACGAACATAGATGCTAAATCAATCAATTTAAATTACTTGTATATAGCCAGCGGGATAAGAGCTGTAGGCTCTAGTACAATTTATGACTGTACTAAGTGGAAACTAAAATAAAGTCTTATTGGCTTTTGGTAAGTCGGGTATAAGAGTGTAACATAAAACCCTGTTCCTGGGTGCCCTCATGAATTCTACCTAGGTATCCTTCAAGAAAAAAAAACATTATGCTCCGTTAAACCTACTACACTTTGAAATAAACGGCAAGTTTGATCTTTTTGCCTGATCGATCTAGATTTTACTGGGACTAGAACCGACCTCAATCAATCAGAAATATGAAACTAGTACCCGTTCCAAAGCATACCAGCAGGGTCCTTGACAATTCAAAAATGCTAATAAAAATAAATGCCTTGTCTCTTATGCCTTATACCACACCATAAAAGAGCTGTGTTTACGCGTTAACCGCGGAACGATACTCGATTGTAACTGTTTCCGAGATGGAGAATAATCGGGCAAGCGCGATACGACATCGAACAGACCAGGGAACACATCTGACAGTTATCTCTCGAGTTAGAGAGGGATTGGACCGATTCCCGCTTCGAATACTTACGATTGGAGCAGTGTTCGTTACTTTATTTAAAAAAAGAATGTTGGAATTAGAAGTGGAGAGGACATTTGAAAATAGAACAAGGCGTGGCAGCGATTTTTTTCTTTTAAATCGAAATTTAGTAGCTCAGGGCTCGGAACTGGTGCCCGATTACTGGCAATATGCTCACCCCTTGTTAGTGGGGACGGCGAAATGTGGGTCTAAGTGCACCTCTGCCAACCCTTCGGAGGATACAGGCGTCATGGCGTGGTGTTATGTTGTGTAAATCGTAATTTTACTGAACATACAAGTTGACTATATTGTCTTTAAAACCTACTTAGGTACCTAATAAGACCGAACGGTTCAGAATAATTCTTATAGGTAATGCACGATTCTTATTCGAACGCAGTTAAAACATCCTAATAAGAATCTGCTTGTGAATAGGGCGTATGATAACTCTTTAATTTACCTAAAAACAACACTATTAAATCATAATACACTACCGAAAACCGACGCAACCTGTTTGATGGTCAAACTCAAAACAATACGTTTGATTTGTTCACAAAACCTCCTTGAACATCAAACAAAAAAAACTTAAAGAAAATCCGTTATTTATTACAACCGCCTTGCTTGTTTTTAACACGTTCGAAAACCGTTTTTAAATATAGAACAATGATTTATTGACATGCGCGATCTGAAGTTGAGGATTTTCAATGATGTGGTGTTTAGTTCGTTAGTGTAAATGTAGATGGCGTTAGTGGTACGAAAGCTCAGGCGCAATAGTTAGAGTTTTGTAATGTTTTTATTTTGTAGAATTAGTAATTTGTTCTGAGTTCTAAATGAATGATGATTTTATATGAATGAATGTAAGAAATCAGTTATTATAATAACATGGTTAGTTATTTACTTAACTTACTCCTGCATTTCGATACTTATACTATTTTCGTTTATATAAAAAAAACTTTAAAAGTAGATACAAAATTTTGTAGGAATATTGGAAATTGTAAGTAGGTAATATGAAATAATACCGAATCACGTCAAAGCTTAATTCATTTACTGTCTGTAAATGCTGCTGGTCTAAATCTGCATAAAAGAATCTATAAATTGCAATCTTTCGTAGTAAGTAACCTATCTGACATTATAAGTGTCATCTGGAAGTCAATACCTTAGTAAATATCGTTATCATCAATATGTTATGGACCAAGTGATTATCTGGGCATTATGAATAATTGCCTAATAAATTTATGTTAATAATTTGAAAATTGCCCAATATCAGCAAATTGACCGGGCTTTCTGAATAATGCCCATCACTTATTGGGCCGGGTAATAAAAAGATATGTTTTTTTAATTATTTTAATGTTGACAGCGATTTGAATATAGAATAGGTAAGTACGTTTACTATTAAAGAAACGAAGTCGACGGAGCTAATCTAAAGTAACTAAACATGAAGGAGATGACGGGAGCTGAGTTCGCTCGCTTTGCTCGGTCATTTCGGTTCCCGTCATCCCCATCGAACCTAACCTATCCGTGTCGAGGTGCCCTAACCTCCCGAGCCCGCTTCGCTCGCTCTTGGACTAATTAACTGACCATAATTATCGAATTTCCCAACCGTTACGTAGCAACACTCATAATGAACAGACAATGTGATAATTATAGAAGTTTAAAACAGTATTCATTACATTTCCCGATTTGATTTGACTTGGCATTATACATAGAGCACTGATTATACACTTGGCCCATGAAATATACATCAAATAGTTACCTAAGCAGTTATCAGAAACCCTAACTTCAAAAGGCTCTAGGTGCCATACTGCTCTTTGCATGACTGATCGTCAATGCAAAACGTGAAGTGAACACGATTCTTAATAATTTACCGGACCATCTGATATACCTAAATACAAACAAATTAGATGAGTCTTTTTTGTACGTAAGTACACAAAAATAGAAACACAAATCAAAATATTTCAAGAGCACGTCGAAACGAATCTGAAGAACTTAGAATAGTCATAAATGAAATAATTAAAATTAAAAACAAAACAGCGTTTTTAGAAAATTGAACTTGAGGAGTGGAAATGGGACTTTCAAAACACTGACTAAACATGTTTAAATTGTTTCTCAGATCTTTAATTTATCTTTACCTATAAATAGTACAATAATACAATTTAATACAGAAATAAACACTTATAGTAAGACTATTACAGAAGTACCATCTCTCTCCATTCAAGAGTTCAAACTACAGCTTCCAAGAATCGCTTTTCGGTTTAATTGCACCGTGTTTCGTTTCACAGAAGCAGGTAGAGCCGCTTAGACTGTTCTTGTGAATATGAAGTTCAAGATTGAGAACAAAAAATACGAGTGATTTTTTTCGGCTTTTAATTGCGAAATAACGTGAGACGTAATGTTACGGTTATATTGACTTGTTTAGGGTGTCAGAGAGCAATGTGAGGTGAATTCTAAGATTTCTTGTTCGTTCCTTCGTGAAGAGCCAAGCGGTCGACATCTCTATAATTAAACGCGGAACTGAGTCGGTATGCAATCGGTCGTGTATGGTTATGTGCAATCGTGGCGTATGTGCCTCGTTACGTAACGGCATGCGATGCTTTAGTTCTCCAGTGTTTACAGTGGCGGAGCGCGCGAGTGTCGCGTGTCCCCTCCGCATCGATCCGCTCCGCCCAGCAGCACGAGCTCCTCCCACCTGCGGCCGCCCGCGCCCCCCGACCCGCGCCCCCGCGCCCCGCCGCCCTCACACCCCGCGCCACTGGCCTTTGTCGCTTGCCGCCCGCGCTCGGTCACCTGTGTCGCACGTCCTCAGTCGCAAAGCGGCCGCGACGCGCGCCACCCGCTTCGCACTACGCGCGCATATTATGACAGTGTCGTGATGGAACCCAAAGAGTACGGTGCGGTTCCCGGCCTCCCGGCCGGCTTGGACTATTTTATGATGCCTCGAGTGAGTCAACCTGCGCCTCAGTTCGATTTCCGTAAGCTCGGCGCCAGCTTCAGCGGCCGAGACGACGACAAGAGCGACGAGCGCCGGACGCCCGAGTATCCGCCGGACCGGCGCGACCCGCCGGCCCCGTGGCCTCTCGGCCTCGGCGTCCAGTTCGTCAACCCCGCCACGGGCAAGAAGAGAGTTCAGTGCAACGTCTGCCTCAAGACTTTCTGCGATAAAGGCGCGTTGAAAATTCATTTTTCCGCGGTGCACCTGCGAGAAATGCACAAGTGTACAGTGGAAGGATGCACCATGATGTTCAGTTCGCGACGATCGAGAAACCGGCACAGTGCTAATCCAAATCCCAAGCTGCATTCGCCGCACGTGAGACGCAAAATATCAGCACACGACGGTCGGTCAGCCCAGCCGTTCCCGCTGCTGCCGGCGCTGGCGCGCCTGCCCATACCTCCCCCGGGGCTGCTGCCGCCCGAGCTGGCGGCGCGCCTGCCGCACCAGCTGAGCGGGCCTCCGGGACCTACTCCGCTTCCTCCGCGAGTGCCCCTCGACGACCTCCGCAACTTCAGTGAAATTGAAAAAATGTACAGAAACCTTCCACATTCGGATGAACATCATCACCGCAGTGCACTAGATCTTGCCAAATCTCATATTATGCATGAAGAAGAGTCCAATAATTATAGTGAAATTAATGATGATATTTCTGATGATGATCATAAAGATAGATCTGATGAACGGACTAAATCCCCAGTTGTAGAACGATTGAACTACGAGGATGAACCTGAAGATTTGAGTGTGAATAAAAACAGAGACGATACCAAACCCGTTGTTGTGAAACCTGATAGTGTAAACAGCCGCGCTGACCCCACCGCCTCGGACGATAAGACGTCCCACGTTCCTAACAAACGTAAGAGGAAGAGCGGCAACCCTACCCGGTGCTCACAAAACAATGAATACAACGTATCCGATGAAGAATATCACGCGGATTTATTTAGAAACTTGTCAACTCCTAGTTCGAGTCGCGCTGAGGAGGAACCCTTATCGCTCAAGAAACAAAAGCCTGAAAGTACGGAGTCATTTCAGAACGGTGAGGAAGCTATTGTGGACTCGGAATCGGTGACGCGTGTGAAGGCTGAGAGTGAGTCGGACGATGAGTCGAGTGCACCCAGCGTGCTCCGCGAGGGACTGAGGTTACGCTCCGATCTGTACACCCCGAGCGATAGCGGGAGTGACTTGCACACATTGGAGGAGCGCTTAGCGAGGGCGCGCTCCCCGTCAGCCAGCAGTGACAGGACAGATGACAGGTCAGATATCAACGACCTAGACATCCCTATAGACGACGAGAACCCCGACCGATGTACCGCTTGCGGGAAAATATTTCAGAACCACTTCACGCTGCGCATGCATTACAGAAATGATCATTTGAAATTGCTTCACCCGTGCGAGGTGAATGGTTGTGACGCCGCCTTCCCTTCTCGGCGGAGTCGAGACAGACACAGCTCGAATGTTGACCTGCATCGGCGGCTGTTGTCCACAGGCTCGCCGGAACAGAAACCAGCATTCGAAGTCAACGCAGACCTTCTAAATAAATTGTACGCCGATATAAAAGGGCTGGCATCAACGCTAGAGAGCCTGCGATACGGTGGCAATGAGGAAGCATCTCAAATTCCAAGCTACGTGACTGAAACTATGAAGTTCTATAGTCGGAACTTGTCAGCGTTGCAAGCGGGGCTGTTTCCACAGTTCGGTGAGCGCGGGTTTTTTCCGTCCCCTTTTCTGATGGGTAACGGAGTGCCTCAGGCAGGTGGCGGGCCCTACGGCGCGGCGGCGGGCGCGCATGCGGCGCGGGAGTCGCTGTCGCCCCTGTCAGCGTCGTCGCCCCCGGTGATCTCGCCCGGACGGCTGGACGCGGCGCACGCACGCCCCCGTGACGACGCCAACCTGCTTTTTCGCGAGACCTCCGAGTCGTTCAAGAAGATGACCTCCCTCTGCGAACGCCAGGAGCAGCTGTACCAGCACCACGTGCCGGTGTCATGACGCTCGCGCCACCCGCGCTCGCCCTGGTGATACCTCACGTCTTGAAGCGACACAGACTCTGTATATTTAATTGTTAATAATTTTAATTGTGTTAATTCTATTTCGTATTTCGTTTTTTGTATTTTCTTGTGATATTTAGACAAATATATCGTAATTATCGATCCCACGAACTGTAAGTTAATAGGGATAGCAGCTTGGTGTTGAGTTGGCGATGCGATGTGAAGCGAAGTGCAATATGGACTCGAATATTATAAATATTAATGGACTCGGCGTACGACATGATATCGTGTAGAGTATTCGTAATTGATGTTGAAAGTAAACGTTATATGATCAGCTTCATTTATTGTTCTGCCGCAATAAACTCATTGAGGAAAAATATACAATTGTTTTTATTTGTGTGGCGAGTGTGCCGAATTATTGACGAGATAATCTGGTTACGCTTGTTAATAGCACGGCTGTGGGGAACTACTCAACTGGAAACATAATAAGCATCTTCCTACACAGTTTTTGTACCCTTTTCAAGTTAACAATGCTCGGGTTTTGAGTAAAAGTTGCCTTTGTAGCTTGATTGGATAATTGACCGACCGAGGCTTTTTCTAATTCTCGAGCTTTTAACTTCTATAGTGATTTGGAAACCCGTTAATTCGAATACAATAACAATATGATAATGTAAGCATTCAATTCGTGGCTATGAATAAATCAATAAACTAGTTTGTTTAATGGCGTACATCTAAATTCACAGTAGCCATATGAATAAATTAGTGTTTTAAACTTTTAATATTATTTTATGTAATTATTAATTACGGAGAAAGTAATTATGTATCGTTAGGTGACCATTTGAAATATTTGAAAGAGTTATTTTAATGATGTTACCGACTTCTTTAATGATTCCAAAGATTTTATGATCTGTCTAGTTTATTGAGCAGCGAAATAATATTGCGTTGCGAATAATTTGCTGTTTCATTTTTAAAATAAGAGTAACCAGAAATTAATAATATAAGTCAGAAATTGATAGATATTTTTTTAAAAGATCTTTCTATTTTTTTTTCTGTTTTTGAAATTGGAATAGGCAACGTTGCTTTTTTCTGAATTCAAATAAGGGTAAACCAACGTTTCTATTAACAGTTCGTTTAATAATACACATACCCAAACTCACGCCTTTTTCCATGGGGTAAGCAGAAACTACAGAAAGCTACTAGCTACGATTCAATACAAAAGCTTCATACTATTAGGAACAAGCTTGGAAACAGATGGTTACCACTTAAAAAAATCCCTCAGCTATGTCTATCAATATGACATAGAAATCATTGCAACCAAGCTTACTAACAAACTGTCCATAAAGAAAATACGCCAACAACTATCCTGATGATGGTGCTACAAACAAAAGGGGTGGTGAGCTGAGCTACGGAGATCAGACAACGCTACAGTATTAGTAGGTATATATTACAAGTCGTTGAAAGAACTAGTAACGCTTGAACCCGAAATAATGCATTCTTATAATCAAATAGCTCAATCCGTCGTCGACTTTGTCTCTGTCACCTCTGACATAGACTAGAGACAAGAGCAAATCCAAATCAAATAAAAAAAAATACTTCATCTGATTATCACCTACCTGTTAGAATAGAATATACTTTATTGCACACAAAAAAAAAGTTACACATCTCCTAACAATTAACAATAGCTCTTGACTACCTAAGAACCTTATTAATGTAGGTAAGATAAATCTAACGCACGCTTTTCGAATTGGGTATTTGAAGATAAAACCATAACCAACTCTGTTTAAATGTCACAATTTCTTGCAACGCCAGAAAAGGTTTGAGAAGTTCTCAACTTCAAATTCCTAATTTAAACACTGAATTTTTCAAGTTCTTTTTTTATAAAAAATCTTTCGACCATTATAATAACCGTGGTCACAATCCACCGGTGTGAGAACATCACTAATTGTTACACGAGCCTCCATGATTTAATAATAGGGCCACGCGGACACGGACGCACCAAATATTAATTATTTAGGGTTCCCTAACAAGGGTTCGTGATTCCGATGGGTTGCCAGCTTGCGTGCACGGCTATATGATATGGATGCAACGGAAATTACGGAATAAGTGTTATTGATAATTATTAAACTTTAGTTTGGATAATATTTTAGTGGTTTAGGAGGGAATTAGTAGATTTTGTTCTAAAAATTTAGGTCAAGTGGGTGTTTTGATTCATTATGAATCTTAGGTAACTCCCGTTACACAAACTTATGATTGCTGAAGGTCTATTTATTTATTAATTTACTAGCTGTGCCCGAGGCTTCGCTCCCGTCAAATGCCTAACATAGCCTGCTTACCAATCTTACTTACCTACCTACGAATTTTTTTTCTGGTGTCGTTATTCCGCGGCGAATCTTAACACCGACATTCAGAAAATTACGTCAAATGCACAACGCCATCTATCGAATATGGAGTACAACTATCCGAGTATGTTAAAGAACGAGAAAGAATTGCGTGTGTTGTGATATTTTACTTCTTGGACACTTTAAATTCATCTAACTTTTGATAGAACGAAACGATTGCGATGAAACAAAAACTAATTAATACTTCAATTTACGCACAATTTTTATGTAGAAAAGTTATCTACGTTGGTTTCGTACAAATTTCCGTGATACGTGCACAACTAAACAGAAAAATCCTCCAAAAATGCTGGTTATGGGTTCTGTTAGTTATCCTTGAACACCCTGGCTATATTTTTGTAAAAATGTTCGATGTACAAAAACAACTTTTCTACAGATGTATTAAGCCTATATGTATTGATATCTGCTCACTGGAACGCCTTGCAGTTGCACTTGCACCAATGGAACACAAACTTATAATAAATATAAGTCCAGGAACCTCACGATGTTTTTCATTCACCGTTGTCAGCGATGTCCAAGATAAAACTTAGAAATTACATTATGAATTTATTGAAAAAGTCACGTTCGTATGTCTTGCCCGGATAGAGCCCTTAAGCACGAGAGACGAAGTCTTAGCCACTGGACCACCACGACATGATATTTATATTTGCTGCTGTAATTTTCTTTTCCTATGATACCTATATGATTGAGTACTGTAGCATACCTTTGTATTTAAGGAGGTCGCATGTGAGGCGAACCTCGTATTTAATATTTTTGGTTACAGCGTAAATTGAGTAGCGCAAGTTAATAAATGTAAAAGAAAAATAAATAAATAAATCTAGTTTATTGGCACACACAGATACACACAATGTAGGTACAAATAATAGGGAACTACATGGTATGTAAGGTCAACAATGAGTAGTTGTTGTTCTAAGCTAAGCTGCATCTGTAGAGCCGTACGCTAGATTGGCATCATTTTTTCCTCTTCTAGGTAGGGTTCACTTGTTATTTAGGGCGGTTACGCACTACATCCGATGCGTGTCCGTGCAATTTCGGTTCCGAAGTATAGCCGTAATACTTATTGTAGGGAAGCGTAACACTACACCCAAATTCTATCCGTCATAATCTATAATAATTCGGAAAATTTTGAATTCTGAATTCAAATCACGGGCACGGACATGTAGCCCTTAGAATAGATAGGTAACGCTTGATATTTTAAAATCACATTCATCAGCCAACAACATTTAATACAAGGTTCGTCTCACATGCGGCCTCCTTAAATAGGTATGTACCTACCTACCTACAGATGTAACGAGTAAAACCTGATAAGAGACAATTACAGTGAAATAATTAAAATGTTTACTTTGTTCGCCATCTTTTGTCATAGTTCATGACCTATGACAAAAGATGCAGACCATTGTTTTGAACACAATATCTTGCAGTATGAACAATTACAATTTGTAAAAGCATGTGTGGGTGGTAAAATGTTTTTAAATACGATCATTTATTTTTTTATCTTTATCTTTTCAGAATTTTTCACTTTTGATTTTATCATTATTGTCTTATCAGTTCTCGTAATACTGATAATAAATAAACCATTATTTTTTCATAAAAAAGCGGACTATAATAACACGCGAGGGCAACTCTATTCCATGTTAATTGTATTGTATATTTGAATTATTTAATAAATTGATTATACATATATAGGCATTCAAATGTGCATGTTTGTGTTTTTAATTATTGCCACTATGTCATGTTATGTAATTGTATATATTGCTATGTGAATTATTGAATTTATGTGGCCCACTTGTCAGCATTGTTGTGTTCTATTTCTATGTTAATTGTTGTAATTGAATTTTGTATCGTTATAATTAACTATAAATAAAATAAATAAATAACAGATTTATTTATCACAATTTACTCTCTGCACTTACAGTTTGACGTAACACGTGCTGTGATTCAACAAATACATATTAATAGAACATCAATTCATTATTATCACAAATAGTAGGATACGTGAATTACAGCGAAATCATTCAAATTTTCACCCGCTTGTTTCCTTTCTCACTTAGAGGAAGCCTGTGTCCCAGTAGTGGGCACATTTATAAAAAGCTGATGATGATAATTTAATTTTTTTACTTTGTACGCCATGAACTATGACAAAAGATGCAGACCATTGTTTGATACAACATATTATCTTGCAGTACGAACAATTACAATATGTACCAGACATGCTTTTAAGAATTGGCAACCGTAACCATGACCTATGACAAAAGATGCAGACCATTGTTTGAACACAACTTATCTTGCAGTATAAACAATTACAATAATTAGGTACCACACATGTGCGTTTACAAATAAAAGACCATCCTTTAAGGATTTTTAATTTTAGATGTTACCAGTTTTGCCTTATCAGTTCTCGTAATAAAGAAACCGTTATTCTTTTCTTATCTTGTTTTCTAGTTTAGGCATAATTAAGTATTCTGCGTATATGCGACATGTGTTTTTTCTATGGCAATAAATAGTTTTCTTTATTTCTAT
Source organism: Orthosia cruda (assembly GCA_964057195.1). Taxonomy (NCBI): domain Eukaryota; kingdom Metazoa; phylum Arthropoda; class Insecta; order Lepidoptera; family Noctuidae; genus Orthosia; species Orthosia cruda. Next base: position 42,389,930 of record OZ059828.1, on the reverse strand, counting down.
ACATAAAGATACCTACTTGGATACAGGAGTTATAAAGTCGACTTTACCTGAGCCAGTGACGATAACAGTGTTGTTCACAGAGCGTCAACAGATAGCGCCACCGGGCATGTGTGGCATGATACGTCAAACATAGAAAATAATAAACACGTGAACTTACGGTTTAATCATTGAAATATGAAATTAATTTATATTAATTATAACATTGAGCATGGAACATTGAAATCTGTTAAGAGGTTAGATACGCCAAAAAGTACTGATTGTGAAGAAAAGTACGTACTGATAACATAAAATAGAACTGTGACAAATTAAGATTACTTGAATATGTATCTAATAATAATTATCTATTGCCCACGGTGTCGTTACCGCGGCATATCTCACTGTTACTGTATTTTTTTTTTGGATAAAAAGTAGCCTGTTAGCCTATGTTACCATGGGCACCGGCATGATTATTTGAAGGAGAGTGCATCTTCACTCTTCAGCACCTCGCCTCGAATAGTTTTCTTCGGTTCATTCATAGTCAGATTGAACAAACTTTTTCCATTTATGCAGTTTAAGAGGAAGATAAATTTATATGATAAAATGCTACATAATCTTCTAAACATTTTAGAAACTTACAAGATGAAAGAGCGAGCTCGAAAATGTTAGCACTTCACCTCGGGTATGCTAGGTGCCCAATATGAGACATTTTTTTTTTTTTTTGATATCCCGGGAGGTGGAAGTGCACCTCCTTGCACCCTCCTCCTGGCGTCTATGTATGTTACACTGCTATAGTGTAACCTGCTTACTACAGAAACCTACTTATATGATATATTTATTGCTATCGAATCCGTAGGTAGGTAGATCGAGAGATAACCTTTTAGGTACCTACCAACAAACAATCAATGTTATTTCTTTATAATAATAGTTAAGTAAGTTAGTACTATAGTCAGAATTTTAATTCGATTCCAGATTTGACATTAGCTACTGTCATTTTGTGAAATAATGATACCACATATAATAATGTATTGATGAACACAAATATCGATAAACAATCAGTGTGTGTGCCATCAGTGTGCCAATTAAAGACTAAATTATTGATTTTTATTTAAATAAATACATAATTATTCATAATAACTATTTATTAATTAGTAATCGCTGCTCTATTTTATAAAAAGTTAATATTTTTGTTTTTATATTAAAAACAAAACATATACTACAAGAGCCTCGATAGTTTTCATAATAATACATACATCTATCTGTTTTATTTGTCATGTTCCTTCATGATCACATTTTTTTATTTATTTCACACACAATTATAAAAGAAAAGTCTCAGATCGTTAATTAATCGTCAAAACTAAATTATCGGTTCAGAAATATTTAATTTCCTGATATACTTAGTTTACGAGAGTAAAATTATAAACGAGAAGAATCGATCCGGAAATATTCCATTTCCATATCGAATAATTTTGCAACGTCACTATTTAGTACTTGTCATAACGTTGCAACACTGAAATTGTCAAATCTGGAATCGAATTAAAATTCCAAGTATAGGTTGAGTTTTACAGATTATGGGCGTCGATTCTGAACTAACGTAAGATCCTTCTCAACGTGTATAACATATCAATAAGTCTTAATGTAAATATATTAATCAAATCAATACTCATTTAAGTTTTAACATACTTGTTTGAAATCAGTAGTTATAATATAACATATTATATCATTATAACTATCAAGACAATCTCGGTTTATCCCCTCGCAAAATCTTCCAAATTGTCATCCCACGCAAACAGTATTAAATTCCCCGGTTCATAACTATACAAAGGTTAGTCGGAGGGTTACAACCGCACAGTTTGTCAAACCCTAATTAATAAACTAACCGTTAACTGTGCACAAACAAACTAACTTGCCCCGCGGCGGTGTCTGTCTATTGCTTATTGCTCTAACTGCTGTGTTAGATCAGAAGTTGTTAGTATTAGACATGGTAAGTTAGTTACTTAGTGTGATTGAGGCTTAAATTGAATGTTACTTAGGTATTTTAGTACTTTCAACCTTTGCGGTATAGCCCTTTACGCTGCACCGGTTTTATGTCCAATTCATACACTGTCTCAACAATAAAGCTCTGGAACGCGCTACCCTTTAGCCTTAAAACAGTTGAAAGCAAATTCACTTTTAAAAGAAAAGTTCGTAACCACTATTTAAGTCAGACTAAATAGCTCTCCTCTAGACAGAAGTCTAGTCATAGTAATTATTAATAGATTTTTGGTTTTAGGGTTCCGTACCCAAAGGTTAAAAACGGGACCCTATTACTAAGACTCCACGATCCGTCTGTCTGTCTGTCTATCACCAGGCTGTATCTTATGAACCGTGATAGCTAGACAGTTGAAATTTTCACAGATGATGTATTTATATTCCCATTATAACAAAAAATACAATAAAACAGAATAAAATAAATATTTAAGTGGGGCTGCCATACAACAAACGTGTTTTTTATGCCGTTTTTGCGATAATGGTACGGAACCCTTCGTGCGCGAGTCCGACTCGCACTTGGCCGGTTTTTATATTTGTTGAAATATTTATTAGTCTAATTTATTTGATGTATATATGCATTATGAAAGTATATAAATTTTGGTATACAAGATGTTATTTTTAGATATTATTTTGTACCGTACAACGGTGACCTATTTAACCCACGTTTGATTGGTAGAGAATGCCTTGTGGCATTAAGTGTGCCTATTTACCACTATTGTACATGCACTTTAAATAAATGTAGTGGTTGCCAGCGCTACTGCTGAACGTAAGGTCCTGGATTTGATTCTCGAGACGGGCAAAATGTTTTTAAATTTTTCCACCTGGGATTTATCAGTAGTGCCTTTGTGTTTGGATTTGTGCCCGGTTCATGGCAATGTGCCTTTCATGACATGAGACTTAAATTTTAAGGTCCGTGCCCACTCAACCCGATTAGACTCGACCCGAAGAATAATACCTGCATATTTCTTTTTTGATTGGCGTAAAAACGTCGATGTCGAACGTCGTCGTCAGGCATACAAGTGTTGATTTAACGCCTGCACCACAGAGATTGTAAAAAGTTATTGAGACTTTCAATGCCTACTCATTCCACTAAGTTTTACGATAAAACGTTTACGGTCCAGGCTGTGCGATTTTGGAACGAGTTGCCCTTGTCAATAAGACAAGCCCAGTCACATGCTGCTTTTAATATCCTGGTTAGAAACCATTTCCTTTCTCTCGTTTTTCTATTTAGATCTAATTTATTCCATCATTATTCAACCCTTTTTATTTTTTTTCCGTTTATGAATATGTGTAACACGTAGTATTATATATGTATGTTTATATATAAGCTTATGTATAGTATTTAAAACAGTAATATATATATATATGTGTATATCATTTTTTAATATATATATTTATATTTTAATGTAGCATTACACCACAGGCTGCCCCCTGTTTTATTCTAAGTTGTTTAGGTCCATCCAAAGGTTGTCTGGTAGATATCGCTGTCGGCGATAAGGCCGCCTTTGTAACCGTAGAAATAAGTATTATTGTAAAAGAGATGTGTAACTTTAGTTTTTGGTGTACAATAAAGTATATTCTATTCTATAATATTTGAATACATAAATCAATAATTCTTCGGGTCGAGTCTAATCGGGTCGAGTGGGCACAGAACTAAATATTACTGGCACTTTGTGGGAAACTAACTTTATGTATCTTTAGTAGTAATCTACGATGTAAATTAAAGGAACATTTGAATAGATTTATGAGGAAAGAAACTAAGGTAAGTACCTACTCCGAAGTCGATCACGGTGGTCACCCGTTTTGAGTCGCTATCTCAAAAATAGAACAAAAGCGTGCCTGGGAACAAAAGATAAACTCGAAAATTGAAATTGAAAACTGAGTCCACATGAGTTACACGAATTGTGCATAATCAATTCTGTCAGTAAAAAAGAATAGTTGTATGGTCCAAGCTAACAAAGCAATATTCTACATGTAAGCGTCTATTGTTAAAGTGTATGAAATTGACCACGTGAAATTTTGAGCTTTAATACAATCTTTAGATTATTATTATTATTATTTATTTAATTCACCGAAAGTGATACAACAAATTACAGGCCAGTACTTAAAATTATGCAACATGGGAGCATCTGTACTCGAACTAGGATGAGTCCCGTATCTCGGCGTACAGCGCTGACCCTCGAAATAGATTATTATATTTAGCCCAGATGGAATATGACTCTGTGTTAGGGGTCCTTCAGGTAACCTTCTAAGTTGTTAGGGGTCTGTACATGAGAGATCAGTATTTGTAAAAGCATACACGATACACCTTTAGGAGAGAGCAATGGTAGCCCAGTGGTTTCGGCCGTGAATTAAAAATTTTTGGTCATGTGTTCGAACCCAGGCTGGCGCTTTAGTTTGTGTACATTATTTCATCACCAATTATCTCAAAACGTTGAAGGGTCATCGTGAGGTAACCGGCATGTATAAGAACAAAAAAATCTAAGACATGTGACATCCAGTAACCCGCAATAGATTACGACCCATTCCCTCTCACAGAGAGGAGGCCTGCACGCACAACAGACAAAAGTGGAGTTTAAGTGCGGCAGAAGGGGTCCATCTATCCTATCCTATCCTACACCTCTAGGAGTAAATATAATATAATAATGCCCTTTATTCTGAATTGTTTTGTATTGTTTGTCCCTCAATTTAGTGTGCCTTTTGGCAAAGGCCTTTTCCTCTAGCTCTTTCCACTGATTTCTGTGAAGAGCTCCTCCAGTTTGGGCCCGCTGTTTGTTTCAGCTCGTCTCCCATCTTCTTACCTGCTGCCCCTTGCTGCGTTTACCGTCCCTTGGGTACCAATCAGTCATCCCCATTTCTCTATACTTGATTTCATCATGTGGCCAGTCCATCTCCATTTTTGTTAGTCAATTCTGGTCAAGATGTCCGGTAGTTTAGTTTTAGCTCTCAGTTGTTCATTTCTTACAAGATCTGCCTTACTTATATTTGTCATGCTTCGTTCCTGGCTCTTTGGCAGTATTGCAATTTGTTTCTGTGTTGTGTTGTGAGTTCCCATGTTTTGTAACCGTAAGTAATACAGGGTAGTATCTGCATAATACCCTGTTTTAATCTATTGTATAAGTCTATTATTTCGGCAAGCTTAACCTTTTTTAAATTAATATAAATGGAGTAGATTTAACTGGGTATTGATTGCGTCAATACAATACTTTATCTATTTATTTAATAATTTTGTATTACTTTACCTCAAGCACTTTTATTCTCATGGTGTAAATCCTCATAGATGTCCACCATCCTGAGGTGGGCGACGGGGTCTGTTAGACTCTTACTGACTAAGCCGTTGGGCGATGCAGAGTTAAATAGTATAGAAAAATACTATCTACTCATTTACAGGTGTTTTCAGGCACATACGCACCCAGATATTGATGAAGGTATATATGGTATATGGTAGCTATGAAAAGAAAAGTCTTCAACACGCATGAATAAACCGAGGGTCGACTTGGAGATGGGGTAACTAAATTAAACACTGGACTGGTAACTAATCGCGTATATTAATATGTACCGAATCACAATGTATATCAATTAGTACTGCTTACACACAAAAAATAATACTACAAAATTCCTTAGCTACATGACGGTAACAAAACGTTAGCGCGATTTAATTTGACGCCAACGCCATCTAGGGAAATAAGAGTCAAACTTCGTTTGCATTAAAAATGATGGCGCTATGAGCTAGTTGACCTGAACATACCGCCCACCAAGGACACAATGCAGAATGTCCTTATTAACGGCCGCCCACCATGCAACGATAACTTTTCTTCTCATATCATTCCTAAGTCTCTGGATTTCATGAACTCTTTTATCAGTACTTTCTCCAACCACTTGCTATCCTTGTGTTGATTTCCTTGCTGGTTTGATCTTTTGGTGATATTATTTGGCCTCGATATTTGTATTCATCTACGTACGGAGTAAATATACGTTTACATAAATTATTAACAACCAAAATCCCAAAGTATTAGACATAGTATAAGTACAAGTAACTTCAAAGATAATCCCTCATTCGCAGATTACGGTGTAAGGCACACAGTTTCTTAATTAATGTTTGACAAAATGTACAAAGACGCTTCGCCCCGGGGTAAGTAGAGATCTTAAGGATAAGGAGGGGTAAAAATTAGTAGCGGGGTAATTGCGCAGGGTAATTTTAAGTGGTGGAGGAATGTGCTTTTTGGGTATTGGGGTAAATATTATTATGGTTAAAATATAGGTTATGTAAAGAAGTTATGAAACGTATGATAGTCTTATGAAATATCTGGAAAGATGTTGTAGATATATTTTTTTTTTGTAGTCTTTATATTCTGATGGTCTGGCTGCTTTGCAAAAAGCCTTTAACCGGTACCGTTTATACTAAGCAATGAGTTTATTATCTGGAAAATGTTGAGATAAATGGTAAAAGAAAACGTATTGCGTCAACTTCCAGTGATCTGGGACAAGGGTAGGGAGAAGATGATAACGTTCTAGAAAATGTTGTATTTTTCAAGAATCCTGTCTTACAAGAATCGTCTTGTTGGTCAGTCAACAGTCTTATCATCGGATAAGACTATTAACATACCTGTATCTTAAGAGAAAGTATTTAACTGTGAGGTTATTTAAAATAGGGTTTATACTACTGCGAATGTCAACCTATTGATTGTTAACACGAACAATAGGTTGGCACAGTCCGCAGTTGTATAAACCCTATTTTTTTGTAACCTCACAGCTGAATAGAAAAAGATACAGGTCATCCTAGTTTAAGATGCAGGGCTCAAAATATATGTATACAGACTTCTGCAGCGTAGTTAGAATCTTGTTAATTATGTATGTTTATTTGTGACAGTAAAATATTTATTATTATATTGAGAGGTAAAAATAGCAAACCATCCACATTCATGTATCCAGTCAATGATATTCAAATAAACAGATACGTTATACACTCACAAAATAATTGGAAAAAGTGTGCCGCACATAGCGGCAGCACACATACACACTTTTCATTCATCTAACATTAAAAAATAATTATTTTAATCATTAAATAAATAAATTACAAATACACACGATGGCATTTATTTTATTTTGTTTTTATTTCAACAAAGCCTATCGCTCTTCGCCAGCGTGACATAAACTAAAGATTAAAGGTCACAATTGTGACCTATTCGAGTCTTCAAAATGCGCGCGCTCATAACATATCTGTTTATTTGAATATCATTGTATCCAGTCTTCAAATTCAAACATCAACAGTTTCTCAAAAACGTACAACTCTGTGTACCTAATTAATTTATCCTGGAAATTGCTATCCCGGGTAATATTCTGAAGAAACCCAATGCCTGAAGCATTGCTTTAATCTGGCCTGTCTCTTTCAAATGGTTCGTCCTTCAAGTGAGAATATATAATGATTCTTTTAATCTCTTTAGATATTCTTAAAGGAGTTCAAACGGATAATAATTATGAGCTCAGTAACGCCCGGGGCCTGTTACTTGTACTTACTTATGTATTTTTTAATGGGAAAATTTGTTTTCTTTCTTGTAAACTTTATTATTCTTTGTACATATTTTTTGAAGTTTTTTTAAGGCTCTATTAATTTTGCTGGGTACGTGCGAAAGTTTAAATTCAGTGGATCGGTAACTGCAGTTTTACATGGACATAATTATGCAAAACCATGATGATGGCTGAGCTGAGTGGTGCCGATCCATGCGGCGGGTTCGTGAACGGGCGCCATCAGTTGGGATTTGTCATAACTTAGCCGCCTCGGTCTGTTATTGTATTTGTTCTGTTGTTCTTCTCCATTGAGACCTACTGACGCTTGCGAATTTGCAACTATACTTCATAAAAGATAGCTTGATCTCTGTGACAGCTGTCAGTATCAATACAGTAACAATAGCGCTTGGCAGGCTAACAATAACGTAGCGTATACGTCAGTTTGACATATTATGTCGCAGAGATCAAGCTATCTTTTAAGAAGTATAGTCATCTTTTTTTTTGTTAGACAATTCTAAAGTACCTCTAAGGTTTATTTGAAAAATACTATTTGATTTTGATTTTGAACCACAGATGCATTACCTATTCATTATGAAGAGGTTAGTTGGCGTTTGAGACTCTCCATCTTACGAAGGTATAGTGCAAAGGTTAAATTAATTATATACCGGGCGGCAGATAACTACAGATTTTATTTATCTTCTGAAAATAGCCTTAGTAAATCCTACAGCCACTTATCTACTTTATTCCATACTCTTTGAAAATTGGACGCCCTTTTCACTCACTCAGCCAACTAGAAATGACGGGTCATGTCATTCCAATTTTAAAATGGTTGCCACGAGTTTCACTTGTCGCCCTTATGATGTGAATTCGATTTCACTACGATCTCTATGACATGGAGGTGACTATACTGAATATTATACAGAAGCGATTACTTTGAGTCTTTTCTACCTACAGGTAGATCTTTGTTTACGTCCAAAGTTACATTTAGGCTCAGTTTGCAAAATGTGTTTTTTTTTTTAAATTTATTCTTAGACTAACAAAGGATCACATAATTAACTCTCCAAAATTTTACTTATGTTTTAAGTCATTGCTTACTGTTTTCAACCTATAGTTGAGTTGACTACGGATAAAGAAACTGGGTCTTAGCGATGTCCAGAATATTTAGAAGGACAAAAAAAGCCCTATTGGTATTAAAACCATTGCATCTTCTAATACGTCGGTATGTTTTCGGGATCCGATTTCCTCGGTAAATGGCCCACTTTTTTAGAGATCTGTACCTAAAGGGTAAAAACGTTACCCTATTACTAAGACTCCACGTTCCGTCTGTCTGTCTATCGGTCACCAAGCTGTATCTCATGAACCGTGATATCTAGACAGTTGAAAATGTCACACATGATGTATTTCTGTTGCCGCTATAACAAAAAATATTAAAAACAGAATAATATAAATATTTAAGTAGGGCTCCCATACAACAAACGTGATTTTTTTGCCGTTTTTCGCGATAATGGTACGGGACCCTTCGTACGCGAGTCTGACTCGCACTTGGCCGGTTTTTAGTTTCAGCCAGCAATAGAGGAATATGCATTCATTGTTGGTAGGCATTGTGTCTAAAAAGCATTTCAGAAGCTGTACTATAGCGTGGAAACGTAGGTGAAGTAAAATGTCATTCCATCTAAAAACAAATAAAAAAACAAAAAAGTGAAAAATAACTTCAATTTCGGAAGTCGGTGTTCTTGTTTTATTTTCTTCGTTTTTTGACACCGACTTCCGAAATTGAAGTTATTTTTCACTTTTTTTATTTGGAAGTCGGTTGTATTTTTTGTAAAAAGTTTTTATTTTTCACTTTTTAGTTGTGCTACACAATTTATATAGGCTAGGTACCAATAATGCCCATAGTGAAACCAGAATAGATTTACGCAATAACATGAAACTTAAACAAATTCGGTCGAATAAGGGTATACCAAGGTGAATTGTTTACACCTGCGTACCCCTTTAGAGCGTACTAGTGTGATGTTATGTTATGAAATGGTGTAAACATTAAACATAAATGCGATATCAGCTATCCCGAGTGATTTGCCGTCATTTATTGAAGAGTTCTGATGTGTATCTCCGAAGTTCTTTATCAGATCTTGATGAAAATGGGACCACATGACAAACACCAGCTTTCAAATAAAAAAAGAATCATCAAAATCGGTTCACCCAGTAACAAGTTCTGAGGTAACACACATAAAAAAAAAAATACAGTCGAATTGAGAACCTCCTCCTTTTTTTGAAGTCGGTTAAAAATACAGTTCACTTCACCTCAATATTCACGGTAACATTTCTCCAGAATAGCCGTATGCATCTCATACTATCTCTCCGTCCGTATGAGTTATACATGACATGCAGCTATTCTGTAAAAATCTCACCGTTCTGTTAACTTGGCCACCCAATAGAATGAGTCTAAATTTATTGAAGAGAATTAAAATTTATTATTTGACAGTTCCTGCCAGGAATGTTTTGTTGAATGTTTCTTTTTCCAATTTTTTTTTCCGGTTGACGGTCTGGCCAAATACAGAAACATTTTTTAGAAGAGAAGAAGTATTTTGATAAAATTAGTGACAAGTTCGTAAATTGAACTTCGAAGTCCATAGTCTTTGTATTTTTACTCCACAATATGCCACTACACGATACAAAGACACTTCCAGCCATTCTTGCCACGTACCTGATCTATGAATTCTCTAGGGAGGGGAACTGTTGAATAATTCACGTATTTGTGATCAAAGACAATTGAGCCGTCAAGTGTTGGGCTCGGTACTGCCAACCGTCACAAGTCTCGTCATGCTTTTTATGTTGGCAGCGCTGTCAGCCAGGGATTTACATGTTCTAGGTATTTATTGGGTCATGGTAACTTTTGAATGATGGAATTTGTTGATGTTGTTTTATGTATCATCACTTTAGGAGCAGACCTACAATAAATTAGATAGTGTAAATTAAACCCCGGTTTCTAAAAAGAACGCCTCACGAATTTAACGCAAGTCCAAAGTTACGATCAGCTATTGAAAGTTTATTAAATCAAAGACTGCTCAGCTAATGCGCTTTTTAAAATTTTACCTAATTTTCGTTCCAAAAATTGGTTATTATTTATTTGTGATGGGTTTGCTCTTGACTCTAGTCTAGGTCAGAGGTGACAGAGACAGAGATGACGGTGGATCGACGATGGAGTGAGCTTAACCATAAAAAGCCTGATCACTCTAACTTTTAAGAGATTGATTTTGATTAGACGTAAGCCTATAATTAAAATAAAAAGTTTTCTAAGCTACTGAACATTCCAAAAACAAAAAAAACATTAAGTTAAAACAACAAGAACAAAAAATCACATAAATATTTGCCCAGTTGTAGTGATCCATCATATCTTTTCGTGAATTTGTCCGACAGTTCATGCTAGTAAATATTAATTACCGTAGTCATGTAAAATTAAATGTCGAGGTGATATAGGCACCTACCTACTCATCCAGTGTGAGTTTAGTTCTGGTAGCATCATAATATGGTCAGCACTAGGGATGGGACAAAGACAAACATGTTGGTTATAAAACCAAAACGATAAAAAATTACTGTCGGAAGCATAATAAATTTAAGGCATGTGAGCACATTCACAAGCAGTTTGCAAAATCATCACAAAATTTGACTGGACAGGCTTCTTCTGGGTATGCTCACTCCATCGTCGACTCTATCTCTGTCACCTCTGACCTAGACTAGAGTCAAGAGCAAACCCATCACAAATAAATAAATAAAGGTTTGATTTTTTGGTTTCGGTTTCTCAATAACATTGCTTATGTATGTATGTATCTAATTATATATATATCTATAGTATTTTTATATATTTTTTTCTCTATTTATCTTTTCATTTAGTTGCACCTGCCTTATTTTATCTCTGCACCACCTTAAGGTCGACTGGTAGAAAACCTGATGGTAAGTGATGAAGTGGTCGACGGTGATTCACGCTTGCCTAGAAGTAACCTATATTCACTCTTGACTTAAAGACCCCCGGTCAAGGCAATTTGCGTAATTTTGAACAATACTTATTTTTATTAAGAAGATATGAGAATTAAAAAAAAAACATGTAGTCTTCAAATAGTATGTCAACATAGCTTATATAGCGGAGGGATTGACCCCGCGACATATAAGTAGCGCATGTCAATTTTGACAGTCGTCTCTATAAATATGTACCTAAATATCGATAACCAAAAGCTCGACCCATCCCTAGTTACTCGTGATCTTAACAAACATAAAGATAGATTTGGGCACGGTGTCTGTTTGTCACGGCGAGTTTCCTGATGTTAGCGATTAGAAGTGGTCCCTCAAGGTGAAATGATATGAAATGATGTAATGTGTGCTAAAATCATTGGCTAATTGATTACCGTATATTAAAGAGGATTGAGGTTAGACAAAAGATCGTGATGAGTGTGACTTTTAAATAAATGTTTGTTTTTTCCTAAAACGGTTTGTTTCAATTTAGGAAAAAACACTGTTTTATTTTTACCTGACTGCCAAAGGGGGGTAATGTGTTTATCACATCTATGTATGTGTTCTATGTATGTATGTTCCTATGAGCGTTCTAGAATCCAAACGCGGTTGTAATAGCCTTGCAAGTGTCACTGGCTACATTAAAATTGGAAAATAGAAAAATGGCGAATTTCGGTTTCTTTTCCTTCCAAACCTATCATGGGGTATCAAAATAAAGGGTTTTAAGAATAAATTTTAAAAATATATAGGACTTCTATTTTTAAATGTACTTAATTCGAAAAAGAAATGTTAACATAAAAGTTACAATTAAAAAAGTTAATTGAGCAATCTAAAAACCCGACTGCTTAAGAAGCGAACTGAATTAACTTTTTTATTATTTTTATGTTTAGCAATACTAAACTTTAATATAAAGAACTAAAAGCATTATTACATTTATTCTTTATTCGCTGTGCCACAGATAATATATTACTAGCATACAGATACTTCATCACATACAAAGAAACAGTGTCGACGTAACTAGCGATTTTCATCTGGTTATAACGATAATTTTTTGTAAATCGATCGCGTTTGGTTCCGTTCCACGGCGATAGATAGACCACCATATATATCCGTGGAACGGAACCGAACGTTGGGACAGTTTCTTTGTATGGGATGAGACACCACTGGCCGTGCTGATGGTCCCCCATGGCAGAACTTTCTTTCTTCTTTCTAATCCAGAAAAAAAAGACCTCCAAGAATTTAGAAGCTGCTATCTATCGTTAATTAATATAATGTGGAGCTGTATCAAAATTACCTTGGTAACAATAGTGTTCCGTCATCGTCACGATTCACACCCCGACCTTGCCCACTGCTGGGCATAACCCACTCTTTTCTTGCACAAAAAAAAAATGATGCATCAGCTCGACGCTAAAACGAAACGTGATCACAAATTGTCACATTTCAGTTCCATTTTTAAAAATCTCGAAAGAACAATTGAAAGTGCACACCGTGAGAATCCCTAACTATCAGTCCTCGCAAATCAACAGATATCAGACTTTATCAGAACTCGGGACGTCAATTACCCGCTATCGGGCGAGTAGCTTGCGACTTGACTCGCACTTTCCACTGGCAGGCAGTGCTCGACGTCGTGAGAACTGTGGTATGGGTATTACATATATTTAGCGAGTGGGTTGTGTATTGTTTCTTTACTTTGTATAATAATTTAAAGTAACAAGTAAAATTTAAAAATTGCCAAATATTCCGACTTTTTTATTTTATTTCATTCTTTTAAATTACCTAATTTATCTAGTAGTATACACGCTTCGATCAACAATCTATTGAACACGTAATTATGACACGATATATTGCGAAAATACCCTTATTCAAACAGTAAAACGCCCAATACTTTTGAACGGCTGAACCGATTTTCATCAAACATAGCTAAGAACACTTTCGATGGGGAGTTGGGGTGGGCTTCCAGTCTAAGCGGATTCAGCTGAGTACCAGTGTTTTACATGGAGTGACTGCCTATCTGAGCTCCACAACCCAATAACTGGGTAACACGATACCTCTTGGCTAGACTGTTGTCAGATCTCAGGATTCTGACTTCCCGTAACGACTGTCAAAGATCTTCAAATGGCAGTCGGGAACAACGGGTTAACGTGCTTTCCGAGGCACGACAAGAAAAAATTCAAAGACATGTGACAAGCACCAACCCGCACTGGGCCCGCGTAGTGGATTACGGCCCATCCCCTCTCACAGAGAGGAGACCTGTGTCCCACCAGTGGGAACATTAATAGGCTGATGATCATGTGAAAGTATATACGGTATTTACTAGTAAGTTGTAACAAATAAGCATTTTTTTGGATTATTGTCTGTCTGTCTGTTTATTACGGGTAATCTCCGAAACGGCTGGACCGATTTTGACAGCACTGGTAGTTAGCTGATGTTATAAGGAGTAAACATAGGCCAATTTTTATCGCGATGAAAAATTACAGTTGCTGAGGGAAAATAAAAAACATTTACGATTTTGACGTGGATGAAGTTGCGGGCAACAGCTTGTATTAACTGTAAGTGTTACCAATATCAAAATTTCAGAAAACCTCCAGCAGATTCATTACTGTCAAGAAAGAAAGAAATAATAAATATTTGTTTGTGACCCGCACGCGAGACACGAGATGAGCAAAAATACAAAAAAAAAAAACCCCGTAAGATGTTCAGGAGCTTTACTGGACCTTGAAACGGCTTTAATTCGGAAAAAACACAAGCAAGGTCTACCCGTACTACGCTTAGACTATCTTTCCTTTTTCTAGAAGCTACAAGCTAGCCTAAATAGATACTGATTTAATAACCATATTACACTGGTCAACAATAAGCCCTGATCGTAATCATTCACAACTCTCCTGACCCATCAGTCAAATTTGGTCACTGTCTTCACGTCACTTCCTTCTTCTAGTTAGATTTTCTTTTGATGAACCATCATTTGTTGCACTAAGTATATTAACATTGGCATCCCGAGCTTGGTAATTTTGCTTAAGAGTTCATATTATCTTAGGAAATAAATAAGGTTATTGTAAATTTGTCAAACTATAGAACTTCCAATTCGTTTTAAAACCATAATTCGAGGTTATGAAGATTTCCAACAAATACTTAGCTGTTAACATAAATTAATTAGTGCTAAATAGGTGTTTAAACGGGAGGTACATAATAGAAATCAAAGGGATCGTGTAATTACAACTGTGTTACAATTAAATGTATGAAAGTGATAAATAATGAACACTAATGAATACTTATAGTTCTCGCCAAATTTCTTGGCCGCCCTGAAGTTGGCTACAATGGCTGCGCGTTAATAAATCTAATGAAATAAAATAAACAAAAAATGTTAAATCCCGACTGCACTAAATTTCTTCATCTGGTTTTGGTCAGCTAGCTCGCGGATATGTATCTTCCGTCTGCATATCACGATTTTTTTCTTGTTTACGTCTTTTTAGTGCAATCGGGCTTTTTTTTTCGATTCTTGTACATTTAAACATATAAGTGTTATATATTTTGAAATCACCTCTAAATCCTTTATTTAGATACCCCACATGATGGGGTTGGAAGAAAAAAATTGGGCCCCCACAATATTGCACCCAAAAGCCGCCATTTTTCTATTTTCCAATTTGAATGTAGCCAGTTACACTCGCAAGGTTAAGACGAATCGATTGACGTAAGAATCATCAAAATCGGCCAACACGTTTCGTCTCTAGTACGCCACATAGGAACACATAGCCAGATAAACACATTACCGTCCTTCGGCAGTCGGGTAAAAACAGCACCGATCCGTGCCTTGCGCATCGGAAAGCCAACTTCAGAGCGAAACAGAAGTTTGGCGACAACTATACCTATGTTGTAAGTATTCATAACTAGCTGTAGCTCGTAGCTATTCCTGCGTAGAATTAGTACTTCTAATGCCTTTATAAATTACAGCCTATGTCAATGTGTTATTCTGATGTATAAATTATTCTACTGTAAAGTTTCATCAAAATCGGATGAGTAGTTTTTGAGTGAATGAGTAACAAACCATCCTCACAAACTTTCGCGTTTATGTATATTGTAGTAGCATAGGATATACAGTACGACCGATGAGTCTAGCCCGTCTGCATCTAGGCGTTGCAAACTTTCGCGGATGTAGTACACTCATGAAGAAAACAGCCACTTGGCGCTAACTTCAGACGGGCCACAACTCAATGATCGTACTGTACCATGCCTTTATAATTTTTCGTTTCAGTTTTAGATAAACAAACATGAAAGTTTTAACACACTAGAGCGCATTTTCGGCCGCTTAGTCTCAAAAATTTATTGACAAATGTTTTGGAAAAAGTCGGCAGCGTGTCGTAAGAACTGCAGACAACTACAGTGTCTTTCGCAAGTGAATTAAGTTATTATGTAAAACAAAACCCTACAAGACGAGTGTTTCCTACATAAATGCATAATTAGGAGAATTCACTACCACATTAACACAAAATTGCGATACAATATTTGCAATAGTACATATTTACAGTAGAGTGGGGCAATGTATTTTTTTTTTAAAGAAAGAAAAGAATAGCATTTTTAATGGCAATCTGCTGGTTTGAAAAACGCGCCAACTTTAGTCTCTAATCAGAAACAAAGAAGATGCGTTGTCATCCCAGTGACAAAGCTGATTGAACTGATTCATGCGCCTGAAGTATTAAACCCAAAACGGATGCGGTACTCTCCAAAAGAGCGTCTTTGCAAACTACTATCGTAACAAAACAATAAATTCTGCAAAGTACACCTCATTGTCAAATTATAATAAGTAGTTTAAAAGTTATGAGGGAACAATGAACATACATACATACCCAACCCACCCACATACCGGTCAAAAATAGTACTAAATAGTAGTAAAATAAAAATAGTTAATTTCTTTAAGGTTTCTTTTTTTACAATATTATTCAGTGGCTAGAACTACCCAGGAAGCATGTAGTAATGCTTGTATTGGGTGGTTCGCTTCTCCCTAGGATCAATACATAAGTTATATTTTAGGTAACTAGATAACTAATGTATTTTAAGTAAATATTAGAATCAAGAACAAATTAAAGAAAAGGTAAAGATTAAAAAGAAGACTCTTTCCCTGGGTTTCCCAGCTCTAAATTATCGGAGAATTAATGTGACAAATTGTCAAGCACGCGTTATCTGCTGTGATTGGTTGATTGAATTTTCAACAACCAATCACAATAGATAACGCGTGCTTGACAATTTCTCACATTAATTCTTCGATAATTTAGAGCTGGGAAACTGAGGGTAAGTGTTGTTTGTGTGTGTAGCACACTCCTTTATAATAGTTAAAGAGCTAGAAAAAAGACCTAGACTAAATTGAAATAAATGAGTACCTACGTAAGAAAGGTAACATTGAAAAACATAATTTACCAACCTATTAGTTCTGTACTAAACATTAAGTCACCAAAGAAGTCACTGCCAAAAATGTTAGCCCCATCATTCTTTTACCAATACCGTTTCCAAAAAAGGGTGACCGCTAAAATCAGCCAAAAAATCACCATAAAATGCAGATAACCCTAAAACCGTAGCATAGAGCAAGGGGTGAACGTGATAAATCCTATAAACGAAACGTTAGTACGCGTAGGGTTGTAACACGACTGTTAGAATATTAGTATTATGGGGTTGTCATGGGTTGAAGTGCAGCGGTGATAGAATTTATTTCAGTAGTTGAGGGAATGCTGATTTGAGTCTTTTAAGACGAAGACTAACGCCAAAGACCTTGAGGGAACAAAATTTTGTAGTTTTTTGTACTTTCCTTATTATTCTATGACTTTAAAAGAAAAGCTTCAGATCAAAATGTAGATAATTAAATTGTCTTTGAGATGGTGTCGATTTCATTAAAATACACCCAGCGGTTTTGGTGCGATTGTCGTGTTTTTGTCCGTTTTAGACATAACTTTACAAATTAATAACACTATTTTATACGAATAAAACTCAAAATTTTCTTAGATCAAATTATTAAGAAAATGGTCTAATGTAACATATATATTTTCCAAAAAATTACGACTAGCCGTTTAGACGTGATTCTCATTTTAAAATCAGCTACTCCAGGGAATCGGCGCCTTAATGCATTTTTGTCACACAAGTTTGAAAACTATCAAAATTAACTACTGGGTACGATCAAGTATCTTGATCTGGCACGGATGTGCCTTGCGCATCGGAATGCCAACTTCAGAGCGAAACAGAAGTTTGGCGAGAATTATACCTATGTTGGAAATACTTAACTAAGTAGGTATTCATAACTAGCTGTAGCTCGTAGCTATTCCTGCGTAGAATTAGTACTTCTAATACCTTTATAAATTACAGCCTATGTCAATGAGTTATTCTGATGTATAAATTATTCTACAGTAAAGTTTCATCAAAATCGGATGAGTAGTTTTTGAGTGAATGAGTAACAAACCATCCTCACAAACTTTCGCGTTTATGTATGTTGTAGTAGCATAGGATATACAGTACGACCGATGAGTCTAGCCCGTCTGCATCTAGGCGTTGCAAACTTTCGCGCATGTAGTACACTCATGAAGAAAACAGCCACTTGGCGCTAACTTCAGACGGGCCACAACTCAATGATCGTACTGTACCATGCCTTTATAATTTTTCGTTTCAGTTTTAGATAAACAAACATGAAAGTTTGAACACACTAGAGCGCATTTTCGGCCGCTTAGTCTCAAAAATTTAATGGCAAAGTATTAGTCAAATGTTTTGGAAATGGTCGGCAGCGTGTCGTAAGAACTGCAGAGAGTGTCTTTCGCAAGTGAATTAAGTTATTATGTAAAACAAAGCCCTACAAGACGAGTGTTTCCTACATAAATGCATAATTAGGAGAATTCACTACCACATTAACACAAAATTGCGATACAATATTTGCAATAGTACATATTTACAGTAGAGTGGGGCAATGTATTTTTTTTTTAAAGAAAGAAAAGAATAGCATTTTTAATGGCAATCTGCTGGTTTGAAAAACGCGCCAACTTTAGTCTCTAATCAGAAACAAAGAAGATGCGTTGTCATCCCAGTGACAAAGCTGATTGAACTGATTCATGCGCCTGAAGTATTAAACCCAAAACGGATGCGGTCCTCTCCAAAAGAGCGTATTTGCGAACTACTATCGTAACAAAACAATAAATTCTGCAAAGTACACCTCATTGTCAAATTATAATAAGTAGTTTAAAAGTTATGAGGGAACAGATGAACATACATACATACCCAACCCACCCACATACCGGTCAAAAATAGTACTAAATAGTAGTAAAATAAAAATAGTTAATTTCTTTAACGTTTCTTTTTTTACAATATTATTCAGTGGCTAGAACTACCCAGGAAGCATGTAGTAATGCTTGTATTGGGTGGTTCGCTTCTCCCTAGGATCAATACATAAGTTATATTTTAGGTAACTAGATAACTAATGTATTTTAAGTAAATATTAGAAACAAGAACAAATTAAAGAAAAGGTAAAGATTAAAAAGAAGACTCTTTCCCTGGGTTTCCCAGCTCTAAATTATCGGAGAATTAATGTGACAAATTGTCAAGCACGCGTTATCTGCTGTGATTGGTTGATTGAATTTTCAACAGCCAATCACAATAGATAACGCGTGCTTGACAATTTGTCACATTAATTCTTCGATAATTTAGAGCTGGGAAACTGAGGGTAAGTGTTGTTTGTGTGTGTAGCACACTCCTTTATAATAGTTAAAGAGCTAGAAAAAGACCTAGACTAAATTGAAATAAATGAGTACCTACGTAAGAAAAGTAACATTGAAAAACATAATTTACCAACCTATTATTTCTGTACTAAACTCTAAGTCACCAAAGAAGTCACTGCCAAAAATATTAGCCCCAACATTCTTTTACCAATACCGTTTCCAAAAAAGGGTGACCGCTAAAATCAGCCAAAAAATCACCATAAAATGCAGATAACCCTAAAACCGTAGCATAGAGCAAGGGGTGAACGTGATAAATCCCATAAACGAAACTTTAGTACGCGTAGGGTTGTAACACGACTGTTAGAATATTAGTATTATGGGGTTTTCATGGGTTGAAGTGCAGCGGTAATAGAATTTATTTCAGTAGTTGAGGGAATGCTGATTTGAGTCTTTTAAGACGAAGACTAACGCCAAAGACCTTGAGGGAACAAAATTTTGTAGTTTTTTGTACTTTCCTTATTATTCTATGACTTTAAAAAAAAAGCTTCAGATCAAAATGTAGATAATTAAATTGTGTTTGAGATGGTGTCGATTTCATTAAAATACGCCCAGCGGTTTTGGTGCGATTGTCGTGTTTTTTTACGGACATAACTTTACAAATTAATAACACTATTTTATACGAATAAACCTCAAAATTTTCTTAGATCAAATTATTAAGAAAATGGTCTTATGTAACATATATATTTTCCAAAAAAATACGACTAGCCGTTTAGACGTGATTCTCATTTTAAAATCAGGGAATGGGCGCCTTAAGGCATTTTTGTTACACAAGTTTGAAAACTATCAAAATTAACTACTGGGTACGATCAAGTATCTTGATCTGGCTCGCGAGATTGTCGACATGTGGGATGTGAATACAGAAGTCATGGTGCCGAAAGGCCGAAAGTCGTCACGGCCAATGGCATAATAGTCAAGAGCCTCGACGATCATCTGAGGAGGCTCTCGTTGGGCAGAAAGAGTTGGTCCTGGACACGGCGCGTATAGTCAGGAGGTTCCTCTCTCAGGAGCCCTGACCACCGGTAGCTTGGACCCTGTTCCGGATACCGATGGGCTACTGTTTTTGTATTTCTATATGTTTTATATTTTTATAGAATAATATAAAAAAAAAGAAAAAAAAAGAATAATATTAAATAATGATAATGTTATCTCTCGTGGACTAAGGCAGAAGGGTGGTGCCCTTGTACCTTGGGCATTAAGTTCACGTATGTACCTTTATATTGCATGAAGTGTTAAAACCATAGTTAAAATATGCCTAAATAAATTAAATTACACAATCCTTTGTTGGTATAGTCGTGATGTAATGTTAATTTTGATAAAGTACTATACGTATAAAAGTAAATTAATACAGTACAAATATTCGTTACTTTTCTTATTGATTCCAGTCAAAATTCATCACGAGAATGATATTGTCTCACGAACGTCTAATACGTATTCAGACTATTGTGGTGTGGTCTTTTACGAATCACATTAGAGCAAAACTGACATTCCAATTTTAAATCCCAAAAACAGAGATGAACCTGCAACCTCATCCAATCCCAGTTAATGAGGCGTCAACTAAACACACTAACATTACACGACTACACGTATTTCCTGCACACTTCCTGTTAAACAATACGAAACAAAACAGACAGACGGACCTACATTCTGTATACAAACAGGGTTGTCGCTTGTCACATTACCGCCCCGCTTGAAGGGTATTCACATGCAAAATTCACCGAACATTAGAGGCAGCCCTGACACGCGGAAGTGATATTTTTGACATGTGCACCACAGAGCATAAATTTCTATGCTTTTTGGTGAATTGGTGTCGTCACATTATTTGAAGGTTTGAAATACATGTGAGGGTGACGGAGGGGAGTTTCTATTGAGGGTTTTGTTCGGTGAATGAGGTAAAGTATTCGATCATTGATATGGTAAGGTGGATTATATTTGGCTTGTTAAGGACTTTACAATGGAGACAATTGGGTAGGTTGGTTGAGTGCTGAGTGACTTACCTTAATAAGCTCATTTGCAGTGTTATTTTGGTTCTAGCATACTAGACCAGGACAGAAAATAGTAAAGAAGTAAGAAGTAGTACTTTGAAAATAGTAAAATGAAAAAAAAAAATTGTAGGATGAAAACCCATTGGAAATGGAAGAGAATATAACAAAAATAAAGGGAAAATAATTTACGGGCGATCCAAGGTCGGGAAGTGGAAAGAGGTGAGTTTTAAAGTGTAAAAACGGTTTATCTCGATTTCCGGCAAAACTACAAGTCCTATGGAAAAAGTTAAATGGCAAAAGTTGTAGATGTCTAATTTTTTGCATTATCTGAGACAATTTACGATAGTAATGTATATGTTTTTGAGACCATCAGAAAGTACGGATTTCAACGAACAAAAAACCCACAGACTTTTTAAAAAAACAGATATTTTGACGTGAGAATTTTCGATTCAAAATTATGACGCTTTTTTCGATATAAAGTCAAAATAAGGTGAAAAAATAAATATATAAAATTACAGTGTAGGTATTTGGGACATAAAAAGGTAAGTTTTCACCAAGTTTGGTGAAAAATAAATAAAAATAAAAGATAAAAATAAATTCACATAAATTTTGAGGTCGTCTTAAAAAAGTGAAAATACAAAAGTTGTAGATCTTTTTATTACCTACAACTTTGCCATCTAACTTTTTTCCATAGGACTTGTAGTTTTGCCGGAAATCGAGATAAAACTTTTTTATTTTATTTATTTATTGTCCTATCTACAATTGTTACACTAATAATAACCTTATATTACAAGCAATAATATAAACTAGGTGGTTGTACCCTAAAAAACTCACCCCCTTCCACTCCCTTGATCTCAGATTGCCTGAGATCGAGTAAATTATTTTTCTTTTCATTTTTGTTATCTTCTCTTCCTTTTCTAATGTGTTTCATCACTTTCATCCTACTATTAAAGTTTTTGGATTCAAAAATTACCGACCCTAGTTTGTACAGCAGTATGTTTAAAAAAAAAACTCTGAAAGATAGGTCCTAATTATGAACGAATGGAAGTCCAAAAGTTTGCGGAATAGTTTCTGTCTATGCTGCAAACTTATGGACCTCTCCTCGTATAAAGTCCATTTAAAAGAATAATAAAAGAAGGCTCTTGATTACTTCTGCATGCCTGCAAGCAACGTTCCTGAACTTCTATTTTTCTCTTGGGACATAGAAAGGAAACAGCATCTACCTACCTACACAACTAGATATTTCGTGACGTAGTAGTGTATTCTAATTGAAGTCTTAACCGAATATTTTGTCAGTTTACAGACGTGTATAACACACATTGTGTCTGCAAATATCAATAAACAAACCAGACTAAATTTACTTGACATTGTCGAACAATAACAGACTGATATTGGCAACGAATATGCACCGACGAATATTTTTGTGCGATTGCCTGCGAGATGGTGGCGCTGTAGCCAAAAATAACAGTGATACGCCGGTTATGATATTCTAGCCGAGCTGTTTAGATCTATAGGTGACGATAGTGTCAAACTAAGGTTGGAATAAGATTGTGAGATAGGAGCTTTAAGGCTACCGCGGACAGGCGCGGTGTGACTTTGCGACACTGATGCGATGATGTTTTTACCCGTCTGCCGAAGGAGGGTAATGTGTTTATCAGTTTATGTATGTATGTATGTTTGTTCCTATGTGGCGTTCCAGAGACCAAACGCGTTGGCCGATTTTCATGATTCTTACGTCAATCGATTTTTCTTAACCTTGCGAGTGTCACTGGCTACATTAAAATTGGAAAATAGAAAAATGGCGGCTTTTGGGCGCCATATTGTGAGGTCCTTTTTTTCTTCCAAACCTATCGTGTGGGGTTTCAAAATAAAGGGTTTGAAGAGGTGATTTCAAAAATTTAGAACGCTTATATGTTTAAATGTACCTAATTCTACAAAAAAATGTTATCTATAAAGTTATAAATAAAATAAGTTATTTCAAAAAATCACAAAAACCCGACTGTTTAAAGAGCGTAAATCAAGTTGTGCAGTCGGAGGATACATATTCGCAAGCTGGCTAACCAAAACTAGTATCCTCCGACTAAACAGCATGATTTTCTTCTTGTTTACGTCTTTTTAACAGTCGGGTTTTTTGATTTTTTTAATTAACTTTTTTTTTGTTATTTATTCTACTGATATCGTGTGTGTCCAGTTTGTCACATGTGGTGTTGCGTGGCGCATTGTCGCATCGCACCTGTCTGTAGGAGTCTTTACTGTTTTCTCGGTACAGATTTAGTTAAAAGTGTAGTTAGCTATTTATGGTGCTAAATTGATCTCTTTTTAATTAGTATAAAATTATTGGTAAGTACTTTAGAATTATTTATTTCGAAGAGGAAAATAATTTAACTTTAATGGTGATATTCAAATCTAGCTGTTTAGATCGATGGGTGACAATAGTGTCAAACTAAGGTTGGAATAAGATTGTGAGATAGAAGCTTTAAGGTTACCGCAGACAGGCGCGACGTGACTATTCAATCAACATGCGACTGTAATTTTTATAGAAATTACTCCATTGTATTATGAATCGGTGCATCAGTGTCGCATTGTCGTGTCGCAACTGTCTGTGGGAGCCTTTATAGTGAGTAGTCTTTGTACAGATTTTGTGTAACGGTTAATTTGCATTTAACAGTTCTCTTTTTAATGCGGTGTAAGACGATTTTAAATACATAGGAAAACATTTTGTCATAGCGGATATTCATTTGACGTTGACTATGATTTTCTAGAATGTTTAGATTGAACGGTGACGATAGTGTCATACTAAGGTTGATATAAGATCGTGAAATAGGAGCTAGACTAACGCAGACAGGCGTGGCGTGACTATGTGACATCGATGTGACGATAATTTTTAACCGACTTTCCAAAAAGGAAGAGGTTATTTGTTCAACTTTGTTTCCTTTTTTTTTGTGTATGTTCACCGATTTCTCCGTCAATTGTGGACAGGTTTTGAAAATTCTTTATCTCATATGAAAGTATATGTTCCCGAATTGGTACAATTTAAATTTAGTGATGATCTGATGAAGAACTTCAACGATATACAACAGAACTCTTCAATAAATGACAGCATTTATGTTTATATCCCTTTCATAGCATAAAATTATGCCAGAGCGTACCTCTAAAGGGGTACGCAAATGTGTACAGTTCACCTTGGTACACTCTCATGTCACCGGTTATATTCAGTGTTCATGATATTCGGGTAATTTATTCTGGCATTATAGGTACATTACTATAGAACTTGCCTATTAGGTACCACAACTAAAAATGATAATCTTTAAAAAAATATACAACATATCTGCTTCCAAATAAAAACACTACAAAGTGAAAAATAACTTCTTTTTCGGATGTCTATGTCAAAAAAAGAATAAAAGTAAGCAGGAACACCAAATGCCGAAAAAGAAGAAATTTTTCAGTTTGTAGTGTTTTTATTTGGAAGTAGGTATGTTGTATATTTTTTTAAAGATTAATATTTTAAATTAATAAAAAATATTTTGTATTTTTTTGTAAAACCTAGTTTTCATAGAAATTGTTCCACGGATTTCACTGTCGCACTGTCGCACTGTCGCGTTGATCCTGTCTGTGACCACCTTAATAGTATCGTTGTCTCGGCGATTTTGTTAAAAGGTAAATTAACCATTAATTGTGGTTTTAAATTATCACTTGGTCTACAACCGACTTTATAGTGTCGTTGTCTATGTATTGTCTTAGTTAAGGGTTTACTATTTATGGTATTAAAAGATTAATTATTATTCAACAGGAAATTAATTTACGTTTGATGGCTATGCGTACCTAGTGACTTCAGTTTTCCGCTTTTAGGGTGAACTTATTATTCATTATTTTTGCAACGACAAAAGACACATAAAAAATACTAAATCGATACTTCCATGTTCATCAAACACCATTCTAGTTACGGCTTATAAAATTGAATAGGTATAAAGGCAGCATATCACGGTATCAATCAATTCCGAGGCAAGTTGGTCCTTTGTCGCTTGCTGCCTATCTGTCGCGATCTGTCACGGTTGCGCGTGCGCCACTAGGGTTACCAGACGACAGGATTTGTTCTGGCATGTCAGGTGTGGATTAATGCGTATTTCTTCACCCACAGAGAAGCCTGTGTCCCAACTGATGATGACGATGTCAGGGGGGGGTGAACATAAGCTCTTAGAGCAAAATTATTTGGAGTGTGCGTATACACTTCGTGTCGCGGTGTGGCGTGGCACGGAATCCACCAATACAACGACTCTGTTCCAGCCTACGTCATAATTAACGAGTTTTGTAGCCAATCAATTACGTCAGAAGGCGCCACGCCACGACACGTAAGTGTGGTTCCGTCATAAGGGACATATGTATATGACTTGTATACATCTGTCCCTTTTTTTACAGTCGAACTAAGGTAGTTTTGACACGTCAGGGTACGGGGGCTGGTGTAGTTATTAATCAGGATGCCGGATGTTTTTGATACCAGGATTTGGCTTCCTCGTTGGTTTAGTGGTCGCAAGGGCTTCTGCTGAGCATGAAGTCTTGGGTTTGGTTCCCGAGTCTGCTAAAGTTTTATTGGTTTTTTCGATTTGGAATTTCGCAGAAGCAGTCCAGAGTCTAGATTTGTGTCCGGTTGGTGGTATTAGGCTCGCTCCCATATTCCAAGGGGTACATAACTGATGAAATGTGGGTATCGGTGTACCTAGGAACTTCTCTATCTAACCCTTTAGGAAATATTTGCGTGATCATCATCGCCATCATCTTTATTATCTTATTTATTGATAGACTTGCGCTTGCCCACTATCTACCTGATGGTAAGCGATGATGTGGTCGACGGTGTAGCACGCTTACCTAGAAGAAACCTATTCACTCTTGATTTAAAGACTCCCAGGTTGTAGCTATCAGGCAATACAGACTCTGGCAGGGAATTCCACTCCTTAGCTGTACGCATAATTATAGTATTCCCAAAATGTTGGGTGAGTATGGGTGGGATGTCCATCATGTACCGATAACGCATCGCCGTACGTCTTTTAGTCCGATGATGGAAAGGGCTAGGAGGAATTAGTTCATGCAATCATATCAGCCAAAAGACGTCCACGGCTGGGCATAGGCCTCCACCAAGCATCGCCACATTGACCGGTCCCGTGCGTGCCGCTTCCAGCGGATCCCGGCAACCTTCACCACGTCTTCCGGTTCGCGGTCGCCAATCCAGAACTTTTCTGCCCCATCGGCCATTCGTTCTGCGAGCAATGTGCCCTGCCCACTGCCACTTAATTTTGGCAATTCTTCGGCCTATGTCAGTAACCCAACCAGGCTTGGGTTCTCGTGCATCTCTACATTTCTGATTCGATCACGCAAGGATACTCCGGGCAATTTTTTTTTTACTAATAATAGGCTTGCGCTTGACCACTATCTCACCTAATGGTAAGCGATGAAGTGGGTGACGATGAAGCACGCTTGCCTAGAAGAAACCTATTCACTCTTGACATAAAGACTCACAGGCATTGCCCTCTCCATTGCCCTATGGGTGACTGTAAGCCTTCTGATGAGGCCAAATGTGAGCGACCACGTCTCAGAGCCATAGGTTATAAATGGCAACACACACTGGTCATAGACTTCCGTCTTGAGACACGCGTGCATGTAGCATGTTAATGATATAGTGAATTAGTTTTATGATTTTTAGGAACTACAAAAAAAAACGAATTAAAAACAGGAAGACAGTACTAACCAACTACCGTTTTAAATTTGGGTAAAACGTGTTTATTCATCAATTGTTAGTCTAAGAAATGGTGAAATACTATAATTAATTCGCCAACTAATTTGATATTTTGGGATGCTGGAAATTGATGCAAAAATGAAAATCTGTTTTTAAACAAGCTTTTTTCGTATTCTTCTCAGCAAATCCTTTCTTTTGATACCCACATCATGGCAGTGCACAAAAAATTATTAGTCCGCCATCTTGGGCCGTCCGCCATGTTGGATTTAGAATGACGTCACTTAGCTTACCATGCATTGTTATCCAAACCAAACGTGTATGCAAAATTTCATCTTAATCGGTGCAGGATAACTGCTTTGAAATTCAGTTGCAAGATTTGACCCAAACACACTTACATACATACTGTGGTATTTATACCACATTTTTCAGTCTACTTACGTTTTATAACACTATACAAACCACACCTTCATATCTTTTGTTATTGTATCAACGTGGCTTACGTTTAGCTCGACTGAGCTAACGTAACGCTACAATACATACACTTACATTGCAAGTTAAATATAAAAGCTTGTAAAAACGCATTTTACTGAAATTACCATTGATTAGCATATTTAACCATTGGTTGATTTAACTACGGCTCAAAAACAGGACCTAAATCGCGCGCGCTCACAGCTAGAATGACAAGAACTTAGGACATTTTCATAGACATCTGGCTTTCTGTCAGGACTTTTTATTTAAATCTCTGGTAACCCTACCTGCGACTCGAAGCATCGTGATCGTACCATAGATAAACATCTCTATTTTTCTGTCTCGTGACTCTGGGTCTTTATATTTTTTTTCTGTCTTTTTTTTCGGCGCGTGCGTGTTTCTTGTTTGAGTAATCAAATATCTGTTAAGTGACTTTCTTTTGAAAGTTAGATGGCTTGTAGGATGTGATCGTGTTGGGATGAGATGGCAGGTGTATTTATGTATTTTTTTTAAGTTCTAGATTTTAAAAAGATTCTGTAGAGGCTGAGCAGTGGTGGCCCAGTGGTAACGGCCCCGACTTACTTGTCGTAGGTTATGGGTTCGAACCCAGGTAGGCGCTTTACTTTATGTAAATTATTTCATCACCACTGCTCTAAAAACGGTAAAGGAAAACATCGTGAGGAAACCGGCATGTCCTAGAACTAAAAATTGGAATACATGTGACATCCACCAACCCGCACTGGGCCCACGTGGTGGATTAAGGTTCATTCCCTCTCTCACAGAGAGGAAGCCTGTGTCCCAGCAGTGGGAACATTAAAAAGGCTGATGATGATGGTATGTGTGCCAATAGGCTCTCTACACAAAGTCTCATTCTATCAGCGTTGGCGAATGTCAAAATGTCAAGGATTGATAACGTGACATTTCGATAGCGCCGTCCCATACATTTTTGTCATTTACCAATCCCTGTCGCGACGCTTTCGTTTATACACAGACCATCACTTGCTTAGGCCCACTTCCACCGAAAACTTAACTCAGAGTTAGTTGCTAACACGATGTTAAATTTACAGTTTTTCGTACAATATTGTCAATTTGACAAGGGTTACCGACATATCCCGAAGAATTGCCAAACTTAAGTGGCAGTGGGCAGGGCACATTGCTCGCAGAACGGATGGCCGATAGGGTAGAAAGGTACTGGAGTGGCGACCGCGAACCGAAAGACGTTGCGTTGGAAGGCCTCCCACCAGGTGGACCGATGACCTGGTGAAGGTTGCGGGGATCCGCTGATTGCGAGACGCATGGGACTGGTCAATGTGGCGACGCTTGGGGGCAGCCTATGTCCAGCAGTGGACGTCTTTCAGCTGATATGATGCCTGAGTTAAGTTTTTCGAGCAAGTGGGCCTTAGAGCCTTAGGTTCATCAAATTCGATTAAAGTATACCAAGACTAGGTCAAATGATTTTTTTCACACACATGCTGTTTCATTTTTGACTTCATCGGTAGTGTAATATTCCTACAGATACCGCAAATAATCTCCGCTCTCAATAAATCATAAAAATATGAATCTAAGATTAATTATTTATTCCGTTCCAATACCAAAAACTAATACCACTGGTATTTGTCTCAACTTATATAATTATTTTCTATTCCGAACGGATACCTTTCTTTAATCTAATACCAAAACAAGTATAATTTCAAAATTTAAAAAACCCCCGACACATTTTTATTTCATGCTACATAATTTATCTAGTACCATAGTAGATACGCTTCGATCGGCAATCTATTGAACACGTAATTATGACACAATATCTTGCGAAAACACCCCGATTCAAACAGTAAAATGCAAATAACTTTTGAACGGCTGAACCGATTTTATTCAAACATAGCTAAGAACACTCTCGATTAAGTCACCTTGTAAACAGAAAAAACTAAATCAAAATCGGTTCACCCGTTTGGATGCTATGATCCACAGAGAGACACACAGATACAGAGCACACCCCTCTTTTTCCGGTGGGGGTTAACAAGTTCAAAGATATAAGGTACAGTCAGTAAAGAATATTTGTTTGTAATTAAGAATATATAGACCTATAATTTGAAAAAAAAAGCAGTAAAACCCAAAAAAAATTGATAGCAAACGTCTAGTTCAATAATAACATAGGACTAAAATCAACTTTATTTATATATTTTGTTTTGCTAATACATCACAAAGAGAAAAAAATTCTTACAAAATAATTAAATTACCCGACTAAGTTATTAATAGATAGGTACGTTATTATAAAAATAATTACATCACAACAAATCGTTTGAAAAAAAGAGAATCGATTATATTTTGAACGAAATTAGTTAATGATAATAATTTTTATTTTATCCACAAACCAATGAATTTACCGGATTTACCTAATATAATTTTATCTTTTTGATAACCTTTTTTATGCAAAAATTAATACTGCGAATAATAAACATAATATTAGTTGTTATTTTTTTGACAAAATTATATTGTTGGGCGTTTCATGGCCAAAAATGGGCATTTGTCTTTAATTTGATTAGATTTGACTGAGCCAAATTCAAGTTTTTAGTATTCGTTCTCACATTAAATTTAATTATTTAAAGAGTGGTATCCGTTCGGAATAGAAAGTAAATATGAGTTGAAACAAGTTGAAGAGTTGTTGCCTTGTTGGTATTAGAACGGAATAAATCAGATTTATTATCGAGTTTAATTATGTACAAAAAAAAATGCTTTCATTAAACTTGCAAACCCAAATTACCCTACTATCCAGTTAATCACAGCAACCCATTAATTCTAAACTCTATTAAATACAACATCACACTTACCCACTATTAATAAACTACCAAATCCCTATACAAAGCTCACAGCGTGTCTTAACCTAAATTCCAAAATAGTTTTTGAAAAATCCATACAAAAATCGCACTTGTTTACGGGACAAACTCTATGGCGATAGAGGGGGAGTAGAGGATAGAGGGGGGTGGTATCGGGCACACCACAGTCGCAACAGAAATAGACTTTGACGTTTGTATCCGCGGTGGCGCCTGTTCATTGTCAACATTTACAGAGCAGTGTGAGGTACAGAGGCAGTTGTTGAGTTTGGTTGACTATGGACTTTTTGGGAGGTATCTTTTTGGGAACATTCTATACTTCTATATGTTCCTAGGTAATAATAGGAATGATGTTTGTTTGAAAGTTTTTTATTTCATATTTGTGATGACATTTCCACCACCTCGTTGAATTAAAGAGGTAGATATAAAAAATAAGAAGGCAAATAAGAAGATAAACAAATAAATTAGTGAAAAAAATCAGGCATTTAGCAGACAGAAATGATTTATATGTTTTTAAAAGATCGTTAAGTTGTCATTTTTATAAAGTTATAAATTACTGCTGTGGTGAGAAAATATTTAAATAAGTTTAGTTTTATTTACATTATTAATATCTCCTAAAAAAAAATGCACGGTCTTCTTGTTTAAAAATCAACATGTCAATAGTAACAGCCTCTGAACATTTGCACTACTCTGCACACCTAAGGAGGGCGCGTTAAAATTGAAAATAAATTCAATATCAATTTGAGCACGAGCCAAGTGCTGTATCGCGTTCGTGTCGATACGTGACGTTTATGTGCCCACTCGACACCGACCGGCTAGGGCTACCTACTCAGTATATTATAATCATATTGGTAGGATATATTAAAAGTGTAGTGGGAAATATGGGTGGACGTTAGCTACTCGCTGGTCTGACCAGAGGCCCTACATTCATACAAGAGGACATTCTATCATCAAAACTGTGGCGATAGCTATTGTCAAATACAAAAAATTGTATGGGACTGAAAAGCGATATCGAAAAATCACGACATTTCGGCTATCACCTTCGCTGATATCGCATCCTTCGCTTGTTTAGAACCTCAGAGGCCCTAAATAAGTTGACAGTCGACTCACGCAAACGCTTGTCGAAATGCCTAAATGTATGGGATTGACAAGACAAAAGTCTATGACCAGTGTGTGTTGCCAGTGATCACTTATGGGACCGAGACGTCGTGGTCGCTCACAATGGGCCTTATCAGAAAGCTTAAAGTCACTCAAAGGGCAATGGAGATGCTATGCTCGGAGTTTCCTTGCGTGATCGCATCAGAAATGAGGATATCCGCAGGAGAACCAAAGTTACCGACATAGTCCGAAGAATTGCGAAACTTAAGTGGCAGTGGGCAGGGCACATTGCTCGCAGAACGGATGGCCGATGGGGCCGAAAAGTTCTGGACGTCTTTTAGCTGAAATGATGATGATGATGATGGGATTGATCACGTGACATTTCGATATCACTTGTCGATCCCATAGATTTAGGCATTTCGACCAGCGTTTGCGTGATTCGATTGTCAACTTGTCTAGGGCCTCAAAGGCTCTAGTCAAGTGGCATTCGATGTCAGCGAAGGCGATAGTCGAAATTTCAAAATGGGATCACGTGATTTTTCTATATCGCTTGTCAATCCCGTACAATTTTGCCTTTTTGACAATCGCTATCGCCACGCTTTCGATGATAGAAAGTCACTTGTCTAGGGCCTCAGATCAGGGCGATCACAGGACTCACGGTGACCACTACCATGAGAAGAGCCGAAGACAGAATGGCTTGGAAGCAGCTCGTCAGTGACTCCGTCAAAGGTTTCCAAGACGGGCAAGACCTTCAGAAATGATGACAACGATTAAGAAAATGAGATAATGAGTGAGTGGAGTTTCTTGTCCGTTCTTCTCCATAACTAGCTACTTTTCCGAAGGGACGGTAGAATCAATTATTATTACTATTAAATTCGTGGGTCTTGTGATCGCAAACTCTACGACTGGGCATAATCCCACCACACTATTCCCAAACCACTGAAACCCCCAAAAGCCGGAATCAATTGTGGCGACCACCAGAAAAGCACCGAGGCAAAGAAGCTCGACGAAGTCCCGGTGAATGAATTTAAATGTCACCGGGATCCAGCAACGAAATTAATCAGAGAATAAATGCAGTGGGACCTTGGGTTCTTATCAATGCCACTCTCTCAGACTGCAGGTGTTTGCTTTATTTGCAAGTCACTATTGAAATGTCCGCCAAAGTTTTTAAATTTCACGTAAAAAGCAAAGGTAAAATTAAATGTGTTTGTAAAAGAGCTTTTTGTATTTAATCACTTTTTTTAAAGCTTGATTCTGAGATGCAAAACTAAAATGTACCTAGCTCCTACAAACCAAAAATTTCAGGCATCAGGTTCACTTTCCACAGACACAAAAACTATGACGTGAATCACGTGTCATAATGATGAGGACAGGGAAGAGGTTAATGCCAGCTTCCGTCTAGGGAAACCTGGTTTTTCCTATTTTGACAACCCTGTCACTTATGTAAGCTTAATTTTAATAGGAATTCATCGTTTATCTATCGTCGTACATTCTTTAACTAAAACGGACATTAAAATTTATTGGAATTCATTTGGCTTTAGACGCCAACTGTCAAAATAATATAATCCATGACGATGATGATGGTCGCGGTCTTATTTTTTATATTATTTTATGATTCAAAATTTGAACATTATTTTTATAAATGCGGGCAATTTCTGGAGATATGTGAAGCAGATTTACTCAGGAATATAATGAGAAGGCTGTTGGAAAAAGTTTACGTCATAATACGAGTGTTAGATATTAAATCTAGAAATACTACGAAGTTTTAATGGATTTCTACGTCATCGATGTAATAACTGGCATAAAACTTTTATTGCTAACTGAAAGTCTGTTTTGTTTTGTATAGTTCAGAGAGATTCTATCTTCACTTTGACTAAAAAGTTACAATATTCATTTCTGTTTCGCTCAATTTCTGAATTAAGAATTTGAAGATCGTCAATCTCTACTTTAGTTTGAAAACCCGTAAAATTTGAAAAAAGTAGAGTAACAACATATACTAAATTCATAGTCAAGACCCAAAAAGGAATTTCTTATATAAGAAAATAGTATCGCGAACTTGGCTGACACACTGTCGTATGGCTAGATATATCTATCTAGTCCATACTTCAGCATGAAAATAATATTACCATACTATAAAATAAAATACGAAACTAAATGAAAATCTATACAACCCTAATAACACGGCTTTAGCTGAAGATCGATGCGTATTGGGAGATGTAGGAGCAGATTTTATTTATAAGAATGTATCAGAGTTGTCCGGATTGACACGGGCGTTCAGACTAACTTCATGTCTCAATTTAGACGTATGATAATAAATATATGCAGAGGAATGCTTGTGCTTATGAAGTTAATTTAATCAGTCGCAAGCAGTTAACATAACTTGAGACTATAGACAATTAACATTCTATCACTGACAGCAATTTTATTTATATATATATTTTTAATGTTGGGCTGTGAAAAAGATAGATGAAAAGAAATTGCATGTAGCAAAGATGAGAATGTTGAGATGGATGTGCGGTGTGAAGAGATTGGATACAGTGAGAAATGAATAGGTATATTATAGGCAGTTTGAAAGTGGCGCCAGTGGCAGAAAAGTTGAAAGGAAACCGTTTGTCCTGGTATGGTCATGCGATGAGCCCTCCTCATCGCATGACCATGAAACACTTGTTACTAAAAGAATTATGAATATAAATGTGGATGGAGAGGGAGGGGTAGGCCTAAGAAAAGATGGATGGACTGTGTGAGGGGTAATATTAACGAAAAGAGAGTCAGTGTTATCGTGACAGGGGCAGGACGGTATGGAAGAATTTGCGCCAACTCCAAGTAACATGGGAAAAGGTCAGGCAGTTGATGATATTTTATTTTAAATTGATTGATAGGCTTGCGCTTGACCACTATCTCGCCTGATGGTAAGCGATGATGTGGTCGACGGTGAAGCACGCTTGCCTAGAAGTAACCTATTCACTCTTGACTTGAAAGATCTGGAGGTTGTAGCTATCAATAGTGATTATCGAAAAGCCAAAATGTTTGTTATTGATCACGTGATTTTTCTATGGCAATCCCATACAAATTTTGCCTTTTCGACTATCGTTGTTGCAGATAGATTAACCGGTTCAATGCCGTAATTACTGAAATAATTAAAATGTAATTGTGTCTCGCTTGGATCCACATTTCAGGCATTCAAGTGGTTAAGCATTGATTAAATCATGACATCAGTAGTTTTGTTGTAGGTCTGTGTTGTTTTTAAATCATTTGTGCCCGTTAGATTTTTGATCTATTTCGATTTTATCTTCCGCAAAAGAATATATCCCTATATTATCTGTGCCACGGTTGGTTTATGAATCAGAATCATCTTCATAACGGCAATTGTTAGATTTGTTTTTCAGGAAAATGCGCAATAAATCTCTGATGTACGCAGCAAAAACATCATTGGTCGTAACTACGTTCAAAAAAGTTTTGCAGGTATCAAGATTAAATCGTAGAATTCCATTCGAATATTGAGGAAACCCGTGATAAACCTGGCCAACAACATTTTGGCAATATTACTCATTGATTCCTAAAAGCCACAGTATGAAGTAAATTCCTGAAACTACAAACCGGATACACATACTTCGAGTAAGCCACAGTTGATGTGTTCAATATAAACATTAAACAGTTTTAAATCTCATGAAACACTTTGTTCCAGGGATGCTGTGGCCAACAAATATGTCCTGTGCTGTTGTTTTAATATGATTAACGATAATTGTTGGACGGTTGTATCAAGGTTACTGTGAGTGGGATTAAGATTGTTTGTTGTGTGGTGTTCCAGAATTGATTTCTGTTGGATTCAGTGTGATTCTTTAACGATTTTAAATTGTGGAATAGGAAATGGGAAATGGTACATGGAAACAATATATGAACTAGCAACAATGAGAAGATTACCTTTTGTTTTGATAGATGCTTTGTGACTGCGACAAGCCTATGTAGATGCTGTATTGTTAGTTTTCTTGTAACAACCATGAAAACAGGTACTGGACCAAAACCTTCTCTTCCATGTTTTCTTCTTCTTCTGCGTTCTTACTATGATTCATTTTTGTTATGAATCTTTTCTTTAAGATCAC
This sequence comes from Orthosia cruda, assembly GCA_964057195.1. Classification (NCBI taxonomy): domain Eukaryota; kingdom Metazoa; phylum Arthropoda; class Insecta; order Lepidoptera; family Noctuidae; genus Orthosia; species Orthosia cruda. The sequence goes on along the minus strand of OZ059828.1, from coordinate 42,354,461 downwards.
AAGGCTTTATTTTAGACTTAAGGTGGTTCAAACGTTAGAAGTGGTTACCAATGCGAAAACACGGTTCTAAGAAATATGTCCTAACTTTAAATATGGAACACTGGGATAGCATATTGTTAGAATATTGTTGACATAGAACATAAGAGTAAGAGGTCAACCTTCGAATCCGACTCGACTGGGCAGCGTTCGGGAATTTGCGCGGTGTCTTCTTGGCTTACCACAGTGTGTGATGAAAGTCTATGACCAGTGAGTGTTGCCAGTTATAACCTATGGCTCTGAGACGTAGTCGCTCACAATGGGCCTCATCAAAAAGCTTACAGCCTATGTCCAGCAGTGGACGTCTTTCGGCTGATAGGACGATATGATAAAAACACAAGAGGATGTAGCTGTCAATTTCCTATGCATTTTGAATGTTCTAAATGACATCACACATCACACAATGTACCAGGGGAGCATGTTTGCTTAGTAGTCAGCCAATAACATTGATACATACTTCTAAAGTCCATAGCGTTGCCATAAATTTAAATATGGAACACTTGGTAAATGGATAGAATATTGTTGACATAGACCACTAGAGGATGTAGCTGTCAAATTCCGATGCATGTTTGACTGTGCTAAATAATTTGAGCCATCACACAATATACCAGGCGAGCATGTTAGCATAAGAGTCAGCCAATAACGTGTTATTGTTACTATTTTGAATTATAGTTGTTAGACGATAAATCAAGAGTTAAACTAACAGATGAGTTCAGTTGATGAAGCTCAGGTACTGGTAACTGAACTGACACACTTTCTAATAGTCGTAAATCTTGGCTATGAATACTCTCTAGGAGATATGCATACATATCCTGTGAATGCGTGTGAAAAGAACCTACTTACTAATATAAATATCAACAGTTTTTGAACTTCCGCAAAAAGAGGGGTGTTATAAGTTTGACGTCATAGCTCCTAAACGGATGAACCGATTTTGATTTGGTTACTTTTTTTGTTGGAAAAGTGACTTTGTCGAGAGAGCTATGTTTGATGTAAATCGGTTCAGCCGTTCAATAGTTATGGGCGCTTGACTATTTGAATCGGGGTATTTTCGCAAGATCGTGTCATAATTACGTGTTCCAAAGATTGTCGATCGAAGCGTGTCTACTACTAGATAAATTATGTAGATTAAACAGCATGAAATAAAAAAGAAAAGGCGCTTTTTATTTTAAATTTTATTTTATTTTAAGTCACCACTTACGACACTCACGGAAAGATATGGGATTGATTTAATGTTTGATAAAAATCCTGATTGTAGCTGGTGATTTTTTTACGCCACTCATCTATTTAAATTGCCACAATAGGGTTACAAACTTATGGTAGGTGCAAAATTTATCCAAATCTAATAAGGAAATTGTCTCCTCCTGCCAATTTCCCTAAAACCCCAGCTGTAGGGTGTGATATACGTGCCGGGGTCCGTCGCCATACATAAATAATGAGCTTGTCCGTCTGATGGTAATCGCGACCTCCGGAGATTTAACACTTTTTGTTGCGACTGTCCGGTTGGTTGAGATACAGGATGCTTAGTAATCGATGGTGGTTTTTCTTTCTTTATTATTGAAACTGCCTTCTCTAATACGTTTATTAGGTACAAGTTTTTTGATGATGTTCTTCAGAGCACACAGGAGCTTTGTTCTCATAACCAGCGTGCTTGTATGACTATAGTCGTGACAATCCAAGAAGTCAGATTTGACAGCGAAAAATACTTAATAATAATTAAAATTCATGCTTACGAATGATACTCGTTGTTATAGTGTAGGTATTAACGATAAAGATGATTTATTTGTCATAATACTCGTAGTAATTAATTAGGATTATGAATTTGATTTTTCAATTTCTTACGTAGAAAGTTATCGCGGCGTGTAAAATTAGAAGTGTCATAGGACTTCTTCATCATTATCATCTTTTAAGCCTCGGACTTGTTAGATTGTCAATTGACACTATAGACAATATAGATGATATACTTCTTAGATTGATTGATTATAGATGGCTTATATGATGCAATATTGTGTGTATTTTGCTAGATAAATGTATTTTCTTTCTTTCTTTATGTATGAACGTCATCATCATCTCCCTGCCCTTGTCCCATGTTACTTGGGTTCGGCGCAACACGTTTTCTTCTTCCATACCGTCCTGTCCCCCGTCACACTATCACTGACTCCCTTATCTTTCTTATCAATCCTCACACAGTCCTTCTATCTTTTCTTTGATCGTCCCCTCCCTCTCCATCCATCCACATTTATATTCATAACTCTTTTAGTAACATGCGTTTCGTCCCTCCTCATCACATAGATGTATGAACGTAAATGTAACGTAATGAAGCAAAAGGAGTGTGTAAGGTCTTTGAATCATAATAGGTAGCATTCTGTAGTTTCTGCCTACCTCCATGGGAAAAAGCCGTAAGTTTATGTATGAAAGTTTTTTCTTATAGTTTTACCACGGGGTATACCCTACAGAAACCATGCCTTTTCCGGAATAAAAATTGCCTATGAAACTCAGTTATAGTGTAGCTATGAATGTTTTTTTTAAATAATAGTAAGAGTATTTCCAGTGGTTCTCTTCTTCATCGTCGGTACACTCTTGGCAGAGCGGTCGTGGTCATCATGTTGCAGTGAGACTTCGGGTTGACATAATTTGCTTAACGATGCGACGCCATCCTTCTCTATTGGCTGTTATTCGTGTGCACTCATGCAATGGGCCACCCACTGCAGACTTAATCTGGTCGGTCCATCAAATGAGCGACCTGCAGGACACTCTCGTTCCTTCCACTTTACCCTGAACTACAAGCCGCTCGATTGAGTCGTTTCCTTGTCGGATCACGTGTCCAAAGAACTAGAGTACTCGAGCTTGGACTATAGCCGATAGACGCTGCCTGATACCGAGTTCTTGAAGGATGGATATGTTAGTGCGAAACTCGGTCCACAACACTCTAAGCATTTTTCTCTTTTCTACAGCACCACATTTCCAGAGCGTCTATTCTCTTCCTCTCAGTGCCTCTCAGCGTCCAGCTCTCGGCAGCGTATAGAAGAGATTACCTCTTACTAAAATATAAGTAATCAAACAAACATTTTTACCTTTTAATATTAGTTTTAAAAAAAAAATCTTACCGTATTCATAACAGCACAAAACAATGTGTAAACCCCCACTACCATTATAATTGTGTCTGAACGAAGAGGTAACCGTTCGTTCATTGGTGAAACATCGGGCTTCTAGCCTATAGTAATACAAAATATCAGTCGGACACTAATAATATCACAACATTTGTATCAAAAATCGTTTTGCAACGTATACAAACCTCCAAGCGTCTGCATTCGCAATAGGCGAACCAGAAGTTGAACGTTGGCTTGCAAATATCAAACAATGAGTCAAGCAAGCTATTGAAACAGTAGGTGTGTCAGCAAGGCTCAAAGCTGCATGAAGTAGGAACGTGCTGGGCTAAAGTTCATCGGTAAATAAGTAATGACAGCTATTAGCTCATAGGAATATGTATTTGTTTGATTATATAACGATATGCCAGCTGCATTCGACAATGATGGACATCTCGTACATCTCTTAAACAAGAATCTTCCTTTAGAAAATGTATGTCATGATTTCTCTTTTCACTTACCTTAATAAATCAGATGAACAAGAAAAAATACCACCTTATTACTCCATTCACCACCGACTTTATTAAAGAGTCTTGTAAAATATTGAAACAGAAATGAACGTCACACGAATTTAGAATAAACTCCATTTTTGTCACGCAAAAATATCCATATCTATTCTATAAATTCCCCATCCATCTTCCTTACACTCCAAAAATAAAAATTCACAACCATTCAGATATTCATACAGCTGTCAAAACTGACAGTTCAGTTTGACATCAGCCTGTAGACGTCGCAGGCCTGCCGCAATGTATCGCGATAATATGGGTATATTTCAAAGACACCTATTTTATTCAGAAGCCAGGATATGTGTTCGACATTGATTTATTTATTGTTATCTCCTCACCCCTTAGTGATAGGGTTTGAAGACAGATACTTTTGGAAGTATTGACTTCTAGTGGGGTTGGTCCGGACAGGAAAAGTTATACATAAAGTATTATTCGATGTCATATTAAAAGTTGGAAATTTTCATTTTCAAGTTACAGTAGTAGTAGAACTCCCTTTTACGTATTTAGACTCCTATTATGTCCGTTGTGCTTTTCAGGTTGCAATTAAAATTGGAGCGGCAACAAAAGATAATGAAGAGTCTAGAGTTCTAGGCTGAGGAAGATACAAACCTTATTCTCACCCAGAATATCTTGAAGGATTTTACAATTAACCTTAGACGTCTAAGTTAAAGTCTAGGATTGTTCCTCAATTGTTAGCCTCAAAATTGATCAAATAAGTTAGAGATTTAATTATTTGATCATTTGCTAGATTAACAATTGATAAAAAAACACGTTTAACGAAATTTGAAACTATCGGTTACCATAACTATTGATTGAGTTAAAGTCTGTCCCACGATATGATAAACGAGTAAAATGCATTACAAACAGTCAAGCGCTCATTCAAAGTTATAAAAGGAGTGATGCTTTTTAGTACATTTTTAGGTGTAGGTATTTGTCGTAAGCGAACTTTCATCACTCGTGAAGTCGTGACATCAAAAAGATATCTCACAGACAAAATTATCTGATGACCTTTCATGAATTAATATTCTTCTAAAAAATCTGACTATATTTTAATGATACAACAACAAAAAACCTAACACTGAAACTACTTATTAGGAAACATAAAAATTTATTAAGAATCAACGTCTAAACATAATAAATAATAAACAAGCAGATATCAATCACTAAAAAGAATGTGTTAAGGAAGCTAAGACGTCGACGGACGGTAGTTAGTAATAAAAATGTTAGCGAATCGATCATTTTAATGGAAACGTGAGTTTTATCACGAGATCCTAACTATTATGTACTATTATATATTTTGTACAACAGTAGATTGTGTGATGGTCACTAATTGTGTAAGGTTTTGTCCTCCAAGTGCATTCGTGACGGTTTGCATATTTTTCTTAAGTTATTCGTTCATGTTATCATCTTTGAAATATCAGATAGAAGGAAACTCGTCGAAAATATTCTTTATGATTAATGCAGCTGATATGACTCTGAATTCTTGGGTAAATACAATTAAACCAAATTTAGCGTCCATAATGTACAGGTGGTAAATACAAGTAACAGAAACAATTATAGACCCTGTCGGGTACAGCAAAATTCTAGATAAATCTATATCTATATTTTCCTTATTAGCATTTTTGTTATCTATTTCTTAACTATCTTATCATTACCTTTTTTTCCTTCTATGTCATGTATATCTTGGACCATCCCAAGCCGCCACCAACACTCCCATCCACCATAACATCCCATACCATCTATTTATCTTCCCATATATCAGTAACTTTCTCATCATATTGGTTTTAGTATATCTAAGAATCACCTTGACCACCTACATAATGAATTTAAGTTCAATTGCTTAGTCCAACTTCGTTCCTGTTCGCAATTGCGCAAGAATCTTAACATCTGACACAACAATACTTGTTCCTAGATCAGCTCTGATTACATCAACTTCAACAGATTTATTACCTTTAATAGCATTTTAATTGATTCCATTCTTGTTAACAATAAGTTCACGCATATCATTTCGTGCCATTCATTCAATGAGATCACTAACTTTATCACTAACTTTTTGTATTACTGGAATATGTGTGTTTATATTCAATGATTGTATGGGAATGTTAGTCAGTGCTTCGTGATATAGTCATGAATTGATGACGTATGCGAGTCCCGATCGTTGTATAATTGCTGAGAAGTCGTGAACTCTTCGAGTGTTACTTTTGCGTAAATGGCTGATTGTGTTGTGACTAATCGGGGGCTTGTTTCCATTGTTACGTTTGTTTGGGAACGTTTTCTATATCAATACGTTAGAAGATTGTGACTAATTTCGGTATTGTTTTAATAGTATTATGATTATGTGTTTGTTCGTACAATTCAAATTATAAGAAGAAGAAGTTTATAAAAAATCTTCTTTCATGTAAGAGACAGTAACATCTTTGCCCGACTTCTTACTACTCTTGAGCTTATGATGTGTCTACAAGAGAGCATAGCGGTCTTATAATTTATCTTGCCTTGAATGTATTTGAAGTAACTTATTTTATTTAGTTAGCTGAAAAGATCTTCAAAAGATAGACACATAATTATGACAAAATAGTCAAGTCAAAGTCAACAATGTCAAATATATTTATTCAACTAGGCCAAAAAGCGGCACTTTTGAACGTCATACACAAATTAAAATTAAAATTTACAAGTAATAAAAGTTGATTCTACCGTGCATTCGGAAAAGTAGCTTGTTATGGAGAAGAATGCACAAGAAACTCCATACTTACTCTTTAAAAAAAAATGTGTCTTACAATATTTACATAAGTAAATAAATTCATATATGTGAGGACCATGCACCCAGAAAAGCACTACACACTATACTACGTACAGGTATAAAGTATTAAAAGCATTAACAGGTAAATTCATTAATTTTATAAATAGGAACACGTTTTTCACATACTTACAAATATTGCAAACATAGGTAAAATACCTAATTCAACAACAACGGAACAGTGTGTGAGTCAATTTCTTAAAAAAAAATATATATAATAACTATGAACATAAATTAACAAATTTGATTTTGTCTACACTAAAGATTGCCCTATGGAGCAGGACCAGCATGTTTCCAAGCATTCTTATCTTGAATATAATCATCTAATTTGTAATATGCTTGTTTACAAAGTGTGCTTTTAACGAAAGTTTTAAATTTACTTTCATTTAGTTTTAATATATCACAAGGTATTTTGTTATAGAATTTAACACAGTACCCCATGAAAGATGAGTGTACTTTAGCTAGTCTATAAGATGGTTGGTCTAACTTATCTTTATTTCTCGTATTACAATTGTGTCTATCACTGACTTTACTAAAGAGATGTATATTTTTCATTACATACATAATATTTTCATAAATTAATTGGCAAGAAACTGTCATAATATTAAACTTTTTAAATAGTTCCCTAAGAGATTCTCGCTGACTTAACTTATATATGGCTCTGACAGCTCTCTTTTGCAATATAAATATGGATTAAATGTCAGCCGCTCGACCCCACAGTAAAATACCGTATGATATAATGCTGTGAAAGTATCTAAAATAGACCAAACACGCGGTTTCTGCATCCGTTAACTGTCTTATCTTTCTAATAGCATAAGCGGCTGAGCTTAGCCGACCCGCAAGAGATGTTATGTGAAGACCCCATTGCAATTTGTCGTCTAGAGTGATTCCCAGGAAAACTGTTTGATTTACTAGTCCAGCTTTTCAATATGATGTCGCATTCCGTACTTCTAACATTTGGCAATGTGAATCTAGTCGAACCCTTCTCTAAAAACGATCTAGAAACTAATGCAATCGCAGAGGTTGATACCAAAGTAAGACACTCTCACAATGATGACAAGATGATCTAGACAAAATAAAATTCTATCAGTGACAACGATTGGCGAAAAGATCAAAATTAGATCAAGAGAACGAGATTGACATGCCGAAAAGTTACGTCGTTAATCTGAAACTGATTGGCTGATGGAATTTTCGACAGTCATATTGTCGATAGGATGCCACTTTGTCTAGAATCCAACATGTTTAATCAAAATTATCGTATCGTCCAACAATGCAACCATACCCCATCTCAGCGCACGTCCTTTGCGCCAAACGAGGACATTCGCACGTCTCACAACATTATCCACAGTATTGCCATTAGCATAGCGAATGCATTATTACATGTCATGTGCAACTCCAACCAGTTGATAAATATCTCTAAACATTTGATAGCAATAGCGATTTGTTCTTCACTAATTGTTGGGTGATTCGTAATTCGTGCTTGGTCTTATAAATTGTGGTTGTTGCTTTTGGTTTGAGATTTAGATAAAGAAGCAGTGTTTGAAGCACGATTGGCATTAATTCTGAGGATACCTAGAGCTTGTTCATGTCAGGTTTTCTGGTGCATCTGCTTGTCCATCGATCTGAAGTGTCCTTGTCTGTCTTTATGGACAAAGATTGGATTGTAGGTAAACATATGCCTAAGACACTTGATATTAAACACAGTATGTTTTGCATATATAGCTCCTTAACGATCTGTAAGATATAGGAACTGGACTAAAGCTGTCGTGTGTTTGTTTTACAAATAGTATGTTTTTATATCACATTAAACTTCTGCCAACGGTGGAAAGTCAGAAATTATCTTAAGGGCCTACATACGCTTTAGTGCCGTAAAACGGTAACTTTCTAAAGCATACTCCTCAGTAACGGCTAGGTTAAAAGGGTTGCAAAAAATATATATTTATTATTGATTCATGTACATAATTTTGAACACTAGGTTTTTTTGTGTAACTAATAGTTTTGCTTTAAAAAAATAATTAACAACACGATATTTTTTCGCAACTTTTGGAAACTCCTCCAAAACGACTTGGATGTTTAAAAATAATTTTATACAGAAAAATTGATTGCTGGAATTACTTTTTACCTAACATAGCATATGTAAATCAAATAATATTTTGCAAACAAAACTGTTCAAAAGGAGATTCAATTTTGATATTTTGGCATCGAGCGGGCGCACGGCCAGTACTGCGTTACATTGGGGCGTATAAATCACCTTAAAGGATTGTATTCGCAGGATCCAGTCTAAGTCCAATCAAGTCTTAAGTATGGATTTCTATAGATATCTGTATGTATTTTTATTGGATCTGACAATATATCTAAGACCTCATACTTAGCAGTCACATCGCCTTCACATGAATGAGATAAGATTTTTTTCTTACACCTACCCACATAGTCTCCATATATACAATAATTGATGACTCCGTCTGTCTGTGCGTTGATTACCACTAGACGAATCACACCATCGCACCCTTTGACCCAATGCTTGACAAATGGCTTTAAAATTGTATTATAATTTCAATAGAGGCCTCCTTTTAATGTGAAAGAAACTTTAAGGCTTAAAGATTAGAGTGGATTTTATTTTGGTGAGTGCTAATTTGAAGTGTTTTTATTTTAATTTGAGAAGTTTTTTGGTTGATAGATTCTGGTTTGTTAACTCTCTTGATTATGTACGATTATAGTCTTGTTATTGTTGTGATAAATATCATACAAGAATTTAATCTTGGGGTATATTAGGGCTTACAACGTTATCCATACTAATATTATTAATGCGAAAGTAACTCTGTCTGTTTATTACCTTTTTACGCTTAAACCGCCTAACCGATTTAGATGAAATCTGGTATGGAAATAGTTTGAGACTCTGGGAAGGATATTATGATAGTTTTTATCCCATAAATCATCCTTAAGGGTTGGAAAGATGGCTGAAGTTTGAATTTTGAACAAATAATTTCACAAGTAAGACGGCCCATACACCTACAATATTATTGCGAGATATAAAAAATAGGCTTTTCGAAGTACTAATGCTACACAGACGAAGCCACAGGCAACAGCTAGTAAGTAATAAAATTGCTGTCACAAGTAAGTTTAATCATACCTTCCTTCAAAGCTTAAAATATTTACACAAGCACCTGGAACTAGACAGAAGATCAAAATGAAAATCAAAGCTGTATGCAAATTAAAAAGTTCAACAGCTGCTATTAAAAAAAAAGCTTTATAAACCCGACGACTTCCTTCCACAATGTACCAATCAGACCCCAACAAACCACAAAAGATAAAAATCCAATTTATATAAGAAGACAATTCTCACTTAAAAGGTCCCATGATAAAAAACATAGTCATCCAATGCGGGACGATAAACCGACTTTCCTATCATCTATCAATCGTACATGGAGAAGCCAGCAGGGGATCTACTATTAAATTCGTCATTTCCCACCAACGAACACGGTGAACACAATAAAACACTGTGTAACAATCTCCTAATAAATGGTACAAGGGAGAGACGACACGGTGTCTGTAATTGGAACGGTGTCTATCAACAAATAAAAAGAGACGCCTACGACATCTTAAATAGAAAAAACAATTACATTCATGACATCTCACAGTGGTTTTTTTGGACGCCATCTCGATCTGGTGTTTCGACATTGAATGACAGTATTAATTTCATTTTGTATTACCGCATGCAGAGCGCCTTATAGACTCTGTGTCTTGTCTTTGGTGCGTAGGATTCTCCCAACTACAAATAGATAAAGGCGACTGAATAATAATTTTGATGATACATTTGTAGCTGTTGGCTGAGAAAAAATGCCTAGAATTCAATTAAGGTGTTTCTTAATTAATATATAGACAGAATATATCTTCTAAAATTACTATAGGTACTCTTTTTACTGCTTAGATCAATTCTGGACAAGCTTTCCGTGCTTCGTGTAAGGGAAGCCTTGAGAAGATAAAATACTTCTTTGTTTTACAATATTTTTAGCAGTATTTATGATATATGTACTAGCTGTTCCCGCGGCTTCGCTCCCGTCAACTGCCTACCGTATCCTACCTATCTACCCTAACATAAGCTACCTACAAACCTACCCTACCTACATACCTACCTTACTTATATATCTATCCTAACCACCATTTTTTTTCTTTTCTTTTTTCTATCTAAGAACCTTCTCCTAACAATAACAAACACAACCAAAAAAGAATTAGCGAAATCGATAAAGCCGTTTCCAAGTTATAGCGTGACCAAGAGAAATAGGGGTTCATTTTTATATATATAGATTTCTTTTTCTTTCTGGGATAAGATAACAAGACTGACAGAGATTTCATGTGAAAAGAATGTCAGGTTCTGGTTTTAAATTTGAAGAAAGTCAAAAGAAATCTTTTGCATCTCAAGAATAACTCAACCAGAAACAAAACATTATTTTAAAAACTGCACTGTCACGAGTTGCAAACTTTGATTACATACACACACACAGATACTCAGACAGATGAAACTAAATAAAATCTTGTAAAAAAATCAGCAACTCAGGACAAAACTTAGAAAGCTTCAGAAAGGTTCAGGAGAACATTATCTTAAAATCACAACATGTAGCAGAATCCAAAAATAATTAAACCAGAACGACATACCGAATACCAATACCAATTACTCCACAGCCACTAACACCGATGGGAACCCATCACATCATCACAGTTCCCAAATCAACACAATCAACACCTTATCAATTGTCTCCACAACTAAAAGCGAGTCATTTAACAATTCCACGAGAGATGGAGTCACGTAACGAATTCGGATTGGTGCTTCTTTCTAATGAACTATTTAATGTCAAACGTCTTGATAGGAGATGCAAGGCATAAGCGGAAGCGATTATGGATTAAATGGAGAACGAAAAGAGCTTTTTAAACTTTTACTTCTTTAAAAACACATACCCCAAAGGTGCTATTCATTTCGTAAATTACGCTTAGAACCAATTTCAATTTACAACTTGCTGTCCCATATCCAAATAATCTTGTAAGTGTTAAAAAATGCTCCTCCTTTTTTTAACTCATCATAAGGAGAGTGCAGGACGTTTAAAAACATCTGCTGCTGATTCTGTATCATCAACAGCGGAATATTTCTTCTAGAAATAGATCTAATTGTTACCTTGCTAAGAAACTCTTTGAAGTGTTTGCCCACAAAAAAGGTATTATTTTCAAAAAATCACAGCTCTTCTCGTTCGCACCACACATGATTGTCGTCGACCGGCGCCTGCGCCACCGTGTCACAACAAAATAAAGCCTGTCCCGACCCAGTTCCCACAGTAGCCGATACTTAGGCATGTCACCAAATATTGACGAACAGAAGTCCAATAATAGTGTCATCTCTACTACGCCATAAAATCAAAAAAATATGGGGTTACAATTTGTTTGCAAGACAACTGCTATAGATTTTCTTAAGAACTTCTATTGCGAACTTTATGGAATTTTTATATAGGCATTATTGCCTACCAGAAGCCTTAAAAATGTCAGGGAACCAGCACTTAACTTTGTTAACCGAGGAAGTTTTCCAAATCAAAGTATATACAACTAAACCAATTAGGTACAGGCATTATTGAATTGTTAAGCAGACAGTATAGCCTGGAATTTGAAGATATTAACTTGTTTCAAATCTGGTTTTCCCGTCAAGTGCTAACACTAACTTAACATTTGAAAAAAAAATAATGATCAAAAGCTCTTATCCTAACAGGATAATAATAACAACAGCAACCGCAAAATTTAAATATTCTTTAATTAAGATATATTTGTTCTCAATTTGTTCGCAACTCTGTCATCAGCCAACAAAAATAAAAATGGGAATTCTGTACACCATCTCCAATGTGTATGTGTCGTCCGAAATTGTAAACTGGTTAGTTTTTTTCTCAACACGCTATCGAAATAACTCATGTTTTAAATAAGTTATCGAGAAATGTGTTGGTATTAATACTTGGCTCTTAAAACTGTTTTTTCTTAATGAAGATTAATTTTGAGAAGTTCTTGGCCTATGATATTCGGACTTTTGGCTTGTCGGTCATGTAAACTTGTGTTTTGACGCTTCAAAAATTTATGATTAATCTCGCTTTGGGAGCTTCGCATTTTTACACAATTTTGTCCCTGTTCTTTAAATATTTTATTGATTTGAAGATTATACGCGTTGCCGTCATGATCGACTTCCCAAATATTTGGAATACAGAGAGCTATTTGTACATAATTATGACTATCAGCTAGTTGACATAACAAAATACATATATGTCATAGTATCCACTATCTACCTTCCAAGCTATGATTACATTTCGGTCTAATCGTGTCTTTTTACGCAAGCTTCATTGGAATATTTTAAATTCAGAATAAGAAATGATATAGAATAGAAAACATTTATTCGACATAGACACAACACAACAACAACAATCACAAAGTAACAGAGAAGAATATTATAAAAAAAGTACAAACAAGGTTTAAGAATAATTGCGCCGAGCGTGCCCACACCGAAAGGGTTACCAACTCAACATTTGCTGGGCCTCAGACACACAGCGCTGATTTTCAGTTGGCACCCCGCTAGTGACACACGAACGCGCGTAAATAAAATAGATACTTAAAATAATGTCATAATGTGAATATGTAGGTGCTTAACATATAAAACATATTATGTAAAATAGATAATATAAAGTAATAGAAAAAATATATAATGTAATATAATATAAAGTATATAAAGTGCTACAATATGATGGTTAAAAAATTTCTTCTTTAAACTTTTCGTATCATATAATCCCAAACATATTGGAATTTTGACAATCGCTGTTGCCTATAGAATATCGCACTGTCTAGAGCCCCTGGCGAGGGGCAATGTGACTTCTTCTCAATGAAAGTTTCAAAACCTGTTTGCATCTCAAAACTAGAAATATTCCATGACACACGATAAGTCATGTGATGGTACTTTCAAATTGTCTCCGATACGGCATCGTAAGCAATTGTTGTAAAACTTGTCTGACCACAAATTAGTAGATATTAGCCATAAAATATTTTACACGCAAAAAAATGGCGTTGACTCCATGAGAATGAATGGAAAAATTATGATTTTGTCACGGGTTTGGTAAGGCGTGTCGCAGAAAAGCTTGAAGAATTGGGCTGTCACATGAGAACTGTAAAGGTGCTGTTTCATAGTGATCGGCATCATTATTTCAGCTGAAATATGTCCACAGCTGATTACAGGTCTACCAAATGGGTCACTATATTGTCAGATCCTGTGCTTCTTGTTTCCAGCAAATTCCTGTAGATACCTTGTCTTGCCTTTGCAATGCTGCGTCTTTCGTTACGCGGTCGGCACTCCAGAACTTAAAATTTTTTTTCAAGCTATGCTGCATCTTGGTTTTTTGTTTTAGGTTACATAGTAGTTAGATAGTTGTCTACCCGATATATTATAAAAATGGTCAGACTTGCTTGAAATGAAATATCCACGATGTTAGTGTGGTTTCAGAAAATTGTAATTAGACGTTGCATTGTCTATATTAAACAATAATAGAGTCACATAAAGAATAAAATATGCAAAAATAATTTAATGCTAAAATTACAATGTCAATATTCAAAAATAGAATCGAAAACGCTACTAAATGGTGGTGGTGCATACAAACACTACTAATTAGACAAAACATTGATTTATATCATCCTTCTGTCTCAACAGATATAATTCTATATTTAGGATAGTATAAATACGACCACATACCTAATATCTATTTAATAACGGGATGCAGACGAGTCACGAAGGCGCTAACTTGAGTTTTTTATCGCAAATGTCTAAAATACTTCAGTCATAAACTACTTTTTCTAAATCACGACTAACGCCAAAACTGTCATGCTTTTAAAACGTTTAATACTTGTATTCATTATTTACAAGCCAATTAAAAAATCTGAAGTGAATATGGAATGACGTTTGCAAAAACAAATGGCGGACGAAAATATTTATTATTTTATTTTGCTTCGTGACTGTCAACAACGACTCTCAATTTTGCAATTACGATTACAACTATACATTGTATGGAACAAAAAATTAAAGATTCGCCAGCGAGACGAATGTCAAATTATATTAATTGCAGTGACACCGTGCAAGCGTGTGAATCCCCAATTTGAAGGAAAAGGACGTGACGTAACGGTCTGCGATTTTTGTGCGCGCACGCACGAAGATTTGTGATAGAATTTCCTTATGGGTTTGTGAATTTTTCGCTTTATAAATACCTGTATACTAGATGCTTGTCATCTGTGGAATAACTTGCTTTAATTCGTTAAACAGGCAACGATACGGAGGGAGGTCCAAGATTGGGTAAAGTGTCTAGTAATGATCTTGTCGGTTGTCCCTTCTTTATTATAATAATTTTCCCACTGTAACGCCCGACCTGACACGGGATTAAACGAGACTAGAAGACCACCACGAGGACAAATGTAAGTTGTGCATGCTTGTACCACTTTCCACCTATACGGGGATCGGTATCCCAAAAAACAGACCCCTTAGCTACCGCTGCCGCGTATCGCGGTTTCGCGGGTATAGACCTTGTAGGATCCAAGAGACGCAGCATTGCTTATGGGCCCCAGTGTTGCCTCTTGGCTTTGTGATCCGCAGGCCTGTATTCAACATTTGGTGATGAGACCTACCTACACTAATTAACATTGGGTACGGGTTGAAGAAATCGTTAGAAAACCTATGAAAATTCTTGTTTTCATGGCACGTTTAATGTCTTTTCCCATTATTGTACTCATGTGCTGGCTGATGATGTCGATTGTGAATGGTGTGTCTTTTGATAAAGATTCAAGTGTAAAGTAGAATTAAGGAGCATATAAACCAAGACCAAGAATCTCTTGAACAATTAAACAAAAAAAAAAAAAAAATTTACAGTCAAACATTTAGGAACAAACATCATGCAAAAATAACAAATTCATATTGGCTAACAATTTATGTCTGTAGAATTTGTATTGAATTCAGGCAGCCAAAGAAAGATTTAACTTGTATTATAGGTACCATCCTTACACTTGTGTTACATATCAAACGTTACATCAGAGCGTCACAAGTTGGAGAAGTAATTTAATAGGACAAAATAAACAATATTAAAAAGACGAAGACGTTGTAAACGTTCTAAGGAACATCAACAAAAATCTAATTTATATCGGACCACAAACATATAATTTGGGCCGAGCATTACCTATGTTATGTAACTTTACTGTAAAGATTAGTTCTACAACATATAATTTAAGTTATTATATCAAATGACGTCAGGTTATTTATAAACCGACTTGTCAGTTGGATTTCCCACTATTTTTAATTCTTGTCACACGATTTTATTTTGCATAATTTGTTTTTAATTAGTTAATTATTGTGTTGTCGCATACAATGAAGAAATCTAAGCAAATACTTGTTTTGTAATCTGACGTATAATATTATAAATCTTAATAATGTGATAATCGTTCGATTAAAGGTACGAATATTCTACAAAAATTAATCTTGTTTATTTGTTTTTCACACCGTATTAGGTGTTAGCTGGGCGATCAATTCTGGTGCTCTAGACAAAGTAATATTATTCAACCGGCGCCGGTAGTAATGTTTGAAATGCCAAAATACTTATTATACGATTGATCAAGTGAAATTACAGTAGCGCATATCAAACCGATATACTTCTTTGGGGGTAGCGGAACAGGGTGTAAAGTCCCACTAACCTCCTTAGAAAAGGGGGGAATCCTACGACCAGACGGGTGTTGTGTCAAACCCGACAGTTGATGTCGGACTGTTGTATGTGTTCAAATCGCACCGAAAACTTTACTTGTGCGATGCAGGATTTGTGTGACGTCATGTCATTAGTTCATAAGAGCCCCTACAAGTTTCACTAGCCAAAAACAGAAAACAGCTACTTTTTCAGCGAACATTTCTCAATAACTAGATAATAGATATATGATAAAAAAAAGTAATGATAATAATAAAAACGACACAAGCCCTTGAGCGAGACTGAATGCTTCGCGCGAGCGCAATGGTATATAGGGCATTATTTAGAAAATTTATTACAATAAAATAAGTACTCAAAAATATAATATAAAAATTGGATTCGATTGATAAACACCTCAAATTTCAAATTTTTTACCAGTTATTTTTATATTCAACATATTTGCGTAGACGACGCTTTCGCACATGGTAAAATTGCCTTTTTTCCGCATAGACAATTTAAAAAAAAAAATGTATAAATACAATAAACTTTGAAAAACAAAATTGGTGGCTTACTAGTCTTACTATATGCCCAGTCCATACCATTTTTTGCAGATTATTATTCGCCACCAGTAAGCTGAAAAAGCTTTTAAAAAACCTGGTGTTTCGCGATTACGTAAAAATGTGTGTTAGGAATTTATTTTTTCCTATTTAATTTGAGCAGTTATCAAAAATATTTATTGTACATTTACTAGATAAATATGCGACGCAATAAACTGCATTAAAAGATTTATCATATATTTTGTAGTTATTGAGAAATTTGCGCTGAAATAGTAGCTGTTTTCTGTTTATAGCTCGTGAAACTTGTAGGGGCTCTTAAGGATACACTAGTCGAAAATTCTTCCATACATACATAGTCTGGCGATTACTCCACTGTTTGACGGTGTACGATCAAAATAAAAAATTATATCAATTTGTCTCATCATTATCTAGCCCTGTATGGAAACATAAAGGTAAAAAATACAATATTTGAAAGCTATGAGCGTCGAAAGTTCCATATTTCAACACTAATTTTAACGCATCATTATAAAATAAGTACTATAAGAAGAAGGAAAATTTCAAAACGGCCTCCATAATCGGCCTCAATAATAATCTACAGGGATAGATTAGTAATTCAACAATGCAAATAATTTTATTTTGAAAATATAAATTTAGTAGTTTTTCCATGGTATCTAGACTCCCAAAGGTCTCAAATCATAAAATTTCGTGCGGTCGTTTTCGTCCTAAATCATCATACATTTCGCTACAAATTTGCAAAAGTGCTAATTCGTACGAAAACTAGCTTATTACTGCTCATCACAGCATCAATCTCTTTAGCACGTGTTGTCGGATGAGACAGCATGCATTTTAACCCCACAACGCACAAAATAGTTCGTGCCGTTGACTAGGGGAACCTTAAGTGGCGGCGTTGGTGCCGCTACACATCTTTGAGTTTCTGAAAATTGTTTTCGTTGACAGATGACATAATGTCACCTTCCTAGATATTGATATATTGATTGTTCCCACACGAGAGTCATATTCCCTCAATTCCACCAGTCTAGTTATGGAAGCTACATGTCTAGTTAAAAGCTTATTTAGCTTGCTAAGTTATCTTTCAATAAATAAGTAATTAAAATCAAGACAGTTTTTTTGCCCTCGCAATCTCTTTAAATCCAATTATCCTTTCTCTAATCAAAACAAAATCGAAACGAAAAAACATTACTTTTACATTAATGTCAAATTAATAACGCCAGCAATATCGACAGCGAAAAAAGAAACAAAAATCTTCGAAGTTTACTTGTCTAATTACTTAATAAGGCCAGTGTTAACAGCAATAAAAATCACATAAATCTTATGTGACTGCTTACGCAATCTGTGCACGGATTAATCGTAATACGACCTCTTCACAGTTTCACACATAATCTATCTCCACAGTAAACATCTGTCCTCGATGAGAATTTGTTGCTTTACGACATCCATACTAATTAATATTGTATATACGAAAGTAACTGTCTGTCTGTTTGTTACGTTTTCGTATCTTAACCGCTTAGCAAAGAAAAATCTACCTTGTCTTTGGGCAACGTTATTGGCCAACGTTCCTCTTCCTCTTTTTAACCGATTTCAGCTGGTTTCCAGTATTCTTCCTTTAGATGCCTATCTGAACTCTGCATCCAATTAGCTGGATAACACCATCGAGATTTTACCAATAGAGACGTCATATTCATTACAAGTATTTTGCCACTTGCCAGTAATTACTTATGGGACCGAGACGTGGTCGCTCACAATGGGCCTTATCAGAAAGCTTAAAGTCACCCAAAAGGCACTGGAGAGGGCTATGCTCGGCGTTTCCTTGAGTGATCGCATCAGAAATGAGGATATCTACAGGAGAATCAAAGTTACCGACATAGCCCGAAAAATTGCGAAACTTAAGCGGCAGTGGACAGGGCGCATTGCTCGCAGAACGGATGGCCGATGGGGCCAAAAAGTTCTAGAATGGCGACCGCGAATCGAAAGTCGATGCGTTGGAAGACCTCCCATCAGGAGGACTGATAACCTGATTAAGGTTGGCTCATTACAAATAAATAAAAACATGGCGATATTTTACTTTGGCTACCTACATAGGACCTATGGAACTTGGAACTTTATTTTTATCACTGAGTAGGTTAAAAGATCACAGAAATATAAATAGGATCCCGTTGTCAGAAATAGATAAACATAGTGTTCAAACGTACGTTCGTGTCGCGGCCAGACGTAGGACAGACCGAGTTCACTCAAGCTGGTCAGCTTGAGTTTGTATTGCCGCGCAGACGTCGTTATAAGGTATCTACCTCATTATATTATACAACATCATTGGGTAACACGATACCTCTTGGCAAAACTACGTGTCAAATTTCAGTTTTATGACTACCCGTAACGACTGTCACATCATCATCATAAGTCTATTAACGTTCCCACTGCTGGGACACAGGCTTCCTCTCTGTGAGAGGACATGGGCCGTAATCCACCAAGCGGGCCCAGTGCGGGTTGGTGGTTGTCACATGTCTTCAAATTTTTGTTCCCAGGACATGCCAGTTTCCTCACGATATTTTCCTTCAACGTTTGGAGAGCAGTGGTCATATAATTTTCACAAAATAAAGCGCTTGCCTGGGTTCGAAATCACTACATATAACTTGGCCCGGCCGCTACCATGGGCCACCACTGCTCTCAACGACTGTCTAAGTCAGTAAAATCTTCAAATGACAGCCAACCAAGGGTACCGCTTAACCAATGTTTATGAACTGGTATAGAGATATCTTAGACAAGGACTTGGTACTTTTCATCACGGAGGGTACGTTTCTTGCGGTAATTGCCGAAGTCCACGCGAGCGATGCCGCTGGCAGAAGCTTGTTATAAATAAAAATATCTTGAAACAATATTGCGTTAGTCCATCGTGTACATACTCAAAGGCCATCCCAATTAAAGTAATCGACATTTGCATAGAAAATGCGCGTATCAATACGAATTTACGGATGAGATAGGCTTTTGGTGTGGTGCAAGTTAGGAGCTGGTGGACCTGTGATTTTATTTTGATTAAATCCAAAGCTATGCACCCTGGATTAAATGTCTATAATCACACGTGAGTCCCAGCATTATGCTGAGCGATGACTGTTTTGCGTGATTGTGGCGCATACTTTGTGTTTATATTTAAGTTTATGCTTTGTTTTTGTTATGGTATGCGTCGTGCCTGGCGCAAATAAACGTTTTTCTTTATTTTTTTCTTTCTTTATTTACCTCTCCACTTAATAGAAAAAAAACACCTTACCTAGCTTTTACTTCTTGTCGTGGTACTCGACCACTATATGATTTAGGTGGCTGAAAAGTGGTATTCATTTCATTTTCATATTTACTGTAATATAGCTTCAGTTAAGGTTTTGTTTTGGCCTTGATTTCTTCCTCTTTCTTCTCTAGTCCTTTTATTTGGGGTGGGGTCTTTTCACTCTCCTGCGTAGAGTTGTTCTGTATTGGGGTATGAATTCAGTCATACATTCTAGGCACTATCTAAATTTATCGCTGTTTTATTTGCCTCTTCAAAAACCAGAAACTCATTCCCCGCATCAGCTTTTAACGTAACCCCCTACAATATTGTAACTACTCGTCACCTGATTAGCTCGCCGCTCACGGCGGTCGTTTTTCCTCTAAAATTAAACAAATCCACAAGCGACGGTGTTTTGTCAACTCGTGACTATTGCCAAGGCCGCGGTGATCATCAGCGGTTTAGGGTTGACAGTGCTATGGATGAATACTTTCGTAAATTGTTCTTGTTGAGAATTTAATGCTGTGCCTGTACAATGGGACATTTTCTTTTAACCTAGTTACACTTATTACCGACTTCATATTGTGAAGAGCAAGAATATACATCTCAAACAAAATGCCAACTACATCTTCTACGAAAAATAACAGTTGATCTGTCCTGTGGTAGACAAGTGATACTATTAACTAAAGCGATTGTAAAATAATCGGCCAATTGCGTGTCGGACTTTGCACATTTAGGCTGCGGTTCCACTGAGGCGGAGTGGAGTAGAGCGGAGAAGAGCTGTGCCGCGATTCACCAATCACATGGCTTGAAATCCACATCTCTTCTCCACTCCGCTTCAAAGGAAACAGAATTGGCGGCTCCGCACAGCTCCACTCCGCCTCAGTGGAACCGCAGCCTTAGGGTTCCATACCAAAGAAAAAATCTGTTTTATCAATATAATGGTATTTGTTAATAAAGTATACGTAAGAATAAACATTATCGTGGTGATTCAAGTTCTTAGGTAAATGGGAAGTTATTTCTTCTGAACAAAATATTGTGACAGACGACGGACAGTCAGACAAACACGTGAGTGTCAGTACTAGGACTCTGTTTGGTTTGGACCCTTCGGGTACAGAACCCAACATTTTTTCTTTTTATATTTGGTACCTATATTACCATGTATATCATATATAGCCAGAGGGCTTCTCATAACAATTCCAACAAGTCTAAACACGACTGGGATACATTGTTTTATTACGGAGTTTTGGTGCCTACCTTCCACCTCAGCAGTTCGATGGTACCATTTCCATTAGAACCATTTATTTAAATTTACTTTACTATAGTAACTATTCGAGACATCTTATGCCCAAAATAAACTTATCATTGAGAAGTTCCAGTACTTCCAGTAGCCATTTGTAGTCTTATTCATCAGTTCCACTACACCAAATGATACTTACTGAATGCAAATACTTGCTATGTTGATGAAAATACCAAAATCTCTATATTTGTGCCTAATGAAATTTTAGTTCCCTCGATTTCCATGGGATCCCCTCATCAGATACTGACTTGATGACAATGGGATCACCTCCAGAGTAGGTATACGCTTTCAAACAATAAAAAAGATTTTCAAAATCAGTCCATATTTGCCGGAGTAATCGCGTATAAAAAAAAAACGAAACCTGCTTCATTTGTTTCCTGATAGCTACAATCTCAGGGTCTTTAAGTCAAGAGTGAATAGGTTACTTCTAGGCAAGCGTACTTCACCGTAGCTTTCACATCATTGCTTACCATCAGTCGAGATAGAGGTCAAACGCCAGCCTATCGTTAAATAAATAAATAAAAAAACAACACCTTCTTTTTGAAAGTCGATGGCAAGCCAAAAATGTATTGGGCTTAATCAATCCCTTACAATTAGGCTTTTCAATCCGCCATCGCTGATAGAACGGTACTTTGTCTGGCGCGTCTGTACTTGATCTGAAAATGACGAAAATCTCTTCTTCAGCCTGGTTCACTGCTCCAGTTTCTGAAATGAAAATAGGGTAGTTGACAAAAAATATCTATTTAATCCGTCAGTTAGATAACCTAAAAATATTAGACACGTATTTTACTTTTGCCACATTAACAAAAAATTACGACGATACAGTGCGTTGAAATATCTTGTGGCGTCACGGTATGCAACACTTTATACTGACAAAGTGACGTCACAAGCCCCCGCTCCTGAACTTTGATGCGCTTTAACGTTGTCATCTTTTATTTATTTGATAAAGCAAAAAATACGGGTCCAATTTTATTTGATAAACTCACTGACGGACTAAATAGAATTATCTTTTTTATATCCAGACAAATATGTCTACTCACCAAGAGCGCGCAAAATGCTGTGATGGCTGTTGATAATAATATTTATACAAACAATAACTAGCACTTAACAATTTGAAAAATGAGAGAGAATTTTATAACAATTTTCGATCCCGAAACTAGACATAAGTGAAGCTAAAAGGAATAAGCCGTGCTTGAGGTCGTGGGTTCAAAATTTCAAATCCGGGCAAGAACCAATGTGCCTTTTACAATAGATATTATGTTCTATCTAAGTTTATCTTGTAGAACGCTGATATCGGTGAAGGAAAACATCGTGAGGAAACCTGGATTAATGACCTAGTTAATTTAATATAAGTTTGAAATCGGCACCCACACACTAGTGCAAGCGTGGTTAGTAATTTCATGCCTTCTGTGTTTAAGAAGAGACCTAAGCCGTAAATGCAGACAGCATCAGGTTGGTATTATTCCCTTGAGTGCTTTTTGGGAACTTTCGTTCCCAAGACAATTGTTTTTTCTATTGTGCTTGCTAATTAGCAGTCAAGGGAATAAATAAAAGGAATTTAGTAGTAAATTAGGTAATCCTTTCGTTAGTATATCTATGACGCATGTGTGTATGATGTATATTCTGTTCTATGCATACTTTTTTTAATCAGTCTTCATATACATCTTATAATTTGTCGCCAAAAGTTCACAATATCGTAATTTATTCGTGATGTTCGCAACGGTGTCGTTGACATTTAAAATAACAAGAAAATATGCAAAAGTCATGATTGAATATGTAGAAAACAGATAATATTCAGTCTATTATGATATTGCATTTAATTTATCAATTAGTTAGACCAATAAATCTTCTCACGCGAAATCAATTAACTTTGAGACATGGAAATTTTGTTTTGACTAGATATTTTGAAGTTACGGTGAAAGTACCTGCATTTATGAATGGGATTCAAATATCGCTGTAAGAAATTTGTATTTAATTTTTCATTCATACAAGAAATCATTGTTTCTTGTCCATTATTTTATTATTGTCTGGTTATTTTCATAGAAGAAAGACGTTTCGACAGACTATTCAAAAATGTCCTAGAAATTATTTTGATAGATTTTTTGTCTGTCTGCATCATTGCACTGTTGCGTTGCAAATATTTTGACAATATCACAATAAATACCGATCAAAAATCTTAATTTAAGATAGAAATTTTGATTGTAATATTTCTGCTGCGCGAGATCTTTTCTCACTTCAATGTATTAAAAAATATAAGTCTTCTGTTACAAGCTTTTGTTTAGCTTGAACTCTTATCATTTGAAAAATTATCATGTGCAGTCTAGGAACGAAAAGGTTCAAGACTTGCAGTTCGATTTTTACGTGCACCTTCATTTATCTCTAGCTAAATTGCCAATATTTTTCATGTACATTGCATTTCGAAAAGATGATACGCGCCTATGCGGGAAAGGAATCTGATACAGCATATAAGTTGTACTTACTTGAGAAATTTAAGTAATAGGTACTCGGCTTGCAGACCAATTACCAACTACAAAACATCATAGCAAAGACTAACAACAAACTTAGAATCAAGAATTCCTCCAGTCAGCCCTACGCCATTGATGACAATAATTTGCGACCACGGCAGATGACGTCACGGGGCATGCAGCGCTGCAATCTTTACGCCTGTCAAGTCAACTGATTGCGAGCTTCTAATTCCTTTTATATATCATCACATGCAAAACAATTACTGTCACAATACCTTGTGAGATATTAAAACTAAATAAAGAAAATTTAAAACTTTTGTTAAAAGCACACTTTGTAAACAAGCATATCTCAAAGGGCACTGTTCTGCTGCATAGGGCAATCTTCAGTGAGGACAAAATCAAACTGGCCTTTTTTAGATCATATTCATAATTATATTAATGCTTTATCTTTCTTTTTTTGTCTTCTCTTTTTTGTTTAAGAAATTGACTTACACACTGTTCCGTTGTTGTTGACTTAGGTAATTTACCTATGTTTGCAATATTTGTAAGTATGTGAGAACCATGTTTCTATTTATCAAATGAATGAATTTACCTGTTAGTGGTTATAATATCTATACATAGTATTCATTTGGGTGCATCGTCTTCACGTATATGAATTAATGTATATATGTATTCTTGTCCGTTCTTCTCCATAACAAGCTACTTTTCCGAATGGACGGTAGAATCAATTATAATTACATTTTTTTTGAATGGCCCAATTGTATTAAAGAAGTTTTGTTTGTTTGTAAATCATCGCTTCTTACGGTTCCTTCCACCAAAATCAACAAACTTAGAAACTATAACAAAGGACCAGTAACTAATCCAGCCAGCCAGCCCTACGCCACTGATGACAATTGCGGGTAATCACAGCAGATGACGTCACGCGGCGTGCAGCGCTGCAACCTTCACGCCTGTCAACTGATTGCGAGACATTCGATTTGAGTTAGGTACCACACACACTAGAGCGGCGGTCGTGCGATGCGTAACGCGAAGGTATAAAAAATCACGATGATCGTGATGGTACTTGGTATAGTAAACATTGTTAGCAGGTGTTTTATGTTTAAGTGATTAATGTGTACTGAATGACTTAATTCTGTCATCACCTGAGAACTTTACAGCTAATCCCAGACCTAAATTCACTATGGTAAGTATCTGAAGTTCTCAGAAAATAAAATCATGACCAATTAGGCAATC
Source organism: Orthosia cruda (assembly GCA_964057195.1). Taxonomy (NCBI): domain Eukaryota; kingdom Metazoa; phylum Arthropoda; class Insecta; order Lepidoptera; family Noctuidae; genus Orthosia; species Orthosia cruda. The sequence continues at coordinate 42,329,434 of OZ059828.1, read as the reverse complement.
TGTGGAATAATCTAAATAATAAAATAGATTCTATCCTTATGGTTTTTACCAACTATTCCATGGATATTCTAGACTCTATTTTATTCACGGTCATTAGAAGACCATTAGTGTTCTGATTTTAATGACCATATGAATAAAAGCATTATCTTGCTGTAATTTTTTACTCTTCCGTACTCAGAACATTATTTTGGTAAACCTCACCGCTAAGGCTTTCTCAATATCTTTTCAGACAAACTTTTCTGGCGCCACTTTCAACCCGCCTTTGTATGAAAAATATAATATAATATATTTTTGACACTTCAAAAATTGGACCACGCAATATTTCGCGTCCTCCGCGACCTCAAATCGGTTCGATGTGTGTAATGCTTTACTTGCGTTGACATTGCTCGTGGTCACATTAGTTGAATTAAATCACAATTTGGTACAAAAAAGGCACAATAAAAACTCTATTAGGCATAATGTAAAATATAGTATGTTGGTCTATGATTACGTTCCATAGATTAGTTGAGACTTAATGGCGACCTCCGAATTAGTGAATTTTGACATTCTATGACATTGTATGTAATGTAGACTTAAGTAGTAGGTAGGTACTTGACATACAATTGTCAAAGGTTAATTTATTTTTAAATATGTGTAGCTCTAGCAGCGTGATATGGTTTCGGTCTTCCGGGATTTGAAGTACTGTAGACTGTAGTGTGTAGAAATTATGTCTAGATGCCTTTGCCAATGAACCTCCATGAATATTTTATATGATTTTACGTTTATCATTTATTGTACACTCCTTCATTGAGAAAAGGTAGAGAGAACGAAGACAGCATTGATCAGTCATTCATCATCATCTTCCTGCCCTTGACCCATATATCTTGGGGTCGGTGCAACACGTTTTCTTCTTCCATACCGTCCTGTCCCCTGTCACGCTATTACTGACTCCCTTTTCTTTCATATCACTCCTAGTCCCCACACAGTCAATCCATCTTTTCCTTGGCCTTCCTCTCCCTCTCCATCCATCCAAATTTATATTCATATCTCTTTTAGTAACATGCGTTTCATCCCTCCTCATAACATGACCTCCTCATCGCATTGATCAGTCATTATGGTTTTGTTTTATCCATGAAAATCGATATACCTTTCAAAGGAATTAGCTAAGGTGACATTATATCAGCGATAAAAAGTTGAAAATGTTCATAAATTCTTTTGCAGCACCAAAATGTGCTCAATACCAAACAATTTGGATTTTCGACAAACGCGTTTTGCCTATAGAATAACATATTGTCAGAGCCCCATTTAAAAAACGTGCTACAGATGTTCAAATGCAGATCATTGCGCTAATCGTGCCCAACCGTTCGTCTTTTGTTTGTAAGCATTGTTATTGCTATTGTCTAATCCTCTGATTGCTATCAGAAGATATTGATCATATTCATGATGAAATCTGTACGTCTGTGATGCGAGTCGTGTGGGCTCCATCATCTGTTTGTGAAAGTAACATGGTACTAATCAGCATCAAATTGTGTGTAGGCTACCTACTTGACAAGTACTTTGGAAGTACTCATTATCGTAAAACTAAAAACAAGGTGTACCCGGTAACCAATACTAACAATCTTCTAGTTTTAATCAGGTATGGTAAAAGCCGGCTAGTTACCACACTTTTTGAAATATCTCAGTACAAAAAGCAAAATACTTTATTTGAAAACTGGCCGGTACTTTGTTTTTTGTCTACAAATTTTATGACAGCAAAGAACAAAATCTATCTACAAAATTGCTAGTTTTCACGAGAGCGATTTAACGCGAAAATGTTATAACTTCTACAAGAACAGTTAAGATCAGGGGAAAGTCAAAAACAGTATCTTTAATATTACCTTTAGGACCTCTATATTTTGGAACATTTATACCACATAGGGTATAGTTGCCTAATCCATTTAAATTACATTTAGGATATAGTTATGCCCCACCGAAAAACAGGACATCTAGCCCGCAAAAATTTTGACCTTTCCTTTCCATGCAATCGCACAGAGACATGAGATACGGTCAACTTAGTGATAGTTGGAGAATCTATCGATAGAATAATAAAATAGCATGCGATTCCGTGAAACTAGAGTAATTACAATTGGGGCAACTATACCCCTGGGGAAACTATCCTGATTTTATCCTATTGATAAATGTTAGAAAATTGGTTAAAAAATTAACTTTTACACGTCAATCTAATCTAGGTCGGTGTTTTCCAGATGATTATTCTAAGAAGAAACACCAAAACAAACTCAGAGAACTTAAAATCTCTTTGCATGGTATTTACCTTACAATTAAAGTAACAGTCAGATCATTTGAGGTGGTCTTTTGAGGAAAGCACCTCACAGATTTGAATGGACCTGTCCAGACTGTGCAAGCATTTGTCAGATATCGTGTAGCTAACCTCAGAACTTTAAAAGGAGCTCAACGATTTGACGAACAATACAATATGTAACGAAGTAAGGACACATGGGTAGGCTGCATAAACAATTTTCCATCAACCTGCAACCACCAAACACCTTCAAAATGGCCATTTTTCCTGCAAAAGAAACCTCATTGTTAAAAACCATTCACTAATTACGTTTCGAAAGCTCCCAAATTCCCATAACGAACTTAACTTCATTATTTTAACAGAACATATTCACAGAATGTTGCAGCGAACTATTTCTCTTCAATCAACACATGTGCATTAAAACTTAAAGCAAACACTAGGTCGGTGTTACGAAAAAAATAATACGGTTGAGAGTTCCGTATATTGGTGATGGAATTTTTGCTACACAATTTAGTAGATAAATAAATAAAAGGCTTTTGAATTGACAGGTACTAACTATCACTTGTCAATAGTATCAGAAAGCTTACAGTTACCCAAAGGGCAATAGAGAGGGCTATGCACGGAGTTTCCTTGCGTGATCGAATCAGAAATGTAAAGATCCGCCAGAGAACCAGGGTTACCGACATAGCCCGAGGAATTGCCAAACTGAAGTGGCAGTGGGCAGGGCACATTGCTCGCAAAACTGATGGCCGATGAAAAAGTGAAAGAAAAAGGTTCTGTAGTGGCGACCGCGTACCGGAAGGCGTTGCGTTAAAAGGCCTCTCACCAGGTGGACCGATGACCTAATGAAGGTTACTGTGAAGTCTTCGTAATAGGGTTCCGTTTTTACCTTTTGGGTACGGAAACCTAAAAAACAAAGGTACCCTAATAAACATTTTTTACAATTAAGATCACAAAAGATAATAATAATCATATAGAAATTAATGAAACCGACCAAAGGTTTTTTCCGGAACCGCGGATCCCCAAAAAACTAACAAAATAAACAAACGAACCAGAGACAATGAGCGTAGCATCATGAATCATAGAGTTTGGCAACACACGCTAATGGTACCAGTACCATAGACTTTTAGTTGTTATGAAATTGAGCTGAAATTGTTTCTTAACTGCGGGACATCGATCAAAAGTAGTGCAGCTAGATTTTTGCGAGGTCAGATCTGATTTTGAGTCTAGATTTTGAATGATAAGCTCCTTATTGATGAGTTATAGTTATGTGAAAGATGTTTCTGCAAAACTGGAATGCTTGCTTAATATAAATTTGTTACTAGTAATTACTAGGGGTGATGTGAGACTTATAGGACTGGTCGATGTGACGACGATTGAAGGAGGTCTATTTTGTTCAGCAATAGACCTAGGTTTCGGCTGAAATGATAAGTGTATTTTATACTGTGTATGTACAGGCAAACGGGGTGAATAGAAACAAAACTTAAACTTTAGTAAGTACATATATTAAATAATTATTTGAAAAAAAACGATGCTTTGTTTGAAACCAATAAATGGTACACACTTAAAATTCCCTTCAAAGTATTGTTTCTATTCACCCCTGCGTTCCTATTCAACCCGTTTGACGGTACACAATATATTAAAGTGGTGGCTCAGTGATAACGGTCGTAACTTACAATCAGTATGTCGTGGGTTCGAACCCAGCCAAGCGCTTTACTTTGTGTTAATTATTTCATCACCACTGCTCTCAAAACGGTAAGGGAAATTATCGTGAGGAAACTTATGTCTTAGAACCAAAAATTCAAAGACAAGTGATATCCACCAACCCGCACTAGGCCTGCATGGTGGATCCACAGTCCATGCAATCCCACAGAGAGGTGGCCTGTGCGCACGACGGACCAAATGGGAATCTAAGTGCGAATAAGTGTATCCACCTATCCTATCCCTGGATAAACAAAGTTAAAAAGAAACCTCAGATTTTTGTGTTTGCCGCACTTTCCCTAAGAATAATCTTCGTTATAATAATCTTTTATCTGGAAATCATTTTGCCATTGAAATGAGTTTGTCTAGAATTCCTTTTACCCAATTCTGACTTACTGATCACCAGTTATGCACCAACGTACATATTAATACTTGTTAGAGAATTATACTTGAAAAGATATTCTAATGTATTTCTACAATTACCATTTCCAAAGTAGGATTCTACATTGAACTGTTATCTTTATGAGGACCGGTTCTAATGTGACATCAAGGTTTATATTAACAATTCTTCCTGTAGGTAACAGTAATAAATTGTAAATGAGAGGCGTTGTAATGCTATTCAATACAGTGAATGCTTTATGGTGTCTCCGATGTACCTAGAAATAGGAAGATAAAAAAAAAAAAAAAAAAAAATATGGGTTTATTATCTTAAATCTATACAATTCAGTTGACGGGGCTTCCCAGAAAGTAATCCGAAGATACTTGTGATGGGATAAACCTAAAACTAGGACTTTTATTCTTATTATACTTTCATTTGACTATTGTCGTCCATATTCACTGCGACAAGCTTCTGTCAATTTAAAACACTATTTTAACGACTTAGGAAGACTGGTCGATCAAACCTATTTTATTTTTTTACTATTTTATATTTTACTATCTTATTTTTTAATATTTTAATTTTGTAATATTTGTTATTGTACTTTTTTTTTAACCCCCACTGTATTCTGGAACGCTGTCGTCTCCCTCTTTGAGGAGGGTGTTAATAGCTGCGACGCACTTTTATAACTAATGTAGCTATTTACGTACGAAACAATTTGTACTGTGTATAAAAAAAAAACAACATTATATCTAGGCTAAAAGCCGGATAGTGAACCGATTTGCATTTAGTTCTCTTTTGTTTGAAAGGTGATTTTATCGAGAGTATTCTTAGCTATGTTTAATGAAAATCTGTTAAGCCGTTCGAAAATTATGCGCATTTTATAGTTCTCGCCAAACATCTTGGCCGCCCTGAAGTTGGCTACAATGGCTGCGCAGTAGAAAATCTCATACAAAAACAGCACCGTTTCGTGCCTCGCGCATCCGGTAAACCAACTTCAGGGCGGCCATTAAGTTTGGCGAGGACTATACTCTTTGAATCAGGTTATTTTTGCAAAATATCGTGTTATAATTACGTGTGTCGATGGCTTGTATGTTTACTACTCGATAAATTATGTAGTTTAAAGTGTTGTTTGTGTAATGGGTTTCTAAAATTTTAATTTTCTTGTCTTGTGCCAATCCCCATGCTCATAATATGTCACCATTATCGAGATTCTGTCGGCGATGGCAACTATATCTGGTTGCCGGACGACTAAAATTTCTTCTACCAGTCTTTTGACGCCACTCGGATACCAATGATACCACATGTCCTGCCCAACTCCATGTGAATTTCAAAACTTATTTTCCGACTAGCTGAGCCCGCGCTTCGCTTCTTTCAACTGCCTAACCTACTCTATCCTACCTACCTACCATTTTTTTTCTAGAGTAATTCTTTCGCGAATAATCAACACCACCATTCAGACAATGAAGTCAAATGCACAACGCCATCTATCGAATATGGAGTTCAACTATCCGAGTATCTGAATTGCGTGTGTTGTGATATTTTACTTCTTTAACACTTTAAATTTATCTAACTTTTGATAGAGAGAACCGATTGCAATGAAACGAAAACTAAGTAATACTTCAAGTTACGCACATTTTTTATGTATACAAGTTATCTACATTGGTTTCGTACATTTTACGTGATGCGTGCACAACTAAACAGACAAACAGATCAACCAAAAATTCTGGAAATGGGTTCTGTTGGTTATCTTTTAACAACCTGGCAATTTTTTTGTTGGAAATATTTTCGATGTTCACAAACAACTTTTCTGCAGATTTAATATAAGTATTTATTGTATTGATGATATCTAAGAAACTTCGTTCGTCTTCGGATCTCGATGTTCGGGCCATATATAACTATATACTCGACAAACTGCATAGCACCGCTTAACTATATTCTTAATCATGGACATCGTATTGACTATAACATTTTGCGTCTCTCAAATTAGCATAAGTAGCCTTTTAAAGTAACAGGCGATCAGAGGTCAAACTATCGACGTAAAGGCTATAAATTATATGAAACTTTTGTCACCTTACTTATAAAGACATGCTGTGGGTTTCTGATTTATCTCTTTTAATTTTATCTTTAAGATTATTGCGATGACTTTAAGATCACGTCGTAAAATGAGCAGCAAATAATGTGAGATTATAATTAATAATTTATAAGTGTTTTAGTTGCTTACATAATGTACACTTACGTATGCTACGTTAGATGGCAATGCAATCAGCTTTGGCTAAAAAAAGGCCAGCCCTCTGGTCTCGTGAAGAGTCGACCAACCGCTTGACGATATCCCGAAATAATAGGTGTGCACTCTGACCCCATGGCCCTAGTGTTTCAACCCCATACGGCTCAAACACATAATTACCAATTAAGTTGTTGTATTTGCGCTGTTTGAGGTTTTCAGCACCTGCAGCAGCTGCACCAGCAGTAGGAAGATGGGATGGTGCAAGGGTGTCGACGCAAGTTGCATCCCACGCCAAAGACCTACCCAACATCCATGGCATTATGGTCATACCATCTGGTCTCTTCCCAGCGACGCGTGCCTGGCCATTGGGTTCTAAGACAGCTGGCACCCCGGCGGTGGCAAGAGCACGACGGATGAGATCATTAATGCTAGCGTGCCGCGCAATCCGACCTGCACTCTTACTACAGAAAAAGCAGTGTCTGAGGCAGTAGACTGCTTCACCGCATTGACAGCGATGTGGAGCCCCACAAGGAGAAACTCAAGATGATAATTGGTAGATACCTACTTAGAGGATATTGTAAAGGGGAAAAATGTTTCCTTGAATCTTATGATTAACACTTGAATTGTAGCTTATTGGATGGTCTTGGTTAATACCTGTCTTTAAATTTTCATACTTACAAACTAAAGATTCACAAGTCTTTTCTTTAGTTTTCTAGTGCTGGGACTCAGGTTTTCTACAGAGGCACATAAAAAGAATCTTACGCGTTTGTGTGTGGGTCATTCATTAAGAGGGCACAGTGCTTGATTCTATATTTCATTAGAATAATTGACAGTCTTGGCCCACTGCTGAGTATACCTATGCCTCCTCCCTTTTCCATAATTCTCTGGTTTTCTCTGGAGTATCGTGCTGGTCTTCCCCGCAGTTTTTTGTAGGTCGTCTCTGATAGTCCAACATTACTCCATCAACCACCGTGTCTCAGCAATCATTCTGTTAGAACTGCTCCATCTGCCATCATCAAAATAATCATCACGTCTAATCAAGTTATATTTTCAAGTTACATGAGGTAGCAAACATCATTTTATTAACCCTCGCCGGAAAAAGAGAGGTGTTATAAGTTTTGATGTGTGTACCCGTGTGTTTGAGTATATGTGTATTTTATTTTGTGTATCTCTCTGTGGCAAAAGTTATGGGCGTTTCACTGTTTGAATGGTATTTTTGCAAGATATCGTGTCATAATTACGTGTTCGATATATTGTCGATCGATGCGTGTCTACTACTAGATAAATTATGTAGTTTAAAAAGTACGTAATAAAAAATATATCGGGTGTTTTGGACATTTTTAATTTTTACTTGTACAATACAACTTTGACACTGCATCGTATATTTCTTCTGTGTCCTTGCAGGATATGGATAATACATTAGTAACAAAATAAGTAAATCCGGTCTGTTCGCCACCACCTTACACCTTAAGGTGGTAGAACCACCTTACATACATATTCACATTTAGCTACCACATATTATATATTCTAGATCAATTAGCATCCTCATAGAACGCAAGCACTCTAAAGTAATATTTACATCCTAAAACATAAATTACTGCCTACATTTGTCTATTAATATGATTGTCTGATGATCAATAAATATGTAAGTTTACGATAAGTTTTGTATGGCCACACAGCCATTATTGTACAGAAGGTTCATTCCATACAATTTCGATCTAGCTTGCACACTGCATTATTATTATTAGTTGTGACTTTAGCAATAGAGTCTTTAAGTGTAACAATAATTTAAATAAAATTTTCTATAGATTTTCTGGTACCAACAAAACTTTCAAGCTTTTAAAGTTATAAATTGAAGGTCGTTGAAGGTAATGGGGTTACCATTGCCATATTTCCTGGCATTTTCTTCTGTCATGTAAGTCATTTAAAAATATTTTGTACTCAGATATGACTTACCTGTGACGGAACTCGCGGTGTAGGGTACGTTCGACATACTTTCTTATGTTTCTTGCTATCTGGATATTAATTTATTGCTTCAGCTGCTACATTATGACCGTGACAGTCTATGAAGTCCGACGACGTTTCTCAATTTACATGCCGCAATAACTTTGTACGTAAGAAATTGAAATATCAAATTCATAATCCTAATTACTATGTTACCAATAGACTTAAATGAGTATCATTCTTAAGCATCAAGTTTGTATTTTTATAGTTTTCAAAGCCGACTTCTTTGGTTGTCACGACTAAGTGAACCTTTTGTAGTGGATTCCTCTTCTATGTCTATATTGAAATGAATCTGATCGTCGGCAAGTTGTGTCACTTGAAACGATATTAATATTCATAGTGATGACCGAAGAGATATGATATCCTTGTTCATCTCGCTTGTTTGAGTGCAAAATATGATAATGTGGAAGTGGCTACTGTATTCATTTTATTGTCTTGATAAAATGATACACCACTGGACCGTGAATCTGTGTTATACTGCCTCGTCCTTGATGCCCAGATGATGATTGTCGATCGCGTTAACGAAAATTCGCCAAAAGTCACTCAAATCGCGAATTGCCACGTTGCACAATCATACGTCTACCTGGGCGCCTTAATATCAAATCACAGTGGTTGCGGAGACGAGATCAAGCGACGCATGGCTATGGCAAGGTCTGCAATAGATAAAGCAAATATGGAGGAACCACAATATCACCAAAGCCACGAAAGCCCGGCTCATATTTTCCCCATATTTCTATACGCAGCCGATACCTAGACGCTGAGAGACACTGAGAGGAAAAAAATAGACGCTCTGGAAATGAGGTGGCTCAATTTACTCTGACACCAGAGGTGCCACATCCTCACACGAAAAAGAAGAAGAAAAGCATTTTTATTAGCCATCGTTTCAGTGTCTGACCTACTCTTTGCTTTTCTTATTACTGGTGACATGAGTTTGATATTGATTATCTCACGATGTTTTTTGTTTAAAAAGTGTTTTTTTTTTGGGAAAAACAGGATTTCGATTTAGACAAATTTCCTCTCTTTAGACTTAGGAGAGTCCTAGGAGAACAGTTTACAATTATGACTCTGTCTAACAACATATTATGCTTACAATGGACTTCATTAGAAAGCTTACAGTCACTCAAAGGGCAATGGAAAGGCATATGCTCGAAGTTTCCTTGCGTGATCGAATCAGAAATGTAGTGATCCGCAAGAGAACCAGGGTTACCGACATAGCCCGAAGAATTGCCAAACTTAAGTGGCAGTGGGCAGGGCACATTGCTCTCAGAATGGATGGCCGATGGGGCAGAAAAGTTCTGGAGTGGCGACCGTGAACCGGAAGACATCGCGTTGGAAGGCCTCCCACCAGGTGGACCGATGACCTGGTGAAGGTTGCGGGGATCCGCAGGTTGCGAGACGCACGGGACCGGCCAATGTGACGACGCTTGGGGGAGGCCTATATCCAGCAGTGGACGTCTTTCGGCTGATATGATGATAACAATATATTTACGAAAAAAAATACAAGAATTTAATGATATAATCATTGCCTCATTATCCAGCTGTGACACAAAAATCCAGCTTAAACTCACGGAAATCAAACTCACGACCCACAACCACACATTCTTTCAAAGTGCCATCACACCTCGCCCACTATTAATAAAAATGTCATCATTGCCATCATTCCTGATAGAATTAAGATTAAATACCGGTAGCTTACAATGATTCAAAAGTTAACGGTTTTTAGAATAAAAACATTGTGATGATTCGAGGTCATAGGTCAATGTTCTTTCTAAGGATGTGCCAGTTTTATATGATTTATTGATTGGTCCGTGGACATGCAGCTTAATTTTTTTGAATTAAGAATTGCATTTGGAGTTCTGTTTTGATTAGGAAGATGCGGATTTGATTAGTAAAGCTTTTTTATTTTACTAGTAATCCGTTTTTCAAGCACTTCCTGGAGCAGAAACTTGACATAAACATTTTGTAATAATATGGTGCTATAGAGCTGGACTCATGATAGAGCCGGAAGGCTATAGGAACTCCTCAACCATTCAATATAGCTTCATCGTGATTGGGCTCATAAAATATACATTAAAAAGTGATATTAGTTCAAGTGATATTAGTTAAAGTGATATTAGTAAAAGAGATTTAAGTTAAAGTGATATTAGTTACAGTGATATTAGTAACAGTGATATTAGTTAAAGTGATATTAGTTAGAGCGATATTAGTTAAAGTGATATTATTATTTAAAAGTGACATTTAGTACCTTTCAGTTCAAAGTAATTGTATAAATAAAATCAACCAAGTGCGAGTCGGACTCGCACACGAAGGGTTCCGTACCATTATCACAAAAAACGGCAAAAAAAATCTGTTTTGTTGTATGGGAGCCCCACTTATATATTTATTTTATTCTGTTGTTATAGCGGCAACAGAAATACATCATCTGTGAAAATTTCAACTGCTTAGCTATCACGGTTCATGAGATACAGCCTGGTGACAGACAGTCTTTCCCAAAGAAAAAAGGGTTCCTTATAAGTGTTTAAAAAAATAATGAAAAAGCGTTTATTCACAGAAAAAAATTGTTTCAATTTAAATATTACCTCTGCCAAACTGCAAAGCATTTAGTTGGCAGACGTAGCTCCTTTTTTATTTTATTTTTTATATTACCTTATTTGCGTATGTGTGTCCTGCAGCTAGTAATCGATTTTTCAAGCACTTCCTGGAGCTGAAACTTGACATAAACATATTGTAATAATATGGTGCTATGGAGCTGTACTCTTTCTGGAGCCGGAAGGCTTTAGGAACTCCTCAACTATTCAAGATAGCTTCTTCGTGTTTGGGCTCAGAAGATGTACAATTGGCCAAAGCTATATTTGATCACCGTAAGGACTATTTTAGCTTGCAGGGCTCGCCCCCTAAATTAACGCCGACATACTCATCAACCAATATCATCGCAGCATCGGGTGACTGTTTCTCTAGTACCTGTCAGCCCCTTGTTTTTGTAATTAAAAAAAGAGGGCAAAAAAATCAAATAAGTCATTTGGCTATGGACGACGCAAAAAGGGCGGACGCAGCTGTGGTCATCTTGTGCACGGGATTTTGTTTTCAAAGTGATCAGATGTAGCTTTGGCCCATAGTACATTAAAAAGTGATATTAGTTAAAATGATATTTGTTAGAGTGATATTAGTAAAAGTGATATAAGTTAAAGTGATATTAGTTACAGTGATATTAGTTGAAATGATATTAGTTAAAGTGATATTAGATAATGTGATATTAGTTAAAGAGATATTAGTTACAGTGATATTAGTTAAAGTGATATTATTTAACAGTGACATTTAGTACCTTTCAGTTCAAAGTAATTGTATAAATAAAATCAACTAAGTGCGAGTCGGACTCGCGCACGAAGGGTTCCGTACCATTATCACAAAAAACGGCAAAAAAAACACGTTTGTTGTATGGGAGCCCCACTTAAATATTTATTTTATTCTGTTGTTACAGCGGCAACAGAAATACATCATCTGTGAAAATTTCAACTGCTTAGCTATCACGGTTCCTGGTGCCTGGTGACAGACAGACAGACGGACCGTGGAGTCTTAGTAATAGGGTGCCGTTTTTACCCTTTGGGTACGGAACCCTTAAAGTTAATACTTATTTCAGACACCAAAACACAAGTCGATAGACAACTGCACCTCTATATTTAATAATGATCGTAACGTAAGTCAACGCGTGAGCACAACATAAAATCCTACCATTGAGCAACATTAAACAAGACGTAATAATACAATTTAAAACATAGCTTTATTGCGCAAATCGCGACAAAATTAATATGTTCGTCTCTCGCCTTGAGACTCTCTCGCGAAAGGTCAGACCGCTGGTACAGTTGTGTACAACAGTGGGTTAATAGGATTATAGTTAATAACGATTGTGCGTGATTGTACCCGGGTCAGCTGTTTGGTAATAGTTTTTAGAGTATATTTCTTGACGTAATGGATGCTCGATATAAATGAATGAAGTCGGTAGTATTTTTTTGCAAAAAGTTTTTTTTATTTTTCTCTGCTTAGTTGTACCTACCTAATAGGCAAGTTAGTAAAGTAACTATAACGCCAGAATAGATTCCATGAAACTTGATCATAACCGGTGAAATGAGAGATCTGCGTACCCCATAAGAGCGTACTGGCGTGATGTTATGTTCTGAAATGGTATGTATAAACAATAAACAGACATGCGATTGCAGCAATCCCGAGAGATTTGCCGTTATTTATTGAAGAGTTCTGTTGTATATCTCCGAAGTTCTTCATCAGATCTTCACCAAATTAAAATGGGACCAATTTCGGAACATACTTTTTCAAACAAAAAAAGAATTTTCAAAATCGGTCCACAATTGACGGAGATATCGGTGAACAAACACAAAAAAAAAAAAAACAAACATAATGTCGAACATATAACCTCCTCTTTTTTGGGAAGTCGGTTAAAAAACTACACACATAAAAAAAAACTGAACTGGTAAAATCGTTTTCATCTGTGAGTTATTGAAAAAACTAAGTAGTTTTTAGAACATCAACTTTAAAGCAGCGATACCGATATTGTCGAAATGTCTAAGGACCGATCATATGTTACACTAGTGTGGCTCCTTAAAGTTACACTAGTCAATCATTCTTCCATACAAACGTAGTCTAGAGATTACTCCACTGTTTCACGATGTACGTTCAAAATAAAAGATATATTATTTTGTCTCATCATTATCTAGCCCTTTATGGCAAAAAAAAGTTAGGAGCGATGAAAGTTCCATATTGCAACACTAATTTTAACGCATCTTTGGGCGGCAATAAATACCATAAAAAGAAAGAAATTGCAAAATGGCCTCCATACAGGGATAGATTAGTAATTCAACAATGCAAATAATTTTGTTTTGAAAATATACATTTAGTAGTTTTTTCATGATATCTAGATTCTCAAAGGTCTGTTTATAAAACTTCGCGCGCTCGTTTTCGTCCTAAATCATCATCCATTTCGATACAAATTTGCAAAAGTGCTAATTCGTACACGAACTAGCTTCTTACTGCTCATCACAGCATCTATCTCATTCGCACGTGTTGTCGGATGAGATGGCATGCATTTTAACCTTGCGCACAAAATAGTTCGTGCCGTCGACTAGTTGAACCTTAAATACCCCCCTCCAACTGACTATGTTGAGCTTGCAGAAAAGCTCCCAGCGGGCCTTAAACAGCCATGGCCCACCTGGCAATCCCTAAACCGGTTACGAAGCCTAACTTAGTCAGATGGAGAGGGGTATTTAAGGTTCAACTAGTCGACGGCACGAACTATTTTGTGCGCAAGGTTAAAAGTGCATGCTATCTCATCCGACAACACGTGCGAATGAGATAGATGCTGTGATAAGCAGTAAGAAGCTAGTTCGCGTACGAATTAGCACTTTTGCAAATTTGTATCGGAATGGATGATACTGCTATCAGCCACAATGTGACTGCGGAACAACCCCACAGACGATGCCTCATCTCCTGTCCTGCTTCTTATGTAAAAATACCTGCACCATGCAAGACATTTGTGAGGCCAGCGCTAAGGCTATCGAGGTGGCTGTATACTGATCGAAGAAAATTTTGTGAAGGAATCATCGACAAAAAGAAGAAGAAGTAGTGCACCAATCCAAACATTTTGAGTTTTCTGGAGACCAAGGCGATTACAATATTACACTATAGCCTTCCTCCTCAAACGACAAATGCCAAGACAACAAAGACATAAACATTCAACCAAACCTACAAACACAAACACAAATCACGACGAACAATTATTGTGATTAGTCGGTTGATATAAAAATTTATCACCACGCTTCGTGAAGGTCTATCCCCGTCACGACTTGCCATACGGCAATACAGCTACAATTAGCTGTGATGCTTTTCCGTATGCATTTTTCCTTAATTTTGAATTGGATTGTTCAATTATTAGATTTTATGGATACGGTAGTGAAGGGGAAACGTGTGTGGCTATTAAAATATATATGGGTTTGTAGGTAATTATATCTAATCAATTAGCAAAGCGATTATTGGTATGCATTTGTTAACAGTATTTTAGTATGGTCGCATTTCCTTGTCAATTTTGTTGGAATAATTTTCTAGGCTAGCATGCTTCACCGTCGACCACATCATCACTTAGCATCAGGAGACATTGTGGTCAAACGCGAGCCTAAAAAAAATACCGTCATCATCAGCATACAGCTGTCTAGTGCTGGACAAAAGCAACTCCGATAGCACTCTATTCATGTCGTTTCTTGGCAAAATCAAATCATCATCTTCCTGCCATTGTCCCATGTTACTTAGCACGTTTTGTTCTTCCATACCGTCCTGTCCCCCGTCACGCTATCACTTATTTCGTTTACTTTCATATCACCCCTCACACAGTCTATCCATGTTTTCTTTGGCCGTCCCCTCCCTCTCAATCCATCCACATTTATATTCATAACCCGTTTAGTAACATGCGTTTAGTATCCCTCCTCATTATATGACCATACCAGGACAAACGGTTACCTTTCAACTTTTCGGTCACTGGCACCACTTTCAAACTTCCTCTAATATACTCATTTCTCTCTTTATCCATTCTCGTCACTCCGCACATCCATCTCAACACTCTCATCTCTGCTACATGCAATCTCTTTTCATCCATATTTTTCACAGCCCAACATTCTGATCCACAAATGATTTATCTTAATATTATTCGTCCCTATCTATGCCAAATCAGCTTTTGCTATAGAAATCACAATATATCCCAGCTTTCTATCACGATGGATTTAAACAACATTTCAACAAAATATATTGACATCATCCATTCAAATTTTGTCCCACCACTAATCACGACGACAAACCTACATTAGAATCATAGAACACGCACAATAAATCTTGATGACTCACCCATTCAGCCAGCAAGTCACTTTTCATCGTAAGACCAGTATTTGAGGAGAATCCGCCAGTTATTACCTACTAACTGGACACGTAACTACCGTCCTTAAGCCACTATCTGACAAAAATCTGATTTTGAGTTAAAGACGAACAAGTAAAATTAAAAAAAATCCCGACACCTTTTTATTTCATGCTACATAATTAGTAGACACACTTCGATCGACAATCTACTGCCCCCCTAGACAAGTTACAAACGTTTCGTATCGAATCTTTCTACAATCGTTAACGCCTTCTATTTGTATGGTCTGACCACGTGACTTAACGTTCAGATGTGTCATTACCATACATTGATTCGTTTTCTACTAGCGTTATCGATTGTAGTTTGTCAACTTAGCTACAGATGCTCAACACGTTATTATGACACGATATCTTGCGAAAACTCCCCAATTCAAACAGTGACTTGGCTATTTCAGACTTACATTAACTATATAAGTCCAGGTTTCCTCACGATGTTTTCCTTCACCGTTGCCTGTGATGTCCAAGATAAACTTAGAAAGTACATATGAAATTGAAAAAGTCACATTGGTACTTGCCCGGATTTGAACCCACAACCTCAAGCACGACAGGCGAGGTCATTAGCCACTGGGCCACCACGACATATAACTTACCCATAACTTTTAAACGGCTGAACCACTTTTCATTAAACATACCTAAAAACACGCTCTATAAAGGTACCTTACAAACAAATAAAACAAATCTATATATATCAATTAGGTTAATCTGTTTAGGAGCTATAATGCCACAGATACACACAGATTACGATGGCATGAAAATACTAAAATCTGCCAATGGTTAGATAGCTGCACTATAGCTTGAAGACGGCAGCTAAAGTGTCTAATAAACTCTAAATATGCATTAAACTGATAGATATTATGAAATTGTCAATTTATATTACGGTCTATAACTACCCACGTTTCATTTCGTTTTTGATGGCCGTTTTAGAATTAAACGTAATGCTTATTTATGATTACTGGGTATTGACGTGTTTAGGTTTTGGTCACAGTTGCATCAAAGTTCTTAGAATAACTGATTTACAGATTTAAGTAAGTTGGAATTTGGTGGTGTTATGAAACGAAGTATCAAAAGACAAGCCATATTATGCAAAGAACTGAACACCATTGGTATGTAAATGTTTAGAAATGAAGACTGGGAACTGGAAAAGAGAGTTTTGGATGATCAAGATGAAGAGACGATCAGTAAATTCCGTAGCATTAAATACGGTCATCAATGAGGAAGCTAAAGCTTTTCTGCACTAAAGTGACGTAAAGTTCGTCGAGGTATCTTTTACTGAGGTCACATCAGCTCATCACTTTCAAGGAGATGAACCAACCTCAACCTATTGCCCAAACCAGCATACAGATCGCATCAAGCAGAAAAGGGGGCATAACCCTAATTCACAAAGTAATGAAGCAAACAGTCCAAGGTAGCACAAATTCAATACATTATTCAATCTCAAACAATTACTTAATCAAAGAGAAGTGATCAATAGTAATTAAACATTATATCTTCATACAGAGTGTCTTAAAGGCAGCGTGACTAAATGAGTCATCGGGCTACAAGGCAGTAAAGTGTAAGGCTTTAGAATCATTGCACTTAACTTGTAATGAAATATCTGATAGTTCAGGATTTAGTTGAGATTGTAGGCCTGCATCCATTGCGATGTTTGGCATTTTGAAAGTCGAGATAATTTCCACGTCAAGGTTTTCTTATGTTGATTCTTCTCCTTTTTGTTTTTTTGTCGATCCAATGCATGGTACTATCTAGATTAGTTAGCCCCTTTTGACAATTGATCTTGTTTCCATGTAACCCATTTTTATGTTGGTCCTTATACTTTTTGTTGTATGTCGATCGACGATCCAATGCATGGTACTATCTAGATGGGTTATATATTTTTGACAATTGAAGTCGTTTCCATGTAAAGTTTTTCTTATGTTGGTTTTTGTTGTTTTTGTCGATGGTACTATCTAGAGTTTTTGGGATTAAAAAGCCATGTTTGTTGTATCAGATAGAGACATGACACTGGAATTATACTATTCTAGTTAATTACTTAACTTAGTAAAGTCTTGTAACGTAGCGTACGGTCCCGTTTCGTTATAACGAAGCATGCACAACATAGGCATTCTCACCCACCCCACCATACATTGGCCAGTCTTTTTCATAAAAATCTTTGAACAGTACTTGTTTAGCAATTGTCTAGTAAAATATCTTTAATAAATATATATATTAAGTATCTACGGGCCTAATGAGTACAGGGATTTATGAATGAGACTGAGTATGTAGCTTTTGCTGAGACAAGCGAAGAAGAATGGAATTCAACAATTACCATACAGATCGCAGTTGGTAAAAGAAGTAAATAATCCGCTAGAAGAAATCGTAACACATAACATACTCACACATTTGAACAAAACAACATGACCATTACGATGAAGTACCAATTGACATGCGTCTAAGTATCCTCATTATTATTAAACAGAGCTTATTACATGATTTATGTTAATGTTGCTTAAGTATCCCCGTAAGCCAAGTAAGGTGTGGTGAGCTGCATAACGTTGTGAAGTTATATGGTCAACTGATCTGGCATAGTGCGAATTCCTTAATGGAAGTAAGTAGGGATTTCTTTCTGACACCACTTCGTTTTTACCCGACTGCCGAAGGAGAGTAATGTGTTTATCAATCTATGTATGTATGTTTGTTCCTATGTGGCGATCCAGAGGCCAAACGCGTTGGCGGATTTTGATGATTTTTACGTCAATGGATTCGTCTTAGTCTTGCTTGTGTTACTGGCTACATTAAAATTGGAAAATATAAAAATCTCTCGGCTCTTGGATGCCATATTGTGGAGGCCCAATTTTTGTTTTTCTTTCTTTCTCATCGTGTGGGGTATCGAAATAAAGGGTTTTAAGAGGCGATTTCAAAAATATATAACACTTGTATTTTTACGATGTACCTAATAAGAAAAAAAAACCCGACTGGTTTAGAAGCGAACTAAAAAGACTTACACAAGAAAAAAATCATTCTGTGCAGTCGGCGAAAACATCTGGTTTTGGTCAGCCAGCTCGCGAATATGTATCCTCCGACTGCACAACATGATTTTCTTCTTGTTTACATCTTTTTAGTTCGCTTGTTAACCAGTAGGGTTTTTTGATTATTTTTTCTTTACCAAAGAAAGCGGACCGCCAAGTATTATAATAATTTATTACGACGACCAATGAAGTCTTATCCTTGGCTAATGATTTTACTTTTTTTATTATTTTTCATGATTCCATTCCACGTGACAACCTGCGTACATAAAAAAGAGCTCTTCAAAGAATGCATCTGCTTCGTTTTAGACATGGTGTGACCCCGTCTTAGTCCTTGTGTTATTTACCAAATATCAGATGATTTATAAAACAAAAACTTCTTCCTAGACTCATAGAAGAAAACGAAAGGCTACCTACCGCTCGAGGTTTTTGTAATTTATAAGCCGAATCTTAAATACAAATGACTTAATCACTAAATAATCCTAATCGCTCTGTGACCTAAAGAGACGGATCGGATGTCAAACCCTGTAGGCGTGTTGACACAGTCGAGTCAAGTGTCGGTTAGCACTATCTTACAACACTAGCTTCTAGCAGGGATGTTACGGATATTAAATTTCGGATCGGGATACGGATAAAGAAATAATATTATACCGGTTTCGGATACGGATATGATATTATTTCGGCTTATCCGTTAGTTTCGGTTATGGATATTAGACTTTAAAGAAACTATCAAAGTAAACTGACTTTACTTCTAAATTATAATAATAATAACTTCTTTATTTTTATAGAATGCAAAGTGGTGTTGGTTTCAGATATATTCCCAGTACATTCTGCCTGTTGGCATACTAAAATATAGTGATTAACTTACAGATAATTTACTAACAAGCAGAGTAAGTTATTATTTGGTACCTACTAGCGTTGCAAGTGACGCGCGTGGAAATATGTCGGTTCGGCTGGGCAGAATTATAATTAGAATGTATTTATTTGTAAGAACGAGAACAGAAAGACCTGTCATTACATTTCTCATTTAGACTCCACCGACACCCCTGTCTACCCGAAATTATCCGTATCTTTATATCGGATTCGGTTACAATTACGGATGGATTTAGAATTCGGATATCCGATGTTTCGGTTACGGAGCTCCTTAACATCTCTACTTTTAGTGCCCACGTCACTGACTCACACAAGTGCTAATAAGGTGTGAAGCACAATGGATAGTGACATTTAGGTTTAATTAAATAAAACTGTTGTCATTTTAAGCGGCTTGTGGGCTTTGAAAGGAAGTCGATACAATCCTTATTCAATACAATATTTGTGAAGATTATATGGATTGTTTGGATTGTTTGTATTGATCGAGCAAAACCAGCAATATTCATGAGTTTTCATTTGTATGTCGGTTTTACGTTACAATTTACGTAAACTGTATTTATGTAACAATCTATTTGTAAAAGTAGTAAAAACTGTTCTACATTTCCTATTCCTTTGTTTAATGCATGCCGTGGCAGCCTTTAATTAAGGCTACACTATACAATGTAAAAATATGAGTACTTCAACATGTATTTTTTGGTGTATGCTTTGTTGGTTGTCCTTAATTAAATAAATAAATAAATATTGAATATTATATATTGTGTAGTTGAAAATGAACCTCTATTTTTCCCTCCATAATAATTCTAGCCTTACAAACAACAGGCATTACCTTTTGGATTCATCATCATCAGCCTTATAATGTTCCCACTGCTGGGACACAGGCATAATCTCTGTCAGAGAGGTAATAGGGTCTTAATCCACCACGCGGGCCCTGTGCGGGTTGGTGAATGTCACACGTCTTCGAATTTTTGGTTCTAGGACATGCCGGTTTCCTCACGATGTTTTCCTTCACCGTTTTAAGAGCAGTGGTGATGAAATAATTTACACAAAGTAAAGCGCCTGCCTGGGTTCGAACACACATGTAAGTCGGGGCCGTTACCACTGGGCCACCACTGTTCTACTATCCTTATGGATCCACCCAAATGTGACTTAATCCGTGTGTAGATTATAGTCCAGTACTCCAGTCATCCTCACAGACACAAAGACGGCATCCAGCAGTGGGAGTTTTAAGAACTTTCTTTGTGTGGCTTATTGCAAGTATTTTATTACTAAAAACGACCTCTCACCTTTCCTAAAGATCACAAATAAAAAAATAAAAAAAATAAAACAAAAAAATATTTTCATCACAAATTCCTTCGTAAGTCGTTAACGTTTATGATAGTTCTGTAATTTTATTTGTTCTCGGCCCACTCTACAAACTGCGCTAAATAAGCTTGCAAATAAACGGGTTCATTTAAGTTTTTAAACTGTCATGGTCACTAACACTAATACAGTGAAACCTGGTTAAGTGAGACATCAAGGGACCTGCAATGTTGTTTCACTTATAGAGGTATTCCACTTACCCAGTGTCTCAGATATCCAGGTATAAATAAATATCTGTCTCATTTACAGGGGGTTCCATTAATAGAGGTCAGAATACAGGTTCTTTCAGTTATAGAGGTGCAATTATTAAATAAAATAACGTGTTATGTAAACATTATAAATGAGTTTTAATCAAAGATTTTCCGATTAATAGGATAGGCAGCTTTTCAGTTCCTGACATGTCAGCACCCAGAAGTATTGTAACGCGCTCTTTACTAAGTTTTCCGCCATGACAGGACTCACCTTTTAAGGTGAAAGTTTTATCGGATAGACACTTATAAAATAAACCCGTTTCGTCTGCGTTAAAAATATCATCAACAGAATAATTGCGTAAAAGAACTGGCAGGTCTTCAACTCATTGGCTACGTTTTTGTTAACATCAACAGCGTTACTTTCTCCACAAATTACTTTGAAAACTATACCGTTTCCTTTTTTAAACCCTTCCATCCAACCATTGCTGCTACAAAAATTATGAATATCGAGCCTTCGCGCGAAATCTTGTGCCTTTTCTTTAATCATCGGTCCACTTACTTATTTAAGTGCGGAATTAGTGGGTAGAATAGTAAGTAGACAAACAAAACGATGTTATCTCAGTTACAGAGGTTTATGCATATAAAATTCACTCGCTGTCGCAGTTCTAGAGGTAACTGTGAGGATAAATCGGAAGAACGAATCCCAGATATAGAGGTTTGCTTCGTACCACTAACAGGGGTAATTCAGTGCCAAAGTGTTGGGACCTCAGCATGAGTTCCAGTTATGGAGTTTTCTCACTTATCCAGGTCCCACTTAACCAAGTTTCACTGTATTAACATTATTAGCATTTTAAACAGTAAACATGGTAAATATCCCGCTTATAATGTTAATATTAGGGTTCATTTAAGTATTGAAACGGGTGAACTAACGACCTTTCGCTTAACTGTGGGTATATTACCGCAGTTAAGAGGAAATATGGGCAGAGAGCACCGACTGAATTTCCTTAGTAAAAGTCATAATTCGAGGTTTGGCTCTCGCCTATTTCCTCCTCTAATATTGGATCAATTTGAAAGATATTCCATAAACTGAAAATTAAATATATATGCTTTGCCTCTATGTTTTCCTTCTTGATGATACATTATCTTTAGAAGCACTGGAAACCCTCCAAAAATGTTCAAAATTCTGCTGTAAACAGAGGCTTAGTGTACAAATTTGACAAATTTAAATGAAAAAAGGAAAACATAGGGGCATAGTATATATCTTACTTTTACAGTTTATGGAATATCTTTTAAATTGGTCCAATATTGGAAGAGGAAATAGACGAGAGCCAAACCTCGAATTATGAATTTTTACTAAGGCAATTTAGTCGGCTCTCTTCACCCATATTTCCTCTAAAAAGCTTTGTTGCCTCAGTTCTTGCAACATTGTCGTCTGAAGCCCACGTTGCTGACTCAACATACCCAAATACGCTATCGATGCATTGACAATGAGTACTATCGTTCATTAGAGTATAGAATTAATTAGGTACACAAACACCCACGCACTACTCGTTCATTCACTGGCGTGGACTCGACTAGTCGACTAGCGAGTCGAGTGACTAACACAGTGCGACCTTGACCCTTATTTTGAACGAAGCTTTTGTGTTCTATTTTTAGAATTATATAAAGTTTCTTTATTTGTGGTACAAATAAAGATTTACCACTCGTTTTATCGATTTGAAGACTTGAACAGCTTTTGCTATACTTACATTGTCACAGTCACAAATAAAAACCCACTTAGCAGTACCTTCATCATCAGCCTATAGCAGTCCACTGCTGGACATAGGCCTCTCCATTTGCACGCCATTTGGTTCGATTTTCGGCAACTGTCATCCAGCTGTTCCCAGCCACCCTGCGAAGGTCGTCGCTCCACCTAGCCTGAGGGCGTCCTACCTTACGTTTACCAGTTCGCGGTCTCCTCTCAAGAACACGTTTACCCCAACGGTCATCGGTTCTACGACTTATATGGCCGGCCCATTGCCACTTCAGCTTACTTATTCTGTGAGCTATGTCGACAACTTTGGTTCTCTGCCGGATCACCTCGTTTCGGATTCGATCCCTTAGAGAGACTCCGAGCATAGCCCTTTCCATAGCTCGCTGAGCAACTTTGAGCCGTATTGTGAGTGTCCACGCCTCGGCACCGTAGGATTAGCAGTACCTTAGTGGGTTTTAATGCGCAACAATTCTGTGGAGAATTACTTATTACACAATCTTATGACATCTTCAATATTTTTGTCAACAAAAAAGTGTCTCTTTACGGAATTCACCACCTAATGTGTATAGCAATTTGAGCGCAAAGTTCACCGCTATTATTCACATCATCATAATAATAATAAAACCGTGAAAATGTCGTCTAGCCTCTAGCTAAACAAAAATTCGCTAGAAGACCACCGAAAGCTCCACAATTTCGTCATTAGCCCATACTTTCAAACATTCCACAAGATTCTCACACGCGAATACAATTTATGGCATAAATCACACAAAAGACATAGCCTAAAAAAACGCAGTCACACAATTTGTACGACTGGTCTGCAATCAGTTGTAATTGTCTCAATCTGTGGTCAAAGCGCCCCAGGACACTATTAACTGCTGCGAAGGCAAATAAACGGGCGAACACACTTGCCTTACTGATCGCTGCGTTTAACATTACATGGTAAATGAATGCGCAAAGTTATGTCAAGCAATTTGCGCGTTGATGACGTGTTCGAAGTGAAAGGGATTGCCCTGTATATTTTTTTGTTGATGTTTCAATGTTTTACAATTTAGTTTAAATGATTGTGAAACATCTTGTCTGTATTTACAAAGTCACAAACGTTGCATTACAAAAGACTGCACTATCGTTAATCAAAGCCATTTCCAAGTTTGCTTTACAATAATTGACTATTAAAATATCTCAATCCATTAACTAAAACTACAGCAATAATTGTCAACAATTGTCACTAAAACGATTAAATCTAGAACATTAACATTCCCAAACGATCGCGACGATTTCAAATCTATTGTGATCGCCACTTTACAACCTTGAACTATGACAGGTCCCGCCAAATGGCTATCGTCACGCTATTATCTTTAATGTGGGCAAAGCATGACACACTCAGACCCATTGTTGGCCAAAACATATCAGACAGTACATCCTAGGAAGCATTTTTTGCTTTATAACCCGTAATTAGAAGAAGCAAGGACACGTTTGCCGAAAATAGCCGAAGATGCCCGAAGTGTTATTTCGTTGCGTAATAAAATCATATGATTTGAATAATAGAGAACTTAACGGTTAGGGTATTAAAGTTTGGTAACGGAAACATGCTTTCTGTTAAGCGGGCGATTAATCAAGAGGTGATTAGTTCGTTTTTAGGGATCACTAGGCATTGGCGAAACCATTATGAACTTTTGTTTTATCCTTCTATCTGCCTATTTTAGGCTCTAGGGTGAAAAAAAACTGTCAGCGAGTTCGATTATCAACTGCCCAATTTTTATGGAGTTTTTTGGCTTCGATCTCATAAATTTTAGCCTTTTTGACAGTCGCTTGCTGATAGAATAATACTTTGCCCTTGAGTCTGGGTTGTGACACTTTTTAATTTTTAACCCCTGACGGAAAAAGAGGGGTCATATAAGTTTGACGTGTGTATCTGTATATGTGTGTATCTTTTGTGGCATCAATGCTCCTAAACGGATGAACCGATTCTGATTTATTTTGTTTTGTTTGAAAGGTGACTTATCGAAAGTATATATGTTCTTATGGTTGAAAAAATCGGTTCAGCCGTTTCAAAGTTATAGACGTTTAATTGTTTGGAATCGGGATATTATATTACGTGTTCGATAGATTGTCGATCGAAGCTTGTCTTTTACCTACTAGATAAAAGACGTACTTGTAAGGCATGCAATAAAAATCTGTCAGGGGTTTTTATATTATTAAATTTGACTCTTATGACCGTTTAAAACAGTTCGCTGAGCCTAATATATTACGCAATGAAACATCCCACACTACAGTGTATAGCAATAGTATTTTTTGTATGAGCATAAAAATATATAATAAGTTACCCATAGATATTAAGAACCTAAATTCAATTTGTATTTTTAAAAGGAAGCTAAAAGACTTCTTGATTAATAAGGCATATTACACTGTAAAAGAATTCCTCGAAGAAAAATAGTAATTTAATATATTAAATGATTGTGATACTTAATATAATTTGATATAAATTAGTATAAGAATTGTATAGTATAAAATAAAATGTATGAATAATGTTAATTAATATAATTTAATGTAAACTGTATATGTAACTGTAATATTGAGTATAACCATTGAAATTGCAATGCCTTAACAGGCAACTAAGTTCTAAGAACCTACCTTATGTTAACATCTTCAAAATTCTGTACACTTAGTTCGCAATAAAGAATTTGAATTTTGAATTTTTACTATCAAAAGTATTTCATGTTAAGTTACTTTTCGTAAAACTACGGAACCCCTTACATTCGAGATGCTAATGACCAGTATTGTAACGGATCCACTCATTTTATTAGGTAGTCTTTCCCATATTTCTATATCCGGTTTACTAATTATTAATTGATATTCTCAAACTAAATGATACTTAAGACGGTTACGGAAATTGTCACGTTATTGACTAAAATTAATTGCTTATTGGATGGCCTTATTTGCGGTTGACATTTCATGCTATTTGCATATTATGAGGTAAATAATTTGCTGGCATTTTGTTTTGTATTTCAAAATGAGGAACTATTGTGAGTAAAATTATATGGGTACTTAACATCACGCTGGTATTCACCGAACGGTATGGCAGAGGTGTAACTTAGTAAGTATATCATTGAATCATCAAACATTTTCACACACACGTTTCCTACTGCCCCCTGCCGGCTTTCTTTCAACCCTTGGTACAAATTCAGACTCCGGCCTGGTACTTAGAAACGCCTGATTGAAGTTAACACTGTCTAACCTGGGAATCGAAAATCTACCCTTGATCAACAGTAACATTTGCAACCACTCGACCAACAAGGCAGTCGGCAGAGAATGCTTCACGACCTGAAAATAAAAAGAGAACTTGAGTACTTGCTTAGTTTCTAATGCATCATAATATAGTCGTGGCAATATAAGAAGTCATATTTGACAGCTATAAAAATACTTAATAGTAATTAAACTTGATGCTTACAAATGATACTCGTTGTTATAGTAGGTAACATAGTAATTAATTAGGATTAAGCATTTGATTTTTAAATTTCTTACGTACAAAGTCATCGAGGCATGACAAATAAGAAACGTCATCGGTCTTCTTCGATTTTAAGCTTAGCTAAAGATAGATAAAACATTTATTTAGTGCACACAAAAGACACAGCACAAAACACAAAATCACAATTAAATTTTCAATTTGTACGAGGTATATAAAAACAAGGTGCCAACATACAAAAGAAAGAAAAACAAAAACAAAATCATACAGGAAATAAAAGTGACATAGTAACATACCTCAAATAGTAGTTATAACGTTTAAAACACAGTGCGGTGTGCGTCTCAAGGTTGCAACAAATGGGAGTCCAGCTCAGCACGTGTCAGGCATATACCTGACGCTGATATTCTGCTGGATCCCTGCAGTGACATATGGTCGCCAAGCAGACGTGATAATTATGTTAGTGTTGTTAAAGTGTTATGCGAAAAGCGCACCCAATTACAAAGAATTGTCACACTCCACAATTTCTTCAAACACGTCAAGAACAATACCACAGATAATATAATACTAGCATACAGATGCCTCATCCCATACAAAGAAACCGTGCCGACGTAACTAGCGTTTTTCATCTGATTAATCTTGTTATTTTTTGTACATCGAACGCGTTCGGTTCTGTTTCACGGTGATATATAGATGGTGTTAGCAGTGACTTGCAAGTAAAAGGGTTTACTAAGTTCGTGAATATTTTTTTCTTTAAATACAGTGAAGGTTCGTTTTATAGTACTTATTGCCACGTTTTTACAATTTTTTTTGCACCAAAATGTGTTACAATGGAAATTTTAACAATCGAGTGGAATGCCTCACAAATTTAAAAATGCGCCATCTATTGGCATCAATTCTAAATGATCCGTTAAAATAATCTTTGAAATGTGAATTAAGAGCCCAATATTCCATAATTTTGTACTTAGGAGAGTTGATTAAACAAGAACATACAATTTTTATGTTCAATTCCAGAAAATGTGAATTTTACACACATTCTATAACAGATACGTGCATATCGCGCCATCTAGTGAGATTTATTTGAACCAAATTTTCTTTGTTAGCAATGAGACCCCGTGACAATACTAAATTAAATCTCATAAACGATAACCAGAGCAATTAACAACAAACACATCTAATAACAAATGTTGTAACTTGTAAACTCACAAAGTAATCGTGGGATTGGTCCCGTGACAATCTCCCATGGGTATAGATATTGCATCAGGTTGAATTTGCTCATAAAATTTTAGCACTCCGCCCACGAGATGTCCAAGCGTATTAATAAATGATATCTAATTTATTGCCAAGCTTCAGTGGTAATGCGAGTGTCTGTCGACGGATGACGAAAATCGGTGTAAGCGAAGACATCAATCTCTCTCATCAATCAGATGACACGAATGTTTGTAACATATTATAGGGAAAGAAGTAAACAAGCAGAAAATCATGCTGTGCAGTCGGAAGTTACATATTCGCGAGCTGGCTAACCAAAACCAGATGTATCCTCCGACTGCACAGCATGATTTTCTTCTTGTTTACGTCTTTTTGGTTCGTTTCTCAAGCAGTAGGGCCTTTTGATTTTACTTTTTTTATTTATTTATACCTTTTCATTTATATTTTTTTTTCGAATTGTGTACATTTAAACATATAAGTGTTATGGAAGATAAAAAAAAACTTGGGCCCCACAATATGGCGCCCAAAATACATTTTTTTTCTATTTACCAATTTTAATGTAGCCAGTGACACTCGCAAGATTAAGATGAATCGATTGACGTAAGAATCATCAAAAATCGGCCAACGCGTTTAGTCTCTAGAACGCCACATAGGAACAAACATATTACCCTCCTTCAGCAGTTGGATAAAAAAGGAAAGCAATGCTCTTCGTGCTGCACTATCGGCTACGGACATCTACCGAAATCTAAAAATCTCCGAATTATGCCGTACTAGCTTCTGCCAGTGGCTTAGCCCGCGTGAAAATCGAAAATTATCCCGAGGGAATATATTCCTCGGATAAAAAGTATGCTATGTAATATTCCTGACTTTAATCTATCTCTATGCCAAATTTCATCCAGATCCGTTCAGCCGTTCTGGCGTGATTGAGTAACAAAGATACACAAATCCATCCAAAGTTTTGCATTTACAATATTAGTGTGATCTACAGTGCCATTCCAGCTCTTCCATAACGTTCCGCCATCATTTCATATATTTTATATAAGCTTTTATTTAACGAGTCATTCTAAAAAGTGCATTTAAAAATAATTAATTAGTCTCCAAGAGATAAATTACGCCATTAAATCTAGAACTTAATCAATATAAATATAATGTTAAATCAAAAGCAACTGTAAAACATTGTAGAATCTGTAATTAATTTAAATTCCAATTTGTAGACTTCTATAATGCAATAAATAACCTTTTTTTACCCTGAGTGACTTTAAAATGGCAGAATCCTTTTCAACTTTTGCGAACAAGTCAATTATGAGCTATTAATTAGATTGATAAGTATCTATACACGAAAGAGCATAGTATTCTCGTTTTAAGACGACACCGTCTTCCAACAGCCTTGAACGAAAAAAACGCAACACTCGCTTTACACCCGCGCAACCAAAAATTTTGTCGTTTTAGAACTTTTCTAAATATTCTTTGACCAAAAATAAAAAAATACATTGATTAAAATGTAGATAATTAAATTGTCTTTGATTTGGTGAAAATTTCGTAAATATGCGCCCGGTGGTGTTGTTGCGATTCTCGCTTTTTGTCCACTTCAGACATAACTTTACGAAATAATTACACTATGATAGACAAATAAAATCAGAAATTTCTGCCATTTTTTTTTAATGTTCTACCATAAAGAATATTTAAAAAAAATACGACTCGGTTAGTCGTATTTTTTAGACTTTATTCATTTTAATAGTACATTATTGCAAACGCCGGGAAATAGGCAATTGCAGGTCGAGTATGAGAATGAAGGCCTTGCCGTAGGCTCAGTAACACGAGTAGATAATAATGCAGGGAAATAAAACATCATTTTTATATTATACATTTAATTTATTAAAAGTTACAACAACATTGCTGGAGCGTTGTAATGTTCCAAATTTAAAAAAACGCTTCTGCAATTGTTTTTCTTTGTCTGTAAATTCGATACTTCGCGTGTTCTGTTTTCGAAAATAATGACAATATTTCCATGCATGTTTGAGAAAAACAAGTTAAAGTCGTATAACTGCGCCTTATGACTTCGTGAGTTTACGTAGGTAATCGTGTAGGTCCAGCTGCGAATCGTTATTCCCACGAATGACGTCAGAGGTGACGGGTTAGGAGCTCGTACCTGTCGGTGGGATGACCAGTGGCAGAAGTAAATGGAGCCTAGTCATGTTTCCTACGACTGTGGGAAAAGATGTAGTCATCCATATCTCGGTATGACATGTTAATGTAACAGCGGCTTGGGCAACGCAATCATGATGAAGTCACCCATTTTTGTAAATTTTTCTAGAAAATTTATAAAGTCATCTTAGCTTCAAAAAAAAACCAGCCAAGTGCGAGTTAGACTCGCGCGGTATTATAGGCCTGACTATTTGATATGAATTTCAATGTAATTTTCGCGTTCATGAGGAAAGGGGTAATATGTTTAAAATTATTAAAAATATTTTTATTATATGATGTAACTAAAATTTACGGTATTCGCAATTTTTCCTTTATCTGTGCTATAAGACGTTGCTTCGTACCAAATTTCAAGATTCTGAGTTCACGGGAAGTACCCTGTAGGTTTTGATTCCCTTATTTATTATTTTATTATTATTTATTTATTTATTAAAGTACAAGTTTATAATATCTTAACTTAAAAACTATGCCCCACAAAACCGTTTTCACGGTTTGTCTGTGAGAACGGAACAAACATTATTAAAAATAAAGATTAATAGTGCGGACACTTAATTTTCACTTTATATAATTATAAAAACAATTAAAATAACCTACATTACTATATTATCCAATGAAAAGGTAATATTGGAATCTTATGTTATATCACATTTACTTATTTGCTAACCTTCCTTCCACAAACTGTAAACGACTTTCCTAAGAAGATCATTTACAAACGGCTTAAAAAGAACTGCTTAAGTGATTTAGCGAATTTACC
Organism: Orthosia cruda; assembly: GCA_964057195.1. Classification (NCBI taxonomy): domain Eukaryota; kingdom Metazoa; phylum Arthropoda; class Insecta; order Lepidoptera; family Noctuidae; genus Orthosia; species Orthosia cruda. The sequence goes on along the minus strand of OZ059828.1, from coordinate 42,299,085 downwards.
TTTTATTTCCTGACTTCTTATATCAGCAGGCAACTGGTTGAGAAGGTAGGGTACTCTTTTATCAAGCGTTCGGTCGCCAAAATAATTCCTTATTCTAGGTACATCAAATTTACCTGACGATACCATCCTCGTTGCGTGGTTATGCGTAACTAGGGACTTGCGCGTGTCGAAAATTTGTGGCATAAACGGCTGTATCTTTTGATTGCGTTGGCTCGAAGTTTGATTTTTTCACAGCTTTAAGGGACAGTAGACCTGAGTAATATAAATTTCAGCTTGATACCTCCACGCGTTCCTGAGAAAAAGGGTCTCGACAGACAGACAGACAGACAGACAGACGGGCAGACGGACGGACAACAAAGTGATCCTTTAAGGGTTCCGTTTTTTCCTTTCGAGGTACGGAACCCTAAAAACAAACAAAAAACTAAATTTCCGTGCGTTCAAGCGTTTTTGCCATACCAAATCAAATGGTCACAATGTTAGGACCCATTAATATTAATTTTTATCCGTGGTGCTAAGCAACTGGGCTTATCCCAGTTGTAAACGACCCTTTGTGCCTATTGGCCTTGTTAATTCTGTGTCCTGCTTGATATGGAGGGAAGTGGAAATTTGATTTTTTTCCTACTCCTCCGTTATTCTTTTCTGATTAATTTCGTTGCAGGATCCAAGACAGTTAAATTCATTCTCCGGGACTTCGTCGAGCTTCATTGCCTCGGCGCTTTCCTGGTGGTCGCCACTGATGATTCTGTCTTTCAGGAGTTGCAGTGGTTTGGGCATAGTGTGGTCGGATTGGCCCAAAAAAAAGTCATCTTAACTTGGCTTTTTGTTTACAGAGTAAACATTAGTTTGACAAATACTCAACTTCAAACTCTTTAATTCAGAATTTGGAGATCTTTTATAGCTCATAACCGGTTGTCAAATAAAATGTTGTCACCTGCCATTAATCTTGGATAGTGTAGTTGCAGTTGCCGAAATAGGAAGCACGATTTTAAGTTTGATATTATAAATAGCCCGAGATGAAGTAGAGGTAATTATGTCTCTTATGTACGCCGAGCCCTCTCCTGTCCTCTCCAACTCTTACTAACACGTAAGAGTTGGAGAGGAGAGGTGAGGGCTCGGCGTTTCCTTGCTTGATCGCATGAAGATGCAAGAAATGAGGATATCCGCAGGAGAACCAAAGTTACCGACATAGTCCGAAGAATTGCGAAACTTAAATTGCAGTAGACAGGGCACATTGCTCGCAGAACGGATGGCGGATGGGGCTGAAAAGTTCTGGAATGGCGACCGCGAACCAGAAGACGATACGTTGGAAGGCCTCCCACTCGGTGGACCGATGACCTGGTTCAGGTTGCGGGAAGGCGCTAGATGCGAGAAGCACGGGATCGGTCAATGTGGCGATGCCTGGGGGAGGCCTATGTCCAGCAGTGGACGTTTTCCACTGAAATGAATGAGTAAGAGTTTTATGGCAAAATCATATTCCCTCCTTCTGAAACAGAAGGCATGCTTCGCCGATCCCAAATAAATTGGAATACCTAAGAGTAGAAGGATGATGATTATACCAAAAATATGAAGGTTTTTTTTTGCATATTTGAAGCCAAAAAAATATATACGGATTCTTACTATAATACTAATATAGAAAAAAAAATTGTCCTTCAATTAAATAACTTAAAATATTGAACAGGTATTTTTCTTTTGCCAAATAAACAAAAAATATGACAATATATTGCGTTGAAATATCGTGTGACGTCACGGTGTGCTGCACTTTATACTGACAAAGTGACGTCACAAGCCCCCACTCCTGAACTTTGATACGCTTTATCTTTGTCAATTTTTATTTATTTGAAAGAAATACGGGTTCTATATTATTTGATAATCTCACTGACATATTAAATTATCATTTTTCTATCCAGGTAATAACCCGATTAAATTACAAGCATTGCTCAAAATAACACTTACAATAATAAAGCTCAGTGATTCCCAATGATTCACTCCGGGTTCAAATCGTTAAGCACACAGCAGATACGAAATGCCAACAATACTGTTTGTAAACAGCCAGTGAGTTAATTTATTCTTTGAATATTTTATTAGTCTGTGGTACAGGTCGATTGAAACTTAAAGGTGGCTGTGAAGTTTGCTTTCCACTCAGTAGTACCACACATACATAAATCTAACTATAGATAACGCAAGTCCCTCCATCTGTATGAAAACCAAGCGTGTCAATTTAAAGTCAAATATACTTACCAATTAAAGAAAACATTGCCAATGCCTCGGCCAACTTTTTCTAAACATTATTTACAGCTCAATATGGCATAAAAAGGCATTTTTAGGGTTCCGTACCCGAAGGGTAAAAACGGGACCCTATTACTGAGACTCCGCGGTCCGTCTGTCTGTCTGTCTGTCTGTCACCAGGCTGTATCTCATGAACCGTGATAGCTAGACAGTTGAATTTTTCACAGATGATGTATTTCTGTTGCCGCTATAACAACAAATACTAAAAACGGAATAATATTAATATTTAAGTACGGCTCCCATACAACAAACGTGATTTTTGTGCCGTTTTTTGCGATAATGGTACGGAACCCTACGTGCGCGAGTCCGACTCGCACTTGGCCGGTTTTTTCTAGATTTCGGTGGATTTCTGTTGCCGGTAATGCTAAATGAAAAGCTCAGATTACGATAATTTATCACTTTACTACGTTTTTTGGCACGCGAAGTACATACAACCGACCCTAACCCTCACCTCCGCTGTCTCTCGAATTCGCAACTGCGCACCGATTAGATTTGTGTTCCGAGCCGCTATTAAGTTCGAATCGACGTATTAAGCTAAACGTGCTAGTGTCGCGAACATTTATCTTTGTCGTGGCTATCAGTTGCAGAAATAGTGACGTGCCAATCACTTATCGATTTGTTCGTGGATGAATATTTATTGTGTTTAAATTGTTTTGTAATGATTGTTTGTATTCAAATTAGGAGCAGGCTTGTGTGAAGTTTTCTTTGTTAGTGTGAGTTACAAAATAGGATTGGTGCAGTTTTTGGGAGATGTATCTTCATCACTTTCTTTGTTTATTATGTTGTGTATATTTAAATGTAATTAAAATATTATTGTACGAAAAATCGGTAAAAATTCTTTATATGCAACATTCCTGCTGTTTAGTATATCGAACTATGTTGTTAAGTGAACTGATTCTTCATCATCATCATCATCAGCCTTTTAATGTTCCCACTGCTGGGACACAGGACTTTCTGTGAGAGAGGGTATGGGCCATGATCCACCACGCGGGGGTTACTGCATGTCACATGTCTTTTAATTTTTGGTTCTAGGTCATGCCGGTTTCTTCACGATGTTTTCCTTCACCGTTTTTAGAGCAATGGTGATGAATTAATTTACACAAAGTAATGCACTTGCTTGTGTTCAAACCCACGACCTTCGACACTTAACTCGAGGCCGTTACCACTGGGCCACCAATGCTCTCTGAACTGAGTATTTCTGTATAAATAATCATATGTAACTTAGTGACATAACCCAAATACCAGTTGCTTCGAATAAGCCCAACTTCATCAATAATCTAATTTCGTATTCAAATTGACATCTTACGTCTAGTAACTAGTAATTAGTGCCCATAATTATTAATCTAATAAACTGCTCGATATTTCTAAGCCGAGAACACCTTTCAAAACCTGTCCCATCACTACCTTCACATAATGTCGTGTCCTCCACTCTACAATCTTTACAAATATTATAAAAGCAAAAGTAACTATGTCTGTCTGCTTGTTTCATTTTCACGATCTTTTTATTTTCGTGTGAGGTGGCCACCTCTGGGAACCCCACAGGTGTCTGACTTAGCTATTTCAGAGTTACCATAACTATTATAAGACCAGGTTTCCTCACGATGTTTTCCTTCATCGTTGCCTGTGATGTCCAAGATAATCTTGGAAAGTACATATGAATTTGTGAAAGTCACATTGGTACTTACACGGATTATGAACCCACGATCTTAAACACAAGAGGTAACTGGCGAGGTCTTAGCCACTGGGCCACCACGACATTTTCATTTTTCATTGATATTTTCACGTATAACCGTTGAAAAAATTTTGGTGAGATAGCCGGCAGGTTTATTACGTATCTTGCAAGAGCAAAACGATAGCGATTTTTGCGCAATAATTGCTCTTCAATACAGAAGTTTTAGAGTTTTTGGCGGCTTTTTTAGAAATAAGTGCATTTGACAAAAAACCGGCCAAGTGCGAGTCGGACTCGTGCACTAAGGGTTCCGTACCATTATCGTAAAAAAAACGGCAAGAAATCACGTTTGTTGTATGGGAGCCTCCCTTTATATTTTTTATTTTATTCTGTTATTAGTATTTGTTGTTATAGCGGCAACAGAAATACATCATCTCACAACATTTTGATCACGTTTATTGCAGTGGTTTTACGTATACCTGTTAATCACAATAAAATTAAACTGTTTTTATCTATTATTTATTTATTGATTAAGTAAATCATGTTGTATTTTCTTTACATTGTCATCCTAGGGTAAAATAGCTCATATTAATATCTAATTGGAACAAATAATATGTTTAGTTTATTTTATATCACTTTTGAAAAGTTCTCTTGTACGTATTTTTACTTATGTTTAAGCTGTGTACTTCTTTAAGTGATAAATTCACGATACTATTAGATATATAAGTTCTTTTATGTAATATGTATTAGTGAATAAGTCGTTGGAGTACCTTATATATAAAATAAATAAATCTCTGTGAAAATTTCAACTGTCTAGCTAACACGGTTCATGAGATACAGCCTGCTGACAGATAGACAGACAGACCGCGGAGTCTTAGTAATAGGGTCCTGTTTTTACCCTTTGGGTACGGAACCCTAAAAAGCGAGCGATTAGCAAAGATGACCTAGACCTATCATATCTACACTGTAAGTAATGCCGACTTTTATGACATAAAGCGTATTAATCGCGCGATGATTGCTGATTGCTGTTTCTTACTTAATAAACCTGCGGTACGGATACGGTTGGTCCTCCGGACCGAAATTCGGCCACGGTGGCCAATCTGAACGGCAACCAAGTGCACTCTCTGTTCCTTCAAATTGATAGTCAACGGCCATCCGAAATGGCCGTAGAGAAATTAGACCAAGGACTAACGCCTTATCGTGCTTTCTAAAACACGGGGGCTTCACAACGTTAACTGACAAACTTCCGGCTATCACTGTACGGAAAATTCAGTAACACTTTGACCAACTTGAGAATCGGACCCGTGACCTCACATTCAGCAGTCGCACTTGCTACCGCGAGGCAGCGACTTATAATATGACAAATACGTAATGCACCTTCTAAGATTGGGTGTCTGGGTGCGGCCGTGAGAATTTCGTCTTTCGGCCTTACTTTGGCCTCTAACGGTGATTGCGAACATTAATTTCTTAGCTTTTGACACGAACGGTGACTGAGCGAACGATTATCACTTGCTATTATAGATTGTTCGCTGTTGGGCTTAAGTCATAGGAGCCGGTTTGGTGGGAAATGGTCTGTGCTGACGGCCTTTGCAACATGACGTACATAATTTTTGGTAATAAATATGCTGAGTGAAAAAATGGGTTGGCATTAATTGACTAGTAAGTTAAACCCTTGAGTGCCTAAAACGTGGATCCACGCGAGGCACAGTAGCTGTTTAATTGTTTCGGTAATAACGGTACACAACCGGTTTATTGACGTCAGAATGGTATTTTTCAACGTGTAACGTTCATCTTATCGGGTAACAAAATGGATACCCCGTAACATCATCACTACATAGTATAAAACAAAGTCGCTTCCCGCTGTCTGTCTGTCTATCCCTATGTATGCTTAGATCCTTAAAACTACGCAACGGATTTTGATGCGGTTTTTTTTAATAGATATCAAGAGGAAGGTTTATCATCACACTTCACACTAATATTATAAAGACGAAAGTCTGTGAGTGTGTTTGTATGTTTATAACTTCTTCACGCTCAAATGGCTTGACGGATTTGTATGAAATTTGGCACAGAGATAGATTATAGTCATGAATAACACATAGGATACTTTTTATTTCAGGAATATGTTCCCTCGGGATAATTTTCGACTTTCACGCGGGCGAAGCCGCTCACAGAAGCTTGTTACCCATAAAATGTATAAACGTCTTCAAAAAACCAGCATGAAGCTCATCCAAATCCCACTTTTAAAACCCACATAATTAAGGAAGATTGAACAGAGTTTATATTCATATAAATCTAGTTAACAGCACTTCTATGCCGTAACCCGTAAAAACAATACAATAATTCATCACAGTACCAAACCAAAAAAAAACAACAACATCTATAAGTACCTACAAGCAATAAAATTAGTAAACATACATAGTACACGCTGTATATCGCCTTCTTGGGCCATAGAGTAAAAAAAACAGTCTCCCACGGTCGTTAAAAGTGCTTTATCTAAGTGCTAATTGCTCAGGTTAACTTTTTGTCGAATTTGCGACGTTACATTCAACACATTGAGGAAATCAATTTACCATAATGGCATCCAATTGTTCAATTGATTTATTGAAAAAAAAAACCTTAAAAATTCGATTGTAGGAACTGAAATTTTTCTAAGGTCAGGTGCATCGTGATTTGGTTTTAAAGTGTTACTGTATAATGTGTATAATTACGGTGTTGCCAAATGTCAAATATTATTAGATTAGTGATGGCCATCAGCGAGTAGATAAGTAATAACGGCCGTGTTTGTCGATTTTCAAGGTCAAGCAATGGTTGCGGAGTTCGGATCGTGGATGGGTGAGTATAACATACTGATACTATCGTTAAGGGTTTAGTTTTCAAAATCTATTACCACTGTTCTTGTTCTTGTAATGTAATGTTTCAATGCGTAGTGGTCGAGCGATTGACTGCTGCGCTGCGTGTCGCGGGTTTGTTTCCCGCACGGAACAAATATTTGTTTGACCTACAGAAAAATTTGTTCCGGATTTGGGTGTTGTGTATGTGAGTTTATATGTTTGTAAACGCACCTACGATACAGGAAGATATTCCTAGTGTGGGGCACAGTTTAAAAAAAAAATGTCGTTTTGTGGCAATTGAAAAACTTTTCTTTCTTTTCTAGACTCCGTCCATTCATCGGAAAGCATGTCAAGCTTTTGGGTCCAAGTTGTCAGTTTTCTGCTGGTTTTGGGAGCGTTATGGGTAGTCCGAAGTTAGAAAATCTGTTAAGCCAAGGGATATCGTGTTACCCAGATACTGGATTGTAGAAGTCAGACAGGCAGTCATCATCATCATATCAGCCGAAAGACATCCATTGCTGGACATAGGCCTCCCCAAGTGTCGCCATATTGTTCACGCATCCAGTGGATCCCCGCAACCTTCACCAGGCCATCGGTACACCTAGTGGGAGGACTTCCATCGCAACGTCTTCCGGTACGCGGTCGCTATTATAGAACTTTGCTGCCCCATCGGCCATCAGTTCTGCGAGCAATGTGCCCTACCCCCTGCCACTTAAGTTTGGCAATTCTTCGGGCTATGTCGGTAATCCTCGTTCTCTTGCGGATCAGGCAGCCATCATCATCATCATATCAAGCGAAAGACGTCCACTGCTGGATATAGGCTTTCACCAAGCGTCACCACATTGACCGCGTCCCGTGCGTCTCTGCAACCTTCACCAAGTCATCGGTCCACCTAGTGGGAGGCCTTCCAACGCTTCCGGTTCGCGGTCTTCACTCCAGAACTTTGCCGCGGCAGGCAGATAAGAACGGATGGCTGATGGGAGCCATCCGTTCTTATCTTCCTAAGCAGAAATAACCTAAAAATAATCATAGGGAAAATATCGGGCCACACCCTCCTTAACAAACATCTTTTCAACATAGGCGCCACAGATAGCCCACTTTACAGGAGCTGTTTTAACGGAGAAGAATCAGCCGTCCACGTAATCCTGGAATGCGAGGCCGTGGCATCTCAACGTGAGGAAATCCTCGGAACGGTGAGGTCGCTCCGTGAAGCCTGTGAAGCTCCCAGGAAGCTTCTGTGCTTTTGGACGGAGCTAGGCTGGCTATGTTAGCCAGTACTCCTACGCACAATGGATCAAATGGGAGTCTATGTGCGGAAACGGGAGTCACTACAACTACTACTACAGCCATCCGTTCTGTGTCATCAGTCCACCTAGTGGGAGGTCTTCCAACGTATCGTCTTCCAGTTCGCGGTCGCCATTCCAGAACTTTTCGGCCCCATCGGCCATCCGTTCTGCGAGCAATGTGCCCTGCCCACTGCCACTTAAGTTTGGCAATTCTTCGGGATATGTCGGTAACCCTGGTTCTCTTGCGGTTCAGGCAGTAGCTCTATATAAAATACTGGTATTCAGCTACATTAAGTAAGACTGAAGGCGATGCCAACTGGGACAACTCTATGCAGATTGATTGTTAATGTAATTTATAATTGCAGTGTTGCCAAATGTCAAATATTCTAAGATTAGTGATGGTCATCGGTGAGCAGGAATCAATTGGAGTTTGTTTTTAATCGATTATGCAATGCGTGCTGGTTAGAGGACCACGCGAATTCGTGTGGTAATTGTTGAGTTATGATATCATAATGAATTCTGTGGAGGCTAGCGATTGTTTTAATAATCTTATGCTTAAAATTCCTGTTTCCAGTAAATGCAAATGAAGGTGTTGTTTGTGAAAATTTAAATACCTAAATCTTAATATCTAAAAACTAGGTTTCATGGGGGGGCAAATGACATTAATGAAAGTGTGGCTTTTAATCATTGATAGCTTCTTACATTAGGTGGTTTTGACCGATTCGGTTGCAGCCCGTATTCGGGCACCGACTAGTGTAAACTGGTTTTGGTTTGCCGTATTCAGCCGTAGACCGTTTTCGGTTACGCGTCAAGTATTGTGTTTGTTTTTTTCGTAGCGCGTTTTTGCATAAATAGCCGACCGAAAATTTGCCCAACCGATATCTGTCCATGATGATGCTTTCAACACGAGTGTACATAGTTCGGCTGAATGTGATCGCCGAATCCGGTAGACCGGCAATAACGAATACGGTCGCCGTATTCGGTGGCCAACTTATTGTAAGCAGCCCAATTCGGTTAGCCGAACTGCTTCAACCGAAAGCTGTCGCCGTATACGGTGGTCGACCTAATTTAAACGCGCCATGAAAGAATTATTAATAAGTTATTTTTGTAACCTTTTATACCACCATTAACAATTCATGAAACCAATTGTCTAACCATAATACAAAAAAACATTTGACAACAACAAAACAAAAGCCAACCACGAAAAAGAACAACAAAGCAAGTCAGATTTGAAAATGTAATCTAATCAAAACACGCTTACCTAACCTTTCAAAAAGTTCAAACACGCGGGTCCCGTTCAAATATTTCGACAAAAGATATTCGTGGCTGTGTGTCAAAGCATACTTGATCCGCTTCCGTAGATAAATGTTAACAGTAGTTCGGACAAAAGGGGAAAAACGAACAAATCCATGGGAAAGTCCTGGCAAATATTTGAAAAGTTCGCGAGATCCAAACGCCACCTGCGGTCAGGCTTATTGTCCACTTCACTGTATGTTTAAGGAGTGGATAAAACCGCGAAATGAAAATTTGCAGTGTTTTTTTTTATTTCATAACTATTGTATTAAGCGAAATGAAGAAATATTGAGATTCTTTGAAAAAAGCTAAGCTAAGTGAGAGAGAGAGAGTTGATTAGAGTATAGTACGTGTAGAGAAGCTTTTACTTGTTAATTTTAAGCCCCATAAATTCCGAATTGAAATCAAGCTCGACCGGAACCGAAGTTTTTGTTGACAATATTAAAATCTAAACTCCGTTTGCGATAACATTAGACGTTTAAATTAGACCATTTTACAGTCCGTTCAACCGATTTTGACTTTTATTGCGTTGGTAATACGAAAATGGTAGCTGTAGTAAACAGTTGGTTTTGGTAACAGGTTTATGCTTTTTATGTCATCCTTATATTTACGAGATGAAACTCAAAATCGGTTGAACGCACTGTAAAAAGATTTGGAAACATGTCTAATGTTATTTCAAATGGAGTATAGGACATGGTTAAAAAGAATGGAATCGATGAAGGCTGCGGGGATCCGTTGGATGGAAGAAGCATAGTACGTAGACGTTTGGGGAGGCATATGTCTTTTTTTTGTGTTGGAAATCATCCAGTGACTTCACCCGCTCTGGGTGAGGCGGGAAGGCGTGTCATAGTTTTACTAACTTAAACCCACCCGTGTTCCTTCAGTTGCTTGACCCAGGAACGCGGTAACTCTTTTTAAAATTTATCCGCAACCCAGACAGGCATCAGACCTCGCGGACCCCGTCAGTTCTGCTGACATCTCCTTGAGGCGCACGTGGAACACAACGCGCCATCGACTCGGGCCTGGTCCTTATCGGACGGCGAGATACCACACACATACACACATAGATCAGCCACAGTCCGCAAGCCCGCGCCGACGGTGGCTGGGAATCGGGTTGCGACTCCCAACGCCCAGGGCGCCTCCTGCGGTGGCTAGGGGCGTGAGAGCGTCTCCGTTGCGTTTCCCATACGCGTTCCGCCTCCTCCTTCGCGAGCATTACTGCTTCGCAGAAAGAGGAGATAGCTTCCCACACGCTCTCGCTCCGTAACGAGGCATATGTCTAGGGATGGATATTTTTCAGCTCTCATGACAATTATTAAAATTAATAATGGGTTTCACAAAAAAAGTAAACCCAGCAGCTCTATAGATATCCCTAGTCCAAGAATTTCCCACACCACGTACCCTTATTTTATTTCGCGACTCAATACATTCTCTATTTTGGGTCCTTCGCCTAAAGTGTTTGCTCTTTTCCCTTCGTGGTTCGTGGCTCGTGCCTCCTAAGGGTCGGCGAGAAGAATACCGAATAGCCTCTTAGCCTCGAGTGTCGAATGGCCGTTTCTTTTGGCTATTTTATTACTTGTCCTGACCGAATTGTAATTGTGTTAGACGTACGTGGACCGTGGACATGGTAAGGGTTCGAGGGCATTTTATTTATTTGGGTTATTGTTATCGTAAGGGTTATTTTTGTGCTGTTGGTAAGGTGGTTTTGTTTGTGGAAGAAAGTTTTCTTCTGAGGGCTGGTTATCGATAATCTAAATGACTTAACTGATCAAAAGTGTTTTTTATTTGGAGAACTGCACTTCTGATGGTGTTCCAGTAACTTAATTTTCTGTTATCAATTATTACGTTCAGTCTATCATAAGTCTCAAACAATATATTAAACTAGCTGACCCCCGCGACTTCACTCCCGTCATCTGGCTATCTACCTACCTACCCACCTATCCTACCTACCCTACATACCTACCAATTTGTTAAACTATTTAGTTTTCTATGAATTAATACTATACTCAATATGAATGTAACCAACTTTTGTTTCTACCGGTGATCTAATTAAATTTTAGAACACAAAAGCTGCTATTGTGACTTAAATATGATAGTGAGATATATTCTCTCGTAGACTTTTATGTAAATAATAATGAGTACTTTAATTATGTATCACATATTTTAATATTTGTTTCGGGATATTTACCATGTATATTTTGTTTTTAACTAGTGAGACGAGTGCTGAACAGTGTCGAGTAACTAGTGAGACGAGTTCTGGTGGTAGCGACATCGTGCGTGAAAAACGAGTGAGGAAGAGGGTAGACAGATATGTCAGCTCGTAAACAACACCCACCCGCAAAGACTTTAGTTCTCGTGATCATGGCGCTTGTAACGGTGCCGAAATATCGAGCTCTCAACCAAAAACAAAATATACATGGTAAATATATACTTACTATCAGGTGAGATAGTGGTCAAGCGCGAGCCTATAATAGATAAAAAAAAAAAAAAAATATCCCGAAACAAATATTAATTCTAATGATTGTGACCATGTCAGCTTGAAAACTTATATATCACATATTTTTTATGTATCATCAATAGTTTTCTAAGCGCACGTCAAATAATGAATTTTATAGGCAAAATTTTGCTACTTTGGGTTACATTATAGCAATTTCCATAAGGATCTCAAAATTTTTAATATCTATCCAGTAGTTTCGGAGCCTATTAGGTACAAACAAACAAAAAAATCTTTCCTCTTTTTTCTAACAAAAATATATTGGTATAGATGAATGCTTCTTTGGTAGAGGCTTCGATAGTAGGTATGTCAAAAAATCTAAGCGAATTATCATCGTTGATTTTGCTTGACATGGTAAAATATTTAGACGGTCATCATTTCTCAAACTGCGGTGACAATATTTTAGTGTCACAGAACACCAAGATAGCCCACAGACATTGTGATAACTACATAAAATATTTCACATTTCACCTAATCTTTTGTTAATTGTTAAATAACTTGACATACTTTTCTAACAGTTGTATATCCATCTCCAACCATGTCGTTTAACATCACAAAGTGTGAAAACACGTTTCTCAATAAAACAGACACATTATAAATATTAATATTAAAATGTTTATGATAAATGTGTCTATTATGAGGTGATTCTAGCATTTTATTAAGTATTTGTATGGAAACTTGTTCTATGACAAAACTACATTGAATGTTTGACACTGTCATTTGTTTTGAGTGTTTCGATATTTTTATTAGTCTGGCTTGAATGCGCCTTTCACTTAGATATTGTTATTATAATATCATGACATAAAATCATTCCGTAAATGGCTTTCTCTAAAACACTCTCAAACATTGTAGATGAGTAGATTTGACAAAGCTTTGGATTTAGTTTTGAATTTGACAAATAGTGTACTCGAACCCAGGCAAGCGCTTTAGTTAGTGTAAATTATTTCAGCACTACGATTAACGGTGAAGGAAAACATCGTGAGGATACCGGCTGGCTTATTACGTATCTTTTGCAAGAGCAAAACCGATAGCGATCAAACGCTTTATGTCATAAAAGTCGGAATTACCTGCAATGTAGGTATGTTTGGTCCTACACAATCGTTTGCTAATCGATCGATGTTTGTCAAATGCCCTTATTTAAAAAAAAAACAGCCAAAAACTCTAAAACTTCTGTATGGAAGAGCAATTATTGCGCTAAAATCGCTATCGTTTTGCTCTTGCAAAAGATACGTAATAACCCTGCGGAACGTCCTAGAACGAAAAATTCGAAGCATGTGGCATCCATCAAACCGCACTGGGCCCGCGTAGTGGATTACAGCCCATTCCCTCTCTCACAGACAGGAGACATGTGTTCCAGCAGTGGGAACATTAAAATGCTGATGATGATAATGATGAAATATGTATTGGGAAAAACTTAAGTGTCGTTTAAGAGACATTAATTACGAACCTATCCTGTTTTACAAGTAGACAAAAGGCTCAGCACATTCTAGTTTTTATTTAAGTGGGGATCGCATTTACAACAAACTTTTTTTTTTGCCGTTTTTTGCGATAATGGTACGGAACCCTTCGTGCGCGAGTCCGGCACGCACTTCGCCGTTTTTTAGGGTTCCGTACCCAAAGGATAAAAACGGAACCCTATTACTAAGACTCCACGATCCGTCTGTCTGTCTGTCTGTCTGTCACCAGGCTGTATCTCATGAACCGTGATAGCTACACAGTTGAAATTTTTACAAATGATGTATTTCTGTTGCCGCTATAACAACAAATACTAAAAACGGAATAAAATAAATATTTAAGTGGGGCTCCCATACAACAAACGTGTTTTTTTGGCGTTTTTTGCGATAATGGTACGGAATCCTTCGTGCGCGAGTCCGACTCGCACTTGGCCAGTTTTTTTTTACAAGGCTCTAGCATAAAAGTGTCTTAAATGAAATGCCCACACAAGATCATTTGTAGTCAAATATTATACCTACAATATTAACGTTATATATTACAATACATCCACTTATATAATACAAACGCCTACTTCCATCAAAGCTCACAAACTCAACCGTAGCACATTATTTAGCCAAATTGCGGTACGTTATGATATTTAACAATATCTAAATGCTGGCATTGTCTCGGGGATTAGACACGGGCTGTGATGCCAAAGCCCTTAGCCTGGAGAATAGAATAGAATAGAATAGAATATACTTTATTGTACACCATAAAATTATAAACAATTACAAGAAAAACATATAAAAACGGGTACAAAGGCGGTCTTATCGCTGACAGCGATATCTACCAGACAACCTTTGGATGGACTGAAAAAAAACTTAAAATAAAAAAGGGGGGTAGTCTGCGGTGTACTGCTATTAGATAAAAACATAAATATATACAAGATTATATTACTATAATAAATACTATACATAAACCTATATATAAGCATACATAATATTACATGAAATTTATAGAAAGAGAGAGAAACAAAAAGAAAAACGGTTAAATAATGATGACAGAGATTCGATCAGAATAGAAAAGCGTTAGAGAGAAAGGAAATGGTTTTTAACCAGGTTTTTAAAAGAAACCAGTGACTGGGCTTGTCTAACTGACAACGGCAACTCATTCCACAATCGCACAGCCTGGACCGTAAACGATTTGTCGTAAAACTTAGTGGAATGAGCAGGCATCAAAAGATTCAAATTCTCCGATGATCTCAAGTGTCTAGAATGTGTGTCATGAAGGAACTTAAATCGTTCTTTGAGATACGTGGGGGTTGTAGGAATAAACAGAATACTGTAGAGTAATGACAAAATATGGGCATTCCGGCGAAAGCGGATTGGCAGCCACTTGAGCTTAATTCGAAATTCGGAAACATGGTCATATTTGCGTAAACCAAATATGAATCTAATACAAAAGTTCTGGAGTCGCTCAAGCTTATCTAGCTGCACTTCAGTTAGGTCTAAATAGCTGACATCGGCATAATCAAGGATTGGGAGAAGGAGGGATTCGGCGAGTGCAGTTTTGGTGGCAGTTGGAAGGAAATTGCGCAGTCTGCGCAAAGACCCCGCAGACGCAAACATCTTGCGGCTAACTTCCTGCAGTTGAGGACCCCACGAAAAGTCTTTGTCTACTAAAATACCCAGATCTTTCACTGAGTCGCTGTATGGAATAGCTGAGCCATCAAAGACAATCCGGGGGAGCTGCGACCAGTTAATTTTCAAGCGCAACCTAGGACTACCGACAACAATGACTTGAGTCTTCGTAGGATTTATCTTCAGACCATGAGCCAAACTCCACTCAGAAATACGAGCCAAATCTTTATTGACCATATTAACTGCCTCAGACAATTCTTCTACCGGAGCTTGAGAATATATTTGCAGATCGTCAGCGTACAGGTGGTAGGACGAGAGAAGTGCATTGGAAATAGAATTAATAAAAATAGCGAAGAGAAGAGGAGATAGAACGCCCCCCTGTGGTACACCTGCAGAAGTATTGCACCATGACGAAGAAGAACCTTCAATGCAAATACGTTGTCGGCGGCCACACAGGTAACTACGAAACCAATCAATTACCGTTGGAGATATGTTAAGAGAGCCAAGTATGCCGAGTAAGATATCAAAATCGACGGTGTTAAAAGCATTACTAAAGTCTAATAAGGAAAGAACCGTCAGATTTCCATTTTCCATACCGAGTCTAATATCGTCTGTAATGCTAACAAGAGCTGTTGTAGTACTATGTCCTGGACGAAACCCGGATTGGAAAAAATTAAGGAGATGGTTCTTGCAAAGGAATGTACTAAGTTGGTTATGGATAAGGCGTTCGAGGACTTTGGACAGAAACGGTAATATGGAGATAGGTCGGAATTCTGAGTAGGAAACTGGATTATGCTTTTTAGGAAGAGGGGTGATTTGGGCTTCTTTCCAAGAAGAAGGAAAAACACCGCTAGATAGGGAATGATTAAGGATATGGCAGATGACAGGAAGGATTTCGTCAAGGATAGGGAGTATCATCTTGCGACTGATGCAGTCACTACCAATAGCATTAGATGAGATAGATTCAATGCTCTTCTTAACATCACAATCGGAGAACTGATTAAAGACGAATGGTGAATAATCGGGAGTGGGAAGAGACGAAAGATCATTTAACGTTTTTGCTTTGATAGTACCATTGAAGCTAGAGGAAGTAGAAAAATGTTGATTAAGTAATTCAAGATCTATATCTTTAGGAATAGAATCTTGGCGCGATTTTCCCACTCCCATTGATCTAAGAAATTTCCAGACTTTAGCTGGGTCACCGTTTTCAACGGACTTATGAATGTGGCGGCGTTGAGCATCCCTACACACCACGTTGCTGCGATTGCGGACTGCAACATATTTCTCTCTAGTAAAAGTATTTGGTCTGCTTTTAAATCTTGTTTTAGCTGCTGCTTTCCTCTGCAGTAGGTCTTTTAGATCGTCTGTCAGCCACGGCGCCGGCAGGTGCTTCATTTTTACGGGCCGAACAGGTGCATGGACGTCGAATAACTGGAGAAGCTTGGTATTGAGTATATTGACTTTAACATCAATCGACTCAGCGGCAATGACATCAGACCAGTCAAGGCTGCCAGCATCCTCACGGAGGTTCTCAAGGTTCATACCACCAAAACTACGCCGGAGGAGTATCTTAGGTTTAGCCTTCGGAGGGCGAATTTTGTAGGAAAGGAATAAAAGGTCATGGTAGGAGAAGGCATCAGCTGTACATTGTCCATGCTTAGCGATATTTTGAGTAGAAGAAACAAGTATAAGATCAAGAAGTGAAGGAGTGCAGTTAGGAAAATGATGAGTGGCACCTAAGGGAAGAAGGGACAAGTTGCAAGAATGTGATATAGATTGGAGGGAGGAAGACCTCGAATCCTTTTTGAGAAGACAAGTGTTGAAGTCCCCCATTATAATAGTGTGACTGTAAGAAGGAATTAAGTTAACGAGGAGACTTTCAAAAGAAGAAAAATAGTCGATACGTAAAGAGGGACAATAATAGACACCAAGCAGAATCTTCGAATGATGAAGATTGACTTCCAAGAAGAGATGCTCACCAGCGTTCGGCGGTGGTGGCTGTGATGACACATGAGCAACTGTGAATGGAATGTTAGCACGGAGATATATGGCAACACCGCCACCACCGCAGCCCGTGCGATCATTTCTAATTAGTTGGTATCCAGGTAGAGAGTAGGAAGTGGATGGAAGGCATGGCTTTAGCCATGATTCAGAAACAAGGATTGCATGTATATTCTTACAGTCCAGACTAGCCAGCATGTCATGGTAATGGGCCGGAATACTTTGGGCATTAATATGGACTACATTAAGATTCCTTGGAACATCGGAGAACCGAGACTCAAGGGTATCAGCTAGAGACGGGATACTGCTAAAGCTGTCGCTGTCACTATACGCTGATAAGGAGCTGCCATTATCACTATCCACCATTATATAATACGTAAATATAAAATAAATATAAACACGAAGATATAATAATATGTTAAATTAAAAAAATAAAATGAAGGTGGGTTGAATTTCGTCCACCTGCCAGTTGTGTGTTTACAAAAAAAAAGTAATAAAATTAAATAACTGTGTAACACAAACAATTTAAAACATTTAGGTGCATCGTTCGGGTATTTACATCGAAATTAAATAGTAATTTCTAATTCCATGATGAAATAGGCTATGAAAGAAAACTTAATTGAAAAATGTTGCATCCTATGTTACCATAGACAAAACATGTTCTAAATGTCAGATAAGGTATTAACAAGTAAATGGAACGCAACTATTGACTTGACACTTGACTGCCGTCAAGTGTCAGAATAGAGGGAGCCGTACGTAATGTCATCAAATATTATCGAAGAAACTATCACAGAGAAAATAAAACCACGTACAACTATTATAGGAGAGATTTAAAGTTAGGTAGGAGTAAAAATAAATAAGAAGATTGAAGTACGAAGGTAAATAAACAAAGTCAAGATAATTGAATCAAAAATACCCGAACGACGCTGGCAGTAAAAATGGATCATCACTTTTTGCAGACAGTAGTAACCGCAGCACGCCTCTTCTTCAATGCAAAAGCGGCCGGCTTATTGGCCACCACTGCCTCTTGTTTATCGGAGTCCAGCTTAGGCTCGCCGATAGATTTGAGCTCGCTTTGGGTGACGACTCGATGCTTGATCCCATCAGGCCCCTGTATGTGTATATGGCCTTGCTTAGTCCAGCAGTTGGTGACGCCAAACTTTTCACGTGCCGCCATAAAAACCTGATGCCGCGACCTAGTCAAAAATTCTGATAAGGTTATACCAGAACCTTTCAATTTGGTTTTCACGTACCAGATCTTGTCCCGGATATCAACGTCCTGCAGCTTCACGAGAATGGGCCTTGGCTTGCCAGTGCTGGCCTGATTGCCCATTCTATGGCACCTCCGTATAGCGGCAACAGAAAACGCCTCCAGCTGCAGCTTATCACGCACAACATCAGCAACCACCAGCGCTGTTTCCTCCCTGCTCACCTCAGCAACACCATGGATAAGGAGCATTTTTCGACGACCCCTCATCTCAAGTGCATCAACTTCTCCAGCAACTGCCTCCATTTGTCGTTGAAGACAGCTAAGGGCCTGGAGCACGAAGGTTTTGAACGACGTATAGTCAGCCGCTAGTTCATTTGGATTGCTGGCTGCTGTGCTGGATGTCCTGGCCAGTTCTGCCTCAAATTTTGACATTCTGTCTTGAAATTGGGTCATTAATTCAGCCATTGACCCCTTCAGTGATTCCATTGTTTATATTGTGTATTTATAATCAGTGAAATTTCGAAATAACACAAACTAGCAGGTAGCTATCATTAAACAGTACAATACATATAAAATTATGTACTTTAACTATTAATATTAAATTATAATTATTAAATTTCTAAAGAGCAATTTTTTCGTGCCTTCTTTCACAACTACCCGCCGCCGAAAAAAACAAAGAAAAGAAAGAAAAGAGTGCGTAGGAGTTGTATAGATTAATAGTTTTACCGCATTTTGTGCCTAAGGGTTTGCGGAAATGGGGAATATGAGGATAACGGTTTGAGGAATGAGGTTAACTGTTTGAATGCCCGTAATTAACGAAGCAATAGACAAGCCTGTCTCGCGTGGATACACGGGGTTAAGGGATTTAAGCGATATTATGTCAGCACCTGTAGCCAAGTTGACAGTCTACAATCGATAACGCTAGTAGAAAACGAATCAATGTATGGTAATGACACATCTGAACGTTAAGTCACGTGGTCAGACCATACAAATAGAGGGCGTCAACGATTGTAGAAAGAGATTTGATGAGAAACGTTTGTAAGTTGGCTAGGGGGGAAGATTCGCATTTGGAATGGTTCATTGCACTAATTTTTGCCACCTTTTTTTCAGTTTAACAACATTTGCTTACTTTGTTTCTGCAACATCCCTGAAAATAAGCTTGCACATTTTTTTTTCTTAAAGCAAATGCCTCTTGCAATGCAAATATGTTTCTGAAACAATGTTATTTATTTATTAGTTTATCCTCGCACTGGAACGGCTTGCAGCAATTACACAAATGGAGCACAACTTTTTAAACTCACTATAAGTCCAGGTTTCCTAACGACGTTATCCTTCACCGATGTCAGCGATGTCCAAGACAAACTTAGAAAGTACATATGAATTGAAAAAGTTACATTGGTACTTGCTCGGATTTGTAACCCACGACCTCAAGCGCGAGATGCGAGGCGATTTGTTACCACTTCAAGACCTACATGGCCTTTTTACTAGGATACTGTATCATATCAGTTTTGCGATTATGTTGGCCAAAAGGTACCTACATATATCTAGTAGGCTTAAAGCTGTCCTTATTTTATTCGACTCATTTTAATTCAAGTTTCAGCTGATGGGTAATTTAAAACTTTTAAAAGGTAATTTAAGAAAAAACTTTGCCTTTCATTTTCGTATACAATTTCAAGTAACTAACTGTTCATCTTAGTACACAGTACCAAAGTACAGTCTGCACAATAATCTATGGCCACAAGCTTAGTCATAGGCAAGGAAACGACGCCTAAGGCGGGTCAAAATGGTCTCCAAGAGAGATCACTTGGCGCTGATAGGCTAGGCGTAATTAACTGTAACTATTCCTGGTTACATGTGAATATTATAAAGGAGAAATGCTTGTTATTGAAGATCTGATTTGAGAATTTTTAAGAGAAGTTGTATGTATATATGTTTGTTCCTATGTGGCATCCTAGAGACTAAACGCGTTGGCCGATTTTGATAATTCTTACGTCAATCGATTCGTCTTAACCTAGCGAGTGTCACTGTCTACATTAAAATTGGAAAATAGAAAAATGGCGCCATATTATAGGGGCCCAATTTTTTTTCTTCCTTACCTATCGAGTGTAATCGTGTATGTAAATGTAAAAATCATGCTGTGCTGTCGGAGGATACATATTTGCGAGCTGGCTGACCAACACCAGATGTATCCTCCGACTGCACTGCATGGTTTTCTTCTTGTTTAAGTCTTTCAATCGGGATTTTTATTTAATTTATTTTTTATAAAAAAATTTAAGCAGTGTTGATCCCAAAAGAGCGAATCTATTGAGATCAACACTGCTTAAAAGAAAGAAAGGAAAATATTTATTTGTGACCCGCACAGGAGAAACGAGATTAGCAAAACACAACAATAATAAAAAAATAACCCCGTGCGAGACCAAAAA
Source organism: Orthosia cruda (assembly GCA_964057195.1). NCBI lineage: Eukaryota > Metazoa > Arthropoda > Insecta > Lepidoptera > Noctuidae > Orthosia > Orthosia cruda. Next base: position 42,278,518 of record OZ059828.1, on the reverse strand, counting down.
GGCCGCAAAGATGACCGTTCCCAGTTTATTGTTGGTCTTAAGACCCATACTAAGTTTTTGCCTTATTGGTCTAGCTCAAGGCAATTTAACCACCACTTTGCAATGGTAATTTTAGTGCAACTAACGCTGGACTCATGCAAGAGAAACCTCTGAAACTTCTAAAAAAATTCTCAAGGAAATGTAAATTTAAGTTAGGTTTATAATAGTCATTATTGTATTATCCTTAATTAACACAGAACTAATTCCGTGTCACACAACACAATCAATAATTCTGCTTATCCAATCTATTCTTAGAACACGAGTAGACCGGAAAAATATTATCTAACATTAAGAAAAAATCTTAATTGCTATCTCTCGTGTCAGATGGACGTGCGAAATCGAATCGTGCGCAGTGTTCGCATGCGCGGCGTGCGCTTGCGCATGCGGGCACGCGATCGTCACGGCGATGTGACAAAATGGCGTAGCCTACATGTGTTGACAGCTTCGAGTTTTTCCGGTTCGTGTTCGTGTTTCCGCGGATTGGAGTTTAAAATGTGTTACAAGTGTGATTGATTGATTGGACTGATTCATTAACAATTTGTTCTGAATTAGGTAGTTACTAGTCTGTCGAATAAAAGTGGAAAGTTTTGGAGGTGAAGTGGTACCCTAAATAATGATGCTACCAATTTTCCACAACGGAACTACTCCGATCTGGCATCTAAATAAATGTGACAAAGAATTCTCCGGTATTGTTACAGCAATTTAAGGGACATGTTGCTTCCAACTAGAAGCAGTATGTTCAATAACATTATTTCAAGTATGTTGAGTCTCTCCTAGGCCCCACAAAACTATTATGTTATTATTTTGAAAGTGAATCTTGTGATAAATATTTTGATCTCCATATAGTGTTGTAACTATCACACTAATATTAAAAAGGTGAAAGTTTGTGAGTGTGTGTGTTTGTATGTTTGATTCTCTTTCACGCAAAAACAGATATATTATAGTCTTAAACGGCACATATAATACTTTTATCTCGGGAATATGTTACCTCGGGATAGTTTTCGACATTCACGCGGGCGAATCCGCTTGCAGAAGCTAGTGTAAACATAAACATTTATAAAAATGGAACTAATGATATTTTGCCCAGTACAACGACAATTTAACAATAATACTTCTTTAAAACTAACCACGACTTTACAAACTAAGAACTAAATGATATATTCAACAATAAAGACAAAATAACAAAAAATATATTCCACTAAACAACCCACGACTTCTACCTTCCTACTTACAAACTAAAGCACCAAACGGTATCCCTACGTGACAAACTCTCGGTGCTCTATCACGGCTGTACAAAATGTCTTCCCTTCAAAATGGTAATAAGACCAATTTGCCACTGCTTGCTGCGCGATAAATAATTAAACATCGTGACGCTACGCTTAGCTTGACATTATAAAAACGACCTAATTTTATGGAGCTTAGAAAGGTCGAGAGGAAATAAATACGGTTTGTTAGAGCTTTTAAAAGATTGAAATGGGAAGGGCAAATAGTGGCATTGTGTTCAAAAACGATAGATACTAATCCATCAATTGAAAGAAAACTTTTAATAAGACGTAGGTCGGAGACATACCTACATACGGTTAAAGAATCTTTTCTTCTCAAAAGAATTACAATGGCATTCACTTACATGAGAAACTTACTTATCTAAACCATTTAAGTTATGTGGAGCGTACTTACAGGACAACAAAAGTAACATTAAAGTTATAAAAACTTTTATTTAAGAAATTACAATACAAAATAATATATAACTACAGTCACATTACAGTCAAATTAATGAATAATTATTTTATAACACAAGCTTTGCCTTGCTTTACCTTTTACGAAAGTGACATAGCATACATATATAAATTAGATACAGTAAATATAATTAGATTGGTATAATAGTAAATCTTTACATATTTTCAAAATAAGGTATCCAAAACTTCAATTACTAATTAGACCCAAATACATATGGAGTGATGCATACGTAACAGCCAAGAAGCTCATGATAGCCACCTGATATATACGAGTAGGTAATGTTTGTTACTCGCTTTTCTGAAAACTTAAAAAAAAGATTTTCAGTGCTTAACCAGGTATCCATTTGGTTGATGTTAAGAAATTAATAATAAAATTGCTAAATCAATACCGGTTCAGTTATAATGAAAACTAATACAGCAAAATCTACAATACATTTTCTTTTTTATATTTGTTTTATTTGCTTTAAACTCAGACCATTTATTTCAATTACCTATTTAAAGGCACTTTTGAATTGTCAAGACATAAGCCATTTAGAAATATGGAGTTAGTTTTTATACCGATATCCCTCTAGAATGTCTACAGCAGATGTACCTTCTAATTACAAGTTAAATTTAAAAAACCCCCGGCCCATTTTTATTTCATGCTATATAATTTATCTAGTATATAGTAGATACCCTTCTCGCGACGATATCTTGCGAAAACACCCCGATTCAAACAATAAAAGGCCCATAACTTTTGAACGGCTTAACCGATTTTATTCAAGCATAGATAAGAACACTCTTGACAAAATCACCTTTCAAACAAAAAATACTAAATCAAAATCGGTTCACCCGTTTGGGCGCTATGATGCCACAGACAGACACACAGATACTCAGATCCACAGATACACAGCAACACACGTCAAACTTATAATACCCCTCTTTTTCCGTCGGGGGTTAAAATAGCCTATATTTATCAAAAAGTATTGATTAGTAGACATCATAGCTTGATACCGATAACCGTTAAGCCCTTCAAGTGCAAACAATACATACACCTACATTGCCTTCCCTACCCCTTCAGGACTAACGGTACCACACCACACTGAATGGAAAGCCACTACGTCAGTGGGAATAGCCGCTTTTAATCTGTACTTAAGAATCTAAGTACACCATTATTGTAATACAAAACAATAATTCCCTTCAGAGCGCATGACATTAAGAAATTATTAGGTTGCGCCGCATCCGCGTAAGGGTCTCAGCTTGCGGCTTTTAGGCTGGTTACAAACCAGCTTAATTTTTTTAAATGCTGATCTAAACTAATATTATCTGTTTGTAAAAGGTAATTTTCAATATAACCTAAAAACTAACTAGTTTTTATTCCGATGAATAATTAGAATTTGATTGAGTCATGCAGATTTCAGGATAATCATATCCTGAAATCTGCATGACTACATCGTTTTGAGCAGCCTTGGGAATCAAATGTTTTTTTTCTTTTTCTGGTGTTATATATAATGGTATGGGTTCTTTGTCAGGATTAATTTACCACACTAACTCCCACCAATGACACTATTGAAAACAAAAATGCCACACGAAAAGCACATAGGCAACGAATCTCACTGAAACCCAACAAAAATATATCTTGATAAGTTGCAAAGACAAAGTCAAATATATAATATTCAACTAGGACAATAAGCGGCACTTTTGAATGTCAAACAATTAAAATTAAAATTTACAAGTAACAGTAGCAGCAGTACGCCATACTTACTCTTTTAAAAAAATAGTTGTTTTAAAATATTTACATAAGTACATACATTAATAAATTCATATATGTGAGGACGATGCACCCAGAATAGCACTACAGACTATACTACGTACAGGTATAAAGCATTAAAAGCTTTAACAGGTAAATTCATTATTAATTTGATAAATAGGAACATGGTTCTCACATACTTACAAATATTGCAAACATAGGTAAAATACCTAATTTAACAACAACGGAACAGTGTGTGAGTCAATAGATTAAAGAAAAAAAAATTCAATAACTATGAATAGGAATATAAATTTTCTCAAAAATGGTATGTAATATTGTCATAACATTTCTAAAAAGTCTCCAGAAAGTGAATTCTACCGGAGACTTATTCACAACTGTCCAGTAAGAAGCCAGTAAGAAGATTTTAAATTTGGAATCTCCTACTGTCCAGTAAGTAAGTATGTAATTTACTTACTGGACAGTAGTAGGGATAGGTCCGATATATCAAAACGTAACTTATATCGGATATGTGATAGATATCATATCATATCGATATCTAAATCAAAATAACCAATATGACAAAAACTATATCTAACTGTACTACTAATACCGATATCTGAATACCGAACCAAACCATTCACTTTTCAAAATCAATGACGAACAACGAACAAAAATAATTATGCCCACGTTAGGCCTTTTTATTCGCGCGATTTTTCGCCCATTCTGCGGCCTATGGAATTGTATGAAGCTGCACGCATTGCGGTAAAAAACTACATAAATCCGCGCAAATAAAATCGCAGTGCGTCTAAGCCTTAAAGTGTTAATTTGTTTTTTTTTTTCAATAAACAGCTTTCTACTAGCAAGCCAGTTTGAAATTTAAATAAAAGCTTTGATAAGTTACCTCCTTGGTTGCCATGTTTTGGTGAAAAAGATCGTTCCATTTTTAAATTACACGACAGATATGAGTTTACTATGTAATTTATTTGGCCGCTACACACGGCAGATATGGATTTTCATACAACTTTTGCCGGCAGCTGCTCTCATGTATTTGGTCTGTACTGCAATTTCGATTTTTCTCGAAAAAGGTTATCAAAATAATGCTCAAATTTCCCAGCATGTTTGAGAAAATATAAATAAATGCCCCCGGTAAATCGATCACAATATCTATCAGTAATTGTCCTAATATGAATGTAACCTAAAATATTAATTAAACTAATTTGTTGTCAAACTTTCTTTCATTTTTGAGAAAAGCATTATACAAGCCTCAACCAGTAAGAAAGACATCCTGGCCTCGTATATAACCGGACCTCACCTGCGGTTCGGTCCGGTTAACTCATACTTGGCCAGGAAGTCTTACTTACTGGATTCTGCAGTAATGTACTATAACAAATTTGATTTTGTCTATACTAAAGATTGCCCTATAGAGCAGAACCAGCATGTTTCCAAACAGTCTCATCTTGAATGTAATCATCTAATTTGTAATATGCTTGTTTACAAAGTGTGCTTTTAACTAAAGTTTTAAATTTACTTTCATTTAGTTTTAATATATCACCAGGGATAGGGAAGGAACCAATTCGAAAAATACATCGTATGTACTTGAAAAAACATAAATTATATTCCATTTAATATGTTTATTTTTAGGGATTCTAATATGATTTTTATTTTTACTCGCATGTTTTAAGACATCGTACTGTCTTAAAATTTTACAGGAAACGGTGAAAAACCGCACATTTTTCTCTAAAATCGTTCCCTTTGCAGCCAGCCTAATCCCCCAGTTCCTCGCAAGACAGGAGACGTATAAGCCCATCTGCACGTGGGCGCGAGCCCCAGGCAAGCTGTTCAAGCATTTCACTTGCCTTCAGATGCATATACGAGGCCTTTTTAGTGGATCGCCGAAGGTAATTAATATGTTGGAAATAGGATGTGAATTATATGCTGGAGTTTCTGAAGTTGATGCCGTAGGTGTTAAAAACGAGAAATTAATTTGAAATTGTTTTAGAGGGTTCCAAAAAGTTTAGTCGGTGTCGGTAGTTTTTGTGATTAGAAGTTGGTGATATTTAGAATAAAGGTCGATCCACACATATCAGGGCCGTGCCCGGAACGTGACAGTCGTGCACGGACGTGTGTGAACGAGTTCATATAAAATGTACACAACGATATTTTTTTGAGCCCCTGACAGGGCACGGTCCGTCCACGTCCCGGGCACGCCCCTGATATGTCTGGATAGACCTTAATGCTTTGCCCAATTACCTAATTAACCTACGTACCTGAAACAGAATATTTTGAATGAATGAATGAATAAAGCTTTATTTATTCCATGCAAATTATTTAGAAACACATCTTAAGTAATTTGTATGGTCTCCCTTCGGGTGAAAGCCTCCTCCAAGGAGTGCCATTGAGATTTGTTGCTGGCAGCGTGTAGCCAGCTTTGACCCACCATCTCCACTTTCTCATCTGCCCATCTAGCGTTAGGCCTACCTCTGCTTCTAGTTCCTCGTGGGCCAGTCCATTTTACTGGTCTCGCCGTCCATCTATCATCTTTGAGCTTGGAACAGAATAGTTAACCACCTACTAAATATACGTTACAGTTGAACTTTGATTAAAATAAAAGAGCATGACTAATGATAAAGGTACTGAACCGGATCAGGCTTGAGATGAGATCAGTCTAATACGAATAGCTATAAAATTTGTCCTTTAATACTTGGTATAAAATTTGTCCGATTGCAGGGAAAAGGCGTCGAGTTATTTAATAAAGGGCTGCATTGACTACTAATATTTTTTATGGCAATTTGCCGATGACAATTCTTGCCAATGACGTGTAGTGAAGACTCGTGGGTATTATTGAATCTGCAATTTAATTTTTAATTAATATCTTGAACTTTTTGTGGCGATCCTTTGAGGAGAAATTACTTTCATTGACCGTGACTATTTTTTAACCGACTTCGTAAAAAGGAGGAGGTTTTCAATTCGGCTGTATTGTTTTTTATTTTTTATGTGTGTAAACTCAGAACTTTTTACTGGGTGGACCGATTTTGATGAATCTTTTTTCATTTGAAAGCTGGTGCTTGTCATGTGGTTCCATTTAAATATCATCAAGATCTGACGAAGAACTTCGGAGATATACATTAGAACTCTTCAATAAATAACGGAAAATCACTCGGGATAGCTGCAATCGGATGTCTGTTTATTCTTTACATCATTTCATAACATAACATCACTTTAGCACGCTCTAAAGGGGTACGCAGGTGTGGACAGTTCACCCTGTTATACTCTAATTCCACCGTTTTTGTTTAAGTTGCATGTTTCTGGGTTAATCTATTCTGGCTTCACTTTGGAGAAATGGTCCATTATGTACCACAACTAAAAAGTGAAAAATAAAAACTTTTTAACAAAAAATACAACCGACTTGAAAAACGAAGAAACCAAAACAAGAACACCGACTTCCGAAATTGAAGTTATTTTTCACTTTGTGGTATTTTTATTTTATTATTTTAGAATCTATGAATTGAAGGTAAACCGTCGCGCGGTTTTGTGTTTTTTGCTTTGCATGGTTTGTGCATTTAGCCAGTGTCACGTTTAGAAGTTCTAGTTTCTTAAGTTTTTAGTCCAATGTCCTAGTTAGGCCCCAGTAAAATCGGAAGTTTACTGGAAGCCTCTACGGAGTTTTGTCGACAACATGAACAAACTCATGTTCTACCGCTGTGTTTCACTTTCCCACACTCGTGCACGTTCACTAATATTATTAGAACAAAACACCACATTTTTTATTAATATTCAATTAAAAACAATTTTAGGAAAATAAAACAGAGAAGCAACATAGACTCCATCACGTTTCCACCCAAACCCAGTGCACATTACTTTTTGATTTTTTTAGAGGCTCTGGACAAGTGTCCTTCGATGTCGATGGCGATGTCAAAAGCGATGAACGAATTGTCAAAATGTAAGGAATTTCGATAGCGTTTGACAAGTTTTCAAACTGAGTTGTGTCTGAAATCAATTGGGTCGCTTTTAGTGAAGGTCTGACCGTGTGATAGAGTGAGTTGATTGGTTGATTTGAACCACTCACTTGCTCGTACCTACCAAGTTTTCAGCCCGCAACCTTTACCTACTTAAGGAGGTGTATCCAAACCTCCAGGCCACCACGACTCAAACCCATACTTAGTACTTTACAAACCATCAAACATTCCTCAACTAGAAGAGAATTGGAATACCATCCACAAGCATTGTTTGAAGGCCTTGAAAGGACTCCTGTAGTATACAATATGATCCCTGAGAAAGATCGCGTTGATTACAAATACATTAATAGCTGGGGGCGTGGCCATATTGTTATTTAAAAGCTGGTGAGCCATTAAGTACTTGTATCGGTTGTAATCGTCACGACGCATTTGTTCTTGCGGTAGTGTTGGGTTACGTCACGTGGTGAGTTTGTTGCGAAATATTTAGGAGCTGTGGGATTTTGGTTTTTAGAAGTTGGTGGGGTATATGGGAGGCTGCTAATATTGAGGGCGATTAGATTCATCTTTCAACAAAAATTGATCAATGTTTTGAAAGTATTTTTATGTGTAATTTGATGATTTATCAATAATTTATCAATAATTTATCAATAATTTATCAATAATTTATCAATAATTTATCAATAATTTATCAATAATTTATCAATAATTTATCAATAATTTATCAATAATTTATCAATAATTTATCAATAATTTATCAATAATTTATCAATAATTTATCAATAATTTATCAATAATTTATCAATAATTTATCAATAATTTATCAAAAATTTATCAATAATTTATCAATAATTTATCAATAATTTATCAAATTTATATGTAATTTAATATTTTATCAATGTTTATTATGAAAGCATTTTTTATATGTAATTTAATAATTAATATGTAATATTGTAAGTATTGCAATTTGTAATTTAATTTAAAATAAGCGGCGCGCCATCACACAGTTAAGCCCTGTGAGGTTTTTGTTGTGTGGCTGATACCAATATTAAATAGGTTAAGTATTTTGGAAATAAAAAAAAAAAAAAAAAAAAAAAAATAGAAGGGAACATACAATCTTGGTAAGATTTTAAACCTTGTTTCTTTGTATATTTTAAAGGCTTGCGCTTGACCACTATCTCACCTGTTGGTAAACGATGATGTGGTCGACGGTGAAACACGCGGTGTTTGGTCAGACTTGAGGTAGTTCAAGAGAAAACAATAGAAAAACGCCCGACATGTGACGCGTTTTCAATAAGGCCTTTAAAATAAAATATGACCTTTTCTCATTCGACTCGCTTTAGGTTCAGGCCACGCTTAGCTTTGTAAAGCGAACAGATTTAGGAAAAGAATCTATGCCAATTCCAACAGTCAATCCAACATAGCAAATGGTAGGCAGATGGAGTATTTAAACACGCAAACAACATTGCCATAATAGGAGTAAAAGGCCCAGAAAAAGGTAAGTAATTGAATCACCACACCTTTCATTAAAAACTATCTTTACACTATTATTTCTACTCCTCAATGGCACACATCACATGAAACCTTAAGAAACATGCAAAATCACGATCCACCTCTCATTACGTCACTACTCAACGTAAACTAAATGTGTTTATTATATTTACAGCGTACCAGCTATAGTTTCTATGTATAAAGTAGCTTTTAATATTTTATTCATACCGCCATCAACTAATTGTTCAAGGCTGTTCATTGGCTGATGGATAATATTCTTGTCTTCTCTTTGAGTTTGCAGTTTCGAAATTTGCATTAACAATAGTTATAATGTGCCTATGTAATAGAGTTTTACATTAAGATATTTATCTTTGATTTTTATAAATAAAATGGTTATTGCTTATGGTCAATAGATTGTATTCCATTGCGTATTTTTACATTTGCCAGCGGCTTTATCCGCGTGAAAGTCAGAGATTATCCCAAAGGCACAAAATCTTGGAATAAAAATATTCTAAGGAGTGGAATTTTCTTTCTGAGTCTTTAGTTTCCCGACAGCTACAATCTTTAAGTCAAGAGCGAATAGGTTATTTCTAGGCAAGCGTGTTTCACCGTGGACCACATCAACGTTTACCATCAGGTGAGATAGTGGTCAAGCGCGAGCCTACACAATATATATAAAAAAAGAATATTCTATAACCTTTTCAAGGTAAGGTATACCAAAATTAATCAAAATTGGTACAGTGGTTTAAGCGTGCAATCATAACAAAGAGACAGAGTTACTGTCGCATTTATAATATTAGTATGGATATAATTAAGGTATATGGATTTTTGAACAGATAAATAATTTTTTGTATTGACAGGCTTCTCAAGTTTTTTATTTTTACTTAATTTTTTTAAAGGAAATGCTTGAAATGACTATCGTAAGTCAGTATTCACCCTCTGGGGCGGAAATTGTCAATCATGATAATTATCAATCTGATTTGATATCGATACCTTTTAAAACCTTTATATTTTCAACCTCGATCTTATTTATTCTTATTTGGTCCGGCTCGAAGGACCAATGTTTGGGGTTGGGGTGAGATAAAGATAAACTAGGATTAAAGATTATAAAGATATATATATTTCAGTAACTCAAATGAGATAACGATTAAAATTATTGAGGTGAATGTGATGAGATTGAGTCGCGCCCGATATGCTATCCGAAAGCGTACTGACTATTTTACTTAGGTAATACATAAAATATTCAAGGCATAGAGCGCGGTTTCACAATTACGCTGACATGTTTATTATTGTGGGGTGATTGACCCGAACATATGTATTTATTTATATATACTTTATTGTACACCAAGATAAAAATAATTCAAAAAGACATCTTAAAACAAAATCAAACGTACAACAGGCGGCCTTATCGCGTTCGGCGATCTCTTCCAGGCAACTTAGAATGGAAAGAGACAGCCTGGACGCAATATGGGGTTGCACTTGGTGCAAGTTTTTCAGCAAATAATTGGATTCTCTCTATCTATTATCATCTAATTAATACAAATTTTAAATTCAATCATAGACGGAAAACTCACAGCCTAAACCACTGGGTTAAAAACCGTGAAATTTTGCACAATACTCACCTTAAAAGCTATCGACGCGGTGGCTAAGTATTGGTTGAAGAAAATTTAAATTAAGTACTAAGAACCGTCAACACGACGAAGACGAAGATACAACGATGGTGCAATAAGTACTCAGATTTTTTATAGTAGACTAGCTTTTAGATCTGTGCATTTTTTCCGGGATAAAAGTCTACTATAAAAAATCTTATATAATTATAACATCAGCTATCTACCAGTGAAAATCCCGTCAAAATCGGTCCAGCCGTGTCGTAAAGTACCCGGTACAAACAGACAGACAGACAGACCGATAGACAAAAATCATAAAAAAATGCGTATTTGTTATTAGTACCGTCACATACATTCAATAAAACGTTGTTATTTTGATATTACATACAAATATTTTAATTTTATTTATTTGTATAGAAGAACATTAAGTTCTAAAAAAGCTTTTTGTTTTGCGATGTAAAACCCTATCGGTACACAGCTTTATAGTACATTATGGTACAAGTGTGTAATGTTGGTGATTACCGCTGAGGCGCTATTGAGACCCGAGCCGTTAGGTGAGGGTCTTAAGAGAGCCGAGGACGGTAATCATCAATACACACGTGTATCATACGACGTTTTTCAACACACTTGTGAAGAAAATAATACTAAAAAATCATTTTCCAACAGTGAAAACGAGTTGTGAATTTTTTTTCGCAATGGCGGACAAAATTAATCAGTTTTCCTATACGCGCGCATCTAACAATAAAAAAACATTATTTTAGTCTATGGCGATCGGCCATAGACTAAAATAAAAGTTTTTTCTTATGGCATTTTGCGGATTGCGTTTTAGCCACAGTTAGCCACTTACAAAATGGGAAATTTCAAGTTTTCTTTATTACAGACATAAACAAAATTTATATTTGAGTGAAAGTTTTATTTATTAAACACGTACAAGTTGAAATTATCTATTTAAATACGAAGTTGCATGAAATGTGTTGCATTTGTACTATTGAGCACGACCTTTTTTTGTATCGAAACTTTTTTAAGAACAAAGCAACTCAATCAATAAATTAAAAAATAAATCTTTAATTCACTTGTGAATGAAAAAGTCACAGTTTGATAACAGGTGTCATTATGTGCCTAATTGCGGTGAAATTAGAGCCACTTTATGAGCAAGTGTGCTGAAAAATAATATTCGAGTGTCTCGAATATATTTGATCAAGTTGTATTTTTATAAAATACTCCAATTTGTTGCTCAATTACACTTACAAAATACGTTCAGTGACATTAACAAGAACTATTAAGTAAAGTAATTTTGCCAACATTTATAAAGAAATTCGATGCACAAGTAAGTGTCTCGCCAAGTAAATGGAGTATAAAGGAAAGGGTCGGACTGTCTATCAAGCACTTGTAATTACCTTTCTGGGGCGTACGGCGAATTCTCGATGTCATGCCATATGTCCTTCAAGGGGGACGGACTTGGGAAGACTGATTTTGTTAGTAATTGATTGATTTTTAATGCGTGCCCTGCTTTTAATCGAACGGGGAAAATTCCAGTAGGAATAAGTGTCGAAGAGATGAGACACCAAATTGTTTTATTGAAGTTGTCAACTATGGATTTAAGTGATAATTCTGAATGGCTGAGTTCTGTCCATAGCACCTGTCCAAGATAAATACATCTTTATCGAAACCTTCGACAGTAAAAAGAAGTGATAATTAAAACCACTATCATCAATGTATTCATCATCATATCAGCCGATAGTCGGTCCACTGCTGGACATAGTCCTTCCCCAAGCGTCGCCACATAGACCGACCCCATGCATCCCGTATCCAGCGGATCCCCGCAACCTTCACCAGGTTATCGGTCCACCTGGTGGGAGGCCTTCCAACGCAACGTCTTCTGGTTCGCGGTCGCCACTCCAGAACATTTCTGCCCCACCGGCCATCCATTCTGCGAGCAATGTGCCCTGTCCATTGTCACTTAAGCTTTTTCAGGCTATGTCGGTAGCCCTGGTTCTCTTGCGGATATCTGCATCAATGCATTTTCAGTGATAAACTGGTCATAATTAGACATGCCTATTTACAAAATTTAGTTTGAAGCATCCTAATAATTCCTTTAACCAGTGTCTATTACATCAAAAACTTCGTTACAATAATATATGGGCAAATAGATTCCTTAACGAATAATATCCAAATTAACTCAGATCATACAAGTTCTATTTTTTTTTCAGCGTAAAAAATCCTCTTTGGATGCCCTCCACTCTGGGGGAGTGGAGGGGTCTGTCAGACTAGTTCTGACTTTAAACCACCCCGGTGTTCCATCTCACACCTACGTTGCGGCAAGTGCGATTTTTCCGCAATATATCAGAACCTAACCCAACCAAAACTAGATTGTATTGTAATGAGAAAATTATGAAAGCAATTTGGAAAATTTAACGCGAACACAAATAATCATGACTCCAATTCTCTACCACCTAATTACAATCAAAACAGTTCAGTTCCAAAAGCAGGCACAAATATTTTGACAAGTACCCACGCAATAACAACGCGAATTTTAATTCCCACGAAACTCATTTAACGTAAACCCACAATTTCCGAGAAATACGAGAACAGATCTTACAAATTGTTTCATATAACAATACCTGAGGAAAACACGGAAGTGATTTGAAGGAAACCAGTTGTTTTCGTCACGTAGAAAAGAAAGATGGCGTCATTTATTTAGTCATACGTCATCCTAATCCGGGCCTGGCTTGTCGCCCCATCACTTAGTGAGGACATGCTCGCGTTTCTTTGTAGACAAAGGTTGGGGCCTAAGTACTGGCGATTTGTGATTGAAATCGTTGAATAATTTATCGTTTTAACGGTTGAGGACTTGTTAGTTGAACAGTTAATTTAGTAACGATATTGCCAATTATAGTGATTGCCGTTGTGGGTGCCGTAGGTGAGCGGGTTGTAAATGCAAGATTGGTTAGAAGCTAATTGGTACCAGCTAATTGGTTACTTTAAGTTATAACCTGAAGTTACTTACTTATGTTTTGTACAAATATCTAATTTACTTATGTGTTATATTTTTTGAGAATATATCTATACTAATATTATAAAGAGGTAAAATTTATGAGTTTGTGAGGTTGTAGGGGTTAATAACTGGATCTACAGAACCGATTTAGATGAAATTTGGCATAGAGATAGTTTGAGACCCTGGGAAGGACAAGGGATATTTTGCATTCACTTGGGATGATAGAAGCTAGTCGTAAATAAGTACCTAGTACTTACAAGTAATTTTAGAAAATGTGATATATAGGAAACATAATCATTTAGGTTTGGCGCTACACATTTTCTTCTTTCATTCTGACCTGAAAATCGTCACACTTTTATTTTTTCTCTAACTCAATATGAAACCAGACATTGGGATCTAGCTGAATTTGGAAAAAAATATGGTACATTTTCTCTAACCCTTTATAGGTCGGCTCATACAAAGAGGCCAGTAAACTGAACAGTCACTTCAAGGTCATTATTTCATAGATTTTTATTGTTTTATGAACCGTATGAACATTTACGATCCGCGTTAAAGCACTCTGGCCCGTCAACCGGGCAGCGTTCAAGTTCGTCGCGCGATATAACAAATTCGCGCCTATTTCAAAATGGCCTGTGAACTGGCCACCCACGAAATCAATCCAGTAAATTGGACAATGACCTTGAAGTCATTGTCCAATTTACTGGTCACTTGAATGATCCGTCTTACAAAGGCATAAAGCAAAAAAAATATATCACTGCAAATTATCTTTACGCTGCTGCCCTCACCCCACCCAACTAAGTACTTGATACCTGAGTACAAGCACGGACGACATCAAACGCGCAGCTTTTCCCCGTGTTTTCCTGGACGTATCGCCGCTCGTGCCCAATTGTGCGGAAGTACCGCAGACAGGTTAATTTGCTGGCGATCCTTCAGGATTTGGGTTGAGTGTCCAGCGTTTATGCCTTTTTGTAATGCATGAGGTTTTTCGGAGATATAAATGCAATAGTGAACATAGGAACATTCTCATGAAAACCGACCAAGTGCGTGTCATATTTAGGGTTCCGTACCAAACCGCGAAATTAGTTTGGTTGTAATAGGAAAAATTTGAGAATTTCAATGAAAACTCTGATTTATCAATATATTGTTAGTAAAATATACGTAATAACAATGATATTCTAATAAACAGATACGTTATACACTCACAAAACAATCGAAAAAAGTGTTCCGCGCAGCAGCGGCAGCACACATACACACTTTTCATTCATCTGACATTAAATAAATATTTATTTTAATCAATAAATAAATGAATTACAAATACACACGATGGCATTTTGTTTTTGTTTCAACAAAGCCTATCTCTTTTCGCAAAGCGTGACATAAACTTAAGACTAAAGGTCACAATTGTGACATATTCGAGTCTTCACAATGCGCGCGCTCATAACATATCTGTTTACTAGAACATCATTGCGTAATAATAAACATTATCATCACATTTCAAGTTCATAGGTCAATGGGCATTTAAAAAAAAAATACTAGCAAACAATTTTTTTTTTAATACTGACTTTGCTGGCTTCTATTCCTTTGTTTTCCTATATTTTAATACAAAAAATACAGTATCTATCTACTCTAAGAGCTCTAAACAGCGATACCCCAATCGATGGAGCTGGCCAAAAACATTTAAATATATATTGCTGACAATTTATATGGCTTTGGGTCAACAATATGATTATACTGTGGAATAGCTCCAACCTTTTGGTTGTAAAACCCGTGTGACAGATGACGGACAGACGGACGGACACGTTAGTGACAGCAATATGGTTCCGTTCAGACCCTTCGGGTTCAGAACCCTAAAGATGGAAAGACAAAAAAATTTGTACGACTTTGTTGAAGATCTCGAGAGAACTGAAAATAAAACTTTGACTGGAAGCATAAAGTACACCCAAGAAGTAGTAGTAGTGTAGTTTTCAGAACAGAAGTCAAATAAAAATTACTAGATACAAAAGATATTAAATACCTCAAGTCCTTCTGTGAATCTCTCACCTTGATGATTTAGGTGAAGCATTGCATTGGTCGAAAATACAGCTTACGTCACTTAGGTCATCATGGTGAGATGTCCACAGAATCGACCGGGTTGTTTCAATGAATTCCTTTTCTAGACCCTAGTCATAGTATAAATATGGAAAAACAGTATTGAAACTATCTACAAACGCTCGAAACGGTACACCCACACAAACATGCGAATCGACGAGACCCCTAAGCAGGTTTCGCGATGCTGCGTGTATTGCGGGCCGCTTAGGGGTCTTGTCGATGCGCATGTTTGTGTGAGTGTGCCGTTTCGAGTTTGTAGAATAGAATATACTTTATTGTACACCATAAAAGTTATACATCTATTTTATAAGAAAAACTTAATTATACGGGAACAAAGGCGGTCTTATCGCTGACAGCGATATCTACCAGACAACCTTTGGGTAGACTGAAAAAACTTATAATGAGAAAGGGTAGGTAGGTAGTCTGTGGTGTACTGTGTATTATAACATAAATATATATAAAACTATATTGTTACAATAAATACTATCCATAAACTTAAATACACAAATACTTACATACATATATACTTAAATATATACATACACAATATTACATGTTAACAATTCAGAGAAAGGAGGGACAAAAAAAATAATAATTAAAAAAATATTTTGAATAATGATGAAAGAAATTAGATCCAGATATAAAAGCGTTAGGGAGAAAGGAAATGGTTTCCGTACTGTTCGTCCATATTTATACTGTGCCCTAGTCCTCTGTAGTTATTTTTAAGTTGGCACATGGTCACTTTATTAACATCAAATGATCAAAACAAGTAACTCACTATTTATTTTGTGATGTTTATCTAACCTATATATTGAAATAGAACGATTTAAAATTATTATAGTTTCGTTTAATGTTCACTCCTATATTAAAACCCTAAGATTGTTTATGTTAAAATTGACACAGACGTGGTTGTAAAAGAAGTATAACTATTTAATAGAAAAAAAAACTGTTATAAAGTCATATTATACCTATTTCTGAATATTAAACATTATGGTTATAGGTCTACCGGGATCTCGTGGCATAAAAAAAGTTAAATCTTATACCTCTCGTCTTCATACACATACCTAATATACTTCATGTTCATTAATACTAAAGACATAAATAAAAATTAAACAGTATTAAGATCGTTTAATCCAATTTCTCCATTATAGCACACAACAAATTTTTGTTTCCCCATTTGCCATAAGACTCCGGTAGACCTACACCTTTTGATATGTTATCTTGTTTTAAGTTATTATCATAACTGCAATCATTTTCTAGGTATTATATGAAATTGCAATTCCTCCACTTTTAACCAGCTTCGAAGAATAATCGACGGTCCTTAAGAATAATATAGTCAAATTTATTTTATGTCATATTTACTGTAGGAACATCAAAAATACAGAAATATTTTTCATTGTTGGGAAATTTATCAATCTCGATTTTAAAACACAATACATTTAGCAGCGGGCGCATGACTAGAGTTAATCTATTCCCCCAAGAATGACTTAAAAACTACAAAGAAACCAACCCCATATGTCCCTCACGTGACACCAAAACATTCGTCCCTACTCACTAGTTCTTAACGAACTTAAGACACAATTACAGCCACATCCTTATACTTAGATAGGTATACCTTCACTATCAGTCCAGGGTAGGGGAGACACTGATGTGACAGGAATGCATTCCGGGCATGCTTCGGGCGAGGTCGGGATTTCTCGGGACACTTCGGTTCATTGCTTTGCTTTAAGACAATCTGGGATTGAAGTTTGAGTGGTTTTGTGTAGTTTGGTGATTCAGTATGTATTATTCTTTTTCTTATTGTTTTTCTCCAGTTATTGAAATTTAGCCATCATGAATTCTTGTCTTACAGATCATAATCTGAAAGATAGACAGAAAATCTGTACACTGTCCGTGTAAGCAGTAATTTTTTTAAAAAAGTTAAGTGATCTCACTAAAGTAAACAAACAATTTACAAGCCACATTTCCACTAAACAACAAACTACCTATTACAACACACAAAACAACCAAACAATTCACACCGAACCACGATAAAAATAACAACAAAAAGACAAACGGAAACAATATCCAATGAAAACAATACAAATGAACTAACATTTGACCTACAACCAACAACTTGGCAATCGATATCAAACTGTTATCGGACACCAAATGCCAGTTTTCGAGGGTAGGGATGTGACGGAGACCATCTTAGCGGAGGCAGAAGTGCAAAGATTCATCTCGGGGTCGGAGTTGATAAAAATGAGAAAAACAGATTCATCATTATTTTATCCGAAATACGTCCACTGCTGAACATGAAAATTCTCGTCACAAAGTCGTGTTCTGTGTCTATCGCATCCAGCTGCTTCTATGCTTGAAACTTTAAATTATATCTCCATCACATCATAAGATTTTCGCTTAGTTACAGCCTATTTTCTTTCTAAAAACTTGCGGAGTCCGATGCGGAGTTGCAATTTCATGCGGAAATTCTAGATTTTCGCAGGCGAGGTTCTGTTACAACCCTAATCTAGGGGACTCCATAAGGAAGCCAAAACAAGGGTGGCAGGGGAGGGAATTAGTGGCGCTTCATTGGATCGCAATTAAAAGAGGAAAGTCTACGGATGTGATATGGAGTTTCGGAGTATGGGTGAAGGAACTTGGACTAATTCTTGATGACGCCAATCGATTTGGGGAAAAGTTTTCGTGGCGTGTTTTTGTGTCGTGTAATCTTGATTGTAGGTATTGTTGAAAACAGAAAGATATTATTTTAGTTTTAAATTGACATATCTAAATCATAGATTTGCTATAACTCTATGATTTAGATATTTACTTAAATGGTTAAATATTCCATTCTGACCACAGTTAAAAATAAAACGATATTAGCATCAAAGCATTGATGTCAATTTAAACCATTTAAAGGCACTTTTAAATTGTCAAGGAGTCGGTTTTGACTTGAAAAGCACAAAAAAAGTCAAAAATATTTATTTCAACTAAGTCATTAAGTGGCACTTTTCAACGTCAACAATTAAAATTTACAAGTAATAATATATTATTCTACTGTCCATTCGGATATGAAGCTTGTTATGGAGAAGAATGGACAAGAAACTCCAACACGCAAAGAACTGCATAGTTAGACAGTACCTGCTTGAAATCAAATTAGTAAAACAATTAGGTTACTTACTTTACTCTTAATATATTTTATGTAGCTATATCAAAATTCACTGAGAGAAATTATTAAGGTGGCATCAGCAGCTAAATATTAGGTACAGCCTACATTGGTAAGGTTTCAAATTTCTATACCAATTGCACTAGAATTTAAACAACTTCTATGCTTCGAATCATTCACATCACAAATCAATAACCCCTACATCCGCACTCAATACCAAACATAGCAATTTCTATCTCACATTAGCAGCCCCAATTACATGTCGTAGTTCTAGAAAAAATAATAGCAATAAAAGCGAAGCCACCAACGTGTAAGGTCCTAATAACGTATTCAAACAACATAATCCAAAGGCGAGTAATGATAGCAATCTGTTGGCTATAAATCCTTAATGGCCTATCGCTTGTCCACCGCACTTGAGGCTGATGCAGCTAGGTGAGGCTAGGTGGAACGATGGAGAAACGAGAATTTTGCGAGATAATTTGGTGCGATTTTTAGAAGAACCTGAAATTGTTAAGTGAATTCAAAAATAATAAGTAAGCAAATAGTACATTGTGTATTAAGGGCAGTAAGTAAGGAATTACGATCGAGGCTCTAGTAGAAGCCCGAAGTCGAAGACTGAGGGCTTTCTGAGTCGAGGTTCGTAATTCCCGTACCGCCCGTGATACATACAATGTTTTTTATCACATTTGTGAGTAATAATTATGAATTAAAGCTTTAATACACAAGTCGGCACAGCTGTTATTACGAAATACGTGAATTTATTTTTAAGCGGTTGGCGAATTTTGCTCACACCACAGATTGTACAGTGTTTCGTTCAGAAACTTTAAGGGCAAATAGTTACGTAGGTATACAGCCACGACGGAGTGTAAAAAGAATTAAATAATTTCGACGTTTTCATACTATAACTATTAAAATCGATTATTAAGAACATTAGTTGAGTATTTAAGTAACATGTAACGAGATTGCAAAGAAATTCCTGTTTAGATAACATTTTAAGACAATTTTTCAATTGCGTGTAAACTCCTTGCTTGAACTTGCATGACCTGTGTGCTGTGCCATAAATTAAAAAAATATTACTTACCGCCCTAGGGTTTCATGACAAAAAGAAAGCCCGAGGGTTTTATATGGAGCATTACGGCCAAGTTAACCTGTATGTTTAGATACTTTTTACGTGCAAGTGTGATGAAAAATATAATAATATACAAGTTTAGTGACCATTTTTATTATTTAATCATAACTTCTTGATATTTCTTACAATGTTGCAAGTCATCAATAACTCAAGTTATCAATATCACTAACTTTGATTCTACTATAAACAACTGGCATCTAATGCCAGCATTGACGTCATCAAAATCGTGTCAAATTGCAAAATAACGTCCATTATAATTTAATTACATAAAATTATATATTGGACTATGTTTATGCACACTGAACATATTCAACTTTACATTATCAAATGGGTTTCTTTTTAATGACAAGCGACATCGTGGCTAGCTTTGACAGTGATGGACTGGAGAGAGATAGAAAAGGAGTAATCCAACTTTACCCAGCAATGAAACAAAACATACATAAATAAAAGAATGTTAGGACAAAACGTCGATAAACAAATCGTCACATGGTTAACCTTACAGGAATAAAGCCAGTGACAGAGTAATCTTACTTCTTACTAATATTATAAATGCGAAAGTTTGGATGGATGGATGTATGTTTGTTACTCAATCACGCCAGAATGGCATCTGGATCTGGATGTAATTTCCAGGGATAAATTATAGTCTGGAATACTTTTCGTACCGGTATAATGTTCCTTTGGGACTAGAAAACACTTTACAAGCGGGCGAAGCCGCTGGCAAAAGCTACTATTTCATAAAGTGCACAATCTTATTACATGTTCTTCACATATTATAACTACAAAAAAATGTCCCCAACATTTTTCCTTTCAACTTTATCGCAAAATTATCGGACCTAACTATCGCCCCTCGCGTAGGCCGTAGCCTGCAGGCTTCGCCGTCGATACGCGACTGAACTTTCACCAGCCGTCCGCGCCTCCAGATAGTTGCAGATTTATACCTCAAATACTTCTAAGGTAAGGAGGTTCCTAAGATAAGAATGTCACTTGGTGTTAGTGGGTTTACAAGTGATTAGGGTTCTTTTTTGTCTTGGAAAAAGTTTGGTGGACGATGAACGCGAATCATTTATTTTTTGATTTTGGTTTGATTTTTTTAGTCTATCATATTCGGTCGAAGAAATATCTAGTCAAAAGTCTTTACTATTGATTATACTTATCATTATTATTTATTTTTTTAAAACTTTGCTTTTTCGGAATTAATTTTGTTGGTCCTAAGTTTCAGATAAAATTCATTCTGTAGATAAAAAAATAAGTTTGACGGAGTTAATGACGAATATTTCAGAAAGGACTGCACTATGATGTAGTTCTACAGATACTTACAGATTTAACCCGCAAAAACGGGTACTTCTAAGGTATGGAGGTTCCAGTCATAAAAATGTCTCTTGGTGTTAGGGTTCACAAGTGATTAGGGTTCTTTTTAGTCTTGAGAAAATTTTGGTGGATTTCGTAGGGCAGATTTTTATTTTAAATTCCGTTTTCAGTTTAATTAAAAAAATATCATCTATTATCATTTCTTTTTATTATTTTTGACAAAAGAAATATCTGATCATAAGTCTTAGTACTTATCAGCAAGTTTATCTTTTTTAACTTCATGTCTTAGGTTCCTGACAAATAAATGTAACTGAAAAATAAAGTAAAAAAATAGCGCATAAGTTTTAGTAATGTTTTACTAGCTGCCACCTATAGTTCCGCCCGTATGGAATTAGTTCATCCACCACTATCTTCATAAATTATTGCCTATGATTTATTCTGATGTATAAGCTATATTACTGTAAACTTTATCAAAATCCGTACAGTAGTTTTTGTGTGAAAAGGTGGCAAACATCAAACTATCTTCAAAAACTTTCGCGTGTATATAGTATAAGTATTTATAAAATACTTTTGATAAAAATAATACCAGTCTAGCACAATTTTAATAGAGAATACTAAAACCCACCGAAACGACACAAAATCCAGATAACAACCACCACAAATCCGTAACCACTACCCACAGCTCAACCCCCACATTAAACCCAATAATAATGTCGTACCTATCCAACATAATCGTGCATTACATCACATGCACGACCCGGCACCGAACCCGCACCCACCCAGTGACAGCCGCGCCGCCGGCAGCAGCAACAATGGCGATTGTTCTCGCATTGATCATTAGATAGTGGTTGAACTCCTCCTGCTAAATCGTATGTTATTATTTATGCTGCTTCAAGCCTAACGACCTGCGCTTGCGCGTGTTCAATGGTGGGGGTATCGCTTGTTAAGTATATAGTATTGTTGTATGTTGTAGGTATGGTTGTAACTATGTGTTTCGTCTTTGTACATTACTGTTGAGTCTTAATAAAGATGATACATTCAGAGCGTGCTTTAATACTTATAGTTCATTTGTATGATTTGTATTTTCTTAAAAATTTTGATAAAGGAATATTTTATATGAACAGTTTCACGTATTTTGACAAAAAGTTAACTGTGCCAAATGTACAGTTTGATGTTAGATAAAAAATCTGAAAACCGCATGAAGAATGACCATTGTTTATGTCTAGATCCATCAAAACTTTGCTGTCATCCATTCTAATCTGTCTACACAGAGACGTCTCGAACAGGATGTGAACACAGACGATAGTTACCTACGCTGTATTTATACTGACCACACATAATCACATATAATTTGTTGTCAATCGAACGAGCGACGATCTTTGACATTGAATCAAAAATCCATCGGTAAAAAGAATAAAGGAAAAAAGGCTAACAAAATAATTTGACAAAAAATAAGTCACGACGAAAAATCATTGGTTGTTCTGTGATTACGCCTGATTACTAGTCTCCGATAATGGTATCGAGCGCCCATTTTATCTAGGACTATATCGTCCCTCTGAATGACCGCATTTTAGGTTATACCGGGAGACTATATGGACTGATTGGGGCTCTTCAAAAGCTGGTTTCTGAAAAGGTTACCGAGCAAAACATATATCTGACAAGCATTGACGGTGGTACAAAAGACTACCTTGTAAGTCAGAGGCGTCACGAGAAATCACGTTCAATGATGATTGTGTGTAATTAGAGGCGCAAATTAAATAAATTAAAAGATAGACTTTTGGTAGCGTGTTGTGTCGAGGAATGTCAATGTCGCAATCCATGTGAGTTGTTTAGAGAAGATGATTGATTCGTGTTTGAGTAAATTAATTTATTGGTTGTTAATTGTTTAATGTTATTTACTTAATCAATTTATTTATATTTTTGGGTGGTTGCCAATGATTTTTTCAACAGCATTGTTTGTTACCTTCAAGTAAAACTTCTTCCAAATGCGCTTCCATATCAAAACATTTGATACCATTCGAATAGACAAAACACCTTTTTATCCTCAACCAATTTTCGATCACACCGTCACCATTAAAGTTTCCTTAATAACCTCATAGTACTTCAATGGAGGTGTACAATTAAAAACATCGAATGAAACACCGCTAATTACCAAAAAAACAATAAAGTTCGGAAGACATTAGACGATTGGCTTCGATATAGAGAAATTGACATAATGCCGATCAAAGGCGGCATTCGTTTTCAATAAGGCAGATTGACTAATAATGAACATGGCTCGTAATCGGGATCGATCTGTCGTGAGAACTTCAAACCGTTAACTAAGACTTTTACAACTATTGACTGGGGCTTTGAAGTCGGCGAGAATACGGGTGACGACGAAAATCAAAGCAACGTAGAAACCCACTTTGAACTAGATAATAAAGACAACGAAACAATTTTAAGAAATAATAAAGTATAATCGGCAAAGTACCTAACTGATGAACTACATATTCTGGATATATACCAATTTCCAGAATATGTATTTCATCTACAGCTAGACAAAAGCTCTTCCAGTAGTGCCAGTTCAAGATCAAAACGAACCTAAGATAAGTTTTTATCCAGTCTAAGTGCAGTAGATATTTTCAAACTAAAAGAATAAGATACCGATCGGAGGTCAGGTGTTAATTCAAGTGATAGAGTCACACTTTGATCTTATTATCGAGTATTCGATCGCAATTTTTTCATCTCAGTACTTATTGGCCAAGAATTTCATGACAAATTCGATCATGACATCACCTAAAGGTATATTGCTATTGATACAATTATTTTGTATCGGAATATAGATATGACTATCCATATTTTTTTAATAATATTGAATACCAGTTCTTATAATGATACCGGTAGTTTCAGCGCTGTTGACGATGATTTCATTTTTCCCGTCGATGTTACCTTTGTTTAGATAAAACGCAGCTGCGTTAAATATAATTTAGCCACTTGTAATCGTGGTAATCTTGACAGTACTGCAGTTTAAGTTATTGTGTCGTTGTTGTGATTCGTCTTATGATATCTCTTATTCTCTATATTTTTATATATTATTTAGTAAAGTGACTCCAAAAATAGTCGTTCCCGCTCCGCTACCATCTTATTCAAAGGCCCGACATCTAACAGCGACTTTTACAACAGATACACTCAAAAGAAATCCACCTATTTTGAATTCGTCACGCAATTTGTCAATCAATTTGCCGTCACCGCTCCATAGATCGTCCAAACTCCATTATATGTCAATTTATATACATAAAAAAATAACTCTTTGCGTTCGCCGCTCGCATATTAATTCCTATAAAATTAATTGCGATGACAAATCCATTAATTTAAATTGCCCACAACTGGTTCCGTCATCAGATAAGTTAGTTCGTTTACAATTTTTATAGTGCTGCTATTAACTTTTGATCTTTCGAGTGTTGAGATGATGTGCATGGATGCAGTTTTTATCATTGTATCTCCGTTGTTGGATTGATTTTATCTTAATGTGAGAGTTCTAGCATTGGTAGCTTTATTATTGTTTATTTTTGTTGTTGGTTTCGTACAGAGCTACTTAGTTTTGTCTGAAAATGTATACACATACTTACATTGGTGCATATCTTGAAAGTTACTAATAAAATACACAACCAAGATTATTTTATAGTCTTCGTACCTACCAGCGATAAAAACCGTTTAACAAATTATAATCTCCGTGAACCAATTTGAACAAATTATAATTTTATGACATGTTCAATTTGGTTTTCTTAGAAGGTAATTTTGGACCAGATTTCAGATTTGATTACTGAAGCCTATATCCATTATATCAATATATATCACTGTGCCAATTTAAAGTTAATAGCTTTATTTATTTCAAAGTAATTTAGTGTTACAATTAAAATAAAAAGAATCATCATTATTTTTATTATATTTTAGTCAGTATACTCCTCAGTATCAAGTAATTGAAAAATAGAAAAAGCTTCTATTTAGTATACAATTGTATTTATATTTTGCTCCAATACATAAAATCAAATAGACATTCACAGTTAAAAGCCCGCAATTTTCTCTACGATTCCGTAAATATCAATAACAATGACATTATATTCAAAATACTATATTTTTACGATCGCAACGTGACAAGATCTTTATCTGTTACGACTATTGTGATAGACATCAAGTGTTTAACTGTTATTTCATCCATCGACCTCGATAACAATACCGTCACCTTCACAAAAATAATTATTTTCTAATAAAATATTTATATATCCATCGATATATCTTCTAACTACTCGATATGTCCCTATAACGATGATCCGAAACGAAATGCTTGCAATTAAGTAGCATTGAGTCGATACCTATCGATTTTAACTATCGATAAAATTGTGCGTGGATAAAGGTTTATAGGCATCATTTACTATTATATACCATCAACATTTTAGTTTCAAACGTTATCGATATAAGTATTTTTAGAAAGTGCCAACTCAGTTTTTTCCTACTTTTTTTTGGTTCGCTCACGATGCAGTTTTCCTTAATAGATTGATAATGAAGATTTATGGGTGAATAAAATATCTTCGATCGATGGTTAGAAGGAAAAATACTGTGATGTCTTTTTGTGGCGAAGCTATTATTATTTATGATTTTTCCATAATATTGGTCGTGACATTTGAAAAGTTTATTTTGGCTATATCTGTTTTAGCGTCGGTTTCTTGAAAATTTTTATCTATCAAGAAACCGACACTAAAACAGTAATTTGTTACAAACAGTTTTTTGGTTGATTCTGTTTTTTACGGTTCTGTCTAAGATATTTGATGAGAAAGTATATCTTAGAATAAAATAAACTTATTAACTTAATATCAAGTTTTCAGAGGGGTGTCCAGGAGGGTGACCACAAGCTCTTAGAGTAAGGTTATTTTGATATCGAGTAAGGGACATATGTATATGACGTGTATACATCTGTCACTTTCTCGATATCAAAATAACCTTACTCTAAGAGCTTGTGGTCACCCCCCTGTATTCCAGCAGCGGAAACATTAAAATGTTGATGATGATTATGATCAAGTTTTCATACTAGGATACTTTAATTGAAATAAAGAAATTTTACTTTTATTCAATTAACAGCCAATTTTTCAATTGTATTAAATAACTTTTATCTGAGGAATAAAAATGGCAACTGCTTTTGTTAGTATAGAAAATAAGTCAAACAGCCACATTCATTTTTTGATATAAATTATCTGACTATTGAAAATTCAACCCAAAATTTAAGTGTTTAGACAATATTTCAGATTTAACAAACCTACGTCTCTCTTTCTAATATTTAGTATGACGTTGAGCGTAATTGCCAAAGATACGTGTGTTAAGATGAGTAATACCATTTTAGGCCATCGTGCCATCAAAACATGTTTTTCTAATAAATTTTAATAATTAGAAATCGTGTTGTGCAATCTACATACATGTCATGCGTCAATTAACTTTGGTGTTTATAAGAAACCAATTTGTAGAAAGTTCGTCTACTTGACAAACAAGTCAATAATAATTGAACTTATTCATTTAATTCATAATTCGTGATGGACGTGAACACTTAAATAATATTCGTATTTATTGAAAGGTAAATTACATAAATGTTTATTGGGTAAAGTAAGAAATATATCTTTCACCTATCTTTTTACAAGCTTTATATTACCTTGATTTCGTATGTGTGTTCAGCAACTAGTAATCCATTTTTCAAGCACTCTCTGGCATCTGATTAAACAGACACTTGGCGTACTTATGTAACTTTGGAAACATTGAAATAATATGATTCTATGGAGCTGGTCTCATGATGGAGCCGGAAAGTCAAAGTTAAATATATTTATTCAATTAGGCCAAAAAGTGGCACTTTTGAACATCATACACAAATTAAAATGTACAAGTAATAAAAGTTGATTCTACCGTGCATTCGGAAAAGTAACTTGTTATGGAGAAGAATGCACAAGAAACTCCATATTTATTCTTTTTAAAAAAAATACGTGTCTTACAATATTTGCAGAAGTATATACATGAATAAATTCATATATGTGAGGACCATGCACCCAGAAAAGCACTACACAATATACTACGTACAGGTATAAAGTATTAAAAGGTAAATTTATTAATTTTATAAATACGAACATGTTTCTCACATACTTACAATTATTGCAAACATAGGTAAAATACCTAATTCAACAACAACGGAACAGTGTGAACAATTTAATAAAAAAAAAAAAGAATATAATAATTATGAATATAATTTAACAAATTTGATTTTGTCTATAAAGATTGCCCTATGGAGCAGGACCAGCATGTTTCTAAGCATTCTTATCTTGAATATAATCATCTAATTTGTAATATGCTTGTTTACAAAGTGTGCTTTTAGCTAAAGTTTTAATAGTACATTGTGTATTAAGGGCGGTAAGTAAGGAATTACGATCGAGACTCTAGTAGAACCCCGAAGTCGAAGACTGAGGGCTTTCTGAGTTGAGGTTCGTAATTCCCGTACCGCCCGTGATACATACAATGTTTTTCATCACATTTGCGAGTAATAATTATGAATTATAGGTTTAATACACAAGTCAGCACAGCTGTTATTACGAAATAAGTGAACTTTTTTTTAAGCGGTTAGCGAATTTTTGCCCACACCACAGATTATACAGTGTTTCGTTCAGAAACTTTAAGGGCAAATACTTACGTAGGTATACAGCCATGACGGCGTGTAAAAAGAATAAAATAATTTCGACGTTTTCATACTATAACAATTAAAATCGATTATTAAGAACATTAGTTGAGTATTTAAGTAACATGTAGCGAGATTGCAAAGAAATTCCTGTTTAGATAACATTTTAAGACAATTTTTTAATTGTGTGTAAACTCCTTGCTTGAACTTGCATGACCTGTGTGCTGTGCCATAAATTTAAAAAAATATTACTTACCGCCCTAGGGTTTCATGACAAAAAGAAAGCCCGAGGGTTTTATATGGGGCATTACGGCCAAGTTAACCTGTATGTTTAGTTACTTTTTACGTACAAGTGTGATGAAAATTTAC
This sequence comes from Orthosia cruda, assembly GCA_964057195.1. NCBI lineage: Eukaryota > Metazoa > Arthropoda > Insecta > Lepidoptera > Noctuidae > Orthosia > Orthosia cruda. Next base: position 42,250,244 of record OZ059828.1, on the reverse strand, counting down.
TTTCATTTAGTTTTAATATATCACAAGGTATTTTGTTTGGGCTCATTGGATATGTATTGACAAGTGATATTACATTTTGTACTTTTTAGCCCATTAAAATCTTGTTTCGAAAAGTTTTTACTTTTAATTCTTTATTGTGCACCAAAAACAACATTACTTACAGTGTGATAATAAAGTACATGTACAAAGGCTTAATTAGGTTTTAATTATATTATTTTAATCTAACCCTAAAGTTTTGCTATCCAACGTGGCAATGTTGCCAGCGTTCAGGGCGCGTTTCCCGTCGACATCGATGTGGGCGAATTGTTTGATGCCCAATTATTCCCTTTTTATACGCGTTTATACTAAAACTAACTAAGTATTACTTATTTACTAAGTAATACTTAGTTAGTTTTAGTTAATAATTTTACTTTTGTTGCAATCTCCTTGAATAAATGGATATAATACCCTAGACAAAGTGTCATTGTATCAGCGATAACTATTGTCAAAATATGCTATAGGATTGACATGCACTATAGACTTTATTAATCTGAAAAATTTTTGACAATTGACAATCGTAGCTGTCAATTTTTCATGTCATTTATTCTAGAGTCTTTAGAACGTAAGTATACATTTATCCAGTATTTTTCAACTAATTATTTTAGGTACCCTTTTTCTTTATAGTTAAATATAAGAATTCAATTCTGATTACATTTTGCCTTTACCGTTAGGATATTGTGGAATGTAATCGTTATTTCAATGCACTATTGTGATTTTAAACGATCAGTAATCATGATGGTTATTATATTCTTGGCTGCAAGTGCTATTTTGACTTTAGAATGATTGGAATTTCTGTTCTATTCATCGAAAATTATAAGGAGTAATATCTGGAATGTAATCACACTAATAGTCAAATAGGCTCTCGTTACTTATTTGACTTAATTAGGCAGAGGGCTCCTATAGAAGTCTTCCATCGGTTTTGAGCTCCACACTCCATCCCACTCCATATTCCAGGATCTCGTGAGATGCTTGTATAGATAAGCTCTAACATAAAATACCTTCAACTTACTCATCATTGCATAGCCAGATCTTTAATAAGTCAATCGGTTATCACAAAGATCGCAAGACACTAAATCCAGTAAATTTTGCCAATTCTATTATTTTGCTTAAGCATTAAAAGCCAAAGCCATTGCTTTCTTTTAGCCGTCACGTAATCCATCAGTCTCACTCGAAATATGCCGAATTTAGGACGCTATCTACTCTTTTGTCTTATAAATTATTTAAATAGAGAACAATGTGTAGTCAGATGCGCCTTTTGTTTACTTGTAGGAGCTATTGTCGGAAGCACTTACCGTAAAATTACCCATCTAACCACTACGAACACTATGTGGTATATAATGTACCAAGCCTATTGTCTCTTGCAACGAGTCCGCATTGCGCATATTCCATTGGACGACTCCGTTCTGTCAATTACCTGAAGCGACAAATTCATATACCGTAACATATGCCACAGCATACATCATATTCGACTATGAATATATAGTACCTCAATTTTTGTGATTGGCTTTTGTTCTTTTGTAATTACTCTGTGGTAAGGCTGGGTTTTCCGACAAAGTTTGAATTGCGTGTTCTAGAATCTATTTCGAAATAGTGTCATCTTTATTCTGTTGTGCTTTAGTGTTACTTTTGTTTTTGCTGTTGTTTTGTGAACGGTAAATGTATGTTGGTGAGTTAGTAAGTGTCAGTAGTCACGGTTAGGTGGTTGCATGTTGCTTCACCGAGGTTGCTAAAGCTGTCGTAGATAATGTGCTGTGTTGATGATTACACTGATATGTGTAACGGACTATCTTTACGTGCACTGAGTCCGTATTGAGCGATATTTCTTTTATTCTGTTGGCTGTATCATCTATTATGTTGGTAGTGCGTAAATTGCCATTAAAAAGATTTGTTGAATTGTAATTTCTTTGATTGGGTTTGTAATGTTTATCTAACTCGGGTATATAATTATGTTGTGTGTGTTTTTAGGAATATTAGCCAACATGGTTAAAGAAAACAATTTTGTAGAAATAAACCTCGTCATCAGTTAATGTGTTTTTGGTTTGGATACGGTATCTGTATGCTTTTTTATGACTTAATCGTATATAACACTTATCGCTACTTAAAAGAATCGTAGTAATTTTAATGTAAAATATTTAATCCTCTCAATCTATCAGAAGAAACAAGACACTGGCCAGCCCTGGTGTGAGAAAATGTGAAGATTCGGGCATATTAAAACTAAATATCAATAAAAGAAGGAGCTAGACATCCATGAATCATCCCAAAAATCATCCAAAGTCACAATCCATTCCCCATCAATCAAAAACATTCCTTGCTCCAACTCAAAATGAAAGATTTGCAATAATAATCTCAATAAAACAAAGGAAAGTATTTTGTCAAAAAAGCGGAGTTGTCTCGCTTTAGGGCACTTGAAGCATGTTATTATGCAGATCCGACACCGTCGCCCGTGGGGACCGACGACTTAGAGTACCAGGCTTACATGGGGCACAAGGACGATGGGAAATATAGAGAGCAACATGGTAAAAGTAGTGGTTATTTGAAAAGAAGAAGACAGAAAGAAACGATTTAGGTTATCGAACAAAGAGTGATAATAAATAGATCATTTTGAGGAAGAGCGAAAGACGATAAAATTACTGAGGTAAAGTTAAGAGAAAAAAGAAACAATGAATAGAAGACAAATTCACTTAAATGCTAATCTAGACAGACTCAAAGAAATGCAAAGGTAAACTATAATTGATTGATTAATTCTAATTGGTAAGAAAGTGGAATTAATAAAATTAATATTGAAAAGGTCAATTAATAAATCGTTGGTCTAATTCTGCCATATTCGTTCTCGTGGTACTATCTACCCACCCTATTTGCAATCCAGGAACTATATCAACAAACGCATAGAATAACTTTAATATGTAAATCTTGTAAAGAAAAACTTGTAAAGAAACACTTGTAACAAGGATGCAGAAAACCTTACTAGGAAAGGGACTAGAATATAAAATTGACCATTAATGTAGAATATATTAAAAATGGCCTAGTAACGGCAGCTGTCAATTTAGACATTAACTATCTAAGGTAACCAGCGAATGTCTAGCTTTTGAAATAATTTACAACCGACATTTTGATCGCCTGCCTTGACAAGACATCCAGTCAATATACAATGGACAATAACTTAAATATTTTAACTTAATTGACGTGTCTAGTGGACTACTTTGAATAGCTTAGGTCTTGAAGTTAATATAAACTACTAATAAGCAATAATCATACGTGTGGTATGGAATGGAAGTCATTAAATAATAAAACAGTCAACTCAGATGATCAAAATACTGCCAAAACTTTACTTTATATAGCATCATCTGAATTCATAAAAACAAAACACAATCAACCGAATTCCTAATTCGAAAATTCATCATTTGTTTTCTCAAAAACCGCGCCATGTAACCCCAACAAAAATCTGATCTGAGGGCGGTGACGGAATGTCAAAAATTCTGCTCAAAATGTGACCAGCGTCGATGTTATTCTCGTCTGAAGTACGCCCGGGGACATCAAGCCTACGTTTTAGTTCGCAGAAATATTTTTTGCATATATTATTACGAAGGTGATTCATCAGTCTCTAAGATAGTTTTATGTGATTATTTCACTGAATGTCGGTAATTTTCTTAGATTAATTCAATTTCTGTGTATGGTTAGTGAAGTTTAAGTACCGATTCTAAGGATTGTAGTTTATTTTCTATGCATTAGTTTCCCATATACCAATTTTGTTTGAGTTGGAGTGTCATTTTTCCTTATTTGTATATTTTCCTTATCCTAATCGAGATAATTTGTGAGGATAGATGGATGTATGTTTGTTACTCTTTCACGCACAAACTACTCAACGGATAGTTAGTTTATTTTTTGATGAAAATTTACAGAAATATTGCTTATACATCAGAATAACACATATGCACACCATTTATAAAGATATTGGCAGAAGTACTAATACCACGCGGGCGGCAGCTAGTGCATTATATTCTTAAGATGAACACTGTAATAATTTATGTAGGAATCTATGTTGTCACTCTTAAGTGCTCTTTTGTGTTACGTGTGGTAAATAAGTAGGCAGCCGCAAGCACCGTTGGTACACCGATAAGAATCACACAGCGATCACTAATCCGCCACCCAGCGGTTATTACTCTCGCCAGCACAGTGGACATTTACAGCCCATAATTACAGAAAAAAACAGTACAAGATACAAATTTATTCACAGAGACGTCGACGTCGGAAAACTTTTCAACTCTAATCTCTCTATCAATCTTAGTTGTTAAGCAACGTATAATAAAAGTGGTCATCGTAATTCGAAATCTTACAGCGAATCGAGTTGACCGCTACCGCCAGCGTGTGTGACCGTTCCACTAGTTGCACACCTGAATAATTCATACGCTACGTAATTAAATGTCTTGCCAAGTAAAAAATAATGACACCTTCCTGTAGGATTTCTTAATATATGATTTACTATTACGTGATAGTTGGAAGAGTGGTTTGACCTTACGGATGAAGAAATTAATTATTTATCATGTTTGATGGAAAAAGTACTGGAAGAAATGGATGTAAAGGGTGTTTTAGTTTACTCGTACTGTTTCCGCGAAAGGCTTGACTTTACTGAGTGCATAGTAATGGATGTTCCATATTTATTTTTATCCGTCTGCAAGGAAAGGGTATATTGTATGTTTGTATTATTCTTTATTACCTCTTATCTTGAAAACCGCTAGACGGATTTTTATAATTAATACATCGTTAGATAGGGCTTAGCTGCCCAAGTGTTCTTAGATAAGTGACGTTAAAAAAAAAAAAAAAAATCGTGGATTTTGTGCGCCATATTGGGGCAACTCAATTTTTTTTTTCTTCGAATCCCATCGAGTGGGGTATCAAAATGAAGGATTTTTAGAGATGATTACAAAAATATATACCACTTATATGTTTAAATGTGATTCGAAAAAAAATATGTAACTAAAAAATTGTAAATAAAAAAAGTTAACTTAAAAATCAAAAACCCGACTGCTTAATAAGCGAACTCAAAATATATAAACAAGTAGAAAATCAGCCTGTCGGAGGATACATATTCGTGAGCTGGCTGACCACCTGATCCTCCGACTTCACAGCATGATATTTCTACTTGTTTATATATTTTTAGTTAGATTTTTAAATTAACTTTTTTTTACTTCGGTTTATCTACGGTAAACGGTTGTCGTTGGGTGTAAAAATTGTAGAAAAAACTTTGACAGTGTAGAAACAAACTGCTCTGTTTTAAAGAGGCTTCATATCTTATCTTGTAGAGGCACCGAGAAATAACTTGGACACTTGGACCCATTGGGATCTATTGTGGTCCCCTACATAACCTACTCCTCTCCAATCTCGTTGAAAACTCTATTTATTAGTTTTAAAACGAGACTAAAGAGGCGTATAAGAAGTTATTACTACGAATATAGAAAATATGGAAGCAGCATGGATGAAAGATGCCCCAAAGTTGATAATTTTAGCTTCTGATAATTTCAGTCCTGCACGTAAAAACAAATGTACGTGAAAATGAATAAATAAAAATTATTATTTATTAAATATATATAAATACCTACTTTTCCTTATATATATACGTGACTCTAAATGGTAATTAATGAAAACAAAATTGAGGAATGGTCTCACTGCATCGATAAAAAATATGACCTATCATTATGAATTTGAATTGCGTTGAAATACAGATTTTATATAATTATGAAGAAAAACACTATAATTGCATTAAGTGCATTTGAAATACACTGCATTAAGTTAAATGTCAAGTGCAATATGGTATTTCCTTTATTTTTTGCTTGCAGTTTTTTTGGTGTTTCTAAATGGATTATTATGTTTTTATGTACTATAAGCGACATTTTTTTGATGAAAGTGCAAACCGGATTTATGAAAAACTACACTTTTTTTCAATTTTAGATTTTTCTTGTAGAAATGCATGTTTTACATCTATTATATTTTATTGTTTGGTGGTAATGAAGTGGATTTGATATAATTTTAACTCACTGCATGAAAAAATTGGTACGACATATTTTTTTTTCCAATACAAAACTTTGTTATAGAGTATTTTCCCGTTACAGATAATTTTATCATCGTCCGCATAATGCAAAGAAAGGAGCGTTTTTGCAAATACACTCGACTGTGACGTCACGTTTTTGCTTTAATCTACGACGTTACACCTCAGTGGGTAATAACCTTAGGAACAAGTACAGGAACATAAAAACCTGCTACATATGTAGTTGAGTTTACTGGAACGTCGTTGACTTTATGTTTTTTGTATTCTTTTTATATTTAAAAGCTATAATAATGTCAAAAAAGTTCTTACATTTGTGTTGCAGTTGGCTTGTAGATCTAAGCAGAAAGTATTCTAACCAGAACAAATAAAACAGAGCCTTGGCTAAAAATAAAAAGAAAAACAAAAACGACAATAACTTGACTTTATAAAACAATTAAAATCCAGTAAACTCTAAAAATAACTTTGATAGATTATCCAAAACTACCTTAATGTTAGATATTGTACGAAATGGCCCCCTTAAATCACTGATGCTCTAATTAATGTTCGAAATTTAAACGAATACTTATAATTACAGCAGATTCCTGGATTACGGTTGGCTCTGTAATCTTTTGCAATTTTCTCTTAATCGCTTGAGTTTAAAACGACCACTTCCCATAGACCCCGCGTCACTTTACCATTCTTTCGCAGAACTGGTCAAAATGTTCTCGGTCTCGTGGTTTATGTGGGCCTTTTGAAACTGGATGTTTTAAATGGTACCTCGAGACATTTGGACTTATGTGATAATACTAGGGCAAGATGGTAGAAATTTGATAATTCGCGGTTAGGGAAACGATCCTTTTAATAATAAGTTGGGACGAATTGTTAGTGAATTATCCTGTGGAACAGAAAATGTGTGGAGTGGCCGATAAAATTTTAGACAAGTATTTTATTTTTTATTTTATTATATTATACGATTTACGATTATTCTCGTGCTTTATTTTTAGAATACCTAGGTACTTTTGCACGCGTAAAAACTTCAATTATTTTGTAAAAATATTTCTACACAGCAACTTGACCTTACAATATGCAAATAAATAGGTATAATAAAAGTTACAATAGCATGTACTAATTGTAAGAAATAATTGCGAACGATGAGGACACTTCAAGTTAACGACTTACTGAAAATTGGTCGTAATTATACACAATTAAAATGCTAATTCTGTTACATCAAATTCATTCACTTTGCAGATTTTTCTGTAAACTACCTAGGTATTTGTTAAGACTTAGATTTCATACCTGGAAATTATGTCTATACTTGAATTTGGGAGGAGCTCGTCGCTAAATAGTAACAGCCACATAGGTAGATCATCAATGTTAAGCAACACTTGACGAGTTCGGTCCATGGATGGGTGACCATTTCAACACACCGAGATTCCTCCGTGCCTCGGAAAGCACGTTACGCCGTTGGTCCCGGCTGTCTTTTGAAGATCTTTGACAGTCGTCACGGGTAGTCAGAAGCTTGAGATCTGACACCAGTCTAGCCAACGGGTTACCGTGTTACCCAGTTACTTGGTTGTGGAGGTCAGATAGGCAGTCGCTCCATACAAAACACTGATACTCAGCTGAATCCGGTAAGGTTGGAAGCCGACCCCAACAGTTGGACAAAGGCTAGGCAGGTTGATTGACTTGAATTTGGGGGAATAACTACATACGGTTTTAAATAAATAAAAACAAATGAATACATACGTACATACATAGACCTTTAGGTGATGTACTTCAGAAAGACCAGGTCCGCAGTACTCATAACCAGCGTGTGTGTATGAGTAGACGTATGAATGTAAGTGAAGCAAAATAAGTATGTAAGGATCGTAGCAGGTGGCGTTCTGTGTTTCTGCCTACCCTCATGGGAAAAAGGCGTGAGTTTATGTATGTATGTAAATGAATATGACTTGAACGGCCGTCACAGTGATTGCCCATCAAATTTACAGCTGAGCGATTGTGCCACATATTTCAAATTCAGAATATCACACATGAAAAAGCGCGCAAAAATATGACTCGATTTTACATTTTACCGAAAATGTTCAATGTGACCTCGGCGCTTCTCCTCGGTTTTTATGGGATAACAGCACCCAAGACAACCATTTATCACGGACCCGTCAAAATCTAATTGTGCCGCCTGGCTAACCACCGCATTGTGACCGTAATTACGCCCTTTATTTTTTTTACACAAAGAACTAAATCGACTTTAAGGATTTTTTGTTGCAAGATCACCGAAAGACGCAATTTGGTCGATATTCCAAATATTTCACTGTGATATTTCATAAAAGTGATCGTCATTTTTATGATGATCCGCCAAATTCGATGATTGGATATTTTTTTGGTGATTAAAGAAAAAATGTGTATCGTCCGAGATGAAACGATCGCGAGATGATTAGGTTTTTTTTATAAATGCATGCATTGAGGACACTTTCTATCCGTTGCGCGTACGCCACATTCTGCTCAAATTGTGTGCCCATCACTAATTGCTTTGGTTGTCAGTTTAGTTTGTAAAATATTAGTGGAAATTCACGTTAATTAATGCTGTGAAACAGATTGACTATACAGTAGAATAATAAATGAATGTTTAAGTTTTGTTGGTTCACAATTCTCTCAAATAGAAAAGGAGTCCCTATTTTTTACAATAAGGTAGATTTAGTAAAGAAAATAACATTGGCGAATACCTTACTTATTTCTGGACATTTATCAAACATAAAAAGCTATAAGTGGAAGCAATTATAGATCGATTATTTTTGACAGTCTTTTCTATTTTTCAATTTTTTTGGACTATCTTAAGAGATATCATTAAAATATTATCGAGGTTTCTAAAAAAAGTGCCACGAGTGAAATAGCGGACGAAACTCTAAATACATTAAACATTATTAACTTTGAAGATGAGAATACAAAAAAAATACAATCAGTTAGGGGTTGGGCTGTAAAAAATTCGACTCCTGCGCACGATTCGGTTACAAAGCATTATAGTTCACGATTTCTTAGATAAATTGGTAGCCATTTTACAAAATTACATGGTTTTAATAAAAGTAAGCAAGGTAGGCGTTTCTAATGTAGTATTTTTATTAAGGGGGTGTGCTTGCATCTGAGGGAGGCGTTAAGGGAAGCTATTAGTGTACTCTACTGAAATTGGAATTAAGAAGCAGCATGAGAAAGAGTGGGTATATATTGATGCCTTTTTCTTTTTGGTCATAATATAATTTATAACCAGATATATCAGCATAGGTTATCTAGTCATCAATTGAATAATAATAATATAAATTTATCAAAATATTCTTGTGTCATCGAAAACGTCATCAGCGGTAGGCAAAAGGGGCATTTTATTGAATTGTATTTCACTAAATTGTATTCTTATTTCACTTAATCTGATTTAAGTGAAATAAGAAGTGTTTTTTCTTTATATCACCGTTCAAATTCCAGTAGATAGGTCCTCAAAATATTTTTCCGTCATTTTGCAATTGTATATTGATGTCAAGTAATGTAAGTCTGAAATCGCCAAACCATTTTCAGCAAGCGTGGTGATCAGTGCTCGTGTGCCTTCTCTTTTTGAGAAGAGGTCTTTGCCCTGCAGTGGGACAGTTACAAGCTGGTATTATTATTATATTGATGTCAAAACTTCAAGCCAAATGATATAGTTTCTCACACAACTAAATACATCTTTTATTACTGTCCAGTCCCCAAAATACAGTACCCTATAAAAACTGATTAGAATCCAATTCCTTCACCGTGTTCCTCCAGTCCTGGGCTATCAATCACTCCGTGTGGGATGACTCTAATTATAGGGATTAAAGGCTCTATAGGTACCACGACGGTACCAGGTAGTGGTACCAAGCCGCCTCTTAATAGACCCGAAACGCGGGACAAAAATTGAACTTTAATCAAACTTGTTATTCGTCGTGTTATTAATAGTTTTTTTTTTAATAATAAAAGGAGAATTAAAATAAAAGAAGAACTGGTTGTTGATGAATATGTTTGTTGGGATTTTGTTGTTTTTATAACTTAACCTAATTATTGTGCAGGCGACGTAATATTTTTGACTAGGTTAATTTTTCCTAATTAGTATAATTTAACTAAACGAAATTAAAGTGGCAAGAGAAATAAAAGCAGTGGACGAAAACCTAAGACTGAGATAGCAAAGATTTAATTTATGTTGTGTTCTCCTTCTTTTCGTGTCGATAATCTCAAATTTTGATTCAACTATACTCAAATTTTGTCTAACCAGTATGTAGCCATCTGGACCGCTCTGTCATTTGCCACGTTCAGGTCCTGAAAGGTGCAGGCGGCTGGGTCCGAAGGGCAGACAAGGAGGTGGGGCATATCCTGCGACTGGGCCCCACACTGGCACTGTGTTTGAGATGGGTCTATGAGACTTCATTTGGCCAGATTTTTTCTACAGCGACCAACCTGTACCCGCAATCGGTTTAGGGATTTCCAGATTGGCCACTGCAGTTCGTGTCCAGGGGGCAGATACTCTGCCGGAGTGATGGAATATGAAGGGGCAGGATGTGTATTTTTCCACAGTTTACATCTCTCGTCAGTTGCGCTGGCTTCCAATGAGGTCGTATGTCTCAGAAAGTTTTTGCAGCTTTTTAGGCGTGCAGGTTGCAGGAGTTTATGTTCATATATGGGGTTGCGACTTTCCCGTTCTTGTTTCCCCTTCTCGATGCGGCTGGCCACTTTGCGGCGAACATCTGGAGGTGCTATACCCGCCAGTGGATACAACATCACAAGCGGGGTAGGTCTCAAACAGCCAGTTATGATGCGACAGGTATCATTTAGTGCCATGTCGACTTCTCTAGTTGTGTTTATTTAATCAAAAGAAATCCTGGTAACATCTGCAAGTTAAGGCAAAAATCTTCAACAACCATGTTCATTGATGACGTCATTCCGATTATTGTCCCTATCGCAAATCGTGTATCTCGCCACCTCCAACTGAAGTAATGTACTCACACAATATCACCATTCTACATTAAGTACGGGTACTATACGAAAATCAAAACAACATATCCTATTCAGCCAGCTTTTTGATAAATGCATTTCTATTTAATTGATTCTAAGTTTAAATTTTTCATCATCAATATTGTAACTTATTCCAAACACAAAAAAATTCAAAACGAAAACAATATATCACACAATAAAAACCTAATCGATCTCAATCCACTAAAATACGAAAAATTAAGCTCCATTGGTTGAAAGTTAAACTAAAAGAATTAGAACAAAAAACGTATTACATGCATTTAACGCAAAGAAAAAAGGGCACAAAATCGGAGGCACACGAGGGCTGTTATTTTTCGGTCACTATATTTAGGGAACGCACCTTGAAGGGGGTTAGTTAATTAAACATGATGCGCCTGCGCCACAGAGCTAAACCTTAGGCCGCCATTACACCTGGGGTTCTCAACTTTAGGCGGTACTATATGGTGGTAGAAATACTAAGTTAGAAAATAGAATTTGATTATGTAGTGCATAATCGCGCTTTTGGAATTTTCAATAACACTAAGAAAGCTTAACAGGGTACAGCACTTGTTATCCTTAACCTGCAAAAATACTCCTGGTGCGAAGAAGTTACTCGTTATAAATTATATATTAATAGTCAACAAAGTAATTGTTAGACTATCGATCGAAGGTCGAAGGTATCGAAGGAAAAAGGGAACGGTGAAGGATCACGAAGAAAACCTGGACTTATTGTTAGTTTAATATAAGTGTTTGTTCCATTGGTGTAATTCCTGCAAGGCGTTCCAGTGTGAGGATACACAAATAATAGCTATTTATGCAACTGTTACGTTATGGACGGTCTTTTAATACGAGTGCCATTTTTCGGTACAAGCGTAGCGCGTACCGAAATAGGTGGGCACGAGTTATTAAAAGACCAATAACGTACAGAGTTGCATACAAGATTTTATCTACGAAGGTAGGAATAAAACACAGATATAGACAAATAATTATTTCAGAAAGTGTGTTTAAATATTTCATTTCTCTTACATGTCTTGATTTTTCTGGTAGTAAATTATTTGTAGCCGCAACTGCTCTATTTGTTATATCTGGTGGAGTATTTTCACACTTTTCACTTGATGTTGAAGACATTTTTAATAAAATTTGAAATAAAATTTCACTCAGAAAATTTTTCGCGCGTCCACTTTTTTTATTTATTTATTCTTTATTAGGTATAAGGCAAAGATCTTGTAGCCACAACAGCCAAATAGTATACGATACTTTTGTTCTAAACTTGTTCCATTTTAAAAAAAATCATTTACATTGTCTCGATTTCGAAGTAATATTATAGGGACCTGGCTGTATGTTCAGAATGTCTTTGCTTGTGTTTTAGAATTTATGACGATTCGCATAATGCAACCTGATGTCGTTATGGGTATCATAATGCAACCGCTGTCAATTTTATAATTCGAATATAACGAAACCGAAGTATATAAATGAATTAATTAGTTAAAGTTTATCAAATCCACCTTAAACGAATTCGCCTATCTTCAGATTTTAGATATGTCTTTACCTAGAGTTAGCAGTTCAGGCTAGCAAAAAGATTTAAATGTTATAAAGACTCTGTGACAACGATAGCTTTCGTTCTGTTCTTTCTTGGTATATTTATAACATTTTTATCAAAGGCGTGTATCAAACTTTGAGCACCCCAGAGCCACGATTATTAATTGGGCGTAAACCCCGCAAGATTGGGCTCGCCTCCTGATACAGATTCGACTTTAACTCTGTTGATTACTCGTTTTCAATGGGAACTCTTTTGTTTCGGTCAAAGAAACAGTCAAGGAGAAAGCTAATTGAGAGTAACAAATCGTTTAGTTTTGCTTTAGCTTAAAATGCAAAGTATTAAATAAAAGCTTGGAATATATTAATTTAATTTGTTATAGAAAGTCCTGCTGAGAAACCACAGGAATATATAAATGCTTGTCAATTTATTATTAAAACCGATGTCAAAAATAAGGGCTAAAACTATACAGCAAACAAAAAAGCAAGCCATCCATCGTGTCCACAATCCTGTCAATAATCATTATGAGGAGCCAAAAATAATGATGACAAAACACCGCCGACGACACGCGCAGTTAAACGAAAGCTTTCATATTCCCCAACAAAAATAGAAGGCAAATTGACAGATGACAAATAAGACCGTTAACACCACGGTCACGGGACCGAAAACCAAAGACATGAGACCCATAGATCAACTTACAAATTCCCTTTGACACTCTACCGAAATAAGAAAGAAGAGAGACGGGGAAGGCCTTAAAGTATTGGTTGACGATAGTAAATATTTCTACCGGGGCTAAATGTGATAAAATACATCAAGACATTGTCGTTAGAACAAGATAGATGGCCACACAAAGTCGGTAACACATTCCTTTGAACAACAAGATTAGAACAGACATACACAAACTGCTGTCGAAATTAAGGTCTGTTGTTCAATTGAATAGGACAGCAAATGAATGAAATCAAAGCGATATTAAATATAAACAAATGTTATAAAGCCCTGAGGCCACCAGAAGCAATGTCGTAGTATAGAAGTTTTAAAAATATTGTGCAATTTGAGACAGTCGCAAATGAGTTAAGATTAATGAATCTTCAATGCTGATTGACTTTTGAATGTGGAAGGTTTTTTATTGTTTTTATTTATTTAGTCTTTGAATTCTCGGAGACTGACTACTTATATGCATAAGCTTTAAATACTAGATTCGTAGACGAAATAAGAATATGCACTAATGAACATAAACGTTCTAACAGGTATATAAAAAAAAGTTTCTAATAACAATATTCGAAAAAGCAGTCACGAATAATCAACATCAAAAATACATTCTCGAATTTCGCGGCACTAAAATGGCGCGCCAACTACCGAACACTTTTATTTAATCCTGTACAGAGTACAATTGGAATGGACTCTCGGAATGTAAAAGCAACAACGATTGAGACAAAGGGCGTAAAGGTCGACCCTTCAGAGTGCATGGGTGTGGCGAACTTAAATTTTCGCATTGACAGCCGAAACGGCCCTCAGGGACTGTGAGACGTGCTTTTAGTGCCTTTATTCGTTATGGTTAATGCGGCAACTAGTTTACGAGCTGTACTGTTATTTGTGACCTCTAAGGGTACGGTAGCTGCCTTCACTAACGGCTTTTGTGCTATGAGGAAAGGTATTTCGAGATTTTCTGCAGGTATTGTTTAATTGATTGCGTTTTAAGGAAGTGGATTTTATTCGGGCTCTTTTTCTTCGCAGGTAAGCATATCGAGGGTTCAAAAGATTGGTAAGATATCAACTGAAATATGTAGATATAAATATTATGACATCAATATGTATCGATAATATTTCTGGAATTTTACACAAAAAAATATATAATGAAGCCGACTTATTATTCTTTTGTATCACACATTTATTTGTTTGTAAATTGACTCAATACACCTCATCATTCTTGAATCCAAGTTTACAAAATATTGACCAACCCAAATTAATCTTGGTCTCACGAAACCAAATCTATCTCAGCACCCATTTAGTTGATATTAATATCATCTATTGTCAAGTCCCAAACTTTATTCAAAGCCCCAACGTTTGTCACGTCAACGAAGGAATGGGATTGGCCATCAATCAATGCTGTACGAAAATTAGGCTTATTGTTCCAATGCCGCTCCCTTCCAAAATGAGATCCCTTTGAGTCGTCAAGCAGCGATGGATGATGTTTTGACAGATATTTTCGGTTCACGGGTCATTTAGTCATTGTTCGTCAACGTTTGAAGTTGTGTCGTAATGTGTTATCTGATTTTAAATGTTCGTCTTGTCTTGAAAGAATGGAGGAGATTATGTGCCTATTATATTTTATGTAGCTATTGTCGTAAGGTAAATGGCAAGTGAACTACAGGCTGTAGTTGCCAAAGGTCATTGGTGCTGTCAGAAGAAAATCCTTGCTTGTCTGTCCTGGTGTACAGTTATGCTCACTCTTTGAGCTAGTAGAGAGAGTAGAGCAGTAAGGGGTTTTGAGATTTGAAATCTGTTAGTTAAATTTACAAGACTAGAGCATATTTTACTCCGTTTAAATTATTTTGACTTATCAGCCTCCTGCCCTAATCCAATTCTTGTTTGGGATCTGCGTAGCAAGTCTTCGTTTTCTATAGGTACATCTCTTTTTGCCTTCATTTCAATAGTTATCTTTTGTCTAGCATTATCATTTCTCACACATTCCATTCACCGTTTCTTTGGTCTGCCTATACCCTTCTTATTACCCACAGTCATAGTCTTTCTCTTAATACGTTCCTAATTCACTTGCATCACAATCCCATAAAAAATAGTATATAGTAGTAGTATACTTTTCAAAATCTACTACCACTGTTCTTGATTTTGTAATGTAATGTTTTTATGTCGTTATGTAGCAATTAAATACTTTTTCATTTTTTCTTTCTATACCTTGACATCCGATTGAAATCAATACAAACCAAGAATGAGGAACCAGTGAAATTTTAATAGAAGATCATAATACTACAAGAACTCCAAATATAAAAACAGTATTCCTGTTATCTCTACACGATACGTCACCTGCCATTAATCGAGTCGAGCTAAGCAATATTGACGGGTTCATTACGACTATTGTCTTACGGAGGGTGGCAGGCATGTCCTTTTGGGGTTATCGAGACATCAATATAGTGATTATGGTAGTGGCATCGGGGTTTGGATTTTATTTTGGTAATATTATTCGAAACATTACTATTTTCTCTTAGCAATTTTAACAAGGCTCTCTATTTTCCCGTCATATTTTCTGATTTCTTGTGAAATTTTAGAAAGAAGAGACTATTTTCCACAAAATACAAAATAACATATTTTGTGATTTTCGTAAAGGTTTATTTAAGAGATGAAAAATATTTACGTAACTGTGTCAATAAATAGATGTATAAACTATATTTTATCATATTATTATGCAAATAAGAACAAAACCAGTTGACACCAACACAAAAACTGTCCCTTAGGCAGTAACGACAGTACGCCACAAAGAAAACTCCACAAACATGACCCAACACTTATAATTACGCCAGCTCAAGATGAACAAAAAGCCACATATATCAAAAGTCTTCATATCAGTCTTTCCTATGATTTACTGGTCCAATTTGGGCCCCAAAGCCTTGGTGGACCCGTGGACATCAAGCTATCTGATCAAACAAGCCGTAAATAATACGCGGACTGTATTTATCATGGCACTGCCGAAAATAAGTAATAGAACGATTTATTACCACGAAAATAATAGTGCCTAAAGGTATTTTCTGTGCTAGAGGCTTTGTTTGGTTAATTTTCTGTGGTATGACGACAATATTTTTTTTGTTTTAAGATCCATGTCCACTTTAATAAGTAAGTATACATAGCACTTCTTAGAAGAGTTTTAAAACAAGTATTAAATATATTTTGATTTTTTATTCAACAATATTATCTGACGTGGTCTCATCATTAGTTGAACGAGTAAATTTCACTGAACAATACTTACTATATAACTAATTCTGAAACAGTGCAATAAAATAAATGAGATATAAATAATTACTCTAAGACTTTATTGCCGATAGATGCACGTAGAACCTAAGTCAAACTACGCAGGTATAACTAGGTAGATACCTCAAACATATACAGATACTTTACAGTAAAAGTGATAAAAAACCCGCCAAGTGCGTGTCAGACTTCGCATATTTAGGGTTCTGTACCAAACCGCAAAATTAAGTTGGTTGTAATAGGAAAAATGAGGGAATTTTATAAACTCATGGGAAGTCAAAACATTCTTCATATTTGTTTTTGTAAAAAATAGCTGGCGTTGGTGGCTTCTTATTCTTTTATTTGCCAATATATTATAAACAAAAATTACAGTATTTATCTACTGAATGAGGTCCAGACATAGATACTCGATAGGGTAGGTCAAAAAAAAATCAAGCCCTTCTTTTGCAGTATGGGAGCCCCCCTTAAAAACATAACAACATTTTTTTTGACAAATTGTATAGCTTTGGGTCAACGAGATGCTTAAACTGTGCAAATTCTAGGACTGTAGCTCCAACCGTTTAGCTGTAAAACCCGTGTGACAGACGACGGACACACGGACACGTGAGTGACAGCAATAGGGAACTGTTTAACCCTTCGGGTACAGAAACCTAAAAAGGCTCAAAATAACATTATTTTTATATACGCTTATGAGTTCTCTCTCACAGAGAGGATGCCTGTATCCCAGCAGTGGGAACATTAAAAAGCTGATGATGATAATGATGTATTAGTTAAGAGTTACTTTGGACCACGATCACCGGACTCGGTCTTCAAGTTTCAGACTACCGCTACTGCTGAGTTCAAATATAACCTCCGAAACGAAGTTGACATAATATTATTCAAATCAACGTAACAGCAGCAACCGGCAAATTACCATAGACAAAATTGATTCACACAAAGTCCCCACAAACGATTACTGGATGAAGGATAGCCCGTCTTTGTAAAACAAATTGCTCAGCCAGCAAAATAGAAACAAAATTAATGATAATCGTTTAGCGATTACAACGTAACATGAGCATTATAATGTGTTCACGACCTTTCACACGGGAGCTGGCCTGTGACCTCAGGTTCTACGGCTATGATATTAGTAGCTTAGTACCTACTGAAAGATGTATTGTGTATGTATATTCGTCAGTCAACAAACATTTAATGACTCTTGCCTATACTAGGTTACCTTACCTTACCAGAGGTTTGAGGACCAAAACTGTGGATTTTTGCTTGAATGTGTTAACGTGCAACTATGATATAATTGTACTTAGTGAGACATGGTTGGCGGGCGACATATTGGACTCTGAGTTATTTTGCAACCGATGTCTGGTCTATCGACGGGATCGTGAGTCTAGTGGTTTTCATAACAAAAAATCTGGCGGCGGTGTGTTAGTGGCGGTGTCTAAAAGATTAAGATCATATCGAGTGAGTAAATGGGAGAGTAAATGTGAAGACGTATGGGTTTGCGTAGACATTTGCTTAAACAATCGACCAGCTAAACTTTTGATCTGTGCGGTGTACATTCCTCCTCCAGTACAAAAGCATATTTTGGAACATTTTATCGACAATGCTAATAATGCCTTGGAAAATTGTAACGCTACGTTAATATTGGGTGATTTCAACCTTAGTAGCATCGAATGGATGGGTTCACCAGGCTCACCGCTTGCATCTTCTTTAAATAAAAATGGAATGTATGAGCAGAAACTGTTGGACTTTATTTCTTTAAATAATTTAGCTCAATACAACTGTGTGTATAACCATAAAAATAAGATACTCGATCTTGTTTTGACCGATACCACGGTAAAGAGTTTAAGCATGTCCGAAAGCCCTCTTAGTAATATAGACTCATACCATCCTCCCCTTGATTTCGAACTGCTGTGTAACTTGCATGAGGAAACTTTACGCCCTAACCAGGAGTCCAAATTTAACTTCTATAAAGCTGATTATAGTAATATTATTCAAGAATTAAGTAAAACATCATGGCATGAATTGTTTTCACAATGTTGCGATGTTAACGCAATGGTAGACTGTTTTTACAAAGTTATTTATAATATTATTGAGTTATACGTACCTAAGACTAAGCCTAAATCTTGTAAATATCCAGTTTGGTTTAGCAGGGATCTTATTCGCCTACTAAAGGAGAAAAATAAGTACCACACACTTTATTCCAAATTTAAAAACCCCCTAGATAAAATTTCATACCGTTTAGTAAAAGACAGAGTTTCAAAATTAATACATATTAATTATAGGCAATATATAAAATCAATTGAATCTTCGATCACTTCTAACCCTAAGCTCTTTTGGTCATTTTTGAAGCATAAACGTAACGGTAACAGTACGTACCCTTCATCAATACATTACGGCGATGTCAAAGGTAGTGACGGTGCAGATAATTGCAACATATTTGCCTCATGTTTTTCATCTGTTTACAACCCTTATACTGGCAATACTGTTAACGATACGGCTAAATACGGGACTGCGCAATATCAGCATACTGATTCTCTGACCCAATTGACACTAACCACGGATTCTGTAATTAAAGCTTTAAAGAGACTTGACCCTAATAAAGGGCCAGGACCTGACGGACTGCCTTCCATTTTTGCAATAAAATGTTGTGATTATTTGGGGACGCCTCTCTCTATGATTTATAATAAATCATTGAGCACAGGTTGTTTTCCGCAGACTTGGAAGGAAGCACGAGTAGTACCGATTTTTAAGTCTGGTGACAAGTCCGCCGCGAATAACTATAGACCGGTATCTATTTTATCTATTTTTGGCAAGGTGTTCGAAGCTTTGGTGTACCCTATACTCTCGTGGCATGTGAAACAAACATTGATGCCTGAACAACACGGCTTCATGAAAGGCCGTTCTACTGGAACCAATCTTGCGTGCTTCATATCGGATTTGGCCGAAGCCGTAGACCGTGGATTACCTGTAGATGTAATCTACACTGATTTTAGCAAGGCGTTTGACAAAGTGGATCATAAAATGTTAGTTAATAAATTACACACAATCGGAATTGCAGGCAACTTATTGCAGTGGTGTGAATCTTACCTTGTTAAGCGCACATCTAAGGTTGTGGTCAACGGTTATTCGTCAAACCTGTTTCCGACACCCTCAGGCGTACCCCAGGGCTCCCATCTGGGCCCATTGTTTTTCAATATTTTCATAAACGACATAGCTTCTTGTTTTGTACACTCAAAGATATATTTATACGCGGACGATCTAAAAATTATAAAACGCATAGAGTCCAATCAGGATCCATATAAACTACAAGAAGACTTAAACCGTTTTTCCCAATGGTGTTTGGACAATAATATGTTACTTAATGCTGACAAATGCAATCACGTGCATTTTTCTAGGAAAAAAGGACCGCATTTTTGTAATTATAAAATTAATGACAAAATTATTGTCGAGAAAGAAGTAATTCGTGATTTGGGTGTTTATATGGACAATAAGCTTCGGTTTAATATACACGTTGATAAAATTGCTACTAAAGGGTTTAAGATGTTGGGTTTCATTCTGCGTAACTGTAAAGATTTTAAACGTGCCTCAACTAAAATTGCAATCTTTAACTCAATAGTCAGATCAGGCTTAGAATATTGCAGCATAGTTTGGACTCCATTTTACGAAATACATAAACGTCGTTTAGAATCAGTGCAGAAAAGATTTCTTTGGCACTTGTCATATCACTGCAATATGGTCAGAACTTTAACTAGCTACAGCTCACGCTTGAAACATTTCAAACTTATGAGTTTGGAAAATCGTCGTATGATCCTAGATCATCTGTTCCTATACAAAATAATAAACACTCACATTGATTGTCCGAGTTTGCTGAGTCAGATAAATATAAATGTACCTTGCAAACTTGCTCGTAAGTCCAGATATCGGTTACTTTGCGCTAAGGGCTTTAAAACCAATCTGGGTCATTTTTCCACCATTAACAGATTGCAGGTTCAGTTTAGTCGCCTGTCATGCTCACCCAGTGTGGATATTGATATGTCTTACTCTTTACATAAAGTTAAGTCTGTCTTGCATAGGGCATTATCTCAAGAGTGAAGGGGAGATAAGAATATTATAGTTTATTTTTATTTTGTTTTTATTTTTCTTTTGTCTTTTTCACTTACATAAATATAAAGATTTGGTGTATGTTTGTATTTGGGTTGGTTGGCGCAACGTTGTACAAAATTGTTTGGATTGATCGAGCAAAACCAGCAATATTCATGAGTTTTCATTTGTATGTCGGTTTTACGTTACAATTTACGTAAACTGTATTTATGTAACAATCTATTTGAAAAGTAGTAAACACTGTTCTACATTTCCTATTCCTTTGTTTAATGCATGCCGTGGCAGCCTTTAATTAAGGCTACACTATAAAATGTAATAATACGAGTGCTTCAACATGTATTTTTTGGTGTATGCTTTGTTGGTTGTCCTTAATTAAATAAATAAATAAATAAATACCTTAGGAGAGAAAACTGCCCAATTTATTAAGCTTAGAGTTATTTACATACATATTCTAAACTAGCTGTGCCCACGGCTTTGCTTCCGTTAACTGCCTATCCTACCTACCCTAGTTGCCTTCTTACCTAAGAACCTACCTACCAATTTTGTTTTTGCGTCATTCTTTGGAGAATCTTAACACCGCCATTCAGAAAATGGCGTCAAATGCACAAGGCCGACTATCGAATATGGAGTTCAACTGTCCGAGTATCTGAATTGCGTGTATTGTGATATTTTACCTCTTGAACACTTTTACTTCATCTAACTTTCAAAGTTAGATGAAGTTCACTTTATCAAAAGTTAGATGATAATGAGTTAGATGACGATGAAAAAAAAAAGTAGGTAATGATTTAAGTTACGCACAATTTTTATGTATAAAAGTTATCTACATTGGTTTCGTACATTTTACGTGATGCGTGCACAACTAAACAGACAAAGCGACAAACACAAAAAAGCCTTAAATGCTGGAAATTGGTTCTGTTGATGATACTTTAACACCCTGGCTATTTTTTGGATATATTTTCGATGTACAAAAACGACTTTTCTATAGATTTATTATATGTATTGACGATCAGGTCCTCCACTCGACTCAACGTCGACTCAGCTTCTTTCAATCAAATTGACAGTGAAAGCTTGTTTTTTGTTATATCTTGAAATTAACGTGCTTTACTTTAAAAAAAAATATGGTTATTTGGCTATTGAATCAAATGGAGTGAGGGAAGTTTATTTCAAAAGGTCTTAGAATATAAGTGTAAGTCCTTATATCTACCTCAAAATTAACAATAGGAAAATAGCTATCATCTTACTATCACATCACACTTATATAATTATATCACACTTAAATCATCATCATCATCATCACATCACGATAATATTATAAAGACGAAAGTTTCTGAGTGTGAGTGTGTGTGTTTGTATGTTTGTTACTTCTTCACGCTTAAACGGCTGGACGGATCTGGATGAAATTTGGCACAAAGATAGATTAAAGACTGGTATAGCACATAGAATACTTTTTATGCCGGGAATATGTTCCCTCGGGATAATTTTCGACTTTCACGCGGGCGCAGCCGCTAGCTGAAGCTAGTTCTAATATAATTTTGAACATGCTTCAATGGATATATTACTATTCCACTTTTAAATCATGCAAGTCGATATGTGAAAGAATTCCAATACATGTCATTAAGTGAACACATAACTTAAAAGTCCTCATCGTTCTGCCCGAAGCAATGTCTGCGACATTCGGTGATAAATTATTATGACGCACGGCAATCATTAAATTACTGGTTTCGAGAACTGATGCCATCGATGAGTGTTATGTATTGTTACAGATTTTAAATCGTTTCGTCATAAGGTAAAACTATATATTTGAGCACACAGGTTGTTGTCAAAGATATAGTAGGTTATTTTACGGTGTTGTCAGTTGTCAAAACTCCAGCACCAATATTGTGTATCACCGTGAAATGTATGTGAAAATTATGCTGTCTATTCTTAGAACGCTTCTTCTTCTTTTCGTATCGGTGAACTCAAATTTTGTCTGAACTATTCTCAAATTTTGTCTGACCAGAATTTAGCTACCTGGACAGCTCTGACATTCGCCATGTTCAAATCCTGAAAGGTGCAGGTGGCTGGCCACGAAGGGTAGACAAAGAGATCCCCCTTATAGGATATGCCTCAGTATATCCTGCGAGGAGGCCTAAAAGTCGAATAGTAAAGATTCTCTATACACACGTATCAACTGACAACGCTTCAAATATCTCAAATACTTAAGAAAAACATTAATAAAAATTTGCAGAATATTTCGCACAAGCTCATAAGGAATTTACCATAATAAACAATTTACGACGCAAATATGACCACTCCATACTAAAAGGTCGTTCCCACCATGTGACAAAGAAAAACTTAACTGGCGTTAAAAACGACCTGCGACAGGAAAGACGATCAAGTGATTACATTAGCATTAAAACGGTCACACAATTACTTTGTGATTAGTGTGTCGCCGACAACTGAATTCATTAGTTCAGCTCACCTGATTTTATTTAATTAAAACGCAAGAACGGTGGGTGGTTTAACCATAGGTTAAGTTAAGGTTAAATGAGGTTTTGTGGTTTTGAAGTGAAGATTGGTTTTTTACTGTTTTGTTTTTAAATTCATGTTAGTATGATTTGGGTCTGTCTTGGTGAGTGATTTTCAAGACAGTAAACATATTGATTGAACGAAATAAATTTATAATAAAGTTAACTTAGATAAGCCACTTTTTACTTGTCAACAAGTTTTCTCGTCTTCTTGTTTGCCGTGTTGCCTCGATTAAACTCACAAATCCAAGTCAACTCGGCATCGTATGCTGTCATCACCCATCTGGAGAACATGGGAAAAATAGTTCGTTTATCTGACACATGTAACTCAACAAGACTCAACATTTCACCACACCAAGATACTAATGCTTAGTTACCATCAACTGCTCGGTGCAACCCACCTTTACGATAAGAAGGTAAAAACGCACAAGTGAAATGTCTCGACGCGGGGGCAACAGAGCGTTGTGAGAACCTTGTCGCCGGTCACTATATGTTAATGTTTATAATTGGACCCTGCTAACTGGGGAGCAAGTGCATTTCTTATTTTTTGTTAGTATTAAAAAGAGGGAAAAAGACGGTAGTCACTGCCCTGAAAATTAGATCGGAATTGGTGGACGAGATTCAGGTGAAACGACGGATGGCTCACGATAACTAAGTCAAGATGTGCATTTCAAACGAAGTGAGTCATATTTGGCTGATATACCTACTTACTTTCGGTACGTACTTGTTACCCGAGATAATCATAATTTGCACCTGTTTTGTGAGAATATATCAACAATTAAACAACATGACCTGAAAATGCACGTAAAGGCTTCAAAAATTTACCAATGCACCAGTGCGCCGCAAGCAGTCAAAGACGAAAACGATTCAAAAAATATCTACAGAGTAATTTAAAAAGACTGACGTAGAATTATCTGCTTTGAAATATAAGAAAATGTAAAAGGGGCGAACTTTATTACTCAGCAGTGGGTGGTACAAGACTATCAATGATGATGATAAGGACCAAAGCATATAACTTTCTACAGAGGTCCATAGTAATTAGGCAAAATCTCATTATTTATCTAGTATTAAAGGCGGCACAATAAACCGACTACAATGTAAGGTAATATTACAGATTTACGATGTACCAGTGTAAGAGGGGAACACACTCACTGTTGGAAAGATACAAAAAAATCTTTTTTATTTGGAAGTTGGTTATATATTTTTGTAAAAATGTTTTTTTATTTTTCACTTTTTAGTGAAAACACAATAGATAAGTTCTATATAATCTATAATGCTCATAGTAATACCAGAATAGATTAACTGAATAACATATAACTTGAACATAACCAGTGGAATGAGAGTGTACCAGGATGAACTGTACACATCTGCGTACCCGTTTAGAGCATACTGGCGTGATAGTATGTTATGAAATGGTGTAAAAAATAAACAGACATGCGATTGCAGCAATCCCGAGAGATTTGACGTCATTTATTGAAGAGTTATGTTGTAACACCGATATTTTTCAAATAATTCTAAATATTGGATTGGATGAAAGAGATTGTCAAAATGTGGAATAAGGGCCGATTGTCATTACATCTTGACGATATCTGACCGTCTGTCGAGTCTGTCGTTGCGCGGTTGGATCAAGGGCCTGATACTGAAGACAGTATTTCCCGATTTAGCTTGCATTGTGAGGAGCCCTAACCACCGAAGCTTGGATCCTGCTCCTGCCATCGTATCTATTAATTATAATTGAGTAAATATAGAAGTTAAAAGACAATCTACTAAATAAAGATTCCTTAGACCTCAACTTAACATATATATGCTTGTGCTTTGAATTTTGAAGATGTGCACCAACCTTATACACAGGCACTTGCTATTTTTTGCAGCTCCAAGTAATACTCGGTGACTGTCGTCAGGTTATATGACCGTACTCAGAGTTAATTATGATTAAGATGCTTGTTTTACGATGTAACTAGCGGAAACTAGCAGTTTTTAGGGTTTACTGGTTGGCTTTAAAATTTTATTACAAAAGCTTTGGCGGTGTCTTCAAAAACTTCTTCGATTTTTACTGTACTGGTTTGAAATAATAATGCAAAAATAAAAGAGGGGTTATGAAAGTGTTATTTTTCATTATTGGTCCATAAAGTCTTCGTTTATTTTATTTCTTATTTTCAGCCTGAGTTGTCCCACTGTAGGGCAAAGGCCTCCCTTTCCTCTTCCTATTTTCCCGGTATTGGGCAAGTGTATACCAGTCCTTTCTGTAGATATCAAGTTCATCCTGCCATCTTCGCCTGGGTCTTCCGCGATGCGGTATCTCCGTATATTTATCGGGACCGTAGCTCTCTTCATTTAGCTATGCTCGCGGCTTTGCTCCCATCAACTGCCTATGCCCTACTTACCTTGCTTCTTCTTTTCGTGTGATGATGTGGCCACCTCTGTTGGTGTCAAAGTTTATGAAGCCGCCTCTGGATACCTCACACACAGGGACTTGGCTATTTCAGTCTTAAATTAACTATATAAGTCCAGGTTTCCTCACAATTTTTTTCTTCACCGTTGCCTGTTATATTTTATTTCTTGAACACTTTAAATTCATCTAACTTTTGTTAGTGTGAACAGATTACGATGAAACAAAAACTAAGTAATACTTCAAGTTACTCACAATTTTTATGCATTAACGTTATCTACATTGGTTTTGTAAATTTTACGTGATGTGTGCATAACTAAACAGACGAAAAATCCAAAAATGCCGGCAATTTGTTCTGTTGGTGTGTCCTCTAACACGCTGGCTATTTTTTTGGAAATATTTTCTATGTACATAAACGACTTTTCTACAGATTTATGTGTATTGATACTTAAATTAGTCTTAACACATTTCCTACTAATAAATAATTTGTATTTGTTTCGAAGCGTTAAGTTTCTAGTAAAGATATATTTAGACGATGTTACTTGACGATTCTTGACGTTTATTTATTTTCGATAAACGTTTGTGTTTATTTAAACTTGAAAGATCTTTAGGTTAGTAGTAGTTGATAGAGACGCAACTTAAAAATAGCCCACCTAAACTCCAAAGTTCTTCATCAGATCTTGATCAAATTTAAATGACATCACAAGAGGAGCAACAACCTTCAAATAAAAAAAAACATCAAAATCGGTTCACCTAGTGAAAAGTTCTGAGGTAACAAATATAAAAAAAGCAGTGGAATTGAGGACCTCCCCTTTTAGGGTTCCGTACCCAAAGGGTAAAAACGGGACCCTATTACTAAGACTCTCATGAACCGTGATAGCTAGACATTTGAAATTTTCACAGATGATGTATTTCTGTTGCCGCTATAACAACAAATACTAAAAACAGAATAAAATAAATATTTTACCGGTTTTGGCGATAATGGTACGGAACCCTTCCTGCGCGAGTGCGACTCGCACTTGGCCGGTTTTTTTTTTGAAGTTTGTTAAAAAAGGATTGATATGCACTACCAAAATGTCAAGAGATCAATCCGAAAAAAATACATTTCGACAATAGCAACCGCCGAATAAACAACACTTTATTTGGAACCCAAAGACAGAAGTGCGAAATTTTAACGTTATCTTAAGTTTCTTCGTAAAATGAAAGAGTCGGAAAAGTTTTCTTCGATGCACAAGGGCCATCCAAGACCCACCGCCTATAGTGAGGGGCAGATTGTGGAGGGAAGCTCACCTACCACCAACCGACTTCTTAAAACCCCAGGAACACATGCCACCTGGACGTGAACTGCAGTGGCCTATATGGAAAGCACTCAATCATTTGCGCACCCAAGTAGGCCGCTGCAAACACAATTTGGCAAAATGGGGTTTTATAGACCCGTCTGATACCCAGTGTGAGTGCGGTGCCCCTTTGCAAGATATCGCACACACGCTGGAGTGTCCCAAGTGCCCATACACCTGCACTTTGGAGGATCTTATGCTCGTCAAAGACGCCGCAATCGGAGTGGCGACCTACTGGGCCCAAAACTTATAAAGAGTTTCCCATCGACTCGAAAAGAAGAAGACGTGCTCGGAAAACGTAACATAACCTACAAATGTTTCAACTCAATAATCAATCATCATCAAACATGTTAATTTTATCGATAATTATCGAATGTTGTCGGCATTTACTCGTATATCCGGCAAAGGGAAAATAAATTAATAATGTTGCTGATGAAGTTATTATCAAACTGGTTAGGTATAGTTAGGCTGTGGTCCAGTGATATGCCGCCATCATTGTCGGTGTCGTAAAACTGTTTATTAGACGTAATCTGTGGCGAAGGAAAAGATACTCGAATTTTAAAAGGATGGGAGAGGAATTGCTGAAGTCACAGAAATTAAGAACATATAAATAACTAGCGGACGCCTCGCGGTTTAACCCGCGTTGTTCCCGTTCTCGTCAGAATACAGGTATAAAAAGTAGCCGATGTCACCCGGGGATAGTGTAGCTTCCAAAGGGTGAAAGAATTTTTGAAATCGGTCCAGTAGTTCTTAAGTTTATTCGTTACATACAAAAATACAAATCTTTCCTCTTTATAAAATTAGTATATTAGTAATTAGTCAAGACGACATGTTAAATGTATGAAAAAAGAATAATTAAAAGTAATTTACAAATATTTTAAGGGAAAGTGGAGAGCCAGTTAGAATTCTCACCGCCATTTTCTGTATTTAGATTTACAAGTTGAAAATTTTCAAACTCTAAACTAGCACGATAACTTGACAATTCTTATCATAACTATTGTTTGGCTAGTTTTTAAAATCAATTTCTCAATTCAAAAAAGTTACCGTGTTTGCCGTGAAATAAGGGAAACTTAATTATTTGGTAAATAATTAGTAAATTAACAGTATAATTTTTATTACTAAATCACAACGTAGCATACGTACTAGTCATTTGCTTCGATAATTTATCCAGAAAATCTTTTGGTTTTCTGTGTAATTTGACGAAACTCAAAGGCTCAAGGGTATTTTTTATAAAATCACCTGGACGCGATCTTTCGCAAAACAAACTACAAACAATCATTCTATTCACATTTTAATATACGGAACCGCAATGAAACTGACACCCTCACACATATAATAAATACAACAAAAATAACTGCGCATCGCACATTTAACCCTAAAACGGTGTGGCGTGACCGAAGTTAGGTAACTTCCCTAGTTTCCTTCCGCGCCACCGGTGCCGGTGTTATGGACCGACTCCGTCCTTCCTCGTTGCGAAAATGCATCATGACCCTATTTACGGATGGTTATCGCGAGCTGCTCATATTTTGTCATAAATCTATGGGTTCGGTAGGTTTGTGTTTGTGGAAGGTATGGTCTACTGTTATTATGTTTGGGAATGGATACCTAAGTGAAAAGTACGGAATAGTAAATATGTTTAAGTCACAGACACACGGCGTTTATAGTAAAAAAGCGCTAAACAAGGGTTAACAAGTTGTAACAGAAACTCATGCATGTTTTGCAAGTTGCAACAGAAACTCTTGCATGTTTTTCTTATGCAATGAGGCTCAGATCTTTTCTTTTTGGTTGTTTTTTTCATCCAATGACTTCTCTCGCTCTGGGTGAAGCGGGAGGGTGTGTCAAACTTGTACTGACTAAAACCCACCCCTTTTCCTTCAGTTGCAGAACACTTTGCCCGCCGTGACCACCCCAGGGACCAAACCAGCACAAGGGCGCCAGACGAACCTGTGTATCCCCTTGGGCTCCCTGTGACGGGTCAGGTCAGTGGCACCTACCACTTTTCAGCCGCAGGGGATAGGGACCCACCGAACGCTCCATAAGACATCGCGGCCCGCTTCAGTTGCGATGTTGCCTCTGTTACCAAGTGGCACCGCAACCTAATTGTTGGCCGCTACGTCATCGGCTTAATCGCCAAAAGCCCTGACGAGCGGCCCCTCCTCGGGTTCCTCTTCGCTTCACCGTAGGTGTTGGTCACCCACGGCTACTGAGCTCTCCCAGAGCATGGATGGAAAATTAACGGTCACAATGAGCTACTGTGAATTGTGATTGGATGAACAAATTTTCAGCAGCCAATCCATCAGCAGACCATCTGTCGAGGCTGTCATAGCGCGGTTGGATCAAGGGTCTGATACAGGCAGTACTCCTCGATACGGCTTGCATTGTGAGGAGGTTCCTGTTTCTGGAGCCCTAACCACCCTGTAGCTTCGACCCTGCTCCCGACTCCAGTGGACAACCATTTTTGTTATATTTTTAAATGTCTTTTTATGGTTTGTTTTTTATAAAGAAATGTTTAAAAATGTAAATGTAAAGTGTGTACAAAGTTAAATAAACAATTAATAATAATTGAAAATTGGTAATTTGCCTTTTATTTATTATTCCATAATGAGGGGTTAGAATCCCAGATCACACCATACAAAATACAAAAACAAAATTTTAGCTTTAGAATAATCTTTAAAATAAATATTATATTACCTACCTAATTACTGTTCAAAAAGAGAGGCATCAAAGAGTTAGATCACCTCAAAAATAATCACAGAAGTCATCATGATACGACAAAATTTCAAATAGGAACATAAAAACAATAATTAAAGTTGACATTAATTAAGCTAACTAGCTGACGTACATTGTCACAGTCACTGACTCTTTAATTTTAATTAATAATAACTTTTAAGCGCAAGTTAACGTAGTACTTGCTAGGGTTGTTAGATAATTAAGATTATATTATTGACTAAAATATATGTAACTTCGAAGTTAAAATTTTTTAGACTATGAAAAGTGACAACATCGTCATTACGTGCAGCCTGAATTCTCCTCTCTTTTCTTGAGCCAATCTCCACGCTCTTGTGCCATCCTTATCCAGGTTCTACTCGAAATCACATAGGTCTTGCCAATCTCCACGCTCCTGTGCCACCCTTATCCAGGTTTTACCCGAAATCACATAGGTGCTGCCAATCTCCACGCTCCTGTGCCACCTTTTATTTTATTTTGAATTATTTAATTCCAAATGTTATTGCTATACAATCTGCAACATTGTCCTGTGTCAAGAAGAACATTGCCTTTTCTGAAACCTGGGCCACCAAGATACAGGCTGTGCCTAGTTTGGGACGCACGGACACTTCCATTGTGATATCTTGTTCATTTAGTCCATTGTGCAAATTGTTTCTGTGTTTAACTTGGTGTGTATCAAAAAAAAAAAAATAAGTAGGTACTAAGTAAAAAAAAAACCTTATCCAGGTTGTAACCGAATTCAAGTAGGTGTTGTTTTTATCCTTGTGATTTCTTGTGCGAAAACCCAAGAGGTCCATTTTTCATTTTTTTATTAGCCTGTAGTGCCTCACAGTTGGGGAAAAGTAGGACAAGTAGGCCTTGTCCTACTTTTAATCCAGGTTTTGTTTCAAGATATTAATTATTCTGGGCGATCTGCTGCCCACCTCTGTTACATCCCTAGTACCTACCTACCTGTATATAATTATTTACTACGAGACTGCTCTGGCTGTAAAACAATCTGTTTGTGTCTGTTGACATTAATGGTGACTTTCGTGGGAAGATCTGTGGCCGATACTAATTAAACTTATTTATTTTATTACTCCACTAACAATTAGCAAGTTATGCAATTGACTAAAAGGTTGTCTGAATGTCAATTGACGTCAAATGTCCTTTTGGAGGAAATTCTTCCGTTTCTTACTTCACTCGGTTCAGTCGCCAATTACAAGGAAAAATAACTCAAAACTCAACTCAAGTCAATATATAAAGCTGTAACTGTTAATTTTAGTGAGGAAGGCTGAGTCGAGGTTGCGTCGATTGGAAGCATTACTTAGATTATGGGCGTTAGGGCTATTTGAAAATCCTTAGATTTTTTAGATTCCTTAGCAGGGTATGAAATATGACGCGTATTTAATTTTCAGACTTATATAGACTTAATAGTTTATTTCAAGTAAACCTCAAATACGTACGTATGAATTGAAAACAAAAAAAAAAACTAGTAGCATATTCGCAAACGTCAGTAGGTCTCTATGGAGAAGAATGTGCAAGAAACTCCACGGATACTCGTTTGCATCAGACCATCATATTATAGTCAAGTAGAATCAACATTTATCATACTATACCCCAAAATAAAGGTACTATCTGCCTTCTTAAAACAAAGAAGAAACAATTTCAAACAATAACCCACACAAGTCTATACCTAAAAAAGACGAGAGCATAATAACAAAAGATCCATAAGAACCAGTGCACAAGAGACATTGCTTTATTCTTGCCGTCAAACAAACGGTGATAGGATCCGCGGTGTACCACCTATCACTTTTTCTATTACCCTGGTACGCTGATGTGCTGGACAGAGAAAGGGGTGGAGTCGACCTGGTGACAAATATTATGGGTGTAAAAGTTCATGTTGCAGTGAAGAGGTTACATCATATTGTAACATAAATGTTTTAACGAAAATATTGCTAGTAATTTTTTTTTGCCTCCTTACCTGGATTACACCAACTCTGAGAGCCAGATGTGGATTATCTATTCTCTCAGGATGATTTGCTATAGTGGCAAATAAATATTACCAGTAAGAGAAAGAATTAAAAAACATGAGGAGAAGCCAGCAATAGGATGATGTAGGCTGACAGTAAACAGTACAAGGGACAGATAGTTTTCTTATCGTGAACCTAAATGGTAAATAATCGCAACAGAGTCATCGTTTCCGAGACCGACTTCAAGTCTAATGTACATCAAGTTGAGAAATTTCCAGTACATCAACGAGAAAAATAAAAAATATAAGTCCGAACACTATTCCCACGTTTTAGCTGTCCCCAGCCATCAACAGCGCAGTACAGTTGCGCAAGAGTCGCGGTGACCACAGACCGAAACATATACATATTTATGAGGTGACTTTAATACACAATTTCTATGTATTATCTTTTAGTAATGCAGGAAGTAGGAGTGAAGATGTTAACGGTAGGTGACTGGCTGCTTCTGATTCGGTGATATCGTTTAATTGGACTGATTGTTATCTGGCTGTTTTTGATACTGCTAGATTTTTTTATATTATAACGTGTGACAGAAAGGAAAACGTTTTAAGACGTTCTGACACACATTTTTGTATGACATTTGTTTGATATTTTATTATTTGTAGTGTTAACATTTTGCGTTTGAATTCATTTTAGTGATTGTTCAATATATTTGATTGATATTTTACATAGATGTGACGTATATCTTTATTTGACATTTGTTTTATTCTTGACATTTGTTACGCAGTTTCTGTTTGTTTGATATTTTGTAATTATTGTGATTAAACTAATTTTCGTAATTGTTCATTGATATTTACTTCCAAAATATTTGCACGCCATAGTATGTGGCAAACATGTCCGAACTTTTTGTATCTTTTTAATGTTATCCTGCATGCACGTATTGTTTATTCTTCCATGTGCACACGTGTTTGAGCAAATAAATATATCTTCATCTTTTTTAAAGCTTCAAGGCGTACAAAATCAAGACATGAGGTCATCATCATCGTTTTAGAGGAAAGACGTCCACTGCTGGACATACCGAAGTGTCACCACTTCGATCGTTCCTGTGCGTATTACATCCAGCGGAATCCCACAGCCTTAACCAAGTCGTCGGTTCACCAAGACAGAGGCCTTCCAACGCTGCGTCTTCTGATACGCGATCGCCACAAGACATGAGGTATCAAAATAATATTGATTTTAAATAGGCCGCGGCGGTAACCACTTACTTACATTTAGGTGGGCCTTAATATTATTGATTTTAACATTATTGATAAAAAATAGTAAGCGAATATTTTTGTAAGATTTAGTTTAGTAATGATGCAAATTCTACAAAGAATATCATACTTCATAAACGTAGAGCGAATAAATTCTAATGAAAATGCTTACATAATGCAATTAAGAATCCTATTGTAACCACAATATTATTTAATTGATACAATAACAAATCAAATACTACTACTGAATTAGGTACTGCTAAATTAACTTTTGATTACAATCAACGATCAGAAAAACGAGCTCTTTAATGTCAAATATAAAACGTGTCGGCTAGAAATATGGATGACTTAACTAATAAATTTTAAAAGTTTTCCATTACGAATGCTCACTCAGATTTTGACATAACATTAAGTATTGACTACATCACTATTTCGAAGAATCATCATCTATTAGTTAAGAGATCGAATAGTACCGACAAAGTGTTTGATTTGACAGCTCGAGATGTACCCTCCAAAGGTAATTAATAAGCAGATACAACCACTTAAGATAAGTAAAAATATTTTCATCCCGAAACTGCACCGGATATAGATCGTATCGGCATGACAAAGCGTGGCGCCAAGAAACTTTTATCACTATCAGTAGAAAACTCAACCATATCTCTGGCAAAGTAGAGTTCAGTTTCTATTGCACCTGCTTACACTTTACCAATATCATCACCTGTCAGACCAAATTCAACCGCAAGTCGAGCATCATTAAGTACAATTTTACTCATTACTCGTTCCATTTCATTAACTTCGAGAGATTTGTCAGCAACATTGTCGTCTTCTTCAACATTGGGCTTTATTGTCGAAGTTTGAGGTTCATTTTCAGTTGTTTTATAATCTGAAGTGGCACAATCAGAATCTATTGATGCTGCTCTAAAAGCTTCAGCCATCTCAAGTGCAGGTGGTATGACTCCTGTGTCTCCGAAAATAAATGAAATGGTCATTGTGAGATAAGATTTCTCGGTACTCTATAATGACTGATATAGTAAAGTAATGCTTTGAGCGAAGGAAATTCCATTCAAGAGTGCGTATTATTAGACTGTTTCAATATTGACGAAGAATTTCAAGAGCAAATCATATATTGCCGTCTGCTGTTTTATATGGCATCATAATTATTATGTTCCTAAATTGCCAGAAAATGATAAAAGAATTCTTTTTCTAGTTAAGAGTGAATGTGGTCGCAGAGATCCGACTGAATATCCTTAGTAAAAAATCATAGTTCGATGTTTGGGTCTCACCAAATAGGTGAGGTCCTAGGTCATGCCGGTTTCCTCATGATGTTTTTCTTCACCGTTTTGAGAGTAGTGTCGGTGATGAAATAATTTACATAAGGTAAAGCGTCTGCCTGGGTTCGAACCCACGACCTACAACTTGTAAGTCGCTGCCACCACTGCTATCCTGGTCTGCTCTATTGTGCCCCTATGTTTTCCTTTTTTAATGATACATTATTTTTAGAAGCACTAGAACCCTCAAAAAAGCTATAAATTGCGCTATCAACAGATGCTTATTGCACAAATTTGACAACTAAACATAAAAATAGAAAAACATAGAAGCTCAACATTTACTATTTCATTCAACTTATGGAATATCTTTCCAATACTGGAGGAGGAAATAGGCAAGAGCCAAACTTCGAATTATGACTTTCTTCTAAGGAAATTCAGTTGGAACTCCCGCATTGCCTCTGTGCCAAGGCTTTAATATTTTTACTATCGATAGAATCGTGTTTGCCCACTATCTTACCTGTTGGTAAGCAAAGATGAAGTCGACGAAGGAGTTCGCCTACATAAAAGTTACCTTTTCACTCTTGAGTTAAAGACCCTAGCTTTTTAGAGTTGTTTTGACTATAAGTCAAAGACGTTAACGAATACTTTCTTAAGGGAAGGAACTACTAAGTACTTTTCAATGATTACAATTTTTTGATGCATAGAATTAATTTTTTAATTATGTAATGAGGAATAATTTATATTCTAAGCTATTCTAAGGTCGTAATTGTAGGTCGTAATGCTGTCTCATTGCGTCAAGGAAAGCGTTTAGTGGAACGAAGTTATTCTTTTTCTAATTAACGTGGTTTTTAAACGCTTATTTTGAAGTAAAACTATGGAAATAGTAAATTAAATGCAAAGAAATACTGTATCGAATGAAAATTCATGATTTCATGTTTTGATTACTGGTATTGTTTTAAATAAATACCTACTTTGACCAATACCAATATCATTCTTGGTAAATATTTGTGATTTCAACTAATATCCTATAGTTTTCATAGAAATTGACAAATGTTTAATTCATGGTTAAGATGATACGGTGAACTGTTTTGATGTATTCATAGCCAATAAAAACAGAAAAAAATGTTACTACCATTTGCTATACCTAAGTCTATTAGCAATGCTGCCATTGTGTTTATCATCATCTGCTTAAATAAAAGCAACCTCCATGGATTTACAATTAAATATTTCAACAAAATTTATGAAAAATTCGGCATAAAATGCAGGACAGTCGCAAAACAATAGATTTACATGTATTACATTTATCAAAGCATTCTTCCTGTCTCATATTTTTTGAAATTGCTGTGCCCGATGAAAAAAAAAAACCTTTTTTTTTTTTATTCGTGGCGTCTGAATGACCGTCCTATGCTTAACCGGGCTACCCTGTGGAGACTAATCTCTTAGCCTCCGGCCAGGCTTCAAAATACTAAACCTAAAGCGACAGCACTAAGGGCTACCCCAGTTGGGGTCGGACCTCGGCTCAGGGCGTCGCTGGGGGATGGCTAAGGCCGGATAAGTGTTTCTACCATCCGTTCGGAAAAGCCTACGTGGAGAAGAACGGACAAGAAACTCCATGAATATCTAACTGGCATTTAACTATGGCTCAGCAACGCGGGCTGGCTTATATGAATCAAAAAGGATTACGCGACGAGCCTCAAAGTCTTTACTCCTGGAAGTTTTCACTTCTTTTTTGTCTTTTACTCCATGTTTGTTAATGTTGTGTTGTGCCTGTGTCGAATAAATATATTTTATTATATTCTATTATATTGTAAGTATACATTATGTATGTAAAAACGTGTTATAAAATGCCTTTAGTCTAGCAATTACTTCAACATTCGCCCAGGCAACGACCGTCCTCCCGGTCAATCGCCTATATAATCCCAGGCTTATGCGGGCAGGCCGAACTTACCCGTGTTGTACGCGATAATGGGCAATGCCAATCATTGGTATTGCTCCCACACCGTCCTTTGTTTTTCTTAAGGGTCTGTCAATTGTGGAAGTGTCATTAGCGGTTGATAGGGGATGTTTTTATGCCGTGTTTGAATTGGTTGAGGGCTGGTGGTAATAATTGGTGCACTTGATGTGGTGATTACATTTGTCAAGTAAAATGCCTGTTTTGTGTGGCGTCTTTTGTCCGGAAAAGGACATATTTCCGGAATAAAAAGTATCCTATGTGTTATTCCTAACTATAATCTATCTCTGTGCCTAATTTCATCCAGATCTGTCCAGCCGTTTGAGCGTGAAGAAGTAACAAACACATACACACACTCACAAACTGTCGCTTTTATAATATCAGTATGAAGTGTGATAGTGTGATGATAAAGCTATGAGGGTTTAGACAACGTAACATTATAACAGCAAAAACCAACGTCAAAAAGTCCGAGATTCCGGGAGTCGGCTTTGACACACGCCTCCGAAATATCAAGTACTCAAGTCTGTCTCGAGCCCATAGGGTCTTTAACTTTAGTCAGCTATAAGGTTCGGAAGAGCATTTAGCTAAGAGCTAGAGGTGTAGACAAATGAAAAAGAAAGTTTCGCGATAGCGAGTGAAAAAAAAAATAGGGGTACGCCAAGGAGATATCAAAATGTCACGTAATAATCTATGAAATCACCGTTTTTTATGAAATAAGTGAACGTTTTTCTATATTTTTTATTTCTATTAATCAAAGTAATTAAATAACCCATGCAGCCGATGCATCTTTGCCAACGCAGTGGCAGTTTATTGATGCCCTTATTGAAGAAATTAGCTGGACGGGAGGCAACAAATTCTTCAAAGGCATTTTGTGCGGCCTCTCGGGTATTGAATTTTCATTCGTCATTATCGACCAAAGTTTACGGACGTAAACATTTACATTTATATACTTTATGTTAATTTTTTTAACACTATTTTAAGCTCCAGTGACGTACCCTCGCTGCGCTCTGGATTAAAAAAAAACACTCTCGCCTTTGAAATAGTTGTTTGCTAATCTACTATTTATTGTAGCCGTTGCGTGCAGTATAGCTTGTCATGCACGTAAGACTCTTCACTCTCATTTGCAAGAATATAGGAAGGTCTCACACCTTTCTATATTCTTGCAAATGGCAATAAAGTAGCTAATTAAAAGGGATAAAATTAACGAAACTGCCAGTGACAATACTCCATTTCTGATTTATTTATGTTAGATAAGTGGCAGATCTAAAGTTAATCGTAGAGGAATGTTTGGGGAATTCTCGTTGAATAAAGGGCAAGGGCGGACGAAAGCTCCGGTCGTCTTGAGACTTTGTGGCCTTGTTCTAAAGTGTCGTAACTGCGAAATTGTAGTTTTAGTACGCACAAGACAATTAGGTCTGGCAAACCGGCCAAGTGCGAGTCGGACTCGCGTACGATAGGTTCCGTACCATTATCGCAAAAAACGGCAAAAAAATGCGTTTGTTGTATGCAGGTCCCACTTAAATATTTATTTTATTCTTTTTTTAGTATTTATTGTAATAGCGGCAACAGAAAAATGCGAAAATTTCAACTGTCTAGCTATGACGGTTTATGAGATACAGCCTGGTGACAGATAGACAGACGGACAGTGGAATCTTAGTAATAGGGTCCTGTTTATACCCTTTGGGTACGAAACCCTAAAAATTAAGTTTGTAGCTGAAAATGTTGACTTTGAGTTTAAAAGCTCTAGTTTCAAAGCTACCTACACAAAACAGTAATGTATGATTTTTTCGGATTTTCTGACAAATATAATATAAATAGTAGTCACTGATGTACTAAAATAATCAAATTTAAGTATATTTAATCCGTACCCGATAAAAACGAAGTTAATATAGCTTCATAAATTTACGAAACCCAAAAAACAGCTTCATAAAAATAAATTTCACGTGTTCAAACGTGATACTTGAAGTGGCACTAAACACATACTTTACATATTAAAAAGTGGTCCTTTGCAGCCAATTTTACATGATCAACGTAAATAAAGTATAATTTCTTACATCACGTCTTCGTCAAACCCCGATAACTTGACTTACCCCACTTTGCGTCCCTCCGTGGTCTTTTGGACCGCAATCAATGTCCACTTGAGTGGCACGTGACACGAGCCCTTATATCCAACTAATTAGATATACTCTTAGTGTGACAGACAGACACACATTACTGTGTTGTGTATGTGGGCTTGTAAGCGAAATTAATATGAGGTCTGGAATATTGGGTTGATGATTTGCTGTGCTCCGCTAAGAAAGAAAATTTGCCATTGGAAAAGAAAAGTTCGTCATGGTTTCACACATGACGATTAATCTTTTTAAGTACGAAATTTTCGTGCCATTTTGACGACACAGTTGGCACAGTAATAGAGCGATTAGCTGCTGTGCTGCGTGTTGTAGATTCAATTTCTGCACGGAACAAATGCTTGTATGACCTATTGATTTGAGAGACGTTAGAGACATTACATCGTCTTGCTGTTGCTGGACTATGGGATACCTCTAAGCCAAGGTTGGTCACCTTACAAAATTCGATGGCAATACATATGAGCAGGGGGCATATCCGCTACCTGGGTGGGGCCTTTACTGGTCACTTTGAAACCAACGACATGCTCATGAAGATGGGTCTAACCGCGACACCCAAATGCAGGTCGTGTGGGGAACATACGGAACGCATGGAGAACCTTCAGTGCACATGCGATGAACTGGCTGGTAAGCGAATGAATCTCCTAGGGGTTGGATATCTAAGACCAGAAGACTATAGGTTCATATCTCCTAGTCTCGTAGTAAAACTCATGAAGAGAGTTTTCACCGAGATTTGGGAGGAGTTGATTATCTAGGGGACCACAATTCCAATGGGTCGAAGTGTCCGAGTTATTTCTCGGCCCCTCCACAAGATACGATAAGATATCCTATAGATAGTGGTTCCGGGTCTGGTTGTTTATGCGATTTGATATGTTTTTTTTCACCCACGATACAGGAGAAACTCTTAGTGAGGAACAAAATAAAAATAAAGATTTTGTAATGAAAACACAAAATGTTAGTTTTCGTCGAGAATTTTCCAAACCAGATGAAAAATTACTATCACCGATATGCTGACGTTTTGCAACTTCAGAGCCACAAAACAAATAGATGTCTCATGTCCATAATTTCGCAACTTAAAAAGAGCTTTCATAAGCCATGTCAGTCGGAATACTTCACACAATGATTTTGCAATAACTTTGTCACAGATAGCGTTATCGTGCCATTGGTGCTTATCAGTGGAGTTGAGTGGAGGATCCATCGATTTATTGTCATTTAATATTGTCTTTTTATCATTACATCAACTAATCACGGCACACTGGACTTGAGTACACTTGGGTGGTTCTCACGGGAGTTGGACGTGATTTTTTGGATTGTCATTGTAGTGATTACTATTTGGTACTGCCTGACCAATAGCGCTGCAAACACATCTTCAATCTCATTAACTTAGCAACCGTTTTTCAAAGTCATTATCATTTTCAGCAAATTAAATATAAGCAAGAACTTACATACTTTACCCGACTGCCGAAGGAGGTAGGTAATGTGTTTGTCAGTCTACATAAGTAATGTATGTATGTTTGTTCCTAAGTGGCGTTCTAGAGGCCAAACGCAATGGCTGCTTTTGATGATTCTTACGTCGATCGATTTGTCTTATACTAACGAGTGTCACTGGCTACATTAAAATTGAAAAAAAAAGCTTTTGGCCGCCATATTGTGGGGGACCAATTTTTACTTCCGATCCCATCGTTTTGGGTATCAAAATAAAAGTTTTTAAGAGGCGATTGCAAGGTTTTGAACAGCCAGCTCGCGAATATGTATCTTTGACTGCACAGCATGATTTTCTTCTTGTTTAGGTCTTTTTATTTCGCTCCTCAAGCAGTCGGATATTTTGATTTTTTGAATTAACTTTTTTTTAAATAGTGACATCAAACACATGATACAAATGCCATGATTTCTGAGCTAAGTAAAACCTGTGTAGAGTTAAGTAAAAGACCCGTGTATTTTTCAAATTATTCTCATCTATGTTTATTTATTTGCAGGAGTGATAAATATAAGAGTTATGAATATAAATGTGGATGCATGGAGAGCGAGGGGACGGCCAAAGAAAAGATGGATGAACTGTGTGAGGAGTGATATGAAAGAAAATGAAGTCAGTGATAGCGTGACGGGGAACAGGACGGTATGAAAGAAGAAAACGTATTGCACCGACCCCAAGTAACATGGGACAAGGGCAGGAAGATGATGATGTATGGTTATTTTCAGGGTTCCACCAAAAGACCCGAACATACAACTTTATCGGCGTATTACAATTGCAAGAGGCTCATCGGCAATGAGGCGCTGGTCAAGTCAAAGCTTTCTAAACATCGTCGCCGAGTTGCCAGCTTATCGGTTTTTTATCGGTTACATTTCGGGAAGTGTCCGATGGAATTGCATGATCTAAACCCACCTAGCCCGTTTCATCATCGGACTACCAGACGTACGGCGATGCGCCATCGATACATGGTGGACATCCCACCCATACGCACAAAACGTTTTGAGAATACTTTTATTATGCGTACAGCTAAGGAGTGGAATTCCCTGCCGGAATAAGTGTTTCCCGACAGCTAAAATCTGGGGGTCTTTAAGACAAAAGTTAATAGGTTATTTCTAGGCAAGGGTGTTTCACCATCGGCCACATCATCGCTTACCATCAGGTGAGATAGTGGTCAAGCGCGACCCTAGAGAATATAAAAAAAACTTTTAACAAAAAATACAACCGACTTCAAAATAAAAACACTACAAAGTGAAAAATAACTTCAATTTCGGAAAACGGTGTTCTTGTTTTGGTTTCTTCGTTTTTTGACCCCGACTTCCGAAATTGAAGTTATTTTTCACTTTGTAGTGTTTTTATTTTGAAGTCGGTTGTATTTTTGTTAAAAGTTTTTTATTTTTCACTTTTTAGTTGTGGTACATAATGGACCATTTCTCCAAAGTGAAGCCAGAATAGATTAACCCAGAAACATGCAACTTAAACAAAAACGGTGGAATTAGAGTATACCAGGGTGAACTGTTCACACCTGCGTACCTCTTTAGAGCGTTCTAAAGTGATTTTATGTTATGAAATGATATAAACAATAAACAGACATCCGATTGCAGCTATCCTGAGTGATTTGCCGTCATTTATTGAAGAGTTCTGATGTATATCTCCGAAGTTCTTCATCAGATCTTGATGAAAATTAAATGGAACCACATGACAAACACCAACTTTCAAATGAAAAAAGATTCATCAAAATCGGTCCACCCAGTAAAAAGTTCTGAGGTAACACACATAAAAAAAAAACAGCTGAATTGAAAACCTCCTCCTTTTTGCGAAGTCGGTTAAAAAACACATAGGTGTGGCTTTTTAATTTTCACAATACGGAAAATGGCTTAGTAAAGACTGAACCAAACGTACGTAACTACTTTTATTAATCAATTAAAAAAACGCTTATCTACTATACCGTGTGGGTTTTTAATCGTATATTTTTAATTACATACTTCAATATACCGAGTCACACGTCTATAAGAACACAAAACTAAGCTAACTAACATTGTAGACAAACACTTCTGTGTACAATACTTTCGGAGCTTACTTTCGTTAATATCTTAAGGACGTATGATTGATCAGCTGTTCGCACAGCCAGACGACAGTTAATAATCGCGCCCCCTGCTCTAATCTCTACTATTGTGTACAAGGTATAAGATATAGCGGAAAATTCGAAGAACGTTAACAGGGGCATCCTTAATGAAAATTAACAGTAAAAACTCATTGTGGTATTTGAGGCCAGGCATAATTGACACAGTTATTTTTCAAATCATCAATTGCATGATACGAGTCTTCGTAAATTTCATAATAAAAACGTATTTTGTAAAAAAATTGCCTTTTCCTTAAGTTTGCCATATGCCATTACTTCCCAGAACTTGATCCTCATTAATGACACTATCGAATGGTGTAATAATATAACACATTTCTTTTTTCAAAATCGACGGCTTTCGAGTTCTGGCTAGGTGAATTGATTTTTCAAAAATCCTTTTTTTTTATTTTTTTTTTTCTTTTTCATCAAAATCGGCT
Organism: Orthosia cruda; assembly: GCA_964057195.1. NCBI lineage: Eukaryota > Metazoa > Arthropoda > Insecta > Lepidoptera > Noctuidae > Orthosia > Orthosia cruda. Next base: position 42,208,038 of record OZ059828.1, on the reverse strand, counting down.
TCATGACTCCTTTCATTGTTTGCTGCTATGCCTCATAGTTTCAGATTTGGCCATCCACTATTAACTAAGAATTTGAAGCTGAGTATTTGTCAACCACTGCTTTAGGCTTAAAACCTGTCAAATTTTGGCATTTAAGTACGTTCTCAACTCTAGATTCTCATATCAGAAACCAGTCTATAGAACAAAGAAAGAATAGTGTGATTGAAAAACAATAAGGACAGTGAAAATAATTTCCTTTTAATGAGAAGATATCTGCAATGCGCCAGTTAATACCAGATAAAATTAGTTTGGTCTCGCTGCAGGAAACAGGAGGAAGAGTCATAATCGAAGGCTGTTTAATTATAGCTTTGTTAGAGTATATGACTATTTATGATTCGATTTGTATAATATCACTAGCACTAAATACTAACTTTAAGGACCCCCTCGCTGAATGTCTTAAAACTTGTACCAAACGCAGTGCCTATCTTGAAAATGTTTACCGTTGACACCCGAGATTAATATTGTACAGATGGAAAAGCTGAGGGGAATTGAAAAGGTGACTTGAACTTTGCTGACAATTTTTGGTTCCCAATTGTTTTCTGTAAATATTTTCCGGATGTTTGCGTTGTAGGAAATAGTAACATGAGACGATAAATTTATTGGTACCACTATGAAATTGTGAAAATACTATACAAATCAATAAAAATATGGTTTCTGTTTGTAATATAAAAATAAAAGTTTTTTAGTAAATGCATATGAAAGTATATACGGTACTTAAAACAAAAAAAACAATTAAAACAAAACTGCCTGAAGGTTACGGATATTCTCTAAAAGGGCTGGACCGATTGGGATGGGACTTTCTCTGGCAAAAAAAACTTTGGTTTTCTTTTGTTAAAAAGACATTTATTGTACGAGTTTGATGCCGTCGAAATCGTGAAAAACCATTTAATAAAATAAAATAAACTATTTGTTTAAATAAACTGTTATGTTTGTAAACCGCATCCACGAAATCCATTACTACCAAATGAATAAGTATAGTAATTTACAAGAAATATTGCCATGCATTTTTACCCAAGCTATTCAAACCTATATTGGCAACGAAGGACCACAGTCCATGGCTCTCAAGACCAAAATGTAAGCCGTAATAGAATTACGAAGTAATCGTACTAATCTAACCTCAACGATCCTGCAAGGAAGTTAGGAAATAATCATCTATGGACATGAAAAACGAATTTCTAAATCAATGCTGCTAAATAAAAAAGTCACGATGTGGGTCTGAAAGCTGAGGTACGCGGTGTGTTTCAATTTGGTCGGGTGTTGTGGCTAGTGAGAAGATTGAAGATGTAAAGTTATTTGAAATGGTATGGAATATGGAAGTCGATGCCGAGGAAGGCCTAATATATATATATAATATATATAGTTAGGGTCTAGTGCGGTGACATTTCAATTTTTTATACTTTCTTTTGGGTAAATAAATTATCAATATTTCAGAGGGTAAATGTATGCATGACCAAAAACAATTTTAACATTAAAAAAAAATTATCATTTATAATTTATTTGTATTACATTAGACGCAACAGGCTTTGTTTTGGGACGTATGCCACGTCCTAGGCGACCACTGAAAATAGCGCCGTGCTGTGGGTCTCCAATGGCACAGCATTATGCTGAGTGGAAGCCTTCATGCCACAGTCACGACATGCATCTGCTTTAACTTATTCATCATCCTACTAGGTTTTCAAATTTGGTATTTTATTTTAATCTTACTTTTCTTTACTAACATAATTTAAGTACTTACAAATACTATCGTCAAGGGTTTAATTTAAGGAAAAATCTAAAATCTGTATGTCGTTTTTGTGGCGAAGAAACACTTTTATTTCTTTCATTCAATAAATTATACAGCTGAATTTATTTGCATATTTCATGCACGGTCAGTTGTCATTGTTTCAAAGTTGAATATGAACCGAAATAACAAACGCAAATGGATGAAAACGAAAGTTTTGGTCTACATTAAACCAACCAAAATTGGAAAACGTTCTCTGAAGAACCCCAAAACTACTTTCAAATCACGAATCTCAAATATACTACCACATCCAGCACCTCTAGATCCAAGATAAAATCCTTTAGAAAACGGTCGTCGGTCTGACTTAGAAAATTACTTACATGCAAACCAATTCCCATAAACCGCAGGGTAGAGTATGGGCGGCAAATAAACAGTAGAGTCTTTTGTCCAACCGCCACCGCAAGCGAGACAATGTCTTATGCTCTGAACATTGAAACTGCGGTAGATATGCATGGAAGTAAGGTGGGACCCTGGCAGAATTAGAGAGGAATTCTGCGTTCTGATGTCACGACGCAAAATAAATTAGGTTTATAGGCGATATTATACAAGTATTTTTGAAATTCAAGTACAAATTGATAGAACTACATCTCATTGTGACCATGTGAATGTACTTGCAAATTCACTTAATACAAATCGTTTATCGACGACCATCAGAAAGCTCCCTAAAAATTTCGACAAAGTCCGTCGAACCCTGGAGGAATCTGTTAGAAATTAAGGAATTGCACTGAGAAAACCTAAGTAATTGTAAATCATTAAACTATTGAAATGATTCGAGACAATGCCATATGCTCCGAACATTGAAACTACGGTAGATATGGGTGGAAGTACAGGTAGGATCGAGAGTGAGATTTTGGAGGAATTAGAGGGGAATTTTATTTGGTTGGAGTTGGTTAAGCAAACAAAATTGGTCATTTTTTAAATTACTTACTACGTAACAAGATTTTCTTGGTTGACAATATACGGGCATTTGAACGCCCGTATTTTTCTGAATTATTATGTTACTATTTTTTTTACATTTGTGACCTTATTACCCTGGAGTTTATGAACTTACACTTGCACTACACACAAAAAAATCTTTACCTCCATTTTTATAGTCTACAAATTTTACTAAAAAACGTTAGTTAATACAATAAAATAACTCATAAGGTTTTAGAAATAATAAACAGAATCCAAATCGAGCAATAACTTCGGTGATATGGCAAAAACAATTAAGCAAAGTCAAAAATTTAATAACATTTAAAACATTAAAGATTGACTTCACCTTTTTTAAGTTAGATTTGAAAAATTTCAATAATATTCAGAAAAATACGGGCGGTCACATGCCCATGGGCAGCATTGTGTTTATTTAATGTCACCGCAGCTTTGGTGAGGTTACATAGGGTTATTGTTTAATTGTCTTTTTTTAATTCCAGTAGTAGTAGTGTTTTTGTTTTTAAAAGGGAACTGTCATGATTTGATTTACTAACTTTTTAACCCCCGACGGAAAAAGAGGGTTGTTATAAGTTTGAGGTGTGTTGCTGTGTATCTGTGTATCTGTGTGTCTGTGTATCTGTGTATCTGTGTGTCTGACTGTGGCATCATAGCGCCTCAACGGATGAACCGATTTTGATTTAGTTTTTTGTTGTTGGAAAGGTGATTGTGAATCGGGATGTTTTCGCAAGATAAATGAGTCGGGGGTTTTTTTAAATTTTGAAATTTTACTTGTGGATAAAAAGGCCGCAGGTATAAATACAGCGACATATATATGATATTCATTTGGCAAAGGCAGCATCTCTCGTCTTTTTTTCATCCAAATTACTAAACCATCGTTGATAGAGCATTGAACGACACCTCTTGATATAATACTTGAACTTGATGCCGCAGACAAATACTTAGACACCAAAAAAAAAACACAATTTACTTCCTCAAAGATTCTTGATCAAAATCTCCATTCAATGACGAGAAAAATCTTCGGAATACGATCACCTGCTTGAATTCGGTATGTGATCCACTTCGTGATCTATACGTCAAGTTCTCTACAGACATTTACAACCATCCTAATTTCAAAGCCAAGCAAAAATAAACTCTAAGTAAACGAAATAACAGCAATTGACAGTTGAACAAAAAAAAGATGAGACATTAGAAAGGTCGCGTGCGTAATGAACATAAAGTAAAAAAAAAATAGTGATGTGACCAACTTATGCAATAGATTCCGTAACTCCAATTATGTTGCCTAAAGCAAGACAATCTTTGAAATTACCGATCTGTCTCATCGCACCAAAGTGAAATATTGGCCTGTATATTTTTTCTTAAGCAAGAGTAGATTCACACGGTCTTTTGTCTTGCGACATTTCAACATTTCGTGGATGTCGAGTAAGATAAGAAAGGGTTTTGTATTTTTAAATGCTGTATTGTTTTAAGTTGAGAATATTTTATATTCGTATTGAGCAAGAGATATTTGTCGTAGTATTTGCATAATGGGTTGTTGCTTTGTTATATTTTTTTAATTAATCGTTTGTCTTGGTGAAAGTCACGGTTTTAATTATGGTCGCTTAATTTATTTGACGAGGTGTACCGAAGTTCTGTATGGTTCTTTTGAAATAATAAATTAATTGTTGTTGTTAATGTTAATAAAATACTACAAGAATTTCCTTTCATTAATGTGATGTGACATTGCGAGGAAGGGTACAGGCAAAAAATAGGGAACGTCCTAATATTTTTTTTTGGGTTTGCTCTTGGCTCTAGTCTAGGTCAGAGGTGACAAAGACAAAGTCGACGATGGAATGAGCTTACCCAGAAGAAGCCTGTTCACTCTAACTTTGTAGAGATTCGTTTCGGGTTCGGATTCGATTGTAATTCATCGATTTTGAGAAAAAACGCAGTTTAGAAGTATGTAATGTTTATCCTTCTTCTGTACCGGTATGTCATGGACATTGCTGGTTCTTTTCATTTCGGCCATAAACAAAAACGTCTTTTTGGCGCCTTACGTTTACTTTTAAAAAACAGCGATTAGTGATTGAGAATAAAACTACCATAGATAAAGATTTGCTTGAAAATAAAGATTAAACTTTTTGCCTTTCATTGTTCCCTTCGGTTGGTAACGATATCATCGAAGTCGGGAAAACAAGTCCGGAATGTAAGGAAACAAGAAATATGACAGAAAAGAGAGGACTATCTTTACCATTTTTTTTGCCTGGATATTTGCTCATACATACTGCGCTAGCTCGGGGAGATAATGCAGTTATGTGGGACTCCAATCCACTGAAACTCCACGGTGTCCTCCTGTGCCGCTTATGGTGGGAACACGTGATACGCCTAGTACCTAGTCCAAGTTCCCGGCCTGATATTATGAAGTAATCTAGGAAGTAGGTGTAGTAGCAGAAAATGGAGGTCTTTACTACTAGAGTGATTTCGGGGAACGAAACCATGATAATCATGAACATACATCGGTTTATTATAGACAAAATCAACTACATCATCATCATCAGCATATTAATGTTCACACTGCTGGGACACAGGCCTCCTCTCTGTGAGAGGGAATGTGCCGTAATCCACCACGCGGGCCCAGTGCGGGTTGGTGGATGTCACACGTTTTCGAATTTTTGGTTCTAGGACATGCCGGTTTCCTCACGATGTTTTCCTTCACCGTTTTGTGATCAGTGGTGATGAAATAATTGACAGAAAGTAAAGCGCCTGCCTGGGCTCGAATTCACGATTTACCACGATCAACTATATAGTATGTAAGTATATCGCATCTCGTATCATTGTAGGTAATTTATCACAAACAAGCACGACTAAATTATTGATCTGTAAAGTTCTCGAGTAATTTGTTTCATTGTCTGATAATCGTAAAAAACCCAATGGTTGGTTCCTACGAATTATGACAGCTGTAAGAAGTTACGTGCTAAAATTATCTCGCGTAGAACTTATCAGGAAAATACCATATTTTATTAGGTACCTATGAGTTGGTCAAAACGTGATATGACGATGCCTAGTCTTAAATAGAATTGTGAATTAAAAAACACTTATTTACATAAAAATACTACCGAGTTCCAAATAAAAACACTACAAATTAAAAAATTACGTTCTTTTTAGAAGTCGGTATCTTTGGTAGGTACTAATTTTTGTCGTTATGGACACCAACTGCCAAAATGAAAGTTTTTTTTTCACTTTGTAGTGTTTTTATTTGGAAATCGGTAAAAAAAAATACTTTTTGTCATTTATTTTTCTCTTTTTAGTTGTACATTTTATGCAAGTTCTGTAAGGTACCTATAATTCCAAAATAGATTACCCGAATATCATGAAACTTGAATATACACATCTGCGTACCCCTTTAGAGCGTACTGGCGTAATGTTCTGTTATGGAATGGTATAAACAATAAACAGACATGCAATTGCAGCAATCCCGAAAGATTTGCCTTCATTTATTGAAGAGTTCTGTTTTATATCTCCAAAGTTTTTCATCAGATCTTCACCAAATTAAAATGGGACCAATTTGGATCAAACTCTTAAAAAAAAAAAGAATTTACAAAATCGGTCCACAATTGACGGAGAAATCGGGGAACATGTTGTATATGTTCACCAGAGAACATAGATCCTCCTACTTTTTGGAAAGTCGGTTAAAAAATCATCATCATCAACCTTTTAATGTTTTCACGTCTGAGATACAGGCCTCCTCTCTGTGAGAGAGGCCAGAGGCCTTAATCCACTACGCAGGCCCAGTATGGATTGGTTGAGATCACATGTCTTCATTAAAAAAATACCCTTTGCTATTTTAGGTATTGGATACAAAAACTAAATCTCATTTGCGAGTCCTTCTGAAAATAATGAAGCGGATTCAACTCGGCCAAGAATCTCCCCAAAGAGTCTATGCAATCACAACAATAACAGTAGGTACGCATTTCCCAGTACATAATCGTGCACATAGTTAAATAATGATTAGTCACGTCGAAACGTAATCAAATCTATCAAGTAGGCGTCTCCTTGCTTGGGTCGTGAGAACACCGAAATTGATTTCTTATTAAACGCTATTTGTCATTGAGTCAAGTTTTTGTTTGTATACGTGATATGTTGTCATTGTTTTGAAGATTTTTCCTTGTGTTATGGATGAAGATTTTCCTATGTTTTGCTTTAAAGTTGCTGCAGACGAATAACACTTTGACACTTCAACCACTGCAAGACGTCATCAAGGTCTAAAGTTAAGCAAAAAATTAAATTCCTGTGTTGGTAGATCTCGTAAAAACCCTGAGACAGACGGACAAAAGTTATCCTTATATGAATGCTTCCATTTCTTTTTAATATTGAACATCGGGAAAATTTCGAAAACGACAAAATAGCATGTCTTCATGGACAAAAAGAACACGAATTTATCGATACAATAGCTGATTTAGTGATCTCAGATATTCTTCTTCTTACTGTTTATTTAACGGGAAAAAACAGTCAATTGGAAATACCTGACAAACTACAAAAGCCAGTATTTTCCTTGTCAATATTAAAACCACCGCCAACGAAATTAATGAATCTTCAAAATTCATCACTGAATAATCCATACTTCCCACATCTCTACCGTGACACTAAGGTCACAAAATCTGACTGATGAATTGTATCCGTGATGTCACAATTAGACGGGCTCAAGTCGATGCTATCGGGGACCTCGATGACCTTAGGGTCATACACATCTACATACACGAGAACCTGTCATTTTATGTATGTATTGAATTTTGTATGGGAATTAGATTGATGGGATAAGATGTATCATGTAAGTACCTATGTTATATACGTTGTGTGTCGATGTCCAGTTGGATTGATTGAGCTAAATATTTTTTACAAAAAGCTGACGAAAGATTTTGAAATATGCATAAAAGTGTCCAGCAACTACGAAAAACTTAATGCTATACTGGAACCAAGCTGATATATGAACGTAAACGCAACAAAAGTAAGGATCGCAGTTGGTGGCTTCTGTAGTTTCTACATACCCTCGAAAAAAGCTTGTGTTTATGTTTTTTTTGTTTTTATTGTTGATAGGCTTGCGCTTGACCACTATCTCAACTGATGGTAAGCGATGATGTGGTCGACGATGAAGCAGCTTGCCTAAAGAAACTTGTTCAGTCTTGACTTGTAGACTCCCAGGTTGTATGTGGATGTAAAGCATAAGTGATACAAACTAACTGTATTTACAGCAGCAATGAAGAGCTTACTCGTATTAAGAAAAAACCTAAGCACTCATTAAGTTACTGAGGTGCTGTAGAAGAAGCTCCAACTATGATTGATTAGTAACATTTAAATACTAGTTATGTTTATATATCACAAGCCACAAGTAACTGTGCTCGTAATGACTCATCTACCACAGATATTACACTTCCCTCGATACTCCAGTTCTCACTTCTCAAGCCTCCAGGATTTATTAGCCTTTACCTTATTCTGAAACAAAACAAAGATAAATGCAGAGACATTAAGCTCCTTGCTTGAAGCAAGTTCAAATACGGAGTTCACACAAAATGTCAACGGAATCGCCCACATGTCGCCCCGGGCGATGGTTGAGCACCATACCAAAATCTATGTCAAGTACAATATTAACACTTCAAATAGACCACTAAACGATTGCCAAGCGAAATATATCTTTATTGATGAAGCTACAAAGGTCTTTGATCTTATAATTGGCGGTAAATAAAATGAAGACACAGGTGATTAACAGTGAGTTTTGGAGGCATTACCTATTATGGAATTGTCACGAAATATTAATATTGCTTCGCATCCAATGTCACTGATGAGTTGATGAAGTGCTGGTTTTGATTTAATGTCGATATCTTAATTATTAATTAATGTTTGGTTAGACTTAATATATCAAGCCATCATCACGCCTTAAATCCCCGAATGTGTACGAGAAGGTTTACATTGTTCAGCGGTGGCAATTTATGTGTCTCAAGCGGCAGTGAGTAACACTATTGACATTTGCAGGCAACAATCCACAGTACTCGAAGTAGATTTAGATAGTGATAATGCCCTATCGAAAGAGGACATAGATAAATCTGATTCTGTAGCACCTGCTAGATTTCCCACGAATTATGTACGTACGGAACAATCAAAGCTTAGTCAGCTAAACAATGGCAATTTAAACATATTACTTGTTGACTGACTCCAAGAGGTGCTGACGCATTAAGTTTGACTGTTTAAACTTCACAGAATCGTTTATCTTCAAATCATTATCTTACTTATGATCTTAAAATTTTAACACGGGCATTTGAAGGCTGAATAGATACAGCTTCGAATTTTAAACTGCCTATTTCAGCTAGCACTCTTGCGCAATCTACATTACCTGTCAAAATTCGCCATGTCAAAACATTTCGAAATCGCCAGACTAATCAGATAGATGATCTAAATACACAAACAAACGTACGTTACTTCGGACTCAACTATGTCAAATGTAATTGAAGAACATGGCCGCACCAAATTTGACCCCGTCAAAACGAAATTTTCGTCAAGATTTTATCAGAAAACATGACATCTCGAATCAAACGACAAGTATTGTCTAAAAGACCTTACCGCTTGTTGGGAGCCCACCATAAGTGAAGATTCCTCAATCGATTAAAGACTCTAATTTGTAAGGAATAGAGTTTAAATTTTAATTATTATGTGGCAAAGGTCTTTGTGATTTTGCCGTCAGAATAGTAGCCATTATATGAAAGAACACACGTTCGGAAATGGTAAAAAAAGGTCGAAATATGATTAATAGGGCGGCGTTGCGGGACTCGGCTCGTTCGTGTGTGATTCTTTCCATTTGACAGATTGTCTCGACTCTCTGACCCGAGCGCCCCGTTGAGACAATAATGATGCAGTCTCATCACTTCGATTGTCGATATCGATAAAAGTTGTTGCGTTAAAGACATATAACTAAGATAATTGACGCTACAAAAATTACTTTTTATTTGTTCCAAATTGATAACTTTAAATTAATGTCTCAATATTTTGAAGAAGTGTCTATTACTTCTTCATTGTTAGGTTTAGACTTGCCAGTAGTACTTTTAAGTCTCTTCTATTTGTTTTCAATTACTGATATCTAGACAGTCTGAATAACCATGGTCTAAATCAAAATCTAGGTATACTAGTCTTTAATCATACTGCTTAATTTCTCTAACTCTCTTATCCACATCTTTTCGATGTCGATACTTTCACTGATCTTGCACATCCCTAGCCGCGAGGTCGACTAAGATTACTCTCAGCACGAGACTGTCCTGCGTCGGCGCTCGTTCGCGACGCTTTGACATCCCGACGTACAGCACAAACATCCATCATACACACAGGTAAATTAACATTAGATCTTATTTCTAGCATACTAAAGTACAATTTAGTAGACCATAGCAGGTTTTGCGATGCAAAAGAAGGTTCTCAGTACGTCATACGTTGATAGACGGCCCAAACAGGTCGACTTGAGAGTACAACTTTTTTTTTACATCGATTTTGAATATGCAATATGAAGATATTGAAGGATTATTAGTCATGTTTTCGAAGATATTTATTTTTATGCATTCGTTTGGTTCGGGTCACAGGAAAGTGTTATAACAAACTGTCATGAGATAAATGAAGTATCAATAAAATTTGGATGCGCAGGAGTTAGTATGTGAGTAACAGGTTATAGCATAACAATCTGAGAATTGATTAACTACATATATTTAGGTCTTAGGCAGGTGAAATTACTTGCCAAATTACCATTACTAGAAGAAAGTTCATACCTATTACAACTCTCATTTATTTGTAGTGCAATTGCATATATTTTCAATATTGTTGCTCGTCATGTAATAATTATAACCAAGAAAGATAAAATACCAAAGGTAGAAGATATTGCAGTATCGTTATTTATGTTATCAAGCACAACTACATAAAACTAATTTCAAATTAGTTTTATGTGTGTGGATGGGTGTTAAAAGAATGGCAAAGATGATAAAAATATTTTACAACAAGATAGGAGTAGAAATATTTCACAATCCATATCAAAAGCGAAAGCCATATGATATAATAAAAGACAGACTTATAAAAAAACGTGAAAATAACAAAATTGCCATGTATTTTTATGATAAACGATTTAAAAACATATTAAACCCAATACGAAATGAATCTCTAAAGAGAGAAACATCCGTCATATGACATCAAATGATCAAAACTAGAAATGATTTGAAAATGGTTTTACTATGCTATGAAAAAAGTCATAAAAAGTAAATGTGTTTGTGAGTAAACTTCCTATAAAACAGATTTGGGACTGACGCATGCAGATGACAAACTTTTATATTTCTGTAACCCGATGCTGAAATAGTCTGTCATTCGTAAAAATAACCTATTGCTTGAACAGATAAAACAGAAGTGTTTCGACACTTCAATATCTATCACATTGGAATGCAAGAATCGATTTTATTTGCGCGGACTCGCAAGGGACTACGCTAGGTTTACTACAGTTTCATCATGAACCAAACTTTTTCTCGTGATCTAAATATTTTTCTTTATGGCTATCCTTACCCCATTAATTCCATAAACCAATATCTCATTAATCTTACCATATCATGTCCTATCGGACACAATAAGAATAAAAATCACCGAGCTTAATTCCCACCATTATACATCAATCTCCTATCCACTTAAGCTTTGCGAAATCCATCTGGAATGTGTCTCACGTACTTTGAAGAGTGGCTAATGAAGTGCTCGGTTGATGTGTGACCCACCATCGGGGTTCCTTAATGATACGATTGACAGTACAGTGGAGCGGTGGCCGTCGGCTTGCCCGATTGTTTCTTGACTGAAGACTTGGGGCTGGGAAGTGAGCGGAGAAAGCTTCAATGAAGTGTAGCAAAAAGTACAATAAAAGAAAGTTTTTTTTTCCAAAATTGTTTCAGATAATAAATGAAAGACTTTTGGCGTCTTCACAATTCGCGATGTAGTCGAAGAAACATCGCTTAACAATATTTAAACATGTATGCCGCAAGTTTCATAGCTATCATTATTTGCAGACAAAACAAAGTTACTCAGAACTTTACCCGTGTTTAAAATAATGCAAATGTAGAAAGCCTAGGTATATTCTAGTTTAAGAACCAAATCGTACATTTTCTCCCAACACATTTAAGGGCCCCAAAAACGAGGGATACCTAAGAGAGACGTATTTAAATCCCATTGACGTCTTGTTCGTGGAACTTTGAATATAATGGCGCTTATCTGAAGGGTGTCTTTGGCATATTAAGTTTTATATTCAGCTGCCTCTATCTTCAAGGAGAATGATTCTTCCATGACTTGTGATCGACGGGTATCGGTCGGATATGTTTATTCACTGAGTTTTATGGTGATTATGCTATGAGAATGTACTACTTTTGTAGGGGACTGAGGATGGATGGCCACCCAGTAAGGCAATAAGACGTAGAGAGATCGTACGATAAATGCATTGTTAATCTGAAAGAGAAGAATTTCAATTCTGTAAATAGACCATTAATTCACTATTATGTGCCTCCACATAGGGACAATTTTATCGAGACAAGACCACTTCGGTATTCAAACAGGTGACCAAACTATGTACAAGATTAGCAACGGTTATAAAGAGAAGAATATAACATGGTTCTACTGCAGTATTAGTATCGAATGCAGCAATACTTTTGTCACTACCAAAATAAACCAGAAAACCTCCTCTAATTTCATTCTGTTTCCCAAACATGGCAAATTTATCAAATCCGATTTCGCAACATTCATTTTATTAAGCAACAGAAACGCGACTAAGACAATAAATCACTTTGCATAATCTCTAAACTTAATGGATCTCAATCTTATCTATACAGAATCCGGGAGACATAATTTGTCACTTGAAGATTGTATGACTTAAGTGAATGAGCAAATCATTGTACGTAACACTTGAGACGGTAGATTAGACAAGTTTACAGTGCAAAGTGTTATTTATGATGTCATAGCAGCTACTGCACATAACAGAGATCTTTATTTAACAGTAAATGGTGAATTAATTAATGATCAAAGAGATTATCTTAAAGCTAGATTAGAAAGTAAATTGACATTTTGTGTTAGATTTTCAATGACATAAAATCCTTAAAAGTGAAATCTGTTTGTCTCCAAAAACGACGGATTAAACTTTTGATGTTCTTGCTATACAACATTTGTCAAGTATGTAATCCTAGAATTAGGTGTGACACCTGTGTTGGCTAACTCTTTCAAAAACCACAAATGTATAATGAAGTAGAGTAACGGGGTTTAGAGCAAAAAAGATACCCGTTGAGTTATATATGTATTTAAATAACGATGATATAGAAAAGATAGGTAGGTGTATTAAGTGAGTCACTGTTAATATAAAAACCTTATTTTGATTCATGACAAAGATTAACGGTGAACCCAAACAAATACATAACCACAAGTCTATGATCAAACGGCAAATGTGCAAAAATCTGCAAAGAATAAGAATTTTGATAGCAAGAAAAACAGTAATGACTAACGACCAAATAAATTGATCGACGGTCAGCAGTAATTTGTCAAATCCAATCATGAAAAATTCCAAATAAAAATTTCGTTAGAACATAATAACGGGGACTTCTCTGGTTTTTTGCTCGGCATCCAATTTAAAAACTAATTATGGGTCGCGATGACTAGGCTCCCATGATCAAGGAACACCCTACAATGCCGTCATAAAGAACATAATTTCGTCATGTTAGCGAACAGGTGACAAAAAAGTATGATTAATGGCCATACCTTGTGGTCATCACAAAAGATATGTCAGTCAAATTATACTCGTCTTTATTCACAGCAGACAGCCATAGCCTAACGAATCAATACCCGAAAACATTATCGCACTGAAGGATAGTTTATCTTCGGTTAGAGATTTAATTACTCTGTGCAATTCATAGATTCTCGTTTACGTCCCGTGGACATTACCAAAAAGTATTCAACGCTATTATGTGTTAGCCATGACCTTTATCGGTCGTGATTTGAATCGAGAATCGGTCGTGACATCTAAATAACTGATGTTGAGGTCGGCTGCAATCAATGACGGAAGTGTATGTATGTATGACGGAAGGCAACCGATTAAACGTTTTCAACGATACGCAGGCACGACTTTTGATCGTTTAGGTGTCGAAGGCTGGGCAAGCTTTTCAGAAATTAGTCAGAAGGTCTTGACTATAATGGGCATAATAGTTGGTTATTTGTGTTCACTGGTCAGATTTAATAACAAGGTTTCGTGCTCTGTTATTTTGTGCTTTTAGTTTAAAGTAGTTGCTGACCTGGCAAGTGCAACGGCTTTGGAATATATGAACTTTTTTGCACGAAGTTTACCAATTGATTTCTAAGACCTGACTCAGATTTATGGAAACATATGATCTAGGTAATACCTATTTGAATTTGAGTACCTATACAAGTACGACGGTGAAGTCGTGCAGCGTCAAACGTATCTCCCCACGTGAATTGTGAGAAGCAATTAAGGAAAATGTCGTCTTTATTGTATCAACTTCGTGATAATCGGTAATATCTGAGTAATCTTGCACTTCTGGGAGGTGTGATCAATTTCTGTTGTTTTTAGGCACTGCTTTTTGTCTACAGATTTGTCACTACGCCTAAGTCATAAACTCATCTTGATCGTGTTTATGGGCAAGTAATTCTTCTTCTCATTTAACAAGATGGTACTGTTAGTAGGTACTATTTAGTAACTGGATTATTTATATGTAACCTCTGTAGTACCTTAATAGTTAATAGGTAATATTAATATAAGCCCTTTTGTCTTTTATTAATATGACAAGTGAAGAAGCAAACTATCTTGCGTTTGTGTTCAGATTCTCAAACGGATAAAGAGCTTTTCGGGTACAAACTTCCAACAGTATCTACAAAAAGTGAGAAAACAGTTCCATACAGATGTATTTATATATTTTTTCTATCGATACAATAGATTATTTCAAAATGACGTTCATGATTTATAGCCGCTTTTCGTGTTTGAGTGCCAATGTTACGTCGTCTGTTTTTCGTCTCAGTATAAAAGTATTTGTGATATGAAGAAGATATATCGTTCCAATAAAAAAAAATACTGGACTTTGCTGAAAATACTACGCCTTTTCTTTTAATACAAAATATGTCTAGGCTTTTCCCAACTATATTGGGTTAAGCTTCCAGTCTAACCAGTACAGTTGAGTACCAGTATTTTATATGGAGAGACTGCATATCTGACCTCCACTAACCCAGTCATTTATAATTAATTCATAATTGCAGTTAATTCATTGTGTGTATCTGTGTGTGCCAAATAAACTAGTTTTCTTTCTTTCTTTTCTTCCGTTCTTTCTTTTAATTATTTTGAATTCAATCTACGTGTTTTACATGTCAATTTTTTATTCAGTTAACAAGTTGCTCCTAGCAGAGTTGGCTTTACGTCATTGGGTGCAGTCACCGTCATTTCGACATCGCCCTTTTCAATACAACTTATTATTTATTCTACGTGTCACCGTTCGTCAATACGTAATAGTACATCTACCGATAAATTGTTCTCGTAATCCAACTCAAACCATAAAATAACGAGACGTGATATAACAGGTATTAATCCACTAATCTTCGAAGAATTCAATCAAATTGCACGTGAACGTGATGGGAGCTGGGAGTCTGGGAGACAAGTGTGGCTGGAACCTTGACTTTATCGAGTCATGGTTTGTCAATTACGGAGCCATTGTGAGCCGATCGCTCTGCCGGCGATCTTATCGGCGCTGTGACAAAAAATATGCCGCCTGGGTGTAGTATATGGAAGGTTGATGATGAAGATGGGAAGATTTTTGATGCAGAGTTTGGATTACGCAATATTAGAAAAATGTTGTTTGGGAAAGCTGGAATGTATTGGGAGCAAGTGAAACTGAAAGAAACAGTGTTAAGGTTTAACAAAAAAGTTCAAATTAAGTAGGTAATTGATTTATTTTCCGAATAAGTACAAACCAAAGCCACCAAAAAAATATCGAGATAATTTAAGATGAACCAATTTTTGGATTGAAGAAACCATCAATACCAAACCATCCGCTGGATGCGGGACGCACGAGACCGATCAACGTGGGGACGCTTGGGGGAGGCCTATGTCCAGCAGTGGACGTCTTTCGGCTGATATGATGATGATGAACAATTTTTTTACAAAAGAGGTAGAGATTGGACTGTGTCAATATAGCTGAGATAGCTAGGAAAGCTCTAAATTCTCATGTGATAGCTATTAAAACTGATGCTAGGAAAAAAAAAACATAGGTACTCCACCGGCTCAAAACAAATTGGGATACAGTCAAGAGTATGATGAATCAGTATTAGATGATTCCGATTTGGTAGATTATCATATACATTTTGCATATACTATAGTCCATCGTTGTCAAACAGACGAAAGCGTACGCAATGATGAAGCACAGATCGTCGCATTAGATTGGCAATAATTATTACAAGCGTTTGTCCATCCGTCCTTTCATTCGGACGTGTCTATCGCCATGAGGTCGATAATTAGTCATGAACTGGAAAAAAAAGGCAACTAGTTTAAAACAGAAACCGTGTCAAAGACTGAAGAATTAAGAGTTGCAGTATTCTTGTCACAGGAGATTGTTTAATTTTCGTATATGCTGATTAAAAACAAATTAATAGCTTCATCACATATCCACCCACAGCGATTACGTTTCTACACAGCCAAAATTAAAAAAAAAACTCAAGAAGATTTTTCCGTCATCGGTCAAGGAAAAATCTCCAAAAAAAAATCTTGTCTGTTATCACCAAGCAATTCCATGTAAAGAGTTCCTCAATAACATTGATAAAAACAAACACAATGATTTTTAATGATTGTGCATTCAAACATTATTATTACAAGTTGCCTTGATCTTCGGTCGCGATGATATCACCGATACAGTGTCCGGGAAATTGTCGTCGGACATTGATATTCTAAAAGATAATAAGAGAAAAAAAATGCAAAACAACTTGTGAAGAAGCAGGTACTCGTAAGCAGATAAATTGTTAAGCTTTCGATAAGGAAAAGTTCTTGGTGTGACGTATAATTTATTAGAGATGATAGATTTTTAGACAAGTCTTACGAAAAATCAGGAGTGTAGGTATTAAGAACATATCTTTCAATAGTCTGATGGACTACCTTTTAATTACTTCTTCAGACTTCACTGGTAAGCTAAGGGATACTCAGATAGTTTATTTTGGACTAGATGAAATTCCAGTGAAGTACATTTGGTGTCCTGTCGCGGTTATTTTTATTCACTACGGAATCGTTCTTGACCTCAATTTCGCTTGATAGATGGATCGAAGAATTAGGTCAACGTTGGAACAAGAGATACTAGACTCTATCTAAAGATGCGTTCACTCTTTCTTCGAAGGTTGACAACTACGTACTGGAAACTGTATTGCAATTGTTAACTCATCATTATAATATGAACTCGTACATCCGTTAACATCCTACAATTTATAAAGACCCATTAATGGTAATAAAAGAAATATGACGGTCATAAAATTTTCACATAATTTGCCTAATCGTATCTAAGTTGTGACTGAACCTAGTACAATAAGTAAACTTTAGTGAACACATCAGTAGCAAAACAAAATAATATAAACAGAAGATTTATTCAATACAGAGCTAAAAAAAAGTTTACCTAAGACCCAGTTTTTTTATCCCTAGACCAATTAGGAATGGTTGCAAATTTCGATACAACACAATTTTTTCAGTTGGCCTCACAAATGGTCAAATAAGTTGGAGAGTTAATTATTTGTCAGTTTGTTAGACTACCAATTGACGAATTTAAGCGTAGCAATATGCTAATATTTAACCATTGGTTTAGTTAACTACTGATCAAAACCGTTACTTACGTAGTACCTTTTTAGGGTTCCGTACCCGAGGTGTCCAAACGGAGTCCTATTGCTGACACTTTTACGTGTTCGTCTGTCCGTCGTCTATCACATATTGTTGTTCCGAAGAATTTATTAACTTTCCATTGACCTATGAACTTGAAAAATGGTGATAATGTTTATTATTACGTATATCTCCTAAAAATACCAATAATATTCTATATTTGGTACGAAACCCTAATTTTGCGAAGTCCGACCGGCACTTGGCCGTTTGTTTATTTGGCTAATTCCAATATAATAAATAATATGTATATAAAAAAAGCTATTCTTACAATATCCAAACCAAAGCTCCACTGTATGAACGACTTACAATTTGAGTTTGATCTACAAGAATCTATTTCCCATCTTTTTTAATTCTCGTAACACCTAACTTCTAGAACGAAATATGTCCAATTTAACATTAAACTACTTCATCTTCTTTTCGAGTCAATGGACAACTCGTTAAATATTTTGGAATCAGTAGTGTAAACTACTGTACCGCGCTTGACAAGCTTGTATTTAATTTCTGACGCATCGACAATGGCTTTCTAGAAACTGTATATAGGTAATTCAGTGATCTATGACAAGGCTTCTGGGTTCCATATAGCGTAGAAAATAACATGAATCATTCAAACGCACCTGTATTTTTCTATAAAATAGAGAAACATTCCTAGCGGATCTTCGGTTGAATCTTTCGCAAGTTTAAGTTTTTAACTTATATTTTATTTACGGTGTGTTTTTCGCATTAATATATTAAGGTGGTATTTTTAGAGTAAATTTATATATGTTGTTGAGTATAATAGTATATAAAACTTGTTTCATTTAATCGTGCGTATTACGGTTACTGCATATTTCTGACTGGGCTGGCTGGATATATACGTTCTAATTGCGAAATTAATATTCGTAAACGCTAATCTGGAAATTGTCCATTCGAATGCAAACGAAACTACATTTCATGGAAAAGTTGAAGTGATAGTGACATAGAAATGTAGACTATTTGTCTTTATTTTCAATAATTTACACCTACTCTGTTTATTTTGTATCAACTGAGATATTGGTTAGATTACGTAAAGTATATTATTGTTCAATTAATGTTAATAAGCAAGATTTTTAGCATTTGATTGTTAAATGTTAAAAACACACAGACGAACGGCAAATTTGTTTTTTTTCGAAAATTACATTTATATAAGGAAGATACGTTTCAAAATAAACATAAGGTCTATTTCGCATGTTTCAATGCTAGTTTCTTAACGATATTTTATCTCTCTGCAAATTAAAATGCTCCACAAAGCAATACTTGAAACTTCTGTATTTATTAATCCACAGCAGATATCACGTTATGCCATAATTTAGTACGACTGTCACTATGCTCAACTCTGATTAAATTGCTCTGCGCTGAGATCGTGACCTGACGTCAGTTGATACAAGATGTTATTGGTATTAGTAGTAACGATGTTTCCTTAAGTGACACTTTGTGCCTTTAAGAAATGATTTCATTTGTTTACTGGTTTTTATTCCGATTTGCAGGTGCATTTATTTCATGGAAACACTTCAACGTACCTACATTGTTATGCCTGGTATGGATCTATCTCTATTTGAGATTCTCTATCGTGGTCTTCTGGCAAACTTTATCTAGGCCAAGATTCAATATTCTTATCAGTATTACAGCTGACCACTTCATGACCTTCATTTCACTGCTTTTGTTTACGAGTAAATTATCTTAAATTGTCTCAAAGCTCCCAAATTCTTCCAGGAATTCTTTTCTCACGCCATCTCAAACTGACCCTCACGGTGCTTATCAAAGACGTTTCACTACCACTTTCAGGGCCGGCTTCAGTGGCTCCGTCAGTCTTCAGGCTCTGCCCTTGTTCCAGTAAATAACATACAATCATACAAACAAAAATAATAATACTGACAACAGCGGTCTCTATGCCCTCACCATCTCAAATCACGACGTATTACTATTTTGGAGTACAGCCCTCAAACGCGTGTATAAAAAGAGGAAACCCAAAAAGGACAGCAGTAGCCTAAACAACTAAACGAAAATGTTCAGGAAGTTAGTTCCATCATTGTGTCGACTAAGGTCATTCGTTTCTGACTACCCAGGAGGCGGTTACTGGCGCCCGTACGTGTTGTCGATTGCCTTCCCGCCGTATTGACTCAGCCGAAACGGAGCTCTCATCATTTACATAATAACACCTTGTACGGTGGACGTTATGGTCGCAGTTATAAGCGGCGGCGTGTAGCGGGTGTAGAATTGTAGATGGGATTTTTGCAGTGTATGTAAACTTAACTCATTTTTATCGAACGGAAACCCTCAAATGGTGGCTGGATTCTGGGACAAAAGAAAACCACTGAATGTGGAATTTTTACCTCACTAAAACCATCCCAGTGATCACTATCAGCACATGGAAGGGTCCCGTGACCACTAAAAAGACCTTGGACTGAAGACTTGGGACGCCTCTTAGGCCACATCACTGGGAAGACTGAAAAAGCTTCTCCCCTGAGCCTAGCTGTGCACGGTAGCACTGAGTCACCGTCTCTCCTGAAGTCACGTGATTTGCAGGCGAGATATGCGAACTTAACTCCTACCGAAATTTAGTGCAATTTTAGAGAATAGTCGTGTCATTTTGTGGAAGAGGGAGAGGCCTCCCACTACCTCCTTTTGAACAATAGTGGGATAAAATAGGCTATTAGATATATAGAATATGTAATGTTATCTTTCTTCGAAAACCTTGCTTGGTACACAGGTTTTGAATTAATGCTGCAGTTTTGACGAAAAAAATTGTGAAAATACTAACATATTGGTGAGACGCAAAAAGAATAATATCTGTTCATCATTGTCATCTAAATAATGTTTTAATCTAATTTATGAATATTTACGCCAGTCGACAAGATGTACTATTTTTCTTATGTTTTTCTTAAATCCAATATTTATTCTCCTAATTAGTCAGGATTTGGATAACATATTACAATGTTGTATTTAAATACTGATCTGTCATTTTAGAAACTAGTTCTAAAATGTTAACAAGTTTCTGAGTGTATAATTTGTCACTGTTTGTGCACCTTTCTAAAAGATTTGAAATATCAAGAAGACGTTTCAATTAATCAAGCCTTGGAGATACCTACTTAGATAGCAGTGCGACTGCAGTTTTTATCTGCCATAGCTTACATATTTTTTTGTTTAATCACATCACAATCAAGATGGTCACTACGTTTCTGTTCTTTTTATAAAGTTCTAATTGTGTTTTTTTTTTTTCCAATAAAGCATTACTGAAGCCCTGATATAGCTAAACGGGGTCGCGGAAGACCGGTGAAAAGATGGTAAGGCCTTGGATGACTTCATCGAGAATTGGCCAGATGAAGCACAGCACCGAGAGAAATGGAAGGAATTGGCGGAGGCCTTTGCCCAGAAATGGGATATAAAACGCTTTAAAAAAAAGGTATCACATATTGCATTCATAGCTTTTAATATTAATCTAGTCTCTAAAATTGCGCAGTTAAGGACTTTATTTCTTTGAATATTAACACAAAGTTTAACTTGAATATTATGTAGCTATCGATCAACAGTTCCGAGTCTTTAGTCAGTATTCACAATAATACTTTTCTTTTACCTTCCCTAGTGCCATTATTTGTGGTCGGATCTCCTCACGTCCGTGGACCAAGCTTTTCTGTTTTTTCTGGCACTTATGCTTGCTAGATCTCTTTCTATATTGGACCACCAGACCAATTGCGGGCGGCCTCTACCTCCCTTTTTTCTGGTAGCACTTCCTTGGCATTAGGTGGCAACCGGCGCGACGGTAAAAAAAATTGCTAACGTACCTGTTAAATACAGGGCTTCGGGTCCCAAGCCAGGAGCTAAACACCGGGGCCCATAGCAGCGTTGGGACTCCTGGACACTGTCTGAACCTGTACCCCACGAAACTGCCGTAACGCAGCAGTGGAAAGTTAGGGGGTTCGTTCCTTATTGAGAGATATACCAGTTCCTGTCGGACAGGTTTTAATTGCTGAATTAACAATAGGACTTACCTTGGATTCCTGCGGTAGGCTCCTGGGGATCGATCAATATCGTGCCGTGCCGGGAGATTAGGGATAGGAGAATATATATAATACTAGGACAATAAGGGATAGACTAACGGCTGTCTGGACCGAAGGCTCCGGCGTCCACCACGCAAAACACGTTTCCCGCAAAAGCACTTCCATGTGCGTGAAATATATTCAAAACCGACCTCGCGGGCGCCCCACAACGCCGATTGCGACCGGCGGGCGCAATTAACAATTACAATGGGCGAAACACATCTCGATTAGATATGTTTCCACAAAAATCCGAATTCACCGTATGCTCACTACAAATTTTCTTTTTCGACTCTTGTCAAGTGTCAGCTGTCAATCAAAAGCTGTCAAAATCAAATGACATCTAACTGACATGATGTTGCAATTACATATCAAATAGTGAACGAAACATTTGGTTCAGAACAACACCTTATCTCCAGCAAGAAAGCACACACAAAAATACACTGCCACTATCCTTTCAATGGCATCCTGGTTGGGGGGCGTTTTGGATCCTGCTGACATACATTCCAAACTAAATCGCTTCCACCCCTCCCTTCAACCACGCCCACAAAATTCTAATTTCGACCAGCGTTTCCCTTTAAACCGTCCATCCAAAATATTCTTCGCCAGAGACATAGATTTGTTCCAAGATATGAGGTCAAATGGCATTGTTCTTGTTTCCTGTATCATTACGGACAGATGTACCGATACGGAACGGGCAGTATCAAGTAACTGTTACTTTGATACCTTTTTTTATAGAAACGGGGGAATGCTTCAAAAGGCGCCTGGGTTTTGTGGGTAACACCTGAGGCTCTAGACAAGTGGCATTCAATGTCATCGAAAGCGATAGTCGAAATGTCAAAATGTAGAGGATTGATCACGTGATTTTTGGATATCGCTTGCCAATCCCATACAATTTTGCCTTTTTGACAATCGCTATCGCCACACTTTCGATGATAGAAAATCACTTGTCAAGGGCCTCAGGGAGTGTTGGATTTTTACCTGACTAAAACCATCCCGGTCTCGGTCCTGATGAGTCCCCTCTATTTGGGACAATCCCACCGCACTATTCCCAAATCACTGCAACTCCTGAAAGCCAGAATCAACACTGGCGACCACCAGAAAAGTGCCGAGGCAATGAAGTCGAAGTCCCGAAGAATGAATTTAACTGTCTTGGATCCCGCAACGAATTTCCTGGTGAGAAAGGTCCTGGTGAGCCCAGTGACCTCTTAAAAGACCACCCTGGAACCCCCTCTGTGCAACTCCTGTTAGGGTACGTACCTGGCGACTGAAGAAGCGTCTCCGCTGAGCCTCGTTGTGCACAGCAGCACGTGATCACTGTACCACCGTCTTTCCTGGAGTCACTTGGTGGGCGGACAGAGTCCCCAATCTGAGCACCCGCAACCCCGGTGTCCTTGGACTCCTACCGTAAATTAAAGCAATGACAGAGAACAGTCGTGTGCCACTAAGTCACTTGGGTTACTTTGATACATAATAAATGCTTGCAAGACACTTTTTATTGCGTTTTCGTCGTAAAAATGCTAATGGACATAAGGCAAGTTTGGGTTAATTTGGACGCAATAGTTGTTTTGTACTAATTGTACTTGCAATGTTTGGTGATGATACTTGTAGTTTGGAACTGGTAATTAACTTTACACGATTTAATAAAGAATGTTCGCGAAATTTTATTTTTTCAGTTTTTGTGGCAGCTAAAATGTATTATTTAAAAATCAAACCGACTTCCAAAACAAAACACTTCAAATTGAAAAATAACTTTCTTTTCCGTAGTCGGTGTCTTTTGTACCCATTGTTTTCCGTTATTCGACACCGACTTCTGAAAAGAAAGTTATTTTTCACTTTGAAGTGTTTTGTTTTGGAAATCGGTTTGATTTTTTGTTAAAAAGTTTTTTTTATTTTCCTCTTTTTAGTTTTGGAAGGTACCTCCAATTAATATGAAAATCATTTATAGCCAAAGTAGGTACATCTTATGAAAATTTCAATAAGCCCAAACACTACTAGGATACATTGTTTTATTTCGGGTTTCCAGTGGCCATTGTGGTCTTCTTCATCAGTTCCACTTCACCAAATGATACTTTCTGAGTGCAAATGATTGCATTATTGATGAAAATACCAAAATCGCTACATGTATGCCTATAATATTTGAGGAGTTCACTCGATTTATCTAGGATTCCATCATCAGATCCTGGTTTCCTTATCATGGTACCACCCTTGAGATATCTCCTTTCCAACAAAAAAAGAATCATCAAAATCGGTTCATAAACGACGAAGTTATCCGCGAACACACATAAAAAAATATATATATACGGTCGAATTGAGAAACCTCCTCCTTTTTGGGAAGTCGGTAAAAAATGTATTAATGTTATGTTTTCTAAGGCAGTGCTAAGCACTTAATGGTATTCAACAGGAGCTATTTCGGCCTTTTCGATATTACTTGTGGCTTTCCATAAATCTAACTAGATAACGCACGTCCCTCCATCTGTATGAAAACGAAGCGTGCCACTTTTTCACAAACAATTTAAAGACAAATTTATTTACCACTCGGCTAACTTTTTCTATACATTCCTTACAGCTCAATATGGCATAAAACGGCATTTTCCTAGATTTCGGTGTATTTCCGGCGCCGATGTAAACGAAAAGTTCAGATTACGATCATTGATTGTAACTTTACTGCGTTTTTTGGCACGCGAAGTAGGTACATACAATCGCGTCATCTAGTTAGATTTATTTCTGTGATTGCACTATAGCTGTGTCTATGCGCCCTCTTCGTGCATAATACAGGCCGACAAACTTTTAATTCACATGTTTATTTATTTATTTTAGTACATGGAAGATTTACAGCTAATAAATACAGACAAAAGGAAACCATAGTCACCAGAAAGCCAATTACAAATCCTCACGAGTGCGTTAAAAGTTTGTTTACTGGATTGCTGCTTTCGGTATATTTAAGATTTTACTAACAAAACAACATTACGCCTGTTTCGCCGGATGGGCTAGGTAGAGGTTCACACCCACATTTCACTAGTTACATAAATGGTTAAGTCCCATGTATTGGAGACGAGCATAATGCCATCAACCATGCACAAGTTCAGACTCCGGGCTGCTACTTACTGAAAAAAACTAACAGAGCCCGACTTGGTAATTGAACTTAGGACATTAAACTTAGCAGTAGCACTTGCGGCCACTACACCAACGAGGCATTCTAACAACGAGGAACCAAATTAAGACGACCTTCCGGCTTCCAACCAAAACAATAAATTAACGAAAAAAATTACGTCACGCAAAAATCTTGCATCAACAAACAGCATCAAAAACGCAATTCCGTTCCTGTACATAACGTAAGTGACGAAACGATACATACCGACTGAGTAACTGGACATACGCGGTCATTAAATGTTGCCGCTCTGTTACTCTGTGACCAGCGATCTACGTCTACGTATTGTGTAGCGGCATCTGTAACTGGACTGTGAATGGAGTACATTCGTATCTGTCTCTATGCTGGGGTCTTTAGTGGGTGCGATTGGTCGGAGACGGAACGTGTGGATTTGATTGGTGGGTTTTAGAGGATGCGATTTGTCGTCAAGTTATATGAACACGTTTCTACCTACTTCTTCTAAACGATTATTATGAGGCTGATAATGGAGAGGGCTATGCTCGGAGTTTTCTTGCGTGATCGAATCAGAAATGTAGAGATCCGCAAGAGAACCAGTGTTACCGACATAGCCCGAAGAATTGCCAAACTTAAGTGGCAGTAGGCAGGGCACATTGCTCGCAGAACGGATGGCCGATGGGGCAGAAAGGTTCTGGAGGGTCGACCGCAAATCGGAGGACGTTGCTTTGGAAGGCTTCCCACCAGTAGGACCGATGATACACGGGACCGGTCAATGTGGCGACGCTTGGGGGAGGCCTATGTCCAGTAGTGGACGTCTTTCAGCTGACATGATGATGATGAATGGCTGTTGATGGATATTACAGTTTGAACAACATCATCGTTACCAATTCAACCACAAGACGTTCACTCTTGTACATAGGCCTCTATAAGTGTAGCCAGATCGCGACATGACCTTAAAGGGTGATTTACTTCCGATTAGGATATTACAGTAGCCGCAAACTAAGTATTAGTGTAAGAGACATCATACAATTATATATTTTACTGAGTGGCTGATTAAATAAATTCATTATGTTTAAAGTATTTGCCTGTATTTTTCTGACCAACACGGTAAAAACTCACATTTATTGCCGACACTTAAGTTTCAATAAGAGATTATCGACTCATCATACTTGGTAGAGTGTAGATAGACATAAGTGGTCATCAAATATTGTAGGTAGTTTGCGATTGAGATGTCATATAACTCATATGTACTTTGTATAATATTCATCACCAGATGCAAAGAGCCATTGGGTTTTTAACCGACTTAAAAAAAAAGGAGGAGGTTCTCAATTCGACTGTATTTTTTTTTTATGTGTGTTACCTCAGAACTTGTTACTGGGTGAACCGATTTTGATGATTCTTTTTTTATTTGAAAGCTGGTGTTTGTCATGCGGTCCCATTTAATTTTCATCAAGATCTGATAAAGAACTTCGGAGATACACAACAGAACTCTTCAGTAAATGACGACAAATCACTCGGGATAGCTGCAATCGCATTTATGTTTATTGTTTACACCATTTCATAACATAACATCACACTAATACGCTCTAAAGGGGTACGCAGGTGTAAACAGTTCACCTTGGTATACCCTTATTCGACCGAATTTGTTTAAGTTTCATGTTATTGGGTAAAGCCTATATAAATTGTGTAGCACAACTAAAAAGTGAAAAATAAAAAATCTTTGTACAATAAATACAACCGACTTCCAAATAAAAAAACAAAAAAGTGAAAATAACTTTAATTTCGGAAGTCGGTGTCAAAAAACGAAGAAAATAAAACAAGAACACCGACTTCCGAAATTGAAGTTATTTTTCACTTTTTTGTTTTTTTATTTGGAAGTCGGTTGTATTTTTTGGAAAAAGATTTTTACAATAGGAATTTATTTGTAGTGAATTGTGGACAGACTATGGAAGGATGGATTATTACTGAACCTCCCGATACGGATTAACAGAAGCTAAGCTGAACGCTGTAACGAGTAACTAACCAAAACCGTGTTGATAAAGAAACAATGTTATAAAGGGTTCAGTCCCATCTCGGCACCCTGTCACAAATTACGTAAGGTTACATAAAAAATTGAATCAGCTTGATTAAATTTTTTTGTCTCATTTCGGCAGCTTCCCATCTCACATATAAAAGTATGAGTATCACATATAAAATGAAAGAACCCTAATAAAAAAAAATGAAATAAAATTATTGTTTAAATCAAATTGATTGAAAAAATAATCAAGCTGTGTTAGTCACTAGAATATCGTGGTTCTATTTTTATATGAACCTTACATGATTTTTGACAGGGTGCCGAGATGGGAAGGTGCCGAGATGCGACTAAAATATATCAAGTCGGAATAAAAACAAAGCTGTACAATTTTTAAATAATACCTATTACGATAAGTCCTAAAAAAAGGACCATAACCGTTTTCGTTAAGCACGATTCAATTACCTCTACCCTAAATAACAAATCATATCATCTCAAAATATCGCATCGTGTAAAAGTCCCAGCGTAATTAAAGGTGCTTCAGATAAGTTCGTCCCCTCACGCGGCGGCAATCTCGACCGCCATCAATAACGAATTACTTTTGTTATAGTAACACTATATTGCCATCACATTACACTGGTAAAATTGTTGCTATACAATACAGATACTGTGTTAGGTTTGATTTGATTTTCATGTTGTCATTAAGAGATATTAAGACGATGACAGTCGCCAACGATCTTGAGGTAACAAAACGCGCACTCGTTCTACACCCGCGCGACCCAAAATTCAGTAGTTTTTTAGGGTTCCGTACCCAAAGGGCAAATACGGGACCCTATTACTAAAACTCCGCGGTCCGTCGGTCTGTCTGTCTGTCTGTCTGTCACCAGGCCATATCTCATGAACCGTGATAGCTAGACAGTTAAAATTTTCACAGATTATGTATTTCTGTTGCCGCTATAACAACAAATACTAAAAAAAGAATAAAATAAATATTTAAGTGGGGCTCCCATACAAAAAACGTGTTTTTTTTCCGTTTTTTGCGATAATGGTACGGAACCCTTCGTGCGCGAGTACGACTCGCACTTGACCAGTTTTTTTTTGTACTTTGCTTATTATTCTATGACTTAGAAAAAAGGGCTTTAGATCAAAATGTAGATAATTAAATTGTCTTTGAGATGAGGGGTATCTGCGCCTTAAGGTACGGATTCCGTTTCTTCGTGTGGTTTAAAAAAAAGTCTAATACATTTTTAGTGGGGTTGTTACAGATGCTACTTCCAAACTATACATGATAATTCTTGCCTTAAATGAACATTCAAAACATTATTTTTAATCAAGAAAAGTTATTCGTTAGGTATAATATATTTTATAACATACCATACATTCGATTGATCGCCATAAATAACAAAAAGCTCTTGTTGCAATATAACACTTTATTTCCATCACATTAAACTAGTAGTACTGATATACAATAGGCTGTAGACTTGCTTTAATTTTCTTTTGATGTTGTCATTAAGAGATATTGGGGTACCGATTCGGTTTGGTAGCGTATTTTTATAATTTTCATTAGTTGGTTTGGTGCCTTTCTTAATTCTAAACAAATGTCTTACCTTAAAATTACTACGAATCAGTGCAAAGTTCTTAAATTTGTAATGATTGAAAAAGAGTTGGGATGAGTCGAAAAGTTTAAGAGCAGTAGGGTCCTAGTTTAAAAAGCTCTGACTTACCGGCCTTGGGAACCCACTGCTCTAAAACTTTTCGACTCTTCCCAACTCTTTTTTCAATCATTACAAATTTGAGAACTTTGCACTGATTCGTAGTAATTTTATCAATACAGCTACACAAAACTGATATATATAGAAAACTGATATCTAAGTTGTTAAACTTAGATATCAGTTTTCTACACTAATATTATAAAGAGGAAAGATTTGATTGTTCGTAAGTTTGTTTTTAATGGATAAACTCAAAAACGACTTAACCTATTATGAAAATCTCGGAAACGTGGCCTGTGAGGTTGGCCACGGGGTAAAGCTAGTCCGTATGCAAGATAGTCGTTGTCTACTTGAACTTAATTTTAATTTCATTTTGATAAGAAGATTGACAGTTTGATGCTTCAGCGATATTAAAATACTATCAAATATTTCAGCCGAAAAACGTCGACCGCTAAACATAGACCGGCCCCCCACGACGGGATGCGCTGTATACGAGAACCCGTAGCGGATTCCCGCAGCCTTCAAGAGGTCTTTAGTTCACCTTATTTTCTTGTTGTTGTCTTAAGATCAAAGTTCCTATGGATAGAAATGCTCATTCGTGCAGAAATGTTAGTTTTCCCCAACACCAGTCTCTCTAACACTTGAGAAAATCTATGAGATCCTCAATAATATTAACTAGAACACTTGCTCCTAGTTTCTCAATGTTACCTTCGTAGATTCGACCGCGTTGGTTTCAAAACAACTAATAAAATTAATAGTTCTGTTAGTCTGTACACATCCGAGCCACATGTGTACGTCTGTTACAATTTGTTATGGCCATTAGTTTGTCCATCGTAGCCCGATTGAGTCTAGTTTCCACAACGTACGGCTAAATGTAGTGCGTGGTGCGTTTTATAAGCGCAGGCGATCTTCTGTGTTAAGATTTTAGCGAGTGTCCTTTTTACCCGACTACGGCGAAGCAAAAGGGAGGGTTATATGGTATATGTGCGTATGTATGTATATTTTTATGTTCATCTGTTCCCACATAACTTCTAAACTACTTATCATAATTTGACAAATGAACACGTTTGAAGCGTCTTGTTTGTCCGCTGGTTATAGGCTACGTGACGTCACTTTAAAATCGAATATGGCACCCTGCAGGGGGCATAAAAGTATGGTATCATTGAACAGGGATTTTAAAATGAAGGTAGGGTTTGGTACATCATATTTTTGTTAAGCGTTCCGTTTGCGAGACATACGAGTATCTTGTCAGTCATGAAAATTACTTTTTACCCAACTAAGGCGTCGCAAAGTGTTTGTGACCGTTATGTAAGTATGTATGGATTTATTTTCATTTGTTCAGCGAGTGTCCTTTTTGCTATTCATTGTGTTTATTTTTATTCTTCTTTTTCATACCTACTAAGCATGTTAAAGTCTGTCTAGATATAGAATATAATCTTGTTCCATTTTTTCCCATTAATTACTTTTTTTATCTATATGACGGATAGATAATAATCGAACATCGACTAAATACAGTTTGTAAATAGCAATGATCAAACACTGACTATGGATACCTCCACATACTAAAGCGACCATTCATCCTGTAGATAAGGTCATTATCATCACGCTCTTAGGATATAAAGCTGAAGTTAATTAAAGCCTAGGTCACGACAAACTATAATCAAGTGTCAATAACGCAAATGCCATCACGGTTACAGTAATTACACCTCAGTAAATAAACGTAACGGCTCGAATTCAATTACGCTCACCAATTATCACTTGAACCACAGAAAAAAATCGAATAAGCAACGGCAATACGAACTTCGCTATTCCGATATCAATAACACATTAACATTGGATAACCGTTAATTGATCGAGCGCGGTGACATTTCACCGCGGGAGCCTCACACAAGCGGCCCCTTTGATCAACAGCGGCCATCTTGCGTCCCCCACGTCACAAAGCGCACCGCCGCGATTAAATTCGTACGTACAGCAATGCGACACTCGTCTATTAGGTGACCGTTGCTAGTTTTTGAGCGGCTCTTTTTAGGACCCTTATAAGGTCTAATTAGGGAATTTAATAATTGTTGAATTTCGATGAAACGTGTGAGGCTCTGTTTGATATGTTATATGACATAGCATTTCAAGTATGCCCGACGTCTTTGTGGCAATTCCGCTTGCACCTTCCGTTTTGTGACTTAATTTATGTTACGTTATATTGTTTTTTGATGTCATTAGTGACATGACAGTATTCTTGAAATGTCTCGTTTGTATTCTTATTGCATGGTTGGTTGAGAAAAAAGTGTAACATGGTGATATTTTTAAGACTATAAAGGGTTCCGCTTTATTAAGTCCCGTCGTTGGCGACTATGAATGTGCTCTGTCGTGTAACATGTGTTTATAAGAGTCACCTGGTCTGGGTAATTGTATTCTATCATTGAATTTATGTGTTTTACTTTTGAGGAGTTCATTAATGTCTATGACTATTCCAGATACCCTGTACACGTCTTAGCCGGTCACGTCATCATCATCATCATCCTTTTCAATTTTCCAACTGCTGGGACACAGGCCTCGTCTCTGTGAGAGGGAATGCTGGGAAGGCCGTAATCCACCACCCGGGCCCACTGCGGGTTGGTGGATGTCACACTATTTTTGTTTCTAGGACATGTCGGTTTCCTAACTATGTTTTCCTTCACTGTTTTGAGAGCAGTGGTGGTGAAATAATTTACACAAAGTAAAGCGCCTGCCTGGGTTTGTAGCCACGACCTGCAACTTTTAAGTCCCGGCCGATACTTATAACGCTCCATGTAATGGGCTAGGCCACTTCTCATAGAGAAGGAATGAGCGTAATCACCACGCCAGCTCAGTGCGGACTGGCGATTTCAGACCGAAGTTCAGGGTTTCCCTTCACCGTCAGCCAGTGGTATCTAGGACTTAACGCAACCTAGAAAAGCACTTATAACTGATGCTCGCTGGGTTTGAACTCGCAACTTACGGCGTAAGATGCGGATCATATAAAGAACTGGCTACCATGACTTGGTCAGTCACGTCACGGGGTGTAAAACCACTCGAGCAAGAAGTCTCAGTAATGATTATGTAGCCACTATACTAACTGTGAACTTGTATCTGCTTGCCTGGTTAGTTATTGTTGTAAAATAAAATCAACATGAACTTCGAATAGCTATTCAACCTGCAAAGCCATTGTGTACTATTCAAATATAAAAGGCAATAATGATAGTGGAAATCATTTATTCAAATTAGCGTGATTACGTGGACAAGCAGCACTGTATAAACGAAAATGTGCATAGATACGACAATCCCTAAAACACCCGCACCACTTCTCAATTAACGGTACTTTTAAGCTAAACTGACTTTTAATTGAGTTTATCAAGATAAAAATAAATGGGGGTGTCCGGGACTGGGGTCTCGGGGAATAACCCGTTTTAGCTGGGAAAAAGAAGTAGCACGACCAACACCTCAGCAATAAATGGCAATGACAGTGTTGCAATTTCGATTTATTTAATTTATAGTAAAATAGAACGGCCAAACCAATTGCACTATTTCATCATCATCATATCAGCCGAAAGACGTCCACTGCTGGACAAAGGCCTCACCCAAGCGTCGCCATATTGATCGGTTCCATGCCTCACACATCCAGCAGATCACCGCAATCTTCACTAGGTCATGGGTCTACCTGGTAGGAGGCCTTGCAACGCAAAGTCTTCTGGTTCGCGGTCTCAACTTCAGATTTTTCTGCCCCATCGACCAACTGTTCTGCGAGCAATGTGCCCTGCCCACTGCCACTAAAGTTTGGCAATTCTTCGGCCTATGTCTGTAACCCTGGTTCTCTTGCGGATCTTTACATTTCTGATTCAAACACGCAAGGATACTCCGAGCATGGCCCTCTCCAGCCCTTTGGGTGACTGTAAGCTTTCTGATGAGGAATAATAAATCTTCCTCATCAGATAGGAATAATCCCATTGTGAGCGACCACGTCTCAGTCTCATTACACTATTTAGTAAGTAAGTAAGTAAGTAAATCATTTATTTGCGTAAAACATGGTATACATTGATGTTAATATTATTACAGTAGCTCAACATGTTTCGCTAAGATATAACATAGCATGCAAAAATTTATATTTTAACAAAAGGAATCAACATCTCACATCCATAAAATCTTTTAAACTGTAAAAATTACATTCAATAAGCCACTTGTGTAATTCTATCTTAAACTTTCTCGAGTTCAATATTTTAAAGCGACTTGGTATTTTGTTATAAATACGTACGCACATTGCAAGGCAGTTTTTGTTGTATTTCGCAAGTCTTGGCAAATCACTTAATACCAGTTTATGAGGATCTCGTCTGTTTCTGGGATTTACATCATTTGCTGATTTAAATAAATGTTTGTTGTTAACTACAAATATACATACCTCATTTATATACAGACATGGTAGAGGTAGCACACCAAACCTCTTGAACATTGGTCTACATGAGTCATCAGGTTTAATACCACTTATTGCTCTGATGCACTTTTTTTGTGCGATAAATGTTCTATTCATATTGGTACCATTACCCCACATTACGAGACCATATCGCAGTATCGACTCAACATAAGCGTAGTATGACATAATTGCTGTTTTTATGTTAGTTACGTTTTTAACTTGCTTCAGTGCGTATACAAATTTATTGATTCGAGTGCTTACATTATCTACATGTTCTTTCCAGTTCAAATCTTTGTCTATTATTACGCCTAAAAACCTTGTATGGGTTGCCTCTTCGATTTTATTAATATTAAGTTTTATATTGTTTTTGTTATTATTTGATTGATTAAATTGAATGTAAACGGATTTATCTAAATTTATTTTTAAATTATTCATGTCAAGCCAAAGCAGTAATTTGTCTATTGTATTATTTATGTCAAACTCATGGTCAGTCTTGTTTTTCTTTTTATCTGATGTCACTATGATTGATATATCGTCGGCAAATAAAATGCATTTATGTTTGGTTATTTTTATGATGTCATTAATATATAAAAGAAACAATATTGGACCAAGCACACTTCCTTGCGGAACGCCACATTTATTTTGCTTATATTCTGATGAGTATGGTATCATATCTCTATTACTGTTAATTTTACTAATAATGACACGTTGCTGTCTATTGCCTAAATAGGATGATATCCATTCAAGTGCAGGTCCTCTAATCCCAATAGTCTCTAGTTTATCCAACAATATGCTGTGCGACACAAAATCGAAGGCTTTTGATAAATCAAAAAAAAGTCCCGTAGTCAGATGATTATTATTAATATTTGAAAGTACTGCCTTCATAAGAGAGTAAATAGCTAATGATGTGGATTTCTTTTTTTGAAATCCATACTGTTCAGTACTTATTATTTGGAATTTATTGCAAAATTCTATTAGCCTTTTAAACATACATTTCTCATAAATTTTTGAAAAAATAGGTATCAATGTAATTGGACGGTAATTACTAATATCACATTTATCTCCTTTTTTAAATAACGGCTTAATAATTGATAATTTTAACCTATCGGGAAATGTTCCTGCTGCAAAAGACATGTTTATTAAATGGGTTAAAATACTAGTCAATTCATTACAGCAAGGTTTTATGATTTTAGTACTAATTTCGTCATAGCCCTCTGATCTAGTGTTGGACAGGGACATTATTTCAAGGCGCACTTCGTTTTCTGACATTGGTTTAAGAAACATTGAGTTGACATATCTATTTAGCCTATAATTTTGAACAGCTGGATCTTGCGGTGATGTTTGCGTCAAATTCACGTAATAATTATTGAATGTAGAAGCTATTTCTACAGGGTCTGTAACTACAATACCATTTAATTTTATTGCATCTATATTATCTTTAGGGGTGGTATTTTTATTTATTTCATTTTTGATGACAGTCCAAGTGGCTTTACATTTGTTATCTTGTGTTTCAATATATTTTATGTTCGCATTCTTTTTTGAGCTGTAAATACATTTTTTAAGCATATAGGAATATTTTTTATATATTAATTTATTAGAATTATTTTTGTTTTTATAAAATTCATAGCGTAATTTTCGCTTAGTTTTGCAACTTTGTCTAAGACCTTTACTTATCCACTTTTGCGTGTTTTTAGCGGTACTGTTGACCCTGACTCTTACCTTAGGAAAACAGAGATTGTAAAAGAGGCACCACAGATCATGAAAATCATTAAAGGCAGAATTTGAATCTGTGTTTATATATATATCAGACCAGCAAAGACTTTGTAAGCATTCCCGGAATTTTCGGATATTATCTAGGTTGTAATCTCTTTTATAAACGTAGTGTATTGTTGCTTTTTGTGGTACATTTTGAGAAGGAAAGCTAAGCATTTGTGCTGTATCATGATCTGATAGATGTAAGGGTAGTACGGTTGCAGTAGCATTGGAAATATTGCTCAAAATATGATCAATACAAGCCAATTTACGTGTGGGAACATTTATCAGCATTTTCAAATTATAATTATTGCATAAATCTTGTAACTGATTTGTAATGTTACCTTTTTTTAGTGTATTTATATTCAAATCACCAGCTATAACTATATTAACTTTAGACTTGTATTTATTTATTAAATCGTGCAAAAGCTTGTGTAATTTTAATAAAAACTGTGTTGGATCAGATTTAGGAGTGCGATAAACACATATAATAACTAATTTACCACACATTAATTCTATTCCACAGGCTTCAAACGTATTTTGAGTGGCGTAGTTTTTAACTATTGACAATTCTTTAAAATTTAGCTCTTTTTTTACTAATATACAAGTGCCACCCCTTTGTTGTTCTCTACAGAAGTTAGTAGCCATTACATAATTATTTATTTTTACATAATTGTCCAAACCTTTTTTTATAAAAGTTTCAGATAGGCATATTACATCTGGGTCATTATTATCATCCTTTAGTTCTTGAATGGTTAGTTCTAGTAGTTCTTGTTTGGATAGAACACTGGCGATATTTTGATGTAATATTTTAAAACAGTGCGATTTGTTGGTGGCTTTAGGTACGAAAAAATGAGTCGCTCTTATTTATAACAGGAAAATAGTACGGTATAGTTCCTTTCCTAACCTTCGTATTGGATTCCGTAAAGTTATTGCTTTTAGGATGCTTAACAGTTTCACTGCGACTTTGTTTCTTAAAGTAGAAGGGAATTGTCCCTTTTTTTGTTTCATGTATACCAATGCTCAATTTGAAACTTGATTTGCCACTTGCTATTCTCTTTCGAATTTCACTAGGGTTCAAATATTTATCATTATAGTCATTACAATCTATAACAAAATTAATTGACTTACACATATCAGACAATTCGGTGCGTATTTGGTTTACAAAGTGACATTTTTTATACTTACTACATACATTTTTTATAGAATTGTTTAATTTATTGACATTGATGAATACATTTTTTACGACATTTAATACAATTACAGTGTTACAACTAAATATATCCAATATATTTTTCAATTGAGACAAGATAATATTTATGCTACGGTCATTTTCACCTAAACAAATTACAACTTTATCGTCTGTTTTTAATTTTACATTTCTGCAGTTGGATGTTACTTCGCTACATGGTGCGTTTGGTTTAGTTTGAGCAACGAGTTGATAATTTTCATATTGTGAATTTACTCTTGAGTGTGATAAGGCGGCTGCTAAGCCAACGCAACGTTGAGTACCGAAAATATATATTTTCTTCCCAGAAATCAAATTTTGTACTTGCTTGGCAGTGCAAGTTTTAAAACTAGCCGTATTCCGTTTCGGTTCTTCAATGGAAAGTTCGCAGGTATTCTGACTCTGTATCAATAATGTAATACGTTCTGTAAGAGTTAGAATTTCTTTTTCTGCAGTCCTTAATTGCTGTTGCAGGGTTAGGATTTCCTGTTGCAGGCGTAATATATTTACGTGATCAGTAACTTCAACGTTCAATGTGGATGGCGATGGAGAGGATGGCGTAGAATGCACGTAGTGTTGTTGTGACAGGGCTTGCTTCTTTTTCTTGGAGCTTGTACCCGGATATCCGAATAAAGAGGAAGAATGACATAAGGATTTTAAAGTATTATTTTCTGTACATAACTTTTTTATTTGTTGATGTAGTTCGGTATTTTCTAGCAATATATTTCCCAGTTCATTTTCTGTGCTTTCTAACTGAAGTGTAAGTTGAGCTATAGTATCCTTCATTTCTGAGACTGATACTAAGTCAGTTACAGTTCTGTCAACACTCCTTGATAGTTTATCGGGAGTAGTATATGACTCATCAGGCGATTCACAGTCGGTAAGTATGTGAGAGTCAAATAATTTTGTATTACTTTGAATTGAAGACAGACGTTTCGACGTATCATCGACTAGATCTTTCTTTGTCTTCGATGTTTGTTTTATTGGCGAAGGTGTTTTAATATAATTGTGCTTCTTTCGTATGGTAATATTGGAAGCTCCGTCGGTATTAGAATATTTTTTATTTCTAATACACACCTTACATCTCCATTTTTTTTTCGCTTCTGCATCTTTTAGTCGATATGTAGGTTCTGGATAACCGTCGCAATCAAACTCATATCTGTTATCACAGGCGGAACACAAAGCTGTACTTTTTATGTTCACATCTTTTTTACATTTATGACATCTTACCAGTGATGCCATCTTGCGGACGGTTTTGCTATTATTGCAAACTTACAAGTAGACAGCCAACTTTCACTCGCCGGAACCAGGAAAATCAATATTTAATTCCAAATATTAATATTGGAGACCTCCGAAAAGTACAAGCTAGCTAGCTGAGGTTTGAACTCGCGACCACTCGATCGGGCGGTGCTTGAACGGCAAAAGTAGATAGCGCCTTAAACCTCTGCGCCACTTGAACAGTTAATAGTTATGTCAAATTTATTGACTGGTTGCCGCAAATCAAAGATCACTGGATAGAATAATAATGACTGTACAAAATTACTTTTGTATGTGACCGTTGAGAATTTAAATCACTGTATGAGTCACTTTTTCACTTCGTTTTAATTGTTATTGTTTATTTAACGTTTTTTGAGATGTTGGGATAAAATAACTTTGTGAGGTTTGTTTTTGTTTATTTATTGCTGATTAAGTCACTTTTGTGTTATTGTTTTGGAACACTTGAAGAATTTTAAGTTTTTTAGTCTTATTTTCACAGTTTTTATGTAAAATTTTTAGATAACACTGTCACTTAGTTATTAGTCAATATTTTATAAGTTCAAAAGGTTTTTATTCACTTTTACACACTATTACTATTTTTAGTTTTTTTTTTTAACGGAGCACAACGTATGACGCGTCGTAAGCACCGCGTCGTCCACCACCACCACACATTTATACACCTTTTATACTATAAAAAGCAGAACAATATATTTCAAATGTTCTGCGTTGGGTTTTGTAGGTCTCCCTACTTCTCTAGTCGTGTTCCTCATAAGTGAGGGTCGTGATTCCTTCGACGTGGTAGAAACTTGTCCTTTACTAATTCGCATCATCTATGGTTGTATTTTGCGTCGTGGAGATCATCGTGCATCGCTTTAAGTCTACCTGTTATATAAATATGTACAGTCATAAATTAATTTCACAAAATTTCATAAATGCTGACAGTATCGCCTTACATTCTTTCGCAAACAGATAAAGCCAAAACTGCTATCACCGCATATTTCGCTAATGTCAAAAGCCACACCTAAAACTCGCCAAAAGCAGACAGTGCATAATGAATTAGCCTTACAATATTTCATGACAGTATCTTAAAGAGCTGAGGTGTCTTAATTAGACGCAAGACTTTCATAACTGGCTCCCAGTTTCGTTAAATGTCTATTATGATACAAGATAACTTCGAGATTGCTATCTTTCGGGCAAAAACCGCTAATGAAGCATTTTAAGACATTTTGTTTACTAGTTAGTTTTAGGGGACCGTATGCCTAATGCTATGCCGTATACGTATGCTGTAGAATATATTTTGAAAAAAAAACTATCAATACACAAAAAATCGAAGCATTAATTTTACATAAATCATGCAGGAATGGTTTTGAATTTTCAGAGTGAGTCAAAAATTTGCACGTTCCAAATCATAAATCTCTATGGAGAAGAATGTGCAAGATGGATGTTGTTTTTTTGGAAAAATAATGTATATGTTACCAATAAAAGCCCGAACTATAGTAAAACTTAGGAATCACACTTGCTTTTTCCAGCAATCACACGGTAAATCTTAGGGATTTACCTCGACTTTGGTGAAGCTAATCAACCTGTCCATAATTTTTTTCATCATTAGTCATAGACATTAAAATGTTTCAACATTTACTGGTCCCTGAGGTAAATCCTAATATTTACCATATGATTGCTGGTATTAGCCCTATTATCTTCGATAATTTCAGCCTTTTAATAGTAAGACTTGGTAAATCTTAGGTTTTACCGTAGTTTGGGCATTTACAGTATCATTCACTGACTATTTATTAGGATTAAACTAAGATGCCAATATATTAAAAATCAAAACCTTTTGTCTTTGAGGAACTCACCGCGACACAGGAGAAATTTCTAGTGTGGGGCAAAGTTAAAAATAAATATCCTATACTGAACCCTGCCTCAATATTCTCAATCGTACTTGCTTGCGAATTCTTTGCAACAATGATACAATTTCCTTATATACTAACTAGATGCTAAAATTAACGCACCTTGTCATTCTTTACGCAATAATCTGAAGCCTCTGCTTTGTGGTTTAACTTCAAAATCGAACCAAATAAACCCATCAACTTCATTATAATTTCAGCCGAAAGACGTCCATTGCTGGACATAGACATCTAGCGCATCTAGCGCATTCCTGCAACCTTAACCAGGTCATAGGTCCACGCCTTCCAACGCATCGTCTTCCAGTTCGCGGTCGCCATCCCAGAACTTTTCAGCTCTATCGGCCATCCATTCTGCGAGCAATGTGCCCTGCCCACTGCCATTTAAGTATGGCAATTTTCGGGCTATGTCGGTAACTTTGGTTCTCCTGCAGATATCATCATTTCTGATGCGATCGCACAAGGAAACTCCGAGCATAGCCGTCTCCATTGCCCTTTGGATGACAAAGCTAACCCATCCACTTAAAAAAGAAAAAAAAAAGTTATCCAATGAAATTAAAAACTCAGTAAGATATGCATTCGGATTTTCCACGGTCACGCCAGTTACCAACCGTGAAGAGGGGAAAGACCCAGAAACTGTGACATCGTAAAAACTAATTTAGTACTTAAGAAAATTAAATGATAAACTTTATTATGGCAGATAAGGCGGTAAAGCTTCATAACTACCATTTATGTGGCTAGACCACATAAATGGTAGTTATTATATATTTAGTGCGGTAAGCTTTCTTCAACTGGAACAGAAAATCAGTGATGCTAATTCGAAGGCAGATATGGCCAAGTCATTGTAAACTGATTATAATAATATATATATATATATATATATATATATATATTATTGATATCTCGTAGTCTCGTAGTTGCAAGGGAAATTGCTGTAGGGCTCCAGGGTTCGACGCCTAGGTCGTTTAATGGTTTAATGTATTGGGTATTTCCATTAGGTATTTCTGAGAGGCTGCCAGGAGTTATGTCTCCTGGGTCGAAGGCTAGTTTCATGGTAAGACCGAAATTCTCTTATAACACTTCAAAATATATCTTTTAAAGAAGAGATCAAACATACAAGTCAGTCAGCTTTTCCCTCAAACGATAAAACAAGTATACCCTCAAAACAATTTTACAATCAACAATTCTATCACAAACTTCGACTCCTTGCCACATCCGTCTTAGCAGCGTTGGTACGTATTGAGAAAACCCGGCCAATTACAGAGATACATATCAAAATGATACGACCGTGTAGAAACAGAGACATCCTCACCGTGACCGGGTTTTAATTATAAAACTCAATTAAGGTAATTACGGGCAGGTGGACGTGTGACCAGGTTGTTTTGAAACGTGCTTTGGGGTTCCGTGTAGAGGTTTGATTCGAGAATCGTGTCGAATTGACAGAGGAATATGCGTCTCACTTTCTTTAGAATTACACTATAAAAATGTTAGGGTCTAGACAGTTTCATTGTATTTTATCAGAGATTGCGTTTTTTTTTGGATTGCGTCTCTTTGGTTAATCCACGTGATTGGCTACTGCTTAACCGGGCGGTCGTGTGGAGACTAAACTAGTCTCCAGCCAGGCACAAAAAGCTAAACCTAAGCGACCACTGAGGGCTACCCTCTATGGGGTCGAACCTCGGCTCAGGGCATCGCTGGGGGGACAACTAAGGCTGGATCTTTATAAAGTGATTCTACGATCCGTTCGGAAAATGCCTACGTGGAGAAGAACGGACAAGAAACTCCAATTTATTAACTAACTAAATATTTAACTATGGCTTATCTTTGAATATCTTGACAGGGAAGTCGCGGCGGACCTCGACGGAACGAAGGTGGTTTTTTTCTTGTAATTGTGCTGGTCTCCTTACTGCTCTCATGGAGCAGATTAGTGACGTCATCGGGGATAGTGAGAGTGAGCCTCGGTCGGTGAATTCGGGAGATTTGGGAGGTTTCGTAGCTGGAAGAGATGACGATGGTGGAAATGGCAAAATATAAATTTGTTTTGTAAGTCAGTTTGATTTTTTTTGTTATTTTTATTTTACTTTTTGGTGATTGCCAGCTATTTCAATACATAGAGCCTTGCCTTTAGGTTATCAATAAAGTGGTAATGTTAATTTATCAGGTGAGATTGATGTAATGACAATTTTCAAATCAGAAGTGAGTCAAAGAGAGAAGTTCCAAAACAACAAGTTTTAATAATCTACCTGTAGATATATTGATTTCACAAACGATATTGTTTATTCACACTTTGAAGATTTTTTTTGCGACAACTATTTCAGTTTTTGCGAATTGATTATTGTTTTTGAAGTACGTGATGTAATCACACAATTTGTACGAGAGATTCTACACTAGATTGCAATGATGACCTTGAGTTTATTCCATATTGTGATAAATAGTTATGACGTAGTGGGTTTTCAATTGTAATCGTCGTAAAGTGTCCAAAGTACAATCTCATTCATTATTAGGTAGAGGCTTAATGGCGATGACGTATATCTGGCGTCAATCTCAAGCCGTTGCAAAATCATTCTTTAGTAGATACTGCCTGCGACTCCACCCGTGTAAAAAAAGTTCTTCTGCCGGGTAAATTATAGCCTACTAGCTTCTGCCCGCGGCTTAGCCCGCGTTCAAAGTGCAAAAGAAAAGATCCGATCGCCACCAAACTTTACAGGATATCCGCTAGGTCAATCTAAAGATTGCCTGAAAATTTCATTAAAATAGGTGCAGCCGTTTCGGAGTCTATAAGGAACATAAGTACATACTTACTCTTTTATATATACATATTTAGATGTGTAATTCTGAAGTTTATTACCGTATTTTTTTTATCAAACTCCGTTCAGCATTATTTGCGTGAAAGAGTAACAAACACCTTCCTTCACAATCTTTCACATTTATAACATTAGTCAAAGTCAAATATATTTATTTCAACTAGGCCATTAAGCGGCACTTTTGAACGCCAACAATTAAAATTTACAAGTGATAAAGATTGATTCTACCGTGCATTTGGAAAAGTAGCTTGTTATGGAGAAGAACGCACAAGAAACTCCATAGAAAAAAAAAGTGTTTTACAATATTTACATAAGTACATACATTAATAAATTCATATACGTGAGGACGATCGTGACGATGCACCCAGCACTACTATACTACATATAGGTATAAAGTATTACAAGCACTAACAGGTAAATTCCTTCACTTGATAAATAGGAACATGGTTCTCAAATACTTACAAATATTGCTAACATAGGTAAATTACCTAATTCAACAACAACGGAACAATGTGCGAGTAAATTTTTTGAAACAAAAAGAGAAGAAAAAATAAAAATAAAGCATTACTATAATTATGAATATAATACAAATTAACCAGTTTGATTTTGTCTACACTAAAGATTGCTCTATGGAGCAGGACCAGCATGTTTCCAAGCATTCTTAACTTGAATATAATCATCAAATTTGTAATGTGCTTTTAACTATAGTTTTAAATTTTCTTTCATTTAGTTTTAATACCTCACAAGGTATTTTGTTATAGAATTTAACACAGTACCCCATGAAAGATGTATTGTACAGATTAGTAAGATTAATTTGACTGATGAATTGTACCTCATGGAGACAGGATGGAGGTGACGCAGATCTGGCGTCCATGACAAGCCATTACAAAATGTATTACTCCTTAGGAGAATTCGCCAAAATATCAGCCTCAGTCGTAAACTTTATCGATACCATCATTTCATCTGCATCATTGCGACCACCGTCCCATTCATTAACAATGTCCCATTCATACGCATCCGGTGACCACACGCGACCGACCATTTTACGGACACTTGTACCGTCTTTATTGGGAATTCGTGTAATTCAGTAGAACCACGCCACGCCTTTACCGGTCCACTTGTCGCAGAATGCGTTTACTTGGAATATTGTCACTTTGTTGATACAGGATGGTGGATATTAGTCGGTGACGGATATACTAAGTAAATATGATTTTATTTTGGTGACACGAAAGCTGATGAACTTGATCAGAAGAAAGAAGAAACATGATTTGTGATAGCAGCTGGAATAGAAGCAGCTGATATTGAGAAAAATGCTGTTGCCACCCAGCTAGCGATATATAGCAGGCAATCAACATTTCAAAGCGGTTTTTCGAGCAGTTAAAACATTGATGTGCATCACCCTAGCCATGCACACCAGGTATTCTTATAAAAATGGAACTTTACCAGCAGACAACCGGGATTCCTAACATCACCGTGCACCGTTTGAATCCAGTGATAAATTCAAACTGCATGGATGGCTGGAAAAACACATTGGTTACGCCTGAGTTCGAACTAACGACCATCACGTAGCAAGGCAGACAAATGGCATACTACCGTTCTCATTGGAATTACCAAACGATAAAAAGTGAGAAGGTAATTA
The DNA here is from genome assembly GCA_964057195.1 of Orthosia cruda. Lineage (NCBI taxonomy): Eukaryota > Metazoa > Arthropoda > Insecta > Lepidoptera > Noctuidae > Orthosia > Orthosia cruda. The sequence continues at coordinate 42,164,484 of OZ059828.1, read as the reverse complement.
TTATGACAGGTATTCTATTAATATTATTCAATGTGAAACGGGAATATTTTTCTAAATGCATTTTATGATGTGTCAAACGTTGGTGGATTAAGATAGGTGGCACTACTAATACTGATAGAAAAGTTTATTTACACATCTCATCTAAGAAAGAAAGAAAACAAGTTTATTTGGCACACAGATACACACAATGTTGGTACATATAAAAGGGAACTTAACTTTAAAACAATTACATAGAGTGTGCGCGGCTGCGCCAAATAGGTCCAATTCAACAAAATGCGAGACAACTAGGAGTTGCCTGACGCTGGTTTTCAACTGAACTTTACGTAGAAATGTACGGATGTGAGTCTGTTTTTACGGTGTTAAATATATAGGTAAATAGATATATGTTACTAAGTTATAAACGATATATATGCTAAATATTTTTTTTTGTTATTTTTTTTAAATTTATTTTGCACCATTATGCCATGAGCACACAGACTTATTGCAAATAGTGTTTAATTTTATAATTTGTTTTTATACTCGGATAGTTTGAGAAACATTGCGATCAGTGTTTACGACACATTTAAAATTTTGCTAGAGAGGTGAACAAATTAAATAAGGATATTATCTAACATTAAGGCAGCTTGTGAGTGACTGCCCATATGTGTACTTAGGAGGTTGCCGATTATGCTACGACATATTACAAGCACTCATTTGAATTTGGGAAAACTGTATAATGATCGCACCATCGGAATCTATATAAACCCTACTCAGTTTAAGCTAGGACTGATGAATCCTCTTCTAATAAAAAGTGAGTAGGTACCTAAATCTCGGAAAATTGAGTACGAATTTTGATACACCAGTTGCAAAAATTACCTTAATGTATATAGAAAAGTAAGAACACAAAAGCAGTCCAGAAGTCTAGCCTGTATACTCAAAGTCATCTCCTCCAACTCAACTGCACCTCAAATCATCTAATTGACAGTTTTGACTTGTTATTTATTTTCAATCAATTGTGTTTTGTCCTTTTTCAAGGCGTCTGAATCGAGTAGAGTTTCTTCATACTGGCTTGGGAGATGGACCTTTATATTCCATGGCCAACAGAGGACCGTTTTAGTTCTTGATTAAGAGCTAACAAAGATCCTTATTCAAAGTTGTCGGTGTTCATAACCTACACCTTCTATAACTCATAACCAAGTAAGTTAGTACACATCTTGGTTCTCTTACTTTGTATATTTACTCTGAAATAAATCAGTGAGAACCGTTTAGCCTGACAGGTTTATTTCACGCTGTGCAAATACAAAATGAATTGAGATGGGTTTAGAACTTTAGATTATTAACTGTGTTGAATTAATTTTGGTTTGGCATATATAACATTTTTAATAAATTTATTGTTGTGTTGTATCTGATTCTGTCTCCTTTTTTGGGGGGACAAGTTTTTTAGGGTTGCTGCTGTAAATCTGGTCTGTTGACAATCCGTGACTCATACCTACGTATAAAATGGTCTTGATGAGAATTTACGCTTAACTGAGAGTACGGGCCTGCTTTACGGGGGCATGCCTTTACATGGTGAAGGAAGCCAAAAACGTTGAAAAAGAATTGTTCACAATTTTGGGGATGTCTACAGGGTCGCTCGTAGTTTTTTCAATTCAGAATCATAGTAAAGAATTAGCTATTAAAAGTTTAGGATTTGTGAAACACATTGCTAAAGATTCATATTTAAATGTTAATGCCAATTATAATGAGCCATATACTTTACAAAAGACCTCAATTTGCGTAGAGCCAGAAGCAGATGATGGTAACAATTTGTGTTTTATCGCTCGCCCACGTATTTTAAATTGTATTTATTAAAACAGAAGAGCAGCTCGAATCTGGAATTTGGTTTACAACTATCTATCTCTAGAAATATTTAGAACACAAAAATATCTTGGATCTAGACAAGCCAAATCCGTGTAGTAAGAGTAATAACATATTTCTTAGATCTGAATGAATAATAATCAAGTTCTTACCTATATTTCCAAATAAGTACCTAATTGTAAAACTTCGTCATTTTAAAAGAAAAAGTAAACAAGTAGATTAACTTAAATCGATTTGTACAAATCAAATAATTGGAAGAATTCGGAATTATGGTGGGCATTTTCTATAATAGACGAAAAAGCTGTTCTGGATAGTCACTATCAACTTATCGGCTGCCAATCTCATCATCTCAAAAAACTTCGTTTTCTATAACATTTTACAGTGCGAGGGCACGTCAACGACCCCACGTGGTAAGTTTAAAACGTGTCTATAATTAGCCGATGCTCTCGCTCTGGTTTCTGTCGCGGCCGCTGTAAAAATTAAAGTAAACAAATACAATCTCTCACGCCCGGGTGGGCTGACAACCGTACAGATTTAGATGGTCATCGGTACCAATGAATTTTGAAGCATCCTGACGTATATACAATTTGGTCAGGCTGTATGCGTCATTGGTTATTTTTTCGGGGTACCGTTTGTCATTTGTGCTTTTGTTTGGAGAACCGCTGGAGTCAATGTACATGTAGTATCGACGTGTGGTGATTCTTGTGGGTTTTAACGTTGAGATTCTTCAAAATTGGTTGGGAACTGAGATTTGATCACTGAGACGATATTTGGTATTAAAGCTCCCTGGTTGTTTTTATATTGTTCTTCTGAAATTGTTCTACAGATGAGAACAATGTCTGTGGCAAAGCTTCGTACATTGTTATATTACAATGTACATTAAGCTTTTACGGTAAAAGCCATAAAAAGAAAAGAAAAGATATTGGTAAAATTTTATACGACGTTGCCATTACAATTTACATTGTCACCCTATAGATCAGTAGCATAAACCACACATGAGTCAGTTTTAAGAATATCAGTAAACATATTTGCTTCAAGTCTATCTCGTCTGTCTGCTTCTTCTTCTTCTTCAGGGATTTCGTTTCCTCACTAAGTGTCTTATAAGGGTCTTTGTGCGAGGGCCATGGCGGCCGTCATTCCAGCCAGCCATCTCTCTCCAGAAGCCGATAAGATCTCGTTTGCCGTTTGAAATCTTACTATATTTTTCTCTTCTGATTCAACCTCCTTGCCTTCACCACACTCCATAAAACCAACATAAATCAAATCATCAAGTTTTTTGATCTGAACTCGTTTCAAATCGACACATAATATATGTTTAATTTTAAACAATCCGAATTAAAAATGTCTGTTCATGTCTTTATACACTGGACTTATTTATTACTAGTTACCTACTAAAATTCTTTGATCTCGCTAAGTGTATTGCTGACGGGTGTAACGTGACGTTGGATTGGTACTTTGTTTTTCTTTAATAAGAATTTTTGTAGCGGCATTTTTCTCTTTGAAGAATATTGTAAAGACATGAATAGGTAGGTACAGCCAATGTTTAACTTGTTTACAAGTCCTTCGGTAATTTATGGAAGTGTAGAAAAATAACGGAACTATTCATCACTATGTACGCCATTTAAAATTGCATTTTGTCATCATGGGACTTGGCCAGGATGATGAAGCATGTTTTCATCTTGTCATGATTCTGTGTTCTACAAACCTTGGATTCTCTTTATTCTCTCAGGAATGTTGCCTCTGGCGCCGTTGCCTGCTGCTGGGGAGCCGGGTTATCCCAGTGGTAACTGCTCCGGCAATATATTGCAGGTGGTGGATTCGAAACCAGATAGACGCAGATGCAGTTCACTTGATCCTGGCTTTCCGGAGTTGCAACGACTGTTTAGGAATAGTGCGGTGAGATTGTCCTAAAAAAAACAATTACTTCTTCATCACAGATCTAAAAACCAGAAAATTAAAGACAAGTGACAATTGGGTAGATGTCACCGATCCGCACTGGGCCCGCGTGATGAATTACAGCTTCTCATTGTGTGGACGCCTGTGCTCCAGCTGTGAAACTGGCTAATTATGCTATAATGCCAAGTTGCCATATTTAGGTAATCGAAGACTTTTTTCTTATAAGCCTTCACACTAACAAGCGGTAAGTACAAAGACCCATCTAAGAAAAAAGTAGCTTTAATAATAGCCAATTGTCATCTTAAGAGCCGCATTAATGTTGATGGGAAACTAATTATACTGATTATACAATATTAACGTCTTACGTGTCTCATTGACATTTTACATTACCCTCATTTTTAAGTCGGCTTGTTAACAATGCATTCATTGGCCAATCGGCTGTCACATCAAAGGAAAACATACCTACATTATGTAACACTAATTATACGGGCTTGTTATATATCAAATGTATTGACAAATGGGTAAGAATAGTTGTAGATACACAACCACTATGTATGTTATCCATTGCTGCTTTAACATAATCGTTAAACTATAACCGCAGAACAAAACCAGTAATGTTTAGGTAACAAATTCAAAATGGTCGCTCCATTTCCGTTGTGAAAAATTACATATTGTATCCGCAGTACACGACACAAAACGGAAGTTTTTGCGCAATACACTGGCAGGCAGAAACAATTAATGCGCCCAAGTGTACATGAGCCCGTTCACGCGTCATGCCCACAGAAGAAAGTGAGCTCGTTACGACACGCGTGTTATTTATTTTGCACTGATGTGTACTCTATTGTTCTAATTAAGTTAAAGGTGAACAGTGCTTTAATATGGAACATTTTGTATGAAATACACTGTGGTGCAAAATTAATGACACAGTTCTGGTATTAAAGTGCAATAAGAATGTGTTTCTGTTTTGATGAAATTTATACACAACACGATTGTCGATTGTTTTTTTTTAAATATCATCCTATAGGTTTACGCTTATCTTGTGGAGAGGCCGAGAGACAACTCAGAAACTTCGACCCATTGGGATCTATTGTGGTCAACACTTAGGAGTTGGGATCTATTGTGGTCAACACTCTAGGTTTACACTTACTTAATAAGTTCATCTTTTCAAAAGAACAGAACTTTTTGAAGCACTTACCAAGTGCATCGGTATAATCAAAGCTACAGTAGTAAGTGCTGGGACAAAGGTTGAAACTTACAACTTTGAGATAAGATAATATAGGTACCTAATAGTCTATGCTCAAGTGGCTTACGACTACACATCTGCTACTATGGCACTTTCTATGAACAAATTGACCAAGTTACAAAAGGACAGAGCACGGCGTAGACCTATAGACTTAAATAGATTATTAAGTACGATTAGAGATAATTTTATGTAGGTGTTATTGTATACCGGAATGTTTTTGCCTACGTAGCAATAAAGTAGGACAAATTACATATAAAAGTGTTCGAGTTTTGTCCCGAATATAAAAAAGTCAGTTAGTCAGTATCTATTGTTTTGTGTCAAACATCACCGGTCTACTGAAAATCCTAAAAGCCAGAATCAACAGTGACGACCACCAGGAAAGTAGTGGAGAGCAGTCGAGTCCCGGAGATAAAAAGAACTTTCTTGAATACCACAATGAACTTAATCGTTTAGGATTGCAGACTTCCTGAGAGATCGGTCCATTCGAGTGGTTATCGATGGCTGCTCATTTGGCCAATTAGATGTTGTTGATACCGGGGTCCCTCAGGGGTCGGTATTCTCAGCGACATTATTCTTGCTGCAAATAAATTAACTGCTAAAACCTTTGGGTATGCAGACGACAGCACTGTTGCTGAGAGATACTTCTGCAACGCACGGGCTACTGGGGCTCAGGTCCGATTTCTCCGTGAAGCCATAGTGAAGCGCTTGAGCTTTTCCTTGGAGGCAGTGGTCCGAATGGGGCGATGCCAATCTGGTCAGTTTAATGCTTCCCTAAAAAATGCCAATTTCAGCCGGCTCCATGTTTCCAGGGCTTTTCTTTTCTATCGGCTACATTTCGGAGAGTGTGCGATGGAATTGCATGATCTAATTTCGCCTAGCCCATTTCATCATCAGACTGTAAGACGTACGGCGATGCGCCATCGGTACATGGTGGACAGCTCACCCATAACACTAAACATTATGGAAATACTTACATTATGCACACAGTTAAGGAGTGGCATTCCCTGCTGGTGTCTGTGTTTCCCGATAACTACAACCTCGACCACATGGTCGCTTACCATCAGGTGAGATAGTGATAAGCGTGAGCTTATCTATTTTGAAAAAAAAAACAAAGTAGAGCTGTGGATGAGTAAGAAAAAAATCTATTATGTAGTCTAGACTACCTGGGGCTATCATCTTACCTGTCTCAATTATGTATACTTATCGATTAATTCGTTATTTAATATTATTATTTTAATTAATATTATAATTGCGAAAGTTTGTATGGATGGATGTTTGTTGCTCAATTACGCCAGAACGGCTCAACGGATCTAATGAAGTTTGGCACAGAGATAGATAATAGGCTACTTTTTATCTCGGTATAATATTTCCTGGGATAATAAAACATTTTTCTCGCGGGCGAAGCCGCTGGCAGAAGCTAGTGGGTCGTACATATTACTAAAATATGACACACGAATATAACACCTACACAACCCACATAATTGAACCAATAGAACGACACTTGCAAATTGCAACACTCACGAACCTGACACTTATACACTAAACAAGACATAAATAATACAAGAAAAGTAAATAAACAGCATCTAATTTAACTAAATAGTCTAATTTATTGCTCGTAATTTCTTCCCGACATTTATAATGCCATGTTTAACGCCAAACACGAATAAAAAGTCACTAATTGACTTAAATCAGTTGTGACAAACATTATTACTGAAGATGTGATAAATGCGGGACCATTGCCCATTAGGCCTTTGTTAATAGAATTTGAGTCTTGAAACTGTCGAATAAAGTGTTAATTTGGTTGGTGATACTTTGTGAAGATGTGACGAATGCGAGACATTTCCCTTTAAGACTTTGTCAATCGAATTTGAATTTTGAATCTGTTGCAATAGAGTGTTAATTTGGTTGGTGTTACTTTAGGAGAAATGGGAAGAGAGTGTGTATGGGAATTCTTAAATATCTTGTTTCGTCGTTTAATATGTGTTTGATTTGAATTAATGTGGGAGTTAGTTTTGTGTTAAGATGGAGATTTAAAAGTTTTAACACACATAACATAACATCACGCTTGGTACTACGCAAAGGGTTAAGCATAGGTACACTTATTATAATTGCGCGGTATCTTCTCGTCCAACTTTCCACAGTGTCTCAAGACTATAGTCTATGTCAGTGTGTGTAGCCAGTATGCCATAAGGCTCTGTGACGTGGTCGCTTACAATGGGCCTCATCAGAAAGCTTACAGTCACCCAAAGGGCAATGGAGGGGGGCTGTGCTCGGAGTTCCCTTGAGTGATCGAATCAGAAATGTAGAGATCCGCAAGAGAACCAGGGTTACCAACATAGACCGAAGAATTGCCAAACTTAAGTGGCAGTGGGCAGGACACATTGCTCGCAGAACGGATGGCCGATGGGGCAGAAAAGTTCTGGAGTGGCGACCGCGAACCAAAAAATGTTGCGTTGGAAAGCCACCCACCAAGTGGACCGATGACCTGGTGAATGTTGCGGGTATCCGCTGGATGCGAGACACACGGGACCGATCAATGTGGCGACGCTTGGGGGAGGCCTATGTCCAGTAGTAGACGTCTTTCGGCTAATATGGCGATGATGATGATGAACCCGAAGGGCTAAGCATAGGTACACCTATTCTACATACATGAATTTGTAACTGTTGGTTATTCCCAAATAAATAAATAAATTCATATTTATTAAAGTTAGTAGTATTAAATAAAATGACGATGAAGAAACTAAAATCCGAATACCTCGTTACCTGAAACATCAACATCATTTCAGCCGAAAGACGTCCACTGCTGGACATAGGCCTCCCCCAAGCGTCGCCACACTCTTCGTTACCTGAATACATCATCCAAAAATATAACTTAATCACCAAACCTTCAGACGAAAACAATTCCGTCTCCAGTCTCCAGGCAATCAAACGAACGTGGTTTAAAAAAATAAATCAACTTTAATTCGAGGTAAAATGGGCGATTGTCTTCTGTTGTTTGTCATTAATCTAAAATAGATGCAGTGAATGGCTGGGTTTATCGTGATGTTTTTACAGTGGGACATGTGTTGGTGCTGTCACCACACAGGCGTGTTGTTAAGGGGGTGATGTTATCGGTTTTAAACTGCTGTTAAGATGCTATATGATTGTTGTTTTATTTAGTAAATCACTTTCAAGAAGAAAAGTAATTGAAATATTTAAGGAGCAGGGTTTTCCAAAAAGAGCTAATAGACTTCAAGTACATAAATACAGTGAAAAGTATTGAAAATTTAATTCAAGAGCAATTCAGTCGGGAATTAGAAGTTACTTTACAAGCAGCGTCTATGTTTGACGAACAACTTCTGAGATTTGCTTACAACTTGGCACAGTATTGAGAATAGTAACTCATGTTTTCAGAAAGTGCGTTATTATTTTATTATAAGGCTTACTTTTAGATAACTGACATAATTTTCGAAAATATTTGTGACGATAAATAATTAATTAATATTTTCGCCCATTGTAAATCCACCTTAACCCTGTCGCTGCCGCAGTGCCACCAGCGTAGTTTGTCACTTTGCCAACACTGTCAACAATCTCGATCTGACATCCAGCTTATTCGAGAACTAATTGCAAGACCACCCTGAAACTAATGGACAGACAATGGCGCCACCGTCTTCATTAAGTTGCCAGAAAGATTTTAATTCCAATGATTATGAAACTGTTTCGCTTCCGGTTAGAAACTGGAAAAATTATAAGTGATTTTTTTTATTATTTTTTGTGTCTTCCACTGTGCGCGTCGCCCTTGTCACAGTGCCAAAACTGTCACAGATTTGATTTTTTTCTTTCATTTAATTAAACAGGAAGTTCTATTGTTTACTTACCACTGAGACCACCATGAAATTAATGGATTAGAATGGCGCCAGTAACTTCATAATTAACTTCTAATTTCATAATATTTTCATTGTTTTCTTTTCAAATTCATTTACGTTTCGTCTCCGCTGTTGACGTCATCAAAACCAAAATTTGCGATGAAAATCCTCCATTCTGACGTCCTATACCTAGAGGGTACACTATCTGACCAAATAGTATTTTAGGTCATAGGTGAAAAACAAAAAATCGATGCTGTTTATCCACTGTAAATCACATGCGAGATTTACTGGTGTCACAGAATTGATTTAATTAAGCTCTTTTGAATAGGCATATTCTTAGTTTATATCAATTACTTAATTTTATAAAAATAAGGTTTGTAAACGTATAAATTTAGGGCGTTTTTACTTTTTATCTATCAAAATACTTGCTTAGAGATATCGATAGAGAATTTGTTTGCTGATTACGAAGGTAATAATATCATCAAATAATCCAAATGTCATATAGTGACACTCTAGTTATAGGACGGAAGCATTATTTTGCTCCATTTCATGCTTCATTCACCTTAACCGTTGCGTCGCCGCCCGTGCCTAATTTGTCACCGTGCCAACATCGTCAACAAACCCGATCTGTCATTCGCCTCATTTGTTTACTAATTGCCGAGATACCAGCTCGACATTAATGGATTTTGTCAATGGTTCCATGTTGTTAACAAATTGAACGTTTGATGTGGTTTGACTGTCATTTGTGTGTTTAAAATTGGGGGGAGGGTGACGTTGGAGGGTTACGTTTTTAAATAAGGAACTGGTAAGTGATTTTGTTTTGGGATAGTTTTATGATTAGAAATTGTTTGTTACGTTTATTTTTATTGATTAGTCATAATGCTTGACTCGGCGGCTTGAAACAGCGTTCGGCCAGTTGGGCGGTATCTTCTCGTCCAACTTAGCACAATGTCTCGAGACGAAAGTCTATGACCAGTGTGTGTTGTCAGTGATGACATATGGCTCTGAGACGTGGTCGCTCACGATGGGCCTCATCAGAAAGCTTACATTTCCCCAAAGGGCAATGGAGAGGGCTATGCTCGGGGTTTCCTTGCGTGATCAAATCAGAAATGTTGAGATCTGCAAGAGAACCAGGATTACCGACATAGCCCGAAGAATTGCCAAACTTAAGTGGCAGTGGGTATGTGGCCGATGGATCAGAAAGGTTCTGAAGTGGCGACCGCGAACCGGAAGGCGTTGCGTTGGCAGATCTCCCACCAGGTGGACCGATGACCTGGTGAAAATTGCGGAGATCCGCTGGATGCGAGACGCACGGGACCGATCAATGTGCCGACGCCTTGTCCAGCAGTAGACGACTGTCGGCTGATATGATGAATACATGATTGACAAATTATTTACGTCTCTGTTGTTTGAGTTAGTTTAAATAAACTATTATCTTAATTTTCCTGTAAGAATATAACCATTTTCACACTCAATTCTTCTTCTTCTTTTCGTTTATTGCAGCGTCAGAATTATTTAGGTGCAGATCATCCAAGGTGCATTGAATGGACAGTTGGGACACTTTAGCATGAGGGGTATAGTCTGTACATGAGACACACTCAATAAATACTGTCTGTTTACTCAATATTATTATATACTAGCGGCCTGCCCCGGCTTCGCCCGTGACAAATATACAAATACTTTCCTATTACTCTTTCTACTTCCATATTTCTCTTTCTATTGGTAAAAACCTCATGAAAATCTTTTCAGTAGTTTTTCGGTTTATCGCGAACAGACGCGGCGGGGGACATTATTTTTAAACCCCGATGGAGAAAGAGGAGTGTTGTAAGTTTGATGTATGTACCTGTATGTTTGTGTATCTGTCGGTGGCATCATAACTCCAAAACGGAAGAACCGATTTTTATATCGTGATTTTTCATTTGTTTGAAAGGTGACTTTATCGAGACTGTTTTTAGTTATGTTTGATGAAAATCGGTTCAGCCGTTTAAAAGTTATTGGCGTTTTACTGTTTGGATCGGGCTGCTCCCGCAAGATATCGTGTCATCATTTCGTGTTCAATAGATTGTCGATCGAAGTGTGTCTACTACTAGATAAATTATGTAGTATGCAATAAAAATATGCATATGGATTCGCTTAATTTTTAAATTTTTCTTCTATTATACTCGTATGTAGAGAACGTGATGGTAATGAAAAATATCACTCACAACTATTAAATAAAATATTTAGTCATAAAATTTCACAAAATTTTAGACGTGGACGTTCCACTTAATATATTAAAGTATTAAAATTTATTGCTGAAATGTTTTCTGTAACGTTTGTATACATTCAATATTAAAACATTCATGATTCATTTATAATCTTTTAAACGTTTCTCTTACAATAGATACAGCTTGTTGGTTTCACTTTGGTGTACAATAAAATCTATTCTAATCTTGATATAAGTGGACGCACAAAAAACGCTTCACTGCAAATTGTCAATGTTGAAAATGTTCACTGATAGTGACTTAAATTTGAATTAAATATCATAAAGCTACAATTGACAAAAACGTATAAAGTCGATTTTTCCACTGTAGGTACTCATGAAAAACAGTTCTCATAAAACAACAAAACAATTCAAATGATAACTTCGCAAAAACATCTGGCTATAATAATGTATACTCACCTGTCCCAAATCTAAAATTTTACTACCACCATATCTATTTCGATGGCTATCATTCTGGAGGAAGTTCGTCATCTCGTCATCCGAATGACATACGTCTGTTTCTCTCAACATAAACAAACCTGCCCTCAATCGTGTTCCAAGAAACTTTTACATCGTTTTAAAAACATTTTTCCAGGAGACACTTCTCAGGAGCTCTGTGATCGTCTCGTGGTTAAACTTTATTGTACGTATCTATTTTTGGTTGGAAGTGTATCGAGAATGACTGCTTAGTGTTTAGTTTTCAGGACTTTGAGTTGTGAGGAAGAAAGCTTTTGAAGATTAGCAATGGTTTTAAAATGAGAAACATCGTTTTCTCTTTGTGTTCATGATAATATATTACATCATAAACAAGATCATCAGCTTCAGTCGACTTAAATCCTAAAGCATTCGAACTTTTAGACTAGAAAGACGTGTTTGTTTCTACAACGCGTTCCATGGATATAATTAGAGGTGCAAGTGTTAAGCATCCTTCCTCGATACGCTTCGACGGTTGTTTGTATGAGCAGTGGCGTCCCGACGTCGTCACCGGCGCCGCCTGCACGATTTACTTCACACACCTTCGACAGGGTTCCATTTATCTGATCGGAAACAGACAAAATTCAATTCAGCATCACAAACAATAAGACCGAAATTGCGGGCCGAGAATAGTACCTTGCGGGACGCTGTAATAGAAATAGTACAGAAAATACATGTCCAGGAAATTAGACTTTGTTTACTTTACGTCAGAAGACATACTCCTTTGTTCGTCGCTTTCGTCACAGATGGAAGACGGCAAATGGCTCGAAGGCGCCTCTGTCGCCTACGCTATACGCTTCAAATGTTGTTTATAGTAGACGTTGACATGAGCAAAGTCGTCAGCGGAAGAAACCACATTTAGGACGGACGGAGCATAAATCCCGTGTGAGTGACAAGTAAAACTTTATTGCACTATAAATTAGTAGATGTATAACCGGACAAAAATAGGACGGACGTTATTGGCGTTGATACCTAGTTGTAAAGTGTGAGCTGTCGCACGCGGTGTGACTTTACGATTGTCTTCTACTATTGTTGGGAAATTATGTTCTCTTCTGTACTCCTACACGTTTCTGTATTTTGTTTCTATGTCTTTGTTGAATTATTTGCTGCAGTATCATTGAGATAAGCTATTTAAATATGAACACCACCTAAATCTAAAGTTAAATCGTTATCTTTACGTTCATCATCATTACCAATTTAGTTGATTTCTCCACATCACCCAACACTAATCTTTTCTGCAAACCAAACGAGCTTTTACACTTAGTCACCCGCTTAATTCCCTTCAACTCTTACCCTAACTGTACGATTTTCTCCATTATGAAGATATATACCCAGATGGGTTAATGGAAGGCCTGCAGCGCTCACTAACGTAACTGTCACCTCATTTCATTACCTTGAAGCTAATGCATCGGTTTGGTGGATTGCCAGTTTAATTTATATGCTGTTTATGCCTCGAGATGATAAATGATTCGAGTTATGTTTTCTTGTCATTGAGAAGTGATGGTTTTTTCGAGTTGATTGTTGATTGTTTGAGGGTTATGTTACTTGTTGAGTGACAGTGTGTTAAAAATGCAAGTACTGTTATGTCCTTTTTATATCTGAGCTATAACAATTCACGTGATTGTGTCATGGGTGATATTTTTTGGTTCAACTATAGATATTTAAAGAATTTGTTAAGAGATACCTAATAGATTTAGTAAAGAAACTTTTAATTATTGTAGAGTAAATTTTTGCAGTACTTTATTGTCTGTAAGTGTTTGATCATCAATAACTATACACGCGAGCCTATCGATAAATAAATAAATAAAAAAAAACTAGGTGCCACAAAGTACAAGGTTGTGATTTCTGTTACTAATTGTTATATCCTAAATAAGAATGCTTGGAAACATTCTGGTCCTGCTCCATAAGCCAATCTTTAGAGGTGGACAAAATCAAACTGGTTAATTTGTATTATATTCAAAATTATAGTAACACTTTATTTTTATTTATTTTTCTTCTTTTATTGTTTAAATAAAATTGACTCGCACACTGTTTCGTTGTTATTGAATTAGGTAATTTACCTATGTTTGCAATATTTGTAAGTACGTGAGAACCATGTTCCTATTTATCAAGTGAAGGAATTTACCTGTTAATGCTAGTAATTCTTTATACCTAAATGTAGTATAGTAGTGCTGGGTGCATCGTCCTCACGTATATGATTTTATTAATGTATGTACATATATTACTTATGTAAATATTGTGTTTTTCTTTTTTAATACTATGTATGGAGTTTCTTTTACGTTCTTCTCCATAAAAAGCTACGTTTCGGAATGCACGGTAGAATCAATTTTTATTATTTGTAAATATTAATTTTAACCTTCCAAAGTGCTGCTTAATGACCTACTTGAAATAAACACATTTGACTTTGACTTTAAACAAAGCTTGTACTTTTTCTGCATGTCTATTTAAATTATTTTATACTGTTCATTAACACAAAGTCCTTCTCGAATTACCAAACCGTGACCAACAGTCTTCACCTTTGTGATACTCTAATTAAAAGTTAATTTTAGAACATTTTCGACATTTAAAAGTCCCTTGACGTCATTGCGAATAAAAACCAAAATAATGCACAAGCCCGTGGAAGTTACGACTAAACACCGGGCAGTTTTATATTGTTTAGTTTCACTGTGACACGAAGCTCGTAATACATTTTTTATTACCTAATTAACTTTTTGTCAAAGCGTAACTTTTTGTTTGACGTCCTACCCAGCTTCTGATAAACGTCAAAAAAGTTTTTAAACCTCTGTTTTCATATTAAAAAATGATACTAGTCGTCTCATATAATGTCATAACATGTTTAATACGCAGTAACACATGTGAGCTATGTCGAAACGTGTGAAAAACGTATAAAATGATCATAAAAGAATTAGTTAGTCTGTCCACTAAAGTCACAGTTAGTGAAAACAAAGTTGCTGGCATATTTCAGATGTTACTGTTATTTCGTGTTAATTTATTATTTGGATTGTGTGTGATGTCTTTGCTGGTATTTATTGTAAGATTGATAGTCGTCGTCAGATGTCTTTTGGTCGTAATGTATACGAACGGCCGACATACGAACGTGCGGACGGACGCCTGAAATATCTCAAACGATGTTTGTTGACACAGTGACTGCGTTCGGGACATTATACAAGTGACAAATTTAGACATTTTTGTTACTTCACACGTGTTTTCTTGTAGATGTTTGTTTACATGTTAGTTCCGTAAACTTGAATGCTGTGACTGTGACATGTCGTCTTTTTGATAAACTTTGTTTTACAGATGTCATCCTTTCAGCAAAATTGTTCTTTTATCATAAAGATCAATGGGCACTGCAACTGTACAAAGAGCATTTAAACTATTTTTGGGATCGTTACAAGAAACAGTTTCAAGAAAACGACGAAATCTTATAATTAAAATACACTTAAATCAATGCTTTTATTCTTAAAGAAACAACTTTAACCACTTACCACAGTACAGTAGACCACAACACCATACCAGTGCATCATCAAAGAGCTCAAGACTTCTTGAAATGTGTGTGGTCCCTTCCTTCAATAGTTATGCGATTGAATTCAAATATCCAGTAAAGTAAGAAGTGTTTAATGTTTTTTTGGATGAAAATATACCATAGTACCACTAGAGGGCCTGAACAAGTATCTGTCAACGATAATGATTGTCATAAGACCAAAATAAGGGGTGTCTCAGAATGTTTTTCAATTTAATACATAAAAAAAACACTAGAATTAGTTCAAACTCGGTTTATTTACTGTTAAATTAAAGGCCAGTTTTCAATTTTTATGACTGGACACAAAAATGGAAGATCAAACTGAATGAGTCAAAATCAATTCACATTGACTTCACAAATAAACATTTGGACTATAACCTAATCTACATAAATGGCATGCAATTGCCTTATGCTAATACAGCCAAATACCTTGGCATAACTCTCGACGCCAAGTTGCGTTGGAAAGCTCATGTCGAAAAGAAAAGACAGGAACTCGACATACGTTATAAAAGTATGTATTGGTTACTCGGAAGGAAATCCTGTCTATAAATACATAATAAACTAACCATATACAAGCATATACTGATGCCAATTTGGACGTATGGTATCCAACTTTGGGGCTGTACTAAACAAAGCAAAGTCAAATTAATCCAACAATTCCAAAATAAAGTGCTCAGGGATGCTGTGAATGCACCCTGGTACATAAGAAATGACGATCTTCACCGTGACCTTAAAATAGAATTCGTCACCACCATCATCCAAAAATTTGCTGAAGCCCACGAACACAAACTTCATCGCACGTGAATGTTGAGGCTATCCAGCTGCTAGACAACACAGACTTAGAGCGTAGGCTAAAAAGAACTAAACCTTTTGAATTAGTGTAGTGTACAAAGCGAATGAATAATAGTGACAATGCTGTGCTTTATATATAACACATGAACATAGTGTTTTTACAAATATATCAGACTCTAAGAAAGTGCTACGGACTTGTGTAAAAGTGCAAATGGACACTATTCTTAGTTTTAATATAATCTAAAACGTAACATATTAAGTTAGAGTTAAATTGCTTATTAGTCTTTTAGGCTAGATCGTAATTAATTATTAAGAATTTTGTTCTTATTAATAAAGTACAAAAAAAAACGAAAAATATTCTGAGACGCCCTTTATAAGATTGTCAACGAGACATTTCGCTAGCGGTTGACTGAACCCGTATATTTTTGACTTTTTTACATTATTGTTATCGCATATAGAATGTCGTTGTATATAAATAGATATAATATTTTTTTTGAATCCTGGGTGAGTTACAGCACTTTAATTCCCAAGTTCAAATATTTTATCCCCAATATGTAGGCAGATATTCTAATTAATAATTACCCAACATGAACTTGCTCATCACCGCATCTCATAAAGCTATATTTACACTGCCGTATGCTTCGGACTTGACTTACTTCGGCTTTATGGCTAGACCACCCGTACTTCAATTGGTCTGGTCGTTAAGAAACTATAACAAGTAGCTGGCCAGCGGTTTTTGGTAATATTTTACTAACACGAGCAAACAATGCTCGTTGGGGTGTATTAACGATGCTTTGTTTTCAATTTTGTGTTGTTAGGCTGATATTGGAGTTAGAAAGTGAGTACACACACACACACACACATTTAATATGTTTTATTTATATGACTGTATTATACTTACACATACTCTGACCCACATTCTGTGTTTATTCTATTTTGTTTATTATTTATATATTCTATTTTATTTTATTATTTATGTGTTTTCTGTTTCCGTAAGTGTGTCCGTGGCATGAACAGTGGGCCTTATCAGAATATCAACGCAGCGTTATTTCTTTTTTTGGATATCGCTGCACATGCTGAGATAGGAGCCTTTTAGGTCTCGCACGGGGTTTTTATTTTTATTATTGGTTAATTTTATGCTTATTTTTCGTGTCTCCTGTGCGGGTCAAATTTAAATATATTTTCTTTCTTTAAATATACCTGTACTTTTTTGGTGTACGATAAAGTATATTTTATTTTATTCCATATATTATTATGCAAAGATCAAGCACCAAGGGCTGTCGTGCTATCTAGTAGCTGGGTTTTGGAGGTCCGAAAGTCAGCTGCCTTTTACTGGCATTCAGCTTCATTGCTGCAGATAAACTGAAAACTGACCTAAATTACAGTTGGGGATATGCTACGGCACAGTTTTTTGATCCGTAGTTTGTACCTTGTGCTTGTTTCTACCTTGTACTCAGCTTGTTGTTGCCATCCCTTTCGCTTCATCTTTAAGAGAATAGAGATCAAATTAAATCTTGTGTCATCCCAATATTTTGCTTTACTTTATCATTCATTTACCAGTGTTTAAACTTATTTTGGAA
Source organism: Orthosia cruda (assembly GCA_964057195.1). Taxonomy (NCBI): domain Eukaryota; kingdom Metazoa; phylum Arthropoda; class Insecta; order Lepidoptera; family Noctuidae; genus Orthosia; species Orthosia cruda. Next base: position 42,147,056 of record OZ059828.1, on the reverse strand, counting down.
GCAGTGGTGGTCCAGTGGTACCGACCGCGACTTACAAGTTGTAGGTCGTGGGTTCGAAACTAGACAGGCGTTTTTACTTTGTGTAAATTATTTCATCACCACTGCTCTAAAACGGTGAAAGAAAACATCGTGAGGAAACCGGCATGTCCTAGAACCAACAATTCGGAGACTTTTGACGATCACCAACCCGTTCTGGGCTCGCATGGTGGATTACGGCCCATTCCTTCTCACAAGAAGGAGAGGAGGCCTGTGTCCCAGCAGTGGGAACATTAAAAGGCTGATGATGATGATGATGATGAAACTTATTTTGTCTGAAAACCATTTCAGATAATTTTAACCAGCAAAATGGTGTACATAGTTATGAACAGAACACATAAACATAATGAATAACATTGAATGGCAATCTACCTACATAATACTTATGGTACTTTTTCATCACACTTGCACGTAAACAGTATCAAAACATACAAGTTAACTTGGCCGTAATGCCCCATATAAAACCCTCGGGCTTTTTTGTTTGTCATGAAACCCAAGGGCAGTAAGTAATATTTTTTTTAATTTACAGCACAGCACACAGGTCATGCAAGTTCAAGCAAGGAGTTTACACGCAATTGAAAAATTGTCTTAAAATGTTATCTAAACATGAATTTCTTTGCAATCTCGCTACATGTTACTTAAATACTCAACTAATGTTCTTAATAATCGATTTTAATAGTTATAGTATGCAAACGTCGAAATTATTTAATTCTTTTTACACTCCGTCATGGCTGTATACCTACGTAAGTATTTGCCCTTAAAGTTTCTGAACGAAACACTGTATAATCTGTGGTGTGGGCAAAAATTCGCCAACCGCTTAAAAAAAAGGTTCACGTATTTCGTAATAACAGCTGTGCTGACTTGTGTATTAAAGCTATAATTCATAATTATTACTCGCAAATGTGATGAAAAACATTGTGTGTATCTACTAACTACTAACTACTAGAGCCTCGATCGTAATTCCTTACATACCGCCCTTAATACACAATGTACTATTAAATGGCTTGTCGTTATCAACGCTAATGTTCGGAAATCAGAACTTTATTTGTAAAACATAGGTTACATAGCAGTGTGTGTGTGGGGTGTTACAACATTAAAGAGACTCTCTATGTTTTGCCATAAGGCGTACAATATATGTGTTATCTCTGTATTGTTTGTTCGCTGTAAACCACCAAAATATAATTAAAAAAAAATGTTTTTCAAGTGAATTCTAAGAACAAATAAAATGGAAACACCTTTTAGTTGAGTACGGATCCTACTCATTACTGGATCATTAAAAGAACAACGCAAACACGTCAATTCGTGTACACCAATCAATAAAGTACTGTTACCTACGCAATGTTTTAATGTCAACAAATTGCCCCGAGCTATACGCATTATTTTAATTTAATTATACACGAGGTTATGTCAAATGAATGGCAATGTCAACATTACTCCCACAGTAATTGTGAATTTAATTAAAGTCTTTTCTTGGTTTAAAGATATTTATTTCCCATAAGAACTTTTAAATAACAGTTAACTTATAATGAGATACAAAGTTATTTAATCTAAATAATAATATAGTATTTGCCTCTGGGGCGTTGGCGACGTTAGTACATACATGTTTTTTTTAGTTTACTCTTAAATAAGTTAATATTATCACACCTCTTTATATCTTCCGATAAATCATTCATCATTTCTCGTAACATTATCTGAAAAAAAAATACAACCGTCTCCCAAATAAAAACACTACAAATTGAAAAATAACTTCAATTTCGGCAGTCGGTGTTCTTGTTTTTGTGTCTTTGCTTTTTGACACCGACTTACAAAGTTTTTATTTGGAAGTCGGCTGTATTTTTTTGTAAAAAAGTTTATATTTTTCACTTTTGAACATAAAACTTCAACAAAACCGGTGTAATTAGAGTGTACCAAGATGAACTATGTATGGTGTACACATCTGCGTACCCCTTTAAAGCGTACCGGCGTGATGTTATGTTACGAAATTTTGTTAGTAAATATTATACAGACATGCGATTGCAGCAATTCCGGGCGATTTGCTGTCATTTATTGAAGAGTTCTGTTGTATATCTCCCAAGTTATTCGTCACATCTTGATTAAATTTAAATGGGACCACATGATAAGCCACCAGCTTTCAAAAAAAAAAGGAATCATCAAAATCGGTTTACCTAGCAAAAAGTTATGAGGTAACAAATACAAAATATAAAAAAATACAGTCGAATTGAAAACCGGAGGAGGTTTTTAAAAATAAACTAATAAGTACTTAATTGCATTTAATTGTATCTATTCGCTGTTCGTGAGTTAAATCTTACGCATTTTGTTCATAAGTGGTACCGACTAACTTTCCCGCGGCTTCCCTTTGCCTATTCAACAGGAACCGTGCATTTTTTTCGCTTAGCTATGGTATTGCTTTCTGTCACTGTTTTTTTTACGTATTCCACATTGGGCACCCGTTTTAGCGACACCTGAATTAATGGCACCTGAGGTATTCCACATACGTTATCTATCGATACTTTTCGCAGGTTCCAAATGTGAAATGATTTTAAATTTTATTCCACATTTGGCACCTACAGATCAGTAGATACTAGTGTTGGGACGTTTTTTTATTATGACGTCAAAATAAAAAAATCGATTAAAATCTGTAGAGTTAAATAACATGATGATAAGTTTGATAACTTCCTATTTTTCTTGATCGGAAAGTTTTGATTATGATTGTATAGTCAGGGAAATTATTTGTTTGTTACGCACTACACGTGAGTGTCCGTGATTTGAGTTCCGAGTTCAAAATGTTCTGAATTATGATAGATTATGACGGATAGAGTTCGGATATAGTGCGTAAGCTTCCCTACAAGAAGTACTACGGCTACTTCGAAACAGAAACTTCCCGGACACGGATCGGATGTAGTGCGTAACCGCCCTAAGGTTGAATCTAAATTTGCATCTTGTATATGTGACAGTAACATTTAATTTACCTACTCGGTATTATTGTCAAAGGTGCATATAATGATTTTACTTCTTTAATTTAAATATAATTGGAAAACGACACGTGTCTGGCACTTCTGTGACACATTTCAGTGCCAACAACATTTATAAATGGCCGACTTTCCATCTCGCCTCAGAATACTGTCACATAATTCGTCCCTTCGATCATCACGATCACTCAGGCCACTCACGATACATACTCGTCATTAAAAATAAACCGAATACCTTTAACATTACTTTAAGGAAGTGTACTAATTTAGCTTGGTACGTTGACCCGTTCTACCGTTTCGCAGCTACAGTAGCACTATCTGACAAAATCATACTTTAAGATAAAGGCGAAATATAAAAATCTATGCTATTTATAAATCATAATTATGCGAGAGTTTCTTATTGCGTACTTCCGAATAATTGTTAGTCTACTTCAATGACGTAATCTTGTAAAGAATAGGTTTTTAAACATAGCAGTTTGGGGCGTTTTTATTTTTTATCCGGAATCTATTAATTGTAGAAAAATACTGCTTAGACAGATCGATGCAGAATTTTTTGATGATTACGATGGCAACAATCAAACTGTCTTCCTTTTTTCCCAACTATTTTGGGGTTGCCTTCCTGTCTATTCGGATTTAGCTCAGTACCAGTATTTAACATCCTCCAAAACCCAGTAAATGGGTAACACGATACCTCTTGGCGAGACTGATGTCAGATTTTACGGCTTCACGAAAGTCAAAGATCTTCAAATGACAGCCGGGACCAACGGCTTGACGTTATTTCCGAGGCACGGAGGAGTCTCGGAAGGTAAAGGATGGTCACCCATCCATGGACCAACCTCGGAGATCAAACTGTGCGACTGTAATTACTTAAGATGACGATAGTCGACAACGATCTTGAGGGAACAAAACGCGCACTAGTTTCACACCCGCGCGACTCATAATCAGTAGTGTTTTGTACTTTCCTTATTATTCAATAACTTAAAAAATACCTGAGATAAAATGTAGATAATTCAATTTTCTTTGGGGTGGTAACAATTTCATTAAAATGCGCCCGGCGGTTTTGTAACATATATTTTTTGCAAAAAAATACGACCAACCGTTTAGACGTGAATTTCAATTTAAATGACTAATGAGTGGTATCTGCGCCTTAACCACGAGCTCCTCGACGTTGGCATCAAAAATCTAAAATCGGCCAATTCTCGGATAGTGGCACTGTAGCTCGAGGACGGTAGTGATACACAGAGTACACGTGTAAACCATTCCGTATTTTTTGTCGTGTGTATGATGTGTTTGACGGTGTCTGTACTTGATGCTTGAGATTTAACTCCTTAATAACAGGCCTCTTGAGTTATTGTAATTGTCGAGGTATTCTTGTCTTTGAAATAATATGTGTTGGTTTTACAACGGATTGTGGATTATGTTTTGATTTAAGGTTTTGGGTAAAGACGTCTCATATCGTTATGCAGACTTAGTTGGTGTTTTGGGAATGGAACATCTATACTTGTATTATAAACTAGCGGACGCCTCGCGGTTTCACGCGCGTATTTCTTGTTCCCGTGGGAATACAGGGACAAAAAAGTAGCCTAAATCACCCGGGGATAGTGTAACTCACCAACGGTGAAAAAAAAATTGAAATTGGTCCAGTAATTTTTAAGTTTATTCGTTACATACAAAAATACAAATCTTTCCTCTTTATAATATTAGTATAGATATATATTAGTATAGATATAGAAGAATAGTGCGTATGTTTTGGGTTTGTCTATGCCACAGATATAAATCTAACTAGATGACAGTATGTAGTCAACAGTTTGGTTTCACGAAAGGTAGGTCGACAACGGACGCGGGAGTAAAACTCATCAGCCACATCTTGGAGGCTTGGGAGAGGTCCCAGGATGCCATTGGCATTTTCTGTGATCTCTCAAAAGCTTTCGACTGCGTCGACCACAACACACTGATCTGTAAATTACACCACTACGGAATTCGTGGAAAATCTGCTGATCTCGTGCTTTCCTATTTATCAAACAGACAGCAAAAAGTAAATGTTAATGGGGCGACGTCCTCCGGGTCTCTAGTCAAGATGGGCGTGCCCCAAGGTTCAATTCTCGGCCCTTTCCTTTTTCTGGTTTACATAAATGATCTCCCTTTTATGATGGCCAAATTATCGGATATAATTCTATTTGCTGATGATACTTCGCTAATTTTTAAAATAGATAGGCAAGATACGGATGTTTTAAATGTCAACGAAAGTCTAATTGTTCTCTCAAAATGGTTCGCAGCTAACAATCTTTTACTGAATGCGAAAAAAACAAAATGTCTAAAGTTCTCTTTACCAAATGTACCACAACATGACCTAAACTTAAATCTTGACGGCAAAAATCTTGAAGTTATAACGGAAACTGTATTCTTGGGGATTACTATCGATTCAAAATTGCAGTGGGGCGCGCACATTAGAACTCTTTCGGGTAGGTTAAGTTCGGCTGCATATGCAGTAAGGAAAATAAGGCAGCTAACCGATGTAGCTACAGCTAGGTTAGTATACTATGCTTATTTCCACAGTATTATGTCTTATGGCATTCTGCTGTGGGGATCAGCAGCAGACGTTGACTCAATTTTCTTCCTACAAAAGAGGGCAATCCGCGCAATCTATAAAATGGGTCCTCGCGAGTCCCTCAGAGAAAAATTTAAAGAGATCGATATACTGACTCTACCTTCACTTTATATTTTGGAATGTATTTTGTACGTCCGTAAAAATCGGGGGCTTTTCAAAACTAGAAGCGACTTCCATAATTTAAATACACGCAGTAAGCACGAAATTGTAATACCCAAATTCAGATTAACGAAAACTAGCAAGTCTTTTCTTATAAACAGTATACGCTTTTATAACAAGTTGCCAAAGTCAGTTATAGAACTGACCGATGGAAGGTTCAAAAACTACATCAAACGTATCCTTATTAAAAAAGCATATTATAAAATCAAGGACGATTTGAAGATAAAAACATTTGGCCTTAGCTCCTTCTGCGCATGCAGCTTCCCTGGTAACTTGTAAACGGCACAAATATGTGGATGTCTCTAACTATTCTCAATCTCATTTTTCTTTCCTTCTTTTAATTAGACTTTTACAATGGTTTTCAAACATCTTTATAGCCCTTTGCTAAGAATAGTTACAGCACTGATAACAAAATTTGTGCCACATGTTAAATTTAGTCATGTAATACTATTTTTATTTACCTTTGTATAGATTCTTTTACCGATTGTTTTGTGAATGTGTGAACATTGTAGGCCTTCTAGATGCTAGTTAACATTTGTTAACTTTTTTATAAAATATATAATCCTTTTATTTTATTTTTTTAGTTTCTTACGACTTATTGTCATAAGTCGGGCCTACGTTGTCCCCCCATGTCTAAGTACTAATGCTGTAACATGGAAATATTGTAAAACCAAACCATTTTTAAAAGAGTAACCATGGAGTTTCTTGCCGGTTCTTCTCCATAGGAAACGACCAACCCGAACCGTGCACCTTTTGTCGACGTTTTATAAGTGCCCATGTAGGCCTATGTGAAATAAAAAATATTGATTTTGATTTTGATTTTGATTATGTACTTCGCGTGCCTAAAAAGGAAGTAAAAATACGAGCAATGATCGTAATTTCAGCTGTTTCATTTAGCATTATCGGCACCGGACATTCACCGATTTCTAGAAAAATGCCTAATTATGGCATATTGACCTGAAAAACAGTACTGGGAAAAGTTGGCCGAGACAATGGAAATGTTTTCTTTCATTGGTAAGTAAATTTGTTTTTAAATTGTGTGTATAAAAGTGGCACGCTTGGTTTTCATACAGATGGAAGGACTTGCATTATCTAGTTAAATTTATGTCTGTTGTCTAGGTACATTCCTATATGTGCAGGGTTACTAACGTCGACGATGACTTTTGATAAACACCTTCACCTTCACCTTTTGGACATAACCTATATATTATTGGATAAATAATTATTCAGTCCAAGCAATTGCGCAGCAGGTAGTGTTTAATACATAAAAAATAAATGAAAAAAGAGTTTTTCTTAGATTAATGTGCCCTAAATCTACAATTGGTCTTCAGAAAAGCTCGATGAATTTATGCTCTGCTACATGCAAAGCTCTATGTGTCTCATTCTTGCATACGATAAGACAAGTCTACCTGATGCAAAATCTTTCTTTTTACATATTCCCAGATCTTCTTTGGTCAGAAAAATCGGATCAATATTATTCAAACACAAAAAAATCTGCATATCCATACTCTCTAACATACCCGTCACACACATCTCCCTACACGATTTTAATCTCGCCCTAAAAACAAACTTAAGCGCATCAAATTAAAAACTCCCCCTGTTTACATTTAGTATCAAAGAGAGGATCAATTAACATTCTTATCTTTGTCCCTATAGCTTGTCATACTTTCTCATAAACACGGTCCGGACTGTACCTTTGATGTGCGCTCAGCGCAATATAGTCGTTTGAAAGAATGCAACGACGAAAGTTCTAAAAATGTTTGCTTGTAGGCAGGTAGTACTGGAGAAGCTGGCAAAGAATTTTGGGTTTTGTATGACAGGGGTTTTTGAATCGGAAATCAATGTCAAAAAAAGTGACATTTCAGAGATACCTTCATAATTTTAATAAAAGGAAAATAATTAATTAGATATCTACCAACTAAATAAAATAAAAACCGGCCAAATGCGTGTAAAAATCTGATTCATCAATGTATTGGTATTTGTTAGGAAAGTATACGTAATATTAAACATTATCACCACAGAACAATGGCAGGTGCCCATACATTGTTTTAGCTGAGATTAAATTCCTACGTCATTAAATGAAAATATTTGGTTTAACTCAGGATTATATTCAGAATTAGTTTGTGCAAGAATTTTTGTTATAGAATGCCGATAATAATAGATATTCAGTCATGAACTTTTGTAGGTTATGCCTGGGTAACTTTTAATAATGTGTTTAATAGGTAATATCATTCAATTTCGTGGAAGTAAAAGGGCAATATCGTATTAGTATTTCGCTTACTCTTTGAAAAGAGTATATTTATTTAAACTAAGCAACTTTGACGTGTATCAAAATATCGTCGTCAACATACCAAGCTATATTTTGTTAGACTTGGATACTAGTATTTTTGCCAATCATTAATTGAAAGTAATTCAATTATTTCTACTACACTACAGTATTGTTACCTACCTGCATGGAACATTAACACTCAGACATAAACTGTATTGTCAACCTATTTACTGCAATAAATACAATTATGATATTATTAATTAATATAGTTACTACTTGTCACTTAGCGGATAAAATATATAATGGCAACACTCAGCTAAAGAAATTAACTAAAACATCAAATAACTTCTTAGACAATTAATAGGATTTCTTTCGTATATAACTCACTTTCAGTTGCTCTAATTTAAGTCAGCTAAGATTTCGCCATTGTTCTTTCATGTTCGTGGGTCAATGGGAAATTAAAAGATTCTTCCGAACAAAATTGTGTGACAGACGACAGACAGACAGCAACAACAGCAATAGGGCTCCGGATCCGGAACCCTAAAAAGCTCTAGCTACTTGCGTGATGGCATTGTAGTAAGCTTGACTTTAGATTCAGCTGCTTAACGAAGTAGATAAAATAAATCTAAACTACTTCTCTAAACAAATAATATTAGAAGGAAAAATTGTATGTTTATACGTTTGCAAAGGGTAACCTTTGATGTAAGTGTAGATCCGGTTTCAAAAATACCTTCATTGATACCTACTACAATATCGCTTACTGTCAGAAGCAAATTTTATATAACGAAAATACACGATTTCTCCGGAATAGGCAACGGAAGTGAGCAACGGGAAAAAGCTAGTATTTGAACGAAAAAGTGAGCACTCCTATTATTTAGACACTTGTCTCACAGCTCGTTAATCGTTTCGAGTCAAGTTACAGAATTAGTTGCCCAAGTGTTGTAGTCACAGACATAAATTTTACTAGATAACGCAAGTCCCTCCATCTGTATGAAAACAAAGCGTACCGCTTTTTCACTAACAATTTCAAAATAAATTTACTTACTAATTACAGAAAACATTTCCAATGCCTCGGCTAACTTTTTCTATACATTCTTTACAGCTCAATATGGCATAAAAAGGCATTTCTTTTCTTAATCTAGATTTCGGTGGATTTCCGGTGTCGATAATGCTAAATGAAAAGCTCAGATGACGATCATTGATCGTAACTTTACGCCGTTTTTTGGCACGCGAAATACATACAATCGCGTCATCTAGTTTGATTTATGTCTGTGGTTGTAGTTGTGTGTTGTGACAATGATTCCGCCCAGCCCTTTCCATCATCGGACTCCATGACGTACGGCCATGCGCCATCGGTACATGGTGTACATCACTCCCATACGCACAAAGCGTTTTGCTAATACTTTCATTGTGCGCAGCTACATAGTGGAGTTCCCTGCCGGAGCAGGAATAGCCCCTCCGGAGGTTCGAAGAGAAGTGGCCTGTTCTTCCGAAAAACACAAGCAGGAGACTGATGGACGACACTCTTTATACAATGTGGACAAGCCAAGGATCAGATTGAAGAGTCGGAAAAGCTTTCTCAGGTTAACCAAACTAATTAATGACAGCAGGTCTGGTGAGACAAAGAAGAGACTGTGGCTCCTCAAACATCCTCCTCTGACTGGCTATGTTGAGCCTGCAGAAAAGCTCCCTGCAGGCTACCAACTTCCATGGCCCACTTGGAAATCTTTAAACCGCCTCCGCAGCCAAGTTGGTCGCTGCAGGCACGACTTAGTTAGATAAGGGGTACTCCAATGACCCGCAGTGCGATTGCGGAGCTACGTCCCAAACAATGCCCCACCTCCTATCGTGCTCTCTGTGCAACAACACCTACACCCTGAAGGACCTTTGTGAGGCAAATGAAAACGCTGTTGCCGTGGCTGAATTCTGGTCAAAACATATATAATTAAGGAATCATCGATACGGCGAAGAAGAAGATCTTTGTTTCCTGATACCTACAAACTAGAGGTCATTAAATCAAGAGCAACCTATTCAAGGTTACTTCTAGGCAAGCGTGTTTCCCCGTCGACCAAATCATCGCTTACCATCAGGTGAGATAGTCGTCAAACGCGAGACTATCGGTAAATAAAAAAAAGCCTTTTAATTTTACCCATAGTATCACGTTACACTCTGATGAACGCTTAATTAAAATCTGTCCTGTGTTAATTTTTATCCTTGAAAATCACCAGACAGTAAACAAAACAAGCGACCTCTAATAAGGTCCACAAAAAAGACGAGTGCCCCAAACGGGGGCGACCACAGAAGTTGACATTTGACAAAAACGATTTATAATATCGCGTCGTCATCGAAATCGTCCAATCTACCGTTTTGCCGACCTTACCGCGAACTGTCCAAGGCGTTTAACGGAAAACCACGTATCAAAATATCCTTATGAATATATAATTGAGACAATTTTAAGCTTTATAGACCTTGGGATAAGAATCATTGGAAAACTTTTTTGGTGAAAAAATAATATTGTTCATTTATATATCACCAAGCTCGAATTTACTGAGTTATAAAATATTTTTGGCATATTTTTTTGTGTACCGTACCGTCCTTTAACGCTGCGCTGGCTGGATTTCGTTGAATATTGTTTTATTAATTTGTGAAATTCCATCGTGTTATGGCGATAGGTAAAGTTACTTATGGTTTAATTAATGCTCGGAATAGATTTAAACAAAGACATACCTCCACAATACCTATATTTGGTAAATAACATAAAATAACATCACGTCTGTATACTCTGTATACCCCGAGGATTAGGCAAAGGTGTGCCTGTGGGACAGCCACATTTCGGCTTCATTGCAAAATGTCCTCTAGTCACAAAATGTCCTTTTTGCAAAATTACCGTTTCGCAAAATGTTCCTTTCGCAAAACGTCCCTTACCCAAAACGTCCCTTTCGCAACACTTTCCTTGTTTTCCTGTAGTGAATAAATATTCCTTTCTACAGCTACATTTATTTTGAGAGAACATATAAAAACTTTTAAACAAATTACAAGCAAATTGAGAAAGGGCTAGGGACATTTTGCGAATAGGGGACATTTTGCGAAAGGGACTTTTTGCGAAAGGGAAGTTTTACGAAAGGGACATTTTGCGACGAAGCCCACATTTCGCCAGTTATGTTTAGGTTCTTATTCTTTATTGTACACAAAACATATAAATACAATAGGACAGTTTATGTACCAAGACGAGCTTAATCCATAGTTGGTTTCTCTAACAGCACACCTCAGTTGCGTAGAGAAATATGCATTTGAGGATAGTACATCCATGTGCACCACAAAAGATTATTAAAAACTCTTAACCATTTTAAATACTTACTCACTAAATAAACTTAACAAATACGTGTGTAACACAAAATACATAAACATAATACATAAAAGTACTATATACGTAATACAAAACTAAAATATTATAATTGTAAATACATAAATTAATTAAGTTCCATGTAGATCGAGATGGAAAAATCCCGCAACACTTAAGTCAGTAGTTTGACTGAAAATTTAATTCAATCTATGGATAGTACAGTTGGAAGTTTCAGCCAGAGAATGGAATTAAAAGCTCTTTTCATAAAAACTGCATGGTTTCTGCAATTTTAGAATAGAACAGATCGAAAGTCCGACTACGATCTTTTGCATAACTTTTGTTCCTGCCGCAGCTGTTTATTATAATTATTTTAATATTTTCAGTTTGAGTTGTCCCACTGCAGGCCTTCTTTTCTTCTTTCTACTACTCCAGGTTTTAGGCAAGTGTAGACTTCTTTAGGTGTCAAGTTCATCCTGCCATAATTTTCTTCTTTTTCTTCGTGTCGATGATTCCTTCACTAAATTTTCTTGGACCAGTTTTCAGCCACATCGATAGTCTTAGCGCTGCCCTCACAAAGGTCTTGCATGATGCAGGACGCAGGTGTTTTCACATAAGGAGCAGGATAGGAGATGGGGCAGAGTCTGTGGGGTGGTTGCGCATTCACACTGTGGCTGATTGGAGTAGGTACCCCCATCTGACTAAGTTATGTAAAAAACAACAATTTTCTTTCAAGAACTTATCCACGTTTAGCAGTCATATAGGCAACCACAATATAATTAGCAAAAGTCATCCATCCATAGAGCACAGAGCGTAAAAGAAAAACAATTCTACTTAAAGTCAACAAACAATTGCATGATAAAGCCCAATTGAAAGAAGATGGTGCGGTATTTTTTCAACGCAGGCGCAATAGTTCCGTTCTTACGGACGCGGTGTGACCGATGCGGCCGGCCGACCGCATGAATAATGCAATATGCACTTGTGACGAACCGGTGCGGTTGTGGTGTGACGAACTTTTACGTATGACGGTTCTTTTTTTTATTCAGTGTTCTTAACCTCCTTTTTATTGTGTGCAATAATAAATAATTGATACGCACAATCGCAGGCATACAACTGGTAAATAAATACGGATGACAATTCTGTTCAATAGTTTGATCTGAGGAGCTAAGCCGCTTTCGACTATGATGTTGATATGCAAAAGAAAAACAAGTACCTACTTAACCATAAAAAGAAAAGATAATTTTATTGTTAAATCTGAAGAATCTGTTTCTGGTAATAACTTTAATATAAAGAAATAATTAATTAATTTAAAATGTTTAGTCCGTACGCACCCAAAGGAATTCTAATAAACTATTAAAGTTCTTTACTCATCTGAAAGATTTGTTTTTTTTTTTGTTTGTGCTAACATAAGATACATAATTACGTTAATAATATCAACACATTGCTAACATTAACAAAATGTATAAAAAAACATAAAGTATTTCTAACTGACAACATTAGCATAATTATTGTCAATACCGTGTGCTTGGGGACTATGATTGATATCTACTAACGAAAAAAACACGTTTTCTACGTACCTATTTTTACGTTGTGATTACTTACAAATATTGACAAAAACTTGTAGTTGTCATTTATCAATGTCACAATTTTTTTTCTTTTTGGTCTAGTATGTTATTATAGGTTTTTTGTTTTAAATATATGATCATGTTTAATGAGTTGTAAGCAATTAAAAATTAATACGACACAACCTTTTCATTAATTTTTGTAGTTTAAAAATTCTTAGCTTTATTTTTTATCGGTTTATGTACACACATACAAACAGAAAATATGAAAGGACTTGAAAAATATGACCAAGGTGATGTTTTTTTCTACAGAAATGCAGCATACAGCTGTTGCTTTAAGACTTAATTTGTCCTTTACATAAACATAATTATGTACCTTAGTGTGACTAGCTATTTCAAACACAACGTTTGCAGAATAACACAATTTTCAGAATAAATTATGTTTATTTGCTTCCTAAAAAATCGTCGTAGGCAAGCCGCACTTGTTGCAGTGAGCGAAGAATGGTATTTATTAACAGATCGCGATTACTTATACGGCGAGTGAATCCGTCCACTGCACGCCACGTAACAGGTCCATGCGTTTAGGGTTGACACCTGGAAAAAAAAAAAAAATATTAATTAAATATTTTTTTCAATGAAAAAAGAAGTTTTAAAAGAAGTTTATATTAATGACCTTGCCTTTACCTTTTGAATGGTGAGGCAATTATTTGCCTAGATATCGCATTTTTTAACAATGACCTTTATGCCATTGGACTCTAAAGTCGATAGTCAGAAATAGTACATAACTTTCATAATCTTTATTGTTGAGTTATGATGTAACATTTCGTCTTTTTCGGGTCAGCTTTGATATTTTTAGAAAGTAACTGACCAGGAGGCCTACCATAAACTCTTAGAGTAAGGTTATTTCCATTATGAAATAACCTTGCTGTTCAAAACGATGTTTTTAATGAAAATTAAAAATTCTTCATGTTCTACAAACATATCCTTAGCGGACATCCCTAGTAGGTGTGCTCAGTGGATTTTTTCCACCAATTGTCGTGGAGCGTGACAAACCCAAGGAGCGCACGCGCCGCCGCGCACCCTCACCTTGCGCGCGTCTCATACGACATTACACACGGATATGTTATTAGAAAATTATTTAGAGTTATATTGTCTCAACTGCCTCTTTGATCTAGTGGCTGTAAAGCGCTACTGCTGAGAATGAGGTCCTGAGTTCGATGCCCGGGTCGGGCAAATTGGCTTTTTCAACCTGGGATTTCTAAGTAGACGCCCATAGTTTGGATTTGTGCCTGGCATAGGATTTTTGTTATGTTATGTTATGCTATGCTATGCTGTGCTGTGCTATGCTATGCTATGCTATGCTATGCTACTTTACGTTGTGTTATGTTATGTTATTTTATGTTATGCTACTTTACGTTGTGTTGTGTTATGTTATGTTATATCATGTTATGTTTTGGTACGTTATGTTATGTTCATATTGTATCAACTGAGGAACAAAGGTGACTGCCGTCTCGCCATCATCTTCCTGCTCTTAGACTCTTGACAGAGTGACATTCTATGACGGTGACAGCGACAATTGAAATGGAAAAAGGTTTGAGATTTACTGATATTAGGTATCTGTCTATATCTAGGCCTTATTGTTGCATGTAAATTATGGCCGGTGCATCATCTTGTCTTCTTTCATTTTTTTATGAGCGAGTTGTGCTTTTTTAGACCAAGTATTGTAGGCCTTACCTCTTTGGGCTGGCATTAACTTATGCGAAATTGAAGGACTGCGTTAGGGATGCCAACGCATCTGTGATCTTTTAGTGGTATAAACCTACTATCAGGTGAACCGAAATCTTGATTAAATGACCGGATTGAAAACACCGTAAAATTATAATAAATCGTGCAAGATATTTAGATATAATATTGTGAATCAATAGTTTCAAATACAATAAAATCCCATCCAAATTTGATAGCTTCCAATGTTTTCGAGCCTTTTTGAGATAACAAAAACTTTTTTGAAAAACATACTACCGACTTCCAAATACAATACTACAAAGTGAAAAATTACTTTTTTTTTAGAAGTCGGTGTCTTTCGTAGGTACCAATTTTTTTTGCGTTATGGACACCGACTTCTAAAAATAAGTTATTTAAGTTAATAATTTGCAAAAAAGATTTTTTTATTTTTCACTTTTTAGTTGTACCTACCTATAGGTAAGCTAGTAAGGTACCTATAACGCCAGAATAGATTTCATGAAACTTGAACATAACCGGTGAAATGAGAGATCTGCTTACCCCTTAAGAGTGTACTGGCGTGATGTTATGTTATGAAATGGTATAAACAATAAACAGACATGCGATTGCAGCAATCCCGAGAGATTTACCGTTATTTATTAAAGAGTTCTGTTGTATATCTCCGAACTTCTTCATCAGATCTTCACAAAATTAAAATGGGACCAATTTCGGAACATACTTTTTCAAACAAAAAAGAATTTTCAAAATCAACAAAATTGACGGAGATATCGGTGAACATACACAAAAAAAAAAAAAACATAATGTGGAACATAAGACCTCCTCCTTTTTGGGAAGTCGGTTAAAATAAGGGTTGACTATATCACGCGATTCATTATAAACTAACGATTCTTGCTATAATCCGGTGAAATATAAATACCTACAAAAAGCTAAAGCTTTCTTCTTTTAAATAAGGCGGCATTTGAAAAGCCCCAAAATATGATTATAAAATAAATAAGTTCAAGTTTTAACTGTGGATTTTAAACTTGTTATTATGTTAATTAAGACGTTAAAGACACTTTAAAATTCGTAGACCGTGACATATTCTGTCATCGAGCACGCCTCAGCGCGCACCCTTATTTCGTGAACGCATCATAATAGTATAGTAGTATAATTTGATAATATCTATTAAAAAATATCCATACTTATGAATGTCATTAAAAACTTGTCACTTGTTTGTGACAGACAATGATATTCAAATAAACAGATATGTTATGAGCGCGCGCATTGTGAAGACTCGAATAGATCACAATTGTGACCTTTAGTCTATAGTTTATGTCACGCATGGCGAAGAGCGATAGGCTTTGTTGAAACAAAAACGAAATAAAAAAAATGTCATCGTGTGTATTTAGAAATTGTACCAATTATGATACCAAAGTACATAAAACAGAAGGGATCTCTTACCATATGTAAGTACGCAATTCGCCTCAATTTACTAATTTATTTAATTTTTTCGTAATTTTCTGATATTTGGAGGTTAGAAAAAGATGAAAACATTGGTGGTCAGAATAATGTTTGTTTACATTCACACGCAAGTGACAAACACTAGCTGTCTCTTTTTTTCTTGTTGGCTTTATCAAGCCATCCCTTTCGACTTGTAGTGAAATGTCAGATGAATGAAAAGTCTGTATGTGTGCTGCCGCTGCTGCGCGGAACACTTTTTTCAATTGTTTTGTGAGTGTATAACGTATCTGTTTATTTGAATATCATTGGTGACAGACGTTATCCTATCCTGTGCCATACAAAAATCCAGTGGAAAAAAGCACAATGTTTCTTTCCCTGCAAATTTCACTCGGACCTTATGCTGTTATCTGGATTGACAATTTGGGGTTGAGAATGTGTAAAACCATACTTGAAAGCCCAAGTTTGACAGGTTTTCTGGCCAATGTAGAGTTGACAACTACAAAGACTTAATTCCTAGGGGGTATTACGAACATTCTTAGTTTTATAATCGTGACAATCTAAGAAGTCCGATGACATTACTCATTTTACATGCCGCGATGACTTTGTACAAAAGAAATTGAAAAATCAAATTCATAATCCTAATTAATTACTACGTTACCCAAACACTATAACAACGAATATAATTCGTAAGCAACAAGTTTAATTATTATTAAGTATTTTTATCTGCTCGTCCAATTTACCGCAGTGTCTCAAGACAAAAGTCTATGACCAGTGATCACCTATGGAACCGAGACGTGGTCGCTCACAATGGGCCTTATCAGAAAGCTTAAAGTCACCCAAAAGGCAATGGAGAGGGCTATGCTCGGCGTTTCCTTGATCACTCAAGCATCAGAAATGAGGATATCAGGAACCAAAGTTACCGACATAGCCCGAAGAATTGCGAAACTCGCACAACGAACATTGCTCGCGGAACGGATGGCTGATGGGGCCGTAAAAATCTGGAATGGTGACCGCGAACCGGAAGACGGACCTGGAAGGCCTCCCACTAGGTGAACCGATGACCTGGTTAAGATTGCGGGAATGCGCTGGATGCGAGACGCACGGGATCGGTCAATGTGACGCCGCCTGGGGAGGCCTATGTCCAGCAGTAGATGTCTTTAGGCTGAAATGATGATGATGATTTTTATAGCGGTCAAGTCCGATTTTTTAGATTGTTACGACTATAGTTAACTCTATTCGAGTTCACACAAACAATAAACCTCAAACTTTTAACTACACACTTATTGTAACTAGTGACATCACATTTTCAAATTGATCTCAACGAAAAGAATCATAAACTGGCGCATAAAATTTCGGAATCATAATAAAAAGTGCTAAATTCCTCAAATGACGAATACCCACTTAAAATATGATTCCCATGGTTTTTATAGCAAGCTTAGATTACTGACTTGACTATGAATCAGACTGAATGAATAAGTCATCAGCATCAATTCACTTTGATTGAAGTGAATTCACTTTGATGAATACTGTCTAGCTTTTTCCCAATTATTTTGTTAGGCTTTTAGTATAACCGGATGCAATTGAGTATAGTATTCACGGTGGATGTTTGTGTCTGAAGTTGGCTGCAAGACCCTGCGCAGTTGCTATTTTTGTTTTAATGTTGAAGTAGAAGATAGCATTGTATAACTGCCTCTTTCACACGCTTACGTTTGTCGTATCGTCCTATCTCGCTTACTGTATGCAGTAAACTCGATGAGAAACTGTTTTTTTGTGCAATGGTTTGTAGAGCCAACTTCAGAGACACAAAGATCCGCTGTGACTACTGTACCAGTGTTTTACATGGACCGAGTGATTATCTTATCTCCACAACACTGTAACTGGGTAACATGAATACTCCTTAACAAGAATCATCATCATCATAAGCTTTATAATGTTCCCACTGCTGGGACACAAGCATCCTCTCTGTGAGAGAGGTAATGGGCCTTAATCCACCACGCCGGCCCAGTGCGGTTTGATGAATGTCACATGTCTTCGAATATTTGGTTCTAGGACATTCCGTTTTCCTCACTACAAGATTGGTGTGTTTGGTGAATGTCACATTTTCTGACTTCAGATTATCCGTAACAAATATAATGCCGGCTGTACACTTTCACGCGAGAGCCCACGGAAACGCTGTACATTGAGTTTTTAAACGAAATACTTCATGATTGAACTCAGTACTAAGAGCAGTGTACATCATCCTAGCGAGCTCTAGCGCGATAGTGTACAGCTGTAATGAGAGATCTATTAATGACAGCCGGGACCATCGGCTCAACGCACTTTCTGCGGCACGGAGGAGTCTCAGAATGCAATGGATCCCATCCACGGACTAGCCTCGGCAAGCGTTGCTTAACCTCGACTGTCTTCTCTTGCGGCTGTTATAATTTAGCCATGAGCCATCAATTTGCTTTTTTTTAATATGAGACAAAATTTCCATGAATCTTTGGATTCGAGAGAAAGTATCCAAAAATATTGCTGTAATTTTTTTCATGACCATATTCACCAGTAAAATCCTGATATTTGTATGCTGCTTAAGGGTAATAGGTTGACAAGGCAATTTTCCCAAAGAAAAACCTTTAAGAAAATCATTCAAGTTATAACGACACAAAAAAAAATGTTTCATTCTAAAAATGCGCGACTTCTCAAAAGAACTCACGTCAACGTACAAGATAGTTAATTATGCAAATAATGAAATAACTAAGACAATGGAGTTTCCCAAGATGAGACATACATTTTAAAACAAGTTCCTCTACAAAACCATTAAATTACGACCAATCAGATTTGACACATCATGGCGGCGCTACTGCCATAGACAAACGTCAACAAAGTGTCAAATTCGGTACACGTCACTTTGCTTTCCATTTCTGCCGCGTGTCAAGATAAACAGGTTGTAGAAAAAAAATACATCACAATAATTTTCGTGTCGAGCTTTTTGTTAAAAAATGTTCACATAACTGGTATCTTCTAATTACGCTGACATTAATTATTATTGTAGTTAGATAAGGACATTGGGGTTTTTTAATTGTTTACAACGCTGTGACCTTCAAAGTTAATGTTTTGAGTACTATGATAAAATTATTGTAATTGTTCGTAGTTAAGTTACTTGAGTGTAATGACTTCATAAACTTAATTGTCATGATTCCTAATCAGCTTCATCTCTTTGTATCTAAAAAGTTTCGGCAATCAAAACATGGTTTTCTTGGGATCTTAATGAGATGATATAATCAATAAACTCAAAGTATCGTTTTTGTGATTTTTTCATATGTAGAAATAAATAATATCAATCTGCCTAGCCTTTGCCCAACTATGTTGGGGTCGGCTTCCAGTCTAATCGGATTCAGCTGAGTACCAGTGTTTTACAAGGAGCGACTGCTTATCTGACCTCCACAACCCAGTAACCGGGTAGCACGGTACCCCTTGGCTAGACTGGTGTCAGATCTCAAGCTTCTGACTACTCGTAACGACTGTTAAAGATCTTGCAATGACAGCGTGGAACAACGGCTTAACGTGTTTTCTGAGGCACGGAGGAAACTCGGTATGTTGAAATGGTCACCCATCCACGGACCGACCTCGGCAAGCGTTGCTTAACCTTGATGATCGACCCGTGCGGCTGTTATTATTAAGCCACGAGGTCCTCAGAAATAAATAAACGAGAGGAATAATGTTAATAATTTCTTGCAAATGTTTATCAAACTTTATCGTCCCTAAGTCACTCCGTTGGCGTTGTAACTTTGGCATCAGTTGTACACTATGTCGTTTCATAAAATGTACCTTATCGTAGTACTTATGTATGAAACGCAGTACATATTTATTGAAGACCCCAAATAAACCCCAGATAACCCAAGTAAACTGGGATAAGAGCAACAGGATGATGATAACCCATTGTTATGATTGTTAAAGATCCTTCTAGTTAATATATAAGAAAACAGTTCCAGAAAGAGCTAGAACAAAACGTACCAATGTTCTTAATAAAATTAACATAAAAACCGGCCAAGTGCGTGTCGGACTTCACACATTTAGGGTTCCGTACCAAACCGCAAAATCAATTTGGTTTTAATTGGAAAAAATATCATTTATCAATATATTGGTATTTTAAGTAAAATATACGTAATACTAAACACCTTTGAAGTTCATAAGTCAATGGGAAGTTAAAAAATTGTACGTAACATTTTTTTTTTAAAAGCTGACTTTGGTAGCTTCTCAGTTCTCATTCCTTTGTTTTCCAATATTTATGAAATAAAAAATACATTATTTATGTAAACAATTAAATTTGAAAACGGGCAATGGGCAGTAACTAACGAGCAAAAAGCGAAGAGGTTTGCAGAATACCTAGAAAATATCTTCAAACAAAACGACGACGGCGAAATCATTGAAGATCACACTTTTCTTATTATGGTGACATCGGAAAATGAAGTAACCATAAAACTAGTAACACCGAGAGAAGTCGCACGAGAAATAAAATACAATATATGCACACGAAAATCACCGGTGTATGATTCAATAACAGGAGAAGTACTTCATAACCTACCAAGAAAGGGTCTGATTAAATTAACGACCCTTATCAATGCCGTACTAAGGCTTAAGCCAGGTAAACCGGCTCATGAAACATCATCATACAGGCCTATTTCCTTGCTACCAATAATGTCCAAGCTATTTGAAAAGCTGTTACTCAGACGACTTAAACCTATTATAGATAGCATAAATACCAGAGCACCAATTTGGTTTTCCAGAAAAACACTCTACTATTTATCAAGTGCATAGGATCACAAATGTAATAGAAAACGTCCTTGAAGACAAGAAAGTATGTTCTACTGTATTCCTAGAAGTGGCGCAAGCGTTTAACAAAGTATGGCATGAAATCTTATATATAAATTGAAGCGCCTGTAACCGAAGCAATTTTCAGCTATATTAGAGTTCTATGTTTAAACAGAGCCTTTAGAATAAGACAAAAAAGATGCCTACTCAGAACTGAAACAAATAAAAGCTGGCGTACCGCAAGGAAGCGTGTGAGGTCCCGTCCTGTACCTAATATATACTTGTGATATACCTGAATTAGAGAAAATCGTGATTGGGACCTTTGCTGATGATACAGCCATAATGGCTGTAGGAAATAGCCACGAAGAAGCAGTAGAAAAATATCAAATTGCTGTTAATCAAGTTTTTGACTGGACCAAAAAATGGAGGATTAAACTAAATGAATCCAAATCTGTTCACATAGATTTTACCAACAAACACATCAGTATTCTCAAGTTTATATTAATAATAAACAAGTCCCATACGAGAATACAGCTAAATATCTCGGTATGACCCTTGACGTTAAGTTACGCTGGAAAGCCCACGTCAAGAAGAAAAAGAAAACTCGACTTCCGATAGAAAATAATGTATTGGCTGCTTGGATGAAACTCCATGCTGTCCGTGCAAAAAAAATTGTTGCTATACAAACAAGTGCTGATGCCAGTTTGGACTTATGGTATTCAGCTATGGGGCTGCACCAAACAGAACAATATATTAATTATACAACGATTCCAGAACAAAGTGCTTAGGGCAATTGTAAATGCACCTTGGTACATACGAAATGGTGACCTACATCGGGACTTAAAAGTTGAGTTCATCGAAAAAGTTATCCAGTAATTTGCAGAAGCTCACGAAAAGAGACTTCATCAGCATGAGAAGGTCGAGGCAATCCAGCTTCTCGACCACACAAACATAATGAACGGACTAAAAAGAACTAGTTAGTGTTAGTGAATCTGAATAGTGTAACGTACAAAAGTGCTACCAAACAAACACAAGAACGAGGTGTATTCGCCTTAATAGAGACAATAAGAAAGGTGCTATTGGACACATTCTTAATAAAGACAAATGTAATAATTTAGGTTATAATTAAATTACTTATTAGTCTATTTATAAGGCTAGATTGTAATAAGATTAGGGTCCATCCTATTGATGAACCCTAGAAAACGAAAAAAGAAAACAAAATATCTCCACTCGGCGGGACAGGTATATTTTTTTATTAGCACACCCTTTATGTGTCTAGGGCCCCAATAAAAAACATTTTTAAATATTATTTGACAATTTGTATGGCTTTGCCATTTGGCTCGGTTGGAGCTACAAGCCTACAAATTGTGAAAATGGGCTGTAAAACCTGTGTGACAGACGACAGACAACAATGAGAGTGAACAATGTGTGAGAGTGACAACAATAGGGCTCCTTTCGGACCCTTCGAATACGGAACCCTAAAAAGAAGCGAATCAATATCAGTCAGTAGGTAAGTGAATGCGTGACAGTATGCCGTGTGTGTGGCCACGATAAAACTTTAATAATCACTGATTTATTCCTTCCTAATATCGGTAAATGTGTTACTGTTACGACTACACGGAAGAACCGGGCAAATATTTTTTTGCTGCACACGCGGTGGAGTGAGACAAACATTGGTTGTTGTCGTGTTAATGTCGCGCTTTTTCAAACTTGTTCTGTTTACTCTATATTTACGTGACGTTATCCTAGATCAGCTTTGCGTAATGTTCCCTATCAATCTAGATAAAATATGCCCAATTTTGAACATCTGAATCCACGGTGAGTTTTTCTGTATACTAGATACATCGTGGTATTCTGGTGTACAGATCCACATCTTTTAGTCTATTTAAGTTTTATAATACTATACAAACCACACCTTATATCTTTTGAAGTTGTATCAACTCATGTAACTCACTTTTATGTATTCTTTGATACTGTTAGCACCTGAAAAGCATACTTTTAGTTATCTCTAATGTTTATCAAATCTTTGAAGTGCTTTAAATATAATTTATTGATGGTGGTACTTATATCTGTGCATTTTTACTGGTACATAATCCTCGTCGGTCATCGCTTCGTATTAAAGGGCTCGTTGATCGGCGTATGAAGCCACAGCCCGGCTTCTACACCCCTTGCTGCCTGCGTAACTAACTGTGTTACTGCCTACCTCCCCATTTGCCTGACTATTAGTTCAGCTGCCTACTATATCTACCCGTGTGCCTGGTTGCCTGTCGTGGTTCCTGCTCACCAGCCAACTTCGAGAACTCCACGTCTTATCAGGTTCCAGTTCGTCCTACTGCCCGCTATGCTGTCTACCTCAAGAAAACCACGTCGTGCGAAGCCGGCCTTTAGTTTTTATACTCTATATCCTTTTTCACAGCTTTAATTTTAATAATCTTTATTTTATCATATTTTATTAACGTGGCTTACGTTTAGCTCATGAAATGAAATGAAATGAAATCGTTTATTTGCTAAATGTAGGTGTACAGATTAGATGTTCTTTTAGTAGAGAGTCCCTATACATTTTGCCTTGCGGCATGCAATTTTTTTATTCTTATTTTATTTAGAAACACTTACTTTTTAGTTTACAAAATAATGTTTTTATAAATTACAACATTTCAAAGTAATAACCGGTTCAAACATATAACATATAAAATGATTTGAAACAGGAAATGCAAAATGATTTAGTTTTTTATTAGCGACACATTATTTGAATACATAATGTTGGTTACATTATAGACATTAATATATAATAATCAATCATAACAATGAAGAATTTTACCACAAAAGAAGTTATAAGATTGTGATGAATAATATAAGTAATGTCAAAATAATAATCAGATGTCTTAAAAAATCTGTACATGTATATATGTCAGTTTAATATAAAATAAACATAAGTGCTAAAATATAAATCAAATGTCAAATAAAATCAATTTAACTAAGTCATACCTATTTAAAATTCGTTAAATGTCAAAAATAGAAATACAAATGTCAAAACAAAAGAATCTACCATAAAATCAGAATAAAATAAAAAATAATAAATTTCAACAAAACAATTACAATGTTAAACCAAAAGTTTTATCATTTACAAAATCAGTACTAGTGTAGTAACACTTGTCCAATAGCATTTTTGTCAACTGTTTTTTAAATACATTGGTTGGTGTTTCTAATAGAGTATTGGGTAGCTTATTATAAATAAGAGGACCCAAACGTAACGTAACAACGTTTACAAGCGTTACACGGTCCAAAATGAGATGGAATCCTGTGTTCTTATAAAGACAAACACGAAGTCATAAAGCCATATTTATTACTACCATAAAATGAAACACAAAAGCGACTGATAGCAAAAAACAACAAAAATATATCAAGACCTTTGATCTTTTCGCATTTTAAATCGACCACGCCCAGCTTTTTAGTAAGTAGATGGTATGCAAAACAAACCAACTTATGATGACCCTTACATTCCACTCGAACGTCCAAGACAATCCTGAAAATGTATGTTAAGAGAGGGGAAGTGAAGTTCTTTCTAACTAGTCAAAGGGGTCATAATTGGCAAGTCTCGTTAACATTTTTTTTAATAAGCCAGCAAACTTTTATGAGTATTTTATGAAAACGTTTCTTTGTTAATATAAAGCCAATCATGTTTTTAATTGTTTTGAACATTTTTTTCAGACACTTTTATGTAGTTTCACAAAACCTTGGGACATCATTAAGTTTCAATGTAAAGTAATTTTGTCTCGTAAAATATCCAGTTTATCACTCAAAGTTGACTTTGTATTATACATTTTCAAAATTAAAGATGTTATTTTGTAAGTATTTTATCATAATTTATCTTACATCCTTGTATTTAATAATAAAGCATAATACCGATGAAAGAAAGAAAGAAAATATATTTTTCATCACACTTTCACGTAAAAAGTATCTAAACATACAGGTTAACTTGGCCGTAATGCCCCATATAAAACCCTCGGGCTTTCTTTTTGTCATGAAACCCTAGGGCGGTAAGTAATATTTTTTTAATTTATGGCACAGCACACAGGTCATGCAAGTTCAAGCAAGGAGTTTACACGCAATTGAAAAATTGTCTTAAAATGTTATCTAAACAGGAATTTCTTTGCAATCTCGCTACATGTTACTTAAATACTCAACTAATGTTCTTAATAATCGATTTTAATAGTTATACTCGTAGTATGGAAACGTCGAAATTATTTCATTCTTTTTACACTCCGTCATGGCTGTATACCTACGTAAGTATTTGCCCTTAAAGTTTCTGAACGAAACACTGTATAATCTGTGGTGTGGCCAAAAATTCGCCAACCGCTTAAAAAAACGTTCACGTATTTCGTAATAACAGCTGTGCTGACTTGTGTATTAAAGCTATAATTCTTATTGATTACTCGCAAATGTGATGAAAAACATTGTATGTATCACGGGCGGTACGGGAATTGCGAACCTCGACTCAGAAAGCCCTCAGTCTTCGACTTCGGGCTTCTACTAGAGTCTCGATCGTAATTCCTTACTTACCGCCCTTAATACACAATGTACTATTTTGTGACCCGCACAGGAGACTCGAGAGCAAAACACAAACAATAATAAAAAATAAATAACTCCGTGCGAGACTAAAAAGGCTCGTATCTCAGCATGTGTGCGATGGTGATATTCTTTTTCAGTTTTCCTTTTGAGAATAAAGAAAAGATTAATTTGTGAATATCAAACATAGGCCTACAGTTTCCCGATCATCATGAGATATCTGGTATATCTGCTGTAGATCGGGCAATCAACCTACGGAACCTAAACTTAAAATAAATAAAATAAGTAATAGGTATCAACAAATATTGCGTTAAAAACCGCCTTTTCCATATCACTCACTGGCCATATAAATTAACAAGGTTTTACTTTTTTTTACACAAAAAAAGTAAAACCATTTCATTTTCTTTTTTAGAACATCCATTTGATTTGAAAAGCGAATGACATGAATGGACCAATCCACTAAGTAGCCTTGGGTACTGGGTAGAGGATCAAAGGGTCAACCGTCCGAAGGGATAGGCTTTCCAATCAATTTATCATCTTTGATCTTCATATTTGATCTGAAAATTACAGGGCAGTTTTTCTAAATATTCGTATGGAGAAACTTATCAAAGAAATGTTGAGGATCGGTATTAGAATAAAGGGCCTAATGGATTTTTAAAGAATTCTAGTAATTTTTGTAAGTGAAAACTATTAATATTGGGATTCGTTCAATAATGCACTAGATACACAATCCCGTACAAAAGTTTTATTTAAACTGTCATTCACTGTCACGTAATTTTAGTTGAAATAAATATATGTATACATAAATTTAAATTCAACCGCATGTTTTAAAGTCTGAATTACAAATTTAGTTCAGTGATTCGATGTTTGTTACAATAGTTGGCGAGTTATCGCAAATATTAGTCAAACAATCATAATATTTTGTAATAGATTGATATTTATAAAAAACCTTTGTTCGGTAATTTAAGGATATAAACTTACCTACCGAAAAAAATATATACTTCCCAAAAGTTTGGGTGTGACGGTGGTTATTTACACATTTTTTTAAGCGCACCGCAGCGTTTTAACGTCTTAACGTTGGCTTTGATTGGACCATACTAATTTGAAATAAGTCCACGCCCGTATTTTGTGCTCTTATTTTACCGGCCCGTTTTTGTAGCGCTCACCGAGAATCTAGTGCATTATTGATTGTATCTATTTCGTGATCATTTTCATTACGAATTGTATGTTACAACTTGGTAAACAAGCATTTTGCCTATAGAAATACAAATGGTCACCCCTCTTGACGTCTGCAAAATAAGAGGTATCGAGATGAATTGCCATTCCAAAGACAAAGTTGAAGTATTCCAAGTGCCTGTCATAACATTGAAAGACACCCATACTTTTCAAAACGAAACGCAGGAACGCTGCTGGGCAGAAGAATAAGGTGGATATGGTATACTTAATTACAGTACAAACATTTTCTTACTGTCCCTCGGCAAACTTCGTGTTTTGTCAGTCGTCGGATTTCTATCAGTTGCACTTGGTGCAGACCGGACGCTCTCAATCAACTTGGTAGTATATAGAGTTGTTAATACTCTTTTAACATAATGTAAATTATTTTTAAAATGGCAGGCAAGCTGCTATTTTTACAGCCCTACATATTTCACATGAAAATCAAAACAATACAACAATAAAGTACTTAGTTATGTTTATGTTGTTATGTTTGTTATAATAATTGATGGACATGGAAATTAGCATTCGTTTGTATTCGGATATGCTATGATTGCCGAGGGACATTAAGAAAATAGTTGTACTGTACTTAGGTATGCTACTTTTTAAGTAACAGCACGCGTTAGCATGACTTGACTACCGTGAAAACGGAAAAATTAAAGACAAATTCACAGAACGTCAAAAGAACGTAATAAACGTTGCGATATCAAAAATGAAAAAAAAAAAGAAATGTCACTTTCTATTCGTAGTGTAGATATAAAAGTAGACTGGCTTAAATTGTCAAAAGTTAAAAATTATATGGGTTGGCTACGTCATAGATAATAGCGTTATTGGACGATTCGCACGGATTTAACTCGCCTGCACTTGTAGATTCCTACTGATCCGTAGGTGCAATTTAATTATGTGGAATAAAATTGCGAAATATGTCGATAGGTGTCATATGTGGCTTACCTCAGATGCCATTCAATCAGTTTCCGTTTAAGTGGGTGCCCAATGTAGAATACGTCCTCAAATCATCAATAATACTACAGACTATACAAACAATAGCGCATGTCAATTTCATACATTTTAACTTGTAGCTGAAAGATTTTTTTGTTTCTAGACCATATAACCGAGATTATAAATATAATTTTTTCCCCAATTACTCCTTTTTTATCAGATCTAGACGTTAAACATATCACCGCAGTATAACAGCACAGCGATTAGAGTTGCGGTGTCGCGTGTTCGCCGACACATCACACTCTACAGGCAATTTCCGGCAGTGTCACACGGCTGACACTTGGACTTGTACTGAACTGTATAACATAGGAATGCCTAGGTTACCTACTTAGATTTCTAATTATATTTACGCCGCATTAATGTAGATTTTTTACTAGTTATCAAATTATAACTTTTAGAAGTACGACACAATTGTACATGGACTGTGTCCTGTCTCTTGTATTTTTAGATTACTAGCTTCAGCGGCTTCGCCCGCGTGAAAAGTGTTTTTTTTTTTATCTCAAGCGAACATTATACCGGTATGAAAAGCTTAGCTAGCTTATGTGCTATTCCAGACTATAATCTATGTCTGTGTCAAATTTCATCCAGATCCGTTCCGGCTGAACGGATCTGGCTTTCGTTCGTTCTAGCGTTGTTGAGTAACAAACATACATCCACACATTTATACATACATTTCACATTTATAATATTAGTAAGGAGTAAGATGGGTTGTTATCTATCTGTGTATAAATTAAGTAGATACTATGGTTGAGATTTATCTTGGACATCGTTAGTACTTATCCCAGTTGTGAACGAACCTTTGTGTTTATTGGCCTTTTTTATTCTGACTTCTGCTTGGTATTGAGGGAAGTGGAAATTTTTATTTTTTCCTACTCCTCCGTTATTCTTTCCTGATTAATTTCATTGCGGGATCCAAGACAGTTAAATTCATTTTGCGGGACTTCGTCGAGCTTCATTGCTTTGGCGCTTTGCTGTTGGTCGCCACTGTTGATTCTGGCTTTCAGGAATTGCAGGTTTGGAAATAGTGCGGTGGGATAGTCCAAAAAAAGACTTAGTACTAGAAAGCTATAATTTGGCATGGATACATATCTAGCCGATAAAGTAGTAAAATACAACAGAAAAAAATTGTTGAAAACCCGTAATTGACAAATTATACTCCAGTATTTTAAATTATACTACATTTAGTTGGTGGAATTTAATTTATCATTAAGGATATTTTAAGATTATTTAAGTTTATTAGTCTGGATTTTGGGGGAATGCTTAGCTCTGGGTTTGATGTTGTTCTTAAGTCACCTCTTACGAAATTTGTCCCTTGAAGCATGGAGCTGCTTTTTGAAGTCTATCCTAACAATGATTGCATAAGTAAAATAAAAAATAAGTTGATTGATAGCCGCTCCTTTTTTTAATATCTCTATAAAACTCAGCACTGCCATACCCACAAAATTCATCACAAAAAACGAGCCCTTTGACAAATTAAAACGTCGCTCATAAAGGCCTTTACACCCCTTCCAATTTGAATATTCACGTTCACAAAAAATAGCGCGAAACCCCTATCCCATACAAATAGCTACGATTTATAAAGGAGTGACCATAAAATATAAGAAATTACCGCCCTTAGATGGCACAGGGCCGCTTGGTATTCATAAAAGAAGGATATTTATGCGATATCGTCAAAATATTTATTATTGTCCGGTAGCCCTATAGCCCTTTGTCAGTGACGGTCTGGGGAAAAAAATCGAGGGTGTGAACGAAAGTAAGGGATGGGATGGTAAAATTGCTACTGCACTGTCGGCGATGTCGATGAAATAAAACTACGAGCAAATTTTTTTTTGTAATTTTGAGAAGTGTTTATCTAACGCCTCCAAAACATCACTTTAGTTTTGGAATATTGTCACATTTCGAAGTGGTCTCAAGAGTATTTCGTTCCAGAAAAGATTTGGGACTAGAATAGAGCCACATCATATTCAAATAAATACATAATAAATCTACTCTGTTTGTTAAATCAAGGTTTTACGATTGACATGGCTCTCAAATCCCATGAACGCAAGACTCAGAACCCAGAATCAGTTCAGAAAAAACGTTGTTAGGTGTGCATTTTTGTCATCACCATCAGTCTGAAGATGCAGATGGCCTCTCCAATCGTTTATAGCATTTTCATGATCATCTTCCTTTGTCTTATGTCACTTGGGGTCAGCACAGCAGGTTTTCTTAACTTGTAACATGTCTTAATTAATTCTAATTTTTTTAATTCAAACTCAACGCACTTCAACCTCAAATTCATCGACACTGCCCCACCTCTTTACCACCACCGTTATGAAATATGTGATTCCTTATACAAGAGAAGTCCTTTATGCATCCTTTGGGAGCGGCTGGTCAAGTAGGTTATCACAAGTGCCCGGCGGCGTATGAAAAATTTATGTCTCAATATAGTACAATGTTCGGTTAGGAGCGTGTGTAGCATTATACTGTATCTCGGGGGATAGTCCACGGGATAGTCTGCAGTGTTGCTGTGAAATTGGTGTTTTTAAATTTTAGAGAATAAAGGAGATTTTGGTTTGGGAGTGGCTGGAGTGAGAAGGGAATGAAAGACAAGATTATGATAATTCTAAAGCTAAAGATTAATTTACTAATTAGGCTGCACTTTTTAGTACCCTGGGATGAGACACAACTATAAAACTAGAAATAAAGAAAAGTATATCAACTATCTTATAGATTAGCTAAAGTACACACTTCTTTCATGGGGCACGGTGTTAAATTCTATAACGAATTACCTTGTGATATATTAACACTAAATGAAAGAAAATTTAAAACTTTTGTTAAAAGCACACTGTGTAAACAAACATATTTAAAATTAAGAAAGCTTAAAAACATGCTGGTCCTGCTCCAATGGGGCAGTATTTAATGTAGAAAAAATCTTATAAATAGTTTTTTTATTTCTTCTCTTTTTGTTTAAGAAATTTGTTGTTGTTAACTTAGGTAATTTACCTATGTTTGCAATATTTGTAAGTATGTGAGAACCATGTTCCTATTTATCAAATGAATGAATTTACTTGTTAGTCTTCCTTCCTTTTATTAACAAATTAAAGAAGAATATACAAATAAATAAAGGTGTAATTTCGCTCGCTACTTCACCCCACAATTGTTAGAACACATCCGCAATCAGCAAAGGCACAAAAACTTGTAAAAGAATAACACAATTTGCTTTAAATACGGAGAAACTTAGACCAACAACATGACAAAGCAGAAGACAAAACAAATCATTCCAGCCCTAAAATCATTTCGCGAACGAAAATCAAAGTAAGATAGTCTTTCATTAAAACATCGTACCGATGCTTTCAGAGATAGCATTAATATTATCATTAGGAGTAAGTGGGTAGGCGACAGAAGAATCGCAAGTCATCATCCACCATTTTACAAGACCTCTCTGATCTTGTTCTGCATCATAAATTTCTATGGGAAAGTTTAAAGTCATGGCTTCTTAAAGGTCAAGTTAGAGTGGTTTCAACAAGAATATAGCAAGGCAAGGGACTTGGTTGACATCTGACGTTGATTTACTATTGTCCCTTGGGATGTGCCGACGTCATCTCAGTTGACGATATCGATATTATTACTGCTTAATTATCGATAGATGTGGAGCCGGCTGTGGATTTTAATTATAGAGCCGGCATTTGTGAAGTAAGCTTAGATGATGATCAGGCTTGTGTTCAAGATAGTGGGAGGATTTAAATATGATTTTGATTCTTTGGTAAATCGTTGGTGACACGGCGCTCATGGCATTTATGAGTTTCTGCTCTTTGGCAAAGTTTATATACGTGATATGAAATCAATAATTGCAGAGGCATTCTCCTTCTTCGCCACTGGCAATACAGTATTGGCCTAAAACTTTGCCGCTTCCACAACGTACTCTGTGGCAGCAGAAGCAGCGCCAATATTACTTAGGCTGCATGTTTTGAGATACAGAGGGCAGGATAGTGAAGGATAGTTTGCGATTCCACCATTACCGGCTTCGGCCGGGTGCCTCTACCAAAGTTATGCTTGAAGACGGTGCGGGGTCTTCCTGGTAGATTGAAGTGCAAACATCTAGCCGTTGGATTTAAATTCCGTCACCACAATTATTTTGGATTAAAGGTCTGTCATATTTATTTATTTAATACTTTGAGTACATAAATGTACAGAAGCGGACTTAATGTCTTAGGCATTTTCTACCAGTCAACCTTTGGGTGATGCAGAGATAAATAGTGGTATAATGAATGCATTTAAATATATATACAATATATAAATATAAGCTAGAAATAATTAATAAATACAATACAATCATATCATTCATAGCAGTCATATCATTCGTTTTGAGCATCAAAAACAATATTTCGCCTTATTCTGCTGCCGTACCCTGACGTGTCAAAGCTATCGTAGTTCGACTTTAAAAAAGTGACAGATGTATATAAGTCATATACATCTATCCCTTATGCACACTCAAATAACCTTGCTCTAAGAGCTTATGGTCACCCCCTGTTCTTTTGGACATCATGCAATGATATCATGGCAGCTGACACATTTTTGAATATTTTCCTTTCCTTCTCAATCTTTTTATTTCTCTGTCACCTGTCACCATCTGCCGAAGCTTTTGATAACGGCTTAATATCTTTAATGAGACCATTCAAGCCAACATTGGGTGGTCCCAGACCAATATCAAACATATTGGAATATCAATGATCAAATTTAACTTTGCTTATCAAAAATCAATTTGATGGACTTTATGATACGGTGATAGAGTTGAATTTTGACTGGAATTTGTGAATGTTAAGTTATCGTAAGGTTGGTATAAAATTGTTGACAAAAGAATCGGTGTGTCATCTTATGATATCTTTCAATTTCGATTTAATTTTGTCTCCGTATATAAATATGAATTTTTATTGGTCATTGGATTTTCGGTTGCATTGCCTTATTTCGTGTCGAAGAATAATAATATGAAGACGAAATATTTGTACTGAGGGGTTTTTCACTAGATTCATCACATATTGTATTTAGGGGTGAATCTGGCTTTGAAAAATATATTATTACTAACTTTTCCATTGGCTTCTCTGCCGTCGCTTATTCTCTTCTTTCTTCTTTATTCGCATCAGAAATTGTGCATTTTTTCACGATAATATGACACTCTCTTGTTTTCTATCAGTACAATATTTTTTATAATCGGATTAGTGCTTCCAGAGAATTACTAATGTTTGTAAACAAACTTAGGGTTTTACGTTTCACCAGTTACATTAGATATGAGGCTTAAGATAATGCAAGTAAATGCCTCCCTCCATCTATTCCGTTTGTTCCCGATATTGTGCCAATTCTCGCTTCATCATCATCATCATCATTAGACTGTTTAGGCTTCCTAAATCCTAAGTCCTAGAAGGAATGTGCTTTAGTCCACCACGCGGGCCCAGTGCGGGTTGGCGGATCATTCTCGCTTCGGAAATCCTATTAAACAAAAAAATATACAACCAGAAAATCCTTGAAATATTATGCAAATAAACGCCTTCACCCTTACCTTAACCTTCAAAAAAATATCTCACTTTCACTCCATACATCACAATCTTAATAAATCACACTTCTCAAGTCGCAAGCGATGAAGTTAGCAAGGGTTGCTGTTACAGCAGGTGCAGCCATCGATCAACGTCGGATGGCCGTGACAATTTGACGTATGGGACAATCTGGGACGATGCAAAATGGCAGGGACTCCGTGTAAACTGTTTTGTAGGTGGTTTACATGGAGATTTTTGCCTTCTAGAAAGCGTTGGGTTAAAAATTAAAATGTTTTTTCTTGAATTTTTCTGTTGGCAGATTACCGTAAAGTACACGGCTTCTTAGCTCTAGGTCTGCACGATAAGAGGTATCGTGCAGACCTAGAGCTAAGAAGTGGAATTTCCTGAAGTTTGTATTTCCTGGCAGATAGATGACAGGCTATACTGCCTGGGGGTCTTAAAGTCAAGACTCAAGAGTGAATAGGTTACTTCTATGGTGGTATGCTCCATATTCGACCATATTATCGCGTATCTTCAAGTGAGATTGTAGTGTTAAAAAAGTACCTGTTAAAATAAAAAGTTAAAACTCGCCTCGACGAAAGATTCTTGAAAATATTCACATACAATTAGAACAAATTAATCAGGCAAAATAAATGAAAGTGAAAATGGGTAAGTTATAGAACACCCTGATCATCTGTCAAACGATAATTCCCGAATGTTTGTTATTTTTTTTACATATTTAGAACTGTTACAATCAAAAGCTTCGATCATATTTTAAGCACATTTTAAAATTAAAATAATAACTGTCAAGAAACTGACAGCTCGTCATCCTCTTAATAACTTTTATTACATAAAAGGAAATGTTTGGCCGAATTAAATAACCGAGTGCCCATATTTGGAAGATGGTGATGGTCTTGTATATTAAATAATAGTTACGAGGTGTGCCGAAGTATTTAAGCAGTTATCTAATCCTTATAATAGATGTGACATTGAAGAACCAATAAACCGCGACAAAAATAGGGGAAATCCAATTAATTGAGTCACGACACGACAAATGTTATGTTTTGTAGATGTTATATTTAAAACTAACTTTGTTGATGTTTTACTTTGACGATGAGTTGTTTGTGTGCTAAGGCAGACTTGCATTTAGCACAGTGACCAATTCGTGATGGTCTTATCTACTGGCAAAAAACTCACGGACAAAAATATATTTTACTAAGATTTACCAATTCATTAACAAGTTTAAATGACCCTATACCAATAACACAGCACCCATAAAATCCATAACACATTCTATGAATTCACCACATATGAGCCGACCACAATTTAACTTTGACAATTTACATCCCAAATAGATGTGAGGTGTCATGTTGGGGGTTGATCAAAATTTCAAATAGACTGTCTAAGTGGATTTTTAAGGGTAATAGATACCCAGTGGTGTAACTGCGGAGAAAATTGATGCTGTCAAAGGAGGCTTATTCAATTTGCGGCTTATTAATCAACTGGAGGGCCTCAATTACTTGCAGGACGGCTTTTGTTTAGTTAATGAATTCTTAAGTGATTTAGTGAACGTTTTGAGTTCATATTTCTTCGGGTTCAATGTTTTATATTGTAAGATTTTGATGGTGAAATAGATTTCTTTGGATAAAGGAGTGTCTTTAAATATGGATCGAAGTAAGTACAAGCAAATTGGTTTTGTTAAAAAGAGTTAATTTGAGTACTTTAGAGATTTGGTTAATTGGGACAATCCCACCGCATTATACCCAAACCAGAAAAGCCAAAATCAAAAGTGACAACCACCAGAAAAGCGCCGAGGCAATGAAGCTCGACGAAGACCCGGAGAAAGAATTTAACTGTCTTGGATCCCGCAACGAAATTAATCAGAAAAGAATAAAGGAGGGGTAGGAAAAAAAATACAAATTTCCACTTCCCTCCATATCAAGCAGGAGAAAGAATAAACAAGGCCAATAGGCACAAAGGGTCGTTTACAACTGTGTTAAGCATAGTGAATGTGGGAGATTAGGTTACTAGGCATTATACCAGTATAGTAAAAGTAGTCAGTAGTAAAATGTAAGTTAATTTGTAACTTATAATCTCAGAGCAATGTAGCTCCCACTTAACTTTATTTCTTGAACAGAGCGTATCTGTTGTAAATCAAATCTGCGTATTAATTGCAGCTGAAAATAAACTAGTTAGGTGCATATTAGTTGAAAATAATAATGGATTAGTCATTCAGAGACACCTCTGTACAGTTGAGGTCGAAGCTAAGCAGATGATCCTGTTTTTGTAACTAACAGACAAGCTTTTATGAAAAAGCTCAAACAACAAGTACCTTGTAATTTTCCGCAAACAGTCGGTCTACAATCAATTTTTTGTCCCGACAAAAAGACAATGACCAAAAAATACTTTATCACTAAGGATACCATCGTCAATTGAAAAAAACCTATTGATCTCTATAATCGAAATGTCATCGGAGTCCGCCGAAAGCAATTTAGTCGATTGGAGGCCATTATTATGTATAATCACGTTCCCAACTCGCCATTCGTATTGTCATCGTAAGGAATTATGCAATCGTCTCGATGTCGATCGATTTGAACGAGCTTCGATTCGATTACAGGCGACAGATGTCGGTGAACGTGACGAATTTCGACTAAACGATTATTCGATTAAAAGATCTTACATCCGTCTCTCCCTTCACGCAAAGCCCAACTTTATCGCTTTGTCTTTAAGTTGGTTTTCGAACGTGGGTGCTTTGTTAGTGTTTTCGTTGGGGTTTCGTATTGGTAATCAGTCGGTGACCGCAAATTGTTGTCCCTCGATCAGACGTTGCCAGGAAATTACAATTTCGATTTTTATTTCACGAGCTTATTGTAGTCAACTGAAAATTGTCAGACAAAAAGTGTCATATCTCTCTGGTACAATATACATCAGATTTCTGAACTAAGTAATTGGTGTCGAGTATTTGACAATCTCGCTTTTGCCTCAAAACCTGTCAAAATTTGGCTCTAAAGTAGTGTTTGACAAGTTCCTAACTCCAAATACTGAATTCGGAAATCGGCCCATAGCCAGAAAAGCCTATGTCAAATATTATAAATTTTTAAAGAAGTTGATTTTAGTATTCAGAAAGAAAAATAAAGAAAGATAAAATATTGATTTATGACCCACACAGGAGACACGAGTCATAAGCAAACAATTAAACAATTATAAAAATAAAACCCCTTGCGAGACCAAAAAGGCTCCTATCTCATCATGTGCAGCCATATCCAAAAAGGAAATAACGCTGCGCTGATAAGGCCCAGGACAGTAAAGTAATGAACACATGTTCATTTTGTTCCTTATGATCTTCTTGTTTTATTATTTTATGACAATAAAAACAAAACAAAAAAATTCAGAGTGAAAACCTTACAAAAAATATATATTAAGGAAAGTACCACTTAAATTAGATAAGTACTTTTCATTTCATCAGGTTTGTCTAAATTCTCATTTCCTTTGCTATTTGAGGCTTACTTCTAACCACCTGCCTACCTCAATCAGATAAATTTCCATCTAATATTTCTTTTGTATAAAACTGAAATAAAAATTATTAATATTTTTTATCTGAACCTTGCATATACTGATAGAAGTATTGTTTTTGTGAATGTCATCGCGAGCAATGAAGGCCGGGCCGCAAACGATCGCGGTTCCCTTTGTATTTAGCCGTTGAATCATCTGTGTAAGTTATAAGCGGAAGCGAGATTTTGATGCGCCTAAAAATACGAAATTAAATTTGTGTTTTTTATTATAGGCAGAGAATTATCGAAACTTTTGAAGTAAAAGTATAAGGAGGTAAAAATTTTCGTTTGTTTATAAGAGGTGGTCTCAGGAACTACTGATCTGATTTTGAAAATGTCACTATAGCACACTAGTTTCACCAACAGATACGTTATACACTCACAAAACAATCGAAAAAAAGTGTTCCGCGCAGCAGCGGCAGCACACATACACACTTTTCATTTATCTGACATTAAAAATATGTAATATAATCAATAAATAAATAAAATACAAATACACACGATGGCATTTTTTTATTTTGTTTTTGTTTCAAGAAAGCCTATCGCACTTCGCTATGCGTGACATAAACTAAAGACTAAAGGTCACAATTGTGACATATTCGAATCTCCACAATGCGCGCGCTCATAACATATCTGTTTACCTCACCATATAATTCTGTTTATTATGGAATATTGCACGATTCCTATAGTAGAAAGTGCTCTATAACACGGAGATTCCTCTTATATTCCATAAACTATATTTTAAATAATATTGCAAGTATTTTTTTGCAGTTATCAACAATTTTTCTATCGCTCTAAGTTTACAAGTTGCATCCACAATAATATTATTAGATCGTCAACGCGTGTGATATTGGTTTCAACGGTGCCTTCAACGTTCTGTTAGAATTGTTGCTGACACCTTTTACAATTTTATTTCAGTGACATTTTCATAAAGAAGAAAATGTGAACAGACATAAAAGATACTTCATGATATGGTCAATTGTTGTTGATCAAATCATGAAATAGTTATTATCCACCATTAGAAGCACATTTAACGTTGTTTTTGTGATGAGTCATGGCGGCGGGTAATTCTGATACATAAAGTTATTAATAATATGCAAATTGAAGATAAAAGTGAAGTGAAATGTCGTTACGACAATAGACTAATTTAATTTTACGAAATTAATTCAAAAAACTAACGCATCGTAAAAAATCTTGGAGTTCGGAAAATTAATGATATGGCCAAACGTGGATTGTTATAATTATACGATATGGTCAGTTTTAGGTGGCCATATCATGAACTATAACCATTTCATGAAATGCTTGGCCACTTCATGAAGTGAATTCTGAGATCTGGCCAGGAATTATGTACCCTACCTTAAAACGCCTATCATAACGACAGATACGATGACAAGCAGTAGCCAATAACTCCTTAAAAAAAACCGAACAATGCAAGTCAAATCGTCGTCGACCCATCACTCGAACAATTGTTGCGGATGTCGCATCACTATCTCATAGAAAAGAAAAAATGTTTAAAAAGTATAACCTACGATTTGAATTTGGAATATCATCGTCGAATATACATCATCTTGTCATAACATTTCGGGTCAAAGGAGAGGATCGTTTGATAAATTGCAGTTCAAATTCGGTTTAATGTCTTTTTCACTATTCACCCTGGGATTGAATGGAAGGATCTTATTCGGGTTCCGATGTGTGACTGTCGAAATGGTAGCGGTGTTAAATAGATCTGTATTACTTAAGGGCGATCTTTGTGAAATATTATTTCTGATGCTGTGAAACTCGTGGTCATTAGGAGAGTAGACAGTGTTTTTAAGGGTGTCAAAGTTGCTAGTCACTTTATTGAAAATAAAGCCTTTTGTATTTCTTGTGATAACCGACTTTTTATCTCTCTTATAGTTTTAAGATTGTTAGATTTGTCTTTTTTTTGTTGATAAAATTGATATAGGTAAATCCAATGATATTCAAATAAACAGATACGTTATACACTCACATAACAATTGATAAAAGTGTTCCGCGCAGCAGCGGCAGCACACATACACACTTTTCATTCATCTAACATTAAAAAATATTTATTTTAATCAATAAATAAATAAATTACAAATACACACGATGGCATTTATTTTATTTTGTTTTTGTTTCAACAAAGCCTATCGCTCTTCGCCATGCGTGACATAAACTAAAGACTAAAGGTCACAATTGTGACCTATTTGAGTCTTCAAAATGCGTGCGCTCATAACATATCTGTTTATTTGAATATCATTGGGTAAATCTCATTTATTCCCATAAACTAACAGTTCTTACTTTCCTTTCAAAATTTAAGTTAACCTAGCAATAACTGCATAGTATATCACCATATCCCATTAGATATAGTCATTCTGTAATGTAAGTTCAAGGTTTTACATTATAAAACAGAAACCCGAAGTCATATATACAAATATTTTTTTACAAAAAAACCTAGTCCACCGACCACCCAAATATCGCCTTTCATTAGACAAGTAATCTAAGTTTAATATATGTTTGGTTCCACGTCATTAGTGACGTCATTTGTCAGAGATACCATTACTGACTCCTCCATTGAAAGATTGATGACAAATTGTACGCACTAGTTGCCATAAGCCGGGATTAAGGATGTGCGTTGCGTTTTTTTACCCTTAAAAAGTAAGCGGAATTACTCGGTGTGGTCCTTGGGTACAAAATACACTTGCTTAATATGCTTTGAGTGTGGTATGAGGTGACCGATCGTTTTTTCAGGGATCGTTGTTAATATGAGCGCAAATATCCATACACAATGGTCAATATTTTCGCTGTTTCATCTTTCTCGTCATCACCTGTCGACGACGGTTGGACATAGGCCTCTCCTGCACACCATTATCTCAACTTTTGGCTACTCTTATCTAACCGCTATCACCCACCCGGCGAAGGTCGTCACTCATCCTCACCGTCACGATCTTCCTCATACCTACAAAAATTCTAGATGTAGGCATAAATGTATTTCAGAGTGGCGCTAACA
The DNA here is from genome assembly GCA_964057195.1 of Orthosia cruda. Lineage (NCBI taxonomy): Eukaryota > Metazoa > Arthropoda > Insecta > Lepidoptera > Noctuidae > Orthosia > Orthosia cruda. Next base: position 42,107,291 of record OZ059828.1, on the reverse strand, counting down.
CACTATCTAAGTGCAATGTTCATCTTAAAACACAACAAAAGCTGAAGGCTTCTCTGCCGTACTGAAACGAAGATAATTAAACTTACGAACGCCATGGTCCAACCAGAAAAAAAGAGACATAGGTACTTAATGAAGTAGCAGCTGGAAAAGTTCTGAATATCCAAAATGTTGAGGCTTCCAGTGTCAGTATCCCTGTCCAAGACACACATAAAGCTCAGTCCACACCCTCGCCCACGCAACCGCCAAACAGATCGGAGCGCTCATTACAAACTAAGATCCATACATCATCGTCAGGGCTGAATATATGCAAGTCATGCGCAGCCGTCATTGTGGGATAGTGTGGAGACGGGCTTAGGAGTGAACCTTTTAGGTGCCGAGTGATAGGGATATGTATGTAGAAGATCTGTTTGTATGTGGGTATAAGTTGGTGGGTAAAATATGGTTATTTTTGTAGCTAAGCTGTCTTTTATGTTGAAAAATTCTAGTCCTTCGCCTCCTTCCGTCGATTCCCTAATGCTGGGTCCGATTAGCATCACGATTTCAAAACTTTCTCCCAAATTATGTTTGTCCCTTTGCTCTACTTCCAGCAACATGCATGGCTTCTGAGGCTAGCAGGATTATGAAATAGTAGCATAGTTTGAGCTGGTAAGTTTAACGGTAGAATGTTGGTTCAATGGTGGTTGTGAGAACTGGTGGCCCAGTGGTATCGGCCGCCAAGTTGTGGGTCGTGGGTTCGAACCCAGGCAGGCGCTTTACGTTGTGTAAATTATTTTATTACCAATGCTCTCAAAACGGTGAAGGAAAACATCGTGTGGAAACCGGCTTTTCTTAGAACTAAAAAGTCGAAGAATTGTGACACTCACCAACCCGCACTGGGCCCGCGTGGTGGATAACGGCCCATTCCCTCTCACAGAGAGGAAGCTTGTATCCCAGCAGTGGGAACATTAATAGGCTGATGATGATGATGTTGGTCAATAAATTAATAAAACTCTGGAGGTCATCAAACTCTAGACATTCTATTATCAAAAGTGATTGGAAAAATGTAAAAAATATGGAACGTCAAACGCTTTCGAAATGTCACGTGGTCAATCCCAATTATTTTAGACATTTCGACAATCGCTATCCATATTTCTGGATATTATAATCGCTATAATATATATCAAATACATATTTTAATCGCTATCCATATGTCACTATTTCTGGACAGTCCTTGGACAGTAATTGCATGTGTGTCAATTAAAATGGTTTCTATAGTTTTTTGCCTCTGTTTGTTTAGTTAAAAGTAGGTACCTTAAAATTGTGGACAGAAACGTTTTGGGGACACTTTTATTATGCGTACAGTTAAGGAGTGCAATTTCCTGCCGGAGTCTGTTTCCCGATAACTACAATCTAGGGGTCTTTAAGTCAAGAGTGAATGGGTTTTTTCTAGGCAAGCGTGCTTCACCGTCGACCACATCTTCGCTTACCATCAGGTGAGATAGTGGTCAAGCGCGAACCAATAAAAAAAAACCGAATATATAAAAAAACAAAAAAAAAACTATCGATATCACATCAGAGTTCAATGTTCAACAAAATGCTCGGCTTTCACTGTCAGTTCATAAATTGCATAAAAATAAATGACAAAAAAATTGATGAGCCATAATTTTTGCATTTCACATTTGAAATAAATAGAAATAGTCACTTCAGACTTAGAATTTATAATTTAGTTGTGGCACTGCGAAGAAATTCTGTCACTTACGATTCGTTGCGCTTTTCAGTTTAAATTAAGACCCATGAACTCTTAACAAGTCTTAACATTAGACATTTAAGTTATTTGCTAGATATATTGGACAGGTGTTTTGCAAAGTGAAGGCTTCAATTAAGGACACGACTTTCTGTGCCGTGAACTCGTGATTGGATAAAACGTAGACAGGATATTCAGGAACAACATTTTAAAGTACACCTTTATATCCTAAAGTAGACTGATTATGAAAAAAGTCTACAGTTAAACATGGTTTGCTTAAAGAAAACTGTTATATGCACTAAACTGCGGCTAGAGCTATATCTGTAAAAAAAAATCTTTTTACAAAAAAATAATATCGACTTCCAATTAAGAAAACTACAAAGTGAAAAATAACTTTATTTTTGGAATTCGGTGTCTTTAGTAGGTAGGTATACCTATAATGCCTATAATGCGGAATAATAAAAATACCTATAATGCCGAATATCATGAAACATGAAGCTCAAGGTGAAATAAGAGTGTACAAAGGCGAATTGTACACATCTGCGTACTCCTCTAGAGCGTACTGGTGTGATATTATGTTATGAAATGGTATAAACAATAAACAGACATGCGATTGCAGCAATGCCGAGAGATTTGCTGCTATTTATTGAGGAGTTCTGTTGTATATCTTCGAAGTTCTTCATCAGATGTTCACGAAATTATAATGGGACCAATTTTGTAATATAGCATTACAAACGAAAAAAAAAATTTTCAAAATCGGTCCTTAATTGACGGAGATATCGTTGAACATAAACAAAACAAAAAAAAACAAACATAAAGTCGAACATAGAACCTCCTCCTTTTTGGTAAGTCGGTTAAAAACGAAGTATTAACTTCATCATAGTCGGTTAACTATTCGAGATATTATCTTTTACCCGTGGCATATTTATCATTAAGGAGTTCCATGGTCTTCTTCGTCAGTTCCACTTTACCAAATGGTACTTTTTGAGTGCAAATGATTTCATTGTTGATGAAAATACCAAAACCGCTATATGTATGCCTATAATATTTGAGGAGGTCCCTCGATTTCCATGAGATCATATCGTCAGATCCTGATCTGATAACCATGGGACCAACTGGGATGTAAACCCTTTAAAAAAAAAAGAAGATTTTTCAAAATTGGTCAAGGCGTCTTTGAGTAATAAGGGAAAATACATTTAAAAAAAGAAGAATTGAGAAACCCCACCTTTTTTAAAGTCGATTAAAAACAATTTCATTATAGTTGCGAAGTTTTGCGCCAATAAAATTCGATATACTATCGGGCCGGCGTCACGAAGAGAAAATCCTGAAAAAAAAAACATGTATTTTTAAGAAATGTTAACATTCTAATCTCGGTCTCAACATCTATCAAATATGATCTGATTTCAGAATAAAAAACCTCACTTTTTATATAAATATCAAACACCTTTTTAAGATACTCGTAACTTCTAGTAGCTTTGTATTGTTTCTCACACAAATGTATATCACCTTTCCATTCCTTTAACAACAACAAACGACCAAACAATGAAATCCTATATCTTTATAATTACCATAACTAACAGCAAGTCGGCATCATTACCGCCCAAACATAATTAAAAGGACAATCTCGGAATATTCGACGATATCTCCAGAAAGCTCTGCATCATCGTCTGATGGTCTACGGTCATGAAATATGTATTCGTTACGTTTGGAGAAAGGGAGAATCACTTTTCTGTGATTGTCGTTATTTTTGTTAGAAATTCATTCTATGAGGGTGAATTTCTTGGCGACTGGTTGACGCACCAGAACTTGAGTTATATCACTTTTAGGTGAATGATGAGAACGCAAATCTGTGTGATATACATATTTTACAAAAGATAGTTTTTAACCGACTTCCCAAAAAGGAGGAGGTTCTATGTTCGACATTATGTTTGTTTTTTTTTTTTGTGTATGTTCACCTATATCTCCGTCAATTGTGGACCGATTTTAAAAATTCTTTTTTTGTTTGAAAAAGTATGTTCCGAAATTGGTCCCATTTTAATTTGGTCAAGCTCTGATGAAGAACTTCGGAGATATACAACAGAACTCTTCAATAAATAACGGCAAATCACTCGGGATTGCTGCAATTGCATGTCTGTTTATTGTTTATTCCATTTCATAACATAACATCACGCCAGTACGCTCTTAAGGGGTATGCAGATCTCTCATTTCACCGGTTATGTTCAAATTTCATGAAATCTATTCTGGCGTTATAGTTACCTTACTAACATGCCTATTAGGTAGGACAACTAAAAAGAGAAAAATAAAAAAACTTTTTTGCAAAAAAATACTACCGACTTCCAAATACAAAACTACAAAGTGAAAAATAACTTTATTTTTTGAAGTCGGTGTCCATAACGCAAAGAAAATGGTACCTACGAAAGACACCGACTTCAAAAAATAAAGTTATTTTTCACTTTGTAGTTTTGTATTTGGAAGTCGGTAGTATTTTTTTGCAAAAAAGTTTTTTTTATGTTTTACAGTTTATGTTTGATCGATTTGGATTCTATTTTGATTACAGAAAAGAGGGATTGATTTACAAAACTTGGGTGCAAAAAACTTACTGTGTTACAGTAGCACTTACCATTTTCTTTGTTTGTAGTAAAGATCTGGCTCCATCTATCTAAATTAAAACCATTAAACGAGCAATTATTGTATATATATATGGCTCCAACGATTTTCATGAAATTTAGTATGCAGTGGGTTTCGGGGGCGATAAATCGATCTAGCTAGGTTTTTTTAGTAATCAACGTAATTAAAGTAATCAACCACAAACATATATTTTTACAAAATATGTGTAACATATTATCGGGATATTTACCATGTTTACTGTTTGTTGCGAGTTTCCGATATTTCGGCGTTGTTGCAAGCACCATGATCACGGATAAACTGAAGTCATTGCGGGTGGGTGTTTATGAGGAGACAAAACGGTCTACCCTCTTTCTTGTTCGTTTTTTTGCACTCGGTACCGCTACCATTGTCACTCACAACTCGATTCTGTTCCCGACACAAGAAACTCTATGTGTAACATATATTTGTAACATATATGTGTAACATATATTCTAACTTTATTAACCTTGCTAAGTAACACAATTTACACACATACAAAAAACCGGCCAAGTGCGAGTCGGGACTCGCGCACGAAGGCTTCCGTACCATTGTCGCAAAAACGGCAAAAAAATCATGTTTTTTGTATGGGAGCCCCCCTTAAATATTAATTTTATCCTGTTTTTAGTATTTGTTGTTATAGCGGCAATAGACATACATCATCTGTGAAAATTTCAACAGTCTACCTATCACGGTTCATGAGATACAGCCTGGTGACAGACAGACAGACGGACCGCGGAGTCTCAGTAATAGGATCCCGTTTATACCCTTTGGGTACGGAATCCTAAAAACAGACGCCTTTTTTTGAGGTAGGCAGTAACTACAGAACGCCTGTTACCTGTTAGAGGATCCTTACATACTTCTTTCCTTATTTTTTTTTATTTGAATTGATTCCCAAAATAAGTTATCTTCTGTCTCAGCGTACCAAGTCTTATTAAAACTTACACCTCATCTCATCCCATGGGAACCACCGTGTAACCCCGTCAACCTTTTACACCTCTAAGCATTGTAATGGTCTCCCGTCAGACGCAGTTGTACCGCGGTCAACAGCTCCAGCTACCACCATTAAAACCTTTTGATGCCCTCGATAAATATGAATCTGATTGGCATTGATACGAACAGCTTCCATTTGGAAGTTCATTAGAGACGATGGCTGATAGGCGGACGAAAAACTGTGGAGAGGACTTTGGTGCTATAATTTTTGAGTTCCCCAATTCAGTTCGTTATTTGAGAGAAAAACAAGTTTAAGATTGCTAAATAAGGAATATACCTTATATTGCAAATTGCAACTTTGGGGTTTTTAACAGGTTACCAAGGATAATATCTATATTATCTATAAGCCAAACCCAACACATTTGGGAAATGCCTAGACCAGGGATGGCAATCCTATGGCTCTTGTGCCTGTGGTGGCACACGACAAAATATTTTGGGTACGCTAAAATGAGGTTATTTAGAATCTAGGTAATTTGCAAAAGCAGAAATGACACCAACTCCTACTTGTATTTAAATAAAACATAAAACTGTAGTTAAATATTAAGATTGCTGTAAGAATTTGTGGGTGCAAATAAAGATTTCATAGCATTTAGAGTTTTATTTTTTGTCAATTAAGACAAAGTCAATTTTTTTTGGTGGCACTTCATTGTCACATAAAAACAAATATAATGTATGTATATATTATGTGTATGTATGTATGTTATTAAGTCTAAGTAATATTATTTTTGATGTTTTGTACACTGACAGACCTAAATTCTTCTCCTATCAGTCAGTCCATCCAAAGGTTGTATGTAAGAGATTGCCCTGTGCGATAAGACCGCCCATTGTACACTTGTATATTTGAACATTTATTCTACATGGTTTTTTGTGGTGTACTATAAAGTATAATTATAATAATAATAAATAAATAATAATTTAAATGGCACGTTTTTTAATAAAGGATCCCTGGCCCATAAGCATTGATGCAGTTATCGAGAAAAGTGTATGTTTACCTAGAAGGTACCGATTCTTTCGAGCTTTGTAGACTAGACTAGGTTATATAGCGAGTGTTTGCGAATTATTCTGCTTAGCGGTACTCAAACTTGAACCTATATGGGTCTATCCCGAAAAATATTATACCAAGTCGTCTCCACGTCTTTCACTACCATCACGGGTCCCCATTAGTAGCCAGCACCCTCGCGATTGACGATTCAGTCTTTTGTGGTCAATTTTTTCCACGCCTGTCGTTAATGGAGATTTCTTCGATATGCGCGGCGTATGTCAAACATGCGCTCGCGCATATTGTCAAATCACTGCGATCAAACGCTGCGCCGGAGTCGAAAAAAGGCGGTTTAAAAAGAGGTGCGTCAAAAAAGTTGGAGTGTCCTGTCAATACACCTCACGATTATTGAAAATGTGAAGTGTAGTGGGAAAAGGTTGAAAAGTTAATATGTTGCCGGTTTGCTTGATTTTGTGTTTTGATTGAAAGGTCTGAAAGTTAGTTTGGAAATGATTAGGGGTGACTAAGTGACATTAATTGCCACGTGCCTTGAAGTTTAGAATAATCTTAATTAAATTAAGTGAATTTAAGGTATTATAGCAAGTAATGGGTTTTGCGTAGTGATGGATTGCTGATATAACGCTTCAAACTATAGTACTTAGGTATCTCTGCAACGTACTTGAGAAGAAGACGGGTGAGGTTGACAAGGCTTTTTTTCTGGGTGAAGGCCCTCCCAGGCGTGTCAGACTTTTACTGACTAAAACCCACCCGTGTTCCTTCAGTGGCTTGTGCCAGCCACTGAAGGAACACGGGTGGGTTTGCTGATGTCATAATACCGGCCAAGTGCGAGTCGAACTCGCGCACGAAGGGTTTCGTACCAGTCTCGCAAAAAACGGCAAATAAATCACGTTTGTTGTATGCGAGCTCCACTTAAATATTTATTTTATTCTGTTTTTAGTATTTGTTGTTATAGCGGCAACAGAAATACAACATCTCTGTATCTATCATCAATTTCAACTGTATATTTATCATGGTTCATGAGATACAGCCTGGTGACAGACAGACAGAAGGATCGTGGAGTCTTAGTAATAGGGTCCCGTTTTTACTCTTTAGTTACGGCACCCTAAAAACGATATGTATGTGTTTGCGAAAAAACCAAGAAACAAAATGTATTGCAAAACATCTAGTGTATCTAATAGACATTTCGCAAAATACCTTATTTCGCACTTCACACAAATTAACCACATTATTTGGCGGAACGGTGTTACGTCCCAATGACATATGACGTGTTTTAATTCTACATGTACAATCAACCACAGATAGCAGTAACACTTCTGAACTACAAAAAAAACACTATTTGCATCGCAATAAAGCTGCTGTCAAAGTCAAACTGTTTACATATCCGTGCAGTTGACTGTACGTCCAAAACGAAGTGGATTCGACACGCGACCGACGGATTGCTAATTCATTCGGAAAGGTGACTTGTCATTTGATGGCTTGATGGCGTCATTCTGTAACGTGTGAAAGATGGATTGGCATTTTGAGTTTGAGTCCTGAATTATTTAGTCACCTGGGAAAGAAATTATTTGTGATTCATCGTATAGGAATTCTTTGACTTCTGTATCCTCGTCTTTCTCAAAACCTTGCAATGAAAACCATTGCTTCTTTCATGAGATATCATTAGATGGCACAACTTCAAAGAAAGCAATCTGAAGGGTCTGTTTTCAAATAGTTTTCCAATGACCTAAGTAGTGTTATTTTAGTACTTATTTATTTAAAATCGAACTCATTCTCTGCTAAGTCACCGCACGCATTGTAGTTGAATATTTCTCAAACCATTCTTTGGTCTGAAACCCTGTCAAAATCTGGCTTCAAAAGTATATTTTGACACGTTCTGAACTCCAACTATTTGATTCAGAAATCTTTTACTTATAGTACCTACTTCCAAGAAGGAGGTTTGTCTCAAAGTTGAAATGACCGTTCCAATAAGTCTAGGAGTATCTCCTTAAATTTTGTTTATAAAAGTGCAAGTGCAACTCTTAATTAATCGATGATATAATTTACGATACAGATGTGCAGTTTACACGTCAGTTCGTGAGTATAGCATTTTTTAAATATTAACTAACCTATACTGTCGCATTACTCCTGAGCCACCTCGGACCAGCTTCTGCAGAGGCACCTTTTATTTGGAAACTCAACAGCTTATTACTAATTTACATGAATATATGTTCACCTAACTGTGAATGAACAGCCCAGTGCAGTTGTATCAACGTTACTAGCATCTTAGTAATTAGTAAACACACACACACTGCACAGTGACAGCGAGATGATGACAATTATCTCTTAAGCCAATAACAGAGTTTCACGGCATGGATAAAGCTAGGTTAGGTTATGTTAATTAGCTACGCACAAGTGCAGTTATTAGTGATCAGGTGAGATTGAAGACTTATTCATCATCTGCCTAGCCTTTATCCCAATTATTGTTGGGGTCGGCTTCCAGTCTTACCGGATTCAGCTGAATACCAGTGTTTTACATGGAGCGACTGCCTATCTGACCTCCACAACCCAGTAACTGGGTAACACGATACCTCTTGGCAAGACTGGTGTCAGATCTTAGGCTTCTGACTACCCGTAACGACTGTCAAAGATCTTCAAATTACAGCCGGGACCAACGGCTTAACGTGCTTTCCGAGGCACGGAGGAAACTCGTTGTGTTGAAATGGTCACCCATCCACGGACCGACCTCGTCAAGCGTTGCTTATCCTTGAAGATCGACCCATGCGGCTGTTATTATTTAGCCACGAGCTCCTCATTGATCACATTAAATCAGAGTTAAAAGTATGTAAACATGCAAATAGGGCTATATTTATTAGACAAAGGAAAAAAAAAAAAAAAAATATTAGCGAAATCTAATATCATGAATATCATTCTTAGTCGAAATATATCACCCATAATCCTTAATCCTAAGAGTTATGGTACAATCAGTTCACCAAACAATCAATTTACTAAACAATATCTGCTTGACTTGTCTCCGGTATGATTGTTTGGATAAATGAAATATGTCGACATTTTCAAAACTCTCAGAGTAGATGCGAGGCAGTCGGATCACAACAGCATTTCTACCGTATTTTGTGCGATAGCCAGGGATACTAAATAATTTTGTATGTCTGGTACGTTGGGGTACAGAAGTCCGTACATGATAGAAGATCACTGCTGTCTAAACGACCCCGCAGGATATCAAAGAGCAAATGCAAGCTTGAACGACAAAAATATAAATTTAAAGTTAATAATAATTGATTCTACCGTCCATTCGGAAAAGTTGCTGAGGAGAACGGACAAGAAACTCACTACTATTTTTTTTAAAGAAAGTTTTTCACAACATTTGCATACATACATAAATTCATATACGTGAGGACGATGCACCCAGCACTACTATACTACGTATAGGTAGGTATTACAAGCACTCACAGGTAAATTCTTTCACTTGATAAATAGGAACATGGTTCTCACATACTTAAAAATATTGCAAACATAGGTAAATTAACTACTTCAACAACAACGGAACAGATCTAGATCGTCTCTCCACCTCTTTTTGGGCAAAATAAAATGCAAATTCTTTGCAAATTCTTGCCACACACTCGTACCGTCACTTATACCAACTAAGATTACATTCGGGAACCCAAAAACCGACAGCGAAAGTGTTAAAAACGATCTTTGTTTTGCCGCTCAAAATGATGAGAGTTCCAATTTCAGTTCTTGCCAACATACGCTTAACTGATCCCCCGAGGTTACATAACATTAAAAATATCCCGCAAAACACTCGTCGCCATGTCCCTCGACTAATAACCGTGATTCAGGGAAATTAATTGTTTATTCCGAAAAGCTTATGGTTGAAAGTCACTTGCATGTCTTAAAAGTACTCGTCGCCATGTAAGTCGACTAATAACCGTTTACGCGCATGCGCCGTGGGCGAAGCGCGCGCACTTCTGATTGATGCGTTTATAATTATGGCGCACTTTTGCGCTCGTTGCGCGGGAAAATATCATTTGCGCGGGTTAATGTCGAGAACGTGTGATTGCGATGAAGATGCTGCAAGCGATTTAGTGAAAGATTCTTGGAGAGAATTTTGCTATAAATGGGAAGAATAGAGACAGTTTGTAAGGGGTTAGACAGGATGACACTAGGGCCTGACTTTCAATGTCCGGTAGTATTTTGAATGAGAAACTATAGGCTGAGAATTTTCATTGCCTAGGCGTGGGGTCTCATCCCACACAAAGATACTGTCCCGACGTACTGTACTGATATAGGTACTGATTATTTGATTAACCGACTTCCCAAAAAGGAGGAGGTTCTATGTTCGACTTCAAGTTTGTTTTTTTTTTTTTTTTTTTTTTTTTTTTTTTTTTTTAATTCTTTTTTTGTTTGAAAAAGTATGTTCCGAAAATGGTCCCATTTTAATTTGGTGAAGATCTGACGAAGAACTTCGGAGATATACAACAGAACTCTTCAATAAATAACGGCAAATCTCTCGGGATCGCTGCAATCGCATGTCTGTTTGTTGTTTATAACATTTCATAACAAAACATCACGCCAGTTCGCTCTTAAGGGGTAAGGAGACCTCTCATTTCACCGGTTATGTTCAAGTTTCATGAAATCTATTCTGGCGAAATAGTTCCCTTACTAACTTGCCTATTAGGTACTAACAACTAAAAAGTGAAAAATAAAAAAACTTTTGCAAAAAAATACTACCGACTTCCAAATACAAACTACTAAGTGAAAAATAACTTAATTTTTTGAAGTCGGTGTCCATAACGCAAAAAAATGGTACCTACGAAAGACACCGACTTCAAAAAATTAAGTTATTTTTCACTTTGTAGTTTGTATTTGGAAGTCGGTAGTATTTTTTTGTAAAAAGTTTTTTTTTTCGAACGCGATCGATTTACAAAAAAATATCGGTATAATCATATGAAAAACGCTAGTTACGTGGCGCGGTTTCTTTGTGTGGGATGAGGCATATGTATACTAGTATTATATTATCTGTGGCCTAGGTAAGTCTTGAATGAATCTCAAAGAGGAGTAAAACGGATACAGTTCTGAAGGACTATTGTTGCCTTAAAATAACCCCTGCTCATTGTTGCCTTATAATTTTTTACAGAATCTTAGGAAGCGCAATAAAAACGTATGGGTCTTAAACCCCTTCTGTGGGGTGTTTTATCCATACAATTAAGTGTATAAAGTGGCCTTAAAGTTTTATCACTACAAGCCCAGACACATTGCCAGACACCTACATAAATGTTATCATTGTTTGCTAGATACCCGGCTTCAGGCTTTCCGTCAATTTTAATCCTCTCAACTCAGACTCCCCAAAACACTACAGGCCACACACTAAACCCTAAAAACAACGTAGGTTTTATCAAAAATAAACACGAAGGGAATACAGCTCACACCTGCGCGGTTCCACTATTCATAGGCTATGTACACATGACCGCGGGCAAGTTCGCGCGTTTCGATTATTCATAAAGCGAAGGTGTCGAGGCGCTCATGTGAACCGCGCCTATCAATTTTGTTATAGGGAATATCGGTAAATGAGTTTTAGGTTTGAAGTTTGGTGCGGATACTGTGCTTGATTGGTAATTAGGAAGGTACCTTCCGGTACAGTACGTTGGGTTAGTTTTCTATCATCATCATTATTTACAACCTGACTTGGTTCCCCTTGGCATCCCTTTTCTTGTGGCAATCTCCATGCTCCAGTACCAGACACTTCCCGCAGTCTTATTACGTATCTTTTGCAAGAGCAAAACGATAGCGATGTTTGTGCAATAATTGCTCTTCAATACAAAAGTTTTAGAGTTGTTGGCGGTTTTTTTTAAAAGTACACTTGACAAATATCAAGCGATTAGCAAACGATTGTGTAGGACTAAAGCTCTATCCACACATATCAGGGCCGTGCCCGAGACGTGGACGGACCGTGCACCGTCAGGGGCTCAAAAAATATCGTTGTGTACATTTTATATGAACTCGTTCACACACGTCCGTGCACGGGCCGTGTACGGGCCAGTGACGAATCTACAATGATTGGATCCGGCCCTTTCACGTCCCGGGCACGGCCCTGGGGGCCGATTCTACTAATTTGCAAAATTACACGTCCTATCGCTATTACGCAACGGTGCTATTCCTATCACCGTGCGATGGTTACCTTTAAAGTCATTCTACTATTTGTTATGTCAGAACGGGAACCGAACCGCTGCTGAATTGGAACGGGAATGTAATCGAATTTAGAAACGTTAACCTGTGATACCAGCATGACAAATAGTATGTTCTGATGTTACCACAGTATAAAATATAAATGTTACTAAATAGATAAAAGGGTCATCAAACGTGTTATTTAATAAAATAAATTAATCAAACCATATTACTTAATATTTTATTGATTCAAAAATGAAAAATGTAGACGGTAAAATAATATAAACTTAGAAAAACGTTTCATTTTACGACTCTTGCAAGCGAGTTAAGTGAAATGAAACGTTTTGGTTATCTCAAAGTTATTTAAATGTAAACAATCAGCGGCAAGCAAAAACTTTTGTTTGAGTATTTGTTTATTATATTATGAGTTATTTTATTATATTATTGCTTATTTATTTATCAAGTCAAATATTTCACCATAGACTGTTATTGTTGTTATGTATTGTATCCAGTGCTAAGCGACAAGTGTATATGTAAATATTGACGACCCACTTGAGGCCTTGAGGGTTCCACACAACGCTAAGTTGTTTATATCTTTTAGTTTTGGAATTATTACAAATGTAGAGTGCGGACCAAGCTTTCTGAAATAAATAAAGGTTTCAGGGCTACAGGGGATGGACCGAGCAGGGTACCTCAGTTAACTCCTCTAGAGAAAAGGGTGGCTGACCTTCTAGGTAGAGATGTTGGCCTGTTTACTGGAGTCCGTCAAGATCCAGAGATTCAAATTGAGGTGATAAGATAATTGTTGATCGTGATAATTAAATTCCAAAAATTCAGTAATTTATCTTACATGTTTTATATTTTTTTTGTTCAAACAGTACCTCAATAATACTGAAGATATAGAAGTGGAACAGGAAGTGGCACTGCCAGTGTCAAACTCACCTGTTTTGTGAGTAACCTACTTCACCTTTTTGCGAATTGATATTAGCCATTTACTTACTAATCATTATTTATAAATTCCTTCTTTCAGAGAATTATATTTTATTCAAGAGAGTTCCGCCGCTCATGGAAATATGTCACTAGCGGATTCCAGCAGAACAGCAACACTGGAATCACCAACAATTACAACAGAATCTCAGCAGAGAGATGCACCTGTGGAAGTGGTGGAAGCAGTAGATGTTCAGCCGGCTAGTCAAGGCTCCACACCACCACCAATAGGTTCTCATTATTTAATAACTTATCATATTGATTTTGTGTCATAAGATTATATTTTAAAACATGAATTAATGAAAAGCAGCAAGTTAAGTTTTTGACACAGTCACTTTTTATTTCATAAAATCTATACAATAACAAACTCAACAAAAAAAACTTAACACAAAGTTCAAATATTCATGGACCTATATTATCTATTTAACATAGAAAAACGCCAATCCATAAAAAGCGCTCTCAAGGGTCCTTCCACTTGACGACCCTTGGCTCACTAATAAATAACCAACAGCAGGTACTAAGGCGAGCAACACTCATACGTCCATGCAAACCAAAACGAAACATTAACTCTATATTTAATGTGTATAAAAATAGATTCTTACGTTTTCTTTAATAATCGGAAGACCTAGCAACCGACAGCCGAGACAAAATCGCCCGCGCGCATGTGGTGCCCGACCCCAAGTATATCAGTGTCATTTAGTTTAACAGAAATCTGCCAATTAGAACCCAATTTATATTATTTTAACTGACAAATTCTGTTTTTTATGATAACCATAATTCATTACATATTGTAGGGAACATGACAGCTCTCGATGAGGCCAGGGCAACCATAGCTCGCAGAGATGCGTGAGCGAACAGATGCCACTTTGGCCACAGCAGCATTAAATATATCGACTGCTTTGACCAGCATGGCGGAGTCTGCGCATCTACTTATCTCGAAATATCTTAGACGCAGGTTTATAGATCGAACTTAATCTAACCTTAACCTGAGCTCAATTGCGCTTCATCCGAAAATTAACCTTATTTGGATATAGTTCATGTTCTATTTCATATGATAAGCTTGATCCCAGATGTCTGAAAGAATATGCTACCCAACGTTATTGTAATAAGGTTTATTTTCGGATGAAGTGTAACTCTGACAAGCTTAAGTGATTTGGGCCGAAGTATTTTTTTTGACATTGAGTACCTGAGTATGGTCGCATAGAGATTGCATTGTGTGCAGTGGTTCAATCAACAGTGTTAGATAAAGTTTTACGAATTGTAGTTTGTATAGTTATAGGCTAATAATAACATTATACAAAGCAACCAGGTTTTATTTATATATTTTATAATAATGGCAATATTGTTTGTTTCAGATGAATAAGTAATGAAGATGACTGATGCATGGATCAAGAAGATTATTGCAGTATATAGTATTATTCATAATCAAACTCAAAACAATTGTTTCATTAAAACCACACCTAATACTTCTTTTGTTTTAATGGTTAAGCTATATTATCATTTACTTATATCCTAAAATATAAAAAAACTAAAATGACTAAAACTAAATTTAATAATTTGAGATAAACACTACAAGTACAATCTGTTTCTTAAATTTTAACAGAGCTATGTCTGTTAAAATGTAAAAAGACACATTTAACTTGGATTGGTACTGCGGTTGGCATTAACAAAATTAATATTTATTGCCTTGAAGACCACAGGCGTTGCACCAAAGCAAAGCTGGATTAATTCCGCCCCTGTTCTAAAAGGTAATTCGGGCGCCGCCGTGCTCCATGACCACCAAGAATTAATCCAGCAGCATCATTTACTTCTCCATGCTGCTGCCCCATAACTTCTAGGTCCTCATCATCTAACTCAAGATCTGACTTGAGCGAAATGTTGTACAGTACACAACAAGCATTTGTTATTTTTGCTGCAACTTCTGGCTTGTAGTGCAGCTTTCTATCAACTAGTAAGCATCTGCAATAACAATGTAATTTGTAATAAAAGCAATTTTAATTTTATTATAAATTTACTAAAGAGGTATAATAAAATGTATACCTAAATCCTTATTTGGATATAGTTCATGTTCTATTTCATATGATAAGCTTGATCCCAGATGTCTGAAAGAATATGCTACCCAACGTTATTGTAATAAGGTTTATTTTCGGATGAAGTGTAACTCTGACAAGCTTAAGTGATTTGGGCCGAAGTATTTTTTTTGACATTGAGTACCTGAGTATGGTCGCATAGAGATTGCATTGTGTGCAGTGGTTCAATCAACAGTGTTAGATAAAGTTTTACGAATTGTAGTTTGTATAGTTATAGGCTAATAATAACATTATACAAAGCAACCAGGTTTTATTTATATATTTTATAATAATGGCAATATTGTTTGTTTCAGATGAATAAGTAATGAAGATGACTGATGCATGGATCAAGAAGATTATTGCAGTATATAGTATTATTCATAATCAAACTCAAAACAATTGTTTCATTAAAACCACACCTAATACTTCTTTTGTTTTAATGGTTAAGCTATATTATCATTTACTTATATCCTAAAATATAAAAAAACTAAAATGACTAAAACTAAATTTAATAATTTGAGATAAACACTACAAGTACAATCTGTTTCTTAAATTTTAACAGAGCTATGTCTGTTAAAATGTAAAAAGACACATTTAACTTGGATTGGTACTGCGGTTGGCATTAACAAAATTAATATTTATTGCCTTGAAGACCACAGGCGTTGCACCAAAGCAAAGCTGGATTAATTCCGCCCCTGTTCTAAAAGGTAATTCGGGCGCCGCCGTGCTCCATGACCACCAAGAATTAATCCAGCAGCATCATTTACTTCTCCATGCTGCTGCCCCATAACTTCTAGGTCCTCATCATCTAACTCAAGATCTGACTTGAGCGAAATGTTGTACAGTACACAACAAGCATTTGTTATTTTTGCTGCAACTTCTGGCTTGTAGTGCAGCTTTCTATCAACTAGTAAGCATCTGCAATAACAATGTAATTTGTAATAAAAGCAATTTTAATTTTATTATAAATTTACTAAAGAGGTATAATAAAATGTATACCTAAATCGAGCTTTTAAAATTCCTATACATCGTTCTACAACATTTCTCGTACAAATATGCTTCTCAGTGAAGTATGCTTCTGGACTGTTTGGATTAGTATTGAGTATAGGGGTCATCATTGCTCGCCTTAAAGGAAATCCTGAATCGCCTGCAAAATTAATATAGTTAATAAGCATGTAATCAAAGAGGGACGTTACACTGTTATAAATCTAGGATCAAGTCTCATATCCTATAAATGTATGTAATAAATATTATGAACACAAAGTACTCTTTTTATGTCTTCTATCTAGTCAAATATGATCTATGATTCTAGATGCAAATAGTATGATAGTTTAGTATCCCCTATATTAGATATTATTGAGTAAACTGTGATGAAATAATTACCTAATAAATAAAAATCTTCACCAGTAGTGTTAATCAATTCATCCAGGATTGGCTTTAGGGGATTATTATTCCATGCAGCACTATCATGAGTTGATCCCGGGTTACTCGGATCAACACACAAAATTCGGGCATCTGAATCACAAATCTGAAAAAGTTTAAGATATTAATATTTATTTATTTCGACTGCTATCTCTTTAAAGATTTTAAAGAAGAAACAACTCACAATTAAAGTATTTAAGGAATGATATCCCTTTCGGTTAAAATAACGTTCTTCGTGAATTTTTGCAACATGTGTACCGTCAATGCACCCCAGAACTCCAGAAATGCCAAACTTTCTATAGAAGCTGTAAACAACACATTATTTATATTAATAAGGATATGAGCTAATGACTCTTCATAAAGTCAGAAACGGATATAATGCAATACTTGCCCTCTTTTGATTTCATCACGATCTTCTCTGGAGCTTGGAAATTTAACATATTTTTTAAAAATATTTGGCATGTTTAGCACCTCAGTCACTTGTTTAAGTGCTCGAGAAACTGAGAGTTGTGATACGGCATGACATTGCGACTGTCCGACCAGTGTTTGGTACGAACCAGTCGCATAAAAAGCCAGTGCAATCAAGATCTAAAACAACAATTAAGAATATTTTATCAAGTTGTGAAACACATACTAGCGCATAATTGTACAATTACTGAGTGCTTACCTTTGTTTTCGTATCAATTCCATCAGAACGAAGATTAACGGGCATATGAGGACAGATTTCCTCAGTTAGAGCCCTTGCAAGATCTTTGGAGAGTCGGTATGTTTTAATGAACTGTCGATCCGTCAAGTCAAAAGCATCATTGTACATTCTTGACGATACATTTTTTCTTCTTACACTTCCATTGTCAACCTCATGGGCAAGGTCAACAAAATCCATATAGAACATCATTATTTTTAGATAAAAAGTGAAAAAAGTCCTAGACCGATACCACAAAAGTTGCACTTTACCAACTTTTACTCAACCGCGAATTTTGACAGATGAACCGTCCGATTGTCGTTCCGCTGCGATTCTATCAATGTGTCAAAACATTAGTAGAATGCGTGTAAATGTCACGCTTGGGTTCGACTTTGTTAGCAGAATACGAACTTGCGGTTGTCTCGATCGATCGTTGCGTTTCGACTAAACCGTAACTTATTTTGGATCGTTATTCATTAGTAGAATGAGAAAACGCTATAAAGCTGTGATTCAGCTGCGATTACGCTGCGATTGTCACACAATATGTTTAGTAGAATCGGCCCCCTGATATGTGTGGATAAACTTATAGCTTACCTACACTGTAGGTAATGCCGACTTTTATGACATAAAGCGTTTGATCGGTATCGTTTTGCTCTTACAAAAGAAGCGTAATAAACCTGCCGGTTCTACCTGCGATGGTAACAATATCGTCTACCCATCTCTACACCGGATGACCAATACTTCTTCCAATCGTTGGATGCCACTCGGTGACTGCCTTACTGTCATCATCGCACTTGATAGGCATCCTTCCCAACTCTATTTGAGTTCCTTCGTTTTCCGTTATCAAAGGGGCTCTAGCCAAATGTATCATTTTATTGGCAATAGCGCAACAATCGCTATTGCCAATAAAAAAACGCCTATTTTCTTGGGATTGAGCACGTGAAATTCGGTAGCAATAGGTTTTTTTAAATAGTTATCGCAATGTCACTTTGTCTTGAGGCTCTACGCATGCCTTCAGATAGTAACAATATTTATTTCACCAAAAACAACACAACAATCTTACAGGCTAGTACTAAAGTTTACTTTACAAAGGTGCATATGTAGCTGTAGAGAGCAGTGGTGGTCCAGTGGTAACGGCCGTGACTTACGTGTATAGTTCGTGGGTTCGAACCCATTCAGGCGCATTACTTTGTGTAAATTATTACATCACCACTGCTCTCAAATCGGTGAAGGAAAACATCGTTAGGAAACCCGATGTCCTAGAGCCAAAAATTCGAAGAATTGTGACATCCACCAAACCGCAATGGACCCGCGTCTATATCATTCGTCTTTTTCATTACGGCCCTCTCACAGAGATGAGGCCTGTGTCCCACCAGTGGGAACAATAAAACGCTGATGATGATGATCTGTAGCTGAACTATAATGTGATTTTTAATTTCGTTGGTGACATTTGGGGGGTTGTCACAATATCGTTACAAAAAAATAGTGCCGTACCCTGACTATCCTGAATGATCGAAAGTTTATCGAAAATCGAAGTTGATCGAAAATGCAATATTTCACACCAAAAAAATTACATTTGTTAAGAATTTATGTCAGACTTTATTTTATCGATCGCATTTATATTATTGTTGATTTCATATTTAGCACAATAAAGTTTACGTAATATGTGCATAAATACTGTTAAATATTGTTACATTAAAATATATTACGTTTATATTCATAAAACATTTATTTACACTAATTAGTAAAATTAAATTGTCATTGTCATGTCACATCGATTCGATGAATCATTTATGATTGAACCTTACCTACATCACTATGCTCCGCGCTTGCAACACTTAAAAAAAATATGGTCATTGGAAGCTGTCAAAATTAAAAATCACACTTTAGGACGAATTCTGTATGTCAGCATACAGCGCCATACCCTCGAGGAAAAGACGACACTATAGCTACTGAACAAATGCAATCACCGATAGATTGTACTAAATCACGGTAAACCATTACTTACGGTGATATTACCCCACTTAGCCATTCTTTTTCACATAGCTTAAGTCACCTCGCTGTTTCTTTGTTCCCTTTAAATTTGCATAGTGATATTGTATCATACAGCGTTTCATCATACATATAGTTTGTATGTAAGTATGTTTATGTTGTAATATGATTTGTAAGGTGTATCACCGAGGCGCTATTGTGTTCTATTGTCAACATCGGATTCATATCTTGTTCTCTGAATATATTACTTAATACAACTGGCATATAATAATATGAGTCTTTGTTGTGTTGGATGTGCGAAACAAAATGCAGGTAAGGGTAAAGGGGAGATATTTGAATTGAGAAAACAATTCAAACGCAGAAATGGGAAATAAGACAACAAGGAAACGAAGACAAACTTTAAGTTTTACGAGCACGAGAATATTTAAGTTATATATTTTTATTCATCCGTGAATTTTACTATCTTTGACGAAGGAAAAATCACTCTTTCTTTCTATCTTTTCTAATATAATTCAGATTAGTGTTAGTGGCAGACGCTGAACGATATATCTTACATTTATAAATTCCGTGATATAAAAGACTTTGGTTGGAAAAACCACAGAAACAGTCAAAAATTTGAAAGTGTTAGAAGAACGAGAATTGGTACTAAGTAGTTTCATTTCTTGTTCAAAGCTTTTCTTTGCCTTTACGACAATTATTCAGACACTTTAATAGGGAATGCGGTCGCAGACATCAGACTGAATATCCTAAGTAAAAAGTCATAATTCGAAGTCTGGCTCTCTCTTATTGCCTCCTCCAATATTGGACCAATTTAAAAGATATTTCATAAACTGAAAAATAAGATAAATACTGTGCACCTGTTTTCCTTTTGACGATATGTTATCTTAAGGACGCTGTTACATTTTCGACGAACTCAAATTTAGGTATCTAGTCGCACACAGCAACATTACGCGCACGCACTCATTGAAACTACTGAGCGCTCGATTTTATACATCACTCAAATAATATTGGTCCTTGATATTATTTTTTAATTTTATTGAAGTTGATTCAGGAAGGTTAGTTGGCACTTTGAAAATGCATTTGGTAACTGTTACAAACCGTCGTCGTAAAAAGTAGGTTATTATTTTCAACCGACTTCAAAAAAAGGAGGTTCTTTATCTATTCGACCCGTATGTATACGCGATTTTCTTTAAAACTACTTATCCGATACTATCGGGTTTACGTCGATTAATGTATGTGTTTTCAGGGAAGGTTTTATTGTATAATATATTAGGATATGATAAAGATCTTCGGAGATAGACAATGGAACTCTTCAATAACAAATAGCAAATGACCTGCGATTAGTGTGATCGTATAGTTATGTTTTGTTTTCACCATACCATAATATAAAATCACGCTTGTACATTTTTAGGGGGCTAACAGATTTATTTAGTATACCTACCCAATATGGGGTACCAACAAAAACTAAAAAGAGAAAAATATTAACTATTCCGTGTCGAAAAACGAAAAACAATAGATACCGACACCGACTTTCGAAAAGAGAATTAGCTTTCACTTTGTTGTAGTAAGTAGGTATTTTTAAAAAAACGCAACGTAAAATAAGTAGATACCTAAAACGAAATAATTTCCGGTCACAAGGATTAAAAAACCGGCCAAGTGCGAGTCGGACTCGCGCACGACGGGTTCCGTACCATTATTGCAAAAAAAAAACACGTTTTTTTGTATGGGAGCCCCAATATTTATTTTATTCTGTTTTAGTATTTGTTGTTATAGCGGCAACAGAAATACATCATCTGTGAAAATTTCAACTGCCTAGCTATCACGGTTCATGAGATACAACCTGGTGACAGACAGACAGACAGACGGACCGCGGAGTCTTAGTAATAGGGGAAACCCTAAAAATGCCTTGAACATTTTGCATTACATATTATATACATATTATATAAAATATTACCATCAACATTTTTTGGAGTATTACATAATGAGCATCAGCTAATGACATAACCCAAAAACCATGAAAATGTCACCCATGACGAAAATATATAAAGAGTCAAATTTTCGTCGGCGCCATCTTGTATTTTGGTTTTGACCCCATATTCGATATGAGCGACCCCAAAATCCATGACAATGACACCCATGACGCAAAGATGTCAAATTTTACGTCGGCGCCATCTTGTATTTTGGTTTTACCCCATATTAGATATAAGCGACGCCAAAAACCATGAAAATGACACCCATATCGAAAAGCGGTCAAATTTTCGTCGGCGCCATCTTGTATTTTGGTTTTGACCCCATATTCGATATAAGCGACCCCAAAAAACACGACAATGACACCTGTGACGAAAAGATGCCAAATTTTCGTCGCCGCCTTCTTGTATTTTGGTTTGACCCCGTATTCGTCATACATACATACATACACACCGGTTCAAATCATAAATCTCCTCCCACCCATCCACTTCTAACCTTCACCGCCGCCAGCTTAACCTTACCCATCCAAATCCTAACCTTACTAAGAGCTGCTTAAATCCACCCATCCATTTCACAACCTTGTCAACAACTGCTTAACAATACCTATCCAAATCCCGATCATACCCAACATAATTTCTAAATCACATTCTAATAATAAAAGGAAACTCAAACATACTTTTATTTCGGTCCGGTAAAATATCAACTCCTTTCGATCACGACATACGGCTCACGCATGCACACTACAATCTTTTCTATTACTTTTATCGTATTTATTTTTTGCAAAAAAGCGATACGCTCGTCCTTCCACGAGCGCTTCTGAGCGCGGAATGATAATTCTAGTGCAAAATGTATGAAGAAGTCGGCAAGTCTTTTTATTTTAGCTAATAATTAAAATATGTATTGATTTGGGTAAAAAATAATTATCTGAACCTGTAAAGGACTATATATACCGCAATTTTTTTATAATTTTGAAGATAAAAAATGCTGTAAAATTAACTAAACTGGGACCTATTCGGACCCTACTTTTTTAATATTTTTGCGATTATCGTGATGGGCAAAACGTGTTTGTGCGAAAATTTTGTATGATGTCATGCAATTTTTCTGATGCCAATCTGGAGCTGAATATATTATCTTTAAATTAAAACCATGATATCTTCACATCTGTGATTGCATATACAATATAATTGTACCTGAAAAGCACTGTTATTTGTAGAAATATGTAATAGCGTCCTTAAGAAGCACTAGAACCCTCAAAAATGCTCGAAATTGCGCAGTCAACAGAGTGTGTACAAATATGACAACTATAAATGTAAAAAGAAAACATAGAAGCACAACATATATCTTTTTTATTAAATTTAAGGAATATCTTTTAAATTTGTCCAATACTGGAGGAGGAAATTGGCGAGAGCCAAATCTCGATTTATGGTACCTACGTACCACAGACATAAATCTAACTACATAACGTAAGTCCTCTATCTGTATAAAAACCAAGCGTGGCACTTTTTCACACACAATTTAAAAACAAATTTACTTAGCAATGAAAGAATACATTTCCAATGCCCTGCCAACTTTTTCTATACAGTTGTTACAGCTCAATATGGTATAATTAGGCAAGTTTATTTATTATTATTTATTATATACTTTATTGTACACCACTGAAATAATTACAGGACAAAACATTTATAAAGATAAGTGTACAATGGGCGGTCTTATCGCACAGGGCAATCTCTTACAGACAACCTTTGGATGGACTGAACGAGAGAAGATAGACATAGGGCATAAGTTTCTAGATTTCAGTGGATTTCCGGTGCCAATAATGCTAAATGAAAAGCTCAAAGTCCGATCATCGATCGTACTTTTACTCCATTTTTTGACACGAGTACATACAATTGCGTCATCTGGTTGGATATATATCTGTGGTAGGTACCCAAGGCATGTATTTAAAAGACACCCATTTACTTGAATACCTCGTCCAGCCAGGCAATCCATCACTAGGACTGCATAGACGTTTACGGGGTAATGATAATAATGACAAATGTCTACCATACATCTACTTGAGTCCTACATTATCTAGAGTACATTTACTGTGGTCTTGTCACTGTCATGTCACATGGCTTTAAGTTACCTATGCAACTTGGTCTTAAAGTATTTTCAAGTCATAAGGATCCTTAAATCAGACAATCTATTGTATCTAGTCTGTTTCGGGAACCATTTTACGGCCGTCTGTTCATGTAGCTACGAGGTTATGGTTATAATGGAAACTTAGTAGAGTTTCTTGTTCATTCTTCTCCATAATAAGCTACATTTCCGAATGGACGGTAGAATCAATTATTATTACTTTTAAATTGACCAAAAAATTACAGACATTGGCCAAAAAATGACAAACATTGAGGCCAATACTACAAAGCATTGGTCAACATCTACTTCATTTTTAGTCAAAAGATTCTGTGGGTTTATTCCAAGTTTTTACTCGTTCTTGATCGCGTTAACAGAAACGATCTCTTATGTCAGATTCTAATGAAAAATAGGTTTATCCTAACTGTCACCAGACGGCGCTTCATCACCATCATCATTTCAGCTGAAATACGTCCACTGCTGGACATAGGCCTCCCCCCCGCGTCGCCACATTGACCTATCCCATGCGTCTTGCATCCAGCGCCTTCCCGCAACCCATCGGTCCACCTAGTGGGAGGCCTTCCAACGTATCGTCTTCCGGTTCGCGGTCGCCATTCCAGAACTTTTCGGCCCCATCGGCCATCCGTTCTGCGAGCAATGTGCCCTGCCCATTGCCACATAAGTGTGGCAAATCTTCGGGCTATCTCGGTAACTTTGGTTCTCCTGCCGATATCCTCGTTTCTGACATGTTCACGTAAGGAAACTCCGAGCATAACCCTCTCCATTGCCCTTTGGGTGACTTTAAGCTTTCAGATAAGACCCAATGTGAGCGACCACGTTTCGGTCCCATAGGTGATCACTGGCAACACACACTGGACTTAGACTTTTGTCTTGAGACGGCGCATATCCAGTTTCAATACAAATTGACGTTTACGTGATCCAGTGTGAGTAAAAACTCGCACTAAGCCCACCGTTCACTGGAATGCTTATGTACCTAGTAGAGATCATGTTATTCAAATAAAACCTTCTCTTGAGAAACTGGGGCAGATCTTTAGGAAACTTAAAGTGAATGTCGGAAATTAATAAAAAACATTTTACAAAAAATAACAACCAACTTTAAAAAAAACACCACAAAGTGAAAAATAACTTCAATTTCGGCAATCGGTGTTCCTGTTTTCGTTTTTTTTACACCGCCTTCCGAAATTTAAATTATTTTTCAATGAGTGTTTTTTTGCAGGTCGGTTGTTTTTTTTTTGTAAAAGGTTTTTTAGTGGTACATAAATGGATAAGTTATATATAACCAGTGGAATGAGATGGTAACGAAGTGAACTGTACACATCTGCGTACCCGTTTAGAGCATACTGAGGTGACGGTATGTTATGAAATGGTGTAAACAATAAACAGACATGCGATTGCAGCAATCCCGAGAGATTTGCCGTCATTTATTAAGGAGTTCTGTTGTATATCTCCGAAGTTCTTCATCAGATCTTTAACAAATTTAAATGGGATCATTTCTAAATAAACTTCTTTTGAAAAAAAAAAATTGCAAATCCGTTTACTTAAGACGCAGTTATGCAAGAACATGCAAATATATATATATACATAAACATCCGAATTGAGAACCTACTCCTTTTTAGCAAATCGGTTAAAAACATGCTTCTTTGTTCGTGAAGAGACATAGTCAAGCAAGGTTATAATGCTATGCTGTGTCAGTAAATTAAGATAATTAGGCTACAATTCGAAATTATATTCACCTGCCAATCAGAAGCTGTAATGTCGTTAGAATTTCGACTATTATCAAGCTTGTATTATTGGACTTCAATAACAAAGATGTCTCGAGCTAATTTAGACAAATGTGTCTTTGAAGTGACGGTCAATTCGACTCGCTTGTTATTTTCTGTGTTGTAATACCAGTAGATAAGTATGTTATTATTAGAAAGTGGAAGACGAAACTAAATTACGCACTAATTTCGTTTATTTTGTTGTGATGTGTTTATTTGTAAGTTATTTCTGAGATGAGCGTGACATAGATTTTTGGGCTCTTGTTAAAAATCTTGTCAAATACCACTGATCCTATTACAGATTGATCTGTAATAGGATCAGTGGTATTTGATGTTTCACCATGTCCTCACAGACAATGTTGTTAGATAAGTTTGAGCACATTGTCATTTTCATCAGTGCTTTTGGTTTTGTCTGTTGCTCTGCTTGTTTTTCTGAATTGGCTTGTAGTTTATAATATCAATATTATAAAGAGGACATATTTTTTTGTTTGTATGTTTGTTTGTTTGTACTGAATAGGCTCCGAAACTACTGGACCGATTTCGAAAATTCTTTCACCTATGGTAAGCTACATTATGACGGGAGCGAAGCCGCGGGGGTCATCTATAGTTTATAAGTTTATTTTCGATGTTCTGCACTGCTGAGTAAAGCACAAAGAAAACACGCGTATCTTATTCATCAGTGTGGACCGCTCGGTACCCTAGAAGATTCTGCCCCCAATAGCCTTTCTTGCAGGTGCTCGGCCTTAAGGCCATTTACGTTCCACCCGACCTATAGTATCACGAGACTTTTCCAGCTTTCATGACATCACAAAACAATTTTTTAAATTAGGATTTACGATTTTATGTTTCAAAACATTAACGAATTGTACCACAATACTGTAGCTATAATAAAATTACCTTAAATACCCTATTACACCTTCAAGCAGTGATTGCAATAAACGAACACAATTCTAAGAATGCCTATGTCGCCCCGTCGTGACATTTTGTGTACAGTCTCAAATGTCAAAGCAATTTCGTATCGATTTGTTATCGGGTACTGCACTAGCTGAAGGCTAAGTGGAGTAGCCTTGTGCCGTAGTGTTGGGGCTAAAGTCATTTGAATCGTGACGTGACGTTATTCGGTGGAAAAACGACGGTATCAGGGCATTCAGGGCCAGTACTTTAAGTAGGGCTAAGATTGTGTGAATCATGAATAAGTAGGTAGATGCACTGGAAAATGTCGTGTTGGAATCCTTTGAAGGCTTGCTAACCCGCTTCTTAAGTTTTAAAGCAAGATGGCCCTGACTTACGAGTCGTAGATCCTGGGACCTGGATTCGAACCAAGGCAGTCTCTTTACTTTGTGTAAATTTATTTAATCCCCACGGCTTTACAAACGGTGAATTTAAATTTTGGTAGGAATGTGACATCCACCAACACGCACTGGGCCCGCAAGGTGGATTAAGACCCTGTTCCCTCTGTCACAGAGAGAGGACATGTGTTGCAGCAGAGGGAACATTAAAAGGCTGATGATGACTGGTCAATTTAGAAGCAAGACAAGAAAGCAGTAAAAAAGAAGAAGCCGATAAACATGTAGATGAACTGAATAGTGGTCAAATATAAAGGCATCCTGAAGGAAAATAATCAACAGCAGCTCATGACATAGAGACAAAGTATTCTCAGAGACACACCAATAAGACAAAAGTATGTCTCTTACATTGACCTCACGTCTCGCAATCCACAGGAAATTACCATAAAAAAAAGATTACCTAATCTCATTGTTCGTAAAAAAAACAATTTATATACAAAGATAGGTACTTCCACATCTCCAAATGTTACGTTTTGTAACAAAACAACAGTACGTTCAATGACAAAACACTCTCTACTGCTCAACACAATCTAAATCCAACCTTGTCTAACGACATTACGACTGAATTTTCCTAGACGTAAAAAGAAAGCAAAGAAAACTGTCCCCATTTGTCGCAACGGTAGGCGTGGTGATCCACTAAGAACTGAATTTATGCAATCATAACCAATGCCGTCTATCTCAACCATATTTGAAGATAGGCAAGGTCTAGAATCGACTGTATTGACTGTACAATAAGCTGGTCAAGAGTAAGAGGCAAGCGGTCAGAGCAATTTGGTTTCTCGCTATTGAAGATCTCTCGTATGTCATTATATAGCTCAGAGTGCGTGAATATAAAATAGAGGTGGCGCAATCTAATGGTCTGTCTTTGTTCTTTTGTCCGTAGTGTCATTGAGGAGATGGGTCATGGTGAAATCTTTAATTAAGCTGTCTGATATTGTAAAGGTTTTAGGAGTTTTTGTGTTCTTTACAGACTGTGTTACCGTTTGCTGGGTTTTCTGTGTAATTCATTTACATACGTAATAAATGTGTGTCACTGTCAGGGTTTTTCCTTTTCGTTGAGTATGAAAGCTGGCAGCCAAATTACGTAAGTGTGTTTAGCAGGGCAAAGATATGACTCCATGAATGAGTATGACAAATTCCCTTTAAATTTGTTCGGTATTTCCAAATATTATCTTTCCAAAAGAGTATCTTTACCCATGATAGTGTCCTATAATTTTCGGCAGTAACGAAAAAAATATTTTTTTATACTTTTTCATGGGGCCGAGAGGAGCTCGTGGCTAAATAATAACAGCCGCACGGGTCGATCTTAAGGTTAAGCAACGCTTGACGAGGTCGGGCCGTGGATGGGTGACCATTTCAACATACCGAGTTTCCTGCGTGCCTCGGAAAGCACGTTAAGCCGTTGGTCCCGGCTGTCATTTGAAGATCTTTGACAGGCGTTACGAGTAGTCAGAAGCTTGAAATCTGACACCAGTCTAGCCAAGGGGTACCTACTGTATTACCCAGTTACTGGGTTGTGGAGGTCAGATAGGCAGTCGCTCCATGTAAAACACTGGTACTCAGCTGAATCCGGTTAGACTGGAAGCCGACCCCAACATAGTTGGGAAAAGGCTAGGCAGATGATGATGACTTTTTCATGGGGCCATACTCTTTGCCCCGTGTCGAACTCACTTACGCAATTAGGCTGCAGATTCCCAAAGAATCTATAGGCTCGCGTTTGACCACTATCTCGCATGATGGCGGGGGTTGCTCTATCCAGAGAGTGATGTTTATGATGGCTTTATTTGATAGAACACTTTACAGCAAAAATAAATTTACAAAACTCGATCAATGCAAAGAAAGATGGATGTTTTAATGAAAATGTTCGAAGACTAGCGTCCAAATTCGAAGGCCAATTATATTTTATCTGACTGAGATAAACTCGGTATAACTCAGATCAGTTTTTGCCATAGGATCGATGACATTCTCCTTTTACGTTTTGCAGGAAAAAAACAGGAAATAAAAGGGTAGTTTACTGAAAATTTGTTTTTTGTCCGTCATGTAGGTAGATTAATAAAAAAATATTGAACACGTATTTTTTCTTTTGATACGTAAACATAAAGTGACGACGATATAATGCGTAGAAATATCGTGAAACGTCACGCCGCTAGTACAGTTTGTACTGCCTTAGTGACGTCACAAGCCCCCACTCCTGAACTTTGATGCGCTTTGACTTTGTAAACTTTTATTTATTTGGTAAAGCAAAAAATACGTGTCCAATATTATTTGATAATCTCACTGACAGATAAATAGAATTATCATTTTTCTACCCAGTAAACATCCCTAATACCCCCTCCTACCCAACGTATGTACCCAAAAATTCTTACATAACAAACTAAAAATAATATCCACTGGTACTGGAGCAGTAATCATACGAATTATAATAATTGTCTAAGCGGGCGCGGGGGGCGTGGCCAAATGACAATCACGCGCCGCGACTCTAATGAGCGGGTGCGCGCGCGCCGGACAGGTGCGGGCTAGTGACGTGGGAACGATGGTATCGGTATTTTTTTTAGCTCAGATTGTCCCAATTCAGAGCAAAGGCCTATACGGACCAGGTTTCTTTATCCAGGTATTTATCCCATACGACGACATAGTGGTCTTGGCTGAGACCATGGAGAGCCTCAGTAAAATGCTCGATGACCTCAGTAGAGCTTCCGAAAGAGTGGGTCTTAAAATGAACATGGACAAAACTAAGGTCATGGTGAATGCCCATGTAACACCGACTCCTATCAAGATCGGAAACTCTACACTCGAAGTGGTAGACGATTATGTCTACCAGGGACAAACGGTCCAGTAGGTTGGTCCAACTTCGAGAAAGAGGTCAAACGTCGAATCCGACTCGGCTGGGCGGCGTTCGGGAAGTTGCGTGGTATCTTCTCGTCCAATTTACCGCAGTGTCTATGACCAGTGTGTGTTGCCAGTGATTGCCTATGGGACCGAGACGTGGTCGCTCACATTGGGCCTTATCAGAAAGCTTAAAGTCACCCAAAGGCCAATGGAGAGGGTTTCGCTCGGCATTTCCTTGCGTGATCACGTCAGAAATGATGATATCCGCAGGAGAACTAAAGTTACCGACATAGCCCTAAGAATTGCCAAACTTAAGTGGCAGTGGGCAGGGCACATTGCTCGCAGAATGGATGGCTGGTGGGGCCGAAAAGTTCTGGAATGGCGACCGCAAACCGGAAGACGATACGTTGGAAGGCCTCCCACTAGGTGGACCGATTACCTGGTTAAGGTTGTGGGAAGGCGCTGGATGCAAGACACACGGGATCGGTCAATATGGCGACGCCTGGGGGAGGCCTATGTCCAGCAGTGCACGACTTTCGGCTGAAATGATGATGATGATGAGGTATTTATCTTATAGAAAATTCATGTGCCAATTTAATATAAGTTACTGCTCAATCACGCTATAATCTACAAGCTAGATACAAGCCCTGCTTAATATGAAGATCACCGGTAATCTGAACAACAGACCTAGCGAAGCTCGCAAGAAAATGTTGCTCCTCAAATACCCGCCTCCAAATGACTGCAGAAAAGCTCCCAGCGGGCCATTAACAGCCATGGCCCAACTGCAAATCCCTAAATCGGTTACGAAGCCAAGTGGGCCGCTGTAGGGATAACTAAGTCAGATAGGGGAACTCCAATCAGCCACAGTGTGACTGCGGAACCACCCCACAAACGATGACCCACCTCCTATCCTGCTCCATAAGTAAATACCCCTGAACCATGCAAAAATTTGTGAGGCCAGTGCTAAGGCTATTGACGTGACTGGTCGAAGAAAATTTAGTGAAGGAATCATCTAAACTAAGAAGAAGAAGACCGATAATATAAACACTACCTGTAAAATATATAAACCTCTGCCGGCG
This sequence comes from Orthosia cruda, assembly GCA_964057195.1. Classification (NCBI taxonomy): domain Eukaryota; kingdom Metazoa; phylum Arthropoda; class Insecta; order Lepidoptera; family Noctuidae; genus Orthosia; species Orthosia cruda. Next base: position 42,076,500 of record OZ059828.1, on the reverse strand, counting down.
TGTGTTCTCTTACAGTAACAGGCATATTCCTGGGTGCACTCGTTCTATCGCAGATCTCCTGTCTTGCATCAGGCAAGGTCGAGGTCTAATTACGATGGCTAATTATGAAAAATATCGATTCATTATTTTACATTTTGTTTCTTTTGTATCTTAAAGAAAATTAAGCTTGTACCCATGCACACGTTTAATTATTTATTTTATAATATTTTTGGCAAACATCGACCTTTAATTTATCCGTGGTCTATATTAAGTTATGCCAAAACTATCGATAAACACCGATTCTATCGACTACCCCACATCCCTACTCAAATATCTAACAGTGTTAGTGTCGCTATATGTCGAGTCATGCATTCATTACACGTGTGAGCTGCTATCCGCCCTAGCGTCATACATCTGGCACTTCCAAGTACCAAACTGGCACTAGTGGAGACTTGGACAGTTTTGGAATGTGAGTGTATTAGTATACTAGCTGAAATCATCATTTCAGCCGAAAGACGACCACTGATACAAGTTTCGCCATATTGACCGTTCCCGTGCGTCTCGAATCCAATGGATTTCCACAATCTTAACCAGCAGACTTATTGCGTAAGTGAATTCGGCAAGGCAAAGTGTTTGACCGCCGCCAATCGACCAATCACATGCGAGATGAAAGGTGCGATGTGGATTTCCGTCTATATGATTAGTCGATTCATGTCGGTCAAAATCTTTGCCTTGCCGAATTCACTTGTGCAATTCGGCTGCAGTTCATCGGTCCACCTAGTGGGGGGCCTTCCAACGCGGCGTCTTCCGGTATGCGATCACCACTCCAAAAGTTTTTGATCTCATCCACCATAATTATTGCCGACATAGGTGGCCTTAAAGGAATAGATAACCCAAACCTGTGAAAGGCTGACGCTCTTCAAGCTATATCTCCTTTTTGGGTAGAAGTAAGTACCTAATCGTTTCAGTCGAAAGCCGTCCACTGCTGGACATAGGCATCCCCCAAGTATCGCCGTATTGACCAGTTCTGTGCCAGCAGATTCCCGCAACCTTAACCAAGTCATTGATTCATCTAGTGGGAGGTCTTCCAACGCAGCATCTTCAGGTACGTGGTTATCACTCCAAAACTTGTCAGCCCCATCGACCATCCGTTCAGCGAGAAGTAAGTATCTGTTAAAGAATACAAACAATGTGGAACTGCTTCTTTAGGGTTCTGCTCAGGGACCGCACTCTTTATTCAAGCCACAGGAAATTCAGTTGTAGATACATATTATTATAGTTGTCGGCACGTAACTTGGCAGACTCGTTAGTTGTGCACGAGTCGTTTTTAGGTCTCTTTGGTTACCAGGCGGGACGTGGGGAACGTTTAGCACCGTTCTGAGCGGGGGATTGGTTGGTCAGTTGACACAAGTACCGACGTCGTAATCGCGCCGCGTCCACGTTAAGTTCGCTCATTATGGTGGTTGGTTACCCACACTACACCAAAATAATGCCAAGTTAAATACCGGGTACTTACGTAGACCAAGAGCTAAGTTAAGTTAGTTTAGTTTAGCTCACATAGCTGTGGTAACTTTTCAATGCTTGTGAGAAAACAGAGAAATATGTTATAAGAATTAAAAATTTGCACCGATTTGTCTTATCTACCTACATCTTAATAGAACTATTATTTATTTTTGTAACCTTACTTCCCAAAAATTGAATAACATATCACGACAATCAGAACATCAAACAAACCAAAATAACTACAATTCCTCATCTAAAACAATATTACATTCAGAGATGCTTCCAAGATACCATTGTTAATGCCACCATTGTGTTACAAAGTCGCAATTTCCTATAGCAAGGTGATATTAGACTCACAACCCCATACATTGTCAATCTCAAGTTAAAATGGCGCTATCTGACAAAGTCAAATTTTCAGTTACATAAAAAAACTACTTCACCCGCATAAAAAGTATTTTATCTTTGTTTTACATTGTTTTGCCAAGGGAACACACTGCCGGGTAAAACTATCCTATATCTTTCACTGGGTTCAAACCTATACCAAATTTCATCTACATCGTTTCAGCCGTTTAGTTTAAAAACAAACAGAGTTACTTACATATTTATAATATTAGTATGATTGTATTGTGCATTATCAACCATACCATATGTGTATGCAAAATTATAGCTGAATCGACAAGTGAAAACTGTTCCTAAATTCAGTTGTAGATTTAAATTTAAACAAACATATAAGTGCATACAATCATTGCAAGTTAAATAAAACTTGTAATAACAAAATTCCGAGAAATAATTAAAAACCAAGCGGTTTATCAACTATACCCAAATCATAAGTGAGAGTTTTCAAATTCTAATTCATTTATTAACCAGAATGTAGGTTTACAAAGTATGATCTTAAATTTATGATGGTTCAAATTTTTAATTTTATTATCATATTTATATCATCTAAATTTATCTTTATTAAATTTAGAAAATAGAGAGTAACAACAAAAAACTGGCCTAGTGCGAGTTGGACACGCGCACGAAGGGTTCCGTACCATTATCGCAAAAAAATGGCAAAAAAAATCACGTTTGTTGTATGGGTTGTATTTTATTCTGTTTTTATTGTATGTATTGTTATAGCGGCAACAAAAATACATCATCTGTGAAAATTTCAACTGTCTAGCTATCACAGACAGATGGACAGTGGAGTCTTAGTAATAGGGTCCCGTTTTTACCCTTTGGGTACGGAACCCTAAAAAGATCTCATGCATTAGGATTTCAATGGAACGGATTAATTAATCCAATGTCAAACTATAGATCTAATTACGCACTTTCGAATGGCACATTGTTACTTTTTATCAATGACATTTTGTTATCAAAAATAGGTTCGAAAACATAGCAATATCCATTGATAGAAGAAAATTAGACTGTTCGATGCCGATTATGATGGCATCAACTAATCTGCCTAGAGTTTTTCCAACTTTGTTGGGTTCGGTTTCAAATCTGACCAGATGCAGATGAGTACCATATTTTACACGGGACTGCATCTCTGACATCCACAAACCAGTAAATGGGTAACACAAGACTGGTGTCAGATTTTTCTTTAGAGATTACGTTGGCATAAATCAATCTGCCTAGCCTTTTCCCAACAAGATTGGGGTCGGCTTCCAGTCTTACCGGATTCAGCTAAGCACCAGTGTTTTACATGGAGCGACTGCCTATCTGACCTCCACAACCCAGTAACTGGGTAACATGATACCTCTTGTCAAGACTGGTGTCAGATCTCAAGCTTCTGACTACCCGTAACGACTGTCAAAGATCTTCAAATGACAGCCGGGACCAACTGCTTTACGTGCTTTTCGAGGCACGAAGGAAATTCGGTATGTTGAAATGGTCACCCATCCACGGACCGACCTCGTCAAGCGTTGCTTAACCTTGATGATCGACCATGCGGCTGTTATTATTTAGCCACGAGCTCCTCGAGATTACGTTGGCATAAAAAAAACTAAAATCAGCCAATTGTCAGATAGTGGCATTTTAGCTTAAGGATGGCAGTACAATGATGGGAAAACGCAGCTAAGATGCGCTGACAATTATTTGGTTCAATTGCCCGAACACCGAAGCGACCAACGGTAGACAAATTATAGCTTATATTATGTATATGAGACGTAGTAGGATGTTGAAAAAATTGTGGAAAAAAAGTTAATTTGTACGCAGTGTCTATATGTCTGTTTCCTGAGTATGGTAGACGTATAAATTGGTCATAAGATGTGGGCAAAAAAGGTAGTCCGTTATGTGTGTTTATATGAATCGCTGGGGTGTTTTATTTGCAGAGTTAACTGGCAGGGCATTGCCATGGTCTTCACGGAAATAAAATTACTATAAAAATAAAACAGAAACAGACAAACCTCTTTGTTTACAATCATAATTCCAGCAGTATTTATTTATTTAAACTTCATGTACAATGGTGATACATAGGCGGACTTAATGCAGCAAGGCATTCTCTACCAGTCAGCCTTTGGGTTAAAAAGGACACAACAGTGGTAGGAGTACAAAAATAAAATAAAATGAACAATAATTAAAATCAGATATTAACAAACAATCTAACTAATAAAATACATAAATAATTACTGAAACAATAGACTAATAAAAATTATAATAAATACCATATCATTATTTATTCTAAATGAAACAGAAATTTTAATATAATAACTATGACGAAGACCGAGCTATGTGAGAGAGGACAAGTAATAGTTCCGGATTCTACGCCTAAATGAAAATTTACTCTCAGCTTTTTTTATGTCAAGGGGAAACACGTTCCAGAGTTTTATAGTAGAGACAGTTTAAGAATTAGATAGAAACCCAGTGCGGTGAGAAGGAATATGGAGAAGTAAGTTTTTTGAAGCTCGAAGGCAGTTCTCACGATCTTAAATCGTGAGAACTGCCCAACACTTTAAAATATTGTAAGTATTGAGCAATTAGCGAAGCCCAGGAATCGAAATCAAACACCAGGTATCAGGAACAGGACCGTACGATCATTTCTGTAAATGCCAATTATAAAAAATCTTGTACGTCGAGGAGACTTCCAAATTCTGTAAAGTTCATGAGACTGCCTCTAGACAAAGTGATTTTATCAGCAATAGCGACTGTCGAAAATTCAAAGTGTAAATGATTAACCACTTGATATTTCGATAGCGTATGTCATTCCATTTTGAAGTTTCGGCAATACCGATAGAATTTCATTTGTCTAGACAACATCATTCATGGTTTTTCTAATACAAGACGAATCGCGTGTGCAGTATTATACAGTGAAAAAGACTTCTTAAAAAGTCAAACTTCTTAAAAAATGTACCATATGAGACATTTATATAGAAACGAGTTGTATCTATTTGATTCCGCCTAGCCCTTTCTATCATCGGACTACAAGACGTACGGCCATGCGCCATCGGTACATGGTGGACATCCCACCCATACGCACAAAGCGTTTTGCTAATACTTTCATTGTGCGCATAGTTAAAGAGTGGAATTCCCTTCCGGAGTCTTTGTTCCATGATAGCTACAATCTTGGGGTATTTAAATCAAGAGTGAATAGGTTACGTCTAGGCAAGCGTGCTTCACCGTAGGCCGCATCATCGCTTACCATCAGGCGAGGTAGTGGTCAAACGCGAGCGTATAGGCAAAAAAAGAAAAACTTTCTCTCTCTCAAGTTGTGCCTAAACGTAAAATCATTATCATAATCACCTTGCTCTTGTCCTATATTACTTGAGGTCGGCTCAACACGTTATCTTCTTCCATACCGTCCTGTCAACCGACCCGCTGTCACTGACTCCCTTTTCTTACGAAATTGTCGCGTCCTCACTCTTAACTCTCGTCCAATTTTTCACTACAAAAAACAAAAAATTGATACCCAAAATGTAAGTCCTGTCTCCAAATTGTCAACTCCAAGCCCAAACAACTTCTGATTAGACAGAATCTTCACTTTAACAACCAAGACCCTCAGTCAACTGCTATAAGTCAAGTTTCTACGTATGTTTAGTGCGGTAGCAATTATCGAGTGGGAATCGAACCCTCGGTTACGACCTATAATTGGCATCCGACAGTTTATAAATATAGACTACGGCCCATAATATTGTTTTATGAGGATTTTAAAATAATCATTGTCATACCGGAGAGGACGACGACGCGTGGCTGGGAAATAGTGACTATTATTAGTTGTGGATGTTGGGCTTGAGTACTTCTGAGTTATTAATTTTAGTATAGGAAGAAACAAAGGTTAACCGCAAGACTGATTAAGCCTGGATGATAGTTTTAGGTGCATTCATCATAAAGAGACTAAGAATCTAAATGCAATTTTAAATATACGGGGAAGCCGACTGTAAAATAAGTTTTAATTAATCAGGACTAACGTAAACATATTGGTGTGAGGTAATTTAGGAACCGTCAAATGTGGTATTTTAAACGTATCTATCTTATCTTTCTGGGACTTCCCATAAACCCGAAAAACATGTATCGCTTGCCATCAGTACAGAAAAAGAATTCTTTCTACAAAATAATACAATCGACTTTCAAAAAAAAACTGACTGACTGTCAAAAACCGAAGAAACCAAAACAGGAGCACCGACTTCTGAAATTGAAGTTATTTTTCATTTTGTAGTGTATTTTTTTGGAAGTCGGCTGTATATTTTTGTAAAAGGATTTTTTATTTTCACTTTTTTGGCTGTGGTACCTAATGAGGTAACCCAACTAAAAAGGTAACGTAACTATAATGCACAAAGTTATGCCAGTATAGATTCTCGAATAACATATAACTTGAACATAACCGGTGAAATGAGAGTGTACCAGGGTGAACTTTACACATCTGCGTACCCCTTTAGAGCGTACCGGCGTGATGTTATGTCTTGAAATGGCGTAAACAATAAACAGACATGCGATTGCAGCAATCTCGAGAGATTTGCCGTTGTTTATTGTAGAGTTCTGTTGTATATCTCCGAAGTTCTTCATTAGATCTTCACCTAATTAAATGGAACCACATCAGAAGCACCAGCTTTCAAATAAAAAAAGAATCATCAAAATCGGTTCACCTAGTAAAAAGTTTTGAGGTGAATCACATTAAAAAAAAGTTAATTTAAAAATCAAAAACCCGACTGCGAAATAAAAAGATGTAAATAAGTAGAAAATCTTGCTGTGCAGCCGGAGGATCAGGTGGTCAGCCAGCTCGCGAATATGTATCCTCCGACTGCACAGCATGATTTTCTACTTGTTTACATCTTTTTAGTTCGCAGTCGGGTTTTTGATTTTTAAATAAACTTTTTTTATTTTCAATTTTTTTGTTAGGTATCTATTTTTTTCGAATCGCATTTAAACATATAAGTGGTACATATTTTTGTAATCACCTTTAAAAATGCTTCATTTTGATACCCTACTCGATGGGTTTCGAAGAAAAAAAATATTGAGTCGCCCCCAATATGGCGCACAAAAGCCGCCATTTTTGTTTTTTTTTTAACGTCACTTGGGCGGTCAAGCCCTATCTAACGATGTATTAATTATAAAAATCCATCTAGCGGTTTGCAAGATATGAGGTAATAAAGAATATTACATACATACAAACATACAAGATACGCGCGAAAAACATAACCCTTTCCTTGTAGCCGGGTAAAAAATAAAGTCGAATTGATAACCACCTCCGTTTTGAAATCGGTTTAAAAACATCGCCGGGTTAGGAAAATGTAGCAATGATTGGTAGTCCAAACTCAATGATGGCGAAAATAGTTTTACTGACTTAATGTTAGATGATGATGCTGACCGTAAAGCCTAATACGTAGTACACAAGCATCTTACAGAGCAACCTACTCATCTCACAAACAAATACCACATTTAAAGTCCTCAACTTAACAAATGCCCAACATATCATCCAATTACACTCAAAGGAACAAAATAATTAAAGTATCGAACGCACTAGGTACCCAATTATTCCTTAATAACGTCCACGAATTACGTGTAATACTGAGCTCTCTGCCCATGCCGCGGTAATCTTCGCGTGGCTTTATAAACGTAATCGCTTTGACATTTCGGAGGACATACGTGAGCTTGTGAATTCACCTGGTGATATCTGTTTGTAATTATGTTAGGTTGGTTCAATTGTATTTTTAGTGCTGATTGAAGCCAATCAATATTTATCATCATCATCATTTCAGCCGAAAGACGTCTACTGCTGGACATAGCTCTCCCACGGGCGTCGCCACATTGACCGATCCCGTGCGTCTCGCATCCAGCGCCTTCGCGCAACCTTAACCAGGTTATCGGTCCACCTACTGGTAGGCCTTCCAAAGCGTCGTCTTCCGGTTCGCGATCGCCATTCCAGAACTTCTCAGCCCCATCGGCCATCCGTTCTGCGAGCAATGTGCCCTGCCCATTGCTATTTAAGTTTCGCAATTCTTCGGGCTACGTCGGTAACTTTGGTTCTCCTGCGGATATCCCAATTTCTGATGCGTTTACGCAAGGAAACGCCGAGCTTTCTGATAAGGCTCATTGTAAGCGACCACGTCTCGGCCAATCATTAATAAATAATAATATTAATAAAAAATAATACATATGTTTATGTGAAAGCCAAAAAAAAGAAAGAAAAAGGGGCATATAGTGTATAAAAAAATTGAGTCAACCAAACTTTTGGCAATGTCTTGAAAACCTAGATGATCAGTGACCACTGGTATTATAACAAGAATATGTGACAATAAGAAAATGTAGTAGGTAAATGATATTGTAGCGTCATCTATACCCCGAGATACGAACTACAAAAAGACCTGACGTCAAACAAAACCTACACCGCGCTAATAGTAGCGATTTAAAAAGATACAACAGTCCGACAGCAAGCATCGACCAGAGGCCTTACACAAGTGACATTCTATCATCGAAACCGTGGCAATAATGATTATCAATAAAAATCTTTTTGCAAATAAATACTACCGACTTCCAAATATAATCTACAAAGTGAAAAATATATTTATTTTTGGAAGTCGGTATCTTCCGTAGGTACCATTTTTTTTGCGATATGGATTTTTTTGCGATATACACCAAAATGGGACCAATTTACAACACAATCTTTCAAACAAAAAAGGAATTTTCAAAATCGGTCCATAATTGACGGAGAACAAACACAAAAAAAACATACATAAAGTCGAACATAGACCCTCCTCCTTTTTGGTAAGTCGGTTAAAATGGCTAAATTGTATGGGATTGACAAGCGATATCACGTGATCAACCTCTAACATTTTGACATTTCAACTATCGCCTTCGCTGACATCGAATGCCTCTTGTCCAAGGAATATAGTACTCTCTACCGAGAGCTCTTGTCTAAAGCCTCGTTGCCCACTAGCATAACAACCGTCTGGTCGAAGGTTCCTCCAATTTCTATAGTGGTTGCCGGACTTTGTACCCTGTTTAACTTTCCTCTATTTTTCAGGTACAGTAAGCATCACGTAAGTAGTCCAACCAGACGTATAGCCTGGACTCTTATTCGATTGAAACTCTGCACTACCTACAAGCTTATCTAGGACAGCTCAAAGTCAAAGTGTGCCAAACATACTTCTTAACCGACTTCAAAAAAAGGAGGAGGTTCTCAATTCATCGGCATCTTTTTTATGTTTGTTCCCCAATTACTCAAAGTCGCCTGGACCAATTTGGAAAAATATTCTTTTGTTTGTTCCCAGTTGGTCCCATAGTCATCAGGTCAGGATCTTGGAGAAATCGAGGGAACTCCTCAAAAGGCATTCATGTAGCGATTTTGGTATTTTCATCAACAATGCAAATCATTTGCACTCAGAAAGTATAATTTGGTGAAGTGTAACTGGTGAAGAAGACCACAGATGGCCAATGGAACTCCTTAATGCTAAGTATGTCACGGGTATAAGATATCTCAAACATTAAACGACTATGATGAAGCAAATACTTATAAATAAATAAAACTGATGAAAATGGTACCATCGATCTGATATGATGATGAAGCCGGCAGGTAGGCACTGGAACTCTGTAATAAAACTATGTACGTATCCTAATCGTGTTTGGGCTTATTGGAATCTTCATGAGATGTACTTTGGCTATATATGACTTTTATGGCAATTGGAAGTACCTATAAAACTAAAAAGAGATTTATAAAAAAAAAATAAACAAAAAAACAAAGCGACTTCCAAAAAAACACTGCAAAACCAAAAATAACTTTCTTTTTCGAAGTCGGTGTTGGAACACGGAAAACAAAGGTACCAAAGATACCGACTTCGGAAAAGAAGGTTATTTTTGGTTTTGCAGTGTTTTTTTGGAAGTCGCTTTGTTTTTTTGTTAAAAAAGTTTTTATAAACGCACATATTAGCAAATATCTGAGCTCACTCAATAATCATAAAATGTAGTATGAGCAAATAAACACACTTTTCCTTTTACAAGTGCCATTCCCTGCGACACACTTCTACTTCCCGTCCCCTCAGCCAACATTAAGAACAATAAAACCATCAGATATCGCAGTCTGAAGCTCTATTACTATGATTATCGGCAACACACAGACGATCGTTGAACACCTGACGAACTCGTCAAACTTTTGTAATTGAATCGACGGAACTCGCAGGGACAGAACTCTTAACGTTGTTGTAGACTGATGTAGGAATAGACAAGATTATAATTTCATTATTTCTTCTGTGCAATACTATTGTTTGTTTATTTATGTCAATTATGGTGTATCGTTGATAATTTCGAATATAAGTTTCATAAATACTTACTCAAATCTCAACAATCAATCTGAGCACAACTATTGTATGAGGAGAACATCAGAAACGTTGCTAAAAGACTTCAAACTTTTCTTCCAAGGAACTGTAAGGAATAGAGTAGAATGTATACAGTCATCATCATCATATCAGCCGAAAGACGTCCCCTGCTGGACATAGGCCTCCACCAAGCGTCGACACATTGACGGGACCGCCCGTGAGTCTCTAGCGGATCCCCGCAACCGTCACCAGGTCATCGGTACACCTAGTAGGAGGCCTTCCAACGCAACGTCTTCCGATTCGCGGTCACCACTCCAGAACTTTTCTGCCCTGAGCAATGTGCCCTGCCCACTGCCACTTAACTTTGGCAATTCTTCGGGTTATATCGGTTCTCATACGGATCTCTACATTTCTGATTTAATTTATACAGTAAGTAGGATACGCATAAGTTGGAAACAGTTAAAGACAATAAGCATTTCAATTTTATGCCACTACTATCAACAGGTAATTTGTGGTTAAAAGTTTGTTTCCTAAAGTATTATTCAAAAGTGATGGTTTTTGGAAAGAATGATGCATTGCTACATGTTGCATAGTCTAGTGTCCGACCGAAACCGAAACCGAGATTCGGTAATAGTCTCAGTTTCAGCTGAAACCGAAACTTCAAGGATCATGTTTCGAGGGAAAAATAATGAAAACGTTATTATTAGTCAGTATTTTTTATCTTTAAATCACATAGCTATGCAGTCCTCGACATTTTTTTGATTTCTCCTACCTACTTTTATGCTATATCACGTAATAAAACATACCGAATTCAAAATAAATCACACGATAACACACATCAAACAAAACGAATTGCAAACACAAGCCAGTCACGGCATGATTAGGCACGTGGACGCCGCAAAATGTCTTCGTCGTTTACTCGCTTGGATGGAATTTAACGCGCCGAACATGACCAATCACAGCCCGAGAACTCCCGAATGCAGTTTCGGTTTCGGTCGTAGTTTCGGCAGGTTTGCCGCCGAAACCGAAATTAAACCAAAACTCGTTTTTTTGCCGAAGCTCGTTCGAAACCGAACATTCGGTCGGACGCATTGGTTTGATATAGAGATGAGACAATTTTAAGTTTGATTTGATCAAAGCTGATTCGAAACCAGTGTTTGAGCGTAAATTTTGAACATCAATCTTTCTGCACAGTTCCTCTGTCTACATTTCCATAGCTCTGTAGCCAAGCTCAGTATAGGACAAAGTTGTTTAATCGCCAGTTGATAGGCTGTGCCGTGTCATGGGGTGCCTGGTGCCCCCACTTCCACGCTTAATTGACGCCGTTGATTAGCAGTGACTTAGGAATTAGATATCTCAGGGTGAAGATCTAAATTAAAATATTTCAAGTTCCAGTGATAGTCGTGTAAATTGCTTGAAGCATTATGTGAACCTAAAAGTTTGGAAGTGAAGCGTAGAAGGGTTACACAGGCGATTTTTTATCGGTGTAAGATCAAAAATAACTAGGGTTTTAAGCAATATCAGGTTTTAAAAAGACCGGGCAACAGAATTATAAGCCTTGATTTGTACTTAATTATCCTTGGGATCTACCAAAATATATCAAGATAGGATTGATAGTTATTGGTATGTCACTCTACAATCACTAAATAGAAAGCATACAGAAGGGCAAATTCAGCCGTTTCGTTAATTTTTACTAATAGAATATTGGTATATTAGAATTGGAAATCGTCGATTGCGACCTTGTTTAAGCACGATTATGGTATTTCACTGTGTATAAAATTCGCATTTGCTGTAAATACATGTGCAAGGCTTTGAAAAATATATTATTTCTAGCTTCGCCCGGGTGAAGTTGAAAAAGATAGTTTTCGACCCGGGATAAAAAGTTGTGACAAATTTAATCCAGATCCGTTCAGCCGCTCTGGCGTGATTGAGTAACAAACAAACACACATCCATCTAAACTTTTAGAACTAGAACTTTAAGATTTAGAACTTCTGCTAAAAGACTGAATGACGTGGCAAACGCCCGCGCTAGCACTACGGATAGCCCTGACTGCAGAGATCTTCCAATAAAATCGTAATGTCAGTGTGTGCGTGCTAAATGTCGCTTTGAGGGCTCTCTATCTGCAGCGCGCCACCACTTACTTTGTGCTACAATGCCAAAAATTCGTATAAACTGCATTTATTTTCTTCATATTTTAACGCAATTTCTATTCAAGCCTCCTTCCTACAAAATCCTAAACTCCTTCCCAAAAATCGACATCAGGTCCTTATATTTCACAACTTCGCGACATAAATATCGAAAGTACGTAATTGTTTTTACCCTCTTTGTTTTAAAACTCGTATTATTTCCCCTGGGTAGACGAAAAGTCGCGCGTTTCATAACTCAATAATAACCCTGTTTACCCATCTCGTCGCAGGAGGTAATTATATAGAGACGTGATTTCGTACGGGATGCTCGAATTAATATCAATGTTCTTGGGCCTAGAGTTTAGGGATGTGCTTTGGGGCTGTCGATAGTCTGTCGATAAAATTACATGATATTTTGATCTGCCTAGCCTTTTCCCAACTATATTGGGGTTGGCTTCCAGTCTAACTGGATTTAGCTGAGTACCAGTGTTCTACATGGAACGACTGCCTATCTGACCTCCACAACCCAGTAACTGGCTTCTGACTACTCGTAACGACTGTCCAAGATCTTCAAATGAAAGCCGGGAGCAACGGTTTAACGTGTTTTTCGAGGCACGGAATAATCTCGCTATGTAAAGACGGTCACCAATCCACGGACAGACCTGGGCAAGCGTTGCTTAACCTTGAAGTCAAGATAACTTAAAACTCAAAAATATTTATTTCTAGTAAACCATTTCAAAGGTTCTTTTGAATTGTCAAGAAAAAGATCAAGCGTCATTAGGTCTCTATGGAGAAGAACGTGCAAGAAATTCCATTCTCCTCTCTATGTAATATTTTGTTAAGTTATTATAGATGAGTGAAGTACTTTCGTAGTTTATAGTGCATCTGTAGTGTTGGTAGTACCTACCTTCTACAATTCAAGAAAATTTATTGTATCTAGTGTCCGACCGAAAGTTCAGTTTCGGTTTCGTCAAAAAAACGACTTTCGGTTTTGATTCGGTTTCGGCGGCAAACCTGCCAAAACTACGACAAACAACTTCGCGCTGTGACGGTCATGTTCGGCGCATTAAATTCCATACAAGCGAGTAGTTTTTTTAAGTATTTCTTTCTTAAATGAGGGGTTGATATGTTGATTATCATACCAATAAGTGAAAATGTCAAAGACTGTATAGCTATGTGATTTAAAGATAAAAAATTAAAGACTGACTGATTAAAATAACGTTTTCATTATTTTGCCCTTAAAACATGATTCTTGTAAGGAAGTTTCGGTTTCAGTTTCGGCCGAAATTGAGACTGTTGCCGGTGTTCGGTTTTGGTTTTGGTCGTAAAAACTAGTTTCGGTCGGACATTAGGTATGACACAATACCAAGAAATGTAGTTCAGCTAGATGCAGAACCCAGAATATTCATTGAGTATAACTTAGTATGTAGAGAGGCATTTCTGTCACTCAAACCTGTGTGAGGTGTGATGGCCTCTTTCGTAAACTCGATAAGTGTCATTATATTATCGCAATGGTATTTATGTTTGTTTGAACTCTGAAGTATTAAGCTTTAATGCCATTTTAATACTTTGTTTGCTGTGTCCTTACAGGGTTCAGTGACAGAGCAGTGGTGGCCCAGTAGTATCAGCCGCGACTTACAAGTTGTAGGTCGTGGGTTCGAACCCAGGCAGTCTAGTCCAGGCAACTATACTTTGTGTTAATTATTTCATCACCACTGCTCTCAAAAACGGTGAAGGAAAACATCTTGGGGAAACCGGCATGTCCTTGAACCAAAAATTCGAAGACATGTGACATCCACCAACCCGCACTGGGCCCGCGTGGTGGATTACGGCCCATCCTTTCTCACAGAGAGGAGGCCTGTGTCCCAGTAGTGGGAACATTAATAGGCTAATGATGATGATGTCCTTACAGGGTTCATGTCACGTGCCTAGCATTTGTATGTAAACTCTAATGCAATGCTACCAGAGGCGGCTTAATTAACTCTGACACCAGAGGTGGCCACACCTCACACGAAAAGAAAGAAGACCAGACGGATGTAATGAAGTCAGTTTGAGACATCGACACAAAAGCCCTTCGACAATCATAACACCGTCCCCATCACTACCCTTAAGAAAATGAAGACAAATGCTAACGCTGGCGGAGGGGCCCGGGTTCGATCTCAGACGGGGCATAACAAACTGTCTATGACATACATAATTTTGTAACGGGTTCATTATTTAGTCATGAACAGGGGGGGTGTCTAGGAACGATATTTTGTACTAATCAATGTCACTTAGCTGCGATAAAGTTACCTTTAATATGTTTGTTTTGATAGGAGTTTGTTTATTTTTTGGGGAATTTGATTAAACCACTGAATGAAATTCAACTAAATTTGGCAAGGTGATAGATGGCATCCTGAGGAAGGACATTGGCAACTTCTTATACACACATCAACACGGTCTAGGGATATTTCATACTCAATTAAATAACTCGAAAAGTACTGGCCGCATTGGAATCTTTTATACACCGATTTGTTTGTAATTAATTTATCTCAGACTAATACCAAATTCAAATTTTTGAAAATTCTTTTGTTTCGGTGGCATAAAAATGTCTTGATGTGTAGGAGAGAGAATTTTCATTTGTGCGAAATTTAGAAAACAATACGAATTACGTTTAGTTACAGTTTTTTTTCATTTTTATACGAAAGATAAAGTTAAAATTGTGGTATTGTAGCCATGCAACGCCAAAATTTGCCGAGGGCGGAGATGTTACGAGCTGTGGGAATGCTGGAAGCTGGGTCTGTTCAGCGTAATGTTGCTGAGGCCATAGGAACCCACCAAAATGTAATTTCAAGATTGTGGACACGCTATCGTGCCACAGGTGAAGTAGCGGAGAGGCACCGGGGCCAAGTCGCATCACTACCCCCAGACAAGACCGATTTTTGCAAATTACTGCGTGAGCTCAACCAAATACAACGGCGACTCAATTGGTCCAAAGGCTGCGAGTGGAACACCAAGTGCTTGTGAGTGACCAAACTGTAAGAAGGCGACTGCATGAAAGCAATCTACGCTCTCGTAGACCACTCCGGGTCCCACCTTTACGGAGAGGCAATCGTGGACGACGATTAGAATGGGTCCGGAACCACGTGGACTGGGGCCGTGAGCAATGGTCCTATGTGCTGTTCACGGATGAATGTATTCATCCGTGAACAGCACATAGGATATTCACGTGTAGGAGGTTCGGCTTCCATCCAGATTCACGAAGGACGCGTGTTTGGCGAGTTCCTGGACGATGGAGCCGTCTTCAGAACCCTCAGGAAGTTCACCCATACCAAGGAGGAACAATTATGGTTTGGGCAGGCATTCGTCTTGGAGGACGGACGGATCTCGTTTGGGTGCGGGGCAATATGACGGCAGAACGATACGTCCAACAGGTGCTGGGTCTTGTAATCTTGCCCCACAGAACACAAATGGGGCAAGATTTCCTGCTCATGCACGACAATGCCCGGGCACACACGGCGAGAACGGTAGCAGCTTGGTTACATACACACAATGTTAGGGCCTTAGACTGGCCTGCTCAATCGCCAGATCTAAATCCCATTGAGCATGCGTGGGATATGCTGCAAAGAAGAGCTCTGAAGGAAGTTCCTGAAAATCTGGCTACAGAAGATCAACTTTTTGCGCACCTCAGAAGGACATGGGACAATATTCCGCAGCAAGACATTGACAACCTTGTTCTGAGCATGCCGAATCGTTGCCGATGTGTTATGAACATCATGGGCGCTTTCTCAGACTACTAACTTCAAGTTTATAAACACAAATTAAATGATTTTTCTATTTTTTTCAGTTTTTACTCATAAATTAAAAGTTAATTCATATACGGTTTCCGTCTATGCTTCATTTTTTTTCCATAAAATCCTGAAATTTTAATCGAAGTACCTTAACCATTATTAAAAAATGGTAGAATATTAAAAAACGTATCTTTTAAATATATACATGTCATATAAATAATTAACACATTGATAGTAATTCGCTTCTTTAAAAATATCCCTAGACCGTGTTGATGTGTTTATATAAAAAAAGTAAAAATATTTGGTGGTTTGGTAGGGTAGGGTAGCGTAGGGCAGGATAGCTTGGGCAGGGTAGGTTGGGTAGTTTAGGGAAGGTAGGTAGGTAGGGCAGGGAAGTTTGGGCAGGTTAGGTTGGGTAGATTAATTGGGCTCAACTAGAACGGCTCAACAGATCGGGATGTTTGGCACCGAGATAGATTATAGCCCTATATACTTTAAATGCCGGTATAATGCTCCATTGGGATGCTAAAACATTTAACACGCGGGTGAAGCCGCTGGCAGAAGCTAGTTCAAGACATAAAAGTGGTTTATCTTAACAGAACTTATTATCAAGAATATTTATAAAATCACACGCTTGCACATTAAAAATATAAGTTATAAACTTTACTGCAAAGCATGTAATAAAAATGCCAGCAACATGTAACTCGATGTAAAATATTATGTAACAAAGTTGTTCACTAATGAGCTAATTAGTAAAGCGTACTCTGACAATAGTCTGGGAAATACTACGTTTTTTTAAGTACCAAGTTTAAATTTAAATAAAGGTGTGTTACATGGCATAAACTCATTTTGTGAAGTTTTTTTTTTATTGTGTTTAGGATTGTGAAGAAATAGAGACTTTTTTATTCCATTTCTCTCTCCTCCTTTTATCTTCTTGAAGTTGGTTAAAAATGGTGTAGGAAATTACAAATACATTTACATTTTATTTTATGGCAGAGGTCAGAAATGTGTGGAAAAAGGCCTTTGGCCAGCAATGGGATATGGGCGGGCTAATTATATAAGATTACTTATTCTACCGTGGTGGGAGTCCGCTGGATGCGAAACGCACGGGACTGGTCAATGTGACGACGCTTGGGGGAGGCCTATGTCCAGCAGTGGACGTCTTTCGGCTTAAATGATGATGATGATTATTTATGCTAATTAATAAACATAGTTTTGTGAAAGTGAATACAATGATTTGAAATTAAGGCCAACCCGACAAAACTAATTTCAGACAAATTTTTAATATACTCTCTACGCTATTTCTCATAATTTCAGATTTGGGCAACCACATCCGCTTAAAAAACTCAGGCTGTGTATTGACAATAATTACATCGACAACCCCTGTATCGAAAGGTAAAGCTATATATATTTCTTGGCAATTTATAATATACTAGAGGACGCCTCGCGGTTTCACCCGCGTAGTTCCCGTTCCCGTGGGAATACAGGGATAAAAAGTAGCCTATGTTACCCGGGGATAGAGTAGCTTCCCAACGGTGAAAGAATTTTTGAAATCTGTCCAGTAGTTTTGGAGCTTATTCGGTACAAACAAACAAAAAAATCTTTCCTCTTTATAATATTGGTATAGATTTATTTGGCAAAAAGTATACAATTACAGGTGATATTGAAATTCAACAAGGTTATAACTGGCGAGCTACAAAATACAGGTACGCACATTTAGGTTTCCGTACCAAACCGCAAAATCAAGTTGGTTGTATCAGCAAAAAGGAGGGAATTTCATAGAAAAATCAGGACTATCAATATATTGGTATTTGTTGGTAAAATTAACGTAATAATAAACACCATCACCAAATTTCAAGTTCATAGGTCAATGGAAAACTAAAAAAATTCTTTGGAACAAAGTTTTGTAATAAAATAGCCACTAATGACATGACGTCACACAAATCTTGCATCGCGCAAGTAAAGTTTTCGGCGCGATTTGAACGTATACAACAGTCCGACATCAACCATCGGGCAGTTGCCCGGACCAGACACAACACCCGTCTGGTCGGAGGATCCTCCCTTTTCTATGGAGGTGTGTGGGACTTTACACCCTGTTCCGCGTCCCCCAAACTGGTGACCCCGAGTATGAACGTCAGTGCAGCCTTCGTGCAGAGCTACCTCACCGTGACGTCATCACTTCCTCAAGCAGCGAGTCATCAGCCAACCAGTACCCAAGTTATCTATGAGGGTATCCTGACCACCAGCATGCAGCAGACGCGCATTCCTGGTCATCATCCTCAACCTGCATCATCACTCCGACCCACCGGAGCCTGCAGCAGCATCCAGACGCAATGGGACATCATCACCCCGACTCACTGGAGCATCATCCCCCTCACTGGAAATTCATCACCCCGACTCACTGGGGCATCATCCAGACGTATAGGGCATCATCCAGACGCATTGGGGCATCATCCCATCACTGGAACCAATCTTCCACTGTCACTGCAATCAATCACTTCCACTTCTCATTCCTTTCTTTTCAAATAACAATATCGCACTCGATGGGATAGGTCAAAATTTCTTTGCACGCTCTCCTTTGTCGCTATGGCAGCCCCCCTTAAAACATTTTAAAATATATTTTGACAATTTGTATGGGACAACAAAATGCTTATACTGTACAAAATTTGAAGACTATAGCTCCAACCGTTTAGCTGTAAAACCTGTGTGACAGACGACGGATAGACACGTGAGTGTCACTCACGTATCTGTCCGTCTGTCAGCAATACGACTCTGGACGACGTTTAATTTGGTGATTAGGAGACAACAGAGAAGGTAAGGGGTTAATTAGATAGAAATTAGGGAAAAAGAACGTAAAGAGAACAGGGAATATTTTTTTTAAATTAATATTGAGCTTTCTTTGCAAGCTTGTTAGCCTCTAACAAGGAAAAATCCTAAGTGTTAGCACTCATTCTTCATTAAAAAAATATTAGCCATCAACAATTTCAGATGTAAATTTTTAAACCTTGTCGCTTAAAATAATGATCGCATACGCCTTTGAAAATTATTTTCAAATAGCTTAAACACTTAAAGACTGCAATTTTAACCAAAACATCGAAACAATTCGTAAAGGCCATTTAGAAAGAGCTGTAAATCGTTTAAATCTGGTTGAAAATAAGGGTCAAGTGTTGTTGGAACGTTGTGTCGGTAGTCATAAAATTATAAATTCTACTAAATGTGTCATAGCCGCAGGAAAGCCATTTCTTAGATTTGAATATTTAACAGGTCGTTAAAGTATTAAAATTCAAGGTCTTCGAAGGTCCCAAATTGTTGAATTATGAAATATAAGGGCCTTCCGTAAGTTATTCAGATTGGTGAGTTAGAAACATGTCGTTAGATATTCTAATTTTATAGAAAGGTCTCTTACTTTTTGCTTTGGAGCACTCTTAACCCGGCGAGAGCACAGTGAAAAGTTGAAACAGTGAGTGTACGGTTGGGTCAGGCTGACCCACTCATTATCTGCCTAGCCTTTATCCCAATTATTGTTGGGGTCGGCTTCCAGTCTTACCGGATTCAGCTGAGTACCAGTGTTTTACATGGAGCGACTGCCTATCTGACCTCCACAACCCAGTAACTGGGTAACACGGTACCTCTTGGCAAGACTGGTGTCAGATCTTAGGCTTCTGACTACCCGTAACGACTGTCAAAGATCTTCAAATGACAGCCGGGACCAACGGCTTAACGTGCTTTCCGAGGCACGGAGGAAACTCGGTGTGTTGAAATGGTCACCAATCCACGGACCGACCTCGTCAAGCGTTGCTTAACCTTGAAGATCGACCCATGCGGCTGTTATTATTTAGCCACGAGCTCCTCTCAGGCTGACCCACTATTTAATTATTTTTATTTACCAATATTTAAAAGGATTATTAAAAAAAATACTGTCATTAGAATATTTTATTATTAAATGAGTGTGTATGAATGTGAGTGAAGAAAAAGAAGTATGTAAGGATCGTAGCAGGTTGCTTTCTGTAATTTCTGCCTACCCCATGGTAAAAAGGCGTGAGTTTATGTATGTTTGTATTTAAATGAGTGTGTATACTTAATTACCTCATACCTCAAGGTATGAGGTAATTAAGTTATCACAAAATATGCTTTTATTGAAAATCAACTAGAAATGTACTTATACGGGTGTCCCAGAAATCGACGTCAAGCCGTAAATGGGTGATAGACCAAGTTATAACAGTTCTCAGAAAAATACGAAAAAAAATCTATCTCATGTTTTAAAAAATTTATGGTCACTTTAAAAATTTACTAAAAAAATCAATCCCTGTAATGGTTCTTTAACTCCAATTGCTACAAATCCCATAATTTATCTAATTTTTTTATTATTATGTAATCTTGAATAATGCTTGTGTAGATTTTTGCCTATAATTCAAAGCCAACTCCTCCTACTTGGAAGAAAATTAAACTTTTTCAAAACCAAATTATTCAAATTTACTATTTCGCCCAACTTTAACTGACTGTACTGAAAAAAAAATGTACTACGCTAGTTTGGCAAGTAACATGAAAAATTGGCGCATTTAATAAGGATTCAAAAATGGTGTAACACTTGCTAGATTACGTTTTCAATAATTGGTCAAGTTTTTTTTTGTAAATAGTCTCAGTTTTTACACAAAATGTCCATACTTCCTTAAAATGACTTTAGCTTACCTAAAGCTTTGCTAAACTCCGTTTCTAGTTCGATAGAGACGGAGAGAGTCATTTTACGAAGTGTGAGCGAGACAGAGAGTGACGCCACCTTTATCAGTGACACAACCTTTATCATGAAACGGAGATACAATTTACCGATGAGTGCGAATGAGACAGCAGTAGTTATTGTTCTGTTTTGTAAGCGCAGACGCACACACAATTACAAATCAGTACATTACGCTGCTTTGTTTACTGCGCATCTCCGTATTCGTTTATGTTGATTCCGTACTTACCACTTTTTGCGTTGTTTTCTGGACTTAATTGCTTGTGATTTGGACTGTTTAATTCCTCTTTCTGACGACCTGTGCTTTACTCTGGACTGTTGCTGATCCTGTGATTGTGTAGTACTACCATGGCTGTGTACACTGCATTGGAATATGCGAACATGCACCTCGTTTATGGGGAATGCAGATGCAATGCCAATGCAGCCGCTAGACTTTATCGTGAGAGGTACCCGAACAATCGTCACCCAGATCATCGAGTTTTTATTAATGTGCACCGTTCACTATCAGAGGGACGATTCCCTAACCAAGTTTATGGTGAAGGAAGACATCGTAATCCGTACGAAGACGTCGTACTACAAGCAGTCCAAGAAGACCCAAGTGCTTCTGTACGTGGAATCGAAACAAGCACAGGTGTATCTAAGAGTACCGCCCACCGAATCTTAAAAAAGAACGAGTTCCACCCGTATCATGTACAGCGAGTACAATCATTACTACCACGGGATTACGCTCCCAGAGTTGCGTTTTGCCAAAGGATGCTAGAAAGGCACAGAGAAGACCCTCGATTCTTAGAGAAGATTTTATGGACCGATGAGTCAACATTTAAAAAAGATGGCTACATGAATTTGCACAATTTGCACGAGTGGCATGTAGAAAATCCAAATTTGATGAGGCAAGATAAGTCACAGTATCGATTTAAAGTAAACATGTGGACCGGGATACTAAATGGCAAAATAATTGGACCTTTTGAGCTGCCAGAGATTTTGAATGGCGCAGTTTATTTGGATTTTCTTCAAAATACTTTACCAGATTTATTAGAAGACGTGCCACTGAACGTTTACAGGGAAATGTGGTTCCAGCAAGATGGCTGCCCAGCGCATTATGCCCGTTTAGTAAGAGAACATCTTGATGAAGAATACCCGCTCAGGTGGATAGGGCGCGGTGGGACAATCTTGTGGCCACCCCGTTCGCCTGATTTAAATCCCCTAGATTTTTTTTACTGGGGAGCGGTAAAAGAGAAAGTGTACTCAAAAACAATAGAGAATTTAGCCGAGCTGCGGGAAAGAATAACGGAAGCCGTTGTCTTTGTAAATAGGGGAAGATTTGCCCGGAAAATAACCAGATCTTTTTTAAGAAGATGTCGTGCTTGCATTGCCGTCGAAGGAAGGCAGTTTGAACATTTATTGTAATAAAAAATAAAAAAATCTGATAATTTGTTTTTTTTTTCTAAGATGAGAAAACTGGTCCTGACTTAAAGTAAAAAGGTTGAATCACTATCATAACTTTGCTCTTAAATTACGTAAAATTTCGATTTCTTATCTCGCTCACACTTCGTAAAATGACTCTCTCCGTCTCTATCGAATTAGAAACGGAGTTTAGCAAAGCTTTATGTAAGCTAAAGTCATTTTAAGGAAGTATGGGCATTTTGGGTAAAAACCGATACTATTTACAAAAAAAAATTTGACCAATTATTGAAAACGTAATCTAGCAAGTGTTACACCATTTTTGAATCCTTATTAAATGCGCCAATTTTTCATGTTACTTGCCAAACTAGCGTTGTACATTTTTTTTCCAGTACAGTCAGTTAAAGTTGGGCGAAACAGTAAATTTGAATAATTTGGTTTTGAAAAAGTTTAATTTTCTTCTAAGTAGGAGGAGTTGGCTTTAAATTTTAGGCAAAAATCTACACAAGCATTATTCAAGATTACATAATAATAAAAAAAATTGATAAATTATGGGATTTGTAGCAATTGGAGTTAAAGAACCATTACAGGGATTGATTTTTTTAGTAAATTTTTAAAGTGAACATAATTTTTTAAAAACATGAGATAGATTTTTTTTCGTATTTTTCTGAGAACTGTTATAACTTGGTCTATCACCCATTTACGGCTTGACGTCGATTTCTGGGACACCCTGTATTAATAAAAAAGACACCTTGTCTTATGGCAAAATAATGTTAACAAAATATAAATTTACTTTAAAAAAAATATCGTATTTACAAATAAATACAATAAAAACTAAATCACCTTCAAGCTGTGCAGTTTTATGCGTGTTTGGGATGGTCTATTCACCGGTGCAGGCGCACTTCGATTGAACAGTAGCAAGAAACCAAAGGAAAGTTTGTTAGGTCCAGCTACTGAAAAGTACAGAAACGTCACACAATATTTCTAGAAAATGCAAGTGTATCAAAATGTCATGGGTCACACAGACCCAACTGTGCGCTCGCCGGGTTAAATACATTTACGATTATCTTGCTGTTATCCCAATGAGTTATTTCTTTTTAGCCATATAATCTTTTACAAACACGAATAAAATTACCATATCTATCTGCCACCATGCTGCTGTGTTCCATTTTGATTTTCTTTTGGCACATGAGTTTTTGGGATGGAAAAAACTTAAGATATCTTTGGTACTGCAGAAAGTTCATTGGCAGCTCCGATGATTATCAGTAGGTGGGTTGATCTGATCAGATGAGTCAGACATTAGTTTAACAATAAGAAAATTAAAGCTATTCTAGTAGCGAAGATTGATGTCGATGATGATGAACCAAATATTATACAAGATCTATATTCAAAACTGAACAACAAAAGAGGTTAGAATAATAATCAACTGCCAAATGACGCCACAGTAAACCTATTTGGATCACAAGCTAGTCCTAAGCTGGAGATCAAACATGTGATCAAATTGTGATTTACTTCTACAAACATAATTTATGCGTCTGGTTGTCTAATAACATAAAGCTCGTCGATTGTAGCACAGCCACAGATCAATAGTAGTAACTATTATTTTGTGGCTTTTGGAATAAACTGTTGAAGATCAAGAAGCTAAAGTGTAAATAATTAAGAAAATGATGATAGTAAAGAGAACATTAGAGAAAAGATTGAGTGTAAGCATGACAGAGGACAAATATATTTGTTTATATTCATTCAATAAGAAATAAAAGAGAATAATAGCAAACAATTAAGATCGAGATCAATTAAGAGAAGAGATTAAGAATTAAGTTGACTAGCAAGCATAATATATCAATAGTTACTAGCCCTATGTTATTTTTTTAAATATCTGGCTTAGCATGCTGATATAGGAGCCTTTTTGGCTCCACACAGGTCTTATTCGTTGTTAGTTTTAAACACTTGATTTTATTCATAATCATAAATAACCATTTTGTTATTTCTTTAGTTGCTATCCTTTATTTTCTTCTTCCTCTTTGCCTCATCCCATTATCGGATCGGCTCTCCTCGTTTTGATGCACCAGGATGGTCTGTCCTGGCTTGTCTGTCCTAAAAGTTGTACTCGTTCCAAGTCGCGGCTTACTGTTGACCACCATGTGGCTTGAGGTCTTCCTCTTTTCTTCTTTGTGTTTGGTAGTGCCAGGACTTGATCTAGTTCATATCCGTTATATTTAAAAAACCTACAGGCTCAGCTTTCGCCGGCACCACTAACACTGCTGTTTGTAACATCTCTCAAAATTGTTTTTCCCACCACCTGAAAATAAAATCGTTAATTAATCGTTTAATCTATTCCTAATTCCATAAATAGGCACTGCAGTGTCAATTACACAATCACATTTCAAACCAAATTGATTGCGTCGGTGGGGCTGAAAGGACTGGTGCACACGAATCCTATTAACATTCGGAAGCCGACCACGACCTAACACAACACACGATAACCGACACACAGTTCCCAGTTATCCGTAATAAACCGTTTGGGGACCAATCAAGCCACATCAAAGGGTGCAATAACCATTGGGCCCAATCGACGGAGGACCAATTACAATGTTAAAAGCAGTCGTGCCGCGGGGCACACATGGGAATGAGAACAGAATTTGAATTTGAAATTTTGGGACCAATTTACCTTGAGGTGTAAGGCGACAGATACCAAAACGTAGTGCCGGGAAAGGAGTGATCAGAATGTAGTATATGCAAGTGCAGTGAGTTGGAGATGAAAAGGAAGTTGAGAATAAACATTTAATTTGAAAATAACATTTAGAATAATAACTAGTAACAACAAAATTATAATTTTCTTACGGTAGATTGTTTTGTAAGGCTTATATGAAATAAAAGGCCATACTGATAAATAATACTGCAAGTGAAGGAAAACAAGCTTATAATTTTATTTGATTCTGCAAGTTGCTCATTCTCTAATAATTCACGCATTTTCTTCCTTGCCAGCGTTTATCTAGGTACAAAGGATTAAACAATCATTTGTATGTATTACTTTAAAATTGCGGAGAAGACTACAGGAACATTTATAATAAAATCTCAAAAAAAAGTGCATCAACTATTGTTCTATTCTTCTAAGATATACTTCGTTGGAGTCACAATATTAATACCGGGTCGCGTCGCGCATCTCCCGAGGGGTTTCTAAATCATCCGTCCCTGTCGCTCCCTTGCGCCCGGCGCTAACTTGCACAACATAGTGTGGATAAGACTGGGAATAATATTATTATTATTACTCTGAATAGTTCCATAAGATATCCAGTGAAATTACTGGAAGCCCAGACAAGAAGCATAACTACAACGACTTTCAGCAGGACTAATAACCTTTTTCGTAGCTAGACTAATTTAATATGTTGTTTTTTATTTCTCCATCATCTTTATCGTATATAGACTGTAATGCTTGTGTCTTTGTATAAGCCCAGCCTTTAGAGTTTAATCTTGCAGGTTATAGAGAGGTGGGAAGTGAGTAGAAGTCCTAGATATTGTTTTTTTGTCATGGTCTGTTAAAAACTCCAAAAATTGGTTGAGTGTCGTAATCGCTGATAGAATATAAGTCGCTTTGTCTGGACCCTCAGGTGATAATGGTTAGTGGATAACGTTATGGATAACATTCATTAGTACTGGCATCGTAGTTGCGATCTCATAAACAAAAATACCCAATGTGGTGCGGGCTCTCTTATGTTGGTGAAAACTAGAATTAAGATGGAAAGAGTTTTGTCAAGTTGCTTGCCTTATTAATTGCCGTTTTAATGGTCTAGTACCTGGGCGACCGAGCTCTGCTCGGGTGAAAATAGAGAAAACGATGTTTTCTAAAAAATAAACCCAGCTAGATTGATTTATCGCCCTCAAAACCCGCTGCATACTCAATTTCATCAAAATCGTTGGAGCTGTTTCCGAGATTTAGATTATATATATACATATATACAAGAATTGATCGTTTAAAGGTATTAGATTCAGGAGTTACCTGTTGTATTGAAGTAAAGAGAAAAAATCTCTACAAATAGATTTCCCTCAACCACAACGGACCAAATCAGGGTATAAGTGCGTTAAAGAATGTCCTGATTATTACTACTGCTACACATACTCGTAGTATTCTCAATCAGGTGGTGAGATCCATTCAAGCATGATACGCGATTCGCTTAAATGTCAATATACCACATACCACTATTTGTCTCTGCATCACTCAAAGGTCGACTAGTAGAAAATGCCAGAGCCCTAAGGCATTAAGTCCGCCTCTGTACGTTTGTGTGCATGAAGCATGAAATAAATAAATCCGGTTTAATATAGTTATTGAAGGAAAACTGGGCATATTTTAAACAAGGTTCGCAGAATCTCCTTTTTCTAAGGCGCATCCACACAATCCTAGCGAAGCCATAGCGCCCCCGGTAACATTCGCTTTACGGTGTAATTTTTCTTATGTTATTTATTTATTTATTACGTTGTGAGTGATCTATATCACGTCATATCTTACACTCTTGTAAATGGGCCAGCATTTATTCTGAGCCGCGCCGCTGTGTTCGTGTGGTACCTAAGTCTTTTACTTTCGTTTGTGTTGATAGATTCGTAATTGTTTCGGGTTTGCGTTTTTAGCGAACCGCAAGGTTCGATGAAGATGGAATACCCTATTCTTTATTTTTGTAAATTGTCATTTGTCCAGCATTCGATACGTCAACAGAATCCAAAAGTAGGAAGAGATAGAATTTCAAGAGATAAAAAGTTATCATTGATGTTAACGATAAGTAGATATGCAAGAGATAGCTATAATAAGCTTAT
This sequence comes from Orthosia cruda, assembly GCA_964057195.1. Lineage (NCBI taxonomy): Eukaryota > Metazoa > Arthropoda > Insecta > Lepidoptera > Noctuidae > Orthosia > Orthosia cruda. The sequence continues at coordinate 42,049,456 of OZ059828.1, read as the reverse complement.
TATTACAAGCTTTTATTTAACTTGCAATGTATCTTTGTATGTAAGTGAGTTGGGGACAAATCTTGCAACAAAATTTTAAAGCACTTGTCCTCCACCGATTAAGATGAAATTTTGCATACACTTTTAATTTGGATGGCAATGCATGGTTAGCTAAGTGACATAATTCTAATTCCAATATGGCGGACGGCCCAAGATGGCGGACTAGTATTTTTTTGTACACAGGCATGATATGGGTATTAAATGAAAGGGTTTGCTGAGAAGAATACGAAAAAAGCTTGTTTTAAAAAAATATGTTTTAATGAATATTTTTTAATGTAATTATTATTATTACAAGCATGTGTCCGGAAAATTGTAACCCATTTTTCAAGCACTTCCTAGCAGTCGATTAAGCTGAAACTTGTCGTACTTATGTAACTTTGGAAACATTTAAATAATATGGTACTATGGAGCTGGTCTCATGATGGAGCCGGAAGGTGGCCATAGCAACTCCTCAACCAAATAAGATATCACCATCGAGTTTGGGCTCAGTGGATTTGTACTGACAAGTGGTATTGGTTTAAATTCATTCAGTCCAGAAACGTAATAACAAACGACAACAGTGAAAGTACTAATAACCATTTTTACCAATAAATCAACAGGACTAGCAGACCACCCGTGCCAAGATATATATAGATACTAGATGTGACACGCGACTTAGTCTACGTAGCATTAGTATTTCGAATAGCCATATTTTTATATCGCGGCATAATATTGCAGGTGTGTGGGCCGCCTTAATTGAAAAAATATTAGTTCACTATACAAACTTCAACCCCACCCTCCACCCCCTTAAGTATGAGTAAATATGCCGGAATAAATCCTACGTAATAATAAATCCCACGGTCTCAAACTACCTCCATACCAAATTTCATCCAAATCGGTTCAGCGTGAAAAGCGAGGTAATAGACAAACATACAGACTTACTTTCACATTTTTAATATTACTAACGGACGCTTCTTAGTTTCACCCGCCTAGTTCCCGTTTTCGTGGGAATACAGGGATAAAAAGTAACCTAGGTCACGCGGGGACAGTGTAGCTTCCCAACGGTGGAAGAATTTTTGAAATCGGTCCAGTAGTTTTTAAGTTTATTCGTTACATACAAACATACAAATCTTTTCGCTTTATCATATTAGTATAGAAGTATAGATTAGTGTTAGTAAGAGTATATATTAGTATTAATATGGATATATTCAGCCCTAAAAATAAATAGCCAATCACGCTAAAACTATAAATTTTACGATCCCATAACAAAATCCTTAATGGAAATAATGACAAAACCCGAGTCCCTTTGCAATTAACCAACAACCACCACCTAACGCTAGAAAACATTTGAAAAATAACGTTCAACTCGTAAAATGGTATATGGGACTTACAAGCTTTAGGCTTTTAATAAATATGGTAGCGGAATAATGGGTAAATGCCTTTAAACATGGCTTTTAAAATACTAGTGACATTTATGCCGTGGGTGATATATTTGTATTCAAGTTAACCATACTTAATTAATGGGAAGGGAAGCTGAGAGAAGGCTATTAGACATGGTAGGTAAATTAGTACTTAGTGGAAATTTCTGAGGTAAATTATTGTTAAATAGATTTGCAGGATATGGTTTGTCGTTTGCGTTGTGGCGCAACAACAGTACTTGAGAGTCTAGACAAATTTTTGAAATTCATTCATTCCTTCAAAAGGCTATCGAGTTTGAGTTTGCCGCTAGGGGCGCTGGTGTAGAGTGAGGTCTTCAAAATGTTGCGCGAGTTTATTTACTTTGTTATTGTTGTGAATATTTTCCAAATAGGTATGTTAGATTAGGACAGGTACGGGTTTTACCAACCACTGCTTTATGATTCGGATTTTTTTCCCCTATTTTTTTTTAAAGATGTGCAAACTGTACATTCGATGTTATATTTAATCGCAAATTATTTTAATTCAAAGTTTGCTTCCGTGCGCGTAATAAAAATGTTCAACAGCACCTTACTCGCCAGTGGCGCCAACTGGTGAACAGAAAAACGGTAGCCCTCTTTCAAGTTTTTGGGACTAAACAAGTGAAATTTTTGTAGCGCATATCAATCTGTTATATTTTGGACTTTTCGACAATCATAGCTGATAGTTTAATTTGGCACTCTTTTCCATTTTAGTACTTTAAAGAAGGGTCTGCAAATCAAAATCAAGCCAACCATATTTCTTGATTTTATCATACGCATGAATTAGAAATTTACTAGGTGGCGATCGAGTACCGGAAGAAGCAGCGTAAAAAGGCCTCGATTGATTCCCCTCAGCAGCTGATTTTAAAGTCAGAATCATGTCTTAACGGCTAGAAAATATATAAGTTATATTGACCATTTTCTTAATAATTTGATCTAGGAAAATTTTGAGTTTTATTCGTACTTATAATATAGTGTAATTAATTTGTAAAGTTATGTCTAACAAGGAGAAAAAAATACAATCGCACCAAAATTTTATTGAAATTAACACCATCTCAAAGATAATTAAATTATGTACATTTTGAACTAAAGTATTTTTTTAAGTCATAGAATAATAAAGAAAATACAAACAACTACCGAATTTTGGGTAGCGCGGGTGTGAAACGAGGGCGCGTTTTATTTCTACAAGTTTGTTGGTGACTGTCGTCGTCAGAAGGTGGACCGATGACCTGGTTAAACTTGCGGGAAGCCGCTGGCTGCGAGACGCAAAGGAACGGTCGATGTGGTGACACTTGGAAAGGCCTATGTCCAGCAGTGGACGTCTATCGGCTGTAAATAATGAGTTATCTATACCCTATTCGCTGGAGCTAAAAATAAAAGGTAAACAAACAAAAAAGTCAAATATATTTATTCGACTAGGCCAAAAACGGCACTTTTGAACGTCGTACACAAATTATAATTAAAATTTACAAGTAATAAAAGTTGATTCTACCGTGCATTCGGAAAAGTAGCTTGTTATGTTCCGTATGGTGCCGGACGTAAAGAATTTCACCATCCCATGTCTTCCCGTGGGTGTCGTAAGAGGCGACTAAGGGACAAACCAGAGAATGGGCAGCAGCGTTCTCTGTGCTTCTATAACAACCATACTGCGATCGCCAACCCGCCTGCCAAGCGTGGCGATTATGGCAAAACCCCCCCCCCAATGAATAGCACAAATAAAAAATGGCCCCTGGTACCCGGCAGCTTGCCTACCCTCGACTACGGTAGCGGTCGAGGCTACGGCATGGCAAGGGGTGCTAAGAATCTCCGGACGAGATCCGGCTACCCCAACAATCACCGACGACTGGACCTGGCAACGTACAACACGCGCACACTTCGGACCGACGAGAAGGTCACCGAACTCGAGGAGGAACTAAGCAGGTTGCGATGGAGTATTATAGGGTTATCTGAAGTCCGAAGAGAGGGCGAGGACTCGATAATCCTCAAATCCGGTAACCTGCTCTATTTCCGAGAAGGTGACCGGCAGTCCCAGGGTGGTGTCGGGTTTATCGTCCACAAGTCCCTTGTGAACAACGTGGTGAAGATCGAGAGTGTGTCGACCAGGGTGGCGTACCTTATACTCAGAATATCCTCAAGATATTCGCTGAAGGTCATACAGGTCTACGCCCCAACCTCGGCACACCCCGACGATGAGGTAGAGACCATGTATGAGGATATCTCCAGAGCCATGCATGGTTTCAAAACTCACTTCACCGTTGTCATGGGGGACTTCAACGCGAAACTGGGCAAACGAGACGAGGATGAGCTGCAAGTGGGGCAATTTGGAGTTGGACAACGGAACCACCGGGGTCACCTACTGGCCAGTTTTATGGAGAAGGAGGGCCTCTATATGATGAACTCCTTCTTCAAAAAGCGTGAACACAGGAAGTGGACCTGGCAGAGCCCCGATGATGCAACAAAAAATGAGATCGACTTCATCATGTCAACCAAGAAGCAAATGTTCAATGATGTCTCTGTGATCAATTCGGTAAAAACCGGGAGCGATCACCGCATGGTAAGAGGCACATTGAACATTAATATTAAGCTTGAAAGGTCTCGACTGATGAAGTCCACGCTCCGGCCAGCACAGATCCAAGTCCAAAACCCCGAGAGCTTTCAGCTCGAACTCCAGAATCGTTTCGAGTGCCTAGGGAGCTCCGTGGATGAATATAGCAACGGGTTCGTGGAAGCTGTCCATACGGTCGGGTCTAAGTTTTTCAAGACCCGTCGTACAGATAGAAACAAAAAGCTCTCTGATCACACCCTCAAGCTTATGACGGAGAGGCGTGAGATGATTCTGCAGTCTTCAGATGAGGCGTGCAAATACCGGCAGCTCAATAGACAGATCTCTAAATCCTTGAAAAGAGACCTCCGCCGCTTCAATACCGAGCGTATTAAAGACGCTATCGAGCGAAATAAAGGCACCAAGGTGTTCTCAAGGGATCTGGCTATTGGGCAGAGCCAACTCACGAAACTGAAGACCGACGATGGCAGGATCGTATCCGCCAAACCGGAGCTTCTCAGGGAGATCGAGACATTCTATGGGCAGTTGTACACTTCGATCAGCAAGCCCGTTGCGAGTCTACCAAACGACCCAAGAGCTAGATTGACCCGACACTATACCGAAGATATCCCGGACGTCAGCCTGTACGAGATTAGGATGGCTCTGAAACAGCTCAAAAACAACAAGGCGCCGGGTGATGACGGAATTACGGCCGAACTCCTGAAGGCGGGTGGAAAACCGGTCCTTAGGGCCCTTCAGAAGCTGTTTGATTCCGTCATACTCGAGGGCAAAACGCCACAGGCATGGTGCAGGGGTGTGGTGGTACTCTTCTTCAAGAAGGGCGACAATGCCCGGTTGAAGAACTATAGGCCCATCTCACTTCTAAGCCATGTCTACAAGTTGTTTTCAAGAGTCATCACGAATCGTCTCGCGCGCAGGTTTGACGATTTCCAGCCCCCCGAACAAGCCGGATTCCGAAAAGGCTTTAGCACCGTAGACCACATACATACGCTGCGGCAGGTTATACAGAAGACCGAAGAGTATAACCTGCCTCTCTGTTTAGCGTTTGTGGACTACGAGAAAGCCTTCGATTCGATAGAGACTTGGGCTGTACTGCAGTCTCTCCAACGGTGCCAGATCGACTACCGGTACATTGAGGTGTTGAAGTGTTTGTACAAAAACGCCACCATGTCAGTCCGTCTTCAGGATCAGACCTCGAAACCAATCCTTCTCCAGCGCGGCGTGAGACAGGGAGACGTCATTTCTCCGAAACTGTTCACTGCTGCGCTGGAGGATGTCTTCAAGGTTCTGGACTGGAGGGGGCTGGGCATCAACGTTAATGGCGAGTACATTACTCACCTTCGGTTTGCCGACGACATAGTGGTCATGGCTGAGACCATGGAGAGCCTCAGTAAAATGCTCGATGACCTCAGTAGAGCTTCCGAAAGAGTGGGTCTTAAAATGAACATGGACAAAACCAAGATCATGGTAAATGCCCATGTAACACCCACTCCTATCAAGGTCGGAGACTCGACTCTCGAAGTTGTAGACGATTATGTCTACCTGGGACAAACGGTCCAGTTGGGTAGGTCCAATTTCGAGAAAGAGGTCAACCGTCGAATCCGACTCGGCTGGGCGGCGTTCGGGAAGTTGCGTGGTATCTTCTCGTCCAATTTACCGCAGTGTCTCAAGACAAAAGTCTATGACCAGTGTGTGTTGCCAGTGATTACCTATGGGACCGAGACGTGGTCGCTCACAATGGGCCTTATCAGAAAGCTCAAAGTCACCCAAAGGGCAATGGAGAGGGCTATGCTCGGAATTTCCTTGCGTGATCACGTCAGGAATGATGATATCCGCAGGAGAACCAAAGTTACCGACATAGCCCGAAGAATTGCCAAACTTAAGTGGCAGTGGGCAGGGCACATTGCTCGCAGAACGGGTGGCCGATGGGGCCGAAAGGTTCTGGAATGGCGACCGCGAACCGGAAGACGATACGTTGGAAGGCCTCCCACTAGGTGGACTGATGACCTGGTTAAGGTTGCGGGAAGGCGCTGGATGCGAGACGCACGGGATCGGTCAATGTGGCGACGCCTGGGGGAGGCCTATGTCCAGCAGTGGACGTCTTTCGGCTGAAATGATGATGGAGAAGAATGCACAAGAAACTCCATACTTACTCTTTTTTTTTTAAATGTGTCTTACAATATTTACATAAGTATATACATTAATAAATTCATATATTTGAGGACCATGCACCCAGAAAAGCACTACACACTAAACTACGTACAGGTATAAAGTATTACAATCATTAACAGGTAAATTCATTAATTTTATAAATAGGAACATGTTTCTCACATACTTACAAATATTGCAAACAAACGTCAAACGGTTATAATCCGACTAATTTTAAAAATACAACCTTATAACGCAGAATGGTTACTTTTGTAGCACTCTTTAATTTATTATGCCAGGCCTTCGAGATTCTTTTTGATGTCGGTTATCGGTTTTATTAATACCAATTATTTTCTTTATACATTAAAAATATTGATATTGTTGTAAAATACAGTGAAAATAATAATATAAATGTTTCAAATATTTGTGCATGGTGTGTATTTGGTTGTTGTAAGAATTAACATCTCATGAAAATTTTCATTTTAAATTTTAGTGACAGCAAAGAAGACACACTATAGTAGTCACAGCAGATCTTTGTGTCTCTGAAGTTGGCTCTGCCAACCATTGCGCAAGAAACAGTTTGTCATCGAGTACAATGCATAGAGTAAGCGAGATAGAACGATGCGACAAACGTAAGCGAGTGAAAGAGACAGTTATACAATGCTATCTTCACCTTCAACATTGATACAAAATAGCACTGCGCATGGTCTTGCAGCCAATTCTAACTTTCTGAGACACAAAGTTCCGTTTTGAGTATTATAAAACCCTTGTGTATGGTTTCTTTACCTTTTATTTGTTGCTCCAGCGAACAGAGTATAGTAGCACCCACTTACTGAACCAAACTCGATTGATCAGTATGAAACTACACATCTGAGGCTCTTGACAAAAGACATTCTATCATCGAAAGCGTGGCGATAGCGATTGTCAAAAAGGCAAAACTGTATGCGATTGACAATTGATATCGAAAAATCACGTGATCAATGCTTTACATTTTGACATATTGACTATCGCCTTCGCTGACATCGAATGCCACTTGTCTAGAGCCTCTTATGACTTTTTGATGAGACAAATCCTATATGAAAAAGTGCATCATTTTTATTTCACTGCTGGGACACAGGCCTCTGTTAGAGGGAATGGGGCGTAATCCACCACGCGGGCCCAGTGCGGGTTGGTGGATTAATTATTCGTTTATCCTCGCACTGGAACGCCTTGTAGCAATTACACCAATTGAGCAAACTTATAAAAAACACACTATAAGTTCCAGGTTTCCTCACGATATTATCCTTCACCGTTGTCAGCGATGTCTAAGATAAACTTAGAAAGTACATATGAATTGAAAAAGTCACATTGGTACTTGCCCGGATTTAAACCCACAACCTCAAGCACCAGAGGTGAGGTGGGCTACTGGGATTTTTTGGTTCTAGGACATGCCGGTTTCCTCATGATTTTTTCCTTCACCGTTTTGAGAGCAGTGGTTATGTAATAATTCACACAAAAACACACGACCTACAACTTGTAAGTCGCGGCCGATACCACTGGGCCACCACTGTTCTAGAAAAATTGCGTAATCATATTTTTTTTTGCCTCAGTTCTTGTATAAAACATACTTACCTACTTACTATGTCTTCGATTTTCTCCACACACCTTTGCTAATAACATCAAAGAAGAAACTCGTCGATCGATAACTAAAACTAACCAGATGTTTACTAAAGCGTGGCTCGTACATCTGCAAGTTCATACAAAAACAATAGACTATAGTTGTTATTTTTTTTAGTTCATCCGTGACTTACTGTTACAAGCGCGCCGTGGAAATGAATTATCTTCCGAGTGTACTCCAAATCGAAGCTGCATCTGCCGTAGTGAGGGGAAGTTATCGATAAAAAGAAACGTCAGTGATTTGGTAGGGCAGGGCTGATATACTTACAGTGATTTTCTGTTTGTGTAATTCGTGTTGGAAGATAATCTTATCTTATTTGCCGTTGAACATTAGTATTTTCCATGGAACTACTGCCTTTTTTTTTGGGACTATCCCACCGCACTATTCCCAAACCACTGCAACTCCTGAAAGCCAGAATCAACAGTGGCGACCACCAGAAAGCGCCGAGGCAGTGAAGCTCGACGAAGTCCCGGAGAATGAATTACTTATGTGAAGTGAAGAACCCTGCTGTAAAAATGTGTACGATTACATCGCACATTTATTTAGCACGCTAGCATATAGAGCATACGCATTTTTACTTAATCTAAATCGACATTCATATTAATATTATTGAGTACACTTTCGACCGTTCTATTGTAAACAAGTACAATCAATCAATATTTGATCAAGAAGTCAGCAAGAATAGTTTTCTTCCATCTCAACTTAGCACATGTATTAGCAACCAACTGCTCGTACAACTAACTGTCTTGAATCCCGCAACGAAATTAATCAGAAAAGAATAATGGAGGAGTAGGAAAAGATGCAAATTTCCACTTCAATTTCCATATCAAGCAAAAGACAGAACAAACAAGGCCAATAGGCACAAAGGGTCGTTTACAACTGGGATAAGCCCAGTTACCGAGCAACGCGGATAAAAATTTCATTAATATTAATGGGTCCTAACATTGTGAGTGGTTATATTTGATTCCAATAATAGATATGGCAAAAACGCTTGAACGCACGGAAATTTGTTCTAGTTTCCACAAGGTCCGTATAGTAAACAACTGCTGCATCAGGCAGCCTGTATATTATTCAACAAAATCTGCTACTGCCTATCGGATGTGGAGTCTCAGTATGTACTTTATGGTCACCCATCCAATAACCGAACTCGGCAAGCGTTGCTTGACCACGAAGATCGACCCATATGTCTGTTATTATTTAGCTACGACCGTCTCGCTTGTATATAATTACCGTAGAATATTTATACATTGCCTCAATTATTTTGCCATTATGTAAAACCGATTAATTTAGGTGTTGTTTCTTTACTTCAGACTGATTCTAATTAAGCGGTAGATACCGCTAATAACTTACCAAGTTTTATTTTATATTTGACATTATTACCAACAAAACTTACTACATTTTCAGTAACAAGTCAATGAACCCTATACCCCATTATAATTTTAACCGATTTTCCAAAAAGGAAGGACTTTGACTTTATGCTGTTTTTTTTTGTTCACCGATATCTCCATCAATTGTGGACCTATTTTAAAAGTTATTTTTTTTTAAAGAGTATGTTCCGAAATTGGTCCCAGTTTAATTTGGTGGGGATCTGATGAGGAACTTCGGAGATATACAACAGAACTCTTCAATAAATCAGATCTCTCAAATCTTCTACAAATCTCTCGGGATTGTCGCAATCGCATGTCTGTTTATAACATATAATATAACATAACATCACGCCAGTACGCTCTAAAGAGGTACGCAGATGTGTAAAGTTCACCTTGGTACACTCTCATTTCACCAATCATGTTCAAGTTTCATGATATTCGGGTAATTCTGGCATTATATGTACCTTACTAAACAAATTGTCTATTAGGTAGGTACATCTAAAACGTGACTTACAAATTAAAAAACTACAAAGTGAAAAATAACTTTCCTTTTGGAAGTCGGTGTCCATAACGCAAAAAATTGTTACCTACGAAAGATACCGACTTGTAAAAAGAAAGTAATTTTTTACTTTGTAGTTTTCTTAATTGGAAGTCGGTAGTATTTTTTTTGTAAAAAGGTTTTATTTATTCTAAAGAAAAACTTTAAAAATTTAAAGATGCAGCATTTGTTTTGTCATATATCGATATCTCCACTATCGACACTGGCCCATTCCCTATTCAATCGCAACCGTAGCCCGAGTTTTTTACAGTTTGTTAGTAGTTTTTGATATTTTTTTATCCTTTTTGCCCCTTTCGAGGATTCATTTTGGACAGTAAAAAGACCGCAGATGTAACAGGCAGGTGTTGCCATGGCAATAATGAAGGAATCGCACTCAATCGGGGTTGCTATTATATTTTTATGGGCATAAGATTTTATGCATGGTCATTTTATTTGGCTGTTAAGAATTTTCGTGGTTTGTTATACTAATTATTTTCTTTAGCAGATGGTTGAGTGTTGTTTTATTTCGGGGGTATGTAGTTATTATGTCGCAGTATGTAATCTTTTTACCCGACTAAGGCGAAGCAAAAGGGAGGGTTATGTTTTTGACCGGTATGTGGGTGGGTATGTATGTATGTTCATCTATTCCCTCATCACTTCTAAACTAGGTACTTATCATAATTTGACAAATGTGTTGTTGGAAGCGTCTTGTCTGTCCGCTGGTTATAGGCTATGCGAAGTCAAATTAAATTGAATATGGCGCGCTCTAGGGAACAAGAAGACCAGAACAAAAAAAAATCGCCAAACCTCATCATGTGTGGTATCATTGAACAGGTATTTTAATATGAAGGTAGGGTTTGGTACATCATATTTTTGTCAAGCGTACCGTTTGCGAGACATAACCCGTCAAAGTCATGAAAATATTTTTTACCCGACTACGGCACGGCGTCGCAAAGAGTTTGCCGATCGTTATGTAAGTATCTATGTATTTATCTTTGCATTTATGTTTATTTTTTTTCCTAAGGCTCTGCAAAAACCCCAAAATAATTTAAATAATAAATAAGTTCAAAAACTAAAACCCGACCATTGAAAAATCACGCTCTAAAAAGTACGAAACAAGAAAATATTTCCGTATATTTACCGGTTTTAGTTTTTTTTCCAGTCAAGGCTGATAGAGTCTCCGTCAATTATAATTCCTTATTAAGTTTATACTTTCATGTATACTTAATTCTTTCTGTTGCTTTTTTTCGAGCTTCAGTAAAAATATTGGATTAACCTCAACATAACTGGCGAAATGTAGGTGAAGTTTTGTGAGTTCATTTTTAATAGTCGCAAACTAATACAAAACAAACCAGAACAAAAAAAAAGCACTAACAAAAAAACATCCTGAGGAAACCGGCATGTCCTAGAACCGAAATTCGAAGACATGTGACATCCACCAAACCGCACTGGGGCCGCGTGGTGGATTACGGCCCATTCCCTATCACAGAGAGAAGGCCTGTGTCCCAGCAGTGGGCACATAATAAAGCTTATGATGATGGTGATAATGAAACTCTAATAGTCTTACCTTAGTGTCAAATATTCAAAAAAGGCAAACCTATCTTAATTATTTTAATGTAATTTCATTACACTTAAATTTTGATTATATAAATCGTAAACATTAGAAAACTAAAGTTTAATCAAAATAGGCATTACAATTGTCAAAATTACTGAAGGAATTTACTTACCACTTGTCAAAGTAGCGGGCAGAATTTACCTCCTTAGTCTATACCAATATTATAAAGAGGAAATATTTTTTTGTTTGTTTGTTTGTACCGAATAGGCTCCAAAACTACTGGACCGATTTCAAAAATTCTTTCACCGTCGGGAAGCTACTCTATCCCCGAGTGACATAGGCTACTTTTTATCCCTGTATTCCCACGGGAACGGGAACTACGCGGGTGAAACCGCGACGCGTCCTCTAGTATAGTATATGTAGATGCGGTACAACTGTTTCAATTCTTCAAACGTACGACACTAACAGTACCCATATAATAAACTACTATCCATTACATTTTATCTAAATAAAAACACGTAATTAAATGCAAATAAGGACGGCCTGACAGCATGTCGATATAATTCAAGACGTTTTATCGACTATCGACAGTTTGCGTGTGGACTTATCATGTTTATGGTTGTTCGTGTGAACGGTCTATCGGTGGAAGTAAGTCAACGTCGCGCTAATTGTGTCGCTGTGACGACTTGTGACGATATATCGATAGCTTCTGAAGGTATAGTGATGCGACTTGATACTTGTGAATGATTACTCGGTTTTTATAAGTGTTTTTTTGCTTACACTGTGACGACAAGGCCACGCGAACGCTTACGCACTCGATGGTCTGTCCAGGACGATTATAGGACTCACGGTGACCACAGCCTTGAGAAGACCCGAAGGCAGAGTGGCTTGAAAGCAGCTCGTCAATGCCTCCGTCAAACCTTTCAAAGACAGGCACAACCTTCAGTAACGAAGACAACAAATATGAAGAAGAAGTGATGACTTGTGATATCAAAAGTAGATCGTCAGAAACTTTTGATATCACAAGTCATCACTTCACACAAGTGATGCATTTTGATACTTGTAAAAGATTATTCTGTTTTTGTGAGCGTTTTTTCGTGTTAATTTGTTGATAAGTCACTTACATGTGTAATTAAATTGAACTTCGTATGTCGTTCGTTATCTGTTATCAGAATGTCTTGTTCAAGCCAAAATAAGACAATTTTTACTGACACTATATATCGCTCTGTTTGATAAGTTCCTCATTTGATAACAGTTAATGAAATTGTTCTTGCTAAAGGTGTTAAAATATCAGGCAGATAAGTATGTAGACAATTCATGAAATTTTATGCTTTTTCCAAAATGAAAAGTATCAAGAATGTGCTGAATAGAGTATCGACTCACTCGGAGTACTCATCGATACTTTGCATTTGGACTAGCTTTACAAAATGTTTGATTAGATTCATAACTGTATCAACACAGTTCCATTAATTGTTTCTACTTAAAATTAATGTTCTGCATTATAGTTTTCATCGCAGGATATTGCATTACTGAAAGCTCTACCGAAGATATCCACTCTACATTAGTTTAGGTCAGCATTACCGTAAATTAAGGGAGTTTCCTATCATCCATTACAACTATAACGTTAACCTACTTTCGAATCGTGAGCGAATTTATTATTATTTGCAACATTAATATGCGGCACTTATCAAATGCGGTAAGGTGTGAGAATGTCACCTGGGATAGTGCAATGCAACTGTAAATTACAAAACATAATGTCAAGTTGAATACAACTTTATTTCATAGCGCTAAGGATCATAATAACTTAGCAGGCATGAATGTCATAACTTTGCAGAATGTTATCAGTCACCAAAGCACCAACCGATCTACAAATCCCTAAACAAAATGCTACACAAGAAACAACCTTATTGCTGACTCATAAAGATCACAAAAACGGTATCAAATACAAAGGTACAGTTGGCAACATAATTATCGAGTCACGTGACAAGATTGATGCATGTCAGCCCGTCACGTCTGTCCATATCTTCACGCTAAGTGCTTGAGATGCCGACCAGAATGCAAATGAAGTCGTCCCAGTATAAATATAAGAGCACTTTACACATGTTTATGATATTGTCGCTATCTGTACATGAAAGTGTATCAGTCAAAACAATTTATGCACCGTTTAGGAATCGTGACTGAAGTGGTACAGTCGAGGTAGGAAGTAGATGACCTAGTTTTGAAATTGATCAGATGGACGATAGATGATGATCCTATGGTGAAATGCGTGCAAGGTGCAGTGTTAACAGAGCTTGGATTGACAACTGATGAGTACATAGTAGCATTAGTACAGGAAGAATTATTCCTAATGGCGGCAAGGAAAATCATGTGATAGTGAGGGTGTGAAGAGGCACTGCGCACCGAAAAGCTAATTGCACAGACGTTCGGAAAGCTAAATACATTAAATTTGAATCCACCTGTAAACTTGTATTACCAAATAAATGAAATCCATATTGTTGAGGTCAGAAATTCTAAAGGTGGGATGGACTGACGAAAAGATTGAAATAGCAGATCAGACCTAAACACCAGAGATACAGGAAATAAGAAAAGAATCACAATAAAATTTATGTGAGCATATAATTCCAGCATTGCTAAAATCAGACCCGTGGTATTAAAAATCCTTTAACCTACTCAATATTTTCTCTGTAAAAGAAATTCAGCAAAGCAAAAACCATGTATGCATGTAGCATCCCCCAATGTGTCAGCGATAAATCATTATCTACGTAATCTCAAATCACATCTAGATTTACCCGTAAATCGCGATACCAATCTTTCTTTTTGATCGACCGTCAAACACACTTACAATAACAAAAAACCCTTTATCAACTTCCATCACAAATTCACAACCTACATTTAAATCCAAAAAAGAAGCACTGATACCTACCTCAAATTCAGAATATTGCATATAGTCAGCATATAAAGCATATACCTATATCAACGCATTTATAATAACAAAAATCCTTTATCACATTCCATTTTAAATTCACAACCTACATTTTACTCTTAGAAAGAAGCAGATATATCGGCCTCATACAGTCAGAAAATTGCATACAGTCGGCACATATAGCATGTAGGTTTATCAACTTATAGTAACAAAAACCCTGTATCACCTTCCATCACAAATTCTACATTTTACTCTTAGAAAGAAGCAGATATATTTTTCTTTCTTTCTTTTTTTATATATCGGCTTCATACAGTCAGAATATTGCATATATAGCATGTGCATATATCTGTCTCACACAAACCCGCCAGCTTAAAAAGCTTTATAGTAAATTTTATGTGGTTGGAAAGGGACACAGAGCCCTTACGCGTTAATTAGTTCTTCGGAATTCTCTCAGAGAAGAAACAGCATTGTCAGAAGCCTATAATTATCTAAAACGAAACAGTTTTCGGAGAGAAACGATGATTTAGTTAAACGCTTTTTAAGATCTTGTTTTGATTTGTTACCCAAACATTAGTTGGACATGCGGCTTGATCTATCGGCCAACGGTAGGGTCGGTACGTTGGCAATGAAATATTGGCGATAATTAGTTTCGGTCAAGTCGGATTAAAAATAAAATGGGTTTGGAATTGTGAAGACAATTTGTTTGGATTTCTAAATGGCTTGTTTTATTGCTGTGGACTGCATTCTTGTAGGTAGTATGTATGCTGAATTCTGTCTAGGGTTTTATTTTGCAGATTTTGTTCTTGGGACAATTACACGTTGGAGCACCATCTCACTTGTTGTTTAGCGATAATGTGGTCGACGAGGAAGCAAGTTTGCCTTGAAGTAACGTATTCGCTCTAGATTTAATGATAAGAAAGTGTTCCACTGCAAAAATCACTAAGATTTGTATGTTTTCTTTTTTAAAAGTACTTCTCGGTTCTTCCAAAGTTAACCCTTTCTTGAACAAGTCAACCTGCCTAGCAAGCAAGTCTGGTGTCATTTTCTGGCTTCTGAATTCGTAACAACTATCAAAAATGTAAAAAAATATAGTATGACCGACGCGGCTTAATATGCTTACCGAGGCACGGAGGAAAGAAAGTAATAAAATACATTTATTTAACAAGTTTCGGCAGGTATGGGACGATCTATTCACCATCAACCACCATTGACGGACCACGCGTTAGGCAAGCGTTACTTAAACTCGAAGATCGAACATGGGACTTCTATTATTCAGCCACGAATCCTGAACCATCATCAAAAATGTTATATATTTTTACCCGCTCGTAATCCTCTCCATCCGTGTGTATAAATTGTGAGGTGGTACCAAAATTGCCGACTCTCTTGTCATGTTACAATGGGGACTAATTAAGAGCCCTCAGAGTTAATTACCTCGGGTTTTTGGTAATGCCATGGAAGTTAAAATTTTGCTTTGTCTTTCAAGCAATTTGTTTGGTGCATTGAGGTTGAGAAAGAGTTTGAGATATTATTTTTGGTCGCGATGTCGTGTTGTTGTAACGTTGTCTGTAATTTTCAGGGGCTTCAAAGCTCAAGCAAATTTTATTTTAAACCTTACAAAGAGAATGTCGTGTTTTCTTTATCTTCTTTTTGCGGTTGGATAGAAAACTTTTCTAAGAGTTCCGTTCACACTGCTACATCGTAATAGTTTAGCAGCTTACTAATATAAAGTATCGTACAGGATGTTTCAGTTAGTTTACGACATGTTTTTCTCTAAACTAAACTACCTTGACAGTAAGTAGCATACAATCATGATCATTATTTTTATATATGGGGACAAAAGACGTCCACTTTCTGGACATGGCCTCTCTCAAGCATCACCACATCATCCGATCCAGTGCATCCAGCAATTTTACCAAGACATCTTGTGGAGTAGGCTTACCATGTCAGCTTGCGACGGTCATCGGAGTTCCTAAATGAAAATATATTAAAAAAAAATATTTTGCGGCTTAAGTTTTTAAAGCCTCAAACTACATATAGTTTGTAGCTGTTATTAAAAAAAATAACTGTAGATGTTTTGCGGTCTAAGTCTTTAGACCCTCAAACTACATACAGTTTATTACTGTAATAAGCAACACAGCAACACAATTTTACAACACACATTCTCATACTAGTTAAGTAGATACAACCATTCATTAAGTGTCTTCTGACGTCACAAGACAGTCCACATAAATATGAGATGAATTAATGGGAGACGGAACTCAAAGCCACCGACTTAGATCAGGTAGCGGATAAGGTAGGAACAATGGACGATCTCATATAACAATTTGTATACAAGTGGCGGGAATGAAATCTCTTAATTTGTTGCTTGTCTCTGTGATTCGACAGTTTGATGAGATGAAGTAATATGTTTTGGAGAATGAATGTGGTATTGTTGAAAGACGTGATAAATACGTCTGGTACAGCCTAAGAAATCAAACCTACTTGCACCTTGACTGGCAAATATTTTGGATCCTGGTATTGTGGCGGCGTATATATCTAACGCTACATACTGACTACAAAATTATACGTCACACAAATTCTACATCGCGCAAGCAAAGTTATTAGTGCAATCAGTATTCCTATATTACACTTTTAAAAACCCGGCAACCATTGGATAGTTGCCCACAACTCGTCGCTGGAGGTTCCTCCCTTGAAGGATAAGGCGTTTACCCCCTATTCCTTATACATCGTGGTATCAAAGAACAATTCCGGCATAATATTATCTTGTGAAAATTCCGAACTGATAACTTTACAAAAAGAAACAAACACTATTATTAGCTTGGTTAACGATAAATGGTTAAAACTAAACTCCAACTAATTATGTACATGGATATAACAAATGATTAACTACCTACTTACAATTTTTGCTTCTGTTTAGCAATCTGATCCATCTTTTGTAAACCCAGAGCATTCCTGTTCTCTTAAAGCATGAGGTTTTGAAGGCTGACGGGTCACAGATGTTAGAGAACGCAAACCATGGAGAAGCGCAAAAAAAATGCCCAAGACTAACCCCACTAGAAGTACTGTTTCTGATACTTTACTAACATCTATGGGTCTTTGGGTCGCTGTCAGATCCGCTGCCACTTCAATTTTATCTGCATTATAAAATTCGTTAAAATAATGTTGTATTGAAATGAATGCCTACCTTCTCTATAATTCATGCGTCACCTTTGAAATTTCAGCCTCGTAACACAAAAATCGTGCCTCTATTGCCCGATGGGTTACTCTGATATGTATCTACGTACAATACACACACATTTCACCTGCTATGTTAAGTCCCGTGTCATAGGGGATGAACCTATTGACGTAAATAACAAATTCAGATTCCAGCCTGCTACTAAGAATTTACAGATGGAAAAGCACAGTAACACTTTGGCTAACCTGGGAGTTGAACTTCATCATCTTCCTGCCCTTGTCTCTTGTTCCATACCGTCCTGTCCCCCGTCACGCTATTTCTGAATCCCTTTTCTTTCATATCACTCCTCACACAGTTTATCCATTTTTTCCCATCCTCACCATCCATCCAAATTTATATTCATAACTCTTTTAGTAACATGCGTTTCATCCCTCCTCATCACATGCATGGGTATGTGTGGGAAAGGAAACCGTTTGTCCTTGTATGGACCAGGACAAACGGTTTCCTTTCAACTTTTCTGTCACTAGCGCCACTTTCAAAATTCCTCTAATATACTAATTTGTCACTTTATCCATTCTCGTCACTACGCACATCCATATCAACATTTTTATCTCTGTTTTCATACATCTTTTTCACACCCCAACATTCTGATCCATACAGTACGACCGGTCTAATCACGGACTTAGTAATCTTAGTAAGACATGTATTTTATGATATATCGATAAAAAGGCAGAAGAAACTACGTGAAGCAGATGTCAAGGATACAAATAAAGATAACCTAGAAACATATTGCTTATCTAACAGACTTAACTTCGCAAATTCCATAAAATACCAAAACTTGAGACATTCCGTGACCAATTTCAATAGCAAGAATGACAGACAAACCATTACAAATCGATTTCATGGTTGTTATCAAGTACACTGCGACATTTACATATACTCCACCCAATTCACTTCAATTCACAACCATAATCTGGAAAGAATAGAGTGTTTTTTACATTGTTGGTGAAAACTGCAAATTGTATGCAAATTACAAATCAATGTTTGCCAATAAGCCGTAATTATTATAATGAGCGCGCGTTTTCATGGCCTTTAATGTGTTAATTGATCACTTAATAAATTAATAGCGATGATTTTATTATTATGTGAACAAAATGCTGGGTGAAAAAAGTTTGTTACCGTCGATGAGGGTTCGTGGCAAACTGTGAGCGATTCAAGGAAATGGAATATTTTGTAGGCTGATATTGTGTAATGCTATAATGATCCGAATGGCGGCAAAGTGATCTATATTTCATGTTATAGAATTAATTGTTTTTATTGTTTGCAGTTCTTGTATGTCACTCGATATGAAATAAATACAGAAAGTTAGTACGAGGGGTACAAATAAAAAACAGTGCTGGCCCTGAGCTAAGGATCACAGTTATACGGTTTAGTTTTTGTAACTTAATGCATTAGCAAAGCTTTCAAAGGATGACGGCATAAATATCGAGAGGACAGAAAACAACGGTACAAAAAATCTAACGCATAAGATAGCAATGCTACATGCGATAGATACTAAGAGATGATAGGTGATAAGCAACCCACATAGTTCACGAGCTAGATTTCACTTCCTCTCACAGAAACGAGACTTAATTGAGTCGCAGAAGTATGAATATGGCTAAATATGCTATTAGTTATTATGGGATGGGAGAGCAGTGGTGGCCCAGTGGTATCGGCCACGACTTACAAGTTGTAGGTCGTGGGATCGAGCCCAGGCAGGCGCTTTACTTTGTGTAAATTATTTCATCACCACTGCTCTCAGAACGGTGAAGGAATACATCGTGGGAAAACCAGCATGTCCTAGAACCACAAAAATCGAAGACATGTGACATCCACCAACCTGCACTGGGCCCGCGTGGTGGATTACGGCCCATTCCCTCTCACAGGGAGGAGGCCTGTGTACCAGCAGTAGGAACATTAATAGGCTGATGATGTGATGATGATGTTGATGTGATTCTGCAATTATTCATAATTATAAAAGAATATCTTACTCAGTAATGCAGTCTCTATATATGTGTCGTGGCCAGATCTTAGAATTGATAACTTCATGATGTGGCCGACCATTTCATGAAACGGTTATATTTCATGATATCATGGCCAGCTAAAACAGACCATATCGTTTAAACGTCAACGTTTGATTATATATCTGGCCATATCATTAATATTCCAACCTCCAAGGTTTTTTTACGTAGAGCCCTATTTTGTTTGATTTTCGTAAATTTGAAGTAGTTTTTTATCGTTATGACATTTCACTTTAATTGGCGCATTATTATTAGCTTTTTTATCAAAATACTCGTCCGCCGCCATGATGCATCACAAAAACAAAACGATATCAGCGCCTCTGGCTCTAACGGTGGATAATGTGACTATTTTACGATATGTTCACCATAATTATGTTTGACCATATCATGAAGTAGTCGTGCGTTTAGCTGTTCATATCGTCAAACGCTGATTATTCATCGATCTGGCCAGACCATATCACAATGACAGCGGATATTGTTGATTTCATGAAATACAAACCATGTCATGAAATGGTCAGCCACATCATGAAGAGATCAATTTTATGATCTGGCCACGACATATGCACTCCCATAGCAACAAAACATGATTTCCATCTCCACTTATTAAGTAATAAACCGCACAACTTAATTGCTGCTTGATTGCAACTTATTTGCATATAATGAAGACAGATGTCACTAGAAGCAATTAAGCTTTATTATTACCACGGAGACTCTAGTACCATCATTTTTCTTCCGAACAGGTCGGGCAAACCCATTGTTTCATCTTGACCTTTTAGATCGACCTCTGATATTAGAGTTTTATGAATTATTTCGTGTTTCGTTGCGAAATATTATGTCGGTAGATATGTATCTATTTTGACAAACGTTGGGATTGTGATTGAGTGTCTCTGAATTCTCACATTATGAATGGCTTTTGTGTTGTCTAATTTTATTCATATTTTTGTCTTGGTGTATGTTGTTATCTTTTTGATTCTGCCTTAATAGCTCGACGTAAATTGCTATTTTGTATAACATATTCTATAATTTCGAACCGGCTATACTCAAGCAAGACGCATAAGACCAATTATGTGGTTACTCTTAGGGGGAGGCCTATGTTCAGCAGCAGACGTATTTTGGCAGTAATGATGATTATGAATCACACCTAGGTTTCCTCGTCTTTTGATAGGTGAATTTCCTCTTATAGCTTTTCCAACTAAAACCACTAATCTTCGTCATGACTCAACGTACACGTGTTTTGCGATTAACCATTACACGAGTCTGTATAATACAAGGAATGCCCATGACACATCACAAAGAAAACCATCAACACGAAAAAATAGAAAAATCTTTTCGCGCCACAAAAACGTTAGTTCCCAGAACTCCACTCCACAGATAAACAATAACAATTTCAAACAATGTTTACCTACATTACAAATTTTGCGCTGGCAACCGCATCCGTTCTCGAGTAGGATATCTATTTTGAGTGGTGGCAACATTGTCCCACCCGTGCGACAGAACGCGCGTGCCAACATTATAAACACCAGTACTTGGACGTTCGAATTTCAAAAACATTGTACACCGACGTGACGATATATCCGGTGACGTTCAGTTGCGGAATAGAAGCTGGAAGCTTAAGAATAACAGTTTAGGTTGAAAGGACGCCAAGGCAAGAAGGGCTGTCGCAATCGGTAATCAAAGTAATGAATTTTTCATTGGTCTATCATCAAAAGGGGTAACCGGAAGCAAAGAAAACGGTGTAAACAACTGCTGAATTAAAATGAGAGGCAATAGATAAAAATGAAATGAAAAAGCATGCAGAACCACTTTTCATAAATCAACTCCGGTTGAGCACTTCAAAAGGCCCTAATGTAACCAACATGATTATCGTTAGTTCAGATTTTAGCTTAGGTACTACATTTAATGACTAAAAGTTTTTTTGAAATTAGAATTCTGAAACTAAATGATGATGAACTATGGGACAGAATTCCAAATAATAAAACGGTGTAACATACGCCTTGACTACTCAAAACAGACTACAAACAGAAACAAAAGACACACGCTAACAAATTAACGGACCACAAACGATCACAAATTTAAAATTAGAACAAAGAAAAAAACACCATGTCGCGACAGAACATAGCCAATGGCAAACTTTATAATAGGGCCCGAAGTCCCGAAAGTTAATCATCAACTGACCTTATAGAATTCTCTGGAACCCTGAGAGGCGGGGACACGTTATGAGTTCGGTCCCATATCGTCCTTTTTTGTCTGCAAAGCTAAATTAAATTGACTTAAGGCTGAAATATTAAGGATTAGCCTTGGGTGACAGTCATGTAGGTGTGGGTAAGTGTGGGAGATTGGGGACTGAGATTGAATGTGAGAAGGATTAAAAACTGGTTGATATTAAGGGTATTGGTGCAATGAATGAGGAAAATAAAGGAATGCTTATTGGACTAATTACAGTGTAAAAAATTAAGCTTTATGCATTGGGATTTCTAAGACTTGATGATATGTCTTGAAAGGAGTTGACTACTGAGAAGTGTGAAAGAAGAAGACAATCATGTTGAGTCGACTTCAAATATATGGGATAAAGACAAGGGCTTGATGATGTTAAAAACATATAGTATAAGGATTTTTGGCAAATTTTAGGCTCTTAGTCATATTTCGTAGATAGTGATGGAGTTCTTATTGGTAACATTGCCAGTCTTCACAGACCTCTGCTATCGTATATAAGATCCTTTTAAAGGAGTTTTTCTTTCTTATAAGGAATAAAAGATAGAATATTCACAATAACAGAACTTAGAGCATGTCATTAGAGATTGTTTATCTATCTGTTGAGTCCATAAAAGTTTTGGTCACCCATAATCATCATCATCAACAGTTTTTGCACATAATAACACGTTTCTAAACATCAAAAAACCTTTGCTATCAACCAAAAACATAAGTCCCATGAAAAGATTGTCTCACAAATAAAAATAATAACAACTTTCTAGTGTGACAGTTAACCGAAAGCTTTAATT
This sequence comes from Orthosia cruda, assembly GCA_964057195.1. Taxonomy (NCBI): domain Eukaryota; kingdom Metazoa; phylum Arthropoda; class Insecta; order Lepidoptera; family Noctuidae; genus Orthosia; species Orthosia cruda. Next base: position 42,027,017 of record OZ059828.1, on the reverse strand, counting down.
TTGTTTCGTCTACCGTCAAACGGGGCGTGTTTTGTAAAAACTGCTCATCTGAAGACAACCTTATTTTTTACAACCTTGCCATTTGATTATAAACCTTATATCTTTATGATTAAAGGTTTTTATGTTTATCTTGGTGATACATTATTTTTGTAAAAGCATTCATTTGCGTCAGTCATATCTAAGCCCCGATGGGCGGACGTTATGCCATTGAAATATTAATAATAATTCATTTTTAATGTTTTGAGGTAAAACTGTTTGAATTTTAATCAACTTCTGACAAATGTGAATTTAGTAAAGCGTCTATGTAATTAGTATTATTGAAATTGATGTTTGTTTCGATAATTTTTATGTAAATATAGAGTTGATTATAGTGTTTGTCTATTTTGGCAGTTATAAGCCTATAACTGTGGTTTTAATACAATTTAAAATGTTAATTATATTGTGGTTTATATGCCTATTATTGCTAATTACGGATATGTTTTCAATAAGCGCGATCCATCAAATTTGAGATTTGCTAGCCACCTATGTTGTTTTTCATAGCTAACAAGCTTAAAATGCTTTTCAACAAAGTAACCAGTCACAGTGACAATGTGGCAAAATAGAAAAATCTTAAGGCTCGCTCAGGTTGGTTCAAGTTGGCTCAGGGAAAGAATACTTTGAAGGATTTGGAGAAAGCATTTGCCCAGCGGTGGGACAGTACAACATAAAAGGGTCACAAAGATAGACGCGACGCTACAGTGTGACTAAAATGCAATAATAAATCTGATGAAACGTTAATTAAAAATAAATGTCACATCGTTGTCACACTGCCATGTCGCGTCTGTCTGCGAAAGGCTTAAAGTACAATGGGAGATACCCATACATTGTTTTAGCTGAGATTAAATTCCTAAATATTCCATCTCTAGAGATAATATTCCAGATATTTTTCATAAAATGAAAAATATCTGGTTTAACTCAGCGTCATGTTTTGAATTAGTTTGTGCAAGATTTTTTGTTCGAGAACGCCGAGATTAATATATATTCAGTCATGAACTTTTGTAAGTTATGACTGGGTAACTTCTAATAATTTGTTTAATGGGTAATATCATCCAATTTCATGGAAGTAAAATGGCAATATCGCATTAGTATTTCCCTTATCTAGTTATTTAAGCATGAAATATAAAATATACTCTTTGGAAAGAGTATATTTATTTATAATATGTGACTTTGACGTGTATCAAAAGGTCGTCGTCAACAACCATTCTATTAATTTTTTAGTCTTGGATACTAGTCTTTTTGCATTACCATTAATTGAAAGTAAGTAATTCATAATTTATTTCTACTACACTATAGTATTCTTATCCAAGGAACACCCACATACACATACATAAACTGTTTTATTAATTCGTGTACTCCATTTTGTTATAATAACAAATACAATAGTAATACACTTACTACAGTCACTTGCTCAAATTTATGTTAGCTAACATTTCGCCATTGTTCTTTTCAGGAGTTTAGTATCTGTTCTTTTCCTGATCCAAATTCTGACTGCGGACTGGAATGTGTTTTGTAGGGTTTTTTTATTTATAACAGTCACAATTTCTATGAAAAATTTCCCGTTGCTAGGTTTAATGTTTTTCTCTTGCATGTCAACTATCTTTACTCCGTTATCTTTGTACTTAAAAACTAATTACAACAATATCTATTTGACATAATTTGCATATTAAACAACAATGGTTTTGATTCCATTATAAATGCAATGACAATAAAATTTCAGTCATTATGATGGGTTGAAGAGGCCATGGTTACAGAACCTTTACCGTAACATTCAATTTTCAACTTTAAAGACATTTTTATAGGAGCTATAATCGATATAGCAAAGTATTATGAAAAAGGAATGTCACGTTCGTCGTCCAACTTAAAACTGCAGTCTGAAAAATCGATTTTCATCTTTATTTCCTTTTAAATAAGAGCTGCTCTGAAGTTCGTGCGAAGTTTGCGAACAGTAGACAAAGATTAACATAATTTGAGTAATTAAGCTAGCATGCAAATGAAGTCTAATAACAATAGTGTTGTGACAATTAGTGACAAGTCGTTATGACAATGATGGGATGAGTCAGAAAACGTAATGTTTTAAGACATTGAATAGGTAAGACGATTCTCACGACCGTTTTTATACTGGTTTTCATGTCAACTATGTATTTATTTACATAGAATAAGAAGAAATTTTACTTTGGCGTTAGTTGTAAGCGAATTTTTGAATGTCCTTCTTAAGGCGCTATATACGCCCCAATGTTAACACAGTACTGGCCGTGCGCCCGCTCGATGCCAAAATATCAATACTGAACCTCTTTTAAACAGTTTTGTTTGCAAAATATTATTTGATTTACATATGCTATGATAGTTATGAAGAAATATCAGCCATCAATATTTCTGTGTAAAAACATTTTTAAACATCCAAATCGTTTCGGAGGAGTTTACAAAATTTGCCAAAAAAATATCGTGTTGTTAATTATTTTTTTAAAGCAAAACTATTAGTTACACGAAAAAAATGATGTACATGAATCAATAATAAATATATATTTTTTTCAAACCTTTTAACCTAGCCGTTACTAAGGAGTATGCTTTAGAAAGTTACCGTTTCACGGCACTAAAGCGTATGTAGGCCCTTAAGTTAAAAAAATGGGCTGAAAATATTCCTCACACAATTTCCATTGAGTCATTTAATTTTTATTTCACTCTTTTATCGACAATCAATCCAAACATGTAATTATGACACGGTATCTTGCGTAAAAACCCCGATTCTAAGTGTAAAATGCGCATAACTTTTGATTGGCTGAACCGATTTTCATTAATCATTTTACAGATTATTTATTTATATACACTTTATTGTACACCATAAAAAAACAAGAAAATATGAAACTTAATACTAGAAATAAACAATGGGCGGCCTTATCGCATTCCGCGATCTTTTCGAGGGAACCTGGAAGTCGAAATCGAGATTATTTTTATTTGTTTACAATTTTATTATTTAATTTTGACAATTTGTATAACTCCCTGACAATACATGTCATTTTTGTTGACATATTTTTTTTTATATTTTTATGATAATATTGCTGACAATTTAACATAAAATTAAAACTTGTATGGATTTATTTTTATTGGATTCCTGTTTTTAATGTAATGTTTATGAATGTAATTTTATTTTAATTTGAAACGGATATTTTTTTTTAAATACAAGAAAATATTTTATTAATGTAATATTTATATGGACTCTTATGTCTGAAAATAAATGAATTGTTATTGTTATAGCTAAGAACACTCTCGAACGGTGACATTAACTTTCAAACAATAAAATAACAAAATCAAAATCGGTTCATCCATTCAGGAGCTATGATACCAAAGACAGACACGTGTATTTGTGAAATAGCAACACGCGTCGGGGATTAAAAATGATTTTCAAAATAACCTGACCTTTTAACCCTAAGATGCCATGTCAAGTCAAAGTCTAACTCCCTTTTAAGAACGATACCATATCGACAAATTATTCATCGAAGCTCCTCACTACCTCGACAAGCTCAGTGGCTGCAATTCTCACTTAGCAAGTGGCTACATAACCTGTCACTGCCCTCATAACTAACCTTTTAATTGAACAATTCCTTTCGAGCCGGCGCATCAAGCTACCTTCCTGCCGTCTTAATGCTAGAGTGCCGCTAACTGACAAAATCAAATTATGAGTTCATCATTATCATCTACCTTTTTAACGTTTCCACTGCTGGGACACAAGCCCCTCTTTAATTCACCACGCAGGCCCAGTGTGGGTTGGTGGACAGCACGTGTCTTCGAATTTTTGGTTCTAGGTCATGCTGGTTTCTCACGATGTTTTCCTTCACCGTTTTTAGTGGAGTGGTGATGAAATAATTAACACATAGTAATGTAACTGCCTGGGTTCGAATCCACGATCTACGACATGTAAGTGTTTTGAGGTATAGACGAAAATAAAAAAAAAACTGCGAAATAATAAAAATCGATCATCAAATCATTATGCTAAAGATTCCAGAGTCAAAAAATTGATCTAACTGCGCACTTTCGAATAGGCACATTGTTAATTTAAATCTATGATATAATCTTATATTATATATTATATATTATATCATAGATTTAAATTAACAATGTGCCTATTCGAAAGTGCGCAGTTAGATCAATTTTTTGACTCTGGAATCTTTAGCATAATGATTTGATGATCGATTTTTATTATTTCGCAGTTTTTTCACTGCACTTTCGAAAATTTAAATTATCTATGATATAATCTTATCAAAAACAGGTTTGTAAACATAGCAATTTGCGTTGTTTTTTAACACACATTGTAAAAAAGAGGAGGTTCTCTCAATTCTACTGTCGTTTTTGTTTTATATTTGTTACTTCAGAATATATACTCAGTGAACCGATTTTGATTATTCTTTTTTTATTTGATAGCTGTTGCTTCTCATGTGGTCCTATTTAAATTTGATCAAGATCTGATAAAGAACTTCGGAGATATACGACAGAACTCTTCAATAACTGAGGGCAAATCTCTCGGATTGCTGCAATCGCATGTCTGTTTATTGTTTACAAAATTTCATAACATAACTTCACGCCGGTACGTTCTAAAGGGGTATGCAGATGTGTACAGTACACTCTAATTTCACCGGTTGTGTTCAAGTTTTTCGAAAAATTTATTCCGGCATAACGGTGGTCATTATAGATATGTTACCACAATTAAAAAGTGAAAAATAAAAACTTTTTATAATCCGGAATATATTGGTAGTAGAAAAATACTACTTTAACAAATCGCTAGAGTTTTTCCACTGATTACGATAGCATCAAAAAAATCTTCATTAATCTATTAATGTTACGTGTTATGTTGTATTAATGTTAGGGAAATGGGCCTTAATCCACCACGCGGGCCCAGTGCGGGTTGGTGGGTCACATGTCTTCTAATTTTTGGTTCTAGGACATGCCGTTTCCTTCACCGTTTTGAGAGCAGTGACGAAGAAATAAATTACCCAAAGTATAGCGCATGCTCGGGTCCGAAATCACGTCTTTCAACTCATCAGTTGGGGTCGTAATCTGTGGGCTACCACTGTTCTTTCAAAAAACTAAAATTGTCAGGTAGTGGCACTATAGCTATACGACGGCAGTTTGTAAGTCTAAAGCCAAACAACTGTGGTCATAAACCACTCCATAAGTCCACTATCTAGCCGAATTAGCCGGTAGTAAATCTATCGAACGATCGCTTTTAGACCGAATTTATTTTATACAAGGAAGTGTGACCTACATGGTCGATCGGCCGATCAGGAATACACTTAGAAATTTAGTGTTGTGTTTTGAGCGGGTGATGGTAAGGTTTGACTTAATTCTAAGTGGTATATTGATGATGTAATGGTGTTTAGCGGGTTTTTGAGGGGATTTGTGAAGGTTGTTAATTATTTTTTAATTATGGTATTTTAAAGGATTATACTTGGAAGGATCTACCTTATCTTTGCCGTCATAGAAATTATAATCAATATGGAAAAACGAATTTCACTTTCGTCGGCCAACTTAAACGTGCAGTCTGAAAAATCGATTTTCATTTTTATTTCTTTACAAATAAGAACTGCCAGTTTCTTTTGTGAAAAGTAGACATAAATTTGCGTAATTTTAGTGAATTTATTTTATATAAGGCAGTGTGACCTACATGGTCGGACGATCGAACGAGGAATACACTTAGCATTTTAGACCGAGTTTTTTACCTTTATATTATCTGCTGTGATTGGCTGTTGAAAATTCATTCAACCAATCACAGCAGATAACGCGTGCTTGACAATTTGTCACATTAATTCTGCGATAATTTAGAGGTAAAAGTATTATGAAGGTACTTTGTAGTAGATACTCGGAATTGGGTAGACTTAGTTATTTTGTATCTAAACCCAGCAATTTGTGTAACAGTTCAGATATTTTTGACTAAGATCACATTTGGATTTAACTCATGTAATCTTTTAATAGTTTGGATAGGCAGGCAATGATATTCAAATAAACAGATATGTTATGAGCGCGCGCATTTTGAAGACTCGAATAGGTCACAATTGTGACCTTTATTCTTTAGTTTATGTCACGCATGGCGAAGAGCGATAGGCTTTGTTGAAACAAAAACAAAATAAAATAAATGCCATCGTGTGTATTTGTAATTTATTTATTTATTGATTAAAACAATTATTTTTTAATGTTAGATGAATGAAAAGTGTGTATGTGTGCTGCCGCTATGTGCGGCACACTTTTTCAATTGTTTTGTGAGTGTATAACGTATCTGTTTATTTGAATATCATTGTAGGCAGGTATATCTTTATAGCACATTTAGTTGGCCAAAATTCATTAACATCTTTTACAGCCTGACTTCGCCCACTGCTGAACACAGTACTCTCTTTTCTCGTAACAATCCCCAACGTAATGTGCCACCTCTTCCAAGTTCTACAGTAATGGCAACGAATTCGTCTGCTCATCTCGCCATCCAAAATTATGCCTAAGAAGATTTGGAAAATTACTCTATATTTCGATCTACATCAGGATTCACCAAATAGCGGACCGCGGTCCGCATCCGGACCGCCTAGCTATTTTATGTGGACCTTAAAAAAACTTTTTCTTATTCGTTGTCTTCATTTCTGAAGGTCGTGCCGGTCTTGAAAAGCTTTGACGGAGTCAACGACGAGCTGCTTCCAAGCCACCCTGTCTTCGGCTCTTCTCGTAGCAGTGGTCACAGTGAGTCCCGTAATGGCCCTGATCTGGTCAGACCAGGGAGTAGGTGAACGTCCGCGTGGTCTTTTTCCATACATCTTGCCCACTACAACCAGTTTTTCCAGGTTGTCTGGCTCTCTCCGGGCGTTGTGACAAAAGTGAATTTGGACTCGTTGATAGCAGATCGTGGAGAATCTAGTTTTGATGTTCAACTGGTCGAGAATGGACTTATTCGTGCGCTTGGCTGTCGATGGTATGCGCAGCATTCTTCTCCAGCACCACATCTCAAAAGCCTCTATCTTTTTCCGATCCACCGTGCAAATTGCCCAAGATACCGAGCCGTAAAGAAATGTCGAGTATACCAGAGTTCTCTCGAGTTTCTTCTTTGTGTTATTGGAGACATTTCTATTCTGCCATATCCTCGACATCTTGCTCATAGCCTTGGCCATCTGCGTACGCCTCCGAATCTCCCGGTCGTAGCCTCCCTGATCACTGATCATGGAGCCCACGCACACAAATTCACTCACAAACTCCAGATCCACAAGTTCTCCCGTGCGTGCGATTAGTCCAGCTAGGTCGATGATCATCACTTCACTTTAGCAAATAGTTCCGCGAGTTCGCGCTCTCAGGGTGCAAACAAAGTGGTGTCATCTGCATATCGGAGATTGCTGATTTTGTTGCCACATACCGCGATGCCTCCCTCTCACTCTCAAGTAAACAGTAAAATATAATTGACTTGTATTGCTTGAGTACATAATTAAATAATTTACCCCGCGCTTTGTCTTTACTACTGTCGCTTCGACAACGGACATCATCAAAATCTTTAGTTACATATTAAAATTTTAACAAAGTAATGGTGTAACCTGGCTTCCTCCCCCCGCCACCCCCTCTCACCCTGTACTCGCAAAGGTTACATTATTTAAAAAACAGACCCTAAATGAAAGTATATGATAACCCCTGATCTACATGGTCGAAATGTAGACTTAATGTAGATTCACAAGTAAAACTTCAAAACAAACAACGAAAACTACATTCCCATCAATGAGCGTCCACTACCAGTTCTCAGAACTCAAACTGTTACTCAAACGCTTAACCCTCTCGCGGCGCCTGTGTTTTTCCAACGAAAACGCCACGAACGCCAACTTGTAACCATTTCAGCGACTACATTAAGACATAAACCACGCTTCGGATTCCACTGAAATTGCTCACGGCATTCTATAAATCGGACGCACTCGACGACCGTTCGGTCTATTTCGGTAAAAATAAATAAATATGTGCGCGAGCGGCCGCACTCGTGGATGTACCACAGATCTGGGGTTATGAAGTTACTGCTGGAAGTGCGTAGCTGAGGCTGTAGACAATAGCGAATCATCAAACATCAATCCCTTACATTTTGTCACTTCATAAACGCTATTGCTGAAAAAAATTCATTTTCTAGAGTCTCTGCTAATTAAGACATGATGAGGCTTTTGATAGTTATATATAAGAATATTTAATAGTTTAGGGAGTGAAAACTCATACTAGAAAATAAAGCCACAAAAGATTAAACGTATCTTAAAAACTGTAATTTGGCTCAGCACCATGAGCTTCCCTTTTTTTGCGTCGTTTTCATAAATTCTGATGATTGTATCAGTACCTAGTGTGGTAATTCTGGATTGTGCGTTAATGTCCCTGCACCCCAGCAAGAGATGACGACGAGAAATACCGTGTGGTTTTAGTCAGCAGGAGTCTGACAGACCTCCATGATATCCATGGGAATTTCCAAAGATAAAATAAGTAGGCATAGATTTAAGCCACAGGATTTAAGTTTCGACACAGAGAGTCCCTGGATCCGTTTTTGTGTACCGTTAATTCATTATGGACTGTTTTCGACATCAGATAGCAAGTAATTTTTGAGACATTGTTTGTGTCAAAAGTAAGTATGCACATACAATGATTTGAAATAGGAAATAGCGAAAACCTAGCGATAGTCGTCCCAAAAAGTAACCCATACGAATATAGGTATGTATAGGTACATAGGTACTTGAAAACAGTCCGATATTAGCCGCATCCGTTCTCCCTACATCCTTGCTCAGGCGCACGACAAGTCGTCCAAATATAGCGGCACTTGATAACGACGTATTAGACGAATAAATGTTTTACGTCCGCCGGTAAGTGTTCCATATTTATAATTTTGAATTTCGAACGATGATGGAACGTCGTCGATCGGTTAAACTTCCTGTGTCTTGGAGCCGTCACTCGCGGGAGAGTTCGGTACTTGACAGTAGCTATGTAATTTTAAATGTCGTTTATGTTCTATGATTTGTACTGACTTGGATATTATTTATTTATTTATTTTGGGAAAACAAACAGTTACACAAAAAATACAAAGCAAATAATTAAAATTAAAACAATAATAACATATGTGTAGCCCACGACGTTATCCACATCTTAATAATAGTACATTGTGTATTAAGGGCGGTAGGTAAGGAATTACGATCGAGACTCTAGTAGAAGCCCGAAGTCGAAGACTGAGGGCTTTCTGAGTCGAGGTTCGTAATTCCCGTACCGCCCGTGATACACACAATGTTTTCATCACATTTGCGAGTAATAATTATGAATTATAGCTTTAATACACAAGTCAGCACAGCTGTGTGTGTGTAAACCTTTTTTTTAAGCGGTTGGCGAATTTTTGCCCACACCACAGATTATACAGTGTTTCGTTCAGAAACTTTAAGGGCAAATACTTACGTAGGTATACAGCGATGACGGAGTGTAAAAAGAATTAAATAATTTCGACGTTTTCATACTATAACTATTAAAATCGATTATTAAGAACATTCGTTGAGTATTTAAGTAAATGTAGTGAGATTGCAAAGAAATTCCTGTTTAGATAACATTTTATGACAATTTTTCAATTGCGTGTAAACTCCTTGCTTGAACTTGCATGACCTGTGTGCTGTGCTGTAAATTAAAAAAAATATTACTTACCGCCCTAGGGCTTCATGACAAACAAAATAGCCCGAGGGTTTTATATGATGCATTACGGCTAAGTTAACCTGTATGTTTTGATACTGTTTACGTGCAAGTGTGATGAAAAATAATATTACAAATGCCCACGACTGAGGCTGAAAGTAACACAATAATACAAAGTTAAATGATCTGTTATGTAATATATTATGGCTTTTAGTTTTCATGTAGTTAGAACCTGATTAAAGAAAGGTCACCAGTCTTTTCCCATTAAAATCGCAAGGCAACACTTATTGATCAAGACCGTCACTATTAGTTTTGCATACATAATATCACCCCACCTAATAGGAAATAGGAAAATTCATGAGTCATAATTTTTTACTGTTTCAAAAGTCTGCTTGTTTTTGTCAATCAAGCAGGCTTTCGCAGTTTATGTTTTCTGGATGGCGTACCTTCTACAAACAGGTCGTTTTTGACTTTCACTTATCACCAAGCAACCCACCAGTCACCCAGGCACCCAGGTTTCTAACCCAGGCATGCGCTTTAATTTGTGTAAATTATTTCATCACCACTGCTCTCAAAACGGTGAAGGAAAACATCGTGAGGAAAGCGGCATGTCCTAGAACCAAAAATTCGAAGGCATGTGACATCCACCGATCCACCGAGTGGTGGATTAAGGCCCGTTCCCTCTCACACAGAGAGGAGGCCTGTGTCCCAGCAGTGGGAACCTTAAAAGGATGATGATGATGATGATGACTTATCACCAAAACTTAGGTACGCTAGAGGTTTGATGTTATTTGTATTGGAACAAACTGGATCCTCAAAATAGCATTCAGACACTCCACCAAACCATCAAGCATCAAGAACATCAATGCTGCATCCAATATCACAGATTTCAAAACTCCTGCCTGAAAATGAGCAACATTTAAAAAAAAAACTAAATTACAAACTCCACAATAATCAGTAAAACGCGGACAGTCTCGCTAATGTCAAAGCGGTCGTTAAATTACAACAAGCGGCGCATGAGACTTAATAATCGTCGGAGCAGCTTGTGTGACGCCCATCGCGTTATACAGACTCCCTGCTATGGTTACCAGGCGTGAGGCTTTTGGCGGGATATAGTCCTGTTCAGATTTATTTGAAATAAATTTGAAAGATATTTATCTAAAGCAGTGGTGATATGTAGGACACAAGCAGTTACTGCAACGAAAATCTGTCGTATACAAATAATAAGATTTAGTCTATCATATTTAACTTCATACAAAATTATAATTATAATCTGTACTACCTGAAAAGGATGACATTAATATTGCTGAATAATTATATTAAATTCATTATTATTGACATTTAATTTTGACATAACTATATTTTTCACAATTTAAATGTAAAATAAAATAATTAAGTAACAATAATGTTTAATGCATGCTAATTTAGGATGTTATGGACAGGAGAATAATAATTGTAATGCTTGTAAAAGGCTCCTTAGTCATAAATACTAACATAACATGACAACAACATTATACACTTAGTTCGCAATAAACGTTTTGACTTTTTGACTTTGAAATTACCTGAAAAATTAATGACACAAATTGTCAAGCGCGAGAGGCTCTTGTGATTGGTTAAATAAATAAATTGACAACATCCAATCGTATCGCTTGAGATGTGCAATTGTTTTATTATCACGTGGATGAAAACCAGGAGTAGAGCTTGCTTAGATAAGTGAATTGAAACAACATAGAGAACTTTAAATAAAAATGTATATAATTAGGAGCAGTCAAAGCCAAAATAAGTTTTAAAGATTATGAAAATTATCACCATTAATACGAAACGCCATCACTATTGAAGTAATAGCAACAGGTAGCGCCATCTATCGCAAATACCTGAAACTATCCTTACCAATGCATCGATTGCCTTCACCCTATCTTTACAACTTTATTCCCTCCTTTTACCTTCGTATACCATCATCCTTACCATATATTCAAGCAATGTCCCATCTTACAAGCAAGGTTGCTCGCTCTACTTAAACGTGGGAACAGTATGCGTATGCGCATCGAAGGCGACGCGGGCGTGGCCGGCCAGCGCTTTGTTTTTCAAATAATTTCCGGACTCTTTTGGGAATTACAATTTTTCGTCCTGCCTTCATGATTTATGGTTTTAGAGGTTACAACTAATTTTAAATTAACTGAGGGAGTTCAAGTTCTTGTCCTTATGGGCGGGGGCTTTGCAACCGTATCAGAGGAGAACGCCTATTTTCTGAAGAGGTGATTATAGGTTTCTATTAGAATCAGCATCCTGCAATGAGAAATTAAACATAAACTCAAGTATTTTGCTCATGTGTACCTTTACGCAGATATTACATGCTAGTAGCCTTGCATAAAAAATCAAAATCAAAGTATCTTTATTAAATTAGGCTGTCGAAAATTCATTCAACCAATCACAGCAGATAACGCGTGCTTGACAATTTGTCACATTAATTCTGCGATAATTTTAAGTTAGGAAACTGAGAGTAAGCGGCACTTTTGAACGTCGAAAATTAAATTAAAAAGTAATAATAATTGATTTTATCGTCCATTCGGAAATGTAGCTTGTTATGGAGATGAATGGACAAAAAATTCCACTCTTTTAAAAAAAAGTGTTTTACGAATATTTGGTTACATTGTTCTTGTTGGAAAAATACATATATGTGAGAACGATGTAAAAAGTGCACGTAAAAGCGTCTAAAGGAAAAAAACCGAGCAATAAGTTTCTTTTTGTTTTAAGAAAATCTAAATATAGTAAGAGTCATTACGGTCGGACCGGTCATTACGGTAAACCTAACCCGTTTCTGCTACTCAGTTTATTAAATTTAAAAATGATTTTGCAAAACATTTTTAGCAATACAATAAAACTAAAAACACAAAAAACCTAAATGAAATCACTTAAAATACCTCACAGAAGGACACCACCATTTTTACTTTCATAATTGCTTTTGAAAAAAGAACACAAAGGCACCGGCCGTTCACAAAAAGGTAATCGATTAGAATCGGAACGATTATAAGTCGAATCGATTATCCAATACATTCGGGTCCCGTGTCACCCATAACTAATCGGTGTGGACCACAAACAATGGGATTTCTTCATCATAGACAAAAACGATGTGAGTGGGATATGGAATTATGAAGTATTGATACCTAGTGTAGTGTAGAGGGTGTTTAAAAACAATACGCGATTAATCATTTTGATTTGTTTAACATATATATTGTACTTTCTAAGTCTATCTTCGACATCGCTGGCAACGGTGAAGGACACCATCGTGAGGAAATTTAGACTTATAGTTCTAAATCGCCAACCCGCCTTCAGCAAGCGTTGAGATGCTTTTGCCTTCCTTGTATGAGAAGAGGCCTTTCCGCTGCATTAGGTCAGTAACAGGCGTTTTGTTTTTCTTTTCTTGTTTGATATTATTAATTTGGACATAATATACTAAAGCCAATAGGTCATAATTTTATTGCACAGAATAATATGACCAAAGTGAACTACCGTCTGTATACCTACACCGTTTTACGTTTAAACAGTTGGATAACTCACACGAAAAATCATATGACGTCGACTCATCAATATTTCAGTCTACGCCGAACAACTTTTGTTTGAACAAAAGTCATTTGAATTTGGAACTCCATCAAATCACCAACACCAAAGAGTTACATGTTCAACGAAACTGCCACCGACTACTCACACGAACGTATTAACGAAAGATAACCATCTCTAGGCGCTACAAAGAATCTCGTGAGCCACTTAAATAACAACCGGCTTTAAAAAAGAAAGAAAGAATGAGATTGACACGCTCTACACGCCTGTGTACATGGTGTATCGGAAAAGTGCGATGTTATTTTAAAAACTATGATTTATTCATTCATTATTTCATCACCACTGCTCTTAAAACGGTGAAGGAAAATTGTGAGGAAACAGATATGTCCTAAAACTAAACATTCGAAGACATGTGACAGCTCGTGTCTAAATCATAACAGCCGCACGGGTCGATCTTCAAGGTTAAGCAACACATGCCGAGGTCAGTCCATGGATAGGTGTCCATCTTTACATAGTGAGTTTCTTCCGTGCCTCGGAAAGCACGATACGCCTTTGGTCCTGGCTTTCATTTGAAGATCTGTGACAGTCGTTACGGGTAGTTAGAAGACTGAGATCAGACACCAGTCTAGCCAAGAGGTATCGTGAAACTCAGTTACTGGGTTGTGGTGGTTTCAGCTGAATCCAGTTAGACTGGAAGCTGACCCCAACATAGTTGAGAAAAAGCTGATAGATGATAATAGTCACAGGTAATGCCCAAAATAAGGATTTTCAATACAAAGTTGTCGGCAGCTGACCAAAATTTGTATGCAAGACACAATTTATTTTTGAGAATTGACTTTCTTGGAGAAAGTTGTTTATATATGGTCAGTATTTATAATATGATCGCATCTTTCCGCTACACCCTGTATAGCGTGCTTGTCAGCGGGGGAGGGCGCTTAGTTCATCGGATCAGCAGGACGCGGCGCCGGCGCAACCTTTGTACCCGAGGATAGCCGAAGTTAGCCGAGCGGTTTAGGTTCAAAGATGGAACAGGAATAACATTTTTTAAGAATCTACTTAATCAAAATCTTAAATTCAGTGACATAGAATGCCCAGTCCAAATCGCTGGGTCTAAACGCACAAGATAGAGAGTTCAAAAATAATCAAGATTTTTTGGAAATTTATCCCCTAAAGAAGTTAAATGGATGAAGGTTTGACTGGAAGTTCTTCAATTCTACAGATGGGAAATCCTATGAGGTATTCCTCGTTTTGAGTTTCAAGAAATCATTTGGTACAAGCAGGTATCCTGGTATGGTCATGTGATGAGGAGGAATCAAATGCAGTTACTAAAAGAGTTATGAATATAAATGTGGATGGATGGAGAGGGACTGACTCCCTTTTCTTTGATATCACATGAAAGAAAAGGGAGTCAGTGATATTGGCGGGGATCATGGCGGGGGACAGAATGGTATGGAAGAAACAAACGTGTTGCGCCGACCCCAAGTAACATGGGATAAGGGCAGGAAGATGATGATGATGATGATTTGGTACAATCAGATATACCTTCACATCGAAATTAATCAAAATAGTATAATAATGTAATACTAGTAATGTGGCCAAATTTCTTAAAGTTGGTACTAATACAATTACAAAAAAATCATTCACTGACAGAAAGCTATACTGTGATTTTTTATTTCGTAGGCGTAACTGACAGCTGTCAGTGAACAAGATTTTTTTTTAATGCTGCAAGGGCAGAGCATAGTGTTGTAGGTAAGGCTCAATCAGAAGTGATTCATCGAATCAAAGTAACATGACTCCTCAATTAAAATTTAATATTTGGGGTAAATAAATGTTTTATGAATATAAACGTAATATAATGAAATATAACAGTATTAATACACATAGTACATAAACTTTTATTTTAATAGATAAGAAATCAACAATAACATAAATACGATCGATCTAATGAAGTCTGACATAAATGAGTAGAAATTAAATAAGATACGCAGGATAATATAGGTCGAAATTAAAACTCAGAATATACATTACAGCTGCAGGCTATATGCAAATATTATAAAGAAAAAAACACGATTCCTGTGCCCACGGGAGACAACCGCTACAAAAATCAAGTGAAAATAAAAATAATCCTTCCGCAACGGCAATCGAAGAAGTCGCCAAATATGAGACGAAAAAAAAAGAAATGAACCCGACACAGGGCCGGTCACCCAACACCGGGTGAAAGTCCCGGTTAATGCTTTTAAACGTGACAGAGTGACAACCTGACAAGCTGACACAGACGTCCGCGCGTCCGAAACGGTTAATTTAGAACGAACGTGGGTGGCATTTAAACGGCGATTTGTGATTTGGTGCAATCAACTCCGGTTCTTATTTTGAATTGATTAATTCGAATTTGTGAAACAGCGAAACGGACCTTCGAATAACTCGTGTCGTTGGCTTCAATTTAAGAATATGAGAATATGTGATTCTGTGGGACGTAATGTAACCAGCACAGAATAGGACTTGAAAATTTAAAATTGCTAGTAAACTCTGATGTATGAGCTAAAAAGCTGAGGAAAGTAGAATCTTTTAACTCATTTGCCTTTCCAATTAAGTATGACCAAAACTCCATACGCCAGTTATTGGATAATTGTTCTATTAATAACTGTTCAGATAATATTATAAGCAGACACTTATGATGGGCTATTCCTGTATTAAAAGGAACGTTTTCATTCTTATCTCAATCTCTATCTGTCAAAACTATCTCTAACTTGTTGACATCAGGTAATTTGGGCGTTTTTAAATACGAGAATTAGAGAGAGAAATTAAATATATAGCGGTCCGGACCCTGTAAGGTCTCTGAAATAAATGATCCTTCAAAAGAAAAACACGTAAATTATGCCAGAAAGGGTTGTATAGCATAAAAGATTACGTTGTGGACAAAAAGGCTTGGGATTGAGCTGCTCCAATTAATTTTGTTTTTTTTTTAATATCTTGCACCGTGATTTATTTTTATTATTATTATTGTTTTCTTACATTTACAAGAATATTTACTTTTTAAGTATTATTTTAATATTTGTGAATGTGGAGACTATGTGGATCATTATTTTTTGTTTGTTTTTAATTTTAATTTAGTTTTTAATCATGGTCTGGCAGTTTGAGTAGTTTATGCGGCTTACCCAAATGTTCTTTCTTTGGTATTGTTCGTCGAATCGTTGAGCTCCTTAAAATCTGAGTTGAGCTGCTTGGTTATTGACAAATGCGTGCACTGACTGGACATACCATTCAATGTAGCTGGTTCTTTCCTCAAAAGACTATTTCAGACTTCAGACTACTTGGTCTTCACATGATATAACAAAGATTTTGTCTGGACTTTAAAAGAGGCTGTGAACTCTGAGTTTGTTTTGGCCTTTATTCTCAGAGTAGTCAGATAGGAAACGCCGACCTCATCTAATTTAAAAAAATATGAACTACATGTTAAAACGTTTGTACAAACCAACTTACAGAAATAAACTCATTTATTATTTATCACAATTATAATTTCTACATGATGTCAAAAGTTTCTTAAACAACCACCTCCATTTAATCCTATCGACAAAAGTTCTCACAGAATCAATCCTTTTAAAAACACAACTCATCATCCCTTTGATACCCCGCCTCGCACCTTCCATCATTACCGTTTCTTAATTGCTACAAAATGTCCATCCAGTGTCGTATGGTGTCACAAAAAGTATCATTTTTGATACATCACGATGTTTGATGAGAGTTCCCTTTGTTTGCGGTGCTCTTTGAAGGTTTGTATCATTCGGAACGGTAATGACATTTATAAGAATAGATATGAGCGTGTTTTGTTTAATGACAATGTTGGTTTATGGTCTGTTTTTTTGGGTTCGGTACTCGAAGGGTCCAAACGGAGCCTATAGAGATTTTCTTGATACTTTACAGTAGTTCATAAAGATAGAAGTATAAATTAAAAGATACATTATGATATTTGATTAGAATTTTCCTTCAATGTTGGTTTATGCTTTTTTTTTTAACCGACAAAAAAAAGGAGGTAGCTCTCAATTCGACATGTATTTTTTTGTATGTATGACCACGCATAACTTTTTGTACAATTCACAATTCTTTATTGCGTACCGTAATGTAGTGCGTATTGTAATGTATACAGTTGGTAGGGAAATAATTTTATTAGTTACAATTATGGACACTGTCGGGCACAGCATAGATCGAGTAGGTACAGTACAGTGGCCCGATTTCAAAAAATCATTTTTTATTGGATAGAATATAGGTACCTCAAAGTTGGTCCCAGTTAAATTAAATAAAGTTTTAGTCTAGCATTTTGAGGCGGCGTAACAAATAATCAACTAAGATCCACCTAGCGACAGTAATTATTATACGCTTTAAATTTGCATGTGTGTTTGTTTGGCGCCAATTCAAAAAGCAAGACTAAAAGTATTTTTTGTTTTGGCTTTTCAACAAATTATACAATTATGATTTCAATTAATTAAAAATTAAAATGTTCAAATGATAAATGTCTATCAAAAGGAGGTTAATTACCTTATACTAATCGTTACTTATATAATAATCAGACACAAATCAAATTAGGTACTTATTTACCTTTTAAATGAATTAATTAAATAAATCAATTTTCTAATTCCACGTTTGGGACTATTAATAAAACGATCCGACAACTGGCCATCCTACCTCTAATTAGAAACTGCTTTTTTTCTGTCGAATCAATTCCAAAAGTCATTTTAAAAAGAATCATTTAATTCTCACATATACGTGACATATGTGGGGAAAAAAATCCTTTTGTATTCTGCTCCAATTTCCTTCAGGATCTCCGAAGCGATGACATTGCTGATTTTTGACACCTCTACCTTACCGAATGTATTTATCATTGAATTTTCAACTCTATTTTGCAGCCACACATGACTTAAAATCAAATGATTATCGGTTGATATTGCACTATTCATCCTAATCCTAAATAACTGGTCTTGTTTTCACTTATATAAGGTCTAATTTCCTTTACCAATACGTTTTCCAATTTCAAACTTAAGCTGGTTGCACAAAAGCTATCAGAGACCGTTATTAAAAAAATAAATAAAGGCATGTCCTCACACGTTTGATGACAAAAAAATAAGGATGGCACGTTAATTTTGCATGAAATGACTTCGACGATGGCAAGGCAAGGTTGTGAAGTGGCTATTGTTATATGAATGATTCTGCGCATATGGTGAAATAACAGGATAGGTGGGAAGATGGCACCATAAGGTTATTTTCAAAACATACCTACATTAATCCTCAAGATAAACAAATAGATATTTATGTTTAAAAAGCAGGTTTTTTTTTAATGTTTTCAAATGTATGCTTCGTTTTATACAAAAAATTCCTTTTCTTACAACTATGCTTTAATTTCATCACAATCACACTAAAAACTCAGTACAAAGCGAGTCTTTAATGCTCTAGAGCAATAAAAATGTATGAAATTTCATTATTGCACAGTTTATTTTTTAATCGCACCAAAAGGTGCCAATCTCAATGGATTAGCTCTATTCAGCCAGCCAATATCAATACTTTTTTTTACATACGTATTATTCGTTTCTATCCTACTTGTTCCAAATTTAAAAAATGATTGCTGCTAACTCTGATTTAAAATGAAAGAAATTTAAGAAAGTGATTTGGCGGGAACTTTGTTAATTTTGCTTGACAATATTTTTGGAAACGATAAAGTGTGATACTATCTGATTTTGAGTGCTTCGGCTTCGAATTAAAATGGAATCATCTAGCGACACATTAACTCCGGAAAACATTATAAATGAAGCCGACAGTGTTATAGAAAATCTTTTAATTTCATTAATTAAACTTCTATTTTAACTGTTTGATATGAGTTTCTTTTATCTACTATTCCTATAGGTAATAGTTGAAAGAAAAGCAGATTATGCACCTCGCCTTAAGTAATTTATATTGCCCTCGTGCCTGTTGGATTAGAGCCCTCGCTAACGCTCGGGCTCTAAATCAGGCACTCGATGCAATAATACATTACTTTGTGCTCGATGCAATAATCTACTATTAAAGTCTTAGCAAGCATGATTCGTGAAGTCTGCATGATCTGTTCATTACCTACTAGGGTATCTTACCGGACTTTACCAGAAGCCCTTAACATATTTTGAGGGCTGAGTGGCAATAAAATGTATCGTGGGAATCCTCTACTTCTGTGCATATTAAGGGCCTACAACCGCTTTAGTGCCGTAAAAGGGCACAGGTATAAAATACTTTCCTTAGTAACGGCTAGGTTAAAAGGTTTGAAAAACAATATATATTTATTGTGGTTTCATGTACATTATTTGTGAAACATGTTTTTTTCGTATAACAAATATTTTTGCTTAAAAATAAAATAATTAATAACACGTTATTATTTCGCTACTTTTGGATACTCCTCCAAAACGACTTGAATGTTTAAAAATATTTGTGCACAGAAAAATTGATGTCTAGAATTTCTTCATAACTCAAATAGCATATGTAAATATAAGAATATTTTGCAAACAAAACTGTCCAATAGGAGGCAATATTGATATTCTGGCTCCGAGCGGGCGCACGGCCGTACTAGCCGTGCGCGTTATCTTTGGGGAATGTATACGCCTGAATGTTCCTAGGCGTAGAATTAAGTTATTTTTAATGGTATATACTGTGTTTTTATCGCAGTTCGATCAAAGTGATCGTCTACTGATTAACTGTAGACTAATCTCTTAGCCTACCAGCCAGGCTTAAAAAACAAAACCTAAGCAACAACGCTGAGAGCTAACCCCTGTGGGGCGAACCTCGGCTCAACTCAGCGACAATTAGGGCTGGGTCTTTATAAAGTGATTCTACCATCCGATCGGAAAAAGCCTACGTGGAGAAGAACGGACAAGAGAAAACGGACAAGATTGTATACTGCATGTCCATTACTGTTTATAACAAATTACGCTTTTAAGCAAATGCTATTACTCGACTGAAGAATATATGAATGAAATAAAAATTAATTAAATATGCATTATTGCCGTAATCGTATTTTATTATTGATTTTTGCTTATATAATTAATCTTTTTTACAACTATTGTTGAATTTATTTAAATTATTTGTAACTCTAATTTAATTTTAATGTAATGAGGACCTATAATTTTACAAACCATATTTGTGCGCCGGAAACGGTAGAAACGTAATACAATAATTCACATAACAGCTTTGTACAATATTCTGACAAATAAATGCATTCTCTTCTATTCTTCAACCCATATTCTCCCGATGTTAATTATTGGTCTCTTCGATTGCACTATGTCGCACAGTCTTGTCAGTTTTTTCTTGAAGCTTCTGGAAAGATGCCTTAGCTACGCCTTTGTTCTGTGGTAACGGCATTCAAGATCAACCTGCAATAGTAACATAAATTTAATACCAATTCAAGTCTATTCACTTTATCTAATCCAATAAGACGTCAAGTTAGAATTTAGTATCTGGATTCCAATAGGATTATCTTTCCAATATGTCTGTTTTTCAATAGGAACAGAAACAAAAGAAATTCGTTATTGGGTATCACAATTATTCTGTTCTTAGTATGAAAGGCCTTACCCAAGAACGATTTTTTTTACTCTTTAATTCTAGTTTTTACCCAAAAATTTCACGGTGTGATGATAAACCAGGGCAACGCAGCCCGGGAAAAAAAGTAGTTGCTTTGAAAAATTCTTAAAAATCATCTAACGAAATCTTTCACTTGATGTAGATATAGGCCATGCGTCAGTCTAGTTGCCTAAAAGTTGCTGACCGATAAAATATTTCCCCCAAGACCATACCCTTGTCTTTTGAATATTTTAACAGCAAAACTAGATAGTTTTATATCTGCCTAGCCTTTTTCCAACTATATTGAGGTCAGCTTACCGGATTTAGCTGAGTACTAGTGTTTTACATGGAGCTACTGCCTATCTGACCTCCACAACCCAGTAACTGGGTAACACGGTACCCCTTGGCAAGACTGGTGTCAGATCTCAAGCTTCTGACTACCCGTAACGAATGTCAAAGATCTTCAAATGACAGCCGGGACCAACGGCTTAACGTGCTTTCCGAGGCACGGAGGAATGTTGAAATGTTTAATTGGTCACCCATCCACGGACTGACCTCGTTAAGCGTTGCTTAACCTTGATGATCGATCAGTGCGGCTGTTATTATTTAGCCACGAGCTCCTCTCAGTTTGGTAGACCCTTTTCTATTATTATTATTATAGCCTCTGTTGCCAACAATCTCTGTGCGAGTGTCGGCGTGTCAGCGTGACACGAAGGCCTCTTCAAGCATTTTCCACTCCTCTAATTCTAGCAGTTCGGTGTCATAGTGGACTCGCTATCCTTTTTGTGTCATCAGACCAGCGCTTTCTTTGTCTTCCTCTTTTTCGCTTTGTTTTTTATCTAGGGGTCCATTCTGTTATGTTCTTTGTCCACTTGTTCTTGTTTTCTCGGCGAATATGGTAGACCATTAGCAACGATATAATATTTAGATATATCTTTTGTATACCGGAGTACCGTATTACCCAGTTACTGGGTTGTGGAGGTCAGATAGGCAGTCGCTCCATGTAAAACACTGGTCTCAGCTGAATCCGGTTAGACTGGAAGCCGACCCCAACATAGTTGGGAAAAGGCTAGGCAGATGATGATGATCTTTTGTATGGTAGGATTTTTCTTGTGGTTTAATTTGATCCAGATTTTATAAAGCTTTTGATATATTTTGTTAAGTCGTATCGGGAGTAATGTTTTTTTTACTTTAAACTTTATTTTGAATCCGCTGAATGCGAGCGGTTGACGTTTTTCAGTGGATCATGATCTACAAATATTATAGGAATATACCGATTTTGATATTTTCATCAACAATGCAATTGTTTTCACTCAGAAATTAACATTTAGTGAAGTGGAACTAATGACGAAAACCACAGATGGCCACTGGAACTCCTTAACATTAAGTATGTCACGGGTAAAAGATATCTCGAATAGTAAACCGACTATGATGAAGCAGATACTTATAAATAAATAGTAGTTACTGATGAAAATGGTACCATCGAACTGATCTGACGATAAAGCCGGAAGGTAGACCCTGGCACTTCGAAATAAAATGATGTATCCTAACCGTGTTTCGGCTTATTGGAATCGTCATGAGATATACTTTGGCTATAAGATTTTTATGGTAATTAGAGGATTTACCTACCAAAATTAAAAAGAGATAAATAAAAACCTTTTGAACTAAAAAATCAAACCGACTTCCAAAACAAAACACTACAAAGCTAAAAATAACTTTCTTTGTCGAAGTCGATGTCGAAAACCAAAAAATAAGTACCAAAGACACCAGCTTCGGAAATGAAAGTAATTTTTTGCTCTATGGTGTTTTCTTAACTATGTCACCCAGTATTTTGTCACTAATCAGAGCCCAGATACCTAGCTACAGCTACTTATCTAGCTGACATTATACTATTTCACTAGAAATTAATAAAATAACTTGTTACTCTATCCTTATTATTTTGATTATAAAAGCCATGACAATCCTTAACCAAAAAAAAACTTCGTAAACACCTCCAAATTCTCGGAAATCTATTCCCTGAACAATCACCAGTTTACCTTGATCTCTCCCATTCTTCCACCAACCCTTTTACCAAACACTTCTACAGCTACCAAGGGAGAGTGGGAAGCTCTTTTATAACTGGCCACCGTTTATGGTGTATTGAAATCTTTGATTCTCGCGGCATCTTCTAATTAAGACATGGGGGACATAAAATTGAAAAAGGTAGAAAAAAAAACAATATAATTACCATGACAACACTTTTATGGTCAAGCCATGGCCCATGGGGTTGTATGGTGTTTATTTTTTTATTGTACGTAATCATGGTTTGATTTTCGGGTCCGAGTTTTGGGAATACGAGTATGTAGAGTTGTAAAAAACGGTTTTTTTCTAAGATGAAAAAATACGTTTAAAAAAACATGAAAATCTGTTTTTTTTCTGGAGTAGGTTAATTTTCAAGAGTACGAAAATAAAAATATGGTAAGGTGGTGATTCGTATATGAGTTGATATTACATTTATTTTTTAATAAGAAAATGCCATTTGTTTTTTGTTAAATAGTATATAAATGTCTTGAAATAATTGGCAACACCCACTGAAGTTTACCATTTACGGACGGAGACTTGCCTAATTAGAAAGAAAAGATGATTCTGATTGTAACAAATTAAGTATTTAATAAATTCATAATATTAGGTACCCATTGATGTAAACATAATTTGACTTTAATTAATTAAATTGATAGATAATACAAAAATTAAACACTAATAATAATTTAGTGTTTCACTTTTTCTGAAAAAAAAGAAAAAAACGGCGATGCCAAGATTTTTTTCAAGATTGTGATAAAAAACATTTGTTTTTTTTTTCAATTTACATTTCTAGGAATATTGAAATGTTTAAAAATCTATTAGGTAGGTTTAGAGTTGGACCAAATACGTGCAACGCTGAACACCAAGCTGCATGATGCACTCCACGTCGCCAAGGACAGACACAGATGGAGAATCATCTTCAGAGAAAAGTTGATCTCCTGTCGGGAGAATCAAGACCCTCAGTAATAAGGAACACGACGCGAGGAGGAGGGGTTTTAGAGCTGTACAGAGTTTTAGGTCTAGGGTAGGTACCGAAGGTCAATAAAAACACACACTTACAGTGTAACCGAATGCTGCTGATGTCAGTATTGTTAACCCCGATGGAAAAAGAGGGGTGTTATCAGTTTGACTTGTGTACCTGTGTGTAAGTGCAAAATCAAAACCAATTTTTTTTATTTCACATATGCCTACATGGACACTTATAAAACGTCGACAAAAGGTGCACGGTGCGGGTTGGTCGTTTACTATGGAGAAGAACCGGCAAGAAACTCCATGGTTACTCTTTTAAAAATGGTTTGGTTTTACAATACTTCCATGTTACAGCATTAGTACTTAGATATTGGGGGACAACGTATAGGCCTGACAATAAGTCGTAAGAAATTAAAAAAAAAGATTATATATCATACAAAAAAGTTAACAAATGTTAACTAGCATCTAGAAGGCCTACAATGTTCACACATTCACAAAACAATCGGTAAAAGAATCTTTACAATGGTAAAAAAAAAGAAGTATAACAAGACTAAATTTAACTTGTGGCACAAATGTTGTTATCAGTGCTGTAACTATTACTGTACTAGTGTGTTTGTGTATCTGTCTGTGGCGTCATAGCTCCTAAACGCATGAAATGATTTTAATTTCGTACTACTACGGTAGAAGTACTACGGCTATTTCGGACCGAAATTTCCGAAAACCGCTCCAATTATATTATCTAGGTAGAGTTATATATTGTCAAAAACCGGCTAAGTGCGAGTCGGACTCGCGCACGTAGGGTTCCGTACCATTATCGCAAAAAACGGCATGAAAATCACGTTTGTTGTATGGGAGCCCCCCTTAAATATTTTTTTTATTATTATTTTTTGTATTTGTTGTTATAGCGGCAACAGTAATATATCATCTGTGAAAATTTCAACTCTCTAGCTATCACGGTTCATGAGTTACAGCCTGGTGCCAGACAGACAGACAGACGGACCGCGGAGTCTTAGTAGTAGGGTCCTGTTTTTACCCTTTGGGTACGGAACCCTAAGAAGTACGGCTTGTGTTAGCTTTCTACCTTACTGGTATAACATAGGTTACCTTAATGCTACTGACCAAATATTTTATCCCAAACTATTTGCAATATTTGTAGTGCCTTATGCGTTGGGGATGATATCGCTTCCGTTTAGAATCGCGCCCCGGGCTGTTACCACTTCCGGTAAGGCTCTGTGTGTTTTGTGTGTTTGTTTATTACCTATCTATGCATATATAAACTACCTATGTATTTATGTGTGTGTGTAAAGTTACGGTAGCCCGAATAACTCGGATATGATAACCCATCTAGTCTACATAGCCACTTAGGTATGTTGGGTGTTAAAATTAGTATTAATGAGTTAGTTCGATATTGAAAAATAACTGTACGTATTTTACGTACAGTCAAGGGCAATAAGTGCAGTCTTATTCTCCTAAAACTGAAATTGCTAGTTTTTGTAGATGTAATTAAGTTATCTATAACTGATATAATATTTTATATAGAAATTAAAGTATAGATTACTAGCGACTCACCCCGGTTTCATCCGTCATAAATTATACACAAAATCCTTCTTCGTTTCTCACTCTTTCTATTGGTGAAATCCGTTCAGTAGTTTTTGAGTTTATCGCTGCCGAAGGAGGGTAATGTGTTTATCAGTTTGTGTATGTATGTTTGTTCCTATGTGGCGTTCTAGAGATCATACGCGTGGGCCGATTTTGATGATTCTTACGTCAGTTGATTCGTTTTAACCCTGCTAGTGCCACTGGCTACATTGCAATTGGAAAATAGAAAAATAGCGGATTTTGGGCGCCATATTGTGGGGGCCCGAATATTTTTACTTCCAAACCCATCGTGTGCGTTATCAAAATAAAGAGTTGTAAGAGGTGATTACGAAAATATATGATACTTATATGTTTAAATGTATCCTCCGTCTGTACAGCATGATTTTCTTCTTGTTTACGTCTTTTTAGTTCGCTTTTTAAGCAGTCGGGTTTTTGATATTTTAATTAACTTTTATTCATAACTATTTAGTTATTTTTTTTTTAGAATTACGTACAATTAAACATATCACTAATTACTTTTTTCCGATACGAAATCCGAAAGAAAAGTGGACCAAAATAATAACTGAGTGGTACCTACCCTAGGGTCGATAAAAGAAATAAAGGGAGACAGTGTAAGCGTTGGGTAGACGACTTCAGGCAAGTGGCGGGCCCTAAGTGGATCCGAATAGCTAGAGATCGAGCTGCATGGAAGTCCTTGGAGGAGGCCTTTGTCGAGAGCCAAGCTACTACAGAAAACTAAACCGATTACCGATCTATACTAATATTATAAAGAGGTAAAGTTTGTGGGTTTGTGAGTTTGTGACGTTGTAAGGGGTAATCTCTGGATCTACTGAACCGATTTTGAAAATTCTTTCACCAGTAGAAAGCTACATTATTCCTGAGTGTCATAGGCTATAATAAATTTTCAAAAATATTAGAGATCCTTATGTAATTTGCAATAATGTAACCCAAGGTAGGAAAATGTTGCCTATAAAATTCATTCTTTAGCGTGCGCTGAGAAAAACATTGATGATAGATAAAAATAGTAGGTAGTAGGGTAGGCAGGATAGGCAAAGCAGGCAGGGTAGGTAGGGTAGGCAGGCTAGGCTGGCTAGGCAGGGTAAGCAGGGTAAGCAGGGTAGGCAGAGTAGGCGGGGTTGGCCGGGTAGGCAGGATAGGCATGGTTGGCAGGGTTGGCAGGGTAGGCAAGGTAGGCATAGTAGGCAGGGTAGGCAGGTTAGACATGGTTGGCAGGGTAGGCAAGGTAGGCATAGTAGGCAGGGTAGGCAGGATAGGCAGGTAAGGCAGGGTAGGCAGAATTAGCAGGATAGGCAGGGTTGGCAGGGCAGGCAGGGTAGGCATGGTAGGCAGGGTTAGCAGGATAGGCAGGGTAGGCATGGTAGGCAGAATAGGCAGGGTAGGCAGGGTACGCAGGGTACGCAGGGTAGGCAGGCTAGGCAGGGTAGGCAGGGCAGTCAGGGTTAGCAGGGTAGGCAGGGTTGGCAGAGAAGGTAGGATAGGCAGGGAAGGCAGGGTAGGCATGGCAGGCAGGGTTGGCAGGGTAGGCATGGCAGGCAGGGTTGGCAGGGTAGGTAGGTAGATAGCCTGTTGACGGGAGCGAAGCCCCGGGGTCAGCTAGTATACTATAAAGACCATAATTCGATGTAACAAGTATGAATGTAAATAGTGATTAGTATAACATGTAATAATAAGATTGTAAAGAGTAACAGTAATAAAGGCTTTTTTTATTTTATTTTATTTTTATAAAAACATAAGTGTGACCGTGAAAAGTTGAAATTCTACTGTCTAAAAAAAAATTGCCGCTACTGTTTTGTTAGAGCGTGACTGCACTTTTGACCCTTAACTGCACGTCCATTCCTAAGTTTATTACGATCCGTTTTGCAAAATAGGCAAATCAGGATGTCGACAAACTTAAAAAAGAAATAAACAAACTTAAACTTGCTCTTGTTCCACTGCGAGAGAGAGACGGAGCTATAAAGAATTAAGCTGTCCCTTTTTCACGGCGGAATCATGATGGCGTTCACACGTTATAGTACGGCCTCTGAAATGATTAGGCAAACATCAATTGCTAGATAGGTACTTAGATTTAAAATCAATAAAAATAACACTTAGGCAACTTTATGCACAAGTACAAAGACAGACTTAATTCCTTAAGCATTTCTGTAGTAACCCAGACGACCTGCCTAATTTGGTACTAGTTCCTGTGGCCATCTGTGGTCTTCTTAATCAGTTCCACTTCACCAAATGATACTTTCTGAGTGCAAATGATTGCATTGTTGATGAAAATATCAAAACCGCTATATGTATGCCTTTAATATTTGAGGAGTTCCCTCGATTTCTCCAGGATCACATCATCAGATCATGACCATGATACCACCTGGGTTGTATAAACTTTCAAACAAAAGAAGAATTTTTAATATCAGTCCAGGCGTCTTTGAGTAATCGGGGAAGATACATAACCAAAAAAAAGAAATAAGACTCTGACGAATTGAGAACCTGCTCCTTTTTTTGAGTCGGTTAAAAACGCAATACTAATAATTAGTTGATTACCTTCTGGGGACTAGCAAACAATTTGACAAGAGAAAAAATTGCTTATTGATAGATAGTTCAAGCGTTTTGCAGTAGATGGCGCTGTCTAATCATATTTTATTGCTATCGTTATAATAAAAGATCATAATTATATAAATCCACTCGTATACTAGGTAAGAAAATAGCTACAGCTGCCCCTTCTATGTTCACTACACAGATAGCTGTAGTATACTTTTTGGCAACTTAGGCTACCTAGGTCATATTTGCTGCCCTAGACAGGTCCTGAGCCTCAGTTAGGAAAGTTATTTTTATGTAGGTATTTTTCTACTCGAACACCTAAGACCAATGTACACCTAAAGGTAATATTGATAAAGTTTATGATAATACTTCTGAAAAAAAAAACGCATTTAAAGTTAACCCTCAAATACGCAATGTCTACTAAAACTCCTACCGCTACGCTTCGTAGGCCTAGGCGCTACGAATCGCTACGACAAAAAAACCGAACGAAACCGACCACGTGACATAGGCGTGGACGATCTTACCCGATGTCACCACGATGTCATTGGGTGCGCGCGACGTTTTCCATTGGTCCGCAGTGTCGCAGAGGCCGCGCGACATCGCCTATTGGTCGCATTTGTCACAGCGTAGGCGGAGCTTATGTGTTCCAATTTTAAAATAAATAGCAGCCCACGTGGTTTGATGTTGATTTTGTTTTCTTACACTTATAGAACTGTTACTAGGTTCGTTTTGAGTTACTTTTAAGATTTCATAGTTTCATTATTGTAATCTATTAATGAAAGTAGTTCATTGTCCGTAGATTTTTTACACGTAAACCTCAGGTCACTTCAGAAGTGGTCTATACTGTGATTTTTAATTTCGTAGACTCAACTGACAGCTGCCAATGACCATATTTTTTTTTAATGTTGCAACCGCGGAGCATAGTGTTGTAGGTAAGACTCATCGAATCGATGTGACATGACTGCTCAATTTAATATTACTAATTGGTGTAAATAAATGTTTTATGAATATAAAAGTGATATATTTAAATAAAACAGTGTTCATACTATGTGTATGAACACTGTAATATTTAAATATATCACTATTATATTAAATACTAACTATACATACATTTTTATTGTGTTAAATATGAAATCAACAATAAAATAAATGCGATCGATAAAATGAAGTCTGACATAAAGGAGTAGAAACTAAATAAATGCCGCTAGTTTCTAAACATTTTTTTTTTGCCGTGATATGATTTCGTTTTCGATCTACTTTGATTTTCGATTAACTATTGATCACTCAGGACGACACTATTTTTATGTAACCATAAAGTGACAACCCCCAAATGTCAATCTAGTCTACGAAATTAAAAATCACACTATAGGTCACTTGAACCTTACACAGATTTCTGGTTTAAAAGCATAAAATAAATGGGATGTCTTTGTGCTGTTTGTAACCTGTTGTACCTATAGTGCGCGGCACGTAAATTGAATAAAATGTACTAACGTTTAATTGAAATTAAACGTTTATATGCACTTAGGTTAGTGCTTACAGCGAGGTTATTAAATCTATGGAGGAATGATTGAGTTTGCTACTGGGCTGAGCCTCTAACCTAAACCAATCAAGTTCCTGTTTCAAAGAACTTCTGGAGAAGATAACTTCCACACTGTTCTAGTATCTTGACATGACCCAACCCTAAAACACGGCATCACGACCATTTCAAAAAAATCGCCGTCGTACCAAAAGTGCCATTTTTCTGAACACCGCCAGGCGAGGACGGGGTGTCGCCGCGGGGTGCGGGGGGAGTCCGTATTGATCGCGCGCTCTCCCGACACCCTAGTCCCGCCAAAAACTGTTGGCAGACCAGCGTACTACAGACGAGTACGTAAAAATGAGAGTTAGTCTAATCGGCTAATCGTTGCTTAGGACATTTTGTCTAAGTTTATTGGCTAATAAGCCTTTATTGGTGACACTAGATATTATAATTTTTTATACATAGTACATGAGATAGTGGTCAAACGTGAGCCTATCCTATCCTACTATATTATTATTATATCCTACTAAATAATATTATAAATGCGAAAGTTTGGATATATGGATGGATGTTTGTCACTTAATTACGCCAGAACGGCTTTGGCACAGAGATAGATTATAGTCTGGAATAGTACGTAGGTCAGTTTCCATCCCGGTAAAATTCAAGGTTCCTGTGGGACACCGACTTTCACGCAGGCGAAGCCGCTGGCAGAAGCTAGTCTATATTAATAAAACATAATATAACATCACGGTTTTATTCCCCGAAGGGTTGGCTATACTATAGTACACCCACATATGCTCCTATAGTACTCCTATAGTAGTAGTACACCCACATTATTACACCAACTTATCATCTAGCACACCAGCTTTATAGACGTTTTCCAGATTGGGCACCCGCTTTGATGGCACCTGAGGAATATCACATACGGCACCTATCGATATTTTTTGCAGGTACCGAATGTGGAAAAATATCGATGAGAAATGTAATCATTATCATTTATTGTTACAAACCAACAACGACAAGTTATTTAAATATTGAACGGCAGTTCTCGTAATCAAATATCGTTCACATTGAAGTTGCAATATCTCGGGGACAAACAGGATCACAAGGTTATCAAAATATAGGGTGTTTTTGACAGTGATGCGAATGCGAAAATTCCTTGAAAATATCCCTCGGTCCTGTGTTGTTATCTTAGTATCATATACGATTCGATTCACGACATGAGGCTCTAAACAAGTGGCATTCGATGTCAGTGAAGGCGACAGTCGAAATGTCAATATGTAAGGGATTGATCACGGTATTTTCAATATCACTTGTCAATCCCATATAAACATTAATATTAGAATCGGGATATGTACCATGTTTACTGTTTGTAGCGAGTTTCCGATATTTCGGCGCTGTTGCAAGCACCATGATCACGGATAAACAGAAATATTGGAAACTCGCTACAAACAGTAAACATGGTAAATATCCCGATTCTAATGTTAATGTTAGTGACCATGACAGTTTAACAACTTAAATCCCATACAATTTTACCTTTTTGACAATCGCTATCGCCACGCTTTCGATAATAAAGTCACTAGTCTAGGGCCTGTCTAGCTTATAACACTTAGGAGCCTAAAACCACAAAATTTCGACTGCAACACCGCTACTAATAGCACAAGTGACCACAACCTAACGGTTTGTGGTCATCGAGGCCATTTTTATGCAAGATTTATAGTACAAGTTTAATTTTCTCGCCTAGTCTAGTTCCCACGGTATTTTGAGAGAGAATGATGGCAAATAAAAATTTTGAAGATTATAAGCTGCTTATGTTTGCGGTCAATTTCGTTTGAATTAAACTGAAAGCTGAATTCAATAAAGGGAGTCCTTTCCTTATCCTTAGTTGTTGTTTTTCTGTATTATTTACCTACCTTAGCAATGAACGTATCTGGGTTATTTCTGACATTCAGGTAGGTGTTTAGTGGTGTTTATACTTACCACACATTTTGACACAATGCGTACCAAAGGATAGGCTATACTTCGAAATAATAGCTGGTTTATTTTTACCGTACTGCCAAAGGAGGGTTATGTTTCTGTCATAACAACTATACTTCATAAAAGATAGCTTGATCTCTGCGACAACTGTCAGTATCAATACAGTAAAAATAGCGCTTGACAGGCTTACAATAACGTATACGTCAGTTTGACATATGTCGGAGAGATCAAGCTATCTTTTATGAAGTATTGGTCGTTTTAAGGCAGATAAACATTTAGCGACAGTTAACTACACAAGCTTGATTTTTATGTTCTTGATTCTTTGGTAGTTAGATAGTTACTTAATAGCGATTAGTCAAGACAATCTACCTTTTTTTTATCGTTTGAAAACCTTCAAAAGGCGCCTGGAGTTTTGGGGAAATGACCAGTGAGTGTGGGATTTTGGGGCAAAGACCAGTGAGTGTGGGATTTTGAGGAAAAGACCAGTGAGTGTGGGATTTTGGGGCAATGACCAGTGAGTGTGGGATTTTGAGGCAATGACCAGTGAGTGTGGGATTTTGGAGAAAGACCAGTGAGTGCGTCCTCTTAGGCTCTAGACAGACGGAATACATTTCAACTGCACTCCGACTGCAAATTTGCAGTTGATGTGCAGTTGGCGTTTAGTTGTTGTTGTAACTGCACGTCCACTGCACATCGACTACAATCGGACTGGACGGTTGGTTTGCAGTTTTATTGTGGTCCTACTAACTGCATTTAAACTGCAAATTTGCAGTCGGGGTGCAGTTGAAATGCAGTTCGTCTGTCTAGAGCCTTAAAAGACTATCCCGGGATCCAAATACAATCTACCTAATATATAAATTTTACAGGTCCTTGCTGTAGACACATATTTAACTAATCTTTAAAAGGCATTATGAAGTAGGCATTACAAGAATTAGTTACAACGTGGTAGGACTCATAAGTATCAATTAATTTTACCTATTGCGAATTTTATGTCATCACTTCAGTTAATTAAGAAGCTGTAATTGACTTTACAAAGGACATCATATTTTTCTTGCAATTTGAACTTTAGTGCCGTTACTATAAAGGCTGGATTTTGTGGCAGCGAGACATTTTGGTATTGGATCCGGGATGTCTATCACACCGTGGTGTATCTTAGGCGATTTGCTCACTGCACCGCACTACGCAGCGTAGCGCGGGAGTGCGTGTTCTTACGTTGCTTGAAAGTATCTCTCTTTGCATTGAAACCACACGTAGTGCAACACACAGAACACGCATTCACACGCAGTTTCGTGTCTTCGTCGCCACGCACCCCGCAGCGTCTAGCGGGGCAGTGTGTGAATCGCCTTAAGGGCCTACATACCCTTCAGTGCCGTAAAACGGTAACTTTCTAAAGCATACTCCTTAGTAACGGCTAGGTTAAAAGGTTAAAAAAAAAAATATTATTGATTCATGTACGTAATTATGTATACAAGGTTTTTTCGTGTAACTAATAGTTTTGCTTTAAAAAATAATTAACAACACGATATTTTTTCGCAACTTTTGGAAACTCCTCCAAAACAATTTGGATGTTTAAAATATTTTTATACAGAAAAAATTATGGCTAGAATTTCTTCATAACTAACATAGCATATTATGTAAATCAAATAATATTTTGCAAACAAAACTGTTCAAAAGGATGTTCAATATTGATATTTTGGCATCGAGCGGGCGCACGGCCAGTTGCGTTAACATTGGGGCGTAGGTATATAGCACCTCAAGGTGTAAGATTTTAAGGTTTTAAAATTTTCCTCAAGAAGATTAACGGGATTTGATAGTAGCCATGGCAAGAGTGATCTGTATTTTCTGATAGATGGCAGGATTAAGTTAACTCGCAATACTCCGAAGAGAAATGTAGGTAAATAAAATACCAAACTATACCATTTTCTTTACTCAACAAACATAAAAAGTTACCACCACCTATAGTTGAACCTTTAGCGTAGCCGTGAAGTGAGGCAGACAAGTTACTTGTCTTTGATTTTAGCTTTAATTAGGTATATTTGTACCTACCTACATTGTGTGTTGCATTTCAAGTGCCAAATAAATGTTTTCTTTCATTCTTTCTTCCTTTTTCTTTCTTTTTTCTTTCCTTTTTATCTTTCATCATTATTTATTATTTGTTCATCTTATTACAACACCTTGTCACATTCAGCCAACGTGCGAACTGAACCATAAAATGTTTCATTAAAGACGATTGGTTCGAGTCCTAGGACGGTGGCGACCCGCGGCCGAATGTGGAACTAACCGCATTAGACATCCGTCGCCGAGCATTCATTTAATTACTTTTAAAGCTATATGTTATTGTATTGCCATTTATATAATGGGTCTTTTTATCGTTCCCTGCAAATGTGAAGCGATTAAATTAAGTTTGTCATATAAAAGAGTAATGGAATTTATCCATCCTTTGTTTCTGTAAATGTTTGTCCTGTACTTACAATCAAAACTATTACAATTTTTTTTTTTTTTTTTTTTTATATCCTATAGGCTCGCGCTTGACCACTATCTCACCTGATGGTAAGCGATGATGTGGTCGACGGTGAAACACGCTTGCCTAGAAATAACCTATTCATTCTTGACTTAAAGACCCCCAGATTGTAGCTGTCGGGAAACACAGACTCCGGCAGGGAATTCCACTCCTTAGCTGTACGCATAATAAAAGTGTTCTCAAAACGTTTTGTGCGTATGGGTGGAATGTCCACCATGTATCGATGGCGCATCGCCGTACGTCTGGTAGTCCGATGATGAAACGGGCTCGGTGGAATTAGATCGTGCAATTCCATCGCACACTCCCCGAAATGTAACCGATAAAAAACTGACAGGCTGGCAACTCGGCGACGATGTTCAAGACTCTGGAGCTTTGACTTGACCAGCGCCTCGTCGCCGATGAGCCTCTTAATAAAATATCTTAGGTGTATCGTGAGTACTTTATGTGCGGTAATAGTTCGTTTAGGTAGGTATAGTTCTCGCGAAACTTCTTGGCCGCCCTGAAGTTAGGCCAGAGCTGCCAACTTAGCGCTATCAGCGTCTGATCTAGCGCTTTTTTGTTCAATAGCGCTTTCTAGCGCGTAGCGCTAAATCTAGCGCTCTTTGAAACTTTGGAATTTCTTTTAAAAATATTACCTGCGCAAACTATCAACTTCCAAACGACGGGTTGAAGAAAATCCACATCATCCACAGATAATAGTACATACATTATGGTACAAGTGTGTAATGTTGGTGATTACCGCTGAGGCACCATTGAGACCCGAGCCGTTAGGTGAGGGTCTTAAGAGAGCCGAGGACGGTAATCATCAATACACACGTGTATCATACGACGTTTTTCAACATACTTGTGAAGAAAATAATACAAAAAAATCATTTCCAATAGTGAAAACGAGTTGTGAATTTTTTTTCGCAATGGCGGGCAAAATTAATCAGTTTTCCTATGCGCGCGCATCTAACAATGGCGATCGGCCATAGACTTAAAATAATGAGTTATCTTTTTTTTGGCTTTTCTAGGATAGCGTTTTAGCCACGTACAAAATGGGTAATTTCATGTTTTCTTTATTACAGACAAAAATAAAAGTTATATTTAAGTGAAAGTTTTATTTATTAAAGACGTACAAGTTGAAAATATCTATTTAAATACGACGTTGCATGAAATGTGTTGCATTTGTACTACTGCGTACGATCTTTTTTGTATCGAAACTTTTTTAAGAACAAAGCAACTCAACCAATAAATTAAAAAAAAACTCTTTATCTCACTTGTGAATAATAGTAATGAAAAAATCACAGTTTGATAACAAGTGTCAGTATGTGCCTAATTGCGGTGAAATTAGAGCCACTTTATGAGCAAGTGTGTTGAAAATATAAATTAAAGTCCAAAACTGATCAAGACCAATTTTTTTATTTTCAATTTTATTAGAATCAGACGATGATGAATTAATTTAATTCCTTTATTTTATAAAATAATTACATTAACACGTTATTACTTTATTTTAGTTTTACTAAACAAGTACTATAATATAAGTTTTGAAACTGTCATGGTCACTAAAATTAACATTAGAAGCGGGCTATTTACTATGTTTACTGTTTTTTGGATATCCGAAACTCGAAACAGTAAACATGGTAAATATCCCGCTTTTAATGTTAATGTAAGAACTATAATGTATGTTAGGTACTCTTTTATATGACATATGATGATTCAATAAAAAAAAACAAATAAATATGTTTAAACATCCCTAGTCTCAAATTATTGGCCGTTTTGTTTGAATTTGACGCCGAATACAGCATTTTTTTGTCAGCAATAATTTAGCACTTTCTAGCGCTTTTTTAAAGAGCTTACAGCGCGTTTTTGCTTAGACGAGTTGGCAGCACTGAGTTAGGCTCCAATGGCTGCGCAGTAGTGAATCTCATACAAAAAAGCACCGATCATAAATTAACATGGGTAATTAGGTAGGTAAGTACATAAGAACTAAAAGAACCTTAAAAATTAGATAAAAACATAGGCACACAAAGACAGCCAAAACTTGTTAATAAAATTATTGGTACAACTAAAACTTATTTATTATTATGAAACAACCTAAAATCATTTCAAATGTCCTAGGTACAGAAAAGGACATTTTTGTTACGTCAACAAAACTACAGTCGCGTTCAAAGGGTTAAGTTTGATATTTCTATAGACAAAAGTACTACCGCGATTTTGTTCAGTTTAAGAACACATTTAATGGATGTAACGGATAAAAATCCAATTTATCTTTAAGTAGAGAAATAATAAAATTACAAGAAGGCTTTTTCTTTAGTAGGTTGGAGTAATATACGAGTATTTTATTGCTAGCTTCTGTAAGTTCCAGTATAGTAAAAGTAATTAAAAGTTGTGAGATCCAACTCTTTCTACTTATTTTATACCTTCACTTCTATCATGCTATGCTATGCTATCATGGTTCATGAGATACAGCCTGGTGACAGACGGACCGCAGAGTCTTAGTAATAGGGTTCCGTTTTCACCCTTTGGTACGCAACCCTAAAAAATAAGTTTATTATATTGTTTGTTTATTTAATACACTGGTTTATAACTAGGTTTGTTTTCTACGAAAGTAAATTCAATATCAATGCAAAAAAAAAACAATTAAAATACCTATCTATAAAATGGTTTTAGCCCTAACTTCCAAATCCTCCATAAAATCCATTAAAAACCGACTGGACATATTTCAATAACTGGACAAGGTAACTCCATTTTGTACCCTAAAAATAACCCCTACAGACATGAATCCTATCACCCAACACAGGCATATGCAACACAATCAAACAATGGGTTATTAACAGGGGCAGATGCGTACGCGCCACCTGAACGGAACACTCGCGATCACTAAATCATAACGTTTGGTAACGATACGATAAAACACCCAGCGGTGCTGGCTGAATGCGATGTGACCTTTGCATAAAAAATGTATAACAAAAAAATAATATAATGTAATTTTGTCAAAGAATGACAATATTCAAATATCAAATAATGTTGCCTTAAGCAATAAATATCAATAGCTAATTTAAAACTAAAATGTCGAAAAACACTGGGTGAAAAACAATGATATTATTATACTGAAAAAAATCGTTAGTAAACCGTATATTTTTTCAGACCAATGATTTTTCTAAAATACCAAAGGCATTTTTGAGTCGAGGCCGTGTTTTTTTAAAACAGTCTTTTGCAGCTGCTAGACCGAATTGCCTGCTTTTTAGAAAATGTAATTTGAATGAAGCTTAGTAACAGAGTTATTCAAAATAGGTATATAGAAAACAGATACTTCCAATTTTGGTGCACAATAAAGCTGATCCGTTTCCCGTTAGCTTTTACTGAAGTTTTACTACTGAAGCTGTGATTGCAAAAGATCTCACGATCTGTCAATTGTCTTCGGACTATTGTCCTCTTTGCTATTCATAAAGTTAGTGCCAATGATTTCACTGAAGACAAATAACAGGAATGGGACACGACTCTGATACCTAAATATAAAATGGAATGGATTGAATTGCTTGCAGATGAGGAATTAAGCGAACAATTACCTGAATCTATTCAGTTTAAATAGCCATTTACAAATCCAATAGGTTTATCAAAAGAAGACACCTAAATAGATTCTACGATTTTTGAAGGAAACAGAAAAAACTTCCACAATCAGAACTCCCGGAAATTCAAAAACAAACGCAAAAAAATAATTCAAAAAATTATTCTCTATGAACTATTAATCCTTTTTGCTCCAATATAATTAACCTATTCATTTCGATGAGCGATGACGTGAATGATACATCCCCTAGCGACACAAAAGAGGTCCGTTAGACGCATTAATATTACACCAAACAACACTATTCTATTTCCATGTTTTTTGTGCGCTGACAACACCGAAAATTTCGAATGTCACGCCTCGTTCATCGACAGCGCGGGAAAATAAACGAAAGCAGAGTTCTTTTTTTAAAACGGGCGCCAGAAAAAAGTTTATTTAAGTTTAGAACATGTTTGGATTGATGCCGTTATATCTTTGCCTGAATCGGTGTGTGTTTATTTGTAGAATGTTAGTTCTAATTAGTACGAAGCTTTAATTTATGGTTGATTCCGTATTCCGATGTACACCAAACGAACTTCGTTTATTATTAAACGCAAAAGAAGTAACCATTAGTCTCTGTCTAATGTCTATCCTAAAAATGAAATAATATTAATACGTTCATCAGATGCTCTAATTTTTACACACTCTTTTAAATAAAAAATACGCCAGCATGACAGACAAAACCGGGAGCTTCGCTAGTTCAATCTCACGATGAGTAGCTATCGCCATACTGCTTGTTTTTTCATCATCCTTAGAGCACCGGACATAATCGAGTTTTTGACAAACAATACGCGATGAAATTGGTTCCTTTATTGGTATCCTTTTAAACTGAACTGTGTGTATGTTGTTTTTTTGCTCGATTGGTTAAGCCCGATTGTAGGTACACAAAGGTGTGTTAAGGATACATGGATGATGTTTTCGGAATTCATAATTTGTTTGAAAACTTTGAGCCGTTTCGAAGGCTCTTTTTCTCGTGATTTTGCAAGCATATTTAAGAAGATTCAAGATGGTCTTCGATTGATAGCTAATCTAAGTTACCGTAACTTGTTTAAGTAGGAAGTAAAAATCTCTCTCGTCTTTGGCAGAAATTAAATCTTCGCATTTTGACCTTAGTACAGTAGACCATAGTTGAGAAAAAAAAATTTGTATACCTAATTGCAGTTGACGTACAAGGAGTTGCCGGAACTATGCGTACTGACCTAGCTGTTATTCTGCAACCGGCGTCAAAACAGAACCATTTTGAATGAAACTTTTAAAACACCCACCACATTTATTTCAGAAACTGATTTGCATAATAACATCGACAGAACAAAAGAAGAACAGAAGTGTCCCGTTCCCCCGTTCCCATCGATGCTAACCGCCACAGGCCGAAACCAGGTTGTAATTACACCGATCACATTTACCTATGTAAATGCACTGGTATAGTAGTGTGCGCCGTCATTAATCATGTTGCGGTCATCTGCCGCCCGCGGCGACACTAGCCAGTGACCAGCGGAGACTGAGCTAAGATGTGAAGCACAGATTTATTTATTGGTAGAGTCGTAGAGAGTAGAGATTGGTGAGGTTTAGTTAGAACGTTTGGTTTTTGCTGTTTCTTCAATTGGGTTTCTCAGAATTAGTAGTTTTTGGTCATGAGGAGAAAATTGCCAGAAAAAGCTTCAAATTGGTTACATATGTCGAAATCTGGGTATTTGGAACCCAAATTATCAGGGCCAATATCGTTGCAAATTAGACCAATAACAAAGCATTTCTATAAATACGTCCAATTTCTGGTCACACTGGCGAAATTTTGGTTTTGGTCTTATTGTGAGCTGTTGAAGATAGTGTGTTGTTATGAGGTTTAATTTTACAAAGCTTCTTGGCAAAATAAGAAACCAAAATCTATCCCTCTCTCGAAATATCTAACTCTGCGAACCTTTAACATAGCTTTGCCT
The DNA here is from genome assembly GCA_964057195.1 of Orthosia cruda. Taxonomy (NCBI): domain Eukaryota; kingdom Metazoa; phylum Arthropoda; class Insecta; order Lepidoptera; family Noctuidae; genus Orthosia; species Orthosia cruda. The sequence goes on along the minus strand of OZ059828.1, from coordinate 41,987,490 downwards.
AAAATTTAATTGTGACTTGTCACAGAATTTTGTCCATGATACCGTGATACTCAAACTGTATTGTTGACAGTTTTCCTGTGAACAACCCTTTACAAAAGATATTACATAGATGGCTGGCACACCACTTACAACTTTGCCATTTACTCCAGAGAAAAAAAATACATAAAAAATCATCACATCGTAAAGCTCAATCTACACTGGCCGGCTTTCAAATGTGTATCAACGCATTATGCGTTCGTTTTTTGAATCAGCGGGCGCCTGACAGATGCAAGTAATGCCATGTGCACCATTTGATATTGAATTATTGTTCTGGCAACATTTTGATAATATGGGGTCGATGTATTGAAGTGGGGATTAGTAGTTGGGTATATTGGGGATTATAAATAGACAACGTACTATATTAATATACAATAAGCTACTGTTAGATGGGTATTTTAGACACTAGACGTAGTTTAGTTTTAATAGGGATTACACCTATTTACTTACATTATGGATTAAAAGGACTTTATCGAAAAGGAACAAGCTTTTTTATAAGATCTTTAATTTTTATTAAATCTTAAAACCAATCCTAAAACCGCTAAGAAATCAGTTAATACAGTATACGCCATAAGGGTCAACAGCTCTTCAAAGAAAGCGCTCTTCCTACATAAGTATTACTCAGAGCTGATTCCAAAAACAAATTTCAATTCCTAAAGCAGTAATCTTCCGCAAATTAAAATCACATGTAGCTACAGAGATGTACCGATAACCGTCCCGCGAACCCGTCGTTACGTCACGTCCGTGTCCGCCCGATGACAGTTGCGCGAATGGATGCCGTTTGAACATCGAATGTTGATTGAAAATCGCAATATGGCCGACTTTCGACCGTTGGCATTTAAATGATACCAATTTTGGTATAGGTCTTTTATTATTTTTGGGTTTGTGATTTTTAAGGAGCTCGTTAAGCGGAAATTTTACAAAGAATGATATTTTTTATTTTTCTGATTTATTACCTTGTCAATAGACACTGAAGTTTCACTAACAATTAGTGACAACTGAAAGAGTTTTTTTTTAAGTCTTGTCATCATTAAAAAAAATCACTAAGCGAGGTGTACAGGACCTAATAGCCTAGTCTGTGCAAGACGTATTTTAGTATACGTGGAAGATTTTTCACTTGTTGAAAAACAGGAACTAAAGAGAAATAAGATAACGTACATATAAGAGTCAATTCACGGAGGCTCTAAACTCTAGACAAAGATATATTCTATAAACGACAACCATTAGTAAAAAAGTTTAAAATGTGTGACTCTACCGAGATGTCACCTAGTCAATCTCAAACATTGACATTATATCGTTAGCACCGATATAATGTCTCTTTTCTAGAGCCTCTATCTCCTCAACCGGCGCGAGACCTAAGGCATGAGTGTCTATGTTTTTTAATTTCGTAGACTAACTTGGCAACTGCCAATGACCTTACTTTTTTAGGGTTCCGTACCCAAAGGACAAAAAGGGGCCCCTTTTACTAAGACAGCAAATTCAACTTGGGAATTCAACATTTTGCAAATTCAACATAACGGTCCGGAAGGGATTCGCGTTCCGTCTGTCTGTCTGTCCGTCTGTCACCAGGCTGTATCTCATGAACCGTGATAGCTATATAGCAGTTGAATTTTTCACAGATGATGTATTTCTGTTGCCGCTATATCAAAAAATACAAACAGAATAAAATAAATATATAAGTTTTTTGCGATAATGGTACGGAACCCTTCGTGCGCGAGTCCAACTCGCACTTGGCCGTTTTTTTAATTTCGTAGAATAAATTGACAACTGCAGATGACTACTTTTTTTAATGTTGCAAGCGCGGAGCATAGTGTTGTAGGTAAGGTTCAATCATAAGTGATTCATCGAATCGAAGTGACATGACTCTTCAATTTAATTATACTAATTGGTATATGTAAATGTTTTTTTTTAATATAAACGTAATATATTTAAATATAACAGTATTCATACACATAGTACACACATTTTTATTGAATTAAATAAGAAATCAACTATAAATTAAAGCCGATCGATAGACTGAAGTCTAACATAAATTATTAATAATCAAATACAGGCCGCTAGTTACTTAACAAATTAATTTTTGAGCCGGAAAATAGCCATTCCATTTTCGATCTACTTCGATTTGCGATCAACTTTCGATCACTCAGAATACGACACTATTTTTATGTAGCGATGAAGTGGCAACCCCCCAAATGTCAGTTAACCGACTAAACTGACATTTAGATTTTCAATTTCGTAGACTAAAGTCTAGTAAAATCAGAGATTAGTTGAAGATATTCGTATACACGAAGTCAACTCAAAAGTGTTCCAAAATTAAATATGCCCTAGATTTCAAATGAAAAATATATAGATGATATGTACAGAAAGCACGTAGTACCTGTATCCAAAGCAATCAATATTCGAAAAAGGTTTTCATTAAGCAACGTTGTCATGTCAATTGTTCAAAACACAAAGATCAGATAGCTAACCCTGAACAGAGCCTGATAATTGAATTCAATAACTGACTAATTTATTACGTCCTCGACGGCGATAGCATCTTTCATTTTAGACGTTTTCTAAATACACATTGTTAGAGGAAATTAAACCTTATCATAAAGTGTTGACGTTGGTTTTAGGTTGCTTAGGCTTTAGGGTTGTGACGTTTTGAAATATTCGTCGAAAGGTTTTGTTTTGTATGAAAGTTTGTTAGCAAGGTTTTGACAATGGGATCGTGATGGACGATTTTAATGGCAATCCGGAAAGGTAGGTCTACTGAATCCTTTTCCAATTTTCCTGAACTACCGATTTGTTTGATTTTAATTAAATTAAACAAAAGTTGATTATTATATCATGGCTTTATCAACACCTCTGTGTTCTTTCAAGTCTTTTTTATTGCTTTACAAGCTTTTATGTTATTAACTTACCTTGTTAGTTAGTAAAAATGTGTAGGTCAATTCCTGCAATTGAATTTTAAAACAATTATCCCAACCGATTGTACTGAAATTTTGCGTAGACGTACGCGTTTGATTTGGATGACAATCCACGTATATAATACACGGTAAGCTAAAAAATCGGCCAAGTGCGAGTCGGACTCGCGCACGAAGGGTTCCGTACCATTATCGCAAGACGGCAAAAAAAACACATTTGTTGTATGTGAGCCCCACTTAAATATTTATTTTATTCTGTTTTTAGTATTTGTTGTTATAGCGGCAACAGAAATACGTGTCATCATCTGTGAAAATTTCAACTGTCTAGCTATCACGGTTCATGAAATACAGCCTGGTGACAGACGGACAGACAGACAGACGGACCGCGGAGTCTTAGTAATAGGGTCCCGTTTTTACCCTTTGGGTACGGAAACCTAAAAAGCGTGCTTACAAAAAGTGTTTTTTTTATTTTTTATTTAGAATTTACACTGAATCACGCGTGTGTGCTTTGTGCTGAAACACTATCTGGAAGGTCCATATTATATAACATCTACATAATCAACCTGTGTATAATATTATAATGTATGACGGTACAAAATATTCACCATTTACCTACTCGTATTAGGGATTGTGCACACGTTGAACTTTTCAAGAGACCTGACCCTTTCATTTAAGCGGAAAGCCTTATAGCTGCTGGATATGACTTCGCTTTTAAGACATATTTCTCGGAATCTTTCCACTATCATGCGACTTCTGAACAGGGACTGTCTTGTTCCCTCTGGATACAAATTATATCTAGAACAAGAAAAACAAAATCTTTGATTTGCTAAACTCATTAAAAAAGTGACTATCTTTAATTAAAGGAGCGTAAGAAAAACTCTAAATTAAAATCAGTTCCTCCCACAAACTTTTTGGCCAACAAATAAATATCATTCTTCATTTCGTATCGATTGACTTATTTACTAAAGTTTAGTCCGACCAGTATTTAACAAACAGAGACCCTAGATAAAAAACTTTTTGCAAAAAAATACTACCGACTTCCAAATACAAAACTACAAAATGAAAAATAACTAAATTTTTTGAAGTCGGTGTCTTTCTTCTTCAAAAAATTAAGTTATTTTTCACTTTGTAGTTTTGTATTTGGAACTCGGTAGTATTTTTTTGCAATTTTTTTTTTATTTTTCACTTTTTAGTTGTCCTACCTAATAGGCAAGTTAGTAAGGTAACTATAACGCCAGAATAGATTTCATGAAACTTGAACATATCCGGTGAAATGAGAGATCTGCGCACCCCTTAAGAGCGTACTGGCGTGATGTTATGTTATGAAATGGTATAAACAATAAACAGAAATGCGATTGCAGCAATCCCGAGAGATTTGCCGTTATTTATTGAAGAGTTTTGTTGTATATCTCCGAAGTTCTTCATCAGATCTTCAACAAATTAAAATGGGACCAATTTCGGAACATACTTTTTCAAACAAAAAAAGAATTTTCGAAATCGGTCCACAATTGACGGAGTAATCGGGGAACTTAAAAAAAAAAAAACAAACTTGAAGTCGAACATAGAACCTCCTCCTTTTTGGGAAGTCGGTTGAAAAGTGGCATTCGACGTCAGCGAAGGCAATAGTCGAAATGTCAAAATGTAAGGAATTGATCACGTGATTTTTCGATATAACTTTTCAATCCCATACAATTTTGCCTTTTTGACAATCGCTATCGCCACGATTTCGACGATCGAATGTCACTTGTCTAGGGCATCTGGACAGCTTATCAACGCACTCTGGTAACCACATCGACGACTTCGTAAACGTTGAAAGTGCTGGTGGTTTTATATCCTCTAAAAGACTCTTATTCACGAATTTACCTGGTTCGTATTACCCATTTACTTGGTTGTAGAGGTCAGATAAGCAGTCGCTCCATATAAGATACTGATAGTCAGCTGCGTCGCCTGCATCCGGTTAGACTGGAACCCGGCCCCAATAGAGTTGGGAGAAAGGCAGATTGACTACATCACAAATATTTCCTTGGTCCAAACCATAGATGTTATATATATACTGATGTTTAGCAAATTCAATATTTTGGGAATCAACATTTTGAGAGTTCAACATTTTGGGAATTCAACATGAAGGGTTTTACCGACGTCTGAACGGCAATACAAACACAAGCTGACCAGCTTGAGTGAACTCAGTCCGTCCTGCGTCTGGCCATGACAAGAACATACGTTTGATTGAACAGTACGTTTACCTCTTTCTGACAACGGGGTCCTATTTATATTTCTGTGATATTTTGAACTACTCAGTGACAGAATAAAGTAAAATACCGCCATGTTCTTATTTCTTTATAATGAGTATGACGTCTCTATTGGTAAAATCTCATTGGTCGAAACCCTGCCACTTCTAGTAGCTCTACATCAACTCTTCCTAGCTAATAAAGCGGGCTATTCACGTGCCTTCTTTTTATTTGCGTCGATCAAATTCTCGAGGGGTGCAGTGTTTGGTCGTGCGATCACGCGGCAGAGACAAAATGGCGGACCCTTGATTACAGTGGGGACTTTTAATTGATCGGCGAGATTTTTTGAGATCAGGAGGGAGTTTTTTTTTTAGGTATGTATGTGCTATCTTTTATTTAAACTGTGTTTCTATGGCTTGTTATTGATTAAAAGCTAACTTATTAAATACTAGCTGTTCGCTCCGTCATCTGCCTACTTTACTCTACTTACTTTCCTATCTACCTTCCTACCTACTCTACTTAACTTACCTACCTTCCTGCCTACCCTACCTACTTACCAATTTTTTTCTAGCGTCTTGCTTACGCGGTGAATCTTAACATCGCCATTCGAAAAATGACTTCAAATGCACAACGCCATCTATCGAAAATGGAGTTCAACTGCCCGAGTATTTGAATTGAGTGTGTTGTGATAATTTTACTTCTTGAACAATTTAAATTCATATAATTATTTTAATTACCATTGCGATGAAACAACAACTAAGTAATACTTCAAGTTACGCACAATTTTTATATATAAAAGTTATCTACATTGGTTTCGTACGTTTTACGTGATTCGTGTACAAATAAACCGACAAACATTTGAAAAATGCTGGCAATGGGTTCTGTTGGTAATCCTTTAACACCCTGGCAATTTTTTTGAAAATATGTTCAGTGTACAAAAACTACTTTTCTACAGATTTATTATATGTATTCATTAACAAATACCTACATTTGTTTTAACAGGTAAGACCCAAGCTAACAAGAGTAGTCATGAATTGCTAAATGTTCAGCCCCAAGTAACGCGTCTGGGTAGAAGCACATATTACACAGTGGACAACACACTAACACCGGGTTTTCCTAAAGCTTAATTAATGTGACAAATGCATGTTGTCTGTTGTGATTGGCTGTTAAAAATTCATTCAACCAATCACAGCAGTTAACCGGTGATTATTCGTCGATTACGTTAACATCCCGAAAATAGAACTTAACCAGACATAAGTGTCACTCTCTGGAATTCCGCCAAAGAGCAAGAAATGTCCAAACGCAGAGAGACGCTATACTACTGCACGAATCTCTGGTGGTGGTGGTTATATTCACCTGTATCCTGTTGGACTGTAAGTTTCTAACATACTTAGTTGGGCACTGTCTATTCAGATTCATTTTCTGAAGAGATTCTGTCTACTAACTATATCACAAATCCACAATTTCTGTATGAAGAATTTGGAAATGAATATTTGTCGAACTCAATTTTCTCTTAACTCTAAAAACTTAATTTAAAAGTCTTAGTTCGATTATTCTTCTTCATTAATTTTGGCACGAGTATAATCTAGCCCTTACCGCGGATAAAAAAATGCCAGTCAGCAATTTGGCAGTGCGTTGACTGTATAGGGTGCGCTGTATGTAACGAGAGCTAACGTGTTTGAATTTGCCGCTTGGGGCTCTAGTGTAGAGTGAGGTCTTCAAAATGTCAAATTTCATAGTTTTTGGCTTTTAGCTCGAGTATACCACTTCTTTATTATTGTGCATATTTTCCAAATATAGCAAATTCAGATAGCTACCGGTTTTACCAACCACGATTTTGAGTTGAGGTGTTTCGGAAAATGTTATCCTCCTTTTTTTCGAAAGAAGGGAAACTGCACAAAACTGCTGCAGACTCGATTTTATATTTAATCGCACTTTTACGTGACCCAAGGGCAGGCTTTTACATTGGTCAGAGAATAAGCATTGCCATACAACGTGGCAATGCTGCCAGCCTTTTGGGTAAATTACCAGTGGACAACGATGTGGAGGAGTTTTTCGACGCCATATTTTAGTTTAGCATATTTTTAGGTTAGTGAGTAGTTTTTGGTTAAAGTATATATGTTTGTACTCTTAGTTATTTAAGTATTTTATACACTGTATATACTTTTATTTACTTTTACGGCATTAGAAATGATTTTAATTCAAACTGCTTCCGTGCGCGTAATGACAACGTTTAAGAGCTATATATATTTAAGAACCTTACTCGCTAGTGGCGCCAACTGGTGGCCACAAAAACGGAATCCATCATTAAGTATCATCACTCGTAGGGACTAGTAAAAGCTATAAATAGTTTAGTTAGTACGAGTAGGTACATGAAAGCACAAAGGCTGCCTTCAAAAATTTACTGTAAAAACCGGCCCAGGCGAGTCGGACTCGCGCACGAAAGTTTCCGTACCATAATCGCAAAAATTGGCAAAAAAAGCACGTTTGTTGTATGGGAGCCCCACTTAAATATTAATTTTATTCTGTTTTTAGTATTTGTTGTTATAGCGGCAACAGAAATACATCATGTGTGAAAATATCAACTGTCTAGCTATCTCGGTTCATGAGATACAGCCTGGTGACAGACGGACAGACAGATAGACAGACAGACGGACCGCGGCATCTTAGTAATAGGGTCCCGTTTTTACCTTTTGGGTACGGAACTCTAAAAAGTATTAATAAAATTCTAATAAGCCTTATTACACAAGACAGATGTCCCCGTATTATGTTAGTATGCCCCTTAGAAAATGTTATAGTTAAAATTAAAAGGCGGCCTGGTTAATAATAAAGACACGGGAACTTTATTACATCTCATTTGAGTAACATGTCCACAGGTGACTTGTTGTTTCTAAGAAATGGTTTTATTTAAAGGTCCTAGTATTTTTTTAAATTTTATTTTTATTTTTATTTTATTTTATTTTATTTGGGAAAATAAACGGTTACACATTACAGTATGGTTAAGAACTTAAAACTAAAATGGTATTATAAATGTATAACCAACAACATTTTCCACATAATACAAAAAAAAAAAAAAAAAAACTAACATGAACATCGTGCGATGTAAGGTAGACTTTAAGGTATGAATAAATGTTAAAATAAAACTAAACTGCAAGTTATACATGCAAAAGAAAAAAAAAAGAAAAAACAGAGAAAGAATTGAACTATGATTTTAAATTATTATGTACTTAAGTCTGCTATGGTTTTAAGAGCAATACTTCTAAATTTCCCAGCCGAGACAGCAAAGAACTCAATATCCTGGAAAATTTTATTGAACTGAGTGGTAAGACGACGTAGGGGTGCTCGCGAGCCCGCGTTTGATCGACAAGAGGTTACAGCAAACAGTGGTCGCGCGCGCACACCCCGACATATAGTTTTTCTGGGTACTACATAACTAATTCTATTGTTCATATCTATACAATCAAATTTATTGTTACATAAATCAAACAAAAACATCGATTCCAACATTATACGTCTAGATTTAAGATCTTGAAGTTTAAATTTATTTAGCAAGTCGCTATAAGATGCATACTTGCGAAAACAACGGTAATGCATGGCCTTTAAAAATTTACGTTGTACTCTTTCTATCATGTTAGAATATTTTTCATAGAAGGGATTCCACACCGGGACCCCGTATTCCAACTGAGACCTGACCAGAGTTTTATATAGGTATAAATAAGTACTAGGACGCCTAAATTCCAGAGCCGATCTCATTACAAACCCGTACATACGAAAAGCATTGTTCACAATTTTAGTAACGTGAGCATCTAGATGGAGTTTGTCATCCAGCAAAACACCAAGGTCACGAACCACTGTTTCTCTTGCTAGATCTGTATTATGCAAGGTATATGCATGCTTTATTAAGTTTTTATTTTTAGTAAAACTAATGCAATGGCATTTGGATATGCTCAATTTTAGCTTGTTTTTTACACAATATGCAGAGAATCTATCTAAGTCTTCCTGCAGCAATAAACAGTCGCGTAAATTAGTTATTGGTCTAAAAATTTTTAAATCGTCTGCATATAGTAATAATTTAGAATTTAGAAAACACATACCTATATCATTAATAAACATAACAAACAAAAGAGGACCCAGTATAGAGCCCTGAGGAACACCGGAAGTAACATTTAGGGTCGCAGAATTAAAACCGTTTATCACAACTCTCTGAGATCTGTTAAAAACGTAAGAAGAGAACCATCTCAGTAGGTCGCCACGTATGCCATTAAAGGCAATTTTACTCAAAAGCAGTTGATGGTCCACTTTGTCAAACGCCTTTTGGAAGTCCGTGTATATAGTGTCAACTTGAATACGAGAGTCCATACTATTAAATAAATAGTCAACAAAAGATATCAGGTTAGTGGTAGTTGATCTTTTTTTGACAAATCCATGTTGTTGCGGAATTATGCTATTATGCAGTAAAGGATAAACTTTATCATGAACAAGTCTCTCAAATAACTTGGAAAAAACAGATAATATCGAAATAGGTCGATAATTTTCGATGTCCTGCTTAGGTCCCGACTTGTGAACAGGAGTTATATTTGCGAGTTTCCAAGCTTGGGGAAAGACTCCTTTTGAAATGGATAGATTAAAAATAATTTGTAATGGCACACACAGATTAACAGCGGTCTTTTTAATGAACACGACTGGTAAGCCATCTGGTCCCGGACCTTTTGACGGATCCAATGCTTCCAGCGCACTTAATATTTCATCGGCAGTAAACTGAATGCTACTAAGGAGAGAACAGGTTTCCGAGTAATCTCCGTACTGCGACGAAGCACTGTGACTTGAAGTGGATGGCTCATATACCGAATTGAAAAAGCTTGAGAACAAATTACAGATGTCTTCAGGGTTGTTGGCTGAATGATTACTATAGTGCATGATAGAGGGGAAGCTTGTAGAGGATTTGCGGGAAGAAATGAACGTCCAAAAATGCTTAACATTAATTCGGATGCCGTCTTCTACAGAGGCAATGTACTTTCTGTAACAATTTTTGCTCTCAACTTGGAATCTGGAGCGGTAAATGGAAAACTGTTCGTAGTCTGAGATATTTTGATACATCTTCCATTTTACCCAAGCTTTGGCTTTATTTTTCTAAATATGAATAAGCGATTTTGTGAACCATACCGGAAACTTTAACGATCTACAGTTATTGAATGGAACGTGTTTCTTAATAATGCTGAAAACAACGTCATAAAACGTGTTCAAGGTATCGTCAACGGTTTGGTTACCTAAAGATTCCTCCCAATTAATGTCTTTTAAATCCGCATTTATGTCATCATAATTTGCCTTGTAATAATTATATTTTTTAATCACCTTGCGGGCCATCGAATCGTATGGTACACTTAGAGAAATAAAAACACTAAGTGGTGGGTGGTGGCTGTCAAGCTGCAGTAAACAGTCTGTGGCTCTAGAAACATTGCATTCACCGTTACCAATAACCAAATCCAATATTTTGCCACCCGCATTGCGTATTGTATTGTATTGATGAGCGTCGAGGAACGACAAAAGTGCACGCATATGATCACTAACGGGGGAGTTACCTCTACAAACATGAGCCGATAATGAAGTACTATCTGTACAAGTGATCCAGTCGATTTCCGGAAGGTTAAAGTCTCCTACCACATAGAAATTATCAATGTTTGTGCCACCAAGCAGTGCTTGCAAAAGTTCAAAATATTCAGCATACGCAAACTCTGGCGTTTTTGGTGGTATATATACTGCAGCAATAATTCGGCACTTACCTCCACTTGAGCTTGGCAATTGCACTAAGATGTGCTCAACGCTGGCATGGGTTGCGATTTGCGGAGCCAATCTAACTGAATGCAGACTCTTCAGTACAGCCACGAGAACACCGCCTCCGTCTTTTTTATTGGTGGCAACACGGTCACGATCGCAGCGATGCACCACATAACGCTCATCAATAAACTCGTTATCTGATATCTCGGATGTCAGCCAGGTCTCAGTCAAAATTATCACATCATAACAATTGGCTAGAATATTCATATATAAGATATTCAATTTAGTGCGGAATCCTCTGCAATTTTGGTAATATATAACTAGATTATCTGCCATTATAGCGCAAAACTATATAGAATATGGTCATAGATGCATTTACCGTTACTAACGCAACCGCAACTAGCAAGGCATTATCGTACAATAGGACGTTAAAAAAATGCGAACAAAATACAAGAAACATAACATAGTACTTAGAGAAATGGATTAACATTAACAAACAACTCACAAGGCCGCATATTATGCAGTGTTCAACTAAAGTCATTAATAAACTAACTATTAAAAAAGTCCAAAGCTGTGCGCAACGATTACGCAGCAAACCGAAGAATGACGGATTATTCACTGTCGAGTTATTTTTCGATGGATACAGCGCCTTGGCCGTCAATCGGTGCCGCGTAGCCAGGTTTGATTTTAGAGATATCGTGCGCGTTCCGAATTGCAAAAGACCTTGTCCCCTCCTTTTCACGGACAAGGATTGTTCCATGCTTAACCCAAACAAATTTATAATTGTGTTGTTTGGCAGCGTCTCGACACTCACGAAATAATTGTTTATTTTTTAGTGTCAGGTGTTCATGCATATAAATCGGCAGAGATGTTCCTGAAACGCCAATTTGGGCCGTGGTAAATCCTTTGCACAACCGTTGGGCACTAAGGACGTTGTCACGTAGTATACGTGATCCAAATTTAACTATGATGTTTTTGGGCTTGTTTTGCTGGTGTGCATGTGGGACACGGTGAATAGAAATAATGTCACTTTGTTGCACACTGCACTTAATTATGGCCCCAATATTTTGCATCATGGTGACAAGGTTTTCATTACGCCTTTCAGGGATGTTGCATATCTCAATGTTACAATTGCGGGCACTCTGTTCCAAATTATCAATCCTTGCCACAAGCTCTGTAACGATTGGCTTTAGATCAATGGTCTCTTGAATATTTTTATTAATATTGGTAACTTTCTTACTGAGATCAGCTTGCTCCTCAGCAGCAAACTGGACCGAGCGTTCGAGGGAGTCAATTCGTTCAGTTGTACTAGAACACTTCACATCTAACTCTGTAACTCTCCGACGCAGGGCTGATTGCTCCGATCGGAGAGAATTAAAGTCATTTTTTATCTCTGACGTCACTTGATTGAGTGAAGTAAGTTCGACTTTCATTGATACCATACTCTCCGATATTTTATTAATACTTGTTTCCAAATCCCGTCGCCACTCGTTGATTGTAATCTTCAACTCCGTTGACAAGTCATTTATAGCTTGTGTCCACTTAGAATCCGGCTGTTTACGTTTGTTGCGGACTGACACATTTTGATCGCCGCTCAATGGGGAATCAACCTTGGAACCAACCGTTAAGTCGGTATCCGAATGGAATTTTTTCTTGTCGGGTGAATGGGACATAGTATTGTTTCCGTTAATATTCAATTTAACAATCTTTGTTCAAATTATAATATTTTTAAAAATGGAAAAAGAACTGCGTCTTGTGAGGATCGAACCAGCGGCACACTGCGTCGAGTAGCTCTAGTGATACAAAAAGCACACCCGCCGGCCACTCGACCACGGTGACTTTAAGTTGTGTCTCGAAATTCTGCACCAGTAATTAGAGTCTCTCTGTGTGAATGACTTGCGATAAGCTCGAATAATGAGGTCCTTTGTTCTCAAAGTCACAAACAAGGTCACCTTGAACACTCAGAAACGTTAAAGTTTTTAAGTATTTTGGCAAATACTAGTATTAAACTGAATTTAATTGATGATAACCATATATATTTGGATTCCACAAGAGTCACTGTATATGTCACAATAAAAATTTGCCGAGATTAGCAGCAAATTACCACTTATTTCACTCAATTTTATGGACTGATTTTGACACAGTACACTCAAAGCAACGGTCGCACGAGTATTGATAACGGTTAATGGTTTAATAGTTGAGGCCATTGTATAAATTTTGATGATGACGATGAAAAAAGTCGTCACCGAAGTCACTGAGAACAAAATAAAAGGAAAATAGAATAGAATAGAATACTCTTTATTATGTACACCATATAAGTTACAGAAAGCATAGATGAAGAAAACGGGTGACACTAAAAGCTATCTTTTCAAGACAAACTTTGGATGGATTTTAAAAATGTAAGGATAGACAGTACTGTTGGTAGTCTTTGGTGTATTATTTATAAAATAAATACATTTATATATATAGACAAATATATACAGTAATAAGTATGGAACAAAAACATAGAAATCAAGAAAAAAAACTATTAAAGAGAGAGGTAGTGGTTCTTTACCATAGTTTTAAAAACGGGTAGAGATTGAGCACGCCTTATTGACACGGGCAAAGCATTCCAAAAAAGTAAGGGAAGTGATTTACTTTGATATTTAATTTAAGTTTGTAAGTTTACACCGTCCTACGAAGAATTGTCAAACTTAAGTGGCAGTGGGCAGGGCACATTGCCCGCAGAACGGATGGCCGATGGGGCAGAAAAGTTCTGGAATGCCGCGAACCGGACACGTTGCGTTGGAAGGCCTCCCACCAGGTGGACCGATGACCTGGTGAAGGTTGCGGGGATCCGCTGGATTCGGGACGCACGGGACCGGTCAATGTGGCAACGCTTGGGGAAGCCCTATGTCCAGCAGTGGACGTCTTTCGGCTGATATGATGATGATGATTACACCGTCCTGTGACGCATAGGCTAACGATGCTATGTAAGGCTTAGACCACTAAGCCTAATGATATCTAATGGCTGGTTCTTTCCTCAAAAGACCATTTCAGACATCAGTCTACATGGTCTTCACATGATCTAACCAATATTTTGCCTGGACTTTAAAAGAGACTGTGACCTCTGAGTTTGTTTCGGCCTTTCTTCTCAGAGTAGTCAGATAGGAAACGCCGACTTCATCTAGTTTTAAAAAATATGTTCGACATGTAAAAGTGTTTGTATAAACCAACTTACAGAAATAAAATCATTTATCATTTATCAATTGATACCATCATTTCAGCCGAAAGAATACCACTGCTGGATATAGGCCTCCCCCAAGTGTCGCCACATCACTCGGTCTGTGCGTCCCAGCGCGTCCATCTAGCTAGAGAGGCCTTCCAACGCTGTGTCGCTGTGACTTTTTCACTAATAAAAACAAAAAGCCATCAAAACACTTAATTCAAACACAATCAAACACTTCGTATCCAACGGCACAAAGCCACAAATAAACTTTTAGTTTGTGCGGGGAACAAACTAAGTACAATAAACGAACGATAATCTACCGGAAAATCAGCCGGTCCCAACCAATTTGGGCGACAATAAAGCAATTTGACGAGAAACGCGCGACACTTTGATTAATTGTCGGCGCCGGTGTCGCGGTGTCGCGCCACCGGTGCCAGTCGCGTCGTGTGAACGAGGCCTTATGGCGTGTGATTGTAATTTACGTACTATTGATTATTTTGTTTGTTGATGAGTTTGTTTTTATTTGCGTGACGTAAGAGTGTATTTTTTTTTTTTTGTTGTCGAATATAGCTTTGAAAATTATCAAAATTTATTATAAGCCTCAGTGATATTATTGAAAGATAAAATTGCACTTTTGTTTTTGTGTTTGTAATCCATGCCTTCTGTCACTATCACTAACAGTCATAGGCTATTATGATATCATTTTTAACCGACTTCGCAAAAAGGAGGAGGTTTTCAATTCAACTGTTTTTTTTTTGTGTTTCCTCAGAACTTTTGACTGGGTGAACCGATTTTGATGAATTATGTTTTATTTGAAAGCTGGTGCTTGTCATGTGGTCCCATTTAAATTTCATCAAGATCTGATTATACCAGATGAGATGAGAGTATACCAGGGTGAACTGTTTACACCTGCGTACCCCTTTAGAGCGTACTAGTGTGATGTTATGTTATGAAATGGTGTAAACAATAAACATAAATGCGATTGCAGCTATCCCGAGTGATTTGCCGTCATTTATAGAAGAGTTCTGATGTATATCTCCGAAGTTCTTCATCAGATCTTGATGAAAATTCAATGGGACCACATGACAAGCGTTCAAATAAAAAAAGAATCATCAAAATCGGTTCACCCTATAAAAAGTTCTGAGGTAACACACATAAAAAAAAAATACAGTTGAATAGAAAACCTTTAATCCTTTTTGCGAAGTCGGTTAAAAAAAAAAAACTTTTTATCAAAAAATACAACCGACTTCTAAATAAAAACACTACAAAGTGAAAAATAACTTCAATTTCGGAAGTCGGTGTCAGAAAACGAAGAAACTAAAACAAGAACACCGACTTCCGAAATTGAAGTTATTTTTCACTTTGTAGTGTTTTATTTGGAAGTCGGTTGTATTTTTTGTTAAAAAGTTTTTTTTTTACAAGATTTATTTTCAAAAATCTTGTAAAAGTTTCAATGTATCTCTCTGTACAGCTTATTTTAGTTGGTGTTTGGGTAAAATCTTGCAACTGAAATTTAAAGCAGTTAACATCCACCAATTAAGATGCAATTTTGCTTACACGTTTTGTTTGGAGACAATACAAGGTTAGCTGAGTGACTTCATTCTAAATCCAATATGGCGGACGGTCCGAGATGGCGGACTAGTTAATTTCTGCACGGCCATGATATGGGTATCAAATGAAAGGATTTGCTGAGAAGAATACGAAAAAAGCTTGTTTTAAACAAATATTTTTAATGAATAATTTATTATCACAGTAAAATGCACAATGACTTCGGGGTAGGCCAGGGGAGTACTGGGCAAAAGCTATATATTTATTTATTTATTTATTATATACTTTATTGTACACCACAAGAAAACATACAGGACAAACATTCACAATAACAAGTGTACAATGGGCGGTCTTATCTCACTAGGCAATATCTTACAGACAACCTTTATATATGCTATATAGTTACTCGTATAATAAATATGAAGATAGATATTTTGATCTTTATTAGACACTTCTTAACAGCATCAACCCACACTTTATCTTCCATACCTTTGATAAAGAATACAAGCTTGCAAACCTGTATACAATCTTACCTATTTATGAGCATAAATAAGCTTAATATTCAAAATATATTATACTAGAGGACGCCTCGCGGTTTCACCAGCGTAGTTCCCGTTCCCGTGGGAATACCTATGTCACCCGGGGATAGAGTAGCTTCCCAACGGTGAAAGAATTTTTGAAATCGGTTCAGTAGTTTTGGAGTCTATTCGGTACAAACAAACAAACAAACAAAAAAATCTTTCCTCTTTATAATATTGGTATGGTATAGAAGAGACAGAATTTATTGCATTTTAAAACTTAATGATCAAGCAATTTATCATTTCACAACAGCTTGCACAAAACCCACAAGAGAATCTATTAGTGATAATCTTCGCACTCCTGCATCTGCATATTCCCAGCATAAATTGATTAATTTTACCATTAATTGAGCATGTAAACACTGCAAAAAGTACCTTGTAATTGTCATAAGGCCGGTTCACGTTGACGCGACATCGCCCGCGGCTCCATCGTGATCGCTGCAATTATGCAAATTCATCGCGGAATTACCGCGCGACCGTGTAATTGTTTCGGCGAGTCGCGAAACAAGCGTCGCGCGACGCGATGCCTGTTAATTTTCTCGTTACAACCGTCACTTAAGTGTGGACGCGGCCTAATCACGCAGCTCGGGACACTTCATACTGTTATTATTAAGGTGATCGAGTGCACTTAAATGGGAAACGTTTTATGATGTTTTAATTGTTATTTATTTTTGGTTTTATCGAGTTTTAAGTCGGATTATTATGTTAAGTATAAATGTGGAAATTATACTGACTGAGGATATAATGTTTCATTTAGGAAACTGGTAAAAGGTAGATACTGTTAAAACCACAGACATAAATCTAACAAGATAACGCAAGTCCCTGCATCTGTATGAAAACCAAGCGTGCCACTTTTTCACAAACAATTTATAAACAAATTTACTTACCAACTAGCTGACCCCCGGGGCTTCGCTCCCGTAAAGTGGCTACCCTGCCTACCCAGCCTACCCTGTGTGCCCTGCCAACCCTGCCTAACCTGAATGCCTACCCTGTCTATCCAGCTTACCCAGCTTACCCAGCCTACCCTGCCTACCACCCTGGCTATCCTGCCTACCTTGCCAGCGTTTTCTCAGCGTTTGGCTTGCGCTTAAATGAAACATTTTGCTACCTTGGGTTAAATTATTGCAATTTTCATAAAGATCTCTAATTTATATGAAAATATATTATAGCCTATGACAGTCAGGAATAATGTAGCTTTCTACTCGTGAAAGAATTTTCGAAATCGGTTTTGTGGATCCAGAGATTACCCCTTACAACGTCACAAACTTTACCTCTTTATAATATTAGTATAGATGACAGAAAAAAATTCCAATGCATCGGCCAACTTTTTCTATACATTCTTTACAGCTCAATATGGCACAAAAAGGCTTTTTTTTAGATTTCGGTGGATTTCCGGTGCCGATAATTCTTAAAGTAAAGCTCAGATGACGACCGACGATTGGTCGTAACTTTAGAACGTCTTTTGGCACGCGAAGTACATACAATCGCTTCATCTAGTTAGATTTATATCTGTGGTTCAAACTGTTTCGTATTTTCATGTGAAAAGGAGTTATTTTATAACTCCTTTTCGACCAAATTCGTGGTAAGAACAGGTATAGGTATGTCAGAGAATCAGCTGAAATAAACGTATTCTAGAAAAAGCAATTATTTGTACAAAAAGTTTATCCGGACTTTCTCCGCTTCTGCAATTTATCGACAAAAATAAGCTCTACATCTGTCGAACCACAAATAAATGACAATTACACAACGTACCTCAAAGGTTACATTATAAAGCCTAATGACGTCATATTAAATTGATTAAAAAATAAGGCTTTCTCCGCACGCGACAATCGTATGTCGTGCGTCAACCGCAGATCACAATAACGACCAGGATGACGTCACATGCGCAAATGTCGACCAATTCGACCGCTAATTGTGAAACGCTAACCACAAAGTACGTTAAAATTATGTCGAATTTACGACATTTACGCGAATTATTGTCGATAATGTGTCTGTATACTGTGTGTTGTATGTTCATTAATATCACGCAATTTCGAAAGTTTGTTTTTTGGGGTTTATTTTTAAAGCTGTTTTGGATGGCGTCAAAAAATTAAACACACTAGCTTATGTCACCGGCCTTGCTCATATGCAAGTCGGATATTATAACAAGGGAACGTTCTCCTGGATTAAAACGTATCCTGCGTCTTTCTGTCTATCTATAGGTCGTGTGGTAAACGTAAACCACTGAAGCAATATTGACGAATTTTGAAAAAAAGTACATCATATTTGGTTCAGTGGTTTAGCAATGAATGTAACAAACAAACAGAGAGATAGATACTTTTGTATTTATTATGTTAGATACTACAAAAATATTAAAATTACAGTATTATTGAAGGTGGTCCACACCTTACAATCATGCAATAAAATCGAGGGAATTGTCTTCAAAGACAAAGTCAATTAATACGCGATAGTAAGCGTGTGTCCCAGCAGTGGGAACATTAATAGGCTGATGATGTGACGTGTGATGTGTAGTAAGTTTAGGTAAAATTAATAAGAATTGGGTACACATCAACCCAATTAACTTATTGTTATTAATGTACCAAATCTTACCTTCATTTTAAAATCCCTGTTCAATGATACCACACATGATAGTGTGGGGCGATTTTTCTTGACTTCGGGCCCCATATTCAATTTAATGTCGTCAGATAGCCTTATAACAAGCGGGCAAACAAAACGCTTCCAAAGACAAATATTTATAAGTAGTTTAGAAGTTATGAGGGAACAGATGAATACATAAACACATACCGATCAAAAGCATAACTTTCCCTTTTGCTTTGCCGTAGTCGGGTAAAAACAGGTAGTAAATATCACGTCTGTACTGAGTAATATAGTTTAAATTAGTTAATTACAGGGTTTTAATGGCGTTTATTTTTACAGAAAACTTTATTTTTTGCGACTTCATATGTGTGGTCTTCCTGTTTTTCCACTTATTGCTATCTGTAGCTTCGACCGCGGCATTAGTAGTACATTGTTCCCCCACTTCCAAATCTGCAATGAAATTATTACGTGAATGAGTAAAAAAATCCAACCATCCTTGAAATCTTTCACGTTAATAATATTAGTAGGAGGACTTCAAGCCCGCGATATTAATTCAGGCGTTGATTTTCTTTGTTGAAAAAAAGCTCACTAAAATCGATTCTGCTTTATGCTTTGAAGACAAGACATGGACATGACGGAGGGAGAATTGCTCAAAAGATAAATTTGTAAAATGATCATATTAATATTAAAGCAGGGAAATTAATATTGTTTATCACCATTACCACAATCACTTACAAGTCATAAAACAAAAAGCTTTTTAAGATTTTCAAAATGACTCTACTTTTACCGATATCTGTCAATAAAATATTATAACAATTCACATCAAGCACCCTACGCATAATACAAAAAAAAAAAAAAAATTTTTGTTAATCTCTCTATTCTTAATTTAAATATATTGAAAATAATTTTCTACTTTTTAGTTTGGTTTTCTATTATGTTTTTAGTTTTTCAAACATTTTACTTTTTATTTCAATCGCTAATCCTGAAGATCCTGGTAAGGATAATGTGACAAACTATTTAAAATATTTAATTGTCATTGATGGGAATAGTTGTTAAAAGTAACTTTTCGTACGTAGGTAGTTTCTTATCATTTACCTAAACTGATACCAAGCGACAACTTCAAAGCACAAAATAAATAAAAATCCAACATAAAAACTCTATATAAAGGTAAACCCACACACACACAAAACTGCGCGACAGCACAAAAAAACTTGAAACTACCGCCATATTTGAAACGAACATGCAATTAACCCTTCGAAAGCGCCCGTTCACAGCCCTTTGTTAACCCTTTAATACTACCCATTGTGTCAACTGTCACTCGGGGTTTGAATTAAAAGTGGGCGGATTAATTTTTTTCCTACCCTCAGTAAAAATAGTTGGCACTGGGTTCATGAGTGGGTAATAATATGGTACGTGAAGTGACAGGCCTTTAGCCATCTTTTGAGTTATTTAAATAAGGTAAGTGCTTATTTGCTGAAAAGGGGTTTTCTATGGTGATTCTAGTTTGCATGTTGGATTGTTTGGTTTGTATGTTGAAAGGTTTAATTAGGATTTTGAGGACTGGCATGACGAATTATGACTGGTATCTGCCATTGCTGGGTTCTCTGTCATAATTATTAAGCATTATTTATTTGCATGCGTATATTGTGTGTTGATTTTTTAATCTTGTAAATTCTTATGGATTGGTTAACTGCCTTAATAAAAAGTGTATCAGAATAACGATAATAATTTATTTATTTGCAAATGCAATAACGTTTTGAAAAACCTACCATCACGCACCTACATACATTATAAATAGGTATTGCAGTCGATATTTGGCATTTCATTTTATAAATGATAGTAGAATAAGTGAAAATAATGTTTAAGAGACAAGGTAACAGAGTTGGTCTTGGGCAATTTGTAGCTTCAATACAAAATTGACGTCGACAATACACGAAATGCCTTTGCAGTCGCAGCCAAAATTAAAACTGCCTACACGAACTGCCTTTGCAGTAAGAGTCGATTGAAGACGAACTGGCAGCTCCAAACAGTCCGTCTATGGATGCTCTAAGACTTCAGTCATGTTTAGCAATGTATTCAATAAAATTCTCATAATCATCAAAATTTCAGTATTATCCGTTTTATTCAGTTAATTTCAGTATTATCTTACAATAACACACACTTACGTAATTCAATATGAACGAAATGCCTAGCGCGTACTGTTCAAAGTGCACACTATCGGAACAACGTCGTGCAGTGAGCTGCGCTCAACTGTAGCTCAACATAATGACAGACAGACGCGATCACGCGACGCGCGTGATGTGCACCGCGTGTGTACACGCCTTAACTATTGTGTATGTAGCGTTTGCAGAAAAAGAAGCAGCTTTTATTTTCTGTTTGTCATTTGGTAGGTACCTAGACATAAAAATAATTATGCTCCTCGTAGTAAGTTCCTTAAAAAATAGGAAATAAAAATGATTGAATGTGTCAAAAAATTCGACTGGGAAAAACCTTCAATTATTTTTTGGTTTGTTTTTGTGATTCATCATGGCGGCGGACAATTATTCTGATAATAAAAGCTTACTTATACGCCAATTGAAGATAAAAGTTAAGTGAAATTTCGTTACGACACAAAATTACTTGAATTTTACGAAAATTATAAGATTAAACCTTGTATACCAAAGAAACACTTCCATAATGATATAAAGTTAAAGTTTAAACAATATGGTCAGTTTTAGTTCTATGATCTGGCCACGACGTAGATATGCTCAGGAAGTCAGGAATTATATTTTTTTATAAGTGTAATACTATATCACGATATTACTTATTAACTTGTTGTAAAAGATTAACATTTCAAATACAGAGTAAAAATATAAAATTGAGTCAAAAACAGTAAATACATAATTAAATTTATTTTCAATTCAAATAATATATACAATTGAATATGCCTAATCTTATGACTAATAAAAAAACAAAAAAAAAAAAAGAAGCTTGTTGCGCATCAAAAAATTCGTCCACATCGATGTCAATGGGATACGTGCCCAGAACGCTGGCAGCATTGCCACGTTGAATGGCAATGCTGATTCTCTGGCTAAAGAAAAGGCCAGCCCTCTGGTCACGCGAACAGTCGACTAACCGTTTACTTATGTCTCGAAACACTCGGTGAGCACTCGTACCCCATGGACCTAATGTCTCAACCCCAAACGGCTCAAACATATAACTGCCAATAAGGTTGTTATATTTGCGCCGTTTGAGGTTTTCTGCACCAGCAGCAGCCGCCCCAGCACAGCCCGCCGTGCTAAGAAGATGGGATGGCGCAAGGGTATCGACACATGTTTCATCCCACACCAAAGGCCTACCCAACTTCCATGGCATTATGGTCATCCCGTCCGGTCTCTTCCCATCGTCGCGCGCCAAGCCATTGGGTTCTAAAACAGCTGGCACCCCGGCGGTGAAAAAATACTGACTTTAGAAAAAAAGAAAGAAAGAAAACACATTTATTTGACACAAGACAGAGCACACAACACAAACATAAAAAGGAAAAAAAAATAACTTAGGCTAAACAACAATAATATTAAAAAAAAGAAAACAATATATTAGTAACATTGTGTGTCCCACGGCTGCGCCAAATAGGACCTGTTCAGCAAAATGTCGGGCAACTAGTGCCCGACGCTGGTTTTCAACTGGACCTTTGACCGATGACGTGACGGACGTAAGCAGTTTTATTGACTAAATGTGTATTTGAAACAAGTACTTACTTAAATAAAAGATCCAATAGATGACTCTTTGACCTAACTTTCTTAATCTTTTTCTGTCTTTGGAACTTTATAGGCCTTCTCAGAAATAGAATACCTGAGTCTGTCGTATTTAAATACCAGCCTTTTCAGCATCTTCCTAGTAAAACTTCGCTGTCAGACTTAACTTCAAAACTTTTCAACTCTTGTCTAAAGCAAAATTCACTTGAAAATAAAACGAACATTGCCAAACATTGAACAAAATAAAACAAGTTGCGGACTGTACAGAGACTTAAGAGAGGTTATCTCGGCTCCCATTGACAGTACATAATTGAAATTATTATTTACTATGATTAAATAACAGTTCACCGTTACTGTTTGACTGACGTGTATACTGACGTGTATTTGCTATATACGTAACTTTTTAGAAGTATCTTAGAGAATTTTGCTTCCCTGTTGTGTAATTTAAGTGTGTTTTGAAAATACACGGTGTAGACGTGATGGTATAAAATTAAATATTACAAAGAAATACCTAGGTGTTATCATTATTTTACGTTTCATTATAATTAGAGACCGGATTATATGCATTTGCATATGAAATTGCATATTTACTCCATTCACAGCGGAAATTGCATATGTCTAATATCTAGTAATGATTAATAATTTCGTTATATTTATTATATTTTTCGGTAGGTTACCCTATTGTTAAGTGTAATAATAGACTCTTAAAACAAAATTACGTCATATACACTAACAATTTTTCCTTATTAATATATTTTTATTGATATATATTTATTTAGAACACCTACCTCTACCTGATTGTTTACGTTTACAAAAATGTTAAAAAAAAATCGTTGTAGTGCATTGTTATCGTCTACAAAGTTGTTACATTTTGGTTATGATAATTTATGATTGAATAATTCACTAATTGTATGCTGATTTAGAAATTAAAAAATTAAATCCTACCACTTTTTTCTTTTCTTCGTTTTCTAAAACTTTAATGTTGCATATTTTACGCATTTTTCATGCATATTTCAAGCTTATTACGTAGTAAATAATCCGGTCTTTAATTATAACTTTATTTTCTTTTGTAACTTGATGTACTCGTATTTTGAATTATCAATCAACACAAGTTTGTCATTTCGTATTGATCATTTATGTGGATCAGAATAGAATACACATTGTTTTTTACCAATTTATTTATTCCAAATTGAACCAAATAAAACAGAAGCAATTAAAGATTTATTCCTAAATAACTTTAAAAAAAACCTATTAATCAGATTTCTAAATTTCCAAGAAAATTTACGCCTCAAGTTGGCGCCACTTTGGCGAGACATTTAACGTCGATTTGATATTGACGTCAATATATTTGACTAATGAAGGAAAACATTAGCATTTGGCAGTTGCTTGGACCTGACTTCTCAGTGCTGTCATCTAGTGTACATCATTTCAGAAATCCTCATTTATATTCTCTATAGGAAATTTTGCTATTGACACAATATTATGTAAAGGCGTTATTTTAAACTATTTAACTGTTTAGCTATTTGTTTTTAATCTGCTAAACATTTGCCAAAGAGCTCAGACTGTAAATGTTTTTTCAACACACTTGCTCATAAAGTAGCTCTAATTTCACCGCAATTAGGCACATAATGACACCTGTTATCAAACTGTGACTTTTTCATTACTATTATTCACAAGTGAGATAAAGAGTTTATTTTTTTTATTTATTGGTTGAGTTGCTTTGTTCTTAAAAAAGTTTCGATACAAAAAAGATCGTGCTCAATAGTACAAATGCAACATATTTCATGAAACTTCGTATTTAAATAGATAATTTCAACTTGTACGTGTTTAATAAATAAAACTTTCATTTAAATATAACTTTTGTTTTTGTCTGTAATAAAGAAAACTTGAAATTCCCCATTTTGTACGTGGCTAAAACGCTATCCGCGAAAAGCCAAAAAAAGATAACTCATTATTTTTAGTCTATGGCCGATCGCCCTTTTTAGATGCGCGCGCATAGAAATGCTGATTAATTTTGCCCGCCATTGCGAAAAAAAATTCAAAGCCCCGTTTTACTGTTGGAATTATTTTTTTGTATTATTTTCTTCACAAGTGTGTTGAAAAACGTCGTATGATACACGTGTGTATTGATGATTACCTTCCTCGGCTCTCTTAAGACCCTCACCTAACGGCTCAGGTCTCAATGGCGCCTCAGCGGTAATCACCAACATTACACACTTGTACCATAATGTACTATAATATTTACTAAGCAAGAAATATAATTAAAATCCTTCTCATACATACATACATACCTACCCATAAAACGAAAATTTTAATCATACACCCCCAAAGAATGACGTCACGTCGACATCCAAAATGGCGCATGCATCTCAGCATAATCACGGTTGACTAAATTTGAATCGTTGTTCAAATAATAAGGGTTGAAGGGGGCAACCCTAGGACTTTGAGCAAACATCTCAATTACTGTGGTTATTAATTCAGGGGTGATTATTAATCGACGTCTTTTGTCTCGGGGTCTTGGATAAGGTTTGTTTAGTTTTTGAGGCTTCTGTCTTCTGTCAAGGGACAGAAAAATTTGGTGTCTTTCAAAATTAAAATCAAACCTTTTTATTTCACATAGGCCTACATGGGCACTTATAAAACGTCGACAAAAGGTGCACGGTTCGGGTTGGTCGTTTCCTATGGAGAAGAACCGGCAAGAAACTCCATGGTTACTCTTTTAAAGAATGGTTTGGTTTTGCAATATTTCCATGTTACAGCATTAGCACTATGGGAGACAACGTAGGCCTGACAATAAATCATAAGAAACTAAAAAAAAAAATAAAAAAAAAAATTGTTAACTAGCATCTAGAAGGCCTACAATGTTCACACATTCACAAAATAATCGTTATAAGAATCTGTACAAAGGTAAAAAAAATATATAAAAAGACAAAATTTAACATGTAGCACAAATGTTATTCTTAGCAAAGGGCTATAAAGATGATTGAGAACCATTGTAAAAAGTCTAATTAAAAGAAGATAACAAACAAAAAAAAACAAAAATGAAATTGAGAATAGTTAGAGACATCCACATATTTGTGCCGTTTATAAGTTACCAGGGAAGCCGCATGCGCAGAAGGAGCTAAAGACAAAAAAAATATCTTCAACATAGTCCTTGATTTTATAATATGCTTTTTAAATAAGGACACGTTTGATGTGATTTTTGAACTTTCCATCGGTCAGTTCTATAACTGACTTTGGCAACTTGTTATAAAAGCGTATACTGTTTATAAGGAAAGACTTGCTAGTTTTAGTTTATCTGAATTTGGGTATTACAATTTCGTGGTATGTTCTATGTATGTATCTTTGTATGGTTTCTTGCATAAGCTGTTTTGCAGGAAAGCGTTTATAACAGTCACATACTCACAGTTAAACGGATATATCTAAATTTCTTATTTCATCATCAACATCATCCACAGCCCGACTTCGCCCACTGCTGAGCATAGGCCTCTCTCTTCTTGTACCAATCACCACGTTCCTTTGCTAACCTCATCCAGATTCTACCCGCAATGGCAACAATGTAATCTGCCCATCTCGCCGCTGGACGACCAATACTTCTTCCTTCAGTCCTTCAGCCACCACCTTACTCCAGCTATCATCACCGCGCCTTGCCAGGTGCCCAAATATCAATTTCTTATTTACCGACTACTAAAATACTGTTGCAAGTATGGTCATCATACATACTGTAACTCAAATTCTGTGTTTATACTGTTTTGTTATTATCTGTCTTATTCCTTAAATATTGTATGTTCCGTTTCCGCGAATGTGTCCGTGGCATCAACATTGGGCCCTATCAGAATATCAGCGCAGCGTTATTTCCTTTTTAATATCGTTGCACATGCTGAGATAGAAGCGTTTTTGGTCTCGCACGGGGTTATTTTTTATTGTTTGTGTTTTGCTTATCTGGTGTCACCTGTGCGGGTCACAAATAAATATTTCTTCTTTCTTTCTTTCATTATCAATCTAGCTTTGAGGTACAGTTCTAGTTATACAGGAGTAGCTGAATACCACCATTTCTAATGGAGCGACTTTCTTTGTGATCTACAAAACGAATTTAATGAGTACCTATTACCCAATAGGAACGATATCCCGTCGGTAAAACTGATTATTAGATTTTTAGGCTACTCTTAAATAATAAATAATAAAAAAGCCTCTTTATTCCTTATCGATTCAAATAAAATAAAAATACTCAATACTAACATCTATAATAATATTTTAAAGCTGAAGAGTTTGTTTGTTTGAACCCGTTAATCTCAGGAAATGAAAAAATATTTTTGTGTTGGATTGTCTATTTATCAAAGAAGTTTATAGGTCACGCTACGACCAATAGGAGCAGAGCATAAATGAAAACGTGAGCAGTGGTGGCCCAGTGGTATCGGCCACGACTTACAAGTTGTAGGTCGTGGGTTCGAGCCCAGGCAGGCGCTTTTCTTTGTGTAAATTATTTCATCACCACTGCTCTCAAAACGGTGAAGGAAAACATCGTGAGGAAACCGGCATGACCTAGAAACAAAAATTCGAAGACATGTGACATCCACCAACCCGCACTGGGCCCGCGTGGTGGATTACGGCCCATTCCCTCTCACAGGGAAGAGGCCTGTGTCCCACCAGTGGGAACATTAATAGGATGATGATGTGATAAATGAAAAATGTTGCAAGATCGGGAAAAAGTATTCCTTTTTGAGAGCTTCCGTTGTGTGCGCTGCGTAAGCGGTTTAAGTTACTCAACAATCATGTATGTAGGGTAGGTAGGGTAAATGGGTAGGTAGGTAGCCAGTTGACGGCAGTGAAGCCGCGTGGTACAGCTAATGTATAATAATTTGATTAATGATTAACTGCCATCATGATTTTCTTAATTGTTGTAGTAGTTCAGTGCTAGCTAATAAGGACCTCTCAATGAGTGAAGGCCGCCTCCATTTTTCTCTACACGGTTCTATCCTTCGCTATTTCTCCACACGGTTCTATCCTTCGCTATTTATCCACACGGTTCTATCCTTCGCTATTTCCATAGTTCGTAAGTAACAACTGTAAAATTTCGCCACATAACAACCGGCAGCCCGAGATCCATTTTACCGTGCTTATAACGTAGGTACTTTTTTATGTCTTGAATTTTAAATGATTGTTCTTTCGAGACTGAATGACGATGAAGAGTGATTGGTTTTTGTAGGAAAAGTGGATGGGAAAAGGCCACGCGGGCGCTCACCCACTAGGTGGTCAGACCAGATAAGGGCGATTACGGGTCTCACGGTGACCACTGCCCTGAGAACAGCCGAAGACAGAGTGGCTTGGAAGCAGCTCGTCAATGACTCCGTGAAAGCTTTCCAAGACGGGCACGACCTTCAGTAATAAAGACAACAAATAAGAAGAGAAGTTCTTTCGAGACCGGTGGCAGTCTATAGCTTATAATTAGATGCCTAGGTATATATTTTGTGTTTCTGGCTACTACGTTCGATCAACAACAAAAAAAAGAAATCTACAGAAATCTGATTTAATTTCAGCGATCGTAAATAATCCAGAACCTCACCCTCATATCACACCGCTAATATTTCGGCTCGTAAAGACATTAGCCAAAGGAGTTTTGTTATCAAATCCAGCAGGTGGCGTTTCGCACGGCACGACCATTACGTTAGCACATTTATTATCTACGTATGTATTACACGACAACCGACATTTTGCTGTAATGAAAATAATCAGTGTTGAACGAAAATAGATAACTAGTAAGCTCAAATTAGATGATCATAAAACATTGCACTTTTTTTTAAGAACATTATTTTTGCTTTAGACCTTACACAGACTTTTTACAGAGACTCGTACCTACCTAAGTATTTTTCTTGCTTTTGTTCATAATTATGTTGAGAGGACCTATTTGGCGCAGCCGTGGGACACACAATGTTATATTTATATTGTTTTTCTCTTTTTTATTGTTTTTAGTTTCAACTTTTATTTTTGTTTTCTTATTTATATTGTGTACTCTAGTGGCTTGTGACAAATAAATGTGTTTTCTCTCTTTCTTTCTTTTCACACCACCATGGTCGACTGAACAAAGTTAATACTTTTATAAATAATCATTTACCTAGCGTTTTAATATATATATATATATAATCTAGCTGCACTGCTGTAGCTATAATATACTTTTTTACAAATCTCTTAGAGCAGTGTTGGCCCAATGGTGGATGCCGCAACATACAAGTTGTAGATCGAATCCACCGGGCAGGCGCTTCACTATGTATAAATTCTTTGATCACCACTGCTCTCAAAATGGCGATGGAAAACATCGTGAGGAAACCGGCATGTCCTAGAACCAAAAGTTCGAAGACATGTGAAATCCACCAACCCGCATTGGGCCCGCGTGGTGGATTATGGCCCATTCCTTCTGACAGAGTACAGTACATCTGACGAGGTATTATCTAAAGATACCTGGTTCCTGATTTACCTATGTAAAGTGCAAAATAGATTAGAGTTCAGAGCAAATCCTTTACTTCAATCAAAGACAACTTAGGCAATCCGTTAACCAATTACTATAGGAATATAATCCCACTTAGCGCTTGCAGTGTTAACAGAGACATGAACGTTACGTATCACTAATAGGTAACAGGATCAGTTCGCAATTTGCATCCATTAATGAGGCCTCGTTAGTCATAGCAAGGGGATAGATTATGATGAAAACTGTGCTGGTGTATTGATTGTTGGTGGAAAAGTTGAAAGGATTGGGGTAGAAGTGGATGAAGTAAAAGATGACAGTGGTTAAGAAGAAGGAATGATAAGGAATGATTGGGTATTAAAACTGATTGTTAGAGATAGTGATAATATGAGAAAAATAAAGATGTATTGAAAGAGTAAGCAAGAGATGGTGATATCAATCATAATGTAAGAAGTATACGTGAATTGATTTATTCTAAGATTTTTTTTGTGTTGTAGATGCTGTATAAACAGTTGCCAGATGAGACGATAATGACATTATGATGTCTAAAACAGGCTGAGAATAAAGTATACGAGATAAAAATGCGAGAATATTAAAGACAGAGATAAAATCGAAATATAAGCAATAAGTGATTTGATTTTGTTCCTTTCTCTAACTTTAGGAAGAGCTTATCCATCTAGACGAGTAATTGGCTGATTTAGCAAGGATTATTCTTAACTAAGTAAATATACCCGAAACAACACCCCTAGCTATACCGAAACCTTCCACACCAAAGTAAAGAAAAATAAACAATTCTTCTTACCGCTCAATATAGCAAGCCACCAATTTTCTTCTAAGTGAAATTTAACTTGTGATTTTCAACCACAGTGTAGGCAACTGAGTGTAAAATCAATTCGGTCCCTATCACCGGCAACCCGATACTACGGAACACCCCTAAGTCGCGTCACCCTCAATTTGCAAAACAAATTAGCACTCCTTGACGACCGACGACAGAACCTATAGGAATATATACTGCTATAGATTCAAGTATAGAGGCAGCCATGTTGGATTTATGGAGACAAAGGGGATTGCTTTTCAGGAATGAGAAGACCGTGTCTGAACCAACAAATATGATTTAAGATCTAATTAATGAAAGATGATGATGATGATGACTATGATGATTTTGATGTTAGATCTAATTCATTGAATTGAGGAACAATTTTATATGTATTACCTACCCAACTAGCAAAGTGGTCCTATAATCTAAGCCTATATCTCGAAAAAGACATATAAATGAGTTATAAAGGTTTTAGCGGTGACAGCATGTTGTATAAAAGCGTTCGACAACACAATTTTACTCTATAAGCTTATAGGACAAAAATGACCCATAAATAAAGGATGTAAACGTTTACTACACTATTTTATACAACCTTTATAGTACTATAGCAAGCTCTAATATCACTAGTACAGAATAATACTGCTCTAAAAAATTGTTAAAAATGCCTTTTTTCATCTGATTTGCCTATCTTTATTAGGAAAATCAGGTGAAAAAAGGCATTTTTACAAACGAACTGCTATAATCATTTCGTTTTAGCAGTGATGAACACTCAACTATAAGGCGACCTTGTCGTATTGAGGATATTCAGATCGTTGCTATAGTACTTAGTACGTTAGTAGTTACCAAAAACTCTGCAATAGAGCGATTTTGTGATGTAGCTTAGTTCCAGATTATTACTATGTAATGTAACTGTACTTTATTGGTTTAGAGATGACTATTATAGTTTTACTAATAAGCATATCACACTAAAACTTTTTTGGAGAAATATTGTTGTGTAATGACTTTTCAGTTCCTGCTTGTTAGTATCATAACAGAGTATATGTTTCTTTAATAACACAAAAACGACACGTAAAAGTGGATAAATGTTGCTATTAAATAACAATAATGTCCTGAAAATTATATTTTTATCTCAATTTTAAAACCATTTTTAGTCATTTTTATATGATGCTATAATGACGCTTAAAACTCGAAGTCCCTTTAATTGTTTTTTTTTTGTAAAAACTCAACAACTATGGTTAGGTTTACCATAAAATTTACGTGCACCCCGTAAATTTTATGGTAAACCTAACCATAGTCTATCCGTAAAATTGCGGTCGCACATCATTTCACACTATAAACAAATATAATAATAAAATAAAAAGTTATACTATTCAAATTACTTCAGTCCCTTTATAAATATTAAATAAATATATTTTGTTAAGTCTTTACACTCTCATGATAGAAGAATACATGGTGAGTGAATAATGTGAGGAAACAAACACTCATATGGTATGGAAAAGGACTATAAAAGATCCTTAAAGGTGTTTATTAACCAGTGCATCACTATTTTGTAACCCGTGCACTATTACATAGCGTATATATGACTGATTTGTCATGTGTAACATTGCTATTGGTTCGTTTTAACACTGAATGGAGAAATAAATGCGCCACTTTCGAATAAAATACACCTTCTTTGGGGTTTTATAGGACCAAAAACAGTGTTGCCAAGAAAAGTACTGAAACCAAACGATAACGTTATGAAATTGAGATGAAACATGTATCGTAACTCGTAAGTAGGTGCAACGCATGCAACGAATAACTCATACGAAGTACGCTAGAGGCTCGACACATAGAATCATTCGATGTCGGCAATGGCAAATTGGCGATGGTCAAAATACCAAAATGCAACGGATTAATCATAAGTGCATTTCGATAACGCTTGACAAACTCATATATTTTTACTTTTTCCAATCTGTATCGTGATGCTTTCTTTAATACAAAGAAATCGTAAGTGAGAATGTCATTCTGCCTCTAGTCTTATTTTTGGCTGGATGCTAGCAAAGTGAAGAATGATTTCAGTTCAGATCTTCGAGAAACACAAGTATTCAATGCTAAAGAAAAACTCAGACAGACACTCCTCCCAATTTACGACTATTATACCACTCAACAAAAGACCACGAAACATTAAGTTTTGAGACATCATAACACAACATAATTCTCATATTGCGTGTCGAACACTGATACAAAAGTTTCATTATAACCACCAACTTAGCTTGACCTGCCTCCCCTCCTGTATCTTAAGTAAAAGGGGGGAATTAGTTCAAGGTGCCAGGTCTGGTGTGACTGGTTAGGGAAATGCAGTAATAGAATGTGCTCAAGTGACGGTGTTTTTAAGGCGTGTCTATAGCTTTGATTTTGTTTGGTCGTTCACGCGAGAGGTTGATATATATTTTCTTTGGATAATGTCTGAAAGTTTGGAAGAAGCGCTTGTTTTTATGTTCTTTCCATTCAGAATCTTGTAAATGTAGGAAGGTAAGGTCTTCATTCATTTCAGTTGAAAGATGCTTTCCCAGATCATAGGCTTCCTCCGAAAGTCGTCAAATTGACCAGTCCTGCGCTTCATTCCCAACACCTTCACGAGATCATTAGTCCATCTTGTTGGGAGACCTTCCAAAGCTGCATGTTTCTATAATCAGTCGCTTTTACAGATTTCTACGCCTACATAAGCCATTCTAGACGGATGCAATGTGATGCATTATATTTGTGCTATTTCTTAACAAATGTTACTATCTTATTTTCTATATTATCTTTCAGGAAGTATCGTCAATTTAATCACTGCTATACTTAGAATGGTGATAACAGAGACAAACAAACCTGACATGGCAGAATCACACCTGCCATAGAATTCCACCGCAGAAAGTAAGAGTGAACCAAATCCCATGTTTCTACAACACCATTGACCGTCACCTGACCGGAATACCACAGCCGAACAAATCGTGACAGATCAATTTGACCATAAACAAGTTAAACACAATAAACAGAGGACATACGACAATGACATACTATTGATAATTCTATTCTATAGTTATTTTTTATATTAACACCACACGAAAAAGAATATGCTAATTTTCACGTCAAATTTTTTGACATATATCTAGGACTATATCCGATCAAAATTGAACTATAAACTTATTCTGGTTAGGTTGGAGTTGGAGTGATGGCATATAGATAAAGTTGTTTTGAAAAATACAAAGTATTGTTACCAATTGTCGTAGATGTGATTTGTCACTTAGCTACTAGTGATAAGTAATATAAATGGTTGTGATAATATAATTTGTATGTGCAATAGATCATTGTTCGATTATTGTACTGTGAATAGAATTGTATAAAGAATAGACATTGTTACCATGTTTTCGTAACAAGTTTCCTTTACAGCAGATTGATACTCAATGTTAACTCAATGGTATTGTGTCCTTTATATTTTTGTGATCATAATTTTTAGCACGTTTTTAAAAGTACTTAGTTAGGTATTTCTTGTTAGGTCCTGACGAATTTTCAAATGTTTATCAGATATCTTACAATAAAATTCAATTATTTAAGAATTTCAGGAAAACAGGTGTATCAGAATCGAAGTAAAGTTGAGTTTCTTAATATATATCCTTGCAACGAATTATTTCTTTGGTTTGATGGCCCTACCTTCAGTAAAGTGGAATAAAATAAAGATGAAATAAAAATTGGCATTTTTGCAAATTAAATCTAAGATCAAATCAGTACTCAACAGGGGAAGCCCCAAGAAACTGGTGACAAATGATACAAATAGAAAGGGGGCGATCTAAAATACAAGTATGAAAGAACAAGACATGTTGCGCTGATCCCAAATATATTAAGATGAGGGCAAAAGAATGATGGTGATGTTAAAAACAATCGGTGCACAACTCAGTAACTGGATAACACAATACTATTTGGAAAGATTAGTGCCAGATTTTATAGTTTCGTGTATTTCCTAAGTAAAAAGTCATAATTCCAAGTTTCCTCCTCCAATATTGGACCAATTTGAAAAATATTACTTTATCTGAAAAATAAAGATATATACTGTGTCCATATGTTTTCCTTTTTTTCATTTATAGTTGTCAAATTTGTACACTAGACCTCTGTTTACAGCGCAATTTTCCGCATCTTTTGAGAGTTCTAGTGCTTCTAAAGATAATGTATCGTCAAAAAGGAAAACATTGGGGAACCGTATATATCTTTATTCTTCAATTCAATTTGATTATTCATCAACAAAATTTGAGTACAATGATCATATTTAAAACTACCATTTAAATACTACAGATAAATGAGGTGCATCTCAGCAGAAGGCGGAGCAAGACCCAGTCCCGCGCTAGAAATTAACCTGTGTTACAGACACTGGGCACCTACTCCACCATAACACTTGCAACACACTTACAAACACGTTAGTAGCAGGAGGATTTGACTCTCTGATTTTTGTTATGTTTATTATTTTGTTTATGTAATATCTTTTAAATTGGTCAAATATTGGAGGAGGAAACAGGCGAGAGCCAAAACTTGAATTATAAGTTTCTACTTAGGAAATTCAGTCTGATGTCATCGTATGCATTTCCTCTTAACGACTGTAAATGACAGCCGAAACCGACAAAACGGAGGAATCTCGCTATATAACTAGATGGCTACCCATCCACTAACTGAACGTGAATAGCACCAAAAAAAAGAAACACGACAGTCTAACCTAAACGACTCTACTTAATGTCATCAAAAGCTTATAGGTACCATAAAGTTCAAAATAAACTTATCAAAAAATCAATAATTATTCAAATGACGGCAACATCAGTGGTAACCCGTCATCCGCTGCGTGCCGGTCTCTTCGGCACCCGGATAAAAACTGTTTTAACCCTTTAAGGTGCAGCTTAAGTGTCCAATTAGCGATGCAGTGTTAAAACGACCGCGGCGACACTTAGGGCCCGAATTTACACTCCGCGGGTACAAAGAAGTATTGATGCGTTTTTGTAGGGTTATGTGACGGTAGAGAAGACAGGATGTCTGATTTGTATTTGTTTAAATGTTCTGAAAAGGAGCCTATAGATTTTATTTTGAAGGACAAATTAAAACAGAAGGACATAACCCTGATATTAACTACGACCAGATACGTTTACAGTAGTTCCAACTCAAAACATCTGTATATGTATTATCATCACTGTTTCAACGACTTCGCCGTGTCGTGCGGCCGTGCCAAGGAAAATATGGTGAATGGAACGAAGGTACTCCGGGGGTAAAAAATATCTTAGATCCTTAAATCTATCTCTTATCTAAATTATTATAACTGGTTCAGGTTTAAGCATGAAATTTATCGCTTTTATTTTGTTTGAATTGTTCAGGCCTTACTTTTTGGTTCATCATTATCATTTCAGCCGAAAGACGTCCAATGCTGGACATAGGCTTCCCCCAAGCGTCGCCCCATTGTTCGGTCCCGTGCGCCTTGCATCCAGCGGATCCCCGCAACCTTCACCAGTCATCAGTCCACCTGGTGGGAGGCCTTCCAACGCATCGTCATCCGGTTCGCAGTTCGCCACTCCAGAACCTTTCTGCCCCATCGGCCATACGTTCTGCGAGCAATGTGCCCTGCCCACTGCCACTCAAGATTGGCAATTTTTCGGAATTGGTTACACGTTGAATTGGAATATTTTGTTTATACGTTTGAATTTCAATGGATATTTAAAACACTTCTTAACAAGTCAACATTTTCTTATACTTCAAGTATTTTGTGCCACGTCTATGACATTCCAAGCTCTTCAAAGCGGCACCACAAGGAAGACTGTCACAGCACAATGCAAAATGGCTTCTTTGTCTGCTGTTGTCCTTTTTAATTCGTGACTTATACGCGTCAAAGTGAATCACCAGGATTTTTACCGCTCAAAACAAACTTACCATTCAGGCCCTTTGCGTTTCATCTCTTACTTTTAATATGTGTTTGTTTGTATATCGGCTGCAGTATTAAGTTTTTTCACATGTCGTAAAGTGACCGCTTTTTATTTGGAAGACAAAAACTGCGGGCAAAGGGTTTGGACTTGCGACTTTTGAAAATTGTCACGGGTACGTACAGTGTTTGGGTTTCCTGGGATGATTCAATGGATGCTATAATAAAAAATAAAAATAAAAATACACAAATTAAACATACAAAAATAAACTAATACATAATTCTTAACAAAGTTAACACAAATCTATTTAGTACGTTATAGTTTAAAAGTTAGTTAAGTTTTAAAGATTTCAGATGTTTTCAAAATTTTACTAAAGTTGAAGTAGTGGGTAAGGCAAGTAAGGTTATCAGAGAAAATTTTGATTACAAATTATGTAAATAAAGATTCTGAAAATAATAACAGTTTTGAGAACTTAAGTTTAGTTTTTTGTAATATATTTAAGGTCTTCACCAGAAATCAAAGTTAATTTAAAAAATCCAATACTTAAGAAGCGAACTAAAAAGACGTAAACAAGAAGCAAATCATGATGTGCAGTTGGAGGATACATCTGGTTTTAGTAAGCTCGCGAATATGTCTTTTAGTTCGCTTTTTGTTTTTTTTATTAACTTTTATTATTTATAACTTTTCGAAATGAAATGAAATCATCTCTCGAAGCCCTTTATTTTGATAGCCCACACGATGGGTCTGCAAGGGAAAAAATGTGGGTCGCCGCAATATGGCGCCCAAAAGCCAGCATTTTTCTATTTTCCCATTTTAATGTAGTAAGTATCATCAAAATTGGCCGATGCGTTTGGTCTCTAGAACGCCACATAGGAACAAACATACATACATAGACTGAGGTGGAGTTTCGTGTCCGTGTCTTATCCATAACAAGCTACTTTTCCGAATGGACGGTAGAATCAATTATTAATTACTTTAAATTTATATTTTAGACTTTCAAAAGTGCTGCTTAATAGCCTAGTTGAAATAAAGAATTTTTTTCTTTATCTTTGTCTGATAAATACAAAACTCTCCTTCGGAAGTCGGGTAAAAAGGTACCTAGTAGATAACTGTTCAATGTTTACAACACATAAAAGAACATTAAAAAAGCCTATCTACAACGATTAATACAAAACCTCTGACATTTAATCAAAAACTCAACAAGAATAATTTCCGTAAATACACTAAGACATGAGAAAACTACGACAATGTGTAGTTATTTTTAAATACCTACCATTTTTACCACAACAAACCGTTAGCACTTGAAATAAACAGCATTTTGGACCTTAACCATTAATACAAAAGGAGCATTTTCCGTTTTCATCATGACCTATCAAAACTTTATCAAATAATTATAGTCACCAAGTTATAAAATCATTGATAAAATCATTTTAAATTTTATGTTTATGAAAATAAGGGTACTTACAGATTAGAACAACTGCAGTTGCGACTTTATTCTTCTATCAAATACGACGCTATAGTCATGGGAATGACGGATTATAATAAAGTTAATGGTGTGCCAACACCATAGAATAGACCATAAATCTAGTAAAGTGCCTCTGATACTGTAATTTCCTTAAACTTGGCATCTAATTTTATATTATTATTTATTTTTCCATTCAAAGTCTGTACTTACTCGGTAAGTTGAATAGGGCTTGAATTATTTTTGTTAGATATCTGCTTTAAAATACGTGTTTCTTACAATAGTCGTGAGTGTCGACGAGGCGTTGAAATTTTTTGTTAACATTTTTTTACAAGTTCTACCAATGACATATGTATTTATTTTAAAAATATTGGCTAAAACTGCTAGTTACATTATATTAATTTAATAAAATTAAAATACGCACATAATTCATACTTTATGGTTTTCAGTTTTCATTAGTATATGAATTACTAGCTTTTGCCCGCGACTCGTCCGCGTGAATGTAGATTATCGCGGAAAAAGTGATATATTTCGTTTTTTTTTTCAATAAAAAGTATCCTATGTTACTTTTAATATCTCCAAAAATATGGATAATAGGTGGGTGGTTGGTTAGTTATTTTATTGTCCTTTAAATAATGTATAATAAAATATATCCAAAATAAGACTAGAATCACATACATTTAGAATACACATAACTACAT
The DNA here is from genome assembly GCA_964057195.1 of Orthosia cruda. Lineage (NCBI taxonomy): Eukaryota > Metazoa > Arthropoda > Insecta > Lepidoptera > Noctuidae > Orthosia > Orthosia cruda. The sequence continues at coordinate 41,949,548 of OZ059828.1, read as the reverse complement.
AGTTCCCAAGTTGGGATGACTTTACACTTTTTACAGATAGCACCAATATTTTCGAAAAAGTCACAAAATAAAGAAACCTACACATTAGCATGTCAAACGCAGCGGCACGTTTCAAAGCTCCAACTATCCTTTTTACAAAAAACGCAAAACATTTTTTCCGCGTTCCAAATTCGAAAAAAATCGTCGAGGTTTGCGGTGGCACTATCGAGACATCTATTAGCGTGGTGGAGGCAAACTGTTTAAAAGCTACCGGACTTGGCTATGTCAATGTTTGTCCTCTGCAAAGGGACTTAGGAATCCGTCGGGGTGGGAAATTTTTGTTTTATTTCTGCAAATAGTTTGTATTGATGGGAGAAGTATTATTACTGGTTTCTTTTTAAAAGTGTACTTATAAAAGTTTCTTTAAAAAAATACAAACAAACTTACTTCTCTGTGGAGAAAGTTGCCAGTACCAATATAAGAAAATCACCAATTATCTCAATGATTGGAATGTTGATAAAATCGTGAGAAGGGAGGCAAAATATAAAATTACTTGTTTAAAAGTGTTAATGCATCATTATTTTGACGCTCGCGATTATTTCGCATACATTAAAAATGACGGGGGTTAATTGATACGAACAGATTAACTACAATTAAAAAGTTTAATATGCTGAACATAAATTACAGATGCTAAATTAACAGATATTTTCGATTTGAGATAGGTAAATTCTTTTGGGTTTTGCGTAAGAACCTAAGTCCTTAGGTTCCTACGCAAATGGTCGTGGGCAGTTTCTATTTTTTGAACCCCGGTGGCAAAAGAGGGGTGTTATAAGTTTGATGTTTGTACCTGTGTGCAGTTATACGTGTATTTGTGTATCTGATTGCGGCATCATAGCTCTTAAACGGATAAACCGATTTTGGTTCCATTGTCTCCGGAGAACCGATTTGAGTCCTGTTGCCGCTACAACAACAAATACTAAACACAGAATAAAATAAATTTTTGATTGGTGCTCCCATACAACAAACGTGATTTTTGCCGTTTTTTGAGATAATGGTACGGAACCCTACGTGCGCAAGTCTATATAAACATATATATATAAAAACCTACCACGTTTATTGCTATTGCAATTCTTGAAAACCATATCAAAAGCCGTTGCGTGGCTTATAAGAAGTTAGCGGAAAAACAAACGTGGATAGTGGCTTTTTTTTACTATTTAGAGATTGTACCTACGATATACTGGTACAAGAAGCTTGCTTAATATAACAAAAATAATCTAAAAGCCAACATTGTATGTCAAGCGCCACACAGCGGAGGTCTCAGCCGTGTTCTAATCATTTCCACACACAAAACCACGCTTTGCCGCACCGCCGGTATGTACACTCCTTTAAAACTTCCTCTCACTCAAAACCATAACGACTTATCTTCATAGTAATGTATAAATACATACGACCTTTTATTTTTAAGAGTGTAAGTACAGGACTAATGTTGTTTAGAGACTGCAGTGGTCAGACAAGACCACCATGATGTGTTTACACCCTAAGCTTTAACAGATTAGTGGCTCAGTAGCTAGGTTTTAAAATAACAATAACGATATAATGCGTGTTGAAGTAAGGAAAGTTTACGTACCGCGGCTTTGAAAATGTTTGAAAAATTGTTCGGAGCTATAATTAAGTGGACCACCAACGTGTACTGAGCTGAGTTGGTACTATTTTTTTATATTTTCATGAAATGTTTAAAGTAATAGAGCGTTATTGAAATTCGGTTTTCACATTTTCGAGGGCTGTATTTCCATTTTCTCAATGACTTAGGGCCGGTTACTAAACGTTCTATTACTTGTCATATTTTATACATTTTCGAGGGCTGTATTTCCATTTTCTCAATGACTTAGGGCTGGTTTCGTAATTGAGTATTGGAAAGTGTTTCTACATTATTGCCAAACTTCAGGTTTTCAGTTTAAATTTTGGCAAACACTCAACTTCAAATACTAAATTCCGAAATCGATTGGTGGTCTTTTTAGAGTTCCGTACCCAAAGGGTAAAAACGGGACCTTATTACTAAGACTCCACGATCCGTCTGTATTTCCGTCGGTCACCAGGCTATATCTCATGAACCGTGATAGCAAGACAGTTTAAACTTTCACAGATGATGTATTTCTGTTGCCGCTATAACAACAAATATTAAAAACAGAATAAAATACATATTTAAGTGGGGCTCCCATACAACAAACGTGATCTTTTTGCCATTTTTTGCGATAATGGTACGGAACCCTTCGTGCGCGAGTCCGACTCGCATTTGGCCAGTTTTTATTATTATTGAGACTTAAAACTACTACATTTTATTGATCTTTTAAAACAAAATTGATCAATAATGCATCAAAGACAGAATTCAGATAACTATATAATGTAAGTATTTACATACTACATTCAATACTGAAAAGAATATACACAGACACACATCTAATTTCTATAACCATAATAAACTCAACTACCCACTTTAACACCATCAAAAACACATAACCGACCACACATAAAATCGACCTCGCTATCACCCTGTATCATCGAAAAAATTGGACCCACCCTTTTAATCAGACCAACCCCAGTAATGAAATCTGGGACGCCATTAAGGGATTAAAAATAATAACTACCCCATAAGCGGGGGTTGTGATTGGACGTGAGGGTCCAGACGTCCCTCTTAATGAGCTATCGACAGAATTTTGAGGGTTAACATGGGAGCAATATATTCAAGAGGACATAGTTTTTTAATATGCAGAATGTCTTTGCCTCTTATACCTCCGAAGAAAACACACAAATAATGGTGCGTGCAGCGATATTTCACCATATCTGAAGAAATACTGGACTTGGGATCATTCCCTAACTTTATTTTCTAGCTTCTGCCAGCGGCTTCGCCCGCGTGAATATCGAAAACTATTTCCCTTGGGATAAAAAGTATTCTATGTGTTAATCCAGGATATTGGCTACCTTCATACTAAATTTAATCAAAATTGGTGCAGCTGTTTGAGCATGAAGAAGTAACAAACATACAAACACACACGCAAACACTTTATAATAATAGTGTGATATCTGAATTTAAACTTCATAGTACTGAAGATATCATTAATTCCGTCTATAAATGAAAACCATTTGCTCTGAAACAACCTAACAGTTTGATACGACGCTTTCAGCACTTATAGTTTTACTGTAAGGAACTTGCCTTATGGCGCGACGCAATTAAAATTGGGTCGATAGGCGATATCGCGCACGTATTTTGTAGGAAAATTTCAAGTGCAAATCGGTCGTATTGCATCGTATTGCGTCCATGTGACCGTACTTGCAATTTTGCTTTGTAAAAATCGTTTATCGATGTGATATAAATCATCAGGAAGGTCGCTAAAGACATTAGTGACAATGCAAACTAAGGTTCCCATTGATGTGATAGGTAAATTCTTTTGAGTTTTGCGTAGGAACCAAAAGAGGAAGAAAGAAAAGAGGGGTGTTATAAGTTTGACGTGTGTACCTGTGTGATTGTGAAGGTTTATGTGTATTTGTGTATCTGTCTGTGGCATCATAGCTCCTAAACGGATAAACCGATTTTGAATTTGTTTTTTTTTTTAAATCTGGCTTTATCATGAGTGTTCTTAACTATGTTTGATAAGAATCGGTTTAGGCGTTCAAAAGTTATGGGCGTTTTACTGTTTAAATCAGGGTGGTTTCGCAAGATATCGTGTCATAATCATCATCAGCCTTATATTGTTCCCACTGCTGGGACGCAGGCATCCTATCAGTGAGAGAGATAATGGGCCCTGATCCACCACTCGGGCCCAGTGTGGGTTGGTGGATGTCACATGTCTTTGATTTTTTGGTTCTAGGACATGCCGATTTTCTTACGATGTTTGCCTTCATCGTTTTAAGAGCAGTTTCGTGTCATAATTACGTGGTAAATTTATTATCGATTGAAGCGTGTCTACTACTAGAAAAATTATGTAGCATGAAATAATAATGTATCTAGGGATTTTTTTTTAAATTTTAATAGGTTTTTAATCACAAATCCTACACTCACAACCCTGTTGTCCGTCGCTTTTAATAAAATCGAGACACTGGAGCCATGAAATCAGAACCACGGAGCTATGGCGTCCCCTGTTTACCAATTAAGAGTTTTTTGTTTGCGCCAAACTCGTCGGGTCAGCGTTTTAATTCAAAATGTCGGAGGGAAGGTTTTTGATGACGCTTTTGCGATGAAAATAAAAATTAGAGTGTGGATTGAAAGGTTTGATGTCTCGTTCGATATTAGAATTGATACGTGGGGAATTTTCAGCTGCAGTATTTAAAAATAGGAGCATTTTTAAATCCGAAAATCTGCAGTCAAAGCGACCTTTGCGATTTCAACTTTGACGACGTGGAAGTGATGAAAATTTCATATTCTGTTATGCCAGCGACACTAAGAAGAAGAAAAAGTATCACAAAGAAGTACATACGTTTTAAATAGCTGGGGTTTTGAATAGGTCTTTGATAAATTATGACCAACTAACGACCATTCTATCTTTTTGTAGCGATTTTGTGGGAATCGTGTGTTCGGCCATTACATATTAGGAATGTTGTCTGGGTAGAAAAATGATAATTCTATTTAATCCGTCAGGGAGATTATCAAATAATATTGGACACGTATTTTTTTCTTTACCAAATCAATAAAAAATTACAAAGTTAAAGCGCATCAAAGTTCAGGAGTGGGGGCGTGTGACGTCACTAAGACAGTATAAACTGAACTATCGGTGTGACGTTTCACGATATTTCAACGCATTATATCGTCTTCACTTTATGATTACGTGTCAAAAGAAAAAATACGTGTCCAATATTTTTTATTAATCTACTTTTCGGACAAAAAACTTTTCAGTAAACTACCCTATTTATAGGGACACCTCCGTGCCTCGGAAACCACGTTAAGCCGTTGGTACCGGCCGTCATTCGAAGATCTTTGTCAGTCGTTTAGGTAGACCGTGTTACCCAATTTCTGGCAGTCGTTCCATGTAAAATACTGATAGTCAACTGTATCCGGTCAGACTGAAAATCGACTCAACATAGTTGAGAAAGGGCTAGGCAGATTGAATAGTAGTTTATGCAACGGTCATATAATAGGGGTTATTAAAACACGAGCGTGGGTGATAATAATATCACGCGAGTGTTTTAATACCTAAATATATGTCGTTGCATACAAATGTTTTCGACAGTTCATGTATAGTCCGATATAATGTAATACGCTTCGATCAATAATATATTATTTATTTATTTATTACTTTATTGTACACCACACAAATATATATACAGGACAAAAAATCATAAAAGCAAGTGTACAATGGGCGGTCCTATCGCACAGGGCAATCTCTTACAGACAACCTTTGGATGGACTGAACGAGAGGAGAGGAATATACTACATAAACAATCCGATACAAAACTTCCATTTAAAACTGACGTCAATTGTGTTTAGGTAATTCTAAATTAATGTAAATTCAACCTTAGTGCAATGTTTAAACTTGCATTCACAAAACTATGTATTGATCATCATAAAAAATCATAAACTATGATCGATGAGCTTGCTTCGCTTCTCAACATACCTACATCAAACCAAATTCAGTCTTACACGCATGTTTTAAAGTCTACAATAGTTGGCGCGTTGTCGGCGCAAACGTTGGTCAAACACTCAAAATATTTGGTAATTGATTCATATTTATTACTTAATTCGGTTTTTACTTTATGAAAAACACTTAATGATATAAACTTACCGAACAAAATATATTCCTTCCAAAATCAAGATGTTACGGTGGTTATTTGCACAAGTTTTGAACGCACATTGCGGCATCTTTAACGTCTTAATGTTGGCTATGATAGGACTATACTAATTTGAAATAAGACCACAACCGTATTTGTGCCCATATGTTTCGGCCCGTTTTTGAAGCGCTGACCGGGCATCTAGTGTATTATTGATCGAAGGTAATACGGCTCAAAAAACTATAGCTTCTCTTAACAAACATCAATGCCCTTTAATGACCCCTTCTCAAGTCATAGAAAAGCGTCCACATGCTAATTCTTACTTTCGCCTCACCGCGTCGCATACGCACGTAGAACTCACAAAGCGGTCTCTGTACCGTCAGTCTCCTGACGTAACGGGTCGGCTGGCGCCGCGTCTGTTAAATATAACCGCGGTTAAGTCACAGGGGGATGAGCAGACGTCACCCGTTAAGCTTGTTGGCAAGAGTGCGTCACTGAGACTTGAGGAGGATTTGTATAGAGCAGTGGACTAATTCCAAGTTTTTATTCGTCAATTTTTATTGAAAATGTGGCGAAAACGTAGCCATAGCGATTGGAAAAATTACAAAAATAAATGGAAATGTCAAACGCTATCGAAATGTCTTTTTTTAGGTTTCCGTACCTTAAGGGTAAAACACGGGACCGTATGACTAAGACTCCACTGTCCGTCTGTCTATCTGTCTGTCAGTCTATGTGTATGTCTGTCACCAGGCCGTATCTTATGAACCGTGATAGCTAGACAGTTGAAATTTTCAACAGATTATTTACTTCGGTTGCTACTATAACAACAAACACTAAAAACAGAATAAAATAAATATTCAAGTAGGTTCCCATACAAAAAACGTGTTTTTTTGCCGTTTTTGTGCGATAATGGTACGGAACCCTTCGTGCGCGAGTCCGACGAGCACTTGGCCTGTTTTTAAGACAATTTCAACGCCGCGCCGTTTTCATATGTCTTGCCACAATTATTGGAGTCATCTTCTTTAAAGTTTTCAGGCTGATATGCACTTTTTCCTGTGACATAAAATTGACACACCAAATTAATAAGATCACACTTCAATCACAAACTCTCAGCAATTCCACATCTAAAACGTATCCAAACCTTACGATCTTGTCTCAAATGATCCTGGATTACCGTTCATGTGCCTACCGATACACTGCACTCCAAAACCAACACATAACTTTGAAGATAGAGTTCAATTTCCTTTGGACTTTCCACTGAAGTCACTTTAACATGTCTATTGACACATGTGATGATTTTATGTCTGTAAGTTTATCGTCTAGTTATCTTAAGAATATCTTTTGGTCTTGTCGAAACGTTATAGTGTAACAGTTTCAGAATCTTATTTACTGAGATAATATTCGATACTTCCTGTTGTATCTTGGCTTGGTTTTAGACTGCCATATAGTTTAGAAGTGTGGTCTAGTACTAAGGATTCTAAAGGGATTTGGAATTGCTTCCTGTAAATTGGCACTTGTATACGACGGTATGTTTTTCACTGCTGTCATACTTGCTGTTTGTATTTTTGGGTGCATAGGATCTATACATCGGAGGAGTAAATAAAATTATTCATTAAAAATCTTGTTTCAAAACCATTTCTCCATTTCTCATTAAACCATTGCATTTGATAGTGCACAAAAAATAACTAGTCTGCCATCTTGGGCCGTCCGCCATATTGGTTTTAGAATGACGTCACTTAGCTAACCATGCATTGTCAACTAAACTAAACGTGTATGCAAAATTTCATTTTAATCGGTGAAGGATAACTGCTTTAAAATTCAGTTACAAGATCCCGAACACACTTTTATATACATATTGCAAGTTAAATAAAAGCTTGTAAAATGGAAAGGGCCATTTTTCTTTTCGAAGCGCATAATTTGCAAAAATCTAGTAAGGTTGTTTGATAATTTCACCAATCTGCGGGCTGCGATCAGAAATTGATTATTGTCACGTCAAACATGGTAATTATTGTCATTTCCCCACTATTATATTTAATAACATTTTAAATAATGTTTTACGCAAGTAAAATATCTAGTAGTTTAGGCAACGGTCATATAATAGGGGTTATTAAAACACGAGTGTAAGTTTATCACACGAAGTGAAGCCGCGTGTGATAGTAGTAACACGAGTGTTTTAATACCTAATTCTATGCCCTATTTTATTTTCACTCATACGGTCGAAATAAAACAAAAGTGGAAACGGAAAAATATTTGGTATGGCGGGAAATTTAGATTCTCATTGCGCATGACTGCGCAGCGCGCGCATCCATAGACAATGACACAATTTTTCTACATTAAGTCAATGAGCCCATACGACCAATAAAGAAAAAAAAAAAGTATGCCATAAAAATTAAAAAGTCATTTTATAATGCAGTTGTTTGAAAATCGAAGGAAAGTAGTGTAGTGGTTTTTTTTTTATTTTACCTATCCACGAAAAAAAAGTATGTGTCTAAACAATATTATAAATTTTTAAATTCATATTTGGATCATTACGTTGTGAGTGTAAATAAAATGATTTTATTTTAATTTTAGGAATGCTTTTTTGAAGGTTCGTCGAATTGCATGACATTACGTTCTTTCGAAAATACTTGCAATTTCGTTTAATAGAAATCGCTGATCGGTGTAATATATAAATCGAATCGCGTCGAGCCATCTGGTAATTCGAACAATATAATTATTTTGATAATCTTTACATATAATTCCATTCATCCAAGCGTGCTATAAAATTGCAAATCCAAAAACGCAATTGCATCAAGTTCGCACATAGCACCCTATGTACTCACCCCCTGTCAGTACATGTGTACTGAAGGGATAGTATAAACACTATGGGGTGTAATGCCATTATTCCCATGACAGCGCTCCGAATCAAATTGAATTCATGGCCATCTCGTGTCATCGCGGATGGTGGTATACGATATAACTAAAGGCAGTAAAATTGATATGTGAAATTCGGACAAAAACTAAATAATGACAAAATAAACTATTGTAATGTGGCGGAGAAGTCGTTTGTCGTTTTTAATTTTTACAGATTTTATACTCAGTGGATCCAAAGTCAAAGCCTAATTATTTATTTCAATTAGGCCATTAAGCGGCACTTTTGAACGTCAACAATTAAAATTTACAAGTAACAATAATTGGTTCTACCGACCATTCGGCAAATTAGCTTGTTATGGAGAAGAACGAACAAGAACCGCCGCACGCTCTTTAAAAAAAATCGTTTTACAATATTTACATTAATTCATATACGTTAGGACGATGCACGCAGACTAAAACTACTATACTAAGTTTTGCTATAAAATATTACAAGCACTACAGGTAAATAAGTTCATTTGATAAATAGGAACATATAATTACTGTGGTAGGTACTGTTAATTTCATAACATTTAAATTATTTCTTTTCTTTTTGTTTTATATTTAGGTTACCACACTTACTCTTAAAAAAAGAGTGTTTTACAATATTTACATACATACATTAATTCATATACGTGAGGACCATGCATCTAGACTAAAACTACTATACAACGTATTGTAATAAAATATTAAAAGCACTACAGGTAATTTCTTTCATTTGATAAATAGGAACATGGTTCTCACATCTCTCCAAAAAAAGATGTGAGAACCATGTTCCTATTTATCACAACTGTTACTATAATTACTATGGTGAAGTATTGTTAATTTCATAACATTCAAATTTCTTTCTTTCCTTTTTGCTGGATATTTAGGTTACCTAACTGTTTTGACGATTATATAGAAGTCATAAAATGTTGATTATGGCCTAAAATTAATACTGAGTCTCTAGAGAAGTGAAATTCTACCGATTGATTTAATATAAAAAATAGGATTAGTAAGCGCTATCGAAATGTCAAGCGATCAACTCCTTACATTTTAGCATTTCCACAATCGCCATCACTGATAGCATAACACTTCTTCTAGAGACTGGACATTTTTTAAATCAGTTTTTAGAAGGAAGGTTTCCCAAAAAGGAGGAGGTTCTCAATTCGGAAGTTTCTATTTTTTTTAGGGTTCCGTACCCAAAGGTTAAAAACGGGACCCTATTACTAAGACTCCACGATCCGTATGTCTTTCTGTCTGTCCGTCTGCCACCAGACTGTATCCTATGAACCGTGATAGCTAGACAGTTGAAATTTTCACAGATGATGTATTTCTGTTGCCGCTATAACAACAAATACTAAAAAACAGAATAAAATAAATATTTAAGTGGGGCTCCCATACAACAAACGTAATTTTTTGCGATAGTGGTACGGAACCCTTCGTGCGCGAATCCGACTCACACTAGTTTGAAAGGTTATACTCTCAAGGTGGTCCGATTGTCACCAAATCAGGATCCGATGATGGGATCCCATGGAAATCGAGGAAAATTATATAGTGATTTTGGTATTTTCAAGAACTGATGAAGAAGACCACAGATGGCAACTGGAACTCCTTAATAAGTATGTCATGGGTATAAGATATCTCGAATAGTTAAGCGACTATGTTGAAGCAAATACATATAAATAAATGGTACTGATGAAAATAGTACCATCGAACTGATCTGATGATGAAGCCGGAAGGTAAGCTATAAATGATTTTCATAGTAATATGAGGTATCTACACTTTAAATCTTTTCAACAAAAAAAAAATTACCGACTCCTAAAGCAAAACACTACAAAGCAAAAATAACTTTGTTTTCCGAAGTCGGTGTCGAAAAAGAAAATGTTTTGCTTTCGAAGACGGTTTAATTTTTTTGTTTATTTTTTTTATATCTAAACTTAGTTTTGAAAAGCAAACCAAGTGTAATTTGCAGAACTGTTACTTACTGCGTTGGTTCAGCATAAAATCATTCACAAAAATATGACATACTACCCATAGCCTCCAGTAATCCTCTTGCTAAGTGCACTTGTCAATACCGACCATGGGGCACACATCTATCCAGCGATCTATTCAAATATTGTTCACAAACTTTAAAACACCGCCCAAAACAATGCACATTGAAACTTATCTAATAGCAGTAAAGTTCAAAATTGCTGGAGCAATTTATGGACGAGGGTAGTTTAAAATTGTTCTGATAGTTTGGCCGGGCAAGGACTGCCATTTTGTAATCCTGACGCTGAAGTGCACTTTGACAATACTGAGGGGTAATTACAAATGTAGGTAGGTCCTATATGGGAGAGTATGTACTCGTGGGGCGATGGGAAGAATTTTAATAACAGTTTTTTGCGTGGTCATATTTCATTTAATGAAGCTATACACTTTTTGTAAGGCTTATGCAGATAAGTGGGCATTTTTGTCACGATTGTAAGTGATAAAAAACCGACTGCTTAAAAAGCGAACGAAAAAGACGAAAACAAGAAGAAAATCATGCTGTGCAGTATTCATCTGGTTTTGGTCAGCCAGCACGCGAAGTTAAAGAAGCTAAAAAAGTTAATTAAAAAAATCATGGAGGATACATCCTTTATGATTTTTTTAATTAACTTTTTTTTTTTTATTTGGTACATTTAAACATGTATATTTTTGAAATCACCTCTTAAACTTCTTTAATTTGATACCCCACACGATGGGTTTGGAAGAAACAAAAATTTGGTTTCCCACATATGGCGCCCAAAATCCGCCATTTTTTTATTTTCCAATTTTAATATAGCCAGTGACACTCGCAGGGTTAAGATGAATCGATTGACGTAAGAATCATTAAAATTGGCCAACACGTTTGGTCTCTAGAACGCCACATAGGAACAAACATAAATAAACTGATAAACACATTACCCTCCTTCGGCAGTCGGGTAAAAACGGCAAGGTCTAGAGAACTTCAGGCTTTTATCATCGATTGAAGGTCCCCGCAGACAGGTGTGCAACGCGTTTGTTCTATCTGTAGTTAACAATTTCATAACAGTTTCTATAAAAACGCGTTGTCTCATCGTTGTCATATTGTAGCATCGCACCTGTCTGGGGATCCTTGACACGGCGGAGTCTTAAACCTAACGCATTAAGTACAAAAGCCAAATAATTTCCAATCGACCAAAAATCAAAAATTCATCAAACAGACTCTTAAAGCGAATTAAAACGTAAAATAGCAAAGTGGAAGTAAGAAAACGAACGATTTAAGTTTACACAGCCATTAGCTGTGTTTGGGGCCTTCACGACTCGCTCTAAGAGGGCCGGCAGCTACGGAATTAAATGGCAATCGATTACAAGTAGCACCAGCTATTGGGGCAAATTAACTACACTCCCGTTTATGTTGGGAGATTTGAACCTGTCCCAATAATTAAAAAAAATTGAATCTTAATGAAAAGTCGCCGAAAAATAATAAAATTAGTGAAAATATCTCTGAAGAATATGTAGTCAAAGTCAAAGTCAAATATATTTATTCAACAAGGCCTATTGGCCTATTAGCGGCACTTTTGAACGTCAAACACAAATTAAAATGTTCAAGTAATTAAAGTTGATTCTACCGTGCATTCGGAAAAACAGCTTGTTATGGAGAAGAATGCACAAGAAACTCCATACTTACTCTTTTTTTTAAATATAGGTGTCTTACAATATTTACTTAAGTATATACATTAATAAATTCATATATGTGAGGACTATGCACCCAGAATAGCACTAAACTTGTATATATTATACACACACACATGTAAAAAGCCTGGACCAGATAAACAAAAATATTTCAGGGTATCGAAATACCACAACATCTTTACATCTGGGGCCCTACCATGAGCTTTTAAGGCAAGGTTATTTCTATTATGCGTAAGGGACAAATGAATATAGCTTGTTCTCTAAGAGCTCATGGTATGTACCTCTGATAAATTTTACGATAAATAATTATAAGCAAAGTCAAGCACTTGAAAAAATTACAACGTGAATTTTATATCTTATCTTAATCGCGCGTTAGCAATACCTATCATACCTGTATTAATGGAAAACCGAAATATAATAGAACAGATTAACGTCCAATGAGTTCCTTACCTATTGATAGTATACTTATTCAGAAACAAACCTTCTAAGCTACAGGTCTGAGCTCAAATGGATGCCCATTCGCCAGGGAAGAAGTTTGTGCGCTCTAACTACGCTTTTTTCCCTACTCAACTCTCCCACCCCACCTTCTTACCTTATGTCTCATTTTCAATATTTAAGTTCATCACACGCTAGGAATCTGCGTTCCGCCAATAATCTTCTCCTACTGTGTCCTTCTCATACTACTGATTTTGTTCACTCTTCCTTTCATGTTCAGTCTATTCTTCTCTGGAACGCGCTTCCTATCGAAATCAGGACGGCCACCAGTCAATATGCTTTCAAGCGTAAATTACGGTTTTATATTCAACAGGGAGAAGGGACATCTCGATAACTTCTATTCATTACTTTATTAATATATATATATATACTTATTTAGGTATGTATTATATAAAATATATATGTATGTGTATTTTAAACAACTTATTATTAGTATTGTTTTAATCTTTTTTGCTTGTCACTATTTAAATAATGCACCTGCTATGTTATCTCTTCACCACCCTTGGTTGACTGGTAGAGAATACCTAAGCTACCTACCTTTGTGCATGAAGTTTTAAATAAATCAATAAAAAAACCTTCCACTTGTAGAAACAGACTAAATAACACAAGTCACAACCCAGAAAAATCGTTCAGCATCCAATCCTCCAACCATACCGCGAACCCAAAGATCTAAAGAAGGAAATTTCCTAATTAAATATGGATGCAACGTAATGAGTTATGCAAATATTGTAGACGGTGGCTAACGATTGGGGAGGTAGGGGGAAACACCACCATCGAGGCTGGGAGGGGGAGATCCTCGTAGATACTTCGATTCGACAGTACCGTCGGACGAATCATTTCAAGTATTTACTTTAAACAATCTTTGGAATGCTTTCTTTGAAAATTATATTGAAAGGGTTGCCCTGAATTACTTTGTTTGCAATATTTTTAAGGGTAAGAGTTTGCGATTTGATAGAATTCGAAACGGTAAAATCAAATTAGAGTGTAGGCGGAAGTTTTATAATTGTGTTGGGTTAGTTTTGCCAAAAAGTTTGCTGAAAGGTTATAATTTTTCAGAAAATAGATGCTGCGTCTCAGGTATTGATGTTTTGTTTCTGCAATTTTATTGGAAAGTTAAAAGAAAACAAAGCTTTTGACATTTGGTTCAATGAGGCTGAGAAGTCAGGTAGAAAAGAATGAGCAGAAGACAAGAAACGCTGCCCAGAGCCATCTTTAAAAGGTTCAGGTTTACAGCGAAACAGTCCGGGCGAAAGATTTCATGACAATTATACTCTGATCTACATTTTATAAATACAATATATTTATTCCACATTTAATATTATCGACATTGGTGCAGTGGTTGAGTGGCTGCTGTGCTACGTTTTGCGAGTTAGATTTCCGCAAGGAACAAATATTTGTAAGACCTATAACAGACAGACCTAGAGTTGTTCCGGATCTGGTTGTTTGTCTATGACTCTATGTGAATTTATATGTTTGTAAACGCACCCACGATATAAAAGAAATTCGTATGGGGTAAAGTTTAAAGTATATGTATTTATACCTACTTACCAAGTCCCAAATCTGTGAGCCGAATAGCCATTCAACCAAAGAAAAACAAACCAATTTAATATTCCGTAAAACTCCAACAAATTACGCTGATGGTGCCATACTTAGCATTTTTCTGTGCTCAGTACCTTAATGCGAATTTCTTAAGAAAAACTGTTTGTTGTTCGACAAAGTCATTATTATAATGTAAGTCGCCAGTTGGGCAGGCAAAGTTGCTTAAGTGGGCAAAATTTATAAATTATTTAGTAGATGCTGTACCTACTTTTGAGGCTGCGTTTGTTTAATGGCTTAATATTGTTAATCTGTCCGGCTACTGGGAAGTTAGATTAGCTAAATGTTATTTATGTAAACGAACGACTTATTAGGTAGATCTCTCTTTCTCTCTCTCTCTCTTGGTCGATTTTTGTATTGTCTATAGGCTTGCGCTTGACCACTATCTCACCTGATGGTAAGCAATGATGTGGTCGACGGTGAAGCACGCTTGCCTAGAAAAAACCCATTCACTCTTGACTTAAAGACCCCTAGATTGTAGCTATCGGAAAAAACACAGACTCCGGCAGGGAATTGCACACCTTAGCTGTACGCATAATAAAAGTGTCCCCAAAACGTTTTGAGCGTATGGGTGGGATGTCCACCATGTACCGATGACGCATCGCCGTACGTCCGGTAGTCCGATGCTGCAACGGGCTAGGCGGAATTAAATCATGCAATTCCATCGCACTCTCCCCGAAATGTAACCGATAAAAAACCGACAAGCTGGCAACTCGGCGACGATGTTCAAGGCTCTGGAGCTTTGACTTGACCAGTGACTTATTGCCAAAGAGTTTCTTGGTCCGCTTTTCGATTGGCTCTAGTGCATCAAACTAGTATTTGGCAGATCCGTCCCAGAGATGAGAACAGTACTCCATGCACGAACTTGCGCTTGATACAAGTTGAGCAGCAGTTAAGTACCTTCTCACCTTAGCAAGGATCCCCAACTTTTTGGCAGCCAGCTGAGCCTTTTGCTTTAATGTATGATCCAAAATTGAGAGACCATGTCAACGTAACGCCAAGAAGCTCAAGATGGTCCGTTATTGGCACGGTTACATCATGGAAAGTTGGAACCAGGTGAAATTGGCTCTTTTTAACGGAAAAAGGACACGCCTGAGTTTTAGCAGCATTAAACTTGATCAGATTGGCATCGCCCCATTCGGAGACTGCTTGCAACGAAAAGTTCAAACGCTCCACCATGGATTCACGGAGAGACCAGATCAGCGGCATGGTAGCCCGTGCGACAAGTATCTCTCAGCAATAGTGCTGTTGTCTGCATACCCAAAGGTTTTAGCCGGGTTTTAGTAGATCGTTAATGTGCAACAAGAAGAGGTCCATCATGTCTGAGTATCGTGGTCAGCATCAGGTTTGCATTTAGAGCGGATAATCTGCCTCCACCGGTTTCTGTCCAGCGAGTCTTTCACTTGATCGGTTCATCTTGTTAGTGAACGACCGCGCGATCTTTTGCCTTCTGTGTTCCAAACCACAATCAGCTTTTCTAAATTCTCGTCGCCTTTGCGCATGGTGTGGCCGAAATACGGAAGAATGCGTTTTGGCATAAATATGGTGGACAAGCGAGATTTTATTCGGAGCTGGGTCTGGATTGATAAATTGGTGCGTGTCGCAGCGTTTCTTAGCATTCGTCTCCAACACGACATTTCGAAAGCATCAATCCTTTGTCTCTGTCGGGTCAGGATTGTCCACCTTTCCACCAGGGATCAGACCAGAAGTTCGGTTCTGAATGTCTGGTCTGGTCCCTAGTATCTGGAAATAATTTATCGACCCGTCTCTTTATTGCAAGTAAACTGATGCGATTGTCTGTTAAAAATACATTCAACCAATCAAGAAAACTAACGCGTTTGAACATTTTTATCACATTAATTTGATATACATTTTCGATTTAGAAACTGGGCCTTAGAAGAACTCGCTCCTAATAAACTGCTGTGTAAAATTTTTGTTTAAAACGTCATTTATCATTTCGTAACCATGCATAAATTCGCGATTCCTATATTAAAAACACTATCACTTCGATCATTGAATTATTCATTCAAGTTCCACATAAATATATTTCTTTCTCGGAAACTATAAAGTTTAAGGGAAAAAAAACAAAGTAAAAGCTTAACAATTTACACAATTATGATGGCGACTATAACAAATATAGTGCAATATAGATAAATTGCGCTGACAAGGCATACAGCTGTAAAATAATAAATAGCTGTAAGGGAAATAAAATGGGCACGCAAGGCGGACTGACATCGAGAGCCAAAAGTATAGTCTTTAGATGATTAGCTATCATTCTTATTTGTGTGTGGTCTGTGACATTTGAGCTAGACTTCCGACCAGCGCGGCTCTATCGCAACGACCGCAGCGTCAGAGCCGCTGCGTCAGTGTCACAATGACCGCAGCGTCAGAGAGCGCAGAAATGGCTGCCGAGCAGCGCAACTCTGGCTGTTGTGTCGATATATAAAAACGAACCGATCAATTAAAACAATATTATTAGAAGAAGAGGAGGTTGATAATATTTAGCTCTGTGCAGTTAAATAGTAATGATCAGGTCTGTTTCTGTAGCCGGTTTCGATTAAATCGTACAAAATTGAATGCTGTGACACTAATATAAGTATCTCGTCTTCCTCATCAGTAAATATGTTATTACGGTCCATTTTTTAGATATTCTAAATATTGACATAACCTCTAAACCACGTGCGATCGCAGTGACCGCGCGACAATGCTCACAATGCTTGCGCAAATGCGCAAGCATTGTGTCACTCCAGCGTCACTCCTGTCACTCCAGCGTCACTGTCGCTGTGACAGTGACGCTGGAGCCGTTCAGGTCGGCAGTCTGGCTTTATTCTCGCTGCGACAGTGAAGCCGGAGCCGTTCTGGTCGGAAGTCTACCCCATAGAATTTTTTCCAGTGGTGATTAAAGACCTATCTAGTTCAATTGTGTGAAATTGTATGTTTTTGTTTTTCAGATATATACCCAATCCTATATTTAATAACTTTGGGAGCAGTGGTGGCACAGTGGTAACGAGCGACTTACGTGTCAAACCCAGGCAGGCGCATTAGGTATACTTTGTGTAAATTATTTTATCATCACTGCTCTAAAAACGGTGAAGGAAAAGATCGTGAGGAAACAGGCATGTTCTAGAACCAAAAATTCGAAGACATATGACATCCACCAACCCGCACTGGGCCCGCGTAGAGGATTATGGCCCATTTCCTCTCTCACAGAGAGGAGGCCTGTGTCCCATTAGTGCTTAAAAGTAGGCGTTATAAGGCCGATGATGATATAAAAAAATTAAGAATATCGCTTAAGGTTCCCCTAGTCAACGGCACGAACTATTTTGTGCGCGGGGTTAAAGTAAGATTGATGCTGTGATAAGCAGTAAGAAGCTAGTTCTCGTACGAATTAGCACTTTTGCAAATTCTTAGCGAAATTGATGATGATTTAGGACGAAAACGAGCGCGCGAATTTTTATGAACAAACCTTTGGCAATCTAGATATCATGAGAAAACTACTGAATGTATATTTTCAAAATAGAATTATTTGCATTATTGAATTACTAATCTATCCCTGTATGGTGGCCGTTTTGCAATTTTCCTTCTTCTTATGGTATTTATTTCCGCTCAAAGATGCGTTAACATTAGTGTTGAAATATGGAACTTTCGACGCTCATAACTTTCAAATATTGTATTTTTTTACTTTTCTGTTTCCATACAGGCAGATAATGATCAGACAAATTGATATAATTTATTTTGAACGTACACCTTCAAACAGTGGAGTAATCGCCAGACTTCGTTTGTATGGAAGAATTTTCGACTAGTGTAACCTTAATAACAAAACCTAGATTTTGATCTCCTACAAGTTGACTTAAACAGAGTTTTAAGATACCTAATATTTTAATAAGATTCGGAGTAAATAAATAATATTCCAAACCCTTTTTAGGGTTTTTTTACATTTTTAGGGTATTTTACAGCCAAAAGTCTTTGTGGGGGAGGCCTATGTCCAGCAGTGGAAGTCTTTCGGCTGAAATAATGAAGGGGGCTCCCATACAGCAAAAGGGGGGCGCGAAAAAAAGAAATGACCTAATCATCGCGTGGGGTATCGTTGTTTAGAACTCGTTTAGTAGATAAATGCAACAAAAAATACATTTTTGTTTTAACAAATATTGGAAAACAAAGGAATGAGAAGCCACGTCAGCATTGTTTTACAAAATTTTGTTCCGAAGTTTTTTTTTCAACTTGCCATTACAATACGTCAATGCATGGAGAAACCTTAAGGACTGGTCAGAGCTACAAGCAACGGAGGGTCTAAATTAGTTCCAAACCAAATACTTTACAGACCCGTCGAAACTTTCATATTCAAACGTTGAATGAAAGTATAGGGGTCTCAAGTACCAATGCTGTAAAATTAATTAGAAAAGGGTTTCATAAATAAAATGATGTAGCAAAGGGTAAAAACGGGACCCTATTACTAAGACTCCACTGTCTGTCTGTCACCAGGCTGTATTTTATGAACCATGACAGCTAGGCAGTTGAAATTTCACAGATGATGTATTTCTGTTGCCACTATAACAACAAATACTAAAAACAGAATAAAATCCATATTTAAGTGTGGTTCCCATACAACAAACGCGATTTTTTTTCCGTTTATTGCGATAATGGTACGGAACCCTTCGTGCGCTAGTCCGATTCTCACTTGGCCGGTTATAATTAAGAAATGGGTGAAATTTTAAGGCTAGGCTAGGGTTTTCATATTTTTAAGGCTTATATTTGTAGCCCAAGTTTTATTTTTGATAGAATTGTAGACAAATACCTACAAATCATACTAACACAAATTAAACTTCAATTTACCAGCCAATCAGAACACACAGCCTTAACAAAAAACACATTCTTCTAAGGGAAGGTCCCTTAGAAGAAGAAGAGAAGTTGCACGTATTTTCATGTAGTTGTAGAATGCAATTTCGTTTAGCAAAATCGCTTATCCGTGCGATATAAATCGAATTGCGTTGAACCACCACGAAGGTCACTAAGTAATTCGGAAGCTGCTGGAAGGCCGTTTCATCATCGGATTACCCGACGTACGGCGAAACGCCATCAGTAGACATTCAACCCTATTAAACGCACGAGAAAGTATATAACGCCGATGTTGATGCATAAATTACCCCCAAAGTTGGTGTCGTGTATTACGTCCAAATACCAACTTAGGAAAATATTAAAAAAAACATTATCTGTCACTCTGTCCCTAGCCATTTTTTGTAACAGGCCTCGCATTGTGCAGCTTTGGGCAATACAAGTAGATCATGAGTGTGGAAGGTGGGATTGTCTGATCCCAATGAAAATTTATTCCTTTTTCTTAGCATATTCAGGTATTTAAGTTATGGCTTAAACATTATTTGTAATGTATTGTGACACTAGAGCAACTGCCGACAAACTGTTATATAGTTTGGCAGATTTTTTGAATGTCATAGATTGAAAAACCCACATGCACTAAATGTTTTGGGAATACTTTAATTATGCATACAGTTAAGGAGTGGAATGCCCTGCCGGAGTCTGTGTTTCCTGATAGATACAATCTAGGGGTATTTTAGTCAGGAGTGAATAGGTTTCTTCTAGGCGCGTGCTTCATCGTCGACCACATCATCGCTTACCATCAGGTGTGATAGTGGTCAAGCGCGAGCGTCTATAAAAAACCGGCCAAGTGCGAGTCGGACTCGCGCACGATGGGTTCCGTACCATTATCGCAAAAAACGGCAAAAATATCACGTATGTTGTATGGGAGTCCCACTTAATTATTTATTTTATTATGTTTTTAGTATTTGTTGTTATAGTGGCAACAGAAATACATAATCTGTGAAAATTTCAACTGTCTAGCTATTACGGTTCATGAAATACAGCCTGGTGACAGACAGACAGACAGACGGACCGCGGAGTCTTAGTAATAGGGTAAATCTAAGATATTTGCAAGCTGGCTAAGAAGCATTTTATTTAGGTAGATAACCACAGAGTAGATTACAACAAATAATAATTAACCCTTCAAAATCCCATCCTCATTTTCGTCTCCAAGGACCAAAACAACAACCCGAAATCCCCTCCAAAATAGTGTTGCCAGCCCCCAAAAACCTTTGTTAAACTGACAAAGATTCACCGAGATGAATATTGAATATTATAACCTCCATATTATTTACGTAACCCTTCAACTACGACGACCCCCGCTTAATTACAGGGATGATGGCGAAATATTAATGAAGTTGCTGATACGGACATGTCGGGAGTTGCCGGTGTTGCCACACTTTTGGGATTTACGCGACGGAGGACTAAAAGCATGTGGGTTTTTGAAGTTTGGGGAGGTAAAGAAATGTATATGTTGCTGTTTTAGGGTTAAATCTGTAATGAGTAGGTAGGTATGATCTTTGGATTTGAATATTAGATAGGATATAATCGTCTAACATAGGTATGTCGTACATGAGTTCGATTTTATGAGTTTCACTTAAGTTATGAAACTTTTCTAGATGACACCTACGCTTGTAAAATTGTAGGTATATTGAGGTTCTTGAGATGGTAACTAAAGGCACGTTACCCAATTATGTTATATATAATATACTGAGGTAGATACGTTTGACTAACGTCTGCACGGAAATACAAAAACAAGCTGATCAGCTTGAGTGAACTCAGTCCGTCCTGCGTATGGCCGCGACACGAACATACGTTTGAACAGTATTTTTATCTCTTTCTGACAACAGGGTTCTGTTAATATCTCTGTGGTCTTTTAACCTACTCAGTGATAGAAATAAAGTTCAAAGTTCCTTAGATCCTATGTAAGTAGCTAGAGTAAAATATCGCCACATTTTTATTTCTTTAAACAATGAGTATGACGTCTCTATTGTTAAAATCTCATGGACGTTACCAACATATAAGATTTTGTATAAGGTTCCTATCTGTTTATACAACCAACCAAAAGCTATAAATAAAAATGAACATCGTATCAAAATTTATCGTTCGCATTTAAAATACTTACACAACCTGTAACATTTTGATAAAAAAGTACATAAGCCTAAACTGCCGCGCTTCCAAAAAGACAACCATAATATTTCATTTACGCAAAACGAGACAACGGGGATAAAAAATCAAGCCGAACCCCAAAACACAAAGGCTTACGCGCAATTTTGTCAAAATTCAGAAGCATTAATATCAATATGTGGAGCAAAAAAGGGGCCAGCAAGCCCAGCAATATCCTCGGGGTCTCTCCGCTTTATTTATCAAAGCCGACCCTATATAACCCTTTCATCGTTACGGGAATTAAATTTCTTTTACCGTCATTTCCCCTGCATTATCTCGGTTAAAATCATAATGGCGACGCGAGCGCCACAATAGCGGTGCTTGTTTAGTACCCGACTTCATTAATGTTTGCTGAAGAATTTTATTAAAATGTAACGTCGCATTTTAGGGTTAACATTAAAAATGGTGGTCGTAGATAATTTGAATGAGGTATTTTAATTTTGCTTTTGAGTTTTTTTATGTGTTAATTAGTGCTAGATTAAATTAGAGGAAGTTTGAAAGTGGAGCCAGTGACAGAAAAGTTGAAAGGTAACCGTTTGTCCTGTTATGGTCAAGTGATGAGGAGGAATGAAACGCATATTACTAAAAGAGTTATTAGTATAATGTGGACGGCCAAAGAAAAGATGGATGGACTGTGTGAGGAGTGATATGAAAGAACAGGGAGTCAGTGATGGCGTGACGGGGAACAGGACGGTATGGAAGAAGAAAACGTGTTGTGCCGACCCCAAGTAACATGGGACAAGGGCAGGAAGATGATGATGAAGAGTGTTAGGTTAAATTATTCAATGTTGTGACTTTTAGCGACCTGTCTGATGGTTCCACGTGATTCGATTTGTATCGCACCGATGAGTGATTTACACTAAATGAAATTGCAACTTCGTTCAAATAGCCGCAATTAGATGAAATCCGACCGATTTGACTTGAAATTTTCATTGAAAATAGGTGTGCGATATCACCAATCAATGCAATTTGAATTGTGCCGCACTATCAGTAAGATCCACAGATATAATTCTAACTAGATGACGCGATTGTATGTACTTCACGTGTCAAAATACGGAGTAAAATTACGATCAATTATCGTACTTTGAGATTTTCATTTAGCATTATCGGCACCGTAAATCCACCGAAATCTAGAAAAATGCCTAATTATGCCATATTGAGCTGTAAAGACTGAACAGAAAAAGTGGGCCTAGGCACTGGCAATGTTTTCATTCATTGGTAAGTAAATTTGTTTTTTAATTTGTGTGTGAAAAATTGGCACGCTTTGTTTTCATGAAGTTGGAGGGACTTGCGTTATCTAGTTACATTTATGTCTGTGGTAATGTCTCTTACAGGGTCCTCCTAAACTCGGTTTCTGATCTCAACTAACACTATAAAAAGATAATATTATATATTGCTAGTGTCATAGGCTATTTTCAACTGATTTCAAAAAGGAGGAGGTTTTCAATTCGACTCTTGTTTTTATTTTGTATTTTTGTTACGCGATTAGTCCGCCAATTGTTAACCGATTTTGAAAATTATTTTTTTTGGTGTTTGAAAGAGTATACTCTCGAGATGGTTTTATTGACACCAAGTTAGAATCTGATGATGGGATCCCATAGATCCCATAGACCATCTACTCGATTATACGTTTATTTTTGATTCAATGCAAATATTGTTTTAGCACATAAATAATAAGTTGATCGATTATAATTATTAAAATGATTATTTTTAAATGATTGAAAGATGATTATTATTGAACTTATATTATTATTAGGTATTATTTGATTATTTAATTAACTTTTAATTATTTATGATTTTTTATATATTTGTTTGTTTTGTTTTTTTTAATGCGAAATGTTTGTTATTTTATATATTTGTCTGTGATGTCTAGTTAATGTAATTGTTGACACTCTGTACGTTTTGGGTGACACTGTAAGTGCAGAGAGTAATTATAATAACAAATAAATAAATAGAAATCGAGGGAACTCCTCAAATATTAACAATGCAATCATTGTTGATGAAAATTCAAAAATACAAAAAAAAAATAGATATGCCACGGGAGCGAAGTTGCAGGGAAAAGCTGATCATTTTTAGGGTTACGTACCCAAAGGGTAAAAACGGGACCCTATTACTGAGACTCCGCGGTCCGTCTGTCTGTCTGTCTATCACCAGGCTGTATCTCATCAACCGTGATAGCTAGACAGTTGAAATTTTCACAGATGATGTATGTCTGTTGCCGCTATAACAATAAAAACAGGATAAAATTAATATTTAAGGGGGGCTCCCAAACAAAAAAAAAAAAATTGCCGTTTTTTGCGATAATGGTACGGAACCCTCCGTGCGCGAATCCGTCTCGCACTTGGCCGGTTTTTTTATTTATTTATCGATAGGCTCACGCTTGACCACTATCTTGCCTGATGGTAAGCGATGATGTGGTCAACGGTGAAGCACGCTTGCCTAGAAGTAACCTTTTCACTCTTGACTTAAAGACCCCAGGTTGCAGAAAACAAAGACTCCGGCAGGGAATGCCACTCTTGTGCGCACAATGAAATATTCGTAAAAAACCTTAGTATGGGTGGGGTGTCCACCATCTACTTACCGGTGGCGCATTGTCATACGTCGTGTTGTCCGATGATGGAAAGGGCTAGGCGGAATCAAATTGTGTAGTTCCATCGCACACATATTTATCATATTTGCGCGCTCTGTCATTTGTCTATGGTTTGGACAAATGATCATTGAGCATCGCACTCTTTGTACATAGGTCTACCTACATTTAATATGATTTATTTATAGATCTGTATCAAACTTACACATCATTATAATATACATACGTTCCGTCCTTACCTTCTGTGTTTATTCTATTTTGTTTGTTATTTATATATTATTTTATTATTTAAGTATTTTCGGTTTCCGTAAGTGTGTCCGTGGCATCAACAGTGGGTCCTATCAGAATATCAGCGCGGCGTTATTTTCTTTTTGGATATCGCTGCACATGCTGAGATAGGAACCTTTTTGGTCTCGCATAGGATTTTAATTTTTTTATTTTATATTATTGTTATATTTTATGCATATTTCTCGTGTCTCCTGTGCGGGTCACAAAAAAAATACTTTTTCTTTCTTTCTATATTTATTTCGTCTTACAAACTCGACTGAATAAATTTGTATGTGGGTTATACGAACACAACATATTGTATGCTCATCTGCACGCAACATAGGTAATTTCTACACGGAGGCTCGTGATTAGAAAGTATATGAAACGTTACACATTGGAATAATTAAAAAACGTTTGCTGCACGACTCTGCTCCCTATAGTCTATGACTGTGATTTCGTCGCCCGAATACGCACGTCTTCGTTTCGGCAGTTTGTTGCATGAAGAAGCAGGTATGGTCTGCAGAAAACATGCTATTATGCGTTTTGTTTTTTTTATGGGTAAAAAAGTCTCTGCGTTTTTATACAGGGACACCGTGCGAAAGATGGGGCCTCACGGAGATATTTTTTTTTGGTACTTTATTATCCTCAAATAGCCCCGTATTTTTCGCCCATCCTGTATATGAGTACGTAGCAAATATTCTAAAAGCAAACACAGTGCCATTAGATTATGTTTATCCACTAGTGAGTAAACCTAAACTCCTTCGACAAGGAGGGACCTCCTTACTTTACTAGCCCTAGACAGAGAGAAATTATAAAAGATTAGATAAATAATAGTAGTATTTGACGAGTAATTAGAATTTTGGTCGAAACAAACTAATATCAACTTCAAAAAACAATATAAAAGTTCCGTATCAACAATTTCATCTAAGCCTCTTATTTTGTAGTCTAGATCAAAGAATACGATCCAAAAAGTACAGCATATTAATAATAAGACTTCCATCAAACTCTCCAGATCATTAGCATGGCAACATAACTTCTTTCACAAAAAGAGCTAGAAAATAACATGATTTCCGCCTTTCGTCCATATTTTTACAAAATGCTCAAGCTTACGGCTATAAAACACAACTTGTTTCATTATGTTGCGACTGACATTGCTATTTATAGCGTGAAGACTAGCTTATGCCAGCGACTTCACCCGCTTGAAAGAGTAAAAAGTATCCTATTCCCTTTTCCAATGTCCAATCTGTGCCTAGAACAACAATTTTATTTAAATTTGTTTATCGATTTAGGCGTGAAAATGTAACAAAAAGACGGAAAAAAATACTTTCGCCATCTATGCACTAATATTACAAAGAGGAAATGTATTTTTGTATGTAACGAATAAACATAAAAACTACTGGACCGATTTCAAAAATTCTTTCACCGTTGGGAAGCTATAATATCCCCAAGTAACATAGGCTACTTTTTATCCCTGTATTCCTACGGAAACTGGAACAACGCGGGTGAAACCGCGAGGCGTCCGCTAATTATTTATAATATAACTAGGTTCTGCTAGCGGCTTCGGGCGCTTGAAAGGCTGAAATTAACCTAAGGGAATATATTCTCAAGGTGAAAAGTATCCCAAGTCCTTTTTCAAGACCCAAACTTCACACCAAAATTCATTAGAATTAGTATAGTAGTTCAGGCACGAAATCGCAAAAAACCGACAGACAGACAGAGTTACTTTCACATTTATATTGCGATCATGGATTATGGATATAGCTTGATGTACATCGAGATCTTTTGTGAAGGTTCCTTGAAGCCTTTGTAACGTGGTTGTGGTTAATGAGATGGATGAGAAAGATCCGTGGAAAATATGGGTAAAATCTTATATAATATTGATGATATATTGTGTAAAATTTTAGGTGAAAGCTTGCTCTTTGTGGTCGGTTTGCCAATTTCACTTATTAAAAAGCCAAAATTAGATTATTAAGTTTAATAATGAAGTTAAGGGCAACTTAAGAAGATCATTCATGATTCATAAATTTTTGGTACAAAAAAATAAAAGGGCGATTTTTTTTTTATATTATTGATTAAACAATCCTTGATATTTTTTACTATGAAGACAAACTCGTGCGCCTAGTAGTTAGATGCGAGTTTAGCAGCATACAAATTCGAATAAAATGTTTGACAACTAACAACTTAACAAATGGGGTGTACGGGTTTGGCGTAATAGTAAAAAAATGTTAGGAATTGGATGGTTATCTGAAAATTCTTTTTTTTTTCTGACCTGCTCTTTATGTTTTTTGGACCAATTTGAATGATATCCTTTGTCCCACACACGTTTATTTCTAGTGACAATATAATTTTGATTGTTTTTAAAGCAAAAGCTTGTTAAAAAAAAAAGTATATTAAACCTTGTTTGGTGTTAAAAATGTTTATGCACGATATTAAAACGGCCTTCGTTTTCGCATTGATATTGCTAATTTCGCTATCACTCGCAGTTTATGACTGATGGTCAAACATTTCTCACAATCTCCATATTGAATAGCCTAATCATATCATTAAGAAATGCAAATGACAACATTAATAATTTTAACTGACATCTTCCTGTAGCAGACACGACTAAAATGCTTATTACTAATAATTAAACCTATTAACGAATTTAAAATAAATAATTGCTGGTAATAATGATAGAAAATTGTAATAAAAAAAATATTCTCGATTGATGAGCTGACCGTACCAGTAGTTACGACGGGTCGTATCGTAATAGTTCACTATCAAATTCACACGATCGCCACTGAACATCTGTCACGATCTTCAGTGTACGCAACTTGTCTAGGAGGCCATAAAGCAAGCGGGAAAGAATGCAGCTGGCACTGATGAAAATAGAACTGGGAAAAAGGCAGACTTAAGGAAAAAATATAACATATCCCTGCCTTAGACCGTACTGTGTGTTAAACTTTTCATTGCTTCACAGAAAAAGTATGCATTAGTGAATGTTGCAGCCGATAGCTGTATCATTCACTAAGATAGCTGAAACCGTACGTGTCCGTGTCTGAAACTCTTCAGATTTACAAACAGCGGAAAAGACAGTACTTATGTAATTTCTTTTTGATTTTGTTTATAGACGTTTTTGCAAAAGACTGGTGTAGCAACACCTGATTTAGGCAACAGAAATTTGACTGACTAAACTATGAATGAATCAAAAACTTAGGTGAAGTGACCTTGCAGTGAGTTTTTTTTTGGGACAATCCCACCGCACTATTCCTTAACCACTGCAACTCCTGAAAGCCAGAATCAACAGTCTAATTTACGGAGAATGAATTTAACTGTATTGTCCCGCAATGAAATTAATCAGAAAAGAATAACGGAGGAATAGGAAAATATACAAATTTCCACTGCCCTCTATACCAAGCAGGATGCAGAACAAACAAGGCCAATATTCACAAAGGGTCGTGTACAACTGGGATTAAGCCCAGTTGCCTAGCACCACGGATAAAAATTTGCATTAATAATAATGGGTCAGTGAGCTATCAACTCCTAGCATCAATTAGAATGACAGTTCGCTACAAGCTCACTTCACCTAAGTTTTTATGGTGATATTTTCACATATTGAACCGGAAGATTGTTCATATTGCAATCAAGATTCTGCCCGCGGTTTTAGCAGCCACACTTAACCCGTCGCATCCACCGCGCCACTTGCTCGAACGTGCTCATTATTTTTTCTACATAATCTTGCGCGAGTTATACTTTTCTATGATTAACAGTACTTTCGTTTCAAAGATTGATTATTAAAAATTTTGTTCGTCGTTAATTATATGTTAGAGATAATTGAGTAATTTATGGTGATGTGTTAGGTAGTTTTGGCGTGTGGAATTAGTTTTGGTAGGCTTTACAAGTGACAGAACAGAACTGTTGTTGACGACTGGCTAACTGTAATTCAAGGTGTTTATAGAAAGGTTAGAATATACTTTATCTACTCTCATATCGTAATATTCGAATTATAAAATTCAAAACGAGTTTATATTGGCATACTTTATAAACACAATACCGAAATTTAAAAATAGAATCTTATTATAACACTATTTCTCTAACAAAATAATGCTATAAAACATTTTTTTTTCTATTACGATACAGGACAAATCCAAGAAGTTAATCACTAAGGAGTTTCCATCAATATTTTTTTTGTAATGCCATTTTATAGTACCTATTATAAAAAGATTTGATTCCAATTTTAAATTGTCTATGACAATGCCCGCTTTAGACTTAGCACGCACTGCGATTTTTATTCGCGCGAATTTTGTTTCCTTCTACCTGTTCATAGAGCTCAAAATATTCGGGCGAATAAAATTCGCGCCGTGGTGCGGTGGATTCTGTGGCAAAACACGGATTTCTTGCGGTATTATTTTCGCACGATTTCTTTACCGCAATGCGAACAACTTCATACAATTCCATAGGTCGCAGAATGGACGGAAAAAAATTGCGCGAATAAAGATCGCAGTGCGTGCTAAGCCTTAGCGCATGCGCGGTTAATGCGGTGATGTGCTGGGTTTTGGCGCCATTCATACGTTTTGCAAATTTTGCTGTACTGAATTTCATGAGTTATTTAAATTATTGTTTAAAAATGTCTGATATCATTGAATGTGAAGAAAATTTGGCTCCGCCCGATATTTTAGATGCGGCGAAGGAAATTACTCTTAATTTATTACCAGCAAAGTCGAGAAAAGTATATGACAAATGCTATCACGATTTTATGGCATGGAAAATGCAAAAAGAGGTATTTAGTAGGTTCAATCCCAATTTATGAGTGTAGATAAAGTAGTGTATGAAACTGCACATAACTAGGTATTAAAACATTCGTGTGAAAACTATTAAAAACCTCGCCCACGGCTCGGTTTTTAAACACACACTCATGTTTTAATACCCCTCATTATGCAACAGTTTCATAAACTACTATTATTGTACGCCAAATATTGTTTATTGGGTAGGTATAATGGCGGTCTTAAGACGAAATGCGGTCGCAGACATCCGACTGAATTTCCTAAGTAAAAGTCATAATTCGAGGTTTGGCTGTCGCCCATTTCCTCTTCCAATATTGGTCCAATTTAAAAGATATTCCATAAACTGAAAAATAAGGATATATACTTTACCTCTATGTTTTCTTTCTTGATGATACATTATCTTTAGAAGCACTAGAACTCACAAAAGATGCTCAAAATTGCGCTGTCAACAGAGGATTGACGCAAATTTGTGACGCAAAAGAGATTGTGCAAATTTGACAACTATAAACGAAAAAAGGAAAACATAAGGGCACAGTATATATCTTTCTTTTTCAGTTTATGGAATATCTTTTAGATTGGTCCAATATTGGAGGAGGAAATAGGCGAGAGCCAAACATCGAATTATGACTTTTTACTTAGGAAATAAAGTCGAATGTCTGCGACCGCATTTCCTCTTATCGCTGACACCACGAATACACTAATACATTATGCATATTTGCAGATGAAGTGCAGTGATGAATGCAGTCGCTCCGTGTAAATTGAAGCGATTTGAAGCCGACCCCAATATATATAGCTGGGCAAATTGAAAAGTCAAGTATTGATTTTTAGACGAAATTTTTATTCCAGTTAAATTAAACAATTGACGAACAATAAAATGACTAGCGACCGTACCGACATTTTGATAAATTTATCTCTCTTCCGACAGTTTATTAATTATTGTCTACTTTAAGATCGATTGTTTCAAAATCTAAATAAATGATCGAACTTCTTTTCCCTGTCCCCATTGATCTTAAGTTACAGTTCAATTTCTTTCTACAATTACAAATATGCTATTAAATAAAATATAAATTTTTACAATATCTGCACCAGCTTTTCTGAAATACTACTGTTTTTTACTGTTACTGTAGTTACAAACAATAGTTACGTATTTAAACGTTACCAATTATAAGATGCATGTCAAAATCAAAGTCGAAAATATTTTTTTCAACTAGTCCATTAAGCGGCACTTTTGAACGTCAATAATTAAAATTTACAAGTAATAATAACTGATTCTACTGTCCATTGGGAAAAGTAACTTGTTATAGAGAAGAACGGAGAAGGAACTCCCAATTTACACTTTTTTTTTAAATAAGTGGTTTACAATATTTACATAAGTACATACATTAATACATTCATATATGTGAAGACGATGCACCCAGAATTACACTACATACTATATACTACGTATAGGTATATAGTATTTATAATCATTAAGAGGTAAATTAATTAATTTGATAAATAAATAATTAGGAACATGGTTCTCACATACTTACAAATATTGCAAACATAGGTAAATAAGTAAAATACGTAATTCAACAACAACGGAACAGTCGATTTCTTAAACATGCATGAATAATCAAGTCCATACAGGTATAACACTTAGTCACTGACTAGATAAGACGCATAAGAACAGACATGGTAGGTACGTAGACTGATCTTTATTGAACCAGCCAGCCATCTTTCTATCTCTCATTCTTTAAAAACATACACCCTAGTAAGAACGCTTATACAAGCGTAAAACAAAGCAAAATGATGACACACAATTTCAACATCATGGCAACCCATAAACAAGCCTGCCTACAATTTTGGCGACTAGCAACACTTTAGGCGAGCGTACGCGCAATCCGCAGCCCTTACAAGTGCCGTAATGATGAACAATTGCGCCAGAGACCGTTTGAGAGCACAATCACGATCGCACCGCCCTCGCTCCTTCTACAATATCTCGATGGAAGATCTTGGTGCAAGAAGGAAGATTATGGAGTTTTCGTATTTATGGAGAAAGATGGACTGTGTAAAATTATAGCTAGAAACGGGCTGGCTAACGAGAAAAGTATTTAAGGAGAAGTAGCAGATCAACTGGAATAAGCGCATGTTGATGACGATGAAAGAAAAAACAAAATGTTATGATTACGACTGTGAAAATCCAAGCAATTATAGCTTCAATGCAAGAGAGTCATTTTGGCATTATTTCGGGATATTCTGACCTAAACTGAAAGAGAAGAAGAAAAGAGTTACAAACCTCTTACTCCCGTTGGGAAACTGCCACCATTTAAAGCAGTTTATTTTATTAACTCATCGGAAAATTAAGCTGGCCCTATCAAGGGACAAACTAGCTTCGGAATTTGATTTCAAGGTACTTATTTATGAACAAATATTAAATCTGGATCATATAGACCCTTGGTTTGAGAGCTAGGCTCTGAAATATGGATGAGTTTGCAATACCAACACCTAAGTATCTTAAAAAATGTCAAGGCATGAATGAAAAAGGATTTAAGCTCTATAAACAAATCAACAACATATTCGTAATCAGCACCCCACTTACACCACACACCAACCACGCACAGAACACCTAATATCATCATTAACGACTGTACCAAATACCTAATGATTAATGAATGATCTCTTTATTGTCTTCACAGACACGATTATACCACGATTTCTTAATTCGGTAATTAGATGGGGCAATCTGTGAGTGATGCTGCGGGCTGTGATTGTGATTTGAAGATCCTTGTGTTTGTGTGATTATTCGGTATTGGGAGTCGGGTAATAAAATTGGAGTACGTGACGCGGTCATAGGTTTTTGAAGTGTGGTGTAATAAGTAGGTTATGTGGAGTGAGGCGTAAATTAAATCTGAAATCATAGATTATAGATTACACGAAATAGGTGTAGCGAGCTTATGGATATAGATGGTCGATTCTAACAAAAGAGTGAGTTACGTATTTTTGTCCTGTCTGCAAAGGAATAGTTTTAAAGACCAAAGGAGTTTTAGATCTGAGTTTCCCGTCTTTGCTAAACACTATCATGAAAATGGTTAGATTTTTGTTTTCACAATCGAACCCTTTTTAGCTGACTGCCGAAGGAGGGTAAAGTGTTTTTCAGTCTATGTATGTATGTTTATTCCTATCTGGCGTTATATATACCAAACGCGTTGGCCGATTTTTGCGTTCATGATTCTAACTTCAATCGGCGAGTGTCACTGGCTACATTAAAATTGGAAAATAGAAAAATGGCGGCTTTTGGGCGCCATATTGTGGGGGCCAATTTTGTTGCCGATAACTTCGTGTGCGGTATAAAAATAAAGGATTTTCAGAGGTGATTTCAAAAATATATAATACTATGTTTAAATGTAATTAATTCGAAAAAAAAAAATAACAAAAAATTTATAAAAAATTAAAACTTGATTCAAATAATCAAAAAACCCGACTGCTGAAGAAGCGAACAAAAACTGGCTGACCAAAACCAGATGTATCCTTCGAATGCACAGCATGATTTTCTTCTTGTTTACGTCTTTTTAGTTCCTTTCTACAGCAGTCGAATATTTTGGTTTTTTTAAATTATTTATTGGTAAGTAGTCTAGATTAATACCTCAGGGACCCACAAAATATCAAATAATGTAATCACAGTACAACAGCAGATGTCTACCAAACTTGCTTATTCATACATCTGTAGTGTACAAAACATACATACATAGGGTGATTACGTGGGCGCATGGCCGGATAGGGTTGGCAGCGTCAACGCACCCACATCAAGCTTTCAGCTGCTCGGGCCCGCACATAAATCAGCTAAAGAGTAACGTGACAGCCCTGGACGGTCGTGGAGAAAAGTGTTGCAGTGAAATTTTCCCGTTAGGAAAACAAGCTTTTATTTAACTTTCAATGTATGTATGTAAGTGTGTTCGGGTCAAATCTTGCAACTGAATTATAAAGCAGTTAATTTCCACGGATTAAGATGAAATTTTGCATACACGTTTAGTTTGGATGACAATGCATGATTTGGTAAGTGAGGTTTCTGAGAATTCTAAATCCAATATGGCGGACGGCCCAAGATGGAGGACTAGTTATTTTTTGTGCACTGCCATGATATGGGTATCAAATGATAGTGTTTTCTGAGAAGAATACGAAAAAAGCTTGTTGTATAAAAAGTTTCTTAGTGAATAATTTTATTTTCAGATTCCGCTGTTAGTGATGTAATAACGAACGATAATATGTGAACAAATATAACGTAAGTTTTTACTGTAGGATGTATTTAAGAGAAACCCAAAAGACCGTAAAATCTGTGCTGTACTTTTAAAGGCCACTGAAATAAATATGCCATGCCCATTTCGAAACTTAGCCCAAGAACATGTAGAAAGATACCTAGATAAAATACTAGCTTGTGCCCGCGGCCTGGCCCACGTAAAAAGTCTTTTATCATTTTTTTTTTCTAACTATCCTATGTCCTGCCCAGGATTTCAAACTCTCTCCATGCCAAATTTCATCTAAATCGGTTGAGAAGATCCCGAGAGAGAGAGAGAGAGATTATCCCCTACAACATCACAAACTCACAATCTTTACCTCTTTATAATATTCAAAATCAAAACCAAAATATTTTTATTTTATTTTACATAGGCCTACATGGGCACTTATAAGACGTCGACAAAAGGTGCACGGTTCGGGTTGGTCGTTTCCTATGGAGAAGAACCGGCAAGAAACTCCATGGTACAGATAGTATAGATACTTTATGGTACACCAAATTAGTTACTTTATTTAACATTTGGACTTTGTTAGCTTCTTTTACAATCACATTAAATAAAAACCATAGGCCCCTAAGCTGAATATGCATTACAATATTTAAGTTTCTCAATATATAAATTTTCATAATCACAAAACAAAATGTGTGGCAATAAGTATCTATAATACATGTGTGCCCCACTGCCACAGTTAGGGTACCGGGAGACGATACAGTGACCTATTTGCAGGGACGCGAGGGGTATTAAATATCCCATGGTCCCCCGCACGTTCCGCTGCTTTTGGGGATGTTCCGTAAATTATAAATGTTCGTCTTTATTTCTGTAGGCGGTTTGTTGGTGTAATTGTAGCGTATTTTGTGAACTTAGTGAGTAGTTTACAACCATTCAAACAAACACAACTTATTTGTTTGAATTAGGCAATTTTGAACATCAAAAATTTAAATTTAGGAGTAATAATAATTGATTCTGCCGTTCATTCGGAAAAGTAGCTTGTTATATGGAGAGGACGGACAAGAAACTCCACTCCAAAGAGTCTCCATAGAAATTACTCTTTAAAAAAAAGTGTTTTACAACATATACGTAGGTAGTACATACATTAGTTCATATTCCTAAGGATGATGCACCCAAACTTATACTACTATACTATGTATAGATATAAAGTATTACAAGTATTGAATAGGTAGGTACAATTATATAACGTATTTAATTGAATACTTCAGCTTCAACACTCTACTAGGCTCTTGATTCAAAAAAGGCTTACTAGACTTTACTGCGACTACTTGACCATGTTTTATTAAAACAGATCCTAAACATCACTGGTAGCATCGCACCGTTGAAATAATCTTAGAACAACAGCGATTCTACAAAGGTAGGTTTAAATCATAGTTGGTAAAATACCGTGATTTTTTAGCGACATCATAGAAATTCGGTTTGGCTGTTATCGACAGAATATCATATAGCAGATACGCACATAACATGTGCGTCTAAAAAAATAAACAATTTGTTCCAAAATGTTCCAAATGCATGACATTTGCAATCAAAATGGCACGTCCTTGTTCAATCCCCTATATTTTAACGCTTGTGATGACAACTAGTCACACTAGCTATGTCGTCCCTATCCTTAAGAGGTCACTTTCACTAATACGTCACTTTGTACAGGTAGTCAGTTTCCCAATTTGTCTCAAGCCTTATTTCGTCTCTTTCCCAACTCGTCCGACGCTTATGTACAAGCACAAAATATCTAAACATTTTCATCACAGCATAATTTTATTAAAAATACTAATATTACTTTTTAGTAAGTAGGTAGGTAATCTTATTTTAATATTTAGGAAAAGAATAAATGGCATGTTGAAGTCGAAAAAAAAACTTTATATTGGTTTAGATAAAAAAATCGAAATATAGAAGAAATAAAAAAGAAAGAATAAAATGACATCGCCAAAAAATAAAATATGAAATTTAAAGACAAAATCCAGCTTTTTTTTATTGATTATAAGGCCAACAGGCAACCAACCTCTTCTTTTTCTCATTTTGTACCTTACAGTACATTGAACAAAGCGTCGGACGAGTTGGGAAAGAGACGTAATACGTCTTGAGGCAAATTGGGAAGCTGACTACATGTACAAAGTGACGTATTAGTGAAAGTGACCTCTAAGGATAGGGACGACATAGCTAGTGTGAGTAGTTGTCATCACAACCATTTTAACAATCGCTTTCGCTTATAAAATATTTATTTAAACTTCATGTACAATGGTGATACATAGGCAGACTTAAAGCAGCAAGGCATTCTCTACCAGCCAGCCTTTTGGTTAAAAAGGACACAACAGTGGTAGGAATACAAAATAATAAAATATGAACAATAATTAAAGTCTGATATTAATAAATCACTATCAATATCACTTTGATTAGAACCCTAGTGCTAATTATAGATATATATCGTGGTTGCACAGTTGCTAAAACCTTGCTTCTCGTGCTTGAGGTCGTGGGTTCAAATCCGGGCAAGTACCAATGTGAATTTTCAAATTCATTACTTACTCACTAAGTTTACCTTGGACATCACAGGCAACGGTGAAGGAAAACACCGTGAGGAAACCTGGACTTTTATAGTTAATGTAAGTCTGAAATAACCAAGTCTGAGGCCTGTGAGGTTCCCAGAGGCGGCTTAATTAACTCTGACACCAGAGGTGGCCATATCCCCACTCGAAAAAGAAAGAACTATAAGTACAAGAAAAAAGTTTGAATGAATTGCTTACCTTTGAAGTAGTCCATCCAGATCCTCTCTATCTCTCTTTTTCCAACCCATAACCACCCAACGAGCGTGTGTAGATCTCATTCAGATAATGATGACAACAGGGCCGAAATCATCATCATCATCATTCCAGCCAAAAGACTTCCACTGTTGGACATAGGCCTCCCCCAAGCGTTGCCACACTGATCGGTCATGCGCGTCTCGACTCTCGCAGCCTTGAGCAGGTCGTCGCTCCACCCAGTGTGCGGCCTTCCAACGCAACGTCTTCCAATTTGCGGTCGCCACTCCAGAACTCTTCGGCCACAACGGCCATCCGTTTTGCGAGCAATATGCTGCCCACTGCCACTGAAATTTGGCAATTCTTCGGGCTATGTCGGTTACCTTACTTCTCTTGCGGGTATCTTCAATTCTGATTCGATCACGCAAGGAAACTCTCCATTACTCTTTGAGCCTAAATATTCCAGCATAAATCTTCGATATATTTATAAAACACTGCTAATCCAAAACACTTGACAACCAACAACGAAACTGAAGTACACTTGGAACACAATTTATCAACTCACATATTAAAAAATATAAAAATCTCAAGAGCTGTTTGCAATATTTAAGCTCCGTACACACTACCACCTAAGGCTAGGAACACATCTGCCGTATCCGTCTCAGGATTATTATTAAACTCTTTAATAAAAGATTATTATTCAAAGATGGCGGATTGGGTGCTCAAAGGGGTGGGAACGGGACTTTGGTGGGACAAATCTGAATGGTCGTGTTTTAAATGGAATTTGAGTGGTCTTTGAGTGCGGTTAACTTGATTGGGGAACTAAGTCCATCATTTTATTAAACATCGTAGTAGTATTAAATTCTAAAAATAAATATAAAAGTATGTATGTTTGGATGTTTATTCATTCGGATATTGGTTAAACAATGACGCCTCAACAGCTAAACGGATTTCTATAAAATTTCAAAATTTAAAAAACTTGGACACATTTTTATTTCATGCTACTTAATTTATCTAGTACATAGTAGATACGCTTCGATCGGCAATCTATTGAACACGTTATTATGACACAATATATTGCCAAAACCCCCCGATTCAAACAGTAAAACGCCCATACATTTTGAACGGCTGAACCGATTTTATTCAAACATAGCTAAGAACACTCTCGACAAAATCACCTATCAAACAAAAAAACTAATCATCAAAATCGGTTCACCCGTTTGAACGCTAAGATGCCACGGACAGACACACAGCAACACACGTCAAACTTATATCACCCCTCTAATTCCGGGGGGGGGGGGGTTAAAAACGGACTTGGACATTTAGTATACTTTTTACTGTGGAATAGACAGTTCAACTCATCTATGCGGGCAGCGCTATGTGCCCGAAACCTGGTTTGGACGTCGCGTGCATAGATCATCACAGATGAGTTGAATTAGCCTTCTGTTAATAAAAATTGACGGTCACAAGAGCGAAATCCTTGGCTACAGTTAGTGTGGCAGTTCTTTGCCAATAAACCAAAGTATCCTATATGATAATATCGGTTAACTTGGTTGCAGCATGATGCCCGTGGCCGTAAATTTCAAAAATAAGTGCAGTAAACTTCAATTTAGTAAACCCTGCATAGGAATGCAATTGGTCAAACACTTTTGATTTTTCAACTAGAATGCTTCCTCGGGGAATAAACCAAATCAAGATAACATCGAAATTGTACAAACATACTTGGCGTAAGTAATACATAGTCACATCACTAACAAAAGATACAGTCGAAAAAAATTAAAAGCTTACAATGTATCAAACGCTCAAACAGGAGGCGGCCATGTCCCGGTGACCGCTAAAAGGGCCCTACGCACACCGTATCGAAAAAAAAACACACAAAACGTCTTTTTTACCCTTAGGGAACCGAACAGCTGCGCTTTTGTACAACAATGATACAGCCGTGTTATTTCCACCAACCCGGGGCAATCGACACACTGGGCTACTAACCGACCTTGTGAAAACACCCGTGCAATACTCCATACTACTTCAAACTTTGTACCTCCTAAAATTGACAGTGTTATAAACGATTGCGAACTGCATATACGTGCCCTTTGTTAAAAGTCACGCTTCATTTGGGGCGAAATTGTGTCCTTTTTGTTATTCCGAACATCGTGATGAGTGTAAAAATTGTTTGTATTGTCGCAGTTTTATTTTCGTTCGATATTACAATTTGACACGGCTGTCATATTTGAATAAACATTCACAATAAATACAAAGTTTGATGCAATTTTACTAAATTACTTCGCCATTTTGAAAATTCGAATAAATAATACAATAAAGACCGAGACACAATAGAGGTTTTATGTGCGACGATCGCAGTGACAATTTCATTTGTGTTCCATTTTTGAAGCGGGGGTTGTGATTGGTTGGCGTTTGGTGACAAATGGGCGACATAGTGTCGCGCCAGCCAATAGGAGTACAGGAAAGCGATGACGGCTGTCGACCGGAATAATGTGATATGAATAGCGGTGGATGTGATTACAGCGTGGTGACAGTTTTTATGTAGTTACTGATGTATTATCTCTTTATGTAGGTAATCGTTATTGTATACATCATGTATAAGAACTGAACGAGCGTGCCTTTAAGTCTACATGGAAACATCATTATTAAAAAAAAAAATGTGGACTTTTAATTAATATCCCTTTTTATGTTAACGGTTTTTAATGATGATTTTGGAACTTTAAAGTGGTTTTATAACTTAGTTTTCGAAGTTTTTCATCTAAGACGCCTTGCTCGAACTCTGACCTCTCGACCTGTCAGAATATCAGGCCTATCGGAATGCACCAGACATTTAGGTTATAAATGTTATCTATAATAGTCAGAGTGTAAGTGTGTCCGTCAATAAAACAATCATAACCTAACTTTGATTTAGACTTAAGTCAGAGGGTACCTATGTATGTACAGGTGTGTGTACTTGGTACTCTACCACATACCTATGACTTAAGTTGCTTTGCCAAAAAAATATAAATATACATATATATACAACTAGCTTCTGCCAGTGTCTTCGCCCGATTGAAAGTCGAAAATTAGCCCGAGGGAACATATTCCAGGGATACAAAGTATCCTAAGTGGTGTTCTTGCCTACAATCTATCTCTGTGCCAAATTTCATCCAGATCCGTTCAGTGGTTCAGCCGTTTAAGCGTGAAGAAGTAACAAACACACTCACACACAAACTTTTGCCTTTATAATATTTGTGTGATATATATCTATATATAATATTGTTATAATTGTGAAAGAAAAATAGCTACTTGTTCCGTTAAAATTTTTTTTTAGTCGAGTCGTTCTAACACGGTTCTGGAAACAATCTAGACGTGACGCTTTTCTAACAAAATTATAAAAAAATCTTCACGGAACAGTGTAAATGGTGTCTTAGTTTTAACTTTCATAATCTCACATTTTCAGGTGCAATCTCATCTATCACCTAGCGTGTCCCTAGTTGGAAAACGCACGCGATTACAGATCTTTATGTACCACATTACACGGTAAAACAGTTTCGTTCGCCCATAAAGCCGACACTGTGTCGATCGTCGTCGTTTAGATTAGGCTTGGCACTCAATTTCGTCAACTAGTGGGTCAGAGGTGATTATGGCTATAAGGGTTGTAACGGGGGGTGAAATTTTAATGTTTCTTGATAATGGGGTAATAGGAAATTGTTGAGAGTGATACGGTTGGGTTATATAGGTTAAGTGGATTTTGCTATGAGGTAGAATACTTAAGTGATAGAAGATAGACTTCTTTGCATTGCCTATCACACAAAATTAAGGATTCGCCAAAAACTTACTCATGAAAATAATCTAAAAATCTAATAGTATCGCCATTTGTGTCTTATATTTATTTTTGTTCCATGTCACGTTAGGGTAAATATTATTCAGCTTAGATCTATATATATTATATTTTTAATACTTTAAATCCTATCATTTAAACTAAAAAATACCAGCCAAGTGTGAGTCGGACTCGCGCACGAAGGGTTCCGTACCATTATCGTAAGATAGTCCTCTGAATTGTATGAGCACCTATACTACTTAGAGGATTATCTTAATTGGCGTCAACTATGTATGTAAGGGGACACCCTTTAATTTTCAACAGTTTTTATTTTTTTGATGTTTTCCTTTATTTGTGCTGTATAACCTTACTTTTTGCCAAATTTCGTGCTTCCAGGTCAACGGGAACTACCATATAGGTTTTTACCCAAAACCTATGGGGTACTTCCGGTTTACCTAGAATAGTCAATTTTGTTTAAAAGAAAAGTCTTATAGCACAAGTAAAGGGAAAATTAAGAACGAAAAAAACAAATGAAGTTAAATTTTGGTGCTTAAAAGTTTTCGCGAAAATCTAAATTTGCCTATATTTTTATCGTGTACCTTGATTTTTTTACATTTAATAGGGACTATAGACCCGAATCTGAGAAAATCGATGGTGACACACAGACAGACAGACGGACAAGAGAGTGATCTCATAAGGGTTCATTTTTGTACCTTTTGAGGTACGGAACCCTAAAAAGGGGTCAAGCAAGATTAATCTGATAACCAAAATATAAATTACAATCACTCAAAACAACTCCACAACTTAAATAATCACCCAATCCTAGTTTTCCACCCCTTATCAGTTACAACCAATGTTACCCTCATAACGGCGCGCGTTACCCCCCGTACGGCAATTACCCGTAAAGATGACAGACTTCGATAACACGTTGTCATTTGTTATTTTTTTACTTGTTGACATGAAAAACGTGTTGATTGCAGTTATTATGGCGATGGTGTATGATAAGCGAAGCCGCCACTTAAATCATATTTTGTAAATACGGTGAAAATACTGTGTAATGATATTTTGTGATGTTGTAATGTGGTTATTACTTATGGTGATCGTTCCGTTTTTTAAGGTTTATTTTATTAAAATTTATGTTTTTTTTTATGGCTTAAGAATAATACTGTTTGGGTTGATATTCACAGAGAGTCTATAATGTGAATCTAATTAAGGCTATGTACTAATATTAGAGCTCTTACACACCACGTTTATTTCAGGTGCTGTCGACGCGCGTCGCACGCAACTATAACGCGCTGTAAACGCGAACTAATTTACCTATACACACGTTCATAAATTTGTAGGATGTAGACGACGACAATTTCGCGAGTTGTCGACGCGCTACTAGCCCGGAGTTACATCGATTAGCTGCAAACACACACGTATATACAGCGCTTTTTAAACGGATGCTTGCCGACATTATTACGATGACATAAATCAAGGCAACACTTCTTACGCTGGCCTTAGTACTTTTGTTAAAAAGGAAACGTAAAAATGTCTTACAAAAATGTAACTATTGGGTATATCCTTTTACGAGCGAAAGGAAATTTAAAATAACTTTAAAAAAAACTTTAAACAAAAAATACAACCGACTTCCAAATAAAAAAAACAAAAAAGTGAAAAATAACTTCAATTTCGGAAGTCGGTGTTCTTGTTTTATTTTCTTCGTTTTTTGACACCGACTTCCGAAATTGAAGTTATTTTTCACTATTTTGTTTTTTTATTTGGAAGTCTGTTGTATTCTTTGTAAAAAGTTTTTTTATTTTTCACTTTTTAGTTGTGCTACACAATTTATATAGGCTAGGTACCAATAATGCCCATAGTGAAACCAGAATAGATTTACCCAATAACATGAAACTTAAACAAATTCGGTCGAATAAGGGTATACCAAGGTGAACTGTTTACACCTGCGTACCCCTTTAGAGCGTATCTACTAGTGTGATGTTATGTTATCAAATGGTGTAAACAATAAACATAAATGCGATTGCAGCTATCCCGAGTGATTTGCCGTCATTTATTGAAGAGTTCTGATGTGTATCTCCGAAGTTCTTTATCAGATCTTGATGAAAATTAAATGGGACCACATGACAAACACTAGCTTTCAAATAAAAAAAGAATCATCAAAATCGGTTCACCCAGTAACAAGTTCTGAGGAAACACGAATAAAAAAATAAAAAAAAATACAGTCGAATTGAGAACCTCCTCCTTTTTTTGAAGTCGGTTAAAAAACCAGCGCGATGCACGCTCGTTCGCGCACGTGCTACGCGCGTTTTACTTTGCAAGGCTCACGCGCGTCTGTAGCGCGTTTCTCGTAAGTTTGCGTATCTGCCTATTTCAAGTTTATCAGCGCCAAAGTAAGAGCTCTTAGGGACTGGCACGAACACATCCTGTTGTTTTCTGAATGAAATCAAAAGGCATGCCTTATTTGTAATAATTCTTAAGTTGTGTAAATAAGACCTCACTTAGAACTGAATGGATGGTTCATACGAAATGTTGCAGTATACAGGTGGATTGGCAGTTTGAAACAGATTTAGGACCTAGCCATTGCAGAATAATGTTTGCATTGAATCTCAGAATCCATAATAAACAGAAGTGGGATTGGGTGCACAAGTGATTCTTCTCAAGCATAACATCAATAAGAACGGAAACACACAATTCTCTCCATACGACTTTGGAATCGATCTAATAAGCTCCATGATTTTCCCAAACACTATGATTCGTTACAAATACCAATATAGTTAGCAGGCTCTAAACATGTCCAAACATGTATTTCCGTGGGACTGTCGTAAGATCCGAGTCTGGCCAGTGTTTGTACAGACATTACCGGCACTTAGAGGGACATGATGTTCTATCATTAGCGTTACCGAGCTGGTTTGTGGGGTTGCTAGAGTAAAAGATTTTAAATTCCCTAAAAATTGTTATAAAAAGGTGGCGAGCTGATTTGGCTGCTTCGAGATGGCGCGGGAAAAAAAAATCTGGAAGGACTCGAGGGAGTGGCAGAGTAATAGCTGAACAAAAAAAAATTGTTATGGATATATGTCTCACGGAAATTGATGTTACTCTGATGAAGTATATTGAGAAGAGGACTTTTATAGTACTGTCAGTGTGATCTTTAAAAACCTGCGTATTGTTATTTTTAGCAATGCTTTCTGTTTAATCTGGGTTACAA
Organism: Orthosia cruda; assembly: GCA_964057195.1. Lineage (NCBI taxonomy): Eukaryota > Metazoa > Arthropoda > Insecta > Lepidoptera > Noctuidae > Orthosia > Orthosia cruda. Next base: position 41,906,492 of record OZ059828.1, on the reverse strand, counting down.
TGAAACAGGCTATGCAACTAAGTATTGACTTTAAGATAGAGACAAATTATAACAGAGCCCCTTGCAAGGGCTTTATTTGCTAAAATACAAGTTTAATTATGGTCCTAATTTTCTTTCTTCTTATAGTCACGGTGCTCTAGTTCTAGGTATGCTTTGACATAATTAAACGTGTTTGTTCTGACTACAACCATTTATAAAATGTCATAAGAATCTCCCACGAATTCTGAAAAACAACCACCAAATTGAGAATAAATTTTTCATGTAGCAACACAGCGGTGTCGACATGGTCTATTTAATTATAACTTCGTGATGAACAAGTTTAGATCAGTGAGATCAGTTAACAGCTCGCCAGTGTCAATCGGTAAGACAATACGTTATATGGTCTTACGTGAGAAGTTAACGTACTTTTTTGGGAAACTTGGTCTTACGAGGGTTTTATTAGTACTGTATGGAGGGTAAGAGCGTACTCTAATACATGAGTTTGGGTACAATATTTTTAACTCGGAATTAGAAGTTTCTATGTCAGATTCTTGAATCGAATCCATGAAAACTTTTTTAAGATAATCACTACTATACGAATTGGTGCATGAGCTGCCATTCTTTTTACAAGCTTTTTATCAACTTGCAATGTATGTATGTATGTATGTATGTTCGGGTCAACTCTTACAACTGAATTTAAAAGTAATTATCCTCAACTGATTAAGATGAAATTTTGCATAAATATTTGGTTTAGATGACATTGCACGGTAAGCACAAAAGATTATTTAATAAAAGTATTGGATAGAAATATATATTATGTAGAAAAGTAGGTAAATTATAACAATTTCCAAATACTAGAGTTAGGACATGTAAATCTGCCTAGCCTTTTTCCCAACTATATTGGGGTCGGCTCGGAGCGACTGCCTATCTGACCTCCACAACCCAGTAACTGGGTAACAAAATACTCCTTGGCAAGACTGGTGTCAGATCTCAAGCTTCTGACTACTCGTAACGACTGTCAAAGATGTTCAAATGACAGCCGGGACCAACGGCTTAACTTGCTTTCCGAGGCAACTCGTTATGTTGAAATGGTCACCCATCGACGAACCGACCTCGTCAAGCGTTGCTTAACCTTGATGATCGACCAGTGCGGCTGTTATTATTTAGCTACAAGCTCCTAACAAAAGAGTTACGGCAAGTGTTAATAATATAAGCATTTGAAAGACTACCTTGATGGGCCTTTGTTTTATAGTTAGTCCAACTTGTATTTTGTATAAGAATATGGAATTACTATACAAGTCTTTTCAATATCATGATGACGCCCTATATCCCTATAAACACCTAAAAAAATAACTTACAAAAAACCCAGAAATACCTACAAACCCACCGCATTGGTACTTCACACATCTGGCTATGTATAATTACAGTAAATAAATAAATATCGCAAGTTTATTGTGTCACAGACTTTATTCTTACACTACCACTTTACATTGACCTTCCACCGCTCTCTCATCGCTCACAAAATGAGATGTTTGAAGGCATTTTTGTTAGGAGTGAACAAGTCAGAGTTTACTGGTCTTATAAGGCCTTGTCACTGTTAAAGGCGACATGTGGCACCCATTTGTTTGGTTAAATAAAGATGTATTCACAACGTTGGTCGCCCGCCATATGTTGTTAAGTATATTGTAGGTGTCTCACAAAACGTTTTGTCGTTATTTCTAGAACAAAAATGTGTAGACTAAGAAAATTGACGTCGGAAATGGCTGAAAGACGAAACGTTTGGCAGAATTGTTTTGCGGTTTAAATAACGAACGACGTTCATTTGTTTTGAGTGTCACAAATAATTACATTCGAATTTTGAAATTGTTCTGTATTTAATGTAAATTTTGCTGTTGTATGTAAATATAATGGTAGGAATTATGTACATAAGTGAGGCTGGTGACAATTTCTTTAGGTACTTAATTTGATTGGTTGTTGGATATTTTACATCTGCGGTTGTGACAGAATTTATATACTACTTAGGTGATATTACTCGATCAATTGGTTATTAACTATAAACATACCATTTACAATAATATACATAATACAAAATTTTAATAAAATTAAATATACGTATAATTTACTGTTGAAATGATGCTCGACATGCCTGTGTCAAACCATTTAGGCATGTAAGTACTCGTACCTAGTGTTTGGTTTGTATTTTTAAATACTCAAAGGTAGGACCAATGATATTCTAGTAAACAGATATGTTATAAGCGTGCATTGTGACGACTCGAATACGTCCTAATTGGGACGTATAGTCTTTAGTCTATGTCACGCATGGCGAAGAGCGATACGCTTTGTTGAAACCAAAACAACATTAATAAAAAGCCCTCGTGTGTATTTAGAAAGTGTACCAATTATGATACCAAAGTACATAAAACAGAAGGGATTTCATACCATATGTAAGTATGCAGTACACCTCGATTTACTAATTTATTTCAATTTTGTCTGTTTTTTTGGAGGTTAGAAAAAGAAAAAAACATCGGTGGTCAGAATAATGTTTGTTTATATTCACACGCAAGTGACAAACACTAGCTGTCTCTTTTTTTCTTGTTGGTGTTATCAAGCCATCCCTTTCGTCTTGTAGTGAAATGTCAGATGCATGAAAAGTGTGTAGGTATGTGTGCTGCTGTGCGGAACACTTTTTTCGGTTGTTTTGTGAGTGTATAACGTATCTGTTTACTAGAATGCCATTGGGTAGGACTCATTGTGAATACGTGCTGTCGTGCACAGCGTGGCTCAGGGGAGGCGATTCCTTCAGCTTTCCCAGTGATGTGCCTTAACAGGCGTTGCACAGAGGGGGTTCCGGGGTGGTCTTTGAAGAGGTGACGGGGCCCCTTCCAGGTGCGATCACCGGTGTGGTTTTGGTGAGGTAAAAATCTCACACTCCCTGGTCTATATCAAGGGTGACACCAGGTAGACACCAGTCTACCTGGGACCACGGCTGTTGCAACACGGCCGAAACGTCGGGTGAAATAGGTAAATAAACAATCGAAATCATCGCGTTAGAATCCTGTGATATATTGTTTTTCATTTATGAAACGCGAAAGTTTTAAAGTTAATAAAAAAGGATTCATTGTGAATAGCATCATTACGACATAAAATAGATATACGTCTAAGATGCTAGCAAAAGATATCTACCTACTTTATACTTAGCATATTTTAGACCCCTAGGCAATGAATCTAAGTTCATTTTTTAACCTGTCAATTTTAACAGTCTAATAACCTAAGTGGTACTCACAACTTATTCAAATACCAAAAAAAAAGCAACAAAACGAAAAAAACAAAATGGAATCCAGCAATAGATCAAATAAAGCGCCGGCCACACTACGACACTTAGCGACACGCGATCGGTTAATATATTAAAATCGCAGCGACAATCGCAGGCTGTTTCACGGTCCCGATAGTAATCTAACCTCCCAGTTAAACGTGCATGAATTTACGAAATCTAGACGTTGCCTTTTTGTTTTTCCTGTAAATGTGTTTTGAAGGAAAATTCTGTTTGAGTTTTTCTGTATAGAATCAATTAGCCAAAAATGTTGACTGGATTTATTTTTGGGCCTTTTCAAAGTATCATTTCATATTGTCCGCATAACACTGTGGGCCAAAGTAGCTCACTGCTGGAGCTCTGAGCCCCTGAGGCAGTGGTCAGTGGTGACAGGGTCGTGTCAGGCCCCGAAGGAGATGGTCGGATAAATTAGACAGATTTCGCCAGAATAAAAAAAGGAAGCACGGCCTCGTGAAAGGAGGTCACAACAGTCTAGCACAAAAAAAGTGTGTTTCAAGGACCTAGGTACCGAATATCACAAGAACATTTTATGATACAAGAGCAAGAAGTACTTTGTATTTTTTATGCGATCAATTAGACAGCACGTGTGTGAGTACTACGTATCCACTGTGAATCTACCTATGTGTCGTTCGTCGACTTGTGAGTGCCCTGGCAGTTGAGTGTGTCATGCTCTCTCAAATGTCTCTCTGATGATGGCACGTGTGTTGGAACATTCGGATCCCTTCATGGTGGTTGAGCTGGGTGGTGCCGATTCATGCGTCATGTTCGTGAACGGGCGCCGTCAGTTGGGATTGACATAACTCAACTGCTTCGGATGTTAATGTTTTTCTAGTACCTATTATATAACTATATAACTGCATAGAACATGTGTGCATAGAACTTTTAATACTTTATACCTGTACGTAGTATAGTGTGTAGTGCTATTCTGGGTGCATCGTCCTCACATATATGAATTTATTAATGTATGTACTTGTGTAAATATTGTAAAACACATATTTTTTTAAAAGAGTATGCATGGAGTTTCTTGTGCGTTCTTCTCCATAACAAGCTACTTTGCCGAATGCACGGTAAAATCAATTTTTATTACTTGTAAACTTTAATTGTTGACGTTCAAAAGTGCCGTTTAATGGCTAGCAAATCAATTAATAGTGAGACACTACTGACATTAAAATACCAAGTCATTGTGTCTCCCACTATATGAAATATCTGAATATATTTAAAACTAGCTACGTCATGCAAGTCCACCCTATCCCTTTCAAACTTGCGACTCAAGACAGCGACAATCGCGGACTGTTTCACGTCACCGATAGTAATCTACCCGCCCAGTTAAACGCGCATAATAATCGCAGTGTCGGAATATTATGCGATGGGAGATATGAAGGGTTTTGAGAATGTGCTATTATGAGTATGTCGCATTATTTATGAAGTGGACTGAGTTTTAGGGTTCAATTGGTTTTCTGTTCTAAAACAATGTGAGGAAGATTGCATTTGCAGTTTTTACTTGAGTGATTTTAAAAGGTAAGTGAGTACGTGAGATTTATTTTCCAGGGCAGGAAGTATAATTTTCTGGGGCTCTTTCATTTCGTGCACTTGTGCAAAAAAGCGTTTAAAGCTCTTTTGTTTTGTCATGCGTGAAACCCGTGACTTCACTAACATGGCGGCAGTGAAATCACTTTATAATGCGTTGGTACGAAGCAATTTGGAAACTAGTGCTATCTGGAATACTTATGAAGTGAAGTATTCTCAGATGCTGGAAAAGATGCAGAACAAATTTACCCGATACCTATACTTGAAGCAATTTGTTGTCTATCCTTTCTAAATCTCGCTCTTGCAAAATATGCTTTTATGGATTTTCGGGGCATGTTGAATAAACCACAAATATTGGAACCGTTAGGATTGCTCGTTCCAAACAGGAGGCTACGGTTAGGACCTAGGGAAGGGCTTTTTAAAGTCCCGGCAACCCGTACAAATGTATTAAAGTTTGCACCAGTGATTCATGCAGTAGGAATACTTAATAGCATCTCTCTGCTTTTGGTGGATTTCCAGAGGGTGACACTTAGTATGTTGTCCACTGTGTAACTTGTGCTTCTACCCAGACCCTTTTTATATGACCGTACAATTAGCAATTTATGACTCCTTTTGGTAGCTTGGGTCTTACCTGTTAAAACAAATGTATGTGTTAATGAATAAATAAATAAAAATATATATTCTATTATTTATACACTCGCGAGCAATAAAAAAGTTCCAGTGACATAGCACCAAATTACTCCTAAACGGGAAGAGCTAGCTTAATGACGCCGTCTGCAATATTGATGTACATTTAACACCGCATCAGAATAATACCAAAAAAAATATACTTTTTAATTTATGAAGCTAGGTTTTATGTCTTAGGAGATATTAAGGTGTTTCTCGGCATTTTGTGGGTGGAACTTTTTCATTGCTCGGCAGTTTAGATGTGTAATCAGAAAAAAGGAGCAGCAGCACAATCTAAATGAAGAAAGACAAGCCAAGAAGGATTTGATTTTACCTACTATAGTCAAAGTGAAGTCCAATCGTACGTTTTTCGACTCAGTCATCAAATACTGGCAGAGCTGGTGATTACATGCATTAAAATTAGACAAATGGCCCAAATAATCCTTATATAGAGTCATAAATAACCAACCCCATTAATATTTTAACTACAAAAACAATTTAAATTAACAACCCCTACCTAATTAAAAAATAATTCCCATTTCAAGCTTCATTAATATTAATCCTTTATAAATAAAGACGTAATTACATGCCCTGGTTACAGTAACCATAAATTTGAACTAATCACAACACGTACTTAAGGTGACATAGAGCCTGCACGGCCGACTTCCGGCCAAGTTGTCCGGACCGGAAGCGGCCGGCCACCGGAAGTTGTATACAAAGTGCGAGCCTTCGCGTGCTAAGGCACGGAGGGGAAAATTCGGTGGAAGAAAATTTATGGGTCTTCGTAACATGATATTTAAATATGATGGAAAAACGTAGGTTGGATGTTTAAGTATTTATAACCAACTTCAAAAAAAGGAAAGGTTCTTAATACGGCGATATCTTCTTATTTTTTATGTCTGTTCCCCGATTACTCAAATACGCCTGAACCGAAAATTCTACTTTTGATTAAAGGGTATACTGGCCAGGTGGTCCCAGGTCAGAATCTGATGACGGGATCCTGGCGAAATCGAGGGAAATCCTCAAATATTATAGGCATATGTATAGCGATTTTGGTATTTTCATCAACAATGCTAGCATTTGCACTCATAAAGTATTATTTGGAAGTGGAACTGATGAAGAAGACCACAGAGGGTCACTGGAAGTGGAGTGATAAGAATGGCACGTGTATAAGATATCTCGAATAGTGATGAAGAAAATACTTATAAATAATTGATAAGTACTTATGAAAAAGTTACCATCGAACTGATCTGATGATGATGAAGCCGTAAAGGTAGGCAGTGAAACTCCGAAATAAAACAATGTATTCTAATCGTGTTTGTGTTATTATAATCGTCGTGCGATTTATTTTGTCATAAAATGATTTTCATGGTAATTTAAAACCAAAAACTAAAAAGAGAAAAAAAACAAAAAAAAAAAACAAAATCACTTTCTTTGCCGCAGTCGGTGTCTTTGTTATCTATTGCTTTTCATTTTTCGACACCGACTTCAGAAAATAAAGTAATTTTTCGCTTTGTAGTGGTTTGCTTTGTTAAAAGTTTTTTTTTCATACTATTTTGTGTACTTATATTTTCTCTTTGGAATTTCTTTGTTGTACGATTTTTAAGATTTCTTCATAAAAAAAAAGTTAATTTAAAAATCAAAAACCCGACTGCGAACTAAAAAGATGTAAACAAGTAGAAAATCATGCTGTGCAGTCGGAGGATTAGGCGGTCAGCCAGCTCGCGAATATATATCCGACTTTTTTTATTTACAACTTTTTTTAGTTACCATGTTTTTTTCTAATCGCATTTAAACATATAAGTGGTATATATTTTTGTAATCAATTTTAAAAACGCTTCATTTTGATACCCCACTCGATGGGTTTCGAAGTAAAAAAAATATTGAGTCGCCCCCAATATGGCGCACGAAAGCCGCCATTTTTGTTTTTTTTTAACGTCACTTATCTAAGAACAATTGGGCGGCCAAGCCCTATCTAACGATGTACTAATTATAAAAATCCATCTAGAGGTTTGCAAGATATGAGGTAATAAAGAATATTACATACATACAAACATACATACATACAAGATACGCGCGAAAAACATAACCCTTTCCTTGCAGCCGGGTAAAAAGACAATAAGACTAGAAAAATCTCGCAATGATGGATGGATAGAGAGGGAACGGAATGCTAAACAAAAGATGGACGGAATGTGTGAGGAGTGAAATAAAGAATAAAAAAACTTTTTGCAAAAAAATACTACCGACTTCCAACTACAAAGTGAAAAATAACTTAATTTTTTGAAGTCGGTGTCTTTCGTAGGTACCATTTTTTTGCGTTATGGACACCGACTTCAAAAAATTAAGTTATTTTTCACTTTGTAGTTGGAAGTCGGTAGTATTTTTTTGCAAAAAGTTTTTTTATTTTTCACTTTTTAGTTGTACGTACCTAATAGACAAGTTAGTAAGGGAACTATTTCGCCAGAATAGATTTCATGAAACTTGAACATAACCGGTGAAATGAGAGGTCTGCTTACCCCTTAAGAGCGAACTGGCGTGATGTTATGTTATGAAATGTTATAAACAACAAACAGACATGCGATTGCAGCAATCCCGAGAGATTTGCCGTTATTCATTGAAGAGTTCTGTTGTATATCTCCGAAGTTCTTCATCAGATCTTCACCAAATTAAAATGGGACCAATTTCGGAACATACTTTTTCAAACAAAAAAAGAATTTTCAAAATCGGTCCACAATTGACGGAGTAATCGGTGAACATACAAAAAAAAAAAAAAAAATAAAAAAAAAAAAAAAAAAAAAAAAAAAAAAAAAACTTGAAGTCGAACATAGAACCTCCTCCTTTTTGGAAAGTCGGTTAAAAAGGGATTCAGTGATAGCGTGACGGGGGACAGGATGGTATGGAAGAAAACATGTTGCGCCGATGCGACCCTAAGAAACATGGGAGAAGGGCAGGAAGATGTTTTTTTTTTATTGTCTATGTAAATGCTCGCGCTAGACCACTATCTCACCTGATGGTAAACGATAATGTGGTCGACGGTGAAGCTCGCTTGCCTAGAAATAACCTATTTACTCTTGACTTAAAGATCCCTAGTATGTATCGGGAAACATAGACTCCGGCAGGGAATGCCACTCCTTAGCTGTTGCGCGTAATGAAAGTATTTCCAAAACGTTTAGTGCGTATGGGTGGGATGACTACCATGTACCGATGGCGCATCGCCGTACGTCTGGCAGTCCGATGATGAAACGGGCTAGGCGGAATTAGATCATGCAATTCCATCGCACACTCCCCGGAATATAACCGATAAAAAACCGTCAAGCTGGCAACTCGGTGACGATGTGCCAGGATGCACATCGTCACCGGAGCTTTGACTCAACCAGTGCCTCATTACCTATGAGCCTCTTGCAAGCCTTCTATCAAGATTGAATTTTTGTCAAAAATAAACATTCTATATGTTTATTTTTAACAAAAACATGATACAGTTCACTTATATGAGATTTAAATTTTGTCGTAGATTTAAATTTAGACTTCGATCTTATTAGTGATCGAAGTACATAGATAAAGATTCATCATCTAATACGACATCCCGTTTTAAATCATCATCACAAAACACATAAAATCGACAAAATTATTTTCTCACATTACAACTCTTGGCTCGAGTCTTCGACCTCTATTCATAACATTCATGTCATCACAACTGTTCACCAACTTATCATTAACATCACCAAACTACAAACCCATTTCATTATCAACCTTACTACATTCAAATTAAGGTTTATACAGATGAAAATGATGGTGAATTTAAAATGGTCTTCTGATGACTTCGGTATTTATAATATAAACAAATGCTGATCGAAAATAGATATTGTCGTTGTCACTTTAAGGCGTTAAACAAACGGACGACCGAACCGTTATGGTGTGGAGGACACTTGAGCACTATAATACTTTAGGCTGCGCACGGATTTGCGATTCTAAGACTAAGACGTGTGTTGTTTTTAGTCGCGGATCGAGAGAAAATAGTAGTCGGATCAATATTGTTTGTTTTACGAGTTGATGCTTACTAGAGGATTTATTTTGATTTTAAGTTTACTCTTGCTACGTTTTTGATATTTTATTGATTATGGATATAAAATTACACGATGTTTGGCTGTTCGCAGCAATACCTCAACCAATTTTTTGCATATTTTCAACTGAAAAAGGAGTATCGTGGCTTTTTGGGAGGATTGATGGAGTTTCCTGTGCGTTCTTCTCCATAAGAAGCTACTTTCCGAATGCACGATAGAATCTATTTTTATTACTTGTAAATTTTTATTTGTTTGACGTTCAAAAGTGCCTCTTACTGTTCTAGTTGTATAACTATATTTGACAAAAAAATTGATTTTACGTTACAAAAACATGAGCAACTGTTAATTGTAATTATCTTAGTATCTTTAAATCTTTACCTGTACCTATGTTATTAAAAACCATTATCAACAGATAAGAAATCGCAACAACTAGGAAACCTCAACTCTCTCCGCGACAAAAGTAGGTTTTAATTAGATGCTTATCAGACGACCACCCACGGCGCACCAACGCAGCGACACGCTTGCGACACTACGTGAGTCAACATCTTGTCGGTACGTGTGGGAGGGCCTTTATGTGCCGTTGACGGGTGACACCGCTTCAACAGTGTCTAAGTGTGATCATATCATTGTTGAAGGCGGGAAATGGTCAAAGACTCTTGAGACCATCTTCTTCAGTGACAATGTGGAGTTAATACCTACTTGGATTTTCTTTATTGACACTGACCGTATAAGTTGGATACCCATGTGATCCTCAATTTTATCTAGTCAACTTTCAAGTTTTAGAGAAGTTCTTGAAAGTTCTAGAGTGGCGACCGCGTACCGGAAGACGCAGCGTTGGAAAGCCTCCCTCTAGGTGGAGCGACGACCTGGTCTAGGCTGCAAGCGTCCGGTGGATGCGAAACGCACAGTACCGATCAGTGTGGCGACGTTTGGGGGATGCCTATGTCCAGCAGTGAACGTCTTTCGGCTGAAATGATGATGATGAACTTTCAAGTCTATTGTTGATATTTATTCTCTTTCGGGAAATGGTCAAAGGCTCTAGAGGATCTTCTAGTGACACTGACAATATAAGTCGATGCGGTACTTATATGTCAACTTTTGAGTCTTTTGTTGAGATTGATTCTTAGCCTATACTTAAATTTCTGAATGAAAGAAAACACAAAAGTTCGTGGTCCTAAGCATGTTTTTCTCATTTTTCATTTGTAATATCTCTCTCTGTTTTCTACCCAGTAGTCCCACTAATCCAGTACTCAGTATTCGCCCAGCAGTGTTAACATTACCGAAATCTATTTTGAATTTGTCTCTTCTGAGCTGATGAAACGGTAGCGAATCAGGAGACTCTCATTGGACCCACTGGCAACACCATATTCAAGGACAGCGGGCACAAGCACAGCGGAGCCCTCAGTAAACGGACGACTACCACAACGGTTCAACAGCGTATGACGGCACCGGCCAGGGCAATGAGGTCGCAACAGTCGACAACAAAACTATGGATGTCGGAACTGGAGGCTGCAGAGATGCTAGCAGCCTTCCGGACCATGCAACTGACGCTGGAAGAAGAGTTAGATAAGAAGAGACTTACAGTGGAGGTGTCAGCAATCAAAGACGAAGAGAACGCACAAAAAGAGCAAGAGCCATCTCCTCCACGTAAAGAGCTTCACTGAATGTTGGACGATTGGCTGAGGACGAACCACCTCAACTCACGGGGGTGAACGGACCGAGAGAAGAGACAAAATCAATTGGAGGCTAGAAGGAATCAATCAGGTTACTTACGTTACCTATCTTATTTACTTACCTTTTTTGACAATTCATATATTTAGTTGTCATTTGACAATACCAATATATCCAACTAGCATTTTCACAAGGTTTCGATCTCATTGCCTAACCTACGAAAAATTTGAAAGGATTTTATTAATAGAGTTAGTAACTTCTTATTGTGATTTATTTTTACATAAAATTATTAAATAAAAAATTATGTTTACATAATGGGTACGTATCCTACTACACTACACCTAAGACAAATCTATATACATACAATAGTAGTTTATGCAGCACTCATATAATAGGGGTTATTTAAACACGAGCGTAGGTTTATCATACGAGGCGAATCAGAGTGTGATAAAATATTACGCGAGTATTTTAATACCTAATTATATGCCATTTCATACACTGTTTTATTTTCACTCATACAGTTGAAATAAAACAAAACTGGAAACGGCAAAAATATGTGGTATGGCGGGTAATTTAGATTCTCATTGCGCAGCGCGCGCATCCATAGACAATGACACTATCTTGCTACATTAAGTCAATGAGCCCATGTGCGCCAATAAATTAAAAAGTTATTTTATGATGCAGTTGTTTGAAAATCGAAGGAAAATGTTGCACTGTAATGGTTTTTTATTTTATTTTACCTATCCACTAATATCTCATCATATTTGGAACATTACGTTGTGAGTGTAGATAAACATTATTATGTGTCGATTTTCCACATAACGTCACAGCACAACACACGTTGCTCGTACAGTCGTAAAACTATTACATTTGCCACCTTGAACCGTCGCCATGTGTGATCTAGCCATTAGCACTCACTTATTAGTTTGCAGTCCTCTCAAGTTTATGGCATATGATGGAATATTACGAGTTATAGCTGTTGTAAAATGTTTAAAATGGTGACAGTGTTGTTGTTGGTGAAAGTTTTTTTTAATGAAAAGTGACATCTTCTTCTCTGCTTCTCTACCTCTGGTGTCCGAGTTAATTACGCCCCCCCTGAGAACATGGGACTTGGCTATTTCAGACTTACATTAACTATATAAGTCCAGGTTTTCTCACTATGTTTTCTTTCACTATTGCCTGTGATGTTCTAGATAAGCTTAAAAAGTACATATGAATTTGAAAAAGTCACATTGGTACTTGACTGGATTTGAACCCACGACCTCAAGCACGAGAGGCGAGATCTTAGCCACTGGACCACCACGACATTAAAATCATCGATCCAACATCTAACATCGACGTTTAAATAGTGATGTATAGACTATAGACACTCTTATTTAAAGGACAATGGGCAAGAGTGGTCCAGAGCCTCCACTGATTAGACAGGGGGAAAAAAAAGTACATACTTGTCACAAATTTCTGATAAAATATTATCAAAATCCTTCCAAGGATTATGTAGACTTATCAACGTAAAGTCATATTTTAGTGCTTGGCCACAGTGAAGGTGGGAAGTTTTTGCGGACCGGAGGTGGAGCTCGCGTGCTCTAACTCGCCGCAGTGAACTGTGTTTACACGCACCACTATGGACACTTCTATGAAGCTTCATATTTCTTGTAGTCAGGTAAACATGACCATATAAAAATAATCCGTGGACGGATTTTTATAATCTTTTGCCAGAATCATATGACAAGTAAGTACTTCCTTCTCTGAAAAGTATCATCAGTGGAGGCTCTTGGACCAAGTTCCATACATTTTTGCCCATTATTCTTTGTTATTGACAGAGGAGCTCGTGAATAAATAATAACAACCGCACTTGCTGATCTACGATCTTAAGCAACCCTTGCCGTGGACGGTTGGTGGTTGGGGGACCCTCCAAGCTTCGTATAGCACGGATAGCTAGAGAGAAAATGTAACACCAGTATTGGCAAGGTCAGCAAGCAGAATGTCTGTGCTTCCACTGTATCCTTTCTTCAAATCCTTTGACCATCCGTGGAGCTTGATAGAACATCTTCATAATCTTTTAACACGGAGTCTTTTAGTCAAGAGTGAATAGGTTACTTTTAGGCAAGCGTGCCTACCTGTCGACCAGATCATCGTTTACCATCAAGCAAGATAGTGGTCAAACGCGAACCTAAAATGAAAAAAAAATCACAATCATCATTCATCATCTTCCTGCCCTTATCCCATGTCACTTGGGGTCACCTTAACACGTTTTCTTCTTCCATACCGTCTCCTGTCACGTGTTAGCGTGACTGGAGACAGGACGGTATACCGTTCTGTCCCTCACACTATCCTGACTCCCTTTTCTTTAATATCAGTCCTCGCACAGTCCATCCATCGTTTCTTTAGCCATTCTCTCCCTCTCCTTCCATCCATCCATATTTACATCTCTTTTAGTAACATGCGTTTCATCCCTCCTCATCACAGGACTATAACAAAAAATCACAATATCAAACTTAATTCCTATATCACATTCACTACAAAAAATAATCTACACTGTCCTAAATGTGATTGTTGGCTCTCACGTCGGCCTTCGCCTCTTCTTTACTAAACATGTAATTAGAGCATTTAAATACATTGTACGCTATCAAGTACAAGCTCTGCGTCGTTTAGCTGCACGCCACCACATCGATTGTTAGGCTAGGTAAGGCTGGTCTAGAAAATATATTCATATGCATAGCATAAATCAGCCTATACTGTTCTAACTGCTGCGGCCGTTATCCACCGCACAATCAGTCCAGGTTAGTGGGTGTCACATGTCTAGGATTTTTTGCTTCAAGGACATTCTAGTTTCCTCACCGTTTTAAGAACAGTGGTAATTAAATAATTTACACAAGCTGTACTTTGTGTGACTGCCTGATTGGGTTTGAACCAACGACCTACAACTTGTAAGTTACTGCTCATTTTGCTTCTTTCACTTCAGGTACTACAAATATATATCACCACCCTTAGTTGTAGAGATCGCTACCAACCCTCCAAACTGCTTACCTACCATGAAGCGTCTTTTTTCCACAAATAAATGTGTTGAAACCTGTTTGAAGTCAATTTTTACCGTCGTAGTATCTAAAATTTTATACCAAGCTATAATGTAATCTTCTGTTTAGACAGTTCGATGGCAATATTACGAAAGGAATACTCATATCTTTTATATCTATATATTTGGGTGAAAAATTGTCACAATGAATCAGAAAGGCTGTCAGGTAAATCGAAAATATAATATATCTCAAAATGTGAAATCATTTTTGAATTGCCACGTGTAGTTTCAAACCAAGCAAATTTAGAAAAACTCGGTGCATTAAGGACTTTTTGGCTATCACCATCTCCGATAGAATATATGTCACTTTGGGAGAGCCAAACCATGTCTGAGATTGCTAAATGAAAACCTTTTCACGTTTTAAAAAACACAAAGACCCAGACACTTGATTAATGTATCTTCGTACCTTCATTTGTCTTCTGTTACCGACGTTAATTGGTGTGTGATTACCACCAAGGTTCCACCGAGGTCGCCATTGCAATATGAACTTGATTTTAATAAAAATATATTCTATTCTTCATTCACTTCTTAATAACTTGAATGGGAGGCCTTAGACCATTGTATGGTGCTCTATTGAATTGGTTATAATAAGTTATTTAATTTTAATCGTCAGGTTAGTGGTTGACATTGAATTTGGATGGTTGTTTGTTTTAGACTTGCTGAATGAAAAAGCTGAATCATCCTTATTAATTGCGGGATCCGCATTTAAAGTAGATTTGAAATACTTAGCTTAAATTCTACATTTGTCCTTCTTTGTCATGAGAAGACCGAGCTGAATATTTTTGTCTTTGTCCTACATCACTTGAGGTTGGTACTACACACGTATTCCGTTTTGATTTTCACTCCTTTCTGTCTTTACTTTATGTTTGTTGCTGTTGTGTTGTCTGTGACGATTTTTTTTAAATACCGAGATTTCGAATATTCTATTCACTATATCATACAGTCCCTTCTTTATATTTTGACTCTTTGAATTTCCTCCTTCCCTCCACAATCGTTAACATAAATGATTACAGCCAGCACTTTTTAGATATGTACGTCTAGTCTATTGTAATTTCAATTAATAACCCCTCCTTGCTTCAAAATATGTACCAACATGTAACTGTACCAATGCAGGGCAAAGGGCTCTTATCATTCAGGGAAGGCACAAACATTTATAACCACGCTTGCTCAATGCGGGTTGGCAATTTCAGACTTATTTCTTACTTCTAGACTTACATTAACTATAAGTTTCTTAATGATATTTTCCTTTACCGTTGTCAGTGATGTCCAAAATAAACATGCTTCATACACAAGGTAAACTGCCCTAAAAGCACCACTTGAAAAACAAAATTTGTAAAATTAACCCCTCGCAGACGTCGCGTTTTATATCCGAAGCCACCCAAGTAAAAAGCCCAACAGACGACTTAACAGATGCCATACCATAACCGTTTGTCCAAACAACGGAGCATCCCCCGTGGTTGACAACGCATCATGCGCCGACCACTGTAAACAGCGTTTATTATCACGATCGTAAAACGCAGCGTTTATTAGCGCAGTGTGGGTGGTCCCTTATAGTTCATGTGAACAAATTGTGTGGGTATGAAGGCAGCGGATGGTGATAAGCAGTGTCGGTTCATCGTTCTAGAGGATGTCTCATTCAGAATTTTCTACGACGTAAAACACAAACTTTTTGCTAAATTAACCTATTTTTGCTTTTTCCAATCTCAGCGACAAAACTTTTATTTTAGTCACTTTTGAGAAATTTTAATGATTATTTGCGTTGCAATTTCTAACTCTGTTGATGGCAACTTTATGAATCAGATTAAGTAATCTTCATTCATGTTGTCACCCATGTCTCAATAATGGTGCGCTACATGGACAACTAAAAGTAGGCAATTTGGGCAATTTCTATAGTGATGCTTGGACGTCATGTTTACAAACTATAGACAATAATTGCGAAACAAATTGCTCTTGTAGTCAAGTTTATTCCTATAGGATCATTTTCTTATATGCGAGTAGTTTCGAGAAGTTTTCCACCGTTCGATGCTTCGCTTACTTCACGCTGTTTTCCTGGCCGCATTACAGGAATAGCCAATGAGTCCAAGTGTTTAGATTTTGTATTATGGACGGAAATAACTTACGTACCTATGTACAGTTTTATTAATTAGTTAAATGAAGACTGCCAACTTTCTTGGTGGCATTTTCAAACAGTTTAAACAGCACCGTTGCTGAGAGATATGTGTCCAACGCACGGGCTACTGGGCCTCAGGTCCGGTCTCTCCGTGAGGCCATGGTGGAGCGTTGAGGTTGTCCTTAGAGGCAGTCTCTGAATGCCAATCTGGTCAAGTTCAATGCCGCTAACAGGCGTGTCTTTTCTCCACTAAAAAGAGTCAATTTTACCCGACTCCATCTTCCCGAGTGGTAGCCGTGCCGATAACGGACCGTCTTGAGCTTCTTGGCGTAACGTTGACATTGAAACTCAATTTTGCCCCATACATTGAGGTAAAAGCTCAACTGGTTGCCAAAAAGTTGGGGATCCTTGCGAACGTGAGACGGTACTTCACGCCGAAACAGCTGCTTAAGTTGTATCAAACGCAAATTCGATCTTGCACGGAGTACTGTTCTCATCTCTGGGACGGATCTGCCATTATACCAGCTTGATGCACTAGAGTCGATCGAAAAACGGGACAAGAGACTCATCGGCAATGAAGCCCTGGTCGAATCAAAACTCCAGAGCCTTGAACAACGTCGCCGAGTTGTCAAAATGTCATTTTTATCGGTTGCATTTCGGGGAGTGTGAATGGAATCGTATGATCTAATTCCACCTAGCCCGTTTCATCATCGGACTACAATACGTACGGCGATGAGCCATAGGAGTACCTACATGGTGGACATCCCACCCATACGCCCTAAACGTTTTGGGACTACTTTGATCATGCGTACAGCTAAGGAGTGCAATTCCCTGCCGGAATCTGTGTTTCCCGATAGCTACAACATCGGGGTCTTTAAGTCATGCGTGCTACACCGTAGACCACATCATCGTTTACCATCAGGTGAGATAGTGGTAGCAAGCACGAGCCTATATTCAATAAAATAATAATAATTAAAGTTAGATACTCGAATATCACAAATACAATAAAACTAGCTGCAATAGATCCCGCCACTTCTTACAACTAGTGTTGTTATAGTTGTATTGAATAGGTATTTGTCCCATGGCTTAAAACTTCCTAAATTGTATGATTACTATGGTTAGAAAAAAATAATTAAACTATGACACGAGATTTATTCATAACGAATGGATCTCGTGTGTCTCAATTACGGAAATGACTTTAAAAATAAACTGTCACAAAAATTTAAAATTATTTGTATTATTCTACAATTGATACACTGTTTATCCTAATAATACAAGCAATATATGATGCACTAATACTGTACAATATGATTCGATAGAAACAGCATCTGTCCCAAATAAAGCTATATAGCTGCTAACCTCTGAGATTTTTCTTGAAAACATTCATCTATACAAATGTCTCAGATAGGGATCTCAGAAATCATTTCCATATTTTAACTTAAAGTAACCCAACCCAACTCTCACTTCCCCGCCTAGATCTACGAACCTAGCATTTACTATAAACCTAGCAATCCAATCACAGCCAGTAGCAGAAAGCCGAGAATAACGCATCGATAACAAACCAATTTCAATTATATACTTGGTTAGCCTCTGATCCTCAATCGCACTCCTCACAAGAACCGTCACACTAACGAGTTGGTCTAAGCTTTCACAACCCATCATATACGTATATATATATTGAGAAATCATGCGATTGTGAACTCTATTTTGTAAATGATAGAGATGATGGAGTTGGGGGATTTCGGTGCAATAAATATCCTTCCCGATTTTATGATGACAATCAAGCAAGTTTTATAACACGGTCTCATGCTGTCAACTTCTGAGAAAATTGTGTAACGCGAGGGTTGTCATTAAGGATTGTAAAGACGATGACAGTGTCGTAACAAGCCTTATAATGAACGCCATTTTATTGCCGCCGCCGCGGGCACAACTTATAGTTCGGATAGCTCAACTCTTTATTTTGGTTTTGGCTTCTGGTATTGTTGAGTTTATTGCTCATAAAAATAGCGTGTGAAATGAAGATATCTTGGGATTTGTTGAGTTGATTTGTCCTTTATGGTTAGATGCCGATGCCGCCAGTCGGCACCATCATTCATTATACTGATCAACAATGTGATAAAGTCGTAAAAATATAGACCAGTAAGATCAAACCCGGGCTTGTTAAGTTTTTTCGTCTACTAAATATCTTACCTTTTATACTATAAAGAATATAATTTTAATTCCGATTGACAAAATATGTATATATGCGCTGCTGCTGCGGCTGCTGAGGCCTCAAGCGGCGCAAATACGGTAACCTAATTGATAATTACAGTTTTGAGCCGTTTGAGGTCGAAACGCTCATGGGGCCCGAGTGCACGTCTCCTTTTTAAGGAGATCTCTCGCTGACTGATCGACAGTGTGCATGAACAGAGAGCTGGCTCGTTCTTTGCGCAAATAATCAGCATTGCCATTCAACGTGGCAATGCTGCCAGTCTTCTGGGCACGTTCCCGGATGACAGCGATGTGGAGAAGTACTTCGACGCCTAGGTGTACGTTTCTTTTGTATATTATGTAAGTAATTAAGTTTAATATAAGTTAGTTTTGTTTAATGTTTAAGTATGTAAACAATAAAGTATATTCTATTTTTCTATCTACGCAGTTTCTGACGCTTTCAACATCATTGTTAATATTATGCATATTTTTCATGCCAATATCTCTGAGGTTTGTTTTCTTGATTGTGATTTAAACTTCTGCAATGATTTTATGTTATTCGATTTAAAAAATATTTTATTGACAACTGTATTTACTAAAACTGCAAGGTGTAACTTCATTAAAGAAAATCAAATTCAGTTTCAGAAATCTAATATAATATTTCAAATGCACTCATTGTTCTTCTACAATCTAACATCCAACCACTTAAACATTTTATACGATAATTTATTCCAAGTTATACAAAACAAAGTTCTCAAGCATATTTAAATCATAGGTTCTACGCCGACAGTATCACCCTGGGCAGATACGATCACTACGAATACGTTGACATGCGTAGGAGCATTCTACGCTAATTTAACGTTACCACCTGAATCAACTTTAACACAACCTCTGAGAGTCCATTTTGATTTAATATCCTCAAGCTCCAGGAGAAAATTTTCTTAGATGAATAATTTACCTTCCCACACTCAAAACTCAACTCCAACATCAAATTATAAAGTCCATTTCACTTTGACGTCAAAATCTTTCACATCTCTACCGTTTTGCACAACAAAATTACCAATGCTTTCACGAAAGACCTTATCGGAAACTTCATTAGGCTCATTTTCCTTTGCGTGGTGATCTTTATAAGTTTTCAAAGAAGGTAGTGTTGCTTTCGGCGCATGCGCACGATGTCCCCAGTAGGCACGTATGTGACGTGTTGCACAAACGGCTGTTGTTTTGATCTTTGTAATGTACTATGTAATTTGCCTTATAAAAGATACTTACTGGGAATAGAACTGCCTCAAAATGGAGAAGTAATAAATACATTTTCATCGTTCATCATCATCAGAAACCGGGCAGTGAGTTTTCTGGTAAGATTCGTTAACTAGCGGTTTGGGTACCTTATTGTCTAGTTTGCTTCCGAACTCAATTCTTGATGATTTCCTTGCGATTTCCAAATCAATCAATTCCTTTCTTTAGATTCTTTGAGAATGACTCTTTTAAGTGTTCAAGCATCTAACATCCTATCTCCGTCAGTCTCTACCAAACTACCGATGGGTTCTATTTTTAAAACTGCTTCTAAATTTGCTAATTCCAAACCAGCCAGAATGTTTTCCTGCCAGTCTGAATGCTGTAGGTAAGATGATATTCAGCAAGCAGCCTACACAATTGGAAGTCGATAATAGGAGTAAAAACGGTTTTTGTTACAAAAATAAGCTTTGTTTAGACTTCCAGTTAATAGTGCTTCTTTAGTCCAACACTCAAACCTCTCGAAACATTTAATATTGGCAAAATTTGAGTGAGTCTAGGTTTGAGTGACATACATCTTCAATATGCCCCAATTAAACTAATGCTAACAAAACGATTAGCAGGCCATAAAATAGAAAGTGCCGATGTAGTAACAGCGCCACAGAAATTAGTCAAGAGTGTAGTAAACCGCCATCTTCTAACTAACGAATCGGCGCAAGTCAAGTAAGGTTAATTGGTCAATAGTAATTAACAGTACCAACTAGCTATGATTTAACACCCTGGCTTTTATGGAGGTAGGTACTTTTGCAATCTGAATGATGGAAGGTATATTGCATGGATAGTAGCCTCAATTTTGCGTTAAGGTATTATTAAGCTATTGCATAGCTTCTATCGCGGGCCTTGAGCGCGGGGACCGAATCCAGAAATTCCGTAACGAAAAAACCTCACGCTCCCCACTCCGAGGGGCACGGCGGTGATACTTTGACTTTTAATAAGGTTTTTGAATTCTGTGGAATCTGAGTGGTGAGGGGCAGGGGGGCGGGGGGGTGAGGTTTGTTGCACGTGTTTTCGATTTCCGTGTTGGTATTTTTAGAATGAAAATTTTTTTTGCGGGGGGAGGTAAATGATTAAGGGGGGGGGGGGGGAAATCCTATCTTGTTCTCCTGGATGAAGTAGAGGCGGGCAGGGGGGCAAATTTTTTGTCAGAAATGCGCTAACTCCAACCGTTTCTGAGATATGAGGGTTTTAAAATTTTTGTTGGTCGTATTTTTTTTGCCTTTTATCGGTCTCTCTGAGCTGTTTCTGTGACAATGGTGATCAATGTGTACCTTATGCTAATGAGAATAAGGGTCACTTTTGCTTGTCAAAGAAAAGCGACCTTATTTCAATGTGAATAAGGGTATTTTTGTTTTGTTTTTTAGAGTATTATTAATCGTAAATAAATGCGGGTTTGGCTCGCTACGTTTTCGAGTTTTTAACGTTTTTAATTTTTTTGACGCATTTTCCAGGACTGGATCTAGAATAAATGCTATGCAATAGCTTTACCGCGGCAGTCCCCGAGTGCCACACGACTTTTTTTTTTGGGGCAATTCGACTGATAAAGACATCGTAAAACGATGCATACGATCAATGTGTGGTCTGAAAATTGGTGATAGCTGTGTACCATTCTTTAAATCGCTGAAAACACTTACCTTGCCTTCATTATATATTTTTGAAATTAGGGTTCTCGTCAAAAGTAGCCACTACACAAACACTTTAAACAATCAGCGTTGTAAGACTGCTTTAGTGAGTAAGAGCGTTTTAGGAATGGCACCGCGCATTTATAATAAATTACCAGATGTCATAAAAATTTGAATGTTGCCAAAAAAAAACTGTTATTAATTGAAAAATGTTATTATACGATTTATGAATTTCTAAATGATAAATTAATGTACATATATATTTATTTGACTGGAGAAAAAATCTTTAATTGAATATTGTGACTAATTTTAACTTATGAGTATTATTTATGCATTGACTGTAGAAATTACTCCATATTGTGACATTTATAATTTTCATATTCATATTCTTTAATGTACACAAAATAAACATTTCAAATACAAAAGGAAAACTTGTTCTCTGACAGCAAACCTCAGCTGATGCTAAAGAGAATAGAATTTTGTTGTTATTTATTTAACATATTCTATTAATTTTGTATACCTACCAAATAATTGTCTTTTTATTATTTATTTTTTCTTCGTATTTCGCAACCATATTTGTATGCTTCTTGGCAAAACATAGCAACCTACGAACTTTAATTTAAGAACTGTATTCACTACCTATTTTAGAAAAATATAAAATGTTGTTGTTTTCTTTTTGAAGATGAAGCTGAAGGCCGAAATTTGTCACTGATTCGTTGTTTACATGATAAATTTTGCAAGGCTTGATAAAGTTCTTAGTAAATGTAATCCCCTTCCACACAGGCATCCTGCACACACATTACATTAGCATTTTCCAACTATTGTAAATGTTATGTCTCAGCATCTTTAATATCTTTTTGATCTCTATTTTAAATGTTATTATGAACCTGCACTATCTTACTGATGCGTAAAAGCCTCCCTTCTCTCTTTCCTGTTTTCCCAGTCCTTTTTTTAGGGTTCCTTACCGAGCCCTATTTGTTGTCACTTACCTGTCCGTCTGTCTATCTTTCCGTCGTCTGTCACACATTTTGTTCCAAAGAATTTTTTACCTTCCCATTGACCTAAGAACTTGAAACTTAGTGATAATGTTTATTATTACGTATATATTTTTAAGAAAAACCAATATATTGATAGATTAGTACGGAACCCTAAAGGTGCGAAGATCGACACGCACTTGGCCGGTTTTTATTATTTAGAGCTAATCCTTTGAGAAAGAGTCCAGTTCATCCCTCAATCTTTTCTGGACTGCCGATCTCTAGCCTTGCTTCACAATTTATAAAGGTAACTCCATTTCATACCATCCTTCTTTTAGGAGCATGGCTTTTTAGTCTTTCAACACAAAAAAATATATTTGCTACTTACAATGATTTATTGTAACCTCAATTGATGTAGATATAATTGAGTACCGTAACCCAAGTTACCATTGCCCAAATTAATCAATAGCCTCGGTAACACAAAGCCAGTGACACACATAGCCCGGGGCGAGGCGGGTTCCGTATCAACTGTCACATGCAAACATCATATCATAATAGTTAGAAGGGATACAAAGGGTTTAAGTAAAATTTGTTTTAAATGAGTTGTGACAGTTCATATTGTATTGAAAGGCTTCCTGGGCGTAAAATCATTGTTTCACTTTATCCCTTGCTTTTCAAATGTCAAATAAAAAACTTTTTGCAAAAAAATACTACCGACTTCCAAATACAAAACTACAAAGTGAAAAATAACTTAATTTTTTGAAGTCGGAAGCCGACTTCAAAAAATTAAGGTATTTTCACTTTTTAGTTGTACGTACCTAATAGGCAAGTTAGTAAGGGAACTATTACGCCAGAATAGATTTCATGGAACTTGAACATAACCGGTGAAATGAGAGATCTGCTTACCCCTTAAGAGCGAACTGGCGTGATGTTATGTTATGAAATGTTATAAACAACAAAAAGACATGCGATTGCAGCAATCCCGAGAGATTTGCCGTTATTTATTGAAGAGTTCTGTTGTATATCTCCGAAGTTCTTCATCAGATCTTCACCAAATTAAAATGGGACCAATTTCGGAACATACTTTTTCAAACAAAAAAAGAATTTTCAAAATCGGTCCACAATTGACGGAGTTATCGGTGAACATACACAAAAAAAAAAAACAAAACTTGAAGTCGAACATAGAACCTCCTCCTTTTTGGGAAGTCGGTTAAAAATTGTAATTTGATGCGGTCAATTTTGGAACTGGTGATTGTGAACTTTTTTTAACCAATAGGTTTCTAAAAATTAATTCCATCATCAGCATAAAGCAGTTATTTGCTGGACATAGGTGTGTCCAATCTCACGCTATTCATATCAATTCTCGGCAACTCTCATCTATAAGATAATTCTGGCAAGCTCAACGATAATTTTTAGTGGTCTGTACCCAAAGGGTAAAAACGGGACCCTATTACTAAGACTCCACGGTCCGTCTGTCTGTCACCAGGCTATATCTCATTATACGTGATATCTAGACAGTTGAAATTTTCACAGATGATGTATTTCTGTTGCCGCTATAACAAAAAATACTAAAAACAGAATACGTGATTCTTTTGCCTTTTTTTTCGATAATGGTACGGAATCCTTCGTCTGCGAGTCCGACTCACACATGGCTGGTTTATTTTACAGGTTAGCAGTCAGGTTGTGACTGTTACCATAGTGGAAAATGGCTTACGCCTGTTCTTAATATTAGTTTTCATTTCAAGTTGCGGTACATTTTATAAGTATACTGTTTGGATCCAGAAAATGGCCAAGTCTATTCCAGTATCGATGGCAACATTCAGGTCATCACGCCTGTCAAAGACGTATGAGTCCATAGGTCTCCATACAATCGTATAGAGATACGCTTGCAAGACAAGACCCAAATAAACGTTAACGTTCCGAAGATTTGGATCAATGTAAATCACAACAGAACATTGCTACATAGCAATATGTAACTGTGGTCTAACGGAAAATGGTTTACGCTTGTTATAGACCTAAGAGTCCATAGGTCGTATAGAGACACACTTGCAAGACAAGACCCAAAGTATCGCAAAAGTTTGAAGGATTTGGTGGATTTGGTTTAATTTAAATCACAACAGTATATCGCTACATGTCGAATGGGCGGGCATGATGGCCGCTTTCGCTGACGCACAATGGTCCTCAATAGTCCTCATTACGGACTAAAGGTGGAAACCAAACCCCTAAAGAAGAAGAAGGTGCTACAGGGCGACAGAAAGAAGCATAGTGGTAGACGAGTCAAGGACAAATTCTCACAAGAAGATCCACTTTGTTTTATTACCCAACAAAAATCAGCAAATAAATACACATAATTGTATTCACGTTATACATAACTTGAAGTATACGATTACATAACCGAACAAGTTAGACGGCTGGCCATCAGTTGACACATAGCCGAGGGGCGTCGGGTAGCATCGCAGTACAGTAAAAGTTGTTTAGCGTATCCGAAGCACATGAGATCTATGTCGTGACTTTGGGAGCTGGTTTAAGTTATGAAATTAAGGCTAGATGCTACAGGATAAAAATAAATGTATGATCGTCTTAAAGAAGCGTATGGTCCCAATTTACTATGTATAGCATACTGGAGCATTGATCGTAAACTATTGACCATTTCTTTCTTATTCTTTATTTGGGTTTGTGAAAATCTGGAGAGCCTTGACGATTCAAAATTGAAAGCTGGAACTGTCACTAGACGCTCTGCCTTCTTTAATTCCTGAGTTAGCTTTTCATAATCCTGATTCCTACAGCATTATTTGGTCAAGGTTTGCCATCCAATTGGACTATGAGAGTAAGGGAAGGGAGAATGTAACTTTATTTACCCAAACATTTGTACACTATAATATATCTCGATGCAGCGATGGCTAAAAGCCGCTGATATTAGAAATCCCGACCGAAATTCGGTTCGCAGGATTTTTTTTTGACTACACTTTTTAATATTCGTTGCCCCACACTAGGAATTTCTTCCTGTATCGTGGGTGCGTTTACAAATATATAAACTCACATACACACTCTGACACCCAGAGCCCGAACAACTAACCGGTAGGTCATACAAATATTTGTTCCGTGCGGGAATCGAGCCCGCGACACGCAGCGCAGCAGTCAATCGCTCAACCGCTACGCCAACAGTGCGCCCAAAGTCCAAAGGCGTTTTTAGCATTGAATCCCATACTCGCTCTTTTCTTACAAATTAGACCGAACCATAAGTCTGACCTCTTGACAGGCCAGCTTCCAAATAGTAGACAGATTAATTTAGCCATCATTACGCGCTTCGAATCATTCTCATCATCAAATCATTCCTCACGACTACTTCGGACGAGACTTTCATATGTCCGGGTAGTGAGAATTTATGTTTTTGGTACGTTTGTTTACCTTCAATGGAAACTTGTTTATGGTCAGAGTTTGGCTTTGTTTTTCATGCGATATTATTTTTCTGATATCTCCAATAAATTATGTATTTTTTTTATATTTTTCAGGTGTTTTTAGGGTAATTGCCGGTTTTATCGTCTGTTTCACAAAAATTGAAAAAAACAGAACGGAAAAATAATAAGAAATATGTTTTTACGTTGTACCAACAGTTGGAACTATTTGACATCGACATTAATCTCTAGAAAAGGGACTTCAACAAGAATGACCTAACCATTTCTTGGTTACTATTTAAAAAAAATAAGGAGTGTCCACTGTCCGTGAAGTTCCTTGCACGTTCTTCTATATAAAGATTTTCGCTTTGGAACGCGCCACTGGCTTCATCTGTTTGTCTAAACAACCTTGATAATTCAAAAGTGCCTGTAATTGAAATAAATGCTTTGTATTTTAACTTGAGTATGAACATTCTATAATTGACTACCTACATGAAAAAAAAAATCTAAGAATGAATTTTCCATGTGACATTTTGGTAGTGCATGACGTCAGTTCCAAACATTTTTAGCAATCGTTGTCGCTGATAGAGTATGATTTTGTCTAAATCTCCATAACTTATTCGTTACTAGCTTCTGCCAGCGGCTTCACCCGCGTAAAAATATTTTCTTATCCCAAGGAAACATGATACCGAAATGATAAGTAGCTTATGTGATATTCCAGACCGTAATTTATCTCTATGCCATCTCTCATGCCAGCTCATCCAGATCCGTTCGGCCGTTCTGGAGTAATTTAGTAACAAACATACATACATCCATCCAAACTTTCGCATTTATAATATTACTAGCTTCTGCCAGCGGCTTCACCCGCGTGAATGTCGAGTATATCTCAAGGCAACATATTCCCGGAATAAAAACTATCATATGTGCTATTCCAGACTATAATCTATCTCGGTGCCAAATTTCATATGATTGAGTAACAAACATACACACATCCATCCATACTTTCACATCACTATCATTACATACATATTAAAAACATATTATAAAAATTTTCCCCCGCCGCGTTTGTACGCGATAATCTCAAAAACTACTGAACGGATTGGCATAAGGTTTTCACCAATGGAAAGAGTGAGAAACGATGAAGGTTTTTGTGTATCATTTGTCACGGGCAAAGCCGGGGCGGGTCGCTAGTTTATAATATTAGTAAGATAATATGAGCATCTGAAATTTTGGCTCGTATGAAATAGTCTCAAAACTCGCCTCACCTAAAGAAAAACATATTACTCGTAGATCAATAACAATATTAATATGCAAATGATTACTTTTGAATAATAAATTGGTGTCTCCAGGCAATTCTCTTTATATGGCTGTGAATGGACGCCAAGAAAGTGTGACAGACGTTTGGTTACATCAAAATTTAATAACAGGGCTGTCCAGATGCTCTTTGTGAGTCTAGCCACCGATTTACTAGGTCAGTGAACTTGCAAGACATGCTATAGACTTCTTCTGAAGTTGATAATTACGCTGTAATACCAGGTTCATTGGTTGAAAGGGGAGATATGAGCTGGTAAGCTGGTATGTTCATGAATACAATGACTGACATATATATTCGAACATCGATCGATTTGCACTACAATCAGTGTCGTTAATAATTTTGCACAAGGATTCTTTAGTAATTATATGGCCCATGACGCTTCGGCTTCATAGAGCGTACTCACACTTGTGCAATAGTGGTAAAATTTATCTTATCCAAGATAACAGGGGAGTAAGCATAAGCTCTTAGAGCAAGGTTATAAGACTTGCATACATCTGTCCATTTTTCCCAGGGCACCATGATAGTTTTGACACGTCATGGTACGGGGGCTGGTAGGTCGTCTTTTAACTATTGCGAAGAACTGCAGAACGCCATTATTTTGTGGAGATTTAGATCTACAGATTTAGAATATTATACTACAAATCACTACATCAGCTATCTTCAAAAAGGAGGGATCGTTAGATTTTGTTACTTCCTAATTTTTGATCGAAGCGTACGAACGTTTCTGACTTCGTAAAACGAATTTCGGAACTGAAATGAAGTTGGGCAGGACACCTGGCAAGGCGCGGTGATGATAGGTGGAGGAAGGTGGTGACCGAATAGCGTCCAAGGACTGGGAGAAGAAGTATTCGTCGTCCAGCGGCGAGATGGACAGATGACATTGTTGCCATTGCAGGTAGAACCTTGCCGCTTGCCTTGCCGAGTTGCCAGCTTGTCGGATTTTTATCGGTTACACTTCGGCAAGTGTGCGATGGAATTGCATGATCTAATTCCACCTAGCCCGTTTCATCATCGGACTACCAGACGTACGGCGATGCGCCATCGGTACATGGTGGACATCCCACCCATTCGCACAAAACGTTTTGGTAACACTTTTATTGTGCGTACAGCTAAGGAGTGGAATTCCCTGCCGGAGTCTGTGTTTCCCGACAGCTACAATCTAGGGGTCTTTAAGTCAAGAGTGAATAGGTTTTTTCTAGGCAAGCGTGATTCACCGTCGACCACATCATCGCTTACCATCAGGTGAGATAGTGGTCAAGCGCGAGCCTATAGAGTATAAAAAAAAACCTGGATGAGGTTGGCACGGAAACGTGGTGATTGTTACGAAAAGAGAGAGGCCTATGCTCAGCAGTGGGTGAAGTCGGGCTGTGGATAATGTTGAATTTTTCATCTCTAATTAAAATCTATTATTTCTTGAGCTACTTATGATCAACCAATTTTCCCCACAACATAACTTCCAGAACCCAGTGAGAGCCACGTTACTACAGTATCAAGTCCAGCATCTCCGTAACTGATAATGATCAATCATATTTTTCGAGCAGACTACATTAAGCTGTCACTCACACGAGAGGCCTTTAAGGTGCCTTCAACGTTCTGACAAGTGCCAACAGCGTAACTTTACGCTCTTTTACCTTTAGGAGGTAAGTAGGGCTTGATGTTGTGCGATTGTAGTTGAACTGACAGTGGTAACTATAGTTCAATGGGTGAGACTTTGTGGTGTCAATTGAAAGGTTCTTGAGTATTCAGCTTAGTTTTGTTAGAAGTTTTTTTTTATCCTGAAGAATTAATAATACAAATTAGGATAGTAATCTACATTTTTTAAGAACACTGTGATATTTTAATTAGATACCTTAAAACTAGCTTTTTAGAGTTCTTTTTAGTTCGTTTTTTTTTTTATGGGTACCCAAAGGGTAAAAACGAAACCCCATTACTAAGACTCCGCGGTACGTCTGTCTGTCTGTCACCAGACTGTATCTCATGAACCGTTATAGCTAGAAAGTTGAAATTTTCACAGATGTTGTATTTCTGTTGCCGCTAAAACAACAAATACTAAAAACAGAATAAAATAAATATTTAAGTGGGGCTCCCATACAACAAACGTGATCTTTTGGCCGTTTTTTGCGATAATGGTACGGAACCCTTCGTGCGCGAGTCCGACTCGCACTTGGCCGGTTTTTAACTTACAACAACAAACAATAACGAAAAAGGAAACTCTGTTTTGACATGTTTTTTTTCCGAAATTCAATTAATTCTAGTTCAAATCTTAACAATTTTCGTGTACTTAAATCTAAGTAAATTAATTACAGCAACTGCCTTTAAAATACTTCTTAGTTAAAAGGATCATCAAAAACAATTTCCATATTCCCACACAAACGAAAACAGCGCAACACTTTTTACCAACCCGACTTTTTACTATTTTCCAACCACCTGCTTGTTAAATACAAAACGGAACATTTTTATTATGTTCCAGGAAAAGCTGTCAATACCGAACAAAGCGAATGTCATGCCCACGACAGCTTGACACCGGAAAACGCGAAAAATGGAAATAAAGTGGAAAAAGTTTATCACCGGGTGCGGATGTGAACGTTCGGAAATCTAACGTTACCGCCCGGGGCGACGAGCCATTGACAGGTTTGTAGGTTATGTTATTGGTGAATTTATATTTTGAATTTGGAAGTTGTTGCCTGGCTTTTGAATAGTTGGTTGAAAGAGTGACAATGGCCATTCAAGTGCCCTGTTGATAGAAATCGGATGATTAGTATTGGAGTCGATGTTTTTCTTACCTGTGGTTAATTTAAGATGCTTCTATATTATGTAGACGTTATTGTTTTCGGTAAGTCTGATAACATTTGACCGACCATAAAATGTTTGTTGTTCTTATCTACAACGCAATATTGCTTTGCACCATAAGACGCACAGCCTTTTCACGTCAGTACACTAAGAAAATAGGGAAATAAAGTTACCCTGGATATCATTATTTATATTGACGACGCTTTTAATAGTTTTATGCGACTTTTTTATTTTAGGGTTTGAGTTCTGCTTATGGTGGCTATATAATATATAATGCCATATGGGCATTTTTTACTAATCCACGAGTTTCCACACGAATTTGGCATTCCAAATTCAAATCACTTTACTCCCTTGGGAGTTTCATACAACTTTTCCTCCCTTGGGAGGTAATGCTTTACTTTGAGATTGCATGATAATGTAATTGGACATTGTCGAGCAGGTGAAGTGAAAATATTTTTTATAATTAGTGTTGCTCTCTCTGCCTAGTAGAGATATGCTAAGGAAGTCGATAAAGAAGACAAAATAAAACGCTTTGGTCATTTCAAACTGCACACTTCTATTTTTAGCCCCTTCGTTTGGCAACACAACAGCCCCTATGCTAATTGCGACAATGAACGAACATTTAGCCCGCAGAGATCGTAAATAAATAGTTGCGTAGGCGACGAACAGGCACAATCTGTGTGATATGACACGCTGTATATTGCATGGTTAGCTAAGTGAAGTCATTTTATAAATCCAATATGGCGGACGGCCCAAGATGGGCGCCTAGTAAGTTCGAATACGAAAAAGCTTGTTTAAAAAAAAGTTTTTTAATGAATAATTTTATGTAAACATTAGTTGTGCTAATCACGGATAAAACAACTGGCCTAGCCTTAGTTTCTTTGCAAGGTAGATAGAAAAACAAAGAGATCTACAGATAGATAAACTCAAAAAAAATAATGGATTAATTAAATCATGCCATGGCCTTCTTTTGCATGTCATGCTTGTGAAATTCCTCATGGATGTCCTCCGCCTTAGAATAACGGGTATGTTAGTCTCTTACTGACTAAAACTGCACGGTTTTCTGTAGCTTTGTCCGGGGTGCTAAAATGCTTGAGCATTTCGTTACGCTCCCCCAGCCAGGCACCAGCACCGCTTATTGTATGCAGGTACAATGTAAAGCTTGAAAACGTCGCTCTGAAATATCTAGATGAGATCCCTGATTATCTACAACTTACAGATTTTCTTTGTGCCTGTGGTTGTCCTAGGTTTTACACATCTCCCATTGCAGGTTATTTCTATGACTTAGACATCATGGTTCTACTGACAAAATAGTTTCTACTCTTATAAACAAACCAACCAGACGGACGTCCAAAATCAGCCATCAGCCATGAAACGATACACATCTTTATTATGTCGTCCTAGATAAAATCTAAACATGAATACAGTCAAAAACATCTCCAATTACGATAGAAAATGATATATTACAACGATTTAAAGGATGCATCAACCTTTATATTAAACAGAGCGAAACTTCCAAGACTGCTCATATGCTGTACCACCAATTTGGCAAGACCTCTCTCTGGTCTTCAAATTGATAGGAATCTTGGAGATTTGGATGAAATGGACAGTCCGTGTTAGGCTGGTGTGTTCAAATTGCGTAAATATTGTATAAGTGAACGTTAAATTGCTCTACTGCTAGTTTTGGTTTGTTTCGTTTTGTTCTGGTGTATTAGTTCCTTTGCCGCAAGAAAATAAAACGCCTGAGGGAGGCTTGTGTCCAGCAGTGGATGTTTTTCGGATGAAATAATGATGATGATGAAGAAAATATTTTGTACACTTGATCCAATGAACTATTATCGGATGAATTCCATATCTCGTGGTCTGGAGAACTGACAATGTGACATTCTAGATTGGTAACGTGTCGTTTCGGTAGCGCTGGACTTTCTCATACATTTTGCACTTTTTGACAATCTAAATTTTGTTAGCATCAGCATTGTTCTTCTTAGCGTGTCGATAGCAAATATAGTCTCTAAATATTATGTTGGCCCAGAATTCTGCCACGGCAATACCAGCCTGCGACTCATATGCACAGGCGACAGGGCAGGCCGCGCAAGACGAAAGGTGGACCATGTTCTGCGAGGAGACGCCGCACAACACTGAAGTTTGGAGCCATCCGAGAATCCCCATCTGTGGAGGTTGTCTTTGGTGCGGCCGATCTGCGTGCGGAGGCATTAACTAATGCTAACATAATGTCGCTTTTTACTAGGCCCTCTGATTCATGCATGTCTTTCAAACCTGCAAGGTTGAATTGATATATTCATGAAGATTTATATTAATCACCACAGGTCACGTCTCAAAATAACCTAAGACCGATATTCTAAGTCATTCTGAAGGAAACTGCATCAGCTGCTATATACTCAGTTGCCCTGACAACGACAAAATACCCTCAATAATTGTAGGTAAATAAAATAGCAAGCTAAAACTGTAAATTTAATTGAGTCGAATAGAGGAAATTACTTCTAAAATACACGCACATTAAGTCTAAGTAAGTCCTGTACTATAGATGCACCCCTGCCTAACCCTTTGAGGATTACAGGCGTGATGTTGTGGCCAGTATTTGTTTAGTTCAAACCCGGTTCTAATCGAAAGTACTAAGCGGACCAAACCAAGTCAAATTCGCTACAAATTGCCACACGATACGACAGTGCGATGCATTACGCAATCACTTTAATATTTACGACAAATGCTGATGATACGTAATTAACTGTTTTGTAATGAAGCTACCTTCACCTACAAGCCACTAATAGCTGCCTTTATTTTTGATTTAACTTGTCATGAATCAATCAATATTGCCGCCGTATTCTCAAAACTTATAACGAGATCAGATTGCAGTCTAAACGAATTCTAATAAAAGACAGTATTTTAAATACCTACACAACCTAATAACTGGGTGACATGATTGCCCTTGGAAAGTCTGCTTGCCAGTCTTTCAGATTTCTGATTGAGTCGGGACCAGTAATAATCAAAATCAAAGACAAAAAAGAAATTTAATTCTACCGCCCTTTCGGAAAAAGTAGCTTGTTATGGAGAAGAACGGACAAGAAACTCCACACTTACTCTTAAAAAATCATAATCAAATCAAAATCAAGATATTTATTTCAACTAAACCATAAATAGGCATTGAGGTAATAATGTACGTAGTACATATTATCTCAATGTAAATAGGTACTTTTGAATTGTCAAACAAAAATGAATGCACATCCTCAAGCGTCAGTAGGTCTCTATAGAGAAGAATGTGCAAGAGACTCCACGGACACTCTTTTCCATCAGTTTTAAGTATAATTATTTGGTTACATCATTCTTGTTGGAAAAATACATATTTGTATGAACGATGTAAACATATGTGCACGCAAAACAAACAATTCAAATAAGTACGCAATTAAAAGCAGGTCGTGGCAGCTTATTTATGACCAGTCCCAACTCATGGCGCCCGTTCACGAATATGACGCATGGATTGGCACCACTCAGCTCAACTTTACCATGTTATGTATAAGGACGGTACCTACCTATGTATATAGTAGCATCCAATAAAACTATGTTGTATAGATAGTTTGAAACAACTAGACATATTCTTGCTTTGTATATAATGGGATGGTAAAAATATTCGGGCAGCTCTTTTACTTTCTTTTGCATCTACATATTATGGATAAATACTTATTTTTAACAAAAGGTTTTCTTATTAAGACAAATTTAATGGTAGGTTTGCCTTCCAAAAAGTATTAGTCTAAAGTTTCTTTTTTTTTTCTAATTTATCATACAAATTATTTACGGCGCCAAAAATAAATGATTCCAAAAACATCAACCAGCGTCAACCTTTATCCAATTCAAGTCAAAGATTGCCATAGTTACCGCGATAAACGGCGGTGACTGGCAATCTTTCAAAGTTCGGAGGAAAACGGAAAAAATAGGGGAGGTCGGGGAAAAAAGAGCATGCCTCTTGAGATATCAATTTAGAAGAAATTACCAGCTAATCTGTCACATCTTGGAACGCTTGGGGCAAGTAATCGTGTCTCCCCTGCTTTTTTTCTTTTTTTTCGGCAAACGAGGGGATGCTGGGGATATTCACAATCTTGTTAATTTATCAATTGTTGTCAAGCGGCAGTTGAGTGTAACAATTGTATTGTTGGCGATTAAATCGCGGTAATTGGTGATTAATGATGTTTTAAGGAGTTTAGGGAAACTTGATAAAAAATCTGAACTCATTTTAAAAGAGGGTTTTCATTGGTTTTTACATATCTTAGTCTATATTATTATTTGTATCAGTTTACATAAAATAATTTTGTTTTCTCACTGTTCGTAGGAACAGTACTGCTAAAAAATGATAATTATATTTAGTACGTTAGTGAGATTATCAAATAATATTGGACTCGTATTTTTTGCTTTATCAAATAAATTAAAATTGACAAAGATAAAGCACGTCAAAGATTAAGAGTGGGGACTTGTGACGTCACTTTGTCAGTATAAAATTTATCACACCGTGACGTCACACGATATTTCAACGCAGTTTACGTGGCAAAAGAAAAAATACGTGTCAAATATTTTTGGATAATTTAAACTGGTGTGCTAAAAAAATATTTTTAGTCAATATCCATATATCTTCACGAATCACAGTTTTGGGTCCTATCAGTCTCGATTCAAATCTATCAATTTGTCGTTTTTTAGGGTTCCGTACCCAAAGGGTAAAAACGGGACTAAGACTCCGCGGTCCGTCTGTCTGCCTATCTGTCACCAGGCTATATCTCATGAACCGTGATAGCTAGATAACTGAAATTTTCACAGATGATGTATTTCTGTTGCCGCTATAACAAAAAATACTAAAAACAGAATAAAAGAAATATTTAAGTGGGGCTCCCATACAACAAACGTGTTTTTTTTGCCGTTTTTCACAATGATGGTACGGAACCCTTCGTGAGCTAGTCCGACTCGCACTTGGCCGGTTTTTTTTAAAGGATAATAATTTTATCAACTTATTCATACGATTTCTTTTAACTTAGCTTTCATACCGAGAACA
This sequence comes from Orthosia cruda, assembly GCA_964057195.1. Classification (NCBI taxonomy): domain Eukaryota; kingdom Metazoa; phylum Arthropoda; class Insecta; order Lepidoptera; family Noctuidae; genus Orthosia; species Orthosia cruda. The sequence goes on along the minus strand of OZ059828.1, from coordinate 41,871,445 downwards.
AAAAAGTTATTATATTAAAATCTTCCAGACCTGCATAACATCTCATTACACAAAGACTTTGCACGCCTTAAACATTATTCAGGGCGCACAAAAATCAAAAAAATGCCACCTTAAATTTTCATAACCGGCCCCTTTTATATCTTACTCGGAGAAAAAAGGTTCGTTTAAAAAGACAAAGTATCACACGTTTAATCCCGTATCTCCCCTCGCGCCAAAATCTTTTATCACGAATCCCGGGGGATTGCTCTTTTTTATTACTCCTCCCCTATCCCGGGGTTGTACCGACGACAATTATTGTCTCATTGTTTTATCGGTACGTTAATTGTTCTTTTTCAGGTCTTTGTTGGAAGATTTTGTTCTTTTTGTGATTGAGGGTTGAGTTCTAATTACTTTATTAGTTGTCCTTTTGAAGTTACTTAATTGTTCCTTACTTTATTGGTTTTGAGTGTTGTAATTATTTTTTTACCTTGCAGAAACCTGCTGTAGATGCGAGAAGCATAGGACCAGTCGGTGCATGTGGCGACGCATGGAAAGAAAAAAAGAATCAAAATCAAAATCTTTTTTTTTTTTTTTCGACAAAAACAAAACAATCGGTAAAAGAATCTATACAAAGGTAAAAAAATAAATAAAATTAAGTATAACAAGACTAAATTTAACGTGTGGCACAAATGTTGTTATCAGTGCTGTAACTATTCTTAGCAAAGGGCTATAAAGATGATTGAAAACCATTGTAAAAAGTCTAATTAAAAGAAGGAAAGAAAAAATGAGATTGAGAATAGTTAGAGACATCCACTTATTTGTGCCGTTTACAAGTTACCAGGGAAGCTGCATGCGCAGAAGGAGCTAAGGCCAAATGTTTTTATCTTCAACGTAGTCCTTGATTTTATAATATGCTTTGTTAATAAGGATACGTTTGATGTAGTTTTTGAACCTTCCATCGGTCAGTTCTATAACTGACTTTGGCAACTTGTTATAAAAGCGTATACTGTTTATAAGAAAAGACTTGCTAGTTTTCGTTAATCTGAATTTGGGTATTACAATTTCGTGCTTACTGCGTGTATTTAAATTATGGAAGTCGCTTCTAGTTTTGAAAAGCCCCCGATTTTTACGGACATACAAAATACATTCCAAAATATAAAGTGAAGATAGAGTCAGTATATCAATCTCTTTAAATTTTTCTCCAAGTGACTCGCGAGGACCCATTTTATAGATTGCGCGGATTGCCCTCTTTTGTAGGATGAAAATTGAGTCAACGTCTGCTGCTGATCCCCACAGCAGAATGCCATAAGACATAATACTGTGGAAATAAGCATAGTATACTAACCTAGCTGTAGCTACATCGGTTAGCTGCCTTATTTTCCTTACTGCATATGCAGCCGAACTTAACCTACCCGAAAGAGTTCTAATGTGCGCGCCCCACTGCAATTTTGAATCGATAGTAATCCCTAAGAATACAGTTTCTGTTATAACTTCAAGATTTTTGCCGTCAAGATTTAGGTTTAGGTCATGTTGTGGTACATTTGGTAAAGAGAACTTTAGACATTTTGTTTTTTTCGCATTCAGTAAAAGATTGTTAGCTGCGAACCATTTTGAGAGAACAATCAGACTTTCGTTGACATTTAAGACATCCGTATCTTGCCTATCTATTTTAAAAATTAGCGAAGTATCATCAGCAAATAGAATTATATCCGATAATTTGGCCATCATAAAAGGGAGATCATTAATGTAAACAAGAAAAAGGAAAGGGCCGAGAATTGAACCTTGGGGCACGCCCATCTTGACTAGAGACCCGGAGGACGTCGCCCCATTAACATTTACTTTTTGCTGTCTGTTTGATAAATAGGAAAGCACGAGATCAGCAGATTTTCCACGAATTCCGTAGTGGTGTAATTTACAGATCAGTGTGTTGTGGTCGACGCAGTCGAAAGCTTTGAGAGATCACAGAAAATGCCAATGGCATCCTGGGACCTCTTCCAAGCCTCCAAGATGTGACTGATGAGTTTTACTCCCGCGTCCGTTGTCGACCTACCTTTCGTGAAACCAAACTGTTGACTATGCAGGATCCCATTTGAATTGAAGTGAGACAACATCTGTTCCAGCATGATTTTTTCATAGATTTTACTCACGGATATAGGTCTATAATTAGAAGGATCACTCTTACAGCCTGATTTGAAAATTGGTACTACTTTACTGTGTTTCATTAAGTCAGGAAAAGTGCCGCTGTCCAAACATTGATTGAATATGCCTGTTAGGACAGGAGCAATTGAGTCAATAATATCTCCAAGAACCTTAACGGATATCCCCCACAAGTCTTCAGTATTCTTTATATTGAGACTTTTGAACGCGTTTTTAATTGTATCAATACATATTGGTTTAAATTTAAAGATTGGTATGTCTTTAGTAACGTTTTCTTTAAGAAAAGCTTCAGCTAATTTAGATGAGGAAGGAAGAGACTTCGTAACCTCTAACGGAATGTTGGTAAAGAAATTTTCTAATGTCTCAGCGACTTCTTGCCTATCAGAAATGGTTTGATTAGTTATTTTCAAAGACAACTCTTTCTGATCGCGTTGTTGTATCTTTCCAGTTTCTCTATTAATTAATTGCCACACAGTTTTTATTTTATTATTAGAAGCACCAATTTTGTTAATTATTATTATAGATTTTGCTTGAGCGCAGACTCTTTTGAATATTTTGGAATAGTTTCTAACATAAGTGTGAAAAACTTGATCGAAAGAAGAAAAAGTGTTTAATTGTTACAAAACCACAAACAATATAAGTAAATGCTCATGCTTAACTCTTAACAATAGTATTAGTAGTACTTAAATAAAGTTAGTAAAGACGAGAAATAAATAAAACAATAATAACATATACTAGGTACCGACATTTTGTATAAAACAGAAAATAAATGGGGTGAAAATGATGCCAGCCAGATGCATGTCGTGATTGTGGCAAGAAGGCTTCCACTAAGCATAATGCTGTGCCGTGGCGGACCCACAGCACGGCATTATTATATATGTTTATATACTGATTTTCAGTGGTCGACTAGGACGTGAAGTACGGCAACCAAGTCTGATGTTTATGTGAAAATTGGCTATCATAGATCTACTTCTCACTTATTCCTTTTTCAGCTGAAGACGTCATAGGTCGTCCATGTCCAGCAGTGACATGTTCTGGTTGGATTTATGATGCTGATAATGTTTGTCGTAATTAAACACACAAATATAGCAGTTCCTGTTTTTACCTGTAACCATTGACCTAAAACAGGTTTTTTTAGTACGTACCGTAGGGAATCGTACTTGTATCTCATTTTGGCATTAAGGTACTTATACTTTTTCAGATTCTGACTAAGTAAGTGTTAATACCCATTATCCAATATAACATTTTTTATTTTCATTCCAGCTCAACAGGAAGCCTGTCCATCGACCTACAGTGACTAACATCTGAATCTGACGCATCAAGAATTTGTCACATATTACCCAACAAAGAGAGAAAAACAAAATGCTTGAGTTAATGAGAGAGATGCCTTCTCGCAATAAAGTGATCCTCCGCTCGGCTTATTATCATTGTTTTAATACTCGTTTCGTTATTGTTAAGGTAAAAGCTGCACTATAAGCTAAGCTATCTTACAATAAGTAAGATAGTTATATACATGCGAAATATTGGATGGATGGATGTTCGATATAGAAAAATGATAATTCTATTTAGTCCGTTAGAGATGTTATCAAATAATATTGGACACGTATGTTTTGCTTTACCAAATCAATAAAAATTTATAAAGTTAAAGCGCATTAAAGTTCAGTAGTGAGGGCTTGTGACGTCACAAAGGCAGTATAAAGTGTACTAGCGGCGTGACGTTTCACGATATTTTCAACGCATTATATCATTGTCACTTTATGTTTAACTGTCAAAAGCAAAATACGTGTCCAATATTTATTATAAGGGTCTATCCACACATATCAAAAAAATATCGATGCGTACACTTTATATGAACTTGTTCACATATGTCCGTGCACGGGCCAGTGAAGAATTGGGCCTGGCCTGTCACGTCCCGGGCACGGCCCTGATAAGTGTGGATAGACCTTTAATCTAGCTGACGGACAAAAAACAAATTTTCAGTAAATGGCTAAACGGATAAAAAAGAAAGAAAGAAAAAGTATTTATTTGTGACCCGCACAGGAGACACGAGAAATATGCATGAATGTAAACAACAATCGATCTGGAAGCAACTTAAGTTCAGCACAGAGATCTCTTCGCTTTGCTCTCTTACTGTTTTTTTTAAACGATATTTTCTAAAATAGCACATATGCTTTAATTTACAAAGCTATTGGGAAAGTATCTACCAAAATCATGCGGGCGGCAGTAACTAGCTTGTAAATCTGTATCAGATTGATGTAAATGATCTTTTAGAACTATCATAACATAATAATGATATTCTCAAACAGTTTCTTTGTCAAATCTTTATTTTATATTTCATATCTACTGAAATAAGTAGTCGTAACATCCAATAGGCTCATCCTATTGGATGTTACGACTACTTCTTTAACCCTCATCTCCTCCTCTTTCCTCAGTATTTTGCTTACTGTTGAGGATCATGTTGTACACGATTAAACTTTCGCAGGAGATCATGGTTTTTGAAACCATCGTACAGGGCTAAGTCTCTGGGTCTCCTTTTATTTATAGTTTCAAAGATTTTCTACTTGTACCCAAATGAACGTACCGAGATGAGAACCTAAACGAGGAGTCTTACAATCTCTAGCTTCTTCAAGTGTAACTCTCAACACAAGTTTTAATTTTACTCTCTTACTTCTCTCATCTCTCACATATCTTCACCTAATCTTCGCATTCACTACACCTCGACCTAAACAAAGTTCGTAAACATTAAAAAGCTTAATAAAATAATAAATGCCGCTCGATTGGGACCGGTTCTTGGTAAGGAGCTTACGGGGGCTTAAATTGTAAAGTATCGCCAAACGTCGCCGTCGCGTCGTCCGCGCTGTCATCCGTCGGGGAGACTCGGTGCGACTCGGGACCACTCGGAGCATGTCCGGGGCAGGCGCCAAAATTTGATCGTGTTAATTTTGTTTAATTAGGATGTTTATTCATTGACGTGCATTTTGATATTAATTTTTTTCCATGAATGCAAATTGCATTGAAAAACAGCAAAGTTTTTTTGGACAGATTTATTTTTACATTCCTGAGTCAATGATTGCTTTGGTAATTAGGTAAGTATCATCCATGATGAATTCGTTTGTATTGAATTTGATTACTTAGATTTTGTATTTTTGAATCGATCAAATAAAGCTCAGCTTTGAATTATAAGACCCACTATCCGAGAGCCCCTATTTTTTATCTGTGGGCGTAATGTTACTATGCAATGATATTCAAATAAACAGATACGTTATTCACTCACAAAACAATTGAAAAAGTGTTCCGCGCATCAGTAGCTGCACACATACACACTTTTCATTCATCTGACATTTCACCACTAGTCGAAAGGGATGGCTTGATAAAACCAACTAGAAAAAAGAGACAGCTAGTGTTTGTCACTTGCTTGTGAATGTAAACAAACATTATTCTGACCACCATGTTCTTATCTTTTTCTAACCTCCAAATATCAGAATATAAGGGAAAAAAAAAAGTAATTTGAGCCGTATTGCGTACTTACATATGGTATGAGATCCCTTCTGTTTTATGTACTTTGGTATCATAATTGGTACAATTTCTAAATACACACGATGGCATTTTTTTATTTTGTTTTTGTTTCAACAAAGCCTATCGCTCTTCGCCATGCGTGACATAAACTAAAGACTAAAGGTCACAATTGTGAATTCGAGTCTTCACAATGCGCGCGCACATAACATATCTGTTTATTTGAATATCATTGTTATTATGACATATCCTCATCGAACTTTGATGACACTTATAAGTGTCAATAACAGCTTACACTGCTTGTCAATGTTTCAACAACCGTGTCCAATAATCCTGTTATAAGAGCCATATTAAATTTGGAAGGAGACATATAAATACAGAAATTAAAATAAATTTAAACGCAGATGAATCTTAAGACATAAGTCCTTCTTTAGTGCTGTAGCAGACCGACGTCATTAATTTACCATCGATCAAAAATGAATGAAAAAAATTATGCAAGTTTTGTAACACCCGTCACCATACAACAGCCCCTTTAGTATCGATTGATTCGGGTGTTGTTTAACAATACATCTGCCGCGTCCCCTACCCTGTTAAAAGCGAGTTTACTATACAATACCCCGTGACAATATCTATACGGAACCTAATAGTCTTATGAGAAATGTTAAAATAGTAATATTACAAATTTTTTGATACCTTCAATCAATGATATTCAAATAAACAGATATGCTATGAGCGTGCGCATTGTGAAGACTCGAATAGGTCACAATTGTGAACTTTAGTCTTTAGTTTATGTCACGCATGGCGAAGAGCGATACGCTTTGTTGAAACAAAAACAAAATAAAAAAATGCTAGCGTGTGTATTTAGAAATTGTACCAATTATGATACCAAAGTACATAAAACAGAAGGGATCTCATACCATATGTAAGTACGCAATACGCCTCAATTTACTAATTTATTTCATTTTTTTCCTAATATTCTGATATTTGGAGGTTAGAAAAAGATAACAACATTGGTGGTCAGAATAATGTTTGTTTACATTCACACGCAAGTGACAAACAATTAGCTGTCTCTGTTTTTCTTGTTGGTTTTATCAAGCCATCCCTTTCGACTTGTAGTTAAATGTCAGATGAATGAAAAGTGTGAGTGCGGAACACTTTTTTCAATTGTTTTGTGAGTGTATAACGAATCTGTTTATTTGAATATCATTGCCTTCAATAAAATAATGCAGTTTTATGTCTGTCTAGCTACGACAATGCCCTACCACTAAGGCCTAGGATTTTATCCCTAGTTAACTTAACCAATGGTTCAATATGCTATCACCAACCAACGAACCATTTGTAACCAATGGTTAAGAACTAATATATATAAAACACTATTTTTTTTCAGTTGTTAGCCTCACAAATGGTCAAATAAGTTATTAGACTAACAATTAACGAATAAATGCGTTTTACTGATTTTTGAAACCATTGTTTAGCATATTTAACCATTGGTTGAGTTAACTACTGATCAAAAAACTGGGCCTGAGTGTTAATTGTGATACTGCAACTTCTATCTATCTTCTGGTCTAATTATATTGTTATCATAATAATAAGTTGGTAGATATTCTTGATCCAGGCATACGCATGGCAAAATTTTAAAATATATGATAACTGAACTCTCATTAAAAATAAAATATACATTGTTTCCTCATTATAATTTACAACAAACACAGCAATCGTGGGAGTAAATAACTCGGAATTCGCAAACAACAGTCAGCTTAATATCTCGCGTGCCGAAGCTCAAACAAATTAAAGAAAATCCCCAAAATGAGGAACAACACCGTTTCGTAACATCACCAGTATACAGGTTATATTGAAATTTCCCGGCGATGTAAATCTCGCATAATCTTTTATGTCAACTCAGAGCTTCTGAGACGGGGAATGTAGGGTGCTCACTTGTTAGCGAGCGGAGCGAGTTTGGGGTGAGTTCTTCTTCAAATTTGAAATTCTTGTTTTCTGATACATTTCATCTGAAGTAAAACTTTGTCATCATCATTTCAGCTGAAAGACGTCAACTGCTGGACATAGGCCTTCTCCACGTAAATCTTTGCCCTTATATGGTTATCGGAGCGGCATCAGTGCAGCAACAATGAACAGAAGTATGAAGAAAAAGGAGTGGACTAGAAGGTCTTTTTCAAGGAGTGCGAAACAAAAATAAATAAAAAAAAAAATAACTACGGAATACGAACAAGAGTTCCAAGTATCTATTTTATCATTAACCAATAAGAAAAAAACAAAATAGTTTTATCCCTTATTCAAATTTCTCTTCACCCGCTCTTTACCTCACCAAGTCCAACCACCCACCTCCACAAGGGGTACAAACGTCCCTGTGATCTGTGACGCGTATGATCCGCTCCACTAATATTATTTAGAACCAAGCAGCAATTGTTTCCATGCGGTGGCCCCGGGCAGGACAGCTTTGACTTTTAATCAGTTAGCAAATATTTAGCCCGGGCCGCCCGGGCCGTGCATATTGAGGAGGCCTGTGCAATTGCATTAGAGGGTTAGTACACACCAGTGATCAACGGTTACGCTTCAATGGAGTGGTATGTCACAGTGTAAAGGGTGGAATATTAAACATTGTTGGGAAATGGACTGGAACGGTTTGAGTTTTTATTGGAGTATGATTAGATTCTGTTATTTATGGTGTTTGATAGAATGGAAACCTCCTGGTAGCTACCGATGGCTAGTCCAGTCGAGGTATAGAAGAAATCTTTTTAGGGTTCCGTACCCAAAGGGTAAAAACGGGGCCCTATTACTAAGACTCCGCGGTCCGTCTGTCTGTCTGTCTGTCTGTCACCATACAGCCTGTATTTCAAAAGAGCTTGGGAGACATAGATGTCTCCCAAGCTGCGCCAATGATTAGCCTCAAAAATGGTCAAATAAGTTGGATAGTTAATTTTAAGACCATTTGTAAGACTTATAATTGATGCATACACGCGTTTTACCGAAAATTCAAACCTTTGAAGGTCGAGTAACGTTTGACTGACTATGTTGAGCTTGCAGAAAAGCTCCCAGCGGGCCATAAACAGCCATGGCCCATCTGGATATCCTTAAACCGGTTACGAAGCCAAGTGGACCGCTGTAGGTATAACTTAGTCAGATGGGGATACTCCAATCAGCCACAGTGTGACTGCGGAATCACCCCACATACGATGACCCATCTCCTTTCCTGCTCCTTATGTAAAAACACCTGCCAAAAGCAATACGTTTGTGAGGCCGTCGACGTGCCTGAATACTGGTCGAAGAAAATTTTGGTGAAGAAATCATCGACATGAAGAAGAAGAAGACTACGGATCATAAACTGGGTCTTAATTGAACCCTCACTAAAAATAATGGTTATTACAGACAAAAACTACGAGACGAATGCTTGTTATAGCGCACTCCAAAATCCATTTTAGTAACCACAAAAGAAATTTGCATTCATCCAATGTGACATTAAATTACCCTCTACCTATCTAGGTACAGCTAACAAATCTCCCACAAGGCAACATTCCTTTCACAGACAAGACGGTAGCGTACATTCTCAATTACAGAAGATTTGCCCGTACGTGTCTCATCGGAGGCAAATGTACCATTACCAGGTATGGTCGCGTACGCAAGTGTCCGCGGCACGGTGGCGACGCTGCGTCCGTCACGGGTGCGTGTTTGTGCAGTGTCGTGCGTCGTGCCGTATTGCGGACGATTGGCGCACGTAGTTGATGTCATTATACTCGGACATGGACGGACGTGGGTGACGGGTACAGGTATGCATAAAAGCGGATATTGGAGGCTTAAAAGCGTGTTGCTAGTAATGGATTTCATCATATTTTCTTGGTAACTTTGGTGGAAGTATTGGCAGAATTGGTGAAACAATTGTCTCTAATTTGATTTATTAAACTCGTTAAGAATGTTATATATTATTTCGTCACTGATTCTAAATCCAAATTTTATGTTATTTGAAATAGTTGCAACATCTGTCCCGGTTTGCAGATTTGTCAGAAAAATAAAATTTTAGTAAAGAGTTCTCTCGTCGATTATACTCACGTTTTCCATTGACTTTCATGTAGTCCCTGTATTTTATGTACGAAAGATGATGAGACAATAGCCAATGTTTCTCAAACCTTTCTCATACATTTTTTTTTGTTTTTTAAACTGAAACAAAACCTCCTTCCTCCTTGCCAATAATGCTCAAAATCATTTCACTAGTCGAAAAGGTCGCAAGTTTTGTAGCAGTAAAGTTGGTAAGAAATATGGACATAAAGCTTGAGAACCACATTGTCCCATCATCGACTGAATTAGCAACGTAATTGGGCCTACCGCTGCGGAGTACTACATAAATGGATGTGGAACCATACAGCCTAATATTTGAAAAGGATATGAAATAGCAGATGCGAATTGAATTTACCATATAAGTGAACGCAAAAATGACATCATTTGATTGAGATTATACCTTCGGTTGTCGGTCTATTTTGCTAGTACAGATCCGATGCAAAATGTGAGTGAATTATAATCTTCGAGAAGAAATCTGTGGTAGGCTGAATCTATTGATTTAGTTATACTTGCCACTGCATTAGATTTCAATGTCGAACTCAATATTGTTATAAATGAGTACAAATCTCTATCAACTGAATCTTACACTTTTATCCAATTTTAGTGAAAATAGCTAATCTAAAATAATACAAGACATGGACTCTCCCAGACAATTTTTACAATTCCAATCTAAAATTTTCCCACTGTGATCAGAAAACCAAAAACAATCTAAGAACAATCGCTAAAATTACATATAGGTGCGCAATCATGACAAGAATGCCGCAAAAGATGAGCCTTATAAAGAAGCAGATAACCCTTCGCTCGCTGGCTAAAATTGACACAAAGCTTGTTCACGACTAGCTAAAATTGACACTGACGACCGCCAGCCTATTCAAGACAAAACCAAAAAGGAAAAAGCACCGATATAGCGCCATCCCTATCTCACGCATAATGAGGGAAAGGGAAGAAAAAATCGTGCACTGCAATCTCGACGGGTAGTACGACAGTATTCAATTCAATTTCGAAATCATGATACAATCGAGTACTTACACGCTACCAATATGAGAGGCGAAAATTGGCTGTACCCATGATAGTACGACCGAAGCTATACTTAGACACGTGATACATTGGGGTTAAGGTTGGCAAGCATGCCGTCGTACTTTTGTCTAGCTAGATTTCTCTACTTCACCATCGCTCTGCATCGAATCACCTTCTACTGCTTACCAATAGAAAGTATTTAGATTTTTAGCTACTTTTTAGATTAAATTCAGCTTTTGTTTTTTTGATGCTAATCTATCAAATCAAACTCTTATAACGCCCGACAGCTATATCAATAAAATGCGCCATAAAATTATTTACAGCATTTTATAATACCAATCTGTTATTATTCATCTGCAGGGCAAATGCGTCTTCAAACACACAGAAACCACAAGCATTAATCACCACGCTTGCTCCAGGCGGATTGGCGATTTCGGCATTTATGTCACGTCGTTCGACGCCCGCTATTGGCGCACGAGTTGATCGCGACGCGCCGCACGACTGTGATGTGCACAGTTGTACCCAACATTTTCCCAAACATTCTCCAACCTTACCACCAGTATTTCGCCTTCCAGTCCACACCCAGAGCCAAGCTCGTGAACCGATATTGCCATATCATCAGCACCCAGTTATTTGCTCTCCAATCGTGTGAGAAAAACGTTACCCAGCTATCGAACCTACAATTTGTTGAGACGGAATGTCAAATGTTGAGAAACTATTCTGGTTAAGTACGTGATCTTTTTCTTTTATGCGCGTGACGATCGTTGTGTGATTACTGTGGAGTCTACATGCTTATTTGTTGACATTAGAACGTGTGGGGCTATTTGATTATGGTGTTATAATATTAGTAGGTAAGTATTTCTTCTTAGTGTTGATGTACAATAATAAAATTTTGTTGGCCTAATACTTCGCAACATCGACGACATTTTCAGTGGCAGCGCATAGGTCGCTTTGACTGCAGGTTTCAGTTCCTGTTTTCAAAGTCAAAGTCAATTCATTTACTTCAATAATACCACTAAACGGCACTTCTGACAGTCAAAATAAAAATATGATGACAATTATAATTGATTCTATATTTATAAATAGTGACTTTTCCACTTCGTGATGTTTTTTTCGAAGCTTTATTATCTGCGTCTGTTTTAGATATATTGAATCTTGTTTCTCAATATCTTCAGTTTATAATCCTTTACTATTGTGATTTTCTATCGGAAAAACATCACTGATAGCTTAAAGTACTACAGTAACTTCTTCCTCATAATTATTGTTATCGAACAATATTTTCGATATAAAAATATTATATGGAAGTTTTACAATACACAGAAAAAGTAATGGGTGTTTTTTTTTACTTGTAGCAGGAGGTATATCTACTTATTATATTTCAACTTCAGGCACCTTTGAACTTAGACTCTGTTCTAATAATTTTATTACATATAGGTACATAAACAAGGCTGTTAATATTTGAATGTATCATTGGCCAATATTCAAATCATAACCTTTGACTAAGGAATAGAATATCGTTATCTCCTACATTATCTTGTCATTATCAGTATGTAACACACTTGCTAACAAGGCGTCATCGCGCATGACCGCTTTGAAGCATTTTGACGCCCGTCACTTTGAAGAAGCGCTTATCAGACCACCTTCGCATTACAAGGGTTAAAATCCAAAGTGGTATTGAAAAATAACCCTTATTACTTTAAGTTAAAGTTCTGCTAAGGTGTATAATTAAGTTGGTAGTGCGGTGGTCTTTTACAAAAGCCATGATGGACAGTCGCTTGACGAATTCCTTTATGCTATATGCGATAATTAACTATTGCATTGAGAACCTTATTGTTAAACGTATAAGGTTGGATTTTGCTAAGCAGCAGAGCGATATATTCCGATGTTTTCGCCTAAATATAATAGTCATGAAGATGTCAAACGCGTAGTATCGAGTGACATACGGTTAGATATTTGAATATATCGTGCTGAGAACAAATTTCACTGTTCTTGAGTAGCGTTGGACAGGCGGGTCGCGTCATGCGTCAAACGTCAGGCGTCAGGAGGGTAGTCAGAAACTGACGGTTTTTGACACTGACGCTCATAGCAGCATGACGAGCCCAGCCCTGTTACCTGGCGTTCTTTCTGATGATGTGACGTGGAGCTGAGTTCAGACGTTACATGTGGTTTTTGAGACGTTTGTTTTACAGTTGACCTTTATATACGTCAGATTGTACGTTCTTTTATTTTGTTCGCCAGCAGTTTATAGTTAGTTTTAAAGTCTTGATTGAGTTAAATAAATATTCAAAGTTATTCTAACTACAAGGAAAAAAGCGGTGGCTATCGTAACAAGAAAGAGAAAGAAAGAAAGAAAAAACTGGTGCGGAATGCGCTGTTTCAACCAACCTGTATAAGTATTGCAAACGTAGATGGCAAAGAAGAAAGAAGAAAACATTTATTGCCAAGTAACAGAACATGAACAAACACAAATTAGCTCTGAGGCACAATATTATCCAAACATCCATCCATGTATGAATTCTTTAAAACTTATCGGCCGATTGACACAACGTCTCTCCGTGAAGACATCCATGACTTTCAATCACCATCATTACTAGACAGCCATGTCGTTTGATCAAACAAAATATAAAACTAAACAAGAGTACATCTCACGTCCCAAACAGTCATTATAGAGATTGTCCAATCGAAAATTACTGGCACATCGCTGGCGATAACTACGTGACTTATCCTCCTTCATATTTAGTTGTAAGGGCGAGGATACGGTGGAAAGATGAGCTAGATAGGTAAGAGGTTCGTAAAAGTGAGAGTTTTGATAAAACGGCAGAAGTTTAGCAAGGAATGAGCGACAGACGAACCAGTTTTTTCGTATTGATATTGTAGAAGTAAGTTAACAGATTCTAGAAGAAATTTATCACAGCAATTGACATACGAGTATACTTCAACATTTTTCTTTTTTGTTGGGTAAACTGGGGTTGAGAATCAGCCACTTGTTATGGCGCCAAACTACAAAACAAAGGATTTTAACGCAGTCTTATGTAGGTAGGTATACGAGCATACTAAGGATAATTTTATTACCTACAAGGGACAACATAAATGCCAAAGAAATTTAAATTACTTTAGTGTTATCTTTCGTAGAACAATTCACTGCTTTATTTTGAATAGATGCATTGTTGCTTATCCCTGGATAATTGCTCTCTTTCTTATCCTTAACTCTTATCTTACGCCTTTGTTGTAAAGTTATATCCATAAAAGAAGTAGGTAATTCTATTTGTAAACCTCGCACAGCTCAGCTGTCAATAAAGCCTCTACCTTATATTCTGTGTAGTAATATAATCTGAGGCCAGTAATGGTCAGTTTGAACAAGAAAATTGCATGTGAAATTGTCGTAGACTCCGGTTTAAGTACAACACTGTTATATTGATTGTTGATCTTGAATGTACGTGATAGTTTTTTTATTTTATAGGTTTTAAAAGCTGCGTGGAAGAACGATTGGAAATAGTTTTACGATTATATAAGTCAGGCTCGAAGATCTAAAACGCTCACTGAATGAAAAAAACAGCTCAGACCGCGTTGTGACTTAAAAAACGGGTGCCGACGAGAACTTACATATTTTTCATCAAGGGTTTTTACCCCAAAAACCATGAAAGTGACACTCATGACTAAAAGATTTAAAATTTCCGTTGGCGCCATTTGGGATTATGGTTTTGAAGCCATAACTCTTCGTTATTTGTCCACTGCTGAACATAGGCTGCCCCAAAGCGCCGCCACATTGACCTACATTGCCCAGCCGAGTTATTAGCGACCCCAAAACCAATGCGATGCATTTAATAGTGTCACAACGCGGTCTTTGAGCCTAACATATAAAAGCAATTTCGTTTGTAAAAAGCATCATATTAGCTGTCATCTTAAAGTCTTGTTCACAATGTGCTGAATAGTACGAACTACATACTAATAGACGAAGATAAAAGACGTTCCCTGCTGGTCTAAACATAAGCGATCCCCTCATCACATCGACCAGTCCTATGCGATTCGCATCCAGCCAATTCTCTAAGTCATCGTTACCTTATGGGGGGCCTTCCAACGCTGCATCACCCGGTACACGGTCCTTGATCATTCGTCCCCATCAAACATCCGTCCTGCAAGCAATGCAAGCCACATAAGTTTGGCAATTTTTCGGGTTGGATTAGTACGATACCTTATGCAAAAAATGAAAAAAGTAAGCTTAAAAACAAATGCTATATGAAATGTGTGCCATGTGACCCAAAATTGCACAGCAAAATATCGTACCAAAACGAAACCTAATGTCCATGAAATCACAATTGTATTTCTTTAAATTATCAATCCACCGTATTCATTCGAATATAAGTATATGTAGAGTAAAGATCCGGTTATCAAGTTTAAAAATAAAAGACATAACACTTTCAAAAATCTATTCTGATTAAACAAAACAAAAGTCTCCTGTCACTTTCAGTTCGTCCAATTAAAGTCACAGACCATAAAAAAACATAGCAACATGCGAGGAACACGTCTCTTCGCGACCTTTCACCCTTTAGGACCAGTTCTGATGATGAATGGCGTCCGTCTAATGAGCCATCAGCGAGACCAGCCGGGGTGTCGTGACATCGATTTGCACGCTGTCTTGCGTATGCGCATGTACTGTGACGCACAAAAGTGTTTTTTAAAAATATAATTTGTTTTTTTGTGTCTTACTGCAAGACAAAAATGTTTTACATATGTTTCCAGCCACTCTTCATCACATTTGTTTATTCATTATAGATTTTAGATTATTATTTAATAGTATAACGACATGGGCTTGTACTGCTGAAGCGATGGATTACGTATACGATAGAATGAGCGTGCCCAAAACATGTTGATTTACTTTCTAACTTTTTTTTTGTTTTCTTCCATAGATATTGCATCAACATTAAAAAATAATATGACTATCTTGGAATATGGCTCTAACATCCTTCGCCTTGTTATTGAAACAACCTGTATGAAACATTGTAACATTATTTAATTACTTATATTAAACACAATATTAGTTGATGATGCGAAAGGTAATTGCTGTCATAAAATTGATTGCGCTGGCGACGTTGCTCGCCCAATATTTATTCAGTATATTTATCACTATTAGAATTCCTGTTTAATGAACGATGCCTTATAAACTTGTTGGTACCGTGACATTTTGTCCGCAATTTGCATAAGAGTGTCGATGTCTTTACTAAGTTTTTAATTACTTCATTGGCACATCACATTTTATTTTGGTCAGAATTTTATTGTTGATCTCTCTTTTGTTATTGCAATGTGTTGCATTCTTGCATTCTGCAATCTTCAAGGTCAATCAAATCGCAGTCCACAGCTGGATGTAGGCTAATCCCAAATCTTCACCACAACGGTCCTCTACCTTCAACATTCAGACTGTCCCCGACACCTTCTTAAGGCCTTCGGTCCACCTAGCTTGGAGCGTCACACGATACACCTAGCCTGTTCTCAACTATATTGAGATTCGCTTCCAGTCGAACCGGATCAGCTAAATACCTTTTCATGGAGTGACTGCCTATCTGAGCTCCACAACCCACTAACTGGGTAACCCCTTGGCAAGACTAGTGTCAGAATTCTTGGCTTCTACAACTACCAAAGATCTATAAATGGCAGCCGGGACCAACATCTTTCTGAGGCACGGAGGAATCTCGGTATGTTAAAATGGTCACCCATCCACGGACTGACTTCGGCAAGCGTTGCTTAACCTTAAAGATCGACCCGTGCGGCTGCTATTATTTAGCCACGAGCTTCACTAATCAGTAAGGTACCTACTAATAATTATTTTAAGCACATCTGTATATCACTATGTACTTTTATGACCGATAATACCGACCGAAGATCAGATGATTAGAGAGCGCCGATCCGATATGTCGCTTTTGATCCATCGATTTCTATTTTATGATCAAAACGAAGATGATTTATTTACGGATCCGTTTATTAATAAGGCCGTTCGATATTTTGAATTTTGACTAAGCAGACTGGTTGACTGTTAATCTAGTCTGCAAGCCTCGGTGTTCAGCCGTTATAAATTGAGTCTCTGTTTTATCCCTGAAACAAAGAGCAAATATTTTTTTACATCAATTTCATCCCTAATATATCTCTATTTTAGGATTCCTCATCATCATCACTATCAGCCTTTTAAAGTTCCCACTGCTGGGACACAAGCCTCCGCTCTGTGAGAGGGGATTTAAGGATTGCTTCCATTAATTTATTATTATTAAAAACTGTCCCCTTCGCACTCTTTTTGGGTGGGTTTGCGGGAATACAAGACAGATATTACCGTCGAAAACATATTCTGCCAATTTCGTGGAGCTAGGCTAGCGTATCCTGTTATTTGCCTGTAAAAAGTGCTATTGATATTTTATTGTATTAACAAAATAATATTTGTAAAGCAAATTCCCACCCTATTGTCAATTTAACTGCCAGTTTTTTTATTTATTAATTGCATGATGTAGTACAGTCGCGCACAACATACATTTATTGCGTGTTTATAAACGTTTTTATTGATTAATTTGCATCTTTATCGAATAAATCATAACAGGTTGCGGTGTCCTTCATATTTTTATGGTCTTCACGCTTGGCATTTTATGGTGTAAGTAGAAAGGTCGGAAGTAGACTCACATGTTATAATTTGCATTCCTTTTTTCTTTGACGCAAATAAATAAAGCTGCTCTAATCTCAAAGCTGATTAGTCGTTATATATTATTAAATTGTATTAGAATATAGGAACTGTTATATTGAGAGTGATATATTAATGTCTTACATATTGACAACACGTAGCTGAGTTCTTGAGTTTTAGGTCATTTAACTTATTATTTTTTTTCGAATCACTGGTAAGAAGATTCTGAATTCAAATTGAGTGAGAATACTAGCATGATGATGTTTTATTTGAATTTAGAAAATGCTGTTAAGTTAAGTTTTCTAATCGTATGTTTTTTTTTTATAAATAAGGCTATCCGACTTAACTAATAAGTTTTGTTTTGAAAATTAACCTCTCAAGTCAAAGATGTTTCTTAAAATGAAATATCTAATTATTTGCGTGTAATGCCGTCGGAGGCCATTTCGTAATGTAAAAAAAATATTCTTTCTGACAACTGTCAAAGTTTAATTATTTATTCAATATGAGATTAACGGAATTTGTGGGTGTGTTCTCAAATAGTTTTATTAATTTGAACTACGCACTTGAATCTTATAAATCAAGTAGGTACTAGCAATACCTTGGGTATGAATTAAGCAATGTATAGGTACTTGTCTTGTCTCGATACTGGCTTATTTTTGAACGGCAATTTCGTGAGAGGAATGCGAGTCTAGCTAATCTGTGTCTAGGAGCAGTGGTGGCCCAGTGGTATCGACCGCGACTTACAAATTGTAGCGCCTGCCTGGGCGCTTTACTTTGTTTAGTTAACACCACTGCTCTCAAAACTGTGAAGGAAAACAACGGTAGTAAACCGGCACGTCCTAGAACCAAAAATTCGAAGATATGTGACATCCACCAACCCGCACTGGGCCCGCGTAGTGGATTACAGCCCATTCCCTCTCACAGAGAGGAGGCTTGTGTCCCAATAGTGGGAACATTAATAGGCTGATGATGACAATGACAAATCATAAAAAAGTGATAACAGCCTTTGCGAGTTATATCTATTGTCTAGTATCATAGTTGCTGCTATACTGTATTTTTAACATCCATACAACATGTCAAATATATCACACATGAACAAAAATAAATGTAGTTGACACTAACTTAATGCTGGCAGCTTTATAATGACCATAAGAAAGATGCTTAAACGATGGAAATTATAGACGGTAAAAAGATGGTGATGACTACATGGGTATAGCTTGTCTTATTTATACTCCAAGGTTCAGCAGTTTGTATTTTTAATTAGCTTGTCAAGTTGACGCGAGTAAAAGTGAACTGTTTGTTGAACATTCGTTTAGTACATTGTTGAAGTGTCACGGTTTGTAATAGTTAATCTGTTAATTTTATTCAAAGCTTTATATTGTCAAAATATTGTTAAGCTAAGCTCCTAATAAAAATGTCAGAGGCATGATTAATATGCAGATCTTTATATCAATAGCATACGCAACGTACTTGGTTTAAAAAAAACAAATAGGTGATTTGATTTGAATATAATTTTGTGACGTTAAATATATAAACCTTTTGTGATTGACTGTACTTTTGTAGTCACAATAATAGGTTTATTTTGAGCTCGAATTATACTCCCAAAACTTTTGATGTTTGTAACTCGAAAATAATAAATACACTTGCGGATTGAAAGTAAATAAAGTTAATGCGGATTGTTTTCTCACAAACTAATACTCTATTCACATAATATGAATGAAGTATGTTAATATTGAATAAGTTATATGTTATAATAAAATTAAATAATAAAATATAAAACACAAAAATAAAATATTTACATACGTACTACATTATTTACAAACTAATATTACGACTAGTAATAATATAAGAATAAAAATATGTACAATTACAGGGCGTCAAAAAATTCGTCCGCGTCGCTGTCAACAGGAAAAGTGCCCAGAAGGCTGGCAGCATTGCCACATTGTATGGCAATGCTGATTCTTTGGCCAAAAAAAGGCCAGCCCTCTGGTCTCGTGAAGAGTCGACTAACCGTTTGGCGATATCCCGAAATAACAGGTGTGCACTCAGACCCCATGGCCTTAGTGTAAAACACTTGCTTCTTTTTCCTAAATATTTTTTAAACAGTTGTGTAACTAATTTGGTGTACAATAAAGTATATTATAATGATATTCTATTACTACTCGATGCCTTCAAGCCGAAACAAGCAGGCGGTCAGATTGGGTCCCCAATCTGTCTACCCACCAAATAACTTCAGGAAGACTGTAGCACAGTGATCACGTGCTGCCGTGCACAGCGAGGCTCAGGGGGGCGTTTTATTAGTCTCCTCAGGAGTGCCCTAACAGGCGTTGCACAGAGAGGGTTCCGGGGTGGTCTTTTGAGATATCACGGCTTCTACGTGCGTATGGTGATCACCAGGGTGGTCTCAGTGAAGTAAAAATCCCACATTATATTATTATTATTAATGTATTTTCTCCAAACATCAAGGCACCTTATGAATGTTTCAACACGCTAACAAAAAAAAATGTGATCAAAGGTCACCACAAATCAAACACATCAGCATCATTTCGTCATCTGACACCAGTCTTGCCAGGGGGTCACTCTGTGTAAAATTCTGGTATCTGTAAGTGGTTAGACTGGGGGCCAACTTAGTTGAGAAAAGGCTATGCAAATGACACAGAAAAAAATAATCGCAGGTGGTCAAAGGTCAATCCAAGCCCAAACTACACTTTCTTATCCAACATGGTCATCTCGTAAAGCCATGTACCATTAAAAGTCGGTGTAAACAACAATATTAGTTTTATGTTCGCCGTCACCTATTTGCCCAACATTGATGACATTTTGATGGGGCTGGGCATATTCTACATTTATTATAGCGCAGCGGGTAGTTGGAACTTGTTTGTACACGGATTTGTGTTGCTGGATGTGGCTGTATGCGGTGGGTACTGTGGGCAATAAAATTCGTTGTAATTTTTCAGAAATTCTTTTGCAAACAAGGGTTTTAAGTTCTCTTTCATTTTAATTTTCCAGTTTTCATAATATTTTGATCTATTATTAGTCTTGGTTTTTGTTAAGTAGTGATAATTTTTAACCAAAAATAAGCAGCAGGTGTGTAACAGCAAAAATTGGAATGTGATATCATGTTGTATGAATCTATTTATTTATATATTTTTATAGGTAAACCAAACAGAAGTATACTAAAAATATACAAAGTGTCTTAAACATATGACTTAACAAATAGCTACCCACTAGAAAGAAGAAAAGAAAGAAAGAAAAAGTGTTTATTTGTCACAAAACGACATACAATATAAGAACATGCTTATGCTAAACCCTCAACAATTATATTAGTAGATAGTACTTAAATTAAGTTAGTAAATACGAGAAATAAATCAAACAATAATAACATATACTACGTACATTTTGTTTATAACAGAAAATAAATAGAGATGCATGTCGTGATTGTGGCAAGAAGGCTTCCACTCAGCATAATGTTGTGCCGTGGGGGATCCACAGCACGGCGCTGATTTTCAGTGGTTGCCACTACATTTTACACAGATTACTCAATGGATAAAACTATACCACTAGTCATCAATTGACATACTACATAAAACCCATTTGTGCTACCTACCGATTTTGCAGGCTGGTTTTCCCTTTGGGTCGCACTTACTCACATACATTATGTCGAGCTACTCTCATGAGATCATGACAAAAAACGAACGATACTATTGCATAGATACTGCCACAAATCATAAGTGTTTCCCTGTCTGTTCCAATGATAGAAATAGGAAACCAGTAACTAAAGTAACAAATGATCCGCAAAACCCATCCAGTAACATCTACATCGGAGCCTTCAAACTCAATAATAAACAGGCAAAAAAGTCGCGTCCATTGCGCCTCCGATGGTACCGATAATTTTTCAACACACCGTCTACTTATTACGATCATAGGTAGAGCATTAACTAACGCGGAGTCTTTTCAATCGTGCCCCATATCTTGCACACGAAAACCCCCTTTATTCACCTCAAAACTAACTTCAAAATCGTCTGAGCTGGAGATGCGATTACATTAGCACAGCTCTTTCAATTTTGAACTCTGACAGTTGCAAGGTAAGGTTGGGTTTTGAATGAAGGGGTCATAGAAATGATGGTAGTATTTCAGCTAGACATCGGTCAAAGAATCGTGACCGGCCCGTCCCCGGCACCTGACGTCCACCGGTGTCGGTTAATGTAACTTCACCGAAGTACAAAAACAGCATTTCAAAGATACTGTTTTAAATACCAGAGTTGTTATCCGATCGTTTAATAGTTGAACGGGGATTGTTGGTTATTATGGGATATCGGGGGATGTTTTAATGGTACTACACAATACACATATATACGAGAAAATACGCGATATATACAAAAAAGCTACTGCAGAAAAACATTTAAACGAAGACGCAATGATGAAAGGCCTCCCATTAGGCAGACCGATGATGACCTGGTCAGGGTTACGAGAATTCGGTGGACACGAGGTGCACAGGACCGATCAGTGCAGCAACCGACGAGACGCTTGGGGAAGGCCAATGTCCAGCAATGGACGTCTGTCAGCTGAAATGATGATGACGACGATTAAAACGAACGACTTGTGTGATATATATGAATAGAAAATGGAAAAGTAACGTAAATAATTCAAGAGTTCATGCACAATGATGAAAACAAACATATTTTACCACTGATAATGTTCTTTTACCCGTAACCATCAAGTTGTAGCAACTAAATGATATAGTCTCCATCAAAAATCTTGGCTCTACTGAAGATCATATTTCTGATAAAAAAGAAATACCACCAATAACCACGTATATACCTTCGGATTTAGATTCTCTAGTGTCAACTAATCCATATCCTTTAAACATGGTCACGTAGACTGTACCAACGGATACGTGAAAATTCCTAGTCGATGCTATTTATGAGGTGTTATTTGAATGCTACTAATGCAATATCGATAACTTCAGTTTAATGCCAGTGTCTCAAAATATTGTGACTTGACCCATGATGTCGTCATTTATTTCCAAAGACATCACCACTGATTTCTTCCTAACACTATAATTTTCCTGATTCAGAGATAGATCTTGCTCATATTCATAAAATTATTGAGCATTGCCTGTTCTTAAGTACTCACAATATGAGTGCCCTGCTTCATTTGTCCCGGTGCATACTTCTAACAATATTCCTGAACCAGGAAATCTTTCCTGCAATCATCATCTTCCTGCCCTTGTCCCATATTACTTGGGGTCGGCGCAACACGTTTTCTTCTTCCATACCGTCCTGTCCTTCACGCCATCACTGACTCCCTTTTCTTTCATATCACTCCTCACATCCATCTTTTCTTTGGCCGTCCCCTCCCTCTCCATCAATCCATATTTACTTTCCTGCAATATACTAATTAAATCAATCCAACTCATCTGATGCACAAAGCAATAACCGCTTCCATACACAAAACTACTTAATTAAATACCAAATCCAGCTGCTCATATAACTGTATAAACGCTGTTAATTTTTCTACACAGTGATTAATATAAATTCTCGGATTGCTTAAGATGAGCGACAGGTCACGAAGACCAGTGGCCAGCTGACGTAAGCTTTCGAATGAGGATCTGACTTCATCTGCCTTGGCCTAAGTATATAATTTTAATTTCCGTTTCTATATTGATGAATTCATTCATTGGTATCGTGAGAAATTCACAAAACATTTTTATGACTGAGATATGAACTTTTTTTGGTTGCAATGTTATGTTGGCGCCATTTCATTAGGTGGCTGGCTGCGATTTTGGAGCGATATTTCTGATACTAATGAACAACTCTATACTTCATAAAAGATAGCTTGATCTTTGCGACATATGTCAATCTGACATATACGTTATTGTTAGCCTGGTCAAGCGCTATTGTTACTGTATCGTTACTGACAGCTGTCGCAGAGATCAAGCTATCTTTTATGAAGTATAGGCACTAAATTGTAGGCCAGGGGCCTTGGACAATTTGTAATTCTATCAGTTAAAGAAATTTTACGAAATTTCATTATTACTATTCTACATTGCTAGGGTAGGTGCTTAAGTAGAGTCAAGCAAATTGATTCATGAATTGACCCATCCTAAGAGTATTTTACGAAACATATACTAATAGAATTAATTCGAATTCTGCTTAATATATATTTCCTTAATGACAATTAGTTTACCCATCTCGATGACGTGCCACCATTTTAATTTTTTATTTGACGTTGTATTATTTGGCCTTTTTCTTTTAATTTAAAAATAACTGAAATAGTTCGCATATCTTTTTGAAATAAAATATTGTCTATATGCAAACAATGCTGGATGGCCGTTTTTGCTTTATCAAAAAATACTTTTTAATTCAATGATTAATTCTATTGCAATGAACACATTGGTAAATGTAACGGCAAAATTGCACGATCCTAAGCCCGCAATGACATACAGTTTTTATATTATTTAAAACGTCTTAAGTGTACCATGAATGGTAAAACAAGAAAACATTAAAGTTTTGAAATTTTCAAACGAATTATCGGCCGACAGGGTCATGACTGCACTTCTAAACACCCTGTTTTCAATTATAATATGTGACTCATAAAGTCAGATACATATGCCACCATAACTTTTTCTGTCTTATAATTCGTCTCATTCTCCATTAATTATTTTTTCAGCAATTATCATCATGATATCAGCCGAATGACGTCCACTGCTGGACATAGGCCTCCCCGAAGCGTCGCCGCATTGACCGGTTCCGTGTGTCCCGCATTCAGCGGATCCCCGCAACTTTCACCAGGTCATCGGTACACCTGGTGGGAGGCCTTCCAACGCAACGTCTACCGGTTCGCGGACGTCATTCCAGAACTTTTCTGCCCCATCAGCCATCCGTTCTGCGAGCAATGTGCCCTGCCCACTGCCACTTAAGTTTGGCAACGGGCTACGCAGCATTATTAACTATAAAATGTGCATTCTGCATTTTGCAGAATGTTTCATTAATTTAATTGGTGACTTGACTTTATGACAATTATTTACATTATCTCGCAATATTCATTAATTTTCATGTAATGTTCACTAAACAACCAATACTTTCACAAATATCCCATACACCAAACAATTCCACGACCCACCTAATTTACCTGGCCCTTTATCTCTCCGCGACACGCAGAACCCTGGAACACTACAGCTAAACACAGACGTCCACCGAGTGTAATGGGGTAATAGTGACTTGTACTGCTCAATAATTTCGTGTCATGTAAGTCGGCGCTACCCGTTCCCATGGCATTCCTGGATAGCGACAAGGGGCAGAGAGTTGCGCAGAGGCGATGGGTCTTTGAATTGCTAATTGTAAGAAAGAAACGGGAGTTGATAGGCAATCTTCATTAATTGGAGAGGCATCATCATCATATGACTTGTGCTAATTCACAATCACTTGAGATTATTCCTAATTTGATTCCAGCATTCTTTAGACTCAATCTGTATTTTATAACCGACTTCCCAAAAAGGAGGAGGTTCTATGTTCGACATTATGTTTGTTTTTTTTTGTGTTTGTTCACCGATATCTCCGTCAATTGAAGACTGATTTTAAAAATTCCTTTTCGTATGAAAAAGTATGTTTCGAAATTGGTCCCATTTTAATTTGGTGAAGATCTGATGAAGAGCTTCGGAGATATACAACAGAACTCTTAAATAAATAACGGCAAATCTCGCGGGATTGCTGCAATCGCATGTCTGTTTATTGTTTATACCATTTCATAACATAACATCACGCCAGTACGCTCTTAAGGGATCGCATATCTCTCATTTCACCGGTTATGTTCAAGTTTCATGAAATCTATTCTGGCGTTATAGTAAACTACAAAGAGTAAAATAACTTTATTTTTTGAAGTCGGTGTCCATAACGCAAAAAAATGGTACCTACGAAAGACACCGACTTCAAAAAATAAAGTTATTTTACTCTTTGTAGTTTTGTATTTGGAAGTCGGTAGTATTTTTTTGCAAAAAAGTTTTCTTCTATTAATTTCTGTTAACAAGTTGAAAAAGAAAGAAAAACACAAGGTTTCTACAAGCTTTTATTAGTAGTACGCCAATGTAATGTGTGTTCGGGTCAAATATTGCAACTGAATTTTAAAGCAGTTATCCTCCACCGATTAAGATGAAATTTTGCATACACGTCTGGTTTGGATGACAGTACATATTTAGCTAAGTGACGTCATTCAAAATCCAATTTGGCGGATGACCCAAGATGGCGGACTAGTTATTTTTTGTGCACTGTCATGATATGGGTATCTATTGAAAGGGTTTGCTGTGAATAATAAGAAAAAAGCTTGTTTTAAGAAAAGATTTTTATGAATTATTTTATTTTATTTTAGCCAATTTTCATAATGCCTTCTTTTATACACTCTTCTCACGAATTATAAAAAATAACCTTTATTCAAAAAATCAGAAAAGGTACGACAAGTACTTATATTATGAATCTTAGAGACCTACTAACTATAATGTAGGGTTTATAGAGCCGCGGTTGGGCTTAACTCGTTTCAAAGTTCATTAACTTTGAAACAAGTAGATTCCGTAGTTTTTCAAAGTTCATTAACTTTGAAAAACTACGGTATTTTAAAACTAAGATTACGACTTTCAGAGCAAAAAGTAATAAAGATTTCAAAATTTCACAGCTTTTCGCGTGGTGGTCGGCGAGCACACGTTTTTCGAGGTTGCAAACTTGGATTAACAATACCACTGGCCCAAACAACATCCTAAAAATCCAGAACTACATAAAATTCTGCGATTTTAATGTCGATTTCAACTGGGCTATAGGTATATTCTAAAGATTTACCATCATTATGTTCGAATAAAATAATTACGAATAATTGAAACAATAGAGACATCTTTTCTACCTACTCCCGCATCTACAAACTCCCAACCCTGCGAACACAGAGCCGCTTCGAGCACGTAAATAAAAGTAGACAAAGAGAGCAAATCCGCAAAAAGAGTAGATGAGCACAAAAAGAGCAGATGAGCATAAAAAGTAGCTGTCATGGCAAAGTCACGACGATGTGAACTATGTGACCACTTGCATGGGAAAGTATGCATGATTGTAATTATGGGGGACCATCGGTGATGGGTGACGTGTACACTTTAGGCAAATATATAGGTTGGTTTTTGCGTGAAAATTACAGAGAAGAAAGAGGCAGATATGGAAAACGAAGATATATTGCGTTTAAGTTTTGATTATATGGGAAAGGGGTAAGTAAAAAAACAAGAATAGGTATGTAACGTAGATTCGTACTAATCGTCGAAAATATCCGCTTCAATCCGACGATTCTTGTCAGCCGGTATTTCAGAAACTTCGTTTGTTACCGCTTCCGTCTCTTTATATATATGAGATATGTATGTTTGTGTGGAAGCATAAGACATTATTTACAAAAGCAGACGATGTAAATCCTTGAAACCGGCGAGACCCTCACAGGCTTGTACAAGATGTCATTCCAAGGTTTACTAAATATAACAAAATCTGTGTAGAAATATTTTATAAGATACCAAGCGACCTAAAAATTCTAAATACCAGATTATTTAAAAGTGAATTATATAACTGGCTGTCCACTAATAGTTTTTATAGAGTACAAATAAAATTTCAAAATTTAAAAACCCCCGACACTTTTTTATTTTATGCGTCATAATTTACCTAGTACATCGTAGATACACTTCGATCGGCAATCTAATAAACACGTAATTACTCGTATGACACGAAAACACCCCGATTCAAACAGTAAAACGCCCATAACTTTTGAATGGCTGAACCGATTTTAATCAAACATAGCTGAGAAAACTCTCGACAAAATCACCTTTCAAACAAAAGAAAATCGGTTTATCCATTTAGGAGCTATGATGCTACAGACAGACACACAGATACACAGCAACACACGTCAAACTTATAACCCCCCTTTTTCCGACGGGGGTAAAAAGAGCTGTTCAACAAAAAAAAATGACAATATTGTATGCACGAAAAATTTGCACGCTTATAATGTTAATCAAAAACATGTATACTCTGTATTAAATTTTGTACCATCTTCTATATCATGTTTTTATGCAAATAAATTGTATTCTTAATAAATGACATATATTTTAACTGTTAGTTACGCCTCAAAAATTCAGAGCGTGAAGAAGGTATTTAATTATTATTTTTCATAAGTGACACATGCCAATTAACAATATTTAAATGTCTGCTAAACATCTTATATTATTCTAGTAACCCGATACAACAGTGCACCAATCAGATAGTGAGGAAGTGCAGGCAGTGTGGCACAGTGGAGGGACAGGCACGTGAAAGTGATTAGCTGCACAGTGCTGCGTTGTCGGGACAAGGGGCCCTTGTGTGTGGGGAGAGTGGGGACATTAGGAACACAGTTCCATTTAGTTGCATTTTTCTTTTATGGAGCCACCTTTTTTATATGCACAATAACTGCTAAATGTCTTATATTTCTAATCTGATATAACAGTGAATCAATCAGATAATAAGGAAGTGCAGGCAAAGTGGCACAGTGGCGGGACAGACACGTAAAAGTGATTATCTGCACAGTGCTGCGTTGTAGATACAAGTTTGTGTGGGGGGAGAGTGGGGAGATTTAGTCAAATCGTTACATTTATTTGGTATCGCACAATGTTGCTTGTGCATCAGAAATCAAAGATTTTTTTTTTCACCTAAGCATTCTTCATCGTTTGGTTATTCTGCGATTCAATTACGAATCGCAGTCCGAAGGATGTTTAAGGAAATTCATAGTTCATTGCTTTGTATGTTAGCTACTGATACTGTGTGGAAAACATGTAGGTACACTATTAATTCAATGTATACCCAAAGGATGAATACAATCGACTACTAATATACAGCGTTTTTGCAATATTTAATTTTATTTGTTTTTTCTATATTTAACTATACGTAACTCGAATATTTATAATTAAATAACTTCTAATTAATTTCACCAACTTTCATCCCAGACTATCTACCCCCGTTCTCCCCTCGGCGGCGATGTCGCGTGCTATCATGTTTCACGCACTACAACGGCACCTCTGTCCAGGGCTACCACAGACCAACAAACAAACAAAAAACACCAAGTATTAGCGGCACTTTGCGCTGCAATTCCGGCCATTCTTGCTAATTACCGCTTCAAAAACCACTATAATTTGACCTCTTCATCTTTTATACTATTTAAGAAATCTTCTAATTTGAGTGGTCAGGTTATACTGGTTGTAGGTTAGTGCCAAATTTCTTGAAATGTTCGGTAATTGTAAGACAATGCGAGAGTCATAAAGGCTTGACGTGGTCTTGTGAAGGTGTGAAGGGGTACAATGAGGTCACGCTGTTCATTTAGCGGGTACCTGTCTAATTACAAAGTGAAACTGCGTTTTAAGCTCCTTGTGTTGTGATTTTTGTGGTTTGTTTCCTAATTTGGGCAGTTCGGAGCGTCATAAGTGGTGGTGTCAATAATGAGTCGTGGCGAAAAATATTATCCTCCTTTTGGAGCAGTCGTGTAAAAAACAAGAATGAGAGATAATATTATAACTCTGGTCCTTCACCATCTTCTGCCTGTCAGCCAGGCCAGTTCCAGTAAAGAGTCAGCCAAACTAGGCTCCTTGCTGGAACCTTTTACTAATTTAGTCCTAACCACTTAAATAATTAAGCTATCTACTTAATAACAATCTAACTACCGGAAGAAAATTACAATATCGCCAAATCCTTTACAATTTAGGCACAAGCAAACCACAAAAGGACCAAATTAATTTGACCAGAAAATCACAAAGCATGAAAACAAATTTTCGATAATATTTGCGATAACAACCGAATATTACAGCCAGCAAATATAATAACCGAAGCAAAACAGGAAGCCAACCCTCGTTATATAAATAGTCAATCCAGTTTACAAATTCGAATAATCGGCGAATGCAATGATTATCCGTTCACAAATATTTCTACGAATATCTCGAACACCACTCGAAACTCCAAAATTCTTACAAAAAAATGGGCCACTCTAACTGAGCGTGAAATATGGAGAAAAAATTACGCAAGTGAACAACTGCCCTTATTGAATGCATCATAAAAATATGATTGACATGTTTCTTAATATGACATAGAATATTTCGGGCGGTGATATTTTTTTGTCGCATATGTGTACCGGGAATTGTGGACTCCTTGTTATACGACAAACTGTAATAAAACATCGCAAGAAGTTTCAATCTTGAAATAGTAGCTTTAGGGTTGAAAGTCGAGCAGTGGTGTACCAAAACGAGGGCCTAACATTTCGCGAACGACATTAGAAAGGAGATATTAAGTGCTCCGTAATCCAATTACATGTTCTTTGTCAATTTTAGGATGTGTATTATATTTCTATAGAGGCATGTTATCCTTCTTATATTTGTAGTTATGTACAAAAGGATATCTATTGAAGGTTTTGTCCTTTTGTCGGTTATTCTGTAGCTCGTAATGACGCGGTTGAAAGACACGGCTTTTTTCTTTTTTTAAAGTCATATTTCATAAGTATGTTGTACAATTTTTGTAATAAGCTAATCGTCGTAAATATTTCAGCTGTACCCTTTGTAAACGTTGCGGAAGGACCAAATCTGCATCGAACTATCGAAGGACCAATAATTTTATTTAGAGAAATAATTTTAATAATAAATTAGTAGCTATTGCTAAAGCTTAATAAATAAATAATATAGAAGAAACAGATCACCAAAGATATCGAATCTGGCTGAGTAAATTAATGAGAAAGATCATAATTCAAACACAATCTCTCAGCATTATAAATTTTGCAAAAGTGTGTCAACTAAAATCACAAATTCTAATCAAACCAAAACAGACAACCTCTCACTCAGCCCGTACATCACAATTGTCAACAAATATTATCACATCTATCACTAATTCCTTGAAATCGGTCCATTTATTACAATTTGCGACGATAGAACGACCGGAATACGTCAGAATATGACATGTCGGGCTTATTGTGTCTCTAGGTTAGTCAGATGAGTGCATAGGGTTATCAATATTACGTGTCATTAGAGACATTTTGATACGTCCTTCGTTCTTACCCATCCTGTGATATTTGCCGGCGACAACACCAGAGAGACATTCAGACAAGCAAATAGCTACACATCCATATGACATGGAAATAAGGTAATCATTACAGTGGATTTTATTTTCAGGATTGTAGAGCTTAAGTTTGCAAGAACAGCTCATACAATTAAAGTCCAATAGATGTACCGATAAGAGTCACAATACACTTGAGGTTGTCATAAGATTATAATAACTTTTGAATGCCCAAGGCGTAATTATACGTTACGAAATTTGGAGGACTCAGAACAAATAAAATATAAATTAAATTGATTGAGAATTTTGATAAACGAGGCGTAAAATTTAAAAAATATACAGTTCGGATGACATGATTAATTCTGGTTTAGATAGCTTCGTTTGCAAGAGAAAATATTGTGCATTTATTTATGGAGGGAGTGACTTTCATCGGAAGGCAACAGCTTGAAGTGAGTGACAGAGCGTCAAGTTATATATGGCCTATATTCGGTACTAGATTGTTGCTGATTGATTGACTTTAGCTATAAAATTGCCGTTTTATGAAAAGGGTCACTTTGAACTAAAAGCTCGCGAACGCGAAAGAAAAAGGATAAACAAATGTTTTTTTTAAATGTCATGTCTTATATATAAAGTTTTTAATTCCAAGTCAAACCGATGTTTTCACAGTATAAAGTGACCGTTTGTACAATTTTTGTAATAAGCTAATCGTGGTAAATATTTTCAGCTGTACCCTTTGTAAACGTTGCGAAAGGACCAAATCAGTATGGAACTATCGAAGGACCAATACATTTATTTAGAGAAATAAAATCGTTTCATAAAACGGAAAATTCAAAGACCAGGTACCTAAATAATTATAAAAATGTAACTAAGCAATTAAAGAACCTGCAGTAGAAAATATATTTTGTCTCATGATTCAGTCTAGGCTAGACTTTTTTTTAAACAAATGCTAATAAAAGTGTATTATAAACTTAACGATTACATTAAAACTAACAACAAATTGACAAACACTAGGTGGACTGATGACCTGGTTTAGGTTGCGGGAAGGCGCTGGATGCGAGACGCACGGGATCGGTCAATGTGGTGACGCCTGGGGGAGGCCTATGTCCAGCAGTTGACGTCTTTCGGCTGAAATGATGATGATGATGACAACAAATATTTGAAAACAAAAAGAAAATGTTTTAAAAAAATTCTTGGATTTGATAAATGAATTAATTATTTATCTATCTATATAATATTTGCCTTGACAAAAACACGAAGCATAGAAGTGTGTTTGAAAACAAAAATAATGCAAAATTTAATTGAAATGATATCTAGACAGAGCTCAATTTATTGCCACATTAATATACGAGTATTTGCATATTATGATAGATAAGAGACGTTCGAAGAGTTAACTTGATAGATTACGTCATAAACAGCTGTTTACAAGAATTATGAGCTATTGTTTAATATCAGAAATGAGTAATTTAAAACTGAATATTTTATTGTGAACTTTCTGTCAGTATAAGCTGAATATCTACTAGAAAACTGAAGTATATATTGCATTTTCAATATTGGAAGGTATGTAGTAACTAATAAGACAGATAGGGCTTGTTTTAATAAAACAGGCTCAAATATGAAAAATTGGAAGGCAATAAAGGAAATTCCTATTTACTTAAACTTTCAGTTTTGTATAGACTTGAATGATGAAATAAGTCTCATTTTTCAACTTTAAAAAGCAGATAATCAACGCAAATTTTCACTTGCCTTCATGTTATGGAATTGAGAATTAAATTAATTATCAAGAGTAAGAATATCATCTTGAGATAATAATAAATCTTTATTCAAACTTGAAATTGGTAAAGTAAGTCTTATATAATAATGTAGGTACAACAATTTTAGATGCCTGTACTAGGTAATCCTGTATCACAGGCTGTATCAGATGTAAATAGGAATAATATAGTAACATTCTATAAGTGATATCGTTTGCAAAAGTTTAAAATATTTGGAATTGGCTATGCGACATTTCAAAAGCGTATGTCAGTCTCATTAATTTTTAACTCCCGACGGACAACGAGGAGTTTTATGAAAAAGATTCAACTGCGCAGTACGACCGTCACCGCTGTGGCGCCGCAGCAGTCCGACACCAAACGGCTAAATTGACCAAGAGCCCTAAAAAGCATGATATAAAGATGAGTTGGAGTTTTCAAAAAAAAAGCAATTTTTCTTGTTGACAATTATCATCGCTGATACAATATCACTTTATCCGGAGCCCTTTGTGAGTCTAATAAAATAATAATTGACACTGAACCAAAACGTTATTTAATTCCCAAACTGTCATACAGTACTAACACAATAATTAGCTAATTGGTCACACAGTGCTTTACGACTGAGAAACGTTAAAACAAAATTATAATTAGTTATAAATCTGACCGAGGAGACCATCGATCGATACCCGATTCTCGATTCGCTCACACGATTATATCGATTTATTTTGTCTGTGTGTCTGTATGTGGGCTTGTGTGTTGGTGTGTGCGTATAGGAACAACAGATTTATTGTTAATGGTGTCCCGAACATAATTAAAATGGTTGATGTTTCGCCCAGCCCGCTCGGCCGTCGTCCTTCGGTGGTGACGTAGAGTAGCTTGTGCGAGAGGCGGCTCATCATAGGTATTGTTTGGAATTAAATTGTAGGTGTTTTTTTGTTGAAGGGAATTCTAGATTTTAGAGAAAAAGGTGGGCAATATGTTATTAAAAGTAACGGTATTTTAGATGACAAATTACTAAGTCGGTCGAATAAATATTTTTAGAATGCTAGAGACAAGTGACATTCGATCAACGAAAATGTCGCCATAGCGATTGGAAAAAAAGTAAATGTATGGGAATGTCAAGTGCTATGGAATTGTCCCGTCTGTGGACTGGTCAGTCCTTTATTTTTTGGCATTTTCACCATCACTGTTAGTATGACACATTGTCTAGACTCTAGACCCTCTGGCTGAAAAGACAAGCGCAGATAAGGTTGGGACTGAAAATCCTACAAATATTTAATCGGTTCATTGGTACTTATGTACTAATTTAGGTAGGTACCTTCTTAACGAATCAAAGGTTAGCCTGTACAATCAACACCATTCTTACAGTTCGTCTTTCCATATAAATTATGTTTGAGAAAACTTAGAAAAAGCAATCACAAAAATTCAAAATAAACAAGAAAGTCGATAATTCCTACAACAATATTCATAATGCCCTCTGAATGTATTCATTACTCTGTACCGCTTATAGTGTTATAGATAATGGTGAGCGATACCCCGTGCGGTACAGCTTGTGGCGCCATCTGTGATACAGACCATTGTTTGGTCGTCACCTGCAATGATACCTACTGATTGTTTAGATATTACACTTCATGGCACTTAATCTTGAGCCTCT
Organism: Orthosia cruda; assembly: GCA_964057195.1. Classification (NCBI taxonomy): domain Eukaryota; kingdom Metazoa; phylum Arthropoda; class Insecta; order Lepidoptera; family Noctuidae; genus Orthosia; species Orthosia cruda. The sequence continues at coordinate 41,837,578 of OZ059828.1, read as the reverse complement.
CAAAACATAACACAGTAAATGGTTTAAAAAATCGACTAAAACTTTAAACAAGTATCTCATAATTATTATTGACAGCCGGTCTTCGACAAATGCTGGGTATATAAAAGCCTCTCATTTTTATGCCAATCTCCATGCTCCTATGCCAACTTCATCCAAGTTCTAAACGCGATAGAAACTAATATTCGAGAGGCATTGATATATTAACAAAGGTTTTTTATATCAATGTTGAGATTTGTGTAACTATATTTGTGTAAAATAAAGTGTAATTTATCTATCTAATACATTTTTAATGGTTTATAAAGTAAGAACCTATATACTTACTTACATGGTAAAGAGAATACTATGATAAGAGCTAAAGACAATCATCATCTTCCTGCCCTTGTCCCATGTTACTTGGGGTCGGTGCAACACGTTTTCTTCTTCCATACCGTCCTGTCCCCTGTCACGCTATTACTGACTCCCTTTTCTTTCATATCACTCCTCACACAATTCATCCATCTTTTATTTGGCCTTCCTCTCCCTCTCTAACTCTTTAAGTAACACACGTTTCATCACTCCAGGACACAGTTTCCTTTCAACTTTTCTGACACTGGCGCCTCTTTCAAACTTCCTCTAATGTACTCATTTCTCACTTTATCCATTCTCGTCACTCCGCACATCCATCTTAACATTCTCGTCTCTGCTATATGCAATCTCTTTTCATCCATCTTTTTCACAGCCCATGATGAATGGAAATCTGATCGCAAGTTCAAGACCTTATAAGGTTACGAATGTGATAGGATCAGAGAGAGCAGATTAGCAGTCTGTGAGTCTGCATAGTATACCTATAGGTAAGGCATAGCTTCAACTAAGAATACAGAATAAAAGATTTATCTGATTTATCAGAATGAAAGATTTATCCTCTCCTCAACTTAGAGGAAAGAACGCAAGGACAACATTTAATTATGAAAACAATTAGGTACACAAAACCAATTATTCCATCAAAAGTGTCACCTATAACAATAGGATTCGATCTTCATCTTTGATTTTAACAGATTCTTTCGAGAGATTAGGAAAAAGCGACGATGGTCACAGTAAAAGTATAATTACTTTGAAAACTATTTATAACGCATATTAAATATCTGCCAAACATTACCAGTAATCCTCATTGAGAAACAAAATTACGTATCTCTTTGAAAAACCCAATCACTTAGTCACACTTTTTGTCGTTCCGTTGTCCCAAAAGCATCATCATTTTTCCTCACAAAACGCCAATGTCAACTTCTCAGAACCCTTAATCACGAGATTCAAAAGGTGATTAATCAAAATCGCCATTAATTATTAGACGCGAGTATTTATACTGATTATAATGGGACGTCCGAAACGCTGTGTCGTCCCGCCCTGCTATTACCGTTCGGCCTTTCGGTAATACGGACGGTCGCCGGTCGTATATTAGGACCGGAATATTACTGGTACACATTACGCATTTACAAAAGGTTTGGTGGGAACTCGTGCAACGAAACGAGATGAGATGTGCATGCGTTTAATTATGTAGGTGGGATAGTTATGAAGTTATGAGCGTGCATATTTTATGTGTGACGTTTTCCGTGTAGCTTTTAAATTAAGAAGGACTATCGTCGGCGTAAATCGGTCTAGTTTTCTAAGTCGTCGTGAAGGATGATTAAGATGTGGGAATATCCGTAATTTAGGTTGTCAAAAACTAGCTCACAAAGTCACGGTACATTGGCAACCTCATAAAAGAAACTAGTTTTTGCCCTTGAAAAAGATCAGACGGTTATACAAAGTCGTGATAAGCCACTGAAATGAATTATAACTAAGCACTAAACATCCAGCTAGACAACATTAAGTCTAAACATTACACAACCGTATCAAAGAACCTTCATAAGTCATTAACGACAGAATATCAGTCAATCACTAATGACAGCACATGGCGTTACCACCCCGATTTAAAACACAATCGATATTACAAATGGTAACAATCAAAATTTTTCAATCGAATATTATCATCGTACAATTAATAATTCGTAAAAAATCATTAAGGAGCAAAACAGGAGAACAAAAGTTGCGGTCCTTTGAGCCATGTATAAAAAAGGAGAGGAATAAAAAAGGGAAGGCGTCCCGCAGGGCGAGAGCCGGCGGTGCGTATACTAAACCAACACAGTATGTGTCGACACTGGCTGTATGATATTGCCGCACGCATTATATGGATAGTGCTTTAGATGATGGAGTAATGTGAGACGGAGGATTTATTTAATTCAAACGTAGAAAAGAAGCTATGGGTCTCAAATATGGCAGCAACAGTGACGTGCCCTAAAGCAGAGAAGCGAAGAAAATATGGATCTTAAAAAAAAGGTAGCAACAGTTACGCTTTCCTTTAAGGAAGCAGACACTAATATCAGCCTACCAAATTCAATATAGGAAAGTAACTAAATTAATTAAAAAGGTTTCAATATAATTATCATTGTCTTTACTTTTTCTCCTTAACTGTAACGAATATTTATATGCTGTAATAAATGATATTAATGAATTCTGGGACAAACATGTTTTTTTATATACCTATTTGCCATCGACACGATTCTATCACAAATTTTCCAACCACGTCTACAAATCTCATCTCAATCGATACAGAATTTGTCCTCACACAATTAAAGTACTTAATAAATAACAAAATCTAATAGTATTCATTGAACTCTTCCAGCCATCCGACACTCCTCCACATTCTGCCGCCACCACCCGCTGGTCTTTAGGTCCTGGTGACAGGACACGACATGTTATAACGATCGTCGATGAGTAATAAAACTTAAATTGTATTTAATTGGACTTTTAATTTGTTATTTTGAACAGACTTGGTGATGAATATTTGTTTTAACAGTGATGGATATGAACAAGAGAACATTGAGCAAAAGAAAGAAAAAGCACATACAAAGTATATAAGAGAAAATAAAGGCATTTAAGAACAGGCAGCCTAGAGAGCTATAAAAAGCACAAAAAATATCTAAGAGACGAAAACTTATCAACTTCAACAGATCCTCAACTATGATAGTATGCAATGAACTTGTTGGCAATACAACAAAAATTTACCACGGCGATCTGATATCCAACAATAACAATACCTGACTACAACGACAATCCCTCTTCGATTAACCATAATGAAAAAATAACCTGTCGTCATACCTTAAATGGATCCGTCACCGTAAATAAACGAGAACATTGGAGGAGTCCCGCAAGGCTCTCATCTAAGCCCTGCGTGTCCTTACACAGCCCATAAAGCCGACTTCCCTATATTTATGCCCTTTTGTCACGACACCGTCCAATTGGATGTCCCGATAATTTACGCTAACGTGACGACATTAATACACAGCTAAGGGCACCGTGATATAGGGCCTTTTAATAATCCATTCAGAGCGCGTGCTGTGACAATATTTCCTGTGAACTTATAACGTTTTGTCTCGTACTTATTTATGTCTCTTCGTTAATTGAATGGCCTTTTCTGATGTATATTTTATTTTGATAACGGCATTTTAATTTTCGTCCTCGGTTTTACTTGGTATCATGAATCAAAATTCAATTATCGGAGTGTATCCTGGGTTGGTGTTTAATTTTGCAGGCTGATTTTCGCCACCGCTGCGGCGTTGGTAGAAATGAAGTCACGAACGGGGAAGGTAGCCACAATAAAGTAGATAACACTTTCCTGATTTGAAACTCAATTGTGTGTGATTGTCCGAGGCTCAATTGTTGAAATTGCAAGGGTTACTGGAAGCCGCGAAGCTTGCGAAATAAGATGAAATGGCTGCTGTTTTTTGTCTTGATGATTGAGCTATTCGGTCAGAGCTTAGGTATCTACTTTATTAGTAGGAACTGAGATTGATACCTTCGGTTTTATTTATTCCTGGTATATAGTAAATTATATTAATGTCCCTCATTAGTCATCCGTAATAAGCCAACATTTTTATTGGTTGTCCAGGAGCAAAAACGCTTGAAAAGGTTCAGTTTATCTTTATATCGCAATCTCGTAAGGTAATTTTTAAGTAGGTATTCACATCAACATGATTAATTTCTTTATCATTCATCTTCTTATGCTTGACATGTAAAGGATGTGATTTGTGTAGAATTTACTGATGTTTTATGTGAATCTCAGTAAATTGTTTTTTGTTTGGCACGGCACTAACTGATAGCCACGACGGCGATCTATATAAAAACCCTTTTTTACATTTCATAACATATTTCCTTTTTTGTTGATTTGGATCATATATCTATAAGTTCTAGAGTACGCTCAATAACTAAAAGAGACTGATTATTGGATTCTGCCTAGGTTACGTTAATAGTTGATTGTTTATCTAGTGTGTCAAAGTGTGTCACTTGAGCTTAAAATAATGTTGCACCCGAGTTGGATACTCTACTTTTAATCACACAGTGCAACTTATGAACCGAACGTTACGTTTATTTTTTTACATACAATTAGGAACCATAAGACATAAATTAGAAATAATTAGAATCTAAAGTTTACATTTGAACAATTATGGAAGTGCATCATAACAATTTTATTAGTACCATCAGTTACAGTTGTAGATTTATTTTTTAATTTGGCTCGCGCGCGGTTTTCCTGCCATTCACTTGTTCAATACAATGTTCGCGTGCGGTCCGAAATAGAATTACAATCGCTCATTAGCCATTCACATCATACATTCGTCGTATTCGATTTTAGCGATGTAATTATATTTTGGTCCACAAGATTTGTGATTCATCTCTTTGCTGATTGGAACATTTACTATCAATATCCGCATTTCAAATTCAAATCACTTTTAGTCCCTAGGGATTAATGAGCTATTTTAGTCCCTGTTTACGAAGATCAAACTAGCTCTTTTTGAATAGGTGTGACAAAAAATATGTTACATTTCTAATCAAAATTGCAGTACTAACGATGACCAGCTATAAATCAATCAGTATTGCTAAAACAGAGATCAGCAGAGTGGGCTAACTGCAAAACGAACCCTAAAATTTCATTCATAGTCCTTCACTAAAATATAACGTTCTGGCTTCTGCTCGCGGGTTCGCCAGCGTGAAATTTGTTTTATTATCCCGAGGGCACATTATACCGGGATAAAAAGAAGCTAATGTCCTATTCCAAACTATGATCTATCTCTGTGCCATATTTCATCCAGACAATTTCAGCCGTTCTGGCGTGATTGAGTAACAATCATCCATCCATCAAAACTTTCGCATATATTAATAAGACGATATATATATGTAGGATCAACTGCGCTTCAGTTAGCCGGTTAGCTACACAAAGCGGATAACTCGAAGACTTCAATTAATCCTCCATGGTCCACCAGAAAACAACGTATCAACCGCTCGTTCATCAACGTTTTACGTTATCACAGAACCAGTTAAAAGCTCTTAACTTAATTAACAGTTATTAAGAGAAGCGGTGTTTAATGGACGTCGTTTTGCCCTCAATTCAATTGTGAACGTTATCGTCGAGGCCAATTGTTGGCACTTTAGCTATCGCTAGCACTGAGACTCGACGAATTTCTTCACTTCCTCTGTCATGTATGAAGGCAATTATTATTGCTAGCAGTAGCACATGATTGATGCAGTTTGATAGTTTTGTTGTTTTTAAGTGGTGTTATAATATTGTAAAATAATTGATGTAACACAAAGTTTTTATGAACAAATTCGGAAGTTGATTCTTTATAGACTCAAAGGGCATTTGTTTGCGAATAACAACAGAACGCTAATCGAAAATATAAATTTGCAATCACTGATTTACTATTGTGAAACAATGATTCCAAAACTCGATTAAAATATTTAAAGATGGAACATCCATCGACTACAAAAAAGAAGAAGTTAGGAAAATTGCACCTTTTTGAAATGAAATCCGATCATTTATTGCTTTTAAGCGATAGGTAATATCTAGAAAGAAAAAAGAAATGGCAAACGGCGAACTAAAAACAGTTTCAATTTCATCAATTCGGAAGGTATCATCAAAGTCGAAGGGGACAACCGAAGCCTATTATTACATAACAAAAGCTTGACAAACGTAACAAAAACAGAGCTAATGAAGTCGGAGCTGAATTTTATTTCGCCCGCACTAAACAATTCACATCGTAAATATTCGTCAGTCAAAACGATTAACAGAAAAAAACTGTCCCTTGAAAAAATGCAATTTTACAAATACAATCAAAAATCACCCTTATGCAGTTGAATATAGAGGTCCAAAACACCTGCAGTTGTGTTACTATTGCGTTGCAAAGGCCCCGAAGTCATACTGTCATAAGACAAGTTCGGTCACTTTTGGGCGATTCGACTTTTTTTTTTCTAATTTCGTGTTTTTCTTTGGCGGCTCGTTTATTGGAACCAAATGACACGACAGGTGACGAGTTTTTTTTTAACTGAGGGTGGATAGAAAAGAATTGTTATACATTTTATTGCGTGTCCCGTCCGTGTATCGGGTGATCAGAATTCGTAGGGCTAATTTGCTGGCTTTTGAGCACAGATGTCGTGATAAAGATGGCGTTTTTATTTTTTAAGTTTTGCTTTGTGTTTTAATTAATTTCATTTTTTGGTTATATTATGATTCTTATAGCTTGCATGATTGTGTCTATTTCGTACACTAACTGTTACTTCTATAGTATTCAAAAAAGAGTATTAAGAAACAATATTATATTAGATTCTACATATTATCTTGCAAAGATATACCACATACCTTACTAAATTATAGCGCTGACTAAGTATAAAAACTGATTAGATAAAATTTAAATCAGTAGTATATAGTAACACAAAAAGAAGAACACCAGAAACATGTAATACTTTGCCATCATACAAGATTCTTAATAAAGATAAAACAGATTATTCTGTCAAATTAACATAAAACTAGACAAAAATTTGCATTACAACAGACGCAATCATCCCCGCCTAAAAGAAACAGCCCACAACCAAAAAAACTATGTAAATAAAACAGCCATTAGACTGATTTAAACAAATGACACGCGATAATCTGTGGCCATTAGCGGGCATCAGTCAAAATCCCGAAACAATAGTAATTGTTGTAATAAATAACGTCTCTGGGTTTCGTAAACCACTTGTCTACAAACGAGCTATTAAAATTACATTACCAATATGTACTGCGGTGAAAAAATTGTAAAAGAAGAAAAAAATATTATGGGTGTTTATTTATAAATGGTGGGATTAATTCAAGCGATCAAGCGACGTCGACGATTGTAATACTTACTTATTACTATGTTATATGCTATTTCGTAAACGGGGTAGGAACTTAAATTTAACATCGTTTATATGTGATAGTGTTCGACCGCGATAAATATTAAATCAAATCAAATAATTTATTTGCATAATAAATGTTAAAAAGAAGGAGATCGTGGCTAAATAATAACAGCCGCACGGGTGGATCTTCAAGGTTAAGCAACGCTTGACGAGGTCGGTCCGTGGATAGGTGACCATTTCAACATACCGAGATTCCTCCGTGACTCGGAAAGCACGTTAAGCCGTTGCTCCCGGCTATCATTTGAAGATCTTTGACAGTCTTTACGGGTAGTCAGAAGCTTGAGATCTGACACCAGTCTTGCCAAGGGATACTCTGTTACCCCGTTACTGGGTTGTGGAGGTCAGATAGGCAGTCGCTCCATTTAAAACACTGCTACTCAGCTGAATCCGGTTAGACTGGAAGCCGAACCCATAATTGGGAAAACGCTAGGCAGATTGAATACATGTTAAAAAGGTGTTACAGGTATAAAAGGTACATTGTATTATAACCCAATGAGGGTGTGCAAATTTTATATTAGGTACTATGGCAACATTAAATATTAAACAGACAAAATTTCACCAAATAGACAAACTGAATAAATTTTAATTTTAAATGGCGTTACATTATAAAATAGAAATGTCAAATAAAAAAACACAATTATAAGGTCAAATTAAAAAAAAAACAAACTTCAATACTCATTATATTTGTGGTGACATTTCAGATAAAACCATTCATTAAAAAATAATATGCTAAAAAAAACTTTTAGCAAAAAAAAAATACTACCGACTGCCAAATACAAAACTACAAAGTGAAAAGTAACTTTATTTTTTGAAGTCGGTGTCTTTCGTAGGTACCAATTTTTTGCGTTATGGACACCGACTTCAAAAAATAAAGTTATTTTCACTTTGTACTTTTGTATTTGGAAGTCGGTAGTATTTTTTTGGTAAAAGTTTTTTTTATTTTTCACTTTTTAGTTGTACCTACCTAGTAGGCAAGTCAGTAAGGTAACTATAACGCCAGAATAGATTTCATGAAACTTGAACATAACCAGTGAAATGAGAGATCTGCTTACCCCATAAGAGCGTACTGGCATGATGTTATGTTATGAAATGGTATAAACAATAAACAGACATGCGATTGCAGCTATCCCGAGAGATTTGCCGTAATTTATTGATGAGTTCTGTTGCATATCTTCGAAGTTCTTCATCAGATCTTCACCAAATTAAAATGGGACCAATTTCGAAACATACTCTTTTAAACAAAAAATAATTTTATAGATCGGTCCATAATTGACGGAGATATGCGTGAACATATACAAAAAAAAAAAAAAACAAACATAATGTCTAACATAGAACCTCCTCCTTTTTGGGAAGTCGGTTAAAAATAACGTCCTATTCGGATATTACCCCTTAAAAAATAGTTACGTACGTTGAAAATGCATAATTACACAATAAACAGTTACATACGTTGAAAAATACATAATTATACAATAATTAAGATACCGCAGTTCAAAAGGCTAAAATCAACAAAAGGCATGTTTCCTAGGTAGACAAATGATACTTCTACTTATTCCGTCAGTGAGATTATCATATAATATTGGACACATATTTTTGCTTTACCAAATCAATAAATATTTACAAAGGTAAAGCGCATCAAAGTTCAGAAGTGGGGCCTTGTGACGTCACTAAGGCAGTATAAAGTGTACTAGCGGCGTGACGTCACACGATATTTCAACGCATTATATCGTGATCACTTTATGTTTAAGTGTCAAAAGAAAAAATATGTGACCAATAATTTTGACGGACAAAAACTAATTTTCAGTAAATTACCCTATTCAAGAATATCGTGTTTGTCTCATGACTTGTACTTGCATTCATGCAGTACATGCTCATTCACAAAATTTCAAGCTACGAACCCAATTCCATCTAAATCTGGTAAGCCAGACGAAGAAAAACAATCATCTAAATATACTTCAGCAATGCAACTCATGTGTTTGTTTTACTGACCGTACATGTGTGCCACAAAACCGGTATGTTTGACGCACTCGTCACTAATGAGGACCGTATTATTGAAACAATCTCAGAAACTCATACACAACGTATGATTTTCAACGATCATTTAATTTACGGAGATTCGATTGAAGCCTTTTGACATGACCTTGAAAAAAATACTAAGCTTCTTACTGAACTCTTTACCTACCTACTCACGTGAAATATTTAACTCAGAGTTAGTTGCTAACACGAAGTTAAATTATAAAATGTAATAAATGAATTTCATAAATAACACGGGTTTAGCTACCGCACTCGTTAATTCGTTACTAATGAGGACCGTATTATTGAAACAATCTCAGAAACTCATACACTACGTATGATTTTCAACGAACATTTAATTTACGGGGATTTGATTGAAGCCTTTTGAGATGTCCTTGAAAAAATACTAAGCTTCTAACTGAACTCTTTACTTACTTACGCGGAAAAATTAACTCATGGTTAGTTGCTAACACGAGGTTAAATTATAAAATGTAATACATGAATTTCATAAATAACTCGGGGTTAGCTACTAACTCGGAGTTAGTCAAATAAACCAAGGTGGCGAAAACGGGCCTTCGGGCTGAGTTCACCAAAGAAACTAATCGCGTTTAGTTCAACTTAGTTTATGCAAATACAGCGTTCTGATTGGTAGTTTCTGAATAGTCTCAACGGTACATTAGAGCCCTTAAAAATGTAATTTTGCCAAATGCACAGAAATCTTACATTTATATCGCAAACGTGGCACGTAGCGCTACCTATCGCCAAAATACAGGTAACATAACATTCAGACACAAAATCTTAAAAGAAACTGAACTTGACAACAAAAACAAGGAAAACAGTAAGGAGGATAAAGTTGTAGATTGAGTGAAGTGGCTTGCAATCAGTAGATATTGAAATGTGATAAAACAAATAATAACATAAAAATAATTTTAAGTTTGAGGCATCTGCTGAACATATAATCACTCATATACAACTTCTATGATAAGATGATGATGATGATGTTGAACCACTGACCAACAAACCTAAACAATCAAATTACAAATCTAAATGCAATACACTAAATTCGAGTACAAACTTTAAAGTAAACGCTATCATTTACATAAACAATACCTTTCTACTTTCCATCAACAAAGAAAGAATGAAACAGTAATCTTATAATCGCAATCAGTAACATTGCCGACAGCTTATCCCATACCCAATTTCACGCTACCGACTCCGTGCGGGTGGCCAGTGACATTCGCAAACCAAAAAAAAAGTACAAAAGGAGGTTTGTATCCAACCGATGATAATGCAACTCCTGTGGCCCACAATGTGACAAACCGAGAATGTCACAATCTCATTGTCATGATCCCATTCTGACCATTGTGTGGTGGCGCTACTGCTTTGTGCCAAAATTGGATGAGCCATTGTCGGAAAGTCATCTTTTTTTCGCACAAATACACAAGTGTCATCGGACAAGTGGCTTTGTGAAAGGATTCGAGTAATGAGATTTAGATTTTTTGCTCACGGCGCTTTTGTGGGACTTTTGAAAATTAGAGCGTTGCTGAATCTCGTACAAAATAAAAGTATAAAGAAGGCAAAAGCAACAAAAACAATGAATCCAGATCCTGTTACAATTCAGAAGGCCTTTATAATATCTGTCTCATAGCAAAATTTACAAAACTCGTCATCATTTAATTAAAATTCTGTGAAACAATAATATTTTATGTTAAGACAAACATCATGTTTATTTTCATTAGTATCAAAGTTCCCGTGAACTAAAACAATTCGCCTGAAACAAACAGTCGACCGCAGGACACAATTTATCAGCGGTAGCACAAGTGCGTACTGAAAAACCCACATATGCGCAAAAACGTCACATTACAAATCCGCAGTACGCCTCTGTTTGTGCTCATCCGGCTTTAGGTCCCTAAAAAGCGCTCGTGGTGACACCTCCCCGTCTTCCTCCCACCCCACTGCCTACATGCTCCCATCCCGCTCGCACACCCGCGACTCCGCTCCAAAAGCGACAAAACGCGACACACACTTTGCCCACCAGACGACCGAAGCGACAGAGCACGCGCGCGCAATACTCGTCTCTACACAACTTAGTTTTAAAGCTAGCGCTCCGGATTGCGCGACACATTAGAGGACATTTACTCACCATCGCTAGAACATCCTAAGTGCCAGCGTGCTGTAATCATCTTCAACTCTGTGTTCTCAGACATAGACACCATTTTCCCGTGTCATAGCTAAAGGTGGTGTAAAGACACAGTTTTCAAATGTCACGCAGTGTAGTCGTCTCTTTTCTCCGGAGTCCTGTCGCATCTGCCCGGCTCCTTTGGCATCCTTCAGCATGCATGTGTCCCCCCGCATATCTTTCATCCCGCTCTACGGCGCCTGAAGCCCAGTGTCCGGTCTCACAGACTGTTAGGCGGTCGTGTTAGCGTCGCTCTTTGTATATGTTCCACACGATATAATCACGAATATATTTGTGTGTTGTACGTACGTAGTACATGTATAGCGTGAAGGATTTGATGTGAAATGTACTGTGAAGTGACGCTCAGTGCCGTTTGATGTTTGTTTGTGTGGAAGACAGTCACCAGAAGCATTCATGATTCAGGTTAGTTTGCCAAATTTATGTACCTTCCGACGTTTACGGCCGTCCAGAAATATTATTACACTAACAAAAAACAACTGATGTTGGAAAATTGGAGTTCATGGAACGGAAGCTTTTGTAAGCTGGTGTATCTTTAGTATAAACTATTTGATTTTCCCAAACCCATTTAATTTTTTGTAAAGCTTAATATGACTTAGAATTTTTAACCAGATTACAACATAACACATTTCGACGTCAACCACTTGATTCTGCGTGATATATAAAACCTGTGGGTACTTGTTTTTTTTTTGTTCGAAATAAACCAAACAGCGCCAACGGACAGTAAATAAATAATCATCGAATCAGCCGATGGTGAAACATCAATCAGCTGCTATTATTTATTACAAGCCCACGCGTGGGTGTACAAAGTGGGCAATAGATAATTTAATTATAGATACGAATGTATTCATTAAGTATTGCGAAGGTTTGAGTTGTAATTAATTTTGAGGTTCCAATACTTTCGGCGGTACAAAGCGAAATGTAATGACCACTTTTATGATGAACAGAGAGTTTTAGAAAATAATTTCAACACAACTATTCAATTAACACTTACTTTTAGAGCAATTCTAAAACAATACATAGCATACGCGCTTATATTTATGATAATTTTTATAATAAATAGTAAACGGGGGTAGATAGAAAATAAATAGAATCGTCAAATGACACTTTTAAAAATCCAATGAGATATTTTTTTCATGTTTTTTTTTTATATTTTCTTATTAGATAGTAAAACAGTAACAGTTTAATAAAAGTAGTTTTGTACTATTTCGCACTGGCATAAGAGTAAAAACTCATGAATAAATTGTTTCTCACATATGTGCAAACATATAAAGAAGAAATGCATAATGTGATTCATATTTTTATGCATAGTGAATAAATTAAAACTGACGAGGGACGGTTTCATTTTCGTTTATTTTTTTGATATTAGGTTGCGTTATATGTAATTTGCGTACGTCTTTGTAATTTGTTTCTGCAGTTGTATTTTCTTGCTTTATTTGAAACATACAATGTAAGTACATATTCAAATGTTCTACCAGTACAAGTGGTTCTTTTGTATATAATTTAAATATATCCCCATCATTTATAACTGAGAGCCGAAATCCCCCGAATCTCTTCAAAGTTAGAGTGAACAGGCTTCTTCTGGGTAAGCTCACTCCATCGTCGACTTTGTCTCTGTCAGCTCTGATCTAAACTAGACTCAAGAGCAAACAAATCATAAAAAAAGAAGCCGCTTAACAAAGACGGAAAATTAGTTGCAAATGTAACACTGAAAATTATATTTTTAAGACAAGACAACAACAACCGTATGTGTTGTTTGAAAGCACTTGAATATTATTCCATACACGCAACAATATAACAGAATTACTTGCAAACCTTATAAAGATTACATTTATCGCAAACTGTTGTATCATACAAGTAAACAGTCAAGTGTACCATTGCATGTTGCACCGTTAAACGGCGCCAGGTATCGGACATCAACAGATAATTTTGATACTGAATTAAAGTCCTCGTATAGCTACAATTTCGGTTACCGACTACTTTTTGTTTTGTGGATTTTTTACCTCTGAACGTTTTACTATCTCAGGTGGTGTAGTCTTCTGTAGAAGGGACCTTTAAAACAAACATGGAATCATAGTTGTAAGGTAGATTTTAATTAATAAATATTCGCATATTGGTCCTGCAAGATACAAGCCAAATTTGGGTGTTCTATAAGTAATCCAGTATGCTCTCCTGTATGGCGAGATGTTGTGTTAAATATACATGTCTATGTGTACAAGTTATTGATACTTAATGCTCAGTACAACGGGATCTGGGAATTTGTGTAAAGTAAGCTGCCACGCTTTCATCTAGCGTAGGCGTTGTCGTAGCATAAGCGCTGCGTAGCGTAGAAGCCGTAGCGTGGCATTGACACGTTTTGTAGCAGCTGCGTAGAGGCAAACGTCGCGTAGCAGCTATGTAGCGCTAGCGTCGCGTAGCAGCTGCGTAGCGTCAACGTCGCGTAGCAGCTGCGTAGACTCGTCATGATACTCTTGATTGAGCGGTCGTGATCACCACGTGGCGTCTTGATGATACCCAAACCAAATCTATACTAATATTATTAAAAAGAGGAAATATTTGTATTTTTGTATATAACGAATAAACTTAAAAACTACTGGACCGATTTCAAAAATTCTTTCACCGTTGAGAAGCTACGCTATCCCCGGGTGACATAGGCTAATTTTTATCCCTGTATTCCCACGGGAACGGGAATTACGCGGGTGAAACTGCGTGGCGTCCGCTAGTAATTTTTAAACTAGTATATAAAGTGTGGCTGCGCCAACTATATGGCGCCAAGTGCGTTCAAAGGATACGTTTTCTCTGCCCAGGAGCCAATGTCATTGACAATACTGCATCGTCATGATATGCAGCCATGGATGATTAAACTATGCGGAGCGCGGCTTCACAAAAGATTCTTTTCAAAGTACTCGTAATAACAGAAATAAATGATTAATTAATTTTACTTTTAACGACGCAGTTATACGTGACTTGAAGATGTATTTTTATGTGATATGTCTCAAAATGTTTGGTAATTGACAACATACGTGTTATGATGTAGTGATGGTCACCATTAAGAGGTGTCCGAAGGAGGTTTTTCAATGAAGTTACAATGTTTGATGCAAACATTATATGCCAAGAAAACGAATCATAATATTGATTGTGATATGTTATGATTAGTAGTAGTAACATTTCTGTCGTTATAATTTTTAACCCCGACGGAAAAAGAGTTATACGTTTGACGTGTGTTGTGTATTTGTGTATCTGTCTGTGGCATCATAGCTCCTAAACGGAACTGATCTTGTATTGTGACACTATCGAGAGTATTCTTAGGTATGTTTTATCACAGTAGGTTCAGCCGTTCAAAAGATATGTGAGTAGTGGACACACTTCGATCGACAAACGAACACGTAATTAAGACACGATATCTTGCGAAAATACCGCGATTCAAACAGTAAATGGCCCATATTTTTGAACAGCTTAACAGATTTTGATCAAACATAGCTAAGAACGCTCTCGATAAAAAAAAAACTAAATCGAAATCGGTTCATCCGTTTAGGAGCTATGATGCCACAGACAGATACACAGAGTACAAAAGTCAAACTTGTAACACTCTTTTTCCGTCGAGGGTGAAAAGCAGATTAACGTTACGAAGCAAGTTTATCTAAATGCTTCAGGGCACATTATCTAAGACATAGCCTATTCGTCTTTAAGTAAAAAATATTTCTTTATATTTTGACACAACGACTTAACGTCTGATAAACCTATAATTATATTATCCTTTGAGCCTTTTTCCGTCACTTGCTTAAGGCTTTATGTGGGAGGACAGATGTTAAAGTTTTCTCAGTTACAAATAAAAAAACATAGCTCTCCGTATATTTTATGTAACTTATAATAGTGTATAATTTTCTAAATGTTTTACACGTTATGTTGAATAATTGAGGCTATATTTGGATAGGTAATATTGCGATGTTCTGCATTTTAATAGGAATTAGTAAACGGATCTTATGTTTCTGGAACTTGAAGTGTGTTCTTCTAACGATTTTAACATTATTATTTTAAGTTATTTAAAAGGTTAAGTAATATTTTTGTAATAATTATACAATGTAATCTTTGTAGATAGGTACTGTACGTAGGTTCAGTACCTCAATTTGATCTGTTAAGGAAATTAGGATGGGATAGGATAGATGAAACCCTTTTGCACAGTTAGGGAAGGTTCATATCTGACGGAACCTGCGTCGCGTATTATCGGTCACGTAACGCCAGAACAGACAAATATAAAATAAAATATTGAACCTTTCACACTCAACCGATGATGCGTTAGTGCGTTTACTGTTACTTAGCTGACTACGCTCGACGCATCTTCCGTCAAATGTGAACCGACCCTTAGACTCGCATTTGGTCCGTTGTGCGTGCAGGCCTTCTCTCTGTGAGAGGGAATAGGCGGTAATCCACCACGCGGGGCCAGTGCATGTCGGTGGATGTCACATGTCTTCGAATTTTTGGTTCTAAAACATGCCGGTTTCCTCACGATGTTTTCCTTCACCGTTTCGAAAGCATTGGTGATGAAATAATTTACACAAAGTAAAGCGCCTGTCTGGGTTCGAATCTAACCCACAATACAACTTGTAATTCGCGACCGTTACCACTGGGCCACCACCCTAATACCTATCTACCTTTAGCACTGAGGTCAATTGATTTAAAAGAATATACGAGTATTGATATAGAACAAAAATTCGTTCAAAGAATGATCACTAGAGATGGGCAAGATGTGGGATTAAACACACTTGTTTTCAACCTATACCTCGTCTAATGCTGGGCTTAATGTCTCCTACATTGCCTACATTCTTCTCGGTCTATTATCTTTTGTATTTCTCCAAATAATTGTATTTAAACCGAGTCGATTGCCCACCTCAAAATAACCACTGTACAGAAAAGTTAATGCCAGTACCTACCCATTTCATGTCAAACCCTTCATCGCGAAAACATTTTCTTTCTGTTTATTGTGTGTCCCTAAATAAATAAAGACACCAGCCTGTAGGCCCACAAGTATAAGTAGTAATTGCAGGGTACAATAATGGCAGAAAATGCGTCAAAACGTGTCGCCGTGCAGGACGCGTCGCGTCTCGCGAGCGTGACGTCATTAGTGTAAATGTTTTGCCGCCGAGAGGCGCGGGCGCACCTGAAATGTTAAAACGGTGATATTGTAGTAAATAAACATAATATTATTACGTTGACATTTGGTTTAAAAAGCAACAAAATGCGTCTCTGGTACTGCACATGTTTTTATAAATAAGGCAGCAGTCAAAATACAATAAATCGATATTATAACGTTTGGGCATAGGTATCTTATCTTGTGGAGGGGCCGAAAAATAACTCGGACACTTCGACCCATTGGGATCCATTGTGGTCCCCTAGATAACTTACTCCTCCCCAAACTGGTTAAAAACTCTTTTCAAGAGTTTTAAAACGAGACTAGGAGATATGAGCCTATAGTCTTCTGGTTTTGGATATACTACCCCTATGAGACTTGGGCATAGGTAAGGTATCATGATAACCCGCACTGGGCCCGCGTGGTGGATTACGGCCCATTCCCTCTCACAGAGAGGAGATCTGTATCCCAGCAGTGGGAACATTAAAAGACTGATTATACTGATGAAAGTTACCTAAAGCCAACAAAAAAATTAAACTTATAGTTATTTGTCTTCTATTTTCTTTCCCTTCTTAACCGAAATTCACACAATATTTTGTTGTTCCTAACGAGAACATTTTAGTATGCTTCTTACAGCATGGTTTCCATTCATATTCGTACAGAAGCCTACAACCATAAAATTAACACCCTCTACTAGGAAAACATTACAAAACTTTTCATCAGTGAAACTTCACTCCACGTCCACTTCATACACCCGATGCATCTGCCAGGATGCGCTTGCGCTGGCGCCGCGAGCGTGACGCCATTACTTGGTTGGTACTACACCCGAGCGCCCGAAGGTGCCCGAGAGTAGCCGAGAATGACCGAATATGTCAGTTCGATTTTGAAAAAGGATTTTCGTTAATTTCACATGGTTGATGATGTTAGATGGTGATTAATACACTATCCTTTTGCGCTTTGTCTTCATGTATTCTTTTTCATATATTCGTACTGTTCCTAGGTACATTATCATATTTTATACGATATATCCGTTAGTTTCTTTGGTCTGCCCAAACTCCCCTCTTTACACATGCAATATGCATACCGACTCAAAACTATACCGTCAACATGATTTTCATTCCTCCATATAATGTTTTTATTATTCTTTTTTGTTTTTATTTGTCTAATCTTCTGGAGGGTTATTATGTCCACGTATGAATTAAACGTTTCTTGATACAAGTAAAATTTCAAAATTTAAAAAACCCCGACATATATTTATTTCATGCTACATAATTTATCTAGTACATAGTAGATACGCTTCGATCGGCAATCTATTAAACACGTACTCGTAAATATGACACGATATCTTGCGAAAACACCCCGATTCAAACAGTAAAACGACCATAACTTTTGAACGGCTAAACCATTATATTCATTATATTCAAACATAGCTAAGAACACTCGATAAAGTCACCTTTTAAACAAAAAAAAAAACTATATCAAAATCGGTTAACCCGTTTGGACGGTATGATGCCACAGACAGACACACAGATACACAGCAACACACGTAAAACTTATAAACACCCCTCTTTTTCCGGCGGGGGTTAATAAATCAATATGAAAAGCCATTTATTCAAATTAGGCTAATAGTCAGCGCTTTTTGAACGTCAAGTTCTACATAAAGACAGCTCCAAAATCGTTTTCTCACCATATCTAGCTCATCTAGCCATATCTATATCTCTAGGTAGTATCTTATAAAATAAACAACAAACACAACACCAAGAATATCACAGTCTAAAGCCAGTACAGATGTCGGATGCGCTTGCGCTGCGAGCGTGATGCCATTAGTTCGCATTGCCGCCGAGTGCCCGAAGGCACCCGAGCCTGGCCGAGAACAGCCGAAGCTGTCGGCTTCGACGCTAAGTATTATGAAATTGTGTGAGGATAGCTGAAGAATGGGTGGAATAAAACGTGCTTTTGAATAAGATGTCTGGGACTGATCTGGAAAGATAGGTAAAATTTACTATCAGGCAAAATATTTTAGTCATAAAAGCACAAGAAAACTTGAACATAATGATATCTTCCAATAGGTCTTCGAGTAGGTGCTACATATTTACATAATCACAATCATATCAAAATCTTAACCTATTTAAATATAAATAAGACTAACAGGTTCTAATATCTTCAGCAAAACTGAAAAACAAACTTGAAATATTCTATGTATTGTTAAATAACCTAATTCTGTCAAAAAATGTACAAAACATTTCTGATACTATAACGCTACGCTGCTGTGGACAATAAACAAAAGGTTTAACTAATACACTTGTAAACCGAAAAACCTTTATATTGGTGTCCATTTGACTTTGATCTATGATAGTCAAAATCTTCTGTCATCGAAAGCGTCGGGAATCGGCAGAATTATTACGTAAGAAACAGCAATCAGCAATCATCGCGCGATCAAACGCTATATGTCCTAAAAGTCAGAGTTACCTACTGTGGAGGTATGGTAGGTCCTACTTAATCGTTTGCTAAACGCTATATGTTTGTCAAATGTACTTATTTCTAATAACAACCGGTCAAGTGCGAGTCGGACTCGCGTACGAAGGGTTCCGTATCATTTTGGCAAAAAACGGCAAACAAATCACGTTTGATGTATTTATTTTATTCTTAAATATTTATTTTATTCTATTTTTGTGTATGTGCTGTTATAGCGGCAATAGAAATACATCATCTGTGAAAATTTCAACTGTCTAGCTATCACGGTTCATGAGACAGACGGACTTCGGAGTCTTAGTAATAGGGTCCGGTTTTTATCCTTTGGGTACGGAACCCTAAAACCACCAAACTCACTAAAACTTCTGTATTGAAGAGCAATTATTGCGCAAATATCGCTATTGTTTTGCTCTTGCAAGATACGTAATAAGCCTGCCGGATAGCGATTGGAAAAGTGTAGGGGATTGCCGAACGCTATCATAATGTCATGTTATCAAACCATTTTGACATTTCAACAATCGCCATCGCTGATAAATAACACGTGTCTATAACCTCTGAAATATGCAAAGTGCAAAATTGATTTTTCAATTTTGTACAACCGCTAGTTGTCCAACGCGGACGAACCCGCGGGGTTGAGTATATTACAATATTCCGAGCCCTAGCCAGATATTACCGCAAGGTGGATTATTGAAATAAATCGCGGGTGATCAGCAAAATGCATAGTTTGCGCGGCGGGCCATTACACTGATTGAGTTTCCCGGAGAGACGGAGACCATCCCATGGTTTGTTCGAAGAGTGGATTAAGGTAGGGTTGGGCTAAGAGTTTTTTATGAATAGGGTAAAGTATGGGAACCTATGTGATTCTACATGGAGCTAGAATTCCCCAACTGGTAGGTAAACCAGCTACGTTCCCAAGAACTATTTATTTTGTTGGGTACAGGCAAAAACATGGCATGTCCTAATTAATAGATTTTGAATAAAGTGCAGTTAAAAGTTTAGAACTAACATTAACATTAGAAGCGGGATATGTACCACGTTTACTGTTTATTGCGAGTTGCTGATATTTCGGTGCTGTTGCAAGCACTATGATCAAGGATAAACTAACGCCGCTTCTAATGTTAGTGTTAGTGGCCATGACTATTTAAAAACTTATAAAAAATTAGAAGTATGTAATTATTATCCTTTTTCTTTACCGGTATGTACCGGTTGTCATGGACATTTCCCCGGTTCTTTTCGTTTCGGCCATAAACAAAAACGTCTTTATGGCGAAAAAAAAAGAAAGTGATTGAGAATA
Source organism: Orthosia cruda (assembly GCA_964057195.1). Classification (NCBI taxonomy): domain Eukaryota; kingdom Metazoa; phylum Arthropoda; class Insecta; order Lepidoptera; family Noctuidae; genus Orthosia; species Orthosia cruda. The sequence continues at coordinate 41,817,196 of OZ059828.1, read as the reverse complement.
AAACTACCATAGATAATGATTTGCTTGCCAATAAAAAATAAACTTGTGACATTCCCTGTGCTTTGCATGTAGCCTTAATTTACGCTGTATTATTTTCTCTTAATATTAAGGTAAAATAGCACTGCATTTGCCTGTGAAAATATTATGAATATGGACATTCAATTTCAGTTAAATAAAGCTTCTGTTTCTTGCATTAACTTCTTGATTTTTAATACTGTATATTCACATTTTACGAATCTAACTCCAAATTGTTATATCTAATTCCTTTTAACCATTACGGCTTGATCGAGTAACAGACATCTTAAATGATGTTGTATACATGTAGTAGTTCTTTATCTTTTAGTAAATTATTTTCAATCAAATATTTTAGGCATGAAAATTAATCTTTACCATAAAAATCATACCAAATCATACTTCAAAAATCATCCAATAATATTTATCAAAATTAATTTCCAAATCCGAATACGAGTATCTGTGAGTGGCAAGGCGGTGTCTCTTGTCAAGTTTCGTATTATGTTCTGACGTGAATGCATTGCCGTCAAACACACAAGCTGACGCCATGACGGCTCGAATTTGACATGAACTGTGAACGTTTACAACATGGCGAGGTTATAAGAAGCGTAGGATACAATAAGGGAGAATTTTGCAAATTTGCTGTTTATTTGGTGCTTGTCCTCTACTCGTAGGTAAAATACTGAATTAGGATAATTTTTATTATACTAAATAAATGAGGAAAAATCAATAAATATGGGCTTAATATAAAAAAAAACTACAAAAGTAAAATGTAAAATATGGAATAACATAGAAGAATTCCTACTATTAAGCTCTATAAGCCTTTTCAATATTTTGAAGTGAAATTACAAAGCTTGTAAATAGGTATGTGTTACTAGAAAATAATATACACTAGATATTTCTTTATCAATGAAATCCAAAACCTAAATAACATCAAAACGAACCACGGTCTACAAACTCATTTGACTTGCCGGCTACTACTAGCGCCATCTATTAAACATAAATTGAACTAGACATTGCTACAAGAGCTTTCGTGGTACTTCCAAGCTTTTCTGTATTAGATATATTTAATCACTACCAATAACAAAATAATCATCATTTTAGGGGTATTATCTTTTAAGATATCAGATGAAATCATTAATAAACATAATTATTATCATTACGCAAACTACTAAATCCATTATGAAATAGACAGATGTCAATGCTAAGAAAGTTTCTTTTATGTTTGAAAAACCTTTAGTTTGCCCTACAGAAATGAACTTTACCAGCCTGTATAGCCCACTACTGGCCCACAAGTGGCCGAAGGCCTACCCTATAACTTTCTGCTGTTTCGCTCTAGGGCTAGTGTTGACCATTGATTGTAATTTTTTTTCTAGCTCATCCCGTCATTTTAACTTTAGAAATTACTTTTTTAATATTTTGTAAAATTTTATTGTATATACCTACTATCTATTATCTCTACCTACTATCTATTATTGTATATACCTAATATCTGTCGCTTAATTATTTCACAAAACTCGCTTGCAATGCCAGATAAAAACAGCACATATCTACACAGATTTCAGAATTAATAGTTCTGAATACCGTCTCCCATTACAAGGTCACAGAAAATCGATGAAGTTCAAGGTCGTTAGTTCAAGGATACCTGGTAATAAATACTAGTGAACTAGTAAGTAGTGAGAAATCGTGAGTAGAAGCTATTAGACTATTAAAGTAACAATTATTGTTTGTTATTTCATAGTTATGAATCAGTGACAATTTGGTAAAGGGTCAGAGCATTGGTGGCCCAGTGGTAACGGTCCCGACTTACGTAGGTAGGCGTTTACTTTGTGTAAATTATTGCTCTAAAAATGGTGAACCCTTAAAATTTGAAGACATGTGACATTCACCAACCCGCACTGGGCCCGCGTGGTGGATTGAAGCCCATGCCCTCTCACAGAGTGGAAGCCTGTGTCCCAGCAGTGGGAACATTAAAAGCCTGATGATAATGATAATCTGGTTAAGAGAAACTAGATGTAGCTCGTGACGTTCTTTAGTATGGTTTTCGGTTGTATAGAACCCGTTTTGAGGTTGATTTTCAAAAATCCTTTTTCTATTAATTTATTAACTAGCTTCTGTCCGCGGCCTCGCCCGCATTTAAAGTGTTTTTCATCCCAAGGGTAAAAAAAAATCACACTACCGGGATAAAATAGTAGATTATGCACCGAGGGGCTAAAATTGTGTCTTATGTCACGGGCGTCATTGAATCTCGAGCGCAATGAAGGATTCGGGATTTAACTCACGAGCAAAGCGAGGGAGTTAATACAAGAATCCTGAATGCAGCGAGGGATTCAAGCTAGCCCAAGGCAAAGACACATTTAGCCCAGAGGAGGATACTCTACTTTTTACACCTACTGTGAGAAAATAATAGCCATAGTACGAAAAACAAAGTATTTATTAAATAAACAAATAGTAAGAATAACATATTTAGAACTAGTTAGTTATATGCACTTACATATTAATTGAAGTTAATGGTAACATTTGAGACATTAGTCCAGTTGTGCAAAGATAAAGTTAAGTTTTTTTGATAAAATGTGATAAATCGACTGTAGTACAGAAAGGTTTTATTATTTATTTATTTGATCACAACATTCACAGCAATCTTTGCGCAGTTTACTTAAAATAAATTAACTAATGTTACAGCCAATTACTATTACGATATTACGGCGCGGTACGGTATTTGTTATTATTAATGCCAGTTTTAATGTTATTCCATTCCTTTTAAAAAATGGTTCGTAGTTATCTAATTATTCTTACAATATTATGTCTTCGAAAGCATGGCAACGATATGAAGAAGCAGTCGTTATGATTTTGTAGGAAATCGAGAATATCATCCACGTGTAGTAAGGGTATCGAGAATAGCTTTCCTCTTTCTGGCACCAAAGGGTGTTTGTTAGTATTATACTGCCAATTTAGCTGAGCATGTGAGATTCCAAATTCAAATCACATTATTGACCAGCGGGTCATAATGAAATCCAGTACAACATTATTGACCGGCTGTGCCCCCCGCCACTAATGACTCACTTTAGGTTAAGGTTGCTTGACATATAATTTGACACTTTCGAGCAGGTGGTGTGAAAATATATTTTATTTCCTTCACAGGGTCTCTGAAAATCATTTCAGCTGTTTAGACGTAAAAAGTTAACAAATTAAACATGCAGATCGTTAAATGTGTATGTCCCAAGGGATCCTAGGATACCTAGTTTATCGGGATGAAAAGTAGCATATGTGTTATTCCCGACTATAATCTATTTCTGTACCAAATGTCATCCAGATCCGACCAGCGGTTTGAGCGTGAAGAAGTAACAAACATACAAACACACACACTCACTCACAAACTTTTGCCCTTATAATATTAGTGTGATGTGATATATGTATATAGTGTGATATTAGGATTAATAGGAAGTGAGATACTTGGATTAGTATATAGATGGAAGTATAGATAAGCGCTGCTTCCTTATCTTAAGTAAGTAGGTATCTACTTATACCCATAAAGAGTAGGTATACGTGTAGGTATCTATTGTCGACGTTGACCTGGGTGGTCTTTGTTTGTTATCATTGTTTTTAAATAAAAGATTGTTAATGGTCAGAAAGATAAAGATAAATGATAAAAAAGCAATAGGTATTTAAAGAAATTCCTGTTCTTCCTCATAAATGTTTTCTTTTACAGAATTAAAATTCGTTTCACCATAAGTTACAGATTTCATTTAATGTTTTCGCAGAATAGGTAGATACATTTTAAATTGTATCAACTGCCAACAACAAATATTAATATTGTTAAAATATCATATAGAGCCATTAATAAAAATAAATTAAACGCGCCTCCATTTTATACTCATTATCAACAATTTTGATGTCACCTTGAAAACCTAAACAAACCTGGTTTTTATTACGCCCTTTATAAGGAAGCACCATTATCTTTTATTAATAATTGATTGCCCTTATTAAAGCTTGTAAAGTTTCTTCTTAATTAATAGGACGACTCAATTAAAGTTACAGATTGATTAATTGGTCATTTGTGAAAACCTCCTCCTTTTTTGTAGTTGGTTAAAATAACCAGCGTTAGTCACTTTATTGTTGTGTGGGTGTTCAAAGAATTGGCGCTATCTTCCTCTCTGCTTAGCCTTTCTAAGAATTCCGTCATAAGTCGTGAAGTAACATCGCATCCACGGTTTGCTTCATTTATAAAAAAAACCGGCCAAGTGTGAGTCGGACTCGCGCACGAAGGGTTCCGTACCATGATAGCAAAAAACGGCATAAAAAGCACGTTTTTTGTATGGGAGCCTTAAAATATTTATTTTATTGTTTTTAGTATTTGTTGTTATAGCGGCAACAGAAATACATCATCTGTGAAAATTTCAACTCTCTAGCTATCACGGTTCTTGAGATACAGCCTGGTGACAGACAGACAGACAGACGGACCGCGGAGTCTTAGTAATAGGGTCCCGTTTTTACCCTTTGAGTACGGAACCCTAAAAATTAAGCAAGGCACCTGGGGTGATAACAACTATGTAAAAAGCCCAAAATAATTATGTACACATAAAGTACAGTCGGTAATAGCTGTTACCTGACCAACCCTGCCTTTCGCCGACCCAATAACAGATAGATAATTTTGAACCTACTGCAATTAGCAGTAGATAAGTTGTAATCAATACGCATGAGCTTATTGTACTAGAACACGGGATCGACCACGTGACTTTTCGGTAGTCTATTGAATCTCAATACCATATATTTAGGACTTTTTGACAATCGTTATCACTGCAGTCACTATATCAAGGATCGCTCCAAAATAAAAATAAAATCTGATCCGGAATAAAAGTATCGCAATCTTTTCAGATTTCCTGAAATCAATTTGCAACTTTTATATAAATATCTAATTTAATAATAGAAAATACGTATTCATGATTATTTTTAAATCATTTTTAATTTCACAGATTTTATTCACCTCCTAGCTACAGTTATATTACTTTAGCAACAAAGCAATAAATCACAATAAGCGACAACACTAACCTTAACGAACTATAGTCCTAAGTTCTAACAATAGATGCGCCCACGCAACCGAATGAACTAATCGCTGCGATGATCTACTCGGATATCGATAAGAGAATATTCTAGTTAGATCGGCTTTTATTGTTCTGTGTTCTGTGGTGCTACTTTTTTATTGTGATTTGGAATGCTAAATTAAATTATCGGAAGAGTTTTTGTCATGGGATTTTAGTATTTTTAGTATTTAGATTACTTATGTTAATTTCTGCCAGGCACTTTCATATTAACACGGGATCTAACCGCGAAAAAAATTCGTGCAAATAAATGTCACTAGATGGCGCGATATGCACTGATTTTTTGTTGAACATTTCTGGAATTGAACCTAAAAAAATGTATGTTCTTGTTTAATCAACTCTCCTAAGCACAAATTTATGGAATATTGGGCTCTTAATTCGTATTTCATAGATTATTTGAACGGATCATTTAAAATTGTTGCCAATAAATGGCGCGGTTTTAATTTTCTGAGGCTTTCCACTCGATTGTTTAAATTTGTATCGGAACATATTTTGGTGCAATGAAACTAAAAACGTGCAAAAAATACTATATAAAAATCGTCACTGTATTTAAAGAAAAAAATATTCACGAACCGAGTAATCTATCGCCGTGGAACGGAACCGAACGCATACGATGCGTTTCAGTTTAATCAGACGAAAAACTCTAGTTAAGTTGGCATGGTTTCTTTGTATGGGATGAGGCATCTGTGTGCTAGTATAATATTATCTGTGATATGAATTTCTACACGTGCTGAAATTAAATCACAAATTAAAAGCAGAAAAAAATACTGTGAAAATCATAACAGCACGGTTTCTGAGCTAATCTAACTCAGAAATTAAAATTGCATCATCTCAGAATTTCATAAACAGGATGTAGGTACCATATATTCCCACACTTTTATTTTAAATGTTACCAGCACCAAAAAACCTTTGAAAAAACACCTGGCCAACTTTCGCTAAAGATCGTGACTTTGTCAATAGCTGACAATTAAAAAACTAAACTAAAGAATTTTAACAATCGCCATTGTTTGCGTCCATTCATAAAATTGATCGGAAATTCACACCTTTTGGGCAATTATTTTAATAATTTATCAGGTCACAATGAATAATTATGTTTTAATGGTTTAATTGCAAAATGGCATCGTCAATTTTGAATGTAGAATATGTTAATTATTGTAAACGGTCCGGGTGACTTGTTTTTAAAAGCGTGGGTGGTTTATTGTTTTTTCTTTCACCTAAAACATAGTGAAATGTTTGTGTAATTTTTCTAAAATTATTACGATAAGTTCTGAATGTTGGTACAATTTATATTTAGACAGCAATGCCAACGTAACGTTATTATAAATAGAATTCATTGAAATTTGAAAGTGGAAATGGTTACGTCAATAGACAATATAAATATTTTGTTAAATGTTAGAATATTGTGTAATACAATTTTCAACATGAATATTATACCAATGATAAAATAAAAGGAAGGCCTAAAAATAGATATACCTAACTAAGTATAACGATACAATTAAAAAAAAATGTTAATGTGGTTCTAGCTTAATAATTTTTTTTTATGCATTCGTAACTCGGCACCACCAACATACTAAGAGACAACTACAGTACAACTATTTTGTTAATGTCTCTAGTCAAACTTCATGTTTCGTCAGTCGTCGGATTTCTATCAGACTTCCAACTTGATTGTGAGGATCGGTAGGTTTATTACGTAGGTATCTTTTGCAAGATAAAAACGATAGCGATCAAACGCTTTTTGTCATAAAAGTCGGCATTACCTGCAGTGCAGTTATTAGCATACTACACAATCGTTTGCTAATCGCATGCTGTTTGTCAAACGCACATATTTAAAAAAAAAAACTGCAAATATTGCTCAAAAATCGCTATCGTTTTGCTCTTGCAAGAGATTGATAATAAGCCGGTCTGCTCCAAGTGCAAAGGACAACCGATGGAAATCCGACGACTGACGAAACACGAAGTTTGCCGAGGGACATTATGAAAATAGTTGTACTGTACCTGCCTATACAACCAAAGCAAACACCTACCTTCATCATTATATACCCAGGTACATTACATAACAATATCTACTTCTAAAATTCAGCAACATCAAGTAAACATCCAGCTCAATAAGTCAACCGTACATATTATATAGCAAACACTATAATTACAAACTTAGATCATAAATACACAAAGTGGGTGAGCAGTATTGCAGCTGCGATGACGAAGTACAAAGGTAACTCCCATCACAGCACACTAGGTTCCCCAGATCATATCAACATGACAGACTAAAATTACGATGTGATTTTACAACTTGTAATTAAATACCATTTTCGTACAAACTTGTTTGGGAGTTGAGTCTTGAAGTTTCGAAATTTGTAGTACGTATAGAGCTTGGAGGAAGATACTGCTAGAGTCGGCATTGTCAACAGTTGCCATGCAAACCAAGGGTGATTGTCACCGAATATCCTATACTTCATAAAAGATAGCTTGATCCCTGCGATAGCTGTCAGTGTCAATACAGTAACAATAGCACTTGACAGGTTAACAATAACGCAAGATCTTAAGTGACAAGTCTAACTGCGGCCGGTGCGGGTGATAAAATAGGTATAACTACATCTCGAGACGATTTTGTCAACACTTTTCAAGCGCATGAGTGTCATCGAATACCCATAAAAACTGACCGCGTCGACTGTGACAATTCGGGATATTCAGTATTCACCAACTCGACGCGAGAGACAGTTGGTGAAACTCGAAATTAATAACACTTATTATTTGGTCATCTGGACACGCCATGATTTTTACATTATGCTTGTGATAGCTGACAAGTTTCAACTGTTTTAGAGCCGATTTTTCAATATTCTGTTAACTTTTAAATGAGGAATAAAAATGGCGGTTTGACAGCTTTTGTATAGAAAATATGTCAAACGGGCATTTTTATTCCTAAGTTTAAAGGTATCAGACTATTGAAAAATCGGTCCTTAGTATCATAAATTAAAATAAATAACAAACATAGACACAACAAAATAATGTTTTTAAAAGGCAAACAAAGTCTTCAGTTTTATTATGATTAGTATAGATGGCGTCTCTAAGCTGCCAATGATTCCATGCTCTATGGTGGTACCTAATTAGCTTAACCCTCTCTATGGTACTAAACAGTACCTTTAATGGCACCTGTCACAAGAAACAGGCATTGTAACAATGCTCCTATGAATGCTTTAGTGGACAAGTCACAAATCTGGTTGCTAAACATTTTAGGGCTAGGCATGGAACTAGAATATTTCTACTGGAAATGCCGTACTTTCTCAGTGTAGTAACTCATGGTCACCAGAAGCGTTTGCAAACACTCTTGCATCCACTAGCAGGTTTTACTTCAATTTAAGTTTTGTAGGATCTTAAGGTGCTCCTAGTCAACGGCACGAACTATTTTGTGCGCGGGTTAAAATGCATGCTATCTCATCCGACAACTCGTGCGAAAGAGATTGATGCTGTGATGAGCAGTAAGAAGCTAGTTCTCGTACGAATTAGCACTTTTGCATATTTGTAGCGAAATGGATGATGATTTAGGACGAAAAAGAGCGCACTAAATTTTATGAACAGACCTTTGGGAGTCTAGATATCATGAAAAAACTACTAAATGTATATTTTCAAAATAAAATTATTTGCATTGTTGAATTACTAATCTATCCCTGTATGGAGGCCGTTTTGCAATTTTCCTTCTTCTTATGGTATTTATTTCCGCCCAAACATGCGTTAAAATTAGTATTGAAATATGGAACTTTCGACGCTCATAACTTTCAAATATTTTATTTTTTAACTTTTCTGTTTCCATACAGGGCTAGATAATGATGAGACAAATTGATATCATTTTTTATTTTGAACGTACATCGTCAAACAGTGGAGTAATCTCTAGACTACGTTTGTATGGAAGAATTTTTGACTAGTGCAACCTTAAGCAAACTAGTTCACGCGCTTTCTCGAATTATTATTTTCAGTTTATTGAAACCTGCTAACTACGTACCTACAATAAAATTGTTAAACACATTCAAACAATGTCTGGTCTACGGGAGGCGTGTACAAATATATAACACTAGAGGACGCCTCGCGGTTTCACCCGCGTAGTTCCCGTTCCCGTGGGAATACAGGGATAAAAAGTAGCCTATGTCACCCGGGGATAGAGTAGCTTCCCAATGGTGAAAGAATTTTTGAAATCGGTCCAATAGTTTTGGAGCCTATTCGGTACAAACAAACAAACAAACAAAAAAATCTTTCCTCTTTATAATATTGGTATAGATTTACATGAATATGTATTTCTCAGTTTAATTACATAAATGGTTATTGGATCTAAATATATGTTAGAAATCGAATTACTATTCACATTACGTTTGATTTTAATTGTAATTTTCATGTTAGTATTTACGGGACTAACAAAAGTATTTCCATTTAAACTATTATATGTAAGCACTTGACTGAATCTAAATTTATGAGTATAAATATTGGGGCAGCGTGTATTTTGTATCTATTTATGTGACTATATTTTAATGTGTTCGTACTTATTGTCTTTGTTATTAATTTAAAAATTAATGTACACACGCATCATATGACGGTGATGGATAACACCGTGGGAAACTAGGACTTATAGTGAGTTTATTATAGGAGTAATCTCCATTGGTGTATTTGCTGCAAGGCGTTCCAGTGCGAGGATAAACTAATACATAATTATAATAAATAATAATAATAAAACAGACAAGAAGGAACAATATGTCCAAAGGTCATGCTTATTTCTAGAGAAATCTCTTCCAGCGTACTTACCTGCGAAAGGAGATATTTAAAAATAGATGTAGACACATGGTGTAGAAGTTGTTTATCTAGCGCTATTCTTAACTAAAAACCGGCCAAGTGCGAGTCGGACTCGCGCACTAAGGGTTCCGTACCATTACCGCAAAAAACGGCAAAAGTATCACGTTTGCTGTATGGGAGCCCCACTTAAATATTTATTTTATTCTGGTTTTAGTATTTGCTGTTATAGTGGCAACAGAAATACGTCATCAGTGAAAATTTCAACTGTCTAGGTATCACGGTTCATGACATACAGCCTGGTGACAGACAGACGGACGGACCGTGGAGTCTTAGTAATATGGTCCCGTTTTTACCTTTTGGGTACGGAACACTAATTAGTTCCAATTATTAATATTTTTTCTCCGTTGACATTTTACTGAGATTAGCATTTATTAGTCTATCCATTACTTCAGAAGCTTAATATATTTTTACCAAAAAAAAAACATCATTAAATTCATAGAAACATTTGGACCCATCCATCTTGCCTACTCAACTTTAAAAACTAATTAACCAGGTACAGTCAACTAGAAAAAACACTGTCAAAACGGGGCCAATCAATCAATTGTACTATCAATCAGACAAATGACATAGCAACGCCCACAACTTGGTAGACAGAGACGAATAAACGCCAAGAAACATTATAGAATTATTATTGCAACGCGAATTCATAATTGCATTTCAAAATTATTAGGTGCAAAATTATATTATTGGTGTGGTGGGCCGCAGGCGTCGGTATCTGATGCGTACGCTTGCTTGACATGGTAAGTGATGAGGCGAGTGATAGAAACCTGCTTTCGTCGGGCGGTTTGAATTATGGCGCTGACTGTACCTTTGTATCGGATTCGGAATAGTGTTGGAATATATAAGTAGGTTGTGTTTGAAAGCGTTTGTGATAATTTGTGGGCATTTGGATGAATTTGAATATTCAGGACGTATATGATTTTTTTGTGAATAACGAAAAATGTGCTAGCTATTAGTATGAACGTAGGTGAAGCAAAAGTTATACGTAACAATCTTAGCAGCCGGCGTTCTGTAGATTCAACCTGCTACAGAACGCCGTATGTTTTGTTGCTGACTGTCCCAAAAATCTGTTAATAGATAACTAGAGTATCCGACCGGAATAAAATATTTAAATTTATTTGTGATACCCTGCACGGTGGATCAGACCGGAATAGAAAATTGAATAAAATAAAACTGATCCACCAGGGTATCAAATACGGGGTATCCGACCGGAATAAATCGGAAAAAGACATAATTTATGTATGGTGCTTTAAGATAAAATAAATTCGTTAGTTTAGACACAGATAATATAATACTAGCATACAGGCCTCAGCCCATACAAAGAAACCGTGCCGACGTAACTGGCGTTTTTCATCTGATTATACCGATTATTTTTTGTAAATCGATCGCGTTCGGTTCCGTGCCACGGCGATAGATAGATCACCATATATATCCGTGGAACGGAACCGAACGCGATCGATGTACAAAAAATAATCAGTATAATCAGTACAGTACGTCGGCGCAGTTTCTTTGTATGGGATGAGAAACCACTGGTTTAGATAGCTTTTCAGTAATTCAGTCATTGTATCTTTTTTTGACGAATAATTATTCTACTATATTAGTTATCTCAGTCATGCGAGTTTTTGCCAATGATTTTTTGATGGGCTAAGCACAAAGATAATTATTATTACAGTCATAAACCCTTATCCATTCCCATGGGGATAAGTACGCAGAAACAAAAGTACGCTATCTGCTACGATCCAAATATGTTTTTTTTATATTAAATTTCTCGTTCATTTTATACGGTCTACTATCCTTCTAACTATCTACAAAATCATGCTACTAAAAAATCGTAAAAAAATACGAGACAAATAATTACTCGAGATCCCGCTGCAAAAATCTGCATGTGATTTGTTTTTGACTAAACTTGTATATATATTTTCAGGCAATCCTCCGTAAGCCTATTCAACTATCAAGTATCAATAATGTTATTTTTTTCTATCTATTTTAATATGTTAATAACAACTTTTTGTATTATTTAAGCAATGCACTATTATACTTTTTATTTTGGAAATAATCCCTTGAGATAATTTTCGACATTCACGCGGGCGAAGTAGCTGGCAGGAGCTAGTAAATAATAAAATTAAGTTAAATCAAAATCAGGACAGCTTTTAACTTTATACACAGCGCAAGTCCGATCCTGCATGGAGTATTGCAGCCACCTTTGGGATGGCTCAGCTAAGTATCAGCTTACCACGCTTAACTCGGTAGAACGCAGAGCCAAGAGGCTCATTGGCGACGTTGAACTGGTGGATGCCAAGCTTCACAACTTGGCTCATCGCCGCAAGGTTGCCAGCTTGTCGGTCTTCTACAGACTGTACTTCGGTGAGTGTGCTCAAGAACTCCACGACCTGATCCCATCAGCCCCCTTTTACCAACGGACATCTAGACGCACTGCAAGTTACCATCCTTACCTTGTTGCCATTCCATCCATTCGCACCAAGCGCTTCCAAACATCCTTCATAATTCGCACAGCGAAGGAATGGAACTCACTACCTGCGTCTGTGTTTCCGAAAGCATTCAACCTGAATCTCTTCAAAGCTAGAGTGCACAGGCTTCTTCTGGGTAAGCTCACCCCATCGTTGACTCTTTCTCTGTCACCTCTAACCTAGACTAGAGTCAAGAGCAAACCCATATCAAATAAAAAAAAAAAAAATACATGGCGATTTTTGCAGTAGGAACTTAGGTTATTTTACAGGAACACTATAACCGCGGTGAATTCATCTCTTCTCTGAGCAATGTATGTCAACAAGACGTTTATTGGCAGAGTTAGAAGCATGTGCTTGCAATAAATCATCTCTCAGGATTGCTACATTGCCCAACTGAGTTTATAGAGCTATATAAATAGCCCCGGATCCGCTTACCTCACCATTATATTTGCACTTCTACACAAACCCAATTATTATGAGTTTATTGAAATCATTCTAAGTTTTAATAGATTTATTGCTGGCGAAGTTGAATACGGATTCAGAATAAGTGAATTATAATTTATAGGATTATTAATAATTGTAGCTTTTTATGACTGATTATTGCTACAAGCAATTTTAAAGTTGATAGTTAAGAAATATTGGTACTTGCCCGGATTTGAACCCACGATTTTAATCATGAGAGGCCTCCAGCCTAACTGCGTAAGTGAATTCGGCAAAGCAAAGGGTTTGACTTCGTGAAAGACTACAACAAATTCTCTTTAAATAATTAAGTATTGCCAAAAATTATTGTAAGCTTTCATTGGTGAAGTTACTCTAATTTTTGGCAATACTTTAAAGATGACTACAATTGTTTAAAGAGAATGAATGAATTAATTTTCAGGTGAGATAGTGGTCAAACGCGAGAATATAGAAAACAAAAAAAAACATACACTTTCATGGGGTCTGTCATACCCTTGGCCTTGCCTAATTCACTTACGGAATTAGGCTGGCGGTTAGCCACTACGCCACCACGACTTTTTCAATTCATATTTAGTTTCTAAGTAAATCTTGAATATCGCTGACAACATTGAAGGAAAACATCGTGAGGGCTGGACTTATAGATAAAAGAGCTTCGTAATCGGCAACCCGTGGTGATTAATGTTCATGCCTTCACATTATGAAATACCAAAGATAAAGTTTATCACAATTTACTTCACATACAAGGAAAGCCTGATAAGGAACAGTTGAAAATATAGAACACTCTTCCCATAACCAAAGAATGGCATGTCTACCCCGCGCTCTACAAACAAAACATACCAGTCGCTTATCAGTAGGGTGAACCTGCCTATTGTTAGACGTGACGCCTCGCGTTATTTTACCTACTTTTATTTCTATTGTTTTGCACACATACGGTCAACTACAAAGGCGCCGACCCTTTTTCTCAGAATAATTATTCTTTATTGGTTCTGTAAAAAGTCCATAATTTTTGGCATTCGTTATTTCGCATTTGTGGATCTTTTGAATTTCAACATGGTTTGCCTTTCAGGGAGTCAATTAAGAGGCATTGTGTTTTAATGTGTGTTCTGGGTGGTGTAAAATAATTGTTACAAAACTATACAATAATGATTAATGGGTAGAAAGTATGTAGACACACATGGTAGGTCATAGAAACTAGTTATAGATATGTTTATGAAGAAATGCCTTCACAGACATCCGACTGAATACCCTAAGTAAAAAGTCATAATCCGAGGTTTGGCTCTCGTCTATTTCCTCCTCCAATATTGGACCAATTAAAAAGATATTCCATAAACTCAAAAATAAAGATATACTGTGCCCCTATGTTTTCCTTTTTTCATTTTTAGATGTCAAATTTGTACACTAGGCGTCTGTTGACAGCGCAATTTTGAGCATCTTTAGTGCTTTTAAAGATAATGTATCATCAAAAAGGAATACATACGGGCACGGTATATATCTTTCTTTTTTTTGGAATATATTTTAAATTGGTCCTATATTGGAGCCAGAAATAGGCGAGAGCCAAACATCGGCTTATTTTTTATTTAAAACTTTAAGCACACAAACGTACAGAGGCGGACTTAATGCCTTAGGCATTTTCTACCAGTCAACCTTTGCGTGATAGAGATACAAATATTGGTAGGTGCAATTACGACTTTTTTGTTAGGAAATTCAGTCGGTTATCTGCGACGTCTTTTCTTCTTAAAATGCTGTTTTATGAAATTAAACAAGCTCAGCACTAGCTAAGCTACTTCGAGATTTGTACAGCAAATACTTGAACATTTTTTTTTTGTTTAAAATTATAACGTGCTTATTAGTAGTGCGTGTCTAGTAAGACATAACATCACGCTTTTATGCCCAGTACGGTTTGCCAGAGATATGCTTATAGTAAACCCACATTTATCCAGTGATGTTTAGGTCCCAATGTAATAAGGACCAAGCCTATTGCCAACACGTCATCAACAGCCTATTAATGTTCCCACTGCTGCCCCATGGCATGTTGCACTGCCTCCTCTCTGCAAGAAGGGATGGGCCTTAATCAACCACGCGGGCCCAGTGCGGGTTGGTGGATGTCACATGTCTTTGAATTTTTAGTTCTAAGACATGGTGGTTTCCTCACGATGTTTCCCATTACCGTTTTTGAAAGCAGTTAATCAATCTGCTTAGCCTTTTTGCCAACTATGTTGTGGTCGGCTTCCAGTCTAACCGGATTCAGCTGAGACCTCCACAACCCTATAACTGGGTAACACGGTACCGCTTGGCTAGACTGGTGTCAGATCTCAAGCTTCTGACTACTCGTAACGACTGTCAAAGATCTACAAATGACAGCCGGGACCAACGGCTTAACGTGTTTTCCGAGGCACGGAGGAAACTCGGTACCTATGTTGAAATGGTCACCCATCCATAGACCGACCTCGTCAAGCGTTGCTTAACCTTGATGATCGACCCATTGACACATTGCCCACAGCCGCATTGTAATTAATTAGCCACGAGCTCCTTCGAGAGCAGTGCTGATGAAATAATTTACACAAAGTAAAGCGCCTGCTGAACCCATGGTCTACAACTAGTATATATAAGTTGCCATCTACTGGACACAAATCCAGAATCCGGGCTGGTACTGAGGAATTCCATAAAAACCCATTAACACTGGCCGACCTGGGAAACGAACCTAGGCCCTCATGTTCAGCAGTAGCTCATGAAAACACTAGACCAACGGACATTATATTATTATGTTGATTAATATTAGCAATTAGTATTTACAATAGTAAAGCTACCAGTTCCTTTCTAGAAGTCTGGACATAAATCCCCAAAGGGAAGACGCTAATTTCGAATGGTCGGCTATGCGCTTCTTCTTTAATTATTTTTGCAGGTAATTATTTTGTATAATACGCAGAGCAGCACTTTCCCGGTGAAATATCACTTTAGCCAATTTCCGACCCTTTAGTGCCAATTGCCGTGTGAGTGAATTATAACTTCAATAAATTCGAAAATCTTGCTTCATTTAGGTAGGTAGCTACATTTTCTCTTCTTGTAATTATTCTAAATTTCCTTTTATCTATACCTCTATACCAATATTATAAAGAGGAAAAATTTGTATTTTTTTCATTTTTGTATGTAACGAATAAACTTAAGAACCGGACCGATTTCAAAAAATCTTTCACTGTTGGGAAGCTACACTATTCCCGGGTAACATAGGCTACTTTTAATCCCTGTAATCCCACGAGAACGGAAACTACGCGGATGAAACCGCGAGGCATCCGCTAGTACTGATATAAATGAAACCACCGCTGAATTTCAAAGGCTACTCTTTATCCCGAAATATTCCCGGTTTCCGGAAGAAACCGGGTATATTCTTAAATTAGATTATGCTGACTAAAATAAATTTAGAGTAGTCTATGTTAAACAAATAAAAAAAAATCCGTTGTTTATTCATTCAACCAATCAGCAGTTATCGCGCTCTTGGCAGTTTTTCTTCATATTAATTTTGGAACAACTTTCATTTCTTAGGCTAACATCAGCTGTTTAACCAAAACAGTATAAAAATGTAAATAAATAGTAAAAATGAGGTAGCAAGTACATAAAAAATGAACACACGACTTACAAGTTATAATCCTCTTACAAGCACGCGCCATTTCATTTAAACAATAAACTTTCTTCAATAATAGGATTATTTGTTTGTTTAGACAACAAACTACTGTGAACAATAGGCTGATAATAAAACCCTATTGTTAGCCCGACCAGGTACTTAGATACGGGTTAGGTGACGCCACCCCCACCCCAACTGTCGGTGACGATAAGGTGTTAACATTTGTGTCACAGGATTAGTGGGATAGTCTTGTCTTAGACATCAGTACCTACTGACCGGAGCCCGGAGTTCGGAGCTCTGCGATATATCGATGTCCATACAAGTGACCGTTTTGTCAAAACTTCACAAGTGACGTTCTAGTTTCAAACTCTTCGGTGCAGTCCGTCTATGTGCGGAGAAGTGAAACTTTGTGGCCGATTTCTGAATTAAGGATTTGAATTAGGAATCTGTGAAACTCTTCTTTAGCCTGAAAACCTGTCAAAGTTGAGTTTGAGACGTTCTTAACTCCGAATACTCAGTTCAGAAATCGGCCATAATCTTAAGTGACTCGTTTCTAGTTCGTGTTAAGACTTTTGTGAAATGTTTAAATGTGAATCGGAGCAGTGTCCGTGTTCAAAGGAGCCGAGCGATTTGTGGGAAGATCATTTGAGGAATCTTACTCAGTTTATCAAACGTTGGTGGGAGGACGATTATTTTAAGGTTTGTCTTTCTTCTCGTTTTTCATAATTGTGTTTGAGAGAATATTTTCTTCCAAGCAAGTCTTTGACTATCTCTCTTGTCATACTTTTGAGAGCAAAAACTGCTGTGCCTGAAATTCGTGAAATTTTCAGCCGATGCGTTTCTATATTATCTAAAAACAGGTCGTATTCAAGTCTAATACCGACCTAGTTGTTTTTTTGGTCATTGGTATTAGATATATTTTAAAAAATGATATGTATTTCCAAATCTAGCTTCGGTTCAGTTTCTGCAGCAAAAATTATCTCATATTGTGACAGATTATGAATCACGCATTAAATATTTATGTTCAGCCAATCGCATCATCGAACTTACATTTAATAAGTGACCCATCGACAATTAATTTCAAAAAACTGGGTGACAGTTTGTTTTTATTTTTTTTAATATGTGGCGTCTCGTAGGTCAATCCAAGTGATTGTCTTCTGCTTAACCGGGCGATATTGCGGAGATTAAACTGTAGCATTCAGCCAGGCACGGGTAACATGTACCTATATTGCATTAAACTCGATTACATGTTCCTCCATGAAAATTGATGTCACACCCACATAATCCGCCCAATTTCCGCCGCACTCGTGTCAAATTCCTTAAGACGGTCCAAATCTTCGATCGATACTTGACCCGTGGCTTATCCAATTATTATTTAATACCCATAACGACTCCGCGAGGCGCCTTAAGTCGAGATTAAGATAAAGCCAGGGGACCACAGTGTATCATTACGTTTATTAAGTTTAAAGCGGTACTCAGGGATAATTTTATATAGAATCTAAATTGTATCAAGACGTTTAAACGTTGATAGGATGTGTGGACAGATTATAGTGTCTCTGATGTAAAAACGGTTGTGATATTTATTTTGTGATCGTAAACGGTGGTATAAAGAATAATGGTCGGCGTGATATTAGTCGATGAAAAAAATTTAAGTCTCTTTTCTTCGTCGCCTTATTTCTTAGGTTTTACGATGCTATTTTTCTGAAAAGTTCAGTCGATTTTAAAATAAGCACGGCTTTAATTTAGGCGACGCGAATAAATTTCAGTAAAATTTTAGGTTATTTTAAACTGAGCCTTTCTTATTCGGTATTTCAATACCGGTAACCGATAATGTGTTGCCCGAATTTTTCAGTAACGATTTTGTCTTACTTAGCTATATAGTTGAAATTGTTAAAAATGCTGCTTTATGTGAACAAAAGAAATTAAATCACGTACCCAAATAATAATGCATTTTTTTTTTATAATATTTCTTCTAAATTGACAAAAAATAATCTTTAAGTATCATCATTATCATCAGCCTTTTAATGTTCCCACTGCTGGGACACAGGCCTCCTCTCTGTGAGAGGGAATGTGCCGTAATCCACCACGCGGGCCCAGTGCGGTTTGGTGGATGTCAGATGTCTTCGCTTTTTGGTTCTAAGACATGCCGGTTTCCTCACGAACTTTCCCGTCACCGTTTTGAGAGCAGTGATGATGAAATAATAAATTTACACAAAGTAAAGCACCTGCCTGGGTTCGAACTCACGACCAAGGCAAGTAAGTCACGGCCGTTGCCACTGGGCCACCACTGCTCTTTAAGTAGGTAGGTATACGACAGTAAATTTGTAAGTTACGTACATAAATAATATGCAAAAACGTCAAACCTTCCACAAAAAAACTGCACTAAGTACTTACCTACCCATTCAAATATTAGGGATCCACTTTCACTTCCCAAAACTGAATCATACAATTCATAAATAACACAGTGTAATGATAATTAAATTAATAGACATACACGAACAGACCACCCACACAGCCATCCGCCATCATGCCATTGTTGAACCAAAGACAAATATTGATACAATCACTGTTTGATGTCGATGGCTATGTCGACATAGATTTGTAAGTAATATTTAGGAATATATTTTATTGTCACGCATGATATGTTAAGGTTTTAGTATACATATTTGCATGTGGCATGGAAGGCAATTGGTGTTTTCACCCTGTTAAAAAATTTCATTGACAGCGGTATTTTTTTTGTTTTAGTAAATCGGTTCAATAAGGCGCAGGTACTCCTTGAGTATCTGATTTTAAAATGAGAATTATTTCTAAACGGCTAGTCGTAAATTTTTGGAATAAATATATGTTATATTAGAACATTTTTTTAATAATTTGATCTAAGAAAATTTTGAGTTTTAGTCGTATAACATAGTGTAATTAATTTGTAAAAAATATGTCTAAAACGAACAATAACACGACAATCGCACAAAAACCACTGGGCGCATTTTAATGAAATTGATACCATCTATATTATATCATACCATAGATATTGATCTGAGGCTTTCTTTTTAAAGTTATTGAATAATAAGGAAAGTACACCACACCATTTCAACAACAAAAAAATGCCTGAACGATTTGCGCTTTACATAGACAACTTGAAGTCAACATCCGCGAATTAATAATTCACTTGCAATTATACCCCATTAATTGTAAGGTCTGAAAGTCGTAGCAACATTGTAGTCCACACCTTACGCTTATGTATTCAAAAATCGTACTCCGACAGATGTTTCAGGTAAATACCTACACAGGCAATTTGTTGGACATTGGCTAAGGTTACAATTGGAGGCAATTATTGGCGCGTACGGCCAACTACCAACAAATTGCAAGGCTAGCAGACACTTCACCTAGTTGCCTATGTATGCATAATTATTAGTTACTAGGGTGAATTCGAAGTACTGGTGGTTACAGAAGCGATAGCGTACATTGTACTTGAGAAAATGAATTGAGATTTCAGGAATTTTGAAATAGGTTACTAGCAAGCGTGTTTCACCATCGAGCATATGCATATCATCGCTTACCATCAAGTGAAATATTTGTCAAACGCAAAACTTCTTACAAATCTATACTAATATTATAAAGCTGAAGAGTTTGTTTGTTTGAACGCGCTAATCTCAGGAACTACTGATTGGAATTGAAAAATTATTTTTGTGTTGGATAGTCCATTTATCGAGGAAGGTCTATAACATCACGCTACGACCAATAGGAGCGGAGCATAAATGAAAAATGTTGCAAAACGGACCAAAATTAATCCTTTTTGATAGCTTCCATTGCGTGCGCTGCGTAAGCGGTTAAAGTTACGCAACATTCATGTATGTAGGGTAGGTAGGTAGCCAGTTGATTGGAGTAATAGGACAGCAAGTGTCCCATAAAACGGAAGTTAACGGCTTAAATTTAAATTAGCTATAGAACTAAACATTTCCCACAAGAAAACAGCGGGCGGTGCATCTCAGGTGCGTGCTTAAGCGATCATTAAGGAAAATGGCAATGCGTTTTGCGCTTCACTGTACACAAACCTGCTTACTTACTTCATGTATCATGCCTGAACAATATGGCATGTCACGACAGCGAGCCAACGAAAAACGATCGCGAAGTACACATTAAAAAAACAAAAAAAAAACATCTTCGCGACCAACTGAAATGAGACCATATATCAAGGTAATAAGATACACTTTGTTATGTTACATTTTAAAAAAATCCCATGAAATATGTCCGCTTGTCCATTGCTCTGCCGGTAGGCGTGGGTCAGATATGTACGCAAATTTATGTTTTTCACTCACTGCACCGGAAAATAGTCTGTTTTAAGAGGTAATAAGAGTAATTTCGGGTGCACGGCTATGTTGGCGGGTCAACCACCTCGGGTTAACATCGCGACTTTGAATGATTTTTTTGCGTCTTGTAACGTTTTTGTTGACTGTTGACAATTACTTGTTTCGTTCCCACAGTCGGAGGTGACCGCCTTATAAGAAAACACTTCAAGCAAATGCAAAAAATCACTGTCTAGACTGCCATTTTGTTTTATTATTTCGTTGCTGTTGTAAAAGATGATACTTAGGTAGTTGAAAAAATATTTTTAGTTATTTCCATGAATAAAACTCCATCACAGTCGTGTATTAATTTAATTAAGTATTTTATTTTATTTAAAAGGGATCTAGCTATTCAAAAATTATTGGCGTCCGTTTTCTGAACCGAGAATTTGAATATCTATGAGAAATGTCACTTTAGTTTGACATTTCTCATATTCAAATTCTCAGTGACCACTTTATAAGAAAACACTTCAAGCAAATGCAAAAAATCACTGTCTAGACTGCCATTTTGTTTTAATAATTCGTTGCTGTTGTCAGAGATGATACTTAGGTAGTTGAGATAGCTAATTTGAGTTATTGCCATGAATACAACTCCATCACAGTCGTGGATTAATTTTTAAATTATTTTGTTTTATTTAAAAGGGACCTGCCAAGTCAAAAATTACTGGCTTCCGTTTTCTGAACTGAGAATTTGAATGTGAGAAATGTCAAACCTTAGTTTGACATTTCTCATATTCAAGTTCTCTACTTCAAATTCCAAATTCGAAAACCTCTGTGATTGTATATATAGTGTGTTTCTCACCTACTTTTTTCCTTGATAGATAACCCAACGACAAGAAAATGCGTTATTCGATTATAGAATTAA
This sequence comes from Orthosia cruda, assembly GCA_964057195.1. Lineage (NCBI taxonomy): Eukaryota > Metazoa > Arthropoda > Insecta > Lepidoptera > Noctuidae > Orthosia > Orthosia cruda. Next base: position 41,795,495 of record OZ059828.1, on the reverse strand, counting down.
AGTACGTAGATGGTGCGCATGAGTTTTACGCTGTGATTGGTTAATGGTACGCTGTGGGGCTAATGATAAATAATAATGATGAGGTTAACGTCGGCTTTCGTGGTCACCCACCGTAACGAGAGCGGTACATCGCAGAAATTAATTTCAACAACATTGTAAGCTATGTCTTTTCCATTAAAACTGTTATCGCCGTAAATTATACATTATATATTCCTGATTTAATCACACAACTCATCTTCATACAGATTCATTATGATAACATATACTTAAGTACCTACCTACATAGTTAATACAAAAATAATAGATCTTAAACACAAAATAATTTACCAAACATCTGTTTAAATTATATCATCATAAATACGATTACTCCAATTTTCTTAAACCCTTTAAACGTCCTCGATTACAATAACGACACAAACAAAAACGTCTTACTAACAAAAACGACACAAAACGCAATCCCAATTTTTACGAAACGACTTCAGAAAACTCTATATAATTATTTCCCCGCATAACTTTAAACTCTCAGACGTATACTTTTCTAAAAGACACTTTATTATCCGTTGTTTATCCGTTTTGTGGCAATAGAAATAAAATCATTGTAATAATTGGTCGCTTTTACGAAATTGCCCCCGACGCGGACGCGCCGACTCCAAACGACAATTTAATTCCGGAGAAACGGATAATGATATGGCAACCCCATCGGTTACACGCCATAATCGAGTGACAAACTGTTTTAAAAAGCGACAATCAAGTTCATTATAAGTGAATGTTGGGTGTTGCCAGCTATTATGCTTTTAAACGAATTTTTAAATGAGATGTGGTTTTTTGATAGAATTTTAAGTGACGTTTTGGTGCGGTTTTGTAAATTGTAATGTATGCTTTTATATTAATAAAACGTTTAAGTTTATAAGGTGGAAAGCTTGTGCTAAGTACAATGTCGGTGATTATCCTGACAACGTAAATATTACATCGAATTGTACAAAATGAAACAATTAATTTGTCAATGTACAATTCAAGATCAGTCAAAACATAGTGGCAAACAACGTTATTTTAATTAGTTTCAATTGTTCAAAGTGTTTTGCTACAGAACATTTTCGTGTTATTCTCACGACATCACAATAATAATTACATACAAGTTTTTGTTTGAAACCTGTTCAAACGCTAAGGAGTGGTTGAATTAACTCGAAAATTTAACTTTGACATCGCGAGGCGGCCCCGAATGCTTACCAAATGAATAGTAATTTAGTTTTCGGATTAAATCGTTTCAAACACGCGACACAAAACCACTTTTCTATTCTCAAGTCGAGTCGAAACCGTCATTTTACACAATTTTACCCAATTGCTCCGAGTTCTGAGAATTAATTTGATATTAGCCTTTGAAAACGCAAGGTGTGGTTTGGTGTCGGCCTGATAGTTATTTTGAAGAGGGATTTGAACAACCCGTGTTTAAGGCTTGCTCTAGACTCGATAATCTTTTAGAATTAGCCGCGCTCATTCATAATTTTATTAAATGGACTGTTTTGTAAGTCGACTCATGATATGTTATTTCGTTTTATAGACGGTAAACGCTTTCAAAACTCGGGATACCTACCGGAATTGTTATAACTGATGTTTTGCATATTAAAGTTTTTGCAGAACTTATAATTTGTTTAAAATGTCCAAATTGATTTGGTCGCAATTAGTTGCGATAAACAATTCAACTCCCGATTACATGTTCCCTCTTTTCTGTAAACTATACTGAAGTTTTATTTATGTCTTGTTCCAGGAATCACAATCGAGTAGCGCTGAAAGATGGAGTGGTCGCGGGCCAGAACACAACATGGCTCTTCAACAGATCCTCAAGCTGCAAGAAGCGAGAGCCCTTCACAAGACTTCCCTTCTTCCCATCTACAAGAAGAATGGTCTTCCGTCGCCGCCGGGAGCTAACTACGACAAGTTTGACAAGAGACCAGAGTACCCTGACTCGAGACTCGCCTTCGAGCAATCGAAGCTTGAGGCAGAGTTCAGAAGACTAATGGAACACTCAGGCAGAGACGTCCGCCACGATGAATCTCTCAAATACTTCCAACACATGATGGAAGCCAAACAGCATTACGATTATATGAGAAGTATCCAAGAACGAGAAACTAGGAATAGTCCTAAAGAATCGCATACAGAAGTCAAGAAAGAAGCAATGTCACCCAGACATAATAGGTCATCTCCAGTTCATGAGTCACCTTCTCACAGAGTGTCGTCAGCCGAAGCATCTCCCAATCATAGCATCCGCCTATCTACCTCATCCAGTCCCCTCTCAACTACTAGTCCAATAAACTCATCACCTTTAAGTCATCTACAAAATATGCAACCCTTCGATTTCCGAAAACACAAATCAAATGAAAACAACGAAAAGGAAGAGAGCAGAAAATCTTACGATTTGGGATCAGCTGAAAAGGCAACTATTGATTTAATGAGAAGTCAATTCTTCAACTTTCCATTATCTACGAACTTGCCTATTCCGCCAATGTCAATGCCTTCAACGTTTAATCACCAGGCGGCCATGGTAGCTGCGCTTAGCCAAAACCCCATGGGCTTAGCGTCACTTCAAGCTCTTCTACCGCAAATGTCAGCCAAACCCGCAGAACCATCAGAAAATAAAATCCATAGCAATGGCAAAGGAAGATCAGATGACCACAAACCCGAAGATGACAATGTTCTCAATTTAAGCAAAGACGCGTACGCTGAAGTGGCACAGAACTCTAGGAACATGATGTTAGGTAAATGTATCAGTCCACCGAAAAGGCAATGGGGTGCGTCACAAATGCCACTGAACTTAGGTACACATTTCATCAATCCAGCTACCGGTAAGAAGCGAGTTCAATGCAACGTATGCTTGAAAACATTTTGTGATAAAGGAGCCCTGAAGATCCATTTCTCCGCTGTTCATCTACGTGAAATGCACAAATGTACTGTTGAAGGCTGCAGTATGATGTTCAGTTCAAGAAGATCTAGAAACCGGCACAGTGCGAATCCTAATCCGAAATTACATTCACCCCACTTACGACGGAAAATTTCACCTCATGACGGCAGAACTGCACAAGTTCACCCAGTACTAATTTCACCCCACAGAGCTGGGCTTAATATACCTCCAGTGATGAACCCAATGCACCCATTCGGATCATATCCTCTTTTGAATCCACCACACAATATGGGCCAGTTCCAATCAAATATACCTTTAGATTATAAAAATAGTATGAACATGAACTTCTCGCCATCTTATGACCACGGCCAGCCAATGCGTCGTGAATCTGATTCCGTGGAAAACAGAGATCAAGATGAACGGGATGGTCAAGGAGAATCTGATGAAGATGACGGTATTGTGGTTGTGGCAGGAGATGACGATGATGATGACAATGAACAAATCGATACTAGTGATTATTATTCCACCCTGAACAAGTCTATAGGATCCATAGATGACTCAGAAACTGATTTTGATCAAAGAAGTGTCAGTGATAACAACGAAGTAACTGACAATAGAAAAGACGAAACTGCTAGTCCCGAAGTAATGAAGAGAAAACGCAAAAACCTTAATCCAACTCGTTTTCAAAACCATTACATTTCCGAAAATGGTACATCAGACACAAAACGTGACCATCCTGATACTGAAGAAAATGAGTGCGCTGTAGATTTAAAAAGAGTTAAAACTGAGGATAGTCAGTCTAATGAGAATAAAATTGATGTTGCTAACGAAGTCCCTAAAGAAAGCGAAGACAAACAAGAAAAACCTGTCATCAAAGATGAACCTACCGATATGAGCTACAACATCCAAGACTTGAGAGTAAAAGATGAACCAATCGATAAACAAGACGTATACAAACCATCAAATAACACATCGAGTGAAGAACTGTTTTCATCAGAAAATGCGCTGAAGAGACTTGAAAGTTTATCCAAAGGTGATTTCCCTAGCACTCCTAAGAAACATGATACCCAATCCGTGGGCCCTTTCAATTTATCGATGAATGATTCCATAGATTATTCTGATAGATCGCCAACATCTTCAGTATCCAGTTTCGACTACAATGCTGAGGACTCTCACGGTCAAATCTTTGGACATTTCGACAGTGGTTTCTTCGTCAGTACGACAGATGTTCCTATGGATCATGAGAATCCCCGAAAATGCACAGTATGTGGAAAGATTTTCCAAAACACCTATGTCTTAAAAACTCACTACCAAAATGCACATCTGAAGCTTATGTACAAATGCAATGTTGAAGGTTGTAGAGCAGCTTTTTCATCGAAACGGAGCAAAGACCGACACAGCGCAAACATGAGTTTACACAGGAAAATAGAAGAGTACAGAATATCAGAAGAGTCTTCGCGATTCTTGGACAAAATACGAGAGCAAATGGAATTAATATCACGATACAACGAAGAGGAGCGAGCTGTTCCTTACGTAGAATCTCATATCTATTACCGAGCGAAAGAATCCGACAAACTGAAGAACCATTTGAGCCAGCAGCTGTCTTTCGCGTCACCTTACCCACATCTGCAACTACCAGAAACCTATCTGAGCAACAGGGATATGTTTGCACAACACCCATTCCTTTTCAATCCATTTGGTATGCTCCCCAATTTCCCGCCGATCCCATTAGGTTTCTTACCTCCAAGTTTAAATGCTTTCGGCTGCCAACCAAATTACTCCCCACCGCAATCGAGAAAGCTCAACTATTGTGTAGAGGATGAGGCACCACGACCAAATAAGGATGGTAACTACCCATGTCGGGGTTGCAAAGACTGTTTCAAGGACCTGTCTAGTTTGAAGCATCATTGTGAAAATGTGCACGTCCAATCTTTGCACCGGTGTACCGTCAGTGGATGCAATGCTGCGTTCTTCTCAAGAACTAAGAGAAACATGCATTATGAGTCTCACATGGCTCGCAGACAGAATGGTCGGGTCCACGTCAACCCCTCGTGACCTGAATAGTGCTATTGACTGTGTAATCGAATCTCCAGTGCATTTGTGATCTAATTTAGTATTACCAAATAGTGTTGTTACTTGTAAGGCCAGACAGTTCCAGTACCTTTTTATTCTCATTAGAATGAGGTGTACAAAAGCGGCCCAGCCGTTTGTGGAGTACGAACTCTTTGCAATGTAAATACTAAAGTAGTGTTCGCTTAGACTTTTCCATGTGTTGTAGCATAGATAGTATTTTATTGTAATTTGACATTCCATAGTAATAAATCGTGCAATAAAATGTAAATAAATAATAGTGTGTAATGTACAAAGTTCTGGCTGATGTTATTAGAATTGATGATGGATGTTGGATGTTTATGTACTTACAATTTCGTATGGTGTATAGTTGTGAACGAATATTTCCGTTTAAATTACTTTCTTTGGTCTTTTAGCACAAATTGGGATTATTGTAACGATTTTTGAAACTGTCATCTCTTATTTTCAACTACATAATTATATTATTTATTTTTCAACACACTTACTCGAAAACTGGCTGGCTCATCCGCTTTTAGTCTCGTAGATTTATGAAACAAAACACATGCTCTTTCATAAATCATTATTTTGACCACAGACAACTATGTATAAACTAAATCCAATGTGGTCTCTTTACTATGATCAGAGGTGATCGTTTTTCTTTAAGTCTTTACAAAAGGCGCATGCCTTGACCTAATATTATTATTACTTTTGTAGTTTTCTTTTGTTAAACTGCGACAATAAATTGAATATTTTAAATAAAAAAATATTGTTTTATCGAATTCTTTACTTTTATCATCAAATATTTATTAGTGTTCTCTATACAAAAATATATACATTTTATATTTTAATATGAAGCTGCTGGCGGCCATAAAGCCATTTCTCACAATAATTTGTTTACTAAATACACCGCGAATTTTTTTGGTCTTACAAAGGTGGTCCACTCAATTTATCCGACATAGGTAAACTACCTCAAGGCGCAATTTTTTTTACAAACTTTTACATACTGAAAATATTCAGATTGCAATAAGAAACACATTTTTGTGCTAGGGTGAATTAACTCTGATAAAGATTTTTGCCTCACAAACTTTAACTCTTTTCAAACTATGTTATTGCGTCATAATAATGACATTTTTTTAAATTATTAAATGTTCTTAAATATCTTTTTTTATGGATGTTAAAATGCCACGGTGTATTATCTTTATGAAATTTTACTTATTCTTTCGATTCAGTGTGTTGAAAAACGTCATATCATATACGTGGGCATTGTTATCTCTCATTGTGGGCTATCTTACGGCTCCATTGCGGTTGCGGCCTTGACAGTAATGACAAACTGCCCACTTGTATCAGAATGTCTATTCACCTATCAACCTGCACTTGACAAGTGTGATTCATCCCCACCCGCCGTATAACAATAAAAAAGAGCCGTCACAGGACGATTGGCAGATGTTAAACATCGAAACCCCAGTACGGCAAGAGAGCTTTGCCACAAGAAAAATATTTATTTGTAACTCGCACAAGAGATACAACAGACAAGAAAAAAAAACAAAAATTAAAAATAAAAAGAACCCCGTGCGACACCAAAAAGGCTCGTATCTCAGCATTTGCAGCGATATTTAAAAAAAGAACAGCTGGTCTGACTCGTCGCAATGTTTCACATTAAAACAAAAACAGGCCCCAAGTGCCCGGTGGCTCTAGTGGTGCTAATTCTGATGACGGTGAACTGGGGCACCCTAGGGCTGGGGTGCTAAGAATCCCCGGGCGGGATCGAACCCCGTCATATGACGTAGGCAAAGCACAAATCGGACACCGAAAAATACTCGACCAATCTACCAAGACTTTTTCCAACTATGTTGAAGTCGGTTTTACTACATACATTATTATTTATCAAAATGCTCTCTTAATTATTATATTGTGACATCAGAACTCGTTGCAAATACTCCTGAAACTATTGTAAAATAATCATTTGATCATATCTCCTAATATTTTGGTGCTAATTATAATGACAAATTATTATTTCAATTTCAATATTGTATATTTCTTGGTGTTTCTCAATCAAATCTACGTGTAATGTGAGATATAACTAGGATACCTTAAATTGTATAAGTACCAAAAAGTATTAAAAACTTAATTGTTAAGATTGTATTATATAAATAAAACATTATACTTCCTTTTTGCCAAACGATAATAAGTATGTAATAAAAAAGTTTGGAAAAATTTATTCTGTATTTTATTTTTTCTCCTACATACCTAGAAAACCTTGACACCAAAATACACCGAACACAAAATAATAAGCCAATGACAATTCACGCCACATTTTTTGACGTTTTACCTTTCGCTGTCTCGACGTTTTCATTGACTCTTGACAATATGTCACTTTTCTAGAGTCTATTCTATTCAATATTTTTATATGGCAAGCAAAGCCGATGTCGACTATTCTGCCAATGTCTAAAGTAAAATGAAAGGCAATTTCTAGAGTCTCTTTAATGTGTCTGTAATAACGCCGGATTACTGCTGTCAGTATAAATACAGTAACAATAGCGCTTGACAGGCTAACAATAACGTATACGTTAGTTTGACATATGTCACAGAGATCAAGCTATATAGCTGATATTCTACCAGCCATAAGGATTGACAATATTTACATGCGCTACCGAACTGTCAAGTAGTATCCTAAAGTTTAGGAAATTTGAAAATCGATATCGCCGCTACAATGTCACTTTGCTTGTCAAGTCAGTATTGTAAAGACGACGTACCTATACTTCTCAAAATATAGCTTGATCTCTGCGACAGCTGTCAATATCAATACAGTAACAGTAGCGCTTGACAGGCTAACAATAACGTAAACGTCAGTTTGACTTATGTCACAGAGATCAAGCTATCATGAAAGAAGTACAGGCAAAGTGCTATTCTAGCATGTCGAACCCAAAGTCACTTTGCCACGATCCTCTACTTTATGTATGGCATTGATAAATTCATCATATCTAAGCTTCTAACATCATCACAGAAAAATCCCGTCAGGGGCATCACGACCCTCAGTACCTAATGGGGCGCCGCGAGGAAGAGTAGAGTATCTATGGATTAAAATGGTGCTAATATCCAAAGATCATTCGTAAGCCATAAGGTAACCGTAAGGTACTGCTAGCAAGGAGGTTACAATATAAATCAATAAAGTTCTATTTTCTACATACCTAAAATCTGCATAGGTAAGTTGTGAATTTAATTCCAGTAGGAAACCAACAAATCCCTAACATAATAACCAGACATTAAGTAATAAATTTGTATAAGTTAATAAGCATGCAACCGAAATTAAGGACGCCATATTGCTAAACTATGCTACAGATAATAAATATAGGCAAAGAACATCTCGCAAACAGCCTGGAGCTAAAAAAGTTAAAATTCCAGAAGCCGAACAACACTAATTTGCGTGATTTATGAATTTCAAATAAGGAATACCGATTTTATGCGTTTCTGAGCACAATTTGAACGAGAAAGGGTTATTTTAAATGAAGGGGAATGCTAAGATGGAATATTTATAGGGAGAAATATTTAGAAGTCTTTCACGGAATCTTTTAAAGCTATTATTAACATTTTCGTTTAGTTTTACATAAAACTGAATTAATTTAGTTAAGTATTTAAAGATTTGGTTACCTACGCTTTATCTTTGTCATTTCTTATTAGATGGAAGTGTTAAAAGCTTATTATGGTCTTAGCTTTTTATATTTTTTTTAATGAACTGTAAATGATGTAGGCTGGTAAATTGTTACAATTTGCTTGTTTTATTAATTATTTACTACAACTCACATTAATACGTGTTGGTCATGGACACTAAGAGGCAGGGGCAGACGTATGCCAGTTATTTACAACACATATGATCATTGATAAAACTAGAAATAATAAGACTTTATATTGCCATCAACAGGCAGAACTTTTACATTACGTAACATCACGCAAATATTCTCCGAAGAGTAAGGCAGAGATGTGTGTGTGGGTAGGTGTGTGTGCGTGTTTGATCATTCCAGCATCAATATTGCTATTCTGTTCAAATCTCACCGTGGAAACTAAGGTGCAGTGAATAAACTTACGAGCCTTTTACCACCAATCGGGCATAAATTTAAACTCTGGGCTGTTACTGTGCAATTCTTAAATGTCGTGGTGGTCCAGTGGCTAAGACATCGCCTCTCGTGCTTGAGATCGTGGGTTCAAATCCGGGCAAGTACCAATGTGACTTTTTCAAATTCGTACTTTCTACCTTTATTTTGTATATCACAGGCAACGACGAAGGAAAATATCGTGAGGACACGTCGACTTATATAGTTAATGTAAGTCTGAAATAGCCAAGTCAGAGGCATGTGGGATTTCCAGAGGTGGATTAATTAACTCTGACACCAGAGGTGACCACATCCTCACATGAAAAATAAAGAATGAGCTCCTTCAAGCGTTACTTTTAGTGCCGTAAAACGATTTCTTTCTAAAGCAAACTCCTTAGTAACGGCTAGGTTAAAGGATCGAAAAAAAAATATTGATTCATGTACAATATTTGTGAAAAATAGTTTTTTTCGTATAACAAATAATTTTGCTTAAAAAAAAATAACAAACGCGATACCATTTCGCTACTATTGGATACTCCTCAAAACGACTTGGATGTATAAAAATATTTTTACACAGAAAAATTTCTGGTTAGAAATTCTTCATAACTGAAATAGAATATGTAAATCAAAGAATATTTTGCAAACAAAACTGTCCAAAAGGAGGTGCAATATTGATATTTTCACTCCGAGCGGCCGCACGGCCAGTACTGCGTTAACATTGGGGAATATATGCCAAAAAGATCGACCCGTGCGTCTGTTTTAAGGGTACTCTACACAGGTATATATCCGGACAAAGCTTCAGCTTAGATTGGACGTTACAGGTGTAAGTTCGGTCATCCTATTAGTTCAACTTCCACTTCAACTTGAATTTAACTAGAGAAGCGAACTTTTTAATGAATTGGTATGACCTGGCCTCTGCTACACTGTACCTGGCTTCCCAATTACTGCGTTAACTAGTTTGATGAACTTTATGGACCTAGCTACGTAGGTACCTGTTCGAGTGGAGTGTGGTCGTAGTTTAGTAGATGGCAACCAATGTCTATGCAACATTATTTCGTTAATTTTAAGTTTTTAACTGTATAAAAACGTATGGGCGTCACGAGACGGATTTTATTTTTTTCTCATATTGTTTTTTATCATTTAGTCAGCCGGGTTTGTACTTACATAAAAGAAACGGATTCTTTTTAATTGTTGACTTAAAATTAAAAAAAATACATTTTTATTTAGTTTCCTACAAACGTTCTGAAAATCCTTGGTATACTTAAAACCTTTAAAAACGCTCTCTTTTATATTTTTTTTCTCTTATAAAATAAGCTTTTATTAGCTTTTGGATTTACGTATACCTCTCTCTCTCTCTCCTCGAAAACTAAACAAATACGAGAAAAAACTCAAAAAGTACCTACTAACCACAAATACAATTGAATGACAAACACCAAAAACAAAAACAAATGAACAACCGAATTCCTACCGCTTTCCCCACCCTACCCCGTCAATCCGGCGTCACGTCCACATTTGACATTAGCCTGTCACCCGTGACATTTAGCGTGACGTCATTCACGCGACACATCACCGTAACATCGCGTGCGGTGTTCGTTAATTTTTAAACTTTCTATTATCGCACGTTATTAGGGAAAAGTAGGGAAACTTATAAATTGATTTTCTTTTTGTTTTGTGGCTTCTGCTAGGGGTAAACATTTGGGTAGTGATACCTACTTGAGGGTACTTAAATAATTTGATTTGTGAGTACTTATTGTTACCAAACGGTGTTAAATGTTTTTATTTTGTACACAGTGTAATAATTGATATAAATTATATCAGACAGTAGACATTTTTATTAGTGGGTTGGGAAAAAAAAAAACCTTAATTTTACTCTTTCACAGTAAGCTCTGTTAAAAGTAGAACTAGAAAATAAAGTATTATTTCGACAGAATGCAATATGGTGACTCACCCTCGATTTCTGAAGAATGAAGTGTCTACTTATTTGAAGTTGAGTATTTGTCAAACTCTATTTTCCCCTGAAAACCTAGATATAAACTTTGATATTGTAGTTGGTCACGTGCAATTCAAAAACCGGCTCTTAGGTTAAAGTATAGGTTAACAAATCAAACAAAGATGATTTTATGGACGCCATATCCCGTATTTCAATGTAAATAATAACACTGAACATACCTACGGACGTAGCTGCGTAGAATCCATTCATTAAGACCACTTCATCGTCCACTAAAAATACTAACAAAACGCTCTACGCTTATTAAACAGTAGAAATAAAAAGCTGCATAATGTGCGGCTACCTCGCGATCCAAACAATACGCACTCAAAAGTCTCACACAAGGCTAGTCCGTTCTCATTTACATAATCAAGTCTCATCAGCCACATTTGCATCCGAAACGCAACGCGAATTAAATTCAATATAATTACATTTCACATGCTAAATAAACCTTATATCTTCCCCATAGAGTTCAAATTTAAATGCAGTTGTAAGCTGGTAACGCAGTGGTCTGCGGTACGAAATTCGAACGTCCCGCTTGTCAGCAATTTGTTTTGAAGAGAGAACACTTCTAATTCGCAAAAAGAACGAGCGTTCTATGTTTAAAAAGTATCGTCACGCGAGCTAGGTTAGGCTGAGTTTACACTGTTGGAACTTTATTCAATTAAAAACTGTGTCCTTCCGTTACATTTGGCACATTTGTATAGGCCATAACATGGAATAAAAAGAATAAAGAATAATAAAACAGTTTTACCGCGAGTAGACGCTTATTTTATTAATACAATTTGTATAAGAGGCCATTTTTCAATAGTCTGATAACTTTTAACTGAGGAATAAAAATGGCCGTTTGACATATTTTGTATAAAAAAAGTTGTCAAACCGCCATTTTTATTACTCAGTTAAAAGTAAACAGACTATTGAACAATCAGGCCTTAGACATATTAAAAGGTTTGGTAAGATTTGTTTCATCAATCAATCAATAGTGTCAGAATCAAGCAACTGCCTCCTACAACCATCGGCAAGGTGTAAGCCGAATCAATCAATTTGAGCAGTCTCTCATAGACATTTTTTTATTGATAATCTCGTGTTGACCACTATCTCAGACTTTCTTTATTTCAAACTGCCTACCCTTTTCTCAAAAATGTTGGAGTCGGCTTCCAGTCTGATCTAATGCAGTAGAATACCAGTATTTTACATGGAGCGCCATCCTATCTGACCTCTACCACCCAGTAACTGGGTAACTGGCCCGATTTTTTAGCTTTTGACTACCCTTAACGACTGTCAAGGTCTACACATGACAGCCAAACAGACTATCTTTATTTATGTTAAACAATTTTTCGTACGAAAAGTAAAAATTGGATCGTAGCAACATGCTGAAAAAATTGTGGCAAATAGGGGAGACTGGGGAGTTTTGATCCTAAGGAAGACTTGGTTCATATAAATAATAAAGCTATTTAGCATCTCAAATTGTTTTAAAATGGTAATTCCAAGTCCAATAAAGCCGGGGAAGTAGAACTAATAGTGGAGTTAAGTTTGATTTTTTATATCAACCGAAGATGTGTAGGGGCTTTATAATTTGAATGTACCAAGTCTCCCTTAGAACCAAGTCACCCCAGTCTCCCATACTAATTTAGCTAAATAATTCTACTGCCTAAGTTTAATGATAAATGAAAAAGTTTCTTGATCAACGCTAACGCTTCATTTCACCGGCTGATTTTTTAGCTCGAGTACTCAGCGAAAAATTAACTTTTAGAAGAAATACGAGTACCTTTAGCAGTTCGCTCAAAGAACTGACTATATTCTGAGTAATTTATTCAGTCTAGTTTAATACGATGTTCTTTAGAACAGTTAAAGTTTTCTTAATGTACAGTCAAAAGAGAGCTAAGTAGGATGGGTCATGTCTCCAACAATGAAACACAAAAAATTCGAACACACCTTTTGTATTTACAGATAGAAGTCTAATTTTTTACAGAAATATAAGCAATTTTATTCGGTATCGGATGACATTTATGGTGTTTTTTATAAATGTGTAAGATAAACCGGCCAAGTGCGAGTCGGACTCGCGCACGAATGGTTCCGTACCATTATCGCAAATAACGGCAAAAAAAAACACGTTTGTTGTATGGGAACCCCACTTAAATATTTCTTTATTATGTTTTTAGTATTTGTTGTTATAGCGGCAACAGAAATACATCATCTGTGAAATTTTCAACTGTCTAGCTATCAAGGTTCATGAGATACAGCTTGGTGACAGACAGACAGACGGACGGACAGACAGACAGACGGACCGCGGAGTCTTAGTAATAGGGTCCCGTTTTTACCCTTTGGGTACGGAACCCTAAAAAAGAAGGAAATGTGTGTCTTCAACAATAAAACATAATAATTAATAATGTCTGTCTTATATTTTGTGAAATTTATGGAGTAGGTGAATGACAAAAAATGCTTGAGTGCAATCAAAAAAGGTTTTATTATCAATTTCACTTTAATATGTTTTTCATTGTGTCTATTGTGCAACTGTTTCATTGTGGACTACATAGGGTTTATTTTACTTACCTAAAAATATCCACTAAATTGTAACACTTTACTAGAATATTATATTCCACGTTGATCTACGAAATATGTTGAATGCTGGGTAATCTTGAAAACAGGTGACATTTTCAACCATAAATAATGAAAAATCTTTAAATACTAACATTTCTTCAAAAACAAAAATGCTCCTCATGCACGTCTTTTCCCACATGGCGCCGATGCCTCATATATAATAATGTACTCTGTGGCCGACGCAAACTGGGATAGGACGAAGCTTTATCGAAAATGTCCTTACGCGATATAATGCAAGATATGTCAACGCAGAATTTTAGAAATATCACAGTGTTTTTTGTGTACCACTGTTTCATTGTTGGACATCTGACCTATATCCTATAGACCTTTTCATATATTTTTTTGCGTGTGCCAGAAGTTGTCTTTGACTGACTTTGGCATAGTTGGACTTTTTAATGATTTTCTTGCGAGTGCCATAGTGGTCTTTAATTGACTTTGGTATTGCTCTCCTAAGCAATGTTCCAGAGAGGCGTAAGTTCAAAATGTATTATTATAAAGGGGACGCATATGATAATATAATTTTTGCTTGTTAACTAATGAAGTATAGTAGAATAACTCTTTTGTGGACTCTACAGCTCTATTTTTTTATTTGTATTATTATATACTCTCCATTTTGTTTCGAGTAAAAACTAATCCGTAGACAGTTTGTATCAAACTTCTACCTTAGACATCTAGACATTATGAACGCGCCTTTACAAGTTCCAAATTTGAATTTGAAAAGTTCGAAACGGGGCCTTTCTAGAGCGTTTTTTTGTGTCGTTAATGAGACTGTGGCTTCTAAGGGAGCCAGTAATGTTATTATGGACAGACAGACATACATAGTCGATTTGTTAATACATGACATAATGTAATAATAATAATACCTGTAGGTACCTGGTGTGTTTGTATGTAGGCATACAGTTTAAGGTAGAGAAAGCTTACTTAGTGCGTAGGTAATATTAATATTGTAAAAAGGAATAAAATTGTTTGTTTGTTGGTTAATATTTTTGTCTGCCAGAGACTATGTTGCCCGATAGGTACAATCTGCACGATGCCTATGGGATCCATCGAGCATTTTTTTCCAGAAAAAAGTTAGTAACCCGGGATCGAAGCCAATAAGCTATACTTCATAAAATATAGCTTGATCTCTGCGACAGCTGTCAGTATCAATACAGTAACAATAGCGCTTGACAGGATAACAATAACGTATACGTCAGTTTGACATATGTCGCAGAGATCAAGCTATCTTTTAAAAATTATTGCTTTTTTTTCTTTTTTTATGATGTTTTGGAGGTCTTTTAGCATAGAATCAGGCACGTAATGATTATAACGAAACTAAAATATTCAAATACACAAGACAAAACAATGCAAGACATATCGTGCAATAAATAACCATAAAGATCACTCCACGTTTCAGATACACGACCAAAAGTTCTCATTGTCTGTCTTTGGTAAGAAGAACAAGATCAGTGATCACGCAAGCTTACCCCCGGGCCGCGTATCCAAACAATAGAATCATACTGGCTGAATTCGAATTTTGAATTTGGAAGCATCGCCGCGGGCCTCGTCGCCATATTGCACGCGATACCAACAGCTTCTAATTTTGAATTTTATTATAATCATAGATTCATTGTTCCTGCTAAAGAATTAAGAAATGATAGGTAGACAATTTGCAACTAGAAAATTACTATGGGAGTGATTCGGCAGTCGAATATTATCTTTGAGTTTGAAAGACAGGCAGGTACGTTGTAATTGATGCTTACTGACTCTAGCCTTCTTCTAGAGATATTAAGTTACTAGGTAGGTATCCAAAAATAATAGATGCGTTAAAAAAATAGGTATGTAGGTAGGTACGTATCTATCAGAATTAATCATGAGTTTAAACAAATTGTTCTGGAAGAACTATTTATCAATGTGATTGATATGATGAATAATGAAATTTTTGGAACTAAACGAGCTAATATGTAATTTAATTAAAATTCTGCTCCATTTTTTTTATATTTGTTAACTCTTTTAGACTGATCATCTTGACACTGAAACAGAAAAAAAAAACAACATAATTTGAGTAATTTATACTAAAATGTGACGAATTTACTGCACGTGCAAAAATCCATAATATTCATCGAAATTTAAATTAAATTATCTCGAATTCTCGACATTGTATCCTTAGGGGTTGACAGACTGTGAGAACTCATTTTCGTGACTCCAAATTCAAATGAGACAATTCGTGATCGACCGTTCTCGAACGATTACTGCAATTCGAATTATTTGTCAGTAGCAATTTTTGAATTCAAATATCCAGATTAATCATCGAATATGTTTGTGATGCACGTGCAGGTATCCAAAATATTCATCGAATTTTAAATCAAAATATTTAAAATAACATTTAGACGGTGAGAAAATGTTTTCGTGATTCTAAAATTCAAATGAGACACATCGTGAGTGACCATTTTTAAACGATTGTTATAATTCGAAATATTTGCCAGTGGCAATTTTTTAATTCAGATATTCAGATTATTCACCAAATTTAAAATAAAAATATCTCTACATTATAGGGGTTGACATACGATGAGAATACATATTCGTGAAACTAAATTCAAATGAGACAATTCGTGATCGACCGTTTTCAAATAATTAGTGAAATTCGAATTCCAAATTTAAATACAACAACGCCATTGGGGAGATAATAACTTCTGTGCCTTACTCAACGAAAAGGTATTTTGATAATGCCAATCATTTTGAAACCGAGATTTCTGAGGAATAATGTTTCAGAGCTGGTGTAAATAAATATCATTATAAAAAGGACAATTTCGTAGGTACATAGGGAATAAGCATCGCAAAGTTGTTTTTTTATTATACCTAGATATATTGTTGTATGTCTTGTGTTGTGCCAAATATACGTGTTTTATTTCTTTATTTTATTTTCAGACCACACTTACCCCAGCAGAATGCTCCTACAATAAAGAGTCTCTCTCTACAATAAAGACTTACTAGGATATACTATGAATTGTCATCTGTGCTATCCACAGTAAACCTACTCCAATACAACAATAATAAGTACCAGGAATGTAGGTCGTCTAAGGAGTAATATGAGTTTGTCATCTGTAACGTGGTATCCACAGTAGTCACTACTACTGGAATACAACAACACTGATATATCCATCAATATACTAACAATAAGTACCAGGGCTATAGGTCGCCTAAGAAGTAAATATTAGTTTGCCGGCTTTGCTGTGATCAGCAGTACAAACAATATAGTAGGAATTATTATATTTAGGTTTTAGAAATTCATGACAACGCCAATATTCCCATCAATGTACCAACAAAAAGTACCAGGGATGTAGGTCGTCTAAGGAGTATGAGTTTGTCACCTGTGCTGTCTAGGACACGGGCGTCGGCCGTCGCGTCTCCAATCAATAGTTCCGCGCAAGCCCAGCGGTCGGACACGAGACAAAACGACATCATTCACTTCTTATACTTTGTTCTACCTAGCATGTATGGGGATATGGCTTTTTGGAGGAGAATATGGCAGAATAACCCTTGAATAAAATGATTTTTGTAAGAATATTAATTTTCTGGTTTTGGTTGAATTCCTTTAGATTTCATTGTATTTGGACGGCCTTAAAAATATCGAAGCTATAAGTAGGTACTGCGACATAATATAACTAAAAGTAACCTGTGAGAGTGGTCCACATTTAGATACCTACTCATTATAATATACGACCGTTACGAATTTCAAATGGAACGCATTCAAATTCGAATTGAGAATATAGGCGTGGCTAACCAATAAGAAGTGTCACGCGCGGTGACACGGTGACAGTTTCGACCAATAGCGCGACGATAAAGGCGGTGACATTTTTAAACGAGCCATCCGAGACCGCCCACGCGTTTTATGTGACGTTGAAATGTGTACATTTTCTTTGTTAGATTTTCTTAAAAATAATACATATTCAAGAAAATATTCTGTGATTCGTTGAAGATTGTTAAGTTGTGCAATTTATTTGATAAAATATATTTTAGATTTGATTAAATTAAGTTTTGGATTAGTGTCACTGGCTGTTTTAACAACTTTTCATTTAATATACCTATCTAAATACTAATTCATGCTAGATATTCTGTAATTATATTGCAGAATATTTTAAAATGAATTAATAAATCAATAATAAAATAAACTCATTAGATAAAAGATGCTAAATGTTAAACGTAAAGCCCATCTCAGGAAAATAAATAATTATTATAATCACGCTTTTCTATATAATAGCCATTATCATCCCTGATTCCAAATTCAAATTCTCTGTAAAAATATGAATTTAGAGTCTGCTAATCTGGCGATAAACACTTCAGACAGTATTAGTAAGTAGTAGTAGTACTTAAGTAAGTACAAATAAGGCCATACCTATAACTACATCAATAATAAATCTCGTAAGTTGAGAAGAAAACATAACTGAAAAGCATATAATAGCGAATAAATTAAGCCCACAAAAACTTTTCTCACGCCACTTTCGTAACGACTTCATGAATGTGACACTTTCAGCCAATGGCCGCTCACCTTTTTGTCATTGGTCGTCACCTAGATGTCACTGTTTGTCGCATGTCGCATAAGAAAAGGATAGCTAAGCAGAAATAGGTGTAAGTGCGAGAGAGACAGGTTATATTTACGTCGCTCGCCTACTTGAATTTTCAAGTTGTGGAAATTTTAATTTTAGAACGAGTAGTGGTGTGACATTTTACGAGTACCTATGTAGCCAAGTATTATTATAACGTTGCTTTCGTTTGTGTGTCCGGCTACTAGTAATACCTAATAAAATTTTCAAACAGTTCCTGTCATCCGCTGACCTAGCTGAATCTTGGCGTATTAATGTAACTTTGGAAACATTGAAAATTTATGGAATTATGAAGCTGGTCTCATGATGAAGCCGAAAGCTGGCCATAGCAACTCCTCAATCTGGCAAGATAGTACCATCGTGTTTAGTCTCATTGAATATGTAGGTATATTATCAAGTAATATTACATTTTTTAGTTTTTAGTCCATTAAAAGCTGCTTTCAAAAATATTTTCCCTTTTAATTACTCTACGAGATATTTTGTACAACGTTTAGTTTTCTTTTAATGCTTTAATTTTCCTGGCTTGTTTTATTTAAGTAGAATTAGATACGTATACCTTAATACCACTACGTAGCCTGTGGTCGAAATAATTACACCTGGGCCATATAAAGGGTCTATCGAAATGTCAAGCGTACCATATTGCGTAACCAATTTAATACCACCGTGTTATACCAGTAACTACTGTTCCTAATTAGAGAGCCACGACCAACATGTTTAATGTCTATTACGATACCGTAACAAGGTATTAGAGGAAGGTAATTCAGGTATATTGCTGTATGAGCCGCATTTAATGTAACTACGTAAGACTTGGGTAGTATTTAGGTGCCAACATAGGTTCTTGGCAATTTGACTAAAATGAGTCGGTAATAGTTCTAGATTAGATATTAGGGGACTGAATTGGAACTGGATATGGCTAACCCCCGATTTCTGAATTAAGCATTTGAAGTTGAGTATTCCGCTGTATTTGAGCCTGAAAGCCTGTCAAAATCTGGCACTAAAGAAGGGTTTGACACGTTCTTATTAACTTCAAATAGGTACCGTACTCAAATCAGAAATCGGCTCTGAGTATCTATCTACTAGGTATCTAACAGGATTTATTTCTGCTAATTCCTTGAAATAACATAGATACTTACAATGTTGGAAGGGTTCTTTTTTGGCATCTAGATAAAAAAACATAAATTCGGTTGCCTGAATATATAATCATGTTTTACCAACATGATCATCACATTATTTTAAATGATTAACTCAGAAGTCACGGAATATTCGACCAAATTCTTTAATTCGCAGACGCCATATTCTTTTTTCAAATAAATTTGTTGCGTGTTCTCTTCGAAGCGTGCCTCTAACAATCGAATTTAGAACAATTTTGTTATATCGGCACGAGCTTCTGTCGATCGGAATTAATTCGAAATTCAAAATTCTCGCTTTTAGCTTCCGTGCGAGAATTTTGAAGTGCAGGCAGGTAGCTAATCTTTATTCTGAATTTGAATGGCGCTGCGGGCTTCAATGACATGTTCTAACTGAAGGACAGACTGGCTTCTAAGGTAGTTAAGCCCACGCTATGTCATTTGGTAGGCAGAGCCTAAGGCTTTCTACATGCTTTTGTAAGATGTTTAAAATGCCTCTTTCAATTTTTCGAATAAAAGTAGAGCCAGGCTACTGTCTTCTTAAGGGTACCTAAGATAATTTATCAACCATATTATAAATTCATTCACTCAGTAGGTATATAATTAATATCTTAACCACAAAGGCTAGTCAACATAAATCATACGAGTAACTAAAACTAAACATCGTAATCTCTCGTTAGTTCTCGTAAATTCTCGGTAATCCTCGTGAATTCCCGAAGCAGTTCTAGGAATAATTAAACTTATGCCAGGAAATAATTTAAATGGTAATGCAAATAGATTAATTTTGTTTTCACAATCCTCAGCTGAGTAGAAAATACTTAAAATTAATATTAAATCGAACCTGTGTTGGTGAGCGGTAGTGGCCTAGTGGTTACGGTCCCAACTTACGAGTTGTAGGTCGTATAGGTTCAAACCCGAGCAAGCGCTTTACTTTGTATAATTTATTTCATCACCACTGCTCTCAAAATGGTGAAGGAAAACATCGTGAGGAAACCGGCATGTCCTAGAACCAAAAATCCAAAGACATGTGACATCTACCAATCCGCACTGGCCCCGCCCGGTGGATTATAGCCCACTCCCTCTAAGAGAAGGGGCCTGAGTCCCAGCACTGGGTACATTAAAAAAAGGCTGATGATGTGATGTGTGAACCTGTGTAGTCCTATACTCCATTTAAATAAATTAGACATTTTTACAGTCTTTACCTGTAATAGACTTTACAGGTAATGATTCCAGCCCTGCAAATACTAAGACTTCTTCATGATTCTGGTCAACACTAGTACCTACTGATCCGTAGGTGCCAAAACTGAAATATATTTCTAAATAATAAACTACACCTGCGAAAAATATCAGTAGGTGCCGGAAAAACGGGTGCCCAATGTGGCATACGTCCATTTGTCATACTACCAAGAAGTTAAATTTGGTTGAGCGGATGTAAAAAGGAATTATTTAAATGTGTAATGTTATTTCAAATGGAGTAAAGACAAATCCAAAAAGATCTGACAGATGGCGCTACAGACAATATCAATTATTTTTCAACACACTTGCTCATAAAGTGGCTCTAATTTCACCGCAATTAGGCACATAATGACACCTGTTATCAAACTGTGACTTTTTCATTACTATTATTCACAAGTGAGATAAAGAGTTTCTTTTTTTTATTTATTGGTTGAGGTGTTTTGTTCTTAAAAAAGTTTCGATACAAAAAAGATCCTGCTCAATAGTACAAATGCAACACATTTTATCCAACTTCGTATTTAAATAGATTATTTCAACTTGTACGTGTTTAATAAATAAAACTTTCACTTAAATATAACTTTTGTTTTTGTCTGTAATAAATGAAAAAACTTGAAATTCCTCATTTTGTAAGTACGTGGCTAAAACGCTATCCGCGAAAAGCCAAAAAAAAGATAACTCATTATTTTTAGTCTATGGCCGATCGCCATTATTAGATGCGCGCTCATAGGAAAACTGATTAATTTTGCCCGACATTGCGAAAAAAAATTCACAGCTCGTTTTTACTGTTGGAAATGATTTTTAGTATTATTTTCTTCACAAGTGTGTTGAAAAACGTCGTATGATACACGTGTGTATTGATGATTACCGTCCTCGGCTCTCTTAAGACCCTCACCTAACGGCTCGGGTCTCAATGGCGCCTCAGCGGTAATCACCAACATTACACACTTGTACCATAATGTACTATTATTATCACAGTCTGACATTATAATCTGATTTTTAATTTCGTAGACTAAAATCACATTTGGGGGTCTGTCACGTTATAGTGTCGTATTCTGAGTGATCGAAAATCGTTGTAGATCGAAAATATAACTATTTCACGTCAAAAAATTACATTTGTTAAGAAACTAGCGGCCCTTATTTAGTTTCTACTCATTGATGTCAGACATCATTTTATCGATCGTATTTATTTTGTTGTTGATTTCATATATAATACAATAAAAGTAATAATAATAAAATTATTTATTTATCTCGACATCAAAATACAGTGACTATCTTAATACGTAACCTTGTATGGAGAAGGGTGTCTGAGATAGGCAAGGCCCTGTGTTACAGATCAACCATTTTTTACATAAATTAATAATTAATCATGAAATAATTTGCGTGTAGTGTAGTCCTTACAAAATCGAAATTTAAGTTTAAATTAGGATATAATTAAATTAACCAAAAATTCAATGAAAATTAAATTTAAAGAAAATTTTAATAAAAATCAAAGAGAATGAAATATAAAAAATCAGCGAAAAATATACAAAAGTAACATTATCAATGAAAAGTATGAACAAACAAAAAGTACCTATGTAACTATAAAAATAAAAATAAAATTTTAAAACAAAAATGAGAATGGAGAAATGAGAAGGACGTGGTTTGAATCCAAACTAATATTATAAATGCGAAAGTAACTCTGTCTGTCTGTCTGTCTGTCTTTCTGTCTGTCTATCTGTCTGTCTGTCTTTGCTTCACGCCTAAACTACTGAACCGATTTGTGTGAAATTTGGTACAGACATAGTTTTGAACTTGAGAATGGACATAGGATAGTTTTTATTACAAAAAATAAAATATAAAATAAAATTTATTTCGGACATACAGCGCCATCTATTGGTCAAGAGTCGGCATCAGAAGTCACTATTCCACGCGAACGAAGTCGCGGGCAAAAGCTAGTGATTGTATAAGTGTAATTTAAAAAGTGTATGTTCTATGTGTATGAATACTGTTATATTTAAATATATTACGTTGATATTCATAAAAGTCGTCGAGTCTCGGTATTTAATCGATGGTCACCCACCCACAAACAACCTCAGCAATCGTTGCTTAACCCGCCGACACTAATTGAACCGGGTTTCAAAACTCGTAATAAACCTAGACGAACTCCAATTAGCCAACAAACTTTAAAACAAAACGGACAAACAAACATTTTCTGTTTATGAATCGCTCATTCTGTTCCCCAATAAGACTTAACCCTCAAACATTGAATCGATGTCGAAATTTCTGAGCGCTAGTTAGGGATATTTCGACCAGGATTGTCGAATTTTTGAATTTACGGTGGAAATTTTCGGGCTGTGAATTTCGATTGCTGTTTGGCTAGGTTGTGGATATCGTGTCGCTTTTTTTGTGGGGAAACTAGTGTTTGGTTATAAGAACCCGTATGTTTACAGTTTGCTAAAAAAGTTAATTCATAAAATCAAAAAACTCGACTGCTTAAAAAGCGAACTAAAAAGACGTAAACAAGGAGAAAATCATGCTGTGCAGTCGGAGGATACATATTCGCGAGCTGGCTGACCAAAACCAGATGTATCCTGAAAAATAAACTCCCCCCTACAAAATGGCGCCCAAAATCCGCCATTTTTATGTAGCCTATGACACTCGCAGGGTTAAGACGAATCGATTGACGAAGAATCATCAAAATCGGCCAACGCGTTTGGTCTCTAGAACGCCACATAGGAACAAACATACATACATACATAGACTGATAAACACATTACCCTCCTTCAGCAGTCGGGTAAAAAGATAAATGGTCTATAAGAACTAGATAATAGATGTGTACTTGTACCTATTTTAAATGATTGGCGTATATCACAGGATTATTGCAAACAGTTTAGTTTCGTAATTAATCTTGCGAGATTATAATTCTCCTTATACATACGTTTATCAACAGATCGTTTCAAATACAATCGATCCCATCCAAATTTTTACAATATCACGCGATTTATTATAAACTTACGATGTTTGCAATAATCCTGTGATATGTACTTACAATGTCGCCTGAAATTCGTCACAAATTGAAATAGTGTGTTCAACATTGCATGGACTCGGTAGTAGGTAGTATTCAGTAGAATTTGATCGGTAGTATTAGGTACCTATGATACCTATGACTACGTTTTGCCGAAACTACCAAATTTAGGTAAACAGCCCCCAGCTCCCAAAATAAAACCGCGAAAAATATAAAAAAGCCAACGAATAAAAAAGGGCAACTAGTGATGTTACGCAAACAGGGCTGTGCAACATAAAACTTTATGTGGGGTCGTAAAGACCCGCGCGATCCGCGGTGATATCAACAGGTACGGTAAGAATTTTAGGGTTATTGCTGATTTTTTACTACAATGTGTTGCGTAAGTTGTGGGGTTAATGTCTTGAAGGTAATGCGGCGATTTTTTTTACTTTTCTGACTTTATACCTGGTACTTCCATCTGTTTTTCTTACTCTATAACATAATTAATAACGTTACCTACAGTTTTTTTTTTTGTATTTTTGATAGGCTCACGCTTAACCACTGTCTCACCTGATGGTAAGCGATGATGTGGTCGACGATGTAGCCCCTTACCTAGAAGAAACCTATTTACTCTTGACATAAAAATTCCCAGGTTGTAGCTATCACGAAATACAGACTCCGGCAGGGAATTC
The DNA here is from genome assembly GCA_964057195.1 of Orthosia cruda. Classification (NCBI taxonomy): domain Eukaryota; kingdom Metazoa; phylum Arthropoda; class Insecta; order Lepidoptera; family Noctuidae; genus Orthosia; species Orthosia cruda. The sequence continues at coordinate 41,771,232 of OZ059828.1, read as the reverse complement.
CACTCCTTAGCTGTACGCATAATAAAAGTATTCCCAAAACGTTTGGTGCGTATGGGTGGGATGTCCTCCATGTACCGATGACGCATTGCCGTATCGATTTTCTTCAGCACACATTTTTATTGAACGCCTATCCTATAAAGTCGTGGTACGTGGAGTGGTTTTGGACTTCGCTTTCGCGCTTGATGTCGTGGGCAAGTAACAAGCACAAGGAGCCGTTACTTGGGACTGGTCTATCATAGACGCGAGTAGGTGTGTGATCAGATTTCGAGAGGCGTCTCTGAGTGTCGCATTGTATGACTACTTTTATTACCTTGGGTTCTGCCTGTAAAAATAATTGTATGTGTAAATAAATAAATAAATAAATAAATGTGACTGCAATTCAAATTGATATGTACTTTCTAAGTTTACCTTGGAGAACACTGTCAGTGCAGTGGGACAGTTACAGGCTGGTATTATCTTTTTTCTTTTTTATAAAACGTTGCCCCACACTAGGAATTTCTTCCTGTATCGTGGGTGCGTTTACAAACATAGAAACTCACATACACAAACACCCATAGCCGGAACAACTATCTGTAGGTCATACAAATAATTGTTCCGTGCAGGAATCGAACCCGCGACACGCAGCGCAGCAGTCAATCACTCAAACACTGCGCCAACCGTGCGCCCGTCTATACTAATATTATTACTATATTTACTTCTATACTAATATTATAAAGAAGAAAGATTTGTGTTTTTGTATGTAACGAATAAACTTAAAAACTACTGGACCGATTCGTTGGGAAGCTACACTATACCCGGGTGACATAGGCTATGTTTTTATCCCTGTATTCCTACGGGAACGTGAACTACGTGGGTGAAACCGCGAGGCGTCCGCTAGTAATATTATAAACAGGTAAAGTTTGTGAGGTTGTAGGAGGTAATCTCTGGAACTACTGAATCGATTTTGAAAATTCTTTGACCAGTAGAAAGCTAAATTATTTCTAAGTGACATAGGCTATTTTTTAATCACGAATACGGGTTATATGGGGTGAGCCCCGGGAGCGAAGCCGCGAGGGACAGCTAGTGTAATATACAAAGATACTACATTCCTTTAAAAAAACTCATATACATAGTATAGCAGTTTAACAGTCATCAAATCCAGATATACGCTATAGAATTGCGAATAATTCTTTTAATTCAGCTGCAGAATTCGATCCACTTCTGAGAATGTAATTTTTATGGCGAAGAACGACGAGGAGAGGAGTGCTGATTCAATTAATGGAATAAGGCTATAAAAAGGCCGAGTTTCTCACCTCTAAATTATGGCAGAATTCATGTGACAAATTGTCAAGCACGCGTTATCTGCGGTGATTGGCTGTTGAAAATTCATTCAACCAATCACAGTAATAATTTACAGTGAGTAAAATAAATTCTGCAATAATTTAGATGTGAGAAACTAAGAGAAATATAAAAATTCAAAGAATGATTAGTTTGGTTTCTATGAAAAGCCGGTTTCTGTAAACAAACTAAACGTATACTAAATGAAACCGACTTCATAAAGGAGGAGGTTTTCGACTGTATGTTTTTGTATGTTTTTTAAACGATGGCACCGCAAAATATGAACCGATTTTGATGATTCTTTTATTATTTGATAGCGGTTATTCTCATGTGGCCATTTATCAAGGCGAGTAGTTTAAAAGTATTCCTTAATAATACGTATGTTCATGGTAATATAAGGAAACAAAACTAAAAAGAGAAAAATAAAAAACATTTTAACAAAAAAAATAAAACAAACAATTTCAAACAAAAGATTACAAAGCGAAAAATTTAATATTTTCGGCAGTCGGTGTCAAAAATAAAATAATAAATGAAAAGAAAATAGCTAACAAAGACACCGACTTCCGAAATGAAAGTTATTTTTCGCTTTGCAGTGTTTTGTTTTGGAAGTTGTTTTTTTTAGGTTTTATTTTTGTCTAAGCAACATTATGTCTAAAGCAAAGGGGATGTGTAGGGTCGGCTTCTAGTCTAACTGAATGCCGCAAAATACTGGAGAATATTAAAAAAATACTTAGGTATAAATTAGTATTTTTCTACATGAAAACTGACCTTTATCAAAACTCTTTAGCGTAATTTCACAGCCATTTTGTCACCCATTTTGTGAGAACATAACCCTTTCCTCTTCATTTACCTGTATTTCCAGAGAGCGGATATAAAAGTTTAGTGTAAGCTGTAAACAGTAACGTAAAAGCCACTCTCTCGATGAGTGTTGTACCTGTCTAACTGTACCTCAAGAATACTTGAAGTATACCGGAGTACGTACCTGAAGTAATACATTTTATTTCTGAAAGTTGGCAATAGTGGGTACTTGAAGTAATACATTTTATTTTTGTATGTTGGCAATACTGCTTTGATGTTCTTAAGTTGAATTGATTGTGGAATTGTTGAACTGAAAACTTCTATAATCGCGTTGAGCGATTTTTGGTGGAAACAAAATTTATAGGTTCGTGTCACCGATATGCTAATGTGACGTTTCTATGCCACCCTGAAAAAGTCGGAGGATTTTATTTTTGACAGTAGGTAGCTAAACGTAAGTAGACTAGAGTTAATTAACAGTAGGTAGATATTGATTTAATATAATTATAGTGTTATAACGTTTTTAACCGACTTCCCAAAAAGGAGGAGGTTCTATGTTCGATTTCAAGATTGTTTTTTTTTTTTTTTTTTTGTGTATGTTCACTGATATCTTTGTCAATTGTGGACCGATTTTGAAAATTATTTTTTTGTTTGAAAAAGTATGTTCCGAAATTGGTCCCATTTTAATTTTGTGAAGATCTGATGAAGAACTTCGGAGATATACAACAGAACTCTTCAATAAATAACGGAAAATCTCTCGTGATTGCTGCAATCACATGTCTGTTTGTTATTTATAACATTTCATAACATAACATCACGCCAGTTCACTCTTAAGGGGTAAGCAGATCTCTCATTTCACCGGTTATGTTCAAGTTTCATGAAATCTATTTTGTCGAAATAGTTCCCTTACTAACTTGCCTATTAGGTACGTACAACTAAAAAGTGAAAAACCGACTTCTAGAACAAAAAACTACAAAGCAATAAATAAATTTATTTTCCGAAGTCGGTGTCTTTTGTACCTACCCATTGTTTCCCGTTTTTCGACACCGACTTCGGAAAAGAAATTTATTTATTGCTTTGTAGTTTTTTGTTCTAGAAGTCGGTTTGATTTTTTGTTAAAAAGTTTTTATTTCAGATCATATTTCAAAACAACAACCGAGACCTGCAGCCGAATTGGGTAAGTGAACTCGGCAAAGGAAACACTTTAGAACCTTCACAAAAACGACTTTACGTATTGCATATTTACACTCTGAAAAGGAAAGGAGATGAATCTTTCCATGACCAATATTTTGACGTAGCATTGATTATAAAGAATAATTGTTTCTTTCAGTTTTAAGGAACCATTATACATTTTTAATTAAAAGTATTAGAAGATCATTAGTTGTAAGTAAAACACAATTAAATTATGCCCTAATTATTTGGAAATAAATCATCAGGAAGATGATCGTACTTTTTACAAAATAAGTTTCGCAATACCGAAAAAGTTGAAAGAAATGATTCTAACTCTTTGAAGGTTCCAAACTGTTTCCTATGCCGAATTCACTTACGCAATTCGTCTGCTGGTTGCATCCAGTTTCTGAATTGAGAATTCGAAGTTGGGAACTTGCCAATCTCTAAACAAAATTTTAAGAACGTATTAAACCCTACCTACAATTAAAAAATAAGTTTTCCTTACATTTAATTGCCGATTCTCAATTCATAAACGTGAGTTTGCCGCTACACCACCGAACACTAAAAGGAACACTCTTTGTTCTACTTTTGGTCTTCACACCAATCACGAAGTTCAACCTTAAAAAAAATGTGTAACAAACACTGAATCAATACTTACAAAATCAACCTGCTTCCAAAACAAAATTCAAGCAACAAAGATTCAAGAGTCCATCCCACTTCACCCCTTCACCCCCTTAACCACCCATCCGTTTATCACATCCCACATTTGCATTCCATTTCATTTGCCATCCCCCGGACACTTTTATACCTTTTTTACAGTCTTTTTATTTTTATTATATCGAGCTTTTCAAGGGTTGAATAGTTCTTTTTTAGGTTTACGAGTGGCCTGGAGTGTATTTAGATTTTTGGGGGTAGCTTCTGTATTTTATTAGGGGTTGATCTAAGTAATAGGAAGTGATTTGAATGGGAATTCGTTGATTTTGTTACTCGGGTCAATTTATATTATTATTGACCTTTTTGTAACTGTGGGGTGAAATTCTTTTCTTGGTTAGTTTATTATTTGAATCAACATAGACAGTGGTGTCTCATCCCATACAAAGAAACTGTCCCGACGTACCTACTGTACTGATTATTCTGATTATTTGATTTATCTATCGATATCGATTGATTATTAGATGGTTTTTCTTTTCTTTTTTTTGTACTTTATTATTAAGAACAATATTCTTAATAATTAATTACGATCTAGCCTAAATAACTAATAAGCAATTTAACTCTAACTTAATATGTTACGTTTTAGATTATGTTAAAACTAAGAATAGTGTCCATTTACACTTTTACACAAGTCCGTAGCACTTTCCTAGAGTCTGATATAATTTATAAAAACACTATGTTCATGTGTTATATGTATAGCACAACATTGTCACTATTATTCATTCACTTTATACACTACACTAATTCAAAAGGTTTAGTTCTTTTTAGCCTACGCACTAAGTCTGTGTTGTCTAGCAGCTGGATAGCCTCAACATTCACGTGTCGATGAAGTCTGCGTTCGTGAGCTTCAGCAAATTTTTGGATGATGGTGGTGACGGATTCCATTTTAAGGTCACGGTGAAGATCGTCATTTCTTATGTACCAGGGTGCATTTACAGCATCCCTGAGGACTTTATTTTGAATTTTTTGAATTATTCTGACGTTGCTTTTTTTAGTACAGCCCCAAAGTTGGATACCATACGTCCAAATTGGCATCAGTATATGCTTATATAGGGTAATTTTATTATGTATTGATAAACAGGATTTCCTTCCGAGTAACCAATACATACTTTTAAAACGTATATCGAGTTCCCGTCTTTTCTTTTTGACATGAGCTTTCCAACGCAACTTGGCGTCGAGAGTTATGCCCAGGTATTTGGCTGTATTAGCATAAGGCACTTGCATGCCATTTATGAAGATTGGATGATAGTCCAAGTGTTTGTTTGTGAAGTCAATGTGAATTGACTTTGACTCATTCAGTTTGATCTTCCATGTTTGTGTCCAGTCATAAACTTTGTTCACAGCTAATTGAACTTTTTCTACAGCTTCTCTGTGGCTTGATCCGGTAGCCATAATAGCAGTATCACCTGCAAAGGTCGCAGGAGCAAATGGTGTTGTTTTCCAGTTCTGGGATGTAACATGTGTATAACAAGTACAAAATTGGGCCTAGTACACTTCCTTGAGATACCCCAGCTTTTATAGCTTTTAGCTCGGAATATGCATCCCCTTGCCTTATTCTAAACATTCTATTAGTTAAGTACGACTCTAGAATGTCTGCAAATTCTGGTAGCATGCGTCTGAGCTTGAATATTAGACCCTTATGCCAAACTTTGTCAAAAGCTTGCGCGACATCTAAAAACACGGTGGCGCAGACTTCCTTATTTTCAAGCGTTTTTTCAATGTACCTGGTCTATTGTTGAGTGTTTTTCCCTGAAGCCAAATTGATGATTTGGAATAATGTCTTTATCTTCTATTATTGGTTTCAACCGTTTCAATAAGAGTTTTTCGAACAGCTTTGATAACACGGGTAACAGAGAAATTGGTCTATATGATGATGCTTCATGGGGTGGTTGCCCAGGCTTCGCAATCATAATGACTTCAGCGACCTTCCATGGCTCGGGTACATGTTTTAAGATAAATGCAGCATTGATAAGCTTGGTCAGCTTTACTATGGCTTTGCGCGGTAGGTGTTTTAGAATTTCACCTGTAATGAGATCATAACCCGGAGACTTTTTCGAGCTAATGTTATTTTGAATTTCTCTCATTACTTCTTTAGGAGTCACCAGCTTAATTCTTTGGGCTTGTGATACATTTTCACTCTCAAGTATTTCTATTGAGCCTTCATTGGGTTGAAAAGTTTCTTCCAAGTGTTGAGCAAACCTTTACGCTTTTTGGTCATTGCTTATGGCCCATTTTCCGTCGCTATCTCTGATGGGCGGTATTTGTATAATTGGCCTTTTTAGATGGTGATCTATCTATCGCCGTGGAACGAAACCGAACGCGATCGATTTACAAAAAATAATCGGTATAATCAGATGAAAAACGCTAGTTACGTGGCACGGTTTCTTTGTATGGGATGAAGTATCTGTATGCTAGTATTATATTATCTGTGGCATAGATCTAAAGATAATAATTTACATAAATATTTTAGGGAGGTGACCATAACCTCTAGTTAGTTTATTTTGAGTGTATGTAAGGGACATATCTATATGACTTGTACACATCTGACCCTCGCATATTTCAAAATAACCTTACTCTAAGAGCTTATGGTCACCACCCAGATGTTCTATAAAAGTAGCATAAAAGTGCTAGAGCATCTTGTTTAGTTGAAGAGTACCTAAGGTGACCTTCCGATATTGCCAACTGTTTCAATAAACCCTGAAGTCCACCATAGCACGGGATCCCAGCACCAACAAAGAAAATTTGGTTCAAATAAATGTCACTAGATGGCGTGTTATACATCGATTTGTTATTGAACTGTGCGTATAATTAATCATAAAATTTATAGAATTATGGAATATTGGGCTTGGAATACACAAAGATTATTTGAAAGGATCATTACAAATTGATTCCAATAGGTGGCGTGGTTTTAAATTTCTGAGGCATGCCATTCGATTTTTTTTAATTTGTATTGTAATACATTTTGGTACAATGAAACGCTAAAAGCGTGCAAAAATACTATAAAACAAATCATCACTGTATTTAAAGCAATCGAAGTAGTTATAAAAATAATCATCTTGATCAGACGAAAAATGCCAGTTACGTCGGCACGGTTTCTTTGTATGGGATCTGTATGCTAGTATTATACTATCTGTGACCATAGCAAACATGGTTCCTTCTGATTTGTCTATTTCAAACTGCTTATATTAATGGAGATAGAGACACAGTAACCTAAATCAGCTAATGTACACCATGCAAGTAGGTAAAAAAATGTATTGTGTATAATTTCTTCTTCCCAAATTTCATGATTCTAGGTCAACGGGTACTTCCTTTAACTTTTGATTTCCTAGCGAGTATCAATATGCTTCATAAACGTTCATATCTTTTGATTGCGTTAATATAGAAGTTTGATATTCCTGAGAAAACGGTCTGACGGGCAGACAGACATCGAAAAATTGGTTTATACAACCTATTTTTCGATGTCTGTCTGCCCGTGGCTTCCTTTTTTCCCTTTTGAGATACGGGATCCTATACCGATTACCATGAAGAAAAAAATAATTTAAATTTAAATAACCCCCGACACAAAAACCTTTATAAAGCAAAAAGTAAGCGTACTTGCGTTGGGGAACCGCCAACGATTACAGCAGTTTATTTGACATATTTTTTTGCGTTTTAGAGGTTTTTGTGTCGGGGGTATAAATAAATCTATACCAATATTATAAAGAGGAAAGATTTTTTTGTTTGTTTGTTTGTACCGAATAGGCTCCAAAACTACTGGACCGATTTCAAAAATCCTCTCACCGTTGGGAAGCTACTCTATCCCCGGGTGACATAGGCTACTTTTTATCCCTGAATTCCCACGGGAACGGGAACAACGCGGGTGAAACCGCGAGGCGTCCTCTAGTAAAAAAAATAAAGTAAGAAAAAAAATAATATATATATCAATAATCTATCGAAACACGTAATTATGACATGATATCTATATGATATTGCGGAAAAAGCCAGATTCAAATAGTAAAATGCGGATAACTTTTGAATGAGTCAACCGATTTTAATCAATCATAGCTAAAAACACTCTCGACAAAGCCACCTCTCAAAACATAATCAAAATCGGTTCATCTGTTCGGGGGCTACGATGCCACAGACAGACACGGCAAACTTATAACACCCCGTCGTTTTTGCATCGGGATTTAATTACTACCGGAACTAGTAATAAAACATACTAGCATATAATAATCTCCCAATCACACTACAACCAATTGCAACACCCCTAACATAAGGGTCGTAATTGTTCTACGCGGTCACCGCAATGTCGTTACGTTGTCAAACCCATGTTCACACATGACGCCCGGTCGCGTCATTGACAAATATTGCTAACATGACTCGTGGTTTTGTAAAATGTTAGCTCCTCTGGGGGCTGGTGGTGTTAACGACACAGGATTGATCGGGAAACAATCACTTTGGGGAAACAGCGAGGATTTGTAGTTTTGAACGCGTTTTCTAGAGAAAATTCGTGTTTTTCGTGAAATACGTAATACATTGTGTATGTAAGTGACACTATACTCGGAATTTTAATTCGATTCCAGATTTGACAATTTAAGTGTTGCAACGTTATGACAAGTACTAAATAGTGACGTTGCAAAATTATTCGATATGGAAATGGAATATTTCCGGATCGATTCTTCTCGTTTATAATTTTACTCTCGTAAACTAAGTATATCAGGGAATTAAATATTTCTGAACCGATAATTTAGTTTTGACGATTAATTAACGATCTGAGACTATTTTTTTATAATTGTGTGTGAAATAAATAAACAAATGTGATCATGAAGGAACATGACAAATAAAACAGATAGATGTATTATGGTAATAATTTATTTTATATATTGTCGCCGTCATCGCTATCGCTATCGCTGTCACTTTCTGTAATATTTATTATAAATGTGTCTGTGATATTGTCAATTAACATATCTAGCCTACTCATGTTTTCCTCTTCTTTGACAACATGGGATACGCATTTAGACCATTCGGTAGCCGTCATTTTTTCACACACTGATTGTTTATCGATTTTTGTGTTCATCACTACACTATTATATGTGGTATCATTATTTCACAAAATGACAGTAGCTAATGTCAAATCTGGAATCGAATTAAAATTCCGAGTATAGTTGTCAATTTACTTAACTTAGTATAAAGTCCAAAGATTGGCCTGTTCAAAACTTAAGGTTACACTAGTCGATAATTCTTCCATACAAACGTAGTCTAGTGATTACTCCACTGTTTCACGATGTACGTTCAAAATAAAAAATGATATCAAATTGTCTCATCATTATCTAGCCCTGTATGGAAACAAAAAAGTTAAAAATAAAATATTTGAAAGTTATGAGCGTCGAAAGTTCCATATTTCAACACTAATTTTAACGCATCTTTGGGCGGAAATAAATACCATAAAAGAAGGAAAATTGCAAAACGGTGTCCACATATGGATAGATTAGTAATTCAACAATGCAAATAATTTTATTTTGAAAATATACATTTAGTAGTTTTTTCATGATATCTAGATTCCCAAAGGTCTGTTTATAAAATTTCGCGCGCTCGTTTTCGTCCTAAATCATCATCCATTTCAATACAAATATGCAAAAGTGCTAATTCGTACATGAACTAGCTTCTTACTGCTCATCACAGCATCTATCTCACTTGCACGTGTTGTCGGATGAGATGGCATGCATTTTAACCTCGCGTACAAAATAGTACGTGCCGTCGACTAGTTGAACCTTAAGTTTATTTAGTTTAAATACTAATATAAGATAATATTTGTAATGATACACATTGTACGAGCAGTTACAAAAAGGAGGGGGGAGAGAACTTATTTGGCAAGAAAAATTCAAAACATTCAACCTGTCAATGGGCAATGTGGCAAAAACAAAAGGCAATGCTATTTCTTCTTTGATATTAATTTCTACGAGGACCCTAGTCTTTTTTCCGATACAGCAATATTTGAAACTAGATAAAAAGTATGATAACATCCCAAAGAAATACAAACTATCCTATGTCCTTCCCAGTGTCTCAAACTATCTCCATGCCAATTTTTTTCTAAATCAGTTCAGTAGATCCAGAGATTACCCCCTAAAATCTCACAAACTCTATATCTTAGGAGATAAACCGAACGCTATTGTCCAAACGGATAATAAAAAAAACGCCTGGCATCAAATTTTACTAATTCTGTCATACCTAAATTAGTTTGAATAAACAGCTTCGATTTTCAAAACGCTTCGATTTACGTTTACACCTAGAAATGGGAATGAAGCTACAAATATAGCATCTCAGCTCTTCCCTTGGCAATCAACGCGAATCCACAAATGTTAGCTCTTAATACGTACGTCTGTCTGTCCGTACGCTTCACTACTGCTGGTTAATACAACACATCTGTATCCCGCTGTGCTGGCGAAATCCACTGCGGTTGTTAGGGACGGGCTAGATTTGACCGGAGACCGTGCAAAGTCTGTATCTCTCTATGAGTTTTTCGGAAAATGGGACTATTTATATTTATATCAATGGGTGAGATTATAAGAGACTATCCTAATGGCTAGAAGGGGACAAATACGAGCTGTTGATTAATAGAGAGGTACCGTTTAAGAAGACATGTTTGGTCAACCACAGATAAAATGGGATAAGAACAAGATAATTATTTATTTATTTATTAAAACTTTATGCAACCTACAGGTACATAGGCGGACTTAATGCCTGAGATAACAAGGCAGGTGCATAAAAAATTAAATATTTACGAAAGAAAAATGTGTACACAAAAAATTATATATACATAAAATAGACATACATATTTACACTAACCATAATAAATACACAAATACCTATGGTTTATTGAGACGACTCAGCTATTGGTGTTGAAATTATAATGACCGTTTTTATCGAGATTGTTCAATAACTTAGGCTTTCTCAATATGCCAGTACTGTGGACCTTATTCGAAGGGCCTCTGAAGAAAATGTATTGCCAACACGCTTCACGCTAGGTATATTTTTTTATTTATCATAAGATTGTCTTTTCTGTTTCTATTTTTAAAACTTTGCCCCACACTAGGAATGTTTTCCTGTATCGTGGGTGCGTTTACAAACCAGAGAGAGAGATTGTTTCTGGTTTTAAAACCAGATAACTATTACCTAACGCAAAAAATTCTTCCAATACCAAAACATTAAAACTGGGGGTATTTAAGTCAATAGTGAATAGGTTACTTCGTAAAAGATAGCTTGAGCTCTGCGACATATGTCAAACTGACATATACGTTATTGTTAGCCTGTCAAGCGCTATTGTTACTGTATTGATACTGACAGCTGTCGCAGAGATCAAGCTATCTTTTATGAAGTATAGGCAAGCGTACTTCACCGTCGACCACATCATCGCTTACCATCGGGAGAGATAGTGGTCAAACGCAAACATATCAATAATAATTAGAAAACACTCGCTCAAAGTTATCTTCCACCGTGTAAGTGTAACTGTGCCCTTACTGCAAAAAGACTCACTAGAGGTCAAAGCGGTTAACAAGTACATACGATAAAGCAACTACCTTCATAAGACAGTTTAATTTATTCTGGAGTAACGTCTAATTGCGATACAATAAGTATTTTGACGCTCAATTATTTTCATGTGCTCTGTAATTGGAATTACTTGAGATAATCCAAACGCCTTTTGCGAAGTATGTTGAGGTTCGGCTTGAGATTCTAATAAGGCTGAATATTTTAGTTCCTAATAATGGCTTGGATGGAACATCACAATTTCTACCCGCGGTTTCAGGTGCGTAAAAAGTGTTTTATCATCCCAAGTGAATACAATACTATCAAATGTCCTTCCCAGGGTCTCAAACTATCTCCATGCCAAATTTCATTAAAATCGGTACAGTTTCGGAGTCTATAAGGAACATACATACATACTTTCTCTTTCATATATGTAGATATAGATAGCTATAACATCATTAACAAGAAGGATCATCATCTTCTTCATTTCAGCCGAAAGACGTCCACTGCAGGATATAGGCCTCCCCCAGGCGTTGACCGCGTTGACATTGACCGATCCCGTGCGTCTCGCATCCATCGCCTTCCCGCAACCTTAACCAAGTCATCGGTCAGAGAAGCATACAAGAATATTTTTAACTTTTGTGGCCCAGTGGTTAAAAACTCACCTCTCGTGCTCGTTGGGTCGTGGGTTCAAATCCGGATGAATTCTTGGATGGAACACCATTGCTCAGTCATCGCCTGAAACAGCTTGTAAGACTCCCTAAAATATAGATACATTGTCGTTGGTAGGATTAAAGGCAAACTGTTGTTGACCAAGTTGTTCGAAGGAGGGGAACTACTTAGCATGTATGTAGATGAGACAGTCTATCTAGTATCTTCCTGTATGGTGTGGAAACCTGGACAATCCTGGCAAAGGATTGATACATTCGAGATGTGGTGCTGGAGACGAATGCTAAGAGTACCCTGGACTGCGAAACGCACCAATGCATCGATCCAGACCCTACTCCGACTAAAAACTCGCTTGTCCACCATATACCAGCAACGCATTCTCACATATTTCGGCCACACAAAGCGCAGAGGCGACGAGAATTTAGAAAGACTGATTGTGGTTGGGAACACTGAAGGCAAGAGATCGCGCGGTCGTTCACCAACAAGATGGACTGATCAAGTGAAAGACTCGTCGTCCTCCAATTTATACACGGTTGTAAGGGACGAGGCAGATCATCCGCTCCAGATGTAAACCTGATGCTGACCATGATTCTCGGACATGAGGGACCGACCAAGAGAGAGAGAGACGAGAGAGTAGAGTCCTAACGTTTGGATGGATTTACAAACCTCCCCACCTTTGAAAATTTTATCGATAAAAACGACTCAAAAAGCAATTACAACGTGACAAAAATCTACCAGTTTTCTCGACAAGCCAAACAGAAAAACAAGTACCTAAATCTGTTCTATTCTCAGCATGAGGAACACACTGCATAGTGACGATGTCTTTGTCAATATCCCGGTGTACAAAAGGCCACCCGGTACCGAAACTAGTAAATCACACTTAAAATGGGCCCTCGGAGTAAGACCTACAGTGTACACTGCACTTAAAATAATTTCAAGCGTCATTTAAACTAATGCTGGGCTAAAGATACCGCCACTTGGGTTCAGTGTTGCCAGCTTGTGGGTAAAATTGCCCAAACAGTAAAACAGTTATTTTTTTTCAGAATCAGGGTCATGATTGTGGAAACAGAACGTCCCAACTAGCCCCTAGTGCAACGATAGTTTCAAGGTAGCAATGTTATTTACTGCTTGGTGCCCAAATCGTTAATTCATCTCATCAGTAACTACGTACATAGTTTATATCCGAAATCACAGTGGAGAACTGACAGAACGCTACCTCTTCTTATTATTATTTTTTTCGAATACTTCCTTCTTCCCAAAAAAATTTAAAGTAGTGCAACACTGATCAGTTCGTAAGTCAGAACGCTTCCATAAACAATGCCATTAGCGCGGGCGTTACGCGGCGGATTTTAAATTTGGAACGCGCGCCGCCATTCGTCATGTCGCCGCCGCGCCAACGACACGCCGCGCCGCCGACTTCAATTGTGGGAGGACTAAGTGATCTTGATACTTTCGCATAGTAACTTTTTTTAATAATTTTATTTAAATATACAGAAAAAACCATTTACGAGTACTTTTGGCACGATATAGTATAGTATTTTTTTTTCTAGAAATGTTTAAATAGAAGAATTAGGTTTAATATATTTACAGGTGTATTACACAATGGTTCCATTGAGTTTTCAAAAATAGCACAGATAAATAGTGATGAATAAGCCAAAAATGCGCCTAGGATTTATTTTTTTTGCGTAGGCGATTGTAATGCATAAACGCATGCGTGCGTGTACCTAACTGTTTTTCCCCCGGATAAAATTACCTCTGACGTACATTATCCCAATGTTATCAATGCAGATATGAGACAGTTCCGCTTATCTTAAGTATTTAATCCTCAACCAGTGCGATTGATTAAACAAAGACTTTATAATCTTCCAGATTATAAAACATGACGCAATTATTATTTTTGGATTAATGATATTAAATCAAAATGATAAAATCAGAATGTTCAATAAGATTTAATTTAACAAGTACCTACCTAGTCTGTTGTGCTAACAAACAAAGTTCATAATTATATTAACAAAGACGCGTAGGTATCTTTTGAAATAATTGCCGTATTTGAAAAGTGGGTCTTTTGTTGCTCTCTTATTTTTATAATTGTACCTGTAACGTGCATGCATGATGTGTGTGGATTTTATATTAATAATTGTTGCTCTAAATAGATGGTGGCGTCGAGGCTGGCCCAGAAAAATAGAGCGATGAGGACAGGAGGACAGGTCCGAGACCGCGCGGGAATATCTAGAAGGACTTGGGCCCCCTCCAAGTGCTTTACCCAACTGTGGGACAGCAATGGCTAGAAATAAAAATAATAATTGTAGTACTTGGAATACAACAACTATGAAAACAATAAGCACTGACACTGCTAATAATAATAAATTTTACTACTTGAAAACAATGAACCTAAATCAGTTCACTTATCCTAGTATTCATCACTTTAGTATCGATCACAGATTTTATCTTTGCTAATCGGTATCTCTAAAAGATAGAGACATAAGGTGGCTCTGTTGAAGCATCAATCATTTTATTTTTGTGACATTGCTTCATTTTCAGTACTAATGTACCTGCTTACCAAAAGTATAGATAAAATAAAAAATAGGCTTTATTACCTGCGTTTTCAATGTATTCTTTTTGTATTTAAAATTATATGTAATCCCTTTGCCCAGCAGTGGGACAGTACAGGTTTGTAAAAAGAAACAAGTTTATAATAATTTTACGTACTAAATTTATAGATAGATATCAAAATTTAAGGTATAACTAACTATCAGTTACCAGTTCAGGTTGTCTTGTGACATAGGCCTATTCTAAATCCTTTTACTTATTTGGATCTGGTGCTATTCTTCTATACTCCTGTGGCAAGTCGCCCACAAAAAGTTTTATCTTTCTTCCTCTATAATTATCTCTTTTCATTTCTTGAGTATCATTCTGTAAATTTTCTAGTCCATTTCTCTATTTTTGTTCACCAATAATGTCGCATCCATCTCCATATCAGTGTTCTTGTCCTTTATGTTGCATCTGCCAACTTGGTTATCTTTATAATTTGTATTTATTTATCTTACTAATGTTATAAATGCGACAGACTGGATGACTGGATGGATGGATGTATGTTTGTGACTCAATCACGCCAGAACGGTTGTGCGGAACATAGGACATAGGCTACTTTTTATCCTGTTCCCTTGGGATGATAGAACCCTTTTCACGCGGGCGAAGCTGCTGGCAGAAGCTAGTTTATGATAGTAGTTATTTATCATATTCTTTACTAGCAACCCACCCCGGCTTCACCTGGTAGAAATTATAAACAAAAACCTTACTCATTTCTCACTCTTTCTATAAGTGAAAACCGTATGATACTCGTAATCCGTTCAGTAGTTTTTGAGTTTATCGCGTACAAACGCGGCGGGGGCTTTTTTTAAAATATGTAGTGATTGTATACCACAAAATACGTAAAGGACAAACGTTTATAAAAGCAATTAACAATAGGTGGTTTTATAACTTTACACACACCAAAAGTATAGCAAGTATCAAAACACAACCGTCGCAGTACACTCCTTGTGACTAATGACGTCATGTGTCCCGCACAGCGATCGCAAGCGCAAATGACTCGCGATGAATTTAAAATTGGAACTTTGCTAACGAGGGAGGCGGCATGTTGCGGATTTGTGAGTTATTGTCGCCTTGTCGCCTGGAACAAACAACATGAAACGACAATAATTGCTTGTGAAAACATTTTCTTGTTAGTTTGGTCTTGTTTTATTTACAAAATTATGAATGTGGGTTATAGTAGGTAGTTCATGCAAATAATATTTAAGAGTATATTGTAACATCTTTATCTAGTGGCGTATTTTATTTCCCTATCAATTCCTATTACAGATTTGTAACGTTTTTCGTATAGGAATTGAATATTGAGATAAAACTTACAAATATAATTAAAATTGCATTGATTTCACAAGTTTTCCACTCGGTTTTAACTAAGGCTTTTCATACACCGCATATTTTATACTGTAACTTTTTCTTTCGATCAAGTTTTCCTTTCTCAGGTTATTAAGATGATAAGTGAAGTAGGTACCTACTTTTCTCGACTCCTCTCAAATTAAATTGATATTAAAGGAGAAAAATATTTTTACTAAAAATTGCAAATGTTGAGTTAAATGTTAAGAGAGGTGCAAACCTGTCGCTACATTATAGCTGCTTTATATCCAACAGACACTAATTACTTTTGATATAAATACTGCACCCTAAATAACGCACCAATCAAATCAAAATAAACTTACAAACAGCTAAGTTCACCGCACATTTCCCGCCAACTTAGCGGCCGGCCATCTTTGAAAACAGACGCCATCGCGGTCGGATGCGTTCGAATTTCGAAGTTAAAAATACACGGACAGTGGCGACGCGGGTGGCCGTCAGAAAGATCAATTATTGTCTATTAACACTATATGGCCAGGAAGTTCTAGTGTATACAACGATGTTGGCTGACTCTGTCACGTTGTTTGTGGTTGGGCTTTGATTTTCGAATTCATTATTGTGCGTCATTCTTTTGGGTATGTATGTGGGCATGGGAAAGATATAAACTTCATTCTGTTTCTCTACATTGACTCTTGTGGGACAATAATGGGCTGGACGTCATTTTCCCTTTAGGCCGCTTCTATACATACCCAGAAAATACATATAATACACGAAAACACAACGGGCTGAGAACACCGCGTTAGCTCACAGTAGTTAGCAATGCAATTTAAATATAGTTCATGCCTGGCGAATTTTCCAGAATTATCTCGCAATATTTTTGCTACCCAAATCTGGGGTGTCAAAAAAGTCAATAAAAAAACGAACATAGCTACTATAGCTAGTAAGATTGACAAACATGCATTGTTGTCTAGGCAAAGTGGCATTGTCTAGGCCCTAGGGTCTTACTTGCAGCAAGATTGTGTTCAATGTAGTACTAGCCTTATAATAAGATCCTTATGTGGGTGGCAAGCCTATCTTCTTTAACTGGAAACGCGTCAAAGTTCATAGATAACTAAATTATTTTATATTAAACGAAAAGGCCAATCAATTACTGTTTTCCTGGAAATCTTAATCAAGACCTTAAGATTCGTAACCGGCCTTACTACTGCTATCTTAGTACAGTCAACTAAATCATTTATGAAATATGTACTATTGAAATATGTTTTACTTATCTATAAAAGGATTCTAATAAATGACATGACATCATAGGCAATTAGTGAGTTTCTCTTACAGACGTGGATTATATTATCGACATATATAACACATTTCAAAAGTACATTTAAATATCTGAATAATTTTACATAGTTTCAGTTTACACATGGGTTTTCTAAAAGTGTTGTAAAAATTCGCCTATCGCATTTTTGCCAGGAACTTTGAATTACGATCGAATTTGCCTTTCGAAGATATTTAAAGCAGCTGAATTAATTAACATACCTTATTTACTCGTCTTCATCTCTCCATATATAGAGCCAACTTTTGTAGTAGGGTATAGAAAGTGGAAACAACAGCACAGAGCGAGGCAAATTATTTTTTTGGCTTATTTTGTGACGAGAATATAAAGCTTTCCATTGAATAAAGCGGAGTGTTTTGGGTAATTGATCAGAGACTAAAATAAATAATACAGACTAATAATATTACCTATTATTAAATTAATTCCCAGAAAATGCTCCTAATCCGCTGCTACTAGAATTTTATATATGGCATGAAATTTTGAAAAAGTTCCTTTTTTATCAAATTTGAGATTGGTCTTCAAGCTTGGTCTTGGATCGAAATAAACACATACGAGGAAGCTTCAAGGTGGCACCTGTCACTGATAAAACGACCGAAAACCGCCTTCGTTGGTATGGGCACGTCTAGAGACTACCGGAACAAAAAAGAGGTAGAGGCCGCCTGCCATTGGTGGTCCACTACAGAAAGAGACCTCAAGCAAACCCGAACAAAGCAACTTGACGCAGGAAAGTGACGAGACCCGACCCGACGGGACAAGGGAAGGTAGAAGAAGAGATTGGTCTTCAAGGTTAATCAACGCTTGCATAGGTTCGTACCGTGGTTGGGTGACCATCTTTCAACATAGTGAGATTCCTCCGTGCCTCGGCTAGCACGTTAAGCTTTGGTCCCACAGACAAAAATCTAACTAGATAACGCAAGTCCCTCCATCGGTATGAAAACTAAGCGAGCCACTTTTTCACACACAATTTAAAAACAAATTGAATTACCGGTGAAAGAAAACATTTAATTATTAACAGCTCAATATTACATAAAAAGGCATTTTTCTATATTTTGGTAAATTTCCAGTGCCGATAATGCTAAATGAAAAGCTCAAATTACTATCATTGATGGTACTTTTACTCCGTTTTTTGACACGCGAAGTACATACAAGATGTCTGGCGGGCGATTTATATTTACAAAATTAAATAAATAATACTATTTGACATATCATTTTAATTAAAATATTGAACGACCGAATAAGAATGCAGATTTCATTTGTTGAAGATTATATCATCCAAATGTTTTCCATCGAGTTGCACACACTGTTCAAAACGAAGCCTCGTGTTCTGCACCACAAGCTGCAGTAAACTAAACTTGGTTCAGTTGTGCTGATTTCTCGACAAATATTACCTTTTAGGTTCACAAGAGTTCGGGGATTATAAAATGTAAACTCTGTCTTAAAGGTAGCTTATATGACCTTATAAAATATCCTATACCGTCGAAAATTTTGTTCACACTTTGATATCCGTCGAATATCGAAGTGTGATCAAAATTGTCGACGAGCAATTACGTACGAATCTTTACTCTTGAAAAATGCCTCGATGGCGAACGCGCGATGCTCACTCGACCACTGCTTCTTGACTGAGAAATCCGCACGATCACTGATTCCAATGATACCGCCCTCCCCCGCACCGTTTATTAGTTTTTAAAATATTCGTATTTCAAAACGTATATCTGCCACCAGACGGGTGTCCAATCGCGTCATCTAGTTAGATTTATATCTGTGGTTGGTCCCAACTGTCATTTGTAAATCCTTGACAGTCGTTACGAATAGTCTGAACCCTGGCAGTCTGACACCAGTCTTGCCAAGGGATATCGTTTAACGAGTACCCAGTTTCTGGGTTGTGGAGGTCAGATAGGCAGTCGATCCATGTAAAATACTGGTAGTCAGCTTAATCCGGTTAGACAGGCAGCTGGCCCCAATATTTTTGGGCAAACGCTAGACAGATTGATTAAGGACCAACAAAAGATTTTGGAAATAGGTTATATGCGGGATTAAATTTTGTAGGGATGTTTGTCTTTTGCCCGATGAGAAGTCTTTTGGGAACACGGCTTATATGAGATATTAATTCATCCTGGATGCTAATATTATAAATGCGAAAGTAACTCTGTCTGTCTGTTACCTTTTTCACGCTTAAAACGCTGAACCGATCTCTTCCAGGCTGCCTGGAAGAGATCGCGGCAAGCGATAAGGCCGCCCATTGTATGTGTATTAGACTTAAGTTTATTTTTATGAATGTAATTTATGGTGTTTAGCATATAATAAATAAACCGAATTAGATGATGATTTGTATGGAGATAATTTGAGACCCTGGGAAGGACATAGGATAGTTTTCATCCTGGCAATCATCCGTTAAGAGGGGAGGAAAGGGGTAGAAGTTTGTATGGTGAACTAATAATTTCTCAAATAAGGCGGCCCACACGCCTACAATATTATTACGCGATATAAAAAAAGGCTATTCGCAGTACTAAAGCTACGCAGACGGAATAACTCGGACCAACAGTAATTATGAGTACTCAATAAAAATCAGACTAGAACTTAATTATCATTCGATGATCATACGATGGCGATTCAAAATATAATTTCAAAAAAAAAATACAGAAAAAAAACAAAAGAATTCCATTCAGCCATTCTGTTGATACGCTATTGCTATTCAAAGAGTATGCTACTCTAATTAATCTTAATTGCGTTTTGTGACCAGATTATGATGACCTCAACATGTTCTAATATTTTGAAAGACGATAATAGATGACAAGGGTTTTTGTATGATGGTTGGTCTCGTGTCACGCACTGAGTCAGCGTGACCACAAATGAAGAAATGCAGAAGTTCTATTATGTGATAGAACAACTTTATAAACCCAAGCACCGAAAGAAAATTGTGAAAATCTTTCAACTTGAAGAAATTACACATTGGCTCTGGATTACCTCAGGCAGGATACAAAAATTAGTATTGGACAAAAACAAAGAGAAAAGATCACTCAACACAACACCAAAGAGAGCAAACAAATGATTTCGTCAAGAATTGACGCAGAACTCTTATCATCATCATCCTTTTAATGATCCCTCAGCTGGTACACAGGCCTCCTCTTTGTGAGAGGAAATGGGCCGTAATCCACCACGCGCGCCCAGTGCGGTTTGGTGGATATCACATGTCTTCGACTTTTTTATTCTGGGACGTGTCAGTTTCCTCATGGTGTTTTCCTTCACTGTTTTGAGAGCAGTGGTGATGAAATAATTTACAAAAAGAAAAGCGCCTCCCTGGGTTCAAACCCACGACCTACTTGTAAGTCGAGGCCGTTACCACTGGGCTACTACTGTTCTCTCTCTCTTATCAGAGAGATGGAAATATTCAGTATTTTTTTTATATCTTTCAGGTGATGAAAATTACGACAAAATAACTTAATTGGACTCTGAAGTATAAAACAAATCAGGTTTTCCTTACATTTGGTCGATTAATGCAAACATAAATACTCTGATGTCTGTTTGGTGACACTTGGGGGAGTCCTATGTCCAGCAGTGGATGTCTATGGGCTGAAATGATGAGAATTAATGTTCTGAACAGCGGTTTCTTTACATATTTATTTCAGAGTGATCCCATTCTAAAAGCATTTTTTTAACATTCATTAGTACTTTCTCGTCTTGAAACGATTGTCAAATACTTAAAAGTCACCCTGGCCCCTGTAGATATGAACTTGCACGTATTCAAATTGTTCGAAGTAGACCTTCTTCAGTTACCAATACTATCTTACGACCCAAATCTTACATTGGCATGTTAATGACACTCATTGCCCGCCAATCAGTTTAGCGTCTGGCATTTGCTGTTCACATTATGCGATGTGTCGTGCTAAACGGCGGCCATCTTGGCACGTGGCTAAGGGCACGTGTAGACGTTCCACTGATAGCGGTTAGACTAGATATAATATCTAACAATGTAAGCTGACGGAAGTCAGAAAATTGTTACACTGTTGGCTTAGCACTGACTTAGGTTAGGTAGCCGAGTAACTTTTACTATCCCTTGCATCATTATCATCAGCCTACAGCAGTCCACTACTGGACATATGCCTCATCACTCACATGTCATTCTCGGCAGCTCTCATCTAGCTGCTACCAGCCACCCTGAGAAGATCCCTCCGACCCCTTCCAATGACGTTAACCTTATGTATGTAACTGTATCTCGGCAAAAAGGCTGAAAGGTGTTGATGTGGAACTGCATCGGGAATATGG
The DNA here is from genome assembly GCA_964057195.1 of Orthosia cruda. Taxonomy (NCBI): domain Eukaryota; kingdom Metazoa; phylum Arthropoda; class Insecta; order Lepidoptera; family Noctuidae; genus Orthosia; species Orthosia cruda. The sequence goes on along the minus strand of OZ059828.1, from coordinate 41,749,577 downwards.
CTATCTGCACTTTAGAGGAACAAACCAACTAACCCAACCAACCTACTAGGCCAAAACTATCTTAAGAGTTACACATCGACTCAAAAAGAAGAAGATCTACTTTGCTGCCCTTTGATCCCATAACCTGCAGCCAGAGCGACGATTGACTGCCACCGATGATGCCGTAGAAGTGACGAAGCATTTGGCCAATATTTAACTATATTATCAACACGAAGAAAAATACCTTATGCATGTGAAGCCTTCGTTGAAAACTGGGACATCGTTTAATACTCCTTGATATTCCTACTTGCATAAGGAAAAATTAATGTTCTGTGTCTGCGTCTCATATTAGATTTATAATATTAATTTATCGATGAATGATTGACCTGGTTGACGAAAGTCTATGACCAGTGTGTGTTGCCAGTTATGACCTATGGCTCTGAGACGTGTTCCCTCACATTGGGCCTCATCAGATGGCTTACAGTCACCCAAAGGGCAACGGAAAGGGCCATGCTCGGAGTTTCCTTGCGTGATCGACTCAGAAATGTATAGATCCGCAAGAGAACCAGGGTTACCGACACAGCCCGAAGAATTGCTAAACTTAAGTGGCAGTGGGCAGGGCACATTGCTCGCAGAACGGATGGCCGATGGGGCAGAAAGGTTCTGGAATGGCGACCGCGAACCGGAAGACGTTGCGTTGGAAGGCCTCCCACCAGGTGGACCGATGATCTGGTGAAGGTTGCGGGGATCCGCTGGAGTCCTATGTCCAGCAGTGGACGTCTTTCGGCTGATATGATGATGATGATTGACCTGGTGGCCATTATGGTGGTACAGTGGTTGGTAGGATCTCTTTTGGGTCTACTTGCCTGGTAGATAGTCTTTGGTAGTGATGCTGTTGTAGTTTTTGGTTGAAGTGTAGATGTTATTTATAGAAAAACCAGCCAAGTGCGAGTTGAACTCGCGCACAAAGGGTTCCGTACCATTATCGCAAAAAACAGCAAAAAAACACGTTTGTTGTACTTAAACATTTATTTTATTCTAGCTATCACGGTTCATGAGATACAGCCTGGTGACAAACAGACAGACGTACCGTGAAGTCTTAGTAATAGGGCCCCTTTTAACCCTTTGGGTACGGAACCCTAAAAAGCATTATGAACGTGAACCTTGTAACGTTCCAATCTAATTTGTTTTTCAAAAGTTACAATTCAGGATTTCGAACTACGCAGATATAATTTTAGGAAAATCCTTAATTAGATACCTATTTTTTTATTTTTAGGAGTCATCATTAAAGACAGAAAAAAATAAGTATATAATAAAGATAATAAATCAATTATAATACGTAAACAGGATAAAAGTATAGACAATATATATGTCGCGGGTGATTTCGAAGAAAATGATGATGAATTAGAACAATTAACGATTGTTGATGATCACAATCAAATTAATAGATACAGATCAACAAATTCAGATGAGATACAGATAATATAATTATAATATAATGTCTTGTGCGAAAATGGATAAGATAATGGACTGGTACATAACAAGTTTGACATACCTAATAATACAACACATTTGAACCATGAAAAACCATACTAAACGATATCTTAATCTAAATGCACCTACCGTAACTTTACTAGGTATACTTAAACTTCAACCTTGGAATGTGATCACTTCTGTATTCAAAACAGTGTCGTAGTCGTAGGCTTGTGTCTCGAATAAAAGAAGATACAATAGATTAAGAGACTTATTTCATTTGTACCTGCAAGTTCAACTTAAAAAAAATTGAACCTTGGCACTCACTAATAAGACTCTCGGAGATAAATGTGTAGGTTTTCAAAATCAAAAGTCATTAATTGAAATTAAGCTGAGTATCAGCACTTTTGAACCGACATTCAAAAAAGGAAGAGATTCTAAGTTCGGATGTATGTTTGTTTTTTTTATGTTTTTCACCGTATTCTCCGTCATCTTTTTTATTTGATGGTACTCTCGAGGTGGTCCCATTGTCCCCAAGTTAGGATCTGATGAGGGAATCTTATGAAAATCGAGGGAACTCCTAATTTTTTTTAGGCATAACTATTTTCAGAGTCATTTGGTGCAGTGGAACTGACGAAGAAGACCACAATTGGCCACTGGAACGTCTCAATGATAAGTATGTTTTGGGTGAAAGAGATCTTGAATAGTTAAATGAATGTGATATAGTAAATGGTTCTAATGAAAATGGTACCATCGAACTGATCTGGTGATGAAGCCGGAAGGTAGGCACCGGAACTCCGTAATAAAACAATGTATCCCAGTCGTGTTTAGGCTTGTTTGCATTTTCAAATAAGAAGCTATCAGGCAATAAATGGTTTATATATTTTGGTTATGATAGATCAGGTTATAATTCACTCTTGACTTTAAGACCCCGAGATTGTAGCTATCGGGAAATACAGACTCCAGCAGAAAATTTACAAGACAGTAAACCAAAACGCTCGCCTATTACAACTTCCTAGTGTTTTAGATGGGATGACAAACTCCCCAGCAACACAACTGTCTGCATTAAAGTAAAAAAATTAAAATTTACAAGTCCAAAATGGATGACTAACTCCAAACTCCATTCTCAACAATTAAACGCCTATTCTAAACCCATTATCAAGACGTCCAAAGGTTCTTAGAAGGTACAAAAACTACAATTTAATTCTTAACTGTCGTTTGAGTGCCGGAATCATGATGAATAATGATGTTTGTGCGTGCTACGCCAATGTTGGATGAGGAAGTGATCACTGATCAGATTTCACGCCTCATTGGTACTGAGGACCAATTCTTTTCGACATTAAAGTTCTAAGTTGAGCTACACGATAACTGACAAATATTTGCACTGTCGAGATAGACGCTGTAGACATGTGGTATCATCGAAAGCATCGCGAGAAATTGACCATACTTACATACATACATTCGCTCGAAAAACATTACCCTCCCGCAATCGGGTTATAAATTAATGACATTGCCAAGTGCTATCGAAATATCACGTGATAAACACCGAAATCAACTAGTAAAAAGTGAAAAAAACAAATGATTTGATTTTTTTGTTTGATTGGTAAAACACATTTTTTCTTCAGTTGTTAGCCTCAGAAATGGTCAAATAAGATGAAGAGTAAATTTTTGACCATTTGTAAGACTAACAATAATTAAAGATAGACGTTTTTCACCGAAATTTGAAACCATTAGTTAGCATATTTAACCATTGATTGAGTTTTAACTACATATCAAAAATGTGGCATAAGTTTGAGATCAATTGGATCAAATTCTGATCCTAACTTTTGGTCTTCAGTGGGTCCTAAGTCCTATATTATGGTCCTTCATTTGATCACAATATAAGTTAGCAAAAAAACAAAATTTTGGTCCCAAAATATAATAAAAAAATCTTTGCTAGACTTCGAAGAATAATTTCCTTGATGTAACACCATACACCTTATCAGCAATTGTGAACAGTGAATAACACAAAGAAAACGCGTAATATAATCGTTAGTAACATTTTATTTCAGTATTCGGTATCTTTTAATAAAGGAATTAATAATACATCATCAGTACGATATCCATACTAATATAATAAATGCGAATATAACTCTTTCCCTTTGTTACCTTTTCACGTATTAATTGCTGAACGGATTTGGACGACGCTTGGCACACTACGGTTTAACCATTCTGGAATAGAGCATATAACACTTTTATCACGGGATTACGTTCACACAAATTTGGGATCACACGTCAACATCTCACTGACCAACAGTCAAATAAATGTAGTATGAGACTGCTTGAAATTATAATGCATTTAAATAGTATATTGCTGTTATCCGAACGGGACCCAAGAATCTAGATTTCTTCTAGTTAGTCAGTTGTTGTATAATTTTTGCCCATCTCAGACCTCTTCGTAAAGTGCCGGAATATTCAATAAATAATGATGTTTATGCGTGCACTGTAACAAGGAAATGATCAGATTCTAAGGTGTCAGTAATGATTGTGTCACGAGCTCTATCATTATCGAATCTGTGTTAGGCTGCAACTGTATTGAAAGATAAACTATCTGTTGCTAGTTGACAGTAGTTTCAGTTTTCTTAAAAATAAACCCATAAGTTTGTGCCTTTGCCGATAAAAGTAAAAGTAGGGTCATCTCACCTTCTTCTTATCTGTTACTCCATAAATATATATAATATGTATATTTATATAGGTATATATTATATTCAATATATATGTACGTGTATTTCACCTATTTTAGCATAATAATTACAAGTTTTTAATTATTAAACTATGCACCGCCATGTTGTCTCTTCACCACCCTTGGTTGACTGGTAGAGAATGCCTAAGGCATTAAGTCCGCCTTTGTACCTTTGTGCATGAAGTCTAAATAAATAAATAAATAAATCATCCTCCACAGTCTGACTTCACACACTGCTGGACTTAAGCCTCTCTTTTCTTGTGCCAATCCTCACCTCTTGTGCCACTGTTATCCAGTATCTACCCGCGATGGCAACAACGTCGTCTGCCTATTTCGCTGCTGGACTACCAACCTGCCTTATACCAGTCCTTGGACACCACTCTGTCATTGCCTTACTCTTTTTCCGATTAGTTGTAACTAATCATATTGTAGTGGTGGTAAACTAGTAGGTACAGTACCTCACGTCAGTAGTACTGGTAACAAAAGCAGTAGGTGTAAGCTGGCCCTTATTCTATAGAACTCCATTGTCAGACCAGCTCAAGTTCAAAAGGTTAGCATTGTATGTACTAATACTATTTAAAATAATGTTCGTAAATATAGAATGATTCATGTGCCATTAAAAAGATTAGTTTCAATCCTGTAGGATTTTTTGACTATTTAAACAACAAAGGACCCGTTGAGGCTGCATACAACTTGCACGTTGACCGTCGACCTTACTGTCAATATTTTGTTCCAATTCAAAACTCATTAAATTCGGTCAGTTTGGAACGTGCATCGCCACATGTATAGTTCTAATAAAGAAACAAAAGGTTATTAGCCCTACTAATCTGCGATACTTCTGTCACAACCACAATCATTAGAATGACAATTTTAAATGTATATTAGAAGATAAGACAAAGTCATTAGCTAAAGCCAATGACTATAGTCATTTGCCGAGGTTAAATAAACCAATTAATGACAGCAAGTCCAGTGAGGCAAAAAAAAGACTGTGGCTCCTCAAACATTCCCTTCTGACTGACTATGTTGAACCTGCAGAAAAGCTCCCTGCAGGCCACCAACTTCCACGGCCCACTTGGAAATCTCTAATCCGACTACGTAGCGAATTGGGTCGCTGCAGGCAAAACTTAGTTAGATGGGGTTACTCCAATGACCTCCAGTGCGATTGCGGAGCTACGTCCCAAACCATGCCTCACGTCCTGTCGTGCTCTCTGTGCAGCAACACCTGCATCCTGAAAGACCTTTTTGAGGGAAGTGAGATCGCTGTTGACGTGCCTGAATTCTGGTCAAAACGTGTTTAATTTTGGAATCATTGTTACGACGAAGAAGTAGCTAATATAATGTCCTTCTCTAAGTTAAAGCCTCGCTGAGCTTAGCTCACCATACTCGATTCTCTTGTTTCTAATATCTTCCGTATTGTGAGGTCCGTCATATATTCAATAGTACAGTACTGTAATTGTTTTATGATTGGCGGGTGCCGCGAAATCTTCGCTATTGACAGCTGGTACATCTCAAATTATATTCCAGTTAAATTATTATGAGTCACGGTTAATTTTATTGAGATTGCTTCTCGAACTCTTGTCTAGTTGATTAATGCTTCTATCATTCTGCTCCTGGACTTGGGGCCCACATATAGATAAATTGTCAAAGAAGCTAAGCTCCGCAGCATATGCTGTTAGAAAAAATCGTAATTTAACTGACATAGAGACAGCCCGTTTAGTTTACTTTAGCTATTTTCATAGTGTAATGTCGTACGGTATTCTGTTGTGGGGAAATGCCGCCGACATCCAGACTATCTTTGTTTTGCAGAAAAGAGCTGTTCGATCAATTTATAAATTAAGCCCGAGACACACTCTCAGAGAGAAATTTAAGGAGATTAATGTAATGACTGTGCCTTCTCAGTATATTTATGAAAATCTTTTATATGCCCATAAAAATATAAAATTGTTTAAAAAATACAGTGATATCCATAACATAAATACTAGGAACAAACACAAATTTGTAGTACCTACAACAAGGCTCAAGAAAATAGGTGGCTCGTTTAGATGCCAATGTGTACGCTTTTATAATAAGCTTCCAAGCCACGTACAAGATCTAAGTCTTAATAAATTCAAGTCTTTCATTAAACGTAAGTTGTGCCAGAAAGCGTTTTATACAACAAAAGATTACATTGAGAACAAAAAGGCTTGGGATTGAGCTGCTCCAATTAATTTCGTTTTTTTATTATATTTTGCACTATGCATTTTGTTATTATAAATATATTTTTTTTTTTTAGGTTTTCTTGCAGTGACAAGAATATTTACTTTTTAAAGTATTATATTATTTTATTTTAATTATTGTAAATGTGAAGACTATGTGGTTTTTTTTGTTTTTTTTTTAAATTTATCTTAGTTTTTAATCATGGTCTGGCAGTTTGAGTAGTTTATGCGGCCTACCCGAATGTCCTTTCTTTGGTATTGTTCGTCGAATCGTTGAGCTCCTTAAATTCTGAGTTGAGCTGCTCGGTTATTGACAAATGCGTGCACTGACTGGACAGGTCCACTCAATCTGGCTGGTTCTTTCCTCAAAAGACCATTTCAGACATCAGTCTACATGGTCTTCACATGATCTAATCAAGATTTTGTCAGGACTTTAAAAGAGACTGTGACCTCTGAGTTTGTTTCGGCCTTTCTTCTCAGAGTAGTCAGATAGGAAACGCCGACCTCATCTAGTTTTAAAAATATGTTCGACATGTAAAAGTGTTTGTACAAACCAACTTACAGAAATAAAATCATTTATCATTTGATATGGTACAGGATTATATCTACGGAGTTGAATTTCTAATTTTATTTCAGCGATAATCTTAGCTTGATGGCTGGTAGCATGACTTGTGAGTAGAATGGCTTATGTCCAGCCGTGGACTGCTATAGGATGACTATGAAATTACCTCTTAGAATTCGCAGTACAGTGCCATTGGCGTCGTCAAGGATGCTATTGGTATAATTCTTCTTCAAGAACTTTTATGCGTAAGTAAAATGCTCCTAAATACTGCGTCATTGTGGACCCCCTTCACAGTATATGCGTCGATCATACCATATTCAACCACCGGCACCTTCACTATTCAGAACAAGCCAATGAAATAATTGTCAACGTGGATACATACTGGTCGGTAAACGTTTTAAATAAATCGATGCGAAAAGAAAAAGGAGATACTGTAGTACTCTTAAAACAGTTCCTTGGTCAGCATCTAAATTTACATAACTGCTATGAATAGAATATTTGCGACCAAGTACAGAAACACCTGTTAATACTTCCCGCTGGTAATTTCTACGATCAATCTTCAATTGATCTAAATCCTGATTGATATCATCATTTGTAACATCAGATTGTCTACAAAACACTATCTAATCTGTTAATTCGTGATACTTAAAATACTGTACTTCACATCTATCAATCGATGATCTATTTATCTGATCATTATTATCTATACGAATAAACTAATTGTATTATTGATTGCCTATAACGTCAAGAGAAGTCATTCATAATGATTATCTGTGACACTGTCTACCTACATAAACAGATAGGAACTTCTCTAGAGGCTCTAGATAACTGGCATTCGATGTCAGTGAAGCTAGAAGCCGACAGTCGAAAATCATCGAAAGCGTGGCGACTGGCAATAGCGATTGTCAAAAAAAGACGTAAACAAGAACAAAATCATGCTGTGCAGTCGGGTGATAATATTCGCAAGCTGGCTGGACAAAACCAGATGTATCCTCCGACTGCACAGCATGATTTTCTTCTTGTTTACGTCTTTTTATTTCGCTTCTTAAGCAGTCGGTATTTTTGATTTTTTGAATTTACTTTTGTTTTTTTATAACTTTTTAACATTTCATTATATACTTTCAAATATATGAGATAAATATATTTAAAATCACCTCTTAAAACCCTTTATTTATACCCCACACGATGGGTTTGGAAGAAAAAAAATTGTGCCCCACAATATGCCGCCCAAAATACGGCATATTTTCTATTTTCCAATTTTAATGTAGCCAGTTACACTCGCAAGGTTAAGACGAATCGATTGACGTAAGAATCATCAAAATCTGCAAACACTTTTGGTCTTTAGAACGCCACATAGAAACATACTTACATACATATAAAGACTGATAAACACATTATCCTCCGATATTTCGACTCGTTATGTCCAAATTGCTTGTCAATCCCATACAATTTTGCCTTTTTGATAATTGCTATCGCCACACCTTCGATAATAGAATTTCACTTGTCTAGAGCCTCTCTCCTTTCCATGGACTCATTGACTTTTATAGTAACAAAACATCATAAATATCACTCCTGTATTTCAAGAAAGGTTAGGTTAGGTTAAGTCCCATGTAATGGGGAGCGTGTCTATTACCATTATCCGAGCACTTATCCGGACTCCAGGCTGCTACAGAGAAATTCCAGAGGTCGAACTTAGGACCTCAAGCTCAGCTGTAGGACTTGTGACCACTTGACCAACGAGACAGAACTTTGATAGCATCTATAGTTAATTGAGATTTGATAGCTACTGCTTCGAAATACTAAAAAATGGTGCTTTTTTACGATACGAGTAGATTGCACTGATCATTTTATTTCAATATTCTCCTCGTCAACTTCGAACTCATCAACTCCCCGCCCTATACCATGATACTTGAGCCACTGAGACCCTTTTATTTCATATCACTCCACATACAATCCATCAATCTATCGTAAGCTTTCTCTACAACTTAAACCGTATGCATTAAATGCCACATATGGTTTATTATCCCCTTATCTTAATTGAAAGCTTACTCAAATTTGGGTTGTTACAGTTTTCTCATCGATTTTTTAAGTTAAACTTCTTTAGCCGCTTTGAAAGTTTTTTGTAGGAGCAAAACTTATGCGTTCGCGTCAGTGACATGCTAATGTGACGTGTGTGAAGTTTTTACTCCTGATGACAGTTCCAATTAATGCCTTTTTTTTTTGTTTTACATACTTATCGAATTCATTCGTTTCTTAGATTTGGGACCCCATTCTATTTGAAGTATGCCTTTCGGCATATGTTCAATATCCTTAACCATATCAGTGTGTGACTATGTTATTATGACTGTTGACAGTGATTGATGCGGACTATAGTTAAATAATAGTTTTTTATACATTTGTCATAACGTTTCTGATTCTAGGAAGTGTTGGAGGCGAAATGTCAAGGGCATTGATAATTTAAGATAGGTACATATCAATAGCTATTCAATTATTTGTATTGAGAGGTGTTATTTTGTTGTTAATCTTTGAACTGTCTCTAATGAGTTTAATGGTTATTGGTAACGTCATTAAATTTTCTGGCCTAGTCATTGTATTTTCCAACGGTGCTATAAAATAGTAAGGGACAATAATTGGCGAAACGTCAAAAATATATAAGTATACAATGAAATACGCTATCAAAATGTCACATGATCAATCCCTTACATTTTGGCATTTCGATAATCGCTACCTATACTTCTGTACTATAATATTATAAAGAGGCAAGATTTGTATTTTTGTATGTAACGAATAAACTTAAAAACTACTGTAACGATTTCAAAAATTCTTACACCGTTGGGAAGCTACACTATCCCCGGGTGACATAGGCTACTTTTTATCCCTGTATTCCTACGGGAACGGCAACTACGCGGGTGAAACCGCGAGGCGTCCGCTAGTCACTGATAAAAAGCATTACATTTTGTGTAGAGCCTCAGGACTAAGATAAGTCCCAATACTGATTAATATTATGCAGTCCTAGATTGAAAAAAAAGTCCACTTAATCTTACCTGAAATGGCAATTGGTTCAGGGGTTGATATCAACCTAGTGCCAGTATTCGATAGAAGAAAAAAAAAACCCATAAATAAAAACACCAACATTAATTTCTTAAAACCTGATATAGTTTAAAAGATGATGATTTTCATCATGAAAATATGCGACACGTTATTTTTATATGCAGGTCCATCATCTTTTTCAAGCAGAAACACGTCCAAAGCCATAAGGTATCCTGTTATGCCATACCATAAACTTTTTAAATCCAGGCTTTTCCCATAAAGGTTGTCAAGTACTCATTAAAAACTAAAGATACATCGTACAAATGGAACGCAGCGTTCTTTTTTCGAAAGGCAACGTTCGCCGTTCCCGCCCTCGAACGCGATTGGCCGATAGTCCAGTACGTGTTGATGCGTTTGAGCCGATAAAGCGACTGTTTTGTAACATAGCGAGCTTTACGTGCGTTATTGGGAAAATAAATGCCTTTAGTTTTAGAATAAGCCTTTTTGGAATATGATGTCAAATCTTATGGAGTCTATTGGTCATCGAGAATTATAAGCAAGAGCTTATAGTTACTATTGAACATAAAGTCCTGGGTTCAATTCCGGGGTCGGGATTTTTATCTGGATTTTTTACAATAGCAGACCGGAGTCTGAATTTGCCCGGTTGGTGGCAATAGCTCGCTCATAATTACATGAGAATTAAAAATATAACTGTTGAAATTAAAATGTACTATAAGTACATCTGCCCATCTAAGTATCTCTACCGGACCCTTCGGGGAATAAAGGCGTTATAAGTGACTCGCGTGGATTCACGCTTCGAAAACTCAATGGATTTACTTACAGGAATCTACTGTTGAGGAAATCTTAATAGATAAACAGCAATAAGTAGTAAAATAATAATAATTGAATAATTATATCTATTACAGTATTAAATATAATAACTTAACTAAACAATCTAACTAACCTAATAGTGGTAAAGAGCATATACATATATATTTTGATAAAATAGACGCAGGCACAAACACACACATAATACAGAAACAAGGAACAATACATACAATTACAAGATTAAGCAAAATACTGGAGGGGACAGTATTTGTAACTACTTAGCAGTGGATCCGAATCTCCTTTTCTTTGAGGGTCTGTCTGAGGGCGGGTGCTAGGAAAAATCACCGGAACATTTTCAAAAACCTTAACTTAAATAATTAACTTAGAACTAATATCACGGTATATCTCTCCGTACTAATCTCAAATATATTCTTTCATTGGGAGTCAGAAGCAATCGCATTGGTGTGATAGTGATTTTGTCTACCGTATTCTTCGTGCACTCTACTCGGAAGTTCGAGAACACCTTCACCATGCATATTCCAAACTGGAGTTGGGCGAACCTCGAACCTGTGGAAGAAAACTTTTATGTAAAAGAAGCTACAATAAGGTACTGTCGAGATTAAGTGATTGTGATATATTAGATACCTTTTGATATATTATATTATTTGTTTTTTTTTCTAAATATTTATTTTTATTAATAATATTTATTTTCTAAATGTTAATTGAATTATGCTTTTTTTTTTTGATTTCGTAAGTCTAGACTAATTCAAACTAAGCTTCACTATCAGCTTATTCAATCAACGTTCTCAATGCACCGCTTTCTGATACTGGTGATATGCCTCTACTAACTTACAACTGGTTGCGACACACCAGGATTGCCACCTTCCATATCCACAAAATTATTATTCTGATACGCACTGTTCTTATTTGTATAGGTTAGGAATATTGCATTTGTACTCACCAAGACAGCTTCTGGGCCCAAGTCCAAACGACACCATAGCGCAGGGATGTCGCTCTCTTATATTTTCTGGTGTAAACCTCTCAGGTTTAAACTGTTCAGGTTCAGGATAATACTTCTCATCATGCTGAATAGCATACGGAGAAATTGCTATTATGGTATTTTTACTGATAACTAAGTCTGTACCATCCAACTGAATATCCCGACCAACATTTCTTGAAACCGAATTAGTTAAAGGGTGCATTCTCAACGTCTCATCGAAAACCATTTGCAGGTATTTCATTTCTTTTAGTGCTTCGTAAGAGAATTTTCCGTCATATTTTTGTAGTACGTCGTCAATTTCTTGAATCAATATTTCTTGTGTATCTGGATTCTTTGCCAAGTGGAACATTGCATAAGTTGCCAATAATGAACTGTTTCCATAACCAGCGAAATAAAATATAAACACTTGTCCAGCTAATAAGTCATCCGTTACTTCCATCCACAGTTCTTTTTCACCTTCATTTACCTTCCCAGAGCTTACATTTCCTTCTCGTCTCAAACTCATCAAAACATCCATTGTGATGTTTCGATCAGCCTTTGGAACAGCATCTAGATTGGCACCAGCTTGAATAATTTGCTTACAAAATTTAGCCACACTGTCAGGGAAAATTGATAAATTGTACTTCGATAAAGTACCAGGGAATAGTAACTCCAGTTCAAGAAAATAGCTTGGTGTTTGGATTCCTGCGTCCAACAAGTCACACAAATCATTATCATCATTGTAAGGGTCCACATCAATTCCAAATGCGCCCATCATTATTGAGTCGGCTCCATATTTTCTAAAAATTGGCAACGTGTTTATTTCTGACTCGTTCAAGGTGGCATTTTCTAAATATTCAACAAACTTGTCAGCTCGACCGGCAAGAACTTGAAAATTGGCTTTGAACTTGCTAGCTGTAAATACAGTCGTTAAATGTTTCCTTAAACTTTTCATCACTGTAACATCGGAGTGGAAGAGATTGTCTCCCAACCGTTCCTTGCAGTAATATAATCCACGATCAGGAAAAGAGTCGAAGTCCTTAATGAGCACCTGTTTCACTATATCAAGATCACGAATCAGCAAAGTAGGAGACATCATTCTGTACAAGCCAACCACTTTTTCGTTGGGATATTCCTTGTAGAGTTCACTGTAGAGCACACCAACGTGTTTTCTTCTGAAGAATACATCGATGAAGTTGCCGAAGAATGGGATAGGAGTTGGTCCTTTGACATTTCTGTATTTCCAGAAGTTGTATGTTCTGGTGAAGTAGTAGTAAAGGAAGCAAATGATCGTAATAAATGTTGGTAAATATAGAAACATAGTTGTAGGTGTCACTGCAGTGGCTTATTTTTCATTAATGAGAACCAAGCCAGCCGGTTTGTTATATATGAATGAAGGGCCTGCGACACGCCAGTGCACTGATAACGAGCACACTTCATATGAGACAATTTTCTTACGCTTGGACTAGGCATGCGATTTTGCATGTAATTTTCAACGCAGTTGAATGACTGCAATTATGTTTTCGGTTAACCGTTTGAAAAGAACCACGTTAGAAGAAACTATTGAATAATGTTGATATGCTGTATGTCAAACAGTTCGTCCGTTTTGTTTATTTTAAAAAGAAACTGGAACCATTCTATGATATATCCAATTTGATATGTATTCAAATTATTTATTTATCTTCCTTTGCCAACCGTCCCTAGTTTGCACTTTTAATTTTAGTAATTCCACGAAATTGTTTTCTTTCAGCTTCTATTTGAGAAAGATTCACATTACGAACCTTGTTTTTTTTTAATTTAAAGCGTTGGTATCCAAAATGTGTTTAAATATCCAGCTGACATAATTTTACCAACCATCTATTCAGTCATGGATACTCGAATAAAGAGAAATTCTATTCTATTCTATCCTATAATCATCTTCACATCTTCTCAACGTTTCCAAAAACAAGTAGTAAACAAAAATAACACGGATGATCGAAATATATTATCGCTTAACAATGGTCGCCGTTGGATTTTCCACAAGTATATATGATACATATATTGTCATCACAAGCTTTTGTCACCGTAAGTCCGCAATCAGAGTTGATACTGAATAACACTACTAATTCACTGAATTCACGTCCACTTCATTCGATATAGTTTTTGCCTTTAGTCAATAAATTAGTTACAATTATTAGAAGCACCGTAATCTTAATCGGATGTTCCGCTTGAATATATTTTTGCGTAGGTAGATATTTTTTATCTTTGAATTTAATACTACAGAAAAATTTTAAGACGGTTTTATTTTTCGTCAGTATATAGTCACTGGCCGTGTGTTTCAGAAATGAAACTTCTTCATCACCGTCATCATTTTTTACCCAATAGACGTCTATTGCTGGACATAGGCCTCCCCAAAGCATAGCCATTTCGACCGGTTCTATGATTCTGGTTAAATTTCTAGAACTTTTCGGCACCATCGGCCATCCTTTCTGCTACTAGCAATGTGCCTCAACTATTGCCATCAACCTTACGTTCACGATTGGCAATTCTACGAGCTATTTCGGTTACCCTAGTTCTCCGGCGGAAATCCTCATTTCTGATTCGTTCATAACGTGAAACACAAGTTTAGAGCTACCCATTGTCGTTTAGTTCGCTTGAAAGTGAGTGACAATCACGTGATTAAATTATACCAAATCCATTTATTTTCGCTACTTATGATGTATTTCGTCATCTATCTGGTCTTGTCTGGTATTTGGGGATTTAATACCTATCATAACAAGTATTAAAAGATAAAATTGATTTACTATCGAATGATACATCATTATCACTATTTACGATATCTTACTGCAATTTAGGTAATTAGAAGTCCGTATTATTCATCAACATTTCTAGAAACACAGGAAAAAACAAATGAAAACAACAGGTAGGTACGGAATTTAGAACGCAAAAATCGTATCATTGACGATCGATCAAATTGTCAATGCATCTCTTCACTGATACAATTATCAAATTCCGAATGGGATACATAATTTAATTCTGATTTCATTGTTTCACTATATTTTAAGCAAGATAACATTTATTCTCGTAAAAAAAATTGTAATATGTAAGTATGTATTACAAAAAACGCAGATCATTTGAATGAAATGATCAAATGAAAAAATGAATCATGTTTCAGTTTCAAAATGCCCTGTTTTTGAATAGTCCAAATATAATATCTTATGTAATTTGACAAAAAGTTAGAATTGTTTGGTAGCTTAAATGATTTGAAGAGCTAAAGATCTCTGGAATTAATATTCTGATAGCTAAAATTGTTTCACGGTTAGAGGCTGAGTAATATTTATTTACATAGATAATAATGTACATAGTGTTAGCGAGAGTGTGGGAGTGACAGAACGGTATGGAATAATAACGCGGCGGCGTTTCCATTCACGACTGCCTTGTAAATACCTTTAGTTAGTCGCCTTTCATTCATCCTCTCAACATGGCCAAACCATCTTAACAAACTCTTTTCAATTGTAAAAATTTCATGCAACACTTACAACATAGAAGCTGTGTGAAAAATTTCGACCAATAGTAATATTGTTAATTGTAAATTGTTTGGAGCGACTAGTGGTACATGGCCCAGGGTAATGATTTAGTTAAAGAGTAGAGTTCTAAAATTTCCCTATTTTCACGAACCCAATAAACTAGTTTGGTCAGGACTAGTCGAGCGTTGTGTGTTGGCCTGTGTGGCTACTGTTGGTCTTTATGGCAACTGTAGGCCAGTGTGGCAACTGGAGGTCTTGTGTAAAAAACATGTTTGTGTAAGGAACCTTACAGAAAATTCCTATTGTGTTATGAGGTAAAAGAAAGTAAACTCACATAGTCACGTGAGAGGTGAGGTCACCATGTTAATGTTGATGACGTTCGAATGTAAACATTCAACACTTCAAATTAAAAATACAAGAAAACAAACATAACCTTTAAAATACTTCCTATTACCACGGGGTCTCATTGCTAAGAAAATTTGGTTCAAATAAATCTCACTAGATGGCGCGACAGGTATTGATCTGTGGTTGAAGCACTGACCTCTATTATACAAGTACGCTGGACTAAACATACTATATGAAATGACAGTTGATTTTTGTGCTGATTCAAAGCGCCCCGCTCGAGGTTCTCAGGAACTAAAATTGACACATTTAGAGATAGGTTAATACCGATATTTCTCAAAATGAGGTAATACTAATATATTCGCCTGGAAATATTATAATATTGCATTAGTATTAGTGATATTTTTAAATGACACTAATATCAAAATAGTAGACCTGGCAAGGCGTATTACTCATCTACTGTATTGACTTCTCGTTGTAGGTTGGAACTAAATATATCATTTTGGTATTGGTGATGAATGTTATATAAATGCCTAATAATCAGTAATAATATGTTCAAAAGCAATGTGTAATATTAAATCCTAGAATCATCATCATGATCATCCACAGCCCGACTTCACCCACTGCTGAGCACAGGCTTCTCTCTTGTACCAATCACCACGTTCCTGAGCCTGGAATTAATTCTGGAATAATAACATGATAATTATAATTTTATGAACTAATGTTTTGAAGTCAAACAATTTACTATCTGCATCTGAAACAGAGTTGAAAACTGATATAAGTCTTCACCTTGCTGGAATGCGATGTCACTCTTATTTGCACCATAACACTACAGAGACAGGATCTCAGCGATGAGAGCGAGAAATACGTCCGTTGTTAATGACTATCCATCTCATTTATTATTATTTAAATGATGTTCCCTTCACGAATACGATGAGCGCCAACCGAGTAAATCCGAACGATTGTAAGTACTAAGGCTTGCTAGTTCCGGCGAAGTAGTTATTTAACGCGCCACCGTTACCGCGAAGCGAGCGGCGCGCTCGCGTGTGCGTAAAGTTGACAAAAAAGTCACAGTAAAGGTGTGTAGAGAAGGTTTATTTTACTATTGCTTTTAAAAGTTACTAAAATACGAGAGTTACAATGCGTGGTAAATAAATAATAACTTATAGTGTGTACTCATAGTTTTAAAAAAATGGCATGAATTGTTAATTATTTATTCAATTATTTGACTACCTAACTATTTATGTTTTTGAAAACATAAATGGACGGACCAAAAAGAAAAAAAAAATAAGTTGTTGTTGAATCAAAATCCAAGATGGCACCGATCGAAATTGCCAAAATTTTAGTCATGGGCATTGAGGTAATAATGTACTACGGACACTGACCTCTAATATACAAGTACGCTGGACTAAACATACTATATGAAATGACAGTTGATTCTTGTGCTGATTCAAAGCGCCCCGCTCGAGCATATCAGGAACTAAAATTGACACATTTAGAGATAGGATACTACCGATATTTCTAAAAATTAGGTAATACTAATATATTTGACTGGAAATATTATAACATTGTAACTAATATATCAGTATTAGTGATATTTTTAAATTACACTAATATCAAAATAGTAGACTTGGCAAGGCGTATCACTCATCTACTGTATTGACTTCTCGTAGTATGTTGGAACTAAATATCTCATATTGGTATTGGTGATAATTATTATATGAATGCCTAATAATCAGTTATAATATGTTCAATAGCAATGTGTAATACTAAATTCTGGAATCATCATCATGATCATCCACGGCCCGACTTCGCCCACTGCCGAGCACAGGCCTCTCTCTTGTACCAATCACTACGTTCCTGAACCTGGAATTAATTCTGGAACAATATCATGATAATTATAATTTTATTAACAAATGTTTTGAAGTCAAACAATTTATTATCTGCATCTGAAACAGAGCTGAAAACTGATTTCAGCGGGGGTAGGGTCATCTCGATAACTTATTTTCATTACTTTATTAAATATATATATTTATTTAGGTATGTATCATATAATATATGTATATATGTGCATGTTAAGCAATTAAAAATATTTTTTTTTGTTAAATTGTTGCCACGATTTAAACAATGCATCTGCCATGTTAACTCTTCACCACCCTTGGTTGACTGGTAGAGAATGCCTAAGGCATTAAGTCCGCCATTGTACCTATGAGCATGAAGTTTAAATAAATAAATATAAGTCTTCACCTTGCTGGAATGCGATGTCACTCTTATTTGCACCTTAACACTACAGAGACAAGATCTCAGCGATGAGAGCGAGAAATACGTCCGTTGTAAATGATTATCCATCTCATTTATTATTATTATTATATAAATGATGTTCCCATCACGAATCCGATGGGCGTACAACTAGTGTACTTGAGCGAGGAGATACTTGCTCAAATGTGATAGTTTTTAGGATAAGTTGTTAGCCTAACCCCATATTTAAATCTCACTGATCTGACAGTAATGCGCTATAACTTTACTAGCACGCTATCCACTAGTTTATAGCTTGCAACCTGACTGAAAATATTTTTAATAACCTTTACAGCAATTATTCTATTACTTAAAAAATAATCATAATAAAAATAACTGGTTTTATTTTTCTCTTACGTATTAAATTATTCTCACGATCGATAAAACCCATAAAAGTATTTTACCGAAAGCTATGTCCCATCTCTAATATTAGTTACATGCGACTCTCACGTTAATTCACGTTGCTATCAGCGCCAAAATGGCGATAATCAAATGTCTTCATTTTGTCATCGTTAATATGAAGTCCAGTGTACAATGTATGATAGAGGTCAGTGACTACGGACTAGAGAAGTCACCACACATCACTGCTGTGTTCTGTTCATGTGGGGTCAGCCGGCCGCACTTCACTCAGTTGCTTGCTAGATCTTGAGCGCCTATGTCATTGTTTGTTTTTAAACGAAAAAACGTTCATACGCATTAAATATGCTGTCGTGTGTTTTAAGATATTGCACTTATAATTCAACTAATACGGCGAAATGCAAAGGAATAAGTTTTCGTCAATCAGTAACTAGATAATCATTTTAAAATTGAAATATTTGGTGGACGCCATGTTGCCTCATTTCTTATATAGACTAAAAATTAAGATGTGACAATTTGTGTAACAAGTGTAGGTAGAATTAGCTGACTTTGGTTTTTATAGCGGAAAATAACAATCTAAAGTATATTCAGAAAGGAACTGACTGTGGTTATTCAAATAAATAGTTTAACAAATTGGTAGGTATGATAGGTGGGTAGGTGTATAGGGTAGGGTAGGGTATGTAGGTATTCAGTTGACGGGAGCGAAGTCACGGGGGACAGCTAGTACCTAAATAATGGGACGACGTAAATTACTTCAAAGTCAGCGTTTAGCTTTGATATTCTTATGCAAAGCAAACAGGACGGTTAGTACTGAGACCTTACCGGCACTTGCTGGCGTACTTCCGGTCAACCTTGAAGTGCAACGATGTGCTGCAATGTAATATTCAGCACGAGAAACCATGGACGCGGAGTGACCGTGAGAAAATCTCTAGATTATTTGAACCACATATTGACGTCTGGGAGGAACTTATATCCGAATGGCAATGTAGGTGGGATAATTCCATCAAGGGCCGACACCTCCACCAATTCTTTCCATCTGTTCGCGTGCGGCTGTTCAGGACATGGCTGGAGGTGGATCACTGTGTTGCCCAATTTCTCACAGGGCATGGTAACTTTAAAAGTAAATTATTTGCCATCAAGCTCGTTGCCTCGCCATTATGTCAGTGTTCTACATCTGACTGCGAATATGTACAATCTGCCCATCATATCTTATGGGAGTGTATTCTTTGGCAGAATGAAAGCAATACTATGTTGAATAATGTACAGGCTGCATCAGAAGATGTTTACTATGCGGATCTTGTGGTAACCAGAACAAGTTTCCGTGCGTTCAAGCGTTTTTGCCATACCTATTTATTATCGGAATCAAATATAACACCTAACAAAGTTAGGACCCATTAATATTAATGCTATTTTTTTCCGTGGTGCCAGGCAACTGGGCTTATCCCAGTTGTAAATGACCCTTTGTGCCTATTGACCTTGTTTGTTCTGTCTCCTACTTGATATGGTGGGAACTGGAAATTTTTATCTTTTCCTACTACACTATTATTTTCTGATTAATTTCGTTGCGGGATCCAAGACAGTTAAATTCATTCTCCGGGACTTCGTCGAGCTTCAATGCCTGGGTGCTTTTCTGGTGGTCGCCACTATTGATTCTGGCGAATGCCAAATCACTGCAACTCCTGAATAGGAGTTGCAGTGATTTGATAATAGTTCTGTGCGAATGTCCCAAAAAAATAGTACATACATATAATATTAAATTAATGTACTATTTTATTAATAAATTATTACTTTCAATTTTTTTTTTTTTTTTGAAAAAATGTGTGAATTCTAATGAAGCTTGTTAGGTATAAAGCTATGTAGGTACCACTTCTGTAGTCAGTCAGCAGTTTAGTCTATATGAGTGACAAGTTGTTGCAGAATGTTGAACGAAACGTGTAAGCGCCATGAAAATCACGGCGCTTCCGTCTTTTTGATCGCGAGAAAACTTTATTTTAGAAGCGCTCTAGCACTGCGTGTTTATACTGTTTTGTTAGACGGCTAATTATTGTTTCAGCGCCGCAGCGAAGTTTAGTTTAAACTCTTGTCAAAATGGAGCATGTCCTTTACTTATGATAGCTTCTCTAGTACATATTATCTCAATGGTCATGGGTGTCATTTTTATGGTTTTTGGGGTCGCAAAATTTTATTTTAATTTTTGTCGTAATTTTATTTTGGCCACAAATTCGCTGTGGTCAAAATAAAATTACAAGATGATGCCGACCCTAATTTTTTAACCGTTCGTCATGGGTGTCATTTACATAGTTTTCGGGGTGGGCAATTTTGAATACGTGGTAAAATGAAAATATATGATGACGCCAACCGAAATTTCTGTAAGTTTCTTCATGGGTGTCATGTTTAAGGGTTTTCGGGGTCGCTAATTGCGAATTTGTGGTCAAAATAAAATTCCAAAATGGCGCTGACCGAAAGTTTAGAAACTTTCGTCATGGGTGTCATTTTCAGGGTTTTTGGGGTCGCTAAATACGAATTTGTGGTCAAAATAAAATTCCAAGATGGCGCCGACCGAAATTTACAAAGACACCTCTTCCGATCGATCGCGAGGAAGGGGAAGACCACCCGCCACCTGGTGGTCAAACATGCAGAAAGAGGTCCTGAAAGAGAACCTGAGCACTCAGACAACCCAGAACAGAGCTCTCTGGCGCAGACGTACAAGGAGACCCGACCCGAACTGGGTAGAGGGTTGGACAAAGAAGAAGAAGAGAGACAAAGACAGCTCAATAATACAAGATATGCCAAAAAAAAAATATAAAGAGCTAAAACATGGGTTCCTTTTCTCAAGTCTGGCAACAACAAATGCAAGATTTGCATTTGTTGTTGCCATTCCGCACAGAAATCATAAATGCTGCTACTGACTTCTACGCTAATCTATACAGATAATCAGACACACAAAATCATAACATGGTTTCCTATAGCTACCTCTCCAACACACCAGTTTACAGAAAATGAAAGATTGAAACAAATAATGAGACTTAAGCCAGAAAAAAACCCAGGACCGGATGGAATCACCAACGAATGTATCAAGGCTGCGAAGACTCTACTACTGATACCAATTACTATCTTATGGAATAAAATACTTGGTGAAGAAGCTTCGCCACATCAATGGATGGCATCGGAAATTATACTACTATATAAAAAAGGTGACCCAGCTGATATAGGCAACTACCATCCTATAAGCCTAATGCCTTGTTTTTATAAACTTTTTGCCTCCTGTTTACTTGAAAGGATAGCCCCAGTCATCGATGCTCACCAACCGATCGAACAAGCCAGTTTCAGAAGCGGTTTCAGCACGATGGATCATATCCAAGTGGGTGACCAGGTGATAGAAAGGTATTTAGAATTTAATAAACCCCTGTATTTAGCTTTCATCAAAAATATTAAATTTCACACGAGAGCATCTGGGGATCGCTGAAAGCACTAATCACAAATGAAAAGTTTATCAATATCCTAAAAAATATTTACTCTAACAGCACAAGTAGAGTCAAACTGGATAGAGTAGGCGAAGTAATCAACATAAAGAGAGGTGTCCGGCAAGGAGACCCGATCTCACCAAAATTATGATGGGAGTGCTGCCATGGTCCAATTAAGGTATTAATAAAGCGAAAAAAAAGCAAAAAAAAAGCGGGTAGACGGTGTCCACGATCCAATTCGCTCCGTGATTTAAAATGATTAAAAATAGTCAATCTCACTATTTGCAATTTTTTTTTAACTTATTCACTTCTTGAAGTTATAATCTATAGGCGAAAGTGTTATCTATAAGAAATAACGATAAAATCCAATAAAAAAACAAAGTGAAAATATCTTCCAGTAAACAACGAAAAAACAATTAGATTAATCGAACATCCAGTGCAGTGACATTTAAACAGTGATTATTTCTCAATAAATACACAAACATTGAATATTAAAACGTATAAAACCATGTTTTAAGCAAAAAACTAAATGACGAAAGTGTTTGACAGTGGGAAAAAAATCTAACCTAACCGTTTTATTTGGTTTGAAAGTGGGACCTGCACAATACAATGCCAAATTTCAAAACAGATTATTAAGTTCGTATGGCTCATTGGCGCAACAGGCAACTGCATATCATCACTCAGCTGGAGGGTCCGAGTTCAAACCCCGTAGAGTTGTATCTGTTTTTGTGAATGTTAAGTTCAACAATATACTCTGTACTATCAACAAATTGGCATTATTAGGACGAAACAAGCAAAATAACTGATAAACTTGCAGTTAATAATAAAAGTCTACACTAAAATATTTTAACAGAGGGCGCCACGATACATTGGCAAAAAAAAAATGGATTCCGACAGTAACAACATAACATACCGTAAACCATATAGAACGAGCTCATTAACCGATTTATCTAACTTATCAAATAGTAACGAAAATAATATCTTTGACACAACAATGATGAGTTTACCAGATAGCTTTAATGACAATAGTGGAGTCTTAAGTGAGCTTACTGAACAAAATAATACACTTAAAAATCAATTATTGAGCGCACAACAAGAAATAGAAAATCTAAATAGTGAAAACTATCGTCTCAAATCCGATTTGCAAAATATGACAAAAACTGTTATTCTTGTATGTAACAAGAAAATATGCTCGACGCCTAAGAAAAAAAGTGTAACACCGATACGCAAAAATAAAACACTGCGCCATGTAAATACACCAAATTCTTTAAATCTGGAAAGCGAATCACAACGCAGCAAATATAATAAAGGGACACAAACTAATAGCTGTACACAGACGCCAAATAAAGTAAATGAGGTATCTACGCAACGCAACAAACATGATAAGGAAACACAAACTACTAATAACCATACCCAGATGCCAAATAAAGTAAAAGGAGTTTCTACTTGTAAAGAGCAGATTTCAAACATAGTATTGAAGCCTAAACAAAAGAACAAAATGTGTATTCTGAGTTGTAACACAATAAAAGGATCGTCGTCAACAATTGAAGAAGTATTCTCCGATAACTTCGACTACTGTCACTACATAATGCCCAACAGCACCACAAAACGAGTCGTAAGTAACATCGAACAAAAATTAAAAGACTTCACCTTAAACGACTATTGCTTGCTTTTCATTGGAGAAAAAGACATAAAAGAGGAGAGCAACTATATAAATGTAATAAAGATATTACACGAATCTCTCCGAAAAGTCACACACACCAACATAGTTATCTGTCTCCCTACATATATAACAGGAGCACCGATATACAACTTCAAAATTGACATGTTTAGAAACCTCCTTTATCTAGACGTACAAAGTTATGAGTACGCATACATCTTCGACAGCAACCTTTACTTAACACATGAGATGTTTTCTTACTATACAGGCAAAATCAATAAATATGGAATGAAAAATATATATGACAATATTATGAGTAACATACTGGTCGATTTACATCTGTTTGGTCAAATAAACGTGCAGAATAATAGTAAGATACAAGAAAGTGTTTACGACAATAGGGAGCAAAACGCAAGCGACAAGGTACATTCAAACTTTTTTCGTCTACAATAACATATATATCCTACACCAAAATATTGCCGGACTTTTAAACAAAGGTGATATCCTCAATATCTGTTTGGAAGAGCTGCAAAGTAAGAGAAAAACTGTGGATGTTGTGTGTATTACGGAACATTTTATGACGCCTGAGCAAGAAGAATTATTAAATATACCTAACTATAACCTAGCTATAAGTTTCTCAAGAGAATGTAAAAGAGGGGGTGCATGTATATTAACAAAAATAGGACATCAATGTAAAGAGGTAAATTTAAGCAATTATTGTGTAAAAAATTTGATTGAATGTTGCGCAATTGAATTGACCGAGCATGGTATTATTGTTGTGTGTATGTATAGGGTTCCTAATTCTGACCTAAATACTTTTTAAGACAAATTGGAGAATATTCTTCATTTAGTATGCATTACACGTAATAAAAAGATTATCATCTGTGGGGACTTCAATATAAACACATTAAAAAGAAACAAACAGACCCTAGACTTTGAGTATATTCTCTTAGGTTATAATCTACAATTGCAATTCTCTCAACCCACTAGATTAAGTAGTGGGACATGTTTGGATAACTTCGCGCACAATATCAGAGGATGCAGGGGGGAAATTATTGAATTTGGACTGTCGGACCACACCACACAGCTTTTAAGATGCCCTGTTAAAAAAACTTGTGCTATTAAGTCATGGCGCATTAAACGAAGAAATTATTGCCAGGAATACGTGGATAAATTTAGAAATTGTATAAAAAGCCTCTCATTTTCAGACATTTACAATACTTTGGACCCTAATAAGGCTTATGACTGTTTTATAGATTTATTTCAATCCTTTTACGACCTCTGTTTTCCTTACGAAACAATTACAAAATCGCTAACAAAAAAATCTAAGTGGATCTCAAAGGGAATAAAAAAATGCAGTAAAAGGAAACGTGTGCTTCTGTGGCAATACAGAACAAAGCCCACTCTCAAGAACAAAAATACGTTTAAAGTATATTCACATAGACTTAAGAGAATCGTATCTTTAACACAAAAATCTCAAAATAATTATTTTATCAAAACATCACAAAATAAGTCCAAAGCAGCATGGACTGTAATTAACAAGAATAAAGCCTACTTTCCTAAAGAAAGTGAAATAAAAACTGACACAAAGATAATTACGAACCCTATAGAAATAGCAAACTCCTTCAATGAATATTATATTAACCAAGTGTCGAATTCAAATCATACGAGTAGCATAACACAAGACATCCCCATTCATTCAAATTCTTTGAACTCTTTATTTATGGAACCAACTATACCAAATGACATTATTAATCAAATTAGGTCTCTTAGAGATACAAATAGTGTAGGTAGTGATGGAATATGCACTAAAGTTATAAAAGCAGTCTCTCAATACATAGCCCCACATCTAAGTTACATAATCAATTTATGTATTGAGAAAGGAATCTTCCCGGATCAGCTCAAAACCTCCATAGTTACTCCATTATACAAAAAACAAGACAAATGTCTCATGAAAAATTATAGACCTATTGCTTTGATACCTACATTTGCGAAAGTATTTGAGAGGGTCATATATGAAGCACTTTATACGCACCTAGAGAAATCAAACATTTTAGTTAATGAACAGAAAGGATTTCGTAAGAACAGGACAATTAACATGGCTATCCATGATTTGATACGCCCTATCCTATCGAATGTTGATAAAAGAAATCCCGTATGTGCTATATATATGGACCTTACGAAGGCTTCTGACTATGTAGACTATAAGATACTCTTAAATAAATTGGAGAAGTATGGTATAAGGGGAAATATTTTGAATCTTATTGAGTCTTACTTACACAATAGAAAGCAGATTGTAGAAATAACACGAATATGGCCCACGCACTGGAAATGAACGAAGATTCCGATCCAGTAGTAGCATAATTAAATACGGAGTCCCACAAGGCAGTGTGTTAGGACCTCCACTATTTTTAACATATATAAATGATCTACCTAGGGAAATAAAGCATCCTATGGTACTATTTGCTGACGACAGCACGGTAGTGATAAAATGTGACGATCCTAATGCATACGAAGCAGAAATAAATTTGACATTAAATAAAATAATTACTTGGCTAAATAATAATAATCTAGTCATAAATCTAGAAAAAACTAAAATAATGCATTTTTATCAAAGAATTCCTAATATAAACGTTGACATTAACTATTTGGGGACCAGAATAGAGTCGGCCACTGTGACTAGATTCCTTGGTGTTATTATAGATAATAACTTGTCCTGGAAACCGCAAACGGACGATATTTGTAAAAAAGTTAATAAATTTGCATATGCCCTCTATAAATTGGCTAAAATTGTAAACTTAGAATCTCTTTTAATGGCCTACCATGGCTATGTTGCATCCGCACTGAGATATGGCATAATATATTGGGGCAATTCAGTCAATAAAGAGTATGTTTTCAAAGCCCAAAAAAGATGCATCAGAGCTATGTGTGGTTTGCAGAGTACTGACAGTTGTCAACCTCTATTTAAAAGCCTCAAGATCCTCACCTTGCACTCTCTGTATATATACGAAGTAAATGTATTTGTCAAAAAAAACAACAATCTATATGAATTAGTTTTTAAAAGTCATTACAGGAAACTTCGTGATAAAAATAAGTTAGAGCTTGAAGTACCTTGTGCAGGCACGGCCTTAATGAGTAAAAGCTTTTTCTGTATGGCCCAGAGAATATTTAATAAGTTGCCCTGCTCAATAAAAAGTCTCAATGTAGTCAATTTCAAGCATAAATTACGTGATATATTAATACAGAAATGTTACTATAGTCTCAGTGACTATTTTGATGACAGTTCCTTGACATAATAATATTTGTATACCCTTATCATGCCCCATGCATAAAAATGTATAATGATGACTTTGAAATTCTGTGGACAATATCACTTTTAAACTTTTCCGTTAACAATAACTTATTTGACATTATAACTATTTATTACTGACATAATCACATTTATAATTAATTAATGACATTACTTGACATATTAAATTACACAAATAATTGATATTGATTACGGAGTTATTATAAATTTTCTTACCTAATTGGCAATAATATTTGTATACCCATAGCATGCCCCATGCATAAAAATGTATAATGATGACTTTGAAATTCTGTGGACAATATCACTTTTAAACTTTTCCGTTAACAATAACTTATTTGACATTATAACTATTTATTACTGACATAATCACATTTATAATTAATTAATGACATTACTTGACATATTAAATTACACAAATAATTGATATTGATTACGGAGTTATTATAAATTATATTACCTAATTGGCAAAAGCCTCACATAAATGTATATTTGTACGCCACATGGCAAAACATATAGAAACTCGTATTATTGTAACATCTTGCACACTGCTGTAACCTACTTATGTTTACAAATAAAGACTGATTGATTGATTGATTGATAGATGGGTTTTTTTTAAGTCATCTCAGATTTGCCGACGACATAATTTTATTTTCGGCAACTCATCACCAATTAAACAAAATGGTAAATGAATTAAACCAGGCTAGTATAAAAACTGGTTCGGAAATGAATCTGGAAAAAACTAAAATTATGTCTAACCGCAGTGCAACGCCCATCTCAACAAATAACACACCTGTCGAATTTGTCAACTACTACATATACTTAGGAAAGCAAATCTCCTTTAGTAAGGAAAGAAACACTGAAGAACTTAACGTGGTGATTACCTGGAATTAGTTCTAGCGCCATAAGGAAATACTAAAATCGCAACTGCCGCAACAGACCAAGAAAATAGTCATGGATACAGGACTTCTACCGTGCCACACCTATGGATGCCAAACTTGGACCTTCGATCTCAGAACCAGGAACAAAATTCAGACTACCCAGAGAAGGATGGAAAGAAGTTGCCTAGGTATAAAACTGAAGGATAAGGTAAAGAACGTTGACATTCGAAAGAAGACATAAGTATGCGATGCCTTAACTTTTGCAATGAAGGCTAAATGGAAGTGGGTGGGTCACGTGGTCCGTTACAAGGACGATAGATGAACTCTACGGTCAGCAAAGTGGTCTGGACCAAAAGGCACCAGATCAAGAGGTCGACCAAGGGCCAGATGGGCAGACGAAATTGTAGCGTGCGCGGGTGGAAGTTGGCTAGACAGAGCTAACGACAGAGAAGGATGGCATTCCTTGGGGGAGGCTTTTACCCGAACGGGGTCCATGCATTAAATAATTAGGTATTGGATAATTAAAGCAACTAATAATTAAACTAATTACAAAATAGAATTTATAATTAGTAAACAAATTCATCTAAGTGTAATAAATGACAATAATGACCCACAATGTGTGTCCCGGAAAAAGTTAGGCGACACCGCGGCGGACCCAGGCGAAGATGGCGGGATGAGCTTGATGCCTATCGACAGGATTGGTCCACAATTGCCCTAAACCGAGAGGATTGGAAGGAAGAAGGGGAGGCCTTTGCCATGCAGTGAGACAGAATAGGCTGAAAATAATAATAATATGGCAAAGTGTAAGGAAAGATAAATAATGTTGACGAGAGCAGCTGCCTGTCGCGCACGCCATCCACCCCCTGAATCGTCGCTCAGCTTCGCCTCGCCGCCGCCGGACCTCGGATCACCAGTGTCATCAGCGGCTGCATTTGCGTCGAGCTCGAGCGACGAGTATTTTTCCCCGCCGACGTCGCCAACAACTGTACGTCAGCAGGGGAGAGGAGGCCGGCCACCGAGGAGCTTGCGATCTAGGGGCCAACCGGCCCCTAGCCGGGTCCCCGCTACCAGTGGTTGAGTGCAGCGCATGAGATGGACTCAAGGTATGAATGAGAACGTCATGCGCGCATATTACGGGTCTACAGAGTGGGGAACTAACCTCACTGCGTACCGTGTTAGGATGCTGTCTCTGTTTCGGGACCTAGAACCAACTGTTTCGTCCCGATTTTTAATATCCTGTTGCAACACTGTGCCAGCTCACTGTCATTCTGATTTTGACAGTTGTTTTATTGACAGCTGACACTTGACAGAGTCGAAAAAGAAAATTTGTAACGGACACACACGGTGAATTCGGGTTCTTGTCGAAACATATCAAATCGAGATGAGTTTCGCCCATTTGTAATTGCTAATTGCACCCGCCGTTCGCAATCGATTTGTGGGGCGCCCGCGAGGTAGGTTTTGAATATATTTCATGCACAACGAAGTGCTTTTGCGGGAAACGTGTTCTGTCTGGTGGATGCCGGAGCCTTCGGTCCAGACAGCCGTCAGTATATCCCTTATTGTCCTAATATTATATATATTCTCCTATCCCCAATCTCCCGGCACGCCACGATATTGATCGACCCCCAGGAGCCTACCGCAGGAATCCCAGGTAAGTGAATATAAACTAAGTGGTAGTAGTAGGAACCAGTATATCTCTCAATAAGGAGCGAACCCCCTAGCTTTCCACTGCTGCGTTACGGCAGTTTCGTGGGATACAAGTTCAGAAAGGGTCCAGGAGTCCCAACGCCGCTATGGTGTATACGGTGTTTATCTCCTGGCTTGGGACCCGAAGACCTGTATTTAACATTTGGTAGCAGAGCGTGGTTTGCATTCCACGATCATTGTATACGCTAGGACACTCGTTCGCAGTGAACGCTGTATTGTTTGTCGGTTTACTTTTTATTATTGTTATTGTTGTAAAGTGTGTTGTTGCCAATTGTATAAGAAAATTGGTTAGTTTGTTTGATATTGACAGTAATACCCAACTGATTGAAGTTAAAGTCATTGTTTTTAACTATTAAAGTAAATTGAATATTGAATTCTTATTGTAAAATCAACCTACTCACTTTTGTGCTGATAATTTTATTTTTTTTGAATACCCTCTTGTGTGTTGATAATTTATTTTCTTTTGGTACCCACTTTGTTATTGATAATTTATAAATTGATATTTGGGGTTCCACAATAAATTTGTACTGAAAAATAATTATGTAAATGTAACGGGGTTCAGTACTATTTGTTGAATTAACTTGTTGTTTCTCTTACAGACTTTATGATTTGATATTTAATTTGGTAAGAGCATTACTGTCAAACTGTTGTTTTGGTTACACACATATATTATTAATTTAAGTTGTTGAACATTTTGTGTATTAATTAATATTTAATCACCGTTGCTTACATTTTGACAGAATGACTGCCAATACATTTGCTTGTAAGATTAGAGCGGAATTGAGATGGGTGACCTCGGTGGCCTCTTTGATAAGTAGATCTGATAGATCAGAGGCTTTGTTGGCCTGTTTTAGTGAAGACCCAGCCCGTCAAGCCAGGGTGGATGAATGCTATGCGGAGTGTTTGGCGCTATTGTCCACCGAGGACACTGAGTTGACCGCTGCGGTTGAGGCAGACTTCACACAGTTTTACGGTTTCTCGGATGACATTGTTGAGGCAACCGTTAGGTTGAGGGGTTTTGCACATGGGAAATATGGTGGGGATGATGCCACACACCTCCCCCCTTTTGATAATTTGTTGAAGTCTTTGGATGAGGAGTGTCGTCTTTTGGGTAACTCTGGTGTTGAAGGTCCCTCGCGGGCCCCAGAGCGGTCAACTCCGGACCAGCGTCGTGATGGTGCACGCCTCTCCCCTTGTGGGCCACGACGCCCTCCTCATCAATACGTAGCGACTCAGGTTCGCGGTATGCGCTGCTCATATTGCAGCACGGATGGCCATGTGGTCACGTCCTGTCCAAAGTTCCTAGAACGGAACACAAAGGACCGACGTGGAATCGCCAACAGCCGCAAGTGGTGCTACACTTGTCTGGGACAGCATTTGCAGCGGGATTGCCAGAGGTCGGATCCTTGCCCGCACTGTCAACGTAGGCACCACCGCGTGTTGTGTCCGTACCAAAATCGTGTTGGTGGCCCTGATGATGCCGGACGCTCCCCCATAGGCGGGGGAGCGCATTCCCACCAACCCCAGGTGGATCCTCGACGGGATATACCTCGCAAAGGTGAGGGCACCCCTCCACCCCGTCCTCAATTGGAGGAAGCGTCCGCTTTTCAGGATGACTACCAACCCCAAGGGGGTTATCAACAATAGGTAGTCGTCTCCTTCTCCTCCACTTCAGCCGCCCAGCCAGAGACAGTCCTTCTGCCAACTGTCTCTGTAAGGATCTGGGGCCCGAAGGGTAAATCTTTGTTAGTTCGTGCTCTAGGATTAAACGGGGTATATTTCAGGGCGACAGTTTGAGTCCACTTTGGTTTTGCTTAGCCCTGAATCCTCTAAGTACACTGTTGGAGGATTCAGGTTTAGGCTATCGGTTGAGAAGAGGTGGTCAGGTCATATCTCACCTCCTTTACATGGATGATCTGAAGCTATTTGCCCACAACAAGCGGCAAGTCGACATCGGCTTTGCTTGCCATATAAAAATCTAAACATATAAAAGAAGAAAGTGACTGACTGACTGACTCACTCACTGACCATCAACGCACAGCCCAAACGGCTGAAGCTTCAATCATAAAAATTGGCACGTAGGTTCCGTTGGTAGTGTAGGTGAGCACTAAGAAAGGATTTTTCAAAATTCCACTCCTAAGGGCGAGAAATAGGGGATGAAAGTTTGTATGAAAATCCGGCAGTTTTAAATTCAGAATCTTCATATTTTGGGTTTAGGCTGAATATTAAAAAATAATTTACACGAAACTCAGCGATTTTGAAGATTCCACCCCTATGAGGGTGAAAAGGGGGATGAAGTCATGGGAATAATGAAATCGTCTAGGGATTTAAAACCTTGCACATAGATACTTTCCAGGCATCCAGTAAGAAAAGATTTTTGTGAATTCCATCCCTAAAAGGGTGAAATAGGGGTTGAAAGTTTGTATGAAAATAAGTCTGTTTTAAATTCAGGATCTTCATATTTTGGGTCTAGGCTGAGGATAAAAAAATAATTTACAAGTATCTCAGTGATTTTGAAGATTTCAACCCCATGAGGGTGAAACGGGGTATGAAGTCATGGGAATAATGAAATCGTTGTACTCTTAAACCATACTTTAAGAGTAACTGGTAAGATGGTTTCTCTTTATAAATGTTGTGATAGTTAAGTATAAACTTATTATGGTTAGGTAAATACCTATAATTTTATAAAGCAGTTACCTAAATGATCAAGTTATATAAGATAAGTCATAAGTCATTTATTTCTTAACAATATACATTGTGTAGAAAGTAATAAGTAAAATAGAGACAACACCATAAAAAAGTCCGATCGTAAAATACGTGTAAATAACAATAGAAATTGAAAACAGTTATCCAACAACAAAAGAAAAAAAAACATTTAAATAATAACAATAATCCAAATTCTGATTTAAAATCGTTCCAGCAAAATAAAATTTAAAATGTCGTAAATAATAATTAATATAAAAATATCAATAAATTCACATTTATGTAATAACAAAATAAACCAAATTCCAAATCATTCAAGAAAAATAAGAAAAATTAAATGACAAAACTAAAATTCAATAGCAAATAATGTCACATATCCAAGAAAAAAAAAAGGTACCTAACAATTAACCAATTTCCATTTCAAAATAATTCCAGAACAATAATGTCACATATCCAAATACAAAATAAAAATATAATAATCCAAACAAGAATAATCGTTATGATATTAATCCATATTCCAATTAATCCAATAACATTATTTTCGTTAGTCCTCTAGAAACTCATCAACACTGTAAAAGCCCTTCCTCAATAAGTATGTCTTGAATTTGTTTTTAAATAGATTTGCACTATTTATGATTTTGTATTCTACGGGTAACTTGTTGTATAAAAAGACTGATTTTGATGCTAAATTGGCCACATTCAACAAGAAACTCTGCTTGGACGTCATAAGAACCTATTTGTTTTTCTTTCGGTATTATTATTATCGTAATTACGGCAATTCTTAACAGTTTATTAGTTTTTCCAGATAAATGTAGGCTATGTAGTCAGTCATACGACGAGCTCCTGGGAGAACTAGAGAGGTGTCATATGTACAAATATATCCTAGCTCCCAAATGGAGCTATTGTGAAGTGTGTGGGAAGGAGAAGCTAAAGGCACAGCGGCTCAAACGAGTAAAGATGCTATCGAGCCGTGCCAAGTTCTCAAAAGTGTCTGCTGTCGTCACCACCCCGGAAGTGGCTCCACGTGTCACATCTTCCGATGTGTTTCAGGAGCTTGAAGTCGACCTCAGCGAGCTAGACAGCTTGGCGGAGCCGGCGTCGATGCCCACGGCACCTCCATATCCACTTAATGAAGAGCCTTTGACTAATGACGACGCCGCCCCCACCTAAAGAGTAAAATTGTACAGGTTTTCTCACGATGTTTTCCCTGACATAATTATTCAGTTTTTAATCGAATGTGCAGGTTTATTAACAATGTTTTTCATCATCGTTTGAGCATCTGTTACTGTGAAATCAGGTATATAATATATTAATATAAGTATAGGTATAATAGTACGTAATATACTTATAATAGTAGAGAGAAGAGGATTTTCTTTTGTAGTTGTAGTAGGTAAGGTAAGCAACACGTCATGGTGTACACTTGCAGTACAGCTATAGACTTTACAGTCATTGTGATAAGGACGGTAAAAAGTCCGTAGTCTGTAGCTTGACGTGTTGCAGACTGTGTGTTTGTAAATATCAAAAATTAAAAATTAATATTATAGCTTGCTTATTTGCAGTTTTACTAGCCATAATCTATATCAAACATATAGGTAAATAAAAGAAGAAAGTGACTGGCTGACTCACTTACTGACCATCAACGCACATCTCAAAAGGCTGAAGCTACAATCATGAAACTTGGCACGTAGGTTCCTTTGGTGGTGTAGGTGAGCATTAAGAAGGATACCTACCTACCAAATGTAAATAAAAGAAGAAAGTGACAAACTGACTCACTGACCATCAACGCACAGCCCAAACGGCTGCAGCTACAATCATGAAACGTGGCGGGGATTAGGTATACGTTCCATCCACACGGCTGCAACGCGGAGTGGGAGGTGCAACAAAGGTGCAAGGGGCGAGGGGGCACCAGTATGAGTGCAGAGCCCTAAAGTGGGCACTCGCTGCAGGGCCGATGTCGTTGACAGTTGTATGCGAAAACGGAACTTTGAGCTAATGCGTGAATAGTTTGTGGTTTTGCTGGGGACAATTTCTTTTTAACCGACTTCCCAAAAAGGAGGAGGTTCTATGTTCGACATTAGGTTTTTTTTTTTTTTGTATTTTTCACTTTGTAGTTTTTTGCATTTGGAAGTCGGTAGTATTTTTTTTGCAAAAAAGTTTTTTTATCTTCATTGGTTTTGTAGCATAGTTTTGTTTGTTTAGAAGGTTTTTGTTAAAATATGGTAAGGAGAATCATGAAGACTACGCGTGCGAAGCCGCGGGCAAAAGCTAGTATAGAATAAACAAACATTCTCAAGCTCTCATGTCATATTACGTTCCGTTCTAAGTATTAGTGATTTCTATATTTACTATCAACTTATTATTTGCAACTTATTTCGGAATACTTAATCCATATTCCCCATCTAAGCATGA
The DNA here is from genome assembly GCA_964057195.1 of Orthosia cruda. Lineage (NCBI taxonomy): Eukaryota > Metazoa > Arthropoda > Insecta > Lepidoptera > Noctuidae > Orthosia > Orthosia cruda. The sequence continues at coordinate 41,715,178 of OZ059828.1, read as the reverse complement.
TGTTATAATACACTACAAAAATAATAAAATCCACAATAAAATCTAGTATTTTTTAAAGTAAAATGCTGATTGGTATTTAATTTTATTTAGTGCTAAGATGACACGTTATCATTATCATCATATCAGCCCAAAGACGTCCACTGCTGTACATAGGCCTCCCCCAAGCGTCGCCACTTTGACTAGTCCCGTTCGTCTCGCAACCAGCGTATCCCTGCAATCTTCACCAGGTCATCGGTCCACCTGTTGGGAGGCCTTCCAACGCAATGTCTTTCAGTTCGCGGTCGCCACTCCAGAACCTTTCTGCCCCATCGGCCATCCGTTCTGCGAGCAATGTGCCCTGCCCACTGCCACTTAAGTTTGGCAATTCTTCGGACCATGTCGGTATACCTGGTTCTCTTGCGGATCTCTACATTTCTGATTCGAGAACTCCGAGTATAGCACTCTCCATTGCCCTTTAAGTGACTATAAGCTTTCTGATGAGGCCCATTGTAAGCGACCACGTCTCAGAGCCATATGTCATCACTGGCAACACACACTGGTCATAGACTTTCGTCTTGAGACACTGTGGTAAGTTGGACGAGAAGATACCGCGCAATTTCCCGAACGCTGCCCAGCCGAGTCGGATTCGACGGTTGACCTCTTTCTCGAAGTTGGCCCTACCCAACTGGATCGTTTGTCCCAGGTAGACATTGTCGCCCACAACTTCGAGTGTAGAGTCTCCGACCTTATTAGGACTGGGTGTAACATGGGCATTCAGCGTCACCTTGGTTTTGTCCATGTTCATCTTAAGTCCCACTCTTTCGGAAGCTCTACTGAGGTCATCGAGCATTTTACTGAGGTCCTCCATGGTCTCAGCCATAACCACTATATCGTCGGCAAACCGAAGGTGAGTGATGTACTCGTGTACCACAGATTAAAACGGGATGGGTCTATTTGCGTTGAAAACCTATAAAAAGTAGTAAGGAAATGAGGTTTTTATTACAAAGTTTTTTTTTTAATATTGCTAAGCTCGCGCTTGACCACTAAGCTAAATAATTTTACTGGCTCTAGTAAAATAAGCCCGTAATTTAATTTATACATAATTTAAAAGTGTTGACGTAGGTATCAATCATTGGTGGCCGTTTCATATTTTGGTGTCGTATTTGACCGATGTTCTGTGGCTGTCAAATTGTGATTACTTTTTCTCTTGTTGTTGGTCGATAGCCAACCGCTCCTTTGTTATTAAGTACAGGAGTTATAGATATTAGCGGTTTTTTTTTTATAATTGCATTTGACAAATAATTGGTTACGTAATTCCAATGTTTATGACATATAGCTATCGATCGATCGCGCGATTACTGCGTGATCGCTGCGAAATTATTGCTTATTGCTGTAATAAGCCTCCTTTTCCTTAAGGGTCTCAGGTAGGAAACTAGGAAAAATCACTGAAAGAAAGTTTGAGTATTTTTTCAAAAACCTAGTTTAATTTATGTTTTAAGACATATATTTCTCAAAAACAGAATAAACACATTCACTTACAATGAGAAACAATAATAACACAAAACAAAAAACGTAGAGCGGAAACAGTCCGTTATCAATTATTATGTACAAAATAACACAGCAAATAAACAATGTTAGAGAACATCTCGGAAGGATAACAATTTTGTACATTATTTAAATTTGTTAATTTTGTTCTGTGGGTAAGCCAAAATAAATTAAGTGAGACAAGTACAGGTATCGGCGCGGATTAAGAACGCTCGGCGAAAGTGGTGGGGTGGTTTGCGCATGTGTACAGTCACGTATAAAATTACTAATGAGCGATTTGAACTAATTATTTGTTTGTACGTAGGTAGTTTAAATTTTGTGAATAATGGATATTTAAATAGCTTATTTTAACACAGTGTGGTTTAGGCACATTGTCAATAAATTGAATATACTTAGAAAGAAAGAAGAACACAGTTTTATGTAAAATTATGTATTGTAAGTACTTATCCTAAGCATATTTCTAATCAAAACCGCGATCATCATCAACAAATTCATCTATTTCTTTTTTTATAAAACAATGCACATCGAAAATCATTGTTCGTGCTTGCCTCGTAAACACTTCATATTTTTCTTCGACAACAAAAAGAACGAAATTATGAAACACTATGGAACGGAACTTCTTATTTAACACAATAATGCACGAATTGCACGACTGTACCTAGGGGCCTCGAGACGTGTGAGCGTGGCGAGACGGGGGAAGGACGACTGATTGACCATTAAGACGCCTGCGCCGACCGCTTCCCCCGTTGCACCTCACGCCTCCCGCCACTCAGACCTAAAAATCGACTTCTGCGCATTCAAGGTCAGCGCTCTTAATCCGCGCCGATACCTGTACCCGTGGCGTGCGCCCAACTCGAAACACAGTTTCTATCACAGTTGCTATTGAAGGCATTTGTTGTTAAACTTTGTATTACTTTTTATTTTACTTAGTTTATTAAAACATTAATCATAAGTTTACGAGTATTTTTCATGAATTGAGATATATATAATTACTTATAGTGTCTGTGAGCTTAACTTTTTTTTGACATCTTTTTGATTAACTACCTAGTTAATATGAACGAAAAACATGAACGTTATCATGAACTAAAATAATTGAAAGCTTTTTTGAAAATGTTTTTTTTTTTTTTAGATTGAGTAAAAAACTGTATCTCTTTGATATCTTACGGAAGATTGTTATACATATCGGCATCTTCATTTCTAATATTTCTTATACCATAATATGTCCGTGGTTGTCCGAATAGGCAGATATCGTTAGCGCTACGGTGCAGTCGGGTTTGGATCTGCAACTTCTTAGTAAATACAATTTGAGAATGGGTATATTTTGTCAATATTTTCCTTATACATGTATGGAATTTATATAGTTGTGCGAGTGTCATTAATTTGGTTTTTTGGAAGATGGTTTTTGTTGGCGTTAGGTAGTTCATATTAAAGAGTAATTTGATTATGTTATTTTGAGTTGTTTGTATATTTTTTTAAGTTGGTTTTGGTTGCAGAACCCCACACTTCGATTAAATAGGTCAGATGTGATTTCATTAGGGAATTGTAGATAATATATCTTACAACTTTGGGAAAACAGCGGACGGAGCCTCGCAATATCTCCATCAGTGATGATAATTTAGAACGTAATTTGTCTAAGTGGGGTTTCCAGGTGAGGTTTCTATCTAGGATGAGGCCAAGACATTTTTCGGATTCTGCTTTAGTCAGTGGTTCGTTATTTACGTTAAGTGGCTGAAAATTTGGAATTGTTTTATTTTTGCATTAAATATCATAAAGTTGGTCTTGAACACATTGATGGTGAGCAGATTATATTGTTCCAAAAGCCAGGTTAATAAGATATTGAGGTCTTCTTGGGCTCGGCTCATGACTGTTTGTACTTACTTTCCGAAGTAGAAGAGGCAAGTGTCATCGGCATAAAGTTTAACGTCTGCGGCTGTGGTACGCGTCATGTCTTTTATATTCTTAATATAAATTAAGAAGAGCAAAGGTCCAAGGAGGGAACCTTGTGGAACGCCGAAATTAATAAGTTCAGGAGTACTTTTGGTCTCACCAATTTTCACTATCTGATATCTATTGGCGAGATATGTCACAATCATTTTGTATACTGATCTCTTAATGCCGATATCTCGTAGTTTCTGAAGAAGTAGTTTGTGGCTTATCGTGTCGAAAGCTTTTTTTAAATCTATAAATATACAAAGGGCTATATGTTTTTGGTCAATTTTACATTTCAAGTTCGTTATTAGGTCTATAGCAGCAGATAAAGAATTTGACTTAGAGCGGAAGCCATATTGTTTATGATAGAGCAAGTTGTTTGAGCTTAGATATGTCTCGAAAAGTCGGTAGATTACTTTTTCGAATGACCTACATTTTTGATATGGCCGGTAGAACCGATATAGGACGATAATTACCCGGGTCGGTTTTTCTGCCTGATTTAAAGATTGGGCTAACTTTAGCAATCTTGAGAGAGTCAGGGAAATAACCAGCTCTTAAGCAGTCGTTAATACAGGTTGTTAGTTTCTCAAGTATTATTTCTTTAACAGCTTTCAGGTTCTTGCAAGAGATACCGTCTAGTCCAGTTGTTGTGTTAGTATTTAGGCTGTATACTAATTAGTTAAATAAATATATAGTAGTATATTACGGTTTTTCTCTCTGTACTAATCTTAGATATATTCTTTCATTTGGAGTCATAAGCAATCGCGTAGGTGTGACCGTGATCTTGTCTACCGTATTCTTCGTGCACTCTACTTGGAACTTCGAGAACACCTTCACCATGCATATTCCAAACTGGAGATGTGCGAACCTCGAACCTGTAAGATAATACTTTTATAAAAAAGAAGCTACAATCAAGTTTTTTTTTTTATATTTGCGTTTTAGTAGGCTCGCGCTTGACCACTATCTCACCTGATGGTAAGTGATGATGTGGTCGGCGGTGAAACAAGCTTGCCGAGAAATAACCTATACACTCTTGCCTTAAATATCCCCAGATTGTAGCTGTCAGGAAACAGATTCTGGCAGAAAATTGCACTCCTTAGCTATCCGTACGCATAATGAAAGTGTTTCCAAAACGTTTTTTACGTATGGGTGGGACGTCCATCATGTATCGATGGCGCATCACCGTACGTCTGGTAGTCCGACGATGAAACGGACTAGGCTGAATTAGATCGTGCAATTCCATCGCACACTCCCCGAAATGTAACCGATAAAAACCGTCAAGCTGGCAACTCGGCGACGATTTTCAAGACCGGAGCTTTGACTTGACCAGCGCCTCATTGCCGATGAGCCTCTTGGCCCACTTTTCGATCAACTCTAGTGCATCAAGCTGGTATTTGGCAGATCCGTCCCAGAGATGAGAACAGTACTCTATGTATGATCGAACTTGCGCGTGATACAAATTGAGGAGCTGTTTCGGCGTGAAGTACCATCTCACCTTTGCAAGGATCCCCAACTTTTTGGCTGCCAGCTGAGCCTTTGCCTCAATGTATGTACCAAAATTTAAAATTGAATGTCAACGTAACGCCAAGAAGCTCAAGATGGTCCGTTATTGGTACGCTCACCTCTCGGAAAGTTGGAGCCGATTGAAATTGGCACCTTTTAGCGCAAAAAAAGACACGCCTGGGTTTTAGCAGCATTAAACATGACCAGATTGGCATCACCCCATTCGGAGACTGCCTGCAAGGACAGGTTCAACCACCATGGCCTCACGGAGAGCCCGGATCTGTAGCCCGTGCGTTGGACTATTATAATATCTATCAGCAACAGTGCTGTCGTCTGCATACCCAGGGTAGAAAGAATACTGAGAGCTTGCTGAGAGTATCGACTCCTGAGGAACCCCGGCATTAATATCCAATTGGTCCGATGAGCAGCCATCGATAACCACTTGAATGGACCAATCTCTCAGGAAGCCTGCAATCCACCGGGCAGACCGAAAGAAGAAAGCTTACTAATAAGGCTTTCTTGCCAGACCCTATTAAAAGCCTTCGAGATGTCGAGAGAAACACAGAGATGGGTCTGTAGTTGGCCGGGTCAGCTTGACTACTCTTCTTGGGCACGGGCTGTACGTTAGCTTGCTTCCAAGCATTCGGCACTTTTCCAGTCTCATACGAAAGGCAGAATAGACGTGTCAAGATCGGAGACACTTCAGTCGCACAGGTTCTAAGAACTATTGCTGGTATTCCGTCAGGGCCGCTAGCCTTGTTCACATCGAGGTTGCGCAGTACCCTACGGACGTCCTTTTGATGAATGCGATTGTCCGACATACTCGTCTCGCATCCATCAAAGGGTGAAGGAGGGGGCCGCGCGTCACCTGGATTCAGACGTGAAGAATCCGCAAAACGAGTGGCAAATAAATTTGCCTTCTCCTCAGCGGAGTGGACCTGCAACATTGGTGGTAGTGAGGGACGGCTGAAGTTCGACTCGATCGACTTAGCCAGGAACCAAAACGCTTTATTACTTGCTGGGTAAAAAGCAATTTTGATCCCTTTTCGGCAAATGTGGTCGAACCAAGTCCTTCGTAAAACCATCTTGCAGGACATGGCAGCCCTGTTGAAGGCCTTCTTCTTCTGACCCACGTCACTCGCTTTGCGCGATCGAGTGTCGACCCATGCCAGGTACGCCTCATGTACAAGCGCGTCGGCGCGATAATATTCGGCGCCAAACCAAGGCCGATCACCGCTGGACATTGTTACATCAGAGAACGGAATGTAGTACTCAATTCCCTGACGCAACACATCCGTCACGTAGTCCACGCACAACGAAGGATCAGCCGAAGACAAGCAAGTAGGTTGCCAAAGATAGCATGCGAAGAAAGATCGCATGCCATCCTTATCTGCTGACCTGCACTGCCAAACCCACCTGGTGCCTCTTGGGTTGGGATCGGGCGGGGAGTAGACGGACACAGACTTCACCAAAGTACTGTCAAGATGAAGTGACTATAATACCTTTTCATATACTAAATACGGATGACCATATCAAATTATTTGCAATGATTTCTAAATATTTATTTTAATAATAATATTTATATATCAAAATTTTTGTAGGATGGTACACCAATACAAAAAAAAATACAAATTAATTGTTTGATTTGATGAGTCTAGACTCATTCAAACTCGGCTTCAATATCAGCTTATTCAATCAATCTACTCAATGCACCGCTGTCTATTTCTGGTGATGTGCCTCTACTTAGTTGCGACACACCAAAATTTTTCACATCCACAAAATTCTTATTCTGATACGCACTTTTCTGTTTTTGTATAGGTTAGGAATATTGCATTATATACTCACCAAGACAGCTTCTGGGCCCAAGACCAAACGACACCATAGCGCAGGGATGTCGCCTTCTTATGTTTTCTGGTGTAAACCTCTCAGGTTTAAACTTTTCAGGTTCAGGATAATAATTCTCATCATGCTGAATAGCATACGGAGAAATTGCTATCACGGAATTTTTACTAATGACGAAGTCTGTACCATCCAACTGAATATCTCGACCAACATTTCTTGAAACAGAGTTTGTTAAAGGGTGCATTCTCAACGCCTCATAGAAAACCATTTGCAAGTATTTCATTTCCTTTAGTGCTTCGTAAGAGAATTTTCCTTCATATTTTTGTAGTACATCATCAATTTCTTGAATCAATATTTCTTGTGTATCTGGATTCTTTGCCAAGTGGAACATTGCATAAGTTGCCAATAATGAACTGTTTCCATAACCAGCGAAATAAAATACAAACACTTGTCCAGCTAATAAGTCATCCGTTACTTCCATCTCAGTTTTTTTTTCATCTTCATTTACATTCCCAGAGCTTACATTTCCTTCTCGTCTCAAACTCATCAAGACATCCATTGCAATGTTTTGATCAGCTTTTGGAACAGCATCTAGATTGGCACCAGCTTGAATAACTTGCTTACAAAATTTAACCACACTGTCAGGGAAAATTGATAAATTATACTTCGATAAAGTACCAGGGAATAGTAACTCCAGTTCAAGAAAATAGCTTGGTGTTTGGATTGTTGCATCCAATAAGTCACACAAATCATTATCATCATTGTAAGGGTCCATGTCAATTCCAAATGCGCCCATCATTATTGAGTCCGCTCCATATTTTCTAAAAATTGGTAACGTGTTTATTTCTGATTCATTCAAAGTGGCATTTTCTAAATATTCAACAAACTTGTCAGCTCGACCGGCAAGAACTTGAAAATTGGCTTTGAACTTGCTGGCTGTAAATACAGTCGTTAAATGTTTCCTTAAACTTTTCATCACTGTAACATCGGAGTGGAAGAGATTGTCTCCCAACCGTTCCTTGCAGTAATATAATCCACGATCAGGAAAAGAGTCGAAGTCCTTAATAAGCACCTGTTTCACTATATCAAGATCACGAATCAGCAAAGTAGGAGACATCATTCTGTACAAGCCAACCACTTTTTCGTTAGGATATTCCTTGTAGAGTTCACTGTAGAGCACACCAACGTGTTTTCTTCTGAAGAATACTTCGATGAAGTTGCCGAAGAATGGGATAGGAGTTGGTCCTTTGACATTTCTGTCTTTCCAGAAGTTGTATGTTCTGGTGAAGTAGTAGTAAAGAAAGCAAACGATCGTAATAAATGTTGATAAATATAGAAACATGGTCGTATGTGTCACTGCAGTGGCTAATTTGTTATTAATGGGAACCGAGCCGGCTGGAATCTTATATATGAATGGAGGGCCTGCGACACGCCGCTGGTGCACTTATAACGGGCACGCTATGTACGAGTCAATGTTCTTACGCTTGGACTAGCCGTAGGATTGTGCTTGATTTTTTAATGATTACAATTATGTTTGCGCTTAACAATTTGGGCAGAAGCAGGTTTTACCTTAATTTTATACAATAGCTGGAACAATTCCATTTATGTAACCCAATTTAAAAATGAAATTATTTGGATCTCCCTTTACGAAACGTCACTAGTTTGAACTTTTAATGTTCATATTCCCACCTATATCATTGCGTTATCTTCAAAATAAAGTGATGTATGTTTTCAGTTTCTGTTTGAGAAAGGTTTATATTGCGATCTTTGCAAAATTTTCTCAATTGAAATATTTAGTATCCAAAACTTGCTGCAATACCCGGTAAGCAGATTGCAGTTGGCCTACTTTTTTACTTTCACTATCAGATAATATATTTTTTTGCGATAAAAAAGGTATTATCTTTTAACAATGTTCTCATTATGTTTTAAATATTGTCATCACAAGCATTCGTCACCGCAAGTCCGCAATCAGAATTGATATTGAATAACACTACTAATGCACTGAATTCATTTCCACTTCTTTTGTTATAGTATTTGTCTTAAGTCAATAAATTAGTTATAATGATTAAAATCACAATGGTCTTAATCGGAAGTTCCGCTTGAATCAGTTTTTGCGTAAGTAGATAGGTTTTATCTTTGAATTTAATACCACAGGAAAATTTTAGGACAGTTTTTTTCTTTAGTAAGTAGTCGCTGGCTATGGCCAAACTGAAACTTCTTAATCACCGCCATCATTGTTTAGCCAATAGACGTCTATTGCTGCCATTTCGATCGGTTCTAAGTTTCTTCCATCTAACGGATTCTTTCGGCCAGGTTAACAGCCCCCTTCATTCTAGAATGTGTAGAACTCAGCGCCAGCGGCCATCAGGTACGTGCCTCGACCATTGACATACTCCTTACGTTATGTTTGGCAATTCCCACGCAATCAAAAATGTGTTTTAATAAGGTAACACCACCATCGGTTGTACAACCCCCTTTGGTGAAACTATACTGTTTATCGTCTAGAATGATATTCGTATTAAAATGAATGAGCATTTGATTCCGCATTATATTTTCAAATACCTTACTTAAAACCGGCAGCACCGATACTGGTCTATAATTATTTGTGTCTTTACTGTCCCCGGATTTAAAAAGTGGTATAAACTTACTCAGTCTTATTACCAAAAGCGGTTTAACTAAAAACCCAGGTTTAAATCTCTATAAACTGTGGTTTACACAAAAATGATATTACAAACAATGGTTTAGCGATAAACCATAGACCAAATCATGGTCTAATGCTAAACCTCGGCGGCCCCTAGTTTAACGATGGTCTAAGTCGTATCTGTCAAAGTTTATCTTTTAGGTTATAGCATCTTTTTTATTGTGTTGTTTTTACACAAAAAACTTACAGAGAAAAGAAGGAATACAGATAGAAGAGCACAAAGGTACTGCTTATTTCAATAGAAATTTCTTCCAGCAGACCTGCGACAGGAAAGTTGGATGATAGACGAAGACACAGTGTGTAGAAAGAAATAAGGAAACTTAAAATAGACAATAATAACTTAACTAATCATATATAAATTACACATATACCTTAACTACATATATGAAAGATAAAATACATACAACATATAATATAATAATATATAAAATTCCAAGATCGTGGAAAGGTTCTTTGACCTTATTCTTGAATAAAGATACATTTTTAGAGTCACGGATTTTAGGTGGAAGTAAGTTCCACAGTCGTACTACATGATCAGAGAAGGAGTGGGAATAGAAATTAGTATTGTGGGAGGGGAAGTTTAGATGATGCCTTAGGTGGGATCTACACTGGACATCGGCAGCGCGAGTAAAGGAAAAGCGATCGCACAGATATCCAGGGTATGCAGGGTTAAAAAGGATGTTGAAGAGGAGACATAATACTCGAGTGTTCCTGCGAAGACGGATAGGGAGCTACTTGAGATCCTTGCAGAACTGAGAGACATGATCGTATTTCCTCAGACCAAACACAAAACGGATGCACAGATTTTGCAAGCGCTCAAGCTTATTTAAGAGCTCCTCCGTGGCATCCAGATAGCAGGCATCAGCGTAATCGATGATCGGCTGAATTAGAGTTTGAGCTAGATGGATTTTGGTTTTAAAGGGCAATAGGTTTTGGAGGGCTTTCAATGAGTGAAATGAAAAGTGCACCTTGCGACTTATCTCATTAACTTGAGCTCGCCAAGAGAGATTACTGTCTATTAAGACGCCAAGGTTCTTAGCAGTATCAGTGTAAGCTATGGTCGAGCCGTCAAGGAATAAAGGTGTCAGAGTGGACACGTCAAGCGCAGTGCGATAGTATCGACTGATCATAGCCTGGGACTTGGGTGGGTTAATCTGTAATCCATAGGACTTAGCCCATTCACTGACACTTTCCAGGACACAAATCATGGCGTCAATTGCAAAGTCCACATCCGGAAGCAAAAAGTGTCGAAAAAGCTGCAAATCGTCTGCATAAAGATGGAAATTATTATCTTAAGTGATTATCTTGGTAACAGTGTTTATAAAGATAGAGAAAAGAAGAGGAGAGAGAACGCCATCCTGAGGAACACCAGCAGCGAGATTACACCAATCAGAGAATATCTCTTCAAGGCGAACACACTGCGAGCGACCCCGAAGATAAGAGTCAAACCAGGCTAATGCAGGGGGAGAAAAAATAATAGACTGAAGGACCCCGAGCAGAATGTCAAAATCCACCGAGTTAAATGCGCTACTGAAGTCAAGCAGGACTAACACCGTGAAGCGTAAATTTAATTAATATTGAGGATATTACTTTTTCCTTGGTACTCCAATTCTCAGATCGTTTTTTTGTTGTTCCATCACAATATATTATTATATATATTATTAAAAAAGAGGCAATTGTTCTATTAGAGACTTCAATAACTTAAAAATTCCAAAGCTTAATTAACTTTGTCCAACTTGCGATGGTTTTGTTTACTGGTATATCGTTTCATATAACGCACGAGAATGTTATGTTTCGTTACACGTACGTAGATGTATTATTAGTAATTAATACGAATTTATGTAATTTGCTTAAATGTAAACAAAACATTCAATCGATAAAATTTTGGACCAAATTTTATGTATTTTCTCCGCTCTTCCCCTTTATGGAAGCAGCCACATCTCTTGGAAAAAATTGACGAAATTATTCGATGCACTCTGACATCCATCTTAAATGTGGCCTTGGATGATCGAGCCTGGATGCAAGCTACACTACCCATTCGCTTCGGCGGGCTCGGCATCCGAAAAATTACTAGTATAAGCTTACGTCAGTTCCTGTCTTCGGTCCACAGCACTGAAACGTTAACCACAAAATTTTTATCCCTTTCACTGGTTAACTGTGAAGTGCCGTGCTTGACCGACGCAGTGTGCGCCTGGAAAATGGCTTGCCCGAATAAGGCGTTGCCTGAGAACACATCTTCCCAGAGACAGTGGGATGAGCCGCTCTGCAGGTTGGTACGGAATAAACTTATAAATACGTCTACCAATACTGCTGAGCTTGCCCGCCTGCTGGCTGTGGGAGAGTGGGAGTCGGGCCTCTGGCTACAGGCATTACCGTCACTCAACATAGGTACTAGGTTGAGTGACAACACCTTCCGGATCGCTACATGTCTGCGTTTGGGTGCTCCTAGCAGAGCTCCACATCGTTGTCAATGTGGTGAAGCAGTCGACCGCCTCGGTCACCATGGCCTATCCTGCAGTAGGAGCGCTGGCCGGATAGCACGGCACGCCAGCATTAATGACATCATACGTCGGGCTCTTGTCACCGCCGGGGTGCCAGCAGTTTTAGAACCCAATGGCTTGGCACGCTACGATGGGAAGAGACCAGACGGGATGACCATTATGCCTTGGAAGGTGGGTAGACCTTTGGTGTGGGATGCAACATGTGTCGACACCCTTGCGCCATCCCATCTTCTTAGCACGGCAGGCTGTGCTGGGGCGGCTGCTGCTGGTGCAGAAAACCTCAAACGGAGCAAATATAGCAACCTTATTGGAAGTTATATGTTTGAGCCGTTTGGGGTTGAAACATTAGGTCCATGGGGTCCGAGTGCGCATCGAGTTTTTCGAGAAATTAGCACAAAGCTCGTCGACTCTTCACGTGACCAGAGGGCTGGCCATTTCTTCGTCCAGAGAATCAGCATTGCCATTCAACGTGGCAATGCTGCCAGCGTTCTGGGCAAGTTTCCCATTGACATCGATGTGGACGAATTTTTTGATGTACAATGAGCTTTTTTCCGTCTCCCCTTTGTATTTGTTTATAGGTATTTTATTTTTTTAGAATATTCAATTGTATATATATGTTTCAATATCGATAAATAACAAATATTTATATCCATGCAAAATAACAAAGTCTCAATATTTTTAACACTCCTAAACTAAACATCATTTAATATTTATTATATTATCAAAACGTTTTTTTTCTGGGCATACGGAACGTTGCAATTGAATGATATTATTGTGAACGAATGATATTTGTATTAATCTGTAGTTGATATATTGACATTGGTTCAAATGACGAACTATACTATGAATACCACGGTTTTTTTAAGTTTTGTAATATGGACAAATTTAGACCATGGTTTTGCAGATAAGCCTGGACTTGATAGTACAGGTTTAAACCAAGGTTTATTTAGTTTTTTGTAAAGAAACTGACTATGTTTCATTAGTTCCGGAAAGACTCCATGTCCATCCAGTCTCCATGTCCTCCAATGCTGAAACCTGATGGGTGGCTGGCTCACTCTGCGAGTGAGAAAGCAAATTTATTTGCATCTCTCTTTGCTAGCAATTCACGTCTGGACGCTGGGTCCAAGAAACCACCTACTGTACCTCATTGTGACTCTTCGATGCCGGAGATCGCTTTGCACACTAAAGAGGTCCGGAGAGTATTCTGCAGTCTAGACGTGAAAACGGCCAGCTGGCCTGACGGCATTCCAGCGAGAGTGCTGAGGCAGAGTGCGCCTGAACTGTCTCCTGTGTTGACACGCTTGTTCCACCTCTCCGTTGTAAATAGAACGGTGCCGAAATCCTGGAAGCTTGCAAATGTGCAACCAGTGCCCAAAAAAGGCAACCGTGCAGACCCTGCCCATTACCGTCCGATCGCCATTACCTCCATTTTGTCCAAAGGTACTGAACAGTAAGTTGCTGACCTACCTTGCCAATAATCTCCTCAGTGACCGTCAATATGGCTTTCGCCGGGGACGGTCAACTGGCGATATTCTTGTGTACGTCACGCACTGCTGGGGCGAAGCCATCGAGAGACACGGCAAAGCACTTGCTGTATCGCTTGATATCTCAAAGGCCTTTGATAGGGTCTGGCACGCGAGTCTTCTCAGTAAGCTTCCTGGTTATGGCATCCAAAAAAGTCTGAATAATGGAGATACAAAGTTTGATGGACATTCCCCATAGATCTTCGGTCAGTTTGATATTGATTTGCATAAAAGCTTTTATTGGGTTTATGTGTGAAAAGTTAAATTCAGTCGGGCAGGCTGAAACGTTAGCTTAAATAACTCAGAAGCAAGTTAGGAAAAAATTTACAAATTCTTGAGCAACTTTTTTGTTATCTCTTATAAATCCATGTGTAGTTTTAAGAGTGTAATCAGTATTTTTTCTTTTGTTCCTGTTCGTTTCATTGTTTATAATTTTCCGAACCGTCTTGATTTTATTTACATTCGAATTTAACCTTACTGCCAATGTATAAGCAATGCATCTCGTCACTCATCCAATTATCAAATTCCGAATAACATACGTAATTAAATTCTGATTACATTGTTTTTAAAACATATTTTTAAGCACGAAAACATTTATGCTCGTTGAAACATTGTAATATGTAAGTAAGTATGTATTTCGAAATTCGCAGAGCATTTGAATATGTATCAGTTTCAAAATTCCCTGTTTTTGAATAGGTCAAGTATAATATCTTAACTAATTTGACAAAGAATTAGAATTGTTTGGTTGTTTATATGATTTTTAGAGCTAAAGGGTCTGAAATTCTACATCTACATTACTAAAATTGTTTCTCGATTAGATCTAACTATCTCAGAGTAGGTACATTGAGATAATAATGTACTACGTCAGAGTTTTTTTTTTTATATAGATGTACGACGTACACAGTGTCAGTGTGCCATAGAGTGTGTGAATGTCAGAACGGTATGGAAGAATAAAACGTGTTGCGCCGACCATAAAGATACTTGGGACAAAGGCAGGAAAATGATGATGAAAAATGTACACGGTGTATAAAATACTTAATTAATTATAACTATCTCTGAGTTATCTATCATAGGCTACTTTTTAGCCCAGAATAATCTAGTGAGATATATTATTTCTCAAATATTCAGCTCTTATCTTCATCTTTCCCCACGGTACATAGGAAGTGCCCTTACCACACGCTCATAACAACCACGACGAATTACAAATCTCTAATCACATCTACGAACTCCAAATTCAAAAAAATACCATCGAATGAAATCGCCGAAAAAACTGTGTATCAAATTGGATCCACCAAAGAGTCCGGTATTATTATGAAGAGGCCAAACGTCAGAAGAGGTTTGGTATATCTAATTAATGCTTGATTTATGATGGGCCAAGTGGGAGCAATTATTGTGGGACTATTATGAACATGGCGTTTGACTGGGAATGTTGCTACTATGATTTTGGTGGTGTTTTGAAGGATAATGTTATGTTGAACGCGGTTTTAAAAGAATGCAGAAGGTTGTGATCGTTTTGATTAAGAGAGATTAATCACTCGTTTGGCTGTATTTGATAAATAAAATAATAAACTTTATTCAAACTTGAAATTGTTAAAATATACTAATTGGTCTTATATATAAACTGGGCACAACAATGTTAGGTGCCTGTACTAGGTAATCCTGTATCACAGGCGGCGGGGGCTCAAACAATGTAATTGGAAGGACAAGGCATTTTTACAATATTTTCTTAACATTAGAATAGCGACAGAGATATATTGATAATCTTAATTACTAAAACAGATTAAAATTCAATTCTATTTATAATGATAAACATATGATTTCTAATTTAGCTTAGATAAAGTTAAATTGATTGCACTTAATTATCTATACACACGGACAACGAACTTTGAGTGTCAGCAGATATTTGAGCTGGGTTAACCACTATTGCAAAATGTTTTCAAACCATTTTGCCCAAGTACGCACGGCGGAAAATTTCCTGAGACAGCAACAAATCCAGGCGAAGTAGGTCAGTGCAGTGGCATGTTTTTGTTGAGTCGGCATCACATGAGTGTAACGCTCTAGGCGCCCTCGTAATCGACAGAGTTGATGTATCTGAATTCCGCTATCTTCCTTGCAGGGCACTCAGGATGGGTCGCGGATAAATTTGAAAAAGAGTTACCGCGGCCCTGGCTCAAGCAACTGAAGGAGCACGGGTGGGTTTTAGTCAGTAAAAGTCTGACACGCCCTCCCGCTTCACCCAGAGCGGGAGAAGTCATAGGATGATTTCCCACCCAAAAAAAAAAAAAAAAAAAAAAAAAAAAAAAAAAAAAAAAAAAAAAAAAAAAAAAAAAAAAAAGGGCACTCAGGATCTCCTGTTTTATGATTGCTGGGCTTTTTAAAGCGTGAGCAAGTGACACATTTTGGTACATCAGCTTTCTTCGCGCATTCTGTCATCGAGTGCCCTAAGTGTAATAAGGATAAATGAATGATGCCAAAGAAAAAACGGATCGATTGTGTCAAAAATTAAATAAAGGGCTTAAAAGGAGGTGACGTCACAACAGTTACCTCCACACAGTGGAAGACATATTTCAAACCTTAAAATTTATTGGCAAAAATTTCCAAATTTAAAAAACCCCCGACACATTTATTTTGCGAAAACATCACGATCTAAACAGTAAAACGCGCATAACTTTTGAACGGCTGAACCGATTTTATTCAAACATAGCTAAGAACACTCTCGATACAAACACCTTTCAAACAAAAAAAAACTAAATCAAAATCGGTTCATCCGTTGAGGCGCTATGATGCCACAACAGACACACAGATACACAGATACACAGATACACAGATACACAGACACACAGATACACAGCAACACACCTCAAACTTATAACACCCCTCTTTTTCCGTCGGGGGTTAAAAATATGAATAAAACCAATTCTACGCCCTTTTTTCTCAATTACTTGGGTAACCCCAAAAAAGGGCAAGATAATGATGATCAATAAGATATAATAAGAATAAGACGGTGATGTTTTATTACAGCTGTACTACTCCTAGCACTCAGTTCTACTATCAAACTTGCAGATGGGTTTTGTTTTAATTTGGCTTTAACCTGGCGTGATCTTACGTAGCTGATGACATTAGAGACCAAGAAGACAGAAAATTAAATATCAGAAAACCAGACTGCTTAAGAAGCGAGCTAAATATACGTAAACAAGAAGAAAATCATGCTTTTCAGTCGGAGGTTACAAATTCGCGAACTGGCTGACCAAAACCAGATGTATCCTCCGACGTGCAGTCGGAGCAGCATGAGATTTTTCTTAAACAGTCAGTTCTTTTGGTATTTTAATTACTTTTTTTTTATTTATAACTTCCTAGTTTTTTTTTTAGATGTTTATATTTAAATATATAAGCGTTTTATATTTTAGAAATAACCTCTTAAAACGCTTTATTTTTATACTAAACACGATAGATCTGCAAAAAAAAAAAATTGATCCCTCATAATATGGCGCACAAAAGCCGCCATTTTCTATTTTCAAATTTCAATGTAGTCAATGACACTCGCAAGGTTAAGACGAATCGATTGACGTAAGAACCGGCCAACGCGTTTGGTCTCCAGAACGCCACATAGGAACAAACATACACACATAGACTAATAAACGCATTACTCTCCTTCGGCAGTCGGGTAAAAAGTAGGATGGTTATCCTGCCAAAGATTCTTCATATAGCAACAAAAATCCACAGTGTGTTTTTACATTGGTATCTTTGTTTCAGAATCTTTTGGTAACATATTTTCTAACGGTCATGAGGAAACAATTAACGTTTAAGGATCAAGACGAGGCAGTTGTCATATCTACTACTATCCAGCAATGTGGTCACACTACAAAACAATAAATTAGCAGATGATTATGCAACATGCAATTCTAAGTTCCATATGCCACGGAGCTGCCACTTTATTGCCTGTTATGGCACACAAATGGCACAAACCACAACCCCTCATTATGGACTTAGCAGAACTCTCTACTATTTTGTGATACCGAAAAAAAATTAAGTGTGGGGCAAAATTGCTTTTTTATACGGTTTTTTGCCGTGGCTTTTCTACAGAAATAGTTTTGTAGTTTGGCATTTCATGCCATTGCAGACAATGGTATTCATATACAAATAAATAAAAAAGCTTTTGGATAATAACTTTGGACTGAAAATAATAAGACCTAGTGTCTTATTATTTTCAGTCCAAAAGGAAATACGGTTCTGCATTCAGGAAGGTCAGATGGGCGTTGGTCTTTCTAGCTCCAGTCATGTAAAATACTGGTTTTCTGTTGCATCTGGTTAGGCAGAGACTCAGGCTGATCTTAAGTAAATTCAAAGAATTTTTGGAAATTCTCAATAGAGTAGTTGACAAAAGATATATTTAGTTCGCCAGTTAGATAACCTAAAAACATTTGAGACGTATTATTTATTTAGCCACGTAAACAAAAAATTACGACGATCAATGTTTTGAAATATCGTGTGACGTCCGGGTGCCACACTTTATACTGACAAAGTGACGTCACAAGCCCCCACTCCTTAACTTTGATGCGCTTTATCTTATTCAATTTTCTTTTTTTGATATAGCAAAAAATCCAATATTATTTCATAATCTCACTGACGAACTAAATAGTAGACGAGTTAATAGAAAGAGAAGACGATGTATCGGAGTGTGAAGTGAAAATAAATGATAAGATTGTGGAGCAAGTGAACGAGTTTGTATATCTGGGAAGTATGTTCACAAGGGATGGAAATATTGAAGAGGATGTGGAAAGGAGACTGAATGCAGGGAATAAAGTAAATGGTGCTATACATGCGGTTGTGACCAGCAAATCGATGTCTCCAGAAGCTCGACTCGCCGTTCACAACGACGTGCTGGTGCCTACACTTATGTATGGAAGTGAAGGGTGGGTATGGCAAAAAAGACATGAAAGTAGGATTAATGCAGTAGAAATGCGTTCCTTGCGAAGTATGTGTGGGGTAACTTTAAATGATAGGTTGAGGAATGAGGTAATAAGACAACGTTGTGGTCTAATTGAAGATGTAGTGACTAAAATTGAAAAGAGTATGTTAAGATGGTTTAGCCATGTTGAGAGGATGAATGAAAGGCGACTAACGAAATGTATTTACAAGGCAGACTTGAATGGAAACGGGGATGAGGGGATGCCATAGAAAGACATACATAGACCTTATAGGTGATGTTCTTCAATAAGGCCAGGTACGCAGTACTCATAACCGGCGTGTATGTATGACTACATGCATGAATGTGAGTGAAGCAAAAGAAGTATGTAAGGATCGTAGCAGGTGGCGTTCTGTAGTTTCTGCCTACCCCCATGGGAAAAAGGCGTGAGTTTATGTATGAACTAAATAGTTTTTTTTTTCCCCAGGAAACATCCCTATTGTACGAGAAAATACTAAAGCAGCGGTTACGCATTCAAAACTCAAATAATATAAACAACGTGCTATCCATTTCAGTAAGCGACAGGTGAACTGACACTAAAGTGTCGCCCTAAGGGTTTTGGCCGTTTATAAACGGAACCCCAAAAAACAAAATTTCGCCCGGTCTTCAGCTGCAATTTGATTGCTAAAGAACAAAACACGTGCAAGCCTTTCATCGGATGATAATGTATTGCGAAAACTGTTGTTATTTAGAAATCTTGTATTCACAACAATGCTCTTAGCCCGCGGTGAGCTATTGTTACGCTTTATCGATGTGCGCATAACATTTAAATTTGGATGACTGTTACACCGATGAGAGCATGGTGAGCGCAGAGCTGGTCAAGATCGATTGAAAAACGTCTCTTGTATCCTTTTAGTTAACCCCCGACGGAAAAAGAAGGGTGTTATAAGTTTGAGGTGTGTTGCTGTGTATCTGAGTATCTGTTTATCCGTGTATCTGTATATCTGTTAATCTGTGTGTCTGTGTATCTGTGTGTCTGTCCTTGGCATCATAGCGCCTCAACGGATGAACCGATTTTGATTTAGTTTTTTTTGTTTGAAAGGTTATTGTATCGAGAGTATTCTTAGCTATGTTTGAATAAAATTGGTTCAGCCGTTCAAAAGTTATGCGCGTTTTATTGTTTAGGTCGTGATGTTTTCGCAAGATAAATGTGTCGGGGGTTTTTTAAATTTTGAAATTTTATTTGTTAGTTATACAGCCTAGCTCCCCACAGGGAGTTTTAATGTCACCACGGCCAGATAATTTATTAGCTCTTGAGGTAACGTAAAATTAACAATACTGAATAAAAAAAAATAACTGCGGCTTTAATTCAAATTCTGTGGAGAGAAAATCGCACGTACAGCTAGTGTGATAATATATTTTAAACAAGTAGAATATCAAACAGGTTGAATACAAAATAATATGTATCGTACTCCAATCGCAAAAATCACATCCATAAATCTCTTATCATTTAACCACAAATTACATGACAGTGTAACAAATGAGCGTATTAAGCGTTCCCACAACGCAGCGACAGGGGACGTCCGTTCGCGCCCGCTGCCGCGGGGCAAGTGGCTCTTTTTGCCTTTTTTCCGTGCGGGTAGTCGGACAAGCGGGCCAAGAATGTGACCGTGTGTAGTGCGATATGAAACGCCGCTGGGCGTAAAGACACTGGTTTTTTGTGTATGGAGCGAATAAATTGCTGTTCTTAATCTCCTCGTGAGATGGTCATTGACTATAGCCCTTGGACATGTTGGATGTACTCTCAAAGTGCAATATCAAGGCTGCTTTGGTTATTGCGTTGATATTTTATTATAATAATTTAATAACTATGCCATGCTGTTTAAGTTTTTTATTGAGAAGGGCTTTGAATTTCACCACTATTCTTTCACCCGATCCAATGAACAGAAAATAGCTTTTAAAAGTTGCTCTATATTGGGCAATAATTAAAATTAATGGAAAGGCTTGACGCAACAACGCAACACATAGATTTTCGCTTGCTTTGATGGCGTCTTTGATCGTCTCCAAAAATTCTTACCATTTCACACTAAGGTCACTCTTGCTCAATCTCTTCTTTTACCGCTCATAGACTATGCGGATGTCTGTTTTCTAGATGCAACGGAGGTACTCCTGAACAAACTCGAGCGATTGCAGAACTTGTGCATCCGCTTTATTTTCGGCCTCCGCAAGTACGACCATGTGTCGGAATTTCGGACCAGATTGAAGTGGCTGCCGATTCGGCGTCGACGAGATACCCATATCCTATCCCTTCTCTATAAAATCCTGCACAATCCTACTTCACCCCAATACCTTCGCGAACGGTTTGAGTACCTCGTCCCGAGGGGCAAACTTTGTCGCACGGCTACTTCACTTCTCCTACGTACTCCACGTCACACTTCCAGCCGTTATGATGGCTCCTTCTCTGTAACTGCAGTGCACCTCTGGAACTCTCTCCCACACTCCCTACGCGATAGTCCTTCTCTCGATGTCTTCAAGAGGAAAATTAAAGAGCATTTCCTTTTAACGCAATGTTAGAAGATATATATATTATATATATTTGTATTTATGTATGTATGTATATATTTATGATTATAACTTTGTTATTTTAAAATTGTACACTGGATCCTACCCTCTTTTATCATCATTCTCTGTCACTATAGGGTTTGCTGTAAGAGAACTCAACATTGAGTTAAGCTCGCCTTTGTACATGTACTTTATTATCACATTGTATTAAATATTGTTTTTGGTGTACAATAAAGAATTAAGATGGCAATTGCTCTACGGCTATCTCACCTGCAAATTTTTGAAAGTGTTCAACGCCTTACTTTATCTTAACTACTACTAAAACATAAATGGTACCTCCTGAAAACAGCATCAGCTCATCATAATCGTTTGAGCCAAAAGACATCCACTGTTGTACATAAGCCAGCCTAGGTGCATAAGCGGATTCTCAGCGGAGTAATAGGTCCACCTAGTGGGTGGCGTTCTAATGCAGCGTCACCCGGTTCGCGGTAACCTCTCCAGTACTTTCACTTCAGCTCATACGTTTTAGAAAAAAACCCCGACACACACAATCAAACGAATTCCCCTACAATTTACATACATCTCAAACTCTTCCCTTTCAGTTTCAATGGTGGTGCGCCCTTCCCGGTGATTATACGTAAAATCAGTGCCAATTACGTAAGCGCGGCGTCGGCGTCTGCGCAGGTCGGGTAATGATCGCGCGTTCCCACGCTCAGCTGTGCAGTGGGAGACATTTCATAGCTTTTAGGAGGTATAATATTCACAACGGATCTTTGTTTCTCTGAATTGGCTGCAAGACCCTGCGCAGTAGCAATTTTTGTGTCAACGTTGAAGGTGAAGATAGCATTGTATAACTGTGTCTTTCACTCGCTAACGTTTGTCGCATCGTTCTATCTCGCTTACTGTATGCAGTATACTCTATGACAAACTGTTTCTTGCGCAATGGTTCGCAGAGCCAACTTCAAAGACACAAAGATCCGCTGTGACTATAATAGATGTAGACAGTAGATGTAGTTTTTTTTGGTATTTGGTATTTTAAGGGCGAAAGGGATTTTTTTTTAAGAATTTATGTAAATAGGTCGTAGTTACATAATAACAGCAACTCAAATCGATCAATAAGGTTGCTTACGCTTGCCAAGGTTCGTCTGTGGATGGGTGATCATCTTAACATTACTGGTATTCCTCCATGCCTCGAAGAGCAAGTTAAGCCGTTGGTCCCGGCCGTCACTTGTAGATCTTTGTCAATAATTACGGTTAGTACCGTGTTGTCCAGTTACAGGTTTGTGGAGGTCAGATAGGCAGTCGCTCCATGTGAAATACTATGTACACAGGTGGATCTGGTAGGATTGTAAGATGACCCCAAAATAATTTGGAGAAGGCTAGACAGACTGACAAGTGCAAGTTTCTTAAAAAGGCTGCAAGTTTTCTTACTACAATTTCAGTGTCATCAATAAAAGTTGCACAATGTTAAGGCACAGACATAAATCAAACTAGATAACGCAAGTCCCTCCATCTGTATGAAAACCAAGCGTGCCACATTTTCACACACAATTTACTTACCAATGAAAGAAAACATTTGCAATGCCTCGACCAACTTTTCTATACATTCTTTACAGTTCAACGTGGCATAAAAAGGCATTTTTCTAGATTGCCGTGGATTTCCGATTATGATCATTGATCGTAACTTTACCCCGTTTTTTGGCGCGCGAAGTACTATCGGCCAAAGATTCATCTGATCACCGTAAGGACTATTTTTGCTAGCAGGGCTCGCCCGCTATAGTAACGCCGACTTATACTCATCAACTAATAGCATTGCAGCATCGGGTGACTATTACTCTAGTACCTGCCAGCCCCTTGTTTTTGTAATAAAAAAGACGGCAAAAAAAACAAACGATATACATACAATCGCGTCATCTAGTTAGATTTTGATCTGTGATCTGGCTAGATTGCAAGCTGACTCCAAAATAATTAGGAGAAGGCTGGGCAGACTGATAAGTGCAAATGAAGTTTTTTTAAAGAGGCTGCAAATTGTTTTACTAAAATTTCAGTGTCATTTATAAAAGTTGCACAAATTTTCCCCAATATTAACGCAGTCCTGTTCGCCTAGGATTTTGTTAAAAATGATCTCTATCTTAAAGAATTCCGTATGTCATTACTTCGCAGAATTTCATCCTTATTAGAAACTTTATCGGATGATGATGTGCGTGTGTTTTTTTTTTCTAAAATCAACAGGTTCGATTCCTGTATATGAATATTGATTTTTGAAAAAATCTTCAAATTTTTTTTTGTTTTTTTTAATTTTATTTATTAAATTTATTTTGATTTGAATTTTTATTATCAGTTTTTAAACTTTCATGGTCACTAACATTAACATTAGAATTATTATCATTATTTTCGGTGCTTGCAACAGCACCGAAATATCGGAAACTCGCAACAAACAGTAAACATGGTAAATTTCCCGTTTCTAATGTTAATGTTTGAATTTTTATTGATTGTTTTTTAATGTTTATAAATTTTATTTGGTATTCTTTCAAAAAATATTGGAACGGCGTCGTCTCGCTTCTGGAGGTGGGCGTTAATGGTTGTGACACAGTTTCACTAATGCGACCATTTCCGTACACAATTAATGTTATTTTATACATGTACCATGTAAAAAAAAAAAAAACTGGCTCCAGATTTCTTTGAGAGATTTCGCTATTCCTCATACTTTCGGTTTTGGCGATCCACGTCTACTTGGAAAACTAAAATCAAATCATGTACTTTTCTTACCGAATCATCGAAGACTTCTGTCCACTTCATTTCTTACAAAAATCTCCAACCATAAGGCAACCAAAACCTCTTAATCTACGCGGACGTAAAGCGAAGATGGCGGGGCTCAGCTAATTGTCCCCGAGGGAGCAAGTCTTTGTAAACAGCCGCCGGGCAATTTGCGTATCGAAGGCTGCCACGATTGCCCCGGATTGTACTTACCCGCTAATTTCGATAGCGACAGCAGAAAAATCGTTGCGACTGTCGCTGAACCACAGAATAAATAATATTACAGCCCTGAACGTCGTCTATTAAATATTCTTTATTCGATGACAAAGTCAAATAATTTATTTCAATTAGATCTAACTACCAGTAAAACAAATCAAAAATATATTTTAGTTACCTGTTCCAAAAGGTAGTTTACTAGTTTCGTATGCAGAAGAATAGCTAATAAAATCGATGCCTTGCTCTTTCTTTATCTGGATTGTAGAGATCTGCGAGGTAGAAATAACAACAATAATAAAAACAATAAATGGAGGGACTCCATTTATTGTTTTTATTATTGTTGTTATTTCTTTTTTAATTTATTCATCTTCTATTTTTTACCAATCAATATAATATTTGTAATTTAATAAATAATCTTGATATGTTTGTTAAATTGCTTGATGTATGCTCAGTCTTACACTATTTTTATAATTCATTAACCATAATTAATTGCAATAATTTATATGTATAATCAAATCAAATAAGTGCATATGGTTTTAGCTTGTAAATAATTGTTTATTTATTTATTTATTTAGGTTAACCAACAATTGTTTACACGATGTACATTTCAGACTTAATGACTAGAGTAACATTTACAAGTGCAACAATTAATTACAGGTTAACACCACATGCACAAAAAACGGTTTTACAAAACATATTTATATATTATTGCCATTAGAACTTATACAAAAATAAATTAAAACAATAATAAAGAAAAAGACATTGGGATGCAAAATTACTGAATAAAATTATAATTAATTTACCATTGTGATTGATTGATTGGATTATAAATAAATGTACCGACCTTAAATTGATAACAAACTACAATTAAAAGATTAAAAAAATAATAATTAAAAAAAAGAAAAAACCCAAGGAATAAACCAAGAAGTCGAAAACAGGTGAAAAATAAAATTAAAATTAAATTAAATTGCCATTGAATTATTTACAAAAACTCGTAGGAGTTTATTTATGCTATCATGATGTACATCTACTAAGTCACTGCGATCATTGAGGATTTTACACAATCTAGGTATCGGAGAATTCGCACCAAGCACAGACATTCGAAGTGGCGGACACAGAGGTGTTATCTTATTCCTAGGATATCTAGAAGGCGCACGGAATCTAATAAGCTTCAGTAAACCAGGGCAGTCGATCTTATTGCGCAACAGTTTGTAAAGAAACAAAACATCGTTTATATCTCTACGCATAGACAACGACTGCATCTTAAAATGGCATAGACGGACTTTATAAGAGGGCAGACGCTTGGATTTCCCTTCACTGAATGCTAGATGCCACACAAAACGTTTCTGAACCCTTTCCAGACGCAACATGTGAGTGGCATAGTGAGGTCTCCACACAACACTACAATATTCCATAACACTGCGTACGAAACTATTATATAACATTATCTTGGTGCCACTTTTACGAAAGCCTTTGGTGTTACGAAGTAGGAACCCAAGCATTTTTGATGACCTCTTAATAATGCTATCAATATGAGGAACTAAAGTGACCTTCCTGTCAAAGTGTACCCCTAGATCCCTTATTTTTTCCACTCCTTGGACCCGCTCTTGGTCTATGAAGTACTCTGTATCAATACAACTAATTTTCCGCGTATATTTTACATGGTAACATTTCTTCGGATTTAGTTGCATTTTATTATTGCGGCACCATTTTATAACCAGGTTAAGATCGTGCTGCAGAAGTTCGCAGTCTCTTTTTGAGTCTATTACTCGTGCAAATTTTAGGTCATCAGCATACAGAAAAGGTTCGGAAAAACGAAAACACTCAAGAAGGTCATTGATGAACATAATAAAAAGTATTGGAGCTAATTGAGATCCTTGGGGGGTGCCCGAAATTATTTTGTGTGCAGCCGATCGAAAACCATTTACAACGACAAAGAATTCGCGTTCAGCAAGATAGGACTTGAACCAACTTAATAAAGTCCCTGTTATACCATATGCTGCTAGCTTATATATCAGAATAGAGTGAGGCATTTTATCGAATGCCTTACTGAAGTCGGTGTACACTACGTCAAATTGTTTGCCTCCATCTACAGCCTGTATTAGGGACTCTGTGAATGACACCAAATTTGTGGCTGTAGATCTGGATGCTACAAAGCCGTGTTGGTTATCATTAAGATACAATCCTAAATGTTGCTGTAAGTGTGGACACACTATAGATTCAAAAATCTTCGCGAATGTGGATAGGATTGAGATTGGCCTGTAGTTGCTTACGGTATCTTTTCCATCTGACTTATGCACTGGGACAACCTTGGCTTTTTTCCATTCTGACGGAAAAGTTCCAGCAGCCAGCGATGCATTATATATTTTTAGTAAAGGAGACACTAAAACTGTGGCACAGTTATAAATAAAAACAGGCGGGATGCCATCCGGGCCAGGTCCCTTACTAGTGTTTACTGTTGTTAGTTTTTTTAGTAAACAGTCGCGGTCAATCACTGGAATATTTAAGCCCTGACTATTATTATGCAGTGCTTGGAGGTACTTTGTATGGCAGTTGATTTCTGCATCTTCGTCAGGCGTGTACACGGTTGCGAAATGGTTAGCAAAAAGATCGCAGATTTCAGAACCGTTAGATGTAACAATCTGTCCGTCAGTCATTGCCAAAGGGTAGCCACTAGACCCACCGCGTTTCGCTTTTATGTAACTCCAGAGAAGTTTGGGATTATCTTTTATGTCCTTCTCAATTCCCTCAATATAGTCATTGTATAGATTCATGGCTAGTTTTTCACACCGCTTGGAAACCAGTTTCAGTTCAATCCTATCTAATGGATTCTTATATTTCCTGAAACGCAACCTCAGCCTGTTTTTTTCCTTTAACAGTTTTATTAATGCTTTATCAAACCACGGCGGATAGCGACTATTGTTTGGTTTCCGATCAGGCACAAATTTTCCAATAGCATCACGGACACACTTGTAAAAAATTGCCACCATGTCATTCACATCACGAGCATTTATAAAAAGTTCATTCCAGTCTAGATTGTTTAGGTAATTATTAATTTCAGGGTAATTAGCCTTATAAAAGTTAGGTCTTGAGTCCATACTATATGGTAAATGACAATTCTTTAGCAAAGACATAGTTAGTTCAAGGGGGGGATGCAATTTATCGACAGCTACCAGAGAATTGCTAGACTCACTCACTAAACAAGTTTGCTCTGTTGATAATACTAGATCCAGTATTCGGCCAGAACAGTTTGCCAATTGTTGCTAATGTTGTTGTTGTATTGTTGTTGATGTTGTTGTTGTTGTAATGTTTGTTGTTGTTGTAATAAATGTATATCTTATGCTTTTAAATGAAATGTAATGTGTAAACAATTGTAAGCTAACCTAAATAAATAAATACAATAAATGTAAAATACTAGTAGCCAGCACCTAAGCCAACCAAAAGCAAGGCAGTTGATGATTGCCACATATTTGACTCCCTGGCTGAGAGGGTTTTTTCTCTGATGTTTATTTTTTTATTTTGGAAAATCGTAGGTTGTTCATCATGAAATTCTAGTCGGGAATCTAATAAAAACGTGGTAACAATACAAGCGGGTGAAGTCATCGAATGAATTACCTTAGTAAAAAATCATAATTCGAAGTCTGACTCTCGCCCATTTGTATTGAACAAATTTCAAAGATATTCCATATGTTGAATGAAAAATATATGTGTTGTGCTTCTATGTTTTTCTTTTATCATTTATAGTTGGCAAATTTTTACACTAGATTTCTGTTGACAGCACAATTTTGAGCATTTTTTTAAGGTTCTAGTGCTTCTAAAGATAATGTATGACCAAAACGGAAAACAAACGGGCATATCTTTCATTTTCAGTTTATAGAATATCTTTTAAATTGGTCCAATATTGGAGGAGAAAATAGGCGAGAGCCACACCTCGAATTATGACTATATACTTAGGATATTCAGTTGGATGACTGAGACCGCATTTCCTCTTAAGAAATGTATAAATACCATGAGAACTTCAGTTCATTAAATCTGTGAAGATAACCTATAACACATGACTTAGGTTTAAAACGATTTGAAGACTGATAAGATTCTATCAATGATGAATTATTGAAGTCTTTTGTTATCGTAAATATCATCAAAATGAAATGCAATGTTATGTTTCAGACTAAGACTCCCTGTTGAGCTTTCTTGCTGACCCTACCATTCAGCCACCAAAATTGTATTCTTATTGATTTGATTTACCAAACGACATAAATGCCAAATTGGATATCAATTCAAGTGTTTCGCAGATAGACATTAAATACTTTTGTATTGATTAAATTGATTCAGTTGATTAATGAATTTCTTAACAAAAAATTGTATTTTAGAAATAATAAATTATACTACAATATTACAATACAATAAAGGAAATGTTTGACTTTGGGCCATCACTAGGGGAGATGCGTGTAATATGATCCCTCGAGGTGAAATGATTCCCCACCACATACGACTGACTACTAGTGACATCTCTCGAAATACGCAACATACTTCATCCCCATAACCCCGCCAGTTGCCTCTCCGAGTGTCATGGCGGTGTGAGCACTTAGAGTGGTTTTATTGGAAAAAAAATAATAAATGTGCTCCTAATCTATGGTAAGTCTATTTTCCGAATTTAATTACTTTCTACATGTTATGATTTATTAAAATGTTGTTTTATTATCGGATTCCAATATTGTTCAGCTATATTTAAGCAACGTTTAAATACCGCACGTTATATTTGAACTTTATATATTTTGATCGATATCTTGAAATTTGGTGTTTGAGGTTAAATGATCCCTCTCCGTGCGTATAAAACGATCCCATATTCGACGAATCATATTACCCCGTATGTATTGTTTTATTTTTACAGGTCATGCCGCGAGTTTATAAACGAAAAGTCACTCGGCAGATTGGCCTGAGGAACAAATGCTAAAGTCTCTTAATGCCGTCAAAGATAGTATACCTTATCTATACTATATTATGAAGAGATAAAGTTTGTGAGGTTGTAGGGGGTAATCGCTGGACCTACTGAACCGATTTAGATGAAATTTGGCTTGGAGATAGTTTGTATTCCCTTGGGATAATAAAACACTTTTTACGCGGGCAGAAGCTAGTACCTTATAAACCCGCATATAGCGGCAGCGGTAGAGAAAAAGGTAAAAATAAAATAGCTTCAGAACCGCTAAAATTTAAGGTGGTAGACGAACAGTTTTTACCCAAGAACAGGAAAGAGAACTTGTAGGGAGTCGATAATGAGCCTCAAAACGTTTATTACAATTATTATATCGTTTAATTTAGTAGTAGCAAATAAAATTAAATGATTGTTAATGTAATAAGACTTACAATTTTATTTTTGTAAAACACTTACATATTTTTGTTGCTTCGAGCAATACATGTGATTTAAATAAACATTTGGTTGTTTTATTTTGTTAATATAAAATATTGTTATATTTATTTATTTATTATATACTTTATTGTACACCACAAAAATACAAACATACAGAACAATCATTTTTAAAAACAAAGTGTACAATGGGCGGTCTTATCGCACAGGGCAATCTCTTACAGACAACCTTTGCATAAAATGATCCCTGGGATCATTTTAACCCTACCCCAGGGATCGTTTTATACATACATGTGTATAAAACAATCCCTTACTAAACTTTTAGAAAATTTGACGACACTAATAAATCACATATTTATCATGAGAAATAAGTATGCAGTTACAAAAATAAGTAAATTCACTATTCTTAACCTCAGATCAAGTAAAAAAAAGGTAGATCCCGCACGGCCTATAGTTTAGGTGAAGCCACAAAACTCAGCCGATTCTTGTAAACACACGCGCTCACGCACACACAAGCAATAAAACTACGCTGATTTTGTTAGTATCTCACGGACCGTCATGCAATAACTTTGCCTTAAAAATTCCGTCCTGTGTTGTCAAGTGGTGCAAAAACAACACCATAGTAAACAAGAAGTCTCTAGGAGTATCGTTTCACACGTAAGTACACGCAGAACTATTTGTGTTTTTTGTTTTCCAACATAATTTTGAGGTTATTCGGAACAGATAATGTTTTTCCCCGATAATGACATATTGGGAGAATGTTGCCAGTAATTCTTATTTCTAATTGCCCAAAATGTGGGTAAGTTGGCAAAGTCAAACAAAAATAATTAAGTTGACCTAATTAATGTTTATTTTCTATTTAAATCACATGATTTTATGTATTATAAATAAACCAAAGTCAAGGTAAATATTTAGTTCGTAACTAATTTATTTTTGTATAAATTCATGAGTACCTTCTATTTTGCTATCAAATATTGTTTTAGGTTTCCAACGAAAAATTTAATAAGAAACGAATGGGTAATTGCTATAAGACTGAGCCGAAATGAACCACAACGACCTTGAAGTAGATACCTCCGTTAGCACGACAGAAATAGGTCACCTTGTTTCAATCTTTTTTAAAGTTCACTAAGTTTGTTAGTATTCTGTTATAAGTTAATGCACTATTTTGTACTTACTTAAATACTTATACTTTTCATTCCATCTGAAAAAGTATATTTTTAATTCCATGGAATGTTTGTTTTTGTAGTAAACATGTTTTACATAAACTTTGTTGTATTTTTAGTAAAAAAAACTTGTTCTGAGCTGCTCGGTGTTCTTACACACGAGCGACTGCATTCGTTTATTAAAAACAAACAGACAGATTTCCTTTCACATTTGCATATAAAGTACTTACTTAAAATTATGAAATTAATATTTAATCCCATTTAAATAATTTGAGGGACTTTTTTAAAAAAAAGTGTCAACACTCCAGTGACTCACACATAGTTAAAAAAGTGGCTTCACCTAAACTATAGGCCGTGCGGGATCTACTTATTTTTACTTGATCTGAGTTCTTAACCATTTAAATATTGTGTCAATGTTTTAAAATTTGGGCGCAGTAAAGTTTTTCCCTTAGGGCGATCATTTTGCACACATCTCCCCTATGTACACTACATAGATAAATAGGAAATATAGGGGAATACTATAAAAATAGTAAGCGTACAATAATGATCATTTGAAAAGTTTTTTATTAAGATAACCCTATTTTTAGGGCAGCCATGACAGTTGTTTTTGACATGACGTTTGACGACCAAAACAGTTTTAAGAAGTGACACCTTTGAGTCTTTCTTTGCTTTGACTTTGAATTGGTTAAGTTTCGGAGATTTAGTGTTTTTTTTAGTTTTGCAACCCAGTTTACTACTACGGACATTGATTGAAAGCTTCTCTGTTGCAATTGAATTCGTGTTGTTTATTTTTAACGCATATATAACAATGACACGACAATCAAATGTCATTGTCAAAATTGCATTCCTGATCTGATCCACCATGTATAATTTTAGGTTATGTTGCTCTACTTGACAAAGTTAATTTAAGTGTACATTGAAACGTAGTGAAATTAAAGAAAATTAACAAAAATAAACGGTTACTTTAATATATAGCGATTTTTGCATAAAGTGTACATATTGTTGGCCCAGGCTCCATACATTTCTGGAACATCTACTTTATACTTAAATTATTTGATTATATAAGTTAGTCCAATTCGGACAGGGCAATAGTATCAAAAAATAAAGCTTCACAGGCCACCCCATGCTATTATTATAATATAAACATATGATTACTAATGAAATGTTGGAACTCTTAAAACATATTATAATATGTTTTTCTAATATTTATGTGTAATATCTTTTTTGGTGTAGAATAAAGTATATTCTATTCTTTACAAGTCATTCCAAATTTAATGCAATACTTTTTCATACAAACATATAAGTCTTAGGTTGTAACATTTACACCTAAAAAGGGTGCTCTAATTTAAATTTCATAGTAACAGAGGCATGAATAATTCACAAAATAGCATAAAATACGTGCGTTTTCTTCAAAATATTTCTTTAGCGCCACTTGAATTTTGAACCATCAAAATTTTACATCAAGTAAAGCTCCATTTGCGTAAATTACACCTTAACATTAAAAAGATAAAGTCGAAGATAATTTAGCAATGTTGGGACAAACTGTAGATGTATCGTTGCCGTCTCTAGCCAGTTGGGAGGTCCAGCCATCATAGCTTGTCATATCTGCCATTGTATTCCAACAATAGATATTGTTCACTGTATCGCAAAGTAATTACATTACTATGGAATTATTGATGTAAAAAGGAACGATTGACATTTAAAATTCGAACAGATAATAAAGGAATCCTACCATTTTGTTTTTGCAACAGTTCGAATAAAGAATGTGTTTAACTTCTGCCAAAGAGTAAGCCGCTGGGTTCTAAATTTAAATGGGATTACAGAAATATTTATATGGGCTTTGCATTGGATTTAAATATTTCAATAGAATAGTAAAATTAACAATAGTAAAGCCGTGGCGCCGTGTGATTGTAGACTTACAATAGGCTACTGTAGTAAACAGGGATGAAGAAAAGGGACAATACTACTTACGGCAAGGAGATTCCCAATACGTAACGAACCTTTTTTTGCGGGCAAATCCTCATCGATGTCCTCCGCACTGAGGTAAGAGGGATTCTATCAGACTTACTGAATAACACCACACGTTATTACAAACACCACTACAGGACTTACACCGGCCAGAAATACCAAGAGAAAAAAGAAAGAAAACTAGTTTATTTGTTTCACACAGATACCCACAATTTAGGTACAAATAAAAGGGAAACTGTTTTAAAACAATTACATCCATAGTGTGGTTAGACAAGGGTTACACTAGTCGAAAATTCTTCCATACAAACGTAGTCTGGCGATTACGCCACTGTTTGACGGTGTACGTTCAAAATAAAAAATTATATCAATTTGTCTCACCATTATCTAGCCCTGTATGGAAACAGAAAAGTAAAAAATACAATATTTGGAAGTTATGAGCGTCGAAAGTTCCATATTTCAACACTAATTTTAACGCATCTTTGGGCGGAAATAAATACTGCAAGAACAAGGAAAATTGCAAAACGGCCTCCATACAGGATAGATTAGTAATTCAAAAATGCAAAAATTTTATTTTGAAAATATACATTTTGTAGATTTTCCATGATATCTAGACTCCCAAAGGTCTGTTCATAAAATTTCGCGCGCTCGTTTTCGTCCTAAATCAGCATCCATTTCGCTACAAATTAGCAAAAGTGTTAATTCGTACGAGAACTAGCTTCTTACTGCTCATAAATCTCTTTTGCACATGTTGGCGGATGAGACAGCATGCATTTTAACCCCGAGCACAAAATAGTTCGTGCCGTTGACTAGGGGAACCTTAAGCTAGAAGATAATATAAAATCTCCAGGGATGTAGGTAGATAGTACCTATTCAAACTGACCTTATTGCAAAACGAAACACAGCAGACAGAAATAAGCATGATATGGGGTTACAACCACACCAATAGAGCTCTACTACTTCTTCATAACAATTTCCATAGATTTGTGTGCCCATGAAACAAACCCCAAAGCATTTTGTTCTTTATCACCATCATCATCTTTAAGCCGAAAGACGTCCACTGCTGTACATAGGCCTGCCCCAAATGTAGTCATATCGATCGGTCCTATGCGTCTTGCATCCAGCGGATTCCCGCAACCATAACCAGGTCTTCGGTCCACCTAGAGAGAGGCCTTCCAACGCTGCGCTTTCTAGTACGCGATCGCCACTCCAGAACTTTTCCCCTTCCACTATACCTACATGGTATTAAGGCCGTTAAATCGCCTGTAATAAGGTTAAATGTGTTACCGATTTTAATTTAATGATTAAAGAGCGAGACATTACTGCTCACAATAGTTTCCTATACGTATAACATCGGATTCCGACATCTCGACGACTATTAAAACTAAACACCACGTTATTGTAGTTGTATGGTGTAAGAAACAAGACATAGCGAGCTATATTCTAAATGGTTTCTCTCTAGAACTTTCGGAGACTAAATAGCAGATAACCTGATGCTGATAACATCGCTTACTATCAGGTGACATATTAAAGTTAACGCCAGATAACAAAAAAATAAATTCGTTAACGCCTGTCTACCAATGTGTTCCAATATTTCGAAACGATACGAAAAAAAAGTAAAGGCAGTGTCGCTAACACTATCAAAACAAACGTATCGCAGTAAGGGGCGTCCTTGACCCTTATACTTGGCATTCGGTAATGTGTTAATATCTCATAATCGCGTGGATCGATTTATGTGTTTTACGGATAAAATGGTTCTACACCTATACCTTTCACCAAAATAATGTTTTCAAGTAACGTAATTATAATTTTTGGTACAAATTGGATCAATGACTTTTATATTTTTGTTATCTGGTGAAGAATTGTCAAACACGACCCAATCAACAACAAAAAAACAGAAACCTGCCTGATTACGAATATTATAGATCTTATAGACAGCTTTAACAAGGTTGTAGTAAGTAAGTTTTTTGATTATCATGCCCATACAGTTTATAAGGCACTTGACACTAAATACGCTGACATTATAATGTTGCCATAATCTATAGAGATTTTACTTCAGCCTGTAGCCAAGTTGACAATCTACAATCGATAACGCTAGTAGAAAACGAATCAATGTATGGGAATGACACATCTGAACGTTAAGTCACGTGGTCAGACCATACAAATATAAGGCGTTAACGATTGTGGAAAAAGATTCGATACGAAACATTTGTAACTTGGCTAGGGGCTGCTTCTGTTTGTTGATCCTACAAAGGCCTCCTATAGAGCATGACATGGGCATATGAAAAGAGACTTCAGGGATCATGAGGGAGGTTCCATACCCAAGCAAACCTTTGTTAGGGTAAACATTACTTTGTTCTAGCTTTGATTAAAGAAGTTTATTGCCCCACCAGTGTTGTCAACTGACATTATGCTGAGTTGAGGCATTTTTGACGCAATTTTATTTTTTAGTTTGTATTTGTATTTTGTATTTTTTTTCGTGTTTAACCCCCGACGGGAAATGAGGGTTGTTATACATTTGACGTGTGTACTGTGTGTTTGTGTATCTGTCTGTGGCATCATAGCTCCTAGACGGATGAACCGATTTTGATTTAATTTTTTTGTTTGAAAGGCGACTTTATCAAGCTATGTTTGAAGAAACTCGGTTCTGCCATTCTAAAGTTATGGGCGTTTTACTGTTTGAAACGGGATGTTTTCGCAAGATATCGTGTCATAATTACGTGTTCATAGATTTCCGATCGAAGCGTGTCTACTACTGATAAATTATGGAGCATGAAATAAAAATGTGTCAAGGGATTTTTGTTGTTGTTTAATGACATGCCAAAACACGCAAATTTCTTTATTTTTTCTCGAACACCAGCATGGTATCCTCAAGAGAAGGACAGTAATGGCAAGGCTAAAAAGCCAGGATAGCGTTTTTACACTTCTTGAAAAGCACAATTCCCTCTACATCTCCCACCGTACACCGATATTTACGAGTGTCGGTATCACCGCAGCGATCGGGCGTTGGCAAATGATGTTAATTTTCGAGTTTTACAGCGAAACAAAGCAATGGTTATCTGGCGAGGCATCGCTCACGAGTTGCGCCGTGGTATCTAGCGGTAGGAGCTCCGACTTGTGACGTAAGGCCGCTGGGACACTGGGAAAAGTGGCAGGAAAGGAAACGTTTTGGAAATCTTCATCTTTTCTGCAGTCAAAATAGCTGTCACGTCACTCTGAAGTTCGACTTATCGCTATTGACGCACGAGGCGAGCGCGGGGCGCCGCGCGGGTTGGAGGTAGAGAGGTCGCATTCCAACGATATGCACAGTTATTTTGACTATGTAGTACTCTTGTATCATCAGTATAGGCAATCCCACCGAACTATTCCCAAACCATTGTAACTCCTGAAAGCCAGAATCAAAAGTAGCGACCACCAGAAAAGCGCCGAGACAATGAAGCTCGACGAAGTCCCGAAGAATGAATTTAACTGTCTTGGTTCCTGCAACGAAAATAATAAAGAGGGAGTAAGAAAACAAAAAAAATAATTTCCACTTCCCTCCTTTTGATATGGAGGGAAGTGGAAATTATTTTTTTGTGGAGGAGAAGACAGAAAAGCATGGTTAATAGGCACAAAGGGCCGTTTATAACTGGGATAAGCCCAGTTGCCTAGCACCACGGATAAAAATTATCATTAATATTAATGGGTCCTAACATTGTGAGCTGTTATATTTGATTCCAATTATAGATATGATATCATCAGTATAGGCAGTTTAGGCCGCAGTTATGGCGCGGCCAAGATATCAGTCAGCGTCATGACTCATGGTGCCTCTTTGCAGAATATGACACACTTGCTAGAGTGCCCCAAGAGCCCATATACCTGTTCTGTAGGAGACCTAATGCTATTGACGCTGCAATTAACGTGGCCACCTACTGAAACCAAAATATTTATATATGTATAAGAGTTTTCCATTGAAACAAAAAGAAGAAGAAGCGATATGGTACCGGGTTTGGCTACCTACGCTATGGTGTGACGACAAATTATATAAAGATTCACTAATAACATAGAGGTTATATACCAATGGACGTAGATTAACATTTTGAATTTTGACATTGTTGAAGATCCTGGCTTATAATTCTATTGTTGAAAAATACCTTTTTTTTTATTTCATTTTTTTTTTTTCATTTCTTTGCTATAAGTGTTCTGTAACTATAGATGATAAGTTTTCTATGCTTAGCCCCACCCTACTTCTTTCAGTAGAAGAATTAACAATAGTTTTATAATATTTCTAAAAAATCATTGCCAACGTCATTATATTTAGGGGATAGGTCAACCACTGCCGAAAGGAAAGTGTCGCAAGTACAGTCATTGTTTTTGCAAATAAATTAATCAATTGATTAGACGTAAGGAAACTAACCGTGAAATCTCAGATTAATATGAGTATTTAATCCCTTATTACGGTCGATTTCGCCTAATTGACTTTACGATAATCTCGAGATAAACCCTTTATCATACCTAAGCGTGATACAATTTTAACTATATCGAAGATGACGAATAATGGCTTGGCGCCTCAACACCTGCTTATCACAGTTCCAGTCTGCTGCAATAATGATACGATTTGCTCTTTTCCACGTCGAATGACTGAATCTAAGTACATTTATTTATTTATTCTACGTACTATACATGCAGCTATCATTATCTATCAGCTATCAGTAGAAAGCAATGACAATACAAATATGAATAAAAAAAATAAGCCTTTATTACTAGTTACTTAACCTATAATTTACAATATACTATACTTGGTTTTTAAGGACATAACCTATTTACACTGTATTTATAACTATTTATTTATTTTCCTCGGCACCTGGTTATTTTCCCTCGCACCAGCTTGTCTTTCGACAAGACTCTCCACTTGACTCTATCCCTCGCTACCCGTAACTATTCTGGACCTGCCACTTTCTTTATATCGTCTTCCCACCGCTTTACCTGTCTTCCTCTACTTCTTTTATCTCCTCTCGGGTACCATTCTGTAATAACTTTTGTCCACTTTTCTTTCCTTTCTCTCATCACATGTCCTGTCCAACGCCATTTCAATTTTTCCATACAACATGAACTTTATTAAATTTTATCTTTTTAACTGTACTCTGTCTCTCCTTCTTACGACCAATACGCTTCTCTCTATTCCAGTCTGACAAACAAAATAAAATAAAGGTTTGTCAGAATAGAATAGACAAATATGAATACAACACAATTAATAAAATTCAATAAATACAATACAATTCAATCAATAAATACGATACAATTCAATCAATTAAATTTCAACTACTGCCTTACAGCTTCATAACACAAAATGTGAGTTTTAGTATTTTTATCTGAATCACAATGCTGCGGTATGCGGTGCCGAATACATCAAGAGACCAAAGCTTTATGCCCCTAAAAGTAATGTTCTACTATAATAGACAACACTAAAGCATGTCCTAACAATATTTACTTATTTTAGCAAGTATACTCGACAAATGATGAGAAAGCAGATTGGGTGGTACGGACATGTCATCATGAGAAGAACAGAGCAGCACGTCGTGGGACAGCTCTGAGCCTACAAGAAGGCAAATGAGATGAGATGTGAGACTATGTCAAAAGAGAACGATCTCTCTTGACATGGTGGACCAGTCCAGATCAGACCAGAGGAGAAACTACCCGACCCGACAACCCTCGACATAAAGTCTTAGCGCCGTGAGATAAGTAGAGCCGATCCCACCTAAAGTGGACAAAGATTAGGCAGAAGAAGATTCAGAAGACTCGTAACTTCATATAACCTTTTGTAGAACTAAAAGAGACGAAATTTGAAACTTGTGTGAAACGCACACTATGCAGGCAGGCATATTATAAATTGGGGGATAACATCGCTGATAAAAATGCTTGGCTCAATGCTAGGAGCAGGATGCTCCACAACCACTAGGGCGCAAAAACAAGTGATAAGCAAAACATTATTATTCAAAGTATTGTCGGACCTGCTGAAGACTGTATTTGTTTTGTATAAACTCAATTTCTTTTAGTATTATATAACTGCACAGCACGTGTGTGAGTAGTATGTACCCAACTGTAAATCTACCATTTACTGTAGGTACCTATGTTTCGTTCGTTGATTTGTGCGTGCCCTGGCAGTTGAGAGTGTGTCATGCTCTCTCAATTTTTTCTCAGATGGTGGCGCGTGTGTTGGATCATTCGGTTCCCCTCACGGTGGTTGAGCTGAGTGGTGCCAATTCATGCGTCATGTTCGTGAACGGGCGCCATCAGTTGGTATTGGTCATATCATAACTTGGCTACCTCGGCCTGTTTTTAATTATTTATTCTATTTTGGGTTTGTTTATTTTAATCTAGACGCTTTTACGTGCACTTATATATAATTTGCTAACAATACTTGTAATTATTGATGGAAAAGAGTGTCCGTGGAGTTTCTAGCACTTCTCTTCTCCATAGGGGGTTACTGTGACGCTTGCGAAAGTGCAACTAGCTTCATTTATTTTTGTCTGACAATTCAAAAGTACCTATAAATGGACTTATTGAAATAAATATTTTTCGATTTT
The DNA here is from genome assembly GCA_964057195.1 of Orthosia cruda. Taxonomy (NCBI): domain Eukaryota; kingdom Metazoa; phylum Arthropoda; class Insecta; order Lepidoptera; family Noctuidae; genus Orthosia; species Orthosia cruda. Next base: position 41,676,155 of record OZ059828.1, on the reverse strand, counting down.
GTAATGTACTCGTAAGTACTTTGACATCGGATTTTTAATTTCGGAACTGCTTATCGTTATCCAAATAGCGATTACACGATCATCGTTGGATCATGCACATTTTATGTACTTACACGCTTCTTGATATGATTGTTGGTCTTAGTACAATTCAGTTCGCGTGAACTAGCACCTAACAACCATCGCATTTTACTTGATCGGTCCATCTTGTTGGTGAACGACGGCGCGATCTACACGTTTGTTTACGGCCGCGCTGGGCAGAAACTGGTGGAGGTAGACAATTAGCTCTAGATGCAACCCTGATGCTGATCACGATCCTTAGACATGACGGACCGTCTAAGAGAGAGAGTAACTATGTAACTTCTGGTTAAAAAGGTTACGCCCAATCTTATTTTTTCTGCTTGATATCCATCACAGAACCGAAAAGAAATCCCTTTGCTCCAAGGTTTTACAAAGGTACGAAGTACAAGTCTCATGCAGCCTGAATATCATAGTCCCTGTTTCCATCTGGTAGCCTTAGCCAATCAACAATCTTTTATCACCGGCGCATGAGCTACTCCCGTGCGTTATACAACCTGGTAAGACCCGTTTCCACCTGGCTGACTTTACCTATCTCCAGCAATCTTTATCATCAATGCACGAGCTCTTAAACCCATACCTTTACACAAAAACTCACATCTCTTTTATAATAATATAGTCTTTATTGACAATCTTACACTGTAGTGACATTCATCTATGCAGTCATCAATTTGCGGACATTGTTTTGCTTTAGTATAAACCTTCTCCAAATTCTTTCACAGTTCCTAATCATGGGCTTCCGTGTTCCATACCATTAGCCCCACTGTTGCCTTTAGATCATCATCCAACCTTCGTATCGGGCGTCCGCTCCTCCTTTTGCCCTCTCCTGCTGAGTACCAGTCGGCTACCAATTTACCCAATTTCTCCTGTTGGAATGAAGTTTGGTTTATCAAACTCATTTAAGTCCTGGCTGAACAGAATATTTCATGTTTGTTCTTTATTTTCAATCAATGGCACAAGTCATTACATATTGAAATAGTTGTTGGCTGGTTATGTTAATCATGTCTTCAGGCTAATCGAGCACAGAGTGTTCATCTTCATAGCGTAAAGTTGATTTACTATATATAAAGTATTTTGTGAGATTACCATGCAGAGTCTTATATGTCTGCCACAGCCCACCCGGGTTTTCCTTTTACAACTCCTTTTAGTCTCTGACTAGGTAGGCATTTAGGCTTTACCACCTACAAAATACTCACTGTGTCTCCTTCCTAATCGAGTGCAATCGCTGTACGAACACGCACGGCAGTCGCGGCCGAATTACGGCCAGCGATACGATCTCGGACGACAAATCGCACAACGACCGCACCGCCTCGTCCTTTGCTTCACGCTTGGCGAATATCGGGACATCGCGAGATTATAGCTTCCCGCTTTCTTTTAGATGCTGTCGCGTTTAGTAAGTTATTGTTTATGGGTTTCGTTGAAAGATTGTTTCGGTTTTTCCTAGGGGTTTGCAGCCGCGTTTCTTTTCCGTATCAGTCTAAGTTCTATGCTCTTGGTAAAGACGATGCGTTTTTGTTATGAGTAAAACCAATTGCTGTTAAATCTTGTACTTAGTTGCCGTTATGTATGGGAGCCTAGCTCGCCATGAAGTCAAGTCGTAGAGACACTTCTGTCTCATTATCATGCTTTGTCCTATCTAGGGATAAGGAGATAAGTCATAAATATCAATAGACGAACTGGAATTTTATATTAATATAGCAAATTCCATTTTTTTTAATATTATTTATTATCATTGTTTTTAGTAACCAGTTTTAGTTTTTTTTTTATATTTTTGCTGCATGTCGTTTTAGAATTTATATTATTAATAATGATGTATGTAGTGTTAAGTAATGTTGATATATTAAATAAATCAAAAAGACGTGTGGCACTCGGGGACTGCCGCGGTAAAGCTATTGCATAGCATTTGTATAAATAATTAGGTATAAATAGTGTAATGACACACCAAAACAAAATTATTCATTTATAAAAAAATAACAATATTGAGAAGTGATTATCGAATTTCGCGCGATGTACATTTATATAGATATAATATCATATATACTTTCTCTGCGCGGCATTCATGACAACAAATTTCTTCCAACAAAATGATTATTAATACACTTATAATCAATATAAACGCAAAAATATAACTTTAGAATAACTTTAGAAAACCATAACAAACTAACTGTCAAACGCCTGACCAGAGGGAATCTAGTGACTGACAGTCAAAATGGCGGTCGATGTAATCCGTCTATTTGTTGAAGAGTCAAGGCCTATATAATCCCAGAGCTCTCATTGTTCTTCGTAATTATATCGGATTATAGCCGCCATTAAAAAGGACGTCCGTTTCATACATCGTTATTTTGTATAGGAGTTTCGCCAGACTGGTGTCGAAGACTGCCGAACTGAAACGACGTTAGACGATGCACGGTCTTCAAGCCACACCTCAGATTCCACAGAATTCAAAAACCTTATTAAAAACAAAACAAAAATACCCTTATTCACATTGAAATAAGGTCGCTTTTCTTTGACAAGCAAAAGTGACCCTTATTCTCATTAGCATAAGGTCCACATTGATCACCATTGGAGCGTGAGGTTTTTTCGTTACGGAATTTCTGGATTCGGTCCCCGCGCTCAAGGCCTGCGATATAAGCTATGCAATAGCTTAAAAATCGTTCATAATAAATAAATATAATTTATTATCCTTTCCAGAGCTTTCTCAGCCGCCTAACATGAAAAAAAATGAGTTTATTTTTTATAATCTATAGGCTCGCGCTTGACCAATATCTCAGCTGATTGTAAGCGATGCAGATGTGGTCGACGGTGAAGTACGCTTGCATAGAAAAACCCATTCACTCTTGACTTAAAGACTCCTAGATTGTAGCTATCGGGCAACAGACTCCGGCAGGGAAATCTTTAGCTGTGCGCATAATAAAAGTGTCCCCAAAACGATTTGTGCGTATGGGTGGAATGTCCACCATGTACCGATGACGCATCGCCGTACCTACGTCTGGTAGTCCGATGATGGAACGGGCTGGAATGTTTTTATTTATTATTTTATTTATTTATTTACTCATTAATTATTATAACACCTTTACAGAGACTTCCAAGGCGATGTTATAACACAACATATAAAACATTAAAATACAATATATCAATCATTACAATAAGACATTCCAATACTTTAATCATTATTTAAATGGTCAGACCTTTTTCAATTAATTTTTGCGCTACTTTGACGAATCTCGACAGGTTTTGGCAAAATATATCTTCCGATAACGTTACAGCATTTATCAAACGTATGACTCGCGTCATAGGGGTAAACTTAAGTAAGTTAGTCCTAGCCAACGGTACGTCTAAGAGAGCGGGGCGGCGGCGCGCGCCCACGCACTCGTCCGGCGCGCACAGCCGCAGCGCCTCCAGCACCTCTGGGTGGTGCAACAGACCTAGCAGTACGCTAGCCACATACTTGACCAGCGCAACATCTCTTCTAACTGCCAGCCTGGTATATCCAACCATGCCCAGGACGAAAAGACTCGGGTACATGAGGGGATAAAAAGGGTAAACCCCATATTCTTTCAAATACAGAAACCTCGCAATCTTGTTTTGTATTTTTTGTTATCATATTCAAAACCTAAATATATGTTACCTGCCATTTATTTACTCAAAGATCCAAAATTTAACCCACTACAGGTTAACCGAGCAAAATAAAAGCAACGCTTTTCTCACCTTACACAAAAGCAATGACCTCTTTCAAGAACTCCACAGCCCCAAGACATGTTCTGTGCATAACACTCCTCGCTCGCGTGTTACCGGCCTATCAACTGCGGTAGTATCTGCCCCAAGTTATCTAGCCCTGTCCTGTAGATGCCTCGCGATACCGTCGGTAAGGCCAAAGGATACTGCCTACAATTCTGAACATGGCTTTTCGTTGGTGAGAACTTTTGTATTTGATAATGGAGAAGTTCTATTGCACTGAAACTGGGACTACGAGTACATGGTGGCTATCCTAACCATACGCATAAACGGCTTTCCTTCATTGCGCGAATATGCGCTTAGCTAGTGGTATAGTAGTAGTGGATGTATGCCTGCCCTGTCACCTGTGCATATGAAGACCTTAAGGCTGCGTCACCGGTTGGTTTTGCCGTGGCAGAATTCTGTGCCAAACATAATATTTAGAGACTATTTTTGCTATAGACACGCAAAGAAGAAGTAGTGGATTTGCTGCCAGGGTATTTGTGCCTGATAGAGCATGTCCTAAGGATCTAGATAAGTGAGATACTACCAATGAAAGCGTCGTGATAGCGATGGACAAAATAATAAAAAAATGTTTGGCCATGTCAAAGTGCTATCGAAATGTCAATCCTTACATTTTATCATTTCGACAATTGTCATCTAATCATTTTTGAAATTACACTTTGTCTGCCCTTAAGCCAAGAAGGAATGAGTTATTTTTAGGCAAGCGTGCTCCTTCGTAGACCACATACACCGTCGATGCACTAGATTCGATGTGGAAAAATGGGCCATGAGGCTCATAGGCAATGAGGCACTGGTCGAGTCAAAGCTCCTCGAACATCGTCGCCGAGTTGCCAGCTTTTCGGTTTTTTATCGGTTGCATTTCGGGGCGTGTGCGATGAAATTGCATGATCTAATTTCGCCTAGTTCGTTTTATCTTCGGACTACAAGAAGTACGGCGATGCGCCATCAGTACATGGAGGACATCCCACCCATACGCACTAAACGTTTTGGAAATACTTTCATTGTACGTACAGCTAAGAAGTGGCATTCCGGCCGGAGTCTGTGTGTTCCCGATAGCTTCCTAGCAACAGCCTCGGGGTCTTTAAGTCAAGAGTGAATAGGTTACTTCTAGGCAAGCCCGTCGAACACATCATCGCTTACCATCAGGTGAGATAGTGTTCAAGCGTGAGATTACTTATAAAAAAAACGTCGTCGTTTACCATCAGGTGAGATAGTTGTTGCCTAATATAAGCCTATATAAAACTGCTGCATTTGTGTCTCCTCAAACCTTGCTCCATTTAACGGTTCCGGATGTTGGCTCATCCGTTTAGCTCAGGTGAAGGCCAGGCAAATGATTAATGTTCCTATAATTAATCACCACACCTCGTTGTTCACTATGTTGCAATTAGCTTAAATGAAGATGGTTCTGTTCATACTCTAGACAGACCACTAGTATCTAATTTCATATACATGAAGGTAATAAGGGTCATTTTCTTCGATGCAAAGAATAACGAAAATATGTGACGCTTCATAATTTTCTCCGTTTCTTCCAACTTTCAAAATCAAAGATACAAATCAGTAAATGAGGTTTTTTTTTATATCTCGCTCTTGACCACTATCTCACCTGATGGTAAGCGATGATGTGGTCGACGGTGAAACACGCTTGCCTAGAACCTATTCACTCTTGACTTAAAGACCCCCAGATAGTTGCTGTCGGGAAACACAGACTCCGGCAGGGAATTCCACTCCTTAGCTGTACGCATAATAAAAGTGTTCTCAAAACGTTTTGTGCGTATGGGTGGAATGGCAAAATCTCATAATTTTCCAGCCAACGCCTGTCCCATGTCACTTGTGGTCGACGTAACAAGTTTACTTGATCTATTTCGTCCTGCCAACCGTCTCGCTACGACTGACTCCCTTGTCATTCATTACATTCCAGCCAGACAATCTGCGAAAACACTAAACACGAGAATCGGTTTCACAAACCCTATCACCCAAGCTCTATGCGACACCAATAAGAAGCCAGTACACCAGATACTAGCAAAGCCAGCAAGGACAATAAGTCAGCAACGTGACTCTCCGTTGATGATCGTAGTCTGCAGTGACTGTGCGGCGTCTGACCGGCGGTAACAAATTAGCGCGCGTCTGTGACCGCCGTGGTCACGCGCACCCGACCTTGCGAGGTGGGGTCCCAGTTGGCAGATGTAGGATTTGGAAACCATCTCTTTTTGTCTAAACACCAAGAAAGAACATATACCTTTTTCTGAAATGAGCAGCATCCATGTGACATCAATAAGAAGGCAATACACCAGAAACTAGCAATGCTATCAAGGACTATAAGTTAGCAACGTGACTCGCAATTGATGATCGTAGTCTGCAGTGACTGTGCCGCGTTTGACCGGCAGTATCAAATTAGCACACGTCTGTGACCGCGCAGCCAACCTTGCGAGGTGAGGTCACAGTTGCCAGAATAGATATCCCAATAAAAAAGGTTCCCAACCCATTGAAACACAACGCACTGAATAAACATGGAGTATAGTTGTCGGCTCGTACCTTGGCAAGGTTTTAGCGTAGTGGGGGTAAGTTCGCGCACTATGCGCGAACTGACCAACCACCATATAGAGCGAACGGAACGTAAACTCGACGCGATTGGTCAGTAGATTCTTGTGTCAACTGACTAACCAATCGCACGCTCGGAACGGTGCTAAACTTTCCCCGCGCCCCGCATGGTATTCGAAGAGACCTAAAAACGACTTGTGCGCATCTAACGACTCTTGCCAAGTTACGTGCAGACATCTATACATATGTTCATGTCCATCTGTATCCCTTGTAGACTTAAGTATCCCTTGAAATGTTTTCCTCTGAATCTAAATGAAAGTAAATGGATCTTACGGAATGTCGAGACGTGTTTAGACGAGATGGATTTCGTCTTATACGGGACCAAGTGGTTCGATTTCTAATGAGATTGGAGACCTTATACGTTGTGTGCCAATTCGAAAACATTCAACTTGGCTATAAACTCTCAGATAAATGAGTTTCCTCCAAAGTAAATTCCTTTTATACTTGATAGGTACTTCAGGTGTTTGTTTCCTAATTAACAAGCACCTGCAACCAGACCAAATAGAAACTTTTTAAACGGTGGCACTTTAAATATTCGGGACAATAAGTACCAATTTGCTGTCCCAAATCTCCAAGCTATTATTTTATAAGGCCCGCTTGCAGCACCCTGGGTTATTTTACTAACTCCGAGTTAGTAGCTAACCCGGCCAATTATGCAAACATATCTGTTATTTAAGCTCTTGTTAGCAACTAAGTCTGAGCTAAGTTCTTGGCGCACGTGAGCCTAAATTTTTATCTAGTTCTATCTATTACGGTAAAATGAGTATGAAACAAAATAGGCAGAATCGCACTTTGTGTCACGAAAAATATGAGCCATCGCCCATCACAGGCACAAAAAATATTCTTTTTATAAATTCCCAACTAGAAACCGTACTAACTAGAACAAACACGTTTGAGATCGTTCACGATCGATCGGCGGTAGATATCTCAGGATTTACTGCTCTATTGGCCGATACATCGACTGCTGCGACACCGCTCGCTACACCCGATAGATGGCGTTGGATACTATGACACTTGATTTATTTGTTTTGTAGCCTTTTTGCTGAATGTTGGCCCATTTTAAATAAGCTTTCTGGGTGTTATTAGAGGTTCTTGTCTACACATCGGAGAATTGTTAGCTACTTAGCGCAATGAAATTTTAGCGATGGGACGCAGGTTGATGGAAATAATAATGACTCCAGATTGTAGAAAATAATAAGGGCTTTTTTTTTTTTTTTTTTTTTTTTTTTTTTTTTTTTTTTTTTTTTTTTCTACGGGTCGTCTCACAGTTCGGTCAAAGTGACCGTCCACTGCTTAACCGGGCTAGCCTGTGGAGACTAAGCTATATAGCCTCCAGCCAGGGCACAAATTACTAAATCTAAGCGACTGCGCTAAGGGCTACCCCAGGTGGGGTCGGACCTCGGCTCAGGCCGTCGCTGGGGGGACAACACTATGGCTGGATCTTATTAAAAGTGATTCTACCATTCGTTCGGAAAAGCCTACGTGGAGAAGAACGAATAAGAAACTCCAATTATCTAACTATAATTTAACTAAGGCACAGCTCGCGGGCTGGCTTGCGTATCCTGTCGGGGACGTCGCGGCGGGCCTCGGCGGCGAGGGCGGAACGAAGGCGGTCTGTGTCTGCGAATTGTGCTGGTCTTTTTATTGCTCTCTTGGAGCAGAGTAGTGGCGTCATCGGGGATAGAGAGGACAAGCCTTGGTCGGCGAACTTTGGAGATTTTGGAGGGTTCATAGCGGGAGACCGCTTGAATTAGAGGGTTGCTATGATCGACAGCAGAGTCAAAGAAACGCTTGGAAATGCGTTTAATGAATTGTTGGAGAGTGGGGATTCTCAGATCGACATGGAGTTCCTGGTCGCGAGCGTACCAGGGGGCTCCCGTGATCTTTCGGAGAAATCGGTTTTGTATAACCTGAAGTTTGTGTATCTCATGGGGTTTTGCGTGTGCGAATACAACACAGGCATAGGTCATGATGGGACGGATGACCGCAGTGTAAATGCGCAGCTTGCACCTAAGTGACAAGCTGCTGCTTGCGTTCACCATCCCATGAAGTCTGCCCATAGCGAAGGCGGCTCGCGAGCGCGCCGCCTTAATGTGCTTGGCGAAAGTGAGGTGGTTATCGAGGGTTACACCTAGGTACTTGGCTTGCTTCTCCCAAGGGATTGGCTTACCGTACATTGTGATGGGTCTAGGGGGAAGGGGGTCTTTGAATCTAGAGTTATACTTTCGATCAGGCCTCGAGAATAGGACAGCCTGACTCTTGTCGGGATTGACTTCTATTCTCCAGAGGCGGAACCACTTGGCTAGAGTGTTGGCGGCTCTCTGGAGTTTTAGTGCTATGGCATTTGATACTGAGCCTTTACAATAAAGGGCCGTGTCGTCAGCTAATAGTGCCAACTGGCCCCCATTGGTTTTTGGAATATCGCTGGTGTACAGCGTGAAAGCTAGAGGGGATAGTACGCAGCCTTGAGGGACTCCGGCTCGTATGGGGTGAGGGGAGGAGAGTTCTCCCACGACACGATAGCGGAAAGTTCTGTTCGACAACCAGTCTCGTAAGATGAGCACGAGACGATCAGGCACACCAAGATTATATAGCTTATAAATTAAGCCATTGTGCCAGACTTTGTCGAACGCTTTCGCTATGTCGAAGAACAAGGCACCGGTGAACATACCCTGCTGGAAGCCAGCACTAGTGTGTTCAACGAAACGGTGAACTTGTTGAATACACGAGTGTTCAGCGCGAAAGCCGAATTGCTCGTTGGGGATAAGGCTCTTTCGCTCGACAAAGTCTTTGAGCCGCTTATAAATAAGTCGCTCATAAACTTTCCCGAGAGAATTCACCAGACTAATGGGACGATAACTGGTAGGCTCCGATTTCGGTTTACCCGGTTTAGGGATGCCTATTACAGTAGCCTGTTTCCAAGCTTGGGGGAAGATATTTTTGCTCAATGCAGCGTTGAAAATGGCCGTCATTAGCAATATTATTTGGGCAGGGAGGAGTTTCAACACCTTATTGGTGATGCCATCTATGCCTGGGGCTTTGTTGGGGCGAAGCCTTTTGATAACCTCCACTACTTCGTCTGGGGTGACGGGAGGTAGTGGGTCATCAGGGTCTTCAACGGGAGGAAGGGAGGTCCTACGTTCGACTTCAGCGTCTACCATATCTAGGTGAGCTTTGTCTACTGGTTGGGAGCTGGGTGTGCATTGAAGTTCGAGACTGTCAGCCAGACATTCGGCTTTTTCAGTGTTTTCAAATGCAACACTCTTATCAGGGCGAATAAGTGGGGGTATGGCAGAATCTTCAGTGGAGCGTAACTTCCTCTGAAGGTGCCAGTATGCATGGTGGTTGGGCTCTAGTTCGCTCAGCATCTTATTCCATGTCGCAGAACGGAGCTCAGCCATACGTTCCTTTACAGCACGCTGTAAGTTACGCATGTGAACTCTGTTTGCGACACGGGCTTTATTTTTCGTTGCACACACTTAAATACTATTTTACACTTATACTCTAACCAATGAAAATACAGAAACAGATTTACAAATATAAAAATAAAATCTTAACCAATAGAGTTGCATAATTCTTGTGACCAATAGGGTGAAAGCATAGTTCGGTGTTTGTTCCGTTCGTTTAGGCGCGTATCCTACGAGGCATTGTGCGCACTAAAGTTATAAATATAGGTGGCGCGTTGATTCGGCCTTTTCCTCGAGCGGCCGTTGCGCAAGACAGACGTGTCTGGCGCGACGGTTGTTCGTGTCCTATTTCTTTACAAATGAGTTCCTTCGGGATCTCAGATGAGTTCTTTTTAGAACTGGTGATTGTCAAAACGTTTAATAAAAGGTTCTTTTGAGAACTGCTTGCTTCAATATTTCTGGTAGACAGTGTCAAAACGTACTGTGATCAAAAGTTCTTTTCAGAGCTACTTGTTTCAATGTTTCTAATAAACAGAGTGTCAAAAACGTGGGTTGATGAGTTGTGGCTACAGTACTCCCCTTCAAGCGAAGCGTACCGGCAGCTTGATGGTGCGGCCTATTCGTGTTGTTTTGGTCACGGCGGGCTGTAGCGGCATGTTGGCAGCAGGTACCTCTGTTGCTTGCTTGGTAACGGTTGGCTCGGTATTGGTATTGGTTTGTTTGGTAATGGTAACGGTACTGTTTCTTGATGTGGTAATATTGGTTGGTGGTAAGGTATCTTCTGTGATTACATATGCAGGCTTCAAACGATACGATAACGATAAACGATCGATAGAAATGTTGGCTTGCCGATCTGGTAGTTGGATGAGAAACACTTTATCTGTTCGGCTTATAACTCGATAGGGGCCTTCATATGGAGTTTGAAGTGGTGTTTTTACTGCATCAGTTCTGACAAAAACGTGAGTGCACGTGGGCAATTCTTGATGCACAAACATGTGTCTGTTATTGCTGTGATGCTCGGTTACAGCTTGCGGCTTGTTTGCTTGAATAATACCACGCAGTTTCTCAACGTAGGTATAATCCATAGCAGGTGTGCAGGTACTTGTATTGAAAAAGTCGCCAGGTAGGCGTAGGTTGTAACCATAGGTAAGCTCGGCGGCGCTCACGCCGGTGTCTGTGCGTAGAGCGGCTCGCAATCCAAGTAGCACGGTAGGCAATTCGTCGATCCATGTGCTTGAGTCGGTGATTTTCGCGCGCAACGCAGTTTTAAGAGAGCGATGCCACCGTTCGACGATACCGTTGCTTTGAGGGTGATAAGCTGTTGTTCGATTTTTCTTGATTCCCATTTGCTTACATTGATGCCGTCGTACGCAGCCCAGAGTGGACGTGTGTTTGAACTTTATAAGAATTTCGATCTCTAAATTCTGTGATTGGTTGCGTGTTGTGACTTGTGATTCCTTGTCACTCATTAAGTGTTTTAATCTGTTGGTACCTCCCTCTGGGCGGTCACAGAGCGAGATAGATATCTGTTGTGCCGGTGACTCCTCAAGTGTTGTCCCAAAAGTGACTGTGATTTGGTGGAATTGAACCGGCGACGCCTGCCTCGGCGGTCGGGGTGTGCCTCCGCTACGCCACCGTGCAAGTATCAGCGCGCGTCAAATTCCGATACTAACTGCGAGCTGCTTACAACTTCGCCTGTGCTGCGACGATAAGCGCGGTGCTTGCCGGTGCTACGAGCGAGCGGCTGGCGTCATCGCCTGTGCTACGACGGCGGCGCTTGCCTGTGCTACGAGCTACGCACCTACGATCTTGCTACGAGTCTCCCATCGGCTACGCCGCTACTGCTAACAATACAACGCAATATCGACTGTTGGACTTGTGCTATTGTATTGGCTATAATGTCGGTTACTCCGCGCTCTCCACCCAAAACCCCGACAGTAAGTCTTAGCCACACTCAAACTCAATCAGAGCCTGACATTAACACCGCTGTCTCGATGAGTGGATTTGTGAACACCTCCCGCAGCAAACGCCCGCGCAACGCTAACTCACCGCAAGGTGGTTCTGGATACCATTCCCCCCAATATAATGAACAGGACCTCTGCATATCTAAATCTTTAACGGAACAGGCTGCCTTAATGACCAAGCTTATATCCGACGTTGCAGAAATAAAGTCGCAAAACCTGGCCATTCAGGCAACAAACACCGTAATTAAAAAATCAAACGAAGAGATTATACAATCCATGAATTTCCTCAGCACGAAGTTTGAAGATATGAAAAAGGAGATAGAAGAGCTAAAAATATCTCGAGATGCACAGCAAAGACACATAGACCATTTGGAAAAAAAGATTATCGACCAACAACTCAAATCTCGTTCATCAGTCGTCGAAATCCGTAATGTGCCTATTGCTGACTCTGAAACCTGTGCCAGTCTTTCAAGGACAGTGACCAGGATTTGCGAGGCCCTGGGAACTCCCATCAGTGATTCCAATATTCGAGATGTGTACCGCCTACCCGGAAAACCTTCTAATACCAACTCCCCGCGCCCTATAATGGCTGAATTTGTAGCCGTAAGTGCTAAGCAAACTGTCATAACAGCAGTGCGATCATTCAATAAGGGCAGGTCTATAGACCAGAAATTTAACACCTCTCATATTGGAATGCCTGGCAAGCCACGACCTATTTATATCGCCGAGCAGTTGCCACTAAGTGCAAGGAAACTTTACCATCAAGCACGGGAGTTTGCTTCAAAGCACGCCTATAGATTCTGTTGGGTTTCCAATGGCAATATTTTCCTGAGAAAGCAGGAAGGGGACAAGCATATTCTGGTCGCTTCTGGTCAGTCTCTTCAAGATCTCGAAGCTAAATGACTATATCGCCGTCTTAACCTTCTTGTTCATAACATATTGGGCAATCTCCGACATTTCCTAAACACAATTCAATTACAATTAAATTTTAGATTACCACTACTTCACCTAACAACAAACACAAACTTCTCCCAATACACACCGCCACACTTTTCCCTCGTTGCATACTTAAAGTTCTTTGTATTTATAAGGCTCCAACTCCGTACTCTTCTTATCATCTTCAAGCCGTTTTTCTTTAATTATCTGTCAGGCTGTTTATATATTATTAAAAATGGCGAACATAAATGACATCATACAGGAAATTGATGCATCTGCGTGTATAGGTACCTCCTTCAACTGCCTACCTGAGGACTGTCCGCGGTACGTTGTCCCATCAGCTCTTGGTAATTTTAACTTACTGCATATAAATATCCGAAGTGTCAGTAAAAACTTTGACCATATCCAGCTTCTAATAAATCAAACAAAAATTAATTATGATGTTGTGATTCTTACCGAATGTTGGCTCAGTAAGGTTACCTGTTTGCCGGTTCTGGACGGGTTTCAGGCTCACTCTACCATCTCTAATTGCAACCAAAATGACGGGATTGTTATATACACCAGATTGGGTTTGCAGTGTTCTGTGCGGGAGCCAAAATTTGAAGGAGGAAATTGCCTGGTGTGTGAAATATGTAACAACGAATTGGCAGTAGTTGCAATGTATCGTTCACCATCACTTAACTCCAAGAGTAACTTTAACTCCTTTTTAAATAATCTGGACAGTCTATATAATAGTATCTCTCGCTACCCTCACATCGCTCTTTTGGGTGACCTGAATTTGGATCTGAGTCCAACCAACAGAAATGACAGAACGCTCGAGTACCTATCACTAAACGCCTCTCACGGCCTTTTGCCCACTCACCTCATCCCCACACGCTTAGAACGATGTTTAGACCACATCTTCCTTAAGTCCAACCTATCATCTACCTCTCTCATCCTAGAATCGCATATCACAGACCATAAACCTACCCTCTTGAATATCGCTAACTACAACCCACCTCACAGATCATCCCACCAAGTCACCCGCTTAAATTATGCAGACATAATTGCTGATCTCGAAAATGTAGACTTTTCCGGAGTGTATAACACTGAAGATGTCAACACATCAACAACCATATTTATCGATACTGTTACCTCTATCGTCTCGAAACACTCAATTAAAGCAAATGTCCCTAGGAAAAAGCATGTTATAAAACCATGGGTCACTCCAGGACTGTTAAAATGTATTCAAAATCGAGATAGAATGCATATTAAAGCCAAAAACTCTCCTGATAACATAATCCTAAAAACTACATACACTCGATACCGCAACTTCTGCAACGATTTACTTAGGAAACTAAAAACAACTTATGAAACAAATGAGCTAAAAGAAGCCAAAAATTGTCCCCGTAAATTGTGGCAAACAATTAACACCATCACAAACAGACATAAACTGCGGACAAGTCCCTCCGAGTTGCTGGAAGTGAAAGGTGATCACATGTCTTCAATTAACGAGGTGTGTAACTTCTTTACTTCCATAGGAAGCAACCTAGCAGATAAAATCACATCACAACATCATGCTACTAGTACTAACACTCCAATTACCCACCTTTCCCACCCCTGCCGTAACAGTCCCCTATCCTCGCAGGTTAATTCCCTTGGTATGTTCGACGTTTGTGAATCTGAGATTGAGTCCCTCATTCTCCAGCTACGCGACAAGAGTGCCGTGGGCTGGGATGGTCTGTCACCTCAGCTGTTGAAATCTTCTCGACATGTTTTGGTTCCACCCATAACTTACCTGTGTAACCTATGCCTCAAAACAGGCGTATTCCCTGATGCCTTTAAAAAGGCTATTGTTCACCCAATATACAAGGGCGGGGACAGAAGCTGCGTCTCTAACTACAGGCCTATTTCGGTACTCCCAGCTCTTTCTAAGATCCTGGAAAGGATTCTAAACAACCATCTAAGGCGCTTCCTTGACAAGTTCAATGTTATCGCCGACAACCAGTTCGGCTTCAGGCCAAAGCTGTCAACAGAGGATGCTGTATTGGAACTTACGAAATCGGTTGCTGCAAACTTGGACAGCAAAACCAAATGCCTTGGAATCTTTCTAGACCTTTCAAAGGCGTTTGATACAGTTTCTGTCCCCTACCTCATCTCAAAACTGGAAGCCATAGGGGTGCGCGGTATTTCTCTAGATATCTTTCGGAGTTACCTTACAAACCGTAAGCAGTGCGTCAGGATAGGTAATTACCAGAGTGATGAGGAAACCATATCTTACGGCGTTCCCCAGGGAAGCATACTGGGCCCTACCCTATTCCAGATTTACGTTAACGATCTGTGTAAGATGAACCTCCCAAATTGTAATATTTACGCCTACGCTGACGATACGGCAATCCTGGTCCGTGGTTCAACCTGGGATATGGTTAAGACAAATGCGGAAGCTGCAATGTCTAAAATAATGATTTGGCTAAACTCTAACCTGCTAACGCTAAACCTAAATAAAACTACATACATTCCGTTTGGGTTAAGACGTGGTAATACTCCGGGATCTGACTTCACCCTAAGAGCCCACTCGTGCCCTAACCCCACGGTACCTTGTGCCTGTCCCACGTTGAGTCGTTCAGACGCTGTTAAGTATTTGGGTGTACACATCGATTCCGGACTCAGGTGGGACAGGCAAATTGATACCCTTTCCTCAAGAACTATGCGTCTAATCCACATTTTTAAGGCCCTCAGAGATTCTGCCGACAGTGCCACGCTGAAGATGATTTACTACTCCCTCTGCCAATCTATACTCGGGTACTGTATAACTGCATGGGGCGGAGCAGCTAAAACCATTTTTCTTAGAATAGAAAGAGCACAAAGAGCAATACTAAAAGTAATGACCAAAAAGCCTTTTAGGTATCCTACATCTGACCTCTACGCCGACTGTAAAGTTCTAACAGTGCGGCAGCTCTTTGTGTTCAAGGCAATACTAAAGACACATAAGTGCCTCCCACCTCAGGACCGGAACAAACGCACTCAAATCTTACCCAGTACGCAGCACAGAACCACTTTCGCTCGGCATCAATTTTACATTCTTGGTACCTACCTGTACGGAAAAATCCATAACAAAATACAAATAATGTATCTAAGCTCCCATAACCTCAAAATCAAACTGACTGAATGGCTATTACTAAAAGACTACTCATTCACGGAGTCTTTACTTACATTCATAGAATAATCCCTAAAACTATTACACTAACCTACTCACACTCAATACACGATCAATCTCTCCTTACTCACCACTCATACACTAACACATACATAGGCTCACTCACTCACACATACCCTTACACTCAAATACATTTTCACACCGGCACACAATTGTATTACCTAACCACCGTTGCAATATACACCCTGGCTGCAGCTATACCTACATGACTAACCGCCCTGTATGGCCTAATCACTGTCTCCTAAGATACAGGACTACCTAGTTTAGGAGACAGGGTTACATGATCAGTGTAGATTTATGTAGATATCTTTTAATATGTTATTTTGTACATTCTGCTCTTGTGTATCATGAATCTTGTGTGTATCATAATAAAGATTATTATTATTATTGCTTCATTAGGTTTTGGAATAGTTGACTCTCGAATTGGCGTCCTTGATCGCTTGTTAGTGTTGTAGGGCATCCAAATCTTGCTATCCAGTGTTGGTAGACGATATCGGCTATTCGAACAGCTGATATTTCGTCGGTAGGGATTGCTTCAGGCCACTTAGTTAATCGGTCGATCATTGTTACTAAGTAACGGTGACCTTGAGCTGTTGTAGGTAGCGGTCCAACGATGTCAACGTGTAGATGTTGAAAACGCTCACTTGGTGGGAATGATGCTATGTTCGAGAATGTGTGTCGTTGTATCTTGCTTTTCTGGCAATGTATGCAGGATCGAGTCCAAAGGTTGATGTCTGCGTTCATTGATGGCCAAAAGAATTTTTGGGTTGTAAGTTTACGAGTCGTGCGCGTACCTGGGTGACTGATATTGTGCACGCTGTTAAAAACTTCTTGTCGATATTGTATGGGTATATAAGGTCGTAAATATTGGGTGGATGTTTCGCAGTATAACTCTACGTCGGTGTTGGGTATAATTACTTTCTTTAGAATTATGTTTTCTTGTAATAGCAATTGTTCAATGGTGCTATCCTTTTGTTGTGCGCTGGCTATTTCGGTGAAGTTGATACCAGATGGGCAAGTAATTGTTTCTATGCGGCTGAGTGTGTCGGCGACGATGTTTTGTTTACCGCTCACGTGCCTTATGTCCGTGGTGAATTCGCTGATAAACAAAAGTTGTCTCGTTCGCCTTTGTGTTTCCGAGTTTGTATGAGTCTTCGACATTACAAATGTTAGCGGCTTGTGGTCGGTGAATACGATAAGATGGCGTCCTTCAAATATTTTGCGGAAATGTTTGACTGCCATGTAGATTGCAAGTAACTCACGATCGAAAGTAGAGTATTTCTTTTGTGCGTCGGTGAATTTCTTGGAATAGTATCCGAGCGGTTGCCATGCTTCTTTGATGTATTGTTGCAATACTGCTCCAACTGATTTATCGGATGCGTCACAAAATAAGGCGAGTGTTGCATGATGCGATGGGTGAGCTAGTAGAGCTGCGTTAATGATGCTAGCTTTACATTGTTCGAACGCTTGGGTTGCTTCGTCGGTCCACGTGATTTGGGTTTTGTCTCTCTTCTTGACATTATGTAGGTATGCGTTTAATGGTGCTTGTAGAGATGCGGCGTTAGGTATGTGATCGCGATAAAAGTTGATCATACCGAGAAATCTTCTTAGCTCTTCGATTGTGGTCGGCTTGGGATAGTTGATAATAACATCAATTTTATGATCCGGAGGTTTGATGCCTTCTGTTGATACGGTGTATCCTAGGAATTGAACTTCTGGTTTGCCTAGGTTGCATTTAACGGGGTTAATCGTGATACCGTTATCTTCTAACCTCTTTAGCACGATGTGAAGGTGTTCTCGGTGTTGAGCTTCGTTTTCTGATGCTAGTAACAAATCATCGATGAACGGGAAAACGAAATCTAATCCTCGTAGCACTTCATGGATGTATCGTTGAAACGTTTGTCCCGCGTTTTTCAAACCAGGGCACATACGAGGAAATTCGAATAATCCCATTGGTGTGATGATTGCTGTCTTCTCAATGTCTTCTTCTCTTACGTTCAGTTGTTGGTAGGCACGATTGAGGTCTATTGTAGAGAAGATAGTTTTACCAGATAGATGATGAGTGAAGTCTTTGATTCGTGGAACGGGGTAGCGATCTGGTATGGTAATGGAGTTGAGTCGGCGATAATCACCACAAACTCTAATATCGCCATTCTTCTTGGGTACGATATGTAGAGGTGATGACCATGGGCTTTTACTGGGTCTGCATAGTCCTTGTTCAATCATGTTTTCGAATTCTCGCTTGACTGTTTCGAAAAGATGCGGTGGGATTGGTCGGGCGCGGCAATGTAACGGTTGACCACGTGTTTCGATAAAATGTTGCACGTTGATGTCGGAGTTTAATTTCATCGATGTTAACCGTGTTATGTTGGGATATTGAGCCAGGATGTCGTGGTATGATTGCGACATGTCAATGCTGCGTACGGTAGGCGTGTTTGATACTCGTATAGGGGCATTTACCTTTAAGCTCGTGACACCGTCGATGAGTTTCCGGTTTTTCAGGTCGACGATGAGTTGATGATGCTTGAGGAAGTCTGCTCCGAGTATTGGCTTCGAAACGTCAGCTACAATACATTTCCATTTGTAGCGGCGTCGTAGGTTGAGGTCGAGCGATAAAGTTTTCTCGCCATACGTAGCTATTGTTGTGTTGTTAGCTGCGTATAATTGAAATGGTAACGGCGTTGTTACTTGACCCTTTCTTCTTGGTAGCACGGATATGTTAGCTCCAGTGTCGACTAAGAATGATAGTTTCGAGTTTCTATCGGTGATGTATAGGCGGTGAGATATATCTTGAACGCCGGTGTCCGCCTCTGCCAACGTCCTGTTTAGTTTTCCGCATTTTGTTTTACGAATGAGCAAGGTGACGTGCAGCGTCTAGCTTGCTCTTTAAATCGTCTGTGATAGTAACAGAATGGTGATGGCGATTCTGTTCGATTGCGTGATCTTGAGGCGTAACGGTTCCGAGAAGGGTAGCGGCTGCGGCGATAATTGTTTGGATATTGCGGTTTTGCTTTGAGCTCAGCTATTTCTAGCGATAGCTTTCTTAGCTCATTCAAGATGAATTGCGTATCTGCTAGCGGTGTTGATGGTGTAGGTACAGCGGTTGACTGCACGGCTGCGACTACTGTTGAGCAGGTACTCGGCATCTTGAAATGGGCAGTCGACGTTTTTCAGCAAATTATTCTTCAGATGTGTTCGGTTCGGGAGTTGAGGTTCTTCGGCAGTTGAATATAATTCTCCATTCCATTATTCTCCGTGTATTCGGTCTGGGTGTGGTCTGTCCGGGTATGTTCTGTCCGGGGGTGTTCTGTCCGGGGTCACCACTTTAGCGATGGGACGCAGGTTGATGGAAATAATAATGACTCCAGATTGTAGAAAATAATAAGGGCTTTATTTTTCGTTGCACACACTTAAATACTATTTTACACTTATACTCTAACCAATGAAAATACAGAAACAGATTTACAAATATAAAAATAAAATCTTAACCAATAGAGTTGCATAATTCTTGTGACCAATAGGGTGAAAGCATAGTTCGGTGTTTGTTCCGTTCGTTTAGGCGCGTATCCTACGAGGCATTGTGCGCACTAAAGTTATAAATATAGGTGGCGCGTTGATTCGGCCTTTTCCTCGAGCGGCCGTTGCGCAAGACAGACGTGTCTGGCGCGACGGTTGTTCGTGTCCTATTTCTTTACAAATGAGTTCCTTCGGGATCTCAGATGAGTTCTTTTTAGAACTGGTGATTGTCAAAACGTTTAATAAAAGGTTCTTTTGAGAACTGCTTGCTTCAATATTTCTGGTAGACAGTGTCAAAACGTACTGTGATCAAAAGTTCTTTTCAGAGCTACTTGTTTCAATGTTTCTAATAAACAGAGTGTCAAAAACGTGGGTTGATGAGTTGTGGCTACAAAATATTTCCAAATTATAGATTAACGACAACGACTGGGCAGAAATAGGTCACAGATAACCACAGAGTAATTATTCTGAGACCACCTTTGTTTTCCGATTTGAACAGTTTTGGATGTGTTTGTATCAATCAATATTTTTTTTAATGTTATTGTCTATAGGTTTGCGCTTGACCACTCTCTCACCTGATGGTAAGCGATGATAAGGTCGACGGTGAAGCACGCTTGCCTAGAAGAAACCTATTCACTCTTGACTTAAAGATCCCTAGATTGTAGCTATCGGGAAAAACAAACTCCGGCAGGAAATTGCACTCCTTAGCCATACGCATAATAAAACTATTCCCAAAACCTTTAGTGCGTATGGGTGGGATGTCCACTATGTACCGATGGCGCATCGCCGTACGTCTGGACCTTCTGGTAGTCTGATGATGTAACGGGCTTGGCGGATTTAGATCATGAAATTCCATCGCACACTCCCCGAAATGTAACTGATAAATAAAAACCGGCCAAATGCGAGTCGGACTCGTGCATGAAGGATTCCGTACCACGTATACGTTTTTTATATGGGAGCCCCACTATTATTCTGTTTTTATTACATCAACTGTGAAAATTTCAACTGTCTAGCTATCACGGCTCATCAGATACAGTCTGGTGACAGACAGACAGACGGACAATCTTACTAATAGGGTCCCCTTTTTACCCTATGGGTACGGAACCCTAAAAACCGTCAATTCAGCCATTTAATGACCACAGAAGTGATCCAGGAGAAATTGAAAGAGGTATAATACTCACAACGGATCTTTGTGTCTCTGAATTGGCTGCAAGAGCCTGCGCAGAAGCTATTTTTGTGTCAATATTGAAAGTGAAGTTATCATTGTATAACTGTCTCTTTCACTCGCTTACGTTTGTCGCATCATCCTATCTCGCTTACTCTATGCAGTTATACTGTTTCTTGCGCGTTAAGTGTCAAAACCAACTTCAGAGACACAAAGATCCACTGTGAGTATTATACATGAAGCTTTTCCATTCATCAACTGCCTACCCTTTTGCTAATTATGTTAGGGTCGGCTGCCAGTCTAACTGGATTCAACTAAATATGCACCAGTAGTAACATCACATGGAGCGATGCCTATCTGTCCTCCAAAACCTATTTCCTCGATTATACGATACCCTTTGTCAAGACTGGCTCACAGAATTTCAGTTAGCAAAATTCTCCTATCACCTAAGAATAACTTAAGCACGGGGTCTCAGCGCTAAGAAAATTTGGTTCAAATAAATCTTAGTAGATGGCGCGATATGCACTGATCTGTTATTGGATATGTGTTAAATTAACATTTTCTGGAATTGAACATAAAAATTAATTGAACATAAAATTGAAGCACAAAATTATGAAATACTGGGCTCTTATGTTACATTTCAAATATTATTTGAACGGATCATTTAAAATTGATGCCAATAGATGGCGCGGTTTTAAATTTCTGCATTCCACTCGATTGTTTAAATTTGCATTGTAACACAATTTAGTGCAAAAAAACTGTAAAAGCGTGCAAAAAAAATACTATAAAACAAACCTTCACTGAATTTAAAGAAAATCACGAGCCGAGTAAACCCTTTTACTTGCAAGTTGCTGCTAACACCATCTATCTATCGCCGTGGAACGGAACCGAACAAAAAATAATCGATTTAATCAGCCGAAAAACGCTAGTTACATTGGCATGGTTTCTTTGTATGGGATGAGGCATCTGTATGCTAGTATTATATAATCTGTGACCTAATTAAGGTTATTCCCAGGTGATAGGAGAATTTTGCTTCAGCATTTTGGCGTAAGTAGACACTAACCCCCTTATTAATAAACATAGAATAAAGTTATACCAAGTATAAACCTATGAAAATGTATGGTTATTCCTTTGTTATTCCCGGTTTAACTTTATTCCGTGTTTATTAATAAGGGGGTAAGACACGTTTGATGCACAATTCTCGTAGGCGCCTCGCCCGTCAAGCTAATAACAGGTAGCGGTAATAACGATTAAAACGTTTAACCGCCTCGAACTTCGAAGTAGGAAAACACAGTTACTCTAAAGTTCAGTACACACAAATCACAATAGCGAGGAGTTACGAGCTAAATTATAAAGGGTGCACCACACGGTCGTCAGGTCTACTATAAAGTAGGTGGTTTAGAACATAGGCGGTCGGCTGGACTGCGAAGGACGTTAAGGTTGCCAGGATCTAATTTCTATATTGTTTTGTGTTCTTGTGTGTGATAACACGAATGCCATGAAAAGTTTGCTGGATCCATATTAATTTGTGGCTTTCTTGATGAAGGTTCAAATAAAAAGGGTCTACTGTCGGTTGGAAAAGTCAATGTGGCAAAATAATTCAATGAGATCAGAAAAGTGCATATGTTACTTTAAAAGCCCGAACTACGGCAAAACTTAGGATTTACCGGTAAAACCTAAGATTTACCAAGTCTTACAGGTAAAAGTCTGAAATGAACTATGATAATCGCTAATTTCGGCCTTTACTAACAATTTTTTGGCTGTTGAAAATTCATTCAACCAATCACAGCAGATAACGCTTGCTTGACAATTTGTCACATTAATTCTCCGATAATTTTAAGGTGGGAAACTGAGGGATAGGCTCGCGCTCAACCACTATATCACCTGATGGTACGCGATGATGTGGTCGTCGGTGAAGCACGCTTGCCTAGAAATAACCTATTCACTGTTGACATAAAGACCCCTAGATTGTAGCTATCGGGAAATACAGACTCCGGCAGAGAATGCCACTCCTTAGCTGCACGCATAATAAAAGTGTTCCAAAAACGTTTTGTGCGTATGGATGGGATGTCCACCATGTACCGATGTCGAGCCGTGAGTCTGGTAGTCTGTTGCTAAAACGGGCTAGGCGGAATTAGATCATGCAATTCCATTGCTCTCTCCCCGAAATGTAACCGATAAAAAAAACGACAAGCCGGCAACTCGACGACGATGTTCAATGCTCTGGAGCTTTGACTAGACCAGTGCCTCATTGTCGATGAGTATCTTAGACCACTTTTCGATCGATTCTAGTGCTTCAAACTGGTATTTGGCAAATCCGTCCCAGAGATGAGACCTTCTCACCTTTGCAAGGATCCCCAACTTTATGCTGGCTGAGAATTTACCTCAATATATCGGCGAATTTATTTTAGAGAAATTAACCTCAGAGCCTGGTAAATGTTGAAAAATTGCAATTTCTCTGACACACTTTGAAACGAAATGATGAGAACAATTATAAATTATTATTATTTACATATATCTAAAAACAAGTTCGAACTATTTTTTCGATATTAAATTTTCTAAAATTCTAGTCAATTTCTAACAATCATTTTCTTGAGTATGAAGGTGGTTCTATATCCATTATCATACCTCTAACAGGCAAAGGAAAACTAGGGCGATGGTGGAGAAGTCGTCTGAAAGTTGAGAATTTCTAGCACAGATTCGCAATTATTTCGACATTTTGTTACATATCAGGACAATGATGCACCAACAATATTTTGGGCCACTGACCAACCACCACCAAATGTCTATGTAATGTCTATTATACCAGATTTATCCGCATGGCTTTTTATAACTACTTAAACAAATTGCTTCCTAATCATAATGTAAATCTAAAACCCCTTTCTAAGACCAGCCCTAGCTCCAAGTCGGCGTAAATTGAAAATCCTCGTGACGCTACGTGTCGGGATCAGATGCCCCGATAATGGCTATTGTTTGTTTTGTCTCGAGACTAGATAACCGCGATAATATAGCGAGCCGATAGCTGCTGCGAAGGTAAGGATGGTGGGCGAAACTTCGTATAAATAGGTAGGTTTGAAATGTCAGTAGAGAAAAATGAAAGTAAGCTGCTAATCAAAAAACAGAAATGCTGCATTCTAGGCAAAGGATTTTACCTGTTTTTTTAGGGTTCCGTACCCAAAAGGGTAAAAACGGGACCCTATTACTAAGAGTCCGCGGTCCGTCTGTCTGTCTATCTGTCTGTCTGTCACCAGGCTGTATCTCAAGAACCGTGATAGCTAGAGAGTTGAAATTTTCACAGATGATGTATTTCTGTTGCCGCTATAATAACAAATACTAAAATCAGAATAAAATAAATATTTAAGGGGGGCTCCCATACAAAAAACGTGATTTTTATGCCGTTTTTTGCTATAATGGTACGGAACCCTTCGTGCGCAATATTTAAGGGGGGCTCCCATACAAAAAACGTGATTTTTATGCCGTTTTTTGCTATAATGGTACGGAACCCTTCGTGCGCGTGTCTGACTCGCACTTGGCCGGTTTTTTAATTTGTTTTTTAAAATAGCTAAGGGTGTCACCACACCAATTCCGAATGATCGTTGATCGATACAATCGATCGTTGGTAACAGGGTTCAGTCGATGACTTGACCTCGATCGATAATTCCTACTAAACCAAAACAAAACATATCAATCGACCGACAACGATTAATGTCATCGGTCGTGGGCCGATCGACGACACTGATCGACGTCTGAGCCTCATGACGCTAGGTATCAAGATCAGATGGCCCGATTAAGGCCATTGTTTGGTTATATATCGAGACGATAGCTGCTGCTATGGAAAAATCAGGCAAAATTTTCGTGCAGGTGGGTTTGAAATTTAGTAATTAGTAACGAAAAGCTTCTGCTTAAAATACCTAAAATCTACATGCTAGGCGTGAGAGGCTTGGGCACGCCACAATTGCGGCGGTAAGCCCCTCTTTGAGAAGTGGCTTGAGAGGCGTCACGGCGCCCTCACCTTCCGCCTGACGCAGGTCCTCACCGGACACGGCTGTTTCGGGAGGTTCCTGTTCAGGATAAGGCGGGAGGAAACGCCCGGGTGTCACCATTGTGAGGACCGTCCGGAGGTTACGGTAGAACACACGGTGGAGGTCTGCCCCGCTTGGGCGGAGCAACGCCGTGTCCTCGTGGAGGCGATCGGCGGTGGAGATCTCTCGCGTCCGGCCCTGGGCCAGACCATGGTACGGAGCGAGAGGGCATGGGAAGCTATCACCTCCTTCTGCGAAGCAGTAATGCTCGCAAAGGAGGAGGCAGAACGCGTGAGGGAGACGCAACGGAGACGCCCTCACGCCCCAAGCCACCGTAGGAGACGCCCTGGGCTTCGGGAGTCGCAAGTCGATTCCCGGCCACCGTAGGCGCGGGCTTGCGGACGGCGAGAAATGGGTAGCTCGCCGTCCGATAAGGACCAGGCCCGAGTCGACGGCGCGTAGTGTGCCACGCGCGCCTCAAAGAGATGTCAGCAAAATTGACGGGGTCCATTAGGGCCGTTGCCTGTCTGGGTCGCGGATAAATTTGAAAA
Organism: Orthosia cruda; assembly: GCA_964057195.1. Classification (NCBI taxonomy): domain Eukaryota; kingdom Metazoa; phylum Arthropoda; class Insecta; order Lepidoptera; family Noctuidae; genus Orthosia; species Orthosia cruda. The sequence goes on along the minus strand of OZ059828.1, from coordinate 41,650,987 downwards.
AGAGTTACCGCGGCCCTGGCTCAAGCAACTGAAGAAACATGGGAGGGTTTTAGTAAGAAAAAGTCTGACACGCCCTTCCGCTTCACCCAGAGCCGGAGAAGTCATAGGATGATTTCGCACCCAAAAAAAAAAGTCGTGAGAAGCTGGTCATTTGACTGGTGTATCCTTTACAAACATGGCAACGAGAACTGCTAGCCTTTTCTCGTGTTTGAAAAACGTATAAATTGAAGTCGCAATGGGCCGATTTCTGAATTGATTATTTGGCGTTAAGAACGTGTCAATCCCTACTTGAATGCCTAATTTTGACCGGATTTCATGCTAAAGTACAGTTTGACAAATACTCAACTTCAAATGCTAAGATTAGAAATCGGGGGAATATCATCTCAGTAACAATCAATTTCAAGAGCTGGTCAAAATGTAGAGAAATAAAAGGTTGTTTTGTCAAATTGTAACTCTGAGCGAATGCCTTTAAAATGGTCTTTAAAGACGGGAATTGCTCCCCTCTGGGGCTATAGACAATTTGATGGACAGGGCGATAGCGATTGTCAAAATGGTTGACATTGATCAATCGTATTACATTATTTACGTTTCGGTAATAGTTATCGCTGTTAGAATTCTAGCTAAAGCCCTTCCTCATTGCTTAGCAAATGTCTCCGTCATAACACTCATATAACACATTCGAATCGGTCAAAATTAAGTGTTACTGCACTTATTAACATTGAAATGGCAGATATTATAATCTTGTGTAAATTAGCCGTAACATCCTGTTCTTAACGCTCAATTTACGAAGTTCTTTATCATTTACATATAAATCTATGCAATCTTACAACATGGCTGTGGTAACACGCCTTTATTTGATAAGTCAGAGTAGGTGAGGTTAAGTTAGCAACACCCGGAAACCAACTAGAACAAAAAAGTTAATTCAAAAACTCAAAAAACCCGACTGCTTAAAAAGCGAACTAAAAAGACGTAAACAAGAAGAAAATCATGCAGTGCAGTCGGAAGATACATATATTCGCGAGCTGGCTGGCCAAAACCAAATGTATCCTGAATTAACTTTTTTTATTTACAACTTTTTAGTTTTTTTTTTAAATTGTGTATTTAAACATATAATTGTTTTATATTTTTTAAATCACCACTTGAAACCCTTTATTTTGATACCCCACACGATGGGTTTGGAAGAAAAAAAAATTTTTCTCACCACAAAATGGCGCCCAAAATCCGCCATGTTTTTCTTTTCCAATTTGTATGTAGCCTATGACACTCGCAGGATTAAGACGAATCGATTGACGTAAGAATAATCAAAATCGGCCAACGCGTTTGGTGTCTAGAACGCCACATAGGAACAAACATACATACATACATAGACTGATTAACACATTACCCTCCTTCGGCAGTCGGGTAAAAACAACAAAAAATCTGGAGACTGGAGTTGTGCCCGATTGATATTGGCAATAGGTTTCAAAGTTGGTTGCAAAGGATCATCATCATTACAGCCAAATGACGTCTACTGCTGAACATAAGCCTCCCCAAGGCGTCGCCACATTGACTTATCCCGGGCGTCTCGCATCCAGCGCCTTCCCGCAACCTTAACCAGGTCATCGGTCCACCTAATGGGAGGCCTTCCAACGCATCGTCTTCCGGTTCGCGGTCGCAATTCCAGAACTTTTCAGCCCTATCGGCCATCCGTTCTGCGAGCAATATGCCCTGATCACATACATCATACAAATGACGAACTTTTCACGCCTAGAATGTAGATTTTAGGTAATTTAAGGAGCAGTTTTTCGCTACTAAGTCTGAAATTTCAAACCTTTACGAAAATTTCGCCTAGGTACCATGGTAGCAGCTACCGTCTCGATATAAAAACAAACAATGACATTCATCGGGGCACTCAGATCAAATAAAAAGTCAAGATGGAACGTTGCAAAGAACAAAGTGAAGCCGGTTAAAACTAAGCCTTGCCGTATAAATACACAATTATACGCGCACACGTATAAAGAAACTACCCCTTAGCTTGTCAGTTGAGCTTTATTATTTGATCTGTAAGGTCGAAGGACAAGCTAAGGCGTAATTTCGTTGTACGTGAGTGCGTGTAATTGTGTATTTGTACGGCAAGGCTTAGTTTGAACCGGCTTCACTTTGTTGTTTGCAACGTTCTATCTTGACTTTTTATTTGATCTGAGTCGGGGCATCTGATCGTGAATTCGTGATACTTAGCGACACAAGGCTCAGATGTCGATCAATCGTGGACCAATCGATAACATTAATCGTTGTCGGTCGATTGATGTGTTTTGTTTTGGTGTTGTAGGAATTATCGATTGCGGTCGAATCGTCGTCTAATACCTACCTTATCGACCGATGGCATCGACGAAAGATCAATCGAAATTGGTGTGGTGACACCCTTAGCTTTTTTAATAGAGCAGGTAAAAGACCTTTTCAACACACTTGCTCATAAAGTGGCTCTAATTTCACCGCAATTAGGCACATAATGAGACCTGTTATCAAACTGTGACTTTTTCATTACTATTATTCACAAGTGAGATAACGAGATTTCTTTTTAATTTATTGGTTGAGTTGCTTTGTTCTTAAAAAAGTTTCGATATAAAAAAGATCATGCTCAATAGTACAAATGCAACACATTTCATGCAACTTCGTATTTAAATAGATAATGTCAACTTGTACGTGTTTAATAAATATAACTTTTGTTTTTGTCTGTAATAAAGAAAACTTGAAAATCCCCATTTTGTACGTGGCTAAAACGCTATCCGCGAAAAGCAAAAAAAAAGATAACTCATTATTTTTAGTCTATGGCCGATTGCCATTGTTAGATGCGCGCGCATAGGAAAACTGATTAATTTTGCCCGCCATTGCGAAAAAAATTTCACAACTCGTTTCCACTGTTGGAAATGTTTTTTTTTGTATTATTTTCTTCACAAGTGTGTTGAAAAACGTCGTATGATACACGTGTGTATTGATGATTACCGTCCTCGGCTCTCTTAAGACCCTCACCTAACGGCTCGGGTCTCAATGGCGCCTCAGCGGTAATCACCAACTTACACACTTGTACCATAATGTACTATTGCGAAGAATGCAGCGTTTCTGTTTTAACCGACTTCAAAAAAAGAAGGAGGTTCTCAATTCGTCGGAATCTTTTTTTTTTTTTTAATTTGTGTTTCCCGATCACTCCAAGATCCATCCAGACGTCGATCAGTGTCGTCGATCGGTCTACGATCAATGATATTATTCGTTGTCGGTCGATTGATGTGTTTTGTTTTGTTGTAGTAAGAATTATCGATCGAGGTCAAGTCATCGTCTGAACACTGTAACCATCTATCGATGACATCGACCTACGATCAAACAGAATTGGTATGGTGACACCCTTATATATACTAATATTATAAAGCTGTAGAGTTTGTTTGTTTGAACGCGATAATCTCAGGAACTACTGGTTGGAATTGAAAAAATATTTTTGGGTTGGATAGTCCATTTATCGAGGCAGGTTATAGGCTATATAACATCACGCTACGACCAATAGGATCGGAGCATAAATGAGAAATGTTGCAAAAACGCGAAAAAAAAAACCTTTTTGAGAGCTTCCGTTGCTTGCGCTGCGTAAACGGTTTAAATTTCGCAACAACCATGTGTGTAGGGTAGATGGGTTGGTAGGTAGCCAGTTGACGGGAGCGAAGCCGCGTGGGATAGCTAGTTGATTATCCCCTTATCTATCAAGGCGAAAGACAATGGTAATTTCTATTGTGTCTGCTAATTAGCAGTTGACAGGTTATAATTTCTAAAACTGTTAGATACAGACAGCGTCTACAATTGGGTACCTACCCCTCACCGCTTATTAAAATACCTTTGAAAAGGGGGTAACCAGTTGATGATACTGTTACCCTACTGTAAAAAAACCGGCCAAGTGCGAGTCGGCCTCGCGCACGAAGTGTTCCGTACCATTATCGCAATAAAACGGCAAAAAAAACACGTTTGTTGTATGGGACCCCACTTAAATATTAATTTTATTCTGTTTTTAGTATTTGTTGTTATAGCGGCAACAGAAATACATAATCTGTGAAAATTTCAACTCTCTAGCTATCACGGATCTTGAGATACAGCCTGGTGTCATACGGACTGACAGACAGACGGACCGCGGAGTCCCGTTTTTACCCTTTGGGTACAGAACCCTAAAAACAGTCATGAAATCGCCTTTGCCATTTTAATCACCAGCGGAAACTGTCTCGATCCAGTCAACGGAGTCAACCATTATTTTCAAGACCCACGATTTTCTAAAGTATTTAATAACCTTGTAACTACCTACCCTGATTTACTTCGATGAAATAAATTAATTATATAGCACAAAAGATGCTCTGACTTGCCTTCTTACGCGGTTGACAGCTTGACAGCCAAGCTTTGAAAGAAACAACATTAGCACACACACTTGTTAAACGAAAATAGTGCTTAAACCCAAGCAGTAAGATGAATATGAAGTGTATAATTAAAATGGTGCTGCAGCAAAACTGGAGGTTAAAAGTTAACAACCCATCTGGTTCGCGTACGGTGCACGATAAAGTTGAAATTGATGGAAACGCCTTCCTATAGGTTATTCAACTAGTATAGGAGCATTATTTTGTTGTGACCTAGAGTCCTTTTGTCATTACTTGTCCAGTCCCATTCAGAAAATGAAGTCGAATGCACAACGCCATCTATCGAATATGGTGTTCAACTGTCCGAGTATCTGAACATTGCTTGTGTTGCGATTACTTCTTCATCACTTTAAAGTTATCTAACTTTTGATAGAGTGAACCGATTACGGAGAAACAAAAACCGGCCAAGTGCGAGTCGGACTCGCGCACGAAGGGTTCCGTTACATTATCGCAAAAAAATTCAAAAAAATCACGTGTATTTTATTCTGTTTTTAGTATTTATTGTTAAAGCGGCAACAAAAATACATCATCTGTGAAATTTTAACTGTATAACTATCACGGTTCATGAGATACAGCCTGGTGACAGATGGACAGACAGACAGACGGACCGCGGAATCTTAGTAATAGGGTTCCGTTTTTACCCTTGGGTACGGAACTCTAAAAACTAAGTAATACTTCAAGTTACGCACAATCTTTGTGTAGAAAAGTTATCTATATTGGTTTCGTACATTTTACGCGATGCGTGCACAACTAAACAGACAAAACGAAAACAAAAATATTCCAATAACGCTGGAAATGGGTTCTGTTGGTTATCCTTTAACACCCTGGCGATTTTTTTGGAAATATATTCTATGTAGAAAAATGGCCTTTTCTACATATTTATTATATGTATTGATGATTTGATTTGTTTAAAGCGCTTTGTCACTTAGCGACGACATCCACAACAGAAAAAATTCGACCAAGTGCGTGTCGGACTTAGCACGTTTAGAGTTCCGTACCAAAGAAAAAAATATATTTATCAATATATTAGTATTTGTTAGTAAAATATACGTAATAAAAAACATTAGCACCAAATTTCAAGTTCATAGGTCATTAAGAAGTTAAAAAATCTTCGGAACGAAATTGTGTGACAGCCGACGGGCAGACGGACACGCGAGTGACAGCAATAGGGTTCCGTTTTGACCCTTCCGGTACGAAACCCTTAAAACTATTGCTTAGCTTTATCAAAGAAAGAAAGAAAGAAAATATATTTATTTAGCACAGACTAAAAGACACACAACATATTATTATCCATTAGGTAAAATACAAATAAAATAAAAAGTAAAACTGTAAAGTCTGACGTAAGAAATTAGCAGGATGTTTTTTTTTTTATTATTGTTAGGCTCGCGCTTGACCACTATCTCACCTGATGGTAAGCGATGATGTGGTCGACGGTGTAGGCGCTTGCCTAGAAGTAAACCACTCTTGACTTAAAGACCCCGAGGTTGTAGCTATCTGGAAACACAGACTCCGGCAGGGAATTCCACTCTTTAGCTGTACGCATAATGAAAGTATTTCCAAAACGTTTAGTGCGTATGGGTGGGATGTCCACCATGTAGCGATGGCGCATCGCCGTAAGTCTTGTTTTCCGATGATGAAACGGGCTAGGCGGAATCAGGTCATGCAATTCCATCGCACACTCCCCGAAATATAACCGATAAAAAACCGAAAAGCTGGTAACTCGACGACGATGTTCAAGGTTCTGGACTCGACCATTGCCTCATTGCCGATGAGCCTCTTGGCCCGTTTTTCGATCGACTCTAGTGCATCAAGCTGGTATTTGGCAGATCCGTCCCAGAGATGAGAACATTATTCCATGCATGCATGATCATGTGCCTCACGGCGAAGTCTTAAAGCTATAGTTCTTATAGATCATCTAAGTTCTGTAAAAGTTATGCGTACCGGAAGACGCAGCGTTGGAAGGCCTCCCTCTAGGTGAGGCGACGACCTGGTCAAGACCTCGGGAGTCCGGTGGATGCGAAATGCACTGGACCGATCAGTGTGGCAATGCTTGGGGGAGGCCTATATCCAGTGGACGTCTTTCGGCTGAAATGAAAATGATGATGAGACCACCTAAGCAGCTCAATTACACTCATAATTTCTTTAATGACTTTTTCGGATATTTTCCTCAATTTCCTCAAAAGACCAGCTAAAACGTTGCTCTTCATCATCAGATGAGGTATACCACAAGCTCATTTATCCTATGCATGATAGGCATCTAACAGCCTTTAAGCGTAACATTTAAATTAATGGAATCGATCGCAAACTCTTTCTTAACTGAACTCTTTCTTGATTTAGAAAAATCAAAATCATTAATTGCGTGTTTTAGGCTGTCGAGGCAGATTTTAAACATAATTTATGAATCAATGGATTAGGAATTCCTTTCGGTTGTGATGGAAACTATGATTTACTGTAGGTATGTCGCAATTGGGGTGCTGGTCGCATAAGGCAAGCTTTTAAGTTTTACCGAATCAATAATATAGAAAACGCAAGAAATAGTATTTACTTCGTCAATAAATCTACGGCTTAATATCAATGAGAATTTACCAATAGAAACGTCATAACTACTCATATATAGAAATAAAATTATTGAATAGTTTTTTTCTTTTTTAAACAAGCTTTTTTCGTAATCTTCTCAGCAAACCCTTTCATTTGGCACCCATATCATGGCAGTTCACAAAAAATAACTAGTCCGCCATCTTGGACTGTCCGCCATATTGGATTTAGAATGACATCACTTAATTAATGCCAATTGTCATCCAAAGTAAACGTATATGCAAAATTGCATCTTAATCGGCGGCGGATAACTGCTTTAAAATTCGGTTGCAAGGTTTGACCCGAACACACATACATACATACATTGTAAGTTAAATAAAACCTTGTAATAAAAAAAACATGGCGATTTTTACTTTAGCTATCTATGGAACATGGAACTTTATTTCTATCACTGAGTAGGTTAAAATATCACAGAGGTATAAATAGGACCCCGTTGTCAAAAAGATATAAACATACCGCTCAAACGTATGTTCGTGTCGCGGCCAGACGCAGGACGCACCGAGTTCACTCAAGCTGGTCAGCTTGTGTTTGTATTGCCGCGCAGACGTCGGTAAAACGTATCTACCTCAGTATATATATAAAATAATTACATGATATTACAAAACTATGCAAATCCAAGCAACTAAACAAGAACAAACGAAAATCATCAGGTTGACGCTTCCGGGCGGGTCCGGCAACGACGGCATTGTTACGGAGCGAGGTCGCACGGACAGATAAGACGTCTAATTATACATAATTACTAGTTCAGGCCGAAACCTTCGCGGCAAGCTTCACGAAGACAAGGTCGCGGGTTCAGTACCTACTTGAGGTAATTTGTACATTGTCAAGATTAGAAACGCCTACTAAAATTGGTTGGTAGAATGGTAAAGGTATCTAAGTATTTTTTGTGCTTTAGTGTTTATAAATTCGTTAGAGATGTTTTGTATCATGTCTGTGTAGCCCCGTAAGGTTAAGCAGACGTGTATTTCCACATTTTGCTAGTTAGTCATCATCAATCTATATAGCTTTGTCCCAATAGTGATCCAACTGTTGGGACAAAGGCCTCTTCTCGGTGAGAGGAAATGGAGCGTAATCCACCACGCGGGCCCGGTATCTACGGGTTGGTGGATGTCACATGTGTTCGAATTTTTGGTTCTAGGACATGCCGGTTTCCTCACGATGTTTTCCTTCACCGTTTTGAGAGCAGGGGTGATGTGTGTGTGTAAAGTGTGAGTGTAAAGCACCTGCCTGGGTTCGAACCCACGACCTACAACTTGTACGTCACGGCCGTTACCACTGGGCCACCACTGCTCGCGCTAGTAAGTAATTCCATTTAATAAAGAGTGAGGCTATTGTCACCAACCGCAAACAAAGATTGGCCTCTGACAGGGGCCCCGCTCCCGGTGGAAGTGTGCAGCGCAGTCGATGGACGCAATCGATCAACGAAAATGTCATGCGCGCATACTTTGGGGCTACAGAGGGGGGAATTAACCTGACTGCGTACCGTGGTCGGATGCTCTCTCTATTTCAGGTGCTTGAGCCAGCTGTCAACGTTTCGGCCCAACGTCTGTCGTCCGTCTGTACTCCGGGCTGCTACCAAGAAATTATATTTCTAAACGGAAAACTTAATATCACCTTGACCTGAGAATTGAACCCAATAATTCACCCCTAGACCAACAAGATGATATGATGATAGTAAAACAGAATAATGATCTCACAATCTCAAAGGCTCCAATCAATCTAGCCTTTTCCCAATTATGTTGGGGTCAGCTTCCAGTCTAACCGGATTTAGCTGAGTTCCAGTGTTTTACATGGAGCGACTGCCTTACTGACCTCCACAACTCAGTAACTGGCTAACACGGTACCCCTCGGCAACACTGGTGTCAGATCTCAAGCTTCTGACTTCCCGTAAAAGCTCCAATGATGACCTTTAAAATTAACAGTTTTAAGAAAGCTAGATATTAACCAAAATCAATACAGTATGTTTCTAGAGTTGTAGTAGATGTTGCTGTTTATTGAAATTAGGTTACTAAAAGAAAATGAACTTAAATGGAAAGAAGAGAAGGAGTTCTTTGCCCAGCAGTTGGACAGTATAGGCTAGTTAGATTAGATTATAAGTGGGCCTTCAAGCAAAAACGGTGCAGTAGTATTGAGACAAGATTCGGTATCTAGAATAGTCAATTGGGTTAAAAAAATATTCAAGAACTGGCACTTTATCAGGTATTTGAAGTTGAAACTGTACTTGTGTTTGTATGAGGGCAACTTTACCCGCGTGCCTTTACTACTATTTTTGCTTGGATGCCCACACATTATAAGTAAGAAAACTGAAAACTTTTTTTATCCGCGATAACCGAAAACTTTTTTTGAAGTGAAAACTTTTTTTATCCGCGTCACAGATAATATAATACTAGCATACGCGTTAAGAGATTTTTATAGGGGCAAAACTCATCTATGGTTTCGCGACTAAGTTTTAAGTGTTCACTTCTGTTGGCGATCCCCCTGACAGCTATTTTTCAACAGACTTCAAAAAGGAGGAGGTTCTCAATTCGACTGTATATTTTTGTATGTTTGTTACGCGATTACCTACTCCGCCAATTCCTTCGTCCACAACCGATTTCCATGATTATTTTATTTGAAAGCTGGTGCTTGTCATGTGGTCCTATTTAAATTTGATTAAGATCTGGCGAGTAGTTTTTAAGTTATCTATACCATCTATATCTATACTAATATTATAAAAAGGAAAGATGTGTATTTTTGTATGTTTGTATTGTTTTTGTACGTAACGAATAAACTTAAAAACGACTGGACCGATTTAAAAAAAAAATTACCGTTGGGTAGTTACACACTATCCCTGGGTGACATATACTACTTTTTATCCACCTTTTATAAAATATCTACCTTTTAACAAAATAATTAAACCGACTTCCAAAACAAAACACTACAAAGCGAAAAATAACATCCTTTTCGGCAGTCAGTGTCAAAAGCGAAAAAATAGAGTACCTATCAAAGTCACCGACTTACGAAAAACATTTTTTCTCTTTGTAGTGTTTTGTTTTGGAAGTCGGTTTATCTTTTTTGTAATTTTTTTTTTATTTATTAGCGCCTTTCCCCTTTCAGCGATCGATCCAATTAAGGGTACCCCAAAAAGGACACCGATATCTCAGTACCTACATTGTTGCTCAATACTGTTTCATGTTTTACCTTAATTAACAACAATGTCCGAATTGAAAACATCAAAAGCCCAAGTCTTCACGTTCGCCCTCATTCAATTTTCCCAGATCTTGCGACGATATCCTCACGTTTTCGTGAGCACCAAACAATTGACAGGCGTGATGCATGGACCATGATTGAGACAATTATTACTTTGTAAAAAGTGTAAGACCATGTCTTTGCAAATTGAGAATGTCCAAGTGACTTTTTGAGTGTTATTTGGAAAGTGCCTACGTGAAGCCAAAAATGTAAATAATTGACCAAGCTCGAGTACCCTCTGGCGTATTGAGGGTTCAGTACCTAAAATTGTTGTCGTCTGAGATAAAATGTGTAGTGTAGCGAAGTAACTTTTTCTGTAAAGATGAGTTAAAAGCGCCTGCGAAACATTAACCAAGAGTTTCTGAAAGCAAACATACCGCAAAAGTAATGTGACAAATTGTCAAGCACGCGTGTGATTGGTTGAATCTATTTTCAACAGCCAATCCCAGCAGATAACGCAGAAACTCAGCGTACGTAGGTATGACATTTAGCATCAAGTGCTCTATTTGATTCTAAATAGTTAGCAAGCAAAAGTCCACAGGCGTTATGGATGCCGAACTTTGAAAGTTTGAATATCTAATGTCCAGTCAGCTGTAGCTGTAATTTTATTTTTCATTTTCGCTTCGTCGTCATTGGTTGTCTATCAATCACGTCTGCGGAGTTGCGCTAGCTTTTTTTAATTTGACCTCACGACCTTTAGGTTTTTATGGATTTTGTCTCAAAACACTGCGCTCCGGTAAATATTGTTATTTTGACATGATCTCTAAGCAAACTAAAATCAAAAATTACGTTAAGGTTTTTGGTACTGGCCACTAAAATTAAGTGTAAACGAGCCCCAAAATTCAGATTCCCAAACGTCCAGAATTTGCCCAAGTTACCTAATAATTGAAAACATATTGTCAGCTTCGGTAAAAGTATTCGCAACAATGTGCAGGACTGAAGGCCATTCGGCCAATTGTGCGGACCACAGGGAGTCATTCTTGTTTTCATATGAAAATATAGACAGTTTGTATGAGAACATTATTTTCATTGAATCACGAGAATGGATGTCAGGTGCCTGATCGGAATTGGAGTGCAAATAGATAATAAACTATATTTTGCTAAGATATAAAGGTAGGTACCTAGATGCTCTAACTACAGCATTATATAATACCTACCTTTAAACGAGCAATTTCTTGTATATATGTATATATAATAATCTGAATCTCGGAAACGGCTCTAACGATTTTCATGAAATTAAGTATACAGGGGGTTTCGGGGACGATAAATCGATTTAATATAGAATTGTTATGTACGGAAGAGGGGTAGCAGAATAATACAACCGCGGTATTATACAAGAATGTATATTCGACTGGCGCAGCAGTCGTTTGCACAAGTATATATTATATACCTATGAATATTATGTAGGTACCCACATAACATTCCTCCACCTTTAATCAGAAGTACTTCTTATAATCTACAGCAGTTCTGTTTCGTTTCGACCAAAACGGGTTCAGGTTCGATAGAGGGAACTGCCGGCATCACTTCCTCTTCAGCGGAATCGTCGCCGTGAACTAACGCTGACGCCGACGCTTCAGACTCCACAGGTGCATCCTCCACCGAGACTTCGGATAGCTGCTGCCCGGAGAGCTCGTCGAGTGTGAGGATATTATAAATGCGGGAACGATCTCCTCGCGTGGCTCTCTCGTAATTTTTCCTCGTCGCCAACTGTTATGTATACGGAAGAGGGGTAGCAGAATAATTCAACCGGTATTACACAAGAATGTATATTCGACTGGCGCTGCAGTTATTTTTACAAATATATATACCTATGAATATTATGTAGCTACCCACATAACAAGAATGTGCTTAGCATAAACATAAACATCTTAAACAGTGTCGAGATTTTTTATACTTAACTAAATAAAGGTGTTAGATGCATACAAATAGGTATGCTAAAAAATATCACCCCGTACTAACCGCGTCATTCCCCACAACGCACGGTGCGTTATTGTGCGAATTAAAACAGGCATCGCGATCGCCAGAGGGCGGGTCACGAGTTGCACTTGTGTGAGTTAATCATCCACCCGTGACGCAACGGTGCAAGGTGGGTTTAATACAGAACCTGCCTTTTTTAAAGTTGGTTGTAAAGGAATGGTCGGGCTTTGTAGTTACATGATAAGTTATGACGGGGTCAATAAGCCATAACGCCAGTTTGCTAGCACTTAAAGCTGATCCAGAAAGGGCGAATTCACCGCGAAACGTTTCGCGCGAAATCATTTGTGCGTTAGTGAGATATAGGCACCAATACATCGCACTCACAAGCATCGCGCGAATTCAAAATACGCGCATAAATCGCGTGCACTACGTCAGACTCTCGAGTCGAGATACTAGGGACGCCTTGTTGCGTCCACTTTACGAACGAATTTCAGAGCGAGTTTACTTATCAAGGGCAATGGAGCAGCAAAATTTTGTACGGAGTTGCCCTAATGCTCGCAAATTGGTACGCTCCTTCTGGACGCAACGTCTGCGCGGATTACGCGCAAGGGTTTCGCAGCGAATTCGCCCTTTCTGGACAAGGTCTTAGAAGCGCTGACAATAACCGTGGAAGTGACACAGTTTTGGGTCAAACAAATCTGAATAACTATCGTGCCAGCGAGCTAAAGAAGTGCCTCCTTACACCTGAAAGTGAGAGTTGAAAACCTTCCTTATACGTAGGTTTTTAACGCAAGTTCGCGTAGGCAATTTGTTTATTTATTTTCACCACTATGAACCAGAACCGAAACACGTTAGCAAGCATAGACAAAATTTATATCCTAATTAGTCGGCGGCGTCTGTTTTTGCTTGAAGATCGGCGGGGCGTTTGCTGCCTGCTCTCAACGTACATGAATGCATCTGCAGGCCTAGACAAAAAAACTTTTCTATAGTGTTAACGCCAGACGCTAACGTCAAATGGCAATGACATTACCTGCGGAAAGGACAGGTAATGTCACGCGCCACTGCGATCGAAGTGTTTTGACTCGAACGCGTAGGTAAGCGACGCGTATTACACGGCGAAAATCCAGTGTAGCTACACACGTGTAAAAGTATTTTGTCTAGGCCCCCTGTATTCTCCTTATGTGAGACCGTGATGGTCCAGGAGGCCGCCGAGCGGTATCGTGAGAGCGCCGATCCCTCTCGGAAAAGAAGGCGTCGGGCAGACAACCGCTTCGATGCCTAAAACCACGGAACTAGGGCATGTAATATCGGAAGATTTTCAATTCCGATATTGATTTCTGATATTAGATATCAATATCGGAATTCCGTAATTAATATCGGAATTGTGCACTTTCGTTAAATATCACTTATTTTTTTTGTTAATTGCACTAATTTGGTATGAACTTGGATTGAATACAACAAAAAAACACGTCTATGCTGAGACATATTAGAATGTTCTATTGTGTCTCTCTCTAATCACCAATTACTGGGTAATCGGGTGCGTATTTACCTAAACTGGACATTCGATCCCAAGAAAGAATAAAAGTCATGTCTTCCTGAAAAAGGATAAGGCAAAAAAAAAAACAGAAAATAGTAGTAGTAATAAAAGTGTAGTGAGTAATAATGATTTATAAATCCAGTATAAGTATCTGTCAATGCGGCGGCGCCTCCTAGGGGAGGCCTATGTTCAGCAGTGGACGTCTTTTGGCTGATGATGATGAGAGACAATGTTGTCAAGTAGTGGCAGTTGATTCATCCAACAGATTAGTGATAATAGACTAATTTATTGTATTCAATACAAGCAGAAACTGATAAATATTAAGCTTTATTTTATTGACTTTTCCAAGCCAGTAACACATTGTATATTTGAAATTAAGTTCATACATTCCGAAACAGTCCTCTCAAAAGTATGAAAAACTATAAACTTAGCATTCATCATTGTCATCGTCATTTCAGCCAAAAGACGTCCACTTCTGAACATAAGCCGCCCCCAACAGTCGTCACATTAGCCGATCCCGTGCGTCTCAAATCCAGTGGATTCCCGTAACCAAAGCATTAATCAATGAAAATATAATTGTTACAACGGGTTGTATGAAACTGTGTATTTACTTGTATTCTTAAAGATAACATTTTTAAGCAATCACGGGACTGTAAATACGGCATTCATTAAGGCATATGTTATTTCTTCATGAAGTGAAGCTTAAGTAAATAAGCGTCCAATTAGTAAAAATATTATCCGAACACTGCTAATCACCGTAGTCAACGGCCTTAATCGCGCTTTTTTGCTCAGCGCTTCACAAGGAGCTAAAATAAGTTTATTTTCGAGATTCCGATATTGGATCACGTAGTATCGGAATTTAAATATCGGTAATTTCGTTCCGAGATTACGATATTCATGCCCTACCCGAAACCCGCCTGCATCATAGGCAGAAAGAAATCTGGGATCACGGGCGCTCAGCCCGGTGACTATCCACCCACCAAGTGACTCCAGGAAAGACGGTGGCACAGTGATCACGTGCTGCCGTGCACAGCGAGGTTCAGGGGAGGCACTCTTCAGTCTCCCCAGGGATGTGAACAGGCGTTGCACAGAGGGAATTCTGGGGTGATCTTTTGAGAGTTCACAGGAATCACTTCTACGTGCTGATGGTGATCAGGGGTGTTTTAGTGAGATAAAAATCCCACACCCCTGGTCTTTCTCCAGAAAACAGAAAAAAACGCCTTCACTACATGAATACCCCCCTTTAGTAGCTCAACGGTTTTTTTTATAATATGCTTTCAGCTCGCGCTTGACCACTATCTCACAATGATGGGGTCGACGGTGAAGCACGCTTGCCTAACTTATTCACTCTTGACTTAAAGACCCCTAGATTTTAGCTGTTTGGAGACACAGACACCGGCAGGCCCGGCGCGCGGCAGGGTATGGGCAATCGTAAGGAGTTTCAGTGGGACAACTGTCCTTAAGAGAATCTGTCCTTCTGCTAATCTGTCTTTATGAGAATCTGTCCATATGCGAACAAAGGGGGTAAGTAGCTTTATACTGTATTTCGCGGTTTCTTCCAGGTTCCAGCAAATTCTTTAATGTGCTTTTTTTTACACTTGCTGCACCCTGTACCTGTACAGTGTGCTTAGGTTTTTCAGTCTTTCTCAGGCAAGATGAGAAGAAGGTGTCAATGTCAAGTAGAAAGCATAAGAGGTAGAAAGAAGAGCTTTCTTTCTTTTCTGGCATCATCCATCGTCAGCCTTTAAACGTTCCCACTGCTGGGATACAGATCTCCTCTCTTTGAGAGGATCCTTTTCACATCTTCGCGTAGATGATATTGGAATCTTTTGGATGAAAGAGTATTTAAATGATAATGTAATCGGATTATTGCAAACACCGTAAGTTTATAATAAATCGCGTGAAGTTGTAAACTCTTTCTTCTGCAGGGTATATTTTGAACTATATAATTTTGTAAATTTTTTGAACTATAGAATTTTCTGTATCTTTTTAAATATAGATTTTCAGTTTTTTTTTAAATTATAGTAACAAATGGTGTCTGCAATAATCTAGTGACAATAACATTATAAAAAACTAGAGGACGCCTCGCGGTTTCACCCGCGTAGTTCCAGCTCCCGTGGGAATACAGGAATAAAAAGTAGCCTATGTCACCCGGGGATAGAGTAGCTTCCCAACGGTGAAAGAATTTTTGAAATCGGTCCAGTAGTTTTGGAGCCTATTCGGTACAAACAAACAAACAAAAAAATCTTTCCTCTTTATAATATTGGTATAGAAAAACAAAATTTCTAAAATAACAAAACTTTATTCCATCTTACAACCTTTCTTATGTTTCAATATCTCAACAGGAGTCAAATACAGCGTTAACTTACAAATATCGCACGTATACTCTTTAGCATTAGGTTTCATTTCCCGTGACCTTCTGGTTGCTTCTTGTTCCTTCTTCACATCTTTAGCTGAGCAAGTGAACTGTGTGTGTTGGAGTCTTTCTACGGGGGATAAGCAGACAGTAAGCTCGCAGTTGGTGCAAGTCCAGGGTTCGCTGTAGGTTTCGTCGTAGTTTTTGCCGCTCCAAAGTGTTTCGACGACACTAGAAATAATGAAATAATTATAATAGGTACCAAAGAAGTTCCAAGACGAATGACTCTTTTTAGGGTTCCGTACCCAAAGGGTAAAAACGGGACCCTATTACTAAGACTCCGCGGTCCGTCTGTCTGACTGTCCGTCTGTCACCAGGCTATCACGGTTCATGAGATACACTCATGAACCGTGATAGCTAGGCAGTTGAAATTTTCACAGATGATGTATTTCTGTTGCTATAACAACAAATACTAAAAACTGAATAAAATAAATATTTAAGTGGGGCTCTCATACCATAAACGTGATTTTTTTGCCGTTTTTTTTCGATAATGGTACCGAACCCTCATGCGCGAGTGCGACTCGCACTTGGCCGGGTTTTATAATTCTGGCAACGCCTTAACAAACGGTTAAACTCCCCAAGGATCGTAGTCATTTAAAATCACATTTTTATAGAGATCAATGGACATTTGTCCATTTCTTCTTTCTGATTTAATAAACTATGGGCCTATTTCTGGATTGAGAATTTGGCGTTAAGAAAATGTCAAACCCTACTTTTTTTGCCAAATTTTAAAGGTTATTCCGGTTTGACAAATGCTTAATTCAGAAATCGAGGGTAATATTACAATACTTTTCCCCACACTAGGAATTTCTCTACTAATACACTAGGAATGTATCGTTGGGTGCGTTTACAAACATTTATTCACATACACAAGACACCCAGATGAGGAGCTCGTGGCTAAATAATAACAGCCGCGCGGGTCGATCTTCAAGGTTAAGCAACGCTTGACGAGGTAGGTCCATGGATGGGTGACCATTCCAACATCCCGAGTTTCCTCCATGCCTCGGAAAGCACGTTAAGCCCTTGTTGCCGGCTGTCATTTGAAGATCTTTGACAGTCGTTACGGGTTGTCAGAAGCATGAGATCTGACACCAGTCTTATCAAAGGGTATCGTGTTACCCAGTTAATAGGTTGTGGAGGTCAGATAGGCAGTCGCTCCATGTAAAACACTGGTACTCAGCTGAATCCGGTAAGACTGGAAGCCGACCCCAACATAATTGGGAACAAGGCTAGGCAGATGATGATGACAAGACACCCAGATCCGGAAAAAACTATCTGTAGGCCATACAAATATTTGGTCCGTGCATGAATCGAACCCGCGACACGCAGCGCAGCAGCCGATCGCTCAACAACTACACCAACGGTGTCGTCGAAAGCTCGACGCATTGGAAGAACTAAGCTTTTTAAGAACAGCTGTGGACAGCAGTGGACGTCTTTCGGCTGAAGTGATGATGATGCTGTAGCAAAAGCGTTAGTGAGGCGGTAGAAGTAATATAGTAAAGTAAAGTACCTGTTACCGCCATATGCTTAGCTGATATTCAAATCGACCTACTTCAAGTCTTTTTAATTTTTAGTTATACCTGAATGTGGCGGTAGAAGCATCAGCATTACATTTCCAATCAATGATCATCCTTCCTATTCATGCCTGCAGCGTCTACCATAGGTCAGAGCGAGACAGCCATACAAGACTAGAAGGCGACTGACCGTAACGGACGCAATATTGAAAGGCGTTCAAGATCGTTCTAATCCGCCGCCGCGAAAGCATCTCTCCAGAGCTTTTACCGCTAATATATTTGGATTGCGAGATAAATCCAGGTTTTCGGGTCTATATATGAAACGGAACTACCTACTTATACAGGTAACATTGATTTCAAGTGCTTTGTAAGAAGTAGGAATCAACAGTGAAACCACGCTAGCTTGACGCGTGGTTAACCTACACATCGAGGACATACAAAGTCCTAGCAGCAGGAGGGTGACTCCAGACCTCTATAAAGCTAAGGTACTGCATCCTGTGTCCTTTTCTTATTCCTGTTTCCCCATACCAAAAAATAGCCTTATTCCCAATCAATGAATGCTGCCACATAATAGTACATTATGGTACAAGTGTGTAATGTTGGTGATTACCGCTGAGGTGCCATTGAGACCCGAGCCGTTAGGTGAGGGTCTTGAGAGAGCCGAGGACGGTAATCATCAATACACACGTACAATACGACGTTTTTCAACAAACTTGTGAAGAAAATAATACTAAAAAATAATTTTCAACAGTGAAAACGAGTTGTGAAAAAATTTTCGCAATGGCGGGTAAAATTAATCAGTTTTCCTATGCGCGCGCATCTAACAATTTTCATCTTTTTTTTGGCTTTTCGCGGATAGCGTTTTAGCCAAGTACAAAATGGGTAATTTCAAGTTTTCTTTATAGTGAGAAAAACAAAAGTTTTATTTGAGTGAAAGTTTTATTTGTTAAACAAGTACAAGTTGAAATTATCTATTTAAATACGAAGTTGCATGAAATGAGCAAACAATGGGTACATTAATTTATTTGTAACTAGCTGACCCTCGGGGCTTCGCTCCCGTCAACTGGCTACCTACCCTGGCTACCCTGCCTGCCCTGCCCCTACCCTGCCTTTCCTGCCTACCCTGGCTACCCTGCCAACCCTGCCTGCCCTGCCTACCCTGCCTACCCTTCCTACCCTGTCTATCCTGCCTACCCTGCCTACCCTACCTACCCTGCCTACCCTGCCCCTACCCTGGCTACCCTGACTTTCCTGCCTATCCTGCCTACCCTGTCTATCCTCCCTACCCTGCCTACTCTGCTTACCATGCCTACCCTGCCTACTCAGCCTTTCCTGCCTTTCCTGCCTACCCTGCCTATTCTGCCTACCCTGCCTACCCTGCCTATCTTGCCTACCCTGCCTACTCTGCTTACCCTGCCTACCCAGCCTACCCTGCCTACCCTACCTATCCTGCCTACCCTGCCTATCCTGCCTACCCTGCCTACCCTGCCTTTCCTGCCTTTCCTGCCTACCCTGCCTATCTTGCCTACCCTGCCTATCCTGCCTACTCTGCTTACCCTGCCTAACCTGCCTTTCCTGCCTACCCTGACTACTCTGCTTACCATGCCTACCCTGCCTACCTTGCCTACTCTGCTTACTCTGCTTACCCTGCCTACCCTGCCTACTCTGCCTACCCTGCCTAAACTGCCTATTCTACCTACCCTACCTACTAATTTGTATCTATCATCAATAGTTTTCTCAGCGCACGCCAAATAATGTATTTTACAGACAACATTTTGCTACCTTGGGTTACATTATTGCAATTTTCATAAGGATCTCTATTTTTTTTGAAAATATTTTATAGCCTATGACACTCAGGAATAATGTAGCTTTCTACCGGTGCAAGAATATTCAAAATCGGTTCAGTAGATCCAGAGATTACCCCTTACAACGTCACAAACTCACAAACTTTACCTCTTTATAATATTAGTATAGATATTGAGCACGATCTCTTTTGTATCGAAACTTTTTTAAGAACAAAGCAACTCAACCAATAAAATAAAATAAACTCTATTACTCACTTGTGAATAATAGCAATAATAAGTCACAGTTTGATTACAGGTGTCATTATGTGCCTAATTGCGGTGAAATAAGAGCCACTTTATGAGCAAGTGTGCTGAAAAGTTTATTACAGTCCACAAAACCGCCGATTCTCATAGCAAGGCTTTGAATCACCGCTCCAGGCTTTTAGAAGCCTGGAAAGAGCTGTTTAGACAGTTCTATCCATTTCATGGTAAATTTCCCGCACCCCCTCATGTTCGCGTTTAAAGAACCACCCAAAAGGCTCGCGGCGCTAACAGTACCCGATCTCCATACAGGAAAAAAAAACCGAGAGGCAAAATCAAAAAGTAATAAAAAAAGTTGTTAAATAAACTTAAAGTTATTCTTAAAGCCAGCAATCTGGTAGGACCTTTCTATTATTTTTATTTTTAACACTTCAATTAGTGCAAGATGCAGTAATATCACCCTATGTAACAATATAGCTATTAATTTAGTAAAGTTAACATAATAATTATTGTATTTTTTAAACTATAATGGTTAATACATGTGAAGCTACGGGCCATTAAATAGAGAAAAGACAAACATTTATTTTCTTTATTTAGCTCCCCACCGGCAGATTTAATGTCTGACTCTTCCGATTAGTTCTTTCCGGCAACCTTTATTGTATTTGTACTGTGTGAACCTCCCTGGCGCACGAATTTATTATCTTATTATTTAATTTTCATTATGGGAGAATACTTACCAATTATAAACAACATTATCTGTAACGTAGACACCTCCTTTCTTCTCATGCGGTCTACACACAAAGGTTTCATCGAACGGATTAGGTTCCACACTCGGATGGACCTCATTGTTCCCACAGTAGATCACCTTGAGGTCACCGGGTAGTAACCTTTTGATGGTATAGTACACTTCGGAGTTCATGTAGGTACTCATGTCACAGGATAACTCGTGTTGGATCTCGTCGTAAGATATTTTTGGAAGTTTTTCCTTTTCGAGCTCGCTTTCGACTGACTTCGTTGGTGTGGCATCTGGAATTGTAATATTTTGTTTTAAATTATCTTGTTTGTTGTGGCAGGTTGGTGTAAGTCATAGCAGTGGCAATGTTTTAGAATATAATGTGATTTTTAATTTCGTAGACTAAACTGGCAGCTGCATATATTTTTAAATGTTGCAAGCGCGGAGCATAGTGTTGATTGTCAATCATAAGTGATTCATCGAATCGATGTGACTTGACTCCTCAACTTAATTTTAATAATTGGTGTAAATAAATGTTTTATGAATATAAACGTAATACATTTAAATATATATACACACTTTTATTGTGTTAAATATGAAATCAACGATAAAATGAAGTCTGACATAAATGAGTTGAAATTAAATAAGGGCCGCTAGTTTCTAAACAAACATATTTTTTTTGCCGTGAAATTGTTTCATTTTCGATCTAATTCGATTTTCGACTAACTTTCGATCACTCAGGATAGTCAGGATATGACACTATTTTTATGTAATGATAAAGTGACAACCCCCCAAATGTCAGTTTAGTCTACGAAATTAAAATCACATTAAAGCTTTTTCTCGTGACTTCGCTACTGTGTATTTATTTAATACTTCATGCACCAAGACGTACAGAGGCGGACTTAATGTCTTAGGCATTTTCTACCAGTCGACCTTTGGGTGATGCAGAGACAAATGGTGCAATATTGAGAATAAATCACGATGGGTATTTTCTTTTTGTTTGTGGTATGGAGATAGTTTGAGACTCTGGGAAGGACATAGCGCACCTTCAGAATAAAAGTGACCATCTCGAAATTGCAATTTGTGAGATTTGAGCAAAGAAGTGTTGACAAATGTATACTGTTGACTGTAGTTTTTAACCGACTTCAAAATAGTGGCGATTATCAATTCGACTGTATTTTTTTAATGTTTAATTTTTTTTACTAGGTAACCGATTTTGATGATTATTTTTGAATTTGAGAGCTGGTGCTTCTCTTATGGATTTGGTGAAGATCTGATGAAGAACTACGGAGATGTACAACAGAACTCTTCAGTAAGCAACGGCAAATCTCTCGCGATTAAAATTTCGAAAGTTCGAGGCGGACTCAATTAATAATGTTGCACTCTACACACGCTCGGATATGGTACGAGCGGACTAGCTCCGCCCACAAATCCGTGGTCCGTCCGTACCAAATCCGAGCGTCTGTTACAGCTATAAGGATGCGTTAGGATAGTTTTTATCGCGGCAGTGTGTTCCTTGGGATAATAAAACACTAATTACGCGGGCACAGAAGCGGGCAGAGGTTAGTTTATAATTTTAAGTAGGATTGACTCACCTGCAAGTCGTCGGTCAATTAGAGCTTCCCATCTTTTTCGTAGTTTAACGGCTTTCAAGAGCAAATTCAGTCCCGACTCAGGATACGGAAATTCCAGTAACAGCCAAGAGTCACAGACAATCCTGAAAAGACAAAAACATATTATTATTAACAGTAAAAAATATTGTACAGGGTTGCAGCTTGCATGATTTTAGAGGGATTAAAACAAGAGAACTCGTTGTGGATATACTTACCCCCTATTTCTGAATTAAGAATTTGAAGTTGAGTGTTTATCACTACTAGCGTCTACGGTCTACTTTAGCCTGACAAAAATGTGAACGGTTTAACGACAAACCTAGTAATCTCTACTGTTTGCTACGACATTAACTCCAAATACTCAATTCAAAAACCGGCCCCGAGACCATGAAGTAAAATGTCACGCCATTTTTTATTTTTCTTGGAGATATGCTCATGCATACTGCGCTACCACGGGGAGATAGCGCAGTTATGTGGGACTCTAACCCACTAAAACGCCACGGTGTCCTCCTGTACCGCTTATGGCGGGAACACGGCCACGCGTTAGCACTCACCGCGAACCCGCCGCGGCTGTCCGTCACCGGACCCTCCTCTGGGGAGTACCCTCCATCACCGGCGCACCAGAGCACATTGTACGCCGTGACTGCCCCAGGGACCAAACCAGAACATGGGTGCCAGACGACCACGTGTATGGCACCCTTGGTTCCCCTGTGACAGGTCTGGTCAGTGGCCCCGCCACCTACCACTTTTCGGCCTCAGGGGATAGGGACCTCCCCTAAGGCCCCACTGCGTCCGCCATCAGACGGTGGCGACCCCGTCCAGGCTGCGGAAGGTAGGGAGAGCGGCGCACCGTAATACCGGCACTCCTCTCCCGCCGCAGCCTCCAACCCTCAGCCGCGATATCGTATGGGACCTGGGATGCTCCATACGATAACGCGGCCCGCCTCAGTTACGATGTCACCTCTGCTACCAAGCGACACCGCAACCTACTAGTTGGCCGCTACGTCGTCGGCTTAATCGACAAAAGCCCTGACGAGCGGCCCCCCCTCGGGTTCCTCTTCACTTCACGGTTACTGATCCCCCCACCTCGACAGTGCAGGAACCCACCGGGGGGCGAGGAGAAATGTCACCCCCTAGTATTGAGGTTTCACACATGAGAAAAACGACATGAATATTTTAAGGTTTCTTCTGTTATTTTTATTAAGTACTAGCAGACCCGTGCTCACTTCGCAGGGCATAAATATAGCCATCACTCAGGAACAATTTAACTTTCTATTGGTGAAACAATTTTCAAAATCGGTTCAGTAGTTCCAGAGATTACTTCCTACAAACAGAAATGCAAACTATACCTCTTTATAATATTATTATAGATTCGTTGAAAAACTAATGATAAGTATTCAAACGTACGTACCTCGTAAATCCAATATTAGTTTCGATTGAATGCGCTAACAGCAACAGAGTTTGCGCAGCCGGCATGCGCATCGAATTCACTATGTATGGCTTTGTAGTCTCCAGAAGGGACCTGAAAGCAGAGTAAAATAAGTTAACCAAACACGACTCGGGTGAGGTGGAAAAAAAATGATCCACTGATCGCACTCCCTTTTATCTTCTCAATTCAACAGTACAGTTCTCGCCAAACTTCTTGGCTGCCCTGAAGTTGGCTACAAGTACTAGTCATTGCGTGTTGCAGGGAATTTTATACAGTTGTATTTAAAAAGTTATTTAGTTTGTTATGCAGTTAGGATGCTAGACGAGGGCGTACACCACACTCCGTAGTACGTTCCCTTGAAGAATTTTCGAATTTCACGCGGACGAAGCCGCTGGCAAAAGCTAACTACTGGCTCTGTGTGCTGTGAATGTGGAGTACGTTTTTTTTTATTGCCTAGTCAAAAAATATCCATGTGATTATCGGGCCAGCTCACAAAATATAAGTCTGAATGTATGTCGGCTATTGTCAGTTGAAGCGTTCGGGGTTATTTGCCGAAGAACGATGTAGAGTGTAGGTGAATGAAGGGTTTGCTCCATGTGTGGTGTATATATACTTACAAATAACACAATATCTGATGTCTAGAAGACACAGGCAACTTGCTATCGAACCCGAGGCTAACATGCAAGTCTGAATGTATGTCGGCTTCTGTTAGTTGTAGTATGCGGGATTGTTTGCCGAAGTACGATGTAGAGTGTAGGTGAATGAAGGGTTTGCTCCATGTGTGGTGTATATATACTTACAAATAACACAATATCTGATGTCTAGAAGACACAGGCAACTTGCTTTCGAACCCGAGGCTAACAGGCAAGTCTGAATGTATGTCGGCTTCTGTCATTGTAGCGTGCGAGGCTGTTTGCCGAAGTACGATGTAGAGTGTAGGTGCATGAAGGGTTTGCTCCATGTGTGGTGTATATATACTTACAAATAACACAATATCTGATGTCTAGAAGACAAAGGCAACTTGCTATCGAACCCGAGGCTAACATGCAAGTCTGAATGTATGTCGGCTTCTGTTAGTTGTAGTATGCGGGATTGTTTGCCGAAGTACGATGTAGAGTGTAGGTGAATGAAGGGTTTGCTCCATGTGTGGTGTATATATACTTACAAATAACACAATATCTTATGTCTAGAAGACACAGGCAACTTGCTATCGAACCCGAGGCTAACAGGCAAGTCTGAATGTATGTCGGCTTCTGTCATTGTAGCGTGCGAGGCTGTTTGCCGAAGTACGATGTAGAGTGTAGGTGCATGAAGGGTTTGCTCCATGTGTGGTGTAAATATACTTACAAATAACACAATATCTGATGTCTAGAAGACAAAGGCAACTTGCTATCGAACCCGAGGCTAAGAGGCAAGTCTGAATGTATGTCGGCTTCTGTTAGTTGTAGTATGCGGGATTGTTTGCCGAAGTACGATGTAGAGTGTAGGTGAATGAAGGGTTTGCTCCATGTGTGGTGTATATATACTTACAAATAACACAATATCTGATGTCTAGAAGACACAGGCAACTTGCTATCGAACCCGAGGCTAACAGGCAAGTCTGAATGTATGTCGGCTTCTGTCATTGTAGCGTGCGAGGCTGTTTGCCGAAGTACGATGTAGAGTGTAGGTGCATGAAGGGTTTGCTCCATGTGTGGTGTAAATATACTTACAAATAACACAATATCTGATGTCTAGAAGACAAAGGCAACTTGCTATCGAACCCGAGGCTAAGAGGCAAGTCTGAATGTATGTCGGCTTCTGTTAGTTGTAGTATGCGGGATTGTTTGCCGAAGTACGATGTAGAGTGTAGGTGAATGAAGGGTTTGCTCCATGTGTGGTGTATATATACTTACAAATAACACAATATCTGATGTCTAGAAGACACAGGCAACTTGCTATCGAACCCGAGGCTAACAGGCAAGTCTGAATGTATGTCGGCTTCTGTCATTGTAGCGTGCGAGGCTGTTTGCCGAAGTACGATGTAGAGTGTAGGTGCATGAAGGGTTTGCTCCATGTGTGGTGTATATATACTTACAAATAACACAATATCTGATGTCTAGAAGACAAAGGCAACTTGCTATCGAACCCGAGGCTAACATGCAAGTCTGAATGTATGTCGGCTTCTGTTAGTTGTAGTATGCGGGATTGTTTGCCGAAGTACGATGTAGAGTGTAGGTGAATGAAGGGTTTGCTCCATGTGTGGTGTATATATACTTACAAATAACACAATATCTGATGTCTAGAAGACACAGGCAACTTGCTATCGAACCCGAGGCTAACAGGCAAGTCTGAATGTATGTAGGCTTCTGTCATTGTAGCGTGCGAGGCTGTTTGCCGAAGTACAATGTAGAGTGTAGGTGCATGAAGGGTTTGCTCCATGTGTGGTGTAAATATACTTACAAATAACACAATATCTGATGTCTAGAAGACAAAGGCAACTTGCTATCGAACCCGAGGCTAAGAGGCAAGTCTGAATGTATGTCGGCTTCTGTCATTGTAGCGTGCGAGGCTGTTTGCCGAAGTACGATGTAGAGTGTAGGTGCATGAAGGGTTTGCTCCATGTGTGGTGTATATATACTTACAAATAACACAATATCTGATGTCTAGAAGACACAGGCAACTTGCTATCGAACCCGAGGCTAACAGGCAAGTCTGAATGTATGTCGGCTTCTGTCATTGTAGCGTGCGAGGCTGTTTGCCGAAGTACGATGTAGAGTGTAGGTGCATGAAGGGTTTGCTCCATGTGTAGTGTATATATACTTACAAATAACACAATATCTGATGTCTAGAAGACACAGGCAACTTGCTATCGAACCCGAGGCTAACAGGCAAGTCTGAATGTATGTCGGCTTCTGTCATTGTAGCGTGCGAGGCTGTTTGCCGAAGTACGATGTAGAGTGTAGGTGCATGAAGGGTTTGCTCCATGTGTGGTGTATATATACTTACAAATAACACAATATCTGATGTCTAGAAGACAAAGGCAACTTGCTATCGAACCCGAGGCTAACATGCAAGTCTGAATGTATGTCGGCTTCTGTTAGTTGTAGTATGCGGGATTGTTTGCCGAAGTACGATGTAGAGTGTAGGTGAATGAAGGGTTTGCTCCATGTGTGGTGTATATATACTTACAAATAACACAATATCTGATGTCTAGAAGACACAGGCAACTTGCTATCGAACCCGAGGCTAACAGGCAAGTCTGAATGTATGTCGGCTTCTGTCATTGTAGCGTGCGAGGCTGTTTGCCGAAGTACGATGTAGAGTGTAGGTGCATGAAGGGTTTGCTCCATGTGTGGTGTATATATACTTACAAATAACACAATATCTGATGTCTAGAAGACAAAGGCAACTTGCTATCGAACCCGAGGCTAACATGCAAGTCTGAATGTATGTCGGCTTCTGTTAGTTGTAGTATGCGGGATTGTTTGCCGAAGTACGATGTAGAGTGTAGGTGAATGAAGGGTTTGCTCCATGTGTGGTGTATATATACTTACAAATAACACAATATCTGATGTCTAGAAGACACAGGCAACTTGCTATCGAACCCGAGGCTAACAGGCAAGTCTGAATGTATGTCGGCTTCTGTCATTGTAGCGTGCGAGGCTGTTTGCCGAAGTACGATGTAGAGTGTAGGTGCATGAAGGGTTTGCTCCATGTGTGGTGTAAATATACTTACAAATAACACAATATCTGATGTCTAGAAGACAAAGGCAACTTGCTATCGAACCCGAGGCTAAGAGGCAAGTCTGAATGTATGTCGGCTTCTGTTAGTTGTAGTATGCGGGATTGTTTGCCGAAGTACGATGTAGAGTGTAGGTGAATGAAGGGTTTGCTCCATGTGTGGTGTATATATACTTACAAATAACACAATATCTGATGTCTAGAAGACACAGGCAACTTGCTATCGAACCCGAGGCTAACAGGCAAGTCTGAATGTATGTCGGCTTCTGTCATTGTAGCGTGCGAGGCTGTTTGCCGAAGTACGATGTAGAGTGTAGGTGCATGAAGGGTTTGCTCCATGTGTAGTGTATATATACTTACAAATAACACAATATCTGATGTCTAGAAGACACAGGCAACTTGCTATCGAACCCGAGGCTAACAGGCAAGTCTGAATGTATGTCGGCTTCTGTCATTGTAGCGTGCGAGGCTGTTTGCCGAAGTACGATGTAGAGTGTAGGTGCATGAAGGGTTTGCTCCATGTGTGGTGTATATATACTTACAAATAACACAATATCTGATGTCTAGAAGACAAAGGCAACTTGCTATCGAACCCGAGGCTAAGAGGCAAGTCTGAATGTATGTCGGCTTCTGTTAGTTGTAGTATGCGGGATTGTTTGCCGAAGTACGATGTAGAGTGTAGGTGAATGAAGGGTTTGCTCCATGTGTGGTGTATATATACTTACAAATAACACAATATCTGATGTCTAGAAGACACAGGCAACTTGCTATCGAAACCGAGGCTAACAGGCAAGTCTGAATGTATGTCGGCTTCTGTCATTGTAGCGTGCGAGGCTGTTTGCCGAAGTACGATGTAGAGTGTAGGTGCATGAAGGGTTTGCTCCATGTGTAGTGTATATATACTTACAAATAACACAATATCTGATGTCTAGAAGACACAGGCAACTTGCTATCGAACCCGAGGCTAACAGGCAAGTCTGAATGTATGTCGGCTTCTGTCATTGTAGCGTGCGAGGCTGTTTGCCGAAGTACGATGTAGAGTGTAGGTGCATGAAGGGTTTGCTCCATGTGTGGTGTATATATACTTACAAATAACACAATATCTGATGTCTAGAAGACAAAGGCAACTTGCTATCGAACCCGAGGCTAACATGCAAGTCTGAATGTATGTCGGCTTCTGTTAGTTGTAGTATGCGGGATTGTTTGCCGAAGTACGATGTAGAGTGTAGGTGAATGAAGGGTTTGCTCCATGTGTGGTGTATATATACTTACAAATAACACAATATCTGATGTCTAGAAGACACAGGCAACTTGCTATCGAACCCGAGGCTAACAGGCAAGTCTGAATGTATGTAGGCTTCTGTCATTGTAGCGTGCGAGGCTGTTTGCCGAAGTACGATGTAGAGTGTAGGTGCATGAAGGGTTTGCTCCATGTGTGGTGTAAATATACTTACAAATAACACAATATCTGATGTCTAGAAGACAAAGGCAACTTGCTATCGAACCCGAGGCTAAGAGGCAAGTCTGAATGTATGTCGGCTTCTGTCATTGTAGCGTGCGAGGCTGTTTGCCGAAGTACGATGTAGAGTGTAGGTGCATGAAGGGTTTGCTCCATGTGTGGTGTATATATACTTACAAATAACACAATATCTGATGTCTAGAAGACACAGGCAACTTGCTATCGAACCCGAGGCTAACAGGC
Organism: Orthosia cruda; assembly: GCA_964057195.1. Taxonomy (NCBI): domain Eukaryota; kingdom Metazoa; phylum Arthropoda; class Insecta; order Lepidoptera; family Noctuidae; genus Orthosia; species Orthosia cruda. Next base: position 41,622,117 of record OZ059828.1, on the reverse strand, counting down.
AAGTCTGAATGTATGTCGGCTTCTGTCATTGTAGCGTGCGAGGCTGTTTGCCGAAGTACGATGTAGAGTGTAGGTGCATGAAGGGTTTGCTCCATGTGTAGTGTATATATACTTACAAATAACACAATATCTGATGTCTAGAAGACACAGGCAACTTGCTATCGAACCCGAGGCTAACAGGCAAGTCTGAATGTATGTCGGCTTCTGTCATTGTAGCGTGCGAGGCTGTTTGCCGAAGTACGATGTAGAGTGTAGGTGCATGAAGGGTTTGCTCCATGTGTGGTGTATATATACTTACAAATAACACAATATCTGATGTCTAGAAGACAAAGGCAACTTGCTATCGAACCCGAGGCTAACATGCAAGTCTGAATGTATGTCGGCTATTGTCAGTTGAAGCGTTCGGGGTTATTTGCCGAAGAACGATGTAGAGTGTAGGTGAATGAAGGGTTTGCTCCATGTGTGGTGTATATATACTTACAAATAACACAATATCTGATGTCTAGAAGACACAGGCAACTTGCTATCGAACCCGAGGCTAACATGCAAGTCTGAATGTATGTCGGCTTCTGTTAGTTGTAGTATGCGGGATTGTTTGCCGAAGTACGATGTAGAGTGTAGGTGAATGAAGGGTTTGCTCCATGTGTGGTGTATATATACTTACAAATAACACAATATCTGATGTCTAGAAGACACAGGCAACTTGCTATCGAACCCGAGGCTAACAGGCAAGTCTGAATGTATGTCGGCTTCTGTCATTGTAGCGTGCGAGGCTGTTTGCCGAAGTACGATGTAGAGTGTAGGTGCATGAAGGGTTTGCTCCATGTGTGGTGTATATATACTTACAAATAACACAATATCTGATGTCTAGAAGACAAAGGCAACTTGCTATCGAACCCGAGGCTAACATGCAAGTCTGAATGTATGTCGGCTTCTGTTAGTTGTAGTATGCGGGATTGTTTGCCGAAGTACGATGTAGAGTGTAGGTGAATGAAGGGTTTGCTCCATGTGTGGTGTATATATACTTACAAATAACACAATATCTGATGTCTAGAAGACACAGGCAACTTGCTATCGAACCCGAGGCTAACAGGCAAGTCTGAATGTATGTCGGCTTCTGTCATTGTAGCGTGCGAGGCTGTTTGCCGAAGTACGATGTAGAGTGTAGGTGCATGAAGGGTTTGCTCCATGTGTGGTGTAAATATACTTACAAATAACACAATATCTGATGTCTAGAAGACAAAGGCAACTTGCTATCGAACCCGAGGCTAAGAGGCAAGTCTGAATGTATGTCGGCTTCTGTTAGTTGTAGTATGCGGGATTGTTTGCCGAAGTACGATGTAGAGTGTAGGTGAATGAAGGGTTTGCTCCATGTGTGGTGTATATATACTTACAAATAACACAATATCTGATGTCTAGAAGACACAGGCAACTTGCTATCGAACCCGAGGCTAAGAGGCAAGTCTGAATGTATGTCGGCTTCTGTTAGTTGTAGTATGCGGGATTGTTTGCCGAAGTACGATGTAAAGTGTAGGTGAATGAAGGGTTTGCTCCATGTGTGGTGTATATATACTTACAAATAACACAATATCTGATGTCTAGAAGACACAGGCAACTTGCTATCGAACCCGAGGCTAACAGGCAAGTCTGAATGTATGTCGGCTTCTGTCATTGTAGCGTGCGAGGCTGTTTGCCGAAGTACGATGTAGAGTGTAGGTGCATGAAGGGTTTGCTCCATGTGTGGTGTAAATATACTTACAAATAACACAATATCTGATGTCTAGAAGACAAAGGCAACTTGCTATCGAACCCGAGGCTAAGAGGCAAGTCTGAATGTATGTCGGCTTCTGTTAGTTGTAGTATGCGGGATTGTTTGCCGAAGTACGATGTAGAGTGTAGGTGAATGAAGGGTTTGCTCCATGTGTGGTGTATATATACTTACAAATAACACAATATCTGATGTCTAGAAGACACAGGCAACTTGCTATCGAACCCGAGGCTAACAGGCAAGTCTGAATGTATGTAGGCTTCTGTCATTGTAGCGTGCGAGGCTGTTTGCCGAAGTACGATGTAGAGTGTAGGTGCATGAAGGGTTTGCTCCATGTGTGGTGTTAATATACTTACAAATAACACAATATCTGATGTCTAGAAGACAAAGGCAACTTGCTATCGAACCCGAGGCTAAGAGGCAAGTCTGAATGTATGTCGGCTTCTGTCATTGTAGCGTGCGAGGCTGTTTGCCGAAGTACGATGTAGAGTGTAGGTGCATGAAGGGTTTGCTCCATGTGTGGTGTATATATACTTACAAATAACACAATATCTGATGTCTAGAAGACACAGGCAACTTGCTATCGAACCCGAGGCTAACAGGCAAGTCTGAATGTATGTCGGCTTCTGTCATTGTAGCGTGCGAGGCTGTTTGCCGAAGTACGATGTAGAGTGTAGGTGCATGAAGGGTTTGCTCCATGTGTAGTGTATATATACTTACAAATAACACAATATCTGATGTCTAGAAGACACAGGCAACTTGCTATCGAACCCGAGGCTAACAGGCAAGTCTGAATGTATGTCGGCTTCTGTCATTGTAGCGTGCGAGGCTGTTTGCCGAAGTACGATGTAGAGTGTAGGTGCATGAAGGGTTTGCTCCATGTGTGGTGTATATATACTTACAAATAACACAATATCTGATGTCTAGAAGACAAAGGCAACTTGCTATCGAACCCGAGGCTAACATGCAAGTCTGAATGTATGTCGGCTTCTGTTAGTTGTAGTATGCGGGATTGTTTGCCGAAGTACGATGTAGAGTGTAGGTGAATGAAGGGTTTGCTCCATGTGTGGTGTATATATACTTACAAATAACACAATATCTGATGTCTAGAAGACACAGGCAACTTGCTATCGAACCCGAGGCTAACAGGCAAGTCTGAATGTATGTCGGCTTCTGTCATTGTAGCGTGCGAGGCTGTTTGCCGAAGTACGATGTAGAGTGTAGGTGCATGAAGGGTTTGCTCCATGTGTGGTGTAAATATACTTACAAATAACACAATATCTGATGTCTAGAAGACAAAGGCAACTTGCTATCGAACCCGAGGCTAAGAGGCAAGTCTGAATGTATGTCGGCTTCTGTTAGTTGTAGTATGCGGGATTGTTTGCCGAAGTACGATGTAGAGTGTAGGTGAATGAAGGGTTTGCTCCATGTGTGGTGTATATATACTTACAAATAACACAATATCTGATGTCTAGAAGACACAGGCAACTTGCTATCGAACCCGAGGCTAAGAGGCAAGTCTGAATGTATGTCGGCTTCTGTTAGTTGTAGTATGCGGGATTGTTTGCCGAAGTACGATGTAGAGTGTAGGTGAATGAAGGGTTTGCTCCATGTGTGGTGTATATATACTTACAAATAACACAATATCTGATGTCTAGAAGACACAGGCAACTTGCTATCGAACCCGAGGCTAACAGGCAAGTCTGAATGTATGTCGGCTTCTGTCATTGTAGCGTGCGAGGCTGTTTGCCGAAGTACGATGTAGAGTGTAGGTGCATGAAGGGTTTGCTCCATGTGTGGTGTAAATATACTTACAAATAACACAATATCTGATGTCTAGAAGACAAAGGCAACTTGCTATCGAACCCGAGGCTAAGAGGCAAGTCTGAATGTATGTCGGCTTCTGTTAGTTGTAGTATGCGGGATTGTTTGCCGAAGTACGATGTAGAGTGTAGGTGAATGAAGGGTTTGCTCCATGTGTGGTGTATATATACTTACAAATAACACAATATCTGATGTCTAGAAGACACAGGCAACTTGCTATCGAACCCGAGGCTAACAGGCAAGTCTGAATGTATGTAGGCTTCTGTCATTGTAGCGTGCGAGGCTGTTTGCCGAAGTACGATGTAGAGTGTAGGTGCATGAAGGGTTTGCTCCATGTGTGGTGTTAATATACTTACAAATAACACAATATCTGATGTCTAGAAGACAAAGGCAACTTGCTATCGAACCCGAGGCTAAGAGGCAAGTCTGAATGTATGACGGCTTCTGTCATTGTAGCGTGCGAGGCTGTTTGCCGAAGTACGATGTAGAGTGTAGGTGCATGAAGGGTTTGCTCCATGTGTGGTGTATATATACTTACAAATAACACAATATCTGATGTCTAGAAGACACAGGCAACTTGCTATCGAACCCGAGGCTAACAGGCAAGTCTGAATGTATGTCGGCTTCTGTCATTGTAGCGTGCGAGGCTGTTTGCCGAAGTACGATGTAGAGTGTAGGTGCATGAAGGGTTTGCTCCATGTGTAGTGTATATATACTTACAAATAACACAATATCTGATGTCTAGAAGACACAGGCAACTTGCTATCGAACCCGAGGCTAACAGGCAAGTCTGAATGTATGTCGGCTTCTGTCATTGTAGCGTGCGAGGCTGTTTGCCGAAGTACGATGTAGAGTGTAGGTGCATGAAGGGTTTGCTCCATGTGTGGTGTATATATACTTACAAATAACACAATATCTGATGTCTAGAAGACAAAGGCAACTTGCTATCGAACCCGAGGCTAACATGCAAGTCTGAATGTATGTCGGCTATTGTCAGTTGAAGCGTTCGGGGTTATTTGCCGAAGAACGATGTAGAGTGTAGGTGAATGAAGGGTTTGCTCCATGTGTGGTGTATATATACTTACAAATAACACAATATCTGATGTCTAGAAGACACAGGCAACTTGCTATCGAACCCGAGGCTAACATGCAAGTCTGAATGTATGTCGGCTTCTGTTAGTTGTAGTATGCGGGATTGTTTGCCGAAGTACGATGTAGAGTGTAGGTGAATGAAGGGTTTGCTCCATGTGTGGTGTATATATACTTACAAATAACACAATATCTGATGTCTAGAAGACACAGGCAACTTGCTATCGAACCCGAGGCTAACAGGCAAGTCTGAATGTATGTCGGCTTCTGTCATTGTAGCGTGCGAGGCTGTTTGCCGAAGTACGATGTAGAGTGTAGGTGCATGAAGGGTTTGCTCCATGTGTGGTGTATATATACTTACAAATAACACAATATCTGATGTCTAGAAGACAAAGGCAACTTGCTATCGAACCCGAGGCTAACATGCAAGTCTGAATGTATGTCGGCTTCTGTTAGTTGTAGTATGCGGGATTGTTTGCCGAAGTACGATGTAGAGTGTAGGTGAATGAAGGGTTTGCTCCATGTGTGGTGTATATATACTTACAAATAACACAATATCTGATGTCTAGAAGACACAGGCAACTTGCTATCGAACCCGAGGCTAACAGGCAAGTCTGAATGTATGTCGGCTTCTGTCATTGTAGCGTGCGAGGCTGTTTGCCGAAGTACGATGTAGAGTGTAGGTGCATGAAGGGTTTGCTCCATGTGTGGTGTAAATATACTTACAAATAACACAATATCTGATGTCTAGAAGACAAAGGCAACTTGCTATCGAACCCGAGGCTAAGAGGCAAGTCTGAATGTATGTCGGCTTCTGTTAGTTGTAGTATGCGGGATTGTTTGCCGAAGTACGATGTAGAGTGTAGGTGAATGAAGGGTTTGCTCCATGTGTGGTGTATATATACTTACAAATAACACAATATCTGATGTCTAGAAGACACAGGCAACTTGCTATCGAACCCGAGGCTAACAGGCAAGTCTGAATGTATGTCGGCTTCTGTCATTGTAGCGTGCGAGGCTGTTTGCCGAAGTACGATGTAGAGTGTAGGTGCATGAAGGGTTTGCTCCATGTGTAGTGTATATATACTTACAAATAACACAATATCTGATGTCTAGAAGACACAGGCAACTTGCTATCGAACCCGAGGCTAACAGGCAAGTCTGAATGTATGTCGGCTTCTGTCATTGTAGCGTGCGAGGCTGTTTGCCGAAGTACGATGTAGAGTGTAGGTGCATGAAGGGTTTGCTCCATGTGTGGTGTATATACACTTACAAATAACACAATATCTGATGTCTAGAAGACAAAGGCAACTTGCTATCGAACCCGAGGCTAACATGCAAGTCTGAATGTATGTCGGCTTCTGTTAGTTGTAGTATGCGGGATTGTTTGCCGAAGTACGATGTAGAGTGTAGGTGAATGAAGGGTTTGCTCCATGTGTGGTGTATATATACTTACAAATAACACAATATCTGATGTCTAGAAGACACAGGCAACTTGCTATCGAACCCGAGGCTAACAGGCAAGTCTGAATGTATGTCGGCTTCTGTCATTGTAGCGTGCGAGGCTGTTTGCCGAAGTACGATGTAGAGTGTAGGTGCATGAAGGGTTTGCTCCATGTGTGGTGTATATATACTTACAAATAACACAATATCTGATGTCTAGAAGACAAAGGCAACTTGCTATCGAACCCGAGGCTAACATGCAAGTCTGAATGTATGTCGGCTTCTGTTAGTTGTAGTATGCGGGATTGTTTGCCGAAGTACGATGTAGAGTGTAGGTGAATGAAGGGTTTGCTCCATGTGTGGTGTATATATACTTACAAATAACACAATATCTGATGTCTAGAAGACACAGGCAACTTGCTATCGAACCCGAGGCTAACAGGCAAGTCTGAATGTATGTCGGCTTCTGTCATTGTAGCGTGCGAGGCTGTTTGCCGAAGTACGATGTAGAGTGTAGGTGCATGAAGGGTTTGCTCCATGTGTGGTGTAAATATACTTACAAATAACACAATATCTGATGTCTAGAAGACAAAGGCAACTTGCTATCGAACCCGAGGCTAAGAGGCAAGTCTGAATGTATGTCGGCTTCTGTTAGTTGTAGTATGCGGGATTGTTTGCCGAAGTACGATGTAGAGTGTAGGTGAATGAAGGGTTTGCTCCATGTGTGGTGTATATATACTTACAAATAACACAATATCTGATGTCTAGAAGACACAGGCAACTTGCTATCGAACCCGAGGCTAACAGGCAAGTCTGAATGTATGTCGGCTTCTGTCATTGTAGCGTGCGAGGCTGTTTGCCGAAGTACGATGTAGAGTGTAGGTGCATGAAGGGTTTGCTCCATGTGTGGTGTATATATACTTACAAATAACACAATATCTGATGTCTAGAAGACAAAGGCAACTTGCTATCGAACCCGAGGCTAAGAGGCAAGTCTGAATGTATGTCGGCTTCTGTTAGTTGTAGTATGCGGGATTGTTTGCCGAAGTACGATGTAGAGTGTAGGTGAATGAAGGGTTTGCTCCATGTGTGGTGTATATATACTTACAAATAACACAATATCTGATGTCTAGAAGACACAGGCAACTTGCTATCGAACCCGAGGCTAACAGGCAAGTCTGAATGTATGTCGGCTTCTGTCATTGTAGCGTGCGAGGCTGTTTGCCGAAGTACGATGTAGAGTGTAGGTGCATGAAGGGTTTGCTCCATGTGTGGTGTATATATACTTACAAATAACACAATATCTGATGTCTAGAAGACAAAGGCAACTTGCTATCGAACCCGAGGCTAACATGCAAGTCTGAATGTATGTCGGCTTCTGTTAGTTGTAGTATGCGGGATTGTTTGCCGAAGTACGATGTAGAGTGTAGGTGAATGAAGGGTTTGCTCCATGTGTGGTGTATATATACTTACAAATAACACAATATCTGATGTCTAGAAGACACAGGCAACTTGCTATCGAACCCGAGGCTAACAGGCAAGTCTGAATGTATGTCGGCTTCTGTCATTGTAGCGTGCGAGGCTGTTTGCCAAAGTACGATGTAGAGTGTAGGTGCATGAAGGGTTTGCTCCATGTGTGGTGTAAATATACTTACAAATAACACAATATCTGATGTCTAGAAGACAAAGGCAACTTGCTATCGAACCCGAGGCTAAGAGGCAAGTCTGAATGTATGTCGGCTTCTGTTAGTTGTAGTATGCGGGATTGTTTGCCGAAGTACGATGTAGAGTGTAGGTGAATGAAGGGTTTGCTCCATGTGTGGTGTATATATACTTACAAATAACACAATATCTGATGTCTAGAAGACACAGGCAACTTGCTATCGAACCCGAGGCTAACAGGCAAGTCTGAATGTATGTCGGCTTCTGTCATTGTAGCGTGCGAGGCTGTTTGCCGAAGTACGATGTAGAGTGTAGGTGCATGAAGGGTTTGCTCCATGTGTGGTGTAAATATACTTACAAATAACACAATATCTGATGTCTAGAAGACAAAGGCAACTTGCTATCGAACCCGAGGCTAAGAGGCAAGTCTGAATGTATGTCGGCTTCTGTTAGTTGTAGTATGCGGGATTGTTTGCCGAAGTACGATGTAGAGTATAGGTGAATGAAGGGTTTGCTCCATGTGTGGTGTATATATACTTACAAATAACACAATATCTGATGTCTAGAAGACACAGGCAACTTGCTATCGAACCCGAGGCTAACAGGCAAGTCTGAATGTATGTCGGCTTCTGTCATTGTAGCGTGCGAGGCTGTTTGCCGAAGTACGATGTAGAGTGTAGGTGCATGAAGGGTTTGCTCCATGTGTACTGTATATATACTTACAAATAACACAATATCTGATGTCTAGAAGACACAGGCAACTTGCTATCGAACCCGAGGCTAACAGGCAAGTCTGAATGTATGTCGGCTTCTGTCATTGTAGCGTGCGAGGCTGTTTGCCGAAGTACGATGTAGAGTGTAGGTGCATGAAGGGTTTGCTCCATGTGTGGTGTATATATACTTACAAATAACACAATATCTGATGTCTAGAAGACAAAGGCAACTTGCTATCGAACCCGAGGCTAACATGCAAGTCTGAATGTATGTCGGCTTCTGTTAGTTGTAGTATGCGGGATTGTTTGCCGAAGTACGATGTAGAGTGTAGGTGAATGAAGGGTTTGCTCCATGTGTGGTGTATATATACTTACAAATAACACAATATCTGATGTCTAGAAGACACAGGCAACTTGCTATCGAACCCGAGGCTAACAGGCAAGTCTGAATGTATGTCGGCTTCTGTCATTGTAGCGTGCGAGGCTGTTTGCCGAAGTACGATGTAGAGTGTAGGTGCATGAAGGGTTTGCTCCATGTGTGGTGTAAATATACTTACAAATAACACAATATCTGATGTCTAGAAGACAAAGGCAACTTGCTATCGAACCCGAGGCTAAGAGGCAAGTCTGAATGTATGTCGGCTTCTGTTAGTTGTAGTATGCGGGATTGTTTGCCGAAGTACGATGTAGAGTGTAGGTGAATGAAGGGTTTGCTCCATGTGTGGTGTATATATACTTACAAATAACACAATATCTGATGTCTAGAAGACACAGGCAACTTGCTATCGAACCCGAGGCTAACAGGCAAGTCTGAATGTATGTCGGCTTCTGTCATTGTAGCGTGCGAGGCTGTTTGCCGAAGTACGATGTAGAGTGTAGGTGCATGAAGGGTTTGCTCCATGTGTGGTGTAAATATACTTACAAATAACACAATATCTGATGTCTAGAAGACAAAGGCAACTTGCTATCGAACCCGAGGCTAACATGCAAGTCTGAATGTATGTCGGCTTCTGTTAGTTGTAGTATGCGGGATTGTTTGCCGAAGTACGATGTAGAGTGTAGGTGAATGAAGGGTTTGCTCCATGTGTGGTGTATATATACTTACAAATAACACAATATCTGATGTCTAGAAGACACAGGCAACTTGCTATCGAACCCGAGGCTAAGAGGCAAGTCTGAATGTATGTCGGCTTCTGTTAGTTGTAGTATGCGGGATTGTTTGCCGAAGTACGATGTAGAGTGTAGGTGAATGAAGGGTTTGCTCCATGTGTGGTGTATATATACTTACAAATAACACAATATCTGATGTCTAGAAGACACAGGCAACTTGCTATCGAACCCGAGGCTAACAGGCAAGTCTGAATGTATGTCGGCTTCTGTCATTGTAGCGTGCGAGGCTGTTTGCCGAAGTACGATGTAGAGTGTAGGTGCATGAAGGGTTTGCTCCATGTGTGGTGTATATATACTTACAAATAACACAATATCTGATGTCTAGAAGACACAGGCAACTTGCTATCGAACCCGAGGCTAACAGGCAAGTCTGAATGTATGTCGGCTTCTGTCATTGTAGCGTGCGAGGCTGTTTGCCGAAGTACGATGTAGAGTGTAGGTGCATGAAGGGTTTGCTCCATGTGTGGTGTATATATACTTACAAATAACACAATATCTGATGCCTAGAAGACACAGGCAACTTGCTATCGAACCCGAGGCTAACAGGCAAGTCTGAATGTATGTCGGCTTCTGTTAGTTGTAGTATGCGGAATTGTTTGCCGAAGTACGATGTAGAGTGTAGGTGAATGAAGGGTTTGCTCCATGTGTGGTGTATATATACTTACAAATAACACAATATCTGATGCCTAGAAGACACAGGCAACTTGCTATCGAACCCGAGGCTAACAGGGAAGTCTGAATGTATGTCAGCTTCTGTTAGTTGTAGTATGCGGGATTGTTTGCCGAAGTACGATGTCGGATGCAGGTATACGAAGGGTTTGCTCCATGTGTGGTATAACTGTTCTGCTCCTGACTGTGGAAAGATAGTTTTAAATATTAGTTCTCATAACTACATGCCTCACTTTAGTTAAGTGTCATTTTCACATAAAACAGCCATTTTAAAAGTTTTTCTTTTGTATGTGTCCTGTAAATAATATACCTAGTGTGCAAAATTATTTTTTCTTCTATATATTGTCAGTACGTAGAACTAAATTTAAAATTGTAGAAAAGGAGTATATATGTCTGAAATGGAAATGGGCAGGTCATATGATGAGACTGAAGAAGGAAAAATGGACGAGACAACCACGGAATGGTGCCCAAGAGATGGAAAAAGAAACACAGGGCGTCAGACTACACGATGGGAAGACGAAATATAAAAGTAGCCGGTCCAGAATGGACGAGATTAACAAAGGCCAGAGTAGAATGTAAATCTTTAAAGGAGGATTTTGTCGAAAGATAAAACTAAACCGGCTGCCGATTAACAAAAACAAATAGAAGTTGTTATTAAGGTAATCTAAAATGCGAAAGTTTAGATAGATGGATGTATGTTTGTTTCTCAATCACGACAGCATGACTGAATGGATCTGGATGACATTTGGCACAGAGATAGATTAAAGTCTGAAATAGCAAATAGGCTTTTTATCCTGATATTGTGTTCCCTTAATGATAAAATACTATACACGCGGGTGAAGCCGCTGGCAGAAGCTAGTAATTAATTAAGTATTTGTAGTTGTAAATTGAGAACATGTTCTCATATGGCGTATAGGTAGATAGAGTATAATAGGGGTGTCAAAATTGAGCCCTGTGGCACACCAGATGGTATGGTTACGCAGTTAGACCTTATTAACCTTAGTATAACAATTTGAGACCGATTCCTAAGGTACGATCTGAGCAAGTTACCGCGGATTCCAAGTTCCAGCAGTTTACGCAGAAGAATCACGTGATCCACACCGTTGAAGGCTTAAAAAAAAGGCTTGCAGAAAAACATTGTATTTATATTAGAAAAGCAATAAAGGCTATTTGTTATTCTATTTTATTTATATTGCTGGTGACGCTGGTGTTGATATTTTGTTTTAAAAATAGGTGACACATTTATTTATTAAAAGTTCTTGTACAATGGTGAAAAATAGGCGGACTTAATGCAGCAAGGCATTGCTTTCAAAATGAAGGTAAGTGATTGGGTATGCTAGATTTGCTAATATTTCATTGATTGAAATTATGGCAGCACTTGTTACCAAAACACAATGCTTACCTTGTTGTGATTAAAGTTGTCAGCAACAGCCACTTGTGGGTACAAGGCTCTGCACAATACCACCTGAAATGACAATAAATAAGTTTTAGAATTTCAGTGCCCTAAACATTTTTTATAAATTTTATTATTGAAATTGTTTATGCGGTCCCGGTTCGGCGTCAGCGCGATACTTATGGCCGATTTCATCAATTAAACTAATCGCTATTAGTACAACAAAACTCAGTTTAAGCAAATACAGCGTTCTGATTGGTTGAGAAACTACCAATCGGAACGCTGTATTTGCATAAACTGAGTTTAGTTGAACTAATAGCCATTAGTTTTATTGGTGAAATCGGCCCTTTGCATTATACAGAACGATGGTTATTTTGTGCAACTATGACGCATACTCTGCCTATTTGTATTTAAGTTTCTTCTTTATTTTTTTTCTTTTGTAGTATGCATATAGTATTTGCTGGCGCAAATGAACTCTTTCTTTCTTCTTTGGAAAATACTCTTCTTAATAAATGAATCTTCCTAGTCGTAAATTGAATACATCTTGACCTAAAGGCCTGCTCAGTAAATATTCATTCATTCATTATCATCATTTCCATTCCTATTCACTTTCTTATTTTTGTACAACTTACCTGTTTTATAGTTTTTTTTTGGACGTTTTTACAGTTTCATTGTACCAAAATGTGTTACAAAAACAAATTTTAAAAATCGAGTAATGCCTCAGAAATTTAAAACCGATCTAAATGATCCGTTCAAATAATCTTTGAAATGAGAATTAAGAGCCCAATATTCCTTTATTTTGAGCTTAAGAGAGTTAATTAAACAAGAAAATACATTTTTTTTATGATCGTCTCTAGAAAATCTTAATATTTCACAAAACTTAATAACAAATCGAAGCTTATGACGCCATCTAGTGAATTTTATTTGAACCATATTTTCTTTTTTCGCTTTCGGTGCCCGTGACACGGGCAAAGCTGCGGGGAAAAGCTAAAATGTGATTTTTAATTTCGTAGACTCAACTGACAGCTGCAAATGACCTTATTTTTTTTAAATGTTGCAAGCGCGGAGCATAGTGTTGTAGTGGGCTCAATCATAAGTGATTCATCGAATCGATGTGACATGAATCCTCAATTAAATCTTACTAATTGGTGTAAATAAATGTTTTATGAACATTAACGTAATATTTTTAAATATAACAGTATTCATACACATAGTACATAAACTTTAATTGTGTTAAATATGAAATCAACAATAAAATAAATGCTATCGATAAAACTAAGTCGTGACATAAATGAATAGAAATTAAACAAGGGCCGCTAGTTTCCAAACATTTTTTTTGTTGGCATGTAATTGTTTCATTTTCGATCTACTTCGATTTTCGATAAATTTTCGATCACTCTGGATAGATAGTCTGGATACAAAAAGTAAACACTATTTTTATATAAGGATAAAGTGACAAACCCAAATGTCAGTTAAGTCTACGAAATTAAAAATCACAGTATAGTAAAACAGTTATTTCCTACCTTCAACATAACAAGATCCCGTCCACTACTGGCACTCGAACCCGCTATCAGCGACTGTATCCTCTGCGCGTCGTTCGTCATACGGAACTCGACGTCCCTTATATCGATGACGTCATCGTCTTCGTGCGTATTCTCATCCACGATCTCCCACGAGTCCACCTTGAGACGCTTCTTGCGTTTTAGGTCGTTAGCTGCTTTTTGTTTGAATTGACTGGAACATAATGATAGAATATTGATAAATGAAGGCTATTGAGCAGTGGTGGCCCAGTGGTATCGCCCGCGACTTACAAGTTGTAGGTCGTGGGTTTGAGACCATGCAGGCACTTGAATTTGTGTAAATTATTTCATCACCACTGCTCTCAAAATGGTGAAGGAAAACATCGTGAGGAAACTGGCATGTCCTAGAAGCAAAAATTCGAAAACATGTGACATCCACCAACCCGCACTGGGCCCGCGTGGTGGATTACGGCCCATTCCCTCTCACAGAGAGGAGGCCTGTGTCCTAGCAGTGGGAACATTAATAGACTGATGATGATGAAGGCTACTATAATAGCTATTTATGCAACTGTTACGTTACGGACGTTCTTTTAATACGAGTGCCATTTTTTCGGTACAAGCGTAGCGCGTACCGAAATAGGTGGGCACGAGTTATTAAAAGACCAATAACGTACAGTTGCATACAAGATTTTATCTACGAAGGAAGGAATAAAACACAGTTATAGACAAATACGTATTTCAGGAAGTGTGTTTAAGTATTTCATTTCTCATATACATGTCTTGATTTTTCTGGTAGTAAATTATTTGTAGCTGCAACTGCTCTATTTGATATATCTGGTGGTGTATTTTCAATATCACTTGATGTTGAAGACATTTTTAATAAAATTTTGAATAAAATTTCACTCAGAAATTTTTCCCGCGTCCACTTTTTATTTAGTCTTTATTAGGTATAAGGCAAAGATCTTGTAGCCGCAACAGCCAAATAGTATACGATACTTTTGTTCTAAACTTGTTCCATTTTTAAAAACATCATTTACATTGTCTCATTTCGAAGTAATATTATAGGTATTGTAGGCTGTATGTTCAGAATGTCTTTGCTTGTGTTTTATAATTTATGACGATTCGCATAATGCAACCCGATGTCGTTATGGGTATCAATGAAACCGCTGTCAATTTTATAATTCGAATATAACGAAACCGAAGTAGATAAAATAAATAAAAATGGTATACTTAGAATCTAAACTCCCCGCTCCGAACGAATTTAAAATCTTGCTATAAGTCTAAACCTGACAGATTTATCTACACAGACAACTCATTCAATCAGACGTATGAAATTGACTGAGATCTACAACGCCTATTCACAACTATGTATACTCACAACGGATCTTTGTGTCTCTGAATTGGCTGCAAGACCCTGCGCAGTGGCAATTTTTTTGTTATACAATGCTATCTTCACTTTCAACATTAAAAGTGAAGATAGCATTGTATAACTGTATCTTTCACTCGCTTACGTTTGTCGCATCGTCCTATCTCGCTTACTCTATGCAGTACACTCGATGACAAACTGTTGTTTGCGCAATGGTTGGCAGGGCCAACTTCAGAGACACAAAGATCCGCTGTAACCACAGAACAGAAAAAACGCCTTCTACAGTAGAAATCGCAAGTAGGCGGGGCCCGCGTACCCCGAGTTGTGCTCAGTTTAGCATATGTCTGCTGCCCCGCCCACACTACGCACATCAGTCTTGTTACAACCGTCACGGTGAAAATAAATTGAAAAATAATAAAAAAATTCTGCTGTTTTAGAATGTAAACACGATAGCAGAACCAAAAAATCACAATTGGAGGTATATCATACCATCGGGCAGTCTTAATTGATTTTATTTCGATTAAAATTTACAAAAATATATTTTATTAAACAACACAAGTAAAAGTTGATTTTATTTTGTTAAGTTTAAAGTCTACTTTCTTTTAAACTCAAACATTTTGTTCTCGAAGATTCCAACTATGCACATGTCATAGTCAGCTACTCAATTAGAGATTGCCGTTATCGATAATGAGTTATCGATATTTTCAACTTACAATGTTTTTTTTTTTTATAGCGAAAAAAAAACCTGTGTTTTTTTTGGGTGATACAGTATTAGACAGTACATTTCCATACTCAAACCTATTTTTTTTTAATTCTGCCGTAACTAAGTTTGAAATAAATAAAACATACGTAATATTCTTATTGAGAAAAGGTTAATCGAAAAAGAGTAATACAACCTTTAAAAAAGGTGGGTGTCGTATTATTTTGTGACTATAGATTCGTTAAGGATCCACACAGAAAAGAAAAATGGATTGAAGCGTCTGGAAGGCAAAGTTAGTTGCCTGCAAAAACTAATACCTACAATTTGTTCAGATCAATTCGTAGAACTAGACTTTTTTTTATTAAATGCGGTAAAAAATACCTAGCCGACACAGCAGTGCCAAAACAAAAATATCAAAATTTTCAAGAAGTTACATAATTATGTTATTATTTATCTGTTGTCCTAAGGACAATGTACTTATGCAATTTGGTCATTTTTACGGTTTCATATTTTATAACATACTAGCTGACACCCGCGGCTTCGCTCCCGTCAAAATTATAGCTTATGTTACTCGGGAATAATGTAGCTTGCCATAGGTGAAAGAATTTTCGAAATCGGCCCAGTAGTTTCGGAGCCTATTCGGTACAAACAAACAAAAAAATCTTTCCACTTTATAATATTGGTATAAATTTGCTGGTATATCTATCAAGCGACATGTTAAAAATATCAAGTGGCTCAAGTTGTCATTCGAACTATGGAAAACTATTTAAAAAGAAGAAATAATGCCCAAAATATTAAGTAAGTTTATTGGAGAAAAATTGTTCGAAGACAAAAAAAAAACATCAAATTGGAGAATTTCCCACATCAAACCATGTAACTGAATTGATAAAAGCTATTACAGAACGCTAAATTAATGTGCGGATACACCATCTACATTAATATTTAACAAACAAAAAGGCACCTTCTTAATAATCTGTGTATTTTGCCTTTAGCTGTTTTTATTTAGGTAATTAATAAAATCATTGTTTATTATCAATAGAGCTCATAAGTCCAAGTTTAAAAAAAAATACGAATGAGTAGACGCGATTTCGCACATGTAGTATCGTGATAAAAAATACAACAGCCTTCAAAATCTACAAAGTGTTATATTTAGTTTCGACAAAGTGAAAAATAAAAAACAGATTAACATAGCACCTCCTTTTTTTGAAGTCGTTTAAAAAGTGTTTTATGTGTTAGTCTGACATTTATGATCTACCTATATACCAAAATTTCATCAATGTACTTTTAGTCAAGCTAAACATAGTACGAGTGTAGCCATCATATATATATATCACAGTTGATTTCAAACATAATATTATATTATCGAATCTAGCTGTTGATTGTATTTTGTTTGAATGTGAAACGGAATGTCGACAAATAAGTCATCGACATTGGTGCATCCCTAGAGGAGGACGAATTGTAATCAACTCATTACGCAAATATAAATCTTATGAGTAACGAACAACAGCTTTAAATTGAATGCATTTACTATAGTGACATCTAGGAGCGGGTAGCGTAACTTGCTCATTAAACTATTCCGTGTCAGCTTTGAATGGAAAAAGTAATAAATACCTAAAAAGAGTAGATAATTAACAACTCTATGTTCATAAAATTGTGGATTATTTTCAAACAAGCGACGACTGATATATTTCCTACTTTTAAACTACCAATCACACCACAGGTTTCTTAGTGTGAGGAAGTAAAATTAACCTTTAAATATGTGAGTTTGGGTATGCTGGTTCCAATACTAATGAAGCGCTAAGCGACTTCTACTGTCTTCTCTGTTCTGTGGCTGTGACTATTATAATGGGATCCCGCTTTTAGTCCAACCGGATTAATGCTAAATAACAGTATTTTAAATGGAGCGACTGCCGACTACCTTTTAACGTCACAACCCAGTAGCAAGGTAAGATGTTCATTGACACGCATTTTTTTTTAAATCTTTGCCCCAAACTAGGAATTTCTACCAGTATGGTGGGTGCGTTTACGAACATATAAACTCACATACACAACACCCAGAGCCGGAACAACTATCTGTAGGTCATACAAATATTTGTTGCGTCTGGGAATCGAACCCGCGACACGGAGTGCAGCAGTCAATCGCTCAACCACTGCGCCAACCGTGCGCTCCAGACACTTCTATAATTTGAAGTATTTTTTTCCTACCTAGTTTGCAAATCAAGTCCTCTTCCATTATAATCCAAACCGATTAGTCCAAGAAAATTAGTCAAATTAGGACAAGAATCTCGGAATGAGCCCTCTATCTTAAAAATGGTTCAAGATATTAAAAAAAATGTTTAAACAAAAGTTGTGGCGAATTTAATCCTCTACAATATTTATAATAAATAAAAATAGCATAATCCCCATAGGAATGAGGTATTTGAAATAAATGTGTAAAAAATAGTTTTTTTACCCTTGACCTTGGAATATCTGTAGTCGCGGACACTCTACGATAAGTAGGTTTTGAGATAAGTTTTAGGGTGTCAAAATAAAGGTTTACACAAGTTTATAGCTGACTATCTCTCATTTCGAGGTGACACCCGTAATTTTTCTTGACTAGATTGCCGATGGCGTACAAGCATACACATATTCCTACGTTCGCTTTTTTCATTATCTCACTTACAAGATGATTAGCCTTTATTTCGCCTTGCTAGGCGTTCAGAACAAATAATAATTAATTTACTTGGTCACCCTGAACCAAATGATATCGGTACCATATAAAGCAATGGTCTTACCGTCTCGCATCTTTCAACTGTTTCATTTGACCGTGCCGTAGAGCTCTTTCAGACGAAGACATTGATTCAGGCTCAGGGGCCTCCATCAAATTGTTGTCCTGGAATTAATAAATAATAATTAACAAAAATACCATGTGATTAATATAAGCGGACTACCCAAAATCCTGCCAAAACGAACCGATTATAAATGTTTGCTTTTTAATCACATCTATTCAAAAAGAGCTAGTTTTTTCATCGTAAACAGGCACTAAAATACCTCATTAATCCCTAGGGACTAAAAGTGATTTGAATTTAGAATGTGGATATTATTAGTAAATGTTCCAATCAGCAAAGAGATGAATCACAAAGCATGCGGCCAAAATAGGATTACATCGCTAAAATCGATTATCACGAATGTATGAGGTGAATAGCTAAGGAGCGATTGCAATTCTATTTCAGACCGCATGGGAACATTGTATTGAACAAGTGACTGGCTAGCAATCCACGCGCGAGCCAAATTAAAAAATAAATCTGCAACTGTAATGGATGGTACCTACTAATAAAATAGTTACGATGGACTTCCATAATTGTTCAAATATAAACATTAGCCTCTAATTATTTTTTTATGGTTGCTAATTGTATGTAAATAAATAAACTTTACGTTCTTGTTAATAAGTTGCATTTACTTATTTTCTCAAAGAGGGTTATAAAAAGTAGTCTCCCTAGACAAACAATCTACTATTACTGACTCACTATGAAACGACACGATCATTAATCGTAAATCTTGCACAAGGAGGGTTGGCGTTTGTCAAGACGATTGCCTCCTCTCTTCAAACTAAATTGTACCATAAATCACGTGCAATAAGTTCCTAAGTTGCGCGACAATTTCGACAGTTCATAAAGTCTCGTCTTCTACACCACGCTCTGCCACCGCGGGTATCTCTCTCCGCTCTCTAGAGATACTACAAGCCAAACTGTACCTTAACTTACCGCATAGAGCTCCTAAGTTGTACAGCAAGACCGCAGTGGCCCTTCTTTTCCTACAAACTAAATTGTACCATAACTCACTTGCAATAAGTTCCTAAGTTGCGCAGCCAATTTCGTCAGTTCATAAAGACGTTGTTCTTCTATGCCTCGTCTTCTACACCACGCTCTACCACCGCGAGTGTCTCGTTTCTCTCTTAACCAGGCACAGTATAAGGAGAGTAGGGTTAGAGGGTCGCCATGGTCGGATTCGTCTAGTCTTCGGGCGTTCTAGAATGTTGAAGAATTATTGTTAGTATCCAGTATATATTTTTCTAACTACGAACAACTATCTAAACATGAAATGTAGGTAAAAGTAATGCATACTACATTCTGATTTTTAATTTCGTGGGCTAAAATGACGTTTGGTGAGTTGCCACATTAACGAAAAAAATAGTGTTGTATGATCGAAAATCAGTCGAAAATTGAAGTACATCGAAAGTGGAAGTTTTTCACGGAGACTTTAGGGGACCTTATTTAAATTCTACTCATTTATGTCAGACTGCGTTCTATCGATCGCATTTATTTTATTGTTTAATTCTTATTTATTACAAGTTTTGTTTTTAGGTCTATTGAAATTGTTATATTGAATGTTTTATGTTTATATTTATGAAACATTTATTTACTGCCATGAATAAAAGTTATCTTATGAATAAGCCATCTAGACTATGTTCCACGCTTACAACATTTAAAAAAAAAGGTTAATACCAGTAATCATTTTAGGGCTGATTTCACTAGTAGTTTCTCGGCGGTCTCAACCAATCAGAATGCTGTATTTGCATAAACTGAGTTTAGTTGAACTAATTTCACCAATGAAACCAGCCCTTAGTCCACGAAGTTAAAAAACCTAAGTTTAAAATGTAAAATGGTGATAACAGGATGAGCGTAATTTCTGGATTTAAACAACAATAAACGGATTATTCCGGTAGTAAAATTATTTAGCCACCCGAATATGCGTGATCACTTTTAGCCACATGCTAGAAAATTTGATTCCTGCGAAATTCCAATAAAATTCCAACAACCAAAGTTGCGATTTTGCCATTGCATCAAAAAATTTAATAATACAACTGTATCTGACGCACGGGATCGGTCAATGTGGCGACGCCTGGGGGAGGCCTATGTCCAGCAGTGGACGTCTTTCGGCTGAAATGATGATGATGATGATGACTGTATCTGATTATATCGGTGTTTGTTTCTCAAATAAAGTAAAATAAATGAAATGGAAATGAAGTGGATACCAAGCTTCACCACAGCTAGGCTCATCGCCGCAAGGTTGTCTGCTTGTCGGTCTTCTACAGACTGTATTTCGGTGAGTGTACTCAAGAACTCCACGACCTCATCCCACCAGCCCCTTTCTACCATCGGACATCTACACGCACTGCAAATTACCATCCTTACCTTGTTGCCATTCCACCAATTCGCACCAAGCGCTTCCAAACTTCCTTCATAATGCGCACAGCGAATGAATGGAACTCACTACCTGTGTCTGTGTTTCCGAATGCATTCAACCCGAATCTCTTCAAAGTTAGAGTAAACAGGCTTCTTCTGGGTAAGCTCACTCCATTGTCGACTCTGTCTCTGTCACCTATGACTTAGACTAGAGTCAAGAGCAAACCCAAATCAAAAAAAAAAAAAAAAAAACAGTAAACTCACCTCACAATCAAAATCCCGATGCGCCCTCGTAGTATAAATCGACCGTATGCCCAACGCAGCTGCCAAAGCTAGCGCCGAGTCCAACTTATATGGAGGCAGAGTGGCCGCGCCCAACACTAGTGTCTTAGCGAGGCACACCTCTACGGGCAGGTTGGCTAAAGTGCGGCCTAGGGCTGTTAGCTTCTCATTCGAGGTTAGGGCTCCCTGAGAATGAGAAATAAAGTATTTACTTGAATTGAATAATGATTGAG
This sequence comes from Orthosia cruda, assembly GCA_964057195.1. Classification (NCBI taxonomy): domain Eukaryota; kingdom Metazoa; phylum Arthropoda; class Insecta; order Lepidoptera; family Noctuidae; genus Orthosia; species Orthosia cruda. Next base: position 41,601,120 of record OZ059828.1, on the reverse strand, counting down.
GAGCTCGTAGCTAAATAATAACAGCAGCACGGGTCGATCATCAAGGTTAAGCAACGCTTGACGTCGTCGGTCCGTGGATGAGTGACCATTTCAACATACCGAGATTCCTCCGTGCCTCGGAAAGCACGTTAAGCCGTTGGTGCCGGCTGTCATTTGAAGATCTTTGACAGTCGTTACGAGTAGTCAGAAGCTTGAGATCTGACACCAGTCTAGCCAAGGGGTTACCGTGTTACAACATAGTTGGGAAAAGGCTAGACAGACTGATTGAATGATGATTAACTGGTACTTGAAAAGAGTATGTTAAGATGGTTTGGCCATGTTGAGAGGATGAATGAAAGGCGACTAACGAAATGTATTTACAAGGCAGACGTGAATGGAAACGCCGGGAGGGGACGCCCTAGAAAGACATACATAGACCTTATAGGTGATGTTCTTCAAAAAGGCCAGGTGCGCAGTACTCATAACCGGCGTGTGTGTATGACTAGATGTATGAATGTCTGTTCTGTAGTTTCTGCCTATCCCCATGGGAAAAAGGCGTGAGTTTATGTATGTATGTAACTGGTACTTTTAGATCAAATTGCCCGAAATTGATTATAAATTGGACAATATCCATGGTGTGTGACTCTTCTTTTTCTTTTTCGCCAGTACACATGTTGCAGTAAGAGGCCGGGCTGCCATGATTCATTTCCGATGCCACGTCATACAATCGGCTGCAATCGGCTGTGACTCATGCAATGGACCGCCTACTGCAGACTTTATTTAAGGTGATATATACGCCCCAATGTAACGCAGTACTGGCCGTGCGCCCGCTCGATATATAAAATTGAACCTCCTTTTGAACAGTTTTGTTTGCAAAATATTATTTGATTTACATATGCTATGTTAGGTATGAAGAAATGCCAGCCATCAATTTTTCTGTATAAAAATATTTTTAAACATCCAAGTCGTTTTGGAGGAGTTTCGAAAAGTTGCGACAAAATATCGTGTTGTTAATTATTTTTTTAAAGCAAAACTATTAGTTACACGAAAAAACCTTGTGTTCAAAATTATGTACATGAATCAATAATTTTTTTTTTTCAATCCTTTTAACCTAGCTGTTACTGAGGAGTATGCTTTAGAAAGTTGCCGTTTTACGGCACTAAAGCGTATGTAGGCCCTTAAGACTTTGTATACCTAAAGTTTGTTGTGTCTCAGAAAAGTATAATTTAATAGTAATATTTGACGTCTAAAAGTGTTTTTTCATACCTGAACCAACTCTCTTTGACCATCGTCATTATGGATTTACGTATGTAAGCACTTACCTTAAGGCTGAGAAAAATGATTAGATGACAATTCTACTTACTAAAATTGAAAATGCAAAAGTTTGTATGTTCACCCTTCACGCAGCAATGGAGCAACATATCGATATGATTTTTTGCATGGATAAAGAACAGGCATACGCGCCGAACATAGGCTACTTTTGATCTTGAAAACATTACCGGTTCCTGTGAAAACTTACATGTTGCTTCAGCTCCAACAGAGCATTCTCCACGGAGTCTTCGGGCGGCGCGTCTAAGAACGGGAACCGTCTGACGTCATTGACCCCGAGGGAACTCATCAGCAGCAGCAGCGACGCGAGAGGCACACGCGATACTTCCGGAGTGCTGAAGGATTCCAGGTCATTGTATTGTTCCTCGGAATATATGCGATAGCAAACGCCAGGACCTGGAAAAAGGAAGGTGTGAATCAGTCAAAAATTGGGTCTGGGATGGACTTCATACAGAATTATAGAATGGTCTGCAATACATGTATGAATTATAGTGTAATACATTCTAGTTCAATTAATTTCCTGGAACTTTACACTGTTATAAAATGGTGGTCACAAACGAATAGAGACTTTTGATGTACAGATTACCTAATTGAACATTACATCTGTATTCCCTTGCATCTGTAGTAAACCCACATTTCGCCAATACCGTTTAAGTCTCAAGTAAAAGGGGGTTGAGCCTATTGCCACAGTATAAATATGGACGAACAGTACGGAAACTACATACAAACACTAGAAACGGCACACTCACACAAACATGTGCATCGACAGGATCCCTAAGCGGTTGTCGCGATGCTGTATGTAGTGTATACAGTCTATTGCTATCAACCGGGCACAAACCCAAGTCCCTGGGGAAACTCCGCCCCTAAGACGACCCACTGACCGTAATTCCAGATGGAATAACCCAATAACAGCAGTATTAATGTGACGCAGGCATTTTATCTTCTGTCTATACTAATATTATAAAGAGGAAAGATTTGATTGTTTGTTTGTACCGAATAGGCTCCGAAACTACTGGACCGATTCAAAAAAAATCTTTCACCAATAGTAAGCTACATTATTCCTGAGTGACATAGGCTCTTTATTTATCACGAAAACGGGTCCTGTGGGGTGCACCACGGGAGCAAAGCCGCGGGGAAAAGCTAGTGGTTTAATAAATAGATGCATTTCAACTAAATAACTATTGTTATAAGTTTATTACACCATTATAGTATTTTTTCATCACACTTGCACGTAAAAAGTATCTAAACATACAGGTTAACTTGGCCGTAATGCCCCATATAAAACCCTCGGGCTTTTTTTTTGTCATGAAACCCTAGGGCGGTAAGTAATATTTTTTTAATTTATGGCACAGCACACAAGTCATGCAAGTTCAAGCAAGGAGTTTACACGCAATTAAAAAATTGTCTTAAAATGTTATCTAAACAGGAATTTCTTTGCAATCTCGCTACATGTTACTTAAATACTCAACTAATGTTCTTAATAATCGATTTTAATAGTTATAGTATGAAAACGTCAAAATTATTCAATTCTTTTTACACTCCGTCATGGCTGTATACCTACGTAAGTATTTGCCCTTAAAGTTTCTGAACGAAACACTGTATAATCTGTGGTGTGGGCAAAAATTCGCCAACCGCTTAAAAAAAAGTTCACGTATTTCGTAATAATAGCTGTGCTGACTTGTGTATTAAAGCTATAATTCATAATTATTACTTGCAAATGTGATGAAAAACATTGTATGTATCACGGGCGGTACGGGAATTACGAACCTCGACTCAGAAAGCCCTCAGTCTTCGACTTCGGGCTTCTACTAGAGTCTCGATCGTAATTCCTTACTTACCGCCCTTAATACACAATGTACTATTAAATTACCTGTTCGACCAGCTCGTCCTTTCCTTTGATCAGCACTTGCTTTGGATATCCAAAATTCTTTTAACCTCTGCATTTTTGTGGTCGAATCATAACTCATTTCTTTGACCTAGAACCATTTTATAATAATGTTATCATGACGAATAACTACCGGAGATTTATTGTGAAGAACGGCACGGTTGACATCTGTCGGGCATGTCACCGAACTGGGGGAATCCATAGGCCACATTATCTCTGGTTGTTCTGGTCTAGCTAACGAAAAGTACTTGTATAGGCCCAAACTTGTAGCCAGGATTATCCATCAGCAACTTGCTTTGAATTACACTCTTGTGGCGTCGGAGGAGCCGTACTACAGGTATGTGCCCGACCCAGTTCTTGAGAATGGTAATATTTCAATATTTTTAAAACAACTTAATTTAATAGTATTAAGTTGCTTTAAATGTGTAATTTCTTTATTGGTGTACAATAAAGTATATTCTATTCCATTCTATTCTAATATTATAAAGCTGAAGAGTTTGCTTGTTTGTTTGAACGCGCTAATCTCAGGCAGTACTGGTTGGAATTGAAAAATTATTTTTGTATTGCATAGTCCATTTATCGACAACGTTTATAGGCTATATAACATCACGCTATGGCCAATAGGAGCGGAGCATAAATGAAAAATGTTGCAGAAACGGGTAAAAATATTCCTTTTTGAGAGCTAAGTTACGCAAATATTATGTATGATGGAAATTTTCCTCTTTAAAAGTCCTAAAAAAAGCCCGTGACAGCATACGTTTATCTTTTAAGATATAACATTTTTTATGGTAATCAAATTTGTTCGAATTAAATGCATTATTTGCGTATAGATTAATTCTTATTCAAATAAATAGTTTAACAAATTGGTATGTAGGTAGGGTAGGGTAGGCAGGTAGGTAGGGCAGGTCGGTAGATAGGTAGGGTAGGGTAAGTAGGGTATGTAGTATAGGGGTAGTTAGGTATGTAGGATAGGGTAGGGTAGGTAGGTTGATCGTTAGGGCAGGTGAGTAAGTTGGTAGGTAGGTAAAGTAGATGGGTAGGTAGGAAGAGTGGGTAGGTAGGGTAGATAGATAAGTGGTAGGAAGGTAGACAGCCAGTTGACGAGAGCGAAGCCGCGGAGGTCAGCTAGTGGCTAATAAGCCTGATATAGTGGTGGTGAACCGAATTGAGAGGCGTGCAATGATTGTTGACATAACCGTCCCGCATGACGGGAACCTCGTGAAAGCCGAGAAAGATAAGCAAATCAAGTATCTTGACTTGGCTAGCGAGATTGTCGACATGTGGGATCATTGTACCGATAGTTGTTTCAGCCAATGGCTTAATAGCCACGAGCCTCGACCAACATCTTAGGAGGCTCTCGTTAAGCGGCTGGATCTGGGGCTTGATTCAGAAAGCAGTACGAATGGACACGGCTCGTATTTTTCGGAGGTTCCTCTCTCTGGAGCCTGACCGCCGGTAGCTTAGACCATTAGTTCCCGATACCAGTGGGCCTTCATTTTTTAATGTTTATTTAACATTTCTTTTATAAAGTTATTTAAAAATGTAGATAATAAGAAAATTGATGATGAAAGGATGTTAATAAATAATATCTATGCTTTACCTTGCCAGAATCAACCACAAATCGTATCCCATCGATGGTAACAGAAGTTTCAGCTATGTTTGTAGATACGATACATTTTCTAACTCCGTCGGGAGGATAGTCAAACACCTGAAAAAATTTAATAAATCGCTCAACAAGTAATATACGACTTATATTTTTCGATTACAATATTTATTTTAAGTATAAACCAGCAGAACACCAGCATCTTTATTAAAATATTTAAATATAGTCCCATTTTTTATCTAACGCTATTGTTTTTCGTAAAACGAGCATGTTATAACAAAAGAAACATTTAAAAAACAGTTAATTATAAAATCAAAAACCCAACTGCTTAAAAAACGAACTAAAAAGACGTAAACAAGATGAAATTCATGCTGTGCAGTCGAAGTCTTACGTATTTTTAGTTCGCTTTTTAAGCAGTTGGAATTATTGATTTTATAATTATTGTTTTTATTTAAATCATTTTAGTTATTTTTTTTTTGGAATCACCTCTTAAAACCCTTTATTTTGATACCCCACACGACGTGACATGAGTTTGGAAGGAAAAAAAAAATGTCCCCCTACAAAATGGCGCCCAAAACCCGCCATATTTTTCTTTTCCAATTTTAATGTAGCCAGTGACCCTCGCAGGGTTAAGACGAATCGATTGACGTAAGAATCATCAAAATTGGCCAACGCCAACGGTATTTAGAACGCCACATAGGAACAAACATACATACATACATAGACTGATAAACACATTACCCTCCTTCGGCAGTCGGGTAAACAGAGAAGATTTTCGCCACAGTTAGTATTCTTCTTTTCGAGTCAAACTTTTCTTATAGTTTGGGCTCAGCAGGTGCACAAAATAGAAAGTATACAGAAGGGCCACTCCCGCAGTTTTGAAAATTGACAGCTAAACTTGACGTATTCACTAGGGTTGCTACTATATTGATTCCGAATTAAAAAAAAAAGAGTGGGTTGCATAAGTTACAAAAATAAATAACTCGATTCGTTTAAACATACATCATATCATGCTTACATGCCTTAGAGGGTAGACAGAGCATCAAATATCCATTAAAGATCACGACTCCACATAGGACGAAGACTGGATGGAAACAAGACGTAACAATTATATAATAATGATCCCACCAAAAACATAAAATAATTTTTTAAAAGGCGTCAAACTCGACAATTTTTTTTTATTTTTTTTTATAAAATCCAAAAGCCCGATCAAAAATATGTAATTAAACAAGAAGAAAATTATGCTGTGCAGTCGCAGGAAACATATTTGCGAGCTGGATGACTTAAATCATATTATTGTGATTAGTTTCATAGCCTTTCCAATTTCGTCTATGGACTTAAATAATTTATTATTTTCCTAAATATTTAATTTCTAACTTGAAAATTTTTATGACCTTTATAACTTAAAAATGAATGAAAGAACGAATTTAAAGTATTTTCGGTCCGTAACGATTAACAAAGGTAACCCAGCTAATGCAACCTCGATACAGTACTTTATGTATGAATGACGTGAGAAAAGCCCGCACAAAGCCCTCGTGACTCGTGACAGCCGCGACTGAGCTCGGTCCAATATTGCCCATTATTCCCTTTAAAATCGCAATGTCAATGTGTGTGTGCAAAATGACGCCTTGTTCGTAGTGGCCTCTCTATCTGCGGCGCGCCGCCATTAACGTACTTTGTGGCAGGTGGGAACGTTAATCGTAGCGTCTGTAGCATTCATTAAGGTTACCCTAGTCGATCATTCTTCCATACAAACGTAGTATGGTGGTTACTTCACTGTTTGAAGGTGTACGTTCAAAATAATTATTATTATGTTTGTTATTATTTTGTCCTGTATGGAAACAACAAGTAAAAAAAAAAAAATTGTAGCGTCGAAAGTTCCATATTTCAACACATCTTTGGGTGCAAATAATTACCATAAGAAGAAGGAAAATTGCAAAACAGTCACACGATAGATTAGTAGTTCCAACCAGGGACCGAAACCGGTATGAATAATACCGGTATGTTTCGGTTAGTTACAGGTATTTTAAAAGGTTACCTTAATTTTTAAATATTAAAAACAACCTTTATTAATACCGGTTACCGAAATAAAAATTACCTCTATCTTACACGTGCCGTCCGTCGGCATTAGTCAAAATATTAAAGGGCGCGCATCGCCTGTGTGTGTGTCAAAGAGTCGAGTCTACCCGCGCGCGCCGGCGAACGCCGACCAATCACGGCTCTGGCTGGCACGGCGACGTGTCTCTCAGTTTACTAGCGAAGCGTGTGTTGGTCGTGTTGGATAGTTTTGTTGGCTTGGTAAATTATAGATAAAACATATTATTAATATACTTAGAAATGGGCAGAAAGCAAAAAAAATGTGTCACACACCGTTTATTGGATACATAAAATAAGCTATTTTGTGCAATTGTCATATTATTTGTAAGCAAATATACCTTTAGAACTAACATAATCTAAATATTTATGGATGAACAGTAGCTTCTAATGTTTCTACATGCCCTGACTATAATAACTTTTGCTAATCAGTTTGTTTTACTTGTGTAAATAGTAATCTGTGGAAAATGTAGTGGGTAGTATATTTGTTAATTCACATGTTTAAGACACTTTGTATATTTTTAGTGTACTACTGTTAGTTTTCCCTACAAAAATAAATAAATACAAATTTCGCATTTAGCGTTCTGATTGGTTGGTACCGCTGAGAAACTACCAATCTGAACGCTGTATTTGCATAAACTGAGTTTAGTTGAACGAATCGCGCGCGTAGATTTGGCATTCTTCATTGTATCGTTCGCAGTGCTGTGTCTTGTTTTTTTTTTTTATTTTGTCTGTGGCTGTGGCTAACGTTAAATTAAATTAAATTTAATTAAATTGATTTAATTTATGCTTTCGGGCAAATGAAGGTAGTCAAACAGTTGTGCATCGGTCATGGCCAGATCTTAGAATTTATCATTTTATGAAGATGTTCGGCCATTACATCAAATAGAACATCGAACGCTCATGATGTGGTTAGACGCAGGACTACTTCATGATGTGGCTAAATATTTGTGATCTTAATTAATTTTCCGGTCTTGATAGGAGTGGGTGTATTATGTGCATTCAACATCACCTTGGTTTTGTCCATGTTCATCCTAAGACCCACTATTTTGGAAGCTCTACTGAGGTCATCGAGCATTGTACTGAGGTCCTCCATGGTCTCAGCCATAACCACTAAATCGTTGGCAAACCGAAGGTGTGTGATGTACTCACCATTGACGTTGATGCCTAGCCCTCTCAAGTCCAGAACCTTGAAGACACCCTTCAGTGCAGCGGTGAATAGTTTTGGAGATATGACATCTCCCTGTCTAACACCTCGCTGAAGAAGGACGGGTTTCGAGGTCTGATCCTGAAGTCGAACTGACATGGTGGCGTTTTTGTACAAACACTTCGATGTACCGGTAGTCAACTTGGCACCGTTAGAGAGACTAAAATACAGTCCAAGTCTCGATCGAATCGAAGTCTTTCTCGTAGTCCACAAACGCTAAACAAAGAGGCAGGTTGTACTCTTCGGTCTTCTGTATTACCTGCCGCAGCGTATGTATGTGGTCTATGGTGCTGAAGCCTTTACGGAATCCGGCCTGTTCGGGAGGCTGGAAATCGTCAAACTTGCGCTTGAGACGATTCGTGATGGCTCTTGAAAACAGCTTGTAGACATGACTAAGAAGTGAGATGGGCCTATAGTTTTTCAGTAGGGCATTGTCGTCCTTCTTGAAGAAGAGTACCATCACACCCCAGCACCACACCTGTGGCGTTTTTTCCCCAAGTATGAAAGAATCAAACAGCTTCTGAAAGGCCTACTACTGATTCTCCACTCGCCTTCAGGAGTTCGGCCGTAATTCCGTCATCACCCAGTGTCTTGTTGTTCTTAAGCTGTTTCGGAGCCATCCTTATCTAATATAGGCTGACGTCCGTAATGTCTTTGGATAGTATCGGGTCAATCTAGCTCTAGGGTCATTTGCTAGATTCGCGACGGGTTTACTGGTTGACGTGTACAACTGCCCATAGAATCTCTCGATCTTTTTCAGAAGCTCCGGTTTGGCGGATACGATACTGCAATCATCGGTTTTCAGTTTCGTAAGCTGGCGCTGCCCAATTGGCCAGTAGACAGATCTTTTGCATAGACCTTGGAGCCCTTATGCCGCTCAATCGCATCTTAATACTTTCGGCATGAAAGCGGTGGAGGTCGTTTTTCAAGGACTTTGAGATCCGTCTATTTAGCTTCCGGTATTTCAACGCATCGTCTGAAGACTGCAAGATCATCTCACGCCTCTCTTTCATGAGCTTAAGAGTAGGATCAGAGAGCATTTTGTTCCTATCTGTACGGCGGGCCTAGAAAACTTAGACCCGACCGCATGGACAGCTTCCACAAACCTATCGCTGTATTCGTCCACGGAGCCCCCTAGGCACTTGAAACGATTCTGGAGTTCGAGCTGAAAGGTGTCGGGGTTTTGGATCTGGATCTGTGCTGGACGGAGCGTAGAATTCATCAGTCGAGACCTTTCAAGCTTGATATTAATGTTCAATGTGCCTCTTACCATGCGGTGATCGCGACCGGTTTTCACCGAATTGATCTTGTATCTGACATTATTGAACATTTGCTTCCTGGTTGACATGATGAAGAAGATCAGAAATCATATACTACTTTTTTATTTAGTTTTGTCAAGCTTTGGCACCTAATGCCCAAATATTAAAACGCTACTCAATTTTAAGTTAAGTCTCTTGCTGTCTCTATCACTCTAAGTCAAAGTGACTGTATCACCACGAGACTTAAGCCCTATTTATAAAATGCATGTTTATTGCCTGTAGCAATAAACTTCGTATAAATAGGGCTTCAGCGGCATCTCGATATCAAGTGGCGTTTGAATATTTGGCCAGAAGTCCTGTAATAATAAACATATTATGACTAATTTGCACAAAAGTTTCGCCATCTTGTCATCTTCCATACTTTGTACTGAGTTTGGCACGTTTCCGTTATCTTTCATTTGTTTTGATGAATTATCAGAAGATAAATCTGGGGCAGAGGCATTTGAATTTAATTGGAGTAGATGCATCTGGATCCAACGTAGTAGATATCTGCATCAGTGGTTTATTTGAAGTTTCCATATTCTTTACTTCATCAGCAGAATGGATAACAAAATAAATAACATCAGTTTTTGTATAACCGGAGTCACACTTTTTTTTTGTTGGCGTTTTTTGGTAATACTATCCTCGTAGTTCAGACTGTTCCATAGACCTAATAAATAGTATGGACTCGAAATACCTACAAAAAAAACGTGGCTACCTAAACCTTATAATGACACTTAAAATGGCTGCCGATGCTATGGTTGTGTTAATCACGGAACACACACACATTAATAATACAAAAAGTAAACAACCATTTGACAGCAGGACTACCACGAACACAACCACAAATTTCGGCAATTAATATGGCGAATATGGCACGTACTGACTGCTGTCACTACGTCATAACAAAATGTTGCCATAATGAGCAACAACTGAAATATTGTTGTCTCTTTTGTTAAATACGATTACTACATTAGAAGAAAAGATATTATTAATGATGTTTCACATTCTGTATCGTATTTCACTCATATTTGTATAAGCTAATGTATGTATAGAATAATAGGGTGCCTCCATGTTTTTCCTAGCTCAATGGACTGTTCACTATAACTTGTCCCTTGCCTTCATGTTGGCACCATGGCTTGCCAAGCTTAGGCAGATTATAGCAGGTGCTTTTGTCGACAGTAGCTGTTGCTTCTGTCAACAGCTGCGGTTGCCCTGTCAACAGTTGAAGTTCGCTTAGTAGACACAAATTGCTGCTCGTCAGTTTGATGCCTTAGTTTCAATATTTAAACTTATTATATTAATATTAACAGTGATACCAATCGCTTCACGGGACAAGTTATAATGGACACACTGTATGTATTCACAAAAAACCGTAACCTAACCCATTTGGTTGGGATGCCATGTGCTCCGTGAAATGCAACATAACACCTAAAATATGATTTTAAAAAAACACGTCGGCTATGACACCCCGACCAAATGGGTTAGGTAAGAAGTGTAACCACCCGCGGGTGCGCCGAGCGAGTGTTACTTCCAAATTGGTCGCTTTCCATAACAATTATCATATTTGGAAATCCAATAAAAGTCTATCGACTTTTTTGCGTGGTCACCCTACTTTGTTTGATTTGGTTCATACCGCCGCCATGATGCACAACAAAAACAAAGCGACATCAACTCCTCTACCGGCAGGTAATCTAACTATGTATTTTATTTTACGATAAATGAAAGTTGTTGAACTGTCGAAATTAAACAGATTGAGATTATGATTGATCGTGTATTACGCAATTAGGGACCACATCATGATACAATCATTTCATGAAATGTTCGAACACTTCATGATAATGTTTTAATACAAAAAGTTGTAACGAAACGTTACAACAATGAACTAATGCTTCGTTCTTTGTTTGTTTGTGACTTGGAAAGCGGCGGGTACCTGAGGCGCGGGGGCGAGTGTTCGCATAGATCGAATGATAAAAAAGATTGCGCGCGGTCGCCCGCGCAGCAGTCGTCCGCCAGTCGCTCCTAGGCTGATTTGCGAGCACACGTATTGCTTTGCGTCCTGTCGAGCGCCCTAGCAGACACGAGCGTTAATTTTTTAAACTTATATTTATTTCGCGAGTTAACGACGGTTTAATAAGTGCCGTTAAAGTTGTGCGTGGAAATCCCGAATTAGGGTAAGTTTTGAATAGCACACAAATTACGCAAAGCATAATCATTGCCATCTTCATTTCTTTTGCCAATCATTATTTATTGTACCTACCCCTATACTTCTCGTTACGCTACAGATGTAATTACTTTTTTTCCAATAAACACCATTTAGTAATAGCCTCAGTTATAGCTAATAATGTTGCATCTTGCTACCTAATTTTCTTCTACCTTCAAGTTTATTAATAATTTTGAAAAATAAGTCTGTAACGTTTTAACGGATTCCTAATCATTGTTTTTACTGTTTTCTTTTTGCTCAAGCTTGCTTGATATTTATGTAAACTCCGTTCTGGTCAGTGCCACCACGTCAATACTACTACATTTAAATAGGTACTTTCTTATTGTTGTCGTCGGTGGTACCCCAGGACGGAGAATATTCGGCCACGATCTAATAGGCTGGAACGGTGGTTTCCAGGATCTACGGCTTCTTCGCTTCTGCAGCTTCATCATTTCTTCGGCATCGAGCACTTCGACAAGTACTGCGTGCACGTCACGTGTGACGCAGTTCCGAAGGCCCACCTGTCGCTACGCCACTGGTGTGCTGAGCGAGTCGTGGCTGACACCTCGCCGTATAAGCTGCCAGAGACATCGACGTACAGCACCTCTGCATATCATCTGCCAGCTTCCATCTCCGGCTTCCTGCTACTACAGGAGAGTACCTATCCCTGCAGGAGTGACAACAGACGTCCGTAACCCACTACCTACAAATATTTGTGTGCCTCCGGCTAATCTAGTTTGGTTTTGCAAATTAAAACTTAATTTTTAAAGTACACGCCCGTTTTTTTATTCAGTTGCCAATTCTTAGGTGGGAATAGATCGGGTGGAGGCTACAAAGTGTAGGTACTCTGCTAGCGCGCTCAAAAAAAATTTAAGCAAAAAGATAAGCGCTTTGTTTACGAGGAAGTGCTGCCCTCTATTAGAAAAACGGGCGTGTATGTTTCTCCGCAAGTTAAATAAACAAACTACCGACTTGATTTCTATGATGAGAGAAAAAGATAACCAAATGGTATTTTACCAATTTACAATGTAATATTATCTGACTATCTTAACCTTTGTCCATTTCCTTTTTTACTTTAACTCAAATACACCGCAAAAAGGCGTACTAAATTAACGTAAACAGGACTTGCGTGCAGACGCACACACACGTACTACAGCACGCACGACGATCTCCCTGGTAATGTATTTTCTAACGCCAACAAACTGTCGGCATTGCGATATTCTGTTTCTTTCTAATCAAGGTCTTTTTTAGGTAACCGGTTTTAAAACGGTAACCTAAATAAAGGTAACCTGTTTCTTCTTCTTGGGTTACCCAGATAGCGGTTACCTAAATCGTAGAGGTTACCAAAATTCTTCGATACCGGTACCGTAATTTATAAGGGTTTTCGGTCCCTGGTTCCAACAACGAAAATAATTTTATTTTGAACGGACACATTTAGTAGTTTTTTCATGATATCCATATTCCCAAAGGCCTGTTTATAAAATTTCGCGCGCCCGTTTTCGTCCTAAATCATCATCCATTTCGCTACAAATTTGCAGAAGTGTGTATTCGTACGCGAACTAGCTTCTTACTGCTCATACAGCATCTATCTCTTTCGCACGTGTTGTCGGATGAGATAGCATGCATTTTAACCCCGCTCACAAAATATATCGTGCCGTCGACTAGGGCAACCTTAAGTCTTCTAAAGTGCAGGTTTATGGGTACATGTGGCACTCGGGTACTCCAAAGCGTGGTTCATATTTTGTTCACAGCTAGTAAAACTATATTCATCTATACAATTATTATAAAGAGGAAAGATTTGTATTTTTGTATGTAACGAATAAACTTAAAACTACTGAACCGATTTCAAAAATTCTTTCACTGTTGGGAAGCTACACTATCCCCGGGTGACATAGGCTGTATTCCCACGGGAACGGGAAATACGCGGGTGAAACCGCGAGGCGTCCGCTAGTATATCTTATTTTCGTTATGGGAGGTCCAAAAGTTCGAATATTTTCTCTAAAATACATCTTAATTTTAAAGAAACTATTCCGCGAACTTTTGGACCCCGCTATGTAGCTTTGGCTTATAGAAAAATAACACAAGTTTACCTTATCCTGTTCAGCTAATGACAAGCCACTGTGAAGTGGTAACACAATCCATTTCTTGCTCTTCTCCGCATACTGTTGAGCTGCTTCGCTTATAGCTGTTATTTCTTGGACACCCGACATGAATATTAGGAGATCGCCTCTTTCGTCACCTGCAATGAATTAATATTTATATTCTTTACTAGCTGACCCGGCAAACTTTGTTTTGCCATAAAAACACCAAACATTCACCTACCCTACCCTACCCTACCTAACCTACACTACCCTACCGGGTCTAAGGGGTATGAAAAATAGATGTTGGCCGATTCTCAGACCTACTCAATATGCTCACAAAATTTCATGAGAATCGGTCAAGCCGTTTCGGAGGAGTACGGGAACGAACATTGTGACACGAGAATTTTATATATAAGAAGATTGTACACAAAACAAACATATACAAACACAAAAGGATAACTTATTTACGTGGTGGCCCAGTGGTTAAGACCTCGCCTCTCGTGCTTGAGGTCGTGGGTTCGAATCCGGGCAGATACCAATGCGACTTTTTCAAATTCATATGTACAGGCTACTGTGCACCTGGCCTTCCTGAAGAATATCCCCAATAAGATCCGTGTATGGTCGCGTCTAAGCTCCAGAGCCTCGAACATCGACGCCGAGTTGCCTGCCTGTCGGTTTTTTATCGGTTACATTTCGGGGAGTGTGCGACGGAACTGCACAATTTCATTACGCCTAGCCATTTCCATCATCGGACTACAAGACGTACGGCCATGCGCCATCGGTTCATGGTGGACATCCCACCCATACGTACAAAGCGTTTTGCTAATACTTTCATTGTGCGCACAGCTAAGGAGTGGAATTCCCTTCCGGGGTCTTTGTTCCCTTATAGCTACAACCTTGGGATTTTTAAGTCAAGAGTGAATAGGTTATTTCTAGGCAAGCGTCCTTCACCGTAGACCACATCATCGCTTACCATCAGGCGAGATAATAGCCAAACGCGAGCCAATCGATAATAAAGAAATAAAAACAAATTGTCCTTCTACGGAGTTGTGTAACGCTGAGCGTTGCAAATACCTTTTGTTACACAAAGGTATTTACATCTGCCTTGTAAATACCTTTTTCAACACACTTGCTCATAAAGTGGCTCTAATTTCACCGCAATTAGGCACATAATGACACCTGTTATCAAACTGTGACTTTTTCATTGCTATTATTCACAAGTGAGTTATAGTTTTTTTTTTATTTATTGGTTGAGTTGCTTTTTTCTTAAAAAAGTTTCGATACAAAAAAGATCGTGCTCAATAGTACAAATGCAACACATTTCATGCAACTTCGTATTTAAATAGATAACTTCAACTTGTACGTGTTTAATAAATAAAACTTTCACTCAAATATAACTTTTGTTTTTGTCTGTAATAAAGAAAACTTGAAATTCCCCATTTTGTGGCTAAAACGCTATCCGCGAAAAGCCAAAAAAATGAAAACTCATTCTTTTTAGTCTGTGGCCGATCGCTAGAGTATAAATGTTCTGTGGTGGCCGATCGCCATTGTTAGATGCGCGCGCATAGGAAAACTGATTAATTTTGCCCGCTGTAGGGTGCAAATGCAAATACACCTTAACATTAATTATTGTCAATGCAATGCAAATGTCAATGTAATGTAAAATGTCAATGAGTGCCAACGGGCTGGAATCAAGAAATAAAAAAAATGCAAGTTGTCCGATCCAAACCGCGTCTATTAGAACACTAAAATTAATATTGAAACAATGCATCATCAATGCTCTGCTCGCTGCTGCTGCTGCGTGATTATCAAAATATCTAATGTAGGTCGCAC
Source organism: Orthosia cruda (assembly GCA_964057195.1). Lineage (NCBI taxonomy): Eukaryota > Metazoa > Arthropoda > Insecta > Lepidoptera > Noctuidae > Orthosia > Orthosia cruda. The sequence goes on along the minus strand of OZ059828.1, from coordinate 41,585,608 downwards.
GTGTAAGTGCAAAGGTGCGAGCCTACTTATTGCACAACTCTTACTTAGTAAACAATTTTAAACTCATGTACGTGCACCGTACATATTGCCACCACAAGACTGCTAACAACTACTGAACTAAAAATTAATCAAGTAAAATTAAGACAAGAACGACTGTAGAAACTAATGCAGAGCACTGATGTAGTAGGTACTAGGTATAATATGTAATGTAAAATATTTGTATGACTAATGTAGATATTATGTAACTGTACACTTAAAATCCATAAATATAATTGTCCAAACTCCCTAATCACACACGTCACTATGTTTTTCAGTGTCAAATTTCACTTCACTTAAGGCGCGATCAACACTTATCACTTCGTTCACTTTTGACACCCGTTTGTTGATTTTGCTACACCCGCCCTCGATGTCATCTTCTTCTTCTCGTCCTCTTCTGCTTATCGCATCTCGCGAACCCTCCCCCTGTCTTTTGGTGCTCGTCTTTCTCCAAAAGTACACGTACGATGTTACAGACAGAGCAATACTAATCGTTATTACGACATAGATTGCGGTGTAGTGGTGAATGTCATGGGGGGATAACGTTTTCAGGTTTGATTGCTCTTTAATCGAGCGCAGTTGTGTGTCAATCTTCTGGAACATTTCTTCATGCGTTTCGATAGGCAATGACGAGTTGCGGATCGACGTATTGATGATGTTGTTGATGGGAGAGATCGTGGGTATGATCATGGCGAATGGTTCGTTGACTATGACGTCACTTTTATGTTCTATGTATGCGTGCAACATGAATGAGTCACCCTGCAAGTTACATCCTCGTTTAAGTGTAATCAGACCCGAGTGATGTAACGACTCCGATGTCATTTGAGCGCCGCAAACTAATTGCACTTCGCACGTGCCACAACAATAATAAAACCATGTGTTTTGCTGGTGTAGTTTTACCCACTTGTCAGCGCATTCCCTTATTTCCGTGTGACAGTACACACTGTGTTTTTCATTGTCTCGGATCAGCTGTACATCGCAAATTGACTTGCGTCGGTCACCGGTGCGATAGATAGGGTGGTTTAATTTACACATCAATGTTTTGTCCTGGATCTTTTGGCATTCTTGAACGTCAGATTGCTCGAGAGGTATGAATGAGTATTGGTTGGCGTTAAATGCTATTAGTTCCGAATTTGGGATGACGTACATCACCCGATTTATGCCAATACGTTGAGGTATGCTTATAAGTTTATTCAGCTCGTATAGAGCATCATTCAGAATGGGTATTTTTACTTCCATCAGTAAATATTGCTGTGTAATGCGTGCATGTATTCTGAACATTCTGTAGATGTCTCGCACATCGTTCTGGACTTCTGGCAGCGTGGCATCGCGGGGTAGTTGTCTAGCTACTCTATCTAATTCGGTTTGCATTTGAGTTGGTGATAGTAAGTGTACGTCCATATGACCCTGGTACATGTTTGTCAGCGTATTGATGAGGGTTTGTTGGATTTCCTTTAGATTTTGGGCCATTTTTTCTGCAGCTATTGCCGATGTAATGATGTAGAATGCATTAGCGGTGTCATGTTTATTCGTTTCTGTTTTATTTTCCAGATTGGTAAGGTGGTCATTCATCAAGGTAAACTGCTTTACCATTGTCGCTTCGTTGCGTTGTACGATGTTATGCTCGGTTTCCAAAATACTTGTCTGATTTTTGAGAAGGTGTAATAAGTGGTTGTCATTGTGTTGAATGGAATTGATGTCGTGTTCGTACTTTTCTGCGAAATGCTGATCTAGTACTCCAAATAGTGAGTTGGCAACATATCCCACTCCGTCGATTAATCCTCTTTTGAATCTGTGTTGAATTAATCGTTGGGACTTCAGCAGATTATTGTAATAGTCCAGTTCGTTCATGCTCTGTTCGAGTTGGTTGATTAAAATGTGGAATTGCATCATCCAGTCCTCGCAACGATATCCTTTTATATGAGACACGAATTTTTGCAGAGTGTCAACGTTTCGCCAGTAGTTTGTCATGTTGTAGTAGAATACTAATTTCCATTCATCTCGTATTTCTTGTAAGTCTGCAATCTTGTCAAAGTAAATCGTTTGATTTTTTGTCAGTGGGGTAAGCTTCATGTCTTGTTGAACAGTGGGCGTTATAAATGCCATGGTCAGCATCAATGTGTAGCATATCAAGCTGTGCCAGGTAAGCTTTTTCGGTCGGCTCCGTCTGTTTTTTGTAGATGTGATGGTATCGCCAAGTCTTTCTTCTTCAACCTCAACTAGTGGTACTAGTTTTGTGATCGGCCGTTTAACTTCTCCTTTTGCAGTTTGTAATGTGACAACTCTCGTGTGGCCGTCTTTTCCTGTATGTAGCTCTGCTACACGACCCAGAGCCCATTTGCCTGCCGGTAATCTTTCATCCTTGATGCAAACAATGTCATTTTCTCGAGGATCGGTAGTTTGTCGTTTCCATTTTAGCCTTGTTTGGAGTTGTTGAAGGTATTCTTGCGACCATCTTTTCCAGAAATCCTTACTGAGCTGCTGTACAATTTGCCATCTCTTGCCTAAATTATACGTATTGTCAATGTCCGGTTCTGGAATAGTCATTAGCGATGTGCCGGTTAGAAAATGTCCAGGCGTTAAGCAGTTGATTTCTTCGGCGTTCTCTGTTACGGTGCAAAGTGGTCGTGAATTCAGGCAAGCTTCAATCTGGCATAGTAGAGTGGTAAATTCTTCGTACGTCAGGCGCTGATCTCCAATGACCCGTTTTAGATGATACTTCATGCTCTTCACGGCAGCTTCCCATAGTCCGCCTGCGCTTGGCCATACTGGGGCATTGAAGTGCCATTTAATTCCCATCTCTGATATTTTTCCCAAGAAAAGGTTGTCAATGGTGTCTACAATGCATTTATATTGTTGCAGTAAAATCCGGTTAGCACCCACAAAATTCGTGCCGTTATCGCTGTACATGTCACGTGGCGTACCTCGACGGGCGCAGAAGCGCTTGAAGGCTGATAAAAATGCTATACTGGACAGCTCTGACACAAGTTCCAGATGTATAGCCTTTGTTGCCAGACAAACAAATACGGCAACGTACGCCAGCAATGTTTTGACGCCTCGGCCTTTATTTGCCTTGATCTCAATGTGGCCAGTAAAGTCAACCCCTGTATGTGTAAAAGGGCGAGAAACTGTCACTCTCGGCTCTGGTAGATCTGCCATAATCTGGTTTGAGGTTTTTGCATGAAATCGGCGACATGGTACGCATTTGTGAAAAACCTTCTTAACGGCGCGATATCCTCCTACTATCCATACTCTTTGGCGTAGATGTGTTAGGGTTAGCTTCGGACCTCCGTGTAATGTTGTACTGTGTGCTTGCCAAATTAATAACTCTGTCAATTTGTGGTCATGTGGTAGCAGAATTGGATGTTTCGTGTCTTCATTTAGGTTCGAGTTATGCAACCTTCCCCCTACTCGCAAAATGTCATGTTTGTCGAGGAATGGGTTCAAATTCAAAAGGTTGCTTTTGTTGCTTAAACCCTTATTTTCCTTCAGTCTCATAATCTCGTCTTTGAAGGTATGTAATTGAATCTGTTTTAGTATAAGATTTTCAGCGTTTTGTAGTTCTGTTGATGTTAAATATGCAGTTGTATTTGTGCTGGATTTCGAACAGTTGTTTATGAATCGTTTTATCCACGCTGTGACCCTTGTAATGTGAGCCATGTCGCTGTGTCGATCTAATAACTCAATTACAATTGAGGACGGCTCGAATTTCACAACATACGCTTTCATTTGTTTTTGTTTTGATTCGCATGTTGTCGGTATGATTTCAACTTTATCAGCTGTTTTGTCATTGTAATTTTTCACCCATTCTGGTCCTTGCCACCACAAAGGATGTTGCAATAGCTGGGAGCAACTGATGCCGCGTGATGCACAGTCTGCTGCGTTTTCTTCTGATTTGACGTACCTCCAGTGTTGTTTCGGGATGACTTCATGCACTTGTTGCACTCTGTTGCTCACGAACGACTTCCATTTTGTGACGTCACCATGCAGCCAGCCTAGTACAATCATGGAGTCCGTCCAGGCGTATATGTTGTTGTCGATGTTGTCCCACTTGCATGCCTTCCGGACCTTTTTCTTTTCGACGAATTGTGTATCGCATTTATGGTTTCATTGCTCGTGTCATATAACCGCTTAAGGTCGAATGCAGATTGTTTTTGCAGATGTGGCTGACGCATGAAACTCTGGAAATTCTTAGTGAACAACATAAACTTGTTGTTGTACCTATGGTTCAAGATTTCCCAACACGTGTCGTAATTTTCGGGTGAGATGTGTAGATGCTGGACGAGTTTCTCCGCTTCGCCGCGCAATCTCCCTTTTAAGTGCTGCATTTTTTGTGCTTTTGCAATTGCAGGGTTATTGTGTATTGCTTCTACGAACAGATCCATGAAAGTAGGCCATACCGAATAGTTCCCGTTGAAAATGGGAATGTCTATTTTGGGCACGGATTGTTGTTGGTGCACGGAGGCGTTCAGTTTTACGTTCAGCGCCCGCTTTGTTTTTACAAATGCCCGTTCGTGGCGGCAAAACTCGTCATAGTACTCATTAGGCGCCCCGTCTAACAAACCATCGATTCGCAGATGCATATTGTCAATCGCTGACCACCGAGACCCTAACGTCTTCAAAGCGTCTTCTATCTCCCATCTTTCGATGACCTCTTCAATGATCTTACTCGTCACTAACCTGTCGAACGCACGGAAGTTCGCGTTCTGCAGCTGCTGTAGCTCGAGTAGCTTGTCCTCTGCTCCCGAGGAGCTCCCGAACAAGGTCCTGTCAAACTCCACGTGTACCTTGCTAGAGCCGGGTCCACTCTGCACCTTGGTCCCGCATGCTGTAAGCTCCTGCCGCACACCGTGGTACCAATCCCTTAATACTTCGTGAATATTGTTGGTGAAGTACTCATGCGTTTTGTCTTCTACCGCACTCAGCTCCTGATGTTTCTCTTTACATTCCGCCCAAAGCTGATCTAACCGCTCAAGCCTTTGCTGAATGTACTCGGAGGTCTTCCTGCTCGCTGAATCCTTCTTGAAGTTGGTATGGACCCTCTTCATCTCCTCCAGGATCTCAGCCTGACGCGCGATTAAACCCTCCATTGTTAACGAAGTAAGCAAAAAAATGAACGATCTTACTTGAAACTCAGGAACTCTCCCTTTACGCTGATGTAACGCGTCGCTCTGGAACCTGGATCGCTGCGACTGCTTCTGCACGGCAACACACGACCAAGACACAAGTCACACGCGACGTTTTACTGACCGACAAATCGGACTGTACGGTACTTGCAATAATTTCGAAGGACCAAAAAAAATGTAGGGTGCAAATGCAAATACACCTTAACATTAATTATTGTCAATGCAATGCAAATGTCAATGTAATGTAAAATGTCAATGAGTGCCAACGGGCTGGAATCAAGAAATAAAAAAAATGCAAGTTGTCCGATCCAAACCGCGTCTATTAGAACACTAAAATTAATATTGAAACAATGCATCATCAATGCTCTGCTCGCTGCTGCTGCTGCGTGATTATCAAAATATCTAATGTAGGTCGCACGTGTAAGTGCAAAGGTGCGAGCCTACTTATTGCACAACTCTTACTTAGTAAACAATTTTAAACTCATGTACGTGCACCGTACACCCGCCATTGCGAAAAAAAAATCACAGCTCGTTTTCACTGTTGGAAATGATTTTATTGTATTATTTTCTTCTCAAGTGTGTTGAAAAACGTCGTATGATACACATGTGTATTGATGATTACCGTCCTCGGCTCTCTTAAGACCCTCACCTGACGGCTCGGGTCTCAATGGCGCCTCAGCGGTAATCACCAACGTTACACACTTGTACCATAATGTACTATTGTTAGTCTCCATTCATTCATCCTCTCATCCTAACCAAAACATCTGAGCACGCGTCTTTTCAATTTTGTCACTAAAAAGAAGATACTCGTAGCAATACTTACGTGGATATTTACTATCAATAAGCTGCATGATCTGCACATAAGGTTGTGGATCTAGCCGGTCATCTCTCGTTGGCTTGTCTTCAATTAATATTGGCTTGTAGTTTAATTGTATGGGAAACAGACGGCCTGGCACCTGAAAGAATAAAAATAATTAAAATGTTTTTTTTCTTCATATTGTTACGAGCTAGGGTTCAGGGATAAATTATTCAAACAGAACTTTATTACCGAAGCACTTATTTTTTTTTATTACTTCGCACTTTTTCGCTTTATGATCGCTCTGTATCACTTCCAAATATAAACTGTCGCATGACGAACCTGACCACCCTTAATATAGCACGGGAAACGTTTCTGAAACATTCTATACTGTTCTATACTCGACGAGAACCTTCCAGAATAATCGGCTGACACAGACATTCGAGATCGTTCTTGACGTGACGGGAACATTTCAGAATGTTCGGCATGGAAAGACTTAGGTGACGTGAACTTTCGAGAAGATTACTGCCGCTATTCGATACAAGATGGCACTACTCGCTACTAGTAGTTCTTCCTCTCATCAATAGATGATCTTGTTAAAATATCTTCTGTCTTAGTGAACAAAAATCTGTAAGAACCTCATTTGTATTGTGGGTGTGAAATATTTGTGCACTAAAATAATATTATTGAGTAACAGCATCAGTTGAGCAATTCTTCCTTAAGTCGGTTCGCGGATGGGTGCCCCTCAGTCTCGGAAAGCACGTTAAGCTATCTGTCATTTGTAAATCTTAGAGTCCTTCCGGGTACCTACCAGCAGAGCAGTGGTAACGGCCGTGACTTTAAAGTTGTAGGTCGTGGATTCGTGATTTCGAACCTAGGCAGGTTTACTGTGTATAAATTATTTCATCACCACTGCTCTCAAAACGGTGAAAGCAAACATCGTGAGGAAACCGGCATATCTTAGAACCACAGATCATAAACCAAAAATTCGAAGACATGTGTGACATCCACCAACCCGCACTAGGCCCGCGTGGTGGATTACGGCCGCCCATTCCCTCTCTTAGAGATACAGCCTGCACGCACAACAGACCAAATGGAAGTCTTAGTGCGGCAAAGCGTGTCAACAGTATACCACCAGTCTTACACAGGGAAATAAAAAAAGTTAATTAGGAAAATCAAAAAACCCGACTGCTTAAAAAGCGAATTAAAAAGACGTAAACAAAAAGAAAATCATGCTGTGCAGTCGGAGGATACATGTTCGCGAGCTGGCTGACCAAAACCAGATGAATCCCCCGACTGCACAGCATGATTTTCTTCTTGTTTACGTCTTTTTAGTTCGCTTTTTAAGCAGTTGGGTTTTTTGATTTTTCTAATTAACTTTTTTTATTTATAACTTTTTAGTATTTTTTTTTTAATTAGGTACATATAAGTGTAATATATTTTTGAAATCACCTCTTAAAGCCCTTTATTTTGATACCCCACACGACGGGTTTGGAAGAAAAAAATAATTTGGTGCCCCACAATATGGCGCCCAAAATCCGCCATTTTTTTATTTTACAATTTTAATGTAGCCAGTGACACTCGCAGGGCTATGAAGAATCGATTGACGTACGAATCATCAAAATCGGCCAACGCGTTTGGTCTCTGGAACGCCACATAGGAACAAACATACATACATACAAAGACTGATAAACACATTACCCTCCATCGGCAGTCGGGTAAATAATAAGCAAATGATCAGATGATTTATTTGTGCATGAGCAACCTCAAACACCATGGACTAACTAAAAAGCTTCTTTTTTCTGGTTTAAGAAATTAGGGTGTGTGCGCGACAGCGTATCTATTGCTTTTACTGAACTGCATGTGTAGTAGTTGTCGTGTGGTAGGGGCAAACTGGAGACATAGGTTCCCGATATATTTTCGTCTACCTATATATCCCCTGTGGTAGGATGGTTGGTTGGTTGGTTCTTCTCGTCCAACTTACCACAGTGTCTCAAGACAAAAGTCTATGACCAGTGTGTGCTGCCAGTGATTACTTACGGGACAGAGACGTGGTCGCACACAATGGACCTCATCAGAAAGCTTAAAGTCACCCAAAGGGCAATGGAGCGGGCTATGCTCGGAGTATCCTTGCGTGATCGAATCAGAAATGAAGACGTCCGCAAGAGAACCAAGGTTGCCGATATAGCCCGAAGAATTACCAAACTTAAGTGGCAGTGGGCAGGGCACATTGCTCGCAGAACAGATGCCCGTTGGGGCCAAAAAGTTCTAGAGTGGCGACCGCGTAACGGAATACGCAGCGTTGTAAGGCATCCCTCTAGGTGGAGCGACGACCTAGTCAAGGCTGCGGGCGTCTGGTGGATGCAAAACGCACCACACCGATCAGTGTGGCGAGGCTTGGTGGAGGCCTATGTCCAGCAGTGGACGTCTTTCGGTTGAAATGATGATGCTGATATATCCCCTTGTTTATTATATCTATGCTTACCTGTATAACAACAGCAGATTCCGCAGAAAAATAATCTTCAAACAGCTTAATATTTATTGTAGCAGACATGAGCACCAGTTTGATATCGTTCCGAGTATGTATGAGGCACTTTAATATGCCGAGTAAGAAATCTCCCATCAGATGTCTTTCGTGAACCTCGTCTAGGATTATGACGTCATAGCTTGGTAGGTTTTCTGAAGACATCTGAAATTTATAAAGCACAATAGAAGGTTAAATGATGTCACTATACATTTCATAATTATGATGTCATTATTTATTTAATACTAGAGGACGCCTCGCGGTTTCACCCGCGTAGTGCCCGTTCCCGAGGGAATACAGGGATATACAGTAGCCTATGTCACCCGGGGATAGAGTAGCATCCAAACGGTGAAAGAATTTTTGAAATCGGTCCAGTAGTTTTGGAGCCTATTCGGTACAAACAATCAAACAAAAAAATCTTTCCTCTTTATTATATTGGTATAGATTTAATTTAATTTAATATGGGTGTAATGTGGGTGTACTGTAGGTGGACATATGGCTGACCAAAACCTGATGTATCCTCCGACTGCACAGCATGATTTTCTTCTTGTTTACGTCTTTTGGGTTTTTTTATTTATAACTTTTAGTTAACATTTTTTTTTCACATTAGAAACATTTGAACATGTGTTATATATTTTTGATATCATCTCTTAATACCCTTTATTTTGATAATACAGACGTGTCAGGCAAAAAAAAAAATTGGACCACACAATATGGCGCCCAAAATCCGCCATTTTTCTATTTTCCAATTTTAATGTAGCCAGTAACACTCGCAAGGTTAAGACAAATCGGTTGAAGTAAGAATCATCAAAATCGCCCAAACCGTTTTGTCTCTGGAACGCCACATAGGAACAAACATACATAGACTGATAAACACATTACCCTCCTTCGGCAGTCGGGTAAACACCGGCCAAGTGCGTGTCGGAGTTCACATATTTAGGGTTCCGTACCAAACCGCAAAATCAAGTTGGTTTGTATTAAAATAGCAAAAAAAAAAAAAAAAACAGGAAAAACCTGATTAATCAATATATTGGTATTTTTTAGTAAAATATACGTAATAATAAACATTATCACCAAATTTGAAGTTCATAGGTCAAAGGGAATTAAAAATTACTTCGGTACAAAAATTTGTAAAAAATCTGACTTTGGTGGCTTCTCATTCCTTTCTTTTCCAATATTTTTAAAACAAAAAATACAGTATTTATCTACTCAACGAGTTCTAAACAACGATAGCCCCTCGATGGGGTAGGTCAACAATTTATTCGCGCCCCCTGTAGCTTTATGGGGCCAACCTTGAAAACCAATTTAAATCAAAAATAAACTATTTGTATGGGTTTAGGTCAACAAGATGCTTATACTGTGACCATTTCAAGATTGTAGCTCCAACCGATTGGCTCTAAATCCTGTGTGATAGACGACGGACACGAGAGTGACAGCAATAGGGCTCAGTTTGGACCCTTCGAGTACGGAACCCTAAAAAATCAAAAGATTCTATCTAAACTCACCAAATTTTGTTGTGTATTTATTTCTTGTGTGTTATTTCTTTAATCTTTTAATTTAAATCTTAGCAGTCAAATAAATAGAACCTATTTATATGACCGTTATAATGTAACAATGTGGTTTTGCGCGTAAGCCTCGCGGCAACCGCGTGGAAGCCACGCTGACGGCATTCTTCGCGTATAAACACGCCCCTATTATATTATGCATAAAGGTTGTCTGTAAGAGATTGCCTAGTGCGATAAGACCGCCCATTGTACACTTGTATATTTGAACAATTGTCCTGTATGTTTTTTGTGGTGTACAATAAAGTATAAATAAATAAATAAATAAGAGATTTTGGTGTCATTCAAATATGTACTTTGTAGCACAAATCATAGATAAGATAATCTTCTGCTCTGCTTCGGACTTCAGTCTAATTTCTTCTTAGTTGATTAAAATGTACTGTACCTGACCTGTCTTAGCAGTAATCCTTCGGTAATGAAGCATATCTTGGTATCAGCCGTCTTGCTCTTCTCAAATCGGATCTGATAGCCCACTGTGCTTTCAAACTGTGCTAGCATTTCATATGCTACTCGTTTTGAGAGAGACACACAAGCTATTCTCCGGGGTTGGGTGCATGCTGTCAACAAAAATTATAACAATACCTTTTTAAAATAATAGATTGCTGTCAACAAAAAATATATATTTAGTCCATCAGTTAGATAACCTAAAATTATAGGGCACGTATTTTTCTTTGCCACGTAAACATTAAATTACGACGATACAGTGCGTTGAAACATCGTGTGACGTCACGGTGTGCTACACTTTATACTGACAAAGTGACGTTAGAAGCCCCCACTCCTGAACTTTGATGCGCTTTATCTTTGTATTTTTTATTTATTTGATAAAGCAAAAATACGTTTCCAATTTTATTTGATAATCTCACTGATGGACTAAATAGAATTCATTATTTTTCTACCCAGGACCCTTGAATAAAACGGATTTATATCAAAGGCCATAAATCAATCGCGTCGCTCAGGATTCTGACACTTGAATAATCATGAATCACTCCCTACAGTCGTGATTCAGTCGTTAGAATCCTTAACTTGCTTGTGATTCATCTATAACCCTCGCTTTAAATCCGTCCTCATCCTTTATTCACTAGTTGCATAATATACTATTAAGAACTAAGTCCTATTGGCAGTCGGTCTTGTATCTACCAATAATAAGTAATGCAAGTTTAATGCAAGAAAGTTCGTTGGAGTACCTAATACATAAAATAAAAAATATAAAGCAATGTAACAAAAAATAAAAATAGAATATAATCCAAATCCAATTTTTGTTCAATACATATTATCTTCTCTTCACTTTGCTGGGAAGAAAAGCTTTTTCTGAGTGAGATCAATGTTCAATGTAACGGTCAAAAGTACCTACAACTTACCAATACTTTGAAAGCCAGCTTCGTGTAAGTATTGCGGCACCTGTGTGGACTTGCCACAGCCTGTATCTCCAGCAACGACCACCACTCGTTCATTTTGTACAGCCGACACTATTTCATTCCTGAAACAAATAAGATAATCTATACTATCTATATTACTTATATAATATTACTATATATTATTTGAAATTAATAATATTTATATAATAAATGTGCCTGCAATGGTTTTGATTTTCTTTGTCCGTAAATTTGATACTTTGCAAGTTCTTTTTTCGAAAATAATGAAATATTTCCATGCATGTTTAAGTAAAATACATATAAATAAATGGTAGGTATTGATGAAAATGGTACCTTTGGACTGATCTGATGAATATAGGCACGGGAACTCCGTAATAAAACAATCAAAATCAAAATTTAATAAATAAATTTTCAATTAGGCCATTAAGCGGCACTTTCGAACGTCAAAAATAAAAATTAAATGTAATAATAATTGATTCTACCGTCCATTCGGAAATGTAGCTTGTTATGGAGAAGAACGGACAAGAAACTCCAAACTTACTCTTTTAAAAAAACAAAAATGTGTTTTACAAGTATTTGGTTATAATCTTGTAGGAAAAATACATATATGTGAGAACGATGTAAAAAAAAAAAAAAACGCACTTAAAAGCGTCTAGAGTAAAACAAACAATTAAAAATACAATAAATAGGTAATTAAAAACATGCGGAGGCAGCTAAGATATGACCAATCCCAACTGACGGCGCCCGCTCACGAACATGACACATGGATCGGCACCACTCAGCTCAACCATCATGAAGGGAACCGAATGATCCAACACATGTGCCACCATCAGAGAGACATTAGAGAGAGCATGACACACTCAACTGCCGGGGCACACTGAAGTCAACGAACGACACATAGGTACAGTAAATGGTAGATTTACAGTTAGTACATAGTACTCACATATGTGCTGTGCAGTTATATAATCCAAAAAATAAATTGAGTTTATACAACACAAATATACATTATAATTATTCGTACAGTCTTCAGCAGGTCCAACAATACTTCAGAACTTTTCTGCTTATCACTTGTTTTTGTGCCCTAGTGGCTGTGGAGCTGGAATAGCGTTGGGCCAAGCATTTTTATCAGCGATGTAATCCCCCAACCTATAATATGCCTGCCTGCATAGTGTGCGTTTTATACAAGTTTTAAATTTCGTCTCATTCAATTCTAGAATGTGTGGCGGTATTTTATTGTAACACTAGCTGACCCTCGGGGCTTCGCTCCCGTCAACTGCCTACCTACCCTGGCTACCCTGCCTACCCTGCCTACCATGCCAACCCTGCCCCTACCCTGCCTACCCTGGCTACCCTGCCAACCCTGCCTGCCCTGCCTACCCTGCCTACCCTGCCTACCCTGCCTAACCCGCCTACCCTGCCTACCCTGCCCCTACCCTGGCTAGCCTGCCTACCCTGACTTTCCTGCCTACCCTGCCTACCCTGCCTTTCCTGCCTACCCTGCCTATCCTGCCTATCCTGCCTATCCTGCCTATCCTGCCTATCCTGCCTATCCTGCCTATCCTGCCTATCGTGCCTACCCTGCCTGCCCTGCCTACCCTGCCTACCCTGCCTACCCTGCCTACCCTGCCTAACCTGCCTACTCTGCTTACCATGCCTACCCTGCCTGCCCTGCCTACCCAGCCTACCCTGCCTACCCTACCTATCCTGCCTAACCTGCCTTTCCTGCCTACCCTGCGTATCTTGCCTACCCTGCCTACCCTGCCTACTCTGCTTACCCTGCCCACCCAGCCTACCCTGCCTACCCTACCTATCCTGCCTGCCCTGCCTTTCCTGCCTGCCCTGCCTTTCCTGCCTACCCTGCCTATCCTGCCTTCCCTGCCTATCCTGCCTACCGAGCCTACCCTGCCTACCCTGCCTTTCCTGGCTACCCTGCCTACCCTGCCTGCCCTGCCTACCCTGCCTACCCTGTCTAACCCGCCTACCCTGCCTACCCTGCCTACCCTTCCTACCCTGTCTATCCTGCCTACCCCTGGCTACCCTGCCTACCCAGCCTACCCTGCCTACCCTACCTACCCTGCCTACCCTGCCCCTACCCTGGCTACCCTGCCTACCCTGACTTTCCTGCCTACCCTACCTATCCTGCCTACCCTGCCTTTCCTGCCTATCCTGCCTACCCTGCTTTTCCTGCCTACCCTGCCTACCCGGCCTACCCTGCCTACCCTGCCTTTCCTGCCTACCCTGCCTACCCTGCCTACTCTGCTTACCCTGCCTGCCCTGCCTAACCTGCCTAACCTGCCTACCCTGCCTACCCTGCCTACTCTGCTTACCATGCCTACCCTGCCTACCCTGCCTACTCTGCTTACCCTGCCTACTCTGCTTACCCTGCCTACCCTGCCTACTCTGCCTACCCTGCCTAACCTGCCTATCCTACCTACCCTACCTACTAATTTGTATCTATCATCAATAGTTTTCTCAGCGCACGCCAAATAATGTATTTTACAAACAACATTTTGCTACCTTGGGTTACATTATTGCAATTTTCATAAGGATCTCTATTTTTTTTTTAAATATTGTATAGCCTATGACACTCAGGAATAATGTAGCTTTCTATCGGTGCAAGAATTTTCAAAATCGGTTCAGTAGATCCAGAGATTACCCCTTACAACGTCACAAACTCACAAACTTTACCTCTTTATAATATTAGTATAGATTTTATACAGTACCCCCTAAAAGATGACGCTACTTTAGCCAGCCTGAAACCTGGTTGAATTAATTGGTCCCTATTTCTAGTAACATAACTATGTCTATCGCTGTTTTTACTAAAAAGATGTAAATTCTTTCTAACGTACATGATGTTTTCGTAAATATACTGACAAGGTACCGTCATGATGTTAATGTCCTTAAACAGTTCCCTTAGAGAATCGCGCCGGCGAAGATTGTATATCGCTCTGATGGCTCGTTTTTGTAGAACAAAAATTGACTGAATGTCTGCAGCCCTTCCCCATAGTAATATGCCGTAAGACATTATACTATGAAAGTAACTAAAATAGACCAGCCTCGCGGTATCTACATCAGTAAATTGACGAATTTTTATTTATTTATTTATTTATTTATACTTTATTGTACACCACAAAAAACATACAGGACAATTGTTCAAATATACAAGTGTACAATGGGCGGTCTTATCGCACTAGGCAATCTCTTACAGACAACCTTTGGATGGACTGAAAGATCGGAGAAGAATTTAGGGCTGTCAGTGTACAAAATATCAAAAATAATATTACTTGGACTTAATAACATACAATACATACATACAATATTACATAATATACTAATACATATCAAATATATAACAGAGAAAGGGGAAGAATAAAACTTATAGTGAAAGGTAATGCTCCTTCACCATTTTCTTGAACGTTGGCAGTGTTTGAGCACGTCTCACTTCAATAGGTAATACATTCCACAACCGAGCCGCTTGAATCGTGAAAGATTTGTCAAAGAAGGAAGTGGAATGCATACGAATACTTAATTTTAGATTTTCCGATGATCTCAAGGACCTAGAATGGGTGTCACAGAGGAACTTAAAGCGTTCTTTGAGATAAAAAGGAGTAAAAGGATTAAATAGCACATTATAAAGCAAAGAAAGTATATGGGCATTCCGGCGAAGGCGAATAGGAAGCCATTTGAGCTTAGTACGAAATTCGGAAACGTGATCATACTTGCGCAAGCCAAATATGAACCTGATACAGAGATTTTGAAGTCGCTCAAGCTTGTCCAATTGGTCTTGGGTGAGATCAAGATAGCTGGCATCAGCATAGTCTAGAATAGGTAGAAGAAGAGATTGAGCTATCGCAATTTTAGTGGTGATGGGAAGAAAATTACGAAGACGTCTCAGGGAACCCGCAGAGGCAAACAGTTTTCGACTGACTTCCTGCAGTTGTTTGGTCCAGGAAAGGTTGCTGTCGATATAAATCCCCAAGTTCTTCACAATATGATTTATAGGAATAATAGTATTATTGAAAGAAACCTGGGGAAGTATCGACCAGTCAATCTTAGAGACAGTCCGGGAACTGCCAACAACCGTTACTTGAGTCTTCGTTGGATTGATCGTCAACCCGAACTCATTGCTCCAGTCGCCTATTCGAGCCAGGTCTGTATTAATTGTCTCAATGGCTTTAGATAACTCACCGAGAGGGGCTTGGGTATAAATTTGAAGATCGTCAGCATATAGGTGGTAGAAAGAAGAAAGTCGTTGAGTGATAGCATTAATAAAGAGTGCGAAGAGAAGAGGAGATAAAACGCCACCCTGAGGCACACCGGCAGACAGTTGACACCAAGAGGAGAAAGATTCATCAGTGCAAATACGCTGCCGACGGCCAAACAGATAACTATGAAACCAGTCAATTACCGGAGGAGATATGTTAAAAGAGCATAGGACGCCAAGCAAAATGTCGAAGTCAACAGTATTGAAAGCATTGCTAAAGTCGAGCAGAGCAAGTACTGTTAACTTCCCCATATCCATGCCTGACCTGATATCGTCCGTGATGTGCACAAGTGCTGAGGTAGTGCTGTGGCCACGTCGAAAACCAGATTGGAAAGGATTTAAAAGATTGTGTTTGGAAAGGAATGTGTTGAGCTGATGATGAACAAGCTTTTCAAGGACTTTAGATAGGAAAGAAAGAATAGAAATGGGACGATAGTCAGAGAATGATGCAGGATGTGATTTTTTGGGTAAAGGAATAATTTGGGCATCTTTCCAGGCTTGTGGGAAGACACCACTGGAAATAGAGAAGTTGAGGATGTAAAGAATGACAGGAAGAATGTAATCAAGGATGGGGATGATCATCTTACGGCTGACACAGTCACTACCAACAGCGTTGGATGTAATCGAAACAATACTCTTTTTAACATCACAAGCAGTGAATTGACTTATAACAAAAGGGGAATAATCAGGTATCGGAAGATTTGAAAGATAATTAAGCGTAGTAGCTTTGGTGGCCCCATCCAATACGGGCGAAGTAGAAAAATGATTGTTAAGTAAGTTGAAGTCCATGTCTTTAGGAATCGTGTCATGAGACTTTTTTCCGATACCTAATGATTTAAGAAATTTCCAGACCTTAGCTGGATCACCGTTTTGAACTGAATTATGAATATGTTGGCGTTGTGCGTTCCTACACACCTTGCTGCAATAATTTCTAATTGAGATGTATTTTTCCTTGGTAACATTGTTGGGCCGAATTTTAAACCTAAATTTCGCAGCTGCTTTTTTGCTTATTAAAACTTTAATTTCATCAGTTAACCATGGCGCTGGAAGATGTTTAACTCTCACGGCTCGAATAGGTGCATGTGTGTCGTAAAGCTGAATGAGGGTAGAAGACAAGATTTCAACTTGTTCGTCGACGGACGATGATGCAATCAGCGACGTCCAGTCAATATTACTAGCATCCTCCTGAAGGCGAGCAATATCCATGCCATCAAAATTGCGAAGCAGAAGAGTTTTAAACTTATGCTTAGGAGGTCGAATTTTATAGGAAGTGTAAATTAGGTCATGATAGGAAAAGGCGTCTGCTGAACACTGACCATGTTTAGCGACGTGATCGAAGGAAGAGACAATAATAAGATCAAGAAGCGAGGGAACAGAGTTAGGAAAACGATGAGTGGCACCAAGATCAAGAATAGAAAGATTGGCAGATTCAATAACATGACGAAGAGAAGAAGAGCGGAAATCTTTTTTAAGGAGACATGTATTAAAGTCGCCCATTATAATGCTATGACTGTAAGAGGGAATTAAATCTTCCAAAATACGTTCGAAAGAAGAGAAGAAATTAATCCGAAGAGAAGGACAGTAATACACCCCAAGGAGAATCTTAGAATGATGCAGTTCAACTTCCAGGAAAAGATGTTCACCGGAGTTCGGCGGGGGCGGCTGCGTGGACATGTTAACAATAGAAAAGGGAATGTAATTACGAAGATAAATGGCCACACCGCCACCACCACCGACCGCGCGATCATTCCTGATAAGCTTAAAACCTGGAAGAGAGTAGGAGGAAGATGGAAGACAAGGCTTCAACCAAGATTCAGAAACAAGAATCGCATGAATATTCTTACAGTCAAAGCTTGCCAGCATATCGGGGAAGTGGGCCGGAATACTCTGGGCATTTATGTGGACTACATTAAAGTTCCTGGAGACATCGGAAAAAAGTGAAACAAGAATGTCGGCTAGACAAGGAACACTCTCAAAGCTTAGGTCATCACTATCCAACGAATAACACGTATCAGAATCACTGCTATAACCAGGGCTGAGCATAAAAATAAAAATATAAATAAATACTTAACAAAACAATAATAAACTATGCGGTTAACAATTTTCTGTCCACCTGCCAGTTGTGTTTAACATAAGAGTACAAGAAAATAAAACATTAAAATTCAATGTGATTTTGTAGTCCAGGTATAAAACAACGTACATACGTACGCACAAGTTTGTAAAAAATAAAAATAAAAAAAAGATCGTGTAACGGAGCGAAATTAAAATAATTTTGAGACGAACGCATCCACGCAAATTTAAGCTGTCAGATTGTGACAGTGACATTAAGTCATCTGACATTATTGATATTGAAAACCAATTAAAGAAACGGTACACAAAAAAACAATAAATTAAATAGGAATAGATGTGAGGTGATGACAAATAAAGTTAATTATACCTACCCACAGAAAAACATACATAGTAAACAAAAAATACCTGGACTATCAAAAGGGAAAAAACAACAGAGAACTTCACTTTCTGGCCACAGTACGCTTGGCTTTTGCTGTGGCGATCTTTTCGACTGCGACTGGTTGAGCGATGCCCGGCCCGGGCTGTCCAGAGACCAGTTCCGACTGCTGCGCGAATCTATTAAGGTCGGCAGTGGAGGTCACTCGATGTCGAGATCCCTTGGCGTCAAGGACGATCACAGTGCCTTCTGAGGTCCAGCATTGAGTCACGCCAAATCTGTTTCGTGCCGCCATGAAGACATTGTGCCTGGTTTTCGTCAGGAACTCCGATATTGTGATTCCAGACCCCTTCAGCTTGGTCTTGCTAAACCAGACCTTATCCCGGAGGGCAACATCGTGGAGTTTGAAGAGGATCGGTCGGGGTTTGTTAGATGTGCTGCGCCCCATCCTGTGACACCTTTTGATACCAGATACATCCAAGTCGAGCTTCAGACGCTGCGTGACAACTTGAGCCACCACCTGTGCAGTCTCTTCGTCTTGCCGCTCCGACACTCCGTGCAACAGCAGTATCTTACGCCGCCCACGCATCTCCATGTTGTCGAGGCTCTGCGCTAACATGGCAGCTTGCTGCTGGAGAGAACCAAGCGCCTGAACAATAAAAGTCCGGAATGACAGGAACTCGGCTGCCAAACCTGTGGTGGTGATTGGAGTGGTGCACGGAGTCTTTTGCAACTCCTTTTCGAATTCTGCCATTCTTACACTGAACAGATTGCTCATATCTGTGATTGTGCGCGTGATTGCATCCATAGTGAGAATGTGAGAAAAGAAGTTAAGTTTAGAAATAGAAAACACTTGACTGGCAGGTTGTGATGATTAGCTACCAATATGTACCATTAATATCTATATTCTTAAACTATTACTATTTTTAATTATATTTTAAAATAAAGAGATAAAATTTGGCTGTTTGAATTTTGACTACCCACCCTAACTAGACACCCTAGAATTTTTCTAACAGCATAAGCCGCCGAACTTAACCGCCCCGCAAGTGATATTAAATGAGGACCCCATTGTAACCTTGAGTCTAGCGTGATACCCAGGAAAACGGTTTTGTCGACGAATTCTAGCTTCTCGTTGTTTAATATAATGTCACAATCATAACTTTTGACATTCGGCAAGGCAAATTTTACACACTTAGTTTTTTTAGCATTCAAAACTAAATTATTAGCAGTGAACCAATTTAGAACTTGCCGCAATGCATTATTTACGTCGGCAACGTTACTCGTACGTCTATTTATGTTAAAAATCAAAGAAGTGTCATCAGCAAATAACACCATGTTCAGTTTGTTTTTCAATAGATGGGGTAAATCGTTAATGTATACTAAAAATTAGAAAGGACCTAAAATTGAGCCCTGGGGTACCCTCATTTTCACGTTCAACCCCGACGAATTGACACCGTTTATTTGAACTAATTGCTGTCTATCATTCAAATAGGATTTTACTAAATTTAATGCTGATTGGCCTAGCCCGTAATGCTCAAGTTTCAAAAGCAATGTTTCATGATCAACGCAATCAAACGCCTTCGACAGGTCGCAGAAGATACCTATGGCATCTCGTCCCTCCTCCCACGCATCAAAGATGTGTTTTATTAAGGTGACACCAGCGTCGGTTGTACAACGTCCTTTGGTGAAACCATATTGTTTCTCGTGTAGGATGTTTTTCGTATTAAAATAAATGAGCATTTGATTTAGCATTATCTTTTCAAATATCTTGCTGAAAACCGGCAACACGGATACTGGTCTATAATTATTTGTGTCTTTACTGTCCCCGGATTTAAAAAGTGGTATAACCTTACTATATTTCATTAGATCCGGAAAGACTCCTTGATCTATACACAAATTAAAAATTAAAGCTAAGTACGGCGCTATAGTCTGAATAATGGAGGTACAAACTTTGATGGACATTCCCCATAGATCTTCTGTCAGTTTTATCTTTATTTGCTTAAAAGCTTTTATCACTGTTATTGGGTTTATATGTGAAAAGTTAAATTCAGTCGGGCATGCTGAAACGTTAGCGTGTAATAAACCATAAGCGAGCGACGGCGAAGAATTTAAGGTTTCAGTAGTTTTAATTGGGATGCTGGTAAAGAAATCCACAAATTCTTGAGCAACTTCTTTGTTATCTCTAATAAGTCCATGTGTAGTCTCAAGCGTGTAATCAGTATTATTTCTTTTGATCCTGTTTGTTTCATTGTTAATAATTTTCCAAACCGTCCTAATTTTATTTTCTGCGAATTTAACCTTATTGCTAATGTATAAAGCCTTAGCTAGTTTACATGAATTTTTAAAAATTCTTGAGTAAGTAGCAACATACTTATTAAAAGTTTCAGTGTTTATATAAGGCTTAAGGCCATACAGCTCGTAAAGTCTTTCCCTACTTTTCCTGATTCCTTTAGTCGCCCAGTCACTGAATAAAAACTTAGGGCATATAGTTTTAGTTTTCTTCTTAAAAGTGTTATTGAATTCTGTTTGAACAACTGAGAAAACTTTTTTGTATAAAATATTACCATCGTTCACTGTGAGGTCCTGACAACTTAACTTACCAATTAAAGCGCTGTTAAATTTATTTAATTTGCCGGATGTTATTGGTCTGGATTGAATCTGCACTTGCTGTATTGGTATGCTGGACTCAAATGTTACCAGTAGCCCACTATGATCTGAAGGCAGACAATTCATAATGGCTTTGTTTAAGTAGTTGCAGCAACAAAAAACATTATCAATACATGTAGCAGTAGTCACAGTTGTTCGGGTTGGTTCCTCAAACACATGCGACAAATTAAATGATTTGAAGAGATTCAAAAGTCTACTGCTATCTGAATTATTTTCTAAAATATTTATATTAAAGTCACCACAGATTATGACTAGTTTATTACCAGTTGTAAGTTTTGCCAAAACATCTTCCATCACTGACTCAAATATACAGTAGTTTTTATAATTGGGGGGTCTGTAAACGCACACTATAATATGCTTATCTAGCTCAACACAGGACAGTTCAACACTATGTACAACTGATAGATCTACAATATCTTTACGAGATTTTGATTTAATACCATTTTTTATTAAAATAAGTGAACCTCCACGTAACATAACATTTCTGTTAAAACAGCTGCCCACAGTATAATTTTCATAATTAATAAGCATTGAATGTTCCTTCAGCCAATGCTCAGTAAAACAAACAATTTCAAACATTGTCTCTTCCAAAAACAGTTCTACTTCCAATTGCTTTGCAGATAAACCCTGAATGTTTTGATGGAACAATTTTATAGAATTCTGCTTAGCCCCTTTTTTTAAATTAACTATGTGAGAGCAAGAAGGTACCTTCTTGTTGGTGGATGTACTCCTAACTATTTGGTTATTGGTACCCTCCCTTGTCCTACAAACTAGTTTAAACTATAAATATTAATAGCAGAATTGCTAACGTTATTAATGTTATTGGATACCTGTAAATTAGTATTACTACTAATATCAACTACAGTACATGACTTCGACATACTATTTATGTCTGAGTTTAAAGTAAAAGATAATAGCCTCGCTATTTGACGTCTTACCCTAATAGGCAGATACACTGTATTGCCTGTCGACTTTAATTTATCAACAAAAATGTTGATGTCAAAAAAACTAATTTGTTACTGTAATGGCTGACAATGAAATGAATATGTTTATTCAGCATGTGAATATAATTATTTTGTCTACTAGACAATTTTTCCAAATATGGAAAAGCACACAATATTATTTTATTACAATTTAATTTTAGTAACTTTGTTACACACTCAGTGATGTCGTCTTTTTTTACATTCAAACTGTTACCTATAAAGACAGTTACATTGGTGTCTGATTTATATACATTGTTTGTTACAGATTCCATGATATGCTTGTAAGATGACCCAGGCATACAATAATTAATAGTCGAATAACTCTGATTGCTATTTAATAATTTACCTAAACCTCTTCCAACACCATCTGCAAACATAACCGAATGAGACCCATGATTACTATTACTAGATGCAAAGGTAGCAGTCTCAGGCTGGTCTACTTGAGACACTTCCTGTGCAATATCAGGTGTGTCTTGGTCTTGGACAAAGATACCGTCCTGAGGCACCCTCTCAACCTGGGCTGGGCTCTCCGTTACCTCAGGCTGGACAGCCTTCAGGTTTGAAACTATCAAACAGGGCTAGGGTACAAGCCCAAACACGACTAGGGTACAATGTACCCTAGTCGTGTTTGGGCTTATTGCAATTGAAATAAGATGTAATCTGGCTATAAATGATTGTTACCAACACTAAAAAAGAGTAAAATAAAAACATACAAAGCGAAAAATAACATTGTTTTCCAAAGTTGGTGTATTTGGTACCTATTGTTTTTAATTTATCGACACGGTGTCTTGCTTTAGTGTTTTGCTTTAGAAGTTGGTTGAATTTTTTTGTAAGTTTTTAAATGAATAGCCACAAAGTATTAAGTTAATTTCCCATTTAGAAAAGATGATGAGGCTTACTGGAAGTTTTATTGACATTATATGAAAGATCATAACAGCTACTTACCTATACTTTGCTACAGGCAAATCCTTCTGAGCTTGCCTCAACTTTCTAAGCTTTTCAAACTTCTCCTTATTTTTGAAATCAATGTAAATAGAAACAATATTCATGAACGCTTGGAACAATTTTTTATCCAATTTCTTTCGGTCTCTATCATAACATGCCGTATCCACATACTTCATGGAACTAGAAAAGTTAATGCAGTGAAATTTGGAGAAGATCTGTGAAGAATTTTCGCTGATTTCTTCAGGTCCATAGTCAACTATGGGTTTGCCGGCTTTTTTTAAGGTCGCTTCATACTTCTTCAGAAAGACCCAAAAGTCGTCAAGATTATTGACAACAGTATTACTTTCACTACTAGATAAAATAATTTTATTTAAATCTCGCTTGTAGTCCGTAAAACTAAAGTCTTCTTCGTTTTTATTGGACGTTGAAGGAGCGGGGCTTGTTTTACGGATTTTTTGTCTATCTCTATCATAAGAACGTGAACGCCTCCGTTTGTAATAATTTTTGCTTCTGCCAGGAGACGGGCTGCGACCCATTTTTATTTGGTTTTTAAATTTATATGAATAGTTTCACAAACAACAAAACAATCACAAAAGTCGAGCATGACAATATGACAATTTATTTGACAATAATCAAATGACAGACAACTGACATAAAACTGACAGTGACACTAGTGAAGTTTACTTTTCTATTGCCTTTGGCTCACTGAATCTTTGGATCCTAAAAAAACATGAAATTATTATAAATAAAAAAAATAAAAAATTATGCTATTTTCAAGCAATTTTCAAACTTTTCTGGCCATGACTGGTTATCATTTGGTAGATTTTAATAATTACAAGCAGTTTTGCAAAATTACTGTCCTGCCAACATTTGCCAGTGCATTAAGCGTTATTGAGGCATCTAAAAGTTAGCCCACGAAATTCATCATTTTGTAGCTTTTCAAATAATTACTAGGTAGGCTGTGTTAGTTCGTATGTCTATTAAAATATGAAACACGGCAAAATATATATAATAATTACAAAACCTATGCACTAATTGAATAAGGAGGTTGTTTGGATGCTTAAGCGTTAATAGCGAATGGATTTGCGTCAACAATGATTTGCATGAAACTTTTATGACTTATATAGTTATGTTAATTACATTCCTTGAAAAAACTAACCACGGGCGTAGCCAGATTTAGAATCGGCGGAGTTCAAGAAACAAAACGACTAAAAGACTTGCGTGAAATAACCAACTCATATGAAAGATTTAAAAAAAAATAAGTTTACTTTACCTACATTATTTTGATTACATACGCATTAAATAATTAATCTTCTGTTTTACTTATTACATATATCCAATACTTCATTCGCATCAATTTCTATCCCTTAAGGTTACACTAGTCGATCAAAAAAAATAACATACAACATACAAACGTAGTCTAGCGATTAGTCTACTGTTAAAAAATAAAATATTTAAAAGTTATGAGCGTCGAAAGTTTCTTATTACAACACTAATTTTAACGCATCTTCGGGCGGAAATAAATACCATAAGAAGAAGGGAAAATTGCAAAACGGCCTCCATACAGGGATATAATTATTAGTAATTCAACAATGCAAATATTTTTATTTAAAAATATACATATATTAGTTTTTCATGATATCTAGACTCCCAAAGGTCTGTTTATAAAATTTGGCGCACTCTTTTTCGTCCTAAATCATCATCCATTTCGATACAAATTTGCGAAAGTGCTAATTCCTACGCGAACTAGCTTCTTACTGCTCATCATAGCATCTATCTCATTCGCACGTGTTGTCGGATGAGATGGCATGCATTTTAACCTCGCGCACAAAATAGTTCGTGCCGTCGACTAGTTGAACCTTAATGAATATTCTTGAGAGCCAAGACATAGGTAGTTAGGTACCTACATTATATTTTCACTCATTGTGTTCCGGTAGTTTTTAAGTCTTCTTAGACTTGAAAAGGTCATTTCTGGGATAGCAGTGGAAACAGAGGCCTTAGTGCGAGTTTTTCTTTTTACTCACGCTCACTCGTGATACGTAAACGGTATATGTCAAAATGTATACAAAAAAAGTGGTTTCTCGTTGCCGACACCAGACGGCGCTTATCCAGTTTCAATACAAAATGATGTTTACGTTAACGCGATTGAGCGTGAGTAAAATCTCGCACTAAGGCCTCAGGTACCTATGGTATGGGCCAATATTTGTAACAATGTTTAAATAATTGGATATAGTTTGGATCACACTTAACTAAGCATTCAAAAGCAAATTTGGAGTAGGGGAAGTGATAGTCATAGCTGCGTTCCACACTTCAAGTTCTGCTTTAATGACAGATGCTCTTCTTTCGGGCAGCACTGGCGAATACATACAAAATGCCTGTTCAATTTCAGAACTGGCCGCAAAATTCAAAAGTAACACACCAGATAGTGCCGATACCTAATATTTTACGGTTTTTCGTAAACCTCTCAAACAATTGTTGAATTGTATGTTCTAGAATTCATCATCATCATATCAGCCAAAAGACGTCCACTGCTGGACATAGGCCTCCCCCAAGCCTAGTCACAAACCATGTTCTAGAAATGGGATTATGTAATAAAATGGCGCTTTTCTTGCGGGCAAAGCACCGGGCGTAGAAGTAAAATAATTGATAGACATTGAAATATTAGGTAATAAAAGCTCTCCATTAAATTAAAATATATTTGGGCAACATTCGTGAAATAGTGGTGCGCTTACTTAGCATCGTTAACCTTTTGGGCTACGGCTTTTGGGCTAAGCCGTTAGTCGCCGAGTCCGCATGAACAACTTAAAAGCATAATCTTGGTATTAAAGGTGAATGTGTGCGACTGACCTATTGCCAGAGGCAGGTGGAAAAAACAGCGAGAGGTTTTAGAATAAATGTAAGAGTTTGACATGGCCCAAACAGTCTAAGCCTTCCAAGGGTTATATCAACCCGAATCTCTTCAAAGTTAGAGTGAACAGGCTTCTTCTGGGTAAGCTCACTCCATCGTCGACTTTGTCTCTGACACCTCTGACCTAGACTAGAGTCAAGAGCAAACCCATCCTAAATAAAAATAAAAAAAACCACTATCGATAAAAAATTAAAATAAAATATCTTTATTTCAGACCTATATCAGTAAATAACTTGTTCGTACCACTTGCTCAAAAAAGTGACATTCTATGCCACAAAAAGCGAACATACCAATAGTCATTTTTAATCTGTTAAAAACAGGGAAAGAAAATTGTACTGAATTTCATTCATCCTCTAGGGGGAGAATGTGATTTAAGTTTGGAATACTTACCGAAATTTATACTGAACTACATCCGTGTTTACACCATTGAGTTTGTATATAAAGCATTATACATCTTTTTGAAAAAGGAATACGCATTTATTATGCATTTATGATTATTAAATAAAATTACGAAAACCGACGAGGCCGTATGAGCTTGATGCCTTTGCTTTTCCGACAAAAAATATTAGTCTAGGAATTTGCCGCGTTTTTATTTTCTTCAAATACATAAACGTTAAGTTTATTTTAATTTATTTTTATAAATAAGTTAATGTTCTAAAAATACGTAACGATTTTAAATCAAAGCGACAGTGACAGTGAATTGTCGGATTCCATCAGTGCAAATGCTGCCGCAATTATAAATAATTTGCTTCCAACAAAATCCAAGGAAAATTAGGTATTTAAAAACTTATGAAGAATTTTCAACGTGGAGAAGTGCGAAAGGCCTATCAATTTCAGAATCAGTACTTCTAATAAATGCTTATCTCATATTATTATTGTGTAAATTTTTTCGCAAATGGTACGAAAAGTAGAGTATTTTCCTCGGTGATAAAGCTGTCTTAGTCTTGGGTGAACTCAAATCCCTCGCTACACTCAGGACTCGTCTTAAATCCCTCGCTTCGCTCGTGATTTAAGTTTTTTAACACCGCTCGGGAGTAAACCTCGAGTCCTTCGTTACGCTCGCGATTTAAATCGTCACCCGCGACAGAAGACACTACTTTATCCCCTTGGTTAATAATCTACTAGTTAATGGTTAGTAACAGATTATGCATAAATGCTATGTTAGAGTTATTAGTACTTAAATCGTTTTTTTTTATTAGTTTTATTCTCGCGTTTGACCACTATCTCGCCTGATTAAGTGATGATGTGGTCGAAGGTGAAGCACGCTTGCCTAGAAGTAACCTATTCACTCTTAACTTGAAGACTCTATCCCTATTTTACCCAGTGTCTTTGGATGGGGAAGTCCACTCTGCCAACAATCATTTTCAGGATGCTGTTCAGATCAGTGCCACGCGAGCGTTGCATTAAGGAAGCCGCTTTCTTACGCATGATAGCAAGAAGCCATCCGTACGAGCTGCAGCAAACATTCCCGATACACTGCAACGTCGCAGCAACCGCAATAGCATCCAAGAAAAAACATAGCATATAAGAAGAAGAAGTAGATAATGGAAAACCCTTTTATCAATCCTGAGAAAGTAACGTAGGTATATCTTTGAAAATGTCAAACTATTGATCGTCGGAGTCTTTGGTCAACCGGACCCACTCGCCATTTAAATATGTAATGGCGGTGATCAAATGAATCAAAATGATTGATTCAAGATCAGATACAGATAAAATTAATGCATGTTGTTAACTTAAACGCGGTTCATCGCACTCAGGTTTTCCGAACAAATGAGTGACACAAATGACCGCAAGGTGACGATTGTCGGCTTCGTCCTAATAGCAAGCGATCATCACTTGAATAAATTATTATCACGTTCATTTTGTACGTAAACTCAAATCCGTCGTCACGAAGACAGCAGCCTAATTGCGTAAGTGAATTCGGCAAGGCAAAGTGGTTGACCCCATGAAAGAGTAAGAACAATTGCCCAATCTCATGTAAGATAAAAGACGCGATGTGATTCTTTCATGGGGTTAAACCCTTTGCCTTGCCGAATTCACTTACTCAATTAGGCAATTAGGTACTATGTTGTGCCCCCCCCGGTAGGTTCCCGCATTGTCGAGGCGAGAGGGCTCAGTAGCCGTGGCTTGGTCACCCACGGTGAAGCGAAGAGAAACCCGAGGAGGGGCCGCTCGTCAGGGCTTTTGCCGATTAAGCCGACGACGCAGCGGCCAACTAGTAGGTTGCGGTGCCGCTTGGTGACAGGCGACATCGCAATTATAGAGCGTCCCAGGTCTCATACGATGTCGCGGCTGAGCGTTGGAGGCCGCGGCGGAAGAGGAGTGCCGGTATTACGGTGCGCTACCTTCCGCGGCCTGGACGGGGTCGCCACCGTCTGATGGCAGACGCGGTGAGGCCGCAGTGGAAGAGGAGTTTCGGTTTTGCTTTAGCCGCTCTCCCTATCTCCT
This sequence comes from Orthosia cruda, assembly GCA_964057195.1. Lineage (NCBI taxonomy): Eukaryota > Metazoa > Arthropoda > Insecta > Lepidoptera > Noctuidae > Orthosia > Orthosia cruda. Next base: position 41,557,530 of record OZ059828.1, on the reverse strand, counting down.
GCGGCCAAAAAATGGTAGGTGGCGGGGCCATTGACCTTGACCCGTCACGGGGAACCAAGGGTGCCCGATACACGTCTGGCGCCCATGTGCTGGCTTGGTCCCTGGGGTGGTCACGGCGTACAGTGTGTTCTGATGGGGTGTGCTCCCCCGAGGAGGGTCCGTTGACGGACAGCCGCGGCGGATTCGCGGTGAGTGCTAACGCGTGCCCGTGTTCCCGCCATAAGCGGCACAGGAGGACACCGTGGAGTTTTAGTGTGTTAGAGTCCCACATAACTGCACTATCTCCCCGTGGTAGTGCAGTATGCATAAGATTTTTGCAAGAAAAAAAAAAAAAAACTATGTTGTGTTGGGCTAATGTTTTTTACACGTCATAAACGCCGCTTTCAGAAGCACAAAATAAATGCTGGAATCAGTAACTAAGTAAGGAAGGGCCACTGACTGCTCTGGCATATATACGAGTATATCAATCGGGCCCGATCTAGCAATTTCGTCGCACTGGGCATAGAAAATATTTGCCACCCTTGGCGCCCATTGAAATTACGCATTATAAGGATGTAAACGTTTTAGGATATTATCAATTGGTAAAAATGCGGTTTTGAAACATCGGATTGGATGAAGCCGCTTTTTTGACAACTTTGTGCGAAATGAAAACGCAGTGAGCTCGAAAATATCACCTAAGAATTTTTGCAATATTATGAACGGACGGTGGGTTTACAACAAGAACCAATAAAATTCGACAGCAAAGAACAAGTTAGGTTTTCTCTTTCTAATGAAACGACAAACCGAAGTTTAGAAAGTTATCTTATAACGATTCCAACAAGCCCAAACACGACTAGGATCCATTGTTTTATTTCGGAGTTCCCTTCCGTCTGCATCATCAGATCAGTTCGATGTTACCATTTTCATCAGTACCTACTATTTACTTATAAGTAGGTATTTGCTTCAAGATAGTCGGTTAGCTATTCGATATTAGCTGTAAGTTTTCCAAATAAAATAAAATATATCTTATAGCCATGACTTACTTAGCATTAACGAGTTCCAGTGGCCATCTGTGGTCTTCTTCATTAGTTCCATTTCACCAAATGACACTTTCTGAGTGTAAATCATTGCATTGTTGATAAAAATACCAAAATCGCTATATGTATTCCCATAATATTTGAGGAGTTCCATCGATTTCTATGGGATGCCATCATCAGATCCTGGGTTCCTTATCATTGTATCACCCTTAGGATATTTCCTTTCCAACAAAAAAAGAATCATCAAAATCGGTTCATAAACGACGAAGTTATCCGGTCGGTTAAAAAGGGCTGCTAGTGCAGTTTGGCCTCCTCTAATTTTTGCCGCTCTAGGCATTTATAGGCCGACTCGGCCCCGCTAGATCCGGGCATGCCTGTAGGTACGAGTATCTATTCAACCTATGAAAGTAGATACCTAATATTTGATTACTTTACTTTCACCTTCAATTTACATAAATCTAAGGAGATGCTATCTTTTTTTTAACTATATAAACAATATTGATTGATATCAGTATTGATAGCTAGATGATCGAGCAAGACAAAGTGAAAGATATTTATCAACAGGTAAAATATCTTTCACTTTGTACTGATTAAAAAATAAAATGTTATGCCGGACCTCGGTCAATATGTTGTTAGTTATTGTATTGTAAGCTACTAGCTTCTGCCAGTGGCTTCGCCCGCGTGAAAAGAGTTTTTTTTTTTATCCCAAGGGAATACCGGGATGAAAACTAGCCTAAATGTATGCCAGACTAGGGTAGGACAGGATAGATGGATCCCGTTTGTGGATGGTGGATGTAACATTTCTTCGAATTTTTGGTTCTGGGCCGGTTTCCTCACAGTGTTTTCCATCACCGTTTTGATAGCAGTGGTGATGAAATAATTAAAATAAATAAATAACTGTAAAGCTGCACCTGCCTGGGTTTGGACCCATGACCTACAACTTGTAAGTCACGGCCGTTACCACTGGGCTTATAATCTATATGTATGCCAAATTTCATCAAGATCCGTTCAGCCGTTCTTGCGTGACAAACATACATCCATCCAAACTTTCGGATTTAGAACTTTAGTGAGATAGTAAGCTAAAAGATGAGAAAATAATTATGTAGGCCTGAAGTCAAAGAACCATGCATGCTGCAAAGTAAATACTGCATTTAAAATCAAAGATTTCAATGTAAAATCCTTTAACATAAAGCTGATGAAAAGTATCCTTAAACGTAGGCTGTTTCTGAACTATGATTACTCTGCTTAAATAGGTATTGCGAAAATATAAAGCTTACTAGACTGACCGATTTATTACTTGGTTGTTTGAAAAATAGTCACGAAAATATGAGAACGTAAAGGGAATATAAACAGGTGTAACTAAGAGAGAGAGATGACATAATAACCTGTGCTCAAGAGAATATATATAAAGGAACCAGAGGTCAATCTATATATATATTCTTAGTGACCGTCACGCTGCAATCAAAGCCATGGCATCCTATAAAATGGACTCCGGACTTAATCTGGATGCTATCCAATCCCTAAACAGGCTTGGGAAGCATAACAGAATAAGATTGATGTGGGTCCCAGGGCATAAAGGAATCCATGGTAACGAAACTGGCAGATGAACTGGCAAATGATTTTGTGGGTCCAGAACCATGTGTAGGCATTTCGACGTGCCTCGTGAAAAACACACTGGCTGTCTAATATCGGTCTGGAACACTCCAAAAAAATCCTGGGCTCAAAATCAAAGAACAGGAATGCATTTGGGAATATGAGCAGGTGTCAAATCCGCTACCTGCTTGGAGCCTTTACTGGTCACTTTAGAACCAACGATAAAAATGAAAATGAGTCTAACCGCGACACCCATGTGCAGATTGTGCAGGTACGGCACGCATGGAGCACCATCTGTGCACATGCGATAGACTGGCTAGTAATCGAATGAGTCTTTTAGGGGTAGGATATCCAAGACCAGAAGATTATAGGCTCATATCTCCATATCTCATTGTAAAACTCATGAAGGAGGTTTTCAACGAAATTGAGGAGTAACTTATCTTCTTCTTCTTAGTAGTTACACTCTTGACAGAGCGGTCGTGGTCGTCATGAAGTATTGGTAGTATAAGGGGCAGATGTAATGCGTCTCACAATATCTCGCCACCTTGCCCGATTAGAAGTCATCCGGGTACATTCATCGTGCACGGGACCGCCCACAGCAGACTTGATCTGGTCGGTGCAACGCATGGGTGACCTACCACGCGGTCTCGTGCCTTTCACTTTTCCTTGGACGACTAAACGCTCTATGGACTGACTGTCTCGCCTTGAAACGTGTCCGAAGAAAGTGAATATTTGGGACTGTACTATTGTGGACAGAGGCTGTTTGATGTGGAATTCTTGGAGTATCGAGACATTTGTGCGGAACTCGGTCCACGACACTCCGAGCATTCTTCTCCAGCACCACATCACCAGAGCGTCTATCTTTTTTCATTCCACCTCCCGCAACCGTAACTTATCTAGGGACCACAAAAGATCCCAATGGGTCGAATCGTCCGAGTTATTTCTCGGCCCCTCAATAAGATAAGAACAGAGAGAGAGAGGAACAGAGGCATTGTAATAAATAATAATATATATGGGTAAAAAGAGATGACAAACTGTAAGTATACATTATTCTGTACTAGTACTGGTTACTTTGTTTAATATAACTTCAACTACTCATACGTAGCGATAAAAATGTTAATTATATTAATTTGTCGGCATCTACACATTAGTAAGATCCATTATCAGAATAGTGGTGTATCGTAGGTCCTTCTTTCATATATAAGTCATATTAAGCGGTTCGTTTTGCATTGATTACATAATAGGCAAGTCTACGGCAGTGGTTAGAGGTAACTTGCACCATGTTTTCATTTTTTGTAATATTTTTAACTGTTGTTTGCTTCCTGTACTACTACTTCACCAGAACATTCAATTATTGGAAAGACAGAAATGTCAAAGGACCAACACCTATACCATTCTTCGGCAACTTCATCGATGTATTCTTCAGGAGGAAGCACGTTGGTGTGCTCTACAGTGAACTCTACAAGCAATATCCCAACGAGAAAGTTGTTGGCCTGTACAGAATGATGTCTCCTACCCTGTTGATTCGTGACCTTGATATGGCGAAACAAATACTCATCAAGGATTCTGACTCTTTTCCTGATCGTGGATTAAATTTCAGCAAGAAAATATTGGGAGACAATCTCTTTCATGCCAGTGTTGAGGTGGCGAAAGTTTTGAGAAAACCTTTAAGTTCAGTGCTTACTGCTAGCAAGTTCAAGGCCAATTTTCAAGTTCTTGCCGATCGAGCAGACAAGTTCATTGGGTTTATTGAACGTGCTACTGCAAGAAAATCAGAACTTGATGTGCTACCGCTTTGTAGAAGATATGGTGTTGACTCAATAATGATGAACGCTTTTGGCATCGATGTGGACCCTTACAATGAAGAAAATCTTCTATGTGATGTGATGGACGCAAGAATTCAAAAAACAAGCTTCTTTCTGGAACTGGAATTACTATTTTCAGGTACTCTGAAGAAGTTTAATTTATCTATTTTTTCTCACAAGGTAGACAAATTTTGCAAACAAATTCTTCAAGCTGGTATCGATCTAGAAGCTGTTCCTAAGACTGAGCGAAACAGAACAATGGATGTATTGATGGGTTTAAGACGAGAAGGTATGGTCAGCTCGGCGAAGAAAAATGAGGATGAGAAAGAACTGTGGTTGAAAATAACGGACGATGTGTTAGCTGGACAAGTGCTTATATTTTACGCCGCTGGGTATGCAAACATTTCATTATTGTTGAGTTTCACGATGTTCCACCTGGCTAAAAATCCTGATGCCCAAGAAAAACTGATTCAAGAAATTGACGAGGTCTTACAGAAGCATGACGGTAAATTTACTTACGAAATATTAAAAGAAATGAAATACGTACGGATGGTTTTTGATGAGACATTGCGCATGCATCCTTTAGCAAACTCGGTGGCTAGAAACGTTGCTCGTGATATTCAGTTGGACGGTACAGACTATGTTATTCATAAAGATATTGTAGTAGCAATTTCTCCATATTCAATCCAAAATGACGAGAAGTATTATCCTGAACCTGAGAAGTTTAAACCTGAAAGATTCTCCCCAGACAACTTAAAGGAGCGACATCCCTGTACTATGTTGTCATTTGGACTTGGCCCTCGAAGTTGTCTTGGTAAGTTAGTCAATATTGTTGTACGTTATCTGTTCTGTGGTTGTACTTTTATGGTTTAATTAGCCCTCTTGGCTTCGCTCCCGTAAACTGGCTACCTACCTAGCTACCCTACCCTATCCCACCTACCTACCTCAACCCACCTACCCTACCCTACCCTACCTACCTACCCTACCTACCTACCAAACTAGCAACAGTAGCGACCTACCTACCAACCTACCAATTTGTTTTTTTTTTATTTATGTCGAGATGATGAAGATGGATTTATCTTCGCATTATTGCCTTTCTAATGAAACCTGTTTAAAGCTAATCGGTTGGATGGTTTCAAAGTCTGTAAAGGACATGACTGTGGAGAAACTTTTTTTATTGTATTGTAAAAACACTGAATCTTGGGTCGTGCGGGTGTAAAACGCGTTTTGTTCCCTCAAGCCCCCTACCCTGACGTGTCAAAACTATCATGGTTCGACTTCGAGCCATGTTATTTTGACTGTCCCTTACGCACACTCAAAATAACTTTGCTCTAAGAGCTCAAGATCATCCCCCTGATCGTTAACGACTGTCGTCTTCTTAATGTATTGTATGGAGTGGCGACCGAGAACCTTAAGACGTTGCGTTGGAAGGCCTCCCACTAGGTGGATCGATGACCCTGGTGAAGGTTGCGGGGATCCGCTGGATACGAGACGCAGAGGACCGGGAGCCCTATGTCCAGCAGTAGACGTCTTTCGTCTGAGATGATGATGAGTGTCATCTGTGAGTTTACGAGATTTGATAATGAGAATATAGCGAATAGCTCCAAATTGTTTAATTTTTATGTAAAGGTAGGTAAGGTATGTGTAGGTATAGGTTTATGTATGTTCATGTTGTCCATTAAATTAAAAATAATCTATTAACCAGGATTTTATTTTCTATTTTTTGCTTTTACAAAGGACGGTTTTTTTCATTGTTTTATTTCTATTATGTAATGTAGATAAGTGGACACGAAGTCTGAAATAAACGTTCATTCATTAATTTATTTTTACAGGTTCCAGATTCGCACAACTTCAGTTCGGGATCTGTATGGTGAAGGTATTTTCCAAGTACCGTGTTGAGTGCACCAAAAATACAGTGGATACCTTCACATATACAGCATGGCGCTTATTGATGACTCCTAACGAAAAGACGCTTCTGAGATTAGTACGTAGAAATAAGTGATGTTGTAACTTGACAAAATATTAAGAGAATAAATATAATTATCATTTGAAGTATTTTTTTAAATTTCTTGACAATATCAAGAGGTACCTACCTACTTATTCTAAACTTAAAGCCGTTTCCCCACAAACAAAGCCAGTTATCAATAAAAAACATATAATAATTATCTGACCAGCCATTCAGGCGTGATTAATAAACATCCAAGCACCTACCTATCATACATTTAGCATGGAATCTCCCTTGTGACTAACGTAGTGAAGTTCGAGTGTGTGTCGACCAGGATGGTGTACCTTATATTCAGAATAACCTCAAGGAAACCTGGGGAAGTGACGCCCAATCAATCCTAGAGACAGTTCGGGAACTACCTACAATAGCCACTTGAGTCTTAGTCGGATTATCTTAAACCCAAACTCAGTGCTCCAGTCACCTATTCGGCCCAGGTCCATATTAATAGTCTCAATAGCGTCAGATAACTCTTCGAGAGGGGCTTGGGTATAAATTTGAAGATCATCAGCATACAGGTAGAAAGAAGATAGTCATTGATTGATAGCACCCGCGGGCTGAGTCACCCGCGTCCGTAGGAGAGTTACCCCTATTATTGTTACCCTACACGTGATCCCTGGGTGGTGCTAATCAGGTGACACCAACTGGTGGTAGGCTTCGGCCGAAGGCTTGTAACCACCCACCGGGCAAAGTCATACCGCCAAGCGGCCTAGCCGTGTTCCGGTACGATGCTCGGAGTAGCCACTAGAGGAGTTGGATCGAGATAGTTGTTCCACTGCATGCTGACCAGTCTGACTCGCACTGTTTTGGGCGTATCGGGAGACTAGTTGCGGAGGGTAGCGGGATCCGAGGCACGGTGCGCCACTGGCAGGTAGTTGGGGGCCCAAGAAGTGTGCCAGCCACACACGAAAGGCTGCCCCGCCAACTGTCGAAAAATCCCGGAATGCACCATCGTGCTGGTTGGCGGCCAGATGGGAGGGCCTGATGGTCATCTCCGGGGGGGCTCGGGCGTCCCCGCAGTCTCCGGACTAGTGCCCCAATGATGGCGTCCTTTCAGTGCGTGGCTGTCGGTTAGTAGCGTGGAACCTCATCTCACTTCCTACTCCTCTCCTTTCACTCTTACTAAAATGGCAAAAAACAAAAAGAAAACTGGAGTAAAACAGCGGCTGCACCCCCTCCCCCACAAAGTGCACCTCACTAATATTAGAGGTCTGCACTCCAATCTCACCTCAGTCCACCATCACCTGGAGACTGAAAAGCCAGCACTGTTTTTCCTTACGGAGATACAGATAGGAAGTCAGACGTGTCGTAGTTATCCTACCCAGGGTTTACCCTGGAGCACAATTTCAAACCACACGCGGGTGTATGCATGTATGCCCGAGATGATACTTGCTATCGGCGTCTCCGTAACCTTGAAGACTCCAGGTTATCAGTGCTGTGGGCTCTGGTGGACACAGGGCTGGATAAGATTATCTACGCACAGCGGCGATCAGGAGACAACCAGGCTCACAGAGTGCCTCGGTGAGGCGGCTGATGCGGCACAGCAATACTACTAGTAGTAGTGCTACTGGGGGACTTTAATGCCCACCACCAGGAGTGGCACTTCCCATACCAGTGCACTGATCAAGCTGGACGAGAGATGCGCAAACTTGCGCTAGCTCTAAATCTCACCCAGCTGGTCCAGGGGGCAACGAGGGTACCAGATGTTGATTCGCACACAGCCAATTGCTTGGACCTTCTGCTGACAACAGATCCAGACCGATACTCAGTGTCGATATCTTCACCTTTGGGTAGTTCCGATCACTGTCTGGTGAAGTCTGTGTCCGTCTACTCCCCGCCCGATCGCAGCCCAAGAGACACCCGGCGGGTATGGCGGTACATGTCAGCAGATTGGGATGGGATGCGATCTTTTTTCGCATGCTATCCTTGGCAGCCCACTTGCTTCTCTTCGGACGATCCATCATCATGCGCTGACGCTGTGACTGATGTGTTGCGTCGGGGGATGGAGTACTATATTCCATTCTCTGACGTAGCAATGTCTAACGTCGACTGACCATGGTTTGGAGCCGAGTGAAACCACGCCAAAGCGGTTAAACACAAGGCCTACCAGGCATGGGTCGACGCCCGAATGCGCAAGGCAAATGACGTGAGTCAGAAGAAGAGAGCCTTCAACACGGCTGCCAAGTCCTGCAAAAAGGTGATGTGAAGAGCACGGTTTGACCACATAAGCAGAATCGGGAACAAACTTGCTTCATACCCAGCGGGTAGCAAAGCGTTTTGGTCCCTGGCTAAGACGGTCGAATCAAAATTCTGTCGCCCCTCACTACCACCACTGCTGAAACCTGACGGGTCACTGGCCCACTCCGCTGAGGAGAAGGCAAACTTGTTTGCCTTCCTTTTTGCGGAATCTTCGCATCTGAATTCTGATGGCGCGCAGCCTCCTCCTTCTCCTGTTGGATGTGTGACGAGTATGTCGGACATTCACATCCATCAAAAGGACGTCCGTAGAGTTCTGCGTAGCCTTGATGTGAACAAAGCGAGTGGCCCCGACGGGATACTAGCAATTGCTCTTAAAACCTGTGCGCCTGAATTGTCTCCGATCTTGACACGCCTCTATCGCCTTTCGATAGGGACTGGTAAAGTGCCGAAGGCTTGGAAGCAAGCCAACGTACAGCCCGTGCCCAAGAAGGGCAGTCGAGCTGACCCGGCCAACTACAGACCCATATCTGTAACGTCCATCCTCTGTAAGAGTATGGAACGTGTGCTCAACGGTAAGCTCCTGGCATACCTAGAAGCGAACAACATCCTCAGTGACCGCCAATACGGCTTCCGCCGAAATCGGTCCACTGGGGATCTTCTAGCTTATGCCATTCACATCTGGAATGAGGCCATCGAGAGACACGGGAAAGCTAGCCGTCTCCCTCGACATCTCGAAGGCTTACGACAGGGTCTGTCACGAAAGCCTCATTGGTAAGCTTCCTTACTGCGGTCTGCCTAGTGGTCTATGTGACTGGATTGCGGACTTCCTGAGGGATCGATCCATCCGAGTGGTTATCGTCGGCTGCTCGTCCAGTCAGTTAGATATCAACGCCGGTGTCCCTCAGGGGTCAGTGCTCTCGGCAACATTATTCTTGCTGCACGTTAATGATCTGCTAAAACCAGAATCTTTGGTACGCAGATGACAGCACTGTTGCTGAGAGATACGTATCCAGCACACGGGCTACTGGGCCTCAGATTCGGTCTCTCCGGGGGCCATGGTTGAACGCTTGAACCTGTCCTTGAAGGCGGTCTCCGAATGGGGTGATGCCAATCTGGTCAGTTTCAATGCTGTTAAGACCCAAGCGTGTCTTTTTTCCGCTAAGAAGAGCCAAGTCCACCCGGCTCCATCTTTCCGTGGTGTAACCGTGACGTTGACGGACCATCTCGAACTTCTCGGTGTTACGTTGACATCGACCCTCAACTTAGGTCCATTCATTGAGGCTAAAGCTCAGTCAGCTGCAAAAAAGTTGGGGATTCTTGCAAAGGTAAGACGGTACTTCACGCCTGAACAGCTGCTTAACTTGTATAAAGCGCAAGTTCGGTCATGCATGGAGTACTGCTCTCACCTCTGGGATGGATCTGCCAAATACCAGCTGGATGCACTTGAGTCGATTGACAGACGGCCCAAAAGGCTTATCGGCAACGATGCACTGGTCGCCTCAAAGCTCCAGAGCCTCGAACATCGACGCCGAGTGGCCAGCCTGTCGGTTTTTATCGGTTACATTTCGGGGAGTGTGCGACGAAACTGCACAATCTGATTCCGCCTAGCCCTTTCTATCATCGGACTACGGCTACGACTACGTACGGCCATGCGCCATCAGTACATGGTGGACATCCCTCCAATACGCACAAAGTGATTAGCTAATACTTTCATTGTGCGCACAGCTAAGGAGTGGAATTCCCTTCCAGAGTCTTTGTTCCCTAATAGCTACAACCTTCCGTACGCAAAATACGCGCTTGGTCGTGGAGTTGCGGAAACAGCCCGTCGAAACTAAACTAAACTAAACTAAACTAGCTACAACTTTGGGGTCTTTAAGTCAAGAGTGAATAGGTTTTTTCTAGGCAAGCGTGCTTCACCGTAGACCACATCATCGCTTAACATCAGGCGAGATAATGGTCAAACGCGAGCTTATAGGTTATAAAAAAAAGCATTAATAAAGAGTGCGAAAAGTAGAGGAGATAAAACGCCGCCCTGCGGCACACCGGCAGAGGTGTTGCACCTAGAAGAGAAAAATTCTTCAATGCAAATACGCTGCTAGCGTGGCGGCGGCCACAAGGTAAATATGAAACCAGTCAATTACCAAAGGAGATATGTTAAAAGAGCTTAAGATGCCCAGCAAAATGTTGAAGTCAATCGTATTGAATGCATTGCTAAGGTCAAGCAAATCAACTAATTAACTTGAAGTAAGTAGTTGACTTACCCATTTCCATGCCTGACCTGATATCATCCGTAATGTGCACAACTGCTGAGGTAGTGCTGTGTCCCGAACGAAAACTACATTGTAAGGGATTTAGCAGTTTGTGTTTGGAAAGGAACGAGCTGAGTTGATGGTGGTCAAGTTTTTTAAGGACTTTGGATAGGAAAGGCAGAATAGAAATGGGACAATATTCAGAGAAAGATGCAGGATGAGATTATTTGGGTAAAGGCATAACTTGGGCATCTTTCTCTGGCTTGTGGGAAGACACCACTGGAAACAGAGAAGTTGAGGATATAAAGGATAACAGGAAGAATGACATCAAGGAGGGGATAATCATTTTACGGCTGACATAGTTCAACACACATTACCAACAGCGTTGGAAGTCATTGATACAATACTCTTTTTAACATCACAAGCAGTGAATTGTATTTCTATTTATTTATTCCAAACAATTTCTACATTGTGTCGAAACATCATAATTGCCAAAGCACCACTACACGATACAAACTAAATTCCAAAGAATTACAAGACAATGAGCCAAAATTTTATATTAAACAATAATACACTTCTATTTCAATCTTCAAATAGTCAGACAAGTACCTATTCAATGATGTCAAGTAGATGGTTCCCTATCCATTTTCATAAAGACTTTAGACATAACATACTTTAGTTTATATAACTAATTATATTTATGCATAACATTATTTTCGCATAACAGCTTAAGCATAATTATTTTTTTTTGCATAATTACTCTTATCATAATAATGTTTAAGCATAACATTCTAATGCATAAATTTGTTAAAAAGAAGGATCCATAAATAGATATTCATTTAATATACAGATAATATGTCAAATAAAATGTCAAACGCAAAGCAAACAACTATCTTAGTGCGCACTAAGGGTTCCGTGGTATGGAACCCTTCGTGTGCGCAAAAAAATCACGTTTGCTTTATGGGAGCCCCAATTAAATATTTACTTTATTCTATGTTTAGTATTTGTTGTTATAGCGGCAACAGAAATACATCATCTGTGAAAATTTTAACTATCTATCTATCACGGTTCATGAGATACAGCTGGATACAGGTGCCAGACGGACAGACAGACAGACGGACCGCGGAGTCTTAGTAATAGGGTCCCGTTTTTACCCTTTGGGTACGGAACCCTAAAAAAGAACTTTACAGACTATCAGCAAAATTATCCATACTGCTAATTCACTCTTTAACAATGTCAAAAAAGTATGCAAAGTAAAAAAAAATATATAGTATCTAGACACGACAAACAAAAATACAACAATAATTATATAGAGTTGGTAACAATGTACTTGTAAATGCACTATTACACCTTTATCTACTTCGGTTTCGTTATATTCGAATTATAAAATTGACAGCGGTTTCATTATGATACCCATAACGACATCGGGTTGCATTATGCGAATCGTCATATATTCTAAAACACAAGCAAAGACATTCTGAACATACAGCCAGGTACCTATAATATTACTTCGAAATCGAGACAATGTAAATTATGTTTTTAAAAATGGAACAAGTTTAGAACAAAAGTATCTTATACTATTTGGCTGTTGCGGCTACAAGATCTTTGCCTTATACCTAATAAAGACTAAATAAAAAAATAAAATAAAAAGTGGACGCGGGCAAACATTTCTGAGTGAAATTTGATTCCAAATTTTACTAAAAATATCTTCAACATCAAGTGATATTGAAAATACACCACCAGATATAACAAATAGAGCAGTTGCGGCTTCAAATAATTTAATACAAGAAAAATCAAGACATGTATATGAGAAAGAAATACTTAAACACAATTCCTGAAATACTTATTTGTCTATATCTGTGTTTTATTCCTTCCTTCGTAGATAAAATCTTGTATGCAACTGTACGTTATTGGTCTTATAATAACTCGTGCCCACCTATTTCGGTACGCGCTACGCTTGTACCGAAAAATGGCACTCGTATTAAAAGACCGTCCATAACGTAACAGTTGCATAAATAGCTATTATACACCCCAACCCTGAAAGCATTACAAACAATCGGCAAGAATTATTCATTAAACAATAATTATACCGCTATTTCAATTTTCAACAATGTCAAAAAAATATACAAATTTGTAAATCTTTTTTATAAAATATCCAGTTATCAATATCAACACATATAATAAATCTGTAGAAAAGTCGTTTTTGTACATCGAAAATATTTCCTAAAAAATAGCCGGGGTGTTAAAGGAGAACCAACAGAACCCATTTCCAGCATTTTTTGAATTTTTCTTCTGTTTGTCTGTTTATCTTACGCATCACGTCAAATGTACGAAACCAATGTAGATAACTTTTATACATAAATATTGTGCGTAACTTGAAGTATTACTTAGTGTTGTCGTTGACGTCGACGTTGAAATCGCCGCATAAAATGCATTTTTACTGAAGAAGTGTTCTATTAATTGCTCCAATTTAGTTATAAATGTCGTACTCAAAAAACGTCAACTTAGATAAAAAGTGAGATCAACAAAACAAATTTATGGGCTAGTGCACTTTTAATAATAGACGTTGTAATTTCGTTTCGTTTCGTTAATAATTGGTTGGATTACCATTATTTTACCTGAATTATTTACTATAACAAATGTATTGTTTAGAGCCAGTTAAAACCGCGCGTTATTAATTTAGAACAGCATGTTACTCGGCATGACTGCTACTAATTACTAAATATAAATTGGGCAGCTGTGTCCTATTGGGCACGTTACTTAAAGGTTCCTACGCCTGACAGAAAAAAAAAAGAAAGTAAAGGAAGAGAGGTATGTAAGGATTGTTGTTGACATACTAGGTGGGTTCAGTCCCAGTGCGTCGGGAATCGCAAGCCGATGCCCGGCCACCGTAGGCGCGGGCTTGCGGACGGCGAGAAATAGATAGCTCGCCGTGCAATAAGGACCAGGCTCGAGTCGACGACGCGTAGTGTTCCACGCTCGCCTCAAAGAAATGTCAGCAAAAACTGACGGGGTCCGCTAGGGCCGATGTCTGTCTGGGTCGCGGATAAATTTGAAAAAGGGTTAACGCGGACCTGGCTCAGGCAACTGAAGTGGTTTTTAGTCAGTAAAAAAATGATTTTGCAACCAAAAAAATAAAATAAAATTGTGTTCTGTAGTATCTGTCTACCCAAATGGAAAAAAGACGCGGGTTTAACGAAGTTAGCGATGCGATAACCTCGTACATCAACAATCAAGTCAACATTATTGGAATAAAAATAACAGCTCACAATGTTAGGACCAATTAATATTAATGATATTTTTACCTGCGGTGCTAGCTGGCAAAACCAGTTAAACAACATATACATACATACATACACACATAAATACGTATGTTGTTCTATACAAATAAGGCCAATAGGCAAAAAAGGTCCTGCTTGATATGGAGGAAAGTGGAAATTATATTTTTTTTCCTACTCCTCCGTTATTCTTTTCTGATTAATTTCGTTGCGGGATCCAAGACAGTTAAATTCATTCGCCGGAACTTTGTCAAGCTTCTTTGCCTCGGCGCTTTTCTGGTGGTCCCCACTGTTGATTCTGGCTTTCAAGAGTTGCAGTGGTTTGTGAATATTGCGGTGGGATCGTCCAAAAACACTTCAAGCCCTTGAATCTGCGCGTGATGAAATCTCAAATCAATAAAAATAAACCAAGATAAAGCGCATCAAATTTCGGGAGTTGGGCTTGTGACGTAACTTCTATGTAAAAAGTGTACCGAGGCATGAAGTCATGCCATATTTTAACGCACTGTATCGTCATATTTTTTGTAAACATGACAAACACCATGACAAAAATACCTGTCCAATATTTTTTGGAAATCTAACTGACGGACTAATAATATTAGGTCCTTACCTATGAAATTGGCGTTTTGTCGTACTGGCCAATTTGATCACAAATATCTCCTCTTTGGTTTGGAATTCGAATTTTAAATTTATTCAGCTATTTACTCATGCTTTTGGGTTTTCCCGTATTTCATTTGTTTTTCTTTGCGCAAGTCAGTTTACCAAATGGAAAACTTGAAATATCGCGTCATTTACGAGTACGAGTTCCATCGTGGCACTAGTGCTGCAGAAACGGCTCGAAGGATTAATGATGTGTATGGCGACGGTGTCGCAAAAGAAAACACAGTACCTTTTTGGTTCTAATGTTTTCGTTCTGAAAATTTCGACCTGCAGAACAAGCCCCGTGGACGGTCGGAGACCAAAGTTAATAATGAAGAATTGAAGGTTATTGTGGAAGCGGAACCATCGGAAACCACGTCCCAGTTACCTTCAGGCTGCGGTGTTAGTGATAAACTAAAACTGTTTTAATCCACTTAAAGCAAATTGGGAAGATGAAAAAGCTTGAAAGGAACCTCATGAATTGAGTGCAACAAACTGACAAACGCGCATCGATTGCTGCGTTACATTATTCAACCGGCACAATAATGAAGGGGTATTAAATCGAATTATTAACTGTGATGAAAAGTGGATCCTGTGCAATAATCGGAAACGCTCATCGCAATGGCTGAACCCTGGCAAACCAGCCAAAACCAGCACCAAGAGAAAATTGAGTAAAAATAAATGACTTGTGAGCGTTTGGTGGACTAGTGCCGGTGTCGTTCACTACAGCTTTCTTAAATCTGGCCAGACGATTACGGCGGATGTCTATTGTCAGCAACTGTAAACCATGATGGAAAAGCTAGCTGCTAAACAGCCGAGGCTGGTCAATCGCTCTAGGCCACTGCTGCTTTAGGACATCGCTAGACCACACACTACACAACAGACGGCTAACAAATTAGAGGAGCTTCAATTGGAATGTCTAAGATATCCACCGTACTCCCCGGACCATGCTCTAACAGATTACTATTTTTTTTCTAAATTTGAATAACTTCTTGCAAGGGAAAAATTTCAAATCCGATGGGGCAGTCCAAAGCGCCTTCAAAAATTTTATTGATGCCCGTCCGAATGGTTTTTTTAGTAAAGGGTTCAATGAACTACCTATGAGATGGCAAAAGTGCATAAATAGTAATGGTACATACTTTGATTAAATAAATATATTATATTTAAAAAAAACTACTTTATGTTTCTCCCTTACAAAACGCCAATTTCATATGTAATGACCTAAAATTTTTTTCATAATCTCCGAAAAGGCTCGACTCGATGATGAATATAACCGTTTATATGAAGTTTTAAAAAATGGTAACCCAGTGAGAAGATACGGCTACAATGACAACGAATTGACCATACTTATTCATTTATTGAAAAAGGCATACCAACGACTCATTTACAAATTAATATCAGAAAATGACATTCAGAAAATATCCTGTGTAAGCAAGTCACTTATAGACAAGCACGTCATTGTAAATCGCATAAAATAAAATCTAATCGAGCAATTCTTGTAGTTATATATATATATATATATATACTACATACAAGCCTACCTACATACGTTGGAGCCGTTTCCGAGATTCAGATTATATATATATATATATAATCTGAATCTCGGAAACGGCTCCAACGTATGTAGGAGGTTTTGGGGGCGATAAATCGATCTAGCTATAGTCGTTGATTAAATTAGTATTCAATAAAATTTACTTTAAAAACTAAATTAAATTATTAGCAGAAATTATATAAAATGTCAAGTTACATTATTAATATTATAACACTATAGTAGCATTACCATTATATTTTTTTCACAAAATGATTTAAAATACAATATTGCTAATTACTTACATTATTTAAATCATTGATAAGACATATACTCTTATATTACTCAAAACAAAATAAGAGCCACTCGTTTTTTTTCACATTTCAATGCAATGATATTCAAATAAACAGATATGTTATGAGCGTGCGCATTGTGAAGACTCGAATAGGTCACAATTGTGAACTTTAGTCTTTAGTTTATGACACGCATGGCGAAGAGCGATACGCTTTGTTGAAACAAAAACAAAATAAAAAAATGCCAGCGTGTGTATTTAGAAATTGTACCAATTATGATACCAAAGTACATAAAACAGAAGGGTTCTCATACCATATGTAAGTACGCAATACGCCACAATTTACAAATTTTTTTTTTTTCCTTATTTACTGATATTTGGAGTTTAGAAAAAGATAACAACATTGGTGGTCAGAATAATGTTTGTTTACATTCACACCCAAGTGACAAACACTAGCTGTCTCTTTTTTTCTTCTTGGTTTTATCAAGCCATCCCTTTCGACTTGTATTGAAATGTCAGATGAATGAAAAGTTTGAGTGCGGAACACTTTTTTCAATTGTTTTGTGATTGTATAACGAATCTGTTTATTTGAATATCATTGTTTCAATGTAATTTAATGAAGATTAAAAGTACCAAATATTGATGTTACAAACTGTTTGTTATTTAACCTCTATGATTTTGTTCTTAATATCAAAATGCTAGCCAACTTAAAAAAAAAAAGTTTAGAAATTTTCTTGTTATTTTGTTTCGATTTTTCTTTAAGTTTTGTTTCGATTATCTTCATGATCATCTGAAATAATCGCAAATTTGTTTTATTAATTTGTTTAAATAACATCTTAAGTTAAATATGCCACAAATACGAAGACTTATGGACGCAATTACTGCAACCAGAGCCGTTACAATAATCCTGGAAGGAAATTCGCAGTAGAAAGTCGCAGCGGTCTGAGGCTTTGCACTTGGATTTTTCTCGAAAAGCTATACAAAATGCTTGGAATTACTTCCAAGAGACTGGCAGTGTTTCAAGAAGATCTGGTTCGTGTAGAGTTAGCATTACAACTGTTCATGAGGATCGGTACATCCGGCAAAGTGCCCGCCGAGAACGCATAGTGACGGCTCGTACGTTACAGAATCGCTTACGGTTGACAACGGTTACTCGTGTCAGAGACCAAACGATCTGTAACCGATTTCACGAAGACCAGCAAACGACGTTAACACGTCGAGTTGTTCGAATTCTTTTGGCATGGGCTCAATGTGCAAATCGTTTAAGGTTCGCTCTTCAATATTTGGACTGGAGCATAAAACATTGCGGCACGGTGCTTTTCACGGATGAGTGCAAATTAAAATTTTCTTATGACGATCGGCGCATTAGGGCATGGAGGCGACGACGTGGCGAGCGATTTTCAGCAGCCTACATTCACGAAGTTGGGCGTTTCGGTGGACCTAATGTAATGATTTGGGTGGGATAAGTTTACACGTCAAAACTGATCTCGCTATTTTAAATGAGGGTCCCGTAACTGCTCAGCGTTACATTGAGGAAGTCATCAGGCCACATGTGATCCCTTTTGCACAGCGAACGGGTCTTGGATTCTTCCTGAACCGTTACATACAGTTCAAGCGACCCAGTCTGTACTGTATGGCACTCACATTCAAGTGTTGCCGTCGCCAGCAAACAGATGATTGAGAAATTTGATCGAAAGCATGCATTCCAGGCTACAGGTGTACATAGCCTAGCCATAGGTTTTTAGTCGGTAGGCACGATAAGTGAGTCCGACACTGCCCAGGCTGGCTCGTTCTGGGCTAGGCAGTTTGGGGCGTCCTAGGAGGATTTTCCACACCTGCCCAGGGACTGAAAGCGGTTACGGTTAAAGGTTAAGACACCTCAAAAAAATATCGGTACCGGGAAAGGTAGAGCTATACCGATACCTTTATAAATAAAGGTTGGGCTAAACCGTTATTTAACCTTAACAGGTTTTCGGTACCGAAAAAAAAAAGGGGGCGCGGCGCGGGTGCGCGGGTATATCGAACACGTTAGAACTGTGTACAATTTGTTTGCTGAACCTACTCTTTTACTCAACTCTTTTTTCGTTGCCGACTGTGTGCCGCGCAATACGTTTTTATTTAGTCGATCTGTTACAACCCTTATTACAAGGCAATAAAGCCGACTTTTTCATTCTCTAGTTAAAGTCTCAGTTTTAATTGCAAAGCCAATGCTGAATTGCAGTTATCGCACATTAGCGGCATTTTAATATTAATTTAGTTAGTTAGATTCTAGAAGCCGTCGCCTAAACCCAAATTCGTTAGACTTATCTCGAGAGGTACAAAAGATTATACAAAAGTCGTTATTTCGGTTGGTGTATTTTCGTGTATTATTAAATAGAACTTTAATCAAAAGTGTAATTTTGGGTTTTTGAGAATAAATAAGTGGTTTGGTAGAAAATAGTATTTTTTTTTTTAAAAGATCTACGGCTTCGGCCGTGTAACAGATCGCTGATACTCTGATAGTTCATCAACTTAAATCAGCGTCGGACTGGGACCCAAAAAACTACCGGGACTTTTTTAAACTGCGCTATCTGCGAGTGTAGTCCGCCACACTAGACGAAGGAAAAAAATAGGATTAATAATTATCGGAGGCTATGTTTGAGTTAAATTGAATTATAATTTAATTATGTTTACTGACATGATATAAATCAATCTGTCTAACCTAGAGTATGAAACATGTGCTGAATAATAAGCTCCTTGCATACCTAGAAGACAACGACATCGTCATTGACAACCAACACGGCTTCCGCCGAAATCGGTCAACTGGGGATCTACTAGCGTATGCTATTCACGGCTGGAGTGAGGCCATCGAGAGGCACGGGGATGCGCTTGCTGTCTTCCTTGACATCTCGAAGGCTTTCGACAGGGTCTGAAATGAGAGCCTTATTGGTAAACTTCCTTCATTCGGTCTATCTAGTGGTCTGTGTGACTGGATTGCTGACTTCCTGAGGAATCGGTCCATCCGAGTGGTTATCGATGGCTACTCATCCGGTCAGTTAGGTATTAAAGCCGGAGTCCCTCAAGGGTTGCTGAGAGATACGTGTCCGGCGCACTGGCTACTGGGCCTGGGATCCGGTCTTTCCGGGTGGCCATGGTTGAGCGCTTGAACCTGTCTTTGGAGGCAGTCTCCAAATGGGGCGATGCCAAACTAGACAGTTTCAATGCTGATTGGACTCAGGCGTGTCTTTTTGCCGCAAAAAAGAGCCTGTTCCACCCGAATCCATCTTTCCGTGGTGTAACCGTGCCGATAACGGACCATCTCGACTTTCTTGGTGTTACGTTAACATCAACCCTCAACTTTGGTCCATTCATTGAGGCTAAGGCTCAGTTGGCTCCAAAAAAGTTGGGGATCCTTGTAAATGTGAGACGGTACTTCACGCCTGAACAGCTGCTCAACTTGTATAAAGCGCAAGTTCGGTCATGCATGGAGTACTGCTCTCACCACTGGGACGGATCTGCCAAATATCAACTTGATGCATTTGAGTCGATTGACAAACGGGCCAAGAAGCTTATCGGCAACGATGCACTGGTCGCCTTAAAGCTCCAGAGGATTGAACATCGACACCGAGTGGCCAGTCTTTCGGTTTTTTTGCGGTTACATTTCGGGGAGTGTGCGATGGAACTGTACATTTTGATTCCGCCTGGCCCTTTCCATCATCGGACAAAAAGACGTACGGCAATACGCCACCGGTACATGGTGGACATCCCACCATTCCCACCCATACGTACAAAGCGTTTTGCGAATACTTTCATTATGCGCACAGCTAAGAAGTGGAATTCCCTGCCGGAGTCTTTGTTTGACCTTGGGGTCTTTAAGTCAAGAGTTACTTTTAGTCAAGCGTTCTTTACCGTCGACCACTTCACAGCTTGCCATGATGGCGAGATGAAAAATGCCTTGTTCCCAACTAAATAGTGTAGGATATCGGTGTAAATTCAAAGACAGTTCATGCGAGACTGGTTTATTATTCGTGTACCCACATCACAATATATTACATTTCTTCCCTCACAAGAAAATAAAACTTAATTAAGTTACACCTATTTTTTCTATTTTTACATCCGAACTAAAACATAAATGTGAATTAAGTTAGTGTTACAATAAAAGGTTTTAATACCTTCGACATACTTTAACATATATCTACCTACCTCTTACTTTTTTAAGTTTGATACGTTGCTAGTTACTAAGTACTTTGTACGCAACACCGACCTATAGTATAATATAGGTAGGTATACATATTACTTCTATAATAAACAAACACTTATAGGTAGCTACTTACAAATAGATATTTAAATTATATCTACATTACTACCAACACGGCTTTTATACCTACTATTCGCACTCAGCAGTCATATCTGCTTAAAACATAGATTAGTCAATATTTATAACGTTTTTGTTTCTTTGTCTATTATTGACCCAATCCGCGGTAGTAGACGGTTCAGCCTCGTAATCGCTTTGAGTGTCTTTCTCATGCATGACGGGCGAGTCATGTGAAGTCTGTAGTGATAACGTCACCGGTGAATTAGGTGCTGACTCCCATATTTCTTTTTCAGTGTTGACTGTTTGATTCTCAGTATCAGTGATTAGAGTAACTTGTGTGTCTTCGTAGTGGCATAATTTGATCTATATGTTTTCGGTGTTCCCCATGGTCCGATTTTACCTTGTATGTCACTGCTCCGGTGCGCTCTGAGACCTCTCCTTCTACCCACTTGGGGTTTTTCTCGAGTAATCACGAAACAGCACTCGGTCTACAAGCTGGACCTCTCTGTTTGTACCTTGAGCATGTTTAATCTGCCTGGTCTGCGCCACCTCGACCGCATCCGCAGTGTTGCTGCGTAGCAAGTCCAAGCGCATGCGCAGCCTCCGTCCCAGCAGCGCCACTGCTGGCTCGCGCTGTGTGCTTGTGTGTGTACTGTTTATATAAACTAAAAGAAAATTTTTTTCCCCATCTGCGAAATCGTATGCAAGACAGTCATGGTCATCATCATCATTTCAGCCGCAAGACGTCCACTGTCGGACATATACTTCCCCCAAGCGTTTCAGCCACATTGATCGGTTCCGTTCGTCTCGCATTCAGCGGACAGATCAGATCGGTGGTCAGATGCCAGATAATCTGACACCAGTCTTGATATAGGGGTATCGTATTAACCATGGAGAGGGCGCTGCAGCGCAACAGTAAACAATGGCTCTGAGTTTATCGTGTTTAAAATATATATATATCCCGTGAAACAGTGCAAAACCCAATCAAAAAGCAAGTAAAAGTGAAAACAAATCATTTTAAATAAATGTAGTTATGTGATGACTCTTGAAAGTTCACGATAAAGTGCAAAAAGTGGAAAAGCACTACCAACTTATTATACCTATAAATCGAACCATAAAACCATAAACATTGAAAAATTTTACTAGAAATACAAATATCGTTAGTGAAAAAGTGTATAACAATAACATTGTGAAAAACAGGATCGAATTAATCTGTGAACATCCTAACCCATAAATCCCAAAAACGCACAATCACTGATCCGTTATATGGAAGTTTCTGGAAAAAGTGACATCTGTTACAAATCGGCTGAACTGTTTAGCTTTCATAGATACAAACACTCCGATCTATAATAACAACCTAGCAGAGGTGCAACATTGAAGTTAGTACCACAACATTTCGCTAGAGGGCAGGAAAATAAAAAATGGAACAAATTACAGAAATGTTCAAAGTTTTGCAAACAAAGTTCGATGAACAATCAAAGGAGCTAAAAGAAATGAAAGTGAGTATTAATAAAAATATAGATGAAAAATTTACTAAACTCGAAACAAGACAACAGCAATTAGAAAAAAAATCAGAAGAACAAGCACAAAAAATTCAAAAATTTGATAAAATATTAAGAAAGAAAAATCTGATTTTTTTCGGGGTGGAAGAAACGGAGAATAGCTACTTTGGCTTACTGAATAAAATTTTAGATATAATAAATAATATTATGAAATCGCGGATGGGGAAAAAATCTGAAAGATAAGACCTATAATTGTTAATTTCGTTACTATGGGCAAAAAAATAAAATTACTCAAAAACAATAAAATGCTGCAAAATTCCGGTGCGCGAAACGACCACGGCGATGTTAATCGACCACTGCGCCATGCTTTGGAGCAATAGATCCTGAGCAGCGGCGCAGTGGTTGATGTTCGCCTGGAGGAAGCGTAATGGGGCCGTTATTGGCACTCCTTTTCAGCCCCCTCTCGAACCCCCGGTGAGGGTCCTGCCGCGGTGGTTTCGGCGGCGACGACGGCTGTGGAGGCGGCAGCGGCGGCGCAAGTGGCGGTGGCTGCGGCGGTGACGGCGGTGGTGGTGGCCGCGGTAGTGAAGTGCTTGCCCCTGCGCCTGGCCTTGGCGGGTGGAGCGCAGGTCTTGCTCCCGGCCCGGTGATCGGCCGGCTTGCCAGCTGCTGCACATACGACGCAGTGTGGCATGGCATTGCACGTACCAGCCTTGTGACCGGGCTGACCACAGCGGAAGCAATGGTCGCTGCGGTCCACCTCCGATGTGCATTGAGCTCCCACGTGGTTGCCTACATGGCAGCGGAAGTACCTCAGAGGTCTGGCTGCCAGCACTTTCACCTGCGCGGAAACCCAGCCCATCAAGAGCCTTCGGCCGTCTCCGGAAATTTTTTCGCCCCTCATCCAGCTACACAATTGCCCCTGGAGTTCATGTGCCTGCCAGATCAAGAGTTACTAAACAGTAACAATGTGCAGGTGGTGCGAATCTTCACCGACGGCAGCAAGATTGAGGGGAAGGTCGGAGCCGTATTGTCCATTTGGGATAGTGATGGCGAAGTCCGGAACCTCAAGCTTAGCATTACCGTGTACTGCACAGTCTACCAGGTGGAACTCCTGGCCATTTGCAAAGAGACCGAAGTGATCCTCGCGCGGCAAGAGGCGAGCTATGGTTTGTACAGTGACTCAATATCAGCATTGCAGACGCTTGCAAACCATGGCTCTCTCCATCCCCTGGCAGTTCGCGCGCGCGCCAACCTGGTTCATGCCCTGGGCCAGAGCAAAGCTGTGACTTTGTTCTGGATCAAGGCCCACGCGGGCCTGCCGGGGAATGAGCGAGCGGACGAGCTGGCTAAGGAGGCAGCATTGTCGTTACGGAGGAAGCCGGACTACGACCAGTGTCCGGTTTCATTTATCAAGCGACAGATGTGTTTGGAATCGCTTGATGAATGGAATCGGAGATATGTGTCGGGCGAGACTGCTTATGTGACGAAGATTTTTCTTCCGGACGCAATAGTGGCTTTCCGTACTGTACAACAGGTGCGGCCCGAAGGCGTCCTCACGCAGGTTTCGACGGGGCACGATGGGTTCTCTGAATACTTGAATCGCTTCAAGTGTAAGGAGAGCCCATCGTGCGTCTGCGATCCAGGCGTGGCAAAGACTGTCCAGCACATACTTGTAGAGTGCCCGTTATTTATCAGGGAACGCTACCGACTTGAATGTGAGCTGGACAGGAAAATAACGAGGAAGAGCCTGTATGGGCTTATGGACAAGAAATTTAGGGAAAAGTTTTTGGAATATTGCATTAGAGTAGCCACTGCGGTTATACATCGAAATAAAACCTGAGGCGCAGACCGTGCTTCATTAATATTTCTGTATGATATTTAAATGCAAGCACGGAATGCAGCAAGGATATGTATAGCCGGCAGTATTGCATGTTAGTATAATACCTAAGCAAAGATAATATAATACTACAGTAACCTAAGTTTATAGACTGTGTAAGATTACTGTGATATGTTTTGATAACTGTGCTTTTGTGTTTTAAACCCTATTATGTATCTCTCTGTGATCGCCTTTTGTATTTTTTGTATTAACTGTGATAAACAGCACTATTTGAACAATTTTGTGACACCGCACTTTTTGTATTTTTGAACTTCTTGTATATTTCTTAACTTTAACTGTGATAATTAGTATTTTTTGTATTTTATTTTCTGGGATAAACAGAACTTTGCATATTTTATTGAATTTTAACCTGACTGAAATAAAAATGCCCGAAGTTATTTAAATAAACCCACACAGTATACAAGAAAATGAATGCACGATGAACCATAGTATGAAGAATAAAAGTGCGAAAGGCATACAAGAGGAATTGTATGAAAGACGTTTGCAAAGAATAGGCGCCAATTTCGTTGGTGGGGAAAATAATTAAAAAAAAAAAAACCTACCCTACCTACCCACCCTACCTACCCTACCCACCCTACCTACCTTACCCACCCTACCTACCCTACCTACCCTACCCTTCAAATTATTGTTTTTTTTTTTATTTTTCTATTTTTTTTCCTAAACCTTCCCAGAACAATAAATAAAAAAACAAAAAAAAATATCAAAATCGGTCAAGCCGTTTACGATTTTATAAAGGACATACAGACAAACATTCATTTTTATATATATAGTTTAAATGACACCGATATTCGAACCAAAATACCTACTACAGGAAACAATGGTGACTGATTTTTAAATCAAGCATGATTAAACTAGCCAAATCTGACAGCACCTATATGTCACCAGCAACTCACTCCTCAAACCAAGGTTTACTACATAATATGAAATCTGTTCAAGCTGACCTCAAAAACCTTAGTCAAAAGCAAGAGTATAAACCTCTAACCATTAGGGAGATACGAGGCAAGTGTTTTCGTTTTGGCAGCAAAGATCATTAAGTAGGCAAGTGTCGCAACATTAAGGATACGTACAGCAAATGCAAAAGAGTTGGTCACCTTGCTCGCGTCTGCTTACAACCAAACCTTAACCAACTGGAGCCTGAGCACGTAGAGCTGCAGGACACGGACAACTCCTCAAATATAGTTGTTTTTTTTGGCGTCCATTTATGCTCATGCATACTATGCTACCACGGGGAGATAGCGCACAGTTATGTGGAACTCTAACCCACTAAAACTCCACGGTGTCCTCCAGTGCCACTTATGGCGGGAACACGGGAACGCGTTAGCACTCACCGCAAACCTGCCGCGGCTGTCCGTCACCGGACCCTTCTCTGGGGAGTAACCCCCATCACCGGCGCACCGGAACACACTGTACCCCGAGACCACCCCAGAGACCAGACCAGCACATGGGCGCCAGACGACCCCGTGTATGGCACCCTGGTCAATGGCACACCACCTACCATTTTTCGGCCGCAGGGAATAGGGAGAGCGGCCAACGCTATACCGACACTCCTCTTCCCCTCCGGCCCCACCGCGTCCACCATCAGACGGTGGCGACCCCGTCCAGGCTGCGGAAGGTAGGGGGAGCGGCGCACCGCAATACCGGCACTCCTCTCCCGCCGCGGCCTCCACCCCTCAGCCGCGACATCGTATGGGACCTGGGAAGCACAATAAGACATCGTGGCCTGCCTCAGTTGCGATGTCGCCTGACACCATCCCCTGGGGATATGAACTTGATACGATCCAACAACACAGACAAATTTATGATAAATGTACGCATCAATGACCCGAAACTGAAAATGGCAGCAGATACAGGAGCTGCTCTGTCATCTATCTCTCGCAAAGATTAAAACACTGGATGCATGATTTACAAAACTAACATCACGATGAGAACATACACAGACAATATCTTGGTTCCACTCGGAGTGGCATACGTACGTTGTGTTACACACATATACAATGACCAAACACTTGAGGGAAAATTATACATTATCAAACAAGATGTTGACCCTATCTTCGGTCGGGCATGGATACGAGCAATCAACTTGGATCTGGCAAATATAAACTTAGTTAATGCTAAAGAACATCCAAAACTGGATAAGCTACTTTCTGAATACTCGAAGGTATTTGATGGTTCCCTTGGTTGCATACTTGATTACAAAGCTCATTTGCCCCTAATTTAAGAGGTATCACCAGTTTTTATTAAGCCTAGACGTATATCATATGCTCCTAAAAATAAAATTGATGATGAAATAGTACGACTCTGCGAACAAGGGGTAATCACAAAAGTTGATAGCTCTGAGTGGGGAACACCAGTGGTTCCTATTGTCAAACCAAATGGCAGTATACGCTTATGCGCGGATTATAAAGTCACCTTAAATAAAGTGATACGGGATGAACAAAAAATACCCTATCTCGATCATAGAAAAAAATCTTTTAGAGATGAACGGAGGTCAAATATTTTGCACACTTGATATCAGTCAAGCTTATCTAAACATGATGATGGACGAGGAGAGCGCTATGATGCAAACATTAAGCACACACAGAGGTACGCTTAAATGAAAAAG
The DNA here is from genome assembly GCA_964057195.1 of Orthosia cruda. Lineage (NCBI taxonomy): Eukaryota > Metazoa > Arthropoda > Insecta > Lepidoptera > Noctuidae > Orthosia > Orthosia cruda. Next base: position 41,530,631 of record OZ059828.1, on the reverse strand, counting down.
ACTTATGTTTAGCGTCAATGTTGCCCCGGATCTATGAAGTTTATGGATAGTTTGCTTCAAGGACAGACTGGAGTGAAATGTTTTTTCGATGATATAGTAATTCAAGGACATTCAGAAGAACAACTTCTTTCGAGACTACGCTTGGCGTTACAAAAATTGCAAGACAAAAATATGAGACTCAATAAGGATAAATGTATTTTTTTTCAAGAGAGTATCGAATATTTGGGTCACACCATTGATAAAAATGCACTGCATAAAAATAGAAACAAGATAAACGCTATTCTGGATACAAAACGCCCACCAACATCAACGAACTGCGGACATTTCTAGGAATAGCTAATTATTACAATAAGTTCATACCGAATTTAGCTTCAATATACAGCTCTCTTAATAACCTACTCAAGAAGGACATTAAATAGGAATGGACGCAAAAATTTGATGAAAGTTTCAAGAAAATTAAACAGGAAAAACTCAGCGAGAGAGTTTTAATGCATTTTGACCCTGAGAAACCTTTGGTTGTCCTACAGATGCTTCATTAACCTTTTGGACTTGTAGCAGTTCCATCGCATCAATTATCAGACGGATCGACCTATTCTTTCTTTTTCTTTTCGATGGCACATTTGATCAAACTATCGACCTATTGCTTTTGCATTATGTTCATTGACGAATAATAAAAAGAAAATACAGTCAGATAGACAAAGAAGCGACTGCGATTCTGGGGATTAAATTTGTTTTTTTTTCACTATTGCTATGGAAGAAAATTCATACTTATTACAGACCATAAACCATTAACTACGATCTACAATCCACACAAAACTTTACCGGCAATGACCACAATGAGGCTATTTCACTATGCACATTTCCGATCTGGTTTTGACTACACTATTGAATACGGATGGATTGGAATCGGATGATCATAGCAATGCAGATTATCTGTCAAGATTGCCGGTAGAAACAGTAGCAAATATCCTAATTCACGTACATTGCTCATTACAATTAAACCAGATGAACACAATAGGGATGATGACAAACAGCAAATTTTATTTCGTCCGCCGATTAAATTATCAAAATATATTTGACACGTATTTTTTGCTTATTCATTTTAATAAAAAATCACCAGGAAAAAACGCATCAAATATTCGGGAGTGGGGGCTTGTGACATAACTTCTATATAAAAAGTGTACCAAGGCAGGACGTTTTGAGATATTTTAACGCACAGTATCGTCTTATACATTTTTTGTTAACGTGACAAAAGAAAAAATACTTCTCCAATATTTTTCGGAAATGTAACTGATAGACTAAAAAAATTTTTTTCAAAATCGCCGAAAAGGCCCGACTCGATGATGAATATAACCATTTATTGGATGTTTTAAAAAATGGTACCTCTGTGAGAAGATACGGCTACAATGACAACGAATTGACCATACTTATTTATTTATTGATCAAGGCACACCAACGACTCATTTACAAATTAATATCAGAAAATGACATACAGAAAAGATCCTGCAAAAGCAAGACATGAACATCATTGTCATAGTAAGTCGAATAAAATAAAATCTTATCTAATCTAAAACCTTTAAACGAGCAATTCTTGTAGATTTATATGGCTTGTAGAAAACGGCTCCAACGATTGTCATCAAATTTAGTATGCAGCGGGTTTCGGGGGCGATAAATCGATCTAGCTAAGTTTCATTTTTAGTAAACGTTGTTTTCTCTATTTTCACCCGAGTAGAGCTCGGTAGCCCAGGTACTAAGAATTTAAACAAACATAAAGTAAAATCAAAGGACATAAAATAAAATTAAAATAAAAAAACGTCATAATAAAACCAAAACGAAATAAAATAAAATTTAAATATGGTACAGTCAAGGGTCAAAAGTGCAGTCATACACTCCCAAAACTCAAATGACTAGTTTTTGCAGAAGTTAAATTATCCACAACTAATTTAATATTTTGTATAGAAATTAAAGTATAGATTATGCCTACTAACCGCGAAAAGTTGAAATTCTGCTGCCCACAAAAAAATGCATTTTCTGTTTTGTTAGAGTGTGACTGCAATTTTGACCCATATATAATATATTATATATAGTTAGAATTTTAATTCGATTCCAAATTTGACATTAGCTACTGTCATTTTGTGAAATAATGATACCACATATAATAGTGTAGTGATGAACACAAAAATCGATAAACAATCAGTGTGTGTGCCATCAGTGTGCCAATTAAAGACTAAATTATTGATTTTTATTTAAATAAATACATAATTATTCATAATAATTATTTATTAATTAGTAATCGCTGCTCTATTTTATAAAAAGTTAATATTTTTGTTTTTATATTAAAAACAAAACTTATACTACAAGAGCCTCGATAGTTTTCAGTATTGGCAACCCGTGCGCGCTCATGCAGCTATCGCCATTTTGTTTATCGTGTCATTCGGCTTCATTCTCCCAGTGTGACTGCACGAATATCTTATTTCATTGCGAATCGATATTTTGTTGGGTTTTTGTTAAAGTGTTGTTACGTTGTGTTTGTGGTTACGTTTATAGTTTTTTGTGAACTTTGAGTGAATCTATTTGTTTTGGTTTTCCATCAAAATGGATCCTCAGCCAAGTACATCACAAAAAGACGTGGATGTTTTCTTGTCCCCAAGAAAAAAACGTCCACGATAAGCTTTCACTGTTACTGAAAAAGTAATGATCCGCAACGCCTACAAATACGTGAAAAATTAAATTTCTGCGCAATTGGAGGCCTTTGAAGTTGTGGAAGAAAATGAATGTATGAGCAAAGTTGCTGACATATTGGGAATAACCTCACGCTCTGTTTGTAACGTTTTGAAGGAAGTAAATAAAGGTGCGCCGCCAACTCCTCCTAAAAAAACTGGACCAAAGCGAAGTTTCAAAGATAAAATTGATGAATTTACATTCTCTGCAATACGAAGAATTGTTCATCAGTTCTTTTACCAAAATGAACCTCCAACCATTGCAAAGGTTAGTCAATCAGTCAGACAGTATTATTTTATACCTATATCTTTTATATATAAGTAATGATTCCAAGCTATTATAAAACTTACTATTTTAGATTTTACAAGTGATGAACGATGATTCAGAAATGCCCAAGATTTCCAAAGACACCCTCAGAAAAATTTTGAAGCATCTTAATTTTAAATTTGTTGCACGGTCACGCAAGAGCACACTTATTGATCGAAATGATATAATAACATGGCGCCAGCGTTACTTGCAATCTATATGTCAGTTTCGACGAGAAGGGAGACATATATATTATCAAGATGAAACTTGGGTTAACGCAGGTAAGGCTAACATTTATACACAAAATGAATTTATATACATTTTACATAGACCGAGTTGATGTGTTTATTTGCATTTGAAAAATTAGATGTCAAAGTCACAACGACACGTCAAAAAGCGTTGTCTTATAACTAGTCAAATAACCCATATTTTACATTAAATTTAATAGTAATATTGAATGTTCATGTACTATATTTATTTTAAGGTCATACTGTAAAAAAAACTTGGGTGGACAAGAAAGTCACATGATCTCGACAAGCGTTTTTGGAGGGACTGACCACTGGATTAAAAAATCCATCTGGAAAAGGCAAACGTCTCATAATTAGCCATATAGGTAGTGAAGAAGGCTTCCTGGAAGAGGGGCTCATGATTTTTGAAGCAAAGAAAAATTGTGAAGATTACCATGATGAGATGAATGCAGTTTGTTTTGAGGAGTGGTTCGCTGGAGTCTTACCAAAATTAAGACCAAACTCAATTGTGGTGATGGATAATGCACCTTACCACTCCCGAAAATTGGAAACGGCACCAAAAATGAGCTGGAAAAAAGCTGCCATTCAAGATTGGCTTTTAAATAAAAATATTCATTACGAACCAGATATGGTTAAAGCTACGCTTTTAGAACTGATTCAACATAACGAGTCTTTTAATAAGTACGCTGTAGACGAAATGGCAGCACAACATGGGATCACGGTTTTAAGACTGCCCCCTTACCATTGCGAGCTAAACCCTATCGAATTGATATGGGCGCAGGTAAAGGGGCATGTAGCTCAAAATAATAAAACTTTCAAATTGACAGACGTGAGAAATTTATTTCAGGAAGGCATTCAAAAAATTACGGCTACCGAATGGTCTAAATGCGTATCCCATGTTGTCAAAGAAGAGGAAAACATGAGTAGGCTAGATATGTTAATTGACAATATCACAGACACATTTATAATAAATGTTACAGAAAGTGACAGCGATAGCGATAGCGATGACGGCGACAATATATAAAATAAATTATTACCATAATACATCTATCTGTTTTATTTGTCATGTTCCTTCATGATCACATTTTTTTATTTATTTCACACACACAATTATAAAAGAAAAGTCTCAGATCGTTAATTAATCGTCAAAACTAAATTATCGGTTCAGAAATATTTAATTTCCTGATATACTTAGTTTACGTGAGTAAAATTATAAACGAGAAGAATCGATCCGGAAATATTACATTTCCTTATCGAATAATTTTGCAAAGTCACTATTTAATACTTGTCATAACGTTGCAACACTGAAATTATCAAATCTGGAATCGAATTAAAATTCCGAGTTTTAGTAAAATTTACTTTAAAAACAATATTAAATTATTAATGATTTAAAATATTATATTATTTCATATGTAATATATTAATATTATTACATATGAAATTGGCGTTTTGTAATGGAGGAACATAAAGTCGTTTTTTTTAATATATTATATTTATTTAATCAAACTATGTACCATTGCTATCCATACACTTTTGCCATCTCATAGGTAGTTCATTGGTCCCATTACTAAAAAAACCATTCGGACGGGCATCAATAAAATCTTTTAAGGACTGCCCCATCGGAGTTGATTTTTTTCCCTTGCAAGAAGTTATCCAACTTTCGAAAAAAAATGTAAATTGTTGGAGCATGGTCCGGGGAGTACGGTGGATGTCTTAGACATTCCAATTGAAGCTCCTCTAATTTGGTAGCCGTCTGTTGTGCAGTGTGTAGTCTAGCGTTGTCCTGAAGCAGCAGTGGCCTAGAGCGATTGACCAGCCTCGGCTGTTTAGTAGTTAGATTTTCCATCATGGTTAGCAGTTGCTGACAATAGACATCCGCCGTAATAGTCTGGCCAGATTTAAGAAAGCTGTAGTGAAAGACACCGGTACTAGTCCACCAAAAGCTCACAAGTAATTTTTTTGAGTAAATTTTCGCTTGGGGCAGGATTTGGCTGGTTCGCCAGGGTTCAGCCATTGCGATGAGCGTTTCCGATTATTGTACAGGATCCACTTTTCATCACAGGTAATGATTCGATTTAAAATCCCTTCATTATTGTGCCGGTTGAGTAATGTAACGCAGCAGTCGACGCGCGTTTGTCGGTTTGCTGCACCCAATTCATGAGGTACCCACCTTTCAAGCTTTTTTACCTTCCCAATTGCCGTATTCCCAATTTTTCGTAGCCTGCAGCTAACTCGGACGTGATTTGCGATGGATCCGCTTCTACAATAGCCTTCAATTCTTCATCAACAACTTTGGTCGCCGGCCGTCCGCGGGGCTTGTTCTGCAGGTCGAAATTTCCAGAACGAAAACGTTGGAACCAAAAACGCACTGTGTTTTCTTTTGCTACGCCTTCGCCATACACATTATTAATCCTTCGAGCCGTTTCTGCAGCACGGGTCCCGCGATGGAACTCGTACTCGTAAATAACGCGATATTTCAAGTTTTCCATTTTGTAAACTGACTGACGCAAAGAAAAACCAAAAGAGGAAAAACCAATGAATTACGGTTTTCCAAAGACAAAAGCATGTGTAAATAGCTGTATAAATTTAAAATTGGAATTCCAAACCAAAGAGGAGATATTTGTGATCAAAGTGGCTAGTACGACAAAACACCAATTTCATAGTTAAGGACCTAATACAATATTGCTAATTACTTAAGAATTACTGACATTATTTAAATCATTGATAAGACATATATACATTAATTAAAATTACATTATCAAATTATATTACATTATTAAACATAAAATAAAATTAGAAAGTATAACATTATACATTAGCAGCAGAAGTAGTAGCTGATTACAAATGTACGATTTTAGTTTTAAATTTTAGCAGAGTATCAAAGAACATATCGATGCCATTTTCAACAGAACAGACTCTGTTGTGTAAAGTCAACATTATGTTTAGTGGAACATGGCGGCCCAGTTTTGTGTGTCATGTCTCAGCAACAAATACTTTAGTGGTGCGCTTGGACCTGACATGAGAGTACCGAGGGACTTCTAGGCTAATTCAGACCTTTTTTTTTGCGTTTAAAAATACTCATGCATACTACGCTACAACGGGGAGATAGTGCAGTTATGTGGGACTCTAACCCACTAAATCTCCACGGTGTCCTCCTGTGCCGCTTATGGCGGGAACATGCGTACGCGTTAGCACTCACCGCGAACCCGCCGCAGCTGTCCGTCACCGGACCCTCCTCTGGGGAGTACCCCTATCACCGGCGCACCAGTGTGCCGTGACCACCCCAGAGACCAAACCAGCACATGGGTGCCAGACAACTCCATGTATGGCACCCTTGGTCCCCTTGTGACGGGTCAAGGTCAATGGCCCCACCAGCTACCAATTTTTGCGGCCGCAGGGGATAGGGAGAGCGGCCAACGCTATACCGACACTCCTCCTCCCCTGCGGCCCCACCGCGTCCGCCCCCAAGGCGACCCCGTCCAGGCCGCAGAAGGCACCCAAGGCTCCTCTCCCGCCACGGTCACGAACCCTCAGCCGCGACATCATATGGGTATGGGAGACCCCATACGACATCGCGGCCCGCCTCAGTTGCGATGTCGCCCAGGCAGCACCGCAACCTACATGTTGGCTGCTACGTCGTCGGCTTATTGGTAAAAGCTCTGTCGAGCGGCCCCTCCTCGGGTTCCTCTTCGCTTCACCGTGTCACAATATTTACTTTGCAGAATGTATTGTTTTGTTACGGTAGGTGGCATACAACCAAGGTAAATTTACGGGAATATTTTCATGTTTCATACTTTCTAGAGCGTTAGTTTTTAGTTTATAAACTTATATACTTCAAGACATATAATTTAAACAATACTAATTGAAATCATATTTGAAAGATAGACGATCTATCAATACTGATTTCAGATCTGCAAGTCAAAGTAAAAGATATTACCAACAGATTTTATGAATGTGCGTTTTTACCTAGATATGGATTAAAATCAGTTGTCATGTATTGCATTAGAAGCTACTAGCTTCTGCCAGCGGCTTCGCCCGCGTGATAAGTGTTTTCTTATCCCAAGGGAACATTATACTAGAATAGGACAGGATAGATGGACCCCCTTTGTGGATGGTGGATGTCACATGTCTTCGAATTTTTGGTTCTAAGACTTGCTAGTTTCCTCACGGTATTTTCCTTCACCGTTTTGAGAGCAGTGGTGATGAAATAATTTACACAAGTAAAGCGCCTGCCTGGGTTCGAATCCACGACCTACAACTTGTAAGTTACGGCCGCCATTAGCATAACCACTGGGCTTATAATCTATATCTATGCCAAATAGCATCCAGCAGCTTAATGGGGGATTGCGTAAGTGAATTCGGCAAGGCGAAGGATTTGATCCAATCAATCAACCAATCACGTGCGATATAAAAGAAGCGTTTTGGATTTCCGTCCATGTGATTGGTCGATTGACGGGGACAAAATCCTTCGCCTTGCCGAATTCACTTACGCAATTAGGCTGCTGATCGGTTCAGCCTTTAATGCGTGATTGATTAACAATCATTTATCCATTCATCCATCCAAAACTTTCGCATTTGGAACATTAGTAAGATGATGTGACTGTTCCTAAATGACCCCAGGCTGATAAAATTTTTATTTTTCCTAAAATGCCCTAGACTTAGAGTTAAAGGTCGGCTACTTCTGAAGAAGTAGAATCTGTGCCCCAACCAGCCGCACAAATTTGTGAGGTTCGTCTTCCTGACTTGGTCGCCTCTCCACCGTGTAAACGAATTCCAAATTATAGTTTTGTTTTGTTTTGGAATTCACAGTTATAAGATTATAACTTGGAAGTGGTTTAGAAGAATAAAATATAACTTAAGGGATATAAACTAAATTCTTTCTATTAACTAAAGGTTGTGTGAGAAACCCTTTACACTAATGTATAGAGTATTTAAATCAAAGACCGAATAGTGGTCGCGGATAATTAATTTACATTCATGAGTTATTACAAATAGAAGTAACTAATATGGCAGAGAGTTTTAACTCAGAATTAACTGGAGTTGATTATATCAACTCCCAGACAGCCCCAAAAGCGCCCCCCCACCATCATCTCATAGTGTTATCACTGGTAAGAAGAAATGATGAAACAAACTTGCCAGTACACAAACCTGTCTGTTAGCCATAAGGACTATATTAGTAAAACAATAGTGATGTTTGAAGTTAATTAGACAAAGGGATTGCAAAGTGCATTATTTACCTAACGGAAGGGAATTGGTAGGAACGCTACGCTTGCTTTGATAAATACATTTACTTGAATTACACGTTAATGAGTTCATTGACAATAGTCTAGATTTAGTCTAGCAGGTACGTCGTACTTGTAATGCTGATCCTAGAACACAAATCCTTTGAGAAGGCTTTGCAACGGTCCTTGCAATACATGTTTCCCTAAACTTAAACATGTCTTACAAAACGTGCCTAAGTATCTTTGCCATTGAGCGAGACATGCTCCCAGAATTACTGGACGCGCACTAATATATAGCTCACCCTCGACCTAAACACCCTTTACTAATACAATACTAAACTAGCAAGCGTACCGTAGACTCAGTCTGATGCAGGTTCACCACAATTGCTTGCTATATGTCGAAATGGATTAAGTCGTCACTTCACACTTCTTTAAACTTCCCCATTTCGAGAGTGCTTTAGCGTAATTGACTGCAGTGCGACGTCAACAACGGCGTTTTTCCACTAGGCACCCATCGTGTCTCGTTATTTTTTTTTTTTTTGTTCAGATATTGGCCCGAAAGCCTGGTGCGATTTAGTGAGACACGACTCTAACATTAATTAAAATGATCATATCCCAGTGTGTGATGTTCGGCGATGACTACCCCCTTTAGTTTATAAGTGTACATACATCAAGTGCAATGCAGTGAGACCCGCAGTCAGACCTTATAAAGGAAACAGTATATTTTAACAACTAACATTTGGTTGTCCTACGTGCCCAATTAAGAGCGGCCATATTTAGCCTATTTTAATATAATATACAGAAGTGAATATTAGCGGTTCCACCTTCCATGTATGTAATGTCAGTTAAAACTCAATAAAGGTCCATAGTCAAATGAGTAATTGTTTAGTGTATAAATGATGGATTAGGGTATGAAAATGTGAAGGAAGACTTCACCGCTTCCCTAAACCAAATGTTATTGAAATATTCTGTCAGGTGTGGACTAGGATATAAATACAGGGTCTCGCCACGCTAGAACCAAAAGGTACATTAGTGATTTGTCCCTATCTATGTAATATAATGATTAAAACTTACCCACAATCATTCTTCACTCACTCACATGTAATTAGTACGAGATTAGACTAAATTATAATTAACTTAATAATTAAACTTGTTACCACGACACGACTTTCGATTATTCGTTCCAAAGCTACACCTTAAGTATCTCTAACACTCTAGTATCATGACTCGTGCGTCTTCTTTCGTTCCTCACCAACCGACCGTTTTATCTCTCTGCCTAAGATCAAGTGTCCTTCAACCTCGTTGACTCGCTCCCTGCCTGGAGTCCTGGACTCAGCAACCACGCTACCTGCGTTACGTTACGAGCCCTTTTTTCCTTCATCACCTCTTCGCCTAAGTGTCCGCCGGGGCTCGGGCTCGTCTCTCTATTGTTATTGTAACCATGTGCTGATTTCTTAGTTTTTTGTAGAGAATCTCGGTTGTTGAGTCCCTTTTCCCTATACTTTCAACCAGATTGTTTTTGTTAAAGGTCCATTATTGCATCACTATTTTAAAGTGAATAGATTGTTTCGTAATTTATTGGCGTGTCTGTCAGACCGTACTTTTACCCAAATGCTTGCGTCTCAATGTGTCTTGCACATGAGCTAGCCATGCGCAGTTTTAAATATTAAAATATAGAGATAAATGACGTGTAGTCACAATGAGAAAATAATGATGTAGGCCTGAAGTCAAAGAAACATGCACAAGCAAATATAAGTAAAAACTGCATTTAAAATTGAAGGTTTCAACGTAAAAGCCTTCATCATAAAGCTGAATAAAAGTATCCTTAAACGTAGGTAGTATTTGAACTGTGCTTAAATAGGTATTGAGAAAATATGAGGCTAACTAGACAGACCGACTTACTCTGCCTACTTGGCTGTTTGAAAAATAGTCGAGAAAATATGAGAACGTGAAGGGGCTACAAACAGGTGTAACTAAGAGAGAGAGAGGAAGAGAGTAATTGTAATACATAATAATATCTATGAGTAAAAAAGTTGTCAATTTGTAAGTTCACACTATTCACAGGTACTTGTTAGTATCGTTAAGGGTTTAATTTAAGGAAAAATCATAAATTTGTATGTAATTTTTTGTAGCAAATAAACACTTTTCTTTCTTTTTTTTTATGTGTATTCGCGAATTTAGCATGCGTAGCGATAACATGTTTGTTTTTATCAATTTGTATGATCTATGATGATGATATCTGCGCATTAATAATATTTGTTATCAGTATAACGGTGTATCGTAGGCCCCTCTTTCATATAAATGACATGACATTTAAAAGCGTTCATATTTATAATAGGCAGCGTAAAATATTTATTCAATAATAGGCAGCGATTAGAGGTAACTTGCACCATGTATTCATATTTTGTAATATTATCAACTGTTGTTTGCTTCCTGTACTACTACTTCACCAGAACATTCAATTATTGGAAGGACAGAAATGTCAAAGGACCAACTCCTATCCCATTCTTCGGAAATTTCATCGATGTATTCTTCAGGAGAAAGCACGTTGGTGAACTCTACCGTGAACTCTACGAGCAATATCCCAACGAGAAAGTTGTTGGCCTGTACAGAATGATGTCTCCTACCCTGTTGGTTCGTGACCTTGATATGGCGAAACAAATACTCATCAAAGATTCTGATTCTTTTCCTGATCGTGGATTAAATTTCAGCAAGAAACGATTGGGAGACAATCTCTTTCATGCCAGTGTTGAGGTCGCGAAAGTTTTGAGAAAACCTTTAAGTACAGCATTTACTACTAGCAAGTTCAAAGCCAATTTCCAAGTTCTTGCCGATCGAGCAGACAAGTTAATTGAGTTTATTGAACGTGCGACCACAAAACAATCAGAACTTGATGTGCTACCGATTTGTAGAAGATATGGTGTTGACTCAATAATGATGAACGCTTTTGGCATGGACGTGGACCCTTACAATGAAGAAAATAATCTATGTGATGTGATGGACGCAAGAATTCAAAAAACAAGCTTCCTTCTGGAACTGGAATTACTGTTTTCAGGTACTCTGAAGAAGTTCAATTTATCTATTTTTTCTGACAAGGCAGACAAATTTTGTAAACAAATTCTTCAAGCTGGAATCGATCTAGAAGTTGTTCCTAAGTCTGCCCGAAACAGCACAATGGATGTATTGATGGGTTTAAGACGCGAAGGCATGGTCAGCTCGGCGAAGAAAACTGAAGATGATAAAGAATTGTGGTTGAAAATAACGGACGATGTGTTAGCTGGACAAGTGCTTATATTTTACGCCGCTGGGTATGCAAACATTTCATTATTGTTGAGTTTTACGATGTTCAACCTGGCTAAGAATCCTGATGTGCAAGAAAAAATGATTCAAGAAATTGACGAAGTCTTACAGAAGCATGATGGTAAATTGACGTACGAAATACTAAAAGAAATGAAATACTTACGGATGGTATTTGATGAGACATTGCGCATGCATCCATTAGCAAACTCAGTGACCAGAAACGTTGCTCGTGATATTCAGTTGGACGGTACAGATTACGTAATTCATAAAGATATTGTAGTAGCAATTTCTCCATATGCGATCCACAATGATGAGAAGTATTATCCTGAACCTGAAAAGTTTATACCTGAAAGATTCTCCCCAGAAAAATTAAAGGAACGACATTCCTGTACTATGTTGTCGTTTGGATTTGGCCCTCGAAGTTGTATTGGTAAGTTAGTCAATATTGTGGAATGTTTAGTTTAATTCACAGACTCACGAGTCTCAAATTTATATTAATCGAATGAGTTCTATAATGTATAATAATACGTTTTCAGCGCAGTATTTCGATAAAGTTGCTTTAGGAGTTGCTATAAGGGTTGGAGCTATTCGTTGTTATAGCGAACAGGTCCAAATTTTTTAAGTTTTATGTGAAGTTTTAGCAATGTGCTCTGCCCACTGACACTTAATACTGGCAATTCTTCTGGCTATGTCGGTAACCCTGGTTCTCATGCGGATCTCTACGTTTCTGATTCGATCAGGCAAGGAAACTCTGAGCATAGCCCTCTCCATTGCCCTTTTGGTGACTGTAAGCTTTCTGATGAGGTCCATTGTAAGCGACCATGCCTCAGAGCCATATGTCATCACTGGCAACACTCACTGGTCATAGACTTTGGTCTTGACACACTGTGGTAAGTTGGACGTGAAGATACCGCGCAACTTCCCGAACGCTGCCCAGCCGAGTCGGATTCGACGGTTGATCTCATTCTCGAAGTTGGCTCTACCCAACTGAATCGTTTGCCCCCAGGTAGACATAGTCGCCCACAACTTCGAGTTTTGAGTCTCCGATCTTGATAGGAGTGGGTGTAACATGGGCTTTTAACATCTCCTTGGTTTTGTTCATGATCGTAAGACCCACTCTTTCGGAAGCTCTACTGAGGGCATCGAGCATTATACTGAGGTCCTCCATAGTCTCAGCCATGACCACTATATCGAGGGCAAACCGAAGGTGAGTGATGTAGTCGCCATTGACGTTTATGCATAGCCCTCTCCAGTCCAGAACCTTGAAGAAATCCTCCAGTGAAGCGTTGAACAGTTTCGGAGATATGACGTATTCCTGTCTCACACCTCGCTGCGGAAGGATGGGTTCCGAGGTCTGATCCTGAAGTCGAACTGACATGGTGGCGTATTTGTACAAACACTTCAACACTTCGATGTACCGGTAGTCAATTTGGCACCGTTGGAGAGACTGCAGTACAGCCCAAGTCTCGATCGAATCGAAGGCTTTCTCGTAGCCCACAAATGCTAAACAGAGAGGCAGGTTGTACTCTTCGGTCTTCTGTATAACCTGCCGCAGCGTATGTATATGGTCTACGGTGCTACAGCCTTTACGGAATCCAGCTTGTTCGGGAGGCTGAAACCGTCAAATCTGCGCCGAAGTGTTCCTGTGTTATATGTTCCCAGGTCCAATAGTCGGTGTTTATTGGGATAGCCAGGTTCACTATGGGGATTCTTCGTACCCCTTGCCACACCATTGCCTCGACCGCTACCGTAGCCGAGGGCAGACGGGCTGCCGGGCATTTTCAGGGGCCGTTTTAGGGTTCCGTACCCAAAGGGTAAAAACGTGACCCTATTACTAAGTCTCCACGATCCGTCTTTCTGTCTGTCTGTCTGTCCGTCACCAGGCTGTATCTCATGAACCGTGATAGCTAGAAAGTTGAAATTTTCACTAAAACCAGATTAAAATAAATATTTAAGTGGCGCATACCATACAACAAACGTGTTTTTTGCCGTTTTTTGCGATAATGGTAAGGAACCCTTCGTGCGCGAGTCCGACTCGCACTTGTCAGTTTTTTTTTAAGTGCTATTTTGGTTTGGGGGGGTTTGCCATAATCGCCACGCTTGGCAGGCGGGTTGGCGATCGCAGTTTGTTGTTAAAGTGCACAGAGAATGCTGCTGCTGATTCTCTGGGGTGTCCCTTAGTCGCCTCTTATTACACCCACGGGATGAAATGGGATGGTGAAATTCTTTACGTCCTTGACCATACGGTACAAAAATTAATTAACCAGGCTTTAATTTGAATACTTCTTTATTTTTCAATGTTAATGTTTTTTTCATTGTTTTTATACACACACATACAGTGTTCTAAGTATACCGATGGACACGAAGCTTGAAATAAATGTTCATTAAGTAATTTATTTTTTACAGGTACCAGATTCGCACACCTTCAGTTCGAGATCTTTATGGTGAAGGTATTTTCCAAGTACCGTGTTGAGTGCACCAAAAATACGGTGGATACCTTCACATACACACCATATCGATTATTGATGACTCCTAACGAAGAGACGCTTCTGAGATTAGTACGTAGAAATAAGTGATGTTGTAACTTACCAAAATATAGAGAAAAATGTATTTATCATTTGATTTTCTTTATTTAATACCTCGATATTATCAAGAGTTACTTAGCAAAGCCAGTTATACACATATATACTGTGACTCACCTTCTGTGTTTATACTATTTTGTTATTATTTATCTTATTCTATTTTATTGCTTTAAATATTGTATGTTCCGTTTCCGTGAATGTGTCCGTGGCATCAACAGTGGGCCCTATCAGAATATCAGCGCAGCGTTATTTTCTTTTTAATATCGTTGCACATGCTGAGATAGGAGCCTTTTTGGTCTCGCACGGGGTTATTTATTTTAATTTTTTATTATTGTTTGTGTTGCTTATCTCGTGTCTCCTGTGCGGGTCACAAATAAATATTTTTCTTTCTTTCTTTCTTTTTAGTTCTATATACAAAACAGATAATTAATACCCAAGTAGTACATGACAGCCCATTGACAGCCGCATAGTGGCTTGTTTATAGAATTTGTGACTACTCAACTCAAGGCTGTTTTAGTTTCCTGCATAAGGGCTGTGTAGTTGGGGCGATCTCAGAATATCAGATTATCTAAACACCAGATTCTCAATATTTATTTATTTATTATATACTTTATTGTACACCACAAAATATGTACAGGAAAACATTCACAAAAACAAGTGTACAATGGGCGGTCTTATCGCTCTTACAGACAACCTTTGGATTGACTGTACGATAGGAGAAGAATTTAGGGCTATCAGTGTACAAAATTAAATACTTAGACATAATAACATACAATATATACATACAATATTATATAATATACTAATACATATCAAATATCTAACAGAGAAAGGAGAAGAATAAAAATTATAGTGACAGGTAATGCTCTTTTACCATTTTCTTAAACGCTGGCAGTGTTTTAGCACGTCTTATTTCAATTGGTAATACATTCCACAACCGAGCCGCTTGAATGGTGAAAGATTTGTCAAAAAAGGAAGTGGAATGCATACGAATATTTAATTTAAGATTTTCCGATGACCTCAAGGACCTAGAATGGGTGTCACAGAGGAACTGAAAGCGTTCTTTGAGATAAAAGGAGTAAAAGGATTAAATAGCACGTTATAAAGCAAAGAAAGTATGTGGGCATTCCGGCGAAGGCGAATAGGAAGCCATTTGAGCTTAGTACGAAATTCAGAAACCTGATCATACTTGCGCAAGCCAAATATGAATCTGATACAGAGATTTTGAAGTCGCTCAAGCTTGTCCAATTGATCTTGGGTTAGATCGAGATAGCTGGCATCAGCATAGTCCAGGATAGGGAGAAGAAGAGATTGTGCTATCGCAATTTTAGTGGTGATGGAAAGAAAATTAAGTAGACTTCTCAGGGAGCCTGCAGAAGCAAACAGTTTACGACTGACTTCCTGCAGTTGTTTGGTCCAGGCAAGAGTGCTCTCGATATAAATCCCCAAGTTCTTCACAGTGTTAGCTATAGGAATAATAGTGTTGTTGAAAGAAACCTGGGGAAGCGTCGACCAATCAATTCTAGGGACAGTCCGGGAACTACCAACAACAGTCACCTGAGTCTTCGTCGGATTAATCTTCAATCCAAACTCAGCACTCCAGTCACCTATTCGAGCCAGGTCCATATTAATCGTCTCAATGGCTTCTCGTAACTCTCCAAGGGGGCTTGGGTATAAATCTGGAGATCATGAGCATACATAATAATATATCAGAAGTTGAACAGTCGAATTAGCTACGGATTCCTTGGATTTCTAAGTTAGGCCCCAAATTAACCAGCCTTGAGTATTACAGTGGCTGGTTAACGGCAGTATAATCAATGAAACAGCTGTACAAGGCCTGTACAATAGCTTAAACACCTATTCAACAGCCATTGCAGACTAAGATTCAGCTATTTTAAGCATCAGCTTATAAATTAAGCCATTGTGCCAGACTATGTCGAACGCTTTCGCTATGTCGATGAACAAGGCGCATCGAACCACGCTGGAAACCAGCGCTCGTGTGTTCGACGATGCGGTGGACTTGTTGAATACACAAGTGTACGGTTCGAATGCCAAATTGCACGTGTGGGATAAGAATCCTGCGTAGTCTTTGAGACGCTTATAGATAAACCTTTCGTAGATTTTGTCTAGGACGCTGAGGAGACTAATGGGGCGGTAACTGGTAGACTCCGATTTGAGTTTACCCGGTGCCGGGATGCCTATTAGTGGCCTGTATTGTGGATTGTGGGAAGATATTATTGCTTAATGTTGCGTTGAAAATGGGCGTCATTAGCATAATAATTTGGGCAGGAAGGTGTTTAATCACCTTATTGGTGAACCATCTAAGCCCGGAGCTTGCCGAAGGTGAAGCCTTTTGATAATATATCCTATACTTCGTCCTGAGAGACGGGAGGTAGGGGATTAACAGGGTCTTTGACGGGAAGGAGGGAAGCTCTACGTTCGTCTTCAGCATCCGCCATTTCTAGATGAGCTTAGTCTACTGGTTGTGAGCTAGGTGAACATCGTTGTTCTATGCTGGCTGCCAGGCATTCAGCTTTTTTAGAGTTGTCAAAAGCGACACTCTTATCGGGGTGAATGAGAGGGGCCATGGCTGACTGTTTGGAGCATCATTTACTCTGGAGGTGGCAGATGGCTTGTTGGGTAGGCTCTAGCTGGATAAGCATCTTGTCCAAGCACACAGAACGCAGCACAGCATTACGTGCCCTGACAACCCACTGTAAGTTGCGCATGTGAGCTTTGTTTGTGACACAGGGGAAGTTGCTGAAGGCACGGACGGCTGCGTTCTTCTCAGTTATCAGCTTCCGTACATCGTCCGGGAGTTTCCCTTACTGGTTCTCCACTACTGGAACTTCCCTTCAACATTCGTCCAGGACGGATTATACGTGGATTGTACGACATTGTTCATACTAGCAGATTTTTTCATTCTGTCCAAGAAATACCAAGCATTTTTCTCCAGCACCACATTGCCAGAGTATCTATTTTTTTCCAGTCCAGTTCTCGTAGAGTCCATGTCTCAGCTGCGTTGAGAAATATGGGGAACACAAGCGAACGGACGAGCCTGATCTTATTAGCTTTGGTTATTTTGCGATTCTTCCATGCCTTCCTTAACTTGTCCATTGCCCCTCTAGCTATTGCCATTTGGCGCTTCACCTCATCCATGCAACTGCCATTGCCTACAATCATAGCGCCAAGATATATGTAGGGCTGCACTACGTCACAGTTGGCAATCTGTGCCACACCCGGCGAGTTGTTGTTGCTACGGTAAACAATCATTATTTAGGTCTTGCTCCGATTGATCTTCAACCCAAATGCAAGACTCCCGCGTTCCATCTTAAGGAGTAGTTCCTCCATTCGGTCAGCACTAGTCGCAAACAATGTTGTGTCATCAGCGTAGCGAAGGTTCGCAATTTTGTAGCCACCAATTGCAACACCATCAATCTAGTCTTCGAGGGTGATCCGCATGCTGTGTGCAGCTCTGTGTAGATGTTAAATAACAGTGGCGATACGATACATCCCTGGCGGACGCCTGCACTGGGATGGAAGCTGTCTGAGACGTGGTTATCTGTCCGCACTGATGCAGTTCCTCCTTCGTAGAGTTCTCTAAGAAGGTGCACAAGATGTTTTGGTGTACCCATTTCCAGTAGCGTCTGCTACAAGGTTGGCCATTTCTCAGAGTCAATCGCTTTTGAGAAATCAACAAAGCATAGGAAGGTCGGCTTGTAGGTATTCTAAATTAAAGTTTTTGGATTTCCCGGATGAATTTCGTTATTGTGCGCATAAAATCAAAAACATGTTCTAATCTTAATCACTCTGCTGTGTTAGATACAACAACGTATCACAATTTGATAAGCATTTTAAAGAAAGGTGCCGACTGCAGTAATTATGCGTAGACAAACATACAAACAAACATACATACACTTATGAAATTTGGCACACGTGTTTACAAGCCCAAATAGAGTAACATATTCATGTGAATATTGGTGCAGTTCCAACAATAGGTAATACATACATAGGTACGTAGCGAATTGATTACCTCCTTTTTTTGAAGTCGGTAAAAAAGTATCTATTATTCAGATTAAGAAAGTACTCGTAGATAATATTTCCTAACATTAGTATCACCTTCAATTATTTTTTACAAATAATATGATGTCATGTCAATGAACTGTTTAAAAGTTATATATTAAAGAAGATGCTATCTTTTTATTATCGGAACAATACTGATTGAAATCAGTACTGACGTGAAAGATATTTATCAACAGATTTCATAATTAATGTGCGTTTGTAAAGTGCGTGCCACAAAAGATGACATAATGAGACTTGCCACACCACGTGGTTTGACTTTCGCAGTAGACGATTATAGGCATATTATAGGTCTCTTTAGCGGTATGAGGTCTGAGTGCGGGAAGGGACCGGGCGCCATTGGGGCGGCGAACAGAGTGAGTGAGACGCAGTCAAGTCTCATATTTGGTGGCACGCACTGTACCTACTGATTAATTAATTAAAAAAAAACTTTTTAACAAAAAATACAACCGACTTCCAAATGAAAACACTACAAAGTGAAAAATAACTTCAATTTCGGAAGTCGGTGTTCCTGTTTACGAATATCCCAAAACAGGAACACCGACTTCCGAAATTGAAGTTATTTTTCACTTTGTAGTGTTTTTATTTGGAAGTCGGTTGTATTTTTTGTTAAAAAGTTTTTTTTATTTTTCACTTTTTAGTTGTGGGTACATAACGGACCAATTCTCTAAAGTGAAGCCAGAATAGATTAACCCAGAAACAAGAAGCTTAAACAAAAACGGTGGAATTAGAGTATACCAGGGTGAACTGTTCACACCTGCGTACCCCTTTAAAGCGTGCTAGTATGATGTTATATTAAGAAATGATGTAAACAATAAACAGACATGCGATTGCAGCTATCCCGAGTGATTTTGCCGTCATTTATTGAAGAGTTCTGATGTATATCTCCGAAGTTCCTCATCAGATCTTGATCAAATTTAAATGGGACCACATGACAAGCACTAGCTTTCAAATAAAAAATAATCATCAAAAACGGTTCACCCAGTAACAAGTTCTGAGGTAACACATAAAAAAAAAAAATACAGACGAATTGAAAACCTCCTCCTTTTTTGCGAAGTCGGTTAAAAAATCAAAAAACCCGACTGCTTAAGAAGCGAACTAATAAGACGTAGATAAGAAGAAAATCATGCTGTGCAGTCGGAGGATACATATTCTCGTGCTGGCTGACCAGAACCAGATGATTTCCTTCTTGTTTACTTCTTTTTAGTTCGCTTCTTAAGCAGTCGGGTTTATTGAGCTTTTTTATTTATAACATTTTAGTTGACATTTTTTTTTTAAATTAATTAAGTACATTTAAATATAGAAGTGTTATATAAATATTTTTGAAATAACTTATTAAAACCCTTTATTTTGATACACCACACGATGGGTATGGAAATAAAAAAATATTGGGCCCCGGAAATGAGGCGCCCAAAACCCGCCATTTTTCTATATTCAAATTTTAATGTAGCTAGAGCCAATCGCAAGGTTATGACGAATCGATTGATGTAAGATTAAAAAAATTGGCCTACAAGTTTGGCCTCTAGAACGCCACATAGGAACAAACATACATACATAAATTTATAAACACATTACCCTCCTTCAGCAGTCGGGTAAAATAATAATGTTAATTTTATCGTATTATAAGTTACTAGCTTCAGCCCGCGGTTTCACCCGCGTATTTTTTTTTTTATACTCCCAAGGGAATAGAAAATATCCAATGTCCTTCCCAGGGCCTCAAACTATATCAATGCCAAATTTCATCTAAATCGGTTCATTGGATCCAGAGATTACCCTCTACAACCTCACAAACTCACAATCTTTACCTCTTTATAATATTAGTATAGAAGTGTAGATAAAAGATTAAATAATCATATAGGCTTCAAGTCAAAGAAACATGCATAAGCAACTACAAATAAAATCGAAGATATCAATGTAAAACCCTTCACATAAGTAGACTTCTTTTTATATATAGATGAAAATCCTTAAACAGGTAGTATTGACGAAAATATCGTTAAGAGAGAGAGAGATGCCATAATAATCTGTGTTCAAGAGAAGGTCTATAGGGGAACCAGAGGTAAATCTTCTTATTCTGGATGCTATCCAAACCCTAAACAGGCATGGGTAGTGCAACAGTGCAGGTTGAGCGGGTAACATACGGATCGCATAGAGTACTTCTGTGCATATTCGATGCACTGCTTAGTAAGCGTATGAGTTGTTTAGGGATAGGATATGCAAGACCAAAAGATTATAGGCTCATATCTCCTTATATCGTTCTAAAACTCACGAAGGAGGTTTTCAACGAGATTAAGAAGGAGTAAAGTAACTTATCTGGGGACCACAAAAGATCCCAATGGATCGAAGTGTCCGAGTTAATTCTCGGCCCCTCAATAAGATAAGAGAGAGAGGGGAAGATAGTCATTTTAATATATAATAATAACTATGGGTAAAAAAGTTGACAAGTTGTAGTTCACACTATTCTCAGGTACCACTGGTTAACATGTTTATTGACAAATTTGTCTTCAATCTAGTCATACGCAGCGATAAACATGATAATTCCATTAATTTGTATGTTTTAATTAATCTACACATTAATAAGATCCGTTATCACCGCGAGTGTATCGTAGGCCCTTCGCTCATATATATGAGATTTGAAAGCGGTTCGTTTCACACGTTAGAGGTAACTTGCACCATGTTTTCATATTTTGTCATATTTTTAACTGTTGTTTGCTTCCTGTACTGCTACTTCACCAGAACATTCAATTATTGGAAAGACAGAAATGTCAAAGGACCAACACCTATCCCATTCTTCGGAAACTTCATCGATGTATTCTTCAGGAGGAAGCACGTTGGTGTGCTCTACAGTGAACTCTACGAGCAATATCCCAACGAGAAAGTTGTTGGCCTGTACAGAATGATGTCTCCTACCCTGTTGGTTCGTGACCTTGATATGGCGAAACAAATACTCATCAAGGATTCTGAGTCTTTTCCTGATCGTGGATTAAATTTCAGCAAGAAACTATTGGGAGACAATCTCTTTCATGCCAGTGCTGAAGTGGCGAAAGTGTTGAGAAAACCTTTAAGTTCAGTGCTTACTGCTAGCAAGTTCAAGGCCAATTTTCAAGTTCTTGCCGATCGAGCAGACAAGTTCATTGGGTTTATTGAACGTGCCACTGCAAAACAATCAGAACTTGATGTGCTACCGCTTTGTAGAAGATATGGTGTTGACTCAATAATGATGAACGCTTTTGGCATCGACGTGGACCCTTACAATGAAGAAAATAATCTATGTGATGTGATGGACGCAAGAATTCAAAAAACAAGCTTCTTTCTGGAACTGGAATTACTGTTTTCAGGTACTCTGAAGAAGTTAAATTTTTCAATTTTTTCTGACAAGGTAGACAAATTTTGCAAACAAATTCTTCAAGCTGGTATCGATCTAGAAGCTGTACCTAAAACTGACCGAAACAGAACAATGGATGTATTGATGGGTTTAAGACGAGAAGGTATGGTCAGCTCGGCGAAGAAAACTGAAGATGATAAAGAACTGTGGTTGAAAATAACGGACGATGTGTTAGCTGGACAAGTGCTTATATTTTACGCCGCTGGGTATGCAAACATTTCATTATTGTTGAGTTTTACGATGTTCCACCTGGCCAAAAATCCTGATGCTCAAGAAAAACTGATTCAAGAAATTGACGAAGTTTTACAAAAGCATGACGGTAAATTTACTTACGAAATATTTAAAGAAATGAAATACGTACGGATGGTTTTTGATGAGACATTACGCATGCATCCTTTAGAAAACTCGGTGGCTAGAAACGTTGGTCGTGATATTCAGTTGGACGGTACAGACTACATTATTCATAAAGATATTGTAGTAGCAATTTCTCCATATTCAATCCAAAATGACGAGAAGTATTATCCTGAACCTGAGAAGTTTAAACCTGAAAGATTCTCCCCAGAAACCTTAAAGGAGCGACATCCCTGTACTATGTTGTCGTTTGGACTTGGCCCTCGAAGTTGTCTTGGTAAGTTAGTCAATATTGTTGTACGTTACCTGTTCTGTGGTTGTATGTTTATAGTTTAATTAGCTGTTCCCCGCGGCTTCGCTCCCGTCAACTGGGATTAAATTAATCGAATGAGTTCTTTAATGTATGAAATAATATATTTTCGGCGCAGTATTTCGGATTAAGGCGCAGATACCCCTGAGTAGCTGATTTTAAGAATCACGTCTAAACGGCAAATATTTAGTATTTTTTTGGGAAATATATATGTTATTATTTTAGACCATTTTCGTAGTAATTTGATCTAAGAATATGTTGAGTTTTATTCTTATAAAATAGTGTAATTAATTTACGGTCAAAAACACGTCAAGGGCGTCAAAACTGCCGGAAGTATTTTAATGAAATTGACATCATCTCAAAGAAAATGTAAATATCTACATTTTGATCTAAGGCTTTTTTTTTTAAGTCATAGTATAATAAGAAAACTACAAAAAACTACTGAATTTTGGGTCACGCGGGTGTGAAGCGAGTGCGCGTTTTGTTCCCTGACGTGTCAAAAATATCATAGTTCGACTGAAAAAAAAAGGGACAGATGAATACAAGTCATATACATCGGTCCCTTACGCACACTCAAAATAACCTTGCTCTAAGAGCTTATGGTACATCCCCCTGGAAGGTGACCCTCTACACGTCATACAAGCCACGTCATACAAGTCATATACATCTGTCCCTTACACACACTCAAAATAACCTTATTCTAAGAGCTTATGGTCACCCCTCTGGTCGTGTCTGTATTGTATGGAGTGGCGATCGCGAATCGGCAGAAGTTGCGTTGGAAGGCGTCCCACTAGGTGGATCGATGACCCTGGTGAAGGTTGCGGCGCTCCGCTGGATACGAGACGCACAGGACCGGTTAATGTGACGAGCCTTAGGGGAGGCCTGTGTCCAGCAGTGGACGTCTTTCGTCTTATATGATGATTATAAGTCTCAGTTGCAATCATCTGTGAGTTTACGGGATTTGATAATGCTATTCGTAGTTATAGAGAATAACTCCAATTCTATTATTTTATGTTTTATTTCAAGTTGTAGTTATAGGTGTATGTATGATCATGTTGTCCATGTTGGTCGTCAAAAATTAATTAACCAGGATTTTATTTTAATTATTTTTCTTTTTCAATGTTAATGTTTCATTGTTTTTATATGTGCTGTAAGTGGGCACGAAGAGTCTGAACTAAACGTTCATTAATTTACATATTTTTATAGGTGCCAGATTCGCACAACTTCAGTTCGGGATCTGTATGGTGAAGGTATTTTCCAAGTACCGTGTTGAGTGTACCAAAAATACGGTAGATACCTTCACATACACAGCATGGCGATTATTGATGACTCCTAACGAAAAGACGCTTCTGAGATTAGTCCGTAGAAACAAGTAATGTTGTAACTTCCCAAAATATAAACAGAATAAATATAATTATCATTGGAAGTATTTTATAAACTCCTCGACAGTATAATAAGAGGTACTTATTCTAAACATAACGCCGTTTCCCCACAAACAAAGCCAGTTATCAATAAAAATCAGATAGTAATTATCTGACCAGCCATTGAGGCGAGATTAACAAACATAATATAAGTACATGCCATACATTTGAGTAGCGAGGAATCTCCCTTGTGACCAACGTAGTGTAGATCGACAGTGTGTCGACCAGGGTGGTGTACCTTATATTCAGAATATCTTCAAGATATTCGCTTGAGGTCATATAGGTTTATGCCCCGACCTCGGTACACCCCGACGACGAAGTAGAGACCATGTATGAGGTCATTTCCAGAGCCGTGCATGCCCCCCTCGGGGTGGGGCGTTTGGAAATTAATCAATAGCAATAGGTTGCCGCTCGCTCACTTTCGCGCGTCTACAGCAGATTTACGTATATTCGCGACGAATATCCCTACAATTTGGCAAATTATTTAAACCTGGTATCATTTTAGAGCTGGAAACCCTTTATTGACGTGAAGTGGCACTCAATCAGCCAATCAGGAATTGAGCAGTGTATGCCATATTAAAGAAGCCAATCATAAACCAGCATAGCGCCTAGAATGAACGACACACTTTCGAGAATATCGCCATCCCTTTTCCTATAAGGCTCCACTGGCGTTCCTCCGTTCCACTCTAAACAGCTGTTTATAGAAAGTAATTTCACGAAATTTGTAAAATGAAAGCTCTGTCCTTATCGTTAAAGTGTACGCAAGAAAAAAACCACGAAGAATAAGATTTTTGTAAAGAATATTATTCTTCGTGGCTTTTTACAATGTTACTTTGACAATTTTGGTTCAGCTTATAGCATCTTTTATTCATTAAAATATTAATAATACTTGGAATATTGTTCTAAATATTACTTTGTTTCCTTTATTTACTCCGCCCTCCCCATATCTCGTAACCACCCCCCCGGAGAACTTTGCCTGAAAGAAACACTGGAGCCAGCTCACGAAACTGAATACCAACAATAGCAGGATCGTATCCGCCAAATCGTAGCTTCTGAGGGAGATCAAGAGGTTCTATGGGCAAATTTACACGTAAATCAGTAAACTCCTTGCGAATCTACCAAATGACCTAAGAGCTAGATTGACCCTACACTATACCGAAGACATCCCGGACATCACCCTGTACGAGATTAGGATGGCTCTGAAGTAACAGAAGGCGAAATGGCGGCATTACGATCGAGCTGCAAAACTGATACTCAAGGCCCTTCAGAAGCCTTTTTATTCCGTCATACTCGAAGGGAAAACGCCACAGGCATGGTGCAGGGTTGCAGGTACTCTGAGGGATTTGACGCAAAATGGCAATTCTCAAAATGGGAGTATTTTTTATTGTTTTTTATTATGTTTCAACCGTAGTTTTTGGCAAACTGTAGCCCAAAGTTTACCGCTCTCGCGATCTCAAGTTGACAGCAAAGATCTCTGTATACATGGCAACAGTTCGCCCAAACCTGCTGTACTTACTCTTCGGAAACGTGGTGCCTCTATCGCAAGCTTAAACATACCTTGGACATGTTCCGTCTGAAATACCTGCTGACCATAATAAACATCAGATGGTCAGATTAAAAAGACATACGTCCTAAGGTGAGCAAACTGCAAAGGTCCTTGGCCTAGGCCTACTTGATTAGGCGTCAGCTTAGGTGGTGTGGGCATGTCTCCAGAATGAAGGAGCAGAGTTTCATGCGAGATGATAGACACTATGTGGATTTCCGTCTATGTGATTGGTCGATTGATAGCCGTCAAACCTTTTGCCTTGCCGAATTCACTTACGCAATTATGCTACAAGAAGGGAAGCGGAAGCGCGTTGTTTCTCCGCTTCAAAGATGTTTAGAATAGGCAAATGAAGAGAGGCAAAATTTACCCACACTTTAGGAGAAGCCAGCGTAAAATCGGCCTAAATGGAGACGTCGTGTACAGAGCCTTTAAGGATTAAACGAGGTTGGCATTAGAAAAAAACACTTCGATTTCGCACAAATTTAGGGTTCCGTACCAAACTGCAAAATTAAGTTGATTGTAATAGGAAATATAAGGGCATTTAAAAAAAACTGATTTATCAATATATTGGTATTTGTTAGTGAAATGTACGTAATAATAAACATTATCGACAAATTTCATGTTCTTAACTCAATGGGATGTTAAAAAAAAAAACAAACAAAATTATGTGAAAAGCTGCTTTCCAATATTTTTTTAAAACAAAAATACAGTATTTATCTACTCACGATCTCTAAATAACGATACTCCACTCGATGGGGTAGGTCAAAAACAGTGAAAATTTTAAGACTTGCTCTCAAAGCAAACTACTTGCTGTAAAACCCGCGTGACAGACGGACGGACACGTAAGTGTCAGCAAAGGGCTATGTTTGGACCCTTCGGGTACGGAACCCTAAAATAATGCGATGACCTTAAAGCTGACCAACCAACAGCTACTACTTATCACGTTTTCAACGGTGTTCTGACATATCTGCTTTGTGCTCAGACTTTTCGACCAATGGTATTATGCTAGTCACATGAGGGTAGGGTGACCTCTCGCGTCTGGCCCTGGTTCAGGCCGTGGTACGGAGCTAGAGGGCATGGGTAGATAAACCTATATATAAACATACATACATAATATGACATGAAATTTATAGAAAGATTGAGAAACAAAAAGAAAAAGGGTTAAATAATGATGACCTCTGTCATCATTATTTAACCCTTTTTCTTTTTGTTTCTCAATCTCTATTAGATCTACCTATATAGAAAAGCGTTAGAGAGAAAGGAAATGGTTTTTAACTAGGTTTTTTAAAAGGAACCAGTGACTGGGCTTGTCTAACTGACAACAGCAACCCATTCCACAATCGCACAGCCTGGACTGTAAACGATTTGTCGTAAAACTTAGTGGAATGAGCAGGCATAAAAAGTTTCAAATCCTGCGATGATCTCAAGTGTCTAGAATGTGTGTCATGAAGGATCTTAAATCGTTCTTTGAGATAAGTGGGGGTTGTAGAAATAAACAGAATACTGTAGAGTAATGATAAAATATGGGCATTCCGGCGAAAGCGGATTGGCAGCCACTTGAGCTTAATTCGAAATTTGGAAACATGGTCATATTTGCGTAAACCAAATATGAATCTAATACAAAAGTTCTGGAGTCGCTCAAGCTTATCTAGCTGCACTTCAGTTAGGTCTAAATAGCTGATATCGGCCTAATCGAGGATTGGGAGAAGGAGGGATTGGGAGAGTGCAGTTTTGGTGGCAGTCGGAAGGAAATTGCGCAGTCTGCGCAAATACCCCGCAGACGCAAACATCTTGCGGCTAACTTCCTGCAGCTGAGGACCCCACGAAAAGTCTTTGTCAACTAAAATACCCAGATCTTTCACAGAGTCGCTGTAATGCAGTAGCAATGCAATGTAGCTGAGCCATCAAAGACAATCCGGGGGAACTGCGACCAGTTAATTTTCAAGCGCAACCTAGGACTACCGACCATGAGCCAAACTCCAATCAGAAATACGAGCCAAATCTTTATTGACCATATTAACTGCCTCAGCCAAGTCTTCTACCGGAGCTTGAGAATATATTTGCAGATCGTCAGCGTACAGATGGTAGGACGAGAGAAGTGCTTTGGAAATAGAATTAATAAAATATCGAAGAGAAGAGGCGATAGAACGCCCCCCTGTGGTACACCTGCAGAAGTATTGCACCATGACGAAGAAGAACCTTCAATGAAAATCCGTTGTCGGCGGCCACACAGGTAACTACAAAACCAATCAATTGCCGTTGGAGATTTGTTAAGAGAGCCAAGTATGCCGAGTAAGATATCAAAATCGACGGTGTTAAAAGCATTGCTAAAGTCTAATAAGGAAAGAACCGTCAGATTTCCATTTTCCATACCGAGTTTAATATCGTCTGTAATGCTAACAAGAGCTGTTGTAGTACTATGTCCTTGACAAAACCCGGATTGGAAAAAAATAAGGAGGTGGTTCTTGCAAAGGAATGTACTAACTTGGTTATGGATAAGGCGTTCGAGGACTTTGGACAGAAACGGTAATATGGAGATAGGTCAGAATTCAGAGAAGGAAACAGGATTATGCTTTTTAGGAAGAGGGTTGATTTGGGCTACTTTCCAAGAAAAAGGAAAAACACCGCTGGATAGGGAATGATTAAGGATATGGCAGACGACAGGAAGGATTTAGTTAAGAATAGGGAGTATCATCTTGCGACTGACGCAGTCACTACCAACAGCATTAGACGAGATAGATTCAATGCTCTTCTTAACATCACAATCGGAGAACTGATTAAAGACGAATGGTGAATAATCGGGAGTAGGAAGAGACGAAAGATCATTTAACGTTTTTGCTTTGATAGTACCATTGAAGCTAGAGGAAGTAGAAAAATGTTGAATAAGTAATTCAAGATCTATATCTTTAGGAATAGAATCTTGGCACGATTTTCCCACTCCCATTGATCTAAGACATTTCCAGACTTTAGCTGGGTCACCGTTTTCAACGGACTTATGAATGTGGCGGCGTTGAGCATCCCTAAACATCACGTTGCTGCGATTGCGGACTGCAACATATATGATTAATGCTTGGTTTTGTTAAATTTTGCTTTGTGTTTTTTACTAGGCGTTTTATCATTTTAGACTAAATAAGTTTTATGTCTTTTGAGTGGTATATCAAACGATTTTATATTCAATGTGTGTTATCGGTGTTATCCTTATAAAAAATAGTTACTTTAAAATTATATCAATCGTTTATTATATTAACTAGTAAACTGATCAATAAAACAAATAAAATTATAGATTCAGTTGTTATAATCTTGTAAATATTTGAGATTTTGTAATTATATCAAATATTACTCACCCGCTTCAAAGGGATTTTAGCAAAAACTGACGGGGCCCTCTAGGGCCGATGCCTGTCTGCGTCGCGGATAAATTTGAAAGAGAGTTACCGCGGCCCTGGCACAAGTAACTGAAGGAACACGGGTGGGTTTTAGTCAGTAAAAGTCTGACACGCCCTCCCGCTTCACCCAGAGCGGGCAAAGTCGTTGGAAAATTGCCAAACCCAAAAAAAAAGTTAACCATTCGTCCGGCTTTTTACGAGCATGTCCGGACATTTGGTGTGCTGTCCGGACTTTGTCTGGCCCTGGCTAATTTGTCCGAATGTTTGCCTTGTATGGCAAAAAATTATCCAGGATACTGATTTTGAGGTTTTTAAGGGAGGGGAGAGAGAGGAGAGTTTCTACTCCCTAGACCCACCCCCCCCCCGGTGGGTCTAGGGAGTAGAAACTCTTTTCTTCCCTAAACGTTTTCATAATATTTAAGTTTTGAGGTTATGTACACAAAAACGACGCAACTCTTTTCGCGCAAAATAATATTAATAAATATAAAAAAAAATAAAAAACAAAAAAAAAAAATATAAAACAACAATAAATAATTATAAAATAACAATAAATAATTATACACAACAATATATAATTATAAAAAAAAAATACATAATTAAAAAACAGGCTGGGTTTATGGGGGGTGTCATTTGTAAGGGGAATCCAACCCCTATAAAAACAACCCCGTAATCGAGATCCTGGATACTAAAGCCAACCCAATTATTTAGATAATGCAAAATGTCTGGTATTTTTTAGGGTTCCATACTCAAAGGGTAAAAATGGGACTCTATTACTAAGACTCCGCGGTCCGTCTGTCTGTCTGTCACCAGGCTGTATCTCATTAACCGTGATAGATTGACAGTTGAAATTTTCACAGATGATGTATTTCTATTGCCGCTATAACAGCAATATAAAGTGGGTTTAGAGTATATTTTCACGCGCAGCGAAGCGCTTTTGTGGGAAATGCGTGTGTGTCTGCCTGGAAGCCGAAGCCCGGATCCCAATCCCAATCTAACCATTGTCCTTTATTATATATATATATATTCTCCTATCCCTAACCTAACGGCATGATATTGATCGACCCCCAGGAGTCTACCGCAGGAATCTAAGGTAAGTCCGATTGACATATCTTATGGTTGTCCCACTTTCACCTGTGGGATAGGTACCAGGATATCTACCAATAAGGAGAAAATCCCTAGCTTTCCACTGCCGATTTCTATGGATATTATGATTTAAAAAAGAATTGGCAGTGTCTCGAAAACGCATGGGGCAATCTAGCAAATACTCTGGAGCGGTTTCTGAAACTTCGAACGTGCATAGTGATGGCATTAGTTGATGTGAAGTCAGATATAAACCGGAAAACCGGGAAACCGGTCCTCAAGGCCCTTCAGAAGCTGTTTGATTCCGTCATACTCGAGGGCAAAACGCCACAGGCATGGTGCAGGGGTGTGGTGGTACTCTTCTTCAAGAAGGGTGACAATGCCCGGCTGAAGAACTATAGGCCGATCTCACTTCTTAGCCATGTCTACAAGTTGTTTTCAAAAGTCATCACGAATCGTCGCGCGCGCTGTTTAGACGATTTCCAGCCTCCCGAACAAGCCGCAGTCCGAAAAGGCTTTAGCACCGTAGACCATATACATACGGTGCGGCAGGTTATACAGAAGACCGAAGATTATAACCTGCCTCTCTCTTTAGCGTTTGTGGACTTCGAGAAAGCCTTCGATTCGATCGAGACTTGGGCTGTACTGCAGTCTCTCAAACGGTGCCAGATCGACTACCGGTACATTGAGGTGTTGAAGTGTTTGTACAAAAACGCCACCATGTCAGTCCGTCTTCAGGATCAGACCTCGAAACCAATCCTTATCCAGCGTGGCGTGAGACAGGGAGACGTCATTTCTCCAAAACTGCTGCGCTGGAGGATGTATTCAAGGTTCTGGACTGGAGGGGGCTAGACATCAACGGTAATGACAAGTACATCACTCACCTTCGGTTGGCCGACGACATAGTGGTCATGGCTGAGACCATGGAGAAACAAGGTGCAATGTTCGATGACCTCAGTAGAGCTTCCGAAAGAGTGGGTCTTAAAATGAACATGGACAAAACCAAGGCCATGATAAATTACCATGTAACACCTACTCTTATCATGATCGGCGTCTTTACACTAGAAGTTGTGGACGACTATGTCTACCTGGGACGAACGATCCAGTTGGGTAGGGCCAACTTCGAGAGGTCAACCGTCGAATCCGACTCGGCTGGGCAGTGTTTGGGAAGTTGCGCGGTATTTTATCGTCCAACTGACCACAGGGTCTCAAGAAGAAAGTCTATGACCAGTGTGTATTGCCAGTGATGACATATGGCTCTGAGACGTAGCCGCTTTCAATGGGCCTCATCAGAAAGCTTACAGTCACTCAAAGGGCAATGGAGAGGGCTATGCTCGGCGTTTCCTTGCGTGATCGAATTAGAAATTTAGAGATCTGTAAGGGAACCAGGGTTACCGACATAGCCCGAAGAATTGCCAAACTTAAGTGGCAGTGGGCAGGGCACATTGCACGCAGAACGGATGGCCGATGGGGCAGAAAGGTTCTGGAGTGGCGACTACGAACTGGAAGACGTTGCGTCGGAAGGCCTCCCACCCGGTGAAGGTTGCGGGGATCCGTTGGTTACGAGACGCACGGGACCGGTCAATGTGGCCGGTGCTCGAGCGCTAGCTCGGGAGGAGGCACGGCTTGCTGTCGTTTCGGGTGACGCAGGTGCTCTCGGGGCATGGTTGTTTCGGGAAGTACCTGTGTCGCACACAGTCTGTGTCCTGTGTCTGTGTTTATACAGGGAACCGGACGCCCGGTGTCACCACTGCGTCGACTGCCGATAGGACACGGCGTGGCATACGCTGGCAGAATATGCCGCTTGTGAGGATCTACGCCGTGCTCTCATCTCTGAAGTAGGCAGTGACCTGTCGCTGCCGACCGTAGTCGAGTCTATGGTCGGCAGCGAGGAGTCCTGGGACGCGGTGGTATTATTCTGCGAAACATTCGTCTCGCAGAAGGAGCCTGCGGAGAGGGAGAGGGAGATTTCATCCGCTAACCCAATCCGCAGCAGACGCGCCGGGCGTCGGCGGAGGGCGGACAACGCCCTCTTCCAGCCCCCCTAAATGGGTCCAGGGGCGAGGACCCGAGGTGGTGCCGCGTAGTTTTCCACGCGCGAACCTCTAAGACGTCGCGGGGGGAGCCAAACACCTCACTTCCCCCCCAACCCGAGGTCGTAGCCCGCAGAGGCGGGCCGGCACTAGCCGGGGGTTGCGGAAGTATCGTTGTTCCCGCGACCCCCGGTGCAGGTGTGAGACGGAACAACGGGTTGGTTTTTAGTCACTACGAGTCTGACAGACCCCGCGCCCCCCAGGGCGGAGGACATCCAATGAGGAATTTCCAAACTGGAAAAAAAGGCCTATGTCCGGCAGTGGACGTCTTTCGGCTGATATGGTGATGATGATTTGATTTGATTTAATGGTTTTTATTGCCCTATCATTTAGTCTTTCTCTTACTTTCACCGTTTCAACACTTTCAACTCTACTATTTTATAAAGGCTTACTTAAAGTGTCGAAATTACCGGGAATATCGGTTCTGTAGCTAGATGGTCCCAAAAACAGAACCGGTTCTGCATTCCCTAGCATGTGTAGCTCGATCAGTTCGCTATAAGTGTTGCCATATTTAGAATATTATTTTCTATTTTTATTTATGACTATTAGTTGAATGTAAAAATCGGGAGCCGAGATTTTTAACGTACTCGATCGTGACGACGATCTCTTATGTCAATTTGTATACAAAAAAGAGGTTCCTTCTTACTGTCACCAGACGGTGCTTATCCAGTTTCAATACAAATTGACGTTTACGTTAACGTGGATAAGGATCGCTAAATTGGGATCCGATATCCCTTGGGATTTGGATTGGGAGACAATAGGTTACAAAAATCAGTAGATCTTCCATAAATCGGGGACTTTTTCAACGTTGGTCGTGGTTGGTACGGCCCAACCAACCGACAACTGTACACGCGTCCGGATTTGGAACGGAGCAGACTATATTATGATGCAAACAAGCGGAACGAGGTGGAATCAATTAATAATAATAATGTTTGGTGGACTACTCTACGCACGGCTATGATTCGGAATGATATGATTCGGAAGCATATCCGTGGTCCACTCGTACCAAATCCAAGTGTGTGTTACGGCTTTATACCCGAACACTGAACGGCAGGCATGTGAGTAGGGACAATTCCAATATTGCCACGACCGTCGTGCGCCCTAAATTGCCCCTGTGGCAGGTGTGTGAGTAGCCCGCTTAATAACCAAACAAGCAAACCCAGTCTTCTAAGGCTAGCATGCACTGCAGTTTTTATTCGCGCGATTTTTCACCCATTCTGCGACCTATGGTATTGTATCAAGCTGCACGCATTGCGGTAAAAAATTCGCGCGGCAATAATACCGCATGAAAGCCGTATTTTGCCACAGAATCCACCGCACCGTGGCGTCAATTAAATTCGCGCGAATCGTTCGAGTTGAACAGGTAGAAAGATACAAAAATCGCGTGGAATTTTATCCGCGGTGCATGTTAGGTAAACTCAGTACGCGGACAAAAATTCGCGCGAATAAAAATCGCAGTGCGAGCTAAGCCTAACTAGCCAAGCAAGAAATCGAGCGCACCCACCCAACCACAAACAAGGCGAGCGAAGCAATCCCTTACTCCAATCGAACAAGCGAATCCATTCTACTCACGAGGACGAGCCCTGCTAGCGAAATGAGCTCATTCACAAATACAGCTAGTGCTTAGCTCGTGTGAAGCATCAACAAGTTTTAATTTACGTCCTTTTCGATACAGATTCTTCAATGTTGCAACATAAAAATACCTAAGAACATAGATATCAAAAATAGACCAGTCTCTATGATCTGTCTATAGTTATCTGTGGTGTAGTCTCGCCCTCTATCGTCAGCAAACAGCATTTTTTATAATAATTTCCGCCATTACGTTCAGCCATTTTGCTTGGTCGCGGAGTGAACGTAAAATTTTATTCCATGTATTTTATCGTGGATAATTATTAGTTAGTTTAGAATTAGTGTTTCAAGAAACACTAATGGCGTGCTTAAATACGCTAAAACTAGAAATCAAAACTTTAGAACAAGTGTTCCCCAAACAGCATGAACGGTTTCAGATAATGTCAGCCAGTGTCGACGAACTGACCTGCAGATTCGTTGGCAAAAATGGAAAGAAATATGAAATTCATGCCAACATTACCGTAAGTACCATATTCACCTAATTATCGTATCTAGCATAAAAAATAATGTGTTGGCTGTAGGGTGCACTTATTGATTATCTTTAGCTGGGACAAAGGGTCGTTGTTTATGAGGGCAGGGCTGTCAACAAAAGGTTTACGGAAGTAAATTTACATTTCCCTGTTTCAGCTACACGTTTGTCACGTTTCGGTGTAAATTATTTACAAAACATTGATGTTTTAGACATAATCAATAGTCGCGCGTTAACGAGTTTGCGTATCATATGTTTATTGAGCATACGGTGCCGTGTCGGATCGCTGTATCGATCATTTCGGACGCAGAACGTCATTATAAAAGTGTTCGTGAATCATTACAGCTATTTTATAGAGAGAGTAACGTCTGTTTTGTTTGGATAACGGTATACAGGCTCGTTTTTGGGACAAAGGCTTAGTCATCCTCTTTACCTGCTTTTTGTCATGTAGACATTTTGTTGGGCCCATTACAGTTTTTTTTTTATGGTGCAACTATGCAGGCTTGGAATGTTGGCCTCAGTTGGGCCACCATTGATGATAGGTTATTAGTGTACATTCAATGTATTTAAATATTACTGTTTACTAGGATTCAGCATTGTAGTGTAAACATGTACCTATTGTTTATGTGTTTAACTATCAATGATATAATACCAAACAATGATTGCATGCTGTTATCAATATGTGGTGCATAGTAACCTATTGTATGGCCATGCATTGTTTCAATATTGTGTTTGGTATTTGATAACCTAATTACTCTATCCATCTGGTTCTAATGAAGATTTGATGAGCACATTCAAAATCCTGAACAAGCATGTATTAATTTTTTTTGAGCAGTAGCTGTTAAACACTGACCTGAATAATGTACTGTAAACTTCACACAGTACGTAAAACAATACTTTTATGACCGTTTGCTTTTGCAAAATTATTGCCGTGCCATAACTGTATTTGCAATGTTTAATTGCTTATTTGAAAGAATTCTCTACAGGCTTGCAATGTTACTTATTCATTCTTGAGTTGCTAAAAATCACTGTGTTTATACTTACATATATACATATACTCATGCCTTTTTGCCATGGGGGTAGGCAGAAACTACAGAACTCAACCTGCTACGATCCTTATAAACCTATTTCTTTCGGTCCACTCACATACATACATCTAGTCATACACACAAGCCGGTTATGAGTACTGCGCATCTGGCCTTTCTGAAGAACATCACCAATAAGGTCTTTCTAGGGCTTCCCCACCTGGCGTTTCCATTCCCGTCTGCCTTGTAAATACTTTTTGTTAGTCTCCTTTCATTCATCCTCACTGTGTTTATGCCATATTAAAATTAAGTTAATGCTTGATTTTTGTAAGCTCAATTCTTGGAACAATGAATCTCTGGTGGTTGATTAACCAGAAAACCAATCACTAATTGTAAAAGCTAACAAAGTGTCTTAATATATACCAGCCTGTTACCATCTTGTTGCAGAGCAAAGAACTCTTTTCATAAAGATAAGGCATGCGTATCAATAACCATCATAACTTTAAAAAAAACCGGCCAAGTGCGAGTCGGACTCGCGCACGAAGGGTTCCGTACCATTATCGCAAAAAACGGCAAAAAAAAACATGTTCGTTGTATGGGAGCGCCACTTAAATATTTATTTTATTCTGTTTATTTGTTGTTATAGCGGCAATAGAAATACATCATCTGTGAAAATTTCAACTGTCTAGCTATCACGGTTCATGAGATACAGCCTGGTGACAGATTAGCTCAAGGCTTACCTTGTCTCTTTAACGCCCGCACTAAGGCAGGATTATTGAAATTGCATCCCTTTTTGGGTCTAAAGGATTGTATAGAATTGACAACGGATCTTTGTGTCTCGAAACAGTTTCTCATTGAGTATACTGCATAGAGCAAGCGAGGCAGGATGATGCGACAAATGTAAGAGAGTGAAAGAGGCAGTTATACAATGCTATATTCACCTTCAAGATTGACCCAAAAAAAGCTACTGCGCAGGGTCTTGCAGCTAACTTCAGAGACACATAGGATTATTATAGTTTGTAGAAATCACATCGGCCAGCTTCAATCTAACTTAAGCTGCAGGAAATAGATATTACAATAATAATACCAGCCTTTAACTGTCCCACTGCAAGGCAAAGGCCTCCTTCAGAGAAGACACAAACAGTGATCACTACACTTGCTTAAGGCAGTTTGGTGACTTCAAACTTAAATTACCTATAAGTCCAGATTTCCTCACTATGCTTACTTTCACTATTGTCAGCAATGTCCAAGCTAAACTTACAAACTATACCATTTGGCAAATTTTTTTGGATCAAACAAAACAGGTTGTTTTTACTGCTATTAACCCTGTTTCTTTAGATCCACGATTTTTTGCCCCACTCTGTATATGAAATTGAAAAAGTAACATTGGTACGTGCCCAGATTTGTCTTAGCCACTGGGCCACCACAACATACTTCAATAACAAAAATATTGCAGTCCAGCGCCACATAACAGATTTCAGGTCAATTCACTGCTGACTAATTGTATCAAAATATAATGCCAAACATTCCTTGAGCCAAGTAACAACTATTGATTTTGAAGTTAGCCTTGAAAGTGTTTTATTTCAAATTAAAAAAAAAAAGAAGGGTCTAAAGGATTGTATAGAATTGACAACGGATCTTTGTGTCTCGAAACAGTTTCTCATTGAGTATACTGCATAGAGCAAGCGAGGCAGGATGATGCGACAAATGTAAGAGAGTGAAAGAGGCAGTTATACAATGCTATATTCACCTTCAAGATTGACCCAAAAAAAGCTACTGCGCAGGGTCTTGCAGCTAACTTCAGAGACACATAGGATTATTATAGTTTGTAGAAATCACATCGGCCAGCTTCAATCTAACTTAAGCTGCAGGAAATAGATATTACAATAATAATACCAGCCTTTAACTGTCCCACTGCAAGGCAAAGGCCTCCTTCAGAGAAGACACAAACAGTGATCACTACACTTGCTTAAGGCAGTTTGGTGACTTCAAACTTAAATTACCTATAAGTCCAGATTTCCTCACTATGCTTACTTTCACTATTGTCAGCAATGTCCAAGCTAAACTTACAAACTATACCATTTGGCAAATTTTTTTGGATCAAACAAAACAGGTTGTTTTTACTGCTATTAACCCTGTTTCTTTAGATCCACGATTTTTTGCCCCACTCTGTATATGAAATTGAAAAAGTAACATTGGTACGTGCCCAGATTTGTCTTAGCCACTGGGCCACCACAACATACTTCAATAACAAAAATATTGCAGTCCAGCGCCACATAACAGATTTCAGGTCAATTCACTGCTGACTAATTGTATCAAAATATAATGCCAAACATTCCTTGAGCCAAGTAACAACTATTGATTTTGAAGTTAGCCTTGAAAGTGTTTTATTTCAAATTAAAAAAAAAAAGAAAAAAAAAATGTTTGTCCTCTATGCATTCCTAAACAAATGATCTGATTGTGATTATGCGTACACCCGCAAAGGTTCCTGACCCAAAAATTCTATATGAACTAGTTTCTGACCGAACCTTAGGCTTTGCCTTTCGACAGTTTTCGGGCAAAAATTGCATTTTATGCTTTGGGCCGAAATAGAAAAAACTAATAACGAATGCGCAAAAGCGACACGCAGGAGGCAACAGGTGGGGGCGGGAGTCGCCATTGCCAGAAAAATATAAAATACAAATTTAAAGAAATGTTGCCAATCTTGAACTGAGTTTCTTAGGGTTATTCAAGAGAGAAATATAGAGAAATACGAAATTCAGTTGGACACTAATATAATACATTGGTCACAGCTATAGAGGTAATTAATTGCTATTGATCTTAGGTCGAGTGAATTATGTATGAGTGCACTGTAAAAGCTGGTGGACTTTCTTTATAGAAACTTTACAAATTGGGCAAATAGAAACTTTATGATTTTTTTTACCCTAGAAAGTTGAATGAAAATAAAATAAACGAGAAAAAGAAAATACAAAAATACCGGCCAAGTGCGAGTCGGACTCGCGCACGAAGGGTTCCGTACCATTGTCGCAAAAAAGTCGCGTTTTTTGGATGGGTTTAGTTTGTTGTGAACTATCTAGCTATCACGGTTCATGAGAGCCTGGTGAAAGACAGACGGACAGTGGAGTAATAGGGTCCCATTTTTAGCCATTAGCTACGGAATCCTAAAAAGATGTGTAACTATTTTGGTGTACAATAAAGTACATATATTGTATTCACACAACAATAACGACCAAACAACCAAGGAAATCTTTACCTGCATTTTTTGTTGCAATGTGGGTCAAGTTGCAGAGTATAACTAGTTTCCTATCTAAAGATAAAAAGACAAAAAATTTAAGATGTATGCTGAGATGTAATAACAGCAGCGTAATTGCGTAACATACAAATTCATGGAATCGATCGCAAACTCTTTAATTTTGACAATTCAACAGTAATCATTGCGTGTTTTACGCTGTAGAGTAGAAGGATTTTAAACATTATTATTTATTATTGCGTGACGCAAGGTATTGAAGCAAATGATTAAGAACTCCTTTCGGTTTTGATGGACCCCGTAATTTAGAGTGATTCCTACACAATTAGGGTTCAGTAGTAAAAATTCTCTACAGATCAAATAAAGTTGCAGTAGTTATAACTGTCTTTAGTATGGTTTCATGATTAGTATCAAAACCTAATATATTCACTGTATAGTTTTACCGCCAAACTTCTTGACCGCCCTGAACCTTGGCTACAATGGCTGTAGTGAATCTCATACAAAAACAGCACCGATCCGTGCCTTGCGCATCGGAAAGCACCACACCCACCGATAACCACTGCAGTGCATTTGTCCGATCAAAACAAAGGAAACTAAAAAAAAATGTATGCGTTCAGGGGAACCAAGTTCGTCACGCATTGGAAAGAGACAATAAGAGATAGCACACGGTGTACGTATAATGCCTGCTCATAGAAAGATACACTGAGAGAAAGAGAAGGGCGTATGAAGGGAAAAAAAAACGTATTTGCCGTTACATTTTCTCCTGAATCACACCTGCCTCAAGCTGCGATAAAGAACTTCAGAACTTCTTAGTAGGTTGTACTCTCTCTCTTCAATACTCGAATTTTGTGTGAAATAGCGACATTCCACGGGATCCTCTCTCATCAGATCCTGACTTGGTGACAATGGGACGACCTCGAGAGCATACCCTTTTAAACAAAAAAAAATGTTTTCCAAATCGGTCCATAATTAGGTAGGTACCTTAGTAATCGGTGTCATACAGAAAAAGAAAATCCAAACGTATAGCCGAACAAAGAACATCCTTGGCAAGTCGGTTAATAAGCTTTCTCATCTAAATCCTAGACCTAGAGGGTGTAGCTTGTGCATGTCAAGTCAAGCAAGAAAGCAGTTAGCAGATGTGACATATCTTGTGAATTGGTTCCACAACAGTCACATTACTTACTATTACCACACCCAAGAAACGCAGACGCTATTTTTTTTAAATTGTATTTTGTGTCCCACTGCAGGACAATTGCCTCCCTTCCTTTCTTTCAATTTTTTTTCTATCGTTTGCTACATCTGGCCAGTCCTTTAGATAGGAGTGTAACTCGTCACGCCATCCCCTTCTGGGCCTACCGCGTCGCCGGTTCCCATTGTACGGTATCCAATCACTAGCTACTTTTTCTCAATTCTGTTGTGATTGTGATATCCATCCGGCAAATGTGGCCAGCCTAGTTCCTTTTTAGTTTGCCCTCGCGGCTGTTACCTACGTCTGTGATTTGTGTTTTGGAACGAAGTATACAGTTCCGTATGGGGTCTGTGATTTGGACACCGGGAATACTTCTTTCCATTCCTCGCTGGTAGACACCGAGAGCGGACTTTTGATATTCCGTTAAGGCACAGATACCCCTCAGTAGCAGATTTTTCGTCTTAACGCCTAGTCGCATTTTTTGGAAAAATACCTATATGTTACATTTTATTCGTGTAATATAGTCAAATTAATTTGTAAAGTTATGTATAAAGCCGGGTATCCACTTAGGTTCGCCGTGGTTTGCGAACGCGCCCGCTCCGCAAACCAAACATAATGGATACGTCGTGATCGCGGAGCGCGACTGGAGTACGATCGGAGCACGGCGGAGCGCTCGGGAAGCGGTTTTTTGCGTGATCTCAAAGGGGAGCGCAGTTTGTCAGGACAGGAGCACTGATGTTGCAGCCTAAGTGTGTACACTGTACACGTTCACGTTCGCGGAGCACACAGTGTTCGCAAACCACGGCGAACCTAAGTGGATACCCGGCTTTACACGGACAAAAAACGACAATCGCACCAAAACCGCCGGGCGTATTTTAATAAAATTTTCACCATCTGAAAGACAATTTAATTATCTACATTTTTAAGTCATAGAATAATAAGGAAAGTACAGAAACTACTGAATTTTGGGTCGCGCGGGTGTGAAGCGAGTGCGCGTTTTGTTCCCTCAAGGTTGTTGGCGATTGTCGTCGCCTTAATGACTTCATTGACTTCGTGTCTCCCTTATTATAATCAATTATAAAAGACAATAGTTTCAATAATGACTTTTTTATCTATCAGGAAACATACCCCAACACACCGCCTGTATGGTTTGCTGACAGCGAAGATCCCATAGTTACAAACGCTGTCCAGATCCTGACCAACACACAAGGCAGAGATAACCATGTTATAAACCAGGTAAGGATATAAAATGTATGTTAAAATGATTTTTATATAAAAATACTGTGATGTGTAATATTTTTAAAATTTATCACATGGCTTATTTTTCCTGTGCAAAATGTTTAGTAAGTGACATTATGGTTTTGTCTCGATTTTTACTATTTTAAAGTCCAGATTTGGTAATTATACTTATTTAAGGCCCTTACTCCGCTTGAGTGCCGTAAAACGGTTACTTTCTAAAGCATACTCCTTAGTAACGGCTAGGTTAAAAGGTTTGGAAAAAATATTAATTTAATATTGATTCATGTACATTATTTGTGAAACATGGTTGTTTCGTATGACTAATACTCTTGCTAAAACATAATTTACAAACACGATATTTCTTCGCTTCTTTTGCATACTCCTCCAAAACGACTGATGTTTGAAAATATTTTTAAACAGAAATATTTATTGTTAGAATTTCTTCTTAACCTACATAGGATATGTAAATCAAATAATAATCAATATTTTGCAAATAAAACTGTCCAAGAATGAATCTAATAATTGATATTCTGGCACAGCGGGCGCATGGCCAGTACCGCGTTAACATTGGGGAATATATACGCCTAGGTTAAAAAGTTGGTAATTCTTCAACATTTGCCTGCCATATCTCCGTTAGTCCTGTTCATCACCTTAATAATCTTGGTTAATTTCAAAAGCTATTTCAAAAACTAATCCAGGATTGTTGGCTTTAAATATTTTATCCTTAATTATAAATACTAACAACTACGTAAAAGCCTGAACTACGGTTAAACTTAAGATATACCGGTAAAACCTAGAATTTATCAAGGCCTATTTATTGGTAATAGTCCGAAATTTTCTATATGATAATTTAACTTCGGGCAAAAGGTTGTCTGTAAGAGATTGCCTAGTGCGATAAGACCGCACATTGTACACATGTTATTGTGAATGTTTGTCCTGTATGTTTTCTTGTGGTGTACAATAAAGTATATAATAAATAAATTACAATTTAGTCTAAATTACATTTCGGATTTTACCAGTAAGACTTGATAAATCTTAGGTTTTACCGTTGAATCCAAAATTTTACCGTAGTTCGGGCTTTTTCAGTAACATATTTATCTTCTGTATTATTTGATCAAGCCCGACATTAGTCATCGTTTTTCAGAAGTCGTAAGTTCCTGTTATATTAAAACCCGCATGTGACGCACGGTCATTCCCCTCATTAAGGAAACGATAATGAGAAAAACATTACTTAGTATTAATTATGATGACTTCATAATCCCAATAAGAGAAAGGATTATGTAGACGCAGATTAAGAGGTCAATACTTGGTTTATCTGAACATATAAATGTTCTTTATTATATAGCAAATAGCATTGAAGACATCCAAGCTTATATTTAAAAGTTCTTTTTTTCTTTTTTTTAAACCAGCTTTTCGTATTCTCTTCAGCAAACCCTTTCATTTGATACCCATGTCAATGCAGTGCACAATAAATAACTGGTCCGCCATATTGGGCCGTCCGCCATATTGGATTTAGAATGACGTCACACTTAGCCACCCATGCATTGTCTTCCAAACTAAACGTATAAGCATAGTTTCATCTTAATCGGTGGAGGATAACTGCTTCAAAATTCAGTTGCCAGATTTAACCCGAACACGCTTACATACATACATTGCAAGGTAAATAAAAGCTTGTAAAAAATAATAAGTTCACAAAATAAAGAGCAAAAATAAGATTAGGTTATTTTAACTATAGCATTATACACCCCATAAAAATCCAAGAACACATAAGAGATTGAAAAATGAAAGATTCTGCCTATCTACAGGGGGAGGGGGGGGGGGCAAAGAATCCTGCATCAAAGGAAACGGTGTTGGTTATAAGGACAAAAAATAAAATAAAATAAAAACCGTTTTTGACCTACTGCAAAGTACCCCAAATAACGTCCTGTGTCCTTTAATCCACGATTTTGGCCCACCCTTATGTTGCACTTATGTTAGACGCGCAGGGAGTTAGGGCTATCACTAGATCAATAATATAAAGCTAAATATAGCCCTTAAAGTGGGTCGGTACATCTAGGGGTTGTTTTGAACTTCGACCTTTGCGTCGCTGCATCCTTACGCCCACATTATTATTACGCAGAAGTAGATAAATAAAAGATCTAGTCAAATCAAATCAATCAGTTATTCGCATAGAATGAAAAAAAATATTAAAGAAATATTTTTTTTTTAAAACCCCCGACACATTTTTATATCATGCTACATAATTCATCTAGTACATAGTAGATACGCTTCGATCGGCAATCTATTGAACACGTAATTATTACACGATATCTTGCGGAAACACCCTGATTTAAACAGTAAAACGCCCATAACTTTTGAACGGCTAAACCGATTTTATTCTATTAAAAAAAACTAAATCATAATCGGTTCATCCGTTTAGGCGATATGATGCCACAGACAGACACATAGATACACAACAACACACGTCAAACTTATATACCCCTCATTTTCCGGCGGGGGTTAAAAATATAGTGAGCCCGGTACATTCTGACCGAGTTAAGGCATGCAAAATTCAACATATTACAGTAGAACATACATAGATTTATAACATTGTATTAACAAAGTTTTTCATCAAGCTTGTTTTCACTGAAGGATTGGGCAGAAGTGCACCTAATATTACGCCTAGGTACTACATTGAGAAATTAACGTTTCTATCACACACATAAATCTAACTAGATAACGCAAGTTCCTACATCTGTAAGAAAACCAAGCGTGCCACTTGTTCACACATAATTTAAAACATATTTACTTACCATTGAAAGAAAACATTTCCAATGCCTCTGCCAACTTTTTCTATACAGTCTTTACAGCTCAATATGACATAAAAAGGCATTTTTCTAGATTTCGGTGGATTTCCGGTGCCGATAATGCTAAATGACAAGCTCAAATTACGATAATTGATCGTACTTTTACTCCGTTTTTTGGCACGCGAAGTACATACAATAGCGTCATCTAGTTCGATGTATATCTGTGGTTTCTACTCATCTATATTGCACTATGTTGCAGACACTCAGGGCTATCACTTGATCAATAATAAGTTAAATAAAGCCCTTTAGAGTGAGTCAGTGTACCTACATCTAAGGGTTGGCTTTGAACTTTGACCTTTGCGTCTTTGCATCCAACCGCTCACAGTAGAGTAAATAAAAGTAGATAGCAGTTTTTAGATAACTAAGGACTGGATTATATGCATCATAAAAAGCTTGATATATGCGTTAAATATGCATGAAAATTTGTAAAATATGCAAAAGAAAAATAAGAAAAAATGTGGTAGGTTTACATTTTTTTATTTCTAAATCAGCTTACAATTAGTGAATTATTCAATCATTAATTATCAATACCAAAATGCAATAACTTTGTAGACGATATTACACTAAAACGAAAAATTATTAAACATTTTCTGTAAACCTGGGTAAGCCCACTCCATCGTCGACTCTGTCTCTGTCACCTATGACTTATACTAGAGTCAAGAGCAAAACAATCACAAATAAAAACAAATAAACCTCAACAATCAGGTAGGTGTTCTAAATGTATAGAGTTATATTACACTTATAAATAGGGTAACTTACCGAAAAGTATAATAAATACAGCGAAAATATGCATCGTCACTAGATATTAGATATAGTATATAATTGCCGCTGAGAATGGGTTAAATAATTATGCAATTCTATATGCAAATGCATATAACCCGGTCTCTATTTATAACATTGATATTAACATGGATTTTCTTCCTTAAACACATAACATCATATCTACATTACCCGAAGGGTTGGCAGAGGTATGGTGTACCTATTAGTAAACCCACATA
The DNA here is from genome assembly GCA_964057195.1 of Orthosia cruda. NCBI lineage: Eukaryota > Metazoa > Arthropoda > Insecta > Lepidoptera > Noctuidae > Orthosia > Orthosia cruda. Next base: position 41,485,964 of record OZ059828.1, on the reverse strand, counting down.
TCACCAGTTACTGAACTGAGATCTTATCTTGCTTATATTATAAATGCGAAAGTTTGGATGGATGGATGGAAAGAATGTAAAGAAGAGAGAAAATACATTTATTTAGCACATACTAAAATACACACAATATAGGTACCAGATAATAATATACATCAGATAAAATGCAAAAAAAAAAGTGTTAAGTCTGACGTATGAAGAGAGAGAGAGAAGAAGAAATAGTGGATGTCTGTTTGTTAATCAATCACGCCAGAACGGCTGAAGGGATCTGCATGAAATTTATAGTCTGGAATAGCACATTGGATTTTATCATTCCGATAAAATGTTCCCTTGGGGTAAGAAAACATTTTAAACGCGGGCGAAGCCTCTGGCAGAAACTAGTACTTGATAATATTATAGTGTAGTAATTTCACTTCAACTTAAATAACTGCACAAACTGTGTTAACATGGATTTTGACCTAAATTGAATAGAAAATTACTTGAGACAAATGTATTGTTTTAAAGTAGGTGAACGATATGCATAATAACCTACTCTGCACAAGTGCTTAAATTTAAATTTCGCTTAAATCAATTGATTACCAGGTGTTAATTAATTAGAAAACATAAAAAAAAACCGGCCAAGTGCGAGTCGGACTCGCGTACGAAGGGATCCCTACCATTATGCAAAAACGGCAAAAAAATCACGTTTGTTCTATGAGCCCCACTTAAATATTTATTTTATACTGTTTTTAGTATTTGTTGTTATAGCGGCAACAGAAATACATCATCTGTGAAAATTTCAATTGTCTAGCTATCACGGTTCATGAGATACAGCCTGATGACAGACGGATCGTGAAGTCTTAGTAATAGGGTCCGGTTTTACCCTTTGGGTATGGAACCCAAAAAAAAACATGTTTTGCCAAAAACATGCATTTGTATCTATGCACCTATCATCTACGAAAAGATAATTTGAGCGCGAACTCAAGTTCAATGAACTCATTCGGTACAAAAATAAGTGCCTACCTACACAATGTGCAAATTGAACATGCCACTATTTTAAAATTTTCGAACACGTGTCATGTCCTAAATAGTTTTCACGTGCCAAGTGTTAAAAACACAATTTAAAGGTAAATAGAAAAAAAGTCTCGACTCGATTTTTTTTTAAATCAAGGGCGAGGCGAGGTCGTTCACATGAAGGTGAGTTTTGGCAACATAGGAAGTGATCATTTGCCTTTCTTTTTTTTAAAAAACTCGATTTGTGTTTATGCTCAGAAAACCGTATGATTTTAGCAAATAAGTAGGTGAAGGTAATCTTTTGTTGTTCTTCGAATTGTAGTGAGTGAATGCTGTGTCAATCAATACTGTCAGCAGCATAAATTGTTTTGTTTATTTCTACATACAATAAAAATACTCAGCAAACTTTACAGGTCTACAAAAAAAGTTGTATTTTATACTTATATAAATATTTTAGGGCTCACAGAATTTTTATTGTATAATTAAATTATTTAAAAACCAATAACAAATACGTCCTAGTCGAAAACTTAGTAGAAAACGAAACTTAACTTCTTTTTATAGAAATAAAATAAATTTATTAAGCCACACTACAAATAGTCTGGACACAGAAACAAACAAAAAAATATTAAAAATAACAAAAGCATGAGTGAAAGTGTGCCTCACGGCTGCCAGACAACTAGTACATAGTTGACGCTGGTTTTATTTTATCACCACAAACAATGACACACCACATAAAAACTTCTTGGCCGCCCTGAAGTTGGCTACAATGGCTGCGCACTATAAATCTCATACAAAAACAGCACCGATCCTTGCCATCGGAAATCCAACTTCAGGGCGGCCTAGAAGTTTTGCGAGAACTATACTCCATTTGAAATAACATTATAAATTTTTACAAACCCCTTTTTACAGTCCGTTCAAGCGATTTTGAGTTATATCCCCTAAGTATAAGGATGGCATAAAAAGCATAAACCTGTTATTAAAACTAATTGTTTAATACAGCAGCCGTTTGTCATATCACCAACGCAATAGAAGTCAAAATCGGTTGAAAGAGCTGTAAAATGGAATTATTTCAATGTCTAATGTTATCTTAAATGGAGTATATATGCTGTGGTTGCAAGCCAGTCATCAAGGCGATAACGGCCTATGTAAGAGGCCCACAAATCACTAAATTAATTTATCGCTAATCATATTTAAATCGTCCTCCTGTTCTTTAAATTGTTTAAAAATGACAGAAACATAATTATGTTAAATGCGTTCAGTGATTAGAGGTGCAAGTTGCTCTTAGATATGTAGCCACTTGTTAGGCCAATTTGAATGCCCAAAACAAAGAGACTGCATAAATTGGATTTCCAATTAAATAGTCTATTTTTGAAATCACTTGTTTTCAATGTTTTTAGCGCATTGGCAATAATTAAAAATACCAAAAAAAAAAGCAAACTGAGTGACCTTCTGATCTTATTCTTTTCGTGTGAGGATGTGGCCTCTAGTGTCAGCGCTCATGCCCACGAGACGGTTTTTTGCCGGAGCTAAGCCCGGCGTCAAACCGCCATACACACGACACTATGGGACACTATGGACCCATACACACGACGCCGCGGCTAGCGCCGGCTCACTTTGATGGCTTTGGAGTGGCAAAAGACCGGGCCGGGTTAAAACCGAATCGTGTGCATGAGCGCTCAGAGTTAATTAAGCCGGCCTCTGGGAACCCCACAGGTCTCTAACTCAGCTATTCCAGACTTACATTAACTATACAAGTCCTCACGGTGTTTTCCTTCACCGTTGTCTGTGTTGTCCAAGATAAACTTAGAAAGTACATATGAATTTGAAAAAGTCACATCTGTACTTGCCCAAAGCACGAGAGGTGAGGTATTAGCCACTGGGCCACCACGATATATATCTTTCTGATGGCTCGACGATATGCGGTTTTTATTTAGTGAAACTGCAAGTACAGTCACATGAACGTTATAAGACGCAATTCGACAGATTTGCAATCGAAATTTTCTCAAAAAAGACGTATTATATCGCGCCATCAGGAAGTTCAGGAAGGCAAATCTAACAGTTTTAAAGAACCCATTATTTTGAACCACATCTTAACGATGTTCTTAGGAGACATGTAGGATTAAACAAACAATTATCTCTTATTTCTAGGTCGGTATACTGCTGAGAGAACTATGCAAGTTACACGGAGTACCTGAACCACCAGATTTGGATTCGTTGTCACTTCCAGTGCACCCTGCGCCGCAGATGAGGTTTGTACCCAAAATCTTATTCTATCCTACTATTATTTTAAATTTGAAAGTTTGTGACTATCGATGAATGGATGTTTGTTTGTTACTCTTTCAAGCAAAAACTACTGAACGGATTTGGATAAAATTAGGCACACAGACAGTTTATATCCTGGATTATAACACATAGTATACTTTTATCTGGATAGATTTCTTTGAGGTAGTTTCGACTTTCATCTAGGGCAGAAGGTCAATCATCTTTACTAATATTATAAATAGGTAAAGTTTGTGAGTTTGTTTGTAGGAAGTAATCTCTGGAACTACAGAACCGGTTTAGATAAAATTTGGTGTGAAGATAATTTGAGACCCTGGGAAGGATATAGTTGGTTATAATGCCGGTAGTGTATTCCCTTGGTATGATATAGCAAATATTACGCGGGCGAAGATGCGGGCAGAAGCTAGTATTATATAAAAGTATGTATGTTTGTTAATCAATCACGCCTCAACAGCTGAACGGACTTGGACGATATTTGGCTAACGAGTAGAGCTTGGCCTAGATTAGGACTAAGGATACAGCGTATCCCGGTAAAACGGTGCAGTGACATAATTATCTACTTTGACGCGGACGGTACCAAGAACTCTTTCTTCTCCCTCTGGTACGTTTTATACAAATTCAGTCCCATGCATGAGTTTATCTCCGGAGACTGAAAATGGACAACTTTGTGGCTATCCTTTTTACAACAGCACCTTTATACGTGTTCGATCTTAGGCTCTTTATTCAAGTGTCGACAAATGACTAACTGCAGCACTCGCCTATTATCAGCACACTTCTACACTGAGATCGTACAATTTCATGTTTCTTTCCTCGCTGCAGTCATCAGTTGCATTACATACATCTTCTTATCGAACCACATGTCAAGATGCTTACTATGGGGAATGTGCTGATACTGATATGGTCTCTGCAATGCTTAGGCTCAGTTTTTTATCTGTAGTTAACTCAACTAATGGTTGAATATGCTGACCAATGATTTAATTTTACGGTAAAATGAGTTTATTCATCAATTCTTGGTTAAATAATTAACTCTACAACTTATTTAACCATTGGTTGAATTATTTACGGATAGAAAGTACTGGGCCTTAAAAGGCTTGTTTCATCCTAAAACATGACATGTGAGGGTAGCATTTTATAGGAGACTGCCCTAAAGCCACCGACATTTCAGACGAACAAACAAACATCAAATTAATATTGTTGATAGCAGTGTTGCGCTTTATTTACTTTCCTTCTTATTCGTTGTCTTCATTACTGAAGGTCTTGCCCGTCTTGGAAAGCTTTCACGGAGTCATTGACGAGCTGCTTCCAAGCCACTCTGTCTTCAGCTCTTCTCTCTCAGGGCAGTGGTCACCGTGAGTCCTGTAATCTCCCTGATCTGGTCTGACCACCGGAGGGAGTGAGCGTCCGCGTGGCCTTTTCCCATCCACTTTTCCTACAACAATCAGTTTTACAGGTTATATGTCTGTCTCCGGGCTATTAGAGCAAAGTAATTTAGAACTCTTTGGTAGCAGATCGTGGAGGGTCTGGTTTTGATGTTTAATGGGTCGAGAATGGACTTATTTGTGAGTTTTGCAGTCCATGATATGCGCAACATTCTCCTCCAGCACCACATCTCGAAAGCCTCAATATTTCTTCGATCCACCGAGCGAATTGGCCAAGATTCGGAGGAAAAATTGAGAATATCAGGGTTCTAACGAGTCCTTTCTTGGTGTTATTAGAGAAGCTTTATTTACAACTAATGACAAAATGGCTAGAATGGTGTTTTATTCCGAAGAAAACTGTTTTGAAAAACAAACCTTACCTCAAACTAAATGATACACATAAAACAGCGATGCTGCATTTATATCGTAAACAGAGAACGGTTTTAAAATTAAATAGTTCCTCCTCAAGACACTGAAATTAATTTTGTCGACTACGAAAAGATACAATCAAGGCCAAATTGCGATGTTCGCTGAAATTATGTGGAGCTTAGTCATCTTGCGTGCCTTGCAAGATTATCACTAATTCATATTGATTATTTTTATACTAATCATGTGCAATAATAAATATCACATAGCAAGCACGTATTTAACTTCATACTTCTCTAAATAAACTGGTGGACAATAAAATTAGGCCACTTCCTATTTTTATGATTTAAATTTTCTTCATTTTTGATTTTTCTTGTGTATTTCTAAAATAAAACCGGCCAAGTGCGAGTCGGACTCGAGCACGAAGGGTTCCGTACCATTATCGCAAAAACGTCAAAAAATCACGTTAGCTGATGGGTTTTTAGTATTTGTTGTTATAGCTGCAACAGAAATACATCTTCTGTGAAAATTTCAACTGTCTAAGCTAACACGGTTCACGAGATATAGCCTGGTGACAGACAGACGGACAGTGGAGTCTTAGTAATAGGGTTCCGTTTTTACCCTTTGGGTATGGAACCCTAAAAATAAACTCTGTTAATTTAAAAATACATTATTCATTTAAGAATTAACGCACAATAAAAAAAAATACATTACAAAAGTTTTTTTTTTTTAAACATGGTCACGACAACCGGTTTGGTAGGTATGTCCGAGTCGGTCGATGTCATTTCTGTTTCTCCGCTAACTTATAAGCCACGCAATAGATTTTGAAACGGTTTTCACCAATAACTTTAACGGCTGAACGGATTCGTACCATGACCTGGAATAGGATTTTTTTTTTTATCCTGGTAGTATGTTCCCTTGGGATCAATGATATTCAAATAAACAGATATGTTATGAGCGTTCGCATAGTGAAGACTCGAATAGGTCACAATTGTGAACTTTAGTCTTTAGTTTATGTCACGCATGGCGAAGAGCGATACGCTTTGTTGAAACAAAAACAAAATAAAAAAATGCCAGCGTGTGTATTTAGAAATTATACCAATTATGATACCAAAGAACATAAAACAGAAGGGATCTCATACCATTTGTAAGTACGCAATACGCCTCAATTTACTAATTTATTTCATTTTTTTCCTAATATTCTGATATTTGGAGGTTAGAAAAAGATAACAACATTGGTGGTCAGAATAATGTTTGTTTACATTCACACGCAAGTGACAAACACTACCTGTCTCTTTTTTTCTTGTTGGTTTTATCAAGCCATCCCTTTCGACTTGTAGTGAAATGTCAGATGAATGAAAAGTGTGCGTGCGGGAACACTTTTTTCAATTGTTTTGTGAGTGTATAACGAATCTGTTTATTTGAATATCATTGCTTGGGATATAATAAAATAAACATCACTCGGGTGAAACCTCGGGCAGAAGGTGGCAGGTTTTTGAATGAGGATCAGGTGGTCAGCCAGCTCGCGAATATGTTTCCTCCGACTGCACAACATGATTTTCTACTTGTTTACATCTTTTTAGTTCGCAGTCGGGTTTTTGATTTTTAAATTAACTTTTTTTATTTACAACTTTTTAGTTACCTTTTGTTTTTTCGAATCTCATTTAAACATACAAGTGGTATATATTTTTGTAATCACCTTTAAAAATCCTTCATTTTGATACACCACTCGATGGGTTTCGAAATAAAAAAATATTGAGTCGCCCCCAATATGGCGCACAAAAGCCGCCATTTTTGTTTTTTTTTAACGTCACTTATCTAATAACACTTGAGCGGCCTTGCCCTATCTAACGATGTATTAATTTTAAAAATCCATCTAGCGGTTTGCAAGATATGAGGTAATAAAGAATATTACATACATACAAACATACAAGATACGCGCGAAAAACATAACCCTTTCCTTGCAGCCGGGTAAAAAAAGAAACAAATAAGTGACCTTTAAAAATACTTCGAAAAACGACTAAATACTACATCAGCAGCCTTATTGCGTTATGATTTCGACAAGGTAAAGGGCAAAGAGTATGAAAAATCGACCAATCGCATAGACTGCAATCTATTTTAGTTCGGCCATAACTCCGTCATATATAAACAGATTTGGAAAATTCTTCTATTTTTGTTCGAAGGGCGGTGTTATTTTTCCTTTGTAGTGTTAGTTTTTGGAAGTCGGTTGTATTCTAATGAATAAAGTTTTTTATAAACAGCATTCTTAATAAAATCCTAATTTCTTCGATTATTTTCCTGTTGATAAACAACATTCTTTATCTATCATTCACCAATATCTTCATAAATAATCGGCTTGGTGCAAAATCTCTTTAGTGTTTTGCTAAGATCCACTCTGAATATGATGTCTTTATGTTTTTGTGATCTCAGAGCCCCCAAAACACGAAGATTGTTGTGAATGTAGCACCTAGTGATTATTTATTAATAGCCCCAACTGGCCCACTATTGAGCAAAGACCTGCCTCCATTCCTTCCATCAGTCACAATTCTGCACTATTTCTTTCCAATTCATAAGGAAGGATCTTAAGTAGCCAGGTACACAGTACTCATGACCGGCGTGCGTGTATGACTATATGTATGAACTTAAACGAAGCAATAAGGAGTATAGTTCTCGCCAAACTTCTTGGCCGCCCTGAAAATAGCCCAGTAGTAAATATCATACAAAAACAGCGCCGTTGCCTGCCTTGCGCATCTGGAAACCCAACTTCAGGACGGCCCAGAAGTTTGGCGAGAACGATATGTAAGGATCATGGTAAAAGGAGGGGATTTAATGTTTGTATTTTGTAAGGAAGGTATCTATAGTTCATTCGCGTAAAGGAGCGTCCTCATTGGGAGTATTCTTTCGTGAGCATTATTAAACAAGCAATCGTAGGCGAGCAACAAATGCTTCCCAACGAGCCCAGCATTCACTTTCTAGCAAAACTATGAACGTTCGAGTCGAACATTCCCATGCGAGCTTGTAGCATTCGAATACGATCTCGTTAAATGTCATTCATTCGATAATACATTTGACCAAGAAGGTCACAAACACTTAAGACCAAGGAACTGTTCCTTGCTTTACAAGTGGCCAGTAATATTCGTACATACATACTCATTGATTTCATTGAGTACTCGCTTTCGAGCGTTTTATTTGCGTGAACATTCTAATGCGAGCCGTTTCCGCGAAAATCGTTGCGACGTCCACACCGGCCGAATTTCGCACTTGCGTGTAAGGTTTGTAACGCTCGGCTCGACGTCCACACCACTCGAATATTCGACGTTGAATGCTCATTACACGTGAATGCTCTCAGTGAGGACGTTCCTTAAAGAAAATAGTTAGTCATCGTTGTCAGCTGACCTCTCGGCCAATCGGGTCGCAGGCTTTCTTATTTGTTGCGACCCAATTGGTCGAGAGGCCGGCTGACAACGATGAATCACTATTTTCTTAACGCGAATGAACTATAGTTAGTCCATTTAACTAGACATTACCTATCTATAAGAGAATAATAATCTTCATTGAATCCCTGTCTATCTTTCTAGGGTTCCAAGTGTAACGTCAAACGGCGCCGAGTCCGGAACAGAGGAAGACGAGGAGATGGCAGCGGAGGAAGATGAATCTGAGGGGGAAGATGACTTGCCACTAGAAATGGTCGACGACGCAGGACGCAGCAACAAAGTATGTATAGCAGTTTGTGGGTTATTCAAGTTTTCAGGTATTAGGGCGTTTGCATCAGTTGAAGTGAAAACTATGACCGTTGGGATAGACGTGTTCTTGAGAGGAGACCGCGAACTGGTACGGGTGCTGCAAGATCGTCGCTCCACTTAGGAGCGACGATCTTGGCTGGGAAAATCGAAGATCGATCGAAAATCGAAGCAAATGGCGCGCAATTGGAGAGGGCTAAGTCCAGCTGTGGACTGCTAGAGGTTCATGATGATAATAGTCAGCCAATAATATTCCCACTGCTGGGACATGGGATGACACCAGCCTCTTCTCTATGTGAGGGATTGGAACGTAATTCAACACCCGCCCGCCGGGCCCCCTTTGCGGGGGGTGAATGCCACATGTCTTCGAATGTTTGTCGATTTGAATGTGTGTCGGTTATCTCGAGAGGTAGTCGGTGAAGCAAACTTCACCGTTTTGAGAGCATTAGTGGTGAAATAATTTACAATAATTGAAGTGTCTGCCTTGATTCGAACCCTCGACCTACAGAACGTATAGCTCGGTCTTTGCCACTGGGCCATCCAGCCTTAGTTCGATGGACGTTGACCTTCGCCACACAATGCTCATGGCAAAATGTCGTCGGAAGACTACAGCATGGTTGCTCTCTTAATCTGCCTTGCCTTTTCCCTATGTTAAGGGATTGGCTTCCAAGACCCTATCTATCGACCCTATCTGACCTCCACAAGACAGTCATGATCATCAGCCTTTTTAATGTTCCCACTGCTGGGACACCACGCAGTCCCAGTGAGGGTTGGTGGATGTCACATGTGTTGGCATTTTTGGTTCTAGGACATGACGGTTTCCTCACGAGGTTTTCCTTCACCATTTTGAGGTGCCTACGTAAAGCTTGGAAGGCCTGACCCTAGCGTAGAAAAACTAGATTAAATAGAATTTGCATCGTAGAATTTAACTGGATTGGCTGATGTTGTTAACGGGTTCACAAAGAAAAAGTCCTCGTCTCGAAAGAGTATCGCAGTCGTAGTTGGTAGTAGACGTTATAATTTTCATGCCAAATGTTACAAATAATAAAAAAATAAATAAAGAACAACCAAATGTTTGGTATAAAACAGTTTATTTCCATTCTTCTTTTGCAAGGCAGACAATGCATTCTGCATTATCTACTACACACAATAAGCGCACTGATAGTTCACAGCAAAATGTCGTAAGAAGCGATAAAGGCTGTTTGACTGATACCCATCTTTATGGTCAACAGCATTACTGAATGACAGGATATTGTAATCATAAACATCACAATTATCTGGTAGACATTTTCAAACGCAATAAAATAATTATCGGTCAATGCACAAGCACAGACTTGCGTAGGTGAACGTTGCTGATATGCCATATCTTTGTCATATGTTAGGAAATCTACTCAGGTCTTTAAAATGATGGAACTATGTAAAAGTTGTTTCGCAACTTAGCGTCCCAGTTCGCTGCTGGACATAGGCCTCTCCTAAGCTACGCCACAACATTCAAAGCGTAACATTCTTCTTGTCGCTGGCGTGACAGTCTTTCAAAAATTATGGAACTAGAAAGAAAAAATATTTTATTGCCACAAAACGACATACAAACAATTACATTTCAAGAACAAGAACAGTGATAAAAGATTTGAAAACTAAACCCTTAACGATAGTGTTAGAAGTTCTTAAATTATGTTAGAAAAGTAAAAGGAAAGACAAAAAAAAAATGCCAGTATAAATAAAAGCAGATGCATGGCGTGATTGTGGCAGGAAGGCACTAAGCTTGTTTCGCAACTCAGCGTCGCAGTTCGCTGCTGGACATGGGCCTCTCCTAAGCTACGCCACAACATCCAAAGCGTAATATTCTGCTCGTCGCTGGCCTGACAGTCATTTAAAAATGATGGCACTATGTAAAGCTTGTTTCGCTACTCAGCATCGTAATTCGCTGCTGGACATAGGCCTCTCCTAAGCTACGCCACAAATATCCAAAGCGTCTTATTTTTTTTTTGTCTTGTTCTTGTGTTTTCTGTTTTTCTCTTTAATATCAAGCAGCATTGCTATATCCTGGATTAGAGGGTGCTGGTTAATTACAATAGTATTTAGAACTCAAAACCCAAACTCAAGTATTAATTTTAGTTACTTAGATCATCTACCAGTTCTTTTTGAATGGTTGTTCAGCCAAAAAAATAAGCTAGTTGCATGTTCCAAAGTGTAATAGTACTGCATAGGGAAGAAATATGACTCAAATATTTTGGTTGTGAAAGGCTGACTGAACTTCAGATGGTCCATATGTATCCCAGTTGCGTCAAACTCACATTCTCCAAATAAATAAAAAAACACAATGTGCAGAATACTGCAGAATACCTGTAAACTATTATTGTTATGCTTAGACATAGGTCATTGAGATAAAATTTACAAATTCTATTAGCACCTAGCTTCTAACTAGGTATGCTAAATTCAATGTGACTGTTCAAGTTCAAATAAATTCGCGTTTTGTATGGAAATTTTCAAATTTCACCTGTTTACCTTGTTGTTATTCAGCAGCGTACGTTATGGAAATCTGTGTGTCAATGTCGTTTTATCTAAGACATATAAACTTGCTATTCGAATATGCAAGCGCCGCTCATCAATATTTAAACGCATATTACTGAAATATGTAATCTTCATACCGTACCTATTTTCCATTCATTCTTGTGGCTGTAAATTTGAATTTATTTTCTTGTTTTCTTACATAAGTCTGTGCTCTAAAGAAATATTATCAATACATTTTAGTATTGGCGTTCTTATTGATCAGTTGTAAGGAAACGTCTGCTTAAAGAACTCCGTGCTTTAATTAGATTCTCCACTGTTTGTTGTGTCTCATCAAATAAGTGGAATCACAATCAATCTCGTCCGTTAATATTAATGCTTATTTTTATCCGTGGTGCTAGGCAAGGCAACTGGGCTTATCCCAGTTGTAAACGACCCTTTGTGCCTGTTGGCCTTGTTTGTTCTGTCTCCTGCTTTATATGGAGGGAAGGAGAAATTTGCATTTTTTCCTACTCCTCCATTATTCTTTTCTGATTAATTTCGTTGCGGGATCCAAGACAGTTTCCGGGACTTCGTCGAGCTTCATTGCCTCCTCCACAATCATAGTGCGTTCTACTAAAATGGAACTAATTGCTAGAATGTAGATTCCATCTATAACGGTGGTGTTGCACTACGTGTTAGCCATCATCAGCCTTCAAAGCAAGAGTGAACAGACATATTCTGGGGACACTCACATTCATAGACCTCATCCATTACTTACCATCAGGTGTGATCGAAGTCAAGAGTGAAAGTAAAATAGGTCATTTCATTTCTGGTATTATGATTGTCAATGAATCAAATCATTCCCTTGTAATCATCGTCCTCGTATTAAAACTAACGCCATAATACTGGTGTAACACTATTTATTTTCTATTTTTCCAGGACGACATGGAAACAGAGCACTTAGCCACACTGGAGCGGCTGCGACAGAATCAGCGAGCAGATTACCTGTCAGGCAGCGTGTCCGGTAGTCTACAGGCTACTGACAGACTCATGAAGGAGCTCCGGGACATATACCGCTCATGCTCCTTCAAAAACAATATGTATTCTATTGGTGAGTGTTCTATCAGAGGTGTCAGGGAGATGAATTGCACGATACACTTACGTATCGGGCAACTGAAGTTCATGAGAGAGCTGCAAGGTCTGGGACAGTATTTAACTTTATAAAAGACAAGCTTCTGCCATCGGCTTCGCCCATAGGACTTTCACATTTTATATTTATATTATACTATATTTCTATCTCTGTGCCAAATTTCATCCAGATCCGTTCAGTAGTTTTTGATTGAAAGAGTAACAAACACACTCACAAACTTTCCCCTTTATAATATTAGTATGATGTGACTAGCTTCTGGTGGCAGAAGCTAGTCTAGAGTTCGCCCATTTAAATGTCGCGAATTTTTTTCATGGGATCTAACTACAAAGATAAAAAGTAACAAAAGTGGTAATCCAGTGGTGATCAACTTGTGTTCCAACTTTCATCTAAATTCGGTAAGATGTTGAGCTATCATTGGTTATCAACCATCCAAACATACAGACTTTCGTACCTAAAATAAATGTAAGACAGGATTAAACTCCTTTGTTATATAGCTCATTTGTTAAGAGACTCTGCTTCTTAAACAGATGAATATAATGATATCAGTTTGAGCACAGTTATTGACACCATCAAGGCTGAAAATCGTTAAAAACAATTCTAAAAGGCTTTGCTGACATAAGTGTACCAATAAATACAAATCACTAGTATTCACATTGACTGTGTGTCGCAGTTCCATACTAGACGAATAAGTGTAGGATCACAATAGTTCAACTGACTGTGTTTAGTTTGACCTCGCGACCTTCGTTAGCTACACAATGATAGGCTTTTGACGCTGAAGTCTATTGTAAGTATTCGTAGTTATCAGAATATGAGATGGATTGGTAATTTTTCTCTAATATTCATATTGTTACTGGGTTGTGGAGGTCAGATAGGCAGTCGCTCCATGTAAAACACAGGTACTCAGCTGAATCCGGTTAGACTGGAAGCCGACCCCAACATAGTTGGGAAAAAGGCTAGGCAGATTGATTGATTCATATTGTTTCATTCCTGATACTAGAACTTTACTTTCCGTCTTTTCTTAATAAAATTCTTATTTGGGGCAATATGTCATTTATTTGCCCAATAAGTACTATCTTTTAGGCAAAGACGGCTCTTAAGGCCGATTTCACCAATAAAACTAATCGCGATTGGTTCATACGCACAAACCGTTTTGCTAATACTTTCATTGTACGCACAGCTAAGGAGTGGAATTCCCTTCCGGAGTCTTTGTTCCCTGATAGCTACAACCTATAAGTCAAGAGTGAATAGGTTTTTTCTAGGCAAGCGTGCTTCACCGTAGACCACATCATTGCTTAACATCAGGCGAGATGGTGGTCAAACGTGAGCCTATTGATTATAAAAAAAAAAAACTAAACTCAGTTTATGCAAATACAACGTTCTGATTGCTTGAGACCGCTGAGAAACTACCAATCATAACGCTGTATTTGCATAAACTGAGTTTACTTCACCTAATCGCGATTAGTTTCATTGGTGAAATCGGCCCTTAATCTTACTAACACCCGGTTTATGAGAACTCGGTTTGGAACTTTTAAATTCTACTTTAGCATAAGAACTTGTCAAACTTTAGCATTACAGCAGGACTTGACAAGTTCTTAACTTCAAATTCTCAATAGAGTATTAGAAAAATATATCAATTTAGTCCGTCAGTTAGATAGCCACGTAAACAAAAAATTAAGACCTGCGTTGAAATATCGTGTGACGTCACGGTGTACTATACTTTATACAGATAAAGTGACGTCACAAGCCCCCACTCCTGAACTTTCATGCGCTTTATCTTTACCAATTTTTATTTAATTGATAAAGCAAAAAATACGGGTTCAATATTATTTGATAATCTCACTCACACACAAATATAATTATTATGTTTGTACCCAGAAAAAATCCCTATTTAGAGCTATAGTCAAATTTGTCTATTCGTCTGCAGTTACTTTTCATTATTTAACCTCCTGAAACATAGAAAATAATCTGTTGACCGCATTACGAGTATGGTAACCCATCCCCTTCGCGCATCGTCGCCCATGCAACCGCACTTATCCTATCGTATAATTTTTGTGAGCATCACACCATATCGTTGTTGACATTTATTTGAGATGTAGTGTTTTTGTAAAGGAATCATAATTAATTTATTCATGTTAGGCTGAGAGCCAGCACTTTTTAATGATAAAGTTCTGTATAAAGACAGCCACTTGCTAGTGTTTAAACTGGTAAGACAAAGTGGTACAACAAACTAGCATTAGGAATACCAAAGAAAAAAAAAAAAGAGGAAAGAAATAAAGAAAAGAAGGTCTTTTCTCATACAGAGAAAGCACGAACAACAGCCACCACGCTCGCTTAAAGTGGGTTCTCGATTTAAAACTTATTTTAACCCCCGATGGAAAGCAGTGGTGTTATAAGTTTGTCGGGTGTAGCTGTCTATTTGTGTATCTGTCTGTGGCATCATAGCTCCTAAACGGGTGAACTGATTTTGATTTCGTTCTTTTTGTTTGAAAGGTGACTTTATCGAGAGTGTTTTTAGCTATGTTTGATGAAAATTGGTTGAGCCGTTCTAAAGTTATGGACGTTTTATTGTTTGAATCGGGGTGTTTTCGCAAGATATCGTGTCATAATTACATGTTCGTTAGATTGTTGATCGAAGCGTGTCTACTGGATAAATTATATAGCATGAAATAAAAATGTGTCGGGGTTCCATTTGCTTGCATTTAATGCTTCATAATCTTCAAAAATCCATCACACACGGAATGAATACTGTTGAGAGTGTTGAGTTTTCAAAATGAAAGGGAACGCCCGTGCTTCGTGCTGTCAAAACTGTTACACAATAAGAGTGCAGGTTTCCTTCACTGATGTCACCCATGTCCAAGATAAACTAAGAAAGTACTTACAATATAACATTAACAAAATTCCTTTCTTCATTCCAGAGTTAGTAAATGATTCCCTGTACGAGTGGAACATCAGGCTGCGTTCCGTGGACCCCGACAGTCCGCTGCACAATGATCTGCTCGTCCTCAAAGAGAAGGAGGGCAAGGACTCGATACTTCTCAATATTATGTTCAAAGAGACCTACCCCTTCGAGCCGCCCTTTGTTAGGGTTGTGTACCCTATTATATCAGGTAAGATGCCCTTTTAGTTTATTTATGTAGAATCAATACATATAATAAATCTTTATAAAATACGTTTTTGTATATAGAAAATATTTCCAAAAAGAAATAACCAGGGTGTTATAGGATAACCAACAGAACATAGACCCGTGCTGCTTTTATTATGACGTTCTACGCCGTAATATCATGTACAGTAATCTCCAATCTTTTTGGCCGGGCTGAAGGTAGGATTTCTTAAGCGCATGGCATGGCACAGCCATCTGTAGCCAACTTCAGACCGGCCAAAAAGATTTGGAACTGCAGTTGTTTTTTAACCTACGTCCCAAATTTATGTATGTTTGGGCATAATTCATAAACGTATATATAAACGGATTTGCAAAATTTATTTTTTGTTCCAAAGAAGTTTATTCCGAAATGGTTCCATTTAAATTTGGTAAAGATCTGATGAAGAACTTCGGAGATATATATGACAGAACTCTTCAGTAAATGACGCCAAATCTGTTTGTTTTTTTTTATTGTATCTAAGCTTGCGCTTGACCACTATCTAACCTGATAAGTAATGATGTGGTCGAAGATGAAGATGCCTTTACACCATTTCATAATAGCCGTAACCATTTTATAACCCGTTAAGAGCATACTCCAGTATGCTCTAAACGGGTACGCAGATGCGTACGGTATGCTCCACAGATTACCTCCCAATAGATACCGCATGCCTACTGTTTTGTTTGATTCCGAGTTCACCAAATTTAGCGGAAGGCACGGGTTGCGCGGGGAGTGACAAGTGCGCCGTGATTGGCTATTCAAGGTCACGGTACATGTCGTAGTGACGGGAAATGCGCATTAAATGTCGATTAAAATATTGATATTTATCAAACAGAATGGTATTTTATGTAAAATTTCTTAGCTGACGATTTTATAATTACTTTAATAATGATATAGAAAACCGTCGATCGAGAAAAGATTTTGATTTTGGCCTAAAGTGATTTAATTTAATAGTAATCCTATGTAAAAAATGTGATACACTTGCAGTTTGTCTCAATGAATTAATTGATGAAAACATAGGCGTGGATGTCTTATGCATTACGGAGCACTTCATGATGGAAAGTTATGAAAAACATCTGAATTTAAATAATTACTCCTTAGCTGCTTGCTTCAGTCGCAAAGAGACCAAAAGAGGTGGGGCATGTATACTAGTGAGGTCCGGTCATCAATGGAGAGAACTGCCAAAAATAGCAAAAATATCTACAAGTGGTGTCTTTGAATGTTGCGCCATTGAACTGATTACCCACAAAATCGTATGTGTCTGTGTTTATAGAGTACCAAAACCAAATAATTTTAATGAATGTATTAGTAAATTGGAACAAATATTACATATTTTAAATAAAAAGGATTGTAAAAATATTGTTTTAGCGGGAGATTTTAACATAGATGTACTGAAAAAAACTAAGCAATCTATAGAATTCGAAAATATGTTATTAGGCTTTAACTTGAAACTGGTGCTTTATCAGCCGACCCGTCTTAAGAGCAACACATGTATTGACAATTTTGCGCATAATTTTAACAGGACCTGTAAGTCTTTAGTATTAGAGTTAGCATTGTCGGACCATACAGCCCAAATACTAAAATGCCCAATAAGCACAGTATGTTCTTTTAATCGGTGGACTAGGAGAAGACGTGACTTTAATAATAACAACATTAATAAATTTAAGACCTATCTGCAGAGTCTGACATTTTCTGAAATATATGAAGCAAATGAACCTAATGTAGCTTTTAACTCGTTTTTAGATATATTCTCCTTACTATATAACCAATGCTTCCCCGAAAATATCGTTTCAGTAAATGTCCATAAAAAACAAAAATGGGTATCACGTGGTATAAAAAAATGCAGCGAGAAGAAACGGCAATTACTTTGGCAGTTGCGAAAAAAACCGACACAATACAATAGAATGCAATTTAAAAACTATACAAAGCGGTTTAGAAAGATTATTAGTTTAACTCAACGAGCTCAAAACAACCATAAAATAAAGACATCAAACAATAAATCTAAAACAACGTGGCAAATAATAAATCAATCAAAGTTAAATATTCCTAAAAATAATATCAACAAACTAAGAATTAATAATAATGACATTATCTCCGATCCAAAATGCATTTCGAATCTTTTTAATGATTATTTTATTGACAAGATTCAGCCCAATACTGATTCGGGAAACAGAGTCACGAGATATATTATAAACAGGAAGGATTCTATGTTTATGGCTCCATGTTTGCCAAACGACGTATTAAGAATCACTTTAGCCCTGAACAATACAAACAGTGTCGGTTTTGATGGCATCTGCACTAAAATACTTAAAGCAGTAGCCGAGGAGATTTGTTGCCCTTTAAGTCATATCATAAATTTGTGTATAAGCGAAGGTATTTTTCCAGACGCTTTGAAAACATCTGTTATAAAGCCATTGTTCAAAAAACAAGATAGAGAATTAATGGAATTCTACAGACCGATTGCATTGATTTCAATATTCTCAAAAATAATTGTAAAATATATTTATAATCAACTCAATTTATATTTAGACACAAATAAAATTCTTTGCAACGAACAAAAAGGATTTAGGAAAAACAAGACAATTAACATGGCAATTTACGATTTTTTGTATACGGTTATAAAAAATATGGATACAAATACTCCAGTGTGTGCGGTATTCTGTGACATGACTCAAGCTTTTGATTACGTGGACCATAACATTTTAATGAAGAAGCTTGAAGCTTATGGTGTAAGAGGAAATGTCTTTGAGCTCTTAAAATCATACCTCAACAACAGAAAACAAATAACCGAAATAAACAGATTAAACATAAGCACAAAACGGGAGGAAATATTTCAATCCGAGGAACGTAATATTGTCTATGGAGTTCCACAAGGAAGTATTCTAGGGCCACCGCTTTTTACAATTTACATTAATGACTTTCCAAAGGCAATCAAACATCCGATGACACTGTTTGCGGATGACAGTACAATAACAATACCGTGTATTCATAGAGAATTTTATAAACAAGACATAAATGAAACATTACATGAAACTATAGAATGGTTAGACAATAATCATTTAAAAATTAATTTAAGTAAGACCATGATAATGCATTTTAGCCAACGCGCACAGACTATTTCCAATCTTGACATAACATATAATAATATTGCAATTGACACAGTTTATACAACCAAGTTTCTAGGACTGACAATAGATAGTAATTTAAATTGGAAGGCCCACATAGAGACTCTGACTAAAAGAATAAGCAGTAGTGCTTATGCCTTGTACATCCTGTCTCGAACGGTTAATATAGACGCGATATTAACAGCTTACTATGGGCTAAGTGAATCTGTTCTCAGATATGGGATTATCTTTTGGGGTAACTCAACTGATAAAGAAGTTGCATTTAAAGCACAAAAGAGGTGCCTTAGGGCGATGTTTAAGTTAAAAACCACTGATAGTTGTAAACCCTATTTCATCCGCTATAAAATATTAACATTGCCGTCTCTTTATATTCTGGAAACGGTAATGTTTGTTAGAAAAAATGATAGCTTATTTTCACGTATGCAAGATAAATTTCCAAGAAACAGGCGTGATCAAAATCAGCTCTGTCTGCATAGCAGTAGGACGGCACTTATGCGCAAAAGTGTTTATTGCATGGCTCCTACGATTTATAATAAGTTACCCAAAAGTTGGAGGGAGCTTAATAATGTAGAAATAAAGAAGCAACTAAAGTCGTTTCTAAGTAAAAGGGCCTACTATAATATTAACGAATTTATGGAAGAATCCTTTGTTTGACATAGATTTTATTGCAATTTTGACATTTGATAATTTTTACATTGATTTGATTTGTATTAACTTTTGTTTGACATTTTATTGATTTTTTTAGATAGATTTTCTATTTTTACATTATTCCTATTTGACATGTATTTGATATTTTTCATTTTGACAATTGATTAATTTTTATATTTGACATGCATTATTTTATTTGACATTTGATTTATTTATTTTTTTGCATAGTTTTGATAATGATGCGTTTTTGCTATTTTACATTTGATTAATTTTCACATTGATTTGACATGCACTATTTTTCATTTTGACATTTGATTTATATTTTATGCATGGATTTACTTTATTGCTATTTGACATTTTTGATTTATATTATTATTTTAATTCCATTGATATTTTGAGATAACTGTTATTATTATTATTAATTTTCACTTTGCTTATTGTTGGCTTTGATAATTATGGAATTCATTTATAATTTAACTTGCAAAATATTTGCACGCCATAGCATGTGGCAAACATGTCGGAATCTTTTGGTGTTTTTTGTTATCTTGCATGCATATTGTATGTGTTACCCATGTTTGAGCAAATAAATATATCTTATCTTATCTTATCTTATCTTATCCTAAACAGGGCCACTCTGAGCTCTGGTTATGAGTAGAGCACAATTAGTTCAAAGTAAAAATAAACTAATTTGTTAATTTTTAAATAATGAATTTTAACAATATTATTTTATTCTCCTATATACCTAATTTAACATCGATCATCGATACTTTTCTATAAACGAAAAACGTATTTTTCTCAACATTTTTACTTCTGTGGGAAAAAGATAGCAATATAATAATTCCATAAGAGTGAAAGGGACTTTCACAAAAGACATCAACGAGCGCTACTGTAAAGTGTGCAATTTTGATTAGTTAACCATTATAACTTGACCTTTCTTAGATTGGTCAATATTTATTACTTTGCCTACTGGTGGAATGTTATCCCATCTTTTTTTGAACTTGAAGGGCTGGTTGATTTTCTACACCATTTTACTGCACATTTCGTAATTTTTTTAAGGCAAACCGTTGATAACTATTTTTTAAACAGAATTAAAACTAGAAATCGCTTGCGTCCCTACAGCTCTTATGTCTGGTCGACACTAAAGAGATCATACCGTTCGCTGAGTTATATCAGCCTAAATAGGCTGATGTGTGGTGCGCGTAATTTGTCTTCTATTCGGAATCTATTGGGAGGTAATCTGTGGTATGCTCACATTCCACTGGTTGATGTCACTGATGTTCAAGTTACATGTTATTCGGGTAGTCTATTCTGGCATCACTGTGGGCATTATAGGTACCTTACTATAGAACTTGTCTTGTATGTACCACTAAAAAGTGAAAATTAAAAAACATTTTTACAATAAAATACATGTATTTTTTATTACGATAGCACAGATAATATAATACTAGCATACAGATGTCTCATCCCATACAAAGAAACCGTGCCGACGTAACTAGCGTTTTTCATCTGATTAATCTTGTTATTTTTGTAAGTACATCAATCGCGTTCGGCAATAGCAATGGTGTTAGCAGCGTCTTGCAGTTTTGGGTTTGTTACTTGGGTTTGCTAGGTTCGTGAATATATTTTTCTTTAAATACAGTGAAGGTTCGTTTTATAGTATTTTTTTGAACGTTTTTACAGTTTTTTTTTCACCAAAATGTGTTACAATGCAAATTTTTACAATCGAGTGGAATACCTCGGAAATTTAAAAATGCGCCATCTATTATCATCAGTATTAATGATCCGTACAAATAATCTTTGAAATGTGAATTAAGAGCTTAATATTCCTTAATTCTGTACTTAGGAGAGTTGATTAAACAATAACTTACAATTTTTATGTTAATTCCTAATGTTCAATTCCTAATGTAAAATTAAAATTTTCTATTTTAATTTTTTATTTCAATTAAAATTATTTTCTATTTAAATTAAAATTTTCTATTTTAATTTTACATTCAATTCTATTGAATTTTGTGTATAATTCATAACATGTCGCGCCATCTAGTGAGATTTATTTGAACCAAATTTTCTTTCTTAGCAATTAGACCCCGTGACGATAGTAATCCTTTACCACCCTTTTCTAGGAGGCTACGTGCTGGTAGGCGGCGCCATCTGCATGGAGCTGCTGACCAAGCAGGGCTGGTCGTCGGCCTACACGGTGGAGGCGGTGATCATGCAGATCGCCGCCACGCTGGTGAAGGGCAAGGCTCGCATCCAGTTCGGCGCCACCAAGGTGGTGTCGCAGTCGCAGTACAGCCTCGCGCGCGCGCAGCAGAGCTTCAAGTGCCTCGTGCAGATACACGAGAAGAATGGTGAGATTGTGCATATTTTGTTTGGCATTATTATCACCAACAGCCTACAGCAGTCCACTGGTGGACATTAGGCCTCGTCAATCGCACGCCATTTGTCTCAAGGCCACTCTGCGAAGATCGTCGCTCCACCTAGCATGAGGGCGACCCTTAATTAACTTATACTACCTGGGCGGAGCTCGGGTGAAAATAGAGAAAGCGACGTTTTCTATTTTTTTTTTTTTTTTCGTCGTTGGAGCCGTTTCCGAGATTCAGATTATATATATACATATATACAAGAATAGAAAAAAATACCAGTCCATTATTTTTAGGTTATCTAACTGACGGACAAAATAGATATTTTTTAGTCAACTACCCTAGTTGCTAAGATGTTTTGTTACATTTTGGAATAGCGGTACCCAGAAGATCTTGGTTATATTTTTTACAGCCTTAAAAATTGTAACGGTAGTTAGGTAAAAATTGTGAATAACTGCTTAGCTAAACAGAACCTTGGCAAAGGTGCATTGGAGAACCTTTAGCGCTAGCTGTTTGAAACTTCTTAGGCAAATTGTAGGAGGACAGTTCAGATGTTACCATCTTCTGTGCTGAGTAAGTGCATGAATGTTTGGGCCTTGGAAATAAAACTTGATCATTTCTCACCTGCTGTCAACCATCATAAATCAGCTAGGTATGAGACACAGACACATCAATAAGCAGCGTAAGTATTATTATTACTCATTACAACATTATTATTACTTTACAAGTACCTAATTTTTGTGATTAGTGACAGTTTAACAATTGCGTTGTTATTTATAGAGATTTCCTGGTATTATAACGTGTCAAACACTTCACTGTGGCCTTACTATTATCAAAAGTTACAAAGATGTTGCGACTTGTAATATTAAAGTAAATGCTTCTTTGATCTACTGATTGTAAAATTTCGGCTGTTGAGTGTAATAAAAAAAAAAAAAAAAAATTCAGACAAAAAAGTCCATAGACAAGGCAAGGTTGTTAGTAACAAGAACTTTATGCCTCGGGCTAGAATGTAACCCAAGATACGTTTTTCGATGATCTAACCGCTAAAACAATTAAAAAAAGAAAAATAAGTGATTTTTTAAATATTTTTTTTAATTATCACAAAGCTTGTGATTTAAATATTGTGTTGTAACGAGAAACAAAAGTATGTGCAAATTTTCAGCTCATCGAACATCGTAAAGTTGGGTTCAAGCTTTGATTACACACACAAGAGACACTGGGACAGGTGAATCTAGGATAGGAGGACTGGGATAGGATAGATGGACCTCGTTTTCCGCACTTAGACTCTCATTAGGTCCGTTGTAAGTGCAGGCCTCCTCTCTGTGAGAAGCCGGGCCCAGTGCAAGTTGGTGGATGACACAAATGTCTTCGAATTTATGGTTCTAAGACATGACGGTTTCCTCACGATGTTTTCCTTCACCGTTTTGAGAGCAGTGGTGATGCAAATAATATACACAAAGTAAAGCGCCTGTCTGAGTTCGAAACCACGACCTACAACTTGTAAAGACGGAACCATACTTACGTGTCGTGGCGTGGCACGGGGTCCACCAATCCAACGACTGTACCAGCCTACCTCATAATACAACGTGTTTTGTAGCCAATCAACTGCGTCAGAAGGTGTCGCGGCCGTTACCACCTACTGTTATAGGTGAATCTAAATAAAAGCTTGTAATAACGAGGTCTTACCGGGAGTTACCTTTATACTATGTGAGATGGTATTATTCTCATAGATCTTCATCTAAAGGAGAACCAATTACCCTGCTACCACAAGCTGCCGATAAAGGATACGCTCGCGAATGATTTGTACTCCAACGGGTGGAAATCAATCTTGTCTCATTATAATATCACCATATTGCCAGTCAAATAATTTAAAGATGGCGCTGTTGTGATGTCACTTCCTAACTGAATGTTCTTTGAGAACGTTCTTATCTAACAACATATGTTGGTATCTACACAAATTCCAATTCAAAAGTCCCTTTCACTTTTATTTTCAACCGACTTCTCAAAAAGGAGGAGGTTATCAATTCGACTGTATTTTTTTCAAGTTTTGTTTATTAGGATTTTGATGATTCTTTTTTATTTGAAAGCTGGTGCTTGGCATGTGGTCCCATTTAAAATTTGTTCATCAAGGTCTGATGAAGAACTTCGGATACATCAGAACTCTTGAATAAATGACGGCAAATCACTCGGGAAAGCTGCAATCGCATGTCTGTTTATCGTTTACACCATTACTGGTACGCTCTAAAGGTCGTAACCCGTTCAGGTGTAAACAGTTCATCCTGGTATACTCTCATTCCACCGGTTTTGTTTAAGTTTCATGTTATTCGGTTATTACTTTATATTATTTGATAGAGTTAAATTATATACTTTCTCCATTTTTCATAGTACTATTAAAAGTGGGTTCGTACAGACAGACTGCATTATTTTCTGCAGGGCAACATTAGGCCTTGCCTCTTTGGATTTGTAACTCTGTTGTCGCATGATAGAATGCAGTCCGTCTGTACACTCGCCATGTTATTCAAGTCACTAATGCGATGTTCTGTGTTATTCCAGGATGGTTCACACCACCCAAGGAGGACGGCTAATGCAGGCCACCTCCCAGCCGTTACATTTAAGACTAAACGTGCAACATTGACAGTAACGCCCAAACAAACAAACAAACAACCACTCCAAATTTGACAAGTGACTATATGAGCGTGAAACTTTGCATTATGATTCCATTATGATGTTCGTTTATTATTGAAACGCAGTTATGTATGTGTTAAGGTATGACTGAGGGACTGCGTCGATGTCTACGTGTGTCAAGTATTCTACGTGTACTATAATCGTTAAGTGCTAATGTTCTTACGATGTGCGGGCGTTCGCGAGAGACTATACAAGACTTATAGGAAAAATGTTTAACTGTGTAACGTTTTTGTAATCATTAATTTTCTCTGAAAAAGTTATCCATATGGTAGCCTTAGACGTTACTGGAGTGTAAAGTTGAAAAAAAATTCTTTGCATTTCACTTTAGTTATTGAAAAATAAAACTGTGATTTCTTACCACTGTATTTTGTTTTTTGGGAACCCTGCTTTGGATCTTGTAATATAAATAGCTGGTTTATTTATAATATTATAAATAAATATTAATGATACAAAATAAAAATATACAATTTATCTTGTAAAAAGTTTTTGCTCTTTATTACCGTCAATAAAAAGTGCACTAACATAATAACCTCGCTTATATTATTTTGCTGAGATCTGGAAATACTTAATCATTTATTACCCGACTGCCGAAGGAGGGTAATGTGTTTATCAGTCTATGTATGTTTGTTCCTATGTGGCGTTCTAGAGACCAAACGAGTTGGCCGATTTTGATGATTCTTACGTCAATCGATTCGTATTAACTCTGCGAGTGTCACTGGCTACACTAAAATTTGAAAAAAAAAATGGCGGATTTTGAGCGCTGTTGGTCTTAATTTTTTTTCTTCCAAACCCCTCGTGTGAGGTAACAAACTAAAGAGTTTTAAGAGGTGATTTCAAATATAATACTTTAATAAAAAAATAATAAAAGTTAATTAAAAAAAAAACAAAAAACCCGACTGCTTAAAAAGCGAACCAAAACCAAAAGTATCCTCCGACTGCACAGCATGATTTTCTTCTTGATAAGGTCTTTTTTTATTGCTTTTTAAGCAGTCTGGTTTTTTATAACAATTTACCGCTTTTTCCCCACTGCTCAACTAACTGCTCAACTGACTGCTTAACTGAGTTGTGCAGTTTATATTCCCCACTGCCCAACTACAAACTGCTCAACTTGTATTTGACAAGTGGCCTGGCTATCTATAATTATTAATAAAGTCTCTTTAGGTGCCCTAAAACGGCTGATTCTTCTGCGAGGAGAGTGCTTACAGTTTAGATTGCTGGTTAAATTTCGTGTTCTCCCACAATGCCTTTAGACCATCCGAGTGCTCCTTGCCACCGGAAATGTTTATCTTCTTACAGTAATCTGTTTTGTTCATGTTATCATACCACTGTTTTAATTTGGGGAATCTGGAAATAGACAGTTACTGGTATATTTTATATTCTCTGTTTTTGTTATATTCATTGCTGCATGAGATGTACAGTTCAGAGTCGTAGCTATGCTAAAATAACTACGAACAACTGCGTCTACTTCAAGAAATAATGATACACTTACACCTTTCATCCATCATGAAGGAAGATAAAATCTCTCTTCTTTATAAAAAAAACAGATGTTTCTCCCGGTTTCCCAACACTCGATTATCGGAATGGTAACGTAATTGACGAATAATCGCCAGTTATCTGCTGTGTTTGGCTGTTGAAAATTCATTCAATCACAGCCGATAAAGCGTGCTTTACAATTTGTTATATTAATTCTGCGATAATTTAGAGGTGAGAAACCCGGCCCTTAGTAATTTTTAACCGACTTCAAAAAAATGAATAAATTTATTAAATAAAAAAAAATAAGATATTTTTATTTATGTTCCCCGATTACTTAAAGACGCCTGGACCGATTTAAAAATTCTTCTTTTGTTTGAAAGGGTATACTTCCTAGTTGGTCCCATAATCATCAGGTCAGGATCTGATGATGGAATCCTAGAGAAATCGAGGGAACTCCTCAAATATTATAGGCAAACATATAGCGATTTTGGTATTTTCATCAACAATGCAATCATTTGCACTCAGAAAGTATCATTTGGTGAAGTGGAACTGATGAAGACGACCACAGATAGCCACTGGAACTCCTAAATGCTAAATATGTCACCGGCATAAGATATCTCGAATAGTTAACCGACTAAAATGAAGCAAATACTTATAAATAAATGGTACTGATGAAAATGGCACCATCGAACTGATCTGATGATGAAGCCGGAAGGTAGGCACTGGAACTCTAATATAAAACAATGCATCCTAGTCGTGTTTGGGCTTGTTGGAATCGCCATAAGATGTACTTTGGCTATAACTGATAATCATGTTAATTGGAGGTAGGTACATATCAAAACCAAAAAGAGGAAAATAAAAACTTTTAAACAAAATATCAATCAGACTTCCAGAACAAAAAACTACAAAGTAAAATATAAATTTCTTTTCCGAAGTCGGTGTCGAAAAACGGGAAAAAGTAAAAAGTTTTATTGCATAAATTAATGCAATAAAATTTGAGTATTATTTTAAGGATGTGCTAAGGAATCGCTAATCTTTCGAGATTTTATAAGTAAGGATGATTATCTTCTAACCCACACTTGACATAATATTGGTCATAGGCCTTCTTTTTTAACCGACTATGGCGTAGTCAAAACGAAGGGTTATGATTTTTGCGCATTTGACGTTTGTGTTTACGTATGTTCCTCCGTAGCGCCTAAACTTTTCATCCGATTTTGATGAACCACAAGGGTTCCGCAAGCCATCTAGTCTATCCATTAGTCAGCCATAGCTTTAAAGTCGTCAGTCCATCTGGATGTGCAAATCGATTCGTTATTATGGCCCAGCTAGTCGGGTTATAGTTTTGCTTAGCTTGTTGATAATGTACACCCTCGTGCCAAAGTCCACCCTGATTCCTACTCAACAAAAATATATTTAAAAATCTACAAACAAACCTCTTTTCATCAATAGGAACCAATCCGACCAATGTTGCCATAGTGGACACTATACTCAAGTCTGCAATAGTTATCACATCAGCTGCAATATAAGAATTCTCTGATAAATAATCTTCAAGGGTGGAATACGCGTCTAAAATGTTCCTGATCATGCCTTTGGACATCTCCGTTAGTCTTCCCATGTAGGTTGGTGCCTGGAAATATAAAAGGGAATCAGAAATTACTGATAGCCGAGTAGCTACATAGGTACTGGTCGGAAAATCTGAATGGTTAGGACTATAGTTTGAGTTAAGGTGAACGCGCACCTAGATGCACCGCAGGAGCCGCACGCGCCGCAGTTATCGAGAACAGACTCTTGAGCATGGGGTCCTGAACCCCATGCTCAAGAGTCCCAGTTAGGACATAATATTATTGGGTTTTTTCACCAGAAATATCTCAGTGGCTGCAGCTCGGGAGTGTAGGGAATTGGCGGTGCCTTGGAAAGTATTTTAAAGCTGTGGTTACTGCGTCGGATTGCCGCTCATCGAACTGTGATTGTAAAGGAACATAGTGCATCTGTTTTTGCACTATGTGCAAAATAAATGTCTCCTCCGCTAAGATTGGCCGCCATGATAGAAATCGGTCTGGAGTGCAAATAGGACTGTACGAGAAGAGTACTACTCTACTGTGGGCTTTAGTTTTCAGCAAGGTTGGAATACCGCTATGGTATATTACGGACTATGGGGCTATGCTCGGAGTCTCTCTAAGGGATCGAATCCGAAACGAGGTGATCCGGCAGAGAACCAAAGTTGTCGACATAGCTCACAGAATAAGTAAGCTGAAGTGGCAATGGGCCGGCCATATAAGTCGTAGAACCGATGACCGTTGGGGTAGACGTGTTCTTGAGTGGAGACCGCGAATCGGTAAACGTAAGGTGGGACGCCCTCAGGCTAGGTGGAGTGACGATCTTCGCGGGGTCGCTGGTAGCAGCTGGCTAAGAGTAGCCGAAAATCGAAGCAAATGGCGTGCAATTGGAGAGGCCTATGTCCAGCAGTGGACTGCTATAGGCTGATGATGATGATGATGATGATATTACGGACTCATACAAACGTAAAATATCGTTGTTTTCCCGGATGGGTATAAACTACAGAAAGCTAGGTACCTGCAACGACCCTTATAAACTTACATAGGTATAGCAAAGCAAATTGCCTTGTGTCCGAGGTCGGTTGGACGTAGTAAACATTGAACGTTGTAAACAAAGTGAGGTTGATAGGGAACACGCTGTCAGTTCCTGTTACTAGAAATTTTCTGTAGGTGTTACAGCTGGATTCAAATGTAACGGGGGCTGTAAAAGCACTACTAGCTGGTTATTACCCCGACTGTCACATGACATCTCTACTGCGCAGCGAGTGCGCATTCTTCTGAACCGCCCTTAAATTTGAATCGAACTGTACAGTAGTCACAGCGGATATTTTTGAAGTTAGGCTCTGCAAACCATTGCGCAAGAAACAGTTCGTCATTAAGTATACCTACTGCATACGGTAAGCGAGATAGGACGATGCGACAAACGTAAGCTAGTGAAAGAGGCAATTATACAATGCTATCTTCTTGCGCAGGGTCTTGCAGCCAACTTCAGAGACACAAAGATCCGCTGTGACTACTGTATCTTATGATCGCTTGCAAAGTGCCTCTGTGTTACTTAATTAAAATATGTTCTCACCATAACAGCCCTTAGTCTTTCAAATAACACTCCACAATCGAAGAACAACCTCTGATGAACAGTTGCGCGTTTTCTGCTGTCAGCTGGATACAATTGCGAATGTTCTGGTTTGCCATACTTTTCCAAAAGGTAGATCATTATTGCATGGCTGAAAAAACGATACATTTCACTATAGCCTTCGTTCCAGAAAGGTCACATGCCAAAATGGTTATTTTCTTGAAATGTCACCTTCAGTATGTACCTACACTCAGCACCATAATTTAGTATATAACTAGGTGTTAACATAGGTACCTACACGCAATTTTTTTTCTATTTGAAACTTAATATAATTATTTAGGTATATCGATAGCCGCAGTTGACGATATTGTTTACTGTCAAGTGTTCTTTTGTTTGGAGTGTAGGGTGTGTAAGGCCTCGGTCTCGAATTTTGCGGGCGGCGGAGCGGCAGCGGCGGCGGCGCGGGAGAGCTCCCGCCGCGCCGCTCCCGCGCCGCTGTTTTCGAGACCCGGTCCATTTGACGATACGCATAAGATCCTGCCGCTCCCGCTCCGCTGCCGCCGCCGCCCCGCTGCCCGCGGAATTCGAGACCGAGGCCTAAGGGATTTTAGGATTTATAAATCTTTTCACTAAAACTTATAACAATGATCAAGCAAATATAGAAAAAGCAATCTATGGTGCAAGCAATAAGAGCTAGTATGGTTTACCTGTCGGCCAGCCAGAAGTCGCCTTCGTCTAACATAGGTATAGTTCTCATTGGATTTTTCTAAAAAAAAAAATATTTTTGGTCATTTCAATACTAAATGTCATTGATATATTGGAATATATTAAAAAAAAAGAGATCGTTGAGAACAGGAGTCGAAGACATTATGGCGGATCTGAACACGGTAAGTGATTAATGGACAGTATATTGTGTCAGCGGAGGTGAGGCGTCATAGCCGCCATAGAGATTGAATCTTACTATACCGAAGAGGAAGTTTAAGTTTTTTCTACAATACACCATGCAGAGTCGCTACCTAGAAACAACCATTTCCTGCATCAAGGTTTACCTAAGTGGTAAAAAGGTCTACAGCATATGCACGCACGTTAAAAGCTGGTTCCTAGATCCGGTTCTCATTTGTACAAAAGCCAGAAATCTGTCACCAGTCTTGCCATGGTTACAAAGTTACTGGGTTGTGGAGGTCAGATTGGCAGTCGCTCTAATTCAAATTTAAAAAACATCGAAACAAAAACGTCTAAAATGCAAAAAATAAACGTCGTACTCGCGTCGTGGATCCGCCAACGTTTACAGCAGTTTATTTTATTTACTTAGCGGTTTCCCGAGGCGGGTAGGAGATTTAGTTTTTGATTTTTAGAGGTTTCTAAATTTATAATTTAATTTTTATTTCATGCTATTTAAACTACATTTAATATACCTAGTAGAAGAGACGCTTCAATCAACAATCTATCGAAACAAATAATATGAAACGATAACTTGCGAAAAAAAACAGACTCAAAGGGTAAAATGCGGATAACTTTTGAAAGGCTGAGGCGATTTTATACAAACGTAGATAAAGACAAAGTCATATTTCAAACTAAATCAAAATCGGTTCATCCGTTTAGGAGCTATGATGCCACAGACACAGCAACACACGTCAAACTTATAACACCTCCCTTTTTCCGTCGGGGGTTAAAAATACTGGTATTCAGTTGCATCCGGGTCGACTGTAAGCCGAACCCGACATACCTAGTTGGGAAAAGCCTTGGCAAATTGACAAAGCTTCAGAACGCACGGGACTACCCACCTTCTTCATGTCTGGTGCGTCTTGTTCCCGTAACACAGGGTTCAAATTCCTCTTCTCTATATGATTTAATTCTAAAATGTCGATGAGCATCATCACAGCTCTGGCCGGAGGACTGGCGTTCGCTTTGTAGAGTATTGACGGCATTTCACTACCTGTTGGGTTAAGAAATATCTTTAGGGTCAGATATGCCAAAAGTTTAACTCAGAGTTAGTTGCTAAAACGAGGTTAAATAACAAATATGTCATACTTAATTGGCCTTAATTTCACAGGAACTATGAGTTTCGCCTTCACTCTCCTATCTCACGCAGGAACTATAAGTTTCGCCTTCACTACTCTGACCTATCTCACTGGAACTGAGTTTTCCGGGTTAAAATGTAGGGTTTTTTTTTTTTTTTCTGGGTTTAAAATCCTCATTGGATGTCCTCCGCCCTGGGGAGGCCAGGGGTCTGTTAGACTCTTACTGACTAAAAACCACCCCGGTGTTCCGTCTCACACCTACACCGGGGATCGCGGGAACAATGATACTTCCGCAACCCCCGGCTAGTGCCGGCCCGCCTCTGCAGGCCACTACCTCGGGTTCGGGGGGGAGTGAGGTGTTGGACTCCCCCCGCAACGTCTAAGAGGGGCGCGCGTGGAACACTACGCGCCACCACCTCGGGTCCTGATATCTCTGGACCCATTTAGGGGGGCTGGAAGAGGGCGTTGTCCGCCCTCCGCCGACGCCCGGCGCGTCTGCTGCGGATCGGGATAGTGGATGAAATCTCCCTCTCCCTCTCCGCAGCTTCCTTCTGCGAGACGACTGTTTCGCAGAAGGATACCACCGCGTCCCAGGATTCCTCGCTGCCGACCATAGACTCGACTACAGCCGGCAGCGACAGGTCACTGGCTACTTCGGAGACGAGGGCACGGCGTGGCTCCTCCCAAGCGGCACACTCTGCCAGCGTATGCCGCGCCGTGTCCTCCCGGCAGTCGACGCAGTGGTGACACCGGGCGTCCGGTTCCCTGTTTATGCTACACAGGTACTTCCCGAAGCAACCATGCCCCGAGAGCACCTGCGTCACCCGAAACGACAGGGAGCCGTGCCTTCTCCCGAGCCAGCGCTCGAGCACTGGCCGGACCGCCTCGATGGTAATGAGGCCGGCGGTAGGGCGTGAAAGCCTGTCCCGCCATTCCGCCACCAGGACCTCACGAAGCTGAGACTGACGCAACACCATGTGTCGCTGCATCAGCCTTTCGCCCCGCGCCCGCGCTTCCTCGCGCCACCGATACAATGACGCGAGTACCTTAGCCTCCAGGTCCCAGGGCGGGGATCCGGCCAGTGCACAAGCCGCCTCGTAGGAGATCGTGCGATACCCCCTGACGACTCTGACGGCCATAACTCTCTGCGGCTTTCGCAGAACAGCAATGCTGCCGGCCGTCAGGTCAGTCGCCCAGATCGGGGCCCCATACAGGGCCATCGATTGCACGATCCCCACGTAGAGCCGCCTACAGGCAGCGCTCGGGCCCCCCAGATTGGGAAGCAGCGTTGACAGCGCCCCAGCCGCGCTCAACAACTTGGGCGCCAGCCGCCGGAAGTGGGGTCCGAAATCCCACCGGCTGTCGAGCACCAATCCCAGGTACTTCATGGTTGACTCGACAGCGATTCGAGCCCCCCCGACGACGATGTGGGCATCGGGTGGTGGCGCCCGCCGGGGGCCATGAGAGACCATGGCCTCCGACTTGTTGAGCGCCAACTCCAGGCCAAGGCGCCGTATGCGGCTCACCATCTGTGAGACTGCAGCCGTCGCTCCCCCGGGCGGTGACCAGCGTATCGTCCGCGTAACACGTCAAGTCTACGCCCGGTTGGAGTTCAGCACCCAGTCGTACCCGATGTTCCACAGGGGCGGGCCCAAGACCGAGCCCTGCGGAACACCGCACGACATGCGGTGCTGGCTTTCGACGCCATCACGTCCCACGTAGGTGACACACCTCTCCGCCAAATAAGCCCCGACGATGCGGCGGAGATAGGGAGGCACTCGATGATACCGTAGTGCCTCCCGAACACAACTCCAGGGCGCGGTGTTGAAGGCATAATGTAGGTACCTATCGTAAGTCACTCAGCTATTCGTTTTTATCAGTAAAAATAATTGCTTATCTCCTACTAACAAATATTTTTCTATCAATCCGTAAGTAAGCATAAACTGAAATACAAATAGTGACTATGGATTTGTAGTTTGTTGTGCTAGTAGTTACAATTTTTGCTAGCTATTTATCGTAAAACGAAAAAACCCAGGGTACCCTTTCATATTATTAACAATTTGTTCATAAAAGATAGAAAGAAGCGCATCGGTACAGGTCGATTCAAACTTAATGGCGCCTATGAAATTCGCCACACGCCACTCCTCACCCCTCTTGTCACAGGAGCTATGTGCAAGTCTACTTTCGCAAGTCGCTACACAGTAGCAGGATTGCTACTGTGTAGCGACTTGCGAAATGTTTTGAGTCGCCATTAAGTTTTAATCTACCTGTACCCAAACTTCTGAACTTACCTGCACAGACCGATGAAAGTTTTAGGACTGGTTGTTAAAAGAAAAACAAAACACTCGATTCTTTTATCATATTCTATTTTATTTGTTATGTTATTTGGTATTTACTTAATTGACCTTTGTAACTATATAGACTATTAAGGGCCGATTTCACCAATGTAACTAAACGAAAAACTTTGTAATTGGTACCTAGTTTCTCAACGGTCTTAACCAATCAGAACGCTGTATTTGCATAAACTGAGTTTAATTGAACTAATCGCGATTTGTTTCATTGATGAAATCGGGCCTTAGGACATAAACAATCGTATAATATTATCTGCCTAAAGTAGAAAATATTATCTTTATTATTTCATTTCACTGGATTAGACTTTAGACCTAATGAGAAGTTAAAAACAAGATTACTTTTAGGAACATAACCTAAAAACCCTAATTACCTATCTGCTTAGTTATCTTTAAGTAATAATATATAGAAAAACAAAAAAAATGCTACTTACAGGTATATCGAGTAGGATAAGGACACTTAAGCTTGGTATGTCCACTACGGTATGGTATGACGTTTTACGTTGTTATTTGACAACTAGTGAAAGTTATAAATGCAAACCTCTTTAGTAGTTCTCAGTAACTATTCATAGTAAACAAAAAAGCATAAAGAGTAGGTAAACTAAACACTTACCTTCATTCAAAGATATAAACAAAATAAATAATTGACTCTTATGAAAAGTCACTTTTTGATTATCAACACAAACACTGACTGAGGTCACTTCACTGTCATCCAATGCTGCCAACTCGTCTAAGCAAAAACGCGCTGTTAGCTCGTTAAAAACGCGCTAGAAAGCGCTAAATGGTCGCTGTAAATAAAACGCTTTATTTGGCGCCAAATACAAGCAAAACACCCAATAATTTGAAACAGGGACGTATAAACGTAGTTTTTTATTGAATCAAAATATGTCATAAACAAGAATTAATACATTATGGTACTTGTTTAGTGATAATAAAATAAAATAATAACGTATTATTATAATTATTTCATGATATAAAGGAAATAAATAATTCACCATCGTCTGATTCTACTACAATTGCTTTTGCCGGCGAATTATATGGTTGGTCAGGTTGGTCTTGATCAGTTTTGGACTTGAATTTATATTTAAAGTCCAAAGTTTCAAAAAGCGCTAGATTTAGCGCTAGGCGCCAGAACGCGCTATTGAACAAAAAAAGCGCTAGATCTGGCGCTGAAAGCGCTATGTTGGCAGCACTGCTGTCATCTGTCTCTGCACTTTACTTCACTTTCTACCAGCTGATAACTTAGCAGTTGCAGCGCGTTACTCATAGATGGCAGCACGGTCGAGGGAGAACAAATAGATAAGATAAATAGCCATTTATTACCTATACTAATAATTATTATAAATCTATACTAATAATATTGTAAAGAGTTCAAGTTTGTGAGGTTGTAATCTCCGGATCTACTGAACCGATTTGGATGAAATTTGGCATGGACATAGTTTGAGACCCTTAGAAGGGCATAGGATAGTTTGTATTCCCTTGGGATGATAAAACACTTTTCACGCGGGCGAAGTCGCGGGCATAAGCTAGTAGTAGATATGAGTAGACTGATGCAGGGTGTCTCGGAACTGCTAGTAGTCAATATGACGATGAATCCAAAAGTCTATCGAACCAAAATGCTAGATATTCAAAGCAATTCAGGTCAGGGCCCAGGACCAAAGACGAGGCGGCAGCGTTTCCTTGAATAGATAAGTATAGTTTAAACAATTCTTTGTATATGGTTATGAAGAGGTATTAATTAGAGACATGGGGTAATTAGTAGTACAGTCCTACCAACTTATCTGTGAACTGAAAGAGGACGGCAACATCGATTCAGTGTTGCTAATTAATATAAGGTGCCCAAAATTGAGTAAGTTTTCAAGAAGGAAATTTCACATTAGACATAATCGTTTAATAAGAATTACAGTTTTTACAAATTATAAACAATAATACCTTAATAAAATAAATAATAACTAGTACATTATGGTACAAGTGTGTAACGTTGGTGATTACCGCTGAGGCGCCATTGAGACCCGAGCCGTTAGGTGAGGGTCTTAAGAGAGCCGAGGACGGTAATCATCAATACACACGTGTATCATACGACGTTTTTCAACACACTTGTGAATAAATAATCCTAAAAAATCATTTCCAACAGTGAAAACGGGTTGTGAAAATTTTTTCGCAATGGCGGGCAAAATTAATCAGTTTTCCTATGCGCGCGCATCTAACAATGGCGACCGCCCATAGACTAAAAAGAATGAATATTTTTTTTTGGCTTTTCGCGGATAGCGTTTTAGCCACGTACAAAATGGGGAATTTCAAGTTTTCTTTATAAAACAAAAATTATATTTGAGTGAAAGTTTTATTTATTAAACACGTACAAGTTGAAATTATCTATTTAAATACGAAGTTCCATGAAATGTGTTGCATTTGTACTAGAGCACGATCTTTTTTGTATCAAAACTTTTTTAAGAACAAAGCAACTCAACCAATATTATAAAAAAAAACTCTTTATCTCACTTGTGAATAATAGTAATGAAAAAGTCACAGTTTGATAACAGGTGTCATTATGTGCCTAATTGCGGTGAAATTAGAGCCACTTTATGAGCAAGTGTGTTGAAAAAAGAATTACGAATTAATTAACAGTTACGTAGGTACGCTAACAGTTTAGTCTCTCAGCAATGAACAATTGCTTTATCTAAAGAGTAGGTAATCCAATGAAGTGGAAATGCAGCAGATAAAATGTTCCACGGGGGGATACAACTTTCATTTAATGCGAAGTTAAGTAGGTACCTACCCTGCAAGAGGTACCTGGATGTCTAGCATTTAGTTATGACCGTACCTAATCTGTCAGTCAAATCTGGTGTTAGGGGTAACACCAGATTTGCCTAAATATAATTAGCAGTGGTACCTAGTGGTAGAGTAGTGTAATAAAATAAAAATAAAACATATTGCTTTTCAACACACTTGCTCATAAAGTGGCTCTAATTTCACCGCAATTAGTCACATAATGACACCTGTTATCAAACTGTGACTTTTTCATTACTATTATTCACAAGTGAGATAAAGAGTTCTTTTTTTAATTTATTGGTTGAGTTGCTTTGTTCTTAAAAAAGTTTCGATACAAAAAAGATCGTGCTCAATAGTACAAATGCAACACATTTCATGCAACTTCGTATTTAAATAGATAATTTCAACTTGTACGTGTTTAATAAATAAAACTTTCACATAAATATAACTTTTGTTTTTATCTGTAATAAAGAAAACTTGAAATTTCCCATTTTGTACGTGGCTAAAACGCTATCCGCGAAAAGCCAAAAAGAAAGATAACTCATTATTTTTGGTCTATGGCCGATCGCCATTGTTAGATGCGCGCGCATAGGAAAACTGATTAATTTTGCCCGCCATTGCCAAAAAAAATCACAACTCGTTTTCACTGTTGGAAATGATTTTTTTGTATTATTTTCTTCACAAGTGTGTTGAAAAACGTCGTATGATACACGTGTGTATTGATGATTACCGTCCTCGGCTCTCTTAAGACCCTCACCTAACGGCTCGGGTCTCAATGACGCCTCAGCGGTAATCACCAACATTACACACTTGTACCATAATGTACTATTACAATGATTTATTGAAAACCAGGTTTACAGTAATTGTGATCTTTGGATGAACATGCATACACAACTTCATCGTGGCTGTGAGGCCATACTCAGCTTATTTCCGTACCACTATCATCATTATCACTATCGCTTTCGGTTTCAGTGTCACTTACCACTTCAATAATAAAAGGTTTATCTAAATACAAATCATGTTTTAAGTATTCTGCTTATAACCTGCGAACGTGTTTACAATGCTGTGACTACTCATGAACTGTAATAGCGTCAAAAGCTTATCTAACTAGGCGGGGAATTTTAGCATTTTTGTGCTCAATATTTACATCAGCAACTTTTCTTTTCATTGTGCTCCATATGAGTTCAATGGGATTGAGATCACAGTGATAAGGTGTTAAATATAAGCATTTCTGTCTATTGTCTTCTAAATTTTTTTCAATCTCATATACAGGTTCCGGCTTGTTTCTCTTAATTATTTCTAAAAGCTGAGGTTCAGTCAAATTCTCTCCGTAGTCAATTTTTTTTTGGGTCAACCATAATTGCATATCTTTTTTTAAGGAATTCGTATTTGGGACTTTATTCACACAAATACGGTGAGAAGGAGCATTATCCATCACTATTATGGATGGCTCTCGTATATTAGGCACAAGTTTTTCAAAAACCCACTTTTAAAGTTGGTACTATTCATCTCGTCATGATAATCACCACTTTTTGTGTTTGATTTAAACACAAGTGGTGCATTTGTAACAAATCCGGTATCTCCTCCCGCATGAACAATAATATATCTTTGCCCTTTTGATACAGGCTCCAATACTCCGTCTTCACCCTCTCCTTGCCAACATTTACCCGATGTATGCGAAGAGTGAATATAGGTCTCATCTAAATAAATTATGGCCCGGGGCTGGGGAGATTTATTATTTTATCCACTGCATGCAATTACTTAGCTCTCCAAGCTGATATTTCATTACACTCCATAAGAACCTTCCGATTGGATTGAGATTTTTTTATACAAAATTGTGATTGTATACAAATTTTTTTTTTACCTTGTGAAGCAGCTTTCGCGGACTCTCGCTTTCCTGTATGATTTATTGAAATCTGGCAGGTTAGTTTGCTCACTCACTTAGCAGGTTACCTAATAGATGTATGTTACCGTTACGCTAATCTGCAATTACTTAAGTACAAAGACCTTATACGTATTTTTTACTTCTAGACTGTGTACCAAAATTTTTAGTTTAGCTAAAATGAAATCTATCATCATACACCTAGTTTAGCTATTTCCTTATAAGCGGTAGCTAACCAAAAGCGGTCCTGGCGAGAGGGTTTCCGCTGGTAGTGTGTCCTTGTCTGACCTCTTGCTAGCTCAACTAATCATTGGGTTTGGTAGAAATAGTAGAAAATTTTATATTTTCTTTTTATGTTATACCAAAACGAACAATTCATAGACTTTGACACGTATTTAAATATTTCTAGAAAAGTATATACTATTTCTACAGTTCCTATATTTAATCAATTCATTGTATTTAAAAAAATATTCATTAATACTGAGTCAGAGTAGTACTTTTAAATGTTTGGGCCTGGTAATACTAAATGTAGGATGGTCGTTTGCGGATTTTTTGACGGACTTTGTTCGATTGAAATTCAGTGGCTCTTAATATTATTTGCAAATTGATTCCTAGTGGAATATAATTGGTGTAGTTTTATTTCTCAACTGTCTACGCAACTGGACAATATGTGAAATCATAGAGATCCTTTGAGGTATATTTAGCTGCCGGTATTTCATAGCACCGTCAGAAGACTGCAGGGTCATCTAACGCCTCTCCTTCATGAGCGATGGTATTGAAGAATGAAACTTGAAGAGACTTGGGATTTGAGGATTATTGAGTCCTCCGCCTCTCTTCGAACTTCAGATAACCCTTTAATACTCCATCGTAAACTGCTCAATTCCTCTTCGAGTTCGGTGATTTTTTCGTCGGTCCGGAGTGTGCGCGTGTTGTACGTTGCCAGGTCCAGTCGTCGGTATTTGTTGGGGTAGCCGGATCTCGTCCGGAATTCTTAGCACCCCTTGCCATGCCGTAACTTCGACCGCTACTGTAGTCGATGGTACAGGCTGCCGGGCAATAGGGGCTATGTTTTATTTGTGCTATTCATGGGGAGTGCTTTGCAGGCGGGTTGGCGATCGCAGCATGGTTGTTACAAGTACACAGAGAACGCTGCTGCTCATTCTCTGGTTTTTCCCTTAGTCGCCTCTTACGACACCCATGGGCAAACATGGGATGGTGAAATTCTTTACACCTGACACCATACGGTTTGTGATGTAGATACCAAAAAATATAAACACCTTTTTTATTAACTATAAATTAGTTAGGTTTAGGTAGCGCAGTTAGGTAGCATCAACATTTCGGAATACTTCAACTATCGTTTTTACAATCAATTTGTCCCATGTTCTGTTTGGTCATGGTCACCTCATTAGAAAGAGACACACTACCAAAGGGAGCCCTCTCGCTCGGACCGGTTTTTGCGCCATAGTGCACAGTCTAGTAGTAAGAAGTATAAGGTCTTTGCTTAAGTATCGGGTAATTTATAACAAGAAAGTTGACAAAACTAACCTGTCGCTGCCGAAATTCGTTTGTATATTAAATGGAATAATCAGAGACCCCGGCCGAGCTTCTTCTTCAAAAAAGGCTTTAACCTTTAGAATAATGTTTCGAGCTTCACTTTTAATAGCTTTCGACATATTTAACTTTATAAATTCAGAAATAACACGACAAAACAACCAGAGAACCCGAATGTGACAGTGACAATCGAATGCCATTTCAACATGACGGGCGTTGCGGCGTATTTTTCGCCATTTCACAGATAAGTTGGTAGGAGTGTAGTGGGGAAGAGGGTTTATTGGTGATGTTCTTCAGAAAGGCCAAGTGGGCAATCTGCGGGCGTGTATGACTATTAATGAAGCAAAAGGAGTACTATCTACTTACGTAAGGATCGTAGCATGTGGCGTTCTGTAGTTTCTGCCTAGCTCCATGAGAAAAAGGCGTGGGTTATGTGTGTAGGTTGAGTCTTTGAATAACAAGACGAACGTACAGTTACCATTTTAGGGTTCCGTACCCAAAGGGTAAAAACGGGACCCTATTACCAAGACTCCACGGTCCGCCCGTCTGTCTGTCACCAGGATGTATCTCATGAACCGTGATAGCTAGACAGTTGAAATTGTCACAGATGATGTATTTCTGTTGCCGCTATAACAACAAATATGCTCCCATACAAGAAACGTGATTTTTATGCCGTTTTTTGCGATAGTGGTACGGAATCCTACGTGTGCCAGTCCGACTCGCACTTGACCGTTTTTTTTACTCTACGTTCTACGTTTATTTTGATACGAATATTTTACACGTTTTTTTTTGTACTTTTTCTCTGTATTTTTAGATTTAACTTTCTCCATTTTTCATAGTGTGTACTATTAAAAGTGTGTTCGTACAGACAGACTGACAGTTGAAATTTTCACAGATGATGTATTTCTGTTGCCGCTATAACAACAAATACCTACTAATAACTACATCAAAATTGAATTAGTAGTTTTGGAGAAAAATAGCAACATGTATTTGCACAAACAAACAACCTCTCACCCCAAACGCATATACCGTCTCCATTCCGTCGTGCGATAATTGTACGGAAACCTTCGTGCGCGAGTCTGACTCGTACTTTGCCGGTTTTATTATATTTGCGGACCGCATTCATTCTGCTTAGGCCCAGTATTTTTATCGCTAGTTTACACAACCAATGGTTAAATATGCTAACCAGTGGTTTAAAATTTCGGTAAAACTCGTTTATTCATCAATTGTTTGTCTAACTAATAGTTGAATAATAAACTCTCCAACTTATTTGACTATTTGTGAGGCTAGGAATTGATAATAAAACGCATTTTACCGAATTCTGAAACCATTAAGCACCAACAACCACCAACCCCCAACCATTGATCCAACCATTATTTAACCATTGGTAGAGTTAACCAGCGATCAAAAACTGGGCCTTCGTGGAGCTGACTGAACTTGAAACGCAACCTTCCTGCATTGCACCAATATTTTCTAAAGAACTTTGTTCTTGCTAATATTGTATGATACCTATACTTAGGAATACCCAAGGTTCTTACGTTCGATGATTCAATTACTAAAGCGAAATCTTTTTAACCTTTTCCCGATTATGTAAGTGAGCAAAATAAGACCTAGACTTGTTCTGAGATTGGTAAAATATTATTGTTTAAGTTATCAAAGCAATTTTGTTTATTTTTATGTTATCTGCTGACATACTTTTGACCTATGCGTCGCTTATGAATGATAATTATCACGCCGCGATAATTATTCTGAATGTAAGGAATGTCATTGTCTCTCATCTCAATTTATTTTGTTTGGGGGCAGCATTACGTCTTCCATCTGTTTCTACCATTTTCCTTAGGTGATGAAGTGATGATGATTTCGAAAATCAAAACCTAGGTACTTATGAATTGTCAAACAAAATTTTCTTTTTTTTTCTTTTTCGCTTTAAACTGCCATCAGTCGGTAGCGACTATAATCAGTTCGGTTGTATTTCAACAGGACTTTGGGTTTTGGAGGCCATCGCCTCAACCAACCATTATACTTATAAGCGAGATTTGCTTCCGTTTAAGTCGCCTAACGGCTTGGGAGGTGTCAAGTAATTTAAGGTGATATATACGCCCGAATGTAACGCAGTACTGGCCGTGCGCCCGCTCGATGCCAAAATATCAAAATTGAGTCTCCTTTTGAACAGTTTTGTTTGCAAAATATTATTTGATTTACATATGCTATGTTAGGTAAAAATAAATTCCAGCCATCAATTTTTCTGTATAAAATTATTTTTAAACATCCAAGTCGTTTTGAAGGAGTTTCCGTTACCGTTATATACTTACGGCACTAAAGCGTATGTAGGCCCTTAAGGGTAAAAAAAGGGTAAAACGGTAACTTTCTAAAGCATACTCCTCAGTAACAGCTAGGTTAAAAGGTTTGAAAAAAAAAATATATTAATTATTGATTCACGTACATAATTTTGAACATAAGGTTTTTTCGTGTAACTAATAGTTTTGCTTTAAAAAAATTATTAACAACACGATATTTTTTCGCAACTTTTGGAAACTCCTCCAAAACGACTTGGATGTTTAAAAATATTTTATAAAAATATATTTTATACAGAAAAATTGATGGCTGGAATTACTTCATACCTAACATAGAATATGTAAATCAAATAATATTTTGCAAACAAAACTGTTCAAAAGGAGGTTCAATTTTGATATTTTGGCATCGAGCGGGCGCACGGCCTGTACTGCGTTACATTGGGGCGTATATATCACCTTAATAGCCAAGGGATTTGGGTGTATCGCTAAGCGCTCGGCGTAACTTCTTGTGTGTTCTTTGATTTCCTCCTTTATGGTGGGCATGTTGAGGTATTCATGTATCTCGTCACTGCGAGTAAACTAGGGTGCGTTTACAATTGTCCGCAAAATTGCATTTTGTGCTCTTTGCAGACATGTTATATTGTTGTCGCTGGCAACCCCCCAAAGTTGGATGCCGTATGTCCATATGGGGTTTATTACTGCATTGTACAAAAGTAATTTATTTTCCAAGGAAAGAATCGAGTTCCGTTTCATCAGCCAGTACAAGTTTTTGAATCTGAGGTGTCAAACAAAATATGAATCTAGTTGCACATTCGCAAGCGTCACTTCAAGTAGGTCTCTATGGAGAAGAATGTGCAAAAAACTCCAAGGACATTCATTTCCATCAGTTTTAATTACAATTATTTGGTTACATCATTCTTGTTGAAAAATACATTTAAGAGAACACTGTGCACTTAAAAGCGACTAGAGTAAAACAAACAATTCAAAAATAAAATAAGTACCTACGTAATTAAAAGCAGACCGAGGCAGTTAAGTTATGACCAATCCCAACTGATGACGCCCATTCACGAACATGACGTATGGATTGGCACCATTCAGCTCAACCATCATGAAGGGATTTACCTAACTTACCTAAATATGTAGTATCTACATACCAAGTTTGGAGAAAACTCAATCGCGATAACGAATTCTGGTGGTCTTTTTTTTTTGGTACAAACTCACCACACTATTCCCAACCACCGCAACTATCTGAAATCTATCATATACAGTGGCGACCATAAGAAAAGCGTCGAGTCAATGAAGCTCGAAACGATTCAACTGTCTTGGATCCCGCAACGAAATAGCTGGAGGAGTAAGAAAACATTCAACATTCTGTGGACTAAGCCCACAGCATGAATGCCATGAATGCTCGGTCGCGCTAACGTAAACGTCAATTTCTATAGAAACAGGTTAAGCGCCGCCTGGTGACAGTAATGGAAAACCACTTTCTCTATACACAAATTGATATAAAAAAACGTTTACGTTAACGCGATCGAGCACGAGTAAAAACTCGAAACAAGTCCACTGCTGGTATTGTTTTTTTACGACGAACCTTACTTAATTACATTTGTCTTACGATAAGTATGTATAAATAGTAGGTACTTACCGATGTTATGCTAGTTATAGTTCTCGCCAACTTCTGGGCCGCCCTGAAGTTGGCTTTCCGATGCGCAAGGCACGAAACGGTGCTGTTTTTGTATGAGATTTCCCACTGCGCAGCCATTGTAGCCAAATTAAGGGCGGACAGGAAGTTTGGCGAGGAATTTGGACACTATTTGTTATACCGGTTTGAGAAACCTCTTCATCCTTGTGTCTATCATGAAAAGTGGACTGTATTTGAAGGGTTCTGGCAATAGTGCGTTAAAAATAAGCGGGAAAATATTCACGGATCAATTCGGGCGATCTAGTATGGAAATGAGGGAAGTAGTACGCCTTACCTTGTAGTGGTCGATGCCAGCCCACGTGTGGCAGCGAGCTGGTGTTCTTCTACTCCAAAATGGCTCCTTCAGGATCCACACACTTCACACAATTGTTTTATATCCGCGAGGCG
The DNA here is from genome assembly GCA_964057195.1 of Orthosia cruda. NCBI lineage: Eukaryota > Metazoa > Arthropoda > Insecta > Lepidoptera > Noctuidae > Orthosia > Orthosia cruda. Next base: position 41,442,019 of record OZ059828.1, on the reverse strand, counting down.
GGTTAATAGACACGGTTCACAAGGTTCTCTGCAATCTAACTAATTAGATGCATCAGTCTCCAGCCAGGTGGCTTGGAAAGCTGGCGGTTGAGATACGAGGCCCGTTCACGTTGAAGTTTCGGTTCGTTCTGGCGACCTGTCATTAAGGCGTACATAAAGGGAAAAGGAATGAGGAAGGAACGAGATAATAAGGATATCGATCGCCCGCGAAATCTCAAATGCGTTTGTCTATGTGTTTTTGGTCATTGATTTATGACATTTACAAGAGATGGCGCTACCATTTTCCCGGCCTTAAAGGGTCACCTTTAATGAAAATTAAACTTAGCCCTATGAGGTGTACTACCGTATACCTATTCAGCAATACGGACTAAGATGCGGATTTTTACATTTCAATTATTAAGATTTAAGATAAATACTGCGAGTTGCATAATACATTAAGTTGCATACCCATAGTTAAATTTTAATAGAAAATTATGTTGCGTCGCTAACTAACTAAAACTAAGAGACCTAACTATCAAGCCAGGCCTTATTGAGTCGGTAATGGACACAGACGCACAACATGGCGCACATAGCTACCCTTTGCGGTTTTCACAGTAACAACACGGGTTGTACCGTCCTTGGAGGTATGCAATTTATCAATAATGCCTAACGGCCATGAAAGGGGCGGAGAGTTATCAGTAATGATAACTACAATAGTACCCTCTTGTATAGAAGGTGCAGGACTATTCCATTTGGATCTAGCCTGAAGTTGATGTAAGTATTCTGAACGCCAGCGCTGCCAGAACGACTGCACCAGTTTGTCAAGTAGAGTATGTCGCTGAAGCAAGCTGAGCGAGTCTGCTTCAGGAGCGGGAAGGGACAACAATGGCGCGGTGTGCAAGAAATGCGCAGGGGTCAGTGCTGATGGTTCAGTAGGGTCACTACTCAAAGCAGTAAGTGGCCGCGAATTAACTAGAGCCTCAACTTGACTAAGGACAGTTATAAGTTCCTCGTAGGAGAGGATTTGTTGACCTATAACTTTAAAAAGGTGAGTTTTAACTACCTTAACCATACTTTCCCAACATCCTCCAAAATGTGGGGAAGCAGGCGGAATAAACTTCCAATCTATATGATTGAAGGAAAGTTCTTCCTCAAGATGAGGACGAAAATCTTTAAGAAATTTGTGAAGGTCGCGTAAATAAGAACTTGCACCTACGAAACAAGTACCGTTATCGGTATATAAGCATTTAATAGGACCGCGTCGCGAAAGAAAGCGTTTTAAGGCTGCAAGGAAAGTCACTGTACTTAAATCTGTAGCCACTTCAATGTGCGTGGCACGCGTCGTCAAACACGTAAAAATGCAGAGCCAAGCCTTACGGCTCTTAACACCTCGACCACGAAATGGTGTGTACTGCAGCGGGCCTGCATAGTCACAGCCGGTGTGAGTGAACGCCTTGTCGACTTGGTTAACACGCTGGCTAGGTAGATCTGCCATAAGTGGAAGAATAGGACGCGGGCGGAACTTAAAGCAAGTGTTACAGTTGTGGATTCTGTGACGAATTATTCGACGTGCAGCTAAAAGCCAATAATTATGCCTGAGTAAGGACATAAGCAACTCCGGACCGGCATGAAGATGTTTCTTGTGACAAAAGTCAACAAGAAGATCAACAATATGGTCATGACGTGGTAGAATACAGGGATGTTTATATTCGTAGGGTTCGTCCGAATTTGTGAGACGACCACCAACTCGTATGATGCCGTGCTCATCGAGAAACGGCTTAAGCTTATGGATGGCGGGAGTACATGGTTTATTATTTTTTAAATTTAAAATATCGTTACGGAAATGAACATCCTGTACAGCTCGCAGCAATTTAATTTCTGCATATTTCAGATCAGAGCTTGATACAGTACGTGCACTAGGCAGTTGTCTTAAAAACTTATAGACGTAAACAATAGCGCGTAGCAACTTAGACCACGACGAAACACGTAGTGCTAGCGCGTAAATTGGTGATTCCGTAACCTCAGAAACCACGGCATGAGCGACTGATTTCTGTTCGGGTACGCCCTCATGCAGTGCATTGTGTTCGAAAGTATGTATGGGCCACTCAGCTGGGTCATGAGAAACCCACGATGGTCCACGATACCACAATGGATGCTGCAAGAGCTTAGCTGGCGTGACACCACGAGACAGACAATCAGCGGGGTTCTCAGTACCTGCGACATGGTTGAAACAATTAGCGGGTATAAGCTCTATCAGCTTAGTAACCCGATTGGCAACAAAAGTTTGCCAGCGGTGCGGTGAGGAATTTATCCAGGCGAGCACTACTTTAGAGTCAGTAAACGCGTATACCTTATGGATGCGGTAGTGGGGCGATATTGTGTCTTGTACCTTGCGAAGCAACTTAGACAACAGTAGGGCCGCGCACAACTCTAGTCTAGCCACCGAAATGGTTTTCACAGGTGAGACTTTAGACTTCGCACTAACTAACTGCACGGAGTAGTTATAACCATTGTATATTTGCATGTATACGACTCCACCGTAAGCACGCTCGCTGGCGTCAGCGAAACCTACTAAATTCATGGTGCATCCGTCGACCAACCCCAGATGACGCGGGATAATAATTTCATTAAGCGTAGAAAGCTCAGTACAAAACTGCTTCCAAGCGGTGACTATATGTTCAGGTGGTATGTCGTCCCAGTCACACTTTGCTAGCCAAAGTTCCTTAATTAAGAGCTTAGCGTACAGAATAGTGGGGGCGACAAAACCCATTAAGTCCCATAGCCGAGCCACTGTGGAAAGCATGGTTCGCTTAGTACATTTATCATCTGGTGTGGTGACGTCAAAGCGGAAACTATCACAAGACTTGTCCCAGCGTAAACCCAGGACCTTATGCGGTATAGACTTCTCATACTCGATATCGGGCGAAGCCTTATGAGTATCAGGTATGTGTGCGAGAACCTCTTTCGAGTTACTTGTCCATTTGACAAGGTCGAACTGGCCTCGCTTGAAGAGCTGAATAAGCTCATCACAAAGCGAAATTGCTTGCGGTATGGACATGACACTACAGGCAATGTCATCCATATATAGGGCGGAAGAAGCAGCAGCAGACGCTGCAGGGAAATTATCGCCTTCATCAGCGACTAACTGGCGGACTACACGTAACGCGTGATATGGACTAGACTTAAATCCGAAGCAAACACGATTAAATTGGTAGACCATTATAGGTTCATGTTTACTGAATCTGTAAAAGATGCGTTGAAATCTACGGTCCGATTCACGAACGCCGACATTGAGAAACATTTGGCGGCAATCAGCAGACAGGGCTATTTGAAAGAGACGAAAACGAATTATAATATTAAATAAATCACCCTGTAGATTAGGGCCCGCATGTAGAATGTCATTGATCGACTGTCCCGATGTAGTTCGACTACTAGCGTCTAAAACCACGCGAAGTTTAGTGGAAGTCTTATCTTCGCGAACGACACCGTGATGCGGAATGTAATATGACAGATTAGAAACGTTGTCATCTTTTAAAACCGGACTCAAATATCCCTTATTTATGTAGTCCCGCATGACGTCATTGTAAGCGCTGCGTAACCCTAAGGACGCATCAAGTTTGCGCTCCAAACAATGAAAACGCCTAAGTGCGGCAGCGTATGAGTCGCCTAGCGAATAAGGGTCGTCGCAAAATGGCAGCGACACAATATATCTACCACTGTCATCGCGAACAGTGGTAGCGCGAAAATGTTCTTCGCACTCGAGATCCTTACGGCTTTGCGAGGGCGAGGCGGAAATTTCTTCAAGCTCCCAGAATCGCTTGAGAAGCGAATCTAAACTGGGATCTTGAAGAACAGAACAACATGAAGTTGTACTCGTACAGTGTGAAGTATGTGCCGTAGGTACGGAACCCATAACCACATACCCCAACACAGTTTCAATAGCGGGAGGTATATTATATTGCTCGCTATGCACTATGTTAGGCAAAAGCAAGCGCGGGAATATAGCAGCACCAATCAAAACATCGATACCGCTCGGCTCCGCAAACTTCGAGTCTGCGAGCGGTAATGTTTTGAGATGTGTAAGTTTCGAGACATCGACGAGAGCGGTCGGCAATGTCTCCGTAATACGTTCAACAATAAGCGAAGAAACGTTAAAATTAATATCATTACTAAAACGAGAATATAATTTAATATCTACGGAACCTTTAACTGGTTTTTCCGACCCACCGATTCCTTTAACTATTAAATTAGAAGTATGAAAATTCTTCCAAAGTCCTAGACGCTTAAAACATTCAGAAGTAATAAAATTACTTTGAGATGCGCTATCTAGTAAACAACGTATTATGTGCGGCTTATCATTTACATCGTAAATTACGACTTGAGCAGTAGCGAGCAGAACGGTTGTATACGCCGTACATTGCGGGCTATCTCTCGCCGACGGCGACGCCGCAACGCACCGAGCGTCAATCGAACGCGATCGAGCGGCGCCAGCGACAGAGGTCGTACACAACGATACCTCAGACTGTGAGGTAATAGAAGGTACTGTCGGCATAAGCGTTGGGACCGGATTCGGCTGTGACGTCACTACAGTTGATAATTGCGGGTTTTTATTAAAATGTAACAATGTATGATGACGTTGATTACATGTGCGACACTTTAATTTAGAAGAACAGTTAACCGTTTTATGTTTAATACTTAAACAATTGACACAAGCACTGTTGTCTTTCACACATTTGAAACGAGCTGTCGGAGTCAAATTATCAAAAGCGGGACATTTATATAAGTGTTCATGGATATATGCTTCGCACAGACACTTGTTTGAATTATTTAACTCAGAGCAAGCTACATAGGATTGTGGATTAGGAGCGGTCATTTTATTATTAAAACTACGCGATTTATTAGACTTATGTGAATTGTCCGAACTATTAGGCTTATTATTGTTAGCTAAGGGTGGTTGGGTATTACGGAATATCCGACACTGATCATTGATGAAGGTGACAAAACTATCTAGAGTGGGAATCTTACGATTACGTTCTGTCATCTCGAAAGCGCGAATAGTTTCAGTGTCAAACTTTTTTATTGCGAGGTGCAATAAAATGAAATCCAGAAGGTCAACTAATTTTAGATTCTTTAGGGAATTAATTGCGGTGATGAACTTGTCCACGAATAGCTGGTAATTCGAAACAGACGCGGGACCGGACAATTTAAGATTTAAAGCTTGATCGAAGTAGGTAGACGCGAGGACACGAATATCCTGGTACCTATCGAGGAGTGCCTGGAACGTGACTTGGTAATTCTCAGCACACGGTGTGACTCCCGCGAACACAGACTGTGCCTTCGGCGACAGCTTACCTATTAAATAGTACAACCTGTCTGCATCCGTCAGCGACTTATTGTCATGAACTGTAGATTTAAAACTTGCATAAAATAATGGCCAGTTTCGTATATCACCGTCGAACGACATGAGTTCGATTGGCGGCAACCTTGGTCTACATGTTGCGGAATCACTCATACTGTGCCTCCCGGACGGCTTATCTTCCAATTGAGACATCACACGTTTCACGGAACAATACATATCCTCGAATGAGGCGTAGGCTTGATAGCTAGGCTTCGCATCGGGATATACAGCCAGTAACCTAGCATTATAATCATCCAATAATCTATGAAAGTCCGTTCGAATATCATCTATTGTTACACAAGAACTGAGAAAGCCTTCTCTCACCGATTCGGAAGTATTAGCGACTTTAGAGCGATCATAAATTGACTGAATACGCTCGAAAAGTATATTACGCTTAGCTTCTAAAATCACTAACTGTTGATCTTCCGAAGAAGCGATTGCTTTCGCATCACGCGGCATTGTTATGTTATGTAGTTACAAATAACCACACAAACAAAACAATGTACGGTAATTATTTAAACGAACAACTATATGTAGAAAAGTAATACTACTGATTGTGACTGTACTGTGACAACGGGTTTCGCAATATTTGCGTAGTAACGAAATAAGTTTTTTCGTAGTACCCACTAACCAAAGTAATTAGATAGTACAAAATGTTAATAGCATTACTATCCCAACCAGTTTTATTGCTAAGTTTGAATATTGTTTAAGATAAATGAATAGGTATAAATATGCAACCTATAGCCCGCAATCGTCGAAACGTATTCGGTAAAGTTATGATATTTATACTGCGTAGGTACCTACAAGTAGTACACCTATTTTATTTTTCTCTTATAGAATGAATGTCTACCCCGCGGTATTCGGAAAGTAACTTATTCCTAACAATTTATAATTGGAGGTAGGTGATTCCTATAAGGGCGGTTAAACTAAAAGACGCTTGAAATATAGAAATGTACAATACGACAAGTTAGTTTTAAATAAGAATTATTTTTAATAATAGCAGATACGTAATTATGAACCTGCTATAGCGGCGTTGATGGAACCACGTATTGGGTTTACAACTTGATTATGTGGGTAGGCGGCTAGGTGCCACGACCCTAGTAGGAATTTATGATTGATTCCTACGTAAGAAATAAAGGAAAATGGATATATTATAGTAATATATCGGGCTACGAAGGACCAAAAATGTTATAGCGGTTTGAGAAACCTCTTCATCCTTGTGTCTATCATGAAAAGTGGACTGTATTTGAAGGGTTCTGGCAATAGTGCGTTGAAAATAAGCGGGAAAATATTCACGGATCAATTCGGGCGATCTAGTATGGAAATGAGGGAAGTAGTACGCCTTACCTTGTAGTGGTCGATGCCAGCCCACGTGTGGCAGCGAGCTGGTGTTCTTCTACTCCAAAATGGCTCCTTCAGGATCCACACACTTCACACAATTGTTTTATATCCGCGAGGCGGGTTAATAGACACGGTTCACAAGGTTCTCTGCAATCTAACTAATTAGATGCATCAGTCTCCAGCCAGGTGGCTTGGAAAGCTGGCGGTTGAGATACGAGGCCCGTTCACGTTGAAGTTTCGGTTCGTTCTGGCGACCTGTCATTAAGGCGTACATAAAGGGAAAAGGAATGAGGAAGGAACGAGATAATAAGGATATCGATCGCCCGCGAAATCTCAAATGCGTTTGTCTATGTGTTTTTGGTCATTGATTTATGACATTTACAAGAGATGGCGCTACCACTATTATTATATTTTCTGTGCCGAAGTATACCCATCAGTTGTTGGCAGGATTGGGCAGTATTTGAATTACCTACTTGTAATTAAAATTCGATTAGTTCTTAAAAATGTAATTTGTAATTGGTATTTTATCGCTGAGGTATTTTGTGGTTAGTATTTCAAATACTTATGGCTTCCAAATACATTTGTACATAAATACATTTAGCGATCTTTTTAATGGGTGCGTTCTGCAGAAAATAGCACTCGATAGCTTTCGTAAGCAAAATGGCGAACGCTTACACCGAATTGTCAAGTACCTACCTACATATCTTGTCAATTGTCATTTTCATTTCTAAAGGTTATTTTCACGAAACTTCTGTGTATTAATTAAGTTTATTATAACTAATTTCGCGATGGATCATCGACTGCATTTTGTAATTCGTATTTTGTATTTATTTAAAATTAGTTAAAATTATGTATTTTGTATTTTATACCTATGGGAGATAGTATTTTGTATTTAATTAAAACAATGAATGTATTTTTCCCAGCTCTGATTGTAGGTAAGTTTTATTTACTCTCTCTCTCATAATGAGATTAGATAGGTACCTCTACCTACGCGTAGGCGTAAGAGTAACATTTATTTTTCATTACATTATGTTATTCAACAATCTCCCTATCTTAACTTAACCTTTGTAAACATTGACACTGGTCATTCAACTTTAACCCCCGATTTCTGAATTAAGAAGTTGAAGTTACGGTTTCATACCTTTAGCAGGGGCGTAGCTACCGCGGTATCAGCCGTATCAATGATACGGGGCCCCTGAGCCTCAGGGGCCTCCGACATGTGGAAGCAACAATTCGTGAAATGTCGTCCAAAACCTAAAATTTTAATAGATAAGAGGGCTGCAGTGGGTAAATTAAGATGATGAAAGCTGATGACAACTTAATCCATGCGGGTGGGGATACTCCAATTTTCTAGTTTCTTTTGCTCGCTTAAAATTTTGCTTATATAAAACAGATGGATTTGCAATTCAAGAATCCTGACTTGGATAGCTTAAGCTCTCATTGTGCTTTTTTATTTACTTTTATTAGAAAACTTGCCTTTGTTTTGCTGTATTCGGGTAAGAAGGGCCCACAACAAGATCTGATACAGAAGACTAGCTACGCCACTGATATTTAGCCTGAAACCCTGTCAATCTTTGGAATTAAAATACAAGTCTGACACGTTCTTAACTCCAAATACTCTATTCAGAAACCGACCCTAGGTATCTTTCAAAAAACTACATGTAACCAAAAGCTGCTTACTAAACCCTGACAGGGCCGGATTAGCCAATATCAGTTGTCGCAAATGCAAGCCACGCTTTGTGGGTCCCGAGCTTGGACGTAAAAAAAACAAGTGAGTTAGTCTTGGACAAGTAACATACTCAGGCTGAGGTGCAAAGCTTTTCCGAGTTCGATCTTACATCGTCGGCTCTCTTAATTTTTTCAGCTTTTCTGTCTCAGTCCATAAAGTAACTTAAGTAAGTTCTATTTCAATGGTCAAAAGAAAACCTAACCATTCACCTAAATTTTAGAACCTAAAGCAAACCAAGCCTTTATAAATATGACTCCTTGGTAAAGATTTGCTACAAGCCCTGCGCTGGCTTAATCCGGCACTGCCCAGACTTTTAATTAATTAATTGACAAGGGCCTACGTTTGTTAATTTGTCGACATGGATAGCCAACCGTAAAATAAAGGTAAAACCCTCTACGTTAAGTTGATGAGAAGGTAGAACTAACTAAAGTCAGCAGTGTTATATTGAATAAACTCGTTGTCTAAACTTAGGGATAGTGATTTGAGGGCTGCTGTCATCTATAAAAAAAAAATATTCCTTCTATTGTTCTCAGTGTATATTTACGTTATTTTATAAGACTCTATCTAATTGTCTGCTTCTTTACCGATAGTTGGCGTTACTATTATAAAATCAAAATACCCGACTGCATAAAAAGCGAACTAAAAAGACGTACTTAAACAAGAAGAAAATCATGCTGTGCTCTAGGAGGATACATATTCGCGAGCTAGCTGACCAAAACCAGATGTATCCTCCGACTGCACAGCATGAATTTCTTCTTGTTAACGTCTTTTTAGTTCGATTTTATGTAGTCGGGATTTTTGATTTCTTGAATTAACTTTTTTTATTTAACACTTTTTAGTTATCATTTTTTTTCGAGTTAGGTAGGTACATTTAAACAAAAAGTGTTATTAATTTTTGAAATTACCTCTCAAAACCGATTATTTTGATATCCCAAAAAATATTGGGCCTCAAAAGCCGCCATTTTTCTATTTTCCAATTTAAATGAAGCCAGTGACACTCACAAGGTTAAGACGAATCGATTGACGTAAGAATCATCAAAATTGGTCAGGCCAACGCATTTGGTCTTTAGAACGCTACATAGGAACATACATCATATATAGATTGTTAATCACATTACCTTCCTTTGACAGTCGGGTAAAAATAACGTTGGTTTCACTCATTATTTCTGTTTCCAAGGAAACACTGAATACCGTACAGATAAATAATGTACCCAAAAGGATTTTGAACTGTTATTAATATTCTTACCTCATTCATAAGATAAGTTAGATACAGTACAATCAACAAAGAAACCTTACACGTGTCAGGTCTCTAGCCTCCTACTCATTTTTGAAAGTGATTACTTGATTGTCCCATTATGATTACGTATCTATATTTTGCCTAAATCTCTCCGGCCTTGGTTAACTAAATAATCACAAAATTACACGGAATTTCTATTAACAATATGTGTCTGACATCACATTGTAGATATTCCATGGAAGTACAGATTAAAAGCATTATTTTGAATGTTTTCGGTTTTCGGAGAGTGACTTCTTAAGAAGACTTATTAAGGGAATTAACTCAATAAAACAAAACTCGCATATACCGAAGTAAATTAAATTTTATTCTCCATTAATAAATTACATTAATGCGCTTATGAATAGTAGATTCTTAACAATGAGTAGGCAGACAATAATTGAAGCTTTTCAACATTTGCTATGCTAAATATAGAAAGCTAATCAGTAAAAACATATTAGGAACTAATAAGAAATTCTAGTACGGTACGTTTGTAAACAAATAAGAGACAGATTCGGCGTAATGAGTACGTCTTATTGCCTCAGCTAGCATCACAGATATGTCAATAGTTTGAATCTTCGGGCACAGTTTCATATTTGTATCCTGAGGGATAGTATTTGTTACCACAATGCCCTCTAAACATGACTTATTAATCTTTTCGATAGCGTTGCCTGCAAATACTCCGTGGGTCAATATCGCGTACACTTTTGTAGCTCCGGCCTCGCGTAAGGCTTCAGCTCCCTTGACAATTGTATCACAAGTATCTGCTAAATCATCAACCATTATCGCTGTCCGGTTTTTGACTGTACCGACAAGGACAGTCGAATCTCCTTCGTTTGCTCTTTCCCTCTCCTTATGGATAATAGCGAAGTCAATATCCAGTCTGTCAGCAATGGCAGTCATCCTTTTCACACCACCAGCATCAGGCGACACCATCACACTACTCTGCCAGTCAGGAATGTTTTCCTTGATCCATTTTGTGATCGCAGGTTCAGCGTACAAGTTGTCCACAGGGATGTTGAAGAATCCTTGGATTTGTGAGGAGTGTAGGTCAATTGTGATGACGTGGTCTGCACCAGCTACTGATACAAGATTCGCCAAAAGCTTAGCAGTGATTGGTGCTCTGCTCTTGTCTTTCTTGTCCTGTCTGGAGTACGGGAAGCAAGGAACCACTGCTGTGACACGGGAAGCAGACGCAATCTTACACGCGTTGATCATGATGAAGAGCTCCATCAAGTTGTCATTGATCTCTCCGCAGCCACTCTGAACAATGTACACATCCTCGCCTCTCACCGACTCTCCAATCTCGACATTAGTTTCCTTGTTGCTGAACTTCTTTGTCGTAGCTCTTCCTAAACTGAGGCCAAGTCTGGCAACAATTCTCTTCGCCATCTCCGGATGCGAGCTCCCGGTAAACACTTTGATGTTCGGCATTCTGGCACCAGGGTTATTGAAGCTTGTTTTACGTGGTTCTTCTTTGGGCTCCTGAAGATTATTCTCCGGTTTCATTAGTTTCGTTCGAAAGTGAAGACTTCCTTCACTGGTCGCGCTTCACCACAAAATAACTTGTTATTTGATGTCAACGTAGATTTATCTGGGTTCACTGAGGGGTCAGTCAGCAATTATAATCTATGTCCCCCGCAATGGAACTGTCCGCGGTCTTATCCATGTTACTGTAAACACGCAAATATAAACACTGAGCGCTATACTTGTTTATTGATTGAGCGTTGTATTACGTAAAAAGTACCGTCTATTACGAAAGCGCGTGTAAGAATAGAGAACAAACATATAAGACTATTTTATTGTGTTAAGATAAGGGGGTCGTATAATGATCTGCCGCTAATTGCATCATTGCCGATAAGATAATTACATACTCGCAATAACCTGTTTGTGTGTTGGCATGGATACAAATAACAATCGATGGCGTTTTGTATCTCTTGCCAAAAGATTTAAAGAATTTATTGTGATGACGAATGTATCCAAATAAAATAATGTGTCTACAGTAAATGGGACCATTTATTTTTGAATCCAGGAAAGTTGTCTGAACTATAAAATGATGAGTGCGTGAAACGGGCTGAGGGAATCGCCTCGACTACAATGTAAAGTATGTAGTTCTAAACAATAATAGTCTATCCTGAGCTGGAAGAAGATATGCGTAAAAATAGATAGATGTCGCTGTTACAAATCCGTATATAAATCTGCAGAACGCTGTGTTTTGCAAGTGTTAACTAGTATCTACACCGGCACACCTACCTATTTGAAAGCCAAAAATATTTGATTAGTGTGACAATCGAACCCGAATCCGGTAACGCAGATTATAGAATTCAATCCCTCAGTCACTGTGCCAATTATGACTAAACCATCGCCAGTAGAACCCAAAATATATTTTTCATCCCATCTATTCGGAAAGAGGCGACGGTTTCCGAACCCGTCACACAGTGACGAAGTGACTTTTGTATTTGGAACACTATTTATTTAACGCAGTTCGCTTCGATAAAGTCCTGCATCCCTAGCCAAGTTACAAACGTTTCGTATCGAATCTATGTCTACAATCGTTAACGCCTTCTGTTTGTATGGTCCTAATTTAATAAAAGATGGGTACTAGCAATGAAATATTAACACAAAAAAGTGTAAAATTAAACGCAGAAACTGTCATAAACAATTTACTCTCATTCTCGTCTCATTTAGAAATTGGTATGTATTTATTATATTAGTCTTTTGTTTTAGAAATTATTTATGTATTTTATTAGTTAGGTAGTTTATTAATAACCGTTTGTTCTTATTTTGTTCACCTACCACTGTTATGTCCTTTTCAACCGAAAGGTGACTGGTAGAGAATACCTTGCTGCATTAAGTCCGCCTTTGTGTCACCATTGTTCATGAAGTTCAAAGTTCAGAAAAAAAAATCGTAGACAATTTATTTTTCTCATAGAGGAGGATGAAAAGCAGAGTGTGCCACACGGTACCAAAATTATTTAACATCGAGTGACGTACTTTGAATCCCTATTTACGCTTTGGATTCTTCTCTAGAATCCTACGCATCGCTCTGGATTCAAACAATCGCTCTCGCCCACATTAAATTATTTTGGTCCCTTGTGACACAATGTACTATTGTTGCGTCATCGCTGCTTATCATTTACAATTATTATGTTTATTGTTTTAGTTTTTTTCCTGTGTGCCCTTTATATTAAAGTAGCTTCTGCCCGCGACTACGCTTCCATGAAAAGTGTTTTATTATCCCAAGGGGACATGAAAATTATCCTATGTGATAATCCAGTTGAACTATCTTTGTGCAAAATTTAATTCCCTTTCAGCCGTATTTACGTGATTGACACACAAAACATACAAACCTTTACATTTTTAATATTAATAGTAGGATTCGCCTTTGCTTAGATATGATTGTTTTAGATCACTAGGCTGTGTCGGATTGGACTAAGTTTGGAAAACTAAGGTGCAAATACGGCGTGCAAAAACGTTAGGTACGTTTGCTTAGAGTACAAACTGTTTCTCGGCACAATAAGGGTTTTGCGAAGAATTAGACGTCATACGTCTGTATGACGTCTAATTCTAATTCTTCCATTATAATGTTATCGGTTATATGTATCTCTCTGATAATGTGGTGTACCTACATTAGTACGAGCGCTCATGACCATAATTATTGTCTCTGCATTTTACAGATAAAACCGGATACAATAGATAGATGTGATTGTTGTGATTACAAAAATACTGATTGGCGAAATTTTCCGCGTCACTTCTGGTCTGACCGTATTTTTTAAATTTCATAATCAAAAAACTAGTTACGAGATGTTTTATAGCAATCTGTCTGATTATTTAGAACTAGCTGTCCCACGCGGCTTCGCTCCCGTCAACTGGCTACCTACCTACCCATCAATCCTACCTACTCTACATACATGATTGTTGTGTAATTAAACCGTTTACGCAGCGCACGCAACGGAAGCTCTCAAAAAGGAATAATTTTGCCCGTTTTTGCAACATTTTTCATGTATGCTCTGCTCCTGTTGGTCGTAGCGTGATGTTATATAGCCTATAACCTTCCTCAATAAATGGACTATCCAACACAAAAAGAATTTTTCAATTCCAACCAGTAGTTTCTGAGATTAGCGCGTTCAAACAAACAAACAAACAAACAAACAAACTCTTCAGCTTTATAATATTAGTATAGATGTAGTGGAACAATAGATTTTAGATACCGATTACACAATTTTCAGACTACAGTAGCATCTTACGTACCCAGGAAACCATTTGAGAACATTAAAAATGAGGCAAAAAAAACCATAGCAAACTGTTTAAAAATCATGTTTTCAGTTGAACATTGGTTAGTTGATGTGAATCAACCATTTTTCAGGAGAAAGTGTGAGCATTCTAGGTGTTGAAACCATTTTGAAGCGACTCCGAAACCTTCTTTTAGTTTTTGGTGTTATAGGTGACATTTAAAATGTCAGAAAAAAAATATTCGGTAATCTCGGCAACCGTACAAAAGTTTAAAAAAAATTGGGAACAAATGAGACAGGTCGGTTAATCTTTTATACTTTTTAGAAAATGCGCTCAGGCCACATGTGACGCGCAAAATGTCTGAAAACGAACAATTTCATAACAAAATTACGTAACCTATGTCTTATTTTTTTGTTATCAGACATATAGTGATTAAATCGTCTGTTTATTTTTGTGGATATAGCAGAATTGACCCTCCCTATAGCACTGTGAAGTCTTTGGCCGATACTGCCCACCTAGCCGGGTCCAATCCAGGCTAGCAATTTGTATACGGGTCTGATCGTAAATCGATGTAACATGGTTTTGGTCATGGGCACTCGTACTATCAGTATCAACTTTGATCATAATGACAATACAAAAGAGGTCTTAGAGTTCTATCAATAAACTGACTGTTGCAGTCACAGAGTTTATTCAATACAAATAGCATACTGTCAGAAACTCCAGCTCTGAATTGTTTGAGCCTCATCTCTAGTTTCAAGTTATCCTATTTTACTTCACTGCTCCTTTGTGGTATCCTTTAAACTTTCAAGATTCGAACAACTACGGCACTAAACAGACGGGCTGCATTTGAGCTGTACGCAAACTGCAAAATTGTATTTTGTAAAGCTCCAGAGCCTGAACATCGACGCCAAGTTGCCAGCTTGTCACTTTTTTATTCGTTATATTCCGGGGAGTGTGCGATGGAATTGCATGATCTAATTCCGCCTAGCCCGTTTAATCATCGGACTAATGAAACGAGCGGCGAGCCCCATCGGTACACGGTGGACATCCCAGCCACACGCAGTAAACGTTTTGGGAATACTTCTTTGTCCGTACAGCTTAAAGTAGTGGCATTCCAGCCACTACTTTAAGCTGTACAACCTAGGTTTCTTTAAGTCGGTCGCAGATAAATTTAAAAGAGAGTTACCACGGCCTTGGCTCAAGCAACTGAAGGAACACAGGTGGGTTTTAGTCAGTAAAAATCTGACACGCCCTGCCGCTTCACCCAGAGTGGGAGAAGTCATTGGATGATTTATCAATACAAAAAAGTGGTCTTTAAGTCAATAGTGAATATGTTACTTCTAGGAAAGTCTGTTTCACCGTCAACCACATCGTCGTTTATCAATAAGGTGAGATAGTGTTCAGGCGCGAGCTATCAACAATAAAATAAAAGTTTGGCTGTAGGCGTGTTGTTCCAATGTAGAGACTAATATTATTATTAATGGTAAGACATACTACTAATTTAGCTGATGCGCGTGTTTCAGATAGCTTGAAGATATGCAATCTGTACAATCTGTTCTTGAAACAGTTTAGTTTAGGTGCTGTCACAACACTTGCCGGGATTCTATTCTAAGCTGTCACAGCTCCTTTAGGTAGAATGTCCTCCCAACTGCTTGTTGGCATTCAGTGTGTAAAGATTTTGAAGTCTAGGCTCTTCATAAAACTATAAGTTTCGATAAGCCTACCACTTTGTCTTTGCTGTAGGTAATAGCTGTAACTATGTACACGGTTGCGTTTTCATAATGCGTTTAAAAACTGACAGCACATGCTCAAAGCGCACTGGGTGTAGTTACGGTGTGACATCATCAACATCATTTCAGCTCACGATGTTTTCATTCACCGTAGTGGAGTACACGTGAATTTAGTTGTTACCAAGGCCCTCGATTCATGGTAGCGGTAGGGACTGTGGGGTTTTAGTCGGTTGGAGTCCGACATAACCCTCCATTTCCCCAGACATTGGGTATCCATGAGAATATCTCCACAATAAAAGGTAAAGGAACTATCTTCAGCTGATCGAGTATCGTACTATTTTGAGTACATTGCGCTAGACAACCAGTCAGACGTGAACCTATTTTTTGTGCACATTACAAGAATAGAAAAGAAATCTTTTTCGTAAGGTTTTCTCTGAATACTACGATTTTGTACTCCTGTAACGAATCTAATCCGTACCATCGTGGGTGGAAACGGATTATTGAAACGGCTATTGGTTTTTGATCTTAGCAACCCGTCAGTCTATTTTCGGCGCCAGTTAAAATAAACGTAAAATAAAACGATCAAATTACTTTCGCAGTTTTACTAACTTCTGCCAGCGGCTTTGGCCGTGTAAAAGTCGGTAATTAACCCAAGGGAACCTTCCTCTAGGTCGAATCTACTTCTAAACCGAAATTCATCACAATTGATTTAGTGGTTCAGGCGTGTAAGTGTAAAAGATATTTTGAACGCACTTATTTGAACTAAGAAAACGTCACTGCTACCATATACATCTGTTGTGAAAGACAAATAGACCTATATAAAGTATAACATTTGTCAAGAGTGCATAAATGTTATTTCTAGGCAAGCGTGCTCCATCATCTTTTACCATCAGGTGGGATAGCGGTCAAACGCCAGCCTTTTCGAAATAAAAATCTTTCCCGTAAGAGGAAATGCGGTCGCAGACATCCGACTGAATTTCCTGAAGTTAAAAGTCATAATTCGAGGTTTGGCTCTCGCCTGTTTTCTCCTCCAATATTAGACCAATTTAAAAGATATTCTATAAATTCTCGATAAAGTCACCATTCGATAGAGCCAGAACTTTTAGGAGCTACCTTTGCTGCCATAGACAGATACACAAATACACAGGTGCAAACGTCAGATTTATATCACCCCTCTTTTTCCGTCGGGGATTAATAATGTATGGGATTGTAAAGCGCTCGAAATCAGACAGTTTGTATATTATAGAGATAACGTATTTAAGACGCAATTTCAACATTGGTATACCCTTTCGCACTAACAGATAACGTCATAAGGAAAAAGAGATAGATATACTTTTGTCTATGTCATCTTTTGTGCCAGTGTGACCGAGGATGCTATTGATATTTAGCTATAGACATATATCAGTACTAGATCTGTGCCATTGACATATCATATAATTTGGTCAAATATCTGTAAGAATCGTCCCTGACTGCGGTTAATTTATTCTACGTTTTTTTAGGGATTCTTTATAATTATTTAACAAGTGAATGTGTACTCGTACAAAGAGTGAACTTATACATTGTAAGAGTACAATTCCACTCTTTCGTATTTTTTTCTGCGCATTATACGCGTTGTATAATAATGTTTATTCATACCTTGCGCAAAACTGAGGTACATCATGAGATAAAAGTGACAGTTTTTGGTACACTCGTTCGACTGTACAAACAGCTACTGATCAATATACTGATATATACTCGCTGTATGCTAGTTCTTATGCAAGACTGAAAATAAAGTTTACAGACGAGTATGTATATAAAAGTAATAAAATAAATAATAACAAAATGGTTTAAATATAATAATTTAATTTTAAAAAGTAAAATGTGTAAATACACATGATTCATCAACCTGTTTCCATAGATGGGTGGATAGCGCTTGATTCATTAAAATGCAGTGAACTCAAGCGAGAATATGGTTAAGGTGTCCAGTTAGCTCGATTTATATTTTTGATCCACTTATTTCTTAAATAAGTAGGTACTCTTAGGAAACCTGTGCACAATCAATATTAGATTAATATTAACAAATAGCAAATAAACCTTATGAAATAAATTAAAGTAAGTAAAATGAAAATACAGTATCGATAAATCTTTCTTGTGACTTTTGCCACATCTCTAACATCAGAACATAAGTACGTAAACTGTCAAAGCTCTATCAGCGAACGCATAAACGTTAATTATTTCACTAAATAGAATGGTTTAAATGATACTATACGTTCTCGACGTATTTAGAACTAAGATTTCCTTATTCCGGACAGCCTATGAAATGTGATCCCTGCACAATAATTTCAGTTAACTCACCTGTGGAAAGATATCCTTTGATTATGTTAAGTTAATACACTCATTCTACTCTTGTAACCGATAGCCACACACGACATGGTTCATGCAGATAATTAAACAACAAAATTCTTCCTGATATAAACTAAACAAAGGCGTGAATACAGCGAAAAACCAATGGGTTACAACAGTGACTAAAAAGTTATCTCTTTGACGTTCAGGATGGTAGCGTTTGTCTATGTTTGTCTCTTTTTATTTCATAGAGTTTTTCCATAAGCAAGAACGAAAGAATTGACAGTTTCTTTTTCGTCGTAAATATGTTATCTCTAGTAATTACAAACTCTCTGCTCGAAATGGAACGAAATGTCACATATAACCAATCCCTTACATTTTGAAATTTCGACTATCGCCTTCGCTGACATCGAATTTCACTTGTCTGGAGTCACAGCACGACTTTCTGTCATCACATGAAGAGCACGCAAAAAAAACGCCTTAACAATCATAGTACATTATTACCTCAATGTTAACAATAAAGAAAATCAGGACGTAGTGGGAACGGTTCCTAATACCGATTAAGGGGAAACACGCGGACACATTTCTAGGAAGCCATATAAGTGACTCGTTGTTGACCGCGACCTTGTTCTTATATTAACCTTATTTACTATTGACCCAGTCATGGCTAGTTTCAGATTTTTATCCGTAGGTAGAACGATTTCTTCGGTTCCTTGTATTGGGCCTGTCTGTGGGAGCTCAAATCCTTTATCTACACTATAATAATTAATAATTAATATCACGTTGTGCCGGGGCCGGTCTATCATCATTGATAGGAGTATTGTTGCCAATAAGCCGGATATAGTGGTGATAGACCGATCAGTGCGCCGCACAATGAGAGAGATTAGTCGATGTCACCATCCCACATGCCGAGAACCTCGTGAAAGCTGCGATAGAGAAACAAATCAAGTATCTCCATTTAGCACACGAGGTTGTCGACATGTGGAATGTGGACTCAGCCATTATTTTGCCAATTGTAGTTACTACCAACGGCCTGATATCCAATAGCCTCGATGACCATCTGTCGAGGCTGTCATTGCGCGGTTGGATCAAGGGCCTGAAACAGAAGGCAGTACTCCTTGATACGGCTCGCATTGTGAGGAGGTTCCGGTCTCTGGAGCCCTAACCACCGGTAGCTTGGACCCTGTTCCCGATACTGGTGGGCCTCTATTTTTATATTTTAAAACGATTTTTAAAGTTTCTTTTTTAAATATTTAAAATTGTAATATATAAGAATGAAGATAAATAAAGGAAATAATAATATAATATTTACATTACAAAGTCGAAAACATTTGTTTGTTTGTTTGTAATGGATAAACTGAAAAACTGCATAAGTGATTCTAAAAATTCTTCACCTTTAGAAAGGTATATTATGCCTGAGTAACATATTTATAATATCAGGCTGGCAGTTGTCAGCAACTAATCGCGGGTCAGCCTCTATGAAAATTGGGTACGGTGGAAGACAAAATATCTGCAAGCCATGTCGCCCGATAATTTGTTATAATATTCAAATATAAATTTGTAGGGGTTCAATATTGCATGGGTTCTTTTCGGGCTAATACAATTTTTATTTTTTTATTTGTTTGTTATGGGTTTGCTCTTGACTCTAGTCTAAGTCATAGGTGACAGAGACAGAGTCGACGATGGAGGGAGCTTACCCAGAAGAAGCCTGTTCACTCTAACTTTGAAGAGATTTGGGTTGAATGCGTTCGGAAACACAGACGCAGTTAGTGAGTTCCATTCATTCGCTGTGCGCATTATGAAAGATGTTTGGAAGCGCTTGGTGCGAATTGGTGGAATGGCAACAAGGTAAGGATGGTAACTTGCAGTGCGTCTAGATGTCCGATGGTAGAAGGGGGCTGGTGGGATGAGGTCGTGGAGTTCTTGAGCACACTCACCGAAATACAGTCTGTAGAAGACCGACAAGCAGGCAACCTTGCGGCGATGAGCCAAGCTGTGAAGCTTGGTATCCACCAGTTCAATGTCGCCGATGAGCCTCTTGGCTCTGCGTTCCACCGAGTCAAGCGCGGCAAGCTGACACTTAGCTGAGCCATCCCAAAGGTGGCTGCAATACTTCATGCAGGATCGGATAGATACTTATTTAGGATGCCTAGTTTTTTGGTCGCAATTTGGGCTTTGTACTCAATGGAGGCGCCGAAGTTGAGACTGGATGTCAACTCCATGCCTACGAGCTCAAGCCGATCAGTCACTGGAACAGACGCACCCCGAAAAGTAGGCGCCTGATCGAAAAGACTCCTTTTAGCGGTAAAAAGACACGCCTGTGTTTTGGTGGCGTTAAAGGAGACCAGATTGTCATCACTTAGAAAAACCAACTTCTTCACTGGTATGTAGTGTCACCGTTATGTATTAGCGAATAAAGTAGGTATACGACATTCTATGAGGCACGTAGTTTTATCTACACGAACAATCGGTCACTGTCACTGTATTTCTCCGTAGTTTCATCACAAATTCACCATTCAATCAAACCCGCCATATTCTTACTCTTCCATCCTTGACCTCCCTTCTTCGTGCCAAAAACTAGTGCTTAGTGTTACGTAAAGTTGACATCTGTCAAAGTCGTTCCAAACCATAGCTCTCGTCAGAACGAAATCGTTAGAAGTGCCTACACGGCCTCCTGACTATTGCTAGGCCGCGAGCATTTAACAAAATAAGATTATGTTCTGACCGAATACGCGTCGGACTAACTCTTCACGTATTTGAAGTTTCCCGCTACCAACTTTCTTTCAGAAGGTAATTTCACTGTACACAAGTTGTTCGATTGTTATTTCACTAGTCTCCTCAATAACATGCCCTTATATCCCACGATCTGATGTAGGGAACACTGTGTAATTGTCAGGAAAAGCCAATATTGCATGGGTTCTTTTCAGGTTTATAATAATAATTGTATTAGACAATTTAGAAAAACCAACTTCTTCACTTGTATGTAGTGTCACCGTTATGTATTGGCGAATAACGTAGGAATACGATATTCCGCTAGGCACGTAGTTTTGTCTACACGAACAATCGGTCACTGTCACTGTATTTCTCGTAGTTTCATCACAAATTCACCATTCAATCAAACCCGCCATATTTTTACTCTTCCATCCTTGGCCACCCTTCTTCGCGCCAAAATTAGTGCTTAGTGTTACGTCAAGTTGACATCTGTCAAAGTCGTTTCAAACAAGTTCCAAACCATAGCTCTCGTCAGAACGAAATCGTTAGAAGTGCCTACAAATTTATGAAATTTTATTTATTTTTCAGAGTGTGTTGAAAAATATCGTTTGATAAACGTAGGCATTTGTCATTATAGCCGAGGTGGAATAGGCGCCCGAGCTGAAAGCGAGGCCGTTATCGCGCTGAGAGAAGTTTGGCCACTTTTATCAATATCTACCATTTCTCTCACTTGGCCTATCAATCGGCCAGTAAAACGAAAGTTTAGTCTAACCTCTACAAACGTGCTCGCCTTTCATCGAATCGTCGAACGTACGTGGGTAGTAGATAGCTTGCATGGTTTGCAGAACGATTGGTTATTTTGCTTTCTATTTTTAGCCACAGTCAAAATACACTTGACGTGACCTTTGACACAAATTTGTAAAGCCTACTTAGCTGTGATAGTTTTCATTTTCATTTCGTTATATATACTACTGCCGTGATTTTTTCACATATCCAAAAGCACCCATATGGGGGAGACGTTACACTTGACTCCAGCAAGAATTTGCCATTTAAACATTAATTTTACGCAAACGGATCCCTGAATCAAACAATGTTTTCACAGTAATATTAACATTATAAGCGGGATATTTACCATGTTTACTGTTTGTTTGATGGGTTTCAACTGTCGAGAGCTTGGAATCCAGTGGTCCAGCTGTGTAAACCCCGAAAAAGTGCCGTAAAAAGTTCGCGAGCGGACACAGTGAGTTTCGTTTGTCGAGAACAGAATCGAGTTGTGAGTGACAATGGTAGCGGTACCGAGTGCAAAAAACGAACAAGAAAGAGGGTAGACCGTTTTGTCTCCTCATAAACACCCACCCGCAATGACTTCAGTTTATCCGTGATCATGGTGCTTGTAACAGCACCGAAATATCGGAAACTCGCTACAAACAGTAAACATGGTAAATATCCCGCTTATAATGTTAATATTAGTGTTAGTGACCATGACAGTTTAAAAACTTATAATGTTTTCACAGACCCATATATTTTTGAATGGCTTATCCAACAATACCCCCACTATGAGAAAGGCGAAAAAAAATCATCCCCACTTTACGTGTACAGGAGGTACCATTTTTTTTCTTGTTATTCTTTTACCACTTTGTCGGCGTGATTAATATGTATATTCATGCAAATTATAGTTTTCCAGTACTAAGAGTCTCTGCGCTAACCTGCGGATGGACAGACGTACATGGCGAAACTATAAGGGTTCTTTGTTGACTACGGAACCCTAAAAAGTGTGTGTGTCAGTGTTGGTTATTGATCTTGTCCTGGAAAACATTTCCTAAGATTCGTAGGATCAATATCAAAGTTAAGGCGCTACCCCGAGCAAAACGCCACGCCAGCCGTTTTTCGTGCAGTTTTTAGGAGCTATCTACTCGTTCTTTAAAATGAAATATCAACTAATAAAAATACATTAAATTTCTACATATTATTGATTCCAAAATTGTAGATTTCTTTTTTTTTAATGAAGTATATGTTTCACTAATCTCCTTCCAACAAAACCATAAAAATTAGAAATAATGATTGAAAGCATGCATCTCCTCGTAAAGTGTTCATTAATATTTGTTTGTACTAACACTAATGGATAGACAATTTGATAACGAACATTTTGTAAGTTTATTTTTTTTCAAAATACCAATATTTGATTTTATAAAGATTTTATTCTGAAATCTGGGCGTATTCACTACTGTAATTCATGCGCCACCAGTGCCGCTAGGCCAATAGGAATGCTCATATCGCACGCTGATTTTTTGGTCAGGGTACGGCCTTAAGCCTGATTTTCAGTAAAATAAAACAACAACATAATATCACGCAGGTATTCCGCGTACCCAAGATTAGGTGGCGGTGTACAGTCAAAGGTCAAAAGTGCAGTCGCAATCAAAGCTAAAGTGCCTTTTGTAGAAGAAGTTCAATGGTCAACAACTGATTTTATCTATAGTAAAAATCATTTTTTTGATTATAGATTAAATTAGTTGTAGACAAAGATATATTTCAAGTACTATATACTCCATTAGAAGTAACATTTGATATTTAAATAATATCTTTTTGCAGCCCGTTCAACCAATTTTGACTTCTATTGCGTTGGTTATAACTATGAAAAATACTGTTGTAGTAAACAGTTGGTTTTGTAACAGGTTAACGCTTTAAGCCATCTTATCTTATGAACAAATTGGTTGAATTGAGTGTAAAAAAAGGGTTTTAAAAATATCCAATGTTATTTCAAAGGGAGTATAAATTTTGGGTGAAAGCTACTGCTCTTTTGCCTCTTGACTGTACCCGAACACTGAACACCCATATTTCGCCAGTTAAACAAAGTCCCTTGGAGCTAGCATTGAGAGCATCTATAGCCATCAACAAGACACAAATCCGGACAACGAGATGCTGCTGAAAAAATCCTGATAAACACAAAACGATCAAACCCAGGACGTCTACTTAGCAGCAGCGCTTGGGACCACTAGACCCACGAGACTTTGTATTCAAGGCAAACAAAAGCTTCTTAACAAGTTCTTGTGTAACTTGAAACATGTTGCTTACAAAATGGGGTGTAGCAGGAAACTTTGTTCAGAAATGTTGCTTAACTTTTGTTTTCCAAGAAAGTAGGTGCTTCATTGGCTTTATGTATCAGTTTAACAGTATAACAAAATATTATATTTGATTTTGCCCCAATAATAAACCTACTTTGCTCAAGCCTTGAATACTGCCACGTGAATTCTGTAGGTACAATACTTCATTAGACCTTCTTGAAATCAGAACCTTGCGGGGTTTCCTAATCAATATCCTTTTGGTATTCGGACTATAAAATACAAGAATATCTTTTTGAAATAATATTGTGATAGATACTCAATATTATAGGGGCCCGCAGTCTGGTTTTGTGCATTGTTAGGCTCGGCGACACGGGAATTAAACATTACTCGCGAAATATTGGTATAAAGGTCGTAGCTCATTTACACGACCCCACTCCAACACCGCTCCCGCACAACACCACCTCAAAAGGAGATGACTGCTCGCCGTCCACGCACTTACAGCTAGCAGTTCTCCCTATATAAAATGTACTCTGTGCTAGCAGTCAACTGTCTGTCCACGCGCCGACCGCTTTCGCCTTCCTTTTTCGACAAGCTAGCAACGTGCTTCAAGCGAGCAGTCTGTGTGCGTATAGCGGGCCGCCCGCTTGAAGCGAGCTGTCTGATAATTTGTGTTGTCAATGTAAAGTATGACTAAAGAGGACGACCTGAAGGTCACATTTCAATGAAGATTATTTTGCCGAGTATAGTATAAGTCAGCCACGACATTTTATAGGGAAACCTCTGCCTAACCCTTCGGACCAAGCAGGCCTGATGATATCTCTATTGATATTGGCATTACGCTTCGTATTTTCTAAAGAAACTCGCAGTTATTTATTCGGCTCCACTACTTACTCACTCTTTCAACTCATTGGTTCACTCAAGTAGTTTTAAATTCTAAAGGAGTAAAGTGGTTTTATTTATTTGAAGGAATTGATGCATATCCTTTGAGCTTCAATATAAGTACCCAACTGAATTTGGATTCTACGCTCATTTTGATTGCTACAAGGATGCACTGATTGAAGAACTCGAAGATTCATTTTTTCAAGCAAAAGTAGCAAATAGTGGTTTAATTTTATTGAATTAATGAGAGGTAAATAAATAATACAGTAGACACATTTTTGAATAAATTTACAGGGTGTTTGGTGCATCGTGTGCCAAATTGAAATGGTCGACTGAAGGGGTCACCTGCTAGCCTTTTAGACCTCTTAACACCCCTCATGCCCTGTAGTGTTTTTTATCGACTTTTTATTGTTTTACTAAAAAAAGACCCAAATTTTACATTCAAATACAAATTAAAAAAAAAAAATAAGGCGTAGACTCTGAATTTTAATTTTATTTCGATGTGTATTGTTTAAGAGTACTTTTAAATATAAAATTAGTGACATTAGTCACCTAGTTTTTTTTAATCACTGGCAAAGGTAAAACTTAAATTAAAGCTGTACATGTTACAGCTGTTTATATGGCTACAAAAAAAAAAACAAAAGCGACCGGGATCTTCCAACTCCCTCATTAATTCTCCAGTCTATCTTCTTGCTAATGATATGCCACATTCCATAAAAATCTAATAACAACTTTGTGAATTGATTGATGATCGTGAATGAAGTGATTGTGAATCGAGTCACCTAAGGCTAATTATGATTTAATAAAATATTTTTGCTTAAATGATACCTGACAAACCTACAAATCTGTTATATCATTCTTATAAGGTAAAATCTGTCTCGTATCTCTATCTTTTCGTGGGAATTACTTGAAATGAAAAACAAAATTGCATTTTTAACATTAAAAAACGTAACAAGAACCAACAAAACTCAACGATAACAAAGTGAAAGATGAGAAAGGAAGATGAAAGAATCCCGGAGTACGGTGAACTAGCACACACGTTAGGTAGCAGAGGCAGTGATGTCTCGACTAAAAAAATGACGGATCGGCCGCAGTGCGTGATTTGTTCAAACCGATTTAAGGTATGCAAGAAAGAGATAGAACATAGATTTTACTGCGCAGGAGTGAGAAAACAAATTTTACCCCTATCTCAAGTAACAGTTACGCAATAAAAAAAAAATCATTAGAATTTGGAATGTAGTCTTATGTGACTTGATTCACAATTCTAGCGAATTCACAAAGTAAAAGATTTTTATGGCATGTGGCACATCATTAGCAAGAGGATAGACTGGAGAATTAATGAGGGAGTTGGAAGATCCCGGTCGCTTTTGTTTTTTTTTGTAGCCATATAAACAGCTGTAACATGTACAGCTTTAATTTAAGTTTTTCTTTTGTGAGTGAATTAAAAAAAAACTAGGTGACTAATGTCACTAATTTTGTATTTAAAAGTACTCTTAAACAATACACATCGAAACATAATTAAAATTCAGAGTATACGCCTTATGTTTTTTGTTTATTTGTATTTGAATGTAAAATTTGGGTCTTTTTTTAGTAAAACAATAAAAAATCGATAACAAAAATCGTGAAAGCGTGAGCACAGGAAATGGACTGGCAGAGCCCCGATGGTGCAACGAAAAATGAGATAAAGTTCATCATGTCGACGAAGAAGCAAGTGTTCAATGATGTCTCTGTGATCAACGCGGTTAAAATCGGAAGTGATCACCGTATGGTAAGAGGCACATTGAACTTAAATATTAAGCTGGAAAGATCTCGACTGATGAAGTCTACGCTCCGTTCAGCACAGATTCAGATTCAAACCCCGAAAGCTTTCAGCTCGAACTCCAGAAACGTTTCGAGTGCCTAGGTAGCTCCGTGGACGATTACAACGATGGGTTCGTGGAAACTGTCCATACGGTCGGGTCTAAGTTTTTCAAGACCCGTCGTGCAAATAAGAACACGAAACTATCCGATCCAACTCTCAAGCTCATGAAGGAGAGGAGTGAAATGATCCTGCAATCTTCAGACGATGAGTGGAACTATCGGTGACTCAATAGTCAGATCTCGAAGTCCTTGAAAAGCAACCTCCGCCGCTTTAATACTGAGCGTATTAAAGACGCGATGGAGTGGAATAAGGGCTCCAAGGTGTTTGCAAGAGATCTGGCTATTGGGCAGAGCCAGCTCACAAAACTAAAGACCGACGATGGCAGGTTCGTATCCGCCAAACCGGAGCTTCTGAGGGAGATCAAGGGGTTCTATTGTCAGCTGTACTCGTCAATCAGCAAACCTGTTGCGAACCTAGCAAACGACCCAAGAGCTAGATTGACCCGGCACTATACCGAAGACAGCCCGGATGTCAGCCTCTACGAGATTAGGATGGCTCTGAAACAACTTAAGAACAACAAGGCGCCGGGTGATGACGGAATTACGGCCGAACTCCTGAAGGCGGGTGGAAAACCGGTACTTAAAGCCCTTCAGAAGCTATTTGATTCGGTTATACTCGAAGGGAAAACGCCACGGGCATGGTGCAGGGGTGTGGTGGTACTCTTCTTCATGAAGGGCGACTATGCCCGATTGAGGAATTATAGGCCCATCTCACTTCTTAGCCATGTCTACAAGTTGTTTTCAAGAGTCATCACGAATCGTCTCGCGTGCAGGTTTGACGATTTCCAGCACCCCGAACAAGCCGGTTTCCGAAAAGGCTTTAGCACCGTAGACCACATACATACGCTACGGCAAGTTATACAGAAGACCGAAGAGTATAACCTACCTCTTTGTTTAGCGTTTGTGGACTACGAGAAAGCCTTCGATTCGATCGAGACTTGGGCTGTACTGCAGTCTCTCCAACGGTGCCAAATCGACTACCGGTACATCGAGGTGCTGCAGTGTACAAAAACGCCACCATGTCAGTCCGTCTTCAGGATCAGACGTCGGAACCTATCCTTCTGCAGCGAGGTGTAAGTCAGGGAGACGTCATATCTCCGAAACTGTTTTCTGCTGCACTGGAGAATGTCTTCAAGATTCTGGACTGGAGAGGGCTAGGCATCAACGTGGCGAGTACATCACTCACCTTCGGTTTGCCGACGATATAGTGGTCATGGCTGAGACTATGGAGGACCTCAGTACAATGCTCGATGACCTCAATAGATCTTCCGAAAGAGTGGGTCTAAAGATGAACATGGACAAAACCAAGGTGATGTTGAATGCCCATATTGCACCCACTCCTATCACTCTACACTCGAAGTTGTGGACGAGTATGTCTACCTGGGACAAACGGTCCAGTTAGGTAGGTCAAACTTCGAGAAAGAGGTCAACCGTCGAATCCGACTCGGCTGGGCAGCGTTCGGGATGTTGCGCGGTATCTTCTCGTCCAACTTACCACAGTGTCTCAAGACGAAAGTCTATGACCAGTGTGTGTTGCCAGTGATTACTTACGGGACAGAGACGTGGTCGCTCACAATGGGGCTCATCAGAAAGCTTAAAGTCACCCAAAGGGCAATGGAGAGGGCTATGCTCGGAGTTTCCTTGCGTGATCGAATCAGAAATGAAGACATCCGCAAGAGAACCAAGGTTACCGATATAGCCCGAAGAATTGCCAAACTTAAGTGGCAGTGGGCAAGGTACATTGCTCGCAGAACAGATGGCCGTTGGGGCCGAAAAGTTCTAGAATGGCGACCGCGTACCGGAAGACGCAGCGTTGGAAGGCCTCCCTCTAGGTGGAGCGACGACCTAGTCAAGGCTGCGGGCGTCCGGTGGATGCAAAACGCACAGGACCGATCAGTGTGGGGGGGAGGCCTATGTCCAGCAGTGGACGTCTTTCGGCTGAAATATTGATGATGATGATGAAAAAAAAATCTACAGAGCATGAGGGGTGTTAAGGGGTCTGCAAGGCTAGCAAGTGACCCCTTCAGTCAACCATATCAATTTGGCACACGATGCACCAAACACCCTGTATAATTTATTGCTAAAGCACCAACTTTTCAAAATTTAATATCAATAATCATCAACGAACTTGAAAAATATTTCATCGTTGCCTACAAGTTGACACAAATCTATCAATGGATTTGTACTACTAATAAGTTTCTTTGTATCATAATTGTTATCCTTTTTATCTAAACCATATACCACTACTTCTCCTACAGTGCTAGTCCATGTAGCTACAGCTGCATTGCAAAACACTCTGAAATCTAATATCTCGTTATTTTCAGCAATGATTGTGATGTGTGTTGCATTGGCTTTTAAAGTCAGAGTCATGTTGTCGTCCATGAATAATTTGCCTTTAGCGTCACATGTTGTCGTCCATGAATAATTTGCCTTTAGCGTCACATGTTGTTATTGTATTTGTAGGTGCTTCAGTTGTGGTTGTTATTTCTTCATCTTCATCAGTATTGTCTGTAGTTTCTGTTGTTGTGACTGTTTCATCTCCATCAGTAGCTCCAACAATTATTGTACTATCTGTATCAGCAAGTGTACCTTCTGTTGTAGAATTAGAGTTGTCATCATCAGTTATTATAGATTCGCTAGTACTGGTTGAGTTAGTCGTGTTGGTACAAATTTTGGTTTCACATTCAAGTGCTACTACGAGTGAGTATCTAAGACGACATAATTCAGCCGATAGTTCAGTTCAGAAAATTGTTCGGTTAGTCAAACATACTCGTATACTTATTTATTTATTTGGTCTACCAACAATTGTATATCTATACTAATATTACAAAGAAAAACAATTTGTTTTGTTGTATGTAACGAATAGACTTAAAAACTACTGGACCGATTTCAAAAATTCTTTTACCGTTGGGAAGCTACATTATCGCCGGGTAACTTATGCTACTTTTTATCCCTGTATTCCCGCGGGAACGGGCACGAGAAATAAGGAATATGTACCGACCTTGGTAGAAGAAGATTAAAGATATAATAGTGACCTGATTACGGTACCTTGAAAGAGAAATTACGGTAATGGATATGATTGAAAGCATTATTTTTTTGGGTCAGCGTGTCGAGAATAGTGGGTGTTATGCGTCCTTGTTACAATTTCACATTAAAATACATAATATATATAAACGATTCCACAACGGTTGAATAATTTATTCCCATTTTCCTGTGAACATATATTTCAATACAATTCTTATTCCAAGAAGGCTACTTTATTTTTGGAAAGATTGGAGAACATTGGTATGAGACGGAGTTCTAGTAAAAATATAAATGACATAGTTACTTGACGTAATAGATCTTAACTTTTGCATAATGATGATGGAGACAGCGCGCATCATAGTAAAGAAGTCCGACTCAGTAGTAGTCATAGTTACTGCAGTTCCTTCTTCTCCAACGATATCCAAACCACCCCAGAACCCATACCACGTTCCTGGAGGCACCCAAAGGTGGATATCGGTTTGTCTCGGTTTCAAGTTAGGAACTATCACCAGATCATCTCCAGCAGCAAATTGACTTGACAAATTTGTAATATTTTGGGACGTAGGGAATTCGTAGAACATTGGCCTTAGGAGAGGACCATCTTGGAGTACCGTATAGATGTATGGAAGAAGAATGAGACGTCTCTTCAATGCTGTTATCATATGCAATCTATTGATACCAACAAATGCCATAGGATCTCTTGGAATTCCTTTCGAATGTATGTCGCTGCCATATACCACTTGGAGCATAATCTGACTTGCGTAACGTTATTGATTTCTTCTGTATCGCCACAAATTGGGGATGACCAGTACCAGTGGCCAGAGACGCCCCCTAAACTCGCCTCTACAAGTTCCTTTCGAAGATAAGTCCACGAAGTTGTGATGTTTTGTCTGTTTATTGTGACGTTTCCATTCAGCCATTGACTGGTAGATGCCGTTGGGATGGATCCTTTGATTTTTTCGAAGGCTTTGATGAATTGGTTTCCATATTCATTGTGTCTGATAAGATACTGTTCTCCTGGAAACTCTGCATCGTTGGTTAGTCGCATGTTCCTGGAATCAGGTTGCCGAGTGGGTCGAGTGGCATTCCATTTAGAAGTTACGTTGAAAGCAGCTTCAAAATTATGAAATCGAGTGAAAGTAAGTAATAATTGAGTCAGTTTATTTTACTGATATTTTGTTTGTTATTTTTATGGTTTCCTGTAAAAAATATTGCTTGGCATAAATATTGTATCCATCAATTTGAAAACCAAACTCTATCATTATGCAACCCTACCTTTAACGCGCGCCCCTACGTTAAGATCAAGTTTCGGATTTTTGGGATGGCAATCAATCGTTGTCGTTTTCATCAGTATGCGATGATGAAAAGTTAAAAGTATAATAATTAATAGACGTTTTAAATACTTCCGTCTTGTAATAAATTGATCTTCAATGATCATGTTTTGTTCAAATATAAACGTTAGTAAATGTGTTTTGAATTGTTCTGTCGTTAGGCACGACATAACAAGCATAGCATACAGGCTGGTTGAAAAATAGTTCTGAGTAGTTTTAAAGAATTTAGAATCGGTTTCAAATGGAACCAGACGATTGTTTAGTTTGAGGTAGATTAGATTTAGGCTTCCTAACATAATGATGTAATTTGATTATATGTATAAATAAAGTCACTTTCCAAAATACTTACCTCATTAAAATACGGCAAATATTCATAAAATGAAGCCCGATCCTTCTCAGATTCGTCTAAAGGCCAATTGTTTTCCAAAATTACAGTTTCAAAATTTGTGTTAAAAACCCATAGATGTTGCATGAACTTTTCGCTTGCCCATTTGTAACCAGGATAGATGACATCATTTTCGTTAACTTGGCCTTTGTACATGTGGGATGAATTTGGATCTCGAACATTATAATGGTCGAATTTTGCATCGTCAAAGCATCGCGGGACCTGTGTTGTTTGAGCTGCATTAGTGGTAGTAGGTTCAGAAGTAGTTTCATCAACTTCATCACCTTCGTTGGTTTCATCATCAGGGTACAGCGGTGCTTTGTATGTTATCCGTAAAATTAAGATGGACAAATTATTTAACTTTTCTTATGGTCGATCATTCTATTGGCTGGCGTTTCTCAGATAAACTACAAACTAGAAATTAGTTTCTTTATCAATTTGTAACTTTGATAATTATTGATAAAATTTCCTTTCACTTTAACTACTATTGCGGGTTTTAATAATAAGTTTGACGAATTTCCGTAGTTGGCCAATTAGTTTGGTATACAAAAATTCCAAATGATACGAATTATTATCAGTTATTGTTAATGATCTTTTAATTGTAATGTTGTTCATGACATATTAATAGCTGTATATATCTCAGGCTCGGCATTGTACTGTAAGTTATTTTGCAATATAACGCTGGTACCAAACAGAGCTACATCCTACTTTTGATACTGAAGAACACGCGCTCTATAATGCTGTGTGATGTGCGATCCCAGCATTTTACTGCAAAAACATACAGTACAACGTTGTGTGAACTATATCTTAAGACCGCTTGAAAACGCTAAGAAAATTCACCAGGCCAACGCAAGAATTCGTATCGTACACGAACAATTCATCATGTACAAGACAAGAATTTTTTCGGACCTCGGCACGAATCTTGTCTAACGCAGACAAGATGTTTTCTTGTACAGCACCGTGGCAGTGTACACAGTTCGTGTGTAGAAACGAATTCTTGCGTAGGCTAGATGAATTTTCTTAGCATGTACAAGCGGCCTAAGGAATGCAGTTACAGTGAGGATCTTTTGGTATTTGAATGACGTTTCCAGGGGATTGCTGTTAGTAGATATTTGTGAAATTATCTGCGAAAATTGTATTGAAAAACAAGCTGGCGGCATTAGTTCCGATTTTGAACACGCGCCAAATATCCTTATTACTTGTATAGCAATTGTTTTCGTATTACATACAACAAAAACACAAATGAAATGAATGATGAATGAGATGCATAAAGAGTACATCGTTGAATAAACTAACTAACTTTGATAAGGTTTTTCACTTTTATACCATACTAGTTCCTCTCCGCGTATGAAAAGTGTTGTATTAACCCAAGGGAACCTTTTACCAAGTGTATCGAGATTAAAAGTATATATATAATAAACATATATTTATAATAATAAATATATATCAAAGTATGTTGTAGTAGTGTGATAGTAATGCAGGTTATAAACTATCGGTGTGCAAAACTTCATCCATTCAGTCGTTTTTGCGTGATTAAAACACAGACATAGAAACTTTCACGTTTAATAGGATTGTTGGTTTCTAATAAAGCAACGATCTTTTTATTACGATAAATTGGAATATTTAAAAGGTAAAGGCCGCCCACCATTGCCCTAGTTATCCAATATAGAAAGAGATCTCATGCAAGCCCAATAGCTATAAATGACAACCCAATATAAAACAACTTGGCGCAGGAAAGTGAGGAGACCCGATCCCAAAATAATGGGACCAAGAAAGGGAGAAGTAGGAGAACAAACGCAAACAAACAAACGCAAACAATGCTGCAAACAATTTTGAAATAATGTGAAAATACGCATCAAAACCTTGTTTCCATTGATCCCTGTAATCCTATTTGTCCCGTTTGACGGTACTTTCAATTTACAGTAAATAAGAAACACATGGTCTAGATAGGAACAAATATTGGTCCCATTAAGGATTGAAGTTTCCGTCGATTCGCTTCGTAAAATTATTCAGTCTACAATGTCATAGATTTTTTTTTTTTTTTTTTTATAAACTATAGGCTAGCGTTTGACCACCATCTCGCCTGATGTTAAGCGATGGGTATATATTCCCATTTTTAGGGCTCCGTAGTCAACAAATAACCCTAAATAGTTTCGCCATGTCCGTCTGTCCGTCCGTCTGTCCGCAGTTTAGCTCAGAGACTCTCAGTACTAGAAAGCCATAATTTGACATGGATATACATATTAATCACGGTGACAAAGTGGTAAACATCCATCGTCCCATGTTGTGGGGTATCGTTGGATGATGTTTTGGGGCTGGTCTGTGTTAGCAAACTTACGCTTTGAGCTGTCAGCGACAAGCCCTGTAGGGCTTGGCTTTGTCGATGCAGTCCTACCTTGCCTGGCTCCTTCAGAGCCGGCAAGGTGGCGTGGTCTTGAGGGAGAGCGCTACGGTCGTGTAGATCCTCAAGGCAAGTGCGGTGATTTTCCTTCTCGTGGTTGCCGCCCTGTTATTGGTCTAATTCCCTCTGAAATAGACGTAACTGAAATCACCGGGCGACGTATCACAGGGGTGGCGAGGTCATGCCCCTGGGTGTCCACCATTGAACAAGTAAAATGTTGGATAGCAATGACCTCCCGCGTGTTTGTGCCGTGCGCGGGGACCCGTATGGAGGGATGAAGGGATCCTGGTGATTGAGTGGAGCAGGTTGCACACAACACATCACTTTGGCCCGGATTTCTTCCGACACGGTAGGCCGTAGCCTAGCCAGCTACGGTCAATCGGCTGCGGGGTCCGGTCAGACGGCCCCCAGGCGAGTTCACTCCCATTGGGGGCTTGCAGACGGCGGCGCTCGCTCGCATCGCTAGTGGTAGTGGTGTGAGTTGGTGTCGTGCAGTCTCGTGAGCAACTAATGGGGGGGGGGGGCTATATCTCTCGGCTAATCCCTGGTGCTACCGTAGCATCGCCACTTGAGCACTCCATGGAGGGTGGGGATAGTCGAGGGATGAAATTTATATCGGGATTTTAAATGGATTTAAATTTAAAAAAAAACCACAAGGCGAAAGGACCGGCGAAAGTTGGGACTGCGCTCCAAAAGGCGGGACCGGCGAAAGCTGGGACTGCACACCAGACGGCGGGACCAGCGCAAGCCGGGACTGCATTTTCCTTAGCATGAACGTCCAGAGGCGAGACTGCAGTGGGATCGTCTCGAGGTGGGGCTGCGGCGGGACTGTCAAATGACGGTACTGCTGCGGCACTGCCGAGGGCCGGCACTGCTGCGGGACCACCTAAGGGCGGAACTGCAAACCAGCCCACCGGGCACAAAGGTGCTGCCAAAACTGGCGCGACACGTGACCCTTGTGTCGGAGGTCGTTTGACCTCGGACCTTGGGGCCCCGGACGCGACCGGCAAAAGCAGCACCTCGTCGTCTCCCGGCGGCCGGCATGAACCAGGCTGGCTTCCGGTTGGACGATCTGGGGCGCGCAGAAAAAAGCGCCAAAAGCTGAGACAGCAGGCGGCTCTAGAGGGGACTCCTACGGAGGGCCCATCAAAGAGACCGCGTGCTGCTCTCAGCGGCGACAGCGGGGACATGGCGGCCAAGAGGATGAAGACCCAAGGGCAATCATCCTCAATCGGATCCTTTAGGGATGCGGTGGCGGCTGTGAAACTCGCTGTCGTCACAGTCAGGTACCCGGAAGAGTACTTGAGGGCGGAGGACTTGGTGCCAATCCAGGAGCTCATAATTGAGAAACTGGAAGTGGCGCCGGATCCTCTGCCTGTTTTAACGGTTTCTCCCGGAGTTGTCGCAGGTGCAGTTCATGTATCCTGCGACAACTCTGACGCAGCTAGCTGGTTTCGGAGGGCCATCCACAATGTGGAACTTGGCTCCTTGAAACTCAAGGTTGTTGACGCCAAGCACCTTCCAAAGCCAGTCAAAATGGCATGGAAGAATCGCAACTTGGCGTTGCAGGACTCTGCCCGGGCCATTCGACTGCTCCAGCGGCTTAACCCTGCCTTGAGGACGAGCGACTGGAAGGTCGTGAATACTCTCACTGAGCAGACCGGCATCCGTCGTATCGTCCTCATGGACGGGGTGTCCGCTGGGGTCATCAAGGCCGCGGGCTACTCTCTTCCAGGAGGAATTGAACGGTACTCGTTCAAACTCCTGGAAGAAGATAAGGGAGAGGCACCCACTGCGGAAGCAGAAGCGGAACCCTCCGAGGATGGACTACACCGACGTGAGGAGGCCATCGAGGAAATCTCTGCTTACGGCGCAGCGCAGGAGGCAGAGATTGGGACCAGGGCGTCAGAGGCAGACCACGAGGATGACATCCTCGGGGACTTCGACACCCTGGGGATTGAGTCGCCGATTGCTCTCGAGGAGAGCCAGGCGATGGAGGAGGAGCCTCAAAACTAAGGCCCTCCTATATTAACACAGGCCTATCAAAATCATCCAAGATGGAGGGACTAAGGTGTGTACAAATTAATTTGCATCATTGCAGAGCCGCTACTGCCCTTCTGGCTCGGCAACTGAAGCTTAACACATATGACGTTGCCTTGATACAGGAACCTTATCTGTATAAGGGGACTATAAAAGGCTTAGGTGGGACAGGAGGCATGGTGCTCTATGACTGTCCAACTAATTGTTTTACTGAGCATTGGCTGAAAGATTATTCAATGCTTATTAATTATGAAAATTATACTGTGGGCAGCTGTTTTAACAGAAATGTTATGTTACGTGGAGGTTCACTTATTTTAATAAAAAATGGTATTAAATCAAAACCTCGTAAAGATATTGTAGATCTATCAGTTGAACATAGTGTTGAACTGTCCTGTGTTGAGCTGGATAAGCATATTATAGTGTGCGTTTATAGACCCCCCAATTATAAAAACTACTGTATATTTGAGTCAGTGATGGAAGATGTTTTGGCAAAACTTACAACTGGTAATAAACTAGTCATAATCTGTGGTGACTTTAATATAAATATTTTAGAAAATAATTCAGATAGCAGTAGACTATTAAATCTCTTCAAATCATTTAATTTGTCGCATGTGTTTGAGGAACCAACCCGAACAACTGTGACTACTGCTACATGTATTGATAATGTTTTTTGTTGCTGCAACTACTTAAACAAAGCCATTATGAATTGTCTGCCTTCAGATCATAGTGGGCTACTGGTAACATTTGAGTCCAGCATACCAATACAACAAGTGCAGATTCAATCCAGACCAATAACATCTGGTAAATTAAATAAATTTAACAGCGCTTTAATTGGTAAGTTAAGTTATCAGGACCTCACAGTGAACGATGGTAATATTTTATACAAAAAAGTTTTCTCAGTTGTTCAAACAGAATTCAATAACACTTTTAAGAAGAAAACTAAAACTATATGCCCTAAGTTTTTGTTCAGTGACTGGGCGACTAAAGGAATCAGGAAAAGTAGGGAAAGACTTTACGAGCTGTATGGCCTTAAGCCTTATATTAACACTGAAACTTTTAATAAGTATGTTGCTACTTACTCAAGAATTTTTAAAAATTCATGTAAACTAGCTAAGGCTTTATACATTAGCAATAAGGTTAAATTCGCAGAAAATAAAATTAAGACGGTTTGGAAAATTATTAACAATGAAACAAACAGGAACAAAAGAAAAAATACTGATTACACGCTTGAGACTACACATGGACTTATTAGAGATAACAAAGAAGTTGCTCAAGAATTTGTAAATTTCTTTACCAGTATCCCAATTAAAACTACTGAAACCTTAAATTCTTCGCCGTCGCTCGCTTATGGTTTATAGCTTTTGCCCGCGGCTTCGCACGCGTTGTCTTCATGCTTCTCTTTACCATATTTTAACAAAAACCTTCTGAACTAACAAAACTATGCTACAAAACCAATGAAGATAAAAAACTTTTTTGCGAAAAAAAATACTACCGACTTCCAAATGCAAAAAACTACAAAGTGAAAAAAAAAAACAAACCTAATGTCGAACATAGAACCTCCTCCTTTTTGGGAAGTCGGTTAAAAAGAAATTGTCCCCAGCAAAACCACAAACTATTCACGCATTAGCTCAAAGTTCCGTTTTCGCATACAACTGTCAACGACATCGGCCCTGCAGCGAGTGCCCGCTTTAGGGCTCTGCACTCATACTGGTGCCCCCTCGCCCCTTGCACCTTTGTTGCACCTCCCACTCCGCGTTGCAGCCGTGCGGATGGAACGTATACCTAATCCCCGCCACGTTTCATAATTGTAGCTGCAGCCGTTTGGGCTGTGCGTTGATAGTCAGTGAGTCAGTTTGTCACTTTCTTCTTTTATTTACATTTGGTAGGTAGGTATCCTTCTTAGTGCTCACTTTAGATATAGATTATGGCTAGTAAAACTGCAAATAAGCAAGCTATAATATTTATTTTTAATTTTTGATATTTACAAACACACAGTCAGCAACACGTCAAGCTACAGACTACGGACTTTTTACCGTCCTTATTACAATGACTGTAAAGTCTATAGCTGTACTGCAAGTGTACACCATGACGTGTTGCTTACCTTACCTACTACAACTACAAAAGAAAATCCTCTTCTCTCTTCTATTATAAGTATATTACGTACCATTATACCTATACTTATATTAATTTATTATCTACCTGATTTCACAGTAACAGATGCTCAAACGATGATGAAAAACATTGTTAATAAACCTGCACATTCGATTAAAAACTGAATAATTATGTCAGGGAAAACATCGTGAGAAAACCTGCACATTTTTACTCTTTAGGTGGGGGCGGCGTCGTCATTTGTCAAAGGCTCTTCATTAAGTGGATATGGAGGTGCCGTGGGCATCGACGCCGGCTCCGCCAAGCTGTCTAGCTCGCTGAGGTCGACTTCAAGCTCCTGAAACACATCGGAAGATGTGACACGTGGAGCCACTTCCGGGGTGGTGACGACAGCAGACACTTTTGAGAACTTGGCACGGCTCGATAGCATCTTCACTCGTTTGAGCCGCTGTGCCTTTAGCTTCTCCTTCCCACACATTTCACAATAGCTCCATTTGGGAGCTAGGATATATTTGTACATATGACACCTCTCTAGTTCGCCCAGGAGCTCGTCGTATGACTGACTACATAGCCTACATTTATCTGGAAATACAAATAAACTGTTAAGAATTGCCGTAATTACGATAATAATAATACCGAAAGAAAAACAAATAGGTTCTTATGACGTCCAAGCAGAGTTTCTTGTTGAATGTGGCCAATTTAGCATCTTAGTCAGTCTTTTTATACAACAAGTTACCCGTAGAATACAAAATCATAAATAGTGCAAATCTATTTAAAAACAAATTCAAGACATACTTATTGAGGAAGGGCTTTTACAGTGTTGATGAGTTTCTAGAGGACTAACGAAAATAATGTTATTGGATTAATTGGAATATGGATTATTATCATAACGATTATTCTTGTTTGGATTATTATATTTTTATTTTGTATTTGGATATGTGACATTATTGTTTTGCTCAAGATATACCATTGACATTTATTTTTGACATTGAATTTTTCTTATATTTTTTTTTGATTTTATTTTGACTTGTATTATTTGGCATTTGGATTATTATAATTATTGTTGTGTTATTGATCATGTGACATTATTGATCTTTTTATATGCATTATTGAATTTTACTATTGACATTTAATTTTTAACTTGACTGGAATTATTTTAAAATGGAAATTGGTTAATTGTTATAATTTTTTTTTTTCTTGGATATGTGACATTATTTGCTGTTGAATTTTAGTTTTGTCATTTAATTTTTCTTATTTTTCTTGAATGATTTGGAATTTGGTTTATTTTGTTATTACATAAATGTGAATTTATTGATATTTTTATATTAATTATTATTTACGACATTTTAAATTTTATTTTGCTGGAACGATTTTAAATCAGAATTTGGATTATTGTTCTTATTTAAATGTTTTTTTTTCTTTCGTTGTTGGATAACTGTTTTCAATTTCTATTGTTATTTACACGTATTTTTCGATCGGACTTTTTTATGGTGTTGTCTCTATTTTACTTATTACTTTCTACACAATGTATATTGTTAGGAAATAAATGACTTATGACTTATCTTATATAACTTGATCATTTAGGTAACTGCTTTATAAAATTATAGGTATTTACCTAACCATAATAAGTTTATACTTAACTATCACAACATTTATAAAGAGAAACCATCTTACCAGTTACTCTTAAAGTATGGTTTAAGAGTACGACGATTTCATTATTCCCATGACTTCATACCCCGTTTCACCCTCATGGGGTTGAAATCTTCAAAATCGCTAAGACACTTGTAAATTATTTTTTTATCTTCAGCCTAGACCCAAAATATGAAGATTCTGAATTTAAAACAGACTTATTTTCATACAAACTTTCAACCCCTATTTCACCCTTTTAGGGATGGAATTCACAAAAATCTTTTCTTACTGGATGCCTGGAAAGTATCTATGTGCATGGTTTTAAATCCCTAGACGATTTCATTATTCCCATGACTTCATCCCCCTTTTCACCCTCATAGGGGTGGAATCTTCAAAATCGCTGAGGTTCGTGTAAATTATTTTTTAATATTCAGCCTAAACCCAAAATATGAAGATTCTGAATTTAAAACTGGCGGATTTTCATACATACTTTCATCCCCTATTTCTCGCCCTTAGGGGTGGAATTTCGAAAAATCCTTTCTTAGTGCTCACCTACACTACCAACGGAACCTACGTACCAATTTTTATGATTGAAGCTTCAGCCGTTTGGGCTGTGCGTTGATGGTCAGTGAGTGAATCAGTCAGTCAGTCACTTTCTTCTTTTATATGTTTAGATTACACGCTAACGTTTCAGCCGTCCCGACTGAATTTAACTTTTCACATATAAACCCAATAACAGTGATAAAAGCTTTTAAGCAAATAAAGATAAAACTGACAGAAGATCTATGGGGAATGTCCATCAAAGTTTGTACCTCCATTATTCAGACTATAGCGCCGTACTTAGCTTTAATTTTTAATTTGTGTATAGATCAAGGAGTATTTCCGGATCTAATGAAATATAGTAAGGTTATACCACTT
The DNA here is from genome assembly GCA_964057195.1 of Orthosia cruda. Classification (NCBI taxonomy): domain Eukaryota; kingdom Metazoa; phylum Arthropoda; class Insecta; order Lepidoptera; family Noctuidae; genus Orthosia; species Orthosia cruda. The sequence continues at coordinate 41,401,604 of OZ059828.1, read as the reverse complement.
TTTAAATCCGGGGACAGTAAAGACACAAATAATTATAGACCCGTATCCGTGTTGCCGGTTTTCAGCAAGGTATTTCAAAAGATAATGCTAAATCAAATGCTCATTTATTTTAATACGAAAAACATCCTACACGAGAAACAATATGGTTTCACCAAAGGACGTTGTACAACCGACGCTGGTGTCACCTTAATAAAACACATCTTTGATGCGTGGGAGGAGGGACAAGATGCCATAGGTATCTTCTGCGACCTGTCGAAGGCGTTTGATTGCGTTGATCATGAAACATTGCTTTTGAAACTTGAGCATTACGGGCTAGGCCAATCAGCATTAAATTTAGTAAAATCCTATTTGAATGATAGACAGCAATTAGTTCAAATAAACGGTGTCAATTCGTCGGGGTTGAACTTGAAAATGGGGGTACCCCAGGGCTCAATTTTAGGTCCTTTCTTATTTTTAGTATACATTAACGATTTACCCCATGTATTGAAAAACAAACTAAACATGGTGTTATTTGCTGATGACACTTCTTTGATTTTTAACATAAATAGACGTACGAGTAACGTTGCCGACGTAAATAATGCATTGCGGCAAGTTCTAAATTGGTTCACTGCTAATAATTTAGTTTTGAATGCTAAAAAAACTAAGTGTGTAAAATTTGTCTTGCCGAATGTCAAAAGTTATGATTGTGACATTATATTAAACAACGAGAAGCTAGAATTCGTCGACGAAACGGTTTTCCTGGGAATCACGCTAGACTCAAGGTTACAATGGGGTCCTCATTTAATATCACTTGCGGGGCGGTTAAGTTCGGCGGCTTATGCTGTTAGAAAAATTCGTCAATTTACTGATGTAGATACCGCGAGGCTGGTCTATTTTAGTTACTTTCATAGTATAATGTCTTACGGCATATTACTATGGGGAAGGGCTGCAGACATTCAGTCAATTTTTGTTCTACAAAAGCGAGCCATCAGAGCGATATACAATCTTCGCCGGCGCGATTCTCTAAGGGAACTGTTTAAGGACATTAACATCATGACGGTACCGTGTCAATATATTTACGAAAACATCATGTACGTTAGAAAGAATTTACATCTTTTTAGTAAAAACAGCGATAGACATAGTTATGTTACTAGAAATATGGACCAATTAATTCAACCAGGTTTCAGGCTGGCTAAAGTAGCGTCATCTTTTATGGGGTACTGTATAAAATTTTACAATAAAATACCGCCACACATTCTAGAATTGAATGAGACGAAATTTAAAACTTGTATAAAACGCACACTATGCAGGCAGGCATATTATAGGTTGGGGGATTACATCGCTGATAAAAATGCTTGGCCCAACGCTATTCCAGCTGTGGAGCTGGAGTGGCTGTGGAGCCACTAGGCCACAAAAACAAGTGATAAGCAGAATAGTTATGAAGTATTGTTTGACCTGCTGAAGACTGTACGAATAATTATAATGTATATTTGTGTTGTATAAACTCAATTTATTTTTTGGATTATATAACTGCACAGCACATATGTGAGTACTATGTACCAATTGTAAATCTACCATTTACTGTAACTATGTGTCGTTCGTTGACTTTAGTGTGCCCTGGCAGTTGAGTGTGTCATGCTCTCTCTAATGTCTCTCTGATGGTGGCACATGTGTTGGATCATTCGGTTCCCTTCATGATGGTTGAGCTGAGTGGTGCCGATCCATGTGTCATGTTCGTGAACGGGCGCCATCAGTTGGGATTGGTCATATCTTAGCTGCCTCCGCCTGTTTTTATTTACCTATTTATTGTATTTTTAATTGTTTGTTTTAATCTAGACGCTTTTACGTGCGTTTTTTTTTTACATCGTTCTGACATATATGTATTTTTCCTACAAGATAACCAAATACTTGTAGAACACATTTTTTTTTTAAAAGAGTAAGTGTGGAGTTTCTTGTCCGTTCCTCTCCATAACAAGCTACATTTCCGAATGGACGGTAGAATCAATTATTATTACATTTAATTTTTATTTTTGACGTTCGAAAGTGCCGCTTAATGGCCTAATTGAATAAAGAAATTTTGATTTGATTTGATTGATTAATGACGCGAGGACTTGCATCTATATCAGGGGCGGTATAGAGGCAATGCCCTTACGTACTTTCTGTTACAGGGTTCTGTTACAACAACTTTGATCCAAGTGGGGATGGGCACAGAGAAAAGGAAAATTATCCTTGCCTCTGCCTACCTCCCATATGAACAAAAGGAACCAGTAACACCACTAATCAGAAGACTGGTTGACTACGGCAACCAAGAAAACTTCGACCTGATACTTGGCTGCGATGCAAATGCACACCATGTCGTTTGGGGCAGCTCGGATGTCAACAAACGAGGGGAGGATTTGTTGGACTTTGTGGTAAGCTCTTCTTTACAAATCCTTAACGCAGGCAATAAACCTACTTTCAGGACCTCGGCGAGAACTGAAGTTATTGACCTGACACTGGCTTCAAACAAGGCCAGCGCTTACATCGAAAATTGGCATGTATCGGACGAAATCTCTCTGTCTGACCATAATTATATATGCTTTAGGTTTAGGACGGCGGGAGAAGCCGAAACTAGACTAAGGAGAAACCCAAGACATACAAATTGGGACTCGTACAGGAGGGACCTAAAAGTAAATCTAGGGAGCCCTAAAGGTAAGCTTAATTCCATACTAGATATAGAATTTGAAGCTGATAGAATCAAGGTGGGCACCATCGGTGCATGGGTAGATAACTGCCCAGAGAAAAGGCCTTTTGCAAAAAGGTACCATGGTGGACTCCTGAACTAGCTAAAATACGTCAGGAAACACGACAGGCCTTTAATGATGCAAAAGCCAGGAAAGATTTCTCTGACTATCATAGCATGCTGACGAGGTATAAGACGGCGGTACGCAAGGCCAAAAGAACTAGTTGGCGGCAGCATTGCACCTCCATCGAAGCTCTGCCAAATGGAATGAGGTTGTGCAAAGCAATGTCCATGACTAAGACAAACCCACTATCATCTGTAAAGGATGAGAATGGGTATCTAACGGAAACTGGACAGGACACTCTGGGCGTGATGTTTAGAACTCACTTCCCGGAATGTATACTGCGCGACAGCGATGAAGAGGAACCAGTCACAAGAGACGAGCTCACAAGGCACACGTCCAAAAATAACTGGCTCACGGCAAAGAAAGTGGTAGATGAGAATAAACTGAAGCTTGCCATAGCGGGCTTCCAGCCTCTCAAATCCCCTGGTCCGGATGGCATCTACCCAATACTATTGCAAGAAGGGGCATCTGTTTTGATACCTCATTTGAGTAAGCTCTACAGAGCCTGCATAGCCTTTGGGTACGTACCCAAGGCATGGAGGGAAGTCAAAGTCACTTTATACCGAAGGTAGGTAGGCCGACTTACGAAGAAGCTTACAGGGCTTACAGGCCAATTAGTCTATCATCCTTTCTCTTAAAAGCTCTGGAGAAACTGGTAGACAGGTACCTCAGAGAGGGACCACTTAAAATCTTCCCTCTACATAAACTACAGTGCGCCTACAGCCCTGGCAAATCTACAGAAACGGCATTGCACTATGTTGCGAGTCGAGCCGAGGCTGCGCTAGAGGGACAAGAGATCTGTGTCGGGGCTTTCCTCGACATAGAAGGAGCCTTCGACAAGACAACATTTGAGTCCATACGCATCGCTGCAAAGGAACATGGCATCAATGATACCACGTGCAACTGGATTGACTATATGCTGAGAAGCAGAATAGTCAGATCGGAACTGATGGGAGACAGACTTAGTGCAAAAACAACAAGAGGTTGTCCGCAGGGTGGAGTGCTGTCACCATTATTATGGTGCTTGGTAGTAGACTCGCTACTTACCAAGCTCAATACTGGACCATTATACACAGTAGGCTATGCAGATGACATAGCCATAATGGTTAATGGTAAATTCCCGAACATAGTCTCTGGATTATTACAACAGGCATTGAGGATGACAGAGGAATGGTGTACAAAGAACCACCTCTCTATCAACCCAAGCAAAGCAGTCATTGTTCCATTCATGAGGAAGAGACAACTAGGAAACCTAGGAGAGCTCTCCCTCAATGGAATAAAGCTGCCCTGGTCTACCGAAGTTAAATATCTGGGTGTAACGCTTGATAAAGAACTCAGGTGGAAAACTCATGTGGAAAATATTACGACGCAAGCCCTACGAGTGTTCGGCATGTGTCGTTCCACCTACGGTAAAACTTGGGGGTTAAAGCCCAAGGTGATTCGATGGCTGTACCGGACAATGATAATACCTATTATCACATACGGCAGCATAGTGTGGTGGCCCAGAACAAAGCTTGCCTCGTGCAAAGCGCCACTCACCAGATTACAAAAAACAGTGTCTAGACATCACGGGTGCTTTCAGGACAACACCTACGGCAGCGATTGAGAGATACCTCAATATCCCTCCTCTGCATATGATGGTTGAATTCGAGGCAAGGAAGACATTACATCGACTTGCTGTGGCTGGACTATGGGATGCCTCTAAGCCAAGGACCAACCATACAAAGTTTGACGGGAATGAAGGCCTGGATCGGGTAACAAGCATGTTATCCGATAAAATGCAAACTATGTTTGTGTTTGAAAGGTCTTTCAAGGTCCAAATCCCTACAATAGAGGACTGGACGAAGGGAATCGATCCACCAGAACAAGACAGTCTGGTGTGGTACACTGATGGATCCAAAATGGAATCAGGTACAGGGGCGGGAATATACGCAAAAGGTTACAAATGTAGCAAAAGCCTAGGGAAAATGGCAACTGTATTCCAAGCGGAAACTTATGCCATAATAACCTGTGCTCATGAGAATATAGATAGAGGAACCAGAGGTAAATCCATATATATTCTTAGTGACAGTCAGGCTGCAATCAAAGCCATGGCATCCTACAAAGTGGACTCCGGACTTATTCTGGATGCTGTCCAAACCCTAAACAGGCTTGGGAAGCACAACAGGGTAAGACTGATGTGGGTCCCTGGGCACAAAGGAATCCATGGTAACGAAATGGCAGATGAACTGGCAAGAGAGGGCTCAGCAAATGACTTTGTGGGTCCAGAACCATGTGTAGGCATCTCGACGGCAGCCTCTGCTTTTGCTGCGTGTCTCAACTCACATTGTTGGATTGTGGATAGTGGGTGTACATCACATATGTGTAAGGATAAGGAACTGTTTTTAAATTTGGACACTAACTTTACAACTTTAGTGACTGTAGCAAATAATGACAAACTTAAATGTTTGGGTGTAGGAAATGTTAAACTTAATTTTAAAAACGATATTAAAACTATTGAAACTATTAACTAACTATTAACTATTGTATTCCTGGTCTGTCCGCCAACTTATTATCTGTGAGTTGTTTAACTAGAAATAATCGCAAAGTCGTGTTTAATAATTCAAAATGTTATATTTATGACACAGCAGGCAATTTGATAATAATTGCGAATTTTATAAATGGAATTTATAGGTTAGAGTGTTTGCCTAATATCTTATGTTCCCAGGTCTCTTCCAATGTCCTGCAGATGAACAAGGAGCAATGTTCTCAGGTTCACAGTGCCCAAATGGAATTATGGCACAAGCGACTTGGTCACTTAAGCTTACAAGGTATGTGTGCACTGCGTGATGGTCTTGCTGTAGGAGTTGATTTCCATTGTGACTCTGGTCATTTGCAAGACTGCATCCCATGCATTAAGGGGAAGCAAACTATTAAGTCTTTCCCCAAAGGCCAAGCTAAGCGTGCAGAGCAGCTGTTGGAGTTAATACACTCTGATGTTTGTGGGCCAATGTCGCAAAGCAGCTGGGGAGGAGCGCGTTATTTGGTGACGTTCACCGATGATTTTTCAAGGAAGACTGTTGGCTATTTGTTGACACAGAAAAATGAGGTAATGAAATGTTTTATTAATTTCAAAAATTTTGTGGAGAAACAAACTGGTTTTATGATAAAATGTTTGAGATCTGACAATGGGACAGAGTATGTCAATAAATATTTCAAAAATTATTTATCTCAACATGGTATTATACATCAAACTACTATACCTTACAGTCCGCAACAGAATGGTGTTTCTGAGCGGCTTAATAGAACCTTAATTTAGAAAACTAGATGTATGTTAGCTGAAGCTGGCCTAGACAAGCGATATTGGGGTGAGGCTGTAATGACAGCAATATACCTTAAGAATAGATCCCCTACTGCTACTTTGTCTGGCACAATCCCTGAACAAGTGTGGACAGGGTCCAAAGTTGACTTGAGTCACTTGAGGGTGTTTGGCTGCAAGGTTTTTTCTTTAATACCTGATTGTCATAGACAGAAATTGGATTCTAAATCAAAACAATATATTTTTGTTGGATATTGTCAGGATTCAAAAGGGTATAGGCTAGTTGATCCACTATTTCCTAAGAAGATAATAAAATCTAGAAATGTGCATTTTGTTGAAATTAACAGTAATAATATTTCTAAAATGCATGATAATAATATTGTAAATTCTAATAATGATAATAACATTTCTAAAATAAAAATAATAGTATATTAAAACTTTGCAATGACAATAATGTTGTATCTAATATGAGCAATGATATTTTAAATTATAATAGTTTTAATAATAATATGACAAAGGGTAATTTTATAAATGTAACTGATAATCTTTCTGTTACTTCAAGTGATGCAGCCACTGTTGAGCCATGTGTTTATATTAAAAGAATTGATGACAAAAAATTTACAATTTTAGCCCTTTATGTTGATGATTTCTTTATTTTTAGTAATTGTTGTAAAGAAAAAGCTTATATCATTGACATTTTTTAGCAATAACTTTAATATTAAGAATTTAGGTCCAATAAAGAATTGTTTGGGCATGAGTGTACACAGAGATAGAATTAAAGGTACAATATTGTTGGGACAATCTGAGTACATTAAGAAATTGTTATCTACATTTGGAATGTTGAATGCTAATAGTGTTTCCACACCAATGCAAATTAATGAGAAGTTTGAAAATTGTGATAATGATAACTCTGAATGTGATTTGAAATATCGAGAACTTGTTGGTAGTTTAATGTATTTAAATGTATGCACAAGACCTGATATTTCTTATTGTTGTAGTTTATTGAGTCAATTTAACAATAACTTCAATAAAAGTCATTGGCTAGCTGCTAAGAGGGTCCTTCGTTATCTTAAGGGTGCAATTGATCATGGTTTATTATTTATGAGAAATAATAAGACATTTGATCTGGCAGCTTTTGCAGATGCAGATTGGGCGAATGACCCAATTGACAGAAAGTCATTTTCTGGTTTTGTAATTAAATTAGGAGCAAATACAATTAACTGGGAAAGTAGAAAACAGCGTTGTGTTGCAATGTCAAGTACAGAGGCTGAATATATATCCATGAGTAATACTTGTAAAGACATATTGTTTATAAGAAATTTTTTGTTTGAATTAACTGGTAAATATTTTAAATGTGAATTAAGAAATGATAACCAGAGTGCAATTAAAATATTAACAACTAAGTGTTGTCATAAACGAACAAAACATATAGACGTGCGATACCATTTCATTAAAGATTTAAGAAGTAAAAATTATATTAATGTGACTTATCTTCCTACGGATGTGATGGTAGCGGACGTTTTAACTAAACCTTTGTCAGGTACTAAACATAGGAATTTTATGAGTCAGTTGAATGTGAGAATTCTGATGTCGAAAATTCTAAACTTTGTTTGTGTTGAGTCTGATAATATTTGTGTTTATGAGCAATATGTTTATGTAGTGTAAGGGGAAGTGTTGAAATAATGTAAGTAGGTACACTCCATATATGGCAACATTTTTTATTATTAAAAAGTGATGTAGATAGTTTTAAGTACTGGTAACTCTTCTCTCTTCTGTCGTCACCTCTAACCGTGCCTCGTCGTCTATTTTTCATGTAATTGAGTAAAACAATAATAAAAGGATATTCTGCCCAACCGTGGTTTATGATTAATCTGCTGCACCTCATACTCTCGAACAGTTTTCGCCGACCCTTATTATCTTTTTAGCGTAATATAAGCCTTTAAAATCATAATATTCATTTTAATCTGCGAATAATCGACCAATTTCCAACAATTATAAATTAGGCTCATTGACAAGAGATTAACATTTAAAAAGGTTCTCAGAAACCCAAAACTGGTATAACATGTGGTTAATTCGAGATTTTTTCAATTGTGACATATTGTTAAACGCTTGTCACATTCGGGACTTGAGAAACTGAAAGTAGAATTAACAGGCGATTAATCCTCGATTACGTTAACAGCCCGATAATTGAGAGCTGGGAAACTGGCAGTAAATGTAATATTGTGTGTAAACTTCAAATGAGCCCAAAAATGATGGTGCTATCTTGCCTGGTTGAGCCAAAATGATTAAGTTTAACCAAATGCATTAAGTTTACCCTACCTCACGTTAGGCAGGTGAAAACCGATGTGTTGATAAAGGGAGAAGAATTGAATCCTGAAAATAGCACAGTATTCTTAGGCTTAACTTTGGATGCTAAGCTTCAGTGGGGCCCACATATAGATAAATTGTCAAAGAAGCTAAGCTCCGCAGCATATGCTGTTAGAAAAATTCGTAATTTAACTGACATAGAGACAGCCCGTTTAGTTTACTTTAGCTATTTTCATAGTGTAATGTCGTACGGTATTCTGTTGTGGGGAAATGCCGCCGACATCCAGACTATCTTTGTTTTGCAGAAAAGAGCTGTTCGATCAATTTATAAATTAAGCCCGAGATACTCTCTCAGAGAGAAATTTAAGGAGATTAATGTAATGACTGTGCCTTCTCAGTATATTTATGAAAATCTTTTATATGCCCATAAAAATATAAAATTGTTTAAAAAATACAGTGATATCCATAACATAAATACTAGGAACAAACACAAATTTGTAGTACCTACAACAAGGCTCAAGAAAATAGGTGGCTCGTTTAGATGTCAATGTGTACGCTTTTATAATAAGCTTCCAAGCCACGTACAAGATCGAAGTCTTAATAAATTCAAGTCTTTCATTAAACGTAAGTTGTGCCAGAAAGCGTTTTATACAACAAAAGATTACATTGAGGACAAAAAGGCTTGGGATTGAGCTGCTCCAATTAATTTTGTTTTTTTATTATATTTTGCACTATGCATTTTGTTATTATAATTTTTTTTTTTTTTTTTTGGTTTTCTTGCAATGACAAGAATATTTACTTTTTAAAGTATTATATTATTTTATTTTAATTATTGTGAATGTGAAGACTATGTGGATATATATATTTTTTTTTTGTTTTTATTTAAATTTATCTTAGTTTTTAATCATGGTCTGGCAGTTTGAGTAGTTTATGCGGCCTAGCCGAATGTCCTTTCTTTGGTATTGTTCGTCGAATCGTTGAGCTCCTTAAATTCTGAGTTGAGCTGCTCGGTTATTGACAAATGCGTGCACTGACTGGACAGGTCCACTCAATCTGGCTGGTTCTTTCCTCAAAATACCATTTCAGACATCAGTCTACATGGTCTTCACATGATCTAATCAAGATTTTGTCAGGACTTTAAAAGAGACTGTGACCTCTGAGTTTGTTTCGGCCTTTCTTCTCAGAGTAGTCAGATAGGAAACGCCGACCTCATCTAGTTTTAAAAATATGTTCGACATGTAAAAGTGTTTGTACAAACCAACTTACAGAAATAAAATCATTTATCATTTATCATTTATGAGGAGTTGCTATGGCAACCTTCCGGCTTCATCATGAGACCAGCTCTATAGCACCATATTATTTCAATGTTTCCAAAATTTCATAAGTACGCTACGTACGTACGTAAGTTTCAGCTTAATCGATTGCCAGGAAGTGCTTGAAAAATCGATGACTAATTGCCGAACACACACGAAAGCAAGATAATACCACAGAGTCCCAGCGCTAATAAAGAAAATTTGGTTCAAATGAATGTCACTAGATGGCGCGATATGCATCGATTCGTTATTAAATTGTGTGTGAAATTAACATTTTCTAGAATTGGTCATAAACATTGTATATATATGTTATTTTTTAATCGACTCTCCTAAGCAAACAATTATGGAATATTGGGCTCTTATCTCACATTGCAAAGATTATTTGAACGGATTTAAAATTGATTCCAATAGATGGCGCGGTTTTAAATTTCTGAGGCATGTCATTCGATTTTTTAAATCTGTATTGTAACATTTTGGTACAGTGAAACTGTAAAAACTTGCAAAAAAAATACTATAAAACAAATCGTCACTGTATTTAAAGAAAAAAAATGTTACGAACCGAGAAAACTTTTTTACTTGCAAGTCGCTGCTAACACCATCTATAGCCGTGGAACGGAACCGAACGCGATCGAAGTACTTATAAAAATAATCATCTTAATCAGACGAAAAACGCTAGATAAGTCGTCATGGTTTCTTTGTATGGGATGAGGCATCTGTATGCTAGTATTATATTCTCTGTGTACATGTTCTCCGTTAAATGTTGGTGGTTACAATCCCGTGGAGGGTCGATCCGTACATGAAAAAGTATCGATTTGTACAGATAAAATTAAAAAGTAGTAATAAAAAACAATAATTTTATCTTTAATTTAATGATCCGTTCAATCAATCTTTGAAATGTGACTTATGAGCCCAATATTCCATAATTTTGTGCTAAGGAGAGTTCATTAAACTCTCCTTAGCACAAAATACAAGAACATAGGCTCAACCTATAAATAAGTTCATATGTATGAATTCCTGTGAAATAACTGACTCGGTTATGAAGTCCTTTAACAAATTAGAAGCTATATTTAGATTCTAGACGATGAAAAAAGCTGAACATAGGCCGAAATTAAAATGCTATGTATTAATAAAATTCATATGAGGAGGCGGACGACGAATAAGGTCTATAAGTATTTTGTAAGATTCCTTTCTTAAAGGAATATTTCGTTATATGTACATGACTTTGATAAAGAGCCTAAGGTTGTTAAATTACTATCCCCCGATTTCTAAATTAAGAATTAATTTCGAGTATTTGAAACGCCACTTTAGTTATGCTTGATGCCGAGTTTGATTGACATTGCAATGTCAATAAAACTCGGCTCACTTGATTTTTCGTCAACGTAAGTGAAAATTATTTTATTGAATTCATACGAGTACGTGACTTTCTCTTTAAGTGATCAGATTTTGTGGTACATCAATTTAATTTTCCAGGTATTCTAATTTGCTGTTTTTACGTCTGTATTTAAAATGTGTAACTATGTGCCTATTGCAGTAAAATTCTGGTACTTTTTCACTAGACACTGGGCAAAGATACATAAACCTCGCAAACTCGGATAACGGTTTGAATTCATTTATTTCTAAAGATTATAAATCACTTGTACAGAAATAATTACTAAATATTATTTGAATTATACATTTTTGTTGTCCAGGAGTAGCAAGAGCTTTATAACTTTATAGCACATTACGAATATATAGGTAAGGTAAGGTTAAAAGTTTTGTATTGTATTATATTATCTGTGGTATTGTCTACCGCCGCGCGGCGCGTTGATGCGGTCGACGTGCAGTGACTCGTTATCTTTGTTTTTATGTTTGAAATCTAAGGATTCATTCACACCAGAGTCAAATGAATTATATTAGTTATTTATTTTATTTATGACCTTTTCAGATGTGGCACTTTAGTATTTTTTTAAATAGTAATAACGATTGTGTTTTTTTATATTTTTTGGTAGTGAGTTATAAAGTTTTTTATAATAATATATTAAACACAATAAAACGTTAACCTGCGGACATTTTAGTTTTTCCTAAAAACTAATATTATAAACACTTAAAGAATATTACAGACAAACTGACAAAGAAACAACTGATCCGTAAACGAACATTTTTGAACTGATGAAATTTTTGTTTAGTATTGACACTATTGGTGAGTGCCAAAGTTTAGTTTGTATCGCGGCACAATGCATGTTTCCTGTAGGAAACGCCACAGAAGCAAAGTCATGGGAGAATACCTGTTGATGCTCGAAAATGCTGATTGTCACCCTGCTTTACAGAGTATAGTTTTTCAAGACAAAAAACCAAGCTAACCACCCAGTCATGCCAAAGCATGTCAGTCTAGCGAGTGCTGCTCAGTAGCTGGTTTGTTGTGGTCAGTTAGTCATCATCATATCAGCCGAAAGACGTCCACTGCCTCCCCCAAGCGTCGCCACATTGTCCGGTCCCGTGAGTCCCGCATCCAGCGGATCCCCGTAACCTTCACCAGGTCATTGGTCCACCTGGTGGGAGGCCTTCCAATGCAACGTCTTCCGGTTCGCGGTTGCCACTCCAGAACTTTTATGCCCCATCGGCCCATCCATTCTGCAAGCAATGTGCCCTGCCCACTGCCACTTAAGTTTTGCAATTCTTCGGGCTATGTCAGTAACCCTGGTTCTCTTGCGGATCTCTAAATTTCTAATTCGATCACGCAAGGAAACGCCGAGCATATCTCTCCATTGCCCTTTTGGTGACTGTAAGCTTTCTGATGAGGCCCATTGTGAGGGACCACGTCGAAGAGCCATAGGTTATCACTGGCAACACACAATGGTCTTTCGTCTTGAGACACTGTGGTAAGTTGGACGACAAGATATCGCGCAACATCCCGAACTCTAGCCAGCCGCACTAAGGAGCATTCTGACTTCAAAACCGGACAAATTTAATTAGTACTTTTATTTTATTGGAAATGAATAAAAACACGTAAATGAATAAAGAAAACCATATATTTTTACGAAAATGGCAAATAAAACACAAAATAATTTATTTCCTATGGATCTTAGTCTGATTCAACATCTGAGTGCGCTTTTTCTGTATCCAGTTCTACTGGCTCGAACAACTCTATGGTTTCACTCATGAAGGGCTGGCTTTTGCTATGTTTATGTTTCCGTAAACAACTTATAAAAGGATCTGATGTGAGAAGCAGCCTGTTGAGGACATCTTGATTACATTCTATTCTCGAAAATTTTCGGGCATAATTTTGCCGGTATGAGCGGTATTACGGGCTTCTGCGGCTTCTTCGGATAGTTGTCCGATAGGGAGGATGGCATATTTTATGACAGTTTTACCGTGCACTAGGATTTTGTGAAGAGTTGGCGTCATTGGATGCGAACCGTACAGTTCGAAATACATTTTTGCAATATCTTTGCAAAATTCTCCGAACTTTTCTGCATTTATTTTGAGTCCTGATGACATCGGTTCCAGAATCACCTTAAGTTTAATTATAAATTCTTTATTTATGCCAGTGATTTCAGCAGCTAGATCAGGATCGGCGAAGAATCTTCTAGACGTGTTGTCTGAATTGGAATTGCCGAAACCCGGTTTCGGCATGTCTATTACAAGGCCAGTCTTTTCTCTATATTTCTTTTGGATTTTTCTTTTGTTTCTTTGACCACAGTTTTTCTTCTGCAGTTTGGCCTTGCCATTTTTGAAGAGGAAGTTTGTAGGCTATGTGTAAAATCGTTTCAAAGAAACGGATTCTTGCGTGAAGAGTTGACAATCCGAATCTTAATGATTGAGGATCCTCCACATTTAAAATTTCAAAGTCATTGAAGGCTTTGGACGCTTTGCCACATATGTAACATCTCATAGTGGATGATGTGGCAGTAGCTGCATTGCAAACTTTTGCATCAACCATGGTTGGAAGTAATGTATGTCGCACGAAAGCGGTTCTATTTTGATTTTCTATTTCAGACTTTAACCGTTGTTTTATTTGGTCTTCTACATACTTTATTTCATCATTTGTTATGTCTACTGTTTCGTGAAAAAATCGAATGCGGATTGGTCGGCAAAAACGAGTAGATGAAGGTGTCGGATTTTGCCATAAAGTGTTAATTTTTCCCCAAACCGTGATTGTGATCTCAAGGGGACCAATGAACTTTGGAAAATTTTTGAGTCTTCATGACAGCTGTCTAAAAACTTTTGTTGGTAGGCAGTTTTATGAGAGCCCCATTTTGAAATGAGCTCCAGATTTACACACCCTTCTGTCGTACAGTTTTGGAGTACATCCTCAAGATAAAGACAAAGTCTTTTAACTGTGTGATTCAGTAAGTCTTGGAGCACAACTTCCACATATGTCTCCTTAACTCGAACTGCCTCTGGTTTTGGATAGCACAATTTCTTTGCTTCTCTAATAAGAGTATAACAAGGGAACATTCGCTTAGTTGTATCATGCAGTAACCCCCACTGTTTCCTTGTAAAGCCACCTTCGATAAAGATTCGCTAAGCTATGTTAGCTTCTTCAGGTGTGTACTTTTTAATTTTTGGTTCCTGAGTAGTATTTATTATTTTTCTATACCGTTTGGCTCTGAATGGATGATGATGGTGAAGAAGTTGCATCTTTTATAAGTTTTGAAGCCGCAGAATTTCCCGACTTATGTTGACTGACGCTAGCTGCGAAGGTAAACAGTTCAACTGGTACATCCTCACGGAGTTCTTTTGTTTTTCGTCTTTTACTGCGATCAGTCAATTCTTGGAAGTCCTTGCTTGGGCGCCCCCGGCTTAATGTTCAGCGTCCATTTATGTACTGATATCGAAACATTAAGCCATCTATCGTTTTTTATTCATAAATCTCTCTTCAATATAATTGCACGATGCCCATCTCTTCTTTAAATCAGATTTGAAATGACTTAAATCGTGACTTAAGATTTCATACTCGTTTTGGGGACATTTCATCATTTCTCGGAGCTTATTTTCCATAAATGATACCTTTTCGTCTAATCTAAAAAAAGCATATACAAAAATTTCCAAAACATCTCAATCACTTGTGATGTCGAATCTGCAATAAAAAAAACGAAAAAATTTATAAATCTGCTAAACAATTGAAAAATTGTTACAGTCAATATCACTTTAAAGTACTTTTTTTGAAGAGGTGGAAAGATGTGGAAAAGGTTTTTACTGCTTTGATATGGTGAAACTCTATATTTAACCACAAAAGTATATTTATAACCCGATCTATCTCGGTACTATTTCAAAAGTACTCATTAATAAAAAAACATACAGGATTATCAATTTTTTCCCCTCTATTGTTGCTGGCTCTAAAAATACATAATATTCAATCGTAATAAATATATTATACATTAAAATTAAGTACATACCTTGTTCTTCAGATTCCATAGTTAAAACTTTCCACAATCCACTTCAAACCCCTTTTAACACCAACTGCAAGTTAGAAAACAATACAACGTATCGTGAAAGTAGACGTGCGTACTAACTAGTTGCCGACTAACCGACCGGGCGTGCGGAGGGGAAGGGTCCGAGGACAGACCGGTGGTTATGATAGTATAATTAATTAGGTGCAATAAAAAGCCAACTTGGATCGTAGACATAGAAACCGAAAGCCGAATGTATTCAATAATAATAATAATAACTTTCATAGTAAACATTACATGTGTCTGAAATGTAAAACCGAGCACGGGCCAAAAAATTGTCCGGCTTATGGTAAAACTTGTGGCAAATGCCAAAAGCTCAACCATTTTAGTGTTGGCTGCACTTTTAATAAGAAGGTGCATAATATTAATAATAATGAGAGTGATTCAGACAACAATGTACATGATTTATGACTAATCTGCTCCTTAGATCTCAATAAAAATGAATGGACAGAATTATTAAGAGTCAATAATAAAAGAGTGTATTTTAAGTGTGACACAGGTCCGCAGATCAATTTGATTTCACACCACGATCTCAATAAACTTGTCGATGATGAAAATTATATTAAAATGTCTGAGACAAAAACAATAATAGAGGTCTTCGGTGGTAGGCACTTAATGCTAATACGAAAAGTAATATTAAAAGTCTCTAAGAATGATGAGGACAGTTTTGAGTCTGAGTTTCTATTAATAAAGGAGAAAGCCAAACCGATTTTAGAACTCAAGTCATTAATTCAACTAAAACTTAAAAAAAAAACAATAATATTAATATAGTCAAAACTGATACCTCAAATGACAAGGAATTAATTATTAACAAAAATACTAAACTTTTCAGGGTATGGGTGAATTTAAGAACCCATTGGAGCTACGCGTTGGGCACTCGACGTGGGGTCACACTACTGGTTCTACTCCTGGCTGAACGCGTAGCGGCAATGTAAGTTAAGATTATGTTGTAGTATAAGTATATAACATTTTGCATTGTTTAATTTTACTCCTTAGGAGGGGAGAAAGTGTTTATAATAAGAAGTACTCGTATAATGTGTTATTTTGTTAACAAATAAAAGTTTTGGATTATAAACTTACTCTAAAAATAGGAAATAGAAATTTTTGTATTGTATAATAGTTGTAAAACTTTTGAGTTGTAAACTTGCTATAATAATTTAAGAGGTTGTAAACCACATTAACTTAAGTTAAAAATTGTTTGTTAAAAGGGGATGATATAATGGAACCTAATTTTAAAAAGAAAGTATTTTCTCTTTTTCTGTGTGTTGGCAACACCAGATTCCTTGGCCTCCGACCTCTGACCTAGCCGGTCGTACTAATTATTAGCTTTGTAAAAGACTAAACCAATAATATTAATATACTTAAATAAATCACTGAAGACCTAAGCAAGACTACTTATTTAACAAAAATACAGAACCTGTCCTGAAGTTTCTATATTTTGTACACAAAATTAGCGTCTGTAAACTTTACCATTCACAAAAATCTCAAAGTAACTTCAAATAAAATTGTAAGTTAACTTCAAAATACCTCTCAAAAGCGTATTTTTCTACGTATATTTTTTTAATACAATTTAGAGATTTCTGAATGAGTCTCCCCGAGAGACGTGACTAGGTTTCGAACGTTGATACAAACTTTGTTGAACCAGTCCTTTGTGCCGCTTGCTCGATTAACTTGCTCGATTCATAAAACCTGAAACGGGGTCAGTGTACTTATCATTTATGGGTGTCTATTTTATAAAGATCCACCCTGAATTCACGAAATATCAGTTGATCCATACATTTATTTATGCGCTTGACAAATCCCTTCTCATGTTTACAGTTCTATAATTTTCATAGTTTAAATAGCTCAAACAAAAATTAAGCTACTCTTAGGCCGAGGTTCCACTGAAAGTAACTTGCATGAATGTTTAATTACATAACGGCCCACGATCGAGCGATTGATCACAAAACTTAGTAGCCCGCAATGTATCTTTACATTGCGGCTTTCCTGATGGCGAGATACAATTTCACTAGCGTCGATATGCGATATCACGCACGTGTTTTTTAATAAAATTTCTAGGGAAAATCGGTCGAATTCTATCGCATTGCATCCATGTGAATGTACTTGCAATTTCGCTTAGTAAGAATCTCTTATCGGTGTGACATAAATCAAATCGCGTTGAGCCTTCACGAACATCGCTAATGTAACTTGCATGTAGTTTTTCTCTCCTTTCTTCTCTTAAAAATAACAAAACAAACATTCTAAAAACAACTTTTAGTACGATAGCTAAACAACTTTGGAATAGTTCTTAGAAGTTAGGATTGCCAATGAATTTGATGGATTGTGATTGAGTACTGAATCAGTTCTAAGAATTTTAAGGAGCATTTATTCGTGTTCCACAAGTTTGAACTTACTTTGAGTATCACTCAATCTAACCGTTCTTGACGAAGATTTGAATATTAGGGAACTTCTTTTAATGTGGTCTACTTATTTCTACAAACTCTTGATGAGAAAACTTAAAGGAAATACCTTCCTGACAGAATTATTATCGTACCAATATCCGTCGGATTCTTAGAATAAACTCAATAAAATTCGACTAACGTCGTCAACGTTACTCGTACGTCTATTTATCTTAAAATTCAAAGAAGTGTCATCAGCAAACAACACCATGTTTATTTTGTTTTTAATAGATGGGGTAGAGTGGGTCTTAAAATGAACATGGACAAAACCAAGATCATGGTGAATGCCCATGTAACACCCACTCCTATCAAGGTCTATCCTCTACCCCCATTTTCAAATAAGAAAATTGTTTTTTTTATGAAAATATTCCAAAATTTCAAAAATTAGCAATTTAATTTAAGTTGTAGATATTAAAACAATCAGAGATAACTAAAAGTTTGCTTTTCAGATGATAACAATAGAAAGAAAATATAAAAATGAATTACAAAAGTTGATACAATATCAAAAGATAGGAAGGTATGGTTTGTGTAGTGTTATGAATTGTAAATAGACTTAAAAATATGTGGCTCTGTTTAGTAGAATACCACATTTCGGTTAACCCCGATGAATTGACACCGTTTATTTAAACTAATTGCTGTCTATAATTTAAATAAGATTTTACTAAACTTAACGCTGATTGGCCTAGCCCGTAATGCTCAAGTTTCAAAAGTAATTATTAATGATTAACGCAATCAAACGCTTTCGAGAGGTCGCAGAAGACACCAATGGCATCTTGTGCCTCCTCCCACGCATCAACGATGTGTTTTAATAAGGTGACACCAGCTTCGGTCGTACAACGTCCTTTGTTAAACCATACTGTGTATAGTGTAGGATGTTATTCGTATTAAAATGAATAAGCATTTGATTTAGCATTATCATTTCAAATATTTTGCTGAAAACCGGCAGCATCGATACTGGTCTATAATTATTTGTGTCTTTACTATCCCCGGATTTAAAAAGTGATATTACCTTACTATGTTTCATTAGTTGATATCGATAAGTTTGGTTCTGAGGGATGGAAAGTAGTCGGTAATAATAGGAAAACATCAAAAAAGATTGCTAATGCTATACAAAAAGGAGGAAATACTCAAATTGTTACGCTTCAAGTAATTGAGAGGAAGAAGTTTTTGCATGTATGGTCACTACATCCAGTCACAACGGCGAAGGCGATTGGTGAACATGTGGCGGGAATCTGTGGATCGGCAGATATAAAAGTAAAAAAAAATATCCCGAAAAGTGCCAGAGACTATGCGTCATTCATGGTTGGAGTGCCAGAATCCCTTTTTGATAAGGTAAACAACGCGAATAGTTGGCCATTAAATGTGCAGTTTAACCAATGGGTGTGGTTTCGAAACCCGCGTAATCCAGCAAAAGGCAATCAAACCCAGTAATAACTATTGTCAAGTATATTACCAGAATGTTCGAGGATTACGCACAAAAACAACTACATTCCATAATAATTTATTGGCATCAACGTATGATCTCTTTGCTATTACGGAGTCTGGTCTCAATAAAGGGATTCATGACGGAGAACTAATTCCAGTGGAATTCAAGTTATTACGATGTGATCGTGCAGACGGGCGAAAACAAGGAGGAGTATTTTTGGCGGCTTCTCCGCGTTTTGGGTTAAACCACGTTTTTGTTGACAATGTGGACAGTGCCTTATTTGAGATAGTGTGCGCGACGGTACACAAACAAAATCATTTTTTGTTTTTTTGTTGTTTTGTTTACATTCCGCCGAAATGTGATGTTAATGAATATATGCATTTATTTCGTATAATAGAAAATGAGTGTGTTAAACATGACAAAGTTTTAGTGATGGGGGATTTCAATATGCCTTCTGCGACAGTAGAAATTCAAAATCATTTGGAATATCTCATTGCCTACTGTGGATTTCGACGGGTAAATGATATTGTTAATATTAATAATCGTGCCCTAGATTTGGTATTGTCTACGTTTGAGCTGAGTGACTTAGGGGTACAACTCTCTGAGGAGCCGGTGGTTAATGTTGATACACAGCATCCACCGTTGGTGATTAGCGCGAGGCTTTACCATCGGGAGTTAGAGGGTAGACGGGATCTTTCTCAGAATAAAAGTGTTTCGTCGCCCAAGAGACACGGATGGAATTATAATAAAGCTGATTTTCACGGTTTATATAGTTCTCTTGGGTCAATCAATTGGGACTGTTTGCTTAGTATTCATGACTCGGAGGCAGCTTTAAACTACTTTTATAGAACAGTAAATGAGGTCCTTGACAGTCATGTTCCTAAGAAAACTGTTAAAGTAAATAAGCAGGGGTCTAGGTTTAGTTATCCAGAATGGTACACTTCTGAGTTGATTAAAGACATTAAAGATAAGTGGCGTTATCATAAATTGTATAAAACGACTGGCTCCCAGAGTGACTATGAAATGTTTTCTAGTTTACGAACTCGTGTTAAATTAAAGATAGCTTCAACCTATGAAGTCTATCAAAACAGGCTTCAGAAGAACCTGCAAATAGATCCGAAATCGTTCTGGAACTTTGTTAGGTCTAAACAATCTCGAAGCAATAAACCTAAGGTCACAAATAACGGCTTATTGTTAAAAGAGGAGAAATGTACGGACTGTTTTGCCTCGTACTTTCACTCGGTGTACAGCGAGAAGCGGCCGGCGCTAGATCCGGTAGCCGCAGAGCGCGCGGGTGGCGGGACGGCAGGGTCGGCGCGCGTCCATGTCGACCGCCTCAGCGCGCGAGACCTGAGCGCGGCGCTCCTGCGTCTCAAGCCCAAACGCTCAGTGGGTCCGGACGGCATACCACCTTACATTGTCAGGGATTGTCGTACGGTTTTTGAAGAGCCCTTGTTGCACATTTTTAGCTTGTGTTTGCGGGAAGGTCGCTACCCGGACGAATGGAAGATCACCAGAGTTATCCCAGTTCCTAAAGGGGGTGCAGACACTGACGTAAGTGGATACCGACCAGTGGCGGTACTGTCGGCGTTTGCTAAGGTATTTGAATCTGTGTTATATGCAAATATTTTTACACAAGTGAGCTCACAACTATCTGACTCTCAACACGGCTTTCGGCCGGGTCGCAGTACGGCTGGTAACCTACTGTCATTGGTGAACTACCTATCGCCAGTCATTGACGCTGGAGGGCAGGTAGATGTGGCCTATTTTGACTTCCGGAAAGCTTTGGATACCGTGGGTAATGATGTTCTTTTGTACAAACTCTCGGCTATGGGATTTACACCGCACTTACTCAAACTCTTTGCCAGCTATCTTAGTGAGCGCCGACAGTACGTCGAGTATGCGGGACGTGAATCGCGTCCTTATTACACGTTCTCTGGGGTGAGACAAGGCTGCAATATTGGACCTTTGGAATTTATTTTAATGGTCAATGATCTACCTACAGTCGTAAAAGAGGCGAAGTGTCTGCTGTTTGCAGATGACTTAAAATTGTATTTGAATGTTAAAGATACTGCTGACTGTAATAGACTCCAGTCTGATATTGATAAGGTAGTCGAATGGAGTAAGTCCAACAATCTACATTTCAATGTGTCTAAATGAGTTATCCCAGTTCCTAAAGGGGGTGCAGACACTGACGTAAGTGGATACCGACCAGTGGCGGTACTGTCGGCGTTTGCTAAGGTATTTGAATCTGTGTTACATGCAAATATTTTTACACAAGTGAGCTCACAACTATCTGACTCTCAACACGGCTTTCGGCCGGGTCGCAGTACGGCTGGTAACCTACTGTCATTGGTGAACTACCTATCGCCAGTCATTGACGCTGGAGGGCAGGTAGATGTGGCCTATTTTGACTTCCGGAAAGCTTTCGATACCGTGGATAATGATGTTCTTTTGTACAAACTCTCGGCTATGGGATTTACACCGCACTTACTCAAACTCTTTGCCAGCTATCTTAGTGAGCGCCGACAGTACGTCGAGTATGCGGGACGTGAATCGCGTCCTTATTACACGTTCTCTGGGGTGAGACAAGGCTGCAATATTGGACCTTTGGAAATTATTTTAATGGTCAATGATCTACCTACAGTCGTAAAAGAGGCGAAGTGTCTGCTGTTTGCAGATGACTTAAAATTGTATTTGAATGTTAAAGATACTGCTGACTGTAATAGACTCCATTCTGATATTGATAAGGTAGTCGAATGGAGTAAGTCCAACAATCTACATTTCAATGTGTCTAAATGTTGTGTTATGAGCTACAGTCGCACGCGTGCCCCCTGTACTTGTCACTATTTTCTGACTTTCAACCAATGAAAATAAAGAATTGCTCGCCGTGCAAAGCGAGAAAGTTCGATTAATATTTTGCAATTCAATGTTCCATGTATAGTTTTTTTATTCAATTTAATTGGTGCAGTTGCAACCAGTGTTCTCATTTCAAAGGACTGGCAGGCCGGCCACCATCCTTACAGTTCGTATATGTTACCTATTTGGTATTTTTATATGGAACATCTCAGACTCTGGATTGTTGCCCGGTTACTGACAATATGTTTACCCCTATACCATAAGACTTAAAAATAACTTGCGGAATGAGTAGTAGGTTATAAAGACACACTTGCTTGTGGTTTAGTTTATGAAACGCTAACGTTTCAGCCTGCCCGACTGAATTTAACTTTTCACATATTAACCCAATAACAGTAATAAAAGCTTTAAAGCAAATCAAGGTCAAACTGACCGAAGATCTATAGGGAATGTCCATCAAAGTTTGTACCTCCATTATTCAGACTATAGCGCCGTACTTAGCTTTAATTTTTAATTCGTGTGTAGATCAAGGAGTCTTTCCGGATCTAATGAAACATAGTAAGGTTATATCACTTTTTAAATCCGGGGATAGTAAAGACACAAATAATTATAGACCAGTATCGATGCTGCCGGTTTTTAGCAAAATATTTGAAATGATAATGCTAAATCAAATGCTTATTCATTTTAATACGAATAACATCCTACACTATAAACAGGATGGTTTTACCAAAGGACGTTGTACGACCGAAGTTGGCGTCACCTTATTAAAACACATCGTTGATGCGTGGGAGGAGGCACAAGATGCCATTGGTGTCTTCTGCGACCTCTCGAAAGCGTTTGATTGCGTTAATCATTACTTTTGAAACTTGAGCATTACGGGCTAGGCCAATCAGCACTAAGTTTAGTAAAATCTTATTTAAATTATAGACAGCAATTAGTTTAAATAAACGGTGTCAATTCATCGGGGTTAACCGAAATGTGGTATTCTACTAAACAGAGCCACATATTTTTAAGTCTATTTACAATTCATAACACTACACAAACCATACCTTCTTATCTTTTGATATTGTATCAACTTTTGTAATTCATTTTATATTTTCTTTCTATTGTTATCATCTGAAAAGCATACTTTTAGTTATCTCTGATTGTTTTAATATCTACAACTTAAATGAAATTGCTAATTTGTGAAATTTTGGAATATTTAAAAAAAAAAACAATATTTTATTTGAAAATGGGGGTACCCCAGGGTTCAATTTTAGGACCTTTCTTGTTTCTAGTCTACATTAACGATTTACCCCTTCTTTTGAAAAACAATTTAAACATGGTGTTGTTTGCTGATGACACTTCTTTGATTTTTAAGATAAATAGACGAGTAACGTTGACGTCGTAAATAACGTCTTGCGACAGGTTCAAAATTGGTTCACTGCTAATAATTTAGTTTTAAATGCTAAAAAGACTAAGTGCGTAAAATTTGCCTTGCCGAATGTCAAAAGAAAAGTACTGATTGTGACATTATATTAAAAAGGGAGAACCTAGAATTTGGCGATAAAACGGTTTTCCTGGGGATCACGCAAGACTCAAGGTTACAATGGGGTCCTCAGTTAATATCACTTGCAGGGCGGCTAAGTTCGGCAGCTTATGCTGTTAGAAAAATTCGTCAGTTTACTGATGTAGATACCGCGAGGCTAGTTTATTTTAGTTACTTTCATAGTATAATGTCTTACGGTATATTACTATGGGGAAGGACTGCAGACATTGATTCAATTTTTATTCTGCAAAAACGAGTCATCAGAGCGATATCCATTCTTCGCCGGCGCGATTCTCTAAGGGAACTGTTTTAGGACATTAACATCATGACGGTATCTTGTCAATATATTTATGAAAACATCATATACGTTAGAAATAATTTAAATATTTTGAGTAAAAACGGCGACAGACATAATTATGTTACTAGAAATAGGGACCAATTAATTCAACCAGGTTTCAGGCTGGCTAAAGTGGCAACATCTTTTATGGGGTACTGTATAAAATGTTATTATAAAATACCACCCATTTTTGTGATCTCCGAAAGTGTGCACATAAACATCAAAGAACGCAAAGGATAGAGAGATTGCGGCATAATCATTTGCGAGAAAGAGATAGTTATACGTCCGACAGCTACTCTGAAACACTGTGCACGCGCATCTATTCTTTACGGACGGCTCACAATATACTGGACGGAAAGGCTATTAGTTCCCGTTCGTCGATAGCGACCAATTGGAGTAGATCCCCGCCGCACTAGTAAAACGCAGCTATTTACAACGTATGTTGCCCTGGTACTTTTGGTGTAACAACTTGTTGAATTTGACAAATTAGCCTAATTAAGATGTCACTCTCAAGAACTCCCCCTCCCTCACCTTCCCCGCTGACACCGTCGGCTGCAGGAAAGAATGCACGGAACAACGCGCTATCCTTTACAAAAGCGGTGATTGACTCACAGTTGCACCATAGTGAGTCTGAACCTGATCTCCACTCTCTTGCGGTGAACATTACGGAACGGAAGAAGAGGAAGCACGATGATGAGAAGACAGAGGTCACGACTTTTATCAAAGATATGTTTGCGTCATTTTCTAAGGAACAAGAAATGCGCTTCCAACAGCTTAAAACAAGCATGGACTTAATGTCAAGTAAATATGACGAATTCCTTTCGAAGATAAACGCTCTGGAAACCGAAAAAAAGGCTGATAAACTGCTCATTAAAGAATTAGAAGAAAAACTGGAGGCAGTGGAGCGAAAATCACGTGGTACCGGTATCGAAATAAGGAACATCCCGAAGCAGAGCACAGAAACAAAAGAGACTCTGTGTCAAGAAATTATCCAACTAGGAAAAATTATTGACGTTGGCATAGATTGCTCTAGTATAAGGGATATCTACCGGCTTAAGTCAAAGGATGAATCAAACCCGGTTATTGTTGACCTGTCAACGGTTATGCTGAAAGACAAAGTCCTCAAGGCTGTCAAGAGTTTCAACAAGTCGAAAACAAAAGACAATAAACTTAATACCACCCACGTGAACCCCAAGTACCAAGCAAAACCCTTATATCTAGCAGAAACCCTCACGTACAAAACCCAAAAGACATATTATATGGCGAGACAGTTTAAAAACAGCCATGGTTTTAGATTTTGCTGGACGGCAAACGGAATTGTTTATCTCAAGAAAAACGAAGAATCCTCACATATTCGTATAAACAACGTTAGCGACTTGGATAAGCTAAGAATGTCAATATGACTACCAGTCACTGTTCTCGAATATCTCTGTACTTTAATTTTAGAAGTTTTTATATTGCATGCTTTTCTATATTTTAAAAACCTAAGTAACTCTTTTTGTATAAATTGTAATTTGATTTGCAAAACACATTTATCCTACTCTTACAAAATATTATCACATACGAGTACACCTATATACCCACTACCTAATCATATATTCTCAAAACCAAAACACATACTAATAACACATCACACCATTCACATCACATATATTACAGCATCCGTGTGTCACACTTCTCGTACGAGGCTGTTTAATCTTATCTTACGCGATTATAAACATACATTCACACACGCCATAACTAAATACTACCTGCCTTACCTGCCTTCAATTCTAGTAGAATACTTGCTAAATTATAAAATTCTCAGATATTAACCACGTACTTAATAATATAGATAATTACAAACCAAGTGAAGTATATATCTGTGACCCACATCAATGTAAGGATATAGTAAAAAACCCACAATCTTTTGTTAAAATTCTACATCAAAACATACGAAGTATTAATAAAAATTACGACAGTTTGTGCGTTTTGCTAAAACAAATAAAAATAGAGTGCGATGTTATAGTCTTAACGGAATGCTGGCTGTCTTGCGTCACTAATCTCCCTGCTTTGGATGGCTATGATACGTACAGCAGCACTAAACATCATAATCAAAATGATGGAATTGTCTTACTCATTAATAAATCTATTTGCCATAAAATTGAAGAACCATCTTGTTTGGACGCAAATTGTTTAATTGTTAAGCAAGGAAAGGATACAGTTATTGTCTCGGTATATAGACCACACTGTTTTAAAAGTATTGATAATTTTTTAAACTCGCTGAATACCATTCTGACAGAACTATCATCTTTTAGGAATATTTTCATAGTTGGTGACATTAATATTAATATTTTAGATAGGAACACTAACACTTCGTGCTACCTTGAATTACTTTCCTTTCATGGATTGATCCCTGCCTATGATAATGCAACAAGAGGCAGAAGTTGTATTGATCACATTATTTTGAAAACAACCTTACCTTCTTTGTCATTAATAGTCACTGCGGCTGTCACAGATCATGAGCCGGTTTTATTCTGTTACAAAAATAAAATAAATAAATTACCAAATACCAGGTCAGCTAGCAAAATTAATTTTGATAGTGTTATACTAGAATGTAAAAGCACAAACTTTGATGAACTGTTGCCATACCTAGATCCAAACCTGGCAACTACTATCCTCGTGGAACTCTTGCAAAAAATTATTAATGCTAATACAATTAATATAAAAATACCACGTATGAAGGCTACTATTAAACCTTGGATTTCTTCTGGCTTACTAAGATGCATTAGAAACAGGGATAGGATGCATATGAGACTTAAAAGCGAACCTAATAATCAAATACTTGCCACTACTTACAAAAGATACAGGAACTTCTTTAATTCAATACTTAAAAAATGTAAAATTACCTACAACAAACATGAAATTGAACTAGCAAAAAACAATAGTAAAAAGCTCTGGAATAGTATAAAAAGTATCACAAACTCGCATAAAGTTAAGGAAACAAATCAGGAACTGTTGACACTAAAAAACTCTGCAGTCGAATCTGCCAATACTGTTAACGAATTTTTTGCAAATATATCCGAAAATTTGGCAAAGAATATTAGACCGATGCCAATGAAATCAAACTTTATGTCGGAAAGTGTCCCAAATATGTCTTTTGCCCTATTGGATACAGACTGTGATGAGGTAGACGAGATTATAAGCAATCTGAAATCGGGAGCCAGTACCGGTTGGGACAATATCTCTAGCGAAATATTAAAAAAGATTAAAAAGTTTATTGTCCCACCTCTAACAAAGATTTTCAACAGCTGCCTGGCTCTCGGAGTTTTCCCAGATGCTTTCAAGCGCTCCATACTGATACCCATTTACAAGAATGGGAGGAGAGATTGTGTCAATAATTATCGTCCGATATCTATCCTGCCATCTTTGTCTAAGGTTTTAGAGAAAATTATTAATATGAGACTGACAAATTATTTGGAAAAGAACAACCTATTATCTGACGCCCAATACGGCTTTAGACCAAAAAGATCAACTGATGCTGCTGTGCACCATTTCGTTGATTTTATTGCGACTAACCTGGACGAAAAAAGCAAGTGCTTGACAATCTTTTTAGACCTGGCAAAAGCTTTTGACACAGTCTCTCTTCCCAACCTATTGCTTAAACTCGAATCATTGGGTATCAGAGGGAATCAACTACGTTTATTTAAAAGTTACCTCTCTGGTCGGATGCAGCGGGTAAGGATAGGTAATAATCTTAGCAATGAACAACCTGTTAAGCTCGGAGTACCACAGGGAAGTATTTTGGGTCCCTCGTTATTTCTGTGCTACATTAATGAACTTTGTCAACTAAAGCTCAATTGTTGTAAAATAATTTCTTATGCTGACGATACAACCCTCACTTTTTACGGGAAATCGTGGCACAACGTCTTCGCAAATGCCCAACAAGGTTTTGATAGGGTCTGTCAATGGTTAGCATCTAACTCGCTAACCTTAAACGCGAATAAAACCAAATATATAACATTTTCTTTAAGAAATTATAAAATTAATAATTCTGACCTTTTGCAGCACCAAATAATAGCTCATTGTTGTAACCGAGTACCGGATTCGATCTGCGATTGTCCACACATTAATTTAACAAACTCTATAAAATATCTGGGAATAACAGTTGATCGAAATTTAAGTTTTGCGGAACACATAAGTAGCGTAGCTACGAGAGTCAGAAAGCTTACATATATTTTCAAACAGTTAAGACATGTGGCGGATCCCGGGATAATGAAAACTGTTTACCTGGCTCTCTGTCAATCTGTCCTTAGTTACTGTATCTCTTCTTGGGGTGGAGCAGCTAAAAGTCACTTAATAGAACTGGAGCGGGCTCAAAGACTCGTATTAAAAATAAGCCTTTCCAAACCGAGATTTTTTCCGACAGTGGAACTTTATAGCTTAGCTGAAGTTCTTTCAGTCAGACAGCTCTATATACTTGCTGTTATCTTGAAACAACATAAATTTACACAGTTTGACCCAAACAACGAAGTTCTTACTCGACGTCGGAACTACCAAGTTTGCCAAATAACCCCAACCAAAACAGCTGCTAGCGCAAATTATTTCTATTTTCAAGGACCGAGACTTTATAACCTTGCCAACAAAATCCTGCAAATTTACCACAAAACCAGAATGGAGTGCAAATTAAATATCACTAAATAGCTTCTCACTCTTGACTACCATGAAACAGAAACACTCTTAAACAGACACAGAAACATTTAGACTCACCACAAAACCATATTTTAGCGGATTGCATACTCAAATATACAGTAACTCTCCCACTCTCTCATAAACACACACTCGCTTTCACCCTCACCATCCAATACTCACCCTCACACCTGCCCATACGCACACACCCTCACACAACTATACACCTATACACACCCTCACACCCACGGTACTCGTCCAGTTTTACTCCCATATACATCTCTGATGTATTAAATAAGTAGCGTTTAAGATCTTCGGTTGGGGCCAGGAGACCCAAGACACAAGCTTTGCTTGGTTTGGGCTCCTGTCTCTCTTCTAATTCTGTATTGACTCAAATTGTAAATATGTTTTAAGGGAGAAAATAAACGAATTTATTATTATTCCTTTATTTAATTTATTTTCTTATTAACTAAATTTTTAAATATTTTTATAAAACACAAAATTTGAAAAAACATTTAAAAATATAGAAAATAGAGGCCCACCGGTATCGGGAACAGGGTCCAAGCTACCGGCGGTCAGGGCTCCAAAGAGAGGAACCTCCTAACAATGCGAGCCGTGTCCAGCAGTACTGCTTTCTGGATCAGGCCCTTGACCCAGCCGCCTAACGAAAGCCTCTTAAGATGTTGGTCGAGGCTCGTGGCTATTAAGCCATTGGCTGACACGACTATCGGTACAATGATCGCTGTGTCTACATCCCACATGTCGACAACCTCGCGAGCCAAGTCAAGATACTTGATTTGCTTATCTTTCTCGGCTTTCACGAGGTTCCCGTCAAGCGGGACGGTAATGTCAACAATCATTGCACGCCTCTCTATTCGGTCCACCACCACTATATCAGGCTTATTGGCTACAATAGTCCTGTCAGTGATGATGGACCGATCCCAGTACAATGTGATATTGCCATTTTCGAGAACTGGGTCGGGCACATACCTGTAGTACGGTACCTCCGATGCCACAAGAGTGTATTTCAGAGCAAGTTGCTGGTGGATGATCCTGGCTACAAGGTTGTGCCTATGCAAGTACTCCTCGTTAGCTAGACGAGAACATCCAGAGATAATGTGTCGGATCGATTCACCCGGGCGGTGACATGCCCGACAGATGTCAACCGTGCCATCCTTCACAATAAATCTCCGGTAGTTATTCGTCATGATAACTTCGTCCATAATTGCACAGACAAAACCTTCGGTTTCCCCAAAGAGGTCACCGAAACGCAGCCAGGCTACGGACGCTGCTTGGTCTACATCGGACCCATGTAGGGCCCGAAAAAAGCGTCCGTGAAGCTCCTTACTCTGCCATACTTCCCTGCGGTCGTTAGTATCAAGCACTACAGGCTTGCGCCAGTTCTCATTCGCCAAGGAGAGCGGGGTGAGTCCCTTGTCCACTGCTACTACATCTCGATGCATACCCACGACGGTGTGTAGAAAATATTCCCTGAGATTGCATATCTCGCGGTTGTGGAGGTTTTTGGCATTTAAAAAGCCTCGGCCACCACACTTCCGCGGGATATACAATCTCATGACCGACGATCGTGGATGATGCATTCGATATGCAGTCAGCAGTGTACGGACTCGCCTATCCAGGGCGTCGAGTTCCGTTTGAGTCCATTTGAGTATGCCGAAAGAGTACATCAATACCGGCATGACCCAACCGTTGAAGGCGCGCACCTTGTTTCCGCCTGAAAGAAGGCTATTGAGTACCTTCTTCAGACGGCCAAAGAAGCGTTCCCTCAACGATTGCTTCATATTCATATTCTTTATTGTACACAAAATATACAGTTAAAAATACAAAAGGAAAACTTATGTACACAGGCGAGCTTAACCCATAATTGGGTTCTCTGACAGCAAACCTCAGTGCTAAAGAGAGATTTACAAAATTAGGACAGTTAACAAAAGTGCACAACAAATATTAAAAACATTTGAAATCTTACTAACTAAATACACTACACAAATACGTGTACAGCACATAATGCATAAACATAATACATACATATATCTAAAATACATACATATTTATTGCGTCATGTTGACAGGAAATGTTCCTTAATTCTTCTCCTGAATATCCCTAGTGAAGGGCTATCCCGTATGGAATGAGGAAGATTATTCCAGAGGCGGACAGCACGAACAGTAAATGATCCACCGTAACGACTTGATGAGTGGGGAGGAAAACGAAGGAGAAGAGATGATGAGGAGCGGCAAGGCTTTCCTCTCGGAACAAGATACTCAAAGCGTTCTTTAAGATACGAGGGAGAGGTAGGATTGTGAAGAATAGAAAAGAGTAGAGAAAGAGTGTGGGTATCTCGACGCTGCCGAATAGGCAGCCACTTCAACCGCTTCCGAAATTCCGACACATGGTCGTACTTTCGGAGGCCAAAAATGAAGCGAATGCACAAATTCTGCAAACGCTCGAGCTTATCAAGAAGTTCCTCAGTCGCATCAAGAAAGCAGACATCAGCATAGTCAAGAAGAGGAAGAAGAAGAGACTGAGCGAGAGTAACTTTAGTTGAGAAAGGCAGGAACTTCTGGAGACGTTTCATGTTTGCTTCATGTCAGTAGTGCTGATACCTAACGCTTCCGACATACCCAAATACTTATAGGTTTCGTTTGGAGAGAGGGATCTCAGGTTTATGGAATCCGCTAGTTGAATACCTACGGATTCCACAATCTCCCCTCGCTTTACATGCATGACCGCACATTTGTCCACACCAAACTCCATCCTGATGGCGCTACTAAAAGTTTCAGTTACCTTCAGTAGCTCCATCAGCTGAAGATTGCTGGGGGCAAAGAGCTTCAGATCATCCATGTAAAGGAGGTGAGATATAACCAGACCACCTCTCTTCAACCGATAGCCTAGCCCTGAATTCTCCAGCAGCATGCTTAGAGGATTCAGGGCAAGACAAAACCAAAGTGGACTCAAACTATCGCCCTGGAATATACCTCGCTCGATCCTTACAGGTTCGCTATTCCTCTGGATATTTCGACATCCTGGATAGCGAAGGACTGTGCTCCATTGCCTCATACACGACATCAGGAAGGTGCGTAGAGTTGTATCTATTTTATACAATTCTAGCACCCTCATGAGCCATGTATGAGGCACCGAGTCATAGGCCTTCTTATAATCTATCCAACATGTCGACAGATCCTTTCGGGAACGCCGAACCTGTTGGCTAATGGCCATATCAATAAGGAGTAGCTCCTTAGTACCGCGGGACCCGTTCCTACATCCATTCTGAGAGACCGACATGATGGAGTTATCGTCGACGTGTTTATTAATTTTAACTCTCAAAATGGATGTAAGAACCTTATAGACCGTTGGTAAACATGTAATTGGTCTATAATTTTTGGGTTCCGCGGTGCTACCAGACTTGTGGAGCAGGTGGGTTATTCCTGTTGTAAGGAACTTGGGTAGCGAACCAGACTCTAAGGCTGCCTGGTACTGAGATGCCAAACGAGCGTGCGAACTTTGTAGCCACTTGATCCAAAAGTTGTGCAGTCCGTCCGTTCCTGGAGATTTCCAGTTCGGCAACGGACGGACTGCACGGGCTACATCTTGGGGGCTGATCGTGATAGCCCCCATTTCTTGTATTGGATCACACGCTCGTTCGACCTCCCGAGTCCATTCACCTTCGGTGTGACTGACAGGCACCGACCAGATGCTGCGCCAGAATGAACACATAGCGTCATCATCCGGCAGGTGCGTATCAGTCACACCTTGATTGGGTCGCTCCCAAGCCCGATAAACCCACCTTTCATTACTTTGGAATGTGCGATTCTGGGTGTATCGCTCCACTCTCCGCCTGTACCTACGAATACGGTTTGCCCATGCATACACTTTTTGCTTCAGGAAGTCGATGCGCTCTGTGACATGGGATATATAGTTTCGGGGGCTGACATCAGTCCCCGAAAACGCCCGTCTCACAAAGCGCATCACTCTTGGGCGGCTATTGCCCTCCCTGAAACAAATTAGTTTGCCGATGAGTGCTCTGGCCCCACCAATACGACGTTCGATCCTGCACTGCCAAGCCGGTACGGCTGGTTTCGGTCGTGTAGCTCTGTCATCTGCAAATTTGACATGAGCTACACGACATGCCGCTACAGCCGCGCAGTACATGATCGAATGTGTATCAGTGAGGTCTTCGCAGTCATCAAAATAGTTTGACAACTGCGAATCCAGAACAGCCACCAGCGCCCTATTCTTGTTATGCATGGGCAAACGAGGTAATCGTGGCCTAAGTTCGGGTGGCATGTTGCGATACTCCCGAATAGCACACTCCAAAGCACTCCTCAATTCCTCATTGCACTGGGTACTTACGTTTGTAACCCTGTCACTACTCTCCTCGTCAGCGTGGTTGGACTGTGGTAGCACCACAGCCTGCGACGATGGGGCAGTGACACGGTTACCCATTTCCGTTCGGAGGCGATCAAGTACAGTATCAT
This sequence comes from Orthosia cruda, assembly GCA_964057195.1. Taxonomy (NCBI): domain Eukaryota; kingdom Metazoa; phylum Arthropoda; class Insecta; order Lepidoptera; family Noctuidae; genus Orthosia; species Orthosia cruda. Next base: position 41,368,683 of record OZ059828.1, on the reverse strand, counting down.
CCAACATACGATTACGCTGGATGACCCGCACCTGATCCGAAAGTCGTTGGGCCGAAACGTTGACGGCTGGCTCAAGCACCTGAAACAAAGAGAGCATCCGGACACGGTACGCGGTCAGGTTGTTTCCTCCCTCTGTAGCCCCAAAGTATGCGCGCATGACATTTTCGTTTATGGATTGTGTCCATCTCATGCGCTGCACACTTCCGCCGGGTGCTGGGACCCTATCAGAGACCGGTAAGCCTCGAGGTCCTAAGCGGTCCGGCGGCCGGCGTCCTCCCCGTCGACGCGCAGGAGGTGTCGTCGGCGGAGCGAAGTGCTCGTCGCTCGAGCTCGACGCAACTGCCACGGCCGGTGTCACAGCACTCACGGTGGGGCTGGTTTCCGGCAGCGGCGAGGCGGAGCTGGGCGACGAGGCCGGAGGTGGTGGGCGTGCATTTCTTGCGGCGGCAGCTCTCGTTAACATGACGTCGCCGTCGACTTCATTTTTCACATTTCTTATTCTTGAATTTGTATTTCGGCCATACTTTTAGTGATTTTACTGTAGTATGTTTTTTTTTTCTTTGATTTCATATTGTTTTGTATAATTTAGATAGTTAAAAATATTTATTATGGAAGAAATTCATAAGAGAAAATTTTTGGCAACTGTCTGTCAAGTCGAGCCACATTATTATTATTATTATTTTAGAATTGAATGAGACGAAATTTTAAACTTATATAAAACGCACACTATGCAGGCAAGAATATAATAAATTGGGGGATAACATCGCTGATAAAAATGCTTGGCTCAATGCTGGTCCTGCTCCGCAGCCACTAGGGTGCAAGAACAAGTGATAGGCAGAAAAGTTTTGAAGTATTGCTGGACCTGCTGAAAGTTGTATGAATATATTTGTACTGTATAAACTCAATTTATTTTAGTATTATATAACTGCACAGCACATGTGTGAGTGTGAGTATTATGTTCCGACGGTAAATCTACCGTTCACTGTACCTATGTGTCGTTTCGTTGACTTATGTGTGACCTGGCAGTTGAGTGTGTCATGCTCTCTCTAATTTCTCTCTGATGGTGGCACTTGTGTTGGATCATTCGGTACCCTTCAAGATGGTTGAGCTGAGTGGTGCCGATCCATGTGTCATGTTCGTGAACGGGCGCCATCATTTGGGATTGGTCATATCTTTGCTGCCTCGCCCTGTTATTGTACTTTTTTTTAAATTCGTTATTACTCTAGAAGCTTTACGTGCACGTCTTTTTACATTGTTTTCAAATATATGTATTTTTTCAACAAGAATAATGTAGCCAAAAAAATGTAATTAAACTGATGGAAAAGAGTGTCCGTGGAGTTTCTTGTAAATTCTTCTCCATTGAGACCTACTGACGCTTGTGAATTTGCAACAAGAGTCATCATTTATATTTGTTTGAAAATTCCAAAGTACCTCTAAGGTTTATTTGAAATAAACTATTTGATTTTGATTTTGATTACTGCCCAAACCTTGGCGAAATACAGGGGCGATGGTATGATTTTATTTAAGTTATGTTTATTGTTCTTACTCCGCTTTAGTGCCGTTACTTTCTAAAGCATACTCCAGTAACGGGTAGGTTAAACGGTTCGAAAAAACATAATATATTTCTTATTGATTCATGTACATAATTTTTGAAATATGATTTTTTCGTATGACCAATACTACAGCTTTAAAAAAATTATTAACTAGACGATATTTTTTCGCTTCTTTTACATACTCCTCCAAAACGACTAGGATTTTTAAACATTCTACGCAGAAAAACTGATGGTTAGAATTTCTTCTTAACCTTCATAGAATAATAAAAAAATATTTTGCAAACAGACCGGTCCAAAAGGAGGTCCAAAATTGATACTCTGACACCAAGTGGGCGCACGCCCAGAACCGCGTTTATATTGGGGAATATATACGCCTTAAGCTTGTTTTACTAAAGCTTAGGCCAAATTATAATTATTAATTCAAGAGTCTAAAGTTAGTTGAAATCTAAGTGCTACTAATAATGCATGAAAATTAAATTTTGTGCTTCTCAAAGTAACTCGTTTTAATTGAAAACAAAATGTTTGCTAAGACTGACTAGTTTTGATTTGTGGTAACTAAATTATATAGTTTCAAATGATTGTATTTGGATAATTACAAATCATGGTTATTTTTATTTATGTCGTTGCTCTACTGCGATGTATATGCAGTTTGGTATGATTAATTTTCTTTCCAAAAGCATAAGTATAAACCAAAATAAATGAAGACACTTCTTTGTTTATTTTGGTATTTACTTTCATTATTTATGCTCACTTATTTAAAAACAGAATTTGAGATAGTTACCAAATTTTGAACCAACGAACTCCAAAGTCATTTTGGCAAAGTACAAATTCCATACTTTTCTTAAATCCCTTTAATACAGGGTTGCCAAATTGGATGCATACAACTTTAAATTAAGATAATTTCTCGTTCTTGTGGCCCCACGGGCATCATAATCTCGAAAAAGTTGCCACCATTATATTCATGCAAAGGTCGTAATAAAAATTATGATGTAGAAAAACCCTTACCTTATTAAGGTACTTGTGTATCATAAATGAGATATAACGACTTCTAGAAGGAGAGTAAATCGAAATAAGATATATATATATACATAATATAACCTATTAGAAACTTCGCATGTCTAAATGTTTGTAAAAGCCTTTCCACGAATCGGGTATTACTCCTAAATTATAAGCCCTATATATTATTGAGACTCAACGTCCTTTACTATGTGGGTAGATAGGAGTACCTAATCCATTCAAAGTATCAGACTGATCAGTGAAAATCTGAACCTTAGTATTTGGAAGCCTATTTAATTTAGGGCCAAATTACTAACTGCTCCATTAAGTATTTTGATGTATGTACTTACTCGTATCAATATGGAAAACATTTAAATTACAGTTGTTAAGTGGAAATAAAGAAGAAGAGAGCTCCGACTGAATAACCTAAGTAAAAAGTCATGATTCGAGATTAATTTCTCGCCTATTTCTTCCTCCAATATTGGACCAATTTAAAAATATTCCTTAAACTGGAAAAGAAGGTTATATACTGTGCCCTATGTTTTTTTTTTCATTTATAGTTGTCAAATTTGTACACTAGGCCTCTGTTGACAGTGCAATTTTGAGATTTTTTGAGGGTTCTAGTGCTTCTAAAGATAATGTATCATCAAAAAAGAAAACATAGGCGCATAGTATATATCTTTCTTTTACAGTTTATGAAATTTATCTTTTAAAATGGTCCAATATTGGAGGAGGAAATAGGCGAGAGCTCGAATTACGACTTTTTACTTAGGATGTTCATTCAGATGTCTGCAACCGCATTTCCTCTTAATAGAATGCAACAGAATATGTTTGGTGGAACTGGTGAAGTCGGGCTATGGATGATAATGCCGAGTTCGAAGGTAGTACGTTACTACTTTTGATACCACAAGTTATGACTGATCTTATCTGATCTGCTCCCCTAGCCAACTTGCAAACATTTCGTATCGAAACTATTTCTGTAATCGCTAATGCCGTCTATTTGTTTGATCTGACCACGTGACTTAACATGTGTCATGATGTGTCATTTCCATACATTGATTCCTCTGTTACCGTTATCGAATGTAGATTCAACAGGTGCTGGTTACAAAGCAAACGGAAGTGTTAACTTTAGCAAGAGTTTTAAAGTTGCTGACATTTCCGTATTTCTATTAAACTCTTTGTAAAATTTTGTTGTCATGTTTTATTGTAAAAAGTTCAAAGATTCTCTACCTAATTTTAAAATTGGCCGTGGATATGAAAAATGCCATGACTTTGGTAGCTAACATAGTACTCTTTGACGACACGGTTGGCGCAGTGGCTGAAAGATCAGCTGCTGCGCTGCGTGTCGTGGGTCGATTCCCGCTCAAAACAAATACTTGTATGATCTCTACAGATAGTTGTTCCGGGTCGAGCTGTTTGTATATGTGACTTTCATTGTTTGTAAACGCACCCACATAACAAGGAGCAATCCTAGTGGTAGACAAAGGTTTAGAAAAAAAAATCTATATGTTTCGCTACTTTTTAACCTAGCCTCAACGAAACGAGTAGCCTTAATGAATGGAGAGCAATAACCCTCCCAAAATCGCCTGTGGCTAGTCAATAAACCCTTTAAACAAACGTTTATCCACAAACCCGTTGATGCCTTTCTCAATTTAACCCTTATAAATCTTTTAGACCTTAATCCTGACACAAGAAAAACAGTTCATCAAGGTTAAAGGGTAGATTAAGCTATCCTTTTTTATCGTTTTGGGAACGAAACCAGACATAGATACATAGACCAGGGATGGGAATAACACGCGTGCTAGAGGTGGCTCGCAACGACAAAATATTTCGGACACGGCAATTTAACAATGAAGCCGTAGCACCCGTGGACCGTGGTAGCTGCCCTGACTTATATGTTGTAGGTCGTGGGTTCGAAATAAGACAGGCATATTACCATTATTTATTTTTTCATTTAATATTATTTTATATTATTGTGTTCGAACTTTTTTATATTATTGTATTTATTGTGTTATGTATTATTATTATTTTATTTTATATTATTGTATTGGGTTCGAACTAACGCCTGTAGTCACCAAAGGGTTGGACAGAGGGTTCACCACCTACATTTCACCAGTTATGCTAAATCAGATAGAAAAATCCAATAACACTGCTCGACCCAGAAATCAAACCCAAGGACCTCTTAAAGTAGCGCTTGCGTCTACTACACCAACGAACCATGTTGAATCCTACTTACTAAACACATCGTTTTGATACAAAACTAGTTGATAGGATTTCTCGGAACTTCTGTTGAATACAAATACGCTGAGAAAAAGTTTCAGAAACTCCTAAGGGTTATTACAGACATTGCGACACATCGATAGTTTAACATTTTATTTTCGTGGAATTCTCTTTATTATACTGTACGCTTCCATGGGACTGTTGCCTCGTGTCAGGTTTGTTGCCAAGTGAATTGATAGAAACAAAGAAAAAGAGTTTCTTGCGTCAGTTATGACGCATACCAAAATACTAATAGAGTAGTTCCCTAAGTAAGCCGCGTCTATCGTCTGTAGTCCAGGATCGAATTCTTCAGTTCTTTGGACACGTGACCCGACGGGGTGACGATTCTATTGAGTGGGTGGTCAATATTGGGTAGGTGGTCTATTTGTATCGAATCTCTATCTACAATCGTTAACGACTTCTATTTGTGTGGTCTGACCACGTGACTTAACGTTCAGATGTGTCATTCCCACACATTGATTCGTTTTCTACTAGCGTTATCGATTGTAGATTGTCCACTTGGCTACAGGCTTCCTAGGAAGAGTGGAAGGAACGAGAGCGCGTGACAGATCACTAATGCAATGGACTGACCAGAGCAAGTCGGTAGTAGGTGGTCCACTCCATGAATGCACACTTGTCTCAGCCGGCAGAGAGGGATGGCGTTGCATCGTGAGGCGAATCATGGCGGCACGATGTCTCATTGCTACATGCTGACCACGACCACTCTGCCAAGAGTATACCGAGAAAGAAGAAGACGTGGGTCACAACCGCGCAACGAACGAACGGCCATTGCTCAGCATGGTGCTGGGAATCGCTTACAAAAGTGCTACAGCGCTGATTTTCTGCAAAAGTCGGTGCCGACTGATTTGTTGCCGAATCAAGCTTCCGTAATGAATCAACGTAGGTTAACCATATTGCGTGTCTTTGGCTAACCCTGCGTAGAGGCGAACCTAAATATGTATATGTCAAGTTACATGCATAGCTTTTAAGTTATCTATGAAGAATCACAATTAATCTGCCCAGCATTTTCGCAACCATGTTGGGATCGGTTCTCCGCAAAGACTGTAAAAGACCTACAAATGATCTGGAACCAACGGCTAAACGTGCTTTCCGAGAATTTTAGTATGTTAAGATAGATCACCCATCCACAAATTCAACTCGGCAAGCGTAGCTTAACTTTTAAGATCGACCCGTTGTATTATTTAGCCACGAGCTATGAAGAAATACTTGGTGTGTAAAATAAATGCTCAACTATTTGTCGGAATACTTCGACAAGATTAAATCATCGCTAACGGTTGCCAGAATCTTCGCTAATTTGTACAGACAGCCGCACATCAGTGGTAACCTGGTTACATTTGCACTACGAATATCGCCGTAAATGCTTCGACATAAAGGCATCGTCAATGTCAAATTATTGTCTACCACTGAAGTGCGGTTGACGTGTATTTGGTACGAACGCAATGTTTACTCGCTATTGTATGTGACACAGTAGATTTGCTTAAGAGAGTTAGAGACGGTTTCTGGAATTGAGAATGTATGAAACCCTAATTCAATATCAAAGTTTCACAGGTATCATGGCTAAAGTAGACAATAAATATAAACATGTACCTTTGTTTAATTAAATGGGATGAATTTAGGAACGTATTCTTTCAAACAAAAAAGTGTCATCAAAATCAATTCATAATTGGCGGAGTAATCGCGTAAAAAATATACAAAAAAAACATACACCGTTCCCGGCGCGTTCAGCTTACTAGTAATGACACCTCATCATATAAATCCAAACCACCAATTTATTCAGAAAAACGGCCTTTTTATCATTGGTCATCCTTAACAGGTTCACTACTAAGGTTCGATACGGCGTCACGTCACGTCGGGTGCGTAAAAAGGTGTCTGGATTTGTCCGGAGTCTTCGCGAGTCTGTCAGAGCCTTGGATACATTTTAAGCAATAAAGTTAAAACAAATAATAACTCTCTCAAGAAACACAAGCGTCAAGTTATGTTGCGAGCCTGGTATCTTGAATTACCCGCCCATTTTCGATCGACCGTCAAGACAGTCAGGCGGGTTCCCAAACGTTGTTCGTGCAACATATAAGTAGAATCGCAAATTCGTAGAATCGCAAGTTCGAGAGAATGCGGGCCAAACTATCTGAAGTACTTGTATGAACGTTCGTAGTCGTACTGAGTACAATGCATCCGAAATTCTGGATACCTCTGCTGAGTTTCGTCAAATCGTATTTTCCTTTATTCAGTGCACTGTAGTCTGTTCAAACATGGTACTCACGACACTAGACAAATGCATACTTGTACCTTTAGCATGACCTACATCGGGCGTTTGTTTTGGATTATTAGTTTTCGAAGAATCTGTATTAAAATAAAGAAAAAGGAACCCCGCGTGGTGCGACTTCGTCTGTCGGTCTGTCTGGAAAAGTTGCTGATACATGATGTAACGGCAAGGTATGGTGTGGTCTTATTTATAAAAACTGTGAACAACTTCCTCCAAGGAAGTCATAGGCGTTTCCCAAAAATATATTTGGGCTTTCCGTACAAAACTGTCATCGGCCCACCAAAATTTGTATGGGACATACAATTTTTTTCTGAGAATAGACTATATGATTTCTTTAGAGAAAGTTGTTCATTTACATGGGCACAAGAAGTCTATTTTTACCTTTTCGTAACACTCTGTACACTTAGTTTTTTTTAACAAAGAAGTGTACACATGGCTGTATGAAAAGTATCACGCGTGTATGCCCAGTGCGGGTTGGCAGATTTCATGTCTCCGATTTTTAGTTCTAGGACATTTCGATCTTTAGTTGCCTCACTTTTTTTTCCTTCTCTATTTTGAGAGCAGTGGTGATAAAATAAATTACATAAAGATATTTAATTTTTGGTAGGGGCAATACTTATGGGTTCGCGTCAGTGACTTGCTAATGTGACAGCGTCATCGACATGCTAATGTGACAGCGTCTTCATCATGCTAATGCGACGTGTGGCGGCATAAATGTGTTTCCAATTATTTCAGCTTTATGTTTTCATTTCTTTCGGCACTTCGGCAGTCTTCATTTTTTGTATGTTTTTCCATTTTATCTTCAAAACATAACGATACCATCACGTCTCACAACTTCGCTGAATAATTTATTTTGGCTCTTTACGAATACAGAATAGTGTATTCAATGTTGTACCACAATGCCAATCAAATATATCCTAATGTATGAAACGTCCAAGTGTTCGTGTGTATCTGTCAATTGAAGTGCCATCCATCATGGACGCTATAATCACAAAGTACGTAAGCGGCGGCGCGCCGCAGACAGAGAGCCACTACGAAAAAAGCGTCATTTTGCACACACACATTGATACTGTGATTTTACAGGGAATATTGGGCAATATTGGACCGAGCTCAGTCGCGGCTGTCATGAGTACTTTGTGCGGGCGTTTGTCACGTTATTCATACATTATGTACTGTAACAAGGTTGCATTGGTTGGGTTACCTTTATTAAGTTAAGCACACATTTGCACTTTATGACATTATTTTAAGTATCTATTTTATTTAACCACGTCTGTGTGTCACTAGCGGGGTGCCAACTGAAAATCAGCGCTTGGTGTCTGACGCCCAGCAAATGCTGAGTTGGTAACCCTTTCGGTATGGGCACGCCCGGCGCAATTATCCTCAAACCTTGTTTGTACTTTTTTTTACTGTTATTCTCTGTTACTTTGTGATTTTTGTTGTCGTGTTGTGTCTATGTCGAATAAATGTTTCCTATTCTATTCTATTAATTATCACAGACCGAATATACTTAATTTTTTTTACTCCTTCTTTCTTTCTTTTTTTATTTATAAAGGTCATAAAATTTTTCAAGATGACAAGTTAGAAATTCATTATCCAGGAGTTTAATAAATTATTTAAAGTCCATAGACGAAATTGGAAATGCTATGAAAATTGTCAAAATGGTTTATACAACCTACTGTTTTTTTAAATCCGGTATCAATATAGTAGCAACCCTAGTGAATCTGTCAAGTTTAGCTGTCAATTTTCGAAACGGCGGGAGTGACCCTTCTGTATACTTTCTATTTTGTGCTATTCTTGTGTAATGGATCGTCAATTTCCAGGTTATGCTGTGAGCATAATGTCATTAGTTCTTGTCTTTATGTTGTCGCAAGAAGGATATGAGGTCCTAGAAAAAGTCATATTTATTCAGCGTTATTGCTAATAACTATGTTAATAATTTTATAAATTTTAAATAATACTTAAAAAAACCGGCCAAGTGCGTGTCGAGCCACGCACGGTAATAGGGTTCCGAAGTTGCACAATAATGCGGACTAAGAAGAGGGCTTTTTCTTGCTACATGAACATTAAAACGGTTTCAGCGGCTGACTACGTCTAAAAACGGGCCCACATAAATGACGATGGTAACTGAAAGATAAGGAGTTATAAAATCCAACTTCGCAAGTGAAGTTAGAAAAAGTATTATCTATTTAAGCTTAACTTTATACTAAGCCTAACTCGCTTTATTTTAAAAAAAGGCAAGTATTTGTAATAAAGATTTTTAACCTGCGTCACTTAATAATTTGAATAGGTACTGCAGTATTGCCGTTACGGAGATAGTCTTCGTTAAAATCCCCAAATATTTACAAACTGAAAACAAATATTTTTAACCCCCGCCGGAAAAAGAGGAGTGTTATAAGTTTGACATGTGTTGCTGTGTATCTGTATGTCTGTGTATCTGTGTGTCTGTCTGTGGCATCATAGCGTCCAAACGGGCGAACCGATTTTGATTTAGTTTTTTTTGTTTACAAAATACCTTAATCGAGAGTGTTCTTTGCTATGTTTGAATAAAATCAGTTTAGCCGTTCAAAAGTTATGGGCGTTTAACTGTTTGAATCGGGATTTTTTCGCAAGATATCATGTCATAATTACATGTTCAATAAATTGCCGATCGAAGCGTGTCTATTATATCTATACTATTATTATTAATGTTAAAGTTTGTGAGTTTGTGGGTTTGTGAGTTTGTGACGTTATAAGAGGTAATCTCTAGATCTACTGAACCGATTTTGAAAATTCATTCACCAGTAGTAAGCTACATTATTCCTGAGTGTCATAGGCTATAATATAATTACAAAAAAAAAAATAGAGATTCTTTTGAAAATTGCAATAATGTAACGCAAGGTAGCAAAATGTTGCCTGTGAAATACATTATTTGGCGTGCGCTGAGAAAACTATTGATGATAGATAAAAATTAGTTGGTAGGTAGGTAGGGTAGGTAGAGTAGGTAGGGTAGGTAGAGTAGGTAGGGTGGGCAGGGTAGGCAGGGTAGGCAGGGTAGGCAGGGTAGCCAGGGTAGGCAGGGTAGCCATGGTAGCCAGGATAGACTGGGTAGGCAGTGTAGCCAAGGTAGGCAGGGTAGGTAGATAGGTAGCCAGTTGACGGGAGCGAAGCTTCGAGGGTCAGCTAGTAAAAGATAAATTATGTAGAATGAAATAAAAATGTGTCGGGGGTTTATCAAATTTTGAAATTTCACTTTTTGTTTTATGCTTTATTAAATTTCATAGTTTTTATGACAAACAAGTACTTTCGATGCACACTATTAGATTTTGTCTACGGTTTTGCTATCATGACGCATCGCACAGGAATCGTATATTTTTAAGATGAAAAAATAGCTAAAGACTTTCAGTGATAGCATTCATCATCGTTATTTCATCCGAAAGACGTCCACTGCTGGACATAGGCCTTCCCAAGCGTCGCCACACTGATCGGTCCTGTGCGTTTCGCATCCACCGGACTCCCACAGCCTTGACCAGGTCGTCGCTCCACCTAGAGGGAGGCCTTCCTTCCCCGTCGCCATAGCTTTAAATGAGTGAAATAATTTTCGTAACTCTATCGTTACCTCTAGAAATTACAATATACAAAGAAAGAAACAATTTTACTTGAAGACTAACTACTATGTTTCGACGCTTCGATCGTCCCGTAGAGTAAGCATTTTCGATATTTACTTGGCCTAAATTGTATAGCTTTGCCGGCCTTATAAAAATGATGAAATGTATATATAATTATATATTATTGAAATAACTTCTAATGTACCTATCAGGAAAACAAAGGACGTAACATAATATCACGTTTTAGTATACCCCACAGTCGGCATAGCAACTCCACACGTCTGAAGAAAAGTTATAAGTGCACTTAAGAAACATAAGCGTGACACTAAGCCACCATTTATTTACTACCTACTGTTCCTTATTTCTTTCTACACACTGTGTCTTCGTCTATCATCCAACTTTCTTGTCGCAGGTCTGCTGGAAGACATTTCTATTGAAATAAGCAGTACCTTTGTGCTCTTCTATCTGTATTCGTTTTTTTTCTCTGTTAAGTGTTTTGTGTGTAGGTGCATAAATAAATAATGGACACCCACCATTCAGTGCAAAACTACCGACGCAACGGCTGAAAAGCAGAAACAGTTTCCTGAAATCGCTAGTCGGTCGGAGACCCGGCCAACGACCGCTGCAAACTGGGGCAGGACACTTTTCCCCGGCCCACTCATTATTTACCACCGAGCGAGCTTCTGCCCGCAGTTTAGGAATTAAATGTGTTACTAAAACCTCAGTGAGAAGGAAACTCAGGGATTTAGTTGTGTGATTATATAATTGTAGTTTAATTTATTTTAATTTAATTTTGATTTGTTTTTATTTAATTTTGATTTGTTTTTATTTAATTTTGATTTTGTTTTAGTTATTAATATAATTTGGCTTTATAACTTTTTATTTAATTTATTTTTTGTTTCATTTATAATTTATTTTAGTTCTAATAAGTGTTTTTTTAATGTGCGTGTAATATTCACATCTAGTAGGTGTCAATCAGACTTTTTTGTTGTTTTTTTTTTTATACACGATTGTTCATCAGTTTTGATTTAAAAAAAACACCATTCAAAATTGGGCTACCTCGACAGAAAAGCAGCAGGGTGTGCATGTGGTGCCGAGACGCTAACCATGCTGCACCTCCTTTTCTGTCTTCTGTGCCCCAAAACATGTAACCAGGATGTTCTATACGCTGTGTCGGTGACGCCGTCAAAGTGGCTAAGTATTGGGCGAAGCAAAGAATGATTGTGGTGCCAGAGACATACACAAGAAGAAGATCACGCCTTTATTCTCCGAAGGGTTGGGTAGAGATGCCTACTACGATACTTTGCGTTATACGAAATATTGAATTTAAGTTTATAATTTTGCGTCTACATATTCGAAATAATAAACTCTGCCACCATATAAAAGTTTAAACACTTACGTGCTAAGCCTAATAAAATACAATTTGGGTATTGTGGGGCGCGGTGTAGGTATGTACGATCAGTATTAAATTCTTTGAACTATAGTATTAACGGGATCAAGTAGAACAGTTGGCAATTGACATCTGAGGTTTTGAGCTACGCCCACTGTCATCGATAGCTATGAGCCACACAGCCACACATAAATTGCAGTGAAAAGTATATGAAAATTAAATATACAAGACCAACCACAGAGGCCCACACCATAAACGGACTCTTCCGATGATTTTTAGAATAAACATTACCACGCAAATTTTTATTTCAAACTGGCGCCTAGTATCTGACAGACCATTCACTGTTATTTTGCCTATGAATGCAACCTTCTTGCTATGAAAATAAAGATCACTAAAATAGGTAATCTGACATGCGAATTGCATATCAAAATTAATTCTGGTACTTTACGACTGCACCATATAAGAACGCAGTAGGTGACATTTTTTATAATGGTTTGCCCTGATATTTTTTTATGAGATTTACTAAGCTGCGATGGACTGTGTGATTTTAACCTGGGAATTTAAAATATGAATAGAGATTTGGCGCTTTAACTCATTAATTATATCAATATTCACAATAGGAAATTCTATTCAAATTGTAAAAACAAACCTTATATAACCAAATATCCCGCACTTAATAGGTAGGTATTGAATTGTTTTGTTAAGAGATATGTAAAATATTCAATAGATTTATAACACTATTAATATCATTTGTGTTATTTATTACGTACAGTTCTTCCCTAAGCCTTGTTTAGTATTCGATTAATTTTTATTTTTTCGTTTAGTTACCTTACTCAAGATTTTTCATAGCCTAGTTCAAATCATATTTTTGCGCTATCCAGGAATATAATAGTTTAAGGCATTTACTAGGTTTTGATGTAAAGCAGCCGTGTGGTAAAGTCACGTGGTACCGATTTTTTTATTTAATAGAAGAGTTTAAAAACAAATAGACAGGGCGCAGAAAACACGATGAAGGAAAATGGTAAAATGTATCTTCCTTTAAAATAAAAAATGCTCTGAGTGTTGGTAAACTTATTATGTGTACAAGGGAACGGCTGAACCGATTTGTTGTTTTTTACACGACTGCAAGGGTTAAGTTTTGCATCATCTCCATAACAAGCTACTTTCCGAATGCACGGTAGAATAAATTTTTATTCCTTGTAAATTTTAATGTATGTAACGTTCAAAGTGCCGCTTGGTGGCCTAGTTGAAATAAAATATCTTTGTCTTTGTCTTTTTCTGTCAAAGATTCACGATACGGACAATTTTATTATTTTTGTCATCTCGAGACACTGTCAGCAAGGCAGGTATAATCATTCCGTGTTCTGTGAATATTGCCTTGATATTCTTTTTATAGGAACGAAGAAGGTAGAAATAGTATTCGACCTCATTCAACATAAAAAAAAACAAATTGACATAAAAGTAGTGATTTGTGAGTTGTTGGTTTCGCGCCTCATTCAATAAGTTCAAAGTGGAGTGTCACCGCGCCGCGCCGCTCGAATGATCGTACTTACCTAAACCGCACCCCGCAATACCCAAACTAAAGGCATAGCACGTAAATATTTAAACTTTTGTTTGGTGTTTGAGTTTATTATTAAGAATACGTACGCGCAAAATTATAAACTTAAATTCTATATTTCGCGTATCGCAAAGAAAAATGTGGCCCTCAGCTTCTCTTTCGTTCCTCGGGGAGTCAGCGCTAGGGTAGCAGGGTGGGGTAGGACTTCGGTGAGTTACTAAAAATTTTATACCTTTGGCGCTCTTGCCTGGTATGCTCTTGCCTGTGCAGAAAAACCTGTGCAGCATGATACTTAGTTGTTAGAACTTTTGTTGTAAGGTTTAACTACTCCCTCTATGCATATAGGAAATGATTTTAAAACTTAAATCTTTTATTGAAAGAGTTACGAGCCGTTTTCAGTTTTCCATTGTTCCACAATAGCCATCTGTTAGCATTTTCACTAATATAAAGTGTAGATAGTACTAATAAAGAAACACTAAATTATTTAAATTTAAATTTTTTATTATTGTTATGACACGAATTATAAGGAAATACCTAATGCATACCTATTCCATAACTTTAAAGTGTTAGCATGTTGGTACATAGCAATGAATTCAAATACGTTATTCACCCAGCGAAAATAAAAAACTTTAGAATTATCAAAGGTTATGTGAAAAATAATTATATCCCTACTGGAGTATATGTTTAAGTCCCATGTGAAAGGGGCCGAGCCTAATTCCATCAACCGGGCACAAGTCCAAACACCGGCTGCTAGTGGCCTTATAAAGATGGAGTAAAAATATTTATTAGTGCAGTTATTTCTCACGTTTCAAGAAAAAGCACAAAGCAAAATGTTCAACAAAGTATAGTATCTTTCAAGAAATGTTTCATTTTGCAGCAAATTTCCTGAAGACGGTTCAGGAAGTTTGAGGCAAAATTGAAACATTGCTTGCTTTTATCATTTTGTGTAATAATGAACTCGGTATCTACCTTCACATTTTCGCAGTTTGCACGAGCAGCCATTTTAAATTGAAACTTATTACTCAGTGTTTTTATCAACGCCTTCTGCAGGTAAGGGGCTAGAAATTTTGTTCCTGAGCTTTGAAGAATTTTAATAAAATATTATAGTATCCCACGTTATTAGTCCAACACGAAAAATCATGAAATCAGAGCCTTGTAAAGACCGCAAGTATATCTAGGTCTAGATCTAGTGTATCTAGGTCATACCTTCGAAGTTCGGACTCAATTAGGCATTTAATTTTGTGTCATCACCACTGGCCTGAAAAAGGTGAAGAAAAACATCTTGAGGAAACCAGCAAGTGTAAGAGCCAAACATTCATGAAGACATGTAATATACTTACTAGTACGCAAGGTTAGTTAAGCACCAATTCCTCTTAGAGAGGTCAGTATTTCAGCAGGGATTTAAAGGCTTTAAAATGTTCATCTCCAGCAGTATCTATCTGAGTTGCGTAATATGCGTCGCGGCATTAACGCTGTATTCAGTTTCATATTAAAGTCCTGTTTGTGCCACACGCCGACGAAAAATGAGTTGTCTGCTGACTCACTCACATTATTTCAACCGAATTGCGCTCGAGGTGAGGGAAGGCAGCGGGGCAAGCGTAGAATAGCAACTGAAATTACGTTCATCCGTCTGGCAGCATAACCGAATTTCAGTTGAACGTAAATGCCGCGACTCATTTTACACGACTCACAACTCACAAAATTAAATTCGTTTGGTGTAACCCTAAAACACCGAATAAGTATAAATTTAACAAAACAATGAGAAGAAAAAACTAAATATCTATAATTGCAAAGTTAAATTATTTACGAACCGAAATTGAATATTTTTGTATGAGTATTATCAAAGAACCTACTCAACTACCAAAAATTAATTCAAATTATTAATTGATAGGAACAAACAACCAACGTATATAAGCTGCAACAAATAATTCGTATGAAGAACGTCAATTGCGAAGATAGCCGATACGTCCGCGCATTAGAGCCACGGGGAATGGTACGCTTCATTCCTGGATCCTCACACGCACGCTACTTGTTTCTTTCTATTTCAAAATTTGAAAATGTTTGAATGAATTCACTATTCCATTCCCGAAAGTTTTTCGCAACCTACTAAATTAGTGATGTCGGTTATTGACTTTATAGATGAATATTGATAAAAGAAAATAAGTAATTTAATATTTCTATACTATACTATTATTAGAAATATGCCCGCCTCAATGAATATAATTAAATTGGTACATAACTTCAAATTGATTTGATTTATAAAAAAATATATATGGACAGTATGGAAGAAGAAAACGTGTTGCGCCGACCCCAAGTGACATGGGATAATGGCAGGAAGAAGATAATATATACATTCAAATAAAAAAAGGCCTTGGTAAATATCGACCTATGACGCGAATATCACCCTTACGGCAAACGAAATTAAATGTATAATTGAATACGTGTATAGTTGAAATAAGTTTAATTGCACCTTCAAAAATTAACATAAAAAAACAGGTTTACAATAAAATAGGCCGAAAGGTATTTGCAATATTTAACATGTTACCCCACTGACCTCTATCATACATTGTACACTGGACTTCATATTATCGATGACAAAATGAAGACATTTGATTATCGCCATTTTGGCGCTGATAGCAACGTGAATTAACGTGAGAGTCGTATGGAACTAATATTAGAGATGGGACACAGCTTTCGGTAAAATACTTTTATGGGTTTTATCGACAGTGAGAATAATTTAATACGTAAGAGAAAAAATACCAGTTATTTTTATTATGATTAATTTTTAAGTAATAGAATAATTGCTGTAAAGGTTACTAAAAAATATTTTCAGTTAGATTGAAAGCTATAAACTAGTGGATAGGGGGCTAGTAAAGTTATAGCGCAATACTGTCAGATCAGTGAGATTTAAATATGGGGTTAGGCTAACAACTTATCCTAAAAACTATCACATTTGAGTAAGTATCTCCTCGCTCAAGTACACTAGTTGTACGCCCATCGGATTCGTGAAGGGAACATCATTTATATAATAATAATAATAAATGAGATGGATAATCATTTACAACGGACGGATTTCTCGCTATCATCGCTGAGATCCTGTCTCTGTAGTGTTAAAGTGCAAATAAGAGTGGTATCGCATTCCAGCAAGGTGAAGACTTTAACTCTGTTTCAGATGCAGATAATAAATTATTTGACTTCAAAACATTTATTTTGTTAATATAATTATAACTATCATGATATTATTCCAGAATTAATTCCAGGCTCAGGAACGTGGTGATTGGTACAAGAGAGAGGACTGTGCTCAGCAGTGGGCGAAGTCGGGCTGTGGATGATCATGATGATGATTCCAGAATTTAGTATTACACATCGCTTTTGAACATATTATTACTGATTATTAGGCATTCATATAACATTCATCTCCAATACCAATATGAGATATTTAGTTCCAACATACTACGAGCAATACAGTAAATGAGTGATACGCCTTGCCAAGACTACTATTATGATATTAGTGTAATTTAAAAATATCACTAATACTGATATATTAGTTACAATATTATAATATTTCCGGTCAAATATATTAGTATTACCTAATTTTTAGAAATATCGGTAGTATCCTATCTCTAAATGTGTCAATTTTAGTTCCTGATACGCTCGAGCGGGGCGCTTTGAATCAGCACAAAAATCAACTGTCATTTCATATAGTATGTTTAGTCCAGCGTACTTGTATAATAGAGGTCAGTGTGTTACCCCTAAGAATAGCGCTATCTATGGTCGGGTAGCGGAATTTTCTTGGCAATCGAATCTAGTTTGTCTTTAGATTACAAAACATCGAAAATACCAATACTTACTGCATTAACACAACAAAACAGACGGGACCTCGCGCGTGCACCGTACGGACTGGTACTGCCAACGACTCCGCACTCCAATGTTTTATTAGAGTGTAAACATTATTAATTTTGAAATCATTATTATTAAGGATGTTATGTTTTTATTATTGTATATTTTTACATGGTTCATAAACTTATATTTACTTTCTGTTTTGCACAACTAACAACGTTATATAAGTATTTTTTCAATGGCATTTGTATTTTTTCATTTTAAAACTTGGTCGACTATTACTCGTAAAGTTGTAAAGCCTACTTAGCTGTGATAGCCTTTTAATTTCGTTATATATATCACTGCAATGAATATTTTCACATATCCAAAAGCAACCATTTAGCTCCCTTGCCATCTTTGGGTGGACACTTGACTCTAACAAAAAATAGCAATTTAAAGCTTAATTTTATGCAAACGGATCCCTGAATCGAAAAATGGTTTTAACAGACCCGTAATATTTTTAAAGGCCTATCACATCATCATCACATCATCAGCCTTTTAATGTTCCCACTGCTGGGATATAGGCCTCCTCTCATAGAGGGAGTGGGCTATAATCCACCGCGCGGGCCCAGTGCGGATTGGTAGATGTCACATGTCTTTGAATTTTTGGTTCTTGTTTTTTTGTCTTTGAATTTTTGATTTTGGTTGTCTTTTCGGACATGCCGGTTTCCTCACGATGTTTTCCTTCACCGTTTTGAGAGCAGTGGTGATGAAATAAATTACACTGTTTGGAATACAACAAACAGAGAAAGTAAAATATGGATTCTACTTTTATTTGAAATAGAGAAAAAAACCAATGGTCGTTACACTCGACGTAATTTACACAAGTGATAAAGAAAAACGTGTGTTGCCACACGTCTTAAACAATTTTAAGGCACATTAATGTTGCACGCATAAAAGCAATAAAGATTAACATAAATATAGAATTTAATTCTAAATTATTATAAACTAGCTGTCCCACGCGGCTTCGCTCCCGTCAACTGGCTACCTAGCTACCCATCAACCCTACCTACTCTACATACATGATTGTTGTGTAATTAAACCGTTTACGCAGCGCACGCAACGGAAGCTCTCAAAAAGGAATAATTTTGCCCGTTTTTGCAACATTTTTCATTTATGCTCTGCTCCTGTTGGTCGTAGCGTGATGTTATATAGCCTATAACCTTCCTCAATAAATGGACTATCCAACACAAAAAGAATTTTTCAATTCCAACCAGTAGTTTCTGAGATTAGCGCGTTCAAACAAACAAACAAACTCTTCAGCTTTATAATATTAGTATAGATTACTGCGGTTTATTACATCAATCTATAATTATTTAGAATATAAATTTTTTATTTTCACATTGTATTGAACAACACAAAGTAAAGCGCCTGCTCGGGTTCAAACCCATGACCTACAACACGTAAGTCGGGACCGTGTACCGAGGCCTATGTATGTATGTTATTGTTTATCAGTGTTGGTTATTGAACTTGTCCGTTTTCCTTAAGTATGGTGATGATACGGTTTCTTCTCCCGAGTCTATTTGTAACGCATTTTCTTCCCACTTTCATTTTACTTTTCTTGATCATAACAAAGATGTCCCTACTATTCATTGTCCTCCCCAAACTGTTATAAATCGCAACATACCTTCAGATATTTACTCAATTGAGATTGACCTTAATGTTATAGTCAAGCTTATTAGTGAAATTGATCCATTTAAATCTGCTGGTCCGGAGTACCTGTCACCTAAATTTCTGATTGGGTGTGCTAAAACCATAGCCTTGCCAGCATCTCTATTGTTTAAAAAATCGCTCTCTTCATGTTCTATTCCCCAAATCTGGAAGTCTGCCTTTATAACTCCGGTGCACAAAAAAGGGCACAAAAACGAAATAGTTAATTACAGAGCTATTTCCAAATTGTGCATGTTAGCAAAAGTTTTCGAAAGGGTGATCTACAACCAATTTTACGCAGCGCTGAGTCAGTCCTTTAGCCCTTCTCTTCACGGATTTTTAGGGGCTGTTCAACAGTTTCTAATCTGGCTTTGCTCAATGACTTTCTTACGGACAGTATAGACAGTGGGGCACAGGTCGATGTCGTTTCCACGGATAACAGTAAGTCGTTTGATAGAATTGACCATAATATTCTTAAATCAAAACTTTTTTAAAACGGTATTAGAGGGATCTTCTTCGTTGGTTCATTTCATACCTTGAAAACAGATCTTAAGCTGTTGTTATCAATAACTACACGTCAAGCTTGGTTTCAGTTTCCAGTGGTGTTCCCCAAGGTTTCTTGATGGCTCCGTTGCTTTTTATCATTAATGTGAGCGACATCGACTCGTGTTTCCTCTGTTTTGCTGATGATATAAAGATATTTTCATCAATATTATCAGTTGACGATATGAACGCTCTCCAATCTGACCTGGCGCGACTGGATGATTATTGCTTGATTAATAAACTCGATTTGATTCCTGTTAAATGCTCAGTTATCTCCTTGCAGCAGCTATTGCAGAGATGTGATGGTGTATGCGATATAGGTGTATATCATGATTCCAAACTTTTATTTAACGTGCACATTGAGCAAATAGTAGCCAAAGCTTCGAGATCACTGGGTTTTGTTATGAGACTCGCAGGGTGTATCGTTGAGGACCTGAGAAGTCACTTCGAATATGCATCACAAATTTGGAACCCTTGTTATAGCAAGTATTGACCGTATTGAAAATATACAAAAAATAATTATTCGCTTTCTATGTTTTCGGCTACGTATACCGTACCATTCTGATAATTACTTAAATCTTTGCAAGAAATTTCATTTGCAACTACTCGTCGTCGATTGCACCTTTCTTTTGAAAATTATTTCTAACGAGATTGATTGTCCTGATCTTCTGCATAAACTGCGCTTCAATGTCCCTAGGAGATCGGTTAGATTTCACTTTCCGCCTATCTCCATTCCTTTTTCTTATTATAACTGCTATAAAAATTCATACATGGTGCGAGCGAGTAAGGACATTAATATTCTTTGTAAAGAGTTCTCATTTGACCCATTTACCACTAAAACCTATTCGGCACGCACTCGGCTGAAAGCTGATTTTTTTAAAAGAGTTTAGTTCTTATTGTTCTTTATTTAATCATATAAATCGTGATTGTTAGTGATCCTAAGTTTTCTACTACTTTTTCTGTTTCTATCCGTGAGAACCTGTAATTGGCTCTATGTCTCATATACAATTGTTATCCATCTGTTATAGCTGTTGGTTCTCCTAGAACGGTTGTTGGTTATTGAACTTGTTCTGGAAAGGTTCTTCTTGTTCCTAGGATTCGTAGTATTAATACCAAAGTTAAACCTGATTTTCAGTAACATTATGTCACGCAAGTATTTCACCTACCCAAGATTTGCTGGCGGTTTACAGTCACAGGTCAAAAGTGCAGTCGCAATCAAACAAAGCTATGCCTTTTGAAGAAGTTCAACGATCAACACCTGATTTAATCTTTATTAAAAATCTAGAGAATAGGTTAAATTAGTCGTAGATAAAGATATTCCCAGTATTTGCTGGCGGTTTACAGTCACAGGTCAAAAGTGCAGTCGCAATCAAACAAAGCTATGCCTTTTGAAGAAGTTCAACGATCAACACCTGATTTAATCTTTATTAAAAATCTAGAGAATAGGTTAAATTAGTCGTAGATAAAGATATTCCCAGTACTATATGCTCCATTTGAAGTAACATTAGATATCATTTAACATTAACATTAGATTTAAATACATTTTTTTTGCAGCCCGTTCAACCAATTTTGACTTCTGTTGCGTTGGTTATAACTATGATAAATGGCAGCTGTAGTAAACAGTTGGGGCCGATTACACCAATGAAACTAAACCTTTTTTCACTCACTAACCGATTTTAAATTCTATTCCGTTAACATAAGGATGGCATGAACAGTGCCCTAAACAAGTTACAAAAACTAAAGGCCGCTTTCACCAATAAAACTAATCGCTATTAGTTCAACTAAACTCAGATTATCTAAATACAGCGTTCTGAATGATAATTTCTCAGCAGTATCAACAATACAGACCGCTGTATCTATCTAAAATAGTAGCTTGATACATTTTCCATATTCATATGGTCCATATTTCGCCAGTTTAAACAAAATATCTAGCAGGGCGCGAGTATATTGCCATCAACAAGGCACAAATCCAGGCAACGAGCGGCTGCTGAAAAAAGCCTGATAAACACAATAACGATCAAACCCAGGACCTCTACTTAGCAGCAACGCTTGGGACCACTAGACCCACATCATCATCATTTCACCCGAAAGATGTCCACAGCTGGACATAGGTCTCCCCCAGGCGTCGCCACATTGACCGATCCCATGCGTCTCGCATCCAGTGCCTTCCCACAACCTTAACCAGGAAAGGCCTTCCAACGTATCGTCTTCCGGTTCGCGGTCGCCATTCCAGAACTTTTCGGCCCCATCGGCCATCCGTTCTGCGAGCAATGTGCCCTGCCCACTGCCACTTAATTTTGGCAATTCTTCGGGCTATGTCGATTGTCCTGCGGATATCATTATTTCTGACGTGATCATGCAAGGAAATTCCGAGCATAATTAGCCCTCTCCATTGCACTTTGGGTGACTTTGAGCTTTCTGATAAGGCCCCTTGTGAGCGACCACGTCTCGGTTCGTTAGGTGATCACTGGCAACACACACTGCTCAAAGACTTGTCTTGAGACACTGCGGTAAATTGGACGAGAAGATACCACGCAACTTCCCGAACGCCGCCCAGCCAAGTCGGATTCGACGGTTAACCTCTTTCTCGAAATTGGACCTACCCAACTGGACCGTTTATCCCAGGTCTACTACAACCCAGGTCCAATCGTCTACAACTTCCAGTGTAGAGTCTCTGACCTTGATAGGAGTGGGTGTTACATGCGCATTCACCATGACTGGTTTTGTCCATGTTCATTTTAAGACCCACTCTTTCGGAAGCTCTGCTGAGGTCATCGAGCATTTTACTGAGGCTCTCCATGGTCTCAGCCATGACCACTATGTCGTCGGCAAACCGAAGGTTAGTGATGTACTCGCAATTAATGTTGATGCCCAGCCTCCTCCAGTCCAGAACCTTGAAGACATCCTCCAGCGCAGCAGTGAACAATTTCGGTGAAATGACGTCTCCTTGTCTCACGACGCGCTGGAGAAGGATTGGTTTCGAGGTCTGATCCTGAAGACGGACTGACATGGTGGCGTTTTTGTACAAACACTTCAACACCTCAATGTACCGGTAGTCGATCTGGCACCGTTGGAGAGACTGCAGTACAGCCCAAGTCTCGATCGAATCGCAGGCTTTCTCGTAGTCCACAAACGCTAAACAGAGAGGTGAGGTTATACTCTTCGGTCTTCTGTATAACCTGCCGCAGCGTATGTACGGCGTGTGTATGTCTACGGTGCTAAAGCCTTTTCGGAATCCGGTTTGTTCGGGGGGCTTGAAATCGTCAAATCTGCGCGTGAGATAGTTCTTCATCTGGGAATTGTCGCCCTTCTTGAAGAAGAGTACCACCACACCCCTGCACCATGCCTGTGGCGTTTTGCACTCGAATATGACGGAATGAAACAGCTTCTGAAGGGCCCTAAGGACCGGTTTTCCACCCGCCTTCAGGAGTTCGGCCGTAATCCTGTCATCACCCGGCGCCTTGTTGTTTTTGAGCTGTTTCTGAGCCATCCTAATCTCGTACAGGCTGATGTTCGGGATATCTTCGGTATAGTATCGGGTCAATCTAGCTCTTGGGTCATTTGCTAGACTAGCAACGGGCTTGGTGATTGATGTGTACAACTGCCCATAGAATATCTCGATCTCGCTCAGAAGCTCCGGTTTGGCGGATACGATCCTGCCATCGTCGGTCTTCAGTTTAGTGAGTTGGCTCTGCCCAATAGCCAGATCCCTTGAAAACAAATTGGAGCCTTTATTTCGCTCGATCGCGTCTTTAATACGCTTGGTATTAAAGCGGCGGAGGTCTCTTTTCAAGGATTTAGAGATCAGTCTATTGAGCTACCGGTATTTGCACGCCTCATCTGAAGACTGCAGGATCATCTCACGCCTCTCCTTCATAAGCTCGAGGGTTAGGTATTATCAGGGAGCTTTTATTTTCTATCTGTACGACGGGTCTTGAAAAACTTAGACCCAACCGTATGGACAGCTTTCACGAACCCGTTGCTGTATTCATCTACGGAGCTCCCTAGGCACTCAAAACGATTCTGCAGTTCGAGCTGAAAGCTCTCGGGGTTTTGGACCAGGATCTGTGCTGGACGGAGCGTGGACTTCATCAGTCGAGACCTCTCAAGCTTAATATTAATGTTCAATGTGCCTCTTACCATGCAGTGATCGCTTCCGGTTTTTACCGAATTGATCACAGACACATCATTGGACATTTGCTTCTTGGTTAACATGATGAAGTCGATCTCATTTTTTGTTGCACCATCGGGGCTTTGCCAGGTCCACTTCCTGTGTTCGCGCTTTTTGAAGATGGAGTTTATCATATAAAGGCCCTCCTTCTCCATAAAACTGGCCAGTAGGTGACCCCGGTGGTTCCGTCGTCCAACTCCAAATTGCCCCACTTGCAGCTCATCCCCGTCTCGTTTGCCCAGTTTCGCGTTGAAGTCCCCCATGAAAACGGTGAAGTGAGTTTTGAAACCATGCATGGCTCTGAAGATATCCTCATACATGGTCTCTACCTCATCGTCGGGGTGTGCCGAGGTTGGGGCGTAGACCTGTATGACCTTCAGCGAATATCTTGAGGATATTCTGAGTATAAGATACGCAAACCTGGTCGACACACTCTCGATCTTCACCACGTTGTTCACAAGAGACTTATGGACGATTAACCCAACACCACCCTGGGACTGCCGGTCACCCTCTCGGAAATAGAGCAAGCTACCGGATTTGAGGATTATCGAGTCCTCCCCCTCTCTTCGGACTTCGGATAACCCTATAATACTCCATCGCAACCTGCTCAATTCCTCTTCGAGTTCGGTGACCTTCTCGTCGGTCCGAGGTGTGCGCGTGTTGTACGTTGCCAGTCGTCGGTGATAGTTGGGGTAGCCGGATCTCGTCCGGAGATTCTTAGCACTCCATGCCATGCCGTAGCCTCGACCGCTACCGTAGTCGGGGGTAGGCAATCTGCCGGGTACTAGGGGCCAATTTTTATTTGTGCTATTCATTGGGGGGGTTTTGTCATAATCGCCACGCTTGGCAGGCGGGTTGGCGATCGCAGTATGGTTGTTATAGAAGCACAGAGAACGCTGCTGTCCATTCCCTGATTTGTCCCTAAGCCGCCTCTTACGACACCCACGAGACTTCGTATTCAAGGCAAACAGAAGCTTCTTAATAAGTTCTTGTGTAACTTGAAACATGTTGCTTACAAAATGGAGTGTTGCAGGAAACTTTGACCAGCAATGTTGCTTAACTTTTGTTAGCCAAGAAAATGGGTACTTAATTGGCTTTATGTATCAGTTTAACAGCATATAAAAATATTATATTTGATTTTGTCCCAATAATAAAATTCCAACTACGGAAAAGTAGTAAACCTACTTTGCTCAAGCCTTGAATACTGGCACGTGAATTCTGTAGACCAGGTACAATACTTCCTGTGCTACTAACTGTGAATTTTGGGTACTAATTTTATCATGCAAAGTAGTAATTTTTTATGTAGGTTTGAGGAAAGCGACAGGCTCCTCAAATTTGGAATCAACATTCAAAGTCGTGGTCCCGCTGAACGAGCGTGCGAAAGTTATCATCGTTGATTACTCGGTAAATACAAATGTTTCAGTTCTGTTTTTTTCATGAAATAAATAACATTTATGTGTAGTAATTATTAGTATACTTAGAATAGCTGTAGCATGCCCCCTTTTTCGGCGCTCATGGTGGTCCTGCAGAATGGACCGTGACTACTGCAGGCCCACCTTCAAAGTCGTTTTTCTCGAAAACTACTAAGGTACCAATTTTGTTGTTCAAGTACTAATTGGTATCAATTGAGTAGTAATTATTTACCAAATATGGAAGCGATTGGCGTCGGGGTCCGGTAGTCACGGACTTCTGCAAATTAGTGTTGTCAATGTAAAGTATGTCTACAGAGGACGCCCTGAAGTTCACATTTCAATGAACATTATTTTGCCGGGTATAAGTCGGCTACAACCTTTCATAGGCAAATCTCTGCCTATCCCTTCGGGCCAAGCAGGCCTGATTATATTTCTATTGATATTCAAATTACGCCTCGTGTTTTCTAAAAAAACTTGCAGCTATTTATTCGGCTCCACTATTACTCACTCTTTCAACTCTTTGGTTCAGTTAAGTAGTTTTAAATTCTAAAGGAGTAAAGAGGTTTTATTTTTTTGAAGGAATTGATGCAAATTCTTTGAGCTTCAATATAGGTACCCAACTGAACTTGGAATCTAACCTCATTCTGGTTGCTACAAAGATGCACCGATTGAAGAACTCGAAGATATTTTTTTCAAGCTAAAGTAGAAAATAGTGATTTATATTTATGGAATTAATGAGAGGTAAATTAATAATATAGTAGAGACAAATTTGAAAAAAAAATATTGCTAAAGCACAAACTTTCCAAATCTAATATCAATCAACAAACTTGAAAAATATTTCATCATTGTCTACAAGTTGACATAAATCTATCAAGGGATTTGTACTACTAATAAGTTTCTTTGTATCATAATTGTTATCCTTTTTATCTAAACCATATACCACTACTTCTCCTACAGTGCTAGCCCATGTAGCTACAGCTGCATTGCAAAACACTCTAAAATCTAATTTTTCGTTAGTCTCAGCAATGATTGTAATGTGTGTTGCATTGGCTTTAAAAGTCAGAGTCATGTTGTCGTTCATGAATAATTTGCCTTTAGCGTCACATGTAGTTATTGTATTTATAGGTGCTTCAGTAGTGGTTGTTATTTCTTCATCTTCATCAGTATTGTCTGTTGTTTTTGTTGTTGTGACTGTTTCATCTCCATCAGTAGCTCCAACAATTGTACTCTCTGTATCAGCAAGTGTACCTTCTGTTGTAGAATTAGTGTTGTCATCATCATCGTCAGTTATTATAGATTCGGTAGTACTGGTTGCGTTAGTCGTCTCGGTACAAATTTTGGTTTCACATTCAAGTGCTACTACAAGTGAGTATCTTGATCTAAGACGAGATAAGTCAGCCGATAGTTCAGTCTCCTGTAACAAAATTGTCAAACATACTCGTTATACAGAATTAAAGTAAGTAAATATGTACCAAGGTCCTGAAGATTAAAGATATAATAGTGACCTGATTACGGTTTGTTCAAAGACAAATTACGGTTATGGATATGATTGAAAGCATTATATTTTTGGGTCAGGGTGTCGAGAAGTGTGGGTGTTATGCGTCCTTGTTACAATTTCACATTAAAATACACAATATATATAAATTATTATGTTGAATAATTTACTTCCATTTCTGTGAAAATATATTTCAATACAATTCTTATTCTATGAAAGATTGGAGAACATTTGTATTAGACAGAGTTCTAGAGAAATAAAAAATGACAAAGTTACATGTCGTAATAGATCTTACCTTTTGCATAACAATGATGGAGCCAGCGCGCATCATAGTAAAGAAGTCCGACTCAGTAGTAGTCATAGTTACTGCAGATCCTTCTTCTCCAACGATCTCCAAACCACCCCAGAACTCATACCACGTTCCTGGAGGCATCCAAAGGTGGATATGGGTTTGGCTCGGTTCCAAGTTTGGAACTATCACCAGATCATCTCCAACAGCAAATTGACTTGACAAATCTGTAATATTTTGGGACGTAGGGAATTGGTAGAACATGGGCCTTAGGAGAGGACCATCTTGGAGTACCGTATAGATGTATGGAAGAAGACTGAGACGTCTATTCAATGCTGTTATCATATGCAATCTATCAGTACCAACAAATGCTATAGGATCTCTTGGAATTCCTTTCGAATGTATTTTGATCATCGGCATGTATGTCGCTGCCATATACCACTTGGCGCATAGTCTCACTTGCGTAACGTTATTGAATTCTTCTGTATCGCCACAAATTGGGGATGACCAATACCAGTGACCAGAAACGCCCCCTAAACTTGCCTCTACAAGTTCTTTTCGAAGATCAGTCCACGAAGTTGTGATGTTTTGACTGTTTATTGTGACGTTTCCATTCAGCCATTGACTGGTAGATGCTGTTGGGATAGATCCTTTGACTTTTTCGAAGGCTTTGATAAATTGGTTGCCGTACTCATTGTGTCTGATAAGATACTGCTCTCCTGGAAACTCTGTATCGTTGGTTAGTCGCATGTTCCTGGAATCAGGTCGCCGAGTAGGTCGAGTGGCATTCCATTTAGGAGTTACGTTGAAAGCGGCTTCAAAATTCTGAAATTTAAGTATTGTATGTTAAGTATAAGTATTTAAATGTTAAGTATTTCATACGTAGATTTTTTTTAAATATTTTTTTACTGTTTCTCCTAAATGAATTTTCTATGGAATTGGGTCACTTTATTTTACTGATATTTTGTATATTATTTTAATGGTTTCCTTAAAAAGATATTGCTTGGCTTAAATATTGTATACATCAATTTGAAAACCAAACTCTATCATTATGCAACCTTAACTTTAATGCGCGCCCCTAAGTTAACAACAAGTTTCGGATTTTTGGGATGGCAATCAATCATTGTCGTTTTCATCAGTATGCGATGATTAATCAAGTTAAAAGTATAATAATTAATGGACGTTTTAAAGACTTCCGTCTTGTGATAAATTGATCTTCAATAATAATTATTTGATTAAATATAAACGTTAGTAAATGTGTTTTGTGTTTTGAATTGTTCTGTCGTGTAGCATAGCTAGCATAGCATAGTTAGCATAGCAGCATACAGGCTGGGAGAAAATAGTTCTGGGTGGTTTTGAAGAATTATCAGATTAAAATAGAACCAGACGATTGTTTAGTTTGAGGCAGATTAGATTTAGGCTTTTTAATATAATGATGTAATTTGATTTTATGTATAAATAAAGTCACTTCCCAAAATACCTACCTCATTAAAATACGGCAAATGTTCATAAAATGAAGCCCGATCCTTCTCAGATTCGTCTAAAGGCCAATTGTTTTCCAAAATTACGGCTTCAAAATTTGTGTTAAAAACCCATAGATGTTGCATGAACTTTTCGCTTGCCCATTTGTAACCAGGATAGATGACATCATGTTCGTTAACTTTGCCTTTGTACAGGTGGTAGGAATTTGGATCTCGAATATTATAATGGTCGAATTTTGCATCGTCAAAGCATCGTGGGACCAGTGTTGTTGGTGCTGCAGTAGTGGTGGTAGGTTCAGAAGTGTTTCCAGCTTCTGGAGTGGTTTCATCATCATCATCAACTTCGTTGATTTCATCATCAGGGTTCAGGGGTGCTTTGTATTTTATCTGTAAAATAAAGATGGACATGTTATTCTTAAATTCTTATGATTGATCATACTATAAGCTGTCGTTTCTCAGAAAAAATACAAACTAGAAATTAGTTTCTTTATCAATTTGCAACTTTGATAATTATGAATAAAGTTTCCATTCACTTTAACTACTATTGCGGGTTTTGATAATAAGTTTGATGAAATTCCATAGTTGGCCAATTAGTTTGGTATTCAAAAATTCCAAATTTTGCGAATTATTATCAGTTAATATTAATGATCCTTTAATTGCAATGTTTAATGTTGGTGATGAATGACATATGATAGCTGTATACATCTCAGGCACGGCACTGTACTGCAAGTTATTTTGCAATATAACGCTGGAACCAAACGGCAACATCCTACTGTTGATACCGTAAAACACGCGCGCTGTAATGCCATGTGATGTATGATCCCATTTACTGCAAAAACATACAGTACAACGCTGAATGAACCAAAGGTTAAGGCCACTTGTACACGCAAGAAAATTCACCGGGCCAGCGCAAGAATTCATATCGTACCCGACAAGAATTTTCACAGAGCTAGGCACGAATCTTGTCTAACCCACACAAGATGTTTTATTGTCCAGCACCGTGGCAGTGTACACAGATCGTGTGTAGAAACAACACGAATTCTTGCGTAGCCCGGTGAATTTTTAACCGACTTTCCAAAAAGGAGGAGGTTCTATGTTCGACATCAAGTTTGTTTTTTTTTTTTTTTTTTTTTTTTTTTTTTTTTTGTGTATGTTCACCGATTACTCCGTCAATTGTGGACCGATTTTGTAAATTCTTTTTTTGTTTGAAAAAGTATGTTCCGAAATTGGTCCCATTTTAATTTGGTGAAGATCTGATGAAGAACTTCGGAGATATACAACAGAACTCTTCAATAAATAACGGCAAAGCTCTCGGGATTGCTGCAATCGCATGTCTGTTTGTTGTTTATAACATTTCATAACATAACATCACGCCAGTTCGCTCTTAAGGGGTAAGCAGACCTCTCATTTCACCGGTTATGTTCAAGTTTCATGAAATCTATTCTGGCGAAAGTTCCCTTACTAACTTGTCTATTAGGTACGTACAACTAAAAAGTGAAAAATAAAAAAACTTTTTGCAAAAAAATACTACCGACTTCCAACTACAAAGTGAAAAATAACTAAATTTTTTGAAGTCGGTGTCCATCACGCAAAAAAATAGTACCTACGAAAGACACCGACTTCAAAAAATTTAGTTATTTTTCACTTTGTAGTTGGAAGTCGGTAGTATTTTTTTGCAAAAAGTTTTTTTATTTGTAATTAAATCAGTATTTCTATAGATTACCTTTTGCAAACGAATGAATTAAAAAAATACAACCGACTTCTAAATATAAACACTAGAAAGTGAAAAATAACTTCAATTTCGGCAGTAGGTGTTGGTGTTTTTTGTCTCTTCGTTAGTTATTTTTCGCTTTGTTCTGATTTGGAAGTTGGTTGTATTTTTTTGTAAAAATGTTTTTCGTTTTCACTTTTTAGTTGTGGTACATATTTATGATGCCGAAAGTTATGCCAGAATGGGTTATCCGAATAACACGAAACTTGAACAGAACTGATGAAATTATAGTGTATCAGGGTGAACAGTACACATCTGTGTACCCCTTAAGAGCGTACCGGTGTGGTCACCATTTCATAACATAACTGTTATGAAATGGTGTAGAAAATAAACAGACATGCGATTGCACCAATCCCGAGAGATTTGCCGTCACTTATTTATTTATTTAACCATATATGCATTCACACATATACAGACAAGAAATAGATACATAGGTGATGCTTATTTCTAATGCAATCTCTTCCAGCATACCTGCGAAAAACGTATAAATAAATGTATATATAAAAAAGAAAATAATACAGAAATATATGCAACTATGATGGAATGGAATGGTAGTGTCTTTTCACTCTTCTTTTAAAAACTGTAAGAGTTTGGCAGTCTCTTATGTCAAGCGGAAGAGAGTTCCACAAACGCACG
The DNA here is from genome assembly GCA_964057195.1 of Orthosia cruda. Lineage (NCBI taxonomy): Eukaryota > Metazoa > Arthropoda > Insecta > Lepidoptera > Noctuidae > Orthosia > Orthosia cruda. Next base: position 41,337,732 of record OZ059828.1, on the reverse strand, counting down.
GCGTTTAGAGTGAAGGAGTAAGAGTAGAAGTCAGTAGTGTGGGAAGGGATATTAAGGAGATTTTTAAGATGCTTCTTGCAAAGTGCATCGGAAGGACGGGAGTAGGAGAAGCGTTCACGGAGGTAGGTTCTTATTTAATTTAGAAGAGTTCTGTTGTATATCTCCGAAGTTCTTAATCATGAACAAATTTAAATGAGATACATGAGAAGCAACCACTTTCAAATAAAAAAACATATAAAAAAAAGAATCTTCAAAATCGGTGCACCTATTAAAAGTTCTGACACATAAAAAAACATAAAGTCGAATTGAGAACCTCCTCCTTTTTGAAATCGGTTAAAAATAAGCAACAATTTTACTTCTTACGATCATATTAAAACTTGCTGCCCTAATTAAATAACATGACCGCGACGTTACAACTACTAATTAGAATTACCTACTAAAGAGTAGGCAAAAAATATGAAGACAAAGTAACCCTATGTTAATAGAAAAAGATATTATCAAAATAACGAAATGATCATAACCAGTTAAGAAGAACCTGCCATCTTGCCATAAAATGCCCATTTCAATAAAACCTCAAAGGAAATAAAAGTATAAGAATATTCTCAGCCATACTCTGCACCCAATGGGCATCAAAAATTATACAGCGGTCTCCTACTTTGTCACATTTAGCTTCTGACATTAAACTCTTTACTTTATACTCTCGTAAAGATCATAGCCTAAGATCCCACGCCTAAAATCTGCAGGTTACTTTTTTATCCTCTATACGCTTGCACTTGACCAATATCTCACCTGATGGTAAACGATGATGTGGTCGATGATGAATCTCGCTTGCCTGGAAAAATCTATTCACTCTTGATTTAAAGACCCTATTTTTGATACAACTTAATTCACATGTATGCTATTTGATTGTTAAATGGAATCTTGCTTGATTGCTTGGCTGTATCAAGCCGCAATTACCTTAACACTTTAACTGCCAGGTCTCTGACAAACAATACATTTTCTATTGTGTCTCATTTGTTATTATTTTTTGTTCCTTAAACCTAGATATACATTGTTTTCAAGTGAATCCAACGTCATTTCAAAAGTTAGCTGCAATCTATGGGTTGCCAGCTTACCTGTTTACACCGGGAATCCCATTAATTGCCACTAACTGACAACAGGCTGGTGTTGCTAACGCACCCATGATACAGAAGAAATTCCTAGTGTAGAAGAAAGTTAAAAAAAATGACGGCATAAAAATACTCATTGCGACTAGATATTTTCCAAGCAATCCTGCAGTAATCTATTCTACTATATATAAAAGTTGTCAAACGCGAGCCTACTGATAAAAAAATCATAGAGATAAAACAAAAATATGAAAATTATGTTTTATTAAAAACAAAATAACTACTTGGATAGATTTTTGCAGTGGGATCTGGTACTATTACTGGCAAAGATGGCGTCTATGTTAATAAGGAGGAACCAGTCCAATGACCGGGTTTATAAGACTCGACGGTAGTTTACGGTTTTTCGGTTTTTGGCAGTACTGAGGGCCTGTCAGAATACAGTGTGGAGTTAAGAGCTTGTTAGTGAGAGCCGGATTGTTATTGGTAATAATGACAACTGAAACTGCTAACGTATGGAAGGTAGACCAAATTACAGAAAACTAGCTTCTGCCCACGACATCGATCGCGTGATAAGTGTTTTATCATCACAAGGGAACACACTACCGGGATTAAAACTGTCTTATGACAGGATCTCAAACTATCTCCATAAAAATCTCATCTAAATGGTATCGGCCGTTTAGTCGTTAAAAGGTTACAAAAAAAAAAACAGAGTAACTTTCGCATTTATAATTTAGTATGGATTATGTACGTACAGAAGATTAGAAAGAGTAAAACAAGAAACTTGAACAATATGCAGTATTAGCAACAGAGAAGGGGCCAAAAGTGCCGGCGGTAAGTTGTTCCGATGAGAATAGGAACGCAAGTAAAAAACCGAATGATACATGTGATGTTTGTCGCGAAACATTATTTATTTATTTATGTACACACAAAAAAAAAACTTACAGAGAAAAGAAGGAATACAGATAGAAGAGCACAAAGGTACTGCTTATTTCAATAGAAATTTCTTCCAGCAGACCTGCGACAGGAAAGTTGGATGATAGACGAAGACACAGACATTATATGACACTATGCCGTTGCAGGAGCCGGTTAAGTTGCTTCGATTATGGTAGAATAGCAGTTATGAAAAAAAAAAACAAAATCGACGGAAAAACTAACCCTACGGAATGTTTGCCTTTGTTTTTTTTGTTAACTGTTGATAGTACACAAAAAATAATCACATATTTTGACGAACTACAAAACACTCTTAAAGCGTGTTCGAACTGAGATTGAATTTCTGAAGGATAATTTTGTATTTGAAACGACGGAACAACCGGCCCTAAAGCGGGGTTAGTTGTTCCATTCCGATCGATCTCATAAAAATGTTTTGGTAAGAAAACTGTTTAACGATGCATACAACATTATCACTATTCAGATACACACATATTTACGTAAGCGTCACAATATACACATATGTAGCTGAATTTTGTATTTTACGGCACGGGTAGCTCCACTCGCCCCTACTAATAACACTCTTAATCCTACAGAAAAATCTTAACCTGAAACCACCATCATCATTTCAGCCGAAAGACGTCCACTGTTGAACATACGCCTCCCCCAATTGTTGCGACATTTCGCAGTAAAGAGCGTCTCGCATCCAGCAGATGCTAGCAGCCTGGTGGAAACAGAAAATGTACAACTTAGCGTTATCGTCAAAAATAATAAAATACTTACTGACCATTCTTCTCTCTCCAACATTTTCTCTAGTATTCAACTAATTGGAAACTATAGTAACACCAAAGACCATCATCAAAAACAAGAAAAACGAAAAAATACCCCATACCCCTGTCTAAACTTTAAAAAATCTTCCCCTCAACTTACTTTAAAAACACTTACTCCCACATCGCAACTTTATGACAAAGCTTAACTCCAACGCTATCGGGTTTCAAATTAAAAGCTCAGGTATTAATTACAAGTAATTTATCGTTTTTAATGAGCGCTGCTTCGTTATGCACGGGTGTTGTCTTACAGATTGTTAGTTTGTTAGTGTGAGCCCTGTTTATACCCGACTACGGTGAAGCCAAAAGGAAGGGTTATGATTTTAGCAATCTATGTATGTATGTACTAATGTTTGTATTTACGTATTGTAGCGTAACGTTAGGCTCAGCCGAGCTAACGTAAGCCACGTTAATAAAAATAAATAATTATAAACTTAAAAATTAATAATAAGGATATTGAGTATAAAACTATGGGGCCGGCTTCGCACGACGTGGGCAGCTAACCAGGCAGCAGGTCGGGCAGGATGACATCGTATGCCCGAGGCAGGCAAATGAGCAGGCAATCGGGCAGGTAGGTACATTTACCACTCAATATTATATATTTAAACTAGAGCACTTCAGAAATGAATACACATGCTAGATTTTAAGGTTAAAAGAGTTTTTTTGAAAATTCCATGATTTTGAAAAGCAATATCATTTAAGTCATAGATATTAAAACAATCAGAGATAAATAAACGTATGCTTTTCAGATGATAACAATAGAAAGAAAACATAAAAATGAATTACAAAAGTTGATACAATATCAAAAGATATGAAGGTGTGGTTTGTATAGTGTGTTATAGAACGTAAGTAGACTAAAAGATGTGGCTCTGTTTAGCAGAATACGAGTACCACAGTATGTTCCTCCGTAGCGCCTAAACTTGAATGCGATTTTGATGAACAAGGTGTCAATCGATTCGTTATTATAACATAGAAAGCCGTAGTTGTTTTTAAAATTGTTATTAGGAGTAAATAATGTTAGAGCGTATTGTGTGATTATAAAAAACATTTTTACAAAAAAAATACAACCGACTTCCAACTAAACACACTACAAAGTGAAAAAAGTTAATTCAAAAAATCAAAAAACCCGACTGCATAAAAAGAGAACTAAAAAGTCGTAAACAAAAAGAAAATCATGCTGTGCAGTCGGAGGATACAATGACATATTCGCGAGCTGGCTGACCAAAACCAGATGTATTCTCCGACTGCACAGCATGATTTTCTTCTTGTTTACGTCTTTTTAGTTCGCTTATTAAGCAGTCGGGTTTTTTGATTTTTTGAATTAACTTTTTTTATTTACAACTTTTTAGTTGTTTTTTTTTTAATTATCTACATTTAAATATATAAGTGTTATATATTTTTGGAATCATCTGTTAAAACCATTTATTTGCGATGGGTTTAGAAGAAAAAAAAAAATTCTCCCCACAAAATGGCGCCCAAAATCCACAATTTTTTTCTAATCCAACTTTTATGTAGCCAGTGACACTTGCATAGTTAAGACAAATCAATTGACGTAAGTATCATCAAAATCGACCAACGCGTTTGGTCTCTAGAACGCCACATAGGCACAAACATACATACATACATACTTACATACATACATAGACTGATAAACACATTACCCTCCTTCGGCAGTCGGGTAAAAATAACTTTCTTTTTGAAGTCGGTGTCTTTTTTAGGTACCATTTTTTTCGTTATTCGAAAAAGAAAGTTATATTTGTTAGTTTTTAGTTGGAAGTCGGTAGTATTTTTTTGTAAAATTATTTTTTAGTGGAATGCAGTTACAGTGAGGATCTTTTGGTATTTGAATGACGTTTCCAGGGGGTTGCTGTTAGTAGATATTACACTACAAATATCCTTATAATTTGTATAGCAATTGTTTTCGTGTTAGATTTGTACAAATGAGAAGAATAAAGAGTGCATCGTTGAATATAATTAACTCTGTTAAGGTTTTTCACTTTTATATCATACTAGCTGTTACCCGCAGCTTCGCCCGCGTTAATATAGATTTTGTCAAACAACGGTGAAGGAAAACATCGTGAGGAAACCGGCATGTCCTAGAACCAAAAATTCGAAGACATGTGACATCCACCAACCCGCACTGGGCCCGCGTGGTGGATTACAGCCCATTCCCTCTCACAGAGAGGAGGCCTGTGTCCCAGCAGTGGGAACATTAATAGGCTGATGATGTGATGTGTGATGTGTGGTTGTCGACATACATGGTGAGAAATATTTAATGTTGCAGTTTTAGTTTTAATCAAAATCGATCCCTTAACTCCTTTGATTGTCTCTTAACTCCATAGTGATGATTTGACATTCACGCCCATTTGGAAAACTCAGTCTTTATAGTTATAGGAAGCATTAACATAAACACGTTTTTTTTTTAATTGGAAACGTTGGTCAATACAGGTAAAGGTTAAATAGTTACAAAAGGAAACAAATACACTACAGAGTCATAGGTTCTGCTTTCCTGCGAATTGAAGATACCACTGTATCATATTTTTTTTATGTACAGTTAGTTGACAGCCGTTTATCATGGGTACAACATTTTAGGATGCTGCTATATACTATTTATTTATTTATTCATTTTAATTACTCTTTGCACTAACAGTGTGACCCAACACGTGCAAAGTGTCAATACTAACGTAATTACATTTACAACACACAAATAATTTACGACAAACACAAAATTTAATTTATAACATCAATATCAACCAAATTAATCAAATTACATGTCCAACAAATACACAAACAAAAATCATAATAAGTAGTATGTACTATGTTATACGTCCTTTCATTTTGTGCTAATACATACACATTCTGGGCCCTGGTCATACGCGAACATCAGCAGCTGTAGCTCTTCTGTAGCTGGCAGTAGGTAAAGCATAGCTTTTCCAAATGCACCCCTGCTACCCTTGTACTTTGTTAATAGTAATAGCAAAACTAAGTTTGATTGGAAACTGGAGTCTTTTGAATTGAACTGATAGTTCAGTGGGGATTATTGGGATTCGACGAATGAACACGCTTTCCCCTTTTCTTATACCCGTTAATATACTGGCATCTATCATATTTTGCCCTAATCCCGAAGCCTCACACCATTACATCATCTAAATAAATATGCATATTTCAATCATTTGGTATGAAAAACATGCCTGCAAAGTTTCAACCAAATTGGAAGCCGCAATTAAAAGTTTCATAAAAAGATCAGCTTTTCCCATTTTATCATCTTCATCATATCAGCCGAAAGACGACCACTGCTGGACGGCAAAGCATCGCGACATCATTGACCCATTTTTCATTTACGACCTTAAAATTCGAATTTACAAATTCCTTTCTTAACTAACTTTTAAGATTTTTACCACCTGCCAAAATTCGGCATGATGAAGAAAATTTGTACATTTTATCTTTACAATCCCAACCCCCTTATAAGAGGAAATAAAACAAACAATACACTTTAATTATTTGTGACAGAAGTATTTCCACAAAGTTTGAAGCGAATCGATCCCCATAATAAGAAATTTCATACAAAACCCCTCCCATTTCTACCTCTTAAATTTTTATACAAAAGGAAGCAGTTTATTTCCTTTTCATTGTCTCAAACTATCTTCATACCAAATTTCATCTAAATCGGCTCATAATAAGAAAAAGTTGCATGATAAGAAGTTACATACAAAATTAACACTCTTTCCATTTCTCCCCCTTCGTGTTTAAAGTTGTAAGGTAAAGGCCGCCAGCCATTGACCTGGTTATACAATATAGAAAGAGATCTCAAGCAAGCCCAATAGCTATAAAAGACAACCCAATACAGAACAATTTGGCGCAGGAAAGTGGGGAAACCCGACCCCAAAATAATGGGTACAAGAAAGAAAGAAGAAGGAGAACAAACGCAAACAATGCTGCAAACAATTTTGTAATAATGTGAAAATACGTATCAAAAATTTTGTTTCCATACATCCCTGTAATCCTATTTATCCCGTTTGACGGTATTTTCAATTTACAGTAAATCAGAAACACGAGATCTAGACAAGAACAAATATTGGTCTCATTAAGGATTGAAAACCCCGCCGATTCGCTTCATAAAATAATACAATCTACAATATCTTAGAATGGAGTTAAATTCCCATTTTTAGGGTTACGAAGTCAACAGGAACCCTACATAGTTTCACCATGTCCGTCTGACCGCAGTTTGGCTTTGAGACTCTCAGTACTAGAAAGCCATAATTTGGCATGGATATACATATTAATCACGGTGACAAAGAGGTAAAAAATTTTTTAAGCTATTGCATAGCTTCTATCGCGGGCCTTGAGCGCGGGGACCGAATCCAGAAATTCCGTAACGAAAAAACCTCACGCTCCCCACTCCGACGGGCACGGCGGTGATACTTTGACTTTTAATAAGGTTTTTGAATTCTGTGGAATCTGAGTGGTGAGGGGCAGGGGGGCGGGGGGGATTTCCGTGTTGGTATTTTTAGAAAGAAATTTTTTTTGCGGGGGGAGGTAAACGGTTAAGGGGGGGGGGGTACATCCTATCTTGTTCTCCTGGATGAAGTAGCGGCGGGCAGGGGAGCAAATTTTTTGTCAGAAATGCGCTAACTCCAACCGTTTCTGAGATATGAGGGTTTTAAAATTTTTGTTGGTCGTAATTTTTTTGCCTTTTATCGGTCTCTCTGAGCTGTTTCTGTGACAATGGTGATCAATGTGGACCTTATGCTAATGAGAATAAGCGTCACTTTTGCTTGTCAAAGAAAAGCGACCTTATTTCAATGTGAATAAGGGTATTTTTGTTTTGTTTTTAGAGTTTTATTAATCGTAAATAAATGCGGGTTTGGCTCGCTACGTTTTCGAGTTTTTAACGTTTTTAATTTTTTTGACGCATTTTCCAGGACTGGATCTAGAATAAATGCTATGCAATAGCTTTACCGCGGCAGTCCCCGAGTGCCACACGACTTTTTTTTTGTTCCTCCTGTACACGTTAAGTGGGAATGATTTTTTCTCGACTTCACATGGTTTGGGTTATCATTGGATAGGCCATTCATAAATATTATGGGTCTGTGATAACCATTTTTCGATTCAGAGATCCGTTTGCGTAAACTTAAGCTTTAATTTGCAAATTTTTGTAAGAGTCAATTTGTTAGAAGCAACTGTTTAACTGGCAGGGGGGTGTAGCATTGTGAGGATCTCAACTGAAAATAGTCTAATGATACTAAATAACAAAATTAGTAAGTTAATACGATTAATAGCCACTCTCAATCTATATATATTAGTCTATGATAGCCACATCTCTAAAACATGGAACAACTCTGTCATTTCGATTCCACTGGTTTAGGTGAAATAACTATCTTTCGATTCTCACGACTCTGGTGCCCCGATTTAGTGTAAGTTTCCACATTAGTTTAATGATTGTACCTGATTCTCTGTGCCGGACGGCCAATATCGATTCCACCATCTATTTAATATCAGTATAGCGCTGTCATGTTGGACGCATGGCTAAGGGTCGTCCGGGACAAAGGAATTTGCAATGAGTATGTATTTCTAATACATCGGGGTGTGCCTCCGTGTTTTATTGTAAGTGATCACGTTTACTTATGTTAATAAATGCTAGCGTGTTCATACTTAACCTTATTTTGCATCTGTCAAAGTGCTTGCTATGTTTGCAAGTTTTGTTACCTGTAAACCACTGCGATGTGCTGAGCTTTCACTTACAATGTTTCCCACACCGTTTCTTGGCTTAAAGAGGGAAAGAGGCTAGTACATAGCATGCGGCTTGCTGCTAATTGCTGCTAATTGCACCGCATCTAACATGCGCACCCTATGGTGCTTTCGGGGTTCACCGTACCGCCGTGAGCTACTTATGGACGTAGCGGTCTGCGCAGCCTACCCTGCGCAGCCCTAGCCGCTACAGACCCGTGGTCTACCGTCGTGCGTCCCCACGTCTGCCCCTTGCTACCAGGGACGCACTTCACCGTACGGGCTAGGGGCTGACCCCTCGCCTTGCCTACTGCTGTGCCTGAACGCTACCTACGCACGCTGCTCAGGTCTTGGCCTGCCTACCTGCGGCTTACCGCCGCGCGCTACGCGAGGAAGTAGCGGCCTGCGCAGCCTACCCTTCGCAGCCCTAGCCGCTACAGTCCCTTCGGCCTACCGTCGCGCGTCCCCACGTCTGCCACGTGCTGCCAGGGACGCATTTCACCGTACGGGCTGAGGGCTGACCCCTTGCCCTTGCTTACTGCTGCACACTGCCTACGCACGCTGCCCAGGTCTTGGCCTGCCTATATGCGGCCTACCGCCACGCGAGCCGGTGCCTGCGCAGCCTACCCTGCGCAACCCTAGCCGCTTCAGTTCTGGCGGCCTACCGCTGAGCCTGTGCTGCCAGGCCCCCGCGTCTGCCACGTGCTGCCAAGGGCCGGTACCCTTTTTGTGTATTAACTGTGTGATGGTTATCGGTGCAGAAAAATAGTGACTTTACTTACCCGCGACCTAGCTGTGGAACTTTAGTTACCTCAATATATGTATTAACTTGTCCAGCTGTTTTCTTAGAACTCTCTACTACCTACCAGATAGCGGCCTGCGCAGCCTACCCTGCGCAGTTCTAGCCGTTACAGGGGGACCCCTGTCAGATAAACAGTTGCTTTTGGATTTGTGAAAAAAATCACGCCAGTAGTATATATAACGAAATTTAAAGGAAAACTATCACAGCTTAGGCTTCACAAGTATACGAGTAATAGTCGACCAATTTATAAAATGTGTAAGCCGCCGAAAACGTTTAAATGTTCATGAAAAAACGAAAAGCCCTCTTCTTACTCCGCATTATTGTGCGACTACGGAACCCTATTACTGCGCCTGGCCCGACACGCATTCTGCCGGTTTTTTTTTTACTAACTTTATACTTCGTTAAATTATGGTCGTTACAATTCCGTGGAGGGTCGATCCGGTACATGAAACAGTATCAATTTATAAAAATAATTTGATTTGATTGATTGTGTTTTTTTTATTTTTTTATTATTTTAAGCGACCACGTCGCAGAGCCATAGGTTATCACTGGCAACACACACTGGACATAGACTTTCGTCTTGAGACACTTGTAAGTCGGGCGAGAAGATACCGCGCAACATCCCGAACGAGTCGGATTCGACGGTTGACCTCTTTCTCAGTAGGTAGGTAGTTACTTAAATGTATATGAAAGGAATAAAAACAATAACACTTACATAAGGTGAAACATGAGGAACAAATTTCTTCCCAGCATTCCTGATCTGCATTTCACCCTGGTTGACTAAATTGACCATAGTATCATTACAGTCAGTTTCGAAGACTACTGGTACTGCGCCACAATGACTTTCGTATGGCACTTTTGCAGTTGTCGCTAACGATATGAAGGTACGGAGTTCTTCCAGTGGGTCGTTTGATGTTGCCTCTCTGAAATTAGAAATAAAAATTGTTTAATGATGATGTATTGATATAATACATCATCATTTCGGCCGAAAGACGTCTACTGCTGAATGTAGGCCTCCCCAAGTGTCGCCACATCGACCGGTCCCATACCTCTCACATCCACAGGATTCCCGCTACTCTAACCAGATCATCGGTCCACCTAGTGGGAGGCCTTCCAATGTAGCGTCTTCCGGTACGCGTCGCCATACAAACATATTCTACTATTAGCAGCCGAATGAGTCTTCAAGGTTAGGCAACGTTTGCCAAAATGGGTCAGTGAATTGGTGACTATTTACTACATATCGAGACTCCTTGATGACTCGGCAAGCACGTTCAGCTGTTGGTCGCAGCCGCATTTAAAGATCTCAGTCGTTACTGGCAGATGCTAGAATATTTGACCCTAGTCATGCCAAGAGTTAACGTGTTACCAAGTAACTAGGTTGTGGAGGTTAGATAGGCAGTCACTCCATGTGAAATACTGATATTTAGCTGCATCCGTTTGGACTGGATGGTTGAGCTGAGTGGTGCCGATCCATGCGTCAGGTTCGTGAACGGGCGCCATCTTTTGAGATTGGTCATAACTTAGCCGCCTCGACCTGTTATTGTATTTTTTGTTTTTATTGTTTGTTGCTCTGGAAGCTTTTACGTACACGTCTTTTTACATCGTTCTCACAATTATATGTATTTGTTCAACAAGAATGACGTAACCAAAAACTTGTAATAAAAACTGATGCAAAAGATTGAAAACTCCACGGGCACCCGTGGAGTTTCTTGCAAATTCTTCTCCATTGAGACCTACTGGCGCTTGCGAATTTGCAACTAGAATCATGTTTATATTTTTTTCTTTGATACTTCAAAAGTATCTCTAAGGTTTATTTCAAATAAACTATTTGATTTTGATTTTGACTGGAAGCCGACCCCAACATGGTTGAGAAAAGGCTAGAAAGATTGATTTTGGCATAAGTATCTTAAATGTTACCTACTTACAGATAAATTACTACAGTAATCATAGTAATCAGTAAGCTGAAACAAGGGTTGCGGTCCCATTGAGAGCCATACATTTTTTGTTTTGTAGAAGAAGATATTCTAGATCTAGAAGATTTTAGACACAATGGGCAATACAATATATCACTAGTTTGGATTTAGGGAAATCTAGCTAAGAGCTCTCGATGGCATCGCGCCCTAAACTGATAGGTTTTCTATATCTTGAAATGTTCCATGGATCACGGGGAAAGTAATGCGGCCATTGATTGAGTGCAATATGAGGGATTGAAAGATAGACTATTGTACAAAAACGTCAAAAAATGCAAGGCTTTCGGCTTTCGGCTTTTCAAAAACGAAAAAAGATAGGTACCTATCAAAGACACCGATTGGAGAAAACTGTTTGTGTTTACTCATATACCAACAAATCTATACCTACTATGTATGTAAATTACTTACATACAAAAATAAGTTAAGTAAGACCCAGGTCTTTTAAATATACGAAAACTTTTTGGAGACCGGAACTTGACCTGAAATTATTATATTTTGTACACAAAATTAGTGTAAACTTTAAGATTCATAGAATCTTAAAGTAACTTCAAATAAAATTGTAAGTCAACTTGAAAATACCTCTCAAAAGCGTAAACTTTTACGTATGATTTTGTTTTATATTATTTAGAGATTCCTGAATTAGTCTCGTCGAGAGACTTGACTAGGTTTCGAAACTCGATACAAACTTAGCTGAGCCAGTCCTTTGTGCCGCAGCATTAATTTGCTTGATTAAAATAACTAAAAACATGGAACGGGGTCAGTGTACTTATCATTTATGAGCGTATATTTTATAAAAACCTTTCGTGACTTTAAATTTTTTATAAAAAAAAATAAAGTCAAGAAAAATCTGTTGATCCATTTTTTCGGTTGATAAATCCCTTCTCATGTTTACAGTTCTATAATTTACACAGTTTAAATAGTTCATAAAAAGAAGATTAAGCTACTCTTAGGCCGGTGTTCCACTGAAAGTAACTTGCATGAAAGTTTAATTACATAACGGGCCACGATCGAGCCATAGATTGGCGCGCTCTGTCGTTTGTCTACGGTTTCGACAAATGATCATTGAGCCCTCGGGATCATATATTTATTGTTCTTTATTTATATATTTGTTTTATACGTTATACACACACATACTGTGACTGACCTTCTGTGTACATACTATTTTATTATTATTAATCTTATTTTATTTTATTCCTTAAATACTGTATGTTCCGTTTCCGTGAATGTGTCCGTGGCATCAACAGTGGGCCCTATCAGAATGTCAGCGCAGCGTTATTATCTTTTCAACACACTTGCTCATAAAGTGGCTCAAATTTCACCGCAATTAGGCACATAATGACACCTGTTATCAAACTGTGACTTTTTCATTACTATTATTCACAAGTGAGATAAAGAGTTTTCTTTTTAATTTATTGGTTGAGTTGCTTTGTTCTTAAAAAAGTTTCGATACAAAAAAGATCGTACAATAGTACAAAATCCAACACATTTCATGCAACTTTGTATTTAAATAGATAATTTCAACTTGTACGTTTTTAATAAATAAAACTTTCACTTAAATAAAACTTTTATTTTTGTCTGTAATAAACAAAACTTGAAATTCCCCATTTTTTACGTGTCTAAAACGCTATCCGCGAAAAGCCAAAAAAAAGATTACTCATTATTTTTAGTCTATGGCCGATCGCCATTGTTAGATGCGCGCGCATAGGAAAACTGATTAATTTTGCCCGCCATTGCGAAAAAAATTTCACAACTCGTTTTCACTGTTGGAAATGATTTGTTAGTATTATTTTCTTCACAAGTGTGTTGAAAAACGTCGTATGATACACATGTGTATTGATGATTACCGTCCTCGGCTCTCTTAAGACCCTCACCTAACGGCTCGGGTCTCAATGGCGCCTCAGCGGTAATCACCAACATTACACACTTGTACCATAATGTACTATTTTAATATCGTTGCACATGTTGAGATAGGAGCCATTTTGGCCTTGTACGGGGTTATTTATTTTTATTTTTGCTTTGCTTAACTAGTGTCTCCTGGGCGGGTCACAAATAAATATTTTTTCTTTCTTTTTATTGATCACATAACTTAGTAGCCCGCAATGTACCTTTACATTGCGACTATCCTGATGGCGAGACACAATTTAACTAGCGTCGATATGCGATATCACGCACGTATTTATTTAGAAAATTCAAGTAAAAGTCGGTCGAATTCTATCGCATTGCGTCCATGTGAATGTACTTGCAATTTCGCTTAGTAAAATCTTTTATCTGTGTGATATTAATCACATCGCGAAGATCCATCACGAACATCGCTAATGTAACTTGCATGTAGTTTTTCTCTGCTTTCTTCTCTTAATCCTCTCTTACCAATAACAAAACAAACATTCTATAAACAACTTTTAGTACGAAAGGTAAACAACTTCGGAATAGTTCTAAGAATTTTAAGGAGCAATTCTTCGTGTTCCATAAGTTTGAATTTTCTTTGAGTATCAGTCAATCTAATGGTCTGTGATGAAGATTTGAATAATTTGGTCTACTTATTTCTACAAGCTCTGGATGAGAAAACTTAAAGGAAATACCTTCCTGACAGAGTTATTATCGTACCGATATCCGTGGAATTCTTAGAATAAACTGAATCAATTACGCCAGTTTCTTACGATAGGACCTACTATACTACTTATATTTTTGAATGTCTGTATGTTTGGATATTTGTTAATCAATCACGCCTCAACGGTTCAATGAATTTGGTGACACTTGGACCACGGTTAGATTATGTTTTGGATCCCCTTGGGATAATTGCCGCAGGCGGAGGCATATATGGTGTTGGTGGCACTATTTATTTTTAAACACGAAAGTTTGTGAGGATGGATGGACGGATGAACTTTGTTACTCTCTCACGCTAAATTGACTGAACTGATTTTGATGAAATTTTACAATAATTTAAGTTATAGATCAGAATAACACAGTACTAAAGCCATGCGGGCGGAAGCTTAAGTTAAAAATACTCACCTACAGACGTGTGCTCCTAGCATCCAATATTCTAGCTTTCTCTTCACCCCTAACGCAACCATGACATCCTTCATTACATCACTGGGCTTCGGACCCACAAATAAATGGAACTTCAACCCCAAAGTCGTTATACTGCGAAGGACCAGCTGATTATCTCCCCTGACAATGACTTCTGTAGGGGCCATTGATTCAATCAACAAACCATGGTAGGACCCATTGAGCTTAGCAAATATTAACGGAATAGAATTCAATCCTCCTTTATGATTGTACAAGACTTTCACAGTGCCAGGTTTCAATGGTATTTCACCTAGACCATACATCGTTTCATTAGTAATTTTGAATGACATCTCCCATATATTGTCAGCAGCTATTAACGGTCCTCTGGCCGTATTGAAAATGTTTCCTTGAGTTGAATTTACTATGATATTCAACTCTGATATTTCTGGATGATATCTATTGGGTTCTGTTATGCTATATGAATATTCTTTCTCGGTAAGTCTTCGGCCTTTCATATTGTTTGAATGGTAGAATGTGAAGGCAAGATGGGTAGCCGATATTTCGTCTACTGATAGTCTGATAGTTCTATAGCTGTTTTCTTCAGCATACGGTATGTTAAGCAGTCTTGGATGCAGTTCTGTTTCCTCTGTCCATTCTCCTTTGAATAAATATGAGAATCTGGAAGGGTATCTATGGAAACATAAGTCATTGGTATGGTCATAGCAACACTGTTCATGGCATTTCTCGGGTGGTACTGCCTCTATGCCGCATGGGATTCTGGCTTCCCTTGGTACGAGACAAGAACCGACTGATAAGCCATCTGGTGGTGGTAACTTGAGGGTTGGGAAGAATATGAATTTGTAGATTAAGAGTGGGGCTGCGATTGAAGCTACTATCAGTACGAGAATTACTCTTAGAGGCCTGTTGAGCAGTATCCGGTCATACCATGTTATATCTGAAATGGAAGAAAATGTTATGGTTATAATTTTATTATTCCTTGTTGCTGTAGTGCTTGGAAACGCTACAGTTGAGCCTAAAGTAGGCATGGGCAAAAAATATCAATATATCAAAATATCGATTTTTTCCACTCAATTATCGATATTTTTAATCGCGATAAATTGATATTCGATATTTATTTTAGAGTATCGAATTCGTATCAATTTCGTTTTTTTTTAACTTTTATTTGGTTTCGTGTTTAATGTTACTAGAAAATCCTTGCATACTCCTCGCGCATCATTAACTCTATTGCTCGAGCATTAATAGAAAATACTATTTTCTTCATGTCTATATTCTTTTCTACGAATTTTAAATGCATTGGGAATGTGTATGAATAATCATGCAAAAACTGACGTTATATCAATATTTTTCATTCGATGATTATCATATATTGATATTGATCATCCTAAGGGATGAGCAAGTGAAAAAAATGATACTTGAGTTTCGGGGTACTGTTATGTATATTCTCTTACTTGTGTCACTATTTCCTGACTTTTCAACCAATGTGCTAAAAGAATTGCTCGCCGTGCAAAGCGAGAAAGTCCGATTAATATATTGCAATCCAATATTCTATGTATAGCTTTTTTATTCAATTTAATTGGTGCAGTTGCAACCAGTGTTCTCATTTCAAAGGACTGGCAGGCCGGAAGCCATCCTTACTGTTCGTATCAGGTCGCGAATATGTTACCTATTTAGTACTTTTATATGGAACTTCTCAGACTCGGGATTGTTGCCCGGTTGCTGGCAATATGTTTACCCCTATAACATGCGACTTATAATAACTGGCGGAATGAGTAGTATGTTTTTTTTTTTTTTAATTGGGACAATCCCACCGCACTATTCCCAAACCACTGCAACTCCTGAAGGCCAGAATCAACAGTGGCGACCACCAGAAAAGCGCCGAGGCAATGAAGCTCGACGAAGTCCCGGAGAATGAATTTAACTGTCTTGGATCCCGCAACGAAATTAATCAGAAAAGAAAATGGAGGAGTAAGAAAAATACAAATTTCCACTTCCCTCCATATCAAGCAGGAGACAGAACAAACAAGACCAATAGGCACAAAGGGTCGTTTACAACTGGGATAAGCCCAGTTGCCTAGCACAAATAGTAGTATGTTATAGAGACACACTTGCTTCTGTTCTCTCTTTATTAAACGCTAACGTTTCAGCCTGCCCGACTGAATTTAACTTTTCACATATAAACCCAATAACAGTAATAAAAGCTTTTAGGCAAATCAAGATCAAACTGACCAAAGATTTATGGGGAACGTCCATCAAAGTTTGTACCTCCATTATTCAGACTATAGCGCCGTACTTAGCTTTAAATTGTGTTTAGATCAAGGATTCTTTCCGGATCTAATGAAACATAGTAAGATTATATCACTTTTTAAATCCGGGGACAGTAAAGACACAAATAATTATAGACCAGTATCGATGCTGCGGGTTTTCAGCAAGATATTTGAAAAGATAATGCTAAATCAAATGCTGATTCATTTTAATACGAATAACATCCTACACGATAAACAGTATGGTTATACCAAAGGACGTTGTACGACTGACGCTGGTGTCACCTTATTAAAACACATCCTTGATGCGTGGGAGGAGGCAAAGATGCCATTGATGTCTTCTGCGACCTCCGCTTCTTTAACATACTCCTCGAAAACGACTTGGATGTTTAAACATATGTTTACACAGAAAAACTGATGGTCAGAATTTCTTCTTAACCTACATAGAATAATAAATAAATATTTTGAAAACAGAACTGTCCAAAAGGAGGTCCAATATTGATACTCTGACACCGAGTGGGCGCACGCCCAGAACCGCGTTTATATTGGAGAATATATAAGCCTTAAGCTGGTTTTACTAAAGCTTAGGCCAAATTATAATGATTAATTCAAGAGTCTAAAGTTAGTTGAAATTGCTTGTAAGTGCTACTAATAATGCATGAAAATTAAATTTTGTGTTTCTAAAAGTAACTCGTTTTAATTGAAAACAGAATTTTTGCTAAGACTGACTAGTTTTGATTTGTGGTAACTAAATTATTTAGTTTTAAATGATTGTATTTGGATAATTATAAAGGAGATGTTTATGCAGTTTGGTATGATTAAGTTTCTTTCCAAAAGCATAATTATAAACCAAAATAAAAAAAAGACACTTCTATGTTTATTTTGGTATTTACTTTAATTATTTATGCTCATGTATTTAAAACAGAATTTGAGATAATTACCAAATTTTGAACCAACGAACTCTATTTTGACAAAGTAAAAATTCCATTGCAGCCCATAATTTTTTAAAGCCCTTTAATACAGGGTTGCCAAATCGGATGCTTACAACTTTTAATTAAGATAATTTCTCGTTATTGTGGCCCCACGGGCATCATAATCTCGAAGAAGTTGTCACCATTAAATTCAAGCAAAAGTCGTAATAAAATTATGATGTAGAAAAATATGATACACAAGTTTCTTATAACGATCGAATAAAAGGTAAATACTCTCATATAACGACTTCTAGAAGGAGAGTACATCGAAATAAGATAGATATATAATATAATATAATATAAGCTATTAGAAATATCGCATGCCTAATGTAGCCTTAATGTTTGTAAAAGCCTTGCCACGAATCAGGTATTGCTTATAGCAATTATTATTTATCCATTCAAAGTATTCAAGATTGATCAGTGAAGTGGAAATCTGAACCTTGGTATTTGGAAGCCTATTTAATTTAGGGCCAAATTACTAACTGCTCCATTAAGTATTTTGATGTATGTACCTACTCCTACCTACTATATCACTAAGGAAAACGTTTAAATTACAGTCGGTTCCCCTAGTCAACGGCACGAACTATATTGCGGTTTAAAATGCATGCTGTCTCGTCTGACAACACGTGCGAAAGAGATTGATTGCTATGATGAGCAGTAAGAAGCTAGTTCTTGTACGAATTAGCAATTTTAGCGAAATGGATGATGATTTAGGACGAAAACGAACGCGCGAAATTTTATGAACAGACCCTTGGGAGTCTAGATATCATGAAAAAACTACTAAATGTATATTTACAAAATACAATTATTTGCATTGTTGAATTACTAAGCTATCCCTGTATGGAGGCCGTTTTGCAATTTTCCTTCTTCTTATGGTATTTATTTCCGCCCAAAGATGCGTTAAAATTTGTGTTGAAATATGGAACTTTCGACGCACATAACTTTCAAATATTGTTTTTTTTTACTTTTCTGTTTCCATACAGGGCTAGATAATGATGAGACAAATTGATATAATTTTTTATTTCGAACGTCAAATAGTGGAGTAATCGCCAGACTACTTTTGTATGGAAGTATTTAGAAAATTCTAGTGTAACCTTTCCTTTCGACTGAATTTCCTGTGTAAAAAATCATGATTTGATGTTTAGCTCTCGCCTATTTCGTCCTCCAATATTGGACCAATTTAAAAGATATTCTATAAACTGGAAAAGAAAGATAGATACTGTGCGCCTATGTTTTCTTTTTCATTTATTGTTTTCAAATTTGTACACTAGGCATCTGTTGACAGCGCAATTTTGAGCATGTTTTGAGGGATCTCGTGCTTTTAAAGGTAATGTATCACCAAAAAGGAAAACATAGGGGCATAGTATATATATCTTTCCTTTTCAGGTTATGAAACATATCTTTTGAAATCTCCAAAAAGAGCCAAACCTCGAATTACGACTCATTGATCATTTCCTCTTAATAGAATGCAACAGATTATGTTTGTAATTTTTTTATTAGCTAAAAGCAAATAACATAACGCCTGTTTTCCCCGAAGGGTGCGAATTTACTGCACGAGACCACAACACGCGACCGAGGCAGGAGATGCGCGATACCACTTGAGGCTTTATACGAGAGGTAGTAAGCGCGCGAGACCGCGAAGCGCGCCACGAGACCACTAGCCGGTCTTATTCACGGACGAGTGGTATCGCGCGTCGTGTTTGAAATTCCCGAACATTTTGTTATTTAACAGTTATGTAACCATTTTTTTATTGAATTCCATATTCAAAACGATATTTTTTGTCCTCTGGTTGTATATTATTCGTTGATATTCAAACTTTGTTTATTTTTATACTAATAATATAGTATTATATCGTCGTATTCTTCTTCTTCCTATAGAGTTTGATAACCTAATAATTTTCAACAATATAACTGATTATAACGACTACAATCGAAGAAAGTTTGTGTGTGACACATATCTCGGTTTCGCTCGTGAACGCACCCCCCGAGAATGCGACGCGTGACCGTGACCAAGGCTGAGAGCTTCAGTGGAACGCCTCGGTCGCACGTCTCGGACTCGCGTCGCGGTCGCGTGCTTAACTCGCACCATTGGGAGAGGTACCGCGATAGTACCCCCACATTAATTATTCAGCAATTATTAATTATTATTCATATATTTTATCAGTGGCGAAGTTATAAAGCGTCAAAGTTGACAAAAGGAGAAGTTCAACATGGACTTTGAAGTCAAAGTCCACGACGCCCATACAGCTGCGTCGAAAATGGCCTTTTCGCGAGAGGGACAATATTTACTTAAAATTGTTATATCTCGTTTGTTTTTGGATCAATTTTGATCCTGTTTTCACTTTTTGCTGATTAACTGTAAAATAATGACATGGCAGAAAAGAGAGTGAATGATTGCGTGACGGTTGACAGAAGATAATGGAAGAAGTAAACGTGTTTCGCCGACCCCGAGTACAGATCAGAGAGTTATCTTTAACAAACTTACCAAAAAGGAGGAGGTTCTATGTTCGACATTATATAGGTTTTTTTTTCACCGATATCTCCGTCAATTGTGGACCGATCTTGACATAAAATAATATCTCGCCAGTACGCTCTAAACCGTACGCAGATGTATACAGTTCACCTTGGTACGCTCTCATTTCACCGATTATGTTCAGTTTCATGATATTCAGATAATCTATTCTGGCATTACATTACGTAACTACTTACCTATTACGTAGGTAAAACTATTTTTTTTTTCCATTTTTATCCTGCGATCGGCTTCACAAGCCCTTAACAGATCTGTTGTAGGAGTTATTGTCAGGAAAGAACTGTTCCTCCAGTGAGGAAGCTGTCTCTTATTAAATTAGACTTTGTTAGTGAACTAAGTCCCATATGTGTTGTCTTTTCAGCCTTGTGTCACTTATAGGTTCACATAATGCTCTTGCTAGGGTGTTGTTATGAGCTTTTATACGGTCTTTGTTTGCTTTTGCTCTGTGTTCCTTTTCCTTCCTCCTTAACGATTTTCATTTCTGTGTACTCATGCAATTCAGTGGTTCTGATAAACAGAGGTGCATTTGTTATCATTTTGAGTGTTTTGTTCTGGAACCGTTGTAAAATCTCCACATTAAAGTTCTTTGCTGATCCCCACAGCTCAATGCCATACGTCCAAACTGGCTTGATTATGGTTTTATAAATAAGTATCTTATTTTCCATGGTGACATGTGATCTTCTGCCTATTAGCCAGTTTAGGTTTCTGAGCTGTAAATTTAAATCATCGCGTTTTTTTTGAATATGCAAGTTCCATGTTTGTTTCCTATCAAGATGCATTCCTAAATATTTTGCTGAATCTTGGTGTGGTAGAACGTCATTGCCGAGTTTAATTGCGGGGCAATTGTCCTTTCTCATAGTTAACGTGACATGCACTGATTTGTTGGATCTGGCCTTGATGCGCCACTTTTCCATCCATGCGTTAACTGTGTTTAGGTCACTCTGCAACATTAACGACGCCACACCAGGGTTTACATGGTTGCAAAGTGCTGCGGTGTCATCAGCAAATGTGGCTGACAGGACATTTTCTTTTGTGGGTATATCTGCAGTGTACATAAGATATAAAGTAGGCCCCAACACGGATCCTTGCGGTACCCCAGCTTTTATATCATGGAAAGCAGAGTAGTTGTCATTGATATTGACTCTAAATATTCTATCTTCCAGATAAGATTTTAACAACAAGTAAAAGTTGTGTGGCAGTTTGTTCTTCATTTTGAAAAGCAGGCCTAAGTGCCAAACCTTATCGAATGCGCAAGCATGAATGCAAGCATGTACATCGAGAAAGACAGCACAGCAGTACTGCTTTTTCTCGAGGGCTTCTCTTATTTTGTTGGCAACTCGGTGAACCTGTTCCACAGTCGAATGACTAACTCTAAAACCAAACTGATGTTGAAGAATGGAGTCACTTTCGTTAAGTATTCTTGTTAGCCTTCGCAAGATGATCTTCTCAAACAGTTTCGGTAAGGTTGGTAACAGACTAATCGGTCTGTATGAAGACACAAAATGTGGAGGTTTGCCAGGCTTTTGGATCATTATTATCTCTGATATTTTCCATATCATTGGGACATGTCTAATCCTAATAATGCTATTAAAAAGGTGTGTTATACTGACTATAGCTTTTTTAGGAGCAAAAACCAGGAGTCTTGTTTAACTTCCGAAGTAACACAGAAGTGCTGTATATAAGCTGAATCACTGTCCACAATAGAATCCTAAGCTGTACAAGCCTTCTGAATAAGAGCTTTAGAGGCGCTGTTTCAGCTGATATAACTCTGATTTGGGCACAAATTAAACAGCTGTTAGCAGAATAACTGTAACTTTTTGCATTATATCAGCATTATTTGAGCATTATTAAAGATAACAGTCACCCCAAGAGCTGAACATTGACTGATTATTAGAGTATGTGTTACCTTTTATATAGCACAATGACCGATTAATAGAGTTCTTGTTACCTATTTTTAAGCACAAGGTACAAACCAAAATATTTTTAACGCCTCTATGGAATTGAAAAATCACTACACACTATGGCAAAATTGTGATTAATTTTCTCGCTACTCCCTATTATTTTGATATGTTGTTTGTGTTAAACATTTTGTGGTGGAATAGACAAATATTGTTTTCGGTAATAAAAACCTTGCTTTTTCCTCCATGTACGTGAAATACGAATGGGAAAGAGAGTTTATTGTCAAATACTATAGGAATATAGGCAAAAATTTTCACGGGCTCTCAAAATATCACTGTTTACTTGAAAATTATAGTATAAAATAAGTTGATGATAAGAAAATAAATCTTTTTATTTTTCATTTGTAATTTGACAATAAGCTGTTTACGTATAAAATCATTAGATATTCTATTCAAATCCAGTTGTTATTTTCATTGACTGAACAAAGAAAAATTGTTAATATATTTTAATACATAGGTTAGAACCTAAAAAAATGGCAGACAATCAATGTGCACTGTATTAAACACAATTAAATGGTGTGGGCTGTTTAAGTATCCACTCTTGGTACATAAATCAGTAACGAGCTGATACGTGTAGTTCTTGTGTGAAACAAGTCAGCCACAGATTCCTATAAAGCTTGATATTGGGTAACATGTACGGAAATATTTTAGGTAATCATCAGTGAACCACTAAAGTCTCCGCAGGAATTCTAGGGATCCATGGAGTTATTTTTCAGAATTGTACGTCTGTTGTGTCTATCCTTTTATGTTATTTGGTTACCTACGTCATCCCAAGGAACACTCCACCGACATTCGTAATATTTTTTTGCAAACTGGGATGCTGAAAAGATAAGTCTACAAGATCTTATTTAACTGCATTAGTAGATTAATTGGCCACGCTAGTACAAGTATTCAGCTCTAACCGGGATCATGGGTTACGTGTGAGCTAATTTATAGCAGTTTGATGTATTTTAGCATCATATAAATTCACCCATAGTGATCATGTGGGCTATATAAGTGCTAATATAAGATTGCGTGTAATAAGCTGATTAACACTATTAAAGTTCAACCATATGCAGCAAGACGCATTATATCATTGTTAATTGAAGTCACAGAATAACTGATTACATTATAGTAGCTCACATGTTCTTTCTTAAAATGCAAGCGGTCTAAGGGTACACTTGTGGCCTTCAATTCAAAATATAGCTGAGTTAAAGTCCATATAAATGCTTAATTGCAGCTTACAGTACTAAAACTGAACTGCATACCTGTATTAACGCTTGCAGCATTACAGTGATGTCGCCGTGACGCATAAAAGCATCATTATACAGCTTAGCGAAAGCGTAATTTTCAGCTATTGCAGTTCGAGTGTTCTGTAATAAGTCTTCATAAATACTAAAGTTACCGATGTTACCCTTTGTGACATCATATAATGCAGTTTTGTGCTATTTGGTTAAGGACCTTTTATTTCTTTTTGGACTTCGCGAGGTGAGCAGCTTTGAATTCGAGGACATAGTTGCGGGTCAGTTTCTAGATAGTCTTTTATTTCTTTTTCTGTTTCTATATCACCGCCATTCTGAGTAAAGACTTCATGCAGGAATTGTCCAAACGCCTCAGCCCGTTCCTTGTCAGTCCTAGCCCAGGTGTTATTATTGGTTTTGATAGGATGTTGTGCAGCTTGTGGGGCCACCTTTCTGCTTTTTACCGTATTCCAGAGTGAATACTCGTTTTTAGCTAGGGGATACAAGTTTGCCAATTTATTCTGTAGGGTTTCCTCTTCGAGGTCTTTAAGAAACTGTTTTAGGTCAGCGGCTGCTTTATTAAATGCCCTTTTGTCTTGGGAATGTCGAATACAATGCCACACTCTTCTGAGTCGTCTCTTTTCTAAAATTTTTGTTTTTATGACCTTGGGTATGTTCTGACTACCTTGTTTTAGTGTGGTAGCCAGTGTACATTTCCATGCGGCTGTTTGTATTAGATTTGTCAAAGTTATTGCATATTTTTCGATGTCATCTTTAGTTTTAAGTATCACCTTCAAGTTGAGGTTTTCGTCAATGTAGTCTCTGAATGCATCCCAATCAGTATTTTTGGTGTAGAGTCGTTCTTTCACTGGTCTTTCTATTATGGTGGTGCTTATTGTGGCTATTACTGGAGTTTGGTTAGAACTACTATCCAGACACGTCTCCACACTTAAGTAATGGTTAGAGAATCCTTTGTACACGAAGAAATCCAGCAGATCTGGTGTTTTATTTGGGTCTGTAGGCCAGTACGAGGGTTCACCTGTACTTAGTACATATAGTTTGTTTTTGTCTATACTTCTTTTCATTTCTCGGCCTCTGGGCAAAGTAAGTCTAGATCCCCAATAAACGTTTTTGGCGTTCCAGTCGCCTCCACATATGAATCTATGCCCAAGGGTTTTGAAGCAACTTGTGAAAGCTTCTTCCTTTAAGGTGTGCTTTGGTGGACAGTATACAGCCGATAGAGTAATAGACCCTAGTTTATCTTGCACCATTATTGAAGTTGCTTGTATTGGCTCTGTTTTATACTCCTGAAGGACCACGTGCTTAATACGTTTTTTTATTATTACAGCTGTGCCTGCATGAGCAGTTCCGTCCGGGTGGAATGTCGAATATATGCTGTAATTTTTTAATGTTGTGCTGTGGCTTGATCTTAAGTGTGCCTCAGATACAAGAAGTATGTCAATATTTTCATTTTCTAACAAAGTTTGTACGTCATATTTGTGCTTAATCAACCCATTTGTGTTCCACGTTGCTACTTTCAGAGTGGTCAATTCAATGGAAAAGTTTGTTGATTACTGTTGTGAGAAGGTTCATCATTGTTGACATTTGTTCCAATAATTTATCTAGCTTTAAAGCTTGTTGTGTGAGTAGTATTTCTAAGCTACTATTATATGTTGTGGGTTTCATTTTTAGAGCATCTGCATAGGATTTTGTTTCTATGTGATTTTTGTTTGTTTGTCTCCATTTCTCAAACATTTTGTATTGTTAGTGTGATTCCGTGGTTGTATTCGGCTGTCCGGCAATATTAAGTTTCTTTTGTGTGGTGCTGTGATATGCAGAGACCTTTGTTGGCTTTTATCTAATTGTTTTTCTAGCAAAAAATTATTTGTACACCTCACACCCTTTGTAGTTAGCAGGGTGTGCACCGTCACATAACGCGGGTGGCAAGGGTGTTCCGGTCCTTTTTGGGACAATCTGACGTTTTGTGATCTTGTGCACATTTTACACAGCGATATGGCCGCATGCAATAATTTTTAGAATGCCCATACTGTTGAAACCTCTGGCATTGTGGTATTGTGTTTCTTTTCCTAGTCTCTTCAATTAGAACAATCTGGTTGTGAATGGATTTTATTGATTTGGCAGCACTGTTGTTTGGGCCTGCCACAAGATTGACAAAGAATGTCGACATTGGTATTTTTTCTGGGCCATACTTTATATTAATAATTTTTCCTTATACTTCATTTCCAGATTTTTCGACCTCTTCTATGATAGCACTTTGAGGAGTTTTTAATTACTAAACGGCACCAACGCTGGTCCATTCTATTAAAAGTGTGGCCTATGAGTCCATTTTCTCGAACTATGGTTGTAATTTTCTTATATTCATCTATGTTTATGGAATTAATCCTCAATTGATTTTTGTTCACAATTCTAAGGATAAAATGATCTTTATCAACAACAGTGCTAATTAATTCAGTTAATTTTTTTATATCTTCAATACCATATAAGATGATCGGTGGATGTTTGCTTGGGCGTTTCTCTTTGGGTTCAGGCTCATCTTCAGTCAAGTCAATCTGTAGACCATTATACCTATTGGTAGTTTTGCTTGTTTCAGAAGATGGCGATTGTGATACCTTCTTTCGCTTGTTGCCTCTAGCTGTTGGAACTCTTTGCCATTCCGGTGGGTCAGGTGTGTTATAAGTTGGTGTCTGACTTTTCTGTTCGTTCTGAGCCCACCGCAGGAATCAAGGTGAGTCTTGGTGTTAATTGGTTTATTAGTCCCACTTCCCACCTGTCAGACAGAAACCAGTATATCTCCCTTTAGATCACAGACCGACCCCTAGCTTACCACTGCTGCGGATCGCAGTTTTGTTGGGTACCGGTTCTGATTGGATCCAGGAGTCGCAGCGCTGCTAATGGGTCCCAGCGTGAGCTCCTGGCTTGGGATCCGCAGACCTGTATTTAACAGCTTTTTCCATCTGGAATTACTCAATAGCAACCCGCAGCCTTATTGCTTAACGAATTCGGCAAGGCAAAGGCAAAGAGTATCAACAATTAACCAATCTAATAGACGGAAATACACATCGCGTCTTTCATCTCGCCATGTGATTGGTCGATTGTTCATCCTGTTTGCCCTTTGCCTTGCCGAATTCATTTCGCAATAAGGCTGCCGGGGTCTGGATTTCTGCCCAGTTGATGACTATAGGCTTGCACTCTTTTACACAGGACTTACAAAGGGAGCCGGCGAGGATGATGTAAATTACTCTCAGTACTGAGTTCAATCACGAAATATTTTGTTTAAAAACTCAATGTACAGCGTTTCCTCGGGCTCTAGCGCGAGATTGTACAACTAGCATAAAAGTTATTCATAATGATGAGTAGGAACAATGACCCCTTTTCAGGTTTTGCGTTGTTCCTGTAACACCTTGTATTAAAGTTTATATTTTAATTATTTTTGTAACAGCTATAATAGTATGTTTTTTATTTGATGTCTCTGGGAGAGTTGAAATTGTTGAACTTTAAAAAGTGAAATAATAATGTCAAAAACCATGGGTTATTTTTAGAAGTGCTGATTGTAATGTTCAAATATTATTATGTATTTGAACTTGACATTTAATTCCTAGAGGTGTCTACAAAGTAACTACTACATACGTTTGCAGATTGGTAGATCCATAGACATCAATCTAATTATAATGAGGCGAATGTGTGTAAATTATATTTATTTTAATTATATTTAATTTACCCATAAAATTTACCCATATTTCGCCTGGGAGTAGGGTTGCCAGATTGGAAGACTAAATATCTGGCAAAAATTTGAAAATGTATTGATTTTGTGGTCGTTGTCGGGAGAAGTAAAAAGGGGGAAAAAGTATTTATAGGCTTAAAAAGACTTAATTCGGATGAAACATATCTAATTTAAGGATCTACACTTAATTATTAGGTTGCCACATGTTGTTGTCATTGGACTTTACTGAGTCCACCAATTTAGAAGAACTGGTATTAGCTAGTAGCGCCATCTAGTGACAAGAGTAAGAACTAGAAGCAGCGAATCGAATCAGTCGTGAGACTGATTCGATTAAGAAGCGATACGAAGTGATCAAATCGAAAACAGTGCGAAATAATAAAGTTGTTTAAGAAATTTTTAGCTTGTTACGTTAAGTATGCGATCTTTGTTTAAACTAACTTACATAGCATAGCTCTTAATCTGCAACAGGGGTTATCGGGTGTATGACATCCTTTTATCGTGCGTAGAACATTCTACGTACAAAAGGTTAAAGACACCGTGAACAAACCATTCACTGTATTTACGTTTCTCTTTGTTTAACAAGCGTTTAATTCGGCGGTTTCCTTTTGGAACGGCTGTTTTACACTTATTGGGCAATTTGGTTCGGTGATTTACATTATAGTAGGGTTTTAAGGCTTGACCTCTTAAATAAACGCTTACTAGACTGTGAGTGTGTTGACCTGAGGGTATTGAATACTCATTTGAAGTTTATTTACGAATACATTTTCTCGCGGTTTTGTTCTCGGAGCGTAAAATTGGGGCCGTGCATTTTCTGGAATGAGAAGTAGTAGTCTTATTTCGTGATCCAATTTTCGATTTATAACCCCTTAAAAAAACAATTGTATCTCTTTACTATTGTATTGATACTAGCGTTGCGTTGACTTGGCATGAGCATCACTTCAAACATATACGACGATGGACGCATGGATGCCAACGACACAGATAATATAATACTAGCATACAGATGCCTCATCCCATACAAATGAACCGTGCCTACGTAACTAGAGTTTGTCATCTGATTATACCGATTATTTTTTAATAAATTGATCGCGTTCGGTTCCGTTCCACGGCGATAGATAGATCACCATATCCGTGGAACGGAACCGAACGCGATCGATGTACAAAAAATAATCAGTACAGTACGTCGGCACGGTTTCTTTGTATGGGATGAAACACCACTGCCAACGAGAAATTCGATAGTTACCTAAAGTAGGATACACAGCTTCTCGTTATAGCATTTTGTCGTGTAAAATCTATGCATTTGATCTGCCGCCCACAAAAAAGGCTTTGCTACTACACGCCACAAAAATATTGTGAATCCGGCAGCAGTAAATGCGACAGGTGACATCATAATCCGTCGAATGCTCTCTTTTACAGAACCCTTTCTCACTATGAGTTGCACTGTAGCAACGGAAAATTTTAAACCTTTTTACCCGACTGCCGAAGGAGGGTAATGTGTTTATCAGGCTATGTATGTATGTTTGTTCCTATGTGGCGTTCTAGAGACCAAACGCGTTGGCCGATTTTGATGATTCTTACGTCAATCGATTCATCTTATCCCTGCAAGTGTCAGTGGCTACATTTAAATTGGAAAATAAAAAAATGGCGGATTTTGGGCTCCATATTGTGGGGCACCAAATTTAATTTTTCTCCCAAACCTATCGTGTGGGGTATCAAAATAAAGGATTTGAAGAGGGGATTTCAAAAATATATAATGCGTATATGTGTAAACGTACCTTATTCTAAAAAAGATACTAAAAAGTTATAAATAAAAAAAGTTAATAAAAAAAACAAAAAACCCGACTGCTTAAAAAGCTAACTAAAAAGATGTAAACATGAAAAAAATCATCCTGTGTAGTCGGAGGATACATATTCGCGAGCTAGCTGACCAAAACCAGATGTATCCTACAGCATGATTTTCTTCTTGTTTACGTCTTTTTAGTTCGCTTTTTAAGCAGTCGGGTTTTTTGTTTTTTTTATTTTCTTTTTGGCGTTCGAAGATCTTTCGGAAGTAAGAAAAAAAAGCTCGGATAATCATCATTTCAGCACAAAGCTCTCTTTTACAGAACAATGGAGAAATGTTTGCCCGTAAAAAGAAGTCTTCGAAGATCCCTAGCTTTTCTGTAGCTACATATATCTCTGCGTCCATTAATTTGCAAGTATGTGAGCGTTAATCAGGTTTTACGTGCAAAACACAGTGTTTCGTGTATTACCGTGAGTGAGTGCTACGGTAGTTTTAACTAAATGTGGCTACCGTATATTGCTGTTTTATAGGAAAAGTGGGGGAGTGTTGTTATGTAGCCGAAGATTCGATATCGAAAAATGATTTGTGGAACTCAAATGGAGTTGAGCTTGACACACGACAAGGCGTGGTGATGTCAGACAGGTAAGTGGTAAGGCAGTTACCGGGTGGCATCTAAGGTTTGGAAGAAGAAGTGTTTGTTATCCGGTGTTGAGATGCGCTGACGACATTTTTTTACCCAACTGCCGAAGAAGGGTAATGTGTTTATCAGGCTATGTATGTATGTATGTTTGTTCCTATGTGGCGTTCTAGAGACCAAACGCGTTAACCGATTTTGATGATTCTTACGTCAATCGATTCGTCATATACCTGCAAGTGTCGGTGGCTACATTTAAATTAGAAAATAAAAAAATGGCGGATTTTGGGCTCCATATTGTGGGACACCAAATTTTATTTTTCTTCCAAACCTATCGTGTGGGGTATCAAAATAAAGGATTTGAAGAGGGGATTTCAAAAATATATAATACTTATATGTGTAAAAGTACCTTATTCTAAAAAAAAATACTAAGAAGTTATAAATAGTTGAGATGCGCTGACGACATTTTGTCATCGCGGGTAGAACCTGAATGAATTTGTCACAGGAGCGTGTGGATTGGCTCCGAAAATGAGAGGCGTATGGTAACAACTGGTGAAGTCGGGCTATGGATGATAATGCCGAGTTCGAAGGTTGTACGTAACTACTTCTGATACCACAAGTTATGACTGATCTTATCTGATCTGCTCCTCTAGTCAAGTTGCAAACGTTTCATATTGAATCTCTTTCTACAATCGCTAACGCCTTATATTTGTTCGGTCCGAGCACGTGACTTAACGTACACATGTGTCATTTCCATACATTGATTCATTTTCTATTGGCTTTATCGATTGTAGATTGTCAAATTGGCTACAGGTGCTGTTTACAAAGGAAATGGAAGTGCTAACTTTAGCAAGAGTTTCAAAGTGGCTGACACTTTCGTATTTCTATTAAAGTCTTATTAAAATTTTATTGTGCTGTTTTATTGTAAAATGCTCAACGATTCCGTACCTAATTTTAAAATCCGTGAATAAGAAAGTTGCCATGATTTTGGTAGCTAGCATACTGATCTTTGACGATACGGTTGGCGCAGTAGTTGAGCGATCGGCTGCTGCGCTGCGTGTCGTGGTTTCGATTCCCGCACGGAAGAAATACTTGTATAATCTACATATAGTTATTCCGGGTCAGGCTGTTTTTATACGCGAGTTTCAATGTTTGTAAATGCACCCACAGTACAAGAAACAATCCTAGCGTAAGGCTATGCTTTAAAAAAACATACTAGATCATGTGATGACTCCTCACCTATTTAGAGGCAATCTCCTTGCCTATTATCAAACTGGCAACATATAACCATTTAGTTTTGGAAGGTGATTGAAATCAGAACGCTAAGAAAATATTTGAACATGTTTTTGTTTAGTTTTGCTTGTCAGTTCGGTGAAAGATGTCAATGTTTAATTTCAACGATATTCTCTCACAATATTTCGATATTTCATAACCTAGCCAGAACGAAACGAGTTGCCTTAATGAATGGAGAGCAATAACGCTTCCAAAATCGCCTGTGGCTAGTCAATAAACCCTCTAAACAGACGTTTATCCACAAACCCGTTGATGCCTTTCCCAATTTAACCCTTATAAATCTTTAAGACCTTAATCCTGACACAAGAAAAACAGTTCATCAGGGTCAAAGGGTAGATTAAGCCATCCTTTTTTATCGTTTTGGGAACGAATACCAGACATAAACACATAGACCAGGGATGGGAATAACACGCGTGCTAGAGATGGCTCGCAACGACAAAATATTTCGGACATGGCAATTTAACGATGAAGCCGTAGCACCCCGACATATAAGTCAGGTCACCACCTGATTTATATGTCGTAGATCGTGGGTTCGAACTAAGATAGGTACATCACTTGTAGTAAATTATTTCATCACTGTTGCTATCAAAACGGTGATGGAGAACATCGTGAGGAAACCGTCCTAGATCCAAAAATTTGAAGATATGTGACATTCACCAACCCGCACTTGGCCCATGCGTGTGGTGGATTAGAGAGAGAGTAGGCCTCTGTCCCAACAGTGGGAACATTATAGGCTGATAATGCTACGCTTATGCTAAATTGATGATTGTCAGATATAAATAACCTCGACCTCATCCCACCAGCCCCCTTCTACCATCGGACATCTAGACGCACTGCAAGTTACCATCCTTACCTTGTTGCCATTCCACCAATTCGCACCAAGCGCTTCCAAACATCCTTCATAATGCGCACAGCGAATGAATGGAACTCACTACCTGCATCTGTGTTTCCGAACGCATTCAACCCGAATCTCTTCAAAGTTAGAGTAAACAGGCTCCTTCTGGGTAAGCTCACTCCATCGTCGACTCTGTCTCTGTCACCTATGACTGAGACTAGAGTCAAGAGCAAACCCATCTCAAATAAAAAAAAAATAAAAAAAAAAAATGTTGCCCGCGACTTCGTCCGCGTCAAGTCCGAAAAACTAATAAACCATTAGTCTAGTCTGCCTAGCCATTTCCCAACTATGTTGGGGTCGACTTCCAGTCTAACCGGATAAGCTAATAAACAATTAAGGGTTGCATTTTTTTACGAGGAACCCTAATTCTTTCTCCAAAATAAAAGTGGCCTATGTTAATCCTTACAACATCAGCTATTTACCAGTAAAGGACCCGTCAAAATCGGTGCAGCTGTTTCGTAGATTACTTTCACATGCATTCATTATACAAGATATTACACACAGTCACTTCCATTTTATTTATTTGTTTTGATATATACACAATGCAATCACCAAAAAAGATTTGCCATGCCTGACCTTGGCCGTTCCAGTCCTTACAATTAAATAGATAAGCTTGGGACGGTCGTGTCCGATGACTCAGATACGAGACGAAAGTGTCCGTCGGCAAAACACGAAGGTCCTTTTTTATGTCCCGGATAGGACAAACCCTCTCCTTTTAGTTCTTTTAGTTTGGAGTAGTTATAGTTGTAAAGGCAGACTAACCACGCTCTGCTACCGAAGGATTCGCAGCTACTTTGGTCACATTGCCCGTCGGGAATCAGACAATCTAGAGAAATTAGTGAGAATTGCCAAGGTAGATGGGAAAAGACCTCGCGGCCGGTCAGGTGACCGGCCGCGAGGTCTTTTCCCATCCACCCACCAATGGTCAGACCAGCAACTGAATTGCGCAAGTGAATTCGGCAAGGCGAAGGGTTTCACTATAAAATCGACCAATCAGATGCGAGATGAATGACGCGATGTTGATTTCAGTCTATGTGATTGGTCGAGCAGGTAACCGCCCTCACTGGAGTCTCTGTTACAACCGCCCTGAGAGAAGCTGAGAACCGATTGAAGTGGAAGAAAATCGTGCATAAATCCACGAGGGCCTTTCAGGGACGTCTTCAGTAATGAAGACCCCGACCAAAAATAAGTTATAATTGGTTTCTAACTTAGTAACGGTTGGGAACAAATTCATGTGACAGCGGAGCCGGTACGCAATAACACACTTCAAAGCCGACATAAAGTTTGAATCCCAGCATCACGCCTGTTTTCACCAAAGGGTTGGACAGAGGGTTCACCATCTACATTTCACCAGTTATGTTAAATCAGATAGAAAAACCCAATAACACTGCTCGACCCAGGAACTGAATCCAAGGACCTCATGTTGTAGCGCTTGCGTCTACTAAACCAACAAGCCAGGTTGAATCCTACTTACTAAACACGTCGTTTTGATACAAATCTAGTTGATAGGATTTCTCGGAACTTCCGTTTAATACAAATACACTGGGAAAAAGTTTCAGAAAAAGCCTAAGGGCACAAATTGCGACACATCGATAGTTTAACATTTTATTTTCGTGGAATTCTCTTTAAATTACTGTTCGGCATGGGACTGTTGCCTCGTGTCAGGTTTGTTGCCAAGTGAATTGATAGAAAGAAAGAAAAAAAACACTACAAAATTAAAAATTACTTTCTTTTCCGAAGTCGGTGTCTTTGGAAAAGAAATTAGTTCTTCACTTTGTAGTGTTTTTTTTGGAAGCCGGTTTGTTTTTTTGTTAAAATGTTTTTTTTATTTATCTCTTTTTAGTTTTGGTAGGTACCTCTAATTGCCATAAAAACATATATAGCCAAAGTACATCTCATAACGATTCCGATAAGCCCAAATACGGCTAGGATACATTGTTTAATTTCGGAGTTACAGTTTAATTTTGTGTCATCACCACTGGTCTGAAAAAGGTTAAGAAAAACCTCTTGAGGAAACCAACATGTCCAAGTTCCAAACATTCGGAGACATGTGACATCCGCTTACTAGTACGCAATGTGGGTTAAGCCCCAATTCCTCATAGAAAGACCAGTAATTCAGCAAGGATTTATAGGCTAATTATGATGCTCAAATGTGTAAAACTACCAGAGCGGAAGAATCCAATTTTGTCTGGAATGTTCGATATTGAAAAAATTATCAATCCCCTAGTTTTTTTATACTTAGGACATACTAGATTAATTCAACACAATTTTTCATGAGGGGGCGTGTCATGGTACGGTGTGACTTATTCCTTACACGTGTCTCTAGTCGAGGATTCCTTGAATCTAGAAAGCAGTTTGTGTTTCAAGTTAATTAAGTTTGTTTTCTTCGATTTTGTAATATCTTACACGCTTCCCAATTCAAGTGTTTTATCAATATCCCATAAACGTGACATTTTTTTTTGGGACAACTATTAAATGATATTAATCATATAACACATATAAAAGTGACACTTATAAACTCACGCCCTTTTCCCGTGAGGGTAGGCCGTGGTAGTAGGGTAGGGAAATTACAAGAGGAAGAAGGAGGCTAATGTGTTTATCAGGCTATGTATGTATGTATGTTTGTTCCTATGTGGCGTTCTAGAGAACAAACGCGTTGGCCGATTTTGATGATTCTTACGTCAATCGATTCGTCTTATCCCTGCAAGTGTCAGTGGCTACATTTAAATTGGAAAATAAAAAAATGGCGGATTTTGGGCTCCATATTGTGGGACACCAAATTTTATTTTTCTTCCAAACCTATCGTGTGGGGTATCAAAATAAAGGATTTGAAGAGGGGATTTCAAAAATATATAATACTTCTATGTGTAAAAGTACCTTATTCTAAACCTGAATGAATTTGTCACAGGAGCGTGTGGATTGGCTCCGAAAATGAGAGGCGTATGGTAACAACTGGTGAAGTCGGGCTATGGATGATAATGCCGAGTTCGAAGGTTGTACGTAACTACTTCTGATACTACAAGTTATGACTGATCTTATCTGATCTGCTCCTCTAGCCAAGTTGCAAACGTTTCATATCGAATCTCTTTCTACAATCGCTAACGCCTTATATTTGTTCGGTCCGACCACGTGACTTAACGTACACATGTCATTTCCATACATTGATTCATTTTCTATTAGCTTTATCGATTGTAGATTGTCAAATTGGCTACAGGTGCTGTTTACAAAGGAAACGGAAGTGCTAACTTTAGCAAGAGTTTCAAAGTGGCTGACACTTTCGTATTTGTATTAAAGTCTTACTAAAATTTTATTGTGCTGTTTTATTGTAAAATGCTCAACGATTATGAACCTAATTTTAAAATCCGTGAATATGAAAGTTGCCATGATTTTGGTAGCTAACATACTAATCTTTGACGATACGGTTGGCGCAGTAGTTGAGCGATCGGCTGCTGCGCTGCGTGTCGTGGTTTCGATTCCCGCACGGAAGAAATACTTGTATAATCTACATATAGTTATTCCGGGTCAGGCTGTTTTTATACGCGAGTTTCAATGTTTGTAAACGCACCCACAGTACAAGAAACAATCCTAGCGTAAGGCTATGCTTTAAAAAACATCCTAGATCATGTGATGACTCCTCACCAATTTAAAGGCAATCTCCTTGCCTATTATCAAACTGGCAACAGATAACCATTTAGTTTTGGAAGGTGATTGAAATCAGAACGCTAAGAAAATATTTGAAGATGTTTTTGTTTAGTTTTGCTTGTCAGTTCGATGTCAATGTTTAATTTCAACGATATTCTCTCACAATATTTCGATATTTTATAACCTAGCCAGAACGAAACGAGTTGCCTTAATGAATGGAGAGCAATAACCCTTCCAAAATCGCCTGTGGCTAGTCAATAAACCCTCTAAACAGACGTTTATCCACAAACCCGTTGATGCCTTTCCCAATTTAACCCTTATAAATCTTTAAGACCTTAATCCTGACACAAGAAAAACAGTTCATCAAAGTCAAAGGGTAGATTAAGCCATCCTTTTTTATCGTTTTGGGAACGAATACCAGGCATAAACACATAGACCAGGGATGGGAATAACACGCGTGCTAGAGGTGGCTCGCAAGGACAAAATATTTCGGACATGGCATTTTAACGATGAAGCCGTAGCACCCCGACATATAAGTCAGGTCACCACCTGACTTATATCGATGCTTCCGACAACAAAGGTCTTAAACACCAAAATAGCACTTTTGGTAATCAACGAAAAACAAAAAATAATTTCGTTTTTGGCTTATATCTTTTTAACTTTAAAAGTTGTAAAATTGTGTTCTATACAAGAAATACGTAAAATACGATGGTGTTTCATAATATATTATTGCTATTTATGTCAAAGCCTTATTTTAAAAGTTAGCTTGGACATACACCCCAGAAAATACAAGAAGTTGGTATTTACGACCACTAACAAATCAATGGAGAACGATTTGTAATTAAAATTAATTATGTATTCATGTTTTTATGACCGACAGCTGTTTGTACGTTGTATTATACGACCTGCACGGTTATTCGGTTCTAAGCAATATGAGTTATACATACCCTCTTTTCTAAAAAATCTTGATTATACTAGTAAAAATTTTGGGTGTAAAAGTATTTTTTTTAGGCGAATATTTTTTTCACATTTTTAGATCGACGCAGCGCCAAAAATTAAGTAGGGCTGCATTCTTAACTCATTTTCGCCAAAATGGCGTTTACGACATTTGTTGCCGGAAGCATCGATATGTCGTAGATCGTGGGTTCGAACTAAGATAGGTACATCACTTCTAGTAAATTATTTCATCACTGTTGCTCTCAAAACGGTGATGGAGAACATCGTGAGGAAACCGTCCTAGATCCAAAAATTTGAAGATATGTGACATTCACCAACCCGCACTTGGCCCATGTGTGTGGTGGATTAGAGAGAGAGTAGGCCTCTGTCCCAACAGTGGGAACATTATAGGCTGATAATGCTACGCTTATGCTAAATTGATGATTCTTCTTCTTAGCGTGTCGATGACAAACAGACTCTTTTTAGTTAAATGCCTAGCCTGGCCCAGAATTCAGCCACGGCAACGCTCTCCGCCGACGCAGTCATAAGGTCCTCACGTGAACAGACAACAGGACATGCGGCACAAGACGAAAGGTGGGCCATGGTCTGTGGGGAGACACCGCACAAGCACCGAAGATTGGAACCATCCGAGAACCTCCATCTATGGAGATTGTCTTTGCTGCGGCCGACCTGAGTGCGGAGTCTGTTCAGAGTTTTCCAGGTCTGCCAAGGCAATGCGTGCCCAGGCGAAAGGTTCTCCGATGGCTCTAGGAAATCATCAGGGAGTTTAAATTTCTCTCGCCAAAGATCGCATCTTTCCGAGGAGAAGTTTCCGGTAGACTTACGCAACCAAGAAAACTTTTTCGGCTTTTAAGCCTCTGGGGCACCGAGGTGTAGTTGTGCATTGGGTGGCGCGAGTCACTTTCCTGCTTTGCCTTTTCTATACGGCTTCCGATAAACTATTTGTTGCCCGCGACTTCGTCCGCGTCAAGTCCGAAAAACTAATAAACCATTAGTCTAGTCTGCCTAGCCATTTCCCAACTATATTGGGGTCGACTTCCAGTCGAACCGGATAAGCTAATAAACAATTAAGGGTTACATTTTTTTACGAGGAACCCTAATTCTTTCTCCAAAATAAAAGTGGCCAATGTTAATCCTTACAACATCAGCTATCTACCAGTAAAGGTCCCGTCAAAATCGTTCCAGCTGTTTCGTAGATTACTTTCACATGCATTCATTATACAAGATATTACTCAAAGTCACTTCCATTTTATTTATTAATTTGATATATACACAATGCAATCACCAAAAAAGAATTGCCATGCCTGACCTTGGCCGTTCCAGTCCTTACAATTAAATAGATAAGCTTGGGACGGTCGTGTCCGATGACTCAGATACGAGACGAAAGTGTCCGTCGGCAAAACACGAAGGTCCTTTTTTATGTCCCGGATAGGACAAACCCTCTCCTTTTAGTTTAGAGTAGTTATAGTTGTAAAGGCAGACTAACCACGCTCTGCTACCGAAGGATTCGCAGCTACTTTGGTCACATTGCCCGTCGGGAATCAGACAATCTAGAGAAATTAGTGAGAATTGCCAAGGTGGATGGGAAAAGACCAGCAACTGAATTGCGCAAGTGAATTCGGCAAGGCGAAGGGTTTCACTATAAAATTGACCAATCAGATGCGAGATGAATGACGCAATGTTGATTTCAGTCTATGTGATTGGTCGAGCAGGTAACCGCCCTCACTGGACTCTCTGTTACAACCGCCGTGAGAGAAGCTGAGAACCGATTGAAGTGGAAGAAAATCGTGCATAAAGCCACGAGGGCCTTTCAGGGACGTCTTCAGTAATGAAGAACGCGACCAAAAAGAAGATATAGTTGGTTTCTAACTTAGTAACGGTCCGGAACAAATTCATGAGACAGCGGAGCCGGGACGCAGTAACACACTTTAAAGCCGACATTAAGTTTGAATCTCAGCATCACACCTGTAATCACCAAAGGGTTGGACAGAGGGTTCACCATCTACATTTCACCAGTTATGTTAAATCAGATATAAAAACCCAATAACAATGCTCGACCCAGGAACTGAATCCAAGGACCTCATGTTGTAGCGCTTGCGTCTACTAAACCAACAAGCCAGGTTGAATCCTACTTACTAAACACGTCGTTTTGATACAAATCTAGTTGATAGGATTTCTCGGAACTTCCGTTTAATACAAATACACTGGGAAAAAGTTTCAGAAAAAGCCTAAGGGCACAAATTGCGACACATCGATAGTTTAACATTTTATTTTCGTGGAATTCTCTTTATATTACTATACGGCATGGGACTGTTGCCTCGTGTCAGGTTTATTGCCAAGTGAATTGATAGAAAGAAAGAAAAAAACACTACAAAATGAAAACACATTCTTTTCCGAAGCCGGTGTCTTTGGAAAAGAAATTAGTTCTTCACTTTGTAGTGTTTTTTTTGGAAGTTGGATTGTTTTTTTGTTAAAATGTTTTTTTATTTATCTCTGTTTAGTTTTGATAGGTACCTCTAATTGCCATAAAAACATATATAGCTAAAGTACATCTCATAACGATTCCGATAAGCCCAAACACGGCTAGGATACATTGTTTAATTTCGGAGTTACAGTGCCTACATGCCGGCTTCAACAAAAGATCAGTTCGATGGTACCATTTTCATCAGTACTATTTATTTATAAGTATTTGCTTCATCATAGTCATTTAACTATCCGAGATTTCGGAGACCCTTGACATACTTAGCATTATGGAGTTCCATTGGCCATCTGTGGTCTTTTTCACCAGTTTCACTTCACCAAATGATACTTTCTGAGTGCAAATGATTGCATTGTTGATGAAAATGCCAAAATCGCAATATGTATGCCTATAATATTTGAGCAGTACCCTCGATTTCTCCAAGATCCCATCATCAGATCCTGACTATGGGACCAAATGGGTATCAAAGAATTTCCCAAATCGGTGCAGGCGTCTTTGAGTAATCGGTGTACATACATAAAGAAAAATACCAATGGAATTGAGAACCTCCTCCTGCTTAGGAAAGAAAAGACGTTTCTAGATACGTCTTTTTTACTTAGTAATTAAATAAATGTCTTTCTTACTTAGTGATAATGCGTTACCAGCTTCTAGTTACCTAAATGAAAAAGGCGATTTTAACCATTTACTGCTTTTCAACTTAGTAATATTCAGTGAAATTAAAAAAAATATACTGGCAGAAACGATCATGTGCCCCCACGCACCACATTTAAAACCGAAGAACATTTGAATATAAATTTTGATATCTAATAAAACATAAAAGTACCAGAAACAAACTTAAATTTTCAATTAAAAAAATCAAGAAAAATAGCAGTCATGAACTTCTTTAGTCTTAAAATTATAACTTTTCATTTTTCATAATTTAAATCAACAAAATAGCAAACCTCTCGCTCTTCTCTTGGCTTTTTGAAAATACAATTAAAACAATTTTCAGAAACAGAATACTATCAGAGTTTGTTTTAATTCTAATGATGAATACTTAACACAGCTTTAGAAGCTAACTACTTGTAAATCAGTCTTCATAAACTTGAGTAAGATGAACACTGTTTTTATCAGTAGTAAATTATAACAAAACGATCTTATGTTGTCTGGCATTTAGAGTGTCAGTTTTTGTATGATCGCCGACTTGTGCTCTTGAGTAATGCCTCGATATTCTTTGATTGGATTTGGAGGTGGATGTGGATTAAATATTTTTAATCTCAGGAAATCAAGTGAGTACAAAAGACAGTCTTGTAATGAATAACTGGATACCTATGAGGAACGTTACTTCCCACATATCACTTAAACATGCTCGAGGATAAGTGTCTTATAGTTTATACGATGAAGAAGAGTCATCAAACTGAATAAAATAATGCATTATGCATTACTTTCACGGCAATATTCGTTTTGGAGTTGAATACTGCTTGGTCTTCAAAATCATAGATATATTTTTTGGGTTCTACAAATTGCTATCTTGTGAAAGCCATCGTAATATATGTAAAGAATCTGGGAGCGCAATAGACGATTTATAAGCAGAGCAAGAGGGACAAAAGGAAGAGGGACAAGTGTTACCACTTATACAATTAGGAAGCACAAGGTGGAACTCGTATCTTGATATGTTGGAAATATTTAATACAGTATCAACTATTGTGGCTACAAAGGGTAACACACCTGCCATGGTCACTTCATCAGAGTTAAGTGTGAATTTGGTAGTAATCAAGTCTCGTATGACATTACGTCGTCTACTAAGTTGTACTAAACCAATTTAAGCATACCAGAGAGAAGCGGCGACCAGTATGTGAATGCTAGTTTAGCGATTCCAATTGCAATCTTATTTCAGTAAGGACTTGAACAAACGAAACCTTTTACAGAGTTAAGTGTTGCGGTTCAGAAGTGTTTGCTAAATTTAGTTAATGCCAGACTAGAACCACTAGAGAAAAATTTACATCTCGCTAAAGCAACAATTATTTTAGACCCTCTCTCCGAATTGTAAGAAGTACTCTGAGAACATAGACGTAGAGGGCGAATTTTGCCTTAACCCAGACCCACAATTTTCGTCATATTATACTAATTTTAGACCGCGAATATTCTTTTTGAAATCGTTCCAATCGATGTTTTTTTATGAAAATGTTGACATCGATATCGTTTATCCAAAAAAAAAAACATGTGAATCGATACTTATCGGGCATTTCTGACATCCCGTGAACGTAATATACGTAACACAACCAAGACCCCCACTACACCCCGCACATATTAGGTAGAAAAGACGCTACTGCCACTTGCGCCCAGCGATTTATCGTAATACTAATATGATAAAATCATATTCATTTTTATTTATTCTTCATTCTTCTTTTCATATTCAGTCCATTCTTCTCTGGAATGCGCTTCCTCTCGATATCAGGCAGGCCATCAGTCAATATGCATTTAAGCGGAAGCTGCGACATTATTGTCTGAACCATTAGCAGAGTCGTCTCAATCTCCTTTCTATTAATTTATATATGTATATATATATATATATATAAAGGTTTTATTATAGTAAATATATATGTATGTTTATTTTAACTACAATATATATACATATATATAATATATATATTGTTATTCAAATTAATTTCTCAATTTTTATGCACCTGCCATGTTATCTCTCCACCACCCTTGATTGACTGGTAGAGAATGCCTCAAGCATTAAGTCCGCCTATGTATCTGTATGTTGCATGAAGTTTTAAATAATAATAATAATAAAAAAAGTAAATTTCAAAAATCAATAAACCCGACTGCTTAAAAACGAACTAAAAAGAAGTAAACAAGAAGGGAATCATGTTGTGCAGTCGGAGGATACATCTGGTTTTGGTCAGCCAGCTCGCGAATATGTATCCTCCGACTGCACAGCATAATTTTCTTCTTGTTTACTTCTTTTTAGTTCGTTTTTTAAGCAGTTGGGTTTTTTGATTTTTAAATTAACTTTTTTTATTTACAACTTTTTTGTTTATTTTGTAAATTAGGCACGTTTAAACACATAAGTGTTACATATTTTTGAAATCACCTCTTAAAACCCTTTATTTTAATACCCCACACGATGGGTTTGGAAGAAAAAAAAAAAAATTATTCCACAAAATGGCGCCCAAAATCCGGCGGACTTAATGCCTCAGGCATTAAGTCTGCCTACCCTGCCTGGTATCCGGGGTAGGCAGGGTAGGCAGGGTAGGCAGGGTAGCCAGGGTAGCCAGGGAAGGCAGGATAGCCAGGGTAGGCAGGGTAGGCAAGGTAGGCAGGGTAGCCAGTTTAGCCAGGGTAGGCAGGGTAGGCAGGTTAAGCAGGGTATACAGGGTAGGTAGATAGGTAGCCAATTGACGGGAGCGAAGCCCCGAGGGTCAGCTAGTATATAAATATAATAGAAAGGTGATTGAGACGACTCTTCTATTGGTGTAGAAAGTAATGCCTTAACTTCCGCATATTAAATACTTGGTGAGTTAAATAAATGCTCAACTATTTGTAGGAGTACTTCGACAAGATTAAATCAACGTGAACGGTAGACAGAATCTTCGCTAACGGTACAGACAGGCGCACATCATTGGTAACCTGGTAACATTTGTACTACGAATATCGCCGTAAATGCTTCGACATAAAGGTATAGTCAATATCAAATTATTGTCTACCACTGAAGTGCGGTTGACGCGTAGTCGGTACGAACGCAATGTTTACTCGCTATAAGTATGTGACACAGTAGATTTGCATAAGGCAGTTAGAGATGGTATCTGGCATTAAGAATGTATGAAACGCTAATTATTCAATGTTAAAGGTTCACAAGTATCCTGACGAATTCGGGAACATATTCATTCAAACAAAAAAAAACAACAAAATCAATTCATAATTGGCGGATTAATCGCGTAGCAAATATACAACAAAAAAAAACATAATTATAGTCGAATTGAGAACCTCTTCCTTTTTTGAATGCGGTTAAAAAGAGCGTGACTTAGTTCCCGGCGCGCTCAGCTTGCTTCCCCTATGAACGTTTGAAAAATCAAAAATAATGACACTTCGACAAATTATTATTAATCCAAACCACCAACGTATTCAGAAGAACCGCCTTTTTTATCCGACTGCTTAATCAGTCTATGTATGTATGTTTGTTCATATGTGGCGTTCTAGAGACCAAACGCGTTGGTCGATTTTGATAATTCTTACGTCAATCGATTCGTCTTAACCTTGCGAGTGTCACTGGCTACATTAAAATGGGAAAATAGAAAAAAAGCGGCGTTTGGGCGCCATATTGTGTGGCCCAATATCTTTTTCTTCCTGCCCCATCGTGTGAGGTATCAAAATAAAGGGTTTCAAAAGGTGATTAAATGTAAATAAAAAGAAAAAAAAATACCTAAAAATAATAAAGTTTTGGTCAGCCAGCACGCGAATATTTATCCTCCGACTGCACAGCATGATTTTCATCTTGTTTACGTCTTTTTAGTTCGCTTCTTAAGCAGTCGGGGTTTTTGTTTTTTTGTTATCAATAGGTTTCGGGTCGGGTGCTTATAATGGAGTCTACATTTTAAGCCCTCAAGTTAAATCAAATAATAACTCTCTCAAGAA
The DNA here is from genome assembly GCA_964057195.1 of Orthosia cruda. Classification (NCBI taxonomy): domain Eukaryota; kingdom Metazoa; phylum Arthropoda; class Insecta; order Lepidoptera; family Noctuidae; genus Orthosia; species Orthosia cruda. The sequence continues at coordinate 41,294,361 of OZ059828.1, read as the reverse complement.
ACACAAACGTAAAGCTATGTTAAGACCAGTATATAATTAAAAATTATCCTCCCATTTTCGATCGACAATCATAAAGACTCCCACAGACAGGCGGGTTCCCAAAAGTTGTTCGTACAACATATAAGTAGAATTACAAATTCGTAGAATCGCAAGTTAGAGAGAATGCGGGCCAAACTATCTGAAGTACTTGTATGAACGTTCGTAGTGGTACCGATAAAATTCATCCGAAATTCTGGTTACCTCTGCTGATTTTTGTCAAATCGTATTTTCCTTTATTCAGTGCACTTTAGTCTGCTCAAAGATGGGTCGCACGACACAAGACACTTACTTGTAGCTTTGGCATGACTTACATCGGGAGTTTGTTTAGAATTATTAGTTTTCGAAGAATCTGTACTAACATAAAGAAAAAGGAACCCGCGCGGAGAAAGTTGTTCATTTACATGAGCACAAGAAGCCTTTAAAATGACCTTTTCGTAACAACCTGTACACTTTTATTTTTAAGAAACTTGTATGAAGAATAGGGTACCCATGGCCGTAAGTAAAAGCACCACGCGTGTCCAGTGCGGATTCCGATTTTGAATGCCCTCACTATTTATTCCTTCTCCATTTTGAGAGCAGTGGTGATGTAATCTTACTTAATATTATAAATGCAAAAGTTTGGATGGATAGATGTATTTTTGTTACTCAATCACGCCAGACGGCTAAACGGATCTGGATGAAATTTTTATTTGGAATAGCATATAGGCTATTCCAGACTATAATTTCATCTCGGTTTAATTTTCCCTTGGGATTATAAAAAACTTTTCACGCGGTTGAAGCCGCTGGCAGAAGCTAGTAATTTACATAAAGTAATGCATCTGCCATCTGTCTGTCTGAGGTCAACCGTTGAATCCGACTCGGCTGGGCGGCGTACATGAAGTTGCGCGGTATATTCTCGTCCAACTTACCACAGTGTCTCAAGACGAAAGTCTATGACCAGTGTGTGTTGCCAGTGATGACATTGGCTCTGAGACGTGGTTGCTTACAATGGGCCTTATCAGAAAGCTTATAGTCACTCAAAGGGCAATAGAGAGGGCTATGCTCGGAGTTTCCTTGCGTGATCGAATCAGAAATGTAGAGATCCGCAAGAGAACCAGGGTTACCGACATAGCCCGAAGAATTGCCAAGCTTAAGTGGCAGTGGGCAGGGCACATTGCTCGCAGAACGGATGGCCGATTGGGCAGAAAGGTTCCGGAGTGGCGACCGCGAACCGGAAGATGTTGCGTTGGAAGGCCTCCCACCAGGTGTATGAAGGTTGCGGGGATCCATTGGTTGCGAGACGCACGGGACCGGTCAATGTGGCGACGCTTAGAAGAGGCCTATGTCCAGCAGTGGACGTCTTTCGGCTGATATGATGATGATGATGAATGCATCTGCCTAGGTTCTAACCAACGATCTTCAACTTTGAAGTCGGGAAGTCGTAACCACTGGGCCAGCACTGCTCAAGTAGTATTGTATTTACTGAAACTATCAGTTAATTTGTTTGAAGTGAAAACTTCTTTAGCCGCGTTTAGCAATTTTCGGTAGGAGCAATTCTTATGGGTTCGCGTCAGCGACATGCTCATGTGACAGTGTCAACGACATGCTAATGTGACAGCGTCTTCAACAAGCTCTGCTTAACTAGAAGGCAACCTACTTGCCTATAAAAAAACACTGGCAATTGGAATTACTTGAAAGGTAAATGAATTTCTCTGGCTATCATCCCCACAGTACGAATACAGAATAGTGTATTCAATGTTATCTAAGTACCAACACTTGTGAATTCCAATCGAATATCTCTTAATTTAGTGAAATGTTCAGGTGTTCGTGTGTTTCTGTCAATTGAAGTGCCATCCATCATGGACGCTATTATTGTGTAATGGATCGTCAATTTCCAGGTTATGCTATGAGCATAATGTCATTAGTTCTTGTCGTTATGTTGTCACAAGAAGGATATGAGGTCCTACTAGACACAGTCACATTCTTTCAGCGGTAGCGATTGCTAATAACTATATGATTCACTATAGCGGATGCCTCGCGGTTTCATCTACGTAGTTCCCGTTCCCGTGGGAATACAGGGATAAAAAGTAGCCTATGTCACCCGGTGATAGGGTAGCTTTCCAATAGTGAAAGAATTTTTGTAATCAGTCCAGTAGTTTTTAAGTTTATTCGTTACATTCAAAAAATACAACCTTTCCTCGTTATAATATTGACGCCCGCGGCCTCGCTCCCGACAAAATTATACTGTGTGTGTGTCACCTCGAGAATAATGTAGCTTTCGATAGGTGAAATATTTTTTTAAATGGGTCCAGTAGTTTCGGAGCCTATTCGGTACAAAAAAAACAATCTAACAAACAAAAAAATATAATGAAAAATATAAAATATTGCCTCTTTATAATATTGGTATAGATTAGTATAGATTTCATAAAATTTAAAATAAAACTTTAAAAAACAAACATTTTCTTATTTCTCATTTTCTTATTCATCTAATATCCAAATCAAGGGGTGCTTAAAAATAAATGGTCTGCCATTTTTGGATGCCACCATATTGGATTTAGAAAAGCGTCAGTTAGCTATAATAGCGCATTGCCATCCAAACCAAACGTGTATTCAAAATAACAGTTCCATTGTTCGGGGATGACTATTTTAAACTTCAGTTGCAAAATTTGACTATACTCCATTTGAAATAACATTAGACATGTTTCCAAATCTTTTTACAGTCCGTTCAACCGATTTTGAGTTCTATACCGTAAACATAAGGATGACATAAAAAGCATAAACCTGTTACCAAAACCAACTGTTTACTACAGCTACCATTTGTCGTATCACCAACGCAATAGAAGTCAAAATCGGTTGAACGGGCTGTAAAATGGGGTAATTTAAACGTCTAATGTTATCGCAAATGGAGTTTAGTAACTAACAAGAACCGTCAAATAAAAGCTTGTTAAACGTACAAAAGATACGGAATTAGGCTGCCTGTCCACTGGAGTGGAGCGAGGCAGCTGAACGGAGATGTGGAGTGGAGATGCGGACTGTATCTGGCCATAGACGCGGAGCTAGTTAGTGGAGCGGAGCGAGAAATAATGCTGAGTGGAGTAGCGGACTGTGTTTTTTTTTAATACGCGGAGCTCGGTTGCGAGCGCGCGACGAGTCATTTGAGTTGTCGCCCCGCTTCGCTCGCCCACTCTGCTCCTCCGCTCCGCCTTACTACTTTGTTTCTGATCTCCGCGGCTTCGCTCCGCGTATATATATGATTATTACTTGTTTCTGCCAGCGGCTTCGCCCGCTTAAAAGTCAAAAATTATCCCGAAGGAACATATTTCCTGGGTAAAAAGTATCATATGTGCTATTCCTGACTATAATCTATCTCTGTGCCCAATTTCATCCAGATCCGTTCAGCCGTTCTGGCGTGATTGAGTAACAAACATACATCCAAACTTTTTCATTTATAATATTAATAAGATACATTTTGAAACTATTTTTCAAATCCCTGTCCAATAAAGCGGAGCGGAGTTTTTATGCAATTCGATTGGTTGGCCCCGTTCCTTTTTCTCCGCTCCGCAGCAAGTGGACAGGCAGCCTACATACCCTTTAGTGCCGTAAAACGGTAACTCTCTAAAGCATACTCCTTAGTAACAGTTAGGTTAAAAGGTTGAACACAAGGTTTTTCCGTGTAACTAATAGTTTTGCTTTAAAAAAATTTAACAACACGATATTATTTCGCAACTTTTGGAAACTCCTCCAAAACTACTAGGATGTTTAAAAAAATTTTTACACAGAAAAATTGATGGCTGGAATTTCTTCATAACTAACATAGCATAATGTAAATCAAATAATATTTTGCAAACAAAACTGTTCAAAATTCAATATTGATATTTTGGCATAGAGCGGGCGCACGGCCATTACTGTATATAATAAACTAGCTGACCCTCGGGGCTTCGCTCCCGTCAACTGGCTACCTACCTACCCTGCCTACCCTGGCTACCATGGCTACCCTGGCTACCCTGGTTACCATTGCTAGCATTGCTACCCTGGGTACACTGGCTTCCCTGGTTACTCTGGCTACTCTGGCTACCCTGCCTCAAACCTGGCTGCCATGGCTACCATGGCTACCCTGGCTACCCTGGCTTCTATGGCTACTCTGGATACCCTGGCTACCTTGCCCCTATCCTGCCTACCCTGTCTACCATGGCTACCCTGCCTACCCTGCCCCTACCCTGCCTACCCTGGCTACCCTGCCCCAAAACTGGCTACCCTGGCTTCTCTGGCTACCCTGGCTACCCTGGCCACCCTGGCTACCCTGGCTTTCCTGGCTACTCTGGCTACCCTGGCCACCCTGGATACCCTGGCTTCCCTGGCTACTCTGGCTACCCTGGTTACTCTGGCTACTCTGGCTACCCTGGCAACTCTGGCCACCCTGGCTACTCTGGCTACCCTGGCTACCTTGCCTCCATCCTGGCTTCCCTGGCTACCCTGGCTACCTTGCCTCTATCCTGGCTACCCTGCCTACCCTGGCTATCCTGCCCAAAACCGGGCTACCATGGCTACCCTGGCCAAAACCTGGCTACCCTGCCAAAAACCTGCCTTCCCTGGCTACAATGGCTATCCTGCCCAAAACCTGCCTACCCTGGCTACCATGGCTACCCTGGCTACCATGGCTACCCTGGCTATCCTGGCTACCCTGCCTACCCTACCTACCCTGGCTACCCTGCCCACCTACCTACAATTTTTTATCGATCATCAATAGTTTCCTCAGCGCACGCCAAATAATGTATTTTACAGGCAACATTTTGCTACCTTGGGTTACATTATTGCAATTTTCATAAGGATCTCTATTTTTTTTGGAAATATGTTATAGCCTATGACACATAGGAATAATTTAGCTTTCTATTGGAGAAAGAATTTTCAAAATCGGTTCAGTAGATCCAGAGATTACCCCTTACAACGTCACAAACTTTCCTCTTTATAATATACTACCTTCCTACCCTACCCTGCCTATCCTGCCTACTCTGTCTACCCTGCGTACTCTGCCTACCATGCCTACCCTGCCTAAGCTGCCTACACTGCCTACCCTGCCTACTCTGCCTACCGTGCCTACCCCACCTACCCTGCCTACTCTGCCTGCCGTGCCTACCCTGCCTACCCTGCCTTCCCTGCCTACCCTGCCTGCCCTGCCTTCCCTGCCTGCTCTACCTTGGAATTTATAAGAATATATTTATTTTATTATTGAACTAGCTGTCACACGCGGCTTCGCTCCCGTCAACTGGCTACCTACCTACCCATCAACCCTACCTATTCTACATACATGATTGTTGTGTAATTAAACCGTTTACGCAGCGCACGCAACGGAAGCTCTCAAAAAGGAATAATTTTGCCCGTTTTTGCAACATTTTTCATTTATGCTCTGCTCCTGTTGGTCGTAGCGTGATGTTATATAGCCTATAACTTCCTCAATAAATGGACTATCCAACACAAAAAGAATTTTTCAATTCCAACCAGTAGTTTCTGAGATTAGCGCGTTCAAACAAACAAACAAACAAACTCTTCAGCTTTATAATATTATATATAGTATAGACTAGCTGTCCCACGCGGCTTCGCTCCCGTCAACTGGCTACCTACCTACCCATCAACCCTACCTACTCTACATACATGATTGTTGTGTAATTAAACCGTTTACGCAGCGCACGCAACGGAAGCTCTCAAAAAGGAATAATTTTGCCCGTTTTTGCAACATTTTTCATTTATGCTCTGCTCCTGTTGGTCGTAGCGTGATGTTATATAGCCTATAACCTTCCTCTATAAATGGACTATCCAACACAAAAAGAATTTTTCAATTCCAACCAGTAGTTTCTGAGATTAGCGCGTTCAAACAAACAAACAAACAAACAAACAAACAAACAAACTCTTCAGCTTTATAATATTAGTATAGATTAGTAATGAGCTGGGAAGTAAAGATGACGGGATACGAAGACGCGAGTTTCTTAACGTAAATAACTGTCTTGTAAACTTTCTATAGTCTAAGCTTGTAAATTAGAACTTTCAGAATATTATACACTCTAAGAAGAGCTTTATCTACTTTCTTGTTTTAGTGAACTTTACTAGGGATAACTTTAGTAGGGATGGTTGAGAAACTGCTGCACGGCTGTTATCAAATTAATATGAAGGTCTAAAGTTCTAACTTTCCACTATGAACTTCCTTTTTGTTTTATGCTATATTAAATTTCATAGTTTTTATGACAAGCAAGTACTTTCGATGCCCACTATTAGATTTTGTCTACGGCTTTTCTACCATGACGCATCGCACAGGAATCGTATTCATAAATCATTTTTCAAGATGAAAACCGGCCAAGTGCTAGTCTGACTCGCGCACAGAGGGTTCCGTATAAACAGCTACGTTCACCAAAATAAATAGGTAACATTACTAACGTTCATAAACAATTAAATCACCGAACTTTGCTCTAACTAAGGGACAAAATTAGATTTCCCGTTCGAAAACTGTTGTCCGATACATCACTCACCAAACATCGCGTAAACTTTTAAAGCCTACTTAGCTGTGACAGTTTTCCTTTTAATTTCGTTATATATTATTTTTTATATATATTATTTTTATTGCAAAAGAAACCATTTAGCTGGCAGGGAGCACTTGACTATAACAAAATATAGCAATTTAAAGCTGAATCGTAAAATGATATTCACCGTTGTATTTTGTTGTAGAAAAAAAAATCATGGCCACTTTACGTGTTCGGGATGTACAATTTTTTTTTTCTTTGTCGTCTTTATTAATATGTATATCTATGCCAAATTATAGCTTAAAAGTCTCTGAGTTAAGGCCGTACCCTGACCAAAAAATCAGAATGAGATATGAGCATTCCTATTGGCCTAGCAGCACTGGTGGCGCATGAATTACAGTAGTGAATACGCCCAGATTTTAGAATAAAATCTTTATAAAATCGAATATTGGTCATTTGAAAAAAGTTAAACTTACAAAATGTTCGTTATCAAATTGTCTATCCATTAGTGTTAGTACAAAAAATTATTAATGAACACTTTACGAGGAGATGCATGCTATCAATCATTATTTCTCATTTTTATGATTTTGTTGGAAGGAGATTAGTGAAACATATAATACACTTAAAAAAAAAAGAAATCTACAATTTTGGAATTAATAATATGTAGTAATTTAATGTATTTTTATTAGTTGTAATTTCATTTTAAATAACGAGTAGACAGGTAAACTGCAAGAAAAACGGCTATCGCGGCGTTTTGCTCGGGGTAGCGCCTTAAGCTGCAGACGGACGGACGGACGAACAGACGGACATGGCGTTACTATAAGGGCTCCTTGTTGACAACGGCACCCTAAAAGCTTTCAGCAATAGCTTTAAATGAGTGAAATAATTTTCGAAACTCGATCGTTACATCTAGAAATTACATCATACAATCAAAGAAACAATTTTATTTCCTTCCTTTTTTGATTGAATACTGGCTATTATGTTTACAGCAATAGACACTTCGATCGTCCCGTTGAGAAAAATGAAATACTCATTATCGATATTTACTTGGCCTAAATCGTACCCGTCGTTTTGCCAGACCGCATAAATATAATGGCCTTATAAAAATGATGAAGTGTATATATAAATATATATTATTGCAATAACTTCTAATATACCTTTCATAAAAAAGGGACGATGCAAAATGTATAACAAACATAACATAACATCACGTCCGAGTAGCCAGTCAGTCGGAATAACTCCCCCACACGTCTAAAGAGAAGTTGCAAGTGTGTAAACTACTATTTATTTACTATTTCTTATTTCTTTCTACACACTGTGTCTTCGTCTATCTATCTAATTATAATGTATTTTGTATGTCCGTAAAAATGGAGGGCTTTTCAAAACTAGAAGCGACTTCCATAATTGAAATACACGCAGTAATCTCGAAATTGTAATACCCAAATTCAGATTAACGAAAACTAGCAAGTCTTTTCTTATAAACAGTATACGCTTTTATAACAAGCTGCCCAAGTCAGTTGACCGATGGAAAGTTCAAAAACTACATCAAACGTGTCCTTATTAAAAAAGCATATTATAAAATCAAGGACTACGTTGAAGATAAAAAAACTGGCCAAGTACGAGTCGGACTCGCGCACGAAGGATTCCGTACAATTATCGCAAAAACGGCAAAAAATCACGTTTGTTGTATGGGAGCCCCTTTCAAATATTTATTTTATTCTGTTTTTAGTATTTGTTGTTATAGCGGCAACAGAAATACATCATCTTTGAAAGTTTCAACAGTCTAACTAACACGGTTCATGAGATACAGCCTGGTGACAGACAGACAAACAGACAGACAGACAGACGGACTGCGGAGTCTTACTAATAGGGTCCCATTGATACCCTTTGGGTACTGAACCCTAAAAAAGCTCCTGCGCATGCAGCTTCCCTGGTAACTCGTAAACGGCACAAATATGTGGATGTCTCTAACTATTCTCAATCTCAGATTTTCTTTTTTTTTCCTTCTTTTAATTAGACTTTTTACAATGGTTTTCAATCATCTTTATAGCCCTTTGCTAAGAATAGTTACAGCACTGATAACAACATCTGTGCTACATATTAAATTTAGTCTTGTTATACTTATTTTTTTACCTTTGTTTAGATTCTTTTACCGATTGTTACGTGAATGTGTGAACATTGTAGGCCTTCTAGATGCTAGTTAACGTTTGTTAACTTTTTTATATAATATATAATCTTTTATTTTTTAGTTTCTTACGACTTATTGTCGGGTCTACGTTGTCCCTCCATATCTAAGTACTAATGCTGTAACATGGAAATATTGTAAAACCAAACCATTTTTAAAACAGTAACCATGGAGTTTCTTGCCGGTTCTTCTCCATAGGAAACGACCAACCCGAACCGTGCACCTTTTGTCGACGTTTTATAAGTGCCCATGTAGGCCTATGTGATATAAAAAAAAATATTTTGTTTTTATCATCCAACTTTCTTGTCGCAGATCTGCTGGAAGAAATTTCTATTGAAATAGTTTTGTGAAGTAAGGGCGTACTCTTCTATCTGTTTTATTTATTTTCTCTGTTAAGTGTTTTGTTTGTGCATAATCAAATAAAAAAAAACAAATAATAGACCTACTATTCGGTGCACAACTACCGACGCAACAGCTGAAAAGCAAAAACAGTTTCCTGAAATCGGTATTCGGTAGGCTGGCCCGGCCGAAGACCGCTGCAAACATTGGTAGGACACTTTTCTCACACCCGCTCATTATATTCCACTAAGCAAGCACTAGCACTAGCTATCTTCCCGCAGGTTCTAACTTTCCATGATCTACCTGGAAGTCCTTAACCACCTCAGAACCCAAGTAGGAAGGTGTAACCTCAAAAAATGGGACTTCCTCGACGGAACAGCAGCAGGGTGTGCATGTGGTGCGGATACGCTAACCATGCTCCACCTCCTGTCCTGTCTTCTTTGCCTCAAAACATGCAACATGATCTATGTGCTGTCTGTGACGCCGTGAAAGTGACTAAGTTTTGGGCGAAACAAGGAACGATTGTCGTGCCAGCGACATTATGAAGAACAATATCACACCTGTATTTTCTGAAGGGTTGGATGGAGGCGTAACTAATACACCCACATTTCACCAGCTATGTTTAAGTCCCATGTAAAAGGGACCGTGCCTATTTCCATCAACCATCAACCGGACACAAGTCCAAACACCGGCTGCTACTGGCAAAAGCTAGTGGCCTTATAGATGGAGTAAAAATATTTATTATTGCAATTATTTCTCACGTTTCAAGAAACAAGAACAAAGCAAAATGTTTAACAAAGTATAATATAATTATCTTTCAAGAAATGCTTCATTTTGCAGCAAATTTCCTGAAGACTGTTCAGGAAGTTTGCTGCAAATTTGAAACATTTCTTGCTTTTATCACTTTGTGTAATAATAAACCCTTACATACCTCGGTATTCTTCCTTCACATTTTCGCAGTTTGCACGAGCAGCCATTTTAAATTGAAACTTATTACTCAGTGTTTTTATCAAGGTCTTCTGTAGGTAATAAAGGAACTAGAAATTTTGTTCCCATTCTTCGAAGAATTTTGATAAAATATTATAGTATCCCTGAGGTACCACGTTTTTATTCTAACAAGAAAATAGTGAAATCATCGCCGTATTACGACCGCTAGTTGTACCTAGCTCGTAGGTTCGAAGTTCGAACCCAGTTAGACATTTAATTTTGTGTCATCACCACTGGTCTGAAAAAGGTTAAGAAAAACCTCGAGGTTAAGAAGAACCTTGAGGAAACCAACATGTCCAAGTGCCAAACATTCGGAGACATCCACTTACTAGTACGCAAAACACGGGGCACGCAATGTGGGTTAAGCCCCAATTCCTCATAGAAAGGCCAGTATTTCAGCTAGGATTTATAGGCTAATTATGATGCTCAAATGTGTAAAACTACCAGAGCGGGAGAATCCAATTTTGTCTGGAATGTTAGTTGTTCGATATTGAAAAAATTACCAATCCCCTAGTTTTTTTAAACTTAGGACATACTAGATTAATTCAATACAATTTTTCATGAGGGGGCGTGTCATGGTACGGTGTGACTTATTCCTTACACGTGTCTCTAGTCGAGGATTCCTTGAATCTAGAAAGCAGTTTGTGTGTCAAGTTAATCAAGTTTGTTTTCTTAGATTTTGTAATACCTTACACGCTTCCTAACTCAAGTGTTATATCAATATCCCTTAAACGAGACATTTTTTTTTTGGGACAACTAGTAAATGATAATGTATATTAATCATATTACACATATAAAAGTAATCTTCTAATATAAAAATTAATCCCTATTTCCCTTGGTCAGTATCACGCGTGAACGGCTAGAGCGATTTTACTAATTCTTTTTACATGTGTTTGTTATTGTTAGGGTTCTTACGAAAGAAATAATTAAGAAAAAAGAAATGGTAGGTATCTAATACCTACTACATACTTACATACCTACCTACCTACACACCTCACCCCACATACCTACAGTGTGTACATACGAAGATATGTAGGTAGGTTAGGATGAGCAGGGTAGGGTAGATAGGTAGGGTAGTGTAGGCAGTTGACGGGAGCGAAATCGCGGGCACGGCTAGTTTTATTATAATTAACAGACAAAAGATTTTATAAAAATCTAACAAATATATAAAAAAAGTTTTGCTATTATTACCACTGTATCCAGATCATAAGGAATAAACCAACATGAATTTCATTAATATACGCCACAATTTGTGTGGTGGGCCTATTCCCCATACAAAATGTCTCCTTCGTACAGTCACGAGCAATAACATAGAAACGCCTTTAAAATTCAAATTCATTCAAAGCAAAATTAAATCGCGAAAATAGGTATATTGTGTCCAATAAGTACCTATGTGAACGTTAAATTGGGTCAAAATTAACTACACATTTTTATAAAATATTCGTTAACGATTATCAAAAAACCGGCCAAGTGCGTGTCGGACTTCGCACATTTAGGGTTCCGTACCAAACCGCAATATTAAGTTGGTTGTAATAGGGAAAATGAGGCAATTTTAAAGAAAAATCTGATTTATCAATATATTGGTATTTGTTAGTAAAATATACGTAATAATAAACATAATCACTAAATCTCAAGTTCATAGGTCAATGGAAAGTTAATGAGCGTGGCCGCGTTCTCAAAGTTAACATGTTTTGCTTGATGTGCTTGTCGACTGTATACAGACAGAAGCGCATCAAGTTTAACAGTTGTACTACGAATAGCAGTCCCAGTACTGTCGAATATATTTTTATTTGAATTAAGTAGGTATTTATTTTTAAAGTAAATATAAATCTAAATACTCTGTAAATATTTCAAGTTTCTACCTGTTGTCGTTATTATGATCGAGAAAAACGGCAAAAATTCACGTTTGTTGTATGGGAGCCCCCCTTAATTTATTTTATTTTAATTCGATATTAATATTTTTTTGAAGAGAATATACAACTAAATATTCTGTGAATATTTGAAGCGTCTACCTGTTGCCGTTATTAATATCCAGCAAAAAAACGGCAAAAAAACACGTTTGTAGTATGGGAGCCCCCTTCAATATATATTGTATTCTGTTTTTAGTATTTGTTGTTATAGCGGCAACAGAAATAAACCATCTGTGAAAATTTCAACTGTCTAGCTATCATGGTTCATGAGATACAGCCTGGTGACAGACAGACAGACAGACGGACCGCGGAGTCTTAGTAATAGGGTCCCGTTTTTACCCTTTGGATACGGAACCCTATAAATACTATTAACTTTTATTATTAAGTACCCAGGGAAATTTTAAAACATGTTTACAGTACAGTTTCGAAACTATGTAAACAATTACAAAGAGATATGGAATAGTTTTAGAGGCAACACTGATTCTGTAAGCTCCTGTTTCACTGCAGCAACCAACTACTATCTACACTTAATATAATGAAGCTGAAGAGATTGTGTGTTTGTTTGAACGCACTACTGGTTGGAATTGAAAATTCTTTTGGTGTTGGATATTACATTTATCGAGGAAGGCTATATACATCACGCTACGAGTAATAGAATCGGAGCATATATGAAAAAATGTTGCAAAAACGGGTAGTTATTCCTTTTTGAGAGCTTCCGTTGCGTGCGCTGCGTAAGCGGTTAAAATTACGCAACATTCATGTATAGTAGGGTAGGGTAGGTTGGTAGCTAGTTGACGGGAGCGAACTCGCGTGGGGCAGCTAGTTTATTTATAAAACTGTTATGTATTCATCGCATTGTATTTGTCGCTCAGCGAGACATGTTCGGGGTTTCAGGGTTTTTACTCAGGGATAGGATCCGACATAAAAATAATACAGCAAAGAAGAAAAGTATCCGACATAGCTTGGACTATTAGCTGTGGTCTGGTACAGGCTGATAATGATTGTATTAATCATCATCACTGATTTCTTCCAATCTTCTAATTCAGGAACCATTGTATTATAGAACGGTATATAAATACAAAAACAGGAAAAACCAGGTATCTATATGTCATGGCCCAAGTGATTAATCAGGGCACTATTTGATGGGCAAATGAAAAAAAAAATTGATATTTATCGTATCGATATTTTTAAACAGTATCGATAATTATCGAGTTAAAAATATCAATATATATATCGATATTTTTTGCCCATACCTAATGTACGTTCAAAATAAAAAAAGATATCAATTTGTCACATCATTATCTAGCCCTGTGTGGAAACAAAAAAGTAAAATTAAAAACAAAAATTAAAAACATTTAACACGAAACCAAAGTTGCGTTAAAAAAAATCGAAATTTATAAGATTTTGATACTCTAAAATAAATATCGAATATCGATATGTCGCGAATAAAAATATTAACAATATATATCGATAATTATATGGAAAAATATCGATATTTCGATGTTTTTGCCCATTAGTCGGTTCGATTCCCGGGTGTGGCAAGCGAATTTTCGGAAACCTTTGAATGCAGTTTTCTTTCTTTTCAAAAATGAAGGAATGTTTTCTTTGAGTAAAATTTTCTATCTACAGTATTAAGAGTACTTTCCCTTCAGGTGGCATTACAAAATTCCACCCTGTATATATTATTTCTCGTAACTGTACCACAGAACAGGCGTTTTTCTGTTCTGTGAACTGTACGCTTGCTAAGCAACAGTCAAAGTATTTAGGTCGTTCCAGCCACAAATAGGATTTCTCAAGTAGATATTTGATTACTACCTAGGTACAGGTTAACGAAATACCTACGTGTTTCGACTAGTAATGATTTAATTGTTTACACTGGATCGTACTCTGGATTCTAATCTCATAAGTTTCAAATACGTTGTGGTTGGTGTAAAATAATATAATAATACCAGCTTGCAACTGTCCCACTGCAGGGCAAAAGCCTCTCTGATACAGAGAAGGCACGACCATTGATCACGACACTTGCTCAATGCCGCTTGGTGATTTCGAACATAAGTCTACTGTAAGTACTTACAGATTTCCTCACGATATTTTCTTTTGCCGATGTCCGGAATAAACTTAATATAAAAAATACTTATTTATTTAACTCGAAGAATGTCTTCTTGGAAAACATGTTTTATAATATTTGCAGTTTAAGGATACTCAAAATAATTAAGGCGTAACACAAAAAACGCGACCAAGAGCAAGTCGAACTCGGGCACTAAGGGTTCCGTACCATTATCGCAAAAATCGTCAAAAAAATCACGTTTGTTATATGTCACAGATTATTTTTAAAATCTGTTTTTGGTATTTGTTGTTATAGTGGCTACAGAAATACATCATCTATGAACATTTCAACTGTCTAGCTGTCGGGGTTCATGAGATACAGCCTGGTGACAGACAGACAGATAGACGGCCCGGCGGAGTCTTAGTATTACTAAGACTCCGCGGTCCGTCTGTCTGTCTGTGGGTCCCGTTTTTACCCTTTGACTACGGAACCCTAAAAAGGAATGAAGACCAGACTCCACCAAAGCGGAAACGTTTAGTAAACAATCAATCGAACTTCGTTATCTACCCATTTCGGATCTAGATAGTTTCGTTTGAGTAGAGACAACCTAATATCCGGCACGCGGCGAGCAATTTATAAACGTGAAAGTTTGTGAGGATGCATGGATGGATGTTTGTCCAAAATAGGCAATCTTTTAAACATTTTTTTGCCGAATCTATTGAAGATGTGGCAGCGGAAAAAATATTTGTTAATCTTGATCATATTTCCGAAAACTTCATTGTGGCCAAAACACGTTTACGCACAAAAACCTCGATACATTTGCATGGCAAAGTAACCTATAACCGTGACCTTCAAAAAGTTTTTCCGGTAATATTGACCAGCGTACATTGGTACAATTAACAACAATAACGTATCGTAACAGGACGCATAACTTCATTGTCGTATATATTGAAGTTTCATTCATTATTTTTAAGTAGTTCATATTATTATGTTTTGTAAAAAAATCTATACAAATTCCATCGTGCTTCTCTTTCCATCCAGTGCAATTCGACAGTGACCGCTTTGCGGCGTTGCTAGGTGGACGTATGTCGCTTTTTTCCGCAAAAAGCAAAAAAAAATATTCGATATATTTCTCGTCAATTCAATCTGTCAAAAATAATATCAGGTATAATTCAGCCAGATTATGTAGCATGGTGGCTTTAATCGGAACTAACGAAATCACAAGCAATATTGTCAAAGTCTGTTTTTATTTTCTGGCACTACCGCTGTCACTGGCATCTATATTTTTGTTGAATTATAAACGACTCACGACGTTTAGTTTACTTTCTAAGTCCATAACTAAAAAGTATTTGTACCTCTTTGAAAATACATCAAATGTTATCTCAATTTGAATTAAAAAATATTTAAAATATAGGTGAGGTCGAATACGATTTTAACCTTCTTCGTTCATGTGAAAACAATAGAAGCAAAAAACACAGAACGTGGAATGGTCATACCAACCGCGCTGGCATTGTCTCGAAATGACAGAACTAATAAAATTCTCCGTATCCATTTGTTTCAATCTTTGTTTCTTTCTAACATACGGCACCTAGAACTGACCAAAAATGTCAAATTCGTGAGAAATGATAATCTATTTCTTACGAATTTGACATTTTTCATCGTTTCAAACCAAAAACCACATTGATCAGTCCTGTATTTCTCGCAATTAACTATCCTAATTGCAATAACGGGCTACAATAATAGTTTATTAGTCTATTAATATTGTTAAGCTAATTATTAATTGATCTTATCATTTTGCCAAATTGGCACTGATAATTCTTATTTATTAACAATAAATCCGCCAATCGCCATGAAGAGTAAACTCATAGATATGTGTATTCTGTTCATCCGAACCTACGGTTCTCAGACATGGTCACTCAAAGACTTACACTTGGGGATTGGCCCTGTCTATTTGTTTTTAAACTCTAATACACAGAAAAACGGCACCACGTGACCTCACCACTGTGGGCTGATGTATATCAAAACCCAGTAAGTGCCTTTAAACTATTATATTCCAGAATAGCGCAAAAATATACTATGATTTGAAACAGGCTATGCAAAGTCATCTTTATAGTAACTAAATGACAAATCAATATTTCAAGAGAATACCAAACAAGGAATACGAACCTACGAATTGTTCATATGATATTAATAGATATTTTAAATATTCTATTGGATATTTTAAATATGCCTAAAAAAGACAATTCCTAACCTAGTAAGTTCTGGATATTTTGCAAATTTAAGGTATTTTATAATTTGATGGGACTTTCCTATTGTAAATAATGATTAAATTGATTAATGAAAGCACCAAATCTCAATTTAAATTTAAAGTTTTAGTTTAGCGTTACACAGTCCATTTCAGTATAGTAGAACTCATTAAAATAATATTATTAAAATTATCTGGGTATAAAACCGTTATAAAAAAATGTCACCTACTGTGTTCTTATATGTGGCAGTCGCATATAAGGAGACATAATTATAATATTTATTCAATTTGCACGGCAAATACTCGTATGACACTAGCCAGATTACCTATTTTAGTGATCTTTATTTTCGTAGCAATAAGGTTGCATTCATAGGCAAAATAACAGTGAACGATCTGATGTCAGATGCTAGCCGCCAGTTTGAAATGAGAACTTGCGCGGTAATATTTTTGAAAAAACCATCGGAAGAATCCATTTATGATGTGGGCCTCGGCCGTCCAGTTCTGCGGTAATGGTTTTAACTGGATCCCACAAATTGGTGTATTCATGTTCGTACACTGTGGTTTGCATCCATTTGCGATATTGTAGTGCAACGAGCGGTTATTATACACTGTACTTCATAAAAGATAGCTTGATCTCTGCGACATATGTCAAACTGACGTACACGTTATTGTTACGGTAATGTTACCCTGTCAAGCGCTATTGTTACTGTATTGATACTAACAGCTGTCGCAGAGATGAAGCTATCTTTTAAGAAGTAAAGATTAGTCTTATAAGAAAATTCTGCCGTGATGGACGTGAACACGCTTATGATATTATATTGGTATTGTAGCCGCTTCCGGCAGTGTAAAAAAAGAATATTTTGGGTTCACCCAATGCTGAAACATCCTGCAAAAAACGGTATGCAGGAAATGGGAACACTTCCATTAAACTATACGAATATTTCAACTGGATCCTGCAATTTACAGGACTACTGGATCTAGTATGTAGTGGCAAAACCGAATGTCAAATTCGAACGTATACTTTTTTTTGCAGCGGACTGTAAACAGGATACACGTGTGACTGCTAGTATTGAAACACATACACTATTATACGGGTAATAGTAACAGTAAATAATACGTAATTTCACAGATCGGATTCACGACACTTGAAAATTCACTTTCTAATTCACATATGTAAAACTTTTCAGGTATCACTTTGCACTTGTCTACGCTGTGCGACGGTGAGTATAGCTTATGAACGATTGTTATTAAGGGCCTACATACCCTTTAGTGCCGTAAAACGTTAACTTTCTAAAGCATACTCCTTAGTAACGACTAGGTTAAAATGTTTGAAAATCGCTTTAAAAAATAATTAACAATATGGTATTTTTCCGTAACTTTTGGAAACTCCTCCAAAACGACTTGGAAGTTTAAATAGTAGATTATTAACCAAGGGGATAAAGCAGTGTCTTCTGTCGCGGGTGACTATTTAAATCGCGAGCGTAACGAAGGACTCGAGGTTTACTCCCGAGCGTAGCGAGGGTGTTAAAAACTTAAATCACTAGCGAAGAGAGGGATTTAAGACGAGTCCTGAGTGTAGCCTGAGTGTAGCGAGGGATTTAAGTTCACCCAAGACTAAGACAGCTTTATCACCGAGGAAAATACTCTACTTTTCGTACCATTTTCGAAAAAATTAATATCAAATCAAATAATAAACTTAACGTTTATGTATTTCAAGAAAACAAAAAGGCGGCAAATTCCTAGACTAATATTTTTTTGTCGGAAAAGCAAAGGTATCAAGCTCATACGGCCTCGTCGGTTTTCGTAATTTTATTTAATAATCATAACTGCAAAATAAATGCGTATTCCTTTTTCAAAAAGATGTATAATGCTTTATATACAAACTCAATAGTGTAAACACATTTAAACTGAACTACATCTAGTTCAGTATAAATCTCGGTAAGTATTCCAAATTTAAATAACATTCTTCCCCTAGAGGATGAATGAAATTCAGTACAATTTTCTTGCCCTGTTATTAACAGATTAAAAATGACTATTGTTATGTTCGCTTTTTGTGGCATAGAATGTCACTTTTTTGAGCAAGTGGTACGAAAAATATTTTTACACAGAAAAATTGATGGCTGGAATTTCTTCATAACTAACATAGCATAAGTAAATCAAATAATATTTTGCAAACAAAACTGTTCAAAAGGAGTTTCATTATTGATATTTTGGCATCGTGCGGGCACACGGCCAGTACTGAGTTAACATTGGGGCGTATATAGCGCCTTAAGTAATTTACAGTAGCAATAGTATTGCAAGGTAACGACGACTAGGAGCTTAAAGCGATAAGTGCGAAGGCATTTGGTTGCACAACGTCATAGGGAACAGGCATTAGAATTATATGGTAAAAGTTGTATATTTGAGGTAGGACGATCGAGATTCTAATAACTACAATTTTGAAAATAATTTATAAGTCTCATAGTAACAATAAGGTCGTAAATATTTTGTTATGAGAAAGATATAGGAAGTCCGTAATACCTTGGCATATTATTCATATTCTGTTCAAGTTCGTTATAAAGTTGATAAGGACTAAGTACAGTCGGCTGTCCTGTATTATGCAAAGAACCGTAATTGCATAAAACGATATGTTGCCGTGAGGAAGGGGCGTTAGGATATCGTGAGTAAATAAATTTTTAAAATTCTGACTTACTTTTCACATTATCAACCGCGAAAGGTATGTCGTTTTCATCTATATTTTCTTGATATCCATCCACGTGAGGTAGCATGGCTCATATCAGCTGCACCTGGAATAAAACGACTTTTTGAGTATCTTGAGTAAATCACACAAATATCCACTTTAACTGCATGTAGATAAAGTTGGTTTTAGAATAACTAGAGTATTAAAAACGGCATAATAATATTTTATTTAAGTGCATGCTAAAGTGGTAATTGCTTGTCTGTTTTAACTTTCGTACAGCTCTATAAAATAGGTGCTAGGAATTTAAACTGAATACATGAATCTAAATAATCTGGGTGAAATCAATTGATCTTTTTCTTACGCTTAGCTTAAACATGAATCACCGGCCAAGTGCGAGCCGTACCATTATCGCTTATTAAAAATGCCAAAAAATCATGTTTGTTGTATGGTAGCACCACTTAAATATTTATTTATTCTTTATAGTAATTGTTGTTATAGCAGCAACAGAAATACATCATCTGTGAAAATTTCAACTGCTTAGCTATCACGGTTCATGAGTTACAGCCTGGTGACAGACGGGCAGAAAGACAGACAGAGACAGAGGGAATAGGGTCCTGTTTTTACCCTTTGGGTACGTAACCCTAAAAAGTGGTCACATTCTATTTAAAATAAGACTCTACCAGTAGTGACTGGAGAGTTTGAAGTGAGCAAGTTATTGACAGCTCACTTCAAACTCACTTCATCTAATTTATCAAGGTAACTTTGTAACAAATAAATTTCCGTAACGGCTTTCAGCGACATCTGGTGTTAGGCGTATTTATTATCAGGTGTATTCTTTCATCTGGGTGTGTCACTAGGTGGTTGAGGCACTTTGGTACTAGATGGCGTTGAGGTCGGGGCGGAATTATTAAAATTCTTTACAAAACTTATTAGATATTGTGTGTATTAATATAATTCAACAAGCACACAATTGCCTACATATCTAGGTTATTAATTTCTGGTAAACATAATTACTTAAAGAAAATATAGACATGACGTCTCTATTGGTTAATAAAATGCTCAGTGTCTATGGCCGACAAGAGTGACATTTCTTTTCCATTGCTAATGGATACGGGAGAAGGTAGAGAAATAAAATCCTATAGAGAAAAGAAAATAAACCACAATTAAAATGACTCGGAGGCGGCAGGGAAACAGCCCTAAATATAAAATATAATGTGCCAGCAAGCGCTGTGAGTATTAGTGGAATTAAACTATATTTTCATGCTTGTGAGACATGTGCTTGTATGATTCTAATACTGCATTTTTCCCATTGGCAGGGCTCCTTAGGATTAATTTTAAATATAGATAGACAATAGAATAAAACATGGTCAACGATGTGAAATATTAACAGCTATACAGCATTCAACAACAAGCTCCGAATACCCATGATATTTTGACCGGTGAGATACTGGATGCCATCTGCACAGAGGAACGATGCTGATTGAGATATCATACATCTGGTACTATGTTTGAAGGGTAATTTATATCCCATACACAAGTAAGCGTAAAACCTTTAAATTGTGATGCTGCAGTGATGCCAATGTGTTATTAAACTAGTTGACCAAAAAGAAAGACTTTTACTTCTGTCGACTCTCATGCGAAATCATCCCTGCAATTTTCTCATCCTGAACATCTACCCAAGAGCTGGCTGGTGAGTAAGGGAATTTACCTTACAACTTTTTTACAGAATCGACCGGCTGAGTACCTAAGTGTAGGTGAAAACACACCTCTTCCTACTCCGAGCTTGGCTAATGGCTTTAATTTACACATATAGAAATGCATTATAAATGATAAATGTTTTTTAACCGACTTCGCAAAAAGGAGGAGGTTTTCAATTCGGTTGTATTTTTTTTTAATGTTTGTTTCCTCAGAACTTTTTACTGGGTGGACCAATGTTGATGAATCTTTTTTCATTTAAATTTCATCAAGATCTGATGAAGAACTTCGGAGATATACATCAGAACCTTTCAATAAATGACGGAAAATCACTCGGGATAGCTGCAATCGGATGTATGTTTATTGTTTACATCATTTCATTAAATAACATCACACTAGCACGCTCTAAAGGGGTACGCAGGTGTGAACAGTTCGCCCTGGTGTACTCTAATTCGACCGTTTTTGTTTAAGTTTCTTTTTTTTTCTGGGTTAATCTATACTTTGGAGAATTGGTCCATTATGTACCCACAACTCAAAAGTGCAAAAATAAAAAACCTTTTAAACAAAAAATACAAACGACTTCCAAATAAAAACACTACAAAGTGAAAAATAACTTCAATTTCGGAAGTCTGTGTCAAAAAACGAAGATCCCAAAACAGGAACACCGACTTCCGAAATTGGAGTTATTTTTCACTTTGTTGTGTTTTTATTTGGAAGTCAGTTGTATTTTTTGTTTTAAAGGTTATTTTTTTCTGTAAGTTAGTTGGTTTGTACAAACACTTTTACATGTCGATTATATTTCTTAAAACTAGATGAGGTCGGCGTTTCCTAACTGACTACTCTGAGAAGAAAGGCTGAAATATACCCAGAGGTCACAGACTCTTTTAAAGTCCAGACAAAATCTTGGTTAGATCATCTGAAGACCATGTAGATTGGTGTCTGAAATGGTCTTTTGAAGAAAGAACTAACTAGTTTGAGGGGTCCTTTCCAGTCAGTGCACGCATTATGCAACGTACTTATAAAAGCAATGTGTCTTCACACCTCAAAAGTGCCTAGGGATCAAGTACTTTTTAGAGTATCGCCGCAATTGAGGATTATTATTTTAACTTTTTTGGATCATTATTTATTACTTTTTAGTGGATTTCACTATTTGAATAAAGAATTTTCGTAATTTTTTTTATTGAAATTAGAAAATCTACTGTAAATCAGGATTCCTTTAAAAGTGTGTAATAGCGTTTTTACACAAGTAAAATTTAAAAATTTAAAAACCTTCGTCACATTTTTATTTCATGCTACATAATTTATCTAGTACATAGTAGATAAGCTTTGATTGGCAATCTATTAAACACGTAATTATGACACGATATCTTGCGAAAACACCCCAATTCAAACAGTAATACGCCCATAAATTTTGAACGGCTGAACCGATTTTATTCAAACATAGCTAAGAACACTCTCGATTAAGTCACCGTTTAAACAAAAAAAAAATATTAAAATTGTTTCACCCATTGGGACGTTATGATGCCCAGCAACAAACACCCCTCTTTTTCCGGCGGGGGTGTGTGATTCATCACATCATCATTTCTGCATCGGTACTAAAAAAAAATACATCGTCATGGAGCGATGATATCATTTGACACGAGAAGATTTGATGAGAGCCGTCGGGCACTACACAAAGCGTCATAAGCCACCTCCGGACACGCTATCGTATCACAGGCAGAGTGGCCGAGTGACATGGAGAACGATCGAACGAACGACAGGACCGGTACATCCAAAATACTGTTCGACGGAATCGTACCATGACCGCCATGATATTAGCTACGAGGCTCCACAGCTCTTCAGGCTTGCTGATAAGCGACCAAACCATCCGAAATCGTTTACGTGAAGGGAGATTGCGTTCCCGAAAGCCGCTGAGTGTTCCACATATTGCACTCCGCAATCATAGGGCCCGTTTACAATGGGTGTTTACTTTTCCGATGAATCTCGTTTCGGTATGAGGCTGGATACAAGACGTGCTCGAGTTTGGAGGACGTCAAGAACGCCTCAAGACGTCAATAACGTTTGAAATTTTGTCAGGAAGTTAATTCATATGGAGGGGGAACAAAAATGGTTAGGGCCGGTATTTGGATCAGTGAAAGAACCGATCTCATTTGGACCAGGGGCAACCTTAATTCTCAGATTTATGCGGAGAAGATTGTTTCAGACGTGAGCATCTATTTGCGACGCTGGTTGGGTTTGCAATTTACAAACATAGGAATTAAAGTATGAAGCCAGTCTGGAAGACTAGATTTGGTAAATATTAATTGCATAATCTATTAAAGTTAAATATGTACTAGGCTTGATCCCAAGACAATTTTTATATATACATGTAACATAATTTAGTCAGGCAGAATTATTTATTAAACTACTTGTGTTAAGGTTTAATTTCACTGTAGTAAACTTAATTATTTCAGTCTTAGAAGTTCTAACACTAAGCTAAAGGCATAATTTGTAATTCCAAGAAGACCAGCTGGGGGCCGCTGGAACGTGAATAATGGGATACTGAGATGGAAACGCACTCAGGCTTGGCGGTCAGTGGAATTGGTGTAGAGCTAGGAGTAAGTAGATCTTTAGCAATTACTGTATAGGTAAAGAAATTACAGCTAAACGAAACAGAACAAAACAGTTACGACAGTTTTCAATTCATATGTACTTTCTAAGTTTATCTTGGACATGGCTGACAACGGTGAAGGAAAACATCGCGAGGAAACCTGGACTTATATTTAGTATTTGTAAGTTTGTGCTTCATTAGTGTAATTGCTGCAAGGCGTTCCAATGCAAGGGTAAACAAATGAATAATCTTGGGTTCCTGATAAATAGACAATCTACTAGCGATTGCGATTGTGATTGAAGCCAAAATGGATGGGATTGACATGCGCTACCGAAATGTGACCACTGGATCTAGACAAGTGACGTCTATCATCGAAAGCGTCACGATAGCGTTTGGAAAAGTCATGAATGTCAAACATTATCGAAATATCACGTGATCAATCCCTTACTTTGTCGCATTTCGGCCATCGCCATCACTGACATCTAATGGCACTTGCTTAGTACTTATGGTCAATTCTTCTTTCATACGTCATATACATAATCACATCACACTATATATATATAATATAATAAAATACAACACAATACAATGCAATACAATATAATACAATACATTACAATATAATATAGCCGGTCGAGACACCGACTGATCCAGTAGGTGAAATTGCATACGTAACGTGATATCGACTGATCCAGTCGTTTTTCACAGCCGTCAACATTGGACGTATTTATTGTGACATGAAATCTGACAGCTTATTTCATCATCATTCCAACAACATAAGTTTCATGTAGAGTTCCCATACAAAACTTTCGAGATAACAGTGTTGTAGTTCCAAACGGGCATTTCGCGCCATCGCGCCCGGCCGAACTGTCGCAGATCAAAATGGCCGCCACGGTCCAGCGGATAATCACACTTAATAATATTATAAAGGCGAAAGTTTGTGAGTGTGTGTGTCTTTGAATGTTTGTAACTTCTTCACGCTCAAACGGCTAGACGGATCTGGATGAAATTTGGCACAGAGATAGATTATAGTCAGGAATAGCACATAGGATACTTTTCAATCTGGGAATATGTTCCCTCGGGGTAATTTTCGCATAACACACACGAAGCCGCTGGCATAAGCTAGTAATAAATAATAATAAAATGTTTATTAGTGCAAAAAAGGTTACACTACAAATGCTCATTCATTTTAATACGAATAACATCTTGCATGATAAACAGTATGGTTTCACCAAAGGACGTTGTACAACTGACGCTGGTGTCACCCTATTAAAACACATCTTTAATGCGTGGGAAGAGTCGCGGGATGCCATAGGTATCTTCTGCGACCTGTCGAAGGCGTTTGATTGCGTTAATCATGAAACATTACTTCTGAAACTTGAGCATTACGGGCTAGGTCAATCAGCGTTAAGTTTGGTTGAATCTTATTTAAGTGATAGACAGCAATTAGTTCAAATAAACGGTGTGAATTCTTCGGGGTTAAACGTGAAAATACTCCCACCCCCAGGTGGGAGTACCCCACTGGGGTACTCCCACCCCAGGGCTCAATATTAGGTCCTTTCTTATTTTTAATATACATAAACGATTTACCCCGTTTATTGGAAAACAAACTAAACATGGTGTTATTTGCTGATGACACATCTTTAATTTTTAAAATAAATAGACGTACTTGTCAGGTTGACGACGTAAATAACGCGCTACGGCAGGTTCAGGATTGGTTCACTGCAAATAATTTAGTTTTAAATGGTAAAAAAACCAAGTGCGTAAAATTTTCCTTGCCGAATGTAAAAAGTACTGATTGTGACATTATCTTAAACAAGGAGAAGCTAGAATTCGTCGATAAAACGGTTTTCCTGGGGATCACGCTAGACTCAAAGTTACAATGGGGTCCTCATTTAATATCACTTGCAGGGCGGCTAAGTTCGGCAGCTTATGCTGTTAGAAAGATTCGTCAATTTAGTGATGTAGATACCGCGAGGCTGGTCTATTTTAGTTACTTTCATAGTATAATGTCTTACGGTATTTTACTATGGGGAAGGGCTGCAGACATTGAGTCAATTTTTATTCTGCAAAAACGAGCCATCAGAGCGATATACAATCTTCGCCGGCGCGATTCTCTAAGGGAACTGTTTAAGGGCATTAACATCATGACGGTTCCTTGTCAATATATTTATGAAAATATCATGTACGTGAGAAAGAATTTACATCTTTTTAGTAAAAACGGAGATAGACATAATTACATTACTAGAAATAGGGACCAATTAGTTCAACCAGGTTTCAGACTGGCTAAAGTAGCCTCTTCTTTCATGGGGTACTGTACAAAATGTTACAATAAAATTCCTCCCCACATTCTAGAACTGAATGAGACGAAATTTAAAACTTGTATAAAACGCACACTATGCAGGCAGGCATATTATAAGTTGGGGGATTACATCACTGATAAAAATGCTTGGCTCAATGCTAGTCTTGCTCCACAACCACTAGGGCGCAAAAACAAGTGATATGCAGAACATTATTGTTCTGTAGAATTGTTGGACCTGCTGAAGACTGTATGAATATATTTGTATTATATAGACTCAATTTCTTTTAGTATAGTATAACTGCGCAGCACGTGTGTGAGTACTATGTACCCAACTGTAAATCTACCATTTGCTGTACCTTGGTGTCGTTCGTTGACTTGTGTTTGCCCTGGCAGTTGAGTGTGTCATGCTCTCTCAAATGTCTCTCTGATGGTGGCGTGTGTGTTGGATCATTCGGTTCCCTTCATGATGGTTGAGCTGGGTGGTGCCGATTCATGCGTCATGTTCGTGAACGGGCGCCGTCAGTTGGGATTGGTCTTAACTTAACTGCTTCGGATGCTAGTGTTTTTCTAGTGCTTATTATGTAACTGCACAGTACATGTGTGAGTACTTTTAATACTTTGTACGTAGTATAGTATGTAGTGATTCTGGGTGCATTGTCCTCACACATATAAATTTATTAATGTATGTACTTATGTACCTAAATTTTGTAAAAAAAACATATATTTTTTTAAAAAGAGTAAGTATGGAGTTTCTTGTGCGTTCTTCTCCATAACAAGCTACTTTCCGAATGCACGGTAGAATCAATTTTTATTCCCTGTAAATTTTAATGTATTCTAACGTTCAAAAGTGCCGCTTTGTGGCCTAGTTGAAATAAAATATCTTTGTCTTTGTCTTTGTCTTGTCTACATTCCTTTTAAAAGCGAAATAACGAAGTATTCCACTGGGAGCACCGAACCATGACAGGCATGCACTTAAGCTATTCCGCGAATGGCATCTATCAAAATCTTTCGTTGAAACTTCCGGAATGGGTTTTGAGTAAGTCGCGTAAGTTTTCATGAAAATTTTTGCTTTGAGCTCAGTTAGTCTCTGAAACCCTAAGCATTCCCATAAATACATTTTTCGTCGAACTGTCCGGAATGGGTTTGGGTAAGTCGCGTAAGTATTCATGAAAATGTTTGCTTTGAGGTCTCCGAAACCTAACCTTGCTGATACCAATGTCCTAGAACATAAAAATTGGGAGACGTGTGACCTGCACGGGGCCCGCGTGGTAGATTACGGCCCAGAACCTTTCTTAGAGAGGAGACCTTCGTCCCAGCTGTGGGAATATTATAGCCTGATTATCGCAGAGCTTCAGGTACTGGATTTGACAGTTCGGGCGTTTTTACCCGACTTCCGAAGGAGGGTAATATGTTTATCAGTCTATGTATGTATGTACCTATGTATGTTTGTTCCTATGTGGCGGTGTGATTTTAATGATTCTTACGTCAATTAATTCGTCTTAACCTTGCTAGTGTCATTGGCTACATTAAAATTTAAAAATAGCAAAATGGCGGCTTTTGGGCGCCATATGTCGTACCCTTCCCGTACCCTTCGCGTGGGGTATCAAAATAAAGTATTTTAAGAGGTGATTTAAAAAAATTATAACACTTATATGTTTAAATGTACCTAATATATTCATATTCTTTATTGTACACAAAAAATACAGTTAAAAATACAAAAGGAAAACTTATGTACACAGGCGAGCTTAACCCATAATTGGGTTCTCTGACAGCAAAACTCAGTGCTAAAGAGAGATTTACAAAATTAGGACAGTTAACAAAAGTGCACAACAAATATTAAAAACATTTGAAATCTTACTAACTAAATACACTACACAAATACCTGTACAGCACATAATGCATAAACATAATACATACACATATCTAAAATACATACATATTTATTGCGTCATGTTGACAGGAAATGTTCCCTAATTCTTCTCCTGAATATCCCTAGTGAAGGGCTATCCCGTATGGAATGAGGAAGATTATTCCAGAGGCGGACAGCACGAACAGTAAATGATCCACCGTAACGACTTGATGAGTGAGGAGAAAAACGAAGGAGAAGAGATGATGAGGAGCGGCAAGGCTTTCCTCTCGGAACAAGATACTCAAAGCGTTCTTTAAGATACGAGGGAGAGGTAAGATTGTGAAGAATAGAAAAGAGTAGAGAAAGAGTGTGGGTATCTCGGCGCTGCCGAATAGGCAGCCACTTCAACCGCTTCCGAAATGCCGACACATGGTCGTACTTTCGGAGGCCAAAAATGAAGCGAATGCACAAATTCAGTCGCATCAAGAAAGCAGACATCAGCATAGTCAAGAAGAGGAAGAAGAAGAGACTGAGCGAGAGTAATTTTAGTTGAGAAAGGCAGGAAATTCTGGAGACGTTTTAGAGACCGAAACGAGTAAAACACCCTCCTGCTTACTTCAGCAATGTGAACATTCCAAGATAGGTTGCAGTCCAAGAAGACACCTAAACTTTTGACTTTTTTGGAGTAGGCTATAGCGACGGCATCATAGTAAATAGTTGGGAGAGACTGGTTGCTCAATAAATTAATGAAATGTCTGCCACCAATAATGAGAGCTTGTGATTATATAGTTATAGTTAATTCAAACAAATAAAAAGATGTAAACAAGAATAAAATCATGCTATGCTTTCGGAGGATACATCTGGTTTTGGTCAGCCAGCTCGCAAATATATATTCTCTAACTGCACAGCATGATTTTTTTCTTGTTTACGTCTTTTAGTTCGCTTCTTAATCAGTCGGGTTTTTTCCACCTGAAATGCCGCAGTAGCAGCTCGTAGTCTCGATTTGTGCGCGGATGATGGCAAAAGCCTCGCCCCCTATTACTTTGGGACTCAAACAAAATTGTCGTAACGTGGTTGTACTAAAGGGACAACTATGTCTAACCCTTCGGCGACAACAGGCGTGATGTTGTGAAAGTGTTGCTGATTGGTTTATACCTGTTTCCTTATTCTCATAAAGTTCGTGCCGTTTTAGGTAAGATAAGTAAGTATGTATCTAGATTATTCCAGGCTTGTCTCAATTTTTGGTTTCATTTGATTAAAACATGTTAGGTAACCTAAAGAGACCAAGGTCTGAGAATGTGTTAAGAAAAAAAATACATGAATACGAAACGAAGACCTACGTGAAATTTTCAAAGGAATTTGTAGGTATGTGAGATAGATTTATATTATGCATGTATTCTTGAAGGAGATGGAGATATAATATGGATAACGGTGTTAATCGTATTCGCTGATTTTGTTTTATGAGGTAACACTTCTGACTTCAGAATGCCTTCCATTTTTAGGGTTCCGTACCCAAAGGGTAAAAACGGGACCCTATTACTAAGACTCCGCGGTCCGTCTGTCTGTCTGTCACCAGGCTGTATCTCAAGAACCGTGATAGCTAGAGAGTTGAAATTTTCACAGATGATGTATTTCTGTTGCCGCTATAACAACAAATACTAAAAACAGAATAATATAAAAATTTAAGGGGGGCTCCCATACAAAAAACTTGATTTTTATGCCGTTTTTTGCTATATGTACGGAATCCTTCGTGCGCGAGTCCGATTCGCACTTGGCCGGTTTTTTTTAATTTGCTCCCCACTAGGAATTTCTCCTGTATCGTGGATACGTACATACTCAAACACCCAGGTCCGGAACAACATTCTGTAGGTCATAAAAATATTTGCTTCGTGTAGGAATCGAAATCGTGACACACAGCGCAGCAACCTATCGTTCAACTACTACGCCAACGATGTCGTCAAATTTTATTGCTATGTTTGCTACTTAACCAAGCAAGCAGCCCATCTGAGACCTTACTATGACGTAATAAAAACATCATGGGTCCTGTGTGAGTCAGGGACGGAGCTATACAGGACGAAGAACACTATACCTTTTTACCGACTGCCAAAGGAGGGTTATGTGATAATCAGTCTATGTATGTATGTAAGTATGTTTGTTCCTATGTGGCATTCTATAGATCATACGCGTTGGCCGATTTTGATGATTAATACGTCATTCGATTCGTCTTGCAAGTGTAACTGGCTACATTAAAATAGGAAAATGTTGGATTTTGGGCCCCATATTGTGTGGGCCCAATTTTATTTTTCTTCCAAACCCATCGTGTGGGGTATTATAATAAAGGATTTAAAAAAATGGTGTTTTACAACATTTATAACACTTTTATGTTTAAATTTACCCAACGCAAAAAAAAAAAAAATAAGTTTTATATAGAAAAGCAAATTAAAAAAAACAAAAATCCGACTGCTTAAGTAGCGAACTAAAAAAACTTAACCAAGAAGAAAATGATGCTGTGCAGTCGGAGAATACATCTGGTTTTGGTGAGGCAGTTCGCGAATATGTATCCTCCGACTGCACCGCATGATTTTCTGTGAAGCTTCTGTGCTTTTGGGTGGAACCAAAAGCACAGAAGCTTCCTGGCGGCTTCACATGATACGCGGAGTGACCTCAATGTGCCGATGATTTCTGCACGTTGGGAAGCCACAACCATGCATTCCAGGATGACGTGGGTAGCTGATTCCTCGGCGTTAAAGCAGCCCCTGCAAAGTGAATGCCGCCAGATACAGCAATACCAGATGCGTCGCCTACCCTTTTTGAAGAGGACTCTCTTAGATTTTTCTTGACATGTCTTAAATCCGATAAAAAAACCTCAGAAGACATCCCATTTCACATATTGCAGGTTTTTGGTGGCAATAATCGCAAAGGTAATTCGCAAATCAGTCCGTCGGTTTTTTTCGTCTCGTCTGTTTTTGTACTCAAACAGATTGGACCCTTATCGATAACAATGAGATGATAAGGCGCAACTTTTGGTTGTTAAAAGTTTGAAGTTAATGCGAGGAATTTTTAGAACTCAACGAGATCCCTTCTTTGACCCTACCTATTGACCCTATTTGCGTAAAGTTTGTTGAAGGGTAAAGGCTAATAAAATAAAAAATAACTTTCGACCTTGCCGCGGCACCGCACGGCACTTTTTAATGATTGATTTATTATTAATTATTATTAGCCACACGGGTCGATCTTTAAGGTTAAGCAACGCTTGCCGAGGTCAGTCCGTGGATGGGTGACCAACTTTACATAGCGAGTTTCTTACATGCCTCGGAAAACACGTTAAGCCGCTGATCCCAGTTGTCATTTGAAGATCTTTGACAGTCGTTACGGATAGTCAGAAGCCTGAGATCTGACACTAGTCTAGCCAAGAGGTATCGTGTTACTCAGTTACTGGGTTGTGGAGGTCAGACAGGCAGTCGCTCCATGTAAAACACTGGTACTCAGCTGAATCCGGTTAGACTGGAAGCCAACCCCAACATAGTTGGGATAAAACTAGGCAGATAATGATAATACAAAATTTGAATGGTTTATTTTTATCAGCAGACACATATAATGTTTAGTTTTATGTTTAAGACGATATATACGCCCCAATGTAACGCAGTACTGGCTGTGCGCCCGCTCGATGCCAAAATATCAAAATTGAACCTCCTTATGAATAGTTTTGTTTGCAAAATATTATTTGATTTACATATGCTATGTTAGGTATGAAGAAATTCCAGCCATCAATTTTTCTGTATAAAAATATTTTTAAACATCCAAGTCGTTTTGAAGGAGTTTCCAAAATATGCGAAAAAATATGGTGTTGTTAATTATTTTTTTAAAGCAAAACTATTAGTAACACGAAAAAATCTTGTGTTCAAAATTATGTACATGAATCAATAATAAATATATATTTTTTTCAAATCTTTTAACCTAGCTATTACTGAGGAGTATGCTTTAGAAAGTTACCGTTTTACGGCACTAAAGCGTATGTAGGCCCTTAAGTCCCATGTTGCTATGATAGAAAATCTTATTACCGTCAATTCGGCATAAATCCAGACTCCGGGCTGCTACCAACCGATTAGCACTCAAAGACAAAGTTGCGTCGTCACATTTTTATTTTTATCAACAGCGACACATATAATAATTATGCTTAGTTTTATGTTTAAGTCCCATGTTATGTTTTATGTTTAAGGTGATATATACGCCCCAATGTAACGCAGTACTGGCCGTGCGCCCGCTCGATGCCAAAATATCAAAATTGAACCTCCTTTTGAACAGTTTTGGTTGCAAAATATTATTTGATTTACATATGCTATGTTAGGTAAAAAGAAATTCCAGCCATCAATTTTTCTGTATAAAATTATTTTTAAACATCCAAGTCGTTTTGGAGGAGTTTCCAAAAGTTGCGAAAAAATATCGTGTTGTTAATTATTTTTTTAAAGCAAAACTATTAGTTACACGAACAAACCTTGTGTTCAAAATTATGTATATGAATCAATAATAAATATATATTTTTTGCAAACCTTTCAACCTAGCCGTTACTGAGGAGTATGCTTTAGAAAGTTACCGTTTTACGGCACTAAAGCGTATGTAGGCCCTTAAGACGACGTCAAACGCCAACGACATTGAGGGAACAAAACGCGCAACGAAAACTACTAAATATTGGGTCGCGCGCATGCGAAAGTATTAGTTTTTTTATTAGTAGTTTTTGTACTTTCCTTATTTTTATATGACTTTAAAAAAAAGCCTCAGATCAAAATGTAGACAATTAAATTGTCTTTGAGATGAAGTCAATTTCATTAAAAGACGACCATTATTGTGTTTTTTACCATTTTAGACATAACTTTACAAATTAATTACACGATGTTATACGAATAAAACGCAAAATTTTCTTAGATGAAACGGCTAGTCGTAATTTTCAAAAAATTACGACTAGCCGTTTAGACGTGATTCTCATTTTAAAATCACCTACTCAAGGGAATCGGCGCCTTAAGTCCCGCGTCAGTGCGCGAGACCTGCGCGCCGCGCTCCTGCGCCTCAAACCCAAGCGCTCAGTAAGCCTGGACAGCATACCGCCTTACATTTTCAGGGATCGTCGTATGGTTTTTGAGGAGCTATTGTTGCACATCAATTTGTGTTGGCAGGAGGGTCACTACCCGGACGAGTAAAAGATCATGCGATTTATCCCAGTTCCTAAAGGTGTGGGCTCTGACGTGAGTGGATACCGACCGGTGGCGGTGCTGTCGGCCTTCGCCAAGGTATTTGAGTCGGTATTGCATAGAAGTATTTATACACAAGTGAGCTCTCGGTTAACGGACGCACAACAAGGTTTTCGGCCGGGCCACAGAACGGGGGGCAACATGCTGTCTTTTGTTAGCCCGCCATTGACGCGGAGGGGAGGGGGAGGGGGGCAGTTAGATGTAGCATATTTTGACTGCCGGAAATCTTTCGATACTGTGGATAACGATGTACTTTTGTGCAAGCTCGCTGCTGCAGGATTCACGCCGCACTTGCTTAAGTTCTTTGCTAGTTACCTTGGCGAGCGACGACAGTACGTCGAGTATGCAGGACATGATTACAAGTTACAACCCTTACTACACGTTCTCAGGGATGAGTCATGGGAGTAATTTCGGGACATTGGAATTTAAATTGTTAGTCAACGATCGGCCAATAGTAGTCAAAGAGGCGAAGTGTCTGCTGTTTGCTGATGACTTAAAGTTATTTTTAGCTTTTAAAGATGAGGCAAATTGTTATCGGCTTCAGTTAGACATTAACAGTGTAGTTCAATGGAGCAAAATTAATAAACTTGTTTTTAATGTTAACAAGTGCTGTGTGATGAGTTGCAGCCGTGCGCGTGCTCCATTGCATTATCTGTACGAGATGGACACGGAGGTAAAACGAGTATCTATACCGTTACACAGGTGCGGACGTGGGCGTGCAGATGGTGCCGGAGTTGACGTTCCGCAAACATATAATAATTAAGGTGTGCGGCTTTCAGGAATCTCGGTTACATTTTGAGACAATGTAAGAATTTTAGCGATACGGCGGCTGTGAAAGTTTTGTATAATGCACTGATATGGAGCCACCTGGAAACCAGTGCGATTATTTGGAATCTTCATGAGGGAAAGAGTAACATATAACAAAGTAAGTTAAATAAAATTTTAGAAAATGGTTACCGGTACAATCTTTTACCGAATACTCAGGTTGCGTTACCCAACTTGGGAAGGAAATTGAAATAATAATGTTAGTTGTCTGTAATTTTACCGGCAGCTTTCAAATGCAGCATTGTTGCTTGAGGCAAAAATAGTAAGCAATGTTTTTACTTCAACGTACGTGCTACCACTGAGTGGTGTATGTTTGTTGGGTATGGTAGTGCGCACACCGGAGTTTTTCTTGATAGCTCGACGCGATTCGATTAATATCACACCGATAAGATATTTTTCTAAGCGAAATTGCAAGTAAGTTCATATAACCACAATGCGATGCAACTTGAACGGTTTGCACTTGAAATTTTCATAGAAAATACGTGTGCGATATCGCCTATCGACACAGTTAAAATTGCCGCGCCTTCTAGACGGTCCATAATAATTCTCTAAGGTTACTGAATTGAGTTATACCTATACGTAGTATAGTAGTGCTGGATTCATCGTTCTCACGTATATGAATTTATATACGTATGTAAATATTGTAAAACACTTTTTTTTTATTTAAAAATGTAGGTATGGAGTTTCTCGTCCTTTCTTCTCCATAACAAGCAACTTTTCCGAATGGACGGTAGAATCTTTAAATTTATATTTTTGACGTTCAAAAGTGCCGCTTAATGGCCTAGTTGAAATAAAGGATTTTCGTCTTTTGAGTATTTGGAGTTAAGAACGTGTGCTATCCTACTTTAACCGGCTGTGTGCCTACTAGTACGAAAACTTAATTCAGAGTTAGTTGCTAACACGAGGTTATATTCAAAGATTTATTTGCAGATAAATATGGTTACAAAAGTTCTTACAATGGTAGTATAATAGTAGCTTAACATATTTAATTGACAGTTTGTCATACAAGATTAACAATTTGTGTTAGCAACTCACTCTTAGTTAAGTTTTCGTGCAAGTGGGCCATAATGGGTTTATGACAAATAGTGACAGCTGTTTGAGGCTAAAAGAGAGCTTGGCACGAATTCAAATTCATAATTCATATTATAATTGATTGCTTATCAAAGGTTAATTTAATTTCTTAAGCTTAATTTTGTTTTTAATATTGCCGGCTAATACCATTGAGAAAATCATTTCGAAATATATACGTATATTCTTCGTATATTAATACCCTCATCTGCCTAGCCTTTTCCCAACTATGTTGGGGTCGGCTTCCAGTCTAACCGGATTCAGCTGAGTACCAGTATTTTACATGGAGCGACTGCCTATCTGACCTCCAAAACCCAGTAACTGGGTAATACGGTACCCCTTGGCTAGACTGGTGTCAGATTTCAAGCTTCTGACTACTCGTAACGACTGTCAAAGATCTTCAAATGAAAGCCGGGACCAACGGCTTAACGTGCTTTCCGAGGCACGGAGGAA
Source organism: Orthosia cruda (assembly GCA_964057195.1). Lineage (NCBI taxonomy): Eukaryota > Metazoa > Arthropoda > Insecta > Lepidoptera > Noctuidae > Orthosia > Orthosia cruda. The sequence goes on along the minus strand of OZ059828.1, from coordinate 41,259,413 downwards.
ACTTGGTATGTTGAAATGGTCACCCATCCACCTCGTCAAGCGTTGCTTAACCTTAAGATCGACCCGTACGGCTGTAATTATTTAGCCACGAGCTAGATATTAATACCCTGATTTTAATAAAAAAAATTGGCTTGGGCGAAAGTCTATTTTTCAGTACTTGTTTGATTAGGAGACTATTTTGTTGCCAGTGCGCTAGTCATCATTATTTAAAAGCGAATGTCTATGTAAAGACAGTCCTGCCTCGGATCGAAAGTCTGTTTTTCAGTACTTGTTTGATTAGGAGACTATTTTGTTGCCAGTGCGCTAGTCATCATTATTTAAAAGCGAATGTCTATGTAAAGACAGTCCTGCCTCGGGTCGAAAGTCTGTTTTTCAGTACTTGTTTGATTAGGAGACTATTTTGTTGCCAGTGCGCTAGTCATCATTATTTAAAAGCGAATGTCTATGCAAAGACAGTCTTGCCTCGGGTCTGCGCATAGCCTTACTTACTAAGTGAACGTAGGTAGAAAACAAATAAAGGAAGATACAAAATGCGGCAAATAAAGAAAACTTTACACGTGCTGGACTGAAAGAGTGCTAAGCTGATTGGATTTTCCTGTCAATAAGTTACTTTGCTAATTAATCCGACCGTGTTATAAACAGATAAAAAATGTTTACTTGTATGTATGTTAGTTTATCAAAGGTACACTGAAATAAAGAAATAACTGGACAAATTTTGTAACTTTTTAAGCAAACATCAGTTATTAGCAAATAAACTATAATAAAATAATACAATACTAATGATCACATACAAAATCTCTGTTTTGTTTTCAGTAAGATAAAGTTTTCAAGTGCCAATAATTGTGTAACCAGCAACCAAACCATTGGTAACTTAAAAAAATCTTTTAGACTCTCGAAATACTTATCCGATTACTATCGCTGAGTCTCATAAGATATTTTTTTATATGAGTGTAATAAATAAATAATATCACGGCAAAATACACGGGTTCTGTAGGATATGCCTCCCAATTCTATTTTCTGTTGGTATCTGAAATTGGCGGTCTATTGGTTTAGTATAAGAATAGAATACAACTAGAAGTTTATTTCTGTCTTTTTAACCGACTTCAAAAAGAAAGAGGTTCGACTGCTTTATCTCTCTGACCATTTTACCAGGTGAACCGATTTTGATGTTGTTTTTTTTTATTTGAAAGCTTGTGCTTCTCATGTGTCCTTATTTATATTTGATTAAGATCTGATGAAGAGCTTCGGAGATATACAACAGAACTCTTCAACATACAACGGCAAATCTCTCGGGATTACTGCAATCGCACGTCTGTTTATTGTTTACGCCGTTTCATAGCATAACATCACGCTGGTAAGCTCTAAAGGGGTACGCAGATACGTACAGTTCACTGTGATACTCTCTCATTTCACCGGCTATATTAGTTTTATGTTTTGGGCATTATAAATGATAAATAAATGATAAATGATTTTATTTCTGTAAGTTGGTTTGTACAAACACTTTTACATGTCGAACATATTTTTAAAACTAGATGAGGTCGGCGTTTCCTATCTGACTACTCTGAGAAGAAAGGCCGAAACAAACTCAGAGGTCACAGTCTCTTTTAAAGTCCAGACAAAATCTTGATTAGATCATGTGAAGACCATGTAGACTGATGTCTGAAATGGTCTTTTGAGGAAAGAACCAGCCAGATTGAGTGGACCTGTCCAGTCAGTGCACGCATTTGTCAATAACCGATCAGCTCAACTCAGAATTTAAGGAGCTCAACGATTCGACGAACAATACCAAAGAAAGGACATTCGGGTAGGCCGTATAAACTACTCAAACTGCCAGACCATGATTAAAAACTAAGATAAATTTAAATAAAAACAAAAAAAAAAATATCCACATAGTCTTCACATTCACAATAATTAAAATAAAATAATATAATACTTTAAAAAGTAAATATTCTTGTCATTGCAAGAAAACCAAAAAAAAATAAAAAATTATAATAACAAAATGCATAGTGCAAAATACAGGGTGTTTGGAAGGGAGCTGTACATATGCCTAGGGTAGAAACTAGGGATAGTCTGCTACCTACCCCCGCCCATTATATTGACCTTGGCCTCAAGGTTTTTTTTTAATTTATTATTATTTTTTATTTGACTTTTTTATGATTTTTTGACTAAAACTACCTGTAGCTCAAAATCTATCCATGGGACCGGTCGGCTAATGGTCTTGTTTTAATCGTTAGAGTCTTAGGGTCCTGCAAAAAATTATTTTACACCAGAAAATTGTGGAGAAAAAAAGTTATGGGGCCTGAAGTACCGTAGTAAGGTAAAGAAATAATTTTAAGGGCAACTTTCTATGGGGTTTAAAAAAAAACTAACAGGGTTGGAGTTCTTCTGATTTTTTTAAAACATCCTCAGTCCATGCCCTTTCTAACGATATGCTAAAAGTGTAATTATCACTTTTAGTTTTAAAGTTATTAATTAATTTCCGCAACTAGGGCACTTCAAGCAAAAATTTCAACTAATGAAAATTAAATGTGTTCGATCGTAAAAGGATGGCAAATGAAACAAAAAATTTGGTAATGACTAATGTCATTAAATTACAAATTTTAATTAATTACTAATTTTAATTAATTACAAATTTTGTTCAAATTGATGACCATTGACCTGTAAACATGCTCGGCACCTCTTCCTCATCTCCACGGTCACCGTTCTAAGCAGCAGTTCCTCGCGCATTGTATCGAATGCGGCGTGGATCCTGTTAATTAGAACCTCCCTTGTTGGTACTTCTTCTGCGTACACCAACTCTTTCGCCCTTCCCCAGACGTAGAAGTCGAGTGGGGTAAGGTCAGGCGACCTTGGGGGCCAGGGAATTGGCCCACCCCGACCAATCCAAGAATTAGGAAAGCAGTTCCCTGGCCCCCAAGGTCGCCTGACCTTACCCCACTCGACTTCTACGTCTGGGGAAGGGCGAAAGAGTTGGTGTACGCAGAAGAAGTACCAACAAGGGAGGTTCTAATTAACAGGATCCACGCCGCATTCGATACAATGCGCGAGGAACTGCTGCTTAGAACGGTGACCGTGGAGATGAGGAAGAGGTGCCGAGCATGTTTACAGGTCAATGGTCATCAATTTGAACAAAATTTGTAATTAATTAAAATTAGTAATTAATTAAAATTTGTAATTTAATGACATTAGTCATTACCAAATTTTTTGTTTCATTTGCCATCCTTTTACGATCGAACACATTTAATTTTCATTAGTTGAAATTTTTGCTTGAAGTGCCCTAGTTGCGGAAATTAATTAATAACTTTAAAACTAAAAGTGATAATTACACTTTTAGCATATCGTTAGAAAGGGCATGGACTGAGGATGTTTTAAAAAAATCAGAAGAACTCCAACCCTGTTAGTTTTTTTTTAAACCCCATAGAAAGTTGCCCTTAAAATTATTTCTTTACCTTACTACGGTACTTCAGGCCCCATAACTTTTCTTCTCCACAATTTTCTGGTGTAAAATAATTTTTTGCAGGACCCTAAGACTCTAACGATTAAAACAAGACCATTAGCCGACCGGTCCCATGGATAGATTTTGAGCTACAGGTAGTTTTAGTCAAAAAATCATAAAAAAGTCAAATAAAAAATAATAATAAATTAAAAAAAAACCTTGAGGCCAAGGTCAATATAATGGGCGGGGGTAGGTAGCAGACTATCCCTAGTTTCTACCCTAGGCGTATGTACAGCTCCCTTCCAAACAGCCTGTATAATAAAAAAACAAAATTAATTGGAGCAGCTCAATCCCAAGCCTTTTTGTCCTCAATGTAATCTTTTGTTGTATATACGAGTATGTACCTTACTATTGAACTTGCTCATTATGTACCACAACTAAAAAGTGTAAAATATTTTTTTTTACCAAAAAATATACCCGTCTTCCAAATAAAAACTCTAGAAAATGAAAAAATACTTCAATTTCGAAGACTATGTGCATGATATGTATTAGGGAACAAGTGTGTGCTTAGATGGTTTGGTCTTAGATTTAGGATTAATGAAAAGGGACTAGGTACATAGGTATCAAAAGGTTTTTACAAGACAGACGTGCGAGACGATGTTTGCGTGCGTGTATGACTAGATCTGATGTGTGAACTTAAATTAAACAAAAAGAGTATGTATGTAACGTAGCAGGTGTCGTTCTGTAGTTTCTGCCTACCCCCTTGGGAAAAAGGTGTGAATGTATGTATTTATATGTGTGAATAAATAAAAGGGAATATGTTTCTAAGCCTGCACAGCCTTTTTCAGGTAAAACTTATTATCATCAATAAGAAAATCAATTCACCTTTAACTCTTTTACTACATTTATTATCATCATCATCATTTCAGCCAAAAGGCGTCCACTGCTGGACATAGGCATCCCCCAAGCATCGCTACACTGATCCGTACTGTGATTCTCGCATTCACCGGACTTCCGGAGCCTTGTCCATTGTTATATTATTGTTGTAAAGTTTTATTTCTCAACGGCCTAGCATTTTCCTTGAATGAATACCAGTATTGTACATGGAACGACTGCCTATCTGACCTTAACAACTCAGCTATCGGTTAAATCGAGACCCGTTGGCAAGACTGGTCAGACTTCAGGGATTCTGACAACCTTTTAGTGACCGTCGAACCAACCGCAGCAAGCCGTATCAATTACATAGCCACAATTATTTAGCAATAAACTTGTATATATAGAACTAGCTGACCCTCGGGGCTTCGCTCCCGTCAATTGCCTACCTACCCTGCCTACCCTGTCTATCCTGCCTACCCCTGGCTACCCTGCCTATCCTGCCTACTCAGCCTACCCTGCCTACCCTACCTACCCTGCCTACCCTGCCCCTACCCTGGCTACCCTGCCTACCCTGCCTATCCTGCCTACCCGGCCTATCCTGCCTACCCGGCCTATCCTGCCTACCCTGCCTACCCTGCCTACCCTGCCTACCCTGCCTACCCTGCCTACCCTGCCTACCCTGCCCACTCTGCCTACCCTGCCTATCCTGCCTACCCTGCCTATCCTGACTACCCTGCCTACCCTGCCTACCCTGCCTACCCTGCCTACCCTGCCTACCCTGCCTACCCTGCCTACCCTGCCTACCCTGCCTACCCTGCCTACCCTGCCTACCCTGCCTATCCTGCCTATCCTGCCTACCCTGCCTTTCCTGCCTACCCTGCCTTTCCTGCCTACCCAGCCTATCTTGCCTACCCTTCCTACCATGCCTACTCTGCTTAACCTGCCTACCCTGCCTACTCTGCTTACCATGCCTACCCTGCCTACCCTGCCTACCCTGCCAACCCTGCCTACCCTGCCTACCCTGCCTACCCTGCCCACTCTGCTTAGCATGCCTACCCTGCCTATCCTGCCTACCCTGCCTATCCTGCCTACCCTGCCTACCCTGCCTACTCTGCTTACCATGCCTACCCTGCCTGCTCTGCTTACCCTGCCTACTCTGTTTACCCTGCCTACCCTGCCTAATCTGCCTACCCTGCCTACCCTGCCTATCCTGCCTACCCTGCCTACCCTGCCTGTCCTGCCTTTCCTGCCTACCCTGCCTATCTTGCCTACCCTGCCTACCCTGCCTATCCTGCCTACCCTGCCTGTCCTGCCTTCCCTGCCTACCCTGCCTACCCTACCTACCCTGCCTACTCTGCTTACCCTGCCTACTCTGCTTACCCTGCCTACCCTGCCTACTCTGCCTACCCTGCCTAATCTGCCTACCCTGCCTAACCTGCCTATGCTACCTACCCTACCTACTAATTTGTATCTATCATCAATAGTTTTCTCAGCGCACGCCAAATAATGTATTTTACAGACAACATTTTGCTACCTTGGGTTACATTATTGCAATTTTCATAAGGATCTCTATTTTTTCTGAAAATATTTTATAGCCTATGACACTCAGGAATAATGTAGCTTTCTACCGGTGCAAGAATTTTCAAAATCGGTTCAGTAAATCCAGAGATTACCCCTTACAACGTCACAAACTCACAAACTTTACCTCTTTATAATATTATTAGTATATTAGTATTAGTATATTAGTATAGATTTGGATCAGTTATCAAAATCGTTTGTGTCGACTCAGTATTGAATCGCTTGCTATTTAAGAGTATCACATATTAAAATCATAGTAAGCAAAGTACTACAAGTGTTGGTACAGGTATATGTAATAATAATATTTCCCCCCGGTGGATTCCCGCATTGTCGAGGCGGGGGGCTCAGTAGCCGTGGCTTGGTCACACACGGTGAAGTGAAAGGTTTCTTCAACCGAGGAGGGACCGCTCGTTTTCGTCGTCGTAATATCGACATGAAAATCAAGATGTATAAAAAAATATCGTTTTGACGATTAAGCTGACGACGTAGCGGCCAACAAGTAGGTTGCGGTGCCACTTGGGTGACATCGCACCTGAGGTGGTCACGGCGCGCAATGTGTTCTGGTGCGCCAGTGGTGGGGGGTACTCCCCAGAGGAGGGTCCTGTGACGGACAACCGCGGTGGGGTCACGGACGAGTGCTAACGCGTGTCCATGTTCCTGCCATAAGTGGCACAGGAGGACTCCGTGGCGTTTTAATGGGTTGGAGTCCCACATAACTGCGCTATCTCCCCGTGATAGCGCAGTATGCATGAGTATTTCTCTACGAAAAAAAAGGAGGAGTTTTATGTTCTACAAAGGATTGTACGGTTTACACAAGATAAGAAAAAAAATCTCTTCCGTAATCGTCGACTTCCCGAATACAACAATCAATAACCAGACACCCAGTATAAAGGTACATAAGACGAGTTCGAAAAATTTCATATTACGTTTAGAACCCTTGACTCGTCCTCAGCGTGTTCTGATACGTAAAATGGACGTGAACAGAACTTCGATGGTCTGTAGATCCAGTCAAATAATATACTAGAAAAGTAATATGATCTACATTCATAAAAGCTAAACTGTTGCTGGTAGATATACAACGGTTACACGTGGTGTTACTTGTGTTTAATTGACATAATATACTTTTCAACACACTTGCTCATAAAGTGGCTCTAATTTCACCGCAATTAGGCACATAAAGACACCTGTAATCAAACTGTGACTGTTTTCATTACTATTATTCACAAGTGAGTTATAGAGTTTTATTTTATTGGTTGAGTTGCTTTGTTCTTAAAAAAGTTTCGATACAAAAAAGATCGTGCTCAATAGTACAAATAAATTAATGTACCTACCTATTGCATGCTCATTGCATGCAACTTCGTATTTAAATAGATAATTTCAACTTGTAAACTTTCACTCAAATATAACTTTTGTTTTTCTCTGTATTAAAGAAAACTTGAAATTCCCTATTTTGTACGTGGCTAAAACGCTATCCGCGAAAAGCCAAAAAAATAAACCTCATGCTTTTAGTCTTTGGTCGAACGCCATTGTTAGATGCGCGCGCATAGTAAAACTGTTTTTTTTTCTCGCCATTGCAAAAAAAAAATTCACAACTCGTTTTCACTGTTAAAAACTAAGTTTTGGGTCGGCTTCCAGTCTAACCGGATTCAGCAGAGTACCGGGATTTTACATTGAGAGACTGCTTATCTGTTATCACAACCCAAACTAGTAATGGGGGATACCATGTATGAATTCACCGCTAGAGGCGCTGGTATGGCGTAAGGTCTCTTATATGTCAAATTTCATAGTGTTTTGGCTTTTAGCACTAGCTCATTTTTTTATTTTTGTGTATATTTACCGAGATTAAGGGGAGGAAGGTACGGGATTTACCAACCACTGCTTTAATAGAGTTTTATGTTTCGGAAAATGTTATTATCCTTTTTGTCGAAAAAAGGAGCTGCGCAAAACTGTTTGTATATGTAATTGCACTTTTACGACATTAGAAATGATTCTAATTCAAACTTTGCTTCCGTACGCGTTATAACAACGTTTAACAGTTACATTTATGGACCTTAGTCAAAGTTCCAAATTTAAAATGACGTTAATTAGTTCATCCTCATTGGGTAACACGAAACTCCACAAGACTGATATCAGTTTGAATGGCTTCTTTCTGGCGTAACGACTGTCAAAGATCTTCAAATAATAGCCTGGACACAAAATAGAAAGTATACAGAAGGGCCACTCCCGCCGTTTCAAAAATTGTCAGCTAAACTTGACAGATTCACTAGGGTTGCTGCTATATTGTTTCCGAATTTAAAAGAAGAGTAGGTTGTATAAGTTACAAACATAAATACATAATTCATAAATACATGAGTCGTCTAAACATGCATCATATTATGCTTACATGCCTTAGAGGGTAGACAGAGAATCAAATATCCATGAAATATCACGACGCCACATACGACGAAGATTGGATGGTAACAAGACGTAACAATACTGTAATAATGATCCCACTAAAAACATTAAATTGTGAAGAGCACCAAGCTCGACAAAAATGTAAATGTGAAAAAAAACAAAAAATTATTAAGAAAAACCCGACAGCTTAAGAAGCGTAAAAAGACGTACTTAAACAAGAAGAACATTAAACTGTGCATAAAACCATATTATTATGAAAAGGTTAATAGCATTTCCAATTTCTTCTATGGACTTAAAATAATTTATTATATTCCTAGATATTGAATTTCTAACTTGGCATATTGAAAAATTTAATGACCTTTATAACTTAAAAATGAAAAACAAAATGTATTCGATGTGTAACAATTAATAAAGGTTACCCAGCCAATGCAACCTTACAGTACTTAATGTATGAATGACGTGACAAACGCCTGCGTTAGAACTCGTGACAACCGCGACTGAGCTCGGTCCAATATTGCTCATTATTCCCTGTAAAATCATAATGTCAATGTGTGCGTGCAAAATGGCGCTTACTTCGTAGTGGACTCTCTGTCTGCGGCGCGCCGCCGCTTACGTACTTTGAGGCCTGGACCAACAGCTTAACGTTCTTGCCGAGGCACGGAGGAATCTCGCTATGTAATGAATGGTCACCTATCGACGGACCAACCTCGGCAAACGTGCTTAACTTTGCCCGTGCGGCTATTATCCTGAGTTAATATTTATCGGGATAAAATAGAAGTTTTATTTAGCAGAATTATTGCTTTTGTGGATCGAGTTTTTACACTGAATGTCTGAATCAGTTTTCGTTGAAAACGGCTCAGTATTTTGAGTCGTCAAAAAGTTACAAAGAGACACTATTGTACTTTTAAAATTAGGTTATTAATAGCTTTTCTCCGCGTCTCAGATCCCGATCCCGAGTCATATCTATCATACCTTAGTTGTAGGCTTCTGATTCTGATATTCCTGATTAAAACCCTAATACTTAGCTATAATATGGGTTTCTCATCAAACATCAGTCAAAGAATTTTCAGTATCAAGTATTTACAAAAAACCTCTACATCATTTAAATTTATATAAAACCGGCCAAGTGCGAGTCGGACTCGCGCACAAAGGGTTCCGTACCATTATCGCAAAAAACGAAAAAAAAGCACGTTTGTTGTATGGGAGCCCCACTTAAATATTAATTTTATTCTGTTTTTAGTATTTGTTGTTATAGCGGCAACAGAAATACATCATCTGTGAAAATGTCAACTGTCTCACTATCACGGTTCATGAGATACAGCCTGGTGACAGACAGACAGACGGATCGGGGAGTCTTAGTAATAGGACCCCGTTTTTATCCTTTGGGTACGGAACCCTAAAAACCATGAATGTAAGTATCGCATATAACAATAGATATAGGTATTCTGACAAGATAGAACTTTATCATTCAAATCTATTATAACACATACATAATAATGAAAAGGTTTCCGAAGAATGAAAACATGTTCTCAAAATAATTATTGCAGTAGTTTGCTAAATCTATACCAATATTATAAAGATGAAAGATTTTTTGTATGTTTGTTTGTTTGTACCGAATAGGCTCCGAAACTACTGGACCGATTATAAAAACTCTTTCGCCTATAGAACGCTACATTATTCCCGAGTAATATATAGGCTGTAATTTTGTCGGGAGCGAAGCCGCGGGGTTCAGCTATAATGTATACGCATGTGGGCAAAAACGAATAACCACAGTATAAGTAAATCCACAGTATATCAATCCAGTGGTTCATTGCCTTTGATATTATATTGACGACCTCTCGACACGTGGTTATCCACGTAGGCTTTTATCATCTTATTCTTTTGTAAGGAATGCTTTGTCGGCTTCATTTACAATTAAAGTCTGTATGAATTATTATTATATGCTGATTGACATAGTGTGTGATCGAAATGCTAGATGTCATTGTACTGGAAGGACTTTTTTTATTTATTATTGCTAGGCTCGCACTTGACCACTATCTCACCTGATGGTAAGCGATGATGTGGTCGACGATGTAGCACGCTTGCCTAGAAGTAATCTATCCACTCAAAGACCCCTAGGTTGTAGCTATCAGGAAACAAATACTCCGGCAGACTTAGCCCATCTATACGTTCGGGTCGGCTTATAGCCTGACCAAATGCAGCTGAGTTTTAGTAGTATTTTACAACCCAGTAACAAACATTTTTAACACAGTAGTCCTTAGCAAGACCATCGGGGAATGGAGGAGAAAGGAATCTCGTAATTATTAAATAATTTGAATTTGAATTAAAAATGTTTACCCATCTACGGATCGACCTAGGCCAGCGTTGCTTGTCCTTGAAGATCGACCCGTGTGGATGTAGAGCCACGAGCTCCTCATAAGTGCATGGTTTAATTATTAAAAACACGTTTATAAAAACACATTCGTATATGTTCAAATACACCGCTGCATATCGCGTTGAGATAATCTTATAGAATTAAATTTGATAATGATTGTGTTCGGCAGCGTTTGCACAAGCGCTCACGTTGTTCAATTGTTTTGGGTTAGACTTTGGTGTCTTATTTGTTGTAATATTATGATAAAAATAATACATTTACATGCGGCCAAAAGCCTGATGGCCAATAGCCTAGACAAACCCTTGTAGAGGCTGTCGTTGTGCGGTTGGATAAAAGGCTTAATACAAAGGCAGTACCCCTCGATACGGTTTGCATTGTGATGAGGTTCCTGTCTCTGGAACCCTAAGCACCGGTAACTTGGACCCTGTTTCCGACAGCGGCGGACAATTATATTTTTATTGTGGTTTGTTTTTAATAAGAAATATATGAAAATTTATAATGTGTAATTATGCTAAACGCATATTAAAATATTTACAAAAAACTAAACATTATTGTTTAATTTATCTGGATAATGTAGAGCTGACTGGTTTTGTTGATGCAGACTGGGCCCATAACCTATTAAAACACGTTGCTTTTCCGTAATAGACTAACTTTATTTTTTACTAGAGGAAGCCTCGCGGTTTCACCCGCGTAGTTCCCGTTCCCGTAGGAATACAGGGATAAAAAGTAGCCTCTGTCACCCGGGGATAGAGTAGCTTCCCAACGGTGAAAGAATTTTTGAAATCGGTCCAGTAGTTTTGGAGCCTATTCTGTACAAACAAACGAGCAAAAAAATCTTTCCTCTTTATAATATTGGTATAGAAGAGTGGTACACACAATACAACATAGACAAGCGTTACTTGACACATTATTAAATTTGTTATCTATATTCTGATAATTATAAAGTTGTAAAAATAAATTAATGGAATAATAATTTAACAAAAATGAGATCTGATTGTTTTTAAAGGCCGTTAGCCTTTAAAAATAATCATACAGATGCGATGCAGAAATGCAACAAACCCTTGTTATAGAAATAGATTTTTATCGCGCTTTTAAACGTTGACTATATACTTGATTGTGCATCTCATAACAACAATTTTCAAAAATAGGTGTGCAATGGGCGGTATCGCATTTTTAATCGACTTCAAGAAGTAGGAGGTTCTCAATTCGACTGTATTTTTTATTAATTTTTTTTATTTAAAAGCTGGTGCTTCTCATGTAGTTAAATTTGGTGACTTCCATAGATATAATAAACAAGTACAAAACAGCTGTATTTTATATTTCTATGGTGACTTCTCATGTAGGTCTTCCCATTTAAATTTGGTGAAGATCTGATTAGGAACTTTGGAGATATAAAACAGAACTCTTAAAAAGGCAACGGCAAAACTCTCAGGATTGCGGCAATCGCATGTTTGTTTATTGTTTTCGCCATTTCATAACATAGTATCACGCCGGTACACACACACCCTGGTATACTCTCATTTCACCGGTTATGTTCAAGTTTTATGTTGTTCGGGTAATCTATTCTGGCATACATTTGTGCATTAAAGTTACCTTACTACCAAATTTGCTCATTATGTACCACAACGAAAAACTTAAAAATAAAAACTTTTATACAAAAATATTCAACTGACTTCCAAAAAAAAAACACTATAAAGTGAAAAATAACTTTAATTTCGGAAGTCGGTTGAATTTTTTATAAAAAGTTTTTATATGCGCAACGCTGCCATTTAGCATTCTCTGCAATGATAACAAAAAGGTCTGCATTTTGTTTATTTTTTTAAAAAAAAGAACGAGAGGTGTCATGGAACATCCGGGAGGTAATACTAATAACTGGTAATAATAATAGGTACAATATACTAATGCATAGGTAGCTGTAACGTACTATAGCAAAAGTGTTAGTCTGTCACTTTTTTCCAAATTAGCTTCCATCCGCCTAATCACATATAAGGAACTTAGTTCCAAAAAATACTAGGTATAATGTTTTACATTTTGTTATGAACAAACAAAGTTCATCATATAAGCAGATTAATATGTACCTACTAAGAACGAATTATATAACACTGTTCCGATCAGTTTTTACATATGTATGTATTTCTATTAAATTACAGGTTTTGAATTCAAGATTTCTCAGTCCTTGAATCAAGTATTCAGGTATATATGTGGGTAATCGACACACGAAACGAATTGGTGACAAGGTTGTTGCTTTGAATATAGCTCCGAACTGAATTTCATAATAATGTAAATCAATTCGTGATTGTAATAATTAATTAAAATCGTTCGTCGATTCCCGCAAAGAGAATTTGACTTCTCACTAGAATATTCACTTTTCATTATACAATAAAGGCTTCTGATCTGAAGATATGAAACAATGATGCGACAGTGCACTTTTATAGCAATTATTATACGGATATAATTAAAAAAACTTAATTTAAAAGTATAGTCGCATCGGTGTTGCATTGTCACGTTACTTCTGTCTGCGAAAACCTTAAAAGATAACATGTTTGTGATAAAATTGCATTTAAGTAAGGAGGTACAGACCTCCTTACTTAATTTTATCACAAACATTTCAGCGTCCTCCACATAAGTTCTACTTTGTTGCCACATCAAATAAGGACCAGACACTTTACGACACAAAAAGATTAATTTCACTTACTTCGTCGTAGAAAATCCGTACCGAAGGACCAAAATGCACTTTAAAAACGACACAATGTTTAAATCACAAATTAAATTAAATTTAAATTGAAAACAATACAATCCCACACGTTCTTTGTTCTATAATGTCGTTATCTCTGACGAATACTGATTATCATAATTACTGATTGAATGGTAGGATAGGACCGTTGCTGATAACGCGGATTCCTATATAAAAGGAAGTAGATTAGATATAAAATTGATAGTAAGTGCTATATTTTGAATATATTGATACTGATTTGTTTTGAATCAATGATATCACTGTGTACATTTTTGGGGAATTACTAATGCGTCCTACTGCACACTTTTTTTAAACAGGAAAAATCGTATTACTCGCTCCGTGATCCCTTGTTCACGCTGCAGCAGTTTGATTGATATGAAACATTCACAATACTATCAAACCTTGATAATTGTGAACCTAAGATTTTTGTCATTTTTCAAATTCATCTATTCTCTTCTCTAATCTCTTCTATCTATCTCTCTATATCTGTCTATTTTTCTTGCATAGTGATGACATTGTTACTTTAACGCAGTAAGTTAGCTACTTGGGACTTATATTTGTTAATCGTTTCAACTGGAGTTATCAGGTGGAATCTGTATGCGACAAGTTACGTGCAATACTCACAAAATTTTCCATTATAAAGCGAAACATACCTTAAAGAACCGTCTAGACGGTCAAATGTACACATCCCTTGCAGAATTTATAATCTCATATGGAGTTACCAGCTTTGGACGCACATTTAAAACTAACTTCCATTATCATCATCTATGTACCCTTGTCCCATGTTACTTGGGGTCGGCGCAACACGTTTTCTTCTTCCATACCGTCCTGTCCCTCGTCACGCCTTCACTGACTCCCTTTTCTTTCATAGCAGTCCTCACACGGTCCATCCATCTTTTCTTTGGCCGTCCCCTCCCTCTCCATCCATCCACATTTATATTCATAACTCTTTTAGCAACATGCGTTTCATCCCTCCTCATCACATGACCATACCAGGACAAACGGTTTCCTTTTAACTTTTCTATCACTGGCGCCATTTTCAAACTTGCTGTAATATACTCATTTTTCACTTTATTCATTCTCGTCACTCCACACATCCATCTCAACATTCTCATCTCTGCTACATGCAATCTCTTGCCATCCATCTTTTTCCCAGCCCAACATTCAGATCCATATAGTACGACAGGTCTAATCACGGATTAGTAAATACAAAATTTACAAGCTTTTAATTCACAAAACTTTCTTCCATAAAATACATAATTTGCAAACATGCTTGTTGAAGCTGGTAGTACCAAACTATATTAAAATGAATACAGCGACAATTATATAGGTCTATTCAAACATTGAAAGAAGAAGTTACCTGTTCTGGCCCGCGCTGAGTACCTGTTCCTCATAGAATATTTTGGTAACACTGATATTCAAGTTCCATTAAGATATAATGTGAATACTCGAAAACAAGATCGTTTCAAGTGCAACGGAACTATAAATGTGATAGTAGACGCATCGCATTTGTCATATACCCTTAGAAATTAGAGACTCAATGAACAGTAAAAATGTAATATATGTAGTGTGTAAAAATTGGCAGGGTCTTGCAGACAACTTCAGATACTCAAAGTTTCGCTGTGACCACTGTACCTACTTGTTTTAAAAGTCGATACTCGTTGATTTAACCATTCAATATTTTTACTGTCGTTGACAATTATTATGTCTTGTTACTACAACATTACATATATAATTTTACCTTGTTAGTTTATTTGTTGGTACGTGTGGGTCAAACCTTGCAACTGAATTTTTAAACAGTTATACCCAAATAATTGAGTTCAAATTATGCATATAAGTTTGGTTTGCGTGACAATGGACGATAAGCTAAAAATCTTATTAAAAAATATTCTCTCTGACCAAAAATTCAGCCGTATTTATATTTCTTAGGCCCTAAGAAATTCAAACTAAATACTCCGTGCGAGATCAGGGTGCATTCGAAAACCCACCGCTATCCCACACCATTCAATAATCATACGCATAACACACGCACTAAAACTGGATTTAACAAATTGTTCTACGCGGGAAGAAGTTCTAATGGCTTCTGCTTCTTCTTTGGCTTTAGCTCCTTCTGCGCATGCGGCTTGCCTGGTAACTTATAAACGGCACAAATATGTGGATGTCTCTAACTATTCTCAATCTCATTTTTTATAAAAAAAAAATGTTTTTCTTCTTTTAATTGGACTTTTTACAATAGTTCGCAATCATCTTTATAGCCCTTTGCTAAGAATAGTTACAGCACTGATAACAACATTTGTGCCACATGTTAAATTTAGTCTTGTTATTTTTTTATTTTTTTTACCTTTGTATAGATATTTTACCGATTATAGTGTGAACATTGTAGGCCTTCTAGATGTTAGTTAATATTTGTTAACTTTGTTATATGTTATATAATCTTTTTTTTTAGTTTCTTACGACTTATTGTCGGGCTTACGTTTTCCCCCCATAGTACTAATGCTGTAACATGGAAATGTTGTAAAACCAAACCATTTTTTAAAAGAGTAACCATGGAGTTTATTGCCGGTTCTTCTCCATAGGAAACGACCAACCCGAACCTTGCACCTTTTGTCGACGTTTTATAAGTGCCCATGTAGGCCTATCTATACTAATATTATAAAGCTGAAGAGTTTGTTTGTTTGTTTGAACGCGCTAATCTCAGGAACTACTGGTTGGAATTGAAAAATTCTTTTTGTGTTGGGTAGTCCATTTATCGAGGAAGGTTATAGGCTATATAACATCACGCTACGACCAATAGGAGCGGAGCATCAATGAAAAATGTTCCAAAAACGGGGAAAATTTATTCTTTTTGAGACGCAACGTATTTAGAGTAGGTGGGCTAGCTTGGTAGGTAGCCAGTTGACGGGAGCGAAGCCGCGTGGGACAGCTAGTGTGAAATAAAATAAAAAATATTGATTGAATGTAAGTCAGTGTAACAGTCAGCTACTTTTTGAAAATGCTCAGACACTGCCTATATACAGTAATTATATTTTGAACTGGAAACTCTCTAAATGGAAGCCCATTTGAGGAAGGGCAAACGTTCCACAATACAGCAGATATCCAACAGTACCGGAATTCCGACTGCATTAGAACAAGCAATTTCAGATAAAGGCCGCTCTAACGATCAAATTCATCTCTCGATTGCGTTAATGATGTCATTATCATTTGGTGAACGATTATTTGCTTCACTTGGTTATGTAGGATTCTAAATGGAGTGTTTTAATAAATTAGATGAATTTTGCAAGGCGTTCAAGTTTTGTAAGCCGGTGGCACCACCCACCACCACCATTCTAGGCATTGTTTTCAAGTATTAGAATAGAACTTTTGTCTGCAAATAACAACATAACGAGGAGAAATATAATAACTTGAAAGTTTTATATCTTGTGACGTGTATCTTTTCTAGCTGTTCACTTGACTCTTATAATTGTTGAGTAATTCATACTGATATTATATATAAATGGGCAGGTGTGTCTGTTACGTTTTCGATTTTCCCATCTAAGCCACAGAACGCATTTTGATAAAATTTGGCGCATGGAGAGACTACAATCGGGATTACTCAGAGTTATATTCGTCAGTATCACAAATCACAACACAATGTGGTAATTTCGATGAAATTATGAGATACGCGTATATGGAAGGAACAGACGAACGGAGGCACGGTGATTACTACAAATATAGTGATAAATGATTTTATTTCTGTAAGTTGGTTTGTACAAACACTTTTACATGTTGATCATATTTTTAAATCCGAATAAAAGGCCGAAACAAACAGTAGTAAATACGTAAGTATCATGTTGTTTATTAAAAACTTCTTTCAACACACCTTTTAACCTTTAGATAGGCCATTCAATCAGAACTTACAAATTTCAACCTACTTTATTTACATACACATCTCAATCCCTGTAATCACACAATAGCTTAGGGAATACCCAACCAATAGCTACAGGAGCAAACGGAGAACATCTGTTAACAAATAGATGGCTCTGTTTTCTTAGTAAATATTTAATTTCTCAATTCCACCAGAGTCTGGTTCGTAGGTCGAATGACGGTGTTTGTGTAAGGTTAAATGTCACTTTACGTAAGAATATGTAAAATCATGACTGTTCTGTCGAAGAGCTAGCCAGTACAACTCCGCTATCTGATAATTTAAAATTATGCTATCTCATATTACGCTTGTACGAGTATATACCGAAGGGTAAGGTAGAAGGGAACTTAGTCAAACACTTCGCCAGAGACATGTAATTTCTATATACCAGCGATGGAGTGAGTTTATTTATATCGAGTACAATTACATATATTATATTATATTATATTATATTATATTATATTATATTATATTATATTATATTATATTATATTATATTATATTATATTATATTATATTATATTATATTATATTATATTATATTATATTATATTATATTATATTATATTATATTATATTATATTATATTATATTATATTATATTATATTATATTATATTATATTATATTATATTATATTATATTATATTATATTATATTATATTATATTATATTATATTATATTATATTAAAGAAATACAGAGAAATCAAACAAGGCGTCCCACAACGAAGTGTTTTGGGCCCACTGCTATTCATCATTCATATAAATGACCTTCCAAAAGTAACCAATCATCCATTAAATAAGCAATCATAAGTCCTACATATGCTGGCAAAAACGGTAAACACCTCTGCTGTACTTGCCGCATACCATGGCTACGTGGAATCCTTGATAAAGTATGGCATTCAAGGCGCAAAAGCGGTGTATTAGGGGTATGTTTAATATCAACCAGACTGATAGCTGTTGACCATATTTTATTAAGCATAATATATTAACATTGCCGTCAGTCTACATATATGAGCTTTGCAATAACTAACAAACATCTTTTTGATAAGTACAGAAGTAGACGGCATAGTGATAAAATTTGCTGCAAATCTTACAAGACAGCCTTATATGCCAAAAGCATTTTCAGTATGGCGCTGCGTGTATACAATCACTTGCCAAAGTCCATACTAGAAACTCCATTCATCACTGAATTCAAAAAGAAATTAATAATATTCTCGCTATGTAAATGTTATTATAGTATTCAGGATTACTTAAGAGAAGATGTAAGGACTTATTGTTGATGTGACTAGTGCACTAATTTTACTATTAATATTATTTACTTTGATTTTATTTTGACATTTATTTACAAATATATCTCGACATTCTCATTTATTAGGTACATGACATTCAAATTTTAAGTAATCTAGTGACATTACTATTTGCTTCATGATTGTTGTGTTTCATTATTATTTGCCGTGGTGAAATTACCAAATAATGCACGAATTTAATTATTATATATTATTATTATCTTGACATTTTCATTTAATACATGACATTTTAAATTTAATTTTTTTAGTAACTTTATTGCTAGCTTAATTTTTCATATGTTTTATTGTTTTTTGCCACGCGGTGAAATTATCAGAACAAAATAGATGTGTTGTAAATTATAAATTATCTTTGCAAGTAAATGTGTGTTATCAAGCTTGTGATTTGCATGAGGTGTAATATGTTTGGACTGTGCTATATTTTTAACAACTTTTTTTTTGCAATAGTTCTCGTTGTAATTTGGGGTAGGCCTGGCGAAGCCCTACCCCAAATTGACACAGTAGATGCTTAGGCAGTGACACAGTAGATGCTTAGGCTTCGCATGAAAATTTTGACGGTATTATCCGGCTGACTAACAAATTAACCGTACAGTTTACATAGTAAGCCTTTACAAGCGCATCCCACGTAACAGTGCATAACCAACATCATGCAAATCATATTATTACGCCAGTATTCCTTGAAGGTATCAATGGATAATAACTATTGTATATTCTTAACTGACTGCCGAAGGAGGGTAATTTGTTTATCAGTATATGTATGTATGTATGTTTATTCCTATGTGGCATTCAAGAGACCAAATGCGTTGGCCGATTTTGATGATTCTTACGTGTAACCGACTTGTCTTAACCTTGCGAGTGTCACATATTCAAATTGGAAAAAACAATAATGGCGGATTTTGGGCGCTATATTGTGGAGCCCCAATTTTAGGTTTCTTCCAAACCCATCGTGTGAGGTATCAAAATAAAGAGTTTTAATGGTTGATTTCAAAAATATACAACACTTATATGTTTAAATGTACCTAATTCGAAAAAAAAATGTTAACTAATAAGTTATAAATACATACATACATAAACTCACGCCTTTTTCCCATGGGGGTAGGCAGAAACTACAGAACGCCACCTGCTACGATCCTTACATACTTCTTTTGCTTCACTCACATTCATGCATCTAGTCATACACACACGCCGGTTATGAGTACTGCGCACCTGGCCTTTTTGAAGAACATCACCTATAAGGTCTATGTATGTCTTTCTAGGGCGTCCCCTCCCGGCGTTTCCATTCACATCTGCCTTGTAAATACATTTCGTTAGTCGCCTTTCATTCATCCTCTCAACATGGCCAAACCATCTTAACATACTCTTTTCAATTTTAGTCACAACATCTTCTTTTAAACCACAACGTTGTCTTATTACCTCATTCCTCAACCTATCATTTAAAGGTACCCCACACATACTTCGCAAGGAGCGCATTTCTACTGCTTTAATCCTACTTTCATGTCTTTTTTGCCATACCCACCCTTCACTTCCATACATAAGTGTAGGCACCAGCACGCTGTTGTGAACGGCGAGTCGAGCTTCTGGAGACATCGATTTGCTGGTTACAACCGCATGTATAGCACCATTTACTTTATTCCCTGCATTCACTCTCCTTTCCACATCCTCTTCAATCTTTCCATCCCTTGTGAACATACTTCCCAGATATACAAACTCGTTCACTTGCTCCACACTCTTATAATTTATTTTCACTTCACACTCCGATACATCGTCTTCTCTTTCAAACACCTTTACCTTAGTCTTTTTTACATTTATACTCATACCTTTTAACTTAAAAGCTTCATTCATCACAGTCACCATGTCTTGCAACTGTTCTGCTGACGATGCAAGTAGAACTTGATCATCTGCATAGAGAAGGCATTTGACAGGCAACTCATTCATCCTCAATCCGCATTCTTGCTCTTTCAAACCTATCAGACAACTATCCATGTACAAGTTGAACAGCCACGGTGACGCTACACAGCCCTGTCTAACACCCCTTGAGATGGAAAACCAGTCCGTTTACGCCCCATTAATCCTAACACAAGCACTGGAATCCCTATTTAGAAATTTAATTGCTCGTACCAAGCGCTAGTCCACACCGTACCCGGATAGCGTCGACCACAGTTCATCCCTCCACACACTGTCATAGGCCTTCTCCGAGTCAACGAAAGCACAATAGACTTTTTTGTGCTTTGAAAGATGTTTTTCAGCTATACTCCTCAACGAGAAGATCTGATCCATACAGCCCATTCCTTCTCTAAATCCTGCTTGCACGTCCCATAATTGTTCATCCGTCACTTTTACCACTCTATTTATTAAAACTTTCGCATATAATTTGCCGACAACACTCAAAAGACTAATGCCGCGGTAGTTTGACACTACTGCTGTGAGCCTTTTCCCTTATATAGTGGTACGATTACAGTCTTGCACCAGTCATCCGGCACGCGGCCATATCTTCAACACATATTAAAGATCCGACACAACAGGCCTGCTTCCACCCCGCCACCGCCCTTCAGCATTTCAACAGATACTCTGTCACACCCTGCAGCTTTACCAATATTCATACCACTCAGTGCTTTTATAATCTCATCCATTTCTATTTCATTCTCATTATTTTGCTCTTAGTCTGAGTTAGGATCATGACAACTGGCTTTTACCCAGTTACCCACGCCTTGCACACTATCCTGACAACTAAATAAACTTTCAAAATATCCCTTCCAGCGTTCCAAGACCTTGCATTCTTCGCTCAGTAAACACCCATCTTCTGCTCTTATTACATTCATGCTCGATGTTTTTGTCACCCCGCGAGCCAATCTTACCTGTTTCTAGAACAGCTTAACATTGGCCCTGAAGTTATCGGAGAACTTCCTGTTATTTTTTTCTTCCTTTTCATCCTTCTTCATTTTTACCACCTCTTTGACTTTCGCTTTCATTTGATTGTACATTACTTTCACTCCTGCCAGATCATCCGTCACGTTTGTTGCCTGATTCATCCTATTTTGGGCCTTAAAGGCTAACACATTAAGCCAAGCCTCTTTCTTCTTCTTGACCACCTCATATACTTCATCATCTACCCAAGTATCATTCGTTCTACTACCACGTTTCCTCTTCGCTATACCACATAACTTTGCGGCTACGTTCACCATACTACTTTTCACTATTTCCCACACATCCTAAACTGAAATCATTCATATCATCAAATATCTTATCCGTCTTCTGTTTTACTTGCCTCTTATATTCCTCCTTTACTTTTAGTTCTTGTAATCTTTCTACTTTTATTATTTCTAACGCGGTCACAGGAACTGGAACTCGATGACGCCAATGCTTCAACAGACCAGCTACCCAACACATAACTGGATAGTGATCAGTCCCTACATTAGCACCCCGATAGGCTCTTGTATCTGCAACTTTGCTCTTCAATCTTTCATCTACAATTACAAAATCAATCATACTTCTACTGTCTTGCCTTTCCCAAGTATACTTATGGATCTTTCTATGATCAAACATAGTGTTCATTACACACAGAACGTTCTCTACACATACTTCTAGTAAATTCATCCCATTCTCATTCACTCTATTGTCCCCGAATGCCCCTAATACTTTTTCGAACCCATTCCTCTTCACACCAACCCAACTATTAAAGTCGCCAAACATAACAATCTTCTCGTTAGACCTACATTCATTTAATATATCTCCTAAACTCCCCCAGAATTCCTCTCTTTTAGAAGGTGAGCATCCCATATCGGGTGCATACACGCACAAAATAAAAATAGGGTGTAGGCCCACCTTCATTCTCACCCAAAGAATCCTACGGCTCACACAAGCGTAATCTTTTACACATCTCATCATTCGCAACCCCCACACCCTGACAGGCCCTCTGTGTCTCTTGAACACCAGACCAGATAGCGGCCAGGGACCCGTGTTTAGACATATCCACTCCCTTTCTTTTTGTCTCATTCACACATAACAAATCTATCCTTTTGTCCTTCACTATTTCACATACTTCATCCATCTTATCTATCATCCCTCCTTGCACTTTCAGCGACACTCCGCAGCTCGCTTTTCGCCCCATGAGAACAATTGACGTGGTGTGTAGCGAGCATCACCGCCGTCACCGAGTAGATTATTTAAACTCATTTTGTTCCCACGAATAGCAAGGGAAACTATGTCCACGCTCTACAGAGCCCCGCTTGTAGAGGTAAGGCTGAATGGTGCCTGGGGGCGCCCGGTCCCAGACAACAGGCACGCTTGCGACTTAGGCTCTCCCCTTGCCATGCAGCTCTCGGCACGGCGACCTTAGCTTGGGCGTGAGATGTTCGCACGGCAAGGAAGGAAACAGAAGTGTCCTCTGGCATATATTCCCTTAGTCGCCTTTTACGACACCCACGGGATGAGATGGGATGGTGTAATTCTACGGCTCAGACACCACACGGGGCCGGCCCAGACACCACACGGGAGTACTAAGTTATAAATAAAAAAGGTAAATTCAAAAAATCTAAAATCTCGACTGCTTGAGAAGCAAACTAAAAAGACGTAAACAAGAAGATAATCAGCTGCACAGCAGGACGATACGTCTGAGTTTGGTCAGCCAGCTCGCAAATATATCGTATCCTCCGACTGCACAGCATGATTTTCTTCCTGTGTACGTCTTTTCAGTTTGTTTCTTTAACAGTCTGGTTTTTTGATGTTTTTAAATGATTTGTTATATAGCTTGGTAAGGAGATTCATCTTATTTTTAATTAAACAAAATGTGAATGCCCGCCGCCCGTCTCGTTATTTTGTTCAATATTTATCTAGTATTTGTCACTTCAGCGCAGGAAAAATTTAATAACACTACAGGGCGTACTAAAGAAATCTTACATAATACGAGATTCGACTCAAAAATCAGTATCACCTTTCTGAAGGAGTCGGGTAACAAAAGAAGGCGGTAAAGGGTACCAAAGCACTTTTATAAAATGCATACAGAGTCGAAGCGAAGTGACACGTCGCTCTAAATACCTAAGTACATAGCATATTGACCCCTAATCTTCTCAACGAAGTCTGTGACTGACTAAGCCAGACGTCACCAAATGGCGGAGCGCGGTACAGATCCGTACCGCCGAGCTATTTTGTGTGGACCTTAAGTGAACATTTCAACATAATTTTATGTTACTTGAGTTCGTAATTTAATAATTTACCCTGTGCTTTGTCTTTCTACAACGGACGACTGCGGAGCTAGACTTACCGATGAACACCACCAAGATTTAATGACGACTGCAACAACTTTAGTCCAAACTTCGGGTAGATAGTTCAAGGCAAAAAAAAAAAACTCTTTGATATTTGTTCGTATAATCAACAAAAGTAAGCACTTTTAGATAGTTGGCTTCAAACCCTACGGACCGCGACGGTCATATAAGGCCATTTGTTCACGACGCGACACACGACACGACAAAATGTGGTCACAATTCAAAGCTCCATATATTTGTATGGACCGTTTGTTCAATGCACGACACTGCACTATTGTGACACGAATTTTATACGGTTTTTTGGCTGCGTCGTCGATGCCGCTATGTCGTCGTGACTTTTTTTGCTGTGACGATTTAGCGGCTGTACAAAACAAATATGAGCTTGTTGACGACACGACATACCGCACTGCAGTGCTGGCCGTTGCCTTCCTTGTTTACTATATTTATGGTAGTTGCAGAATCGTGTCTATTGAACAAACAAACGGACGACAGATCGTCTACAGTGTGTCGTGTCGTGCGGTGCCTCGTGAACAACCGACCTTATTTTTGAAGTAAAACTCCCAAAGAAAGTAATTGGATAAGATTTTCGAAGTGGAACGTCAAATTCTATAGGATTGCGCGAATCCACGCGTATTGTGTTTATCTTGCTAAGAAAGCCTCATAAATTCGTCAAACCATCATATCACCCTATTCGTTTATTTGAATTACAATTTTTTATAGGCTTCATTAAAGAGAAATACTGTTGTATTCATAGCAGATACATAATTATATTAGTTCAAAGAATCCTTGACGATATAACACAAAATTATGTTCTTGTAATCATGGTAATTACCTAAAAATGAAACGAAATAACGAGTAAAATACATAAAGACTTCATGAGAAACTTTGTCGCAGCGAATTACGTATTCGGATTATAGATAGGACGACATGAAAGAACTGAACTCGACTCACTGAACTGTAGCAGGTATTTGTCGTAAGCTATCGAGCATTTTTCCACGTAATAATCTTTTCATGTAACGTACACGTGTATGCTTATCCGAGGGAAATAATGTTGAAAAGTTAACAACAGCAACAACAAAACAAGCAACAAACAACAACAACAACATATATCACGCCAGTATTCCCTGAAGGGTTTAGCTGAGGAACTCCTCTCGAATATCCCACTAATATCATAAATGTGAAAGTTAGTCAGGATGGATGTTTGTTTGTTGTATTTATATTTCGTAATGAGTATCTTTTTTTTAGATTTACTTCTAGAAGCCTACCTTTTTAAATAAAACTCTGTCACCTATGACCTATATTAGAGTCAAGAGCAAACCCGTCACAAATAAAAAAAAAACGTTTTATAAAAATAGTATATACGAGTATATTTTTGGTTGACCATACTTTTCCAAGACATATATTATTTATTTTATTTCTGGTCCCAAATTACTACTGAAAAATAATATTGTATCTGAAGGTGGAATCTGGGACCGCGGTCCCGGTCCCAAAAGCCCCACGACGCACACGCGGATACTAAACGGATTTTGACGAAACTTTACAGCTAGATTTTACAGCTATTTTTTAGCATATAGATTATATTTCAGAATAAAACAGGCTACAATTTTTAAAGAAAGAAGTAGAAAATATTCCACATGGCGAAGACGCAGGCAGCAGCAAGTATTACATAGTGCATGTTTCGCTATGCGTTTAACCAGCTGTGTTTATGTCCCATGTAGGTCATAGGATCCATGTGAGTCATAGGATCCATGTGAAAAATTCAATAACAATTTGCCCACCTCGGAAATGGAACCTAGGACATCATATTTCCCTCCCCCGGTTGGTTCTTGCATTGTCCGCCCCCCGGTGGATGCCCGCTTTGTCGAGGCGGGGGGCTCAGTAGTTGTGGCTTAGTCACCCACGGTGAAGCGAAGAGGAACGCGAGGAGGGGCCGCTCGTCAGGGCTTTTGCCGATAAGTTGACGACGTAGCGGCAAACATGTAGATTGCGGTGCTGCCTGGGAGACATGACAACTTAGGCGGGCTGCGATGTCGTATGGTACCTTCCGATACCACGGCCTATACCTATACGATATCATGGCTGAGGGTTATCTTATCTTATCTTGTGGCGGGGTCGAAAAATAATTTGGACACTTCGACCCATTGGGTCTTCAAAAACAAAAGACTAAAAAGTGCAAATTAACTTTCTTTTCGATAGTTAGTGTCTTTC
The DNA here is from genome assembly GCA_964057195.1 of Orthosia cruda. Classification (NCBI taxonomy): domain Eukaryota; kingdom Metazoa; phylum Arthropoda; class Insecta; order Lepidoptera; family Noctuidae; genus Orthosia; species Orthosia cruda. Next base: position 41,233,344 of record OZ059828.1, on the reverse strand, counting down.
GTACCTCATGTTTTTTAATGGTTTTGCAATACTGACTTCCGAAACTAAAGTTATTTTGCACTGCTGTGTTTTTTTTATTTGTTTTTTTTTTGTGAAAAACATTATTTTCTCTTTTTAGTTTTGTTTCACCATCACAACAAATTGAGCAATCTTCACAGTAATGTACCTACAGGATTTAAAAAAACCCATAATAATTCAATTTACTCATTCGTGTTGTTTGTCGTTAAGCAGCTCGGCTGTTTGGTCCATATCTTGAAAACTGCCTAACCGATTTTGGTGAACCTTGCACTATAAGCTAAGTTGAGAGATACTTAAACCAATAAAAATATTAAATATTAAAATAATGATCACGATCCAAGTACTAGTTTCGGAGAAATGCGTGGTCAAACATAGATACACATAAACACACATACAAACACTAATGAAATTTTGCACACAGGTTTAGAAGCCCACATAGAGTAACATATGTGAATATTGTGCAATTTCAACAATATTACGTACGTACCTACGTATCGAATTGATAACCTCCCTTCTTATGAATTATTTGAAGAAGTTACTTTATAAAAAAACTTTTTTGCAAAAAAATACTACCGACTTTAGAATTCTACCAAACCTAATAGGCAAGTTAGTAAGGTAACTATAACGCCGAAATAGATTTCATAAAACTTGAACTTAATCGCTGAAATGAGAGATCTGCGTACCCCTTAAGAGCGTACTGGCGTGATGTTATGTTATGAAATGGTATAAACAATAAACAGACATGCGATTGCAGCAATCCCGAGAGATTTGCCGTTATTTATTGAAGAGTTCTGTTGTATATCTCCAAAGTTCTTCATCAGATCTCCACCAAATTAAAATGGGACCAATTTCGGAACATACGTTTTCAAACAAAAAAAAGAATTTTCTAAATCGGTCCACAAGTGACGGCGATATCGGTAAACATTAAGGAAAAAATTAAAAGCATTATGTCGAACATAGAACCTCCTCCTTTTTGGAAAGTCGGTTAAAAAAAAGATAAATACAACCAATCATTTAATAAAAATAAATCCATTGCCCACATCTGTCTTGCTATTGTTATTGAACATTTAGATTACCTCGTAGAAAAAACCGGCACCGGCTAATATTTTTCAGCTCGGTATGCTGAAAAATACAAGTCATATTGAAATGTCTGAATACCTATTACTTTAAAACCCAAAATGACTTGACCACAATTCATTGTGGTTTTAGTGTTAGTCAAATCAACACCCAGATGAAAGTAATTGGCTAAGCTATTCGAAGTGAAACGTCAAATTCTATAGGATTGCGCGAATCCACGTGTGTTGTGTTAATCTTGCTAAGAATTCTAGCCTTCTAAATTCATCAAATCATCATATCACCTTATTAGTTTATTTGAATTACAAATTTTTATAGGCGTCATTAAAGAGAAATACTCTTGTATTTGTCGGAGAAAACTTTCGCGTTTCATAATTGAGAAACAATATACCACGGGTATTAACGCGATGATTTCGATTATTTATTTACCTATTTCACCCGACGTTTCGGCCGTGTTGCAACGACAGTGGTCCCGGGTAGTTTCGGCCGTGTTGCAACGACTGTGGTCCCGGGTAGACTGGTGTCTCGGTGTACTGGCTCCGTTGGGGCAGAAAATTTTTCCTCTACCCTCACATTTCTACACACAACACTGACTGTCAAAGACAAAGATATTTTATTTCAACTAGGCCACAAAGCGGCACTTTTGAACGTTAGATACATTAAAATTTACAAGGAATAAAAATTGATTCTACCGTGCATTCGGAAAGTAGCTTGTTATGGAGAAGAACGCACAAGAAACTCCATACTTACTTTTTTTTTTTTTTAATTTTTTTTTTTACAATATTTAGGTATATAAGTACATACATTAATAAATTTATATGTGTGAGGACAATGCTCCCAGAATCACTAAATACTATACTACTTACAGGTACAAAGTATTAAAAGTACTCACACATGTACTGTGCAGTTACATAATAGGTACTAGAAAAACACTAGCATCCGAAGCAGTTAAGTTAAGACCAATCCCAACTGACGGCGCCCGTTCACGAATATGACGCATGAATCGGCACCACCCAGCAGTTTAACTGTGTCCGGCAGTTCAACTAGTCGGCGATTGCAGAACAACTATTAGAAGGCGGCAGCAATCACTGGATCGAATTTCATCGTCCACAATTGATCTCCACGGAACGCCACTTCTATTCAAGAATCGTGCGTGAAGCGGTTGAAATTAAAAAACATAAAACGTTCAATCGGGATGACGGTTACGGATTCAAAAAACATTACCTCGTTTTGTGCTGTCGGCGAACTTACAGAATAAGGACACGGTCAGTGTTGTGTGTAGAAATGTGAGGGTAGATGAAGAATTTTCTACCCCAACGGAGCCAGTACACTGAGACACCAGCCTACCCAACGCCGAAACGTCAGGTGAAATAGGTAAATAAATAATCTAAATCATCGCGTTAATACACGTGGTATATTATAGAGATGGTTATCAATTAAGATTGCGGGTAGTCAACAAAATTTGTAATGATTTGTTTTCTTATTACTAATTAAAGTGATTTTAATATCAATTATTGTCTAATAAATCAGAACATAATCTATTGAGTACTCAGTGTAAGCACAGATTGATTTTGGCAACTTATTCCGTTAATTATAATCGATGGTAAAGTTAAAAACAATTGTTGACATGTTAATTTGATTATTCTTTGTGTAATCACCATTGTTTACTTACGACAATTATTCTTGTTTTACCTGATTATTTAGGAATGTAAGTCCTATTAGATATGCCAAATTTTAGTGTTTTGTATCAAGTAAACACGTGACGTACTTCCGTACGTCATCGAACAGAATTGTTCTGGAGGGATTGCAAGGTATAAAAGAGCTTGCATCGGTATGCAAGTTAGTCTATCTTCGGATTAGACTCAATAAAGAGCTCCCCTGCTCCCGAAAAAACTGTCGGTTTATTTGGTACAGCGCTGCTGTATATTCACATAGCTGTACTGGCTTTCTGATGGCGAATGATGTACTTTGTATTTGGGTGGCTTAGGCTGCTGTACGAACTGTTACCTTAAGGATTTGTTCGATTAACTGTATTGTTGTTACTACACCCTTTTAACCTACATTATCTTGTTAATTTTTATTGTTTTGTTATAGTGAAACTAGTACTGTAATTAAAAATCTTGTTATTGTTTGTGCAATCTTGTTTATCCCAATCAAATGGGAACTCCAAATCCTGACCATATTTACCGCTCAACCCTCTGATCCTACATATTCATAGCAGTTACATAATAATATTAGTTCGAAGAATCCATGACGATATAACACGAAAATGTATTCTTGTAAACATGGTAATTACCTATAAGTATTCGCATCTCGGAAATAAGATCAGAAAATGAATAAATAAAACGAAATAACAAGAAAATATATAATGCCTTCTTGAGAAACTTTGTCACAGCGAATTACGTAATCGGATTATAGATACGACTGTCCTCTTTGGCGGCGACGTAAAAGTGCACTGCACTTTACCAGGTATTTGTTGAAATCTGTATAGCATTTTTCCACGAACAAGGTTTTTATGTAAGCTTGTACACGTGTATGGCTTATCCGAGGGAAATATTGTTGAAAGTTCTATTTTCGGTTTTTAACAAACACACATGTCAACAGCATATATCACGACAGTATTCCCTGAAGGGTTTGATTGAGGTATACATATGAACTATACTACTAAAATTATAATTGTGAAAGTATGTGAGGATGGGTGTTAGCTACTTTTTCACGCGAATACTAAAAGGATTTTGATGAAGCTTTACAGTTTTATAGCTTATACATCAGAATAACAGAACTACAAAATACTCCATATGGGCGAAGACGCTGGCAGCAGCTATTAAAACATAGTACATTTTTCGTTATGCGTTTCACTAGTTGTTCTTAAATCATGCTATGTAGGTATTAGATTCCATATGCAAAATTCGAGTGTTCCCCATTGTTGCGAATTTCATTACCGCGATATACATTACTGCGAAAGTTTACTATCGCAACGTTCGTCGTTGCGAAAGTTCTTTACTACGATGTACGTTACTGCGAAAGTTTACCAATGCGACGTACGTTATCGCTAGATATTATATTGTTGAACATACAAGTTTTAGTGCATGTCCAACAATATAATATTTCCTCAGGTCATCAACGCAGTAAACAACTTTCGCGACAGCGAACGTCGTAACGGTAAACTTTCGCAGTAACGTACATCGCGGTAATGAACTTCGCAACAATGGGGTACACTCACAATTATCTGTAGGCCATACAAATATTTGGTCCGTGCGGGAATCGAACCCGCGATACACAGCGCAGCAGCCGATCGCTCAACCACTACGCCAACCAGGTCGTCAAACATTATATTTGAAAACAAAATGAAAACAGTATGCTAAGATGATTTGGCCATGTTGAAAGGATGAATGAAAAGCGACTAACAAAACAAACATATAAAGATTGTAGAAGGTCTAGTTTCTACCTATTCCCATGGGATTTGACATAAGTTTATGTATGTATTTATTATATTCGAATACCAATTTTCTTGTACTATTCTAACTTCAAAGTACAGGGCCCTTATAAAAATACTTAGGAAATATATAAGGTGCCGAATAAAATATTAAATTATCCACGCATCTGACAAACAGAATAATATGATGTGGACTGAGGTGACAGTTATTGGTACGATAATTTGATTTCCGAATATATCAACATTTTTGCAAACTTGAACATCCGTTTTGCCGAAAAAGAAACACTTAAACGTTTTTGGTACCTTTTGAAACAGTACTTGACTTATTAACTTTAAAACTTTCGCGTTTCATAATTGAAAAACAAAACAACACGGCCGAAACATCGGATGAAATAGATAAATAAACAATCGAAATCATCGCGTTAAATTTCCGTGATATATTGTTTTTCAAGTACTAGACTTCGAAAGGTGCTTATAATGGTGTTCCCACTGCTGGGACAGATACCGCCTGTTTGTGCGAGGAAGTCGGCCGAAATCTATCCGAAGTCCCAGTGCGGACTGGTTGATGTCTCATGTCTTGAATTTTTGGTGCTAGGTCATGCCTATTTCTTCACGATGTTTTCTTTCACCGTTTTGAGAGAGAGTGGTGATGAAATAATTTACTCAAAGTAAAGCAACTGCCTGGGTTCAAAGGTTCGAACCCACGATCTACATTACAATTTGTATGTTGCGGGCGTTACCACTACTCAGTTTGATGTTTGAAGCAAAATTTTACGAATTGATAATAATATATTTATAATCTATTCTTATATAAAATAACAACCAATCTACAATTTTTTTTAGTCTTGTATAATATCCCTCATTAACTACTATTATGTGTATGTTTATATTTCTTAGGTTAGTCGTTCACTTTTCTTCTCTTCCTGTTCTCACAGACAATTTGTCTACATTTCTTCTTCATTTCTCCTTTTCGCGGGTCTGCTGGTAGAAATTTCTAAAGAAATAAGCAGTACCTTTGTACTCCTCTGTCATGATATGTTTTCTGTATATATTTTCTGTGTGTACATTAATTATAAAATAAATAAATTGTAGAAGGTTATTGCTATTGACTTGTACAAACACTTGAACTATACATAAATTTTATTTGTAAATTAAAATGTCTGAAGTAAAAACACTAATTATAAATAATCAAAGTCTGGCTTAAGCTCGCCTTTGTACGGCTGTCCTAATGAATAAGTAATTGGTAGTTACGGAGCAACTATGTTTTTTGAATAAAAATGTTTAGGAGAAAAGGTGAAATGTCACAGAATAAATAACCCATCAAAAACATAAATGTAAAAAAGGGAGCCAAGTTCAATACTAGGAATATGCGTGGTTGTTGATAACTCAGACAAAAGAATTGAGATCTAAATGGGTGCCAAGTACTGTATCCTGAAATGTATTTACAAGAACATAAAACATTCTAAAATAAATTAAAAAACACAATGTTATGCTTTTTCTCCTACAAAAATATTTGCAGTTTTAAAATATAACTTCTTAAATTTTAATAGTCGAATTATTTATACAAAGCAGATAACTTAGTATAAATTCTAGCTCATGATTTGACTTGGCTGGTTCACCCAATTACCTATCTGGATGTCAAATTTGAACTTTCTAGGTCATCTGGAACTCGGTAAGAGTTTTGATCTATAGGTCAGTCAGTGTTAAAAATGACGATTTTTGGACGTTAATATCTAAATAACCGTTAGAGCTACATTTATATAATTTCGGTTCATAGTTCATCTTAGCGATTTAAATACATAAACCAAATTTCATGTGTTTATGTTAAATAGATTTTGAGTTAAGAAGATGACAAAAGTGGCTCCAAATGGTTCGTGTAAATAATATCACACACAGCAGCTACGTCGCCAGTTCCTTTTTTGCTTGGACTTGGCTTGACACCCTGCCGCGTGTCTGGATAGTGCGTAATTTGAGCTAAGTTTGCTCCCTCTAGCTACCTTCATCACCTTCGAACACCTTCTATCTGTGTTGGGGAAGACTAAGAGTCCGACTAATTATTTGAAGTGTCAGGATTAAATTGTCAAAAGGATTAAATTAAATTGTCTATTTGTTAGTTATACCAAAATCTCGGTCAAAACTAGATGTGTTGATGTGTGAATGTTAAACAAAAAGATAATTATTTCAAAAGAGCGTTACTAAATGACAATATACAATGAACGTAAGAGAAAATATTGTTAAAGCATAATATTATTATAAAAACTGATTGTTATATTAAATGCAGATTATGTAAAGAGTAGAAGACCATGGAAACTACATACTACACCATATTGGGGAGACGCCCGGATTATACGGAGTCGGATTCATGGTTAAAAGAAACCTTGCAAAAAACATACAAGAACTAAGAGGGATTTCAGAACGGATTGTACTTCTCAACATTAAATTACCTGTAGATGGTGAGGAAGAACAAGTATCGTCTATAATCCAGGCGTATTCACCTACCGAATCAAACAGAAAAGAAGATATAATAAAAATCGAAAAATTCTACGAAGACCTACAATCCACGATTGCAAATGCATCCAAAAACATAATAGTTATGGGCGACTTTAATGGACAGATTGGCAAAGAAAAAAATGGAGAAGAACATACCATAGGAAGCCGTGGATTTGGCAATAGAAGTAAAAACGGCTCACGAGTAGTATCTTTTGCTATTGGAAATAAATTGAGCATCCTAAACAGTTTTTACAAAAAGAAACCATCGAAGAAATGGACATGGATCTCTCCTAATGGCCGGTATAGAAACGAGATCGACTATATTATGTCTAACAATGTAAAAGTTTTTGAAGATCTATCTATATTAAACAATTTTAATTTTAACTCAGATCATAGAATGGTTAGAGCAAAACTATCAGGAACACGTGTTAAAAGAGCACGACAATTTCACAACAGTATGAAAGCCATCAAATGCACAGGTAGCACTGATCTACTTCTGAACAACCTCGAATTATCCTTGCAAGGTGGGGAAAAAGAATGTATATCGATTCAAGAAAAATACGATGGGCTGCTTAAACAATTAAAAACAGAAACTAAAAAAGTAAACATGACTAGTAAGACAGCGATATCAGTTAAAAGTAAGCAATTATTACAAGAACGGAAAGAACTCATACAACAAGGAAGAAACAATAACAATAATGGCCAAAAGATAGCAGAAATAAGCAAAAAGATTAGCGAACAACTTAGAAAAGAACGAAAACTAAAAAGGCTATCAACATTAAGAAAACATATAGAAAAAACAGGAGGAGTAAAGAAGGCGCTGAAAGAAATGAATTGCAAAAAGGACTGGATTCCAAATATGAAAAATAATGATAGTGGAAAGACCAGCAAAAGACCAGAAATACTAGGAATTGCTACAAAATACTACCAAAACTTATACCAAAGTCGTAAAAGGGAACAAGTAATAAAGGAATATAATTCAGTATATGAAGAGGAAATTAAACCAATTCTTAAGGAAGAAACAATAAAATCTATTGAAACACAAAAACTAGACAAAGCACCTGGACCAGATTTAGTCAGAAACGAGCTACTAAAAACTACTTTACCAGTGATAGCACCAAGACTTACAGATTTGTTTAATGAAATCCTCGAAACAGAAATTATCCCGGAAGACTGGACTAAATCGACAATCATACTGCTGCATAAAAAAGGAGCCAAGGGCGATATAGGGAACTACAGACCGATCAGCTTAATGTCCAATATCTATAAAATATTTTCTAAAATCATACTAAACAGAATTACCAATACACTAGATGAAAATCAACCTAAGGAACAAGCTGGCTTCCGAAGCAAATTCTCAACTATAGATCACATTCATACTCTTAGACAAATTCTACAGAAATATAGAGAATATAATAAAACTTATTACATAGGGTTCGTTGACTTTAACAAAGCGTTCGATACATTAGAACATGACTATATATGGGACGCTCTAGAAAGACAAGGAGTGCAAGCAAAATATATACGAATAATTAAAAACGTATATACAGCGAGCACAGCACAAGTTAAACTTGAATCTGCAGGCAACGAATATCTATATCACCTAAATTATTCTCAGCAGTGCTGGAGATGATCTTCAGGAATCTAAACTAGACCAAAAATGGCCTCAATATAAACGGTGAAAATCTTAACCATCTACGCTTTGCGGATGATTTGATTTTGTTCTCAGAAGACGCAAGAACTCTGGGACTAATGTTGCAGCAACTATCCGATGAAAGTGTTAAGGCCGGCCTGACAATGAACCTCACTAAAACCAAACTAATGACGAATGCCCAACAAATATATATCACAGTAAATAACGAACAAATTGAATATGTAAATTAATATATATTTTATTATTTGGGCCAACTTATAGCTACAGATGATTGCATGAACAAAGAAATGGAACGAAGAATAACTAATACTTGGAAACGGTTCTGGTCTCTAAGAGAAATAATGAAGGATAAAGATATGCCAATGAAAGGGAAAAAGAAAGTATACGAAATATGCATTATGCCATGCTTACTATACGGGTGCCAGACATGGGCGTTAACAGAACTACAAGAGAGTAAATTGAAAGTCTGCCAGAATGCAATAGAAAGGAGTATTTTAGGTATAAGAAGAAGGGATAGAGTGAAATTACAAGATATTAAAAAGAAAACAAAATTTAAAAGTGCACACACAGCCTACAGACAGCTCAAATGGCGTTGGACGGGACATATGTTGAGAGAAAGTATAGAGAAATGGACTAAGTTAGTAACAGAATGGTATCCAAGAGATAGCAAAAGAAAAAGAGGCAGACAAACCAAAAGATGGGAAGATGACCTGAAGAAGATAGCTGGTCCGATGTGGACCCGTTTAGCAAGAGACAGGAATACATGGAAATCTTTAGAGGAGGCCTTTGTCGTTAGACATGCTGTTTCACATAAACACCCAGTTGCCGATCAAGCAAATGCAAGTTAGAATAGATTAAATCAATTTAGTTTTAGTAAGTAGGCATGTAATAATTAATTGTAAGATAGAAACAGCAATAAAGGCTATTTTATTTTATTTTATTATGTAAAGAGTTGCTAGATGAAATAAACATTATGTCGTTTCAACATTCAGCTTTTGTTATAAGTGCAAATATTATCATATAAAATGAGCAGCAGCCTTTTATAGGTCATCGACTTTTCACATGGACAATTGCTTTTTATGACGTCTTATAGTGCGAGATCCGGTATAAGAAATGTATATCCTCATATGTTATTAAATGATGATAAGGATTATATGGTAGATAATATATACATTGATTTATCGCAAAAAGGTTGCCTAGATAAATCGCGTACCGATGAAGTTAAATAAAAAAAAAATGTTTACTATCAACTTCCTCTATTGGTTATTTATTAAAATGGAGCAGTGGCTAGAAGAATATATTCCTAGGAATTGAAAAAATAAAGATTGCTTACTTTCCCCTCTGCGGGGACTTAAGGAACTTAGGATTTGTTATGTATATTTACTGTATATATATTATTATTTATTATATACTTTATTGAACACCACAATAAAAAACATAGAGGACAAACATTTTCAAAAACAAAGTGTACAATGGGCGGGTATACCGGACAGGGCAATCTCTTAGACACAACCTTTAACCTTATAAAGAGTTGAATAAGCGTTATTGATATACCTTCATCAGTTATCTAATCGAATAACATATCAAATGATTCCAATTATCCAACATGTTTGCCCACATTTAATTACAAATTTTAGTATTTAACATCATCGGTACGCGATTTAGCTATGCAACCTATTTGCGATGTATTAATGCATATATTATCTCCCATATAATCCTTATCATCATTAAATAACATATCAGGGTATATATTTCTTATACTGGATCTTAGACCACGTAAAACTTCATTTGATTTCCATGCACGTCGCGTTGTCTTTGTATAGAATGCAATATGAAGAAGTACTATTTGTATGGGACATCGTGAAAGGGAGCAATGGACGGCCGTTTCTCTTGTCCTGGTCGTATTGACTCTTATTAGTTCAAGGAAAGAGCAGACAAGACATATGCAAGAAATTATAGCAAGTAATCTTTAAAGAAAAATATATTTCCTTATGCTTGTAGAAACCGTTCCCTTGTTGTTGACATGTTCTTGAGTGGAGACCGCTAATGTGCAAACTTAAGGTAAGGAGCACTCAGGTGAAGCGACGATCTTCAGAGGGTGGCTAGTAGCTGCCAGATGAGAATTTCCGAGATTCGAGACGAATGGCGTGCGTTTGGAGAGGCAATTATGTCCAGCAATGGTTTATTCAGATAGTTTATGATATTGATTTTTATAATTACGGGAAAAAATGGCACATCAAATATACCTACTTTTTTTTAATTACTTTTTCCGCCAATAGGACGAATACAACTTAAATTGGTTTCCTATTCCTGTTTATATGGCACGGCCGTAAAGCTTCTTTATAACTTCGAACTCATTTGACAAGTTTCTTCTTTTTAAACGGTTTTATTCTGTATTAATATTTGTTTACACCCACTGCTGTGTAGAGGACTTAAATAAATTACAATCAATTGGTATTATTAAAATAAATTATTTAAAAACTACCAAATCATTAAAAATAAGCCATACCTATTTAATTATCGCATATTATTCATTAAATTATAACATCAAAAAAAAAAATCTAATACGATACTACAATACATTTATATCAAATTCAATACAATTAAATACATTTGAAAGAAAATACATCAATTACAAAAATAAATTAATAAAAAAATTGGTCAAGATCTCCAGTTCTCTTAGTGTATGTATGTGTGTGTATTTGCGCTTGTGTGTGTGTGTGCGCTTCGCAATTTGTTTATAAAAAGTTATATAATCAGTATTACAGAGGGAGACACCCAGGCAGACCGTGTATGTTTATACTATCATCATAATCTTTGGTCGTAGGTAAGTGTCACCCACAGAACAGGTAAACCCCGTATCACCCATTCATCAGAATTGAGGAGCTGAGCGGGAGTGCAAAGCGGTCGCTTGCTCGCTTGTGCAAGTGGTTAGATATATTTTAAAATTGTAATTTGAAATACAAAATATTTCGTGAACCTCAATGAAATACAAAATACAGTATTTTAACTGTTTTTATTTAAAATACAAATTGCAAAATTCAGTCATCATACATCGTGACATTCGTACTAATAAACTTTTATAATTAATACACAGAAATTTCTTGAAAATAACGCTTTGAAATGAAAATGACAATTGACAAGATACTTAACCGATAATTGACGTAAGCGCCATTATTTTTACGATAACAATCGAGCGCTATTTTCTGCAGAACACAGCCATTAATAAGATCGCTTAATTTATTAATGTTCAAACGTATGTTTTATTTATTAAGTATTTGAAATACTAATTACAAATTACATTTTTAAAAAGTAATTGAATTACAAATACCAAATACGTATTTTTATTTCAATTACGTATTGACGTTTTTAATTAAAAGTAATTCAAATACTGCCCAAACCTGCCCCATGTTTATGACAAGATGCCCAATTTTGAGTTGAATAGAAGAGAGTGCTCAACATAGATCACTGCTCTAGACGTAAAGGTGTCATTTATCAGCGAAGGCAATGGTCGAAATGCTAAAATACAAGGTTTTAGTCACGTGACATTTCGATAGCGCTTGGCATTTCCATTTGACATTATTCAAAACGCTATTGCGACGCTTAAGTTGACAGAATGATAGAATATCATTCGTCTAGAACATGTGGTCAAACCCAAACATTTTGACCTTTTGGCAACCGTTATCTTTGATATAATGTTTATTTATCTAGACCCCTTTGGCTAGGATCTTTTGTCTATATATCTCTCAGGGATACGAATAAAAAAAAATTAGGACCCTACATATTTTTTATATTTCAGAATAAATACGGATATTAATTCTGTATTGGAATCTGTTGATACAATGTATGTGAAACGAGTTATATCTTGAATAAAGTTATCCGATGATTGAAAAACTGCTCACGGTAACACGATTATGTATGCCACAGTATATAAAGGGATCGTCGATATCCTACAATGTACATGTTTTCGAACATGAGATGAGTATGTAATATGGTAACAAGATCTGAATATTAAAGAATGGGGTGACACAAATTGCGAGATCGTTAATAACCCACATTCAGCGTTGAGAAACATCCTGTATGTGATAAACATAGTGATTAATTTTAGATTTATTAATGTTTCTGGTGTGTAGTTTGAGCCGTTTAAGCTACTTTTTACATGGGACTTAATAGTACTGTTTTTTTTTTGCAGCCTGTATCAGTAACAATACCTCCTGTGCTATTTGGTACTTACTGTATTACAATGGGGTATTATTCCTCATTGCTGTGACCCATATTGCAACAATGTAACACAATATGTAACAATATTAGTTACATTAGGAAGGAAAATAAAAATAAACCACACCACCAACCATATTTATCTGAAAATTAATCTTTGACTTTAAAAAACTATCTTAAACAATAAAATAAAACTTATAAAACTAAGCAATAAAGTTGCTACACTTAACAATCCGGACACAATTGGTCTGTTGAACCAACTTTTTTTACGTAATAAATGGAAAGATCATGTATAAGTTTTCGTACAAAACTATTTTTAGTTTATTTTTTTTCGCCATAATTACAAAGTATAATATCAAAGTTGACATTGTTGTCTAATTATGTAACTTGAAAACATTATATTTTATTTATGGAGATATATTCGTTATTTTAATCTTAAATGACAGACATAGGCATTGAATTGTGAAAATCGGTCGACGTATTTGATGAAAAGATTTTTACCTACTGAAGAATTATGGCTGGTTTCTGATTTGAGTAAAGCAGCAATAATCAGTTGAGTATTGTCAAATCAGTGTCAAATAATTTAGGAACCGTTTGAGTTCTTTACGTTTCACAATTGAGTATCTACCTAGCTCAGTTAAGTAAGTATGGACCTGTCAAAGATCAATTCACTTTCTCTTTCACCCTTACGTTCCATTTTACAATAGAAATCCGAGACATCACAAGATTACATAAAATTTAATAATATAAATATTATACAGCTATAAACAGTACGTTAGTATTATATTACTTCATTCAAGATTAAAAATAAACAAGTTATTAAATGTGTTATAATCTTTAATTACTTGATTTTTCATAATTTATCAATTTAATAGATACCTATTTGAAATGTATACAACCTTATTATGAAACTATGAAATGGATCGTAGGCACTAGTCAATTACTTCAAGATTGTCATAGCAACCGTATTTATTTTGTCAAAGATGTCTTATCGAAAGAAAATAATATCTAATATAGTTTGTTATTGCCAAAATCAAGAATTTAAGCTTATGATTACTAAAAGTGAATGTGTTCCGAGCGAGCAGTTGCTGGTTCTTGTGATACCTCATAGAACTACAGAATATTTTACTCAGAATTTCATAAGATCTCTCAAGTGGGAAGAGAACCGACACACACACAGAATTCATGCATCTGCATTGGAATCTGATTGCAATTGTGATCTACCAACAAATATGGACTTTTGTGATAAAATTTGTAATGAGTGACCTGGGTTTTCAATTCAAGACCAAAGGCTTTTCTAGCCATTGAAGAGCCTCCGAAGGAAAACAATATTAGCCAGGGTCGGTGCCATTAGATATGTGCCGATGAAGGAGGACTGTGTTTTAATATATGTTAACGAACAATTGATTATTTGCCTACTTATTTTGTAAAATAATAAATAAATGAGACTTATCATGCTGTTTTTATTATCTTTATTGTAGGTACTGATACCAAAATCGTATTATACAAAAGCCAAATTCTGTACAAATTTTCATCGCTGTAACCTTTTCTTATCGTAAGGATCCTACTAATATTCTATATAGGTATGAAAGTCTGTATGTTTAGATATTGGTTAATCACACCTCAATGTTTGAACGTTTTTGATAATATATCATTTGGAATACAATTACCCAATGACTAATAATAAAATGATTTAATAATAAAAAATAGATATAATAATAAATAAACGGAATAACAAAGCCTTTTATTCTGAAATCAGAGATATAAAACTGTAGTCTATACAATACATCTTTATAGTTTATAAAAAGTTCCTAATCTAAGAGCCTCTTGGCTTAGGCCTCCACTAACAGTTTCCACTGGGGTCTCTCATGAACTACTCGCCAATACCACAGCGCGCCATCGCTTACACTTTGTGCCTTCATCTTGGTGCTTTTCTCCATTTCCTTTGGTTATCGCGAATCATTTGACCGGTCCATCTTCACTTTTCACATAGTTCCTGTAGGATAACTCTCGGTTTTCGCGCAGGTAAAGCCACTGGCAACCACAAACACAAAAACTGGCACTTTCAAATATTTTTGTAGAGGATCTCACTCATCATAATAATCATTTCTGCCGAAAGACTGCTGGATACAGGCCTTCCCGGCACTCAGCATTCAGCGTCACCACATCAACCGGTGCTGTGCGTCTTTTATACATTGGATGCCCACAACCTCAACCTGGTTATCGGTCTGTAGAGGGAGGCTTTTCAGCCCCATCGATCACCCGTTCTTCGAGCAACTGAGATCTATCAGGCGTGAAATATTTGCATCCAATCTAATGTTTTCGATAATTCAGGTCGAACACTCTTCTGCCACGCATCGGTCTTCGTTGAGGCATCTCTAAGGAAGACAAGGATGTATCTTCATCACTCGTTTATAAGTTTTTATATATTATTTTGTATTTATTTCTCTTGATTAAAGTTTAAGCAAGGGGTTGTCAACAATCAACTGCCAAATGTAACCAGTGTAGCCAGATTTGACGAGTCCCAAGTCGCCGAAAATTTCGTTTACAATTTATAAAAAACTCAAGACGACCACTATTCATTAAAACCACGAAACATTTTACGAAACGTAAATTTCCATTGTTGCCTTGAACACCCTAGAATCTAATATCAACTTTAATGCGTTTGACACAATAATCATTATTGGTTCCGCATAAAACATTTTTAAGCATTTCTTTATTTTCCCTGTGTTGTCACGACTGAAGTATAATGAAAAAAGAGATGAACTGTAAAAAGCATTTTGATTTCCAGTTATTTTCATCATTCCTGAGGATTAGACATTCTTATTCCGAAATCGCCTAAAATAGTCCCATGTTTTTAGGGTTCCGTACCCAAAGGGAAAACGGGACCCTATTACTAAGAATCCACGATCCGTCTGTCTGTCCGTCTGTCACCAAGCTGTATCTCATGAACCGTTATATCTAAACAGTTGAAATTTTCACAGATGATGTATTAAAATAAATATTTAAGTGAGGCTCCCATACAACAAACGTGATTTTTTTGCCGTTTTTTAAGTAATGGTACGGAACCCTACGTGCGTGAGTCCGACTCGCACTTGGTCAGTTTTTTTAGGGTTGCCTAATTGGCGATCAGTCGCTGATGGTAAAAATTGGTCGCCTCGGCCACCCTTCAGAGTCTAAGCCTAAATGGCGAAAAGTCGCCCAATCTGGCCACACTGATTATGTAACGTTGACAACGGTTTGAGAATTTGAGAATGATCAAATGTGTTTTTCTCAGTTGTGAAACCCAATTGAACGTCAATGAAGGTTTTTTGTATGACATAAGGTATACTTTGGCATGACTTGACGACGTATACTCAAACCTTGCTCAGCATCGCAGAAAACTTAAAGTGGCAGATGATCAAGGGTGACAGATGCTTAAATCGAGATAAGCACATACTTAGTTACTTCAGAAACCGGCCGTTAGTGTAAGGAAAATGAACCTACAGAGTTAATATTTTCACGTTTTTGTTCTACAAAGTTTTTAAGTGATTGTAAATATATAGTGTAGATATGAATGTTAAATATTATTAAGGGATATATAAATAAAATACCGAAAATTTTATGGATTGTATGCAAAAAAATTATAAAAATAAAGGCTCCACAGATGTCGGGATGTATCATATTTAGTGGTATTTAATGAAGTTTTTTGACATCCAAGGTCGAAGTTTCACGCCAATTGTTTTTGTTTACTTTTTATGTTACAACAATATCACCCTATGTAAAAACGATTACATTATGTTTTTTTTTTTTTTTATATTATTAACACATACATTTATTTTTACAGGTAAGACCCAAGCTAACAAACGTAGTCATACATTGCCAGTTTGCCAGTTCCAGTAAGGGGCAGTAGAGGCACAAGATACACAGTGAACAACACACTAAGTGTCACCCTCTGGAATTTCGCCAAAGAGCAAGAAAATAAGTCCAAACGCAGAGATACGCTATTCAGTATCCTAACTGCTCGAGTCACTGGTGCAAACTTTAACACGTTAGTGCAGGTTGACGGGACTTTAAACAATCCCTCCCTCGGTCCTAACCGTAGCCTCCTGTTTGGAACGAGCAATCCCAACGATTCTAATATTTGTGGATTATTTTGGATACCACGAAAAACCATGAAATCATATTTTACAAGGGCGAGGTTGCGCCTTACCTCCAACTTATAGTACCCAGTATTATGTTTCTCAATGTACCTGGTAAACAACAAAAACAAACACCGGTCCAGTAACACGTAATATTCATTACGACTACTTTATTTATGCTCAAAACTTCCACATCGTCCATCAGGTGAGTATATTATTGAAATTAGCCTTTACGAGTCCTTATCTTCTTATCACACATTACTAATTAAATTTGCTGTTATAAATAATATTATTGCACTAATTTTCGGATATTTTTAGACAATTAACATGTACACTGTACTAAAGTAAAATTGCTTGAACATTATGACGTCACCAACATGGCGACCAATCGTGACCCGTTTGTAGTCAGGTGGTTTTTTTTTTACATTTTATCGGTTTTCAATGGCTTATAATAAATTGAAAAAATATATATTTAAACGTTTTTTGCAACGACAATATAATTTATGATATGTAAAGTTTTAAAATACATTAAAAACATCGTATTTTTTTTATTATTTGAACAACCCAATTTCCCGAATCACGTCTGTAAGGTTAAAGTTACATGTAATAGTGGGTTGTTACTGTAGCGACATCAACGCCGCCACTTACGAACTAATGACATGACGTCACACAAATACTGCATCGCGCAAACAAAGATTTCGGCTCGATTTGAACACATATAACATTTCGACAATAAACGTCGCCGCGTCGGGCAATTGCCCGGACCAGACACAACACCTGTTTGGTCGGAGGCTCCTCCCTTTGCTATGGAGGTTTGTGGGACTTTACACCATGATCCGCCGGTATCAACCGGGTACTACTCTAGACTCCGAACTGCTATGGAGAAATATCAGATGGAGACCCACTTTGGCCGTCCCGGGAATTGAACCACAGACCTAATGCTTAGCAATAGCACTTGCGTTGCGACCACGAGACCAATATGACAACCACCATTAATCAGTGAAATATTCGTGCGTATCAGAAATACAGTTAAATATTCTGTTACCTAGGGTTTGTATTTCTATAATTGAATCAGTGTTTACTAACAAACAACTTGGTTTACAATATCAGTTTAGAGACACCCACATTATAATTGATATCTCTGCCTACCCTTTCAGGGAAAACGGCCGTGATGTTTTGTCTAAAATTGTGTAAACGTTTCTACGAAATCATGGAGTTGTGTTTATAACCCACTGAGAAAAACACTAATATTATAAAGAAAGATAAAATTGTTTGTTTGTCACGTTTCAGGGATTACTGCCTGCAATCTCTGGAAACGAAATTAGGGAAAGGCATGATCATCAGATGATGAAACTCATCTGATATTAAAAAGAGGTTAAATTGTTTATAAGATGACCTGGAGCTTGAGAGCTGGTTCCAGAAGGCGCGAGAGAAAAATACCTGGAAGGACTTGGGGAAGACTTAGCCCAGCCATGGGACAGCAATATTTTTAATACCTATGTATTTGTAAAATGTAATCTTTTAGTTTTGATAACTTTTCTGTTAAAGGTCACGAGAGCGAAACCGCGGGAACTAGCTAGTAACAAATAATTACTTAATAATTTATGAAAAGTTGAAAACTCCTCGGTATAACAAACACCTTTAATTTATTTAATTGTTTATGTCGATGTTGTATAGCGGTGAGCACAGAAGTTTCAAAACAAAATTGTCAACAAGTATTGTGTTTCGTGTCAATGTGTTTAAACATTAAAAATAAACTAAAGCATACCCCGTTTTAATTTATTTAAGGCCTGTTCTCCTGTTCTGTTTCAACCGAATAACAATCTCTTTATTTACTTAGCACGTTGGTACAGTCATGATCATAAATATGTAAAAATTACGTCAAATTCAAGAGAGAACCGTTCCCCTAATGCATGTCACCCACGACGCCTTTCCATCAATTTAGTAGCGAGTATTGTTAATCCGCATTCGTTGCAATGCACGAGAGAAGCGATACACTCATAAGTATCGAATCACCATCGCTTCAATATCACTTCAAAATCGCTACAAACGCGCCTCCGACTCGGTTGACATCGGATAAAGGGAGGTTGGGGAGATGCCGCGGCTCCATGTGACTCCAGGAAAGATGGTGGCACAGTTATCACGTGCTACTGTGCACAGTGAGGCTCAGGTGAGACGCTTCTCAGTCTCCCCAGAGACGTGCCCTAATAGGTGTTGCACAGATGGAGTTCCGGAGTAGTCTTTTATGAGGTAACGGGCTTCCAAATGCTGATGGTGATCACCGGGGTAATTTTATTAAGGTAAACAACCCACACTCCCTGGTCTTATCCCCAAAAGTCCACACGCTTTCTGAAGGTTGCCCACCCGTAAACAAAAGAAAAGTAAATGTAAAGAAACAGTATAACTATTAAAAAAAATCAAATATTAAAATATTATTAAATGTCAAAATTATTAAAAATATCGTATAAATGATAATACAAATAATGTAAATTATAATAATTAACGTTCTAGAACGTTGAGTCAAAGACCTTATACTTCTTACTACTAGACTGTGCACTATGGCGCAAAAACCGGTCCGAGCGAGAGGGCTCCCTTTGGTAGTGTGTCTCTTTCTAATGAGGTGACCATGACCAAACAGAACACGGGACAAATTGATTGTAAAAACGATAGTTTAAGTATTCCGATATGTTGATGCTACCTAACTGCGCTACCTAAACCTACCTAATTTATAGTTAATAAAAAAAAGCGTTTATATTTTTTGGTATCTATATCACTAACCGTATGGTGACGGGCGTAAAGATTTTCACCATCCCATGTTTGCCCGTGGGTGTCGTAAGAGGCGACTAAGGGAAAAACCAGAGGATGGACAGCAGCGTTCTCTGTGCATTGGTAACAACCATACTGCGATAACCATATTTGCTTGCTATAAGTATGGTTGTTGCAGGCGCAAAGCACTCCCCATGAATAGCACAAATAAAACATAGCCCCTATTGCCCGGCAGCCTGTATCCTCGACTACGGTAGCGGTCGAGGTTACGGTATGGCAAGGGGTGCTAAGAATCCCGGACGAGATCCGGCTACCCCAACAAATACCGACGACTGGACCTGGCAACGTACAACACGCGCACACTCCGGACCGACGAAAAGATCACGGAACTCGAAGAGGAATTGAGCAGTTTACGATGGAGTATTAAAGGGTTATCTGAATTTCGAAGCGAGGGGGTGGACTCAATAATCCTTTAAGCCCAAGTCTCTTCAAGTTTCATTCTTCAGACCATCATATAGATTGGAACAAAAAGCTCTCTGATCCTACTCTCAAGCTCATGAAGGAGAGGCTTTAGATGACCCTGCAGTCTTCTGACGGTGTTTTGAAATACCGGCAGCTAAATATACCTCAAAGGATCTCTATGATTTCACATATTTTCCAGTTGCATAGACTGTTGAGAAATAAAACTACACCAATTGTATTCCACTAGGAATCAATTTGCAAATAATTAAATTAAATTAAAAATCTTTTATTTCAGACAAAGTCCATAGGATTAGTAACAATTTACTTAAAAAAATCTAGTGTTAGTAGGTACAGGTACACATATAAGACTAAAAACATACACCTACACTACAGCTAATATAATATTATTAGCCGCTGAGTTTCACTCTAACAAAGTCCGCCAAAAAATCCGCAAACCACCATCCTACATTTAGTATTACCAGGCCCAAACATTTAAAGTACTACTCTTACTCAGTATTAATTTATATTTTTTTTTAATACAACGAATTGATTAAATATAGGAACTGTAGAAATATTTATATACTTTTCTATAAATATTTAAATACGTGTCAAAGTCTATGAATTATTCGTTTTGGTATAACATAAAAAGAAAATATAACATTTTCTACCATTTCTACCAAAACCAATGATTAGTTGAGCTAGCAAGAGGTCAGACAAGGACACACTACCAGCGGAATGCCTCTCGCCAGGACCCCTTTTGGTTAGCTACCGCTTATAAGCAAATAGCTAACCTAGGTGTATGAAGATAGATTTCATTTTAGCTAATCAAAAAATTTTGGTACACAGTCTAGTAGTAAGAAGTATAAGGTCTTTGCGTTGAGTAGAGCAAAAATATAAAAAAATAAAACATTAATTCAAATCCAAATTATCATTTATTAAAAATGTCAAAAGTAATAATATAATAATAAATTAAAATTTTTAATTTAAAAACTCATGCAGGTATATTATGTAATAAAAAATTATAACATTTGTTTTGAATGCTAATTCACTTAACTGCTTCCAGATTTTTGGAAATTTAAAAAAAAAGTTAATTAGAAAAATCAAAAAACCCGACTGCTTAAAAAGCGAACTAAAAAGACGTAAACAAGTAGAAAATGATGCTGTGCAGTCGGAGGATACATATTCGCGAGCTGGCTGATCAAAACCAGATGTATCCTCCGACTGCACAGCATGATTTTCTTCTTGTTTACGTCTTTTTAGTTCGCTTTTTAAGCAGTCGGGTTTTTTTATTTACTAATTAACTTTTTTTATTTATAACTTTTTAGTATTTTTTTGGGATTAGGCATATATAAACATATAAGCGTTATATATTTTTGAAATAACCTCTTGAATCCCTTTATTTTGATACCCCACACGATGGGTTTGGAAGTTGAAATTGTGTCCCACAATATGGCGCCCAACATCCGCCATTTTTTTATTTTACAATTTAAATGTAGCCAGTGACACTCGCAGGGTTAATACGAATCGATTGACGTACAAATCATCAAAATCGGCGGCCAACGCGTTTGGTTTCTGGGACGCCAAATAGGAACAAACATACATACATACATAGACTGATAAACACATTACCCTCCTTCAGCAGTCGGGTAAAAAAGCAGAATCATCACCCTTTCGTCTATTATTATATGAAACCAAAATAATATGATTTTCGTCGGGCTTGCACCTAGAGCCTGGAACAAAAATTATCGCGAGTTGTTCTGACATATTGTTTTGATTGAATAAATTCAACAGCGAATTGCAACAAGGTGACTTGACGTTGCAACAACGATTTTTCATAGAAATAGTTCTATTATTATATAAAAAATGGCTATATGTAATTAGGAATTTATTTGTGAAATGGTTGTCGCATATTAATTGCACAATTTTTCCTTAACTTGCGTTTTATTTTGGACGCGTCGATAATTTCGTTCTAGAAACCTCATGCGAATAGTTTTGTGTTATGCCTTCATACACCAAATTCAATTACCGTATAATGTGGGCTACAGATGTTGATTATAATGTAATGTGATGGATGTAATAAACGGTACCACAATTCAGTACAATGGTGTAGCTTTATTGCGTACAGCTTCAAGCCTAAAGATAATGAAACAGCTTTAGTTTTGACAATACCAGGACAGAAAATCAAGAATCAATCTGGTAACATCTTAGATTGCTATTGCCGCTATAACAACAACTACTAAAAACAGAATAAAATAAATATTTTAGTGGGGCCATACAACAAACGGGTTTTTTTTTCCGTTTTTACGGTAACGGTAGGAAAACCTTCGTACGCGAGTCCGACTCGCACTTGGCCGGTTTTTAATTTAGGTTTATTTATTTATTATTTATTATAAACGGTCGGTGTGCGTCGAGCCATCCTAAGTGGCTTACGGTGTTTCCAATTAATTACCTGAGGTTCTAGACAAGTGACCTCATCAACGTAAGCGTCGCGAAAGGGACAAACAAATATATATGTATGAAAATGTTTGATTGCAAAGCGCGATCAAAATGTCACGATATGAAACCAGAGTGATCTATGCGCTGCAACTGATGAGTTTGGGGCACAGCAAATTTGCTTATTATTTATTATATACTTTATTGTACATCATCATCATTTCAGCCGAATAACGTCCACTGCTGGACATAGGCATCCCCCAGGCGTCGCCACATTGACCGATCCCGTGCGTCTCGCATCCAGCGCCTTCCCGCAACGTTAACCAGGTCATCAGTCCACCTAGTGGGAGGCCTTCCAACGTATCGTCTACCGGTTCGCGGTCGCATTCCAGAACTTTTCGGCCCCATCGGCCATCCGTTCTACGAGCAATGTGCCCTGCCCACGCCACTTAAGTTTGGCAATTCTTGGGGCTACGTCGGTAACTTTGGTTCTCCTGCGGATATCATCATTTCTGACGTGATCATGCAAGGAAATGCCGAGCATAGCCCTCTCCATTGCCCGTTGGGTGACTTTGAGCTTTCTGATAAGGCCCATTGTAAGTGACCACGTCTCGGTCCCATAGGTGATCACTGGCAACACACACTGGTCATAGACTTTTGTCTTGAGACACTGCGGTAAATTTGATTATTTATTGTACACCACATAAATATTATGAAAAAGCTTTTGCCCCGCAGTGGGACAGTAACAGGAACATCATCATTGATAATTTATGATTGATCATTGTAAATTAATCATTATCATCGTGGTTGTGTTCTATATTACGACCTCATTGTAAAGGCGTAAGGTATTAAAAGACATGTCTAGCGGCTGACGTCTGGTCTAGGCAACCTAATTGCACAGAGTGCCATGGAGCGTTCCATGATTGGCATGCGGCTAATAGATCGAGTTCTAAACATTGAAATCCGAAGACGTAAAAAAATTTTCGACGCGCGACGTCGGGAAACCAATTTCGGAACGTAAATGGAGTTGGGTATGACACCTGGCAAGGCGCGGTGACGATAGGTGGAGTAACGTGGTGACCGAATGGTCCATGGACTGAAAGAAGAAGTATTGATCGTCCAGAGGCGGGATGCGCAGATGACAATGTTGCCATCGCGGACAGGACCAGAATCGTGGGGTCTGGCACAAGAAGAGAGAGGCCTGTGTTCAGCAGTGGGTAAGGCCGGGCTGTGTATGATGTTTGATTCTGCTATAAAATGTTAGTAATGTGGCGATTATTTGGGAAAAGCCTGCCACACTATTCCCAATTATTGCAACTCCTGGAAGCCAGAAACAACAGTAGCAACCACCAGAAAAGCGAAGCTAGACTTGCCCGGTTACCCGGCACCAGCTACCAGACAACCGGAGCGTGTGAAAAGGGGCTAAGGCTGTACAAGGTTCTTGGCACCTGAAGGCCAATCGTCCGACCTACTCAAAAAATGTGTAAATTCAATCAATCATCGAGGTGACAATCAATGTCAAAAAATTCCAAAATCTAGGGAAATTAGAGGTGTTTGTGACAGATTCTGACTGATGAATGCGAACGTTTCTTAAAAATGGGGTAATAGTCTTCAATACAATTTGGATTATGACTGGAAGGGCCAGAGAGTAAGCAGATGTATAAAAAGAAGACGAATAAATGTAGTCTGTTTACAGGCAAATAAATGGAGGGTGCGGGATATGAGTTTTTCTTTTGTGGAAGTGACGGGAAATGTAATGGTGTGGGAATAGTGTTAGAAAGTAATTTGAAAGAAAGCGTGATCCGTCGAGACCGTCCTCCTCCTAAAGTTAAATTGCATATGTTAGAGAATTTTATTGTGCGAAGAAGTTTCGAGAGCGAGTCGTAGACAAAATTATAGAAATGGTAGGCATGGAAGATCGAAGTTTAAACAAAATTTGGAAGGAGATTGCTGGGTGTATTAGGTGTGTGGCGAAGGATATTTTGGGAGAGACGAAAGGAAGGGGCAAGACAGATAGGGACACATGGTGGTGGTCAACAGAAATACAGAATGTGTTAAAAGAAAAAAAATTCAAGGAATGGCAAAATGTTGAACAGGAAAACGCTAGTTTGAATTATACTGTGAAGAAAAAGCAATCTGTGGCTATACGACGAGCTAGACAGTCCAGCAGGCCAACAGTGCAACCTGTACAGGCTTGCTAGAGCTAGGGAAAAAAGCGCGAGAGATGTCTGTCAGATAAGATGAATTAAGGATGAAGCTGCAATTAATAATAATAATAATAATAATCTTTATTGTTCAAGAAAAATACATTTTATATCAGATACATCACTGATCTCCACACTAGGATTCCCTGTGTCGCGGAGGCCAGTCTCTTTCATCATTGTTCAGAAATACAGTTTTATTGTAGCAGTAACAAAAAGGATAAGTTAAACAAAAAAATAAATAAATAAGGGGATGCATGGTATCTTGCAGTGTGTGCAAAAGTGTGAGTCAAGTGGCGTTGGTGCGTGTATTAAGTGTGTGTGCGTGTTGTATGTGTGGGTGTATGTGTGTGGTGTGTGTGTTTGTATGATGTGGTGCGTGGATGTGTGTGTGTGTGTGTGTGTTTGTGTGTGGGGTATGTCTCCAAAACTAACATTATAGAAAAAATAAGTTCTATTTTTACGAAGTATTTAATAGTTTCTCTGTGTTGTCGTAATCCAGACCTTTTAGGTAAGTTTTGATGCCTGATTTGCATTTTGATTTTGTCAAGGTTAATATGTTAATTTTATCATTAATCTTATTATAAAGGTGTGGCCCCATATATTGATAACACCTTTTCCCAAAATCAAGTCTACGCTTTGGCTTACGCCATCTAGGCTTCCTTCGGGAATGTACATTGGAGTCCACATTGACTAGAGCATCTTTATGGAACCTTAGGGCTACGGTCATAATGTATATCTGTCGCACGCGCATTGTACCCGTCTCTTGATATAAGGTGTTTGTTGGAAATCGCCTTGGTTTTTTATAAGCTACCTTGAGAACGGCCCGTTGTGCGCGTTCTGCCCTAATGAAATGCGTCTTTAATGCAGCCCCCCATGCAGCTATACAGTAACTTAGAAGAGATTCGCACAGAGTGTGATAAATCATCTTCAAGATCTTCATGTTTGCAATCTGACCCATTTTCTTAAAGACATGTAGCAGTTTCCTAACACGACCACTTACATGCTCTATTTGCTTAGTCCAGGTGAGGCTTTTGTCAATGTAGACACCAAGGTATTTTATGTGCTCTACTAGTTCAAAGCTTGGGCATGAACATTGCGAATCTGTGTCACTATGGCAGGTATGCAGTTTGATGGCTAAGTTACTTGGACAACTTGGTAAGTTGTTTCTTGCGCTGACACTAAAGTTAATGACCTTCGTTTTACCTACATTTAGTGTCAACAGATTGCAATTTAGCCATTGAGCAACCTGCTTCACGCCAGACTCAGCTGCCTCGTATAGAGACTCCCAAGTCCTATCATAAAATACTATAGCTGTGTCATCAGCATAGGCGAAAATTTTAGCTTTAGTGAGTGACAGTGAGCAAAGGCTGTTGACATAAATAATGAAAAGAGTAGGCCCCAGTACGCTACCTTGCGGCACACCATAGTCAAGAGTGGCATAAGAACTGTAGTTGTTGCCTAAGATTAACCTCTGCGTGCGATTACTGAGGTAAGACTGGAACCACTCAAGAGCAGTGCCACGGACACCTATGCCTTCAAGTTTCCTCAATAGAATACTTCTAGAGACGGTGTCAAAGGCTTTCGCAAGATCAAGGAAGATTCCAGTACATTTGTTACCATCATCTAGTTTGGTGACAACAAAGTCTACAATATCTGTAACTGCATCTTCCGTTGACCTGTTTTTGCGAAAGCCATACTGATTGTCTGAGAGAATGCCATTTTTTTCTAGATAGCTTAGTAGTCTGGTATTCATAATCTTCTCGAGGATTTTGGAGAGCGATGTGAGAAGAGAAATGGGGTGATAATTGGATACAATAGTCTTGTCACCAGATTTGAAAATTGGACAGACATTTGCCATTTTGAGAGTAGATGGTACTATTCCAGAGGAGATACTTAGATTACACAGAAAAACGATCGGGGGGATAAGATGAAGCTTGTTAAGTTTGAGAATTTTGTTTGGAATGCAATCCCATCCTGGTGCTGAAGCGTCTTTGAGATTGGAGATAATTTTATTGACTTCATAACTATCAGTTGGGCTTGCATAAAAAGATTTAATAGGGGAAGGGTTGGTATATAAACTACTGGTTATCAAAGCCAGTTCAGCTTCAGTTTTATCAAAACTTGAAAGTATTTTTGCAGCCAGTTTCTCCCCTACAGATGTGAAAAAATAATTAGCTCTATCTAGAGAGTCTTTAGGGTCGGGACATGTGTGTATTAGATCTAAGTTGTTAGTAGTGTCTTTTTTTATGTTACATATGCTTTTTATAGCTGTCCATGTCTTTTTACTATTACCGTTTGCATCTTCTAAAGTCTTTCTGTCGTGCTCATTTTTTAGGTTTTGTATCAAGTTATTGCAAATATTCCTGTAGTTTTTGTACCTTTGCTGTATTGTGAAATTATCTTTATTAGTTTTTTTATTTGCTTCCATATGTAATAAGTCTCTTTTTCTGATGCATTTTATTAATCCTTTAGTCATCCAGGGTTTTCTGATAGAATTTGAGTTACGAATAGGTTTAGTAGTAGAATAATTTTGAACTGTTTTACTTAATGTATCCACGAAATCATCAAATGCTTTGTTTGCATCATCATGTTTATATATAAAATTCCAATTGATGTTTTCTATTGCTTTTGACAAATTAGTGTAGTCAATTTTAATTTTAGATTTTGAGTCGTATGAGGAGCGTTGAATTTCTTTAGCGATTCCAGCAATAATTGTGTCATGGTCAGTTATACCCGAGCTGCATATAACGACCTTTACTTTTTTTTTTGATTTTATCAAAACGTGGTCTAAACACGTACGGTCATGAGTAGGATAATGATGTCCCGGATAAAAGCCATAGTAGCCAGTTGCATCCAAATAGTCGCTTGCACGTCTATCCTTGGAATCGGCAGAGATATCAATATTGATATCCCCCATTATAATACAATTGGGACTTTTGCATCCTTGCATAATTTTTTCCAAAGACTCACAAAAATTACTAATGTTATAAAAAGATGGAGACCTATATATTGCACAGATTGTATATAATTTACCTATGTGGATAAGCAGACAATTTTCTTCCCGAAAAGAAGGCTCCTCTATAGCAACCTGGAGATTATTTTTGCATAAAACAGCAATTCCGTCATTCTGATTGAGATAGTGTTTCGAATAGTGGCACACATAGTTATTTAGAGCTACTAAAGGAGTCGTTGCAGTTAAACGACACTCAGTTAGGATAATTATGTCTGGCAAAAAGTCTAGTTCACTCAAAAATACCGAAAAGTTGTCAAAATTTTTATTTATGCTACGTATATTTTGGCATACTATTGTGAGTTGGGATTTAGCAACGCCAATATCCAGTGAACATTCTTTTGGCGAATTACGTTTAGTGTTTATGTAGATATCAGTCTTGTCGAGGTCTTTAATCATATTATATTGGTTATTCATAATTACTATTAATGTAAAAGGATGGAAAGTAACACTGCGACAGATTGTACTCAGTTTGATGTGATAAAAGGTCATAGAAACTGAGAAACGAATTGAGTTGAGCCAGGGATGTCAGAGAAACATATGTGTGATGTGTAAAATTGATTGTGTAGTGTTGTGAAGCATAACATAAGTTGAGATTAGGTGTGAGAATAGTTATATTGCAATCAGCCATGAAGATTAACTTATATAAAAACAATTTATAAATTATTATATAAACTGATACAGCTAAGTTATACTGAAACTTAGTTAATTTTATAGGATGCCCGTAATTGCTGGAAGGTGTTTTCGTTTGTGACAACCGTGTACTTTTCGCCTTCCTTTTTGCGCAAAAAGATACGACCATTCGCAGTCCAGCAATATTGGAAGTTTTCTGTTCTGGCAAAATCACGAGCGAGAAAAAGAAGTCTTTTTGCCTTCGAAGTCAGATGTTCTGAGACGAAAAGAGTCATTTCAGGGCCCTCAAGACCAACGTGTTTTGTGTTTAGTTGACTGTCAGGGTGGGAGGAGTTGTATTGCTTAATAACCTTAAGAAGTTTGTCTTTTGAAAAGATATTGGTAAACTCAGTGACCACTGCTGACGTTGATGCATTTGCCCTCGATGGTAGTCTGTAGATGTCTTTAATATCTTTAAACGAGCAGTCGCTCCCAACACTTTTGATCAGGCTGGTCACCATGTTAAGCAAGTCTTCCTTTTTTTCTTTTTTCTTTTTGGGTACACCTCTGATCTCAACACTTGTCTTTCGAATCACTCGTTCTAAACCCTCATATCTTTCCTCCAGTTCTTCAACCTTAGCACGTGTCGTATTCCATTCCCGATCCAAGATGTCAATCTTTTTGTCTAGGTCCGTTATTTGAGCTGACAATTCGCCCAAACATTTTTCAATTTCATGATTGGATGATTTAATGCCAGTCTTTATCTCGGATATACCCTTTTCGAGATTGGTTAACTTAGCAAGGCCCTTATCGAGTTTCTCCATTTTTTTATCTTGTTGTTTCATCCAATTAGAAAGCATTTCCATCATCTCATCTCTAAACATATCGAAGGCATTGCACTCATCGCCATCCTCTAATCGGACACGTTTGTAGTTTGACCTCAATGTAATATTAGGAGCAGGGGTATGCGTCCCGGAAATAGTTATGGGTCGATTTAAATTCGTGTCTGAAGACGACAGACCTTTTGGTGGGCTGCGAGTCGCATTCATAATGCAGAAATAGTAAGTTTATAACTCACGGTTTCTTCCTATGAGCAGGTTTATTTGTGGAATCGGGCGCGTAGCACTAGTAGGCGTCTACAGGTCGTACGTAGCAGATTGTACGTTTCTCGTAGCACGTAGGCCGTGTAGCAGGCGCCTACGCCGTCGCGTCGTAGAACGAGCGCGGCGAGACAGAGACGGCAATTATGCCCACGGCACTCCTCGCACAGGCACTTCGCGTTCGCCACGGTCGGGCTTGCCTTTCACTTTTACGACACCGGTTGCACTGATTGCGGATTTAATATCCTTAATATAAGAAATATTTTAGAGTAACTGAGGTTTAAGTTTGAGATATTGTTTTAATTAAAAATGGGTAACACGTCTGCTCAGTAAGTCGGCATGGACGAAAGAGGATAGAGAATTATTCATTCTGATGATGAAAAAAATTATGATCGGTGGAAGGACTACTTTGAGAAACTGAAGACTGAGGCAAATAACTGGAGTGGTATGTTAGAAAATAAACCTGTGAATGAGGGATTAGTGAGAATAGTTAGTATGGAAGAAGTAAGAATAGCAGTAAATGGAATGAAGAATGGTAAGGCAGTTGGACCGGATGGAATACCAGTTGAAGTGTGCAAGATATTGCGCGTCGATGGATGGTCTTGGTTAGGTTTATTCTTCAATAAGTTGTTACGGGAAGAAGTCATACCTGATGAATGGTGAAATAGTTCGCTGGTGCCCATCTTTAAAAACAAAGGTGATGTGCTGGAGTGCAACAACTATAGAGGCAAGAGGCAACTAAAGCTAATGTCTGTCATCTCTGTCCACGAGAATCCTAATACTTAACCAGTACCTAACACGTAGCCAACTAGCTCTAAAAGAATATTACAATAGGTTAAATAGGTATTACGCGTTTTAGACTACTGATATCTGTTGTTTAAAATATTTTGTGTCGAATTCACCCACGACTTTTAAAGATATTTTATTTTTATACTACAACACCCTGTAAAATCCACAAAAGAAAATACAAGTTATTAGAGTTTATGTGTTTTTCATTATTATGGTGTGACAAAACACTATTCATAATTTGTGTCGTTTTTATCCACGAAATCGTATTATTTAAAAAAAAAAAACTAGACTTCTTCGCACGAAGGGCGAGCGCGGGGATAAGCGCAGGCACAAGCGGCGCGGGTGCCGGCAAGCCATGCGCGCGGCGCGTTTATTTGTTTACATTCGGTCTTTGCAAGTTGCAACAAAAAAGTGCGCGCGTTATTTATGGTATTGATGTATTTAATTGATTAAGGCCCACTTGCTCGAAAATCTTAACTCAGAATTAGTTGCTAACACGAGATGAAATTGACAAAGGTCAAAGACAAAGGTTAAATTGACAATATTGTATAACAAAATGTCAATTTAACCTAGTCTTAGCAACTGAGTGAAGTTTTTTGCGCAAGTGGGCCTTAAAAGTTAGTTATGTATGAAGCTGTGAAAGACTAAAATGGAGATTGAATTTAATAAATGTGTTATGTCGACACCCAATATGAATAACATAGTAACTCAACATTGCATAGTTTTCAACACAGCTACTTTCTTTTTTTGTAAAGTTTATTGTTTATTTGCTTTATTTTAGGTTTCATGTTACTAATTTTAATTGCTCTTTCAGTTATGATAAAACCACTGCAAGTATGATTTTCGCAATGTTACAATTTACAGATATTTAGCATTTTTAATATGAAAAACACTGTAACTACTGTTACAATAGAGTCTTGAAAACATTTGAAAGATTTTGTCTGTGAATATTATTGTACGATTACGAATTATACCGACAAAAAAAACTTTGTTAAATATTATTGTAAGCAACAATTACAATGTGTGTCAATGTTAGATTAAGATAAAAAGACATGTAAAGTACTATGGAAGAGCTAATAAAACTCGTTTTTTAATAATTATTATAATTCAATTAATATTCACAACGCTTTGGGCTCTGGTGGACACAGGTCTGGATAAAATTATCTATGCCCGTGTCTACCGTTCGCACAGCGGCGATCAGGAGACAAGCAGGCTCACAGATTACCTCAGTTAAGCGGCTGATGCGGCACAGTAGTGGTACCCTTCCGCCCAATTAGTGATCCGGGGACTTTAATGCTCACCATCAGCAGTAACGTGGTTCTTCCCATACCAGTGCAGTAATCATGCTGGATGGGAAATGCATAAGCTTTCGTTAGCGGTAATCCGCCAGCTGGTTCAAGGGGCAACAGCAACAGGGGATGTTAATTCGCACACGGCCAATTGCTTGGACCTTCTGCTGACAATAGATCCAGGCCGATACTCTGTGTCGATAACTTCACCTTGGGAATGCGAGTGACGTATGTCAGAAAGAAAGGCCTTCAACAGTGCTGCCAAGTCCTGCAAGAAGGTGTTGCAAAGGGCTCGGTTCGACCACATTGGCCGAATAGGGACATAACTTGCTTCTTACCCAGAAGATATTTATTATTTATTTATTATATACTTTATTGTACACCACAAAAAAAACATACAGGACAAACGTTCAAATATACAAGTGTACAATGGGCGGTCTTATCGCACTAGGCAATCTCTTACAGACAACCTTTGGATGGACTGAATGATAGGAGAAGAATTTAGGGTTGTCAGTGTACAAAATATCAAAAATAATATTACTTAGACTTAATAACATACAATACATACATACAATATTACTTAATATACTAATACATATCAAATATATAACAGAGAAAGGAGAAGAATAAAAATTATAGTGAAAGGTAATGCTCCTTCACCATTTTCTTGAACGTTGGCAGTGTTTGAGCACGTCTCACTTCAATAGGTAATACATTCCACAACCGAGCTGCTTTAATCGTGAAAGATTTGTCAAAGAAGGAAGTGGAATGCATACGAATACTTAATTTTAGATTTTCCGATGATCTCAAGGACCTAGAATGGGTGTCACAGAGGAACTGAAAGCGTTCTTTGAGATAAAAAGGAGTAAAAGGATTAAATAGCACATTATAAAGCAAAGAAAGCATGTGGGCATTCCGGCGAAGGCGAATAGGAAGCCATTTGAGCTTAGTAAGAAATTCGGAAACTTGATCATACTTGCGCAAGCCAAATATGAACCTGATACAGAGATTTTGAAGTCGCTCAAGCTTGTCCAATTGGTCTTGCGTGAGATCAAGATAGCTGGCGTCAGCATAGTCTAGAATAGGTAGAAGAAGAGATTGTGCTATCGCAATTTTAGTGGTGATGGGAAGAAAATCAGGGAACCTGCAGACGCAAACAGTTTTCGACTGACTTCCTGCAGTTATTTGGTCCAGGAAAGGGTGCTGTCGATATAAATCCCCAAATTTTTCACAATATGATTTATAGGAATAATAGTATTATTGAAAGAAACCTGAGGAAGATAGTAAAGCGTTTCGGTCCCTGGGTAAGTCGGTTCAGTCGAACTTCTGCCATCCCTCACTACCACCACTGCTGAAACCCGACAGGTCGCTGGCCCGCTTCGTTAAGGACTTTTTGCCTCTTTTGGCATAATCTTCGCGTCAGCATTCTGGTGATGCGCGGATGTATTCTTTCTCCTGGTGGATGTGAGACATATATATCGGACATTCACATCCATCAAAAGGATGTTCGTAGCAACCTCAACTTGAACAAAGCT
Source organism: Orthosia cruda (assembly GCA_964057195.1). Lineage (NCBI taxonomy): Eukaryota > Metazoa > Arthropoda > Insecta > Lepidoptera > Noctuidae > Orthosia > Orthosia cruda. The sequence continues at coordinate 41,200,133 of OZ059828.1, read as the reverse complement.
AGTGATCCCGACGGGATGGGACGGGATACTTACACTTGTCCTTAAAACTTGTGCGCCCGAACTGTACATTCTGAACATTCGACTCTTTCGTGTGAAACTGTGAAAGAGTCGAATGCTTGGAAGTAAGCTAACGTACAGCCCGTGTCCAAGAAGGAAAGTTGAGCTGACCCTGCCAATTATAGACCCATCACTTCGTGTGCTTAATATTAAGCTCCTGGTATACCTAGAAGCTAATGACATCCTGAAGTGATTGCCAATACGGTTCTACAGGGGATCTAGCTTATGCCGTTCACATCTGCAGTAAGGCCATCGAGAGGCGCGGGGAGGTGCTTGAGTAGTATATTATTGGGCATTCTATACCACTATCGGCAAGTTGCTCGGCGAGTGCGCCTCGCTGCCGATAGTGGTATAGAATGCCCAATAATTGATAATCTACTCGCCTCTCCACTCGACCGAGACAGTACATTGTACTGAGAACTTGATTTGGAACGATAATTCGAGCAAATCGATACTCGACTCGCCACTCAACTCGACCGATACACTCGAACGAGACAGTTCATTTTGTCGCGTACTGGATGAGCTTTACTCGACCATTGACTAGTAACTTACTCCTTACCACTATATTCCATACGTCTGACCAGTATGCGGCGTTTCGGAGAACGATGAACTGTCAACTATCAACTCGACTCTCCGTTTACTTACTGCACTCGACCGATCACTCGAGTTTGTATTCGCTGTTAACAGAATGTCGAGCGAGAGTGATGGTGGCCGATGATTGTAACAAACCAAAGCTTGTGACTAAAGCGTTAACGGGTTGTTACTGTAAATAATAAACAACTGTAACTTAGGTACTTGGTTTAATTATCATAAAATGTTGGTTTGTCTGGAAACAAAATATCAGCCGCACGCACGAGCTCTTGTAGTTTTCGCCACTGAGGAGAGTCCGCGTCGGTCTGGAACTTGATTCGGACGAGCGCTTTCTTCCACAGCTCGGCGGAGTCGGTGAGGCGAGCGTCGTCAGCCTTGTACACCTTGCAGTCGATGTAGTACTCTCCGTCGGTGCTCGTTGCTCGGCGCTCACAGCCGCTGGCTACGCGGTTCACAAAGAATGAAGTTAGGTGATCCGATGAATGTTCTTTGTGTGGGATGTCGCGGTTTTTACTGATGCCGAATATGTCCATGCTAGTGTTGGTTTTTTTACTGAAATAGTAACGAAAACTGTTATTAGTTAGTTGTTTACAACGAGAGATGCAGGGGCAAACAAAAACGGTGTGTAAGCAGCGCACACAATCGCATAATATTTTATGAACGACACCACGGATATTTCTGTAGAAAATATTACAAGTGACTAATCAGCGAATGGAATACTTATGCAAATTGCACTATTATAATTCAATTAGTGGAAACGTACTACTTTACTATTTTAATTTAATCAGAACTAGGAGATAATAAATTCAAAATATTATTCACCTGCTACGAGTTACGGTTGTTGTTTGTGACTGCATCTTGCGTTTCCCATTGCTGTCTGCAGACGGTTTGCGACTGGCCTTCACTTTGTGTCCAGTGATCGATGCTTGCGAGTAATCACACTCAGAGTCTGACCTGAAATAAAGATAGAGGAAATGTAGTCACACAATTATTATTAATTAATCCAATGGAGTAATGTCCATTGCGCTGGGCATACTATAGGACACAAGTGTTCGGGCAAACACTGGTTCTCTAATATTTAAATGGGATAGCACTGAGACTGAGCTAACTATGTACAGATCGGGTGATCTGTGAAGTAACGCGCTCACAAACAAATATATGTAGTTATAAATGACAGGCTAATCACAAGTGTGATCCATGAAAACGAACAGACTATTTTATCAGACTTACATTATTTTCCGATCAGAAGTTCCACTCGGTTTGATGACTTGGCTGGTGATGACAGCAGCGGATGGCTATCGACAATGCCGTCACTGATATTGTAGGCGACACGGAGTGTTTGTAGACCGATTATACAAGAGCACTTCGTTGCACTTGCAGACTGCGAAAACTTTGTACCGAACAGAAAAACTTGTGGCTTATAAGTTAAAATCGAATTATAAGTTAGGAATGTTAAATCCACTACAATCAATCCGGTATTGCTTTGTTAAAGTAACTTTTTCTATGGTCGTATTATACGCGTTGGTAAAATGAAGACGAAGGAAAATTTTATACTGTATCGAATGTCGATGCAGCGAAATAAGCTAGGGCTGACCAAACGATAGCGTGAACGGAATCGCCACAAACCAGATAGATTTTATTATTTTAAAGAAGTAAATAAATGTTTCCAAGGTAATTATTTCATCATCTACATTTAGGTTTCGTGTAGAAAAAATGAACTTACTGCCGTCTACCGCGTACTTCTCTAGATTTCCTAAAATAAATAGATAATATAATTCCTGTAACTACGGTAACGGGCATGACGAAACCATGAACGTTATATGATATCGTCATCGTCATGTCGTCTATCGACATACTATGATATATTTTAATCGATTAAGTGCATTGTGTGAAATTTGTATATTTGAATGCCTACCAAGTTGTTACCAACCCTAACCAAAATAGCTGATTATTGTGATTGCGAAATAAATAATTATGTTTAGCACACGTGTAACAATTAGGCAATAACAACTTTTATGATGAAATATTTTTCTGCTTTGTAGACAAAAAAGAAAACAAAAAAAAAATCCCTAAAATATTATTTATTACCTCAAAGTCTCTCGGAGCGAGCACCTTTCTAAACTGTTACAGTACAATCAAGTTAATTATTATAAATAAATATTTAATTGATCTCACACCAGAAACAACAACAATTTCAGCTACTGGAGCAACTGTGTTCGTTATATCGGGGTGCTGAAATATACATACATATTTGGATCACGCAAATACATAATCTTATGTATGAATCATTTCATATTGTGCAGGTAATTATCAAATATAACACAACAATAATACGATAACTATTTAGAACATTACAATAATTATGACTATTTTTCATTCTAGAATTTACAGCTTTTTACCTAATTCTTCATCGGTACCAATAAACCATTTTTTTTAGTTTCAGATACATTCTGCCTAAACATAATATTAATTACTGACTTGCCTGTGAAGAATTATTAAATTACTTGAAGTATATCTACATATTTGGACCACGCAGATACACGTACTCTTATGTATACATAGTTTCATATTTTGCAGGTAATTATGAAATATATTTTTCTTCCCAGAATATACCATTATCTTACCTAATCAGATTATGTACCTAATGCATCCATCCATTTTTTTATTATTTCAGATACATCCTGCCTAAACATAATTACCGACTTGCCTGTGAAAAATTACACAAGGATCTTGAAATCAGCGTAAAATTGTCCTGACCAAGTTGTACTAATTATATAAAATATTTTGTCTGGTATACCTAAGACGGTGAATATTAGTTGTAAGTATTATCTAATCCAAATTTATTGAACTAATAATTTCAAGTGTTCTTTGATTTCAAACAATAATATAATGCCTCACTGCTCTGATTGTAAAGTATTTGTAGACAATCGTCGATGGTCTGGTCATTTACGTAGCAATGTACATAAAAACAATAGTTCTACCCCTATGTATGATAATGTTGCAATTATTAATTCTTCTTTTAAAGAACGAATCAAAAGTTACAAAATCATAGCGACAGGTGAACAAATACATAGTTTTCCTGAGGTGTTTCTCAAAAGTATTAGTACACAAGTCAAACATTTAATAGACAATTCAATAGAGAAACACACCTCTGTCAAAATAAATTTTGAACTGTTTGCTTCGTTTCTTATGTATAAAAATGATCAACAAGAAATAAAATCATTCCGTACAAACAACATTATTACACATTTTAATTACGATTTTGATTCTATTTATAAACTAACTATTGATTTACTACTAAAAAAAATTGAAGAATTTGAGGAAAGGGATAGTGGTTGGACTTTTTTATGCAATTCACATTTAGAATTAAATATTAATAAATATCAACCTCTCAGCGGATCTAAATTTTTAACTTTGCCGAAATTCATAAAAAGTAAAAGAGCTTGTTTGAATATTCGGAACAATGATGAGTATTGCTTTTTGTGGTGTGTTGTGGCGGCATTGTACCCCACAAATAGACATCCCGATAGGATTTCGTCTTATCCCCGCTTTCAGGATGTTTTGAATGTTAATAATTTGACATTTCCAATCACATTTTCGGACATAGCTATCTTTGAGAAAAATAATCCTTCTGTTAATATATATGTGTATGGTTTAAAAAACGAGAAGACAATTATTGGACCGCTTTATAAAACGTTGAATAATAAGTCTAATAAAAGTATCCATCTACTGTTTATAGAAAACAATAATAATTCTCATTACTGTCTTATCAAAGATTTATCTCGTTTAGTTAGAAATCAGATGACCAAACATCATGGTAAACTATATTTCTGTGAAACTTGTTTATTGTTTTTTCCAACGCTTAGTCAAATTGAATCCCACTTGTGTGGGGGGATCGTCACAGTTTTATCAGAACAAGGTTCATTTTTAAAATTTAAAAATTATGATAGGAAACAAAACATTCCATTCGTCATATACGCTGATTTCGAAACGTTACTTGAACCCATTTCCGGCGATGATTTCAACACCGCTAATACGTCATACTCTAAACGCCACGTGCCGGCTGCATTCGCTTACAATGTCGTGTCATCAAATAAAAATGATAGCGTTGATGGCTATAGAAGTTATCGCGGCAATGATTGTGTTTCAAAATTTATAAATTTTCTTACTGAGGATGTAAAACAAATACATCAGATTATATCCAAAAGCGAGCCTATGATATTCACTGATGACAATTCTCTAGAGTTCAAACGTGCCGTTAGGTGTCATATTTGCGACAATTTACTCTTGACCGATAAAGTAAGAGATCATTGTCATATTACAGGCCTGTATCGAGGTGCAGCACATCGACACTGTAATTTGCAACATAAAGTACCAAAATTTATACCAATATTTTTTCACAATTTATCCGGGTACGATTGTCATTTATTTATAAAAAAGTTAGGCGAAATTCCAGGCCCAATTAAAATAATCCCTAAGAAAAATACGTCGCATTTACCAAATTTATTCCTATTGCTGATAATGAGTTTATTTGTATAAGATTTTTAGATTCATTCAACTTTTTAGGGACAAGTTTAGACAAGCTCGCTAAAACATTGCAGGTGGAAGATTTTGTTAATCTTCGATTTCATTTTTCTAAAGACAGACAGTTTAATTTATTGACAAGAAAAGGTATATATCCTTATGATTACATGACCAATTGGAAATGTTACGATCAAAAATCATTGCCGTCTAAGGGTAATTTTTATAATTATTTGACTAACGAAGACATTACAGATGAGGATTATAATCACGCACAGGCTGTTTGGGCTGAATTCAATATTAATAACCTCGGCGAGTATACGGATCTATACTTAAAAACGGATGTGCTTTTGTTAACAGACATATTTCAAAATTTTCGGAAAACCTGTAAACAATATTACAGTCTTGACCCAGCGTTTTACATTACTGCACCTAGTTTATCTTTCGATGCAATGTTGCTAAAAACGGGCGTTCAGTTAGAACTCGTGTCGGACTTAGCTATCATCAGAATGATACAAAGCGGTATACGCGGCGGTTTGTGCATGTGTTCCCATCGGCATGCTAGAGCCAATCACAAATACATGCCTGAATATAATCCATCACAACCTGAGAGTTTCATAGTATATTTAGATTGTAATAATCTTTACGGTTTTAGCATGTGTCAGTATTTACCATACTCTAGTTTCAGATTTTTAAGTGATAACGAATTAGCAAATTTTAATGTTACCACTATAGAGGATAACGCAAACTGGGGCTTCATATTAGAAGTCGATCTATTGTATCCCGAGCATTTACATAATGACCATAATGACTTACCATTTTGTCCCGAAAAATGTGTACCCCCGGGAGGTAAAACAAAGAAATTAATAGCAAATTTGTATAATAAGTACAACTACGTGATTCACTACGTTCATTTAAAAAAATGTTTAGAACATGGTTTAATATTACGTAAAATTCATAGAGCAATTACTTTTAGACAGAGTCCATATTTAAAACAGTACATAGAGTTAAATACTCAATTAAGACAGAAAGCAAAAAGTTCCTTCGAACAAGACTTTTTTAAGTTATTAAATAACAGTGTTTTTGGAAAAACATTAGAAAATACTGAAAATAGAGTAACCGTACATTTAGTTAATCAATGGTGCGATCAGTCCAATCGAACTAAGAAATTTATATCCGCTGAGAAACTTATAGCCAACCCCTATTTCCACAGTGCATCTATTTTATCAGAAAATTTAGTTGCAATACAAATGAAACCTGATCAAATTATTTTAGATAAACCTATATACATAGGTTTCACTGTATTAGAACTTTCAAAAGCACACATGTATTACTTTCATTACAATATTGTAAAGCCTTTTTATAAAGATCGAGTGCAGCTATGTTACACAGATACCGATTCCTTTGTCTATAAAATATACACCAACGATTTTTACAATGATTTGAAATATAATTTTTTACAATATTTTGACAGCAGTAACTATGAAATCACAAATGATTTACAGATACCGCTAAAAAATAAACAGGTTCCCGGTCTCTTTAAAGATGAAATGGGAGGAAAATATATTACTGATTTTGTTGGTTTGAGATCGAAACTTTACTCTATAAGAACCCCTAATAGTATCATTAAAAAAGCAAAAGGAGTAAAATCATGCGTGGTCAGGGATTTAAACTTATCAGACTATGAAACCATTTTATTTAATGGTGGAGTAATCCGGAGAAAAAATAATATGTTTAAATCAATAAAGCACGAAATATTTACTCGGACTGTCAACAAAGTTGCTTTATCTAGAAATGATGACAAACGATCGATATCTGTGGATCAAATATCAACCCGAGCCTGGGGGCATGCATTTATTTTTAAGAATGAATTACTTTGATCATAATTTTAAGTTAAGTGTTACCTACTCATAGTTTAGTTTTAGGAAATAATAAATGTTAATATTATACAAAAAATGAAATAAAGTGTGAATTATTATAATTATTGACTTGTTTTATTTCTGAAATCCTGTTTATTTCAAAATATCATTACACTTTTTTTTTTTTTTTTAAATCGGTAAACAAAGTTAACACTGATTGCAGTTATCTCACTATGCACCTAAAATACCATGCATCATAAGGTTGATTTTCGAATAACTAACGTTTTACGATTAAGTAACATGCTTACAAGGCGTTGTTTGTCATTGTATAAGTGTTACCTACGTTGCAGTTCATTGGCCTTAGTCTTGAGACACAAACGCTTAGTTGACAATATTAGTATGACTTGTAATTATTTAGTTATTTTGTCATCATTTACGAAATATTATTCGGCGCGAACACCTGTTTAATATTTTTTTAACTTCCATCAAAAGTTATCATGTCGGTGAGTAAAATATTTTTAATTCGTTTTTTTATGATTGTTTTATAATTAGAGATTGTGTTCGCAGCTGTGTTGTGTTGCATTTTTCCAGAGCCTTTTGTCACTAATCTAAAGTAAATCTAGACTTTCTCGATTGAAAACCCAATTAAAACGCTATACTAGCGGAATAGTGGTATAAATTGTGTTTATATTTTGTTCCAGAATTCTGACACCGAGATTGTATTCAGCCAGTATGCTCAGGATCCTTACGAGGGATTCTCCGAGATGTTTCGCAGTGAACCCGGGCAAAGCAAACAAGTCACGAAAGATAAAAAACCAAAACAACGGTGCAGGGAAAAATCGATAAAGCAAAATCCTACAAAATCCTTCGTTATGAGTCGACTACATCGAAAAGGGATTAAGTTAATAAAAATTTCAGTGGTAGATCTGTGTAACAACAATCCTCAAACCATAGACAGTGATAGTGACAGTGAAAACGTTATTATAAACGCTCAATATATTGTTCAAGATCCCATCGACAGTGTTATGGACGAAACTGAGTCTTTAGTTAAGAAAATATCAAAATCTTTAATAGGTACTGACTTTTATTAACCGTTTTTGTAAAGTAGTTAATATTTGTATTTTCATTATGATGTTTTTATTTAATTTTGTATTAGGTTGTGTTATTTGTGGAGTAGCGTGGGGGTGTTTAACAAAATAAAAGCAAATTTACATTATTTTGATTTTTATTTAAAAACCTTAAAACCAATAATCTAAATACATTACACATATGAGTACATACATTTATACCCATTCTAAATATTTCCTTAAACAAAGCACATTTTTAAGAGCACAATGCTTTAGATGTTTATTACAATTAAAATTAGATCTTCCTTCACAGTATTTTTTATGCAAAACAGAGAAACTAAGACATTGTTCTGTACCAAGGTCTGATACTTTACAATTCACACACAGTTCCTTTATCCAATTCACCTTCTCCAAACCATTTACAATAATTTCCTTATTTTCTAGATATGGAACGATTATACGCCGAAATTCTCTATAGTCAATATATCCTTCATTCCAATAAATACCTCTATTTCTTTCCAACCATTTAACTTGTCTCTTTTCGTCACTTGTTAAGTATTTAAACAAGTATGGCGGTTTTATTAAAAATGTTTGCGTATAATCACGACTTGCAAAAGCTAATTCTTTTATTATAAAATTATTGTTCAGGTCTTTAAACCCTTGAACATCTAAAATAATAGTATTCGGATTCATGATATTTTTCTCACAGTATTACTCAATGGCTTGTACTCAATTATGCAGTCGTTCAATATAAGACAGTATGCAGAAGTTTGATCTGGTATATCGGAATCACTCTCAATTTCCACTCTTACATCCACAATAGTACCTGTCTTTACATTATCAGCTTGTCTAGAGCAATCTATGACAAATAGCGGCGCCAAATCTTTGAATTGTTTCTCACTTAATAAGGGTTCCGAGCGACGTCCGTAATAAGACTGTTGAAATCTGATGTATTGCTCGTATAATAAAGCGATTCTGTTATTCGCGAAGCTGACATTTAGGTTTTCATACGGGAAGTAAGTTGAGTTTAAGTATACTCTAACGTCACGAACATGACAGTGATCGAACTGGGACATATCAGAACTTGAATTGTTTTTTCTATTTGTTTGTAGACCCATAATTATGTATCTTGGTTTCTCTATTTGTGAGGAAGTTTTGATAGACCAGGTATGTTTTGTAGTTTTAGGTAAAGCTGGATATTCGTACAGATCCCAATTTCTGAATATCATCTGGAGTGGTCGATCTTTTTCTAACAGTTTTAGCAAACTTATTTTTTCTTTGTCGGACACTTTAACATGCGGTACACGCCAGATGATTTTATTTATCTGAACGTCGTCTACAAATTCCCCGGTGTTAAGTTTCACAGCATTCAGATTAGTGTTACTTCGTAGCAATATCAGTTCGTGCCTACTATTTATCACGACTTTCTTGAAATCTTCTGCAAAACCGATAATGTTACAGAGGGGTATAGAAGCAGAAAAACTACCCCCATTAATATTTTTTATTCCATCGATATTCCAGCCCCATGCATTGGCTATCTTTGATTCACCTTCACTCATTGATATTAACGATTTCATGGTGGTAGTTATGCCAGCGTTTTTTATTCTATCAATTTCCACTCCATTCAGCTCATATCTTATATCTTGGAATAAGTAGAGTAGAGCATTATTCGTAAAATTAACACTAGTGGCTTTCTCTTTCATATCCTTTTTACTTACGACAACAGTTCCTTCCAAATACAAGGTACTAGCTGAGGGAAGTATATACAAGTCCTGTTGGTTAATAGGTATGCGGATTTCATCGTTTCTATTGAAACTAGTTACGTAGGGCTTGTAAGAATGAAATTCGATTCCTTCAACAGTGTTGTCATAAGTCGGAGCAGATAAAACGTCTAAGATATTCATTTTAGCAAACCGATCGCTTTGAGAAATGCCTTGTTTTCTTTAGTTAATTTAATTTTCTTCTTAGAGCGAGCTCTTATTTGGTTGGAAGCTTGAGCGGAACTGATATTTTTGATTTGTTGATGCATATATTTATTGTAGTCAATCATTTTTTTCTTCTGAGATGCAAATACAGCTGCACTTCTTCACCGCGCAAATTGATTAAGCGGTTATTTATATCTAACAGCCTGATATGTATACAGCTAATGTTGTTTTGGTTAATTGGAAAGTATATCGCGTTTTTCGGGATTTCTATAATTCTATATCCGGGAGGCACGTTGAGAGCAAATTCGTGGATAATGTGACTGGGTTCTCCGTTTGTGTACGAGCCGCTTACAATATCACATTCGATCCTGATCACTGTTGTAGGTAAAATGTTGACTGGAAAGTGCGATACATGCCATTTATTTGCTTTTAAGATCTGCTTATTAAACCCTAACAAATTCCTAAACGTACCTTCTTTATTAAAATTTATGTCTTTTGTACAATATACAGCAGCTTTTAAAGTATTGTTATTGCACTGTAGTTTGATTGATGCATCTTTCATTTCAGATTTTAAATAATCATTAATATCTTGCAATTCATAGGTGCCGTCAGGTATTTCAATAACTTCGTTAGAACCATAATAGAAATTATTATTCGTTTTGTCAATGTTTGGAATAGAATTAAATGTTGCGAAATGCAATAAGGCACACTCATACTGTTCATATAGTTGCAACGTGTTAGGATAGTAAGTAGATAAAGTTGACGAGTTTCCAGTTATCGATAATGTGAGTGACATCTTGCAAATGATTCAAATAAAAGAAAAGCATAAGTTTTATACGTTTTATTTCCAAAAATTCCATAGATATTCTAAACATAAGTGTCCACAATTTACAGTGTTGAATTTCTGATATCTTGTATAATTATAAAAAACATTACAATTCTTAAAATATCGCATTAATTCCGTTGGAGGTTTTAAATCTCCAAAGCTATCAAAATATTCACAATAATTGCATACTTTTACATAAGCTACCCAATGCGTGCCTTCGTTCTTAGAGTCGTCCAAGTTAACGACACCACATTCAACCCGTTTTGGCGTCCTTGGTAACTGATCCTTCATGTATACTCCTCGAAAGTGAGGGATGTTGCGTGCATACCTTTGGATGTCTATATTAGTGAGAGGACGATTAGGTAGCTTATTTTTCAGTTTTTTGAAGACTTAATGAATAAACCATTACCATTTTTATGTGACTTAATGTACAAGCCCTGGCCTAACTTTAAAGACTCCATAGCCTTATTATGTCGTTGTGTTTCTCGCAAATTTTGCTGACCTGCTTTGTAATCGTTAACAGTTTTTGCAATACCAGCCGCACCACCAGCTAAAGTTCCTAAAGCTGATAAACCCGCAAAAATTGGGATTAAGGGTAGAATACCTCCAGTCTTTGGTAAGGGTATCACTCGCGGCACTCGAATTTTCTGAATGCATGGGATTATTTTTTTTGCTGCTGAGTAAGCAGCGTTAATTAAAGCTTTACTGTCCTTTGGATTCAGTTTCTTTATTTTTGCTTTTATTTTTGACACGAAACTTTTAAACGTTTTAATGCCAGAACCAGATTTCAGTTTGGCTTTCATAACTTTGCTCACTAACCATGAACTAAGTTTTTCACCTTTCCCAGCATCGCTCGATTTAAGTCTTTGTTTAGCCATATTTAGTAGTTGCAAATCAGCTTTGTGGCGATTGGGTAAGTCTGTATGGTTTGCATATGCAATGTCGTGATGCATACAAGCTTCGTCTAGCTTATTTACACCTCGGTCACCTCGTAATAAACGTTTCTGCAATTTAGTTCCGGGACCGCAATAATTGTAGCCGGGTAAATGAAGTTCGAACGGTAGATTATTAATTAAGGTATTAACAAGTTCACCTCCTTGCATTGTCTAATGTGTAATGAGAGAAATGATGCAAAAGTAATCGTTATATAATTATTTTAATCCACTATTGCAGTTTTCTCGATCCAACTATTTTCTTCGTTGTTTAGACCCAACCATTTCACAAACATTTTTGATCCTTTTCTTTTTAAAACCCTTTCTATCAAATAAATACCAGGATAGTAAGATTTCTGAAGTTCTTGCTCGTAAAAGGTTCCCATTATGGCTTGCTTTCGCTGATCTTGTATATGATATGTTACTGGTATGGTATGATTAATTTTTTTTATAGTAAATATTTCAGTTGACCAATTAGGTGTATAACCTTTTTCAAAATGGTGTTTGTATTTACTGATACGAACAAAGTCACCTACTTTGAACTTAGGTTTTCTACGGACGGTTACATGATTTAAGGCTTTTTTAATATTTTCTTTTATAACAGACTCGCAAGATTTATTTACTTCAATTGGTTTAAATTTAATGGTACGATGTTTTGTGTTGTTATATATCTTTAACGTAACCTCTAACGGTATACCTAACCACATATAGTTTCCGTTCAGACTAAAATATTTATATATTTTATTTTTAAGAGTTTTAATCAGTCGCTCTACGATCGAAGCTTTTTTGGTAGAAAACGTTGAGTAATGGTTAACATTGTAAGTCTTCATAAGCGTTTGAAATGAGTTGTTATAAAATTCTGTTCCCATATCAGTTTGTAAATTAACCGGTTTGCGATTGCTGTTAATCAGTATTCGTTTAAATGCATGAGTAACATCAAGTTTATTTTTTGATTTTAATGGCTCTGCCCAAGCGTACTTTGAGAAGCAGTCAATCACCACTAAAATGTAATTATGACCTTTATTATATTTTCTTAGATTTTGCATGTCCATCAGATCAGCTTGCCACAAGTCATCGCTCCCCTTTAGAATGACAGGACGTCTAACGAAATTTCTTCGTGCTGCTTTATGTATTTCATTAACAATTTGCTGTTTTGCCATTACGGAGTTTTTTGTAGTAATTTATCTACCTCTGCTTTGGTATAAAACTTATCTTCCAAATGAGTTGAAATCTCAGGTATCTTTGCTTTTAAAGTAGCCTGAACTGTGTCCTTTGTGTCTTTTATGATTTGAGAGCGCAATGAACCAATCATGTTATTAAATTCTTTTAACATATTAGCATTCAATCGATCTACATAATCCTTGTTCACGGTCAGGTTATTTAATTCTTTTAACATGTTAGCATTCAATCGATCTACATAATCCTTGTTCACAGCATCGCCTGCTTCTACTGGAGATCGGACTCCTCTTAATCTTGATGTTTTTAAATCAAAATCTCCGTTTTCTAATTTTAACAATGCGTTCTCATTAAACTCAAATAACTCTGATAAACGCATTCTTTTGTGAATGTAGTGTCCGAATTTGTCTACGTTCATATTTAAGGTGTATTGTATCGAGAAGCTGATAATAAAATAAACACATTTTAAAATATTTATTTATTTATAACTTTACTTTCACGCAATTCTTCAATGATAGATATAATTTCATTATCTAATCCTGTGTTACCAGCATCTCGAGATGCAATTAGTAATTTTAACCTATCTACCAATTCATTTGGATCGTCCCAATAAACAAAATCAACATTTTTCTTCCACATTTTTGTAAAGGGTAGTCCTTTTCCTTTCGTTTGGTGGTCCTGAATTGTACTTCGTAGTTGGAATAGAGGCTTAATAATTTGCAAATATTTTTGTCCTTTATTACTTTTGATTGGTTTACCGGGCTCATAGTCCCGTCGATGTGCGTTTGTGTCAAGTAGCATCGACTTATAATGTTTCATATCACTCTCTGTAACCAAGCTTAAATCGCCATTCTTTTTCAACAGCAACTGTTTTAAACCAGGCGTATTTCGGTATTTGCGTCCAGCTACGATGATATACTCATCACTGATCGTTATACGAGCAGAACCTAACATCAATTTTCCGCCCTCTTTTCTGACACCAAACGGAATATCGGTCAGAGCTTCTGAGGACACTGACCAGGATGACGAATCAATACCTTGGTTGTTTTCAACTAATGATTTGTACGAAGAGTCACTTTCGATATCAGATTCATATTCGTCTTCATTGTCGTTATTATCATTGGTTCCTTTACTAATTGTGGGTTCTTTTTGCAAAGTTTTATCGATAAACGGAACTTCGGTTTCTTCATTTTCTATATTATGCGGAACACAAGCCTGCTTACTGACATTAGCAATTTGGTTGAGTGGTTCTGTCACCGGCTTGAAAACTGATTCCAGTACTTGCTGATTGTTAAGCTCAGCATCTCTCATCTTTCGCACCTTCTTCTTAACAGCATCTGCAGCCTCAACAATTTGTCTTTTCAGTGATTTTTCCATAGTAACAAAAAGTTCGTGATTGATTAAGCGTTGTCTGAAGAATAATAATATCGCGAGGGTAACACTCTTAAATATAAATATTTTTAATCAAAGACAACAAAAGTGTCAAATTTATTTCTATAACATCCTTTATTTTTGGAGCAATCCTTATTAATCACTACATAATTGAAAGGTTCACTCCATATTTTCGAACACATTTCACGAAATTCAATCCATGTCATATCAGTGTTGACATGTTCTTCATAAATATGCCGTAAATTAATTTCATCTTGTTTAAAAAGTATGATTAAGTTCGCATTATCTCTTACTAACTGCTTGGGGATTTTACTATATGTTTGGTTCAGATAAAAACAATCTATGCCTTTGTGTATTCCCATTGCAAAATAATCACGCATGTTATTTTGATTTTCACAAGCAACATCATCAAAAATAATCACGGAGTTGGGTTTTGCGTCCTGAACGCTTAGTACTTCCTCATTTCCCTGATATTTCTGGAGGGAAATACCGGGAACCCGTTGCAAAACTCTTTCTAAGAAAATGTACTTAGGTTGGTGCAGAGTTTTTGAATAAACATAAACATTTTCAAATCTTAATCCATTTTCGTGTATAAGAAGGCCAATTAATAAATTGGTTTTTCCACAATTGGATGGACCACAAATGATACATCGTACTGAGTTAGGTAATAATTCCCCATGACGAAAACTAGTCTTACAAATATCATCGCAGACTGTATCAACATGCAGCGATTGCGGTTGTTTTACAAATTTCATGATTACTGTTGGAAATGAACCGATTAAAAATGAGTGAATGTATATAGTACGTTAACATTTATAAACTTACCACAACCTCTTTTGCGTTACTGGTCATTGATCGAGTGGATTGTTCATTACTAAGCATTCTGTACCACCCTTCAGAGCGATAGCAAACTCGCATGATCATTGGTTGTATACAGTTATACACTAGAGAGTAAGTAAACGGAGAGTTGATGGATGATCATCGTTGCTCATCAAGTACGCAGCAAAATGTACTGTCTCGGTCGAGTTTATCGGTCGAGTGGAAAGGCGAGTCGATTATCAATTATTGGGCATTCTATACCACTATCGGCAGCGAGGCGCACTCGCCGAGCAACTTGCCGATAGTGGTATAGAATGCCCAATAATATACTACTTGCTTGCCATCTCCTTCGATAACTCGAATGGTTTCGATAGGGTCTGGCACGGAAGCCTTATTAGTAAGCTTCCTTCATTCGGTCTGCCTGGTGATGGTATGTGTGATTGGATTGCAGATTTCTTGTGGGATCGGTCCATTCCAGTCGTTATCGATGGGTTCTCATCTGACCAATTGGATATTTATACCGGGGTCCCTCAAGGGTTGGTACTCTCAGCAACATTATTTTTGCTGTACATAAAATATCTGCTTGAAACTTGGGTATGCAGACGACAGCACTGTTGCTGAGAGGTACTGTTCCATCCTTGTCCTTCGTGAGGCTGTGGTGGAGCGTTTGAGCTTATCCTTGAAGCCAGTCTCCAAATGGGGCGATGCCAATTTGGTCTGGTTCTTTGCTGCTAAAACTCAGGCGTGTTTTTCTCTGTTAAAATGCGCCAATTCTACACGGCTCTTTCCTTCCGAGGTGTAAACGTGCCGATAATGGACCATCTTGTGCTTCTTGGCGGTACTTTTAACACGATCCTCAATTTTGATCCATACATTGAGGCAAAGGCTCAACTGGCTGCCATAAAATTGGGGATCCCCACAAATGTGAGACGGTTCTTGACGCCAGAACAATTGCTCAAGTTGTGTCAAGCTCGTCAAGCGCTAGTTAGATGATGTATGGAGTACTGTTATAATTTCTGGGCCGGATCTGCCAAAAACCAGCTTCATGCACTTAAGTTGATCAAAAAACGGACCAGGAAGATCGGCAATGAGACACTGGTCGAATCATAGCTCCAGAGCCTTAAACAACGTCGCCGAGTTGCGAGCTTGTCGGTTCTAATCGGTTAAATTTCGGGAAGTGTGCGATGGAAATGTACGATCTAATTCCACCTAGCCCGTTCCATAAACGGACTATAAAACGTACGGCGATGTGCCATTGGTACATGGTGGACATTCCACCAATACACACTAAATATTTTGGGAGTACGTAGATTGTACGTACAGCTAAAGAGTGGCATTCCCTGCCGGAGTTTGTGTTGCTCGATAGCTACAACTTAGGAGTGTTTAAGTCAAGAGTGAATAGGTAACTTTTAGGCAAGCGTGTTTAATCGTCGACCACGACATCGCTTACCATCAGGAGAGGAAGTGGTCTAGCGCAAGCCTACCAAATCTAAATGAAATGCATTCCCCCTATTGCAAAGCTTACCACGCAGTGGATAGTAGATCCTAGAGCAGTGATGGCCCAGTGGTAACGGACACAATTTACAAGTATGGTCGTGGATTCAAACCCAGGCAAGTGCTTTAATTTGTGTGAATTATTTCATCACTATTGCTCTCAAAACACTGAAGTAAAAATGCATTGCATTGCAATGCAAATCTAAGACATGTAACATCCATCAAACCACATTGGTCCCACGTGGTGGATTTCGGCCCATTACCTCTTACAGAGAGGAGGCTTAACGCACAATAGACCAAATGGGAGTGTAAGTTCAGAAAAGGGGGTCCATCTATCCTGTCCTATCCTAATGCTTACGACGCCTATCGTTTGCAATTACTTCTACACAGTTTTTTGTATTATTCTCCTTACCAACATATCTGTACTATTGAATGAGTCTAAAAACATGTTTATTACATTCCTACTCTTAGTTTTTCTCCAAGACCATGTATGCTGATACTACTATATTCAAATGATGTACTAAAAACCTATTCTCGATGTCAACACTGCATCTTTCTTTACAATGATAACATTTAAATTAACTGTTTAGATTTAAGAAGAAAAGCATTGTAACTTAAAATTACAATGTAGTAAAATATAAATAGAGCAAAATTTATAATGTATTACATTGTATGTCAATTTAAATTTACTTTAAAACAAAGAAACCCTTGTTACCAAAACTTTTGTGTAGGTATTGGAACTTGATCGACAAGTATACTTCAGTAGAAACATTGTTCATTTTTAATTACAATGAAATTATTCCATTTTACAAAAGTAGTTCTTGTCCTTTATTTCTGCCTCTTAAATACGGTTAAGAGGCAGAAATAAAGTTCTGTCCTTGCTGATTTCATATGACATAAAGTTGTACCAATGTGTAACTAAAGTTATAATGTTATTCAAATTGGGTGTTGATATGTGGATACTGGACGTTACATACAGTGATTGTCCTTTGTGAAAGGGGATTATTAAAGTTCATAGAATCAAGCATTGTAAGGAAACACGGAAAAGCAGACTGTTTTAAGGACCGTGCTGAAATAATACTACACCAATAATCACTATCACCACACAACAAAAATATCTAGTATTATTTGTCTTACTGACTGTAGGTACAATCGGCCAAAGCTATATCTGATCACCGTAAGGACTATTATAGCTTGCAGGGCTCGCCCGCTAAATTAACGCCAACATACTCATCAACCAATATTATCGTAGCATCGGGTGACTGTTTCTCTAGTACCTATCAGCCCCTTGATTTAGTAATTAAAAAAAGACGGCAAAAAATCAAACAAGTCATTTGGCTATGGTCGGCAAAAAGGGCGGTACTTAGTACACTACCTGGAGCGGGGCGCGGGATATCGAGATGCAGTATAACGAAAAAGCGGTAGGTAGGTAGGTGTCGGCATACCTACCAACCTACCGCTTTCAGGTTTAAATTCGAAGCGAATCGAAGCGTCAAACTAAAATAATATTGACCATATTGACCGTCTTCTAAGCATTGACCATTGACATTCGTAGGTAATGAGATTGCAGACGCGCTGTGTACAAAATTAGCACTTCATTATTTTTATCTCTATAGGTTACACATTTGTTCATTACGTAGCGGAGATAAGAGTCAATCAATACTCAATATGATAGGTATGTTATTTATTTATGAACGCTTCGCATCTAAGAAGAAATTGTACCGAACGAACAAGTTTGCGTGCGTTTGCCGCCGCCGCGTCCGCCCGCTTCGACCGCAACCATTGCTTTTGTGTTTTATTCATTTTAATACTTATCGTGAATGAAAATGACACAAATTTACAATGTCGATTTTTCATGCATTTATGATATTAATTATGTGAACTCTAATAATTGTAATATTTTTTTGAAGCGTTTGTAGCTTAGAAAAACAAAATAATTAATAATCTTAAAATTGCGTGCCCTAATTTGGCACAAATTTATTTAATAGGCATATGTAAGTGATCTGATAAAGGAAATAGTTATTTCATAAATTGTATTTTTTTTTTTGCACTATATTTTAAATATTGACCCTATGTCAGTTTGCATTGGACGAATAAGACACAAATTGGGTTTGCACACTCCGCAAACTATCCTAGATATGATACCATAATTATTTTAAACTTTAAATATTTTTTGCCCGTTTTGATTTGAATAAAAATTATCAACCACAAATCAGCGAATTACTGAAAATGCAAGTATCAGATGTGACACAAAACGCAATAATAACCTTCATAGGTACGACTGTATCCACAGGCAAGAAATAAGCAACTTTAGAATTTTTTAAACTTATGACATCAAAATAGCCTAGCGCTATCGGTCTACCAGGCGCCTTTAGAAGGTTGCCCCCGTTAACAAAACAAAAAAGGGGGAACGTTTAACGAGTTGTTCTTTGGTTCATCATCCTCATTTCGGCCGAAAGACGTTATATACCTCCCCCAAGTGTCGCCACATCGACCAGTCATGCGTCTCGCATCTGTAGGAGGTCTTCCAAGGTTATCAAGTACGCCAAAAAGTTCGGCCCCGTCAACCATCCGTTATGCGAGAATTATGTCATTCCCACTGCCACTTAAGTTTGGCAATTCTTCGCGCTATGTCGGTAACCCTGGTCCTCCTGTGGATATCTTCATTTCTGATTCGATTACACAAGGAAACTCCGAGCATAGCCGTCCCCATTCTCCTTTGGGTGACTTTGAGCCTTCTGCCGTGCGAGCACGGCCTCTGTAATAGGCTTGAGTCACGCATTTTATCACGGTTTTTGCTCCCAAAGTGTGATAAAAAGGTGAAACTCAAGCCTGTCACAGTAGGCCGTGCTCGCTCGTCTGATGAAGCCTATTATGAGCCGCCGACGTTTCGTTCATTAGCTAGTACTAAACTAAATAAATCTTCTGATACATTCCAGTGTAAATGACGTCAGCAACTAATATAACTAGCAAAACTACCGTGCCCCGTGAATCTGAATTTGGCACCTGAATGATATTTTCAGGTAGCGTTGTTATTAAATATTTGTAATCATTAGTAAAATTATATTGAAAAAAAATCTTCTCTTACATTCCAGCGTAAATGACGTCAGCAACTAATATAACTAGCAAAACTATCTTATCTTCTGTAACGTGACTTCAGCTCCAAATATTGAGACAATACAATTATTAACAAAAATAAATTGCAAAGTAGGAACGCTTCCACCACATACTGCATTGTATCTAACAAGTTTTGTTTTAGGAATCCTTCATTAAAAATAAATTTGAAATGAATTTGAAAATTTGTTCAATCTGTCTCATGTGCTATTTAATTTCTTGAATATTTCTGTGAAAACGGTGTGAAATGGTATGTAGCTGAGTGGTGCGAGGATGCATAGCGGACTTTTTCCAAATCTGCACTCACACATTCCTAAGCGAGGAATGTGTGTCTCTCGCTTACATCCCTCGCACAAATTCTCGCTCGTATCTCTCGCACATTTCTCTCCTTTTTTATATGTACGAGTACAAATACCTAGCTCTGGTAGCCAGACTAAAAAAATGAACCTCACTCTCCTTGCTACGTCGCTTAACTCTAGTGGAAAAGCATCCTAACGCCGTTTGTTCACGACGCAACACACGACACGACAAAATGTGGTCACGATTCAGAGCCCCATATATTTGTATGGACCGTTTGTTCATTGCACGGCAACACACTATATGCGACACTATTTACAAACGGTTTTTCGGCTATGTCATTGATACTAATATGTCGTCGCGACTTTTTGCATTGACGATTTAGCGGCTGTACTAAACAAATATAAGCTTGTTGACGACATGGCACACACGCGCTTATAGAACAATACAAGTGCACTGCAGTGTCGTTGCAAAATCGTATCTAGTTAACAAACGAACGGACGATAGTTTGTCTACAGTGTGTCGTTTGTTAAAAATCGTGACCGCAAATCGGGTCGTGCGGTGCCTCGTGAACAACTGCCCTTATAATATTACACATGGATATGAATTTGGCACCTTGAATGATATTTTCAGGTAGGCGTTGTTATTAAATATTTGTAATAATTAGTAAAATTATATTGAAAATAAGATGATGATAAGTAAATATTTTGGAAATGCTCCAAAAGTTCCTTGAAAAGTCTGCCGTATATTGCGCCACACACACGCACTTCAAACTTCACGAAACGAAAATCAAAGTTTGTCCTATTTACACTTTCCTAAGTTTTAAGAGAATACCTCACCAAGTTTATTTGTTGACTTACAAACTATCCTAATTTATATATTCCTTAGAAAGTTCTGAGCTCATTAGTAGGGAAATACCGAACATAGAATAATCGATCATTCACGAGAGATTGAACAGACTTAATTTAATGTGAGGCTTCAAGATTTTTCGTCTTAGAAAAGGATGGTACAGAAATAAACTAAAGTCATTTAAGCTATTTTGTCGGACGGTAATTTTAAGTTCTTGCATTTATTTCTTTTTTCGTTTGCGAAGCCCTTTGCAAGATAACTATAAGTTTAATAGATTTTATTTTCTTAATCATAACGTTGATCTTTTCTTAGGCTTAAACCTGCATTTTTTAATAATTGGTTTGTTATGTTCTGAGAGTACAGAAAAATTTATGAGTACGTAAGACCTTTCAGAAAAAGGGTAGATAGGTAGGTGCTCGTGGTTTCATCTACGTGGTTTTTGAAAATTATACAACGGACATTTCTTCTCTTCTTCAATTGGTCGCTCAATACTGAGGATCTTGTTCACTGGTACCCTTTATGCGAAAAATCTGCCTCCATCGACTCCAGTCTAAAGAAGCCACCACAACTTGCTGAAATTTGCTTAAGGACGTAGCTTCTTTCAGTTGGTCATGGCCTCGTGCTCTCTTTCCTTCGGTATGACCAAGCTATGCCAAGGTTGGTCCGTGCATGGGTGCCCAACTTTACATAGCGAGATTCGTCCGTGCTTCGGAAAGTACGTTAATCGTTGGTCCTGGCTGTAATTTGAAGATCTTTGTCAGTCTTTACGGTAGTCAGAAACCAGAAAAGCTGACATCAGTCTTGCCAAGGGGTATCGTGTTACCAATTTACTGTGTAAGGAAGTCAGGTAGACAGTCGCTTTTTGTAAAATTAGCTGTGCCCACATCTTTGATCCCGTCCACCCTATCTACCTACCTACCATTTTTTTCTAGGGTCATTCTGCCGCGGAGAATCTTAACACCGCCTTTCAACAAATGACGTCAAATGCGTAACACCATCTATCGAGTATGGAGTTCAACTGTCCGAGTCTCTGAATTGCGTGTGTTGTGAAATTTTACTTCTTGTACATTTTAAATTCATATATCTTTTGATACAGTGAACCGATTGCAATGAAACAAAAATTAAGTAATACTTCAAGTTACGCACAATGTTTATATATAAAAGTTATTTACATTGGTTTCGTACATTTTACGTGATGCGTACACAACTAAACAGACAAAGTTCTGTTGGTTATCCTTTAACACCCTGGCTATTTTTTTTGGAAATATTTAAGTTGTATAAAAACGACTTTTCCACAGATTTATTATATGCATTGATTGATTGTTAATGGTACTTCACTGCATTTGGTTAGATTGTTAGCCGATTAGTTGACCCCAATATAGCTGAGAAAATGTTAGGCAGAATGATTCAGATTGATTGACCAGCTTTTCAAGGCTGGTTAGCAGCCTTAGTAGTATGTAGTAAAAAAAATATGTCTGGATATGTTATAGACATAGCTGTAGAAAATCGGATAATAGGAACTTACTACCGGAATTAAGAGTATTCCATGTCTCAAACTAAATATACTGAGTTATGTTATGAGCTGTACGTTTGGTTTGTATTACCAACCCACGCTTCATCTTTCAGCGGTTGAGACGCGATTGATTAACATACAAACTTTCACATTTCTAATATTAGTAGGCAGTTAGCACACTAAGTTACACGAGCATACAAGTACATCCAATACAAAAGAAAAACATTGAAACGGAACTATGATTCGATAGTTAGGTACGAAATTAATTTACAGAAGTATTGTGAAAAAATAATATTTATAAAAACCAAAATCAACATATTTTTATTTCAAATAAACCATTGAAAGGTATATTTGTGTTAGTGGATCTCGAAGATAAACACTGAATGCTTGCCAATATGTGTTTAATCAAATAATACACAATACAATTAACAGAATAATTATTCGCTTAGCATAATTGTATAACTAAATAAAACTGCGGAGATGATACCTGCTCGGTGTTCGCCAGCAAAAAGGGCCGATCACCGTGCTCTGACAGCTAATATAGACGTGCCACCCCACCACCACTCCGGAAATTCTCAACGGAACGATGACAGCGTGGCACCAACGTGTAATAAATAACTTATTTAAATTTAAATGCAAAAGTAAGTTACATATCAAACAAATCAACTGCTACCTACATATACATCAATTAACAATCAACGCATTTTTCAAAACAATTAGTTCCATCCACAAAAATGTATGTCCATCCTCGCGGCGACAACATTTGAAA
The DNA here is from genome assembly GCA_964057195.1 of Orthosia cruda. Classification (NCBI taxonomy): domain Eukaryota; kingdom Metazoa; phylum Arthropoda; class Insecta; order Lepidoptera; family Noctuidae; genus Orthosia; species Orthosia cruda. The sequence continues at coordinate 41,176,932 of OZ059828.1, read as the reverse complement.
TTTCAACAAAAATATAGCTAGTAGCACATCCGCAAGCGTCAGTAGTTCTCTATGGAGAAGAACGTGCAAGAAACTCCACGCACATTATTTTCCATCAATAAACACAAACTACTGGGCCACCGCGACATCATTAAATCAAAATAATTTGAAGTTATCCAAAGTTGAGGTATTAAATTATATTTTACCTACCCGACAAGTTGAATCTAAAATTCAATTTGTAAAATGAAAACACTAAATTGGTGTTTTTGAACATCACGTAAATTCGCGTGTGCTTGAAATTCGGACCAAATAATCCCAATTCGATAAACATAAATGTTTGTATTGCATCTTTCAAATTAAACAGCTTTTTATAGTTTTTTGACAAAGATAAGTACTAAGTTCTAAGTTCAGTCAGCAAAGTCACTGGAACAAATACTCCTTATACTCTATTCGCTGGAACAAAACTTAAAAGGTAAGGTTTTCTCTGTAATAAAGAAAACTTGAAATTCCCCATTTTGTACGTGGCTTAAATGCTATATGCGAAACACCAAAAAAAAAGAAATCTCATTCTTTTAGTCTATGGCCGGTCGCCATAGAGGCGTTGTTAGATGCGTGCGCATAGGAAAACTGATTAATTTTTCCCGCCATTGCGAACGTTTTTCAGAACTCGTTTTCACTGTTGAAATTACAGTTATTTATTAATTAAAATGTCTACAAGTACTAATTATGATGAAAATTATTAATGTTGTACACCGCCCGATATAAGATGTGAAGCCATTAACGTTATGGAAAGTTTACTACCTGAAAACTTTGGAACTTTGGAAAAATACCTATCAGCGTACCAAAATTTCATACAATGGCAAAACAACAATAATAATAATAATTGCCGGCCTGATGGCCAAGAGCCTCGACAACCATCTGTCGAGGCTGTCATTGCACAGTTGGATCAAGGGCCTGATACAGAAGGCAGTACTTCTCGATACGGCTCGCATTGTGAGGAGGTTCCTGTCTCTGGAGCCCTAACCACTGGTAGCTTGGACCCTGCTCCCGACACCGGTGGACAACCATTTTTGTTATATTTTTAAATGTTTTTTTTTTAATGATTTGTTTTTTTTTATAAAGAAATATTTAAAAATGTAAATATAAAGTGTGTACAAAGATAAATAAACGGAATAATAATAATAATAAATCTTTATTTCTCCATAAATGCAATAAATTATTTTGATCTAAAAATTACTTAAGCTAGTGTTCCAGAGTGAAAAACCCTGACTTCTAAACTAGATTTATGTACCTGTATCGTAGAAGCCAGTGTCCCTTCATAGTGATGTGCTTAAAAACAATTGGACACACTTTATACACAATAATCCATTTGGGCAAGTTCAAGAGAAACAAAAAAACCATAATAAAAAATAATATTAAAAAATAAAACAATTAAATGAAAGTGTAGTGTATGTCTAGTGTATTTGTCTGGAGTTATGTGTGCGGGTGTTTGAGAGTGTGAGTATGTTTGAAAAAGAGTGTGTGTGATTGTGAGTGTAAGTATGAGTGAGTGTTTGAGCTTAAGCGATAGTATAATAATTATCATAATTCATATCTCTCTTTATTTATATATCATCCTCTATTTATTTATATAACCAAAATTGCCCAAAACTGATCAAACTGATCCTGGAACCTGAAACTGATCCTCAGTATTGCGATAAGTTAGTTTTAGAAGATATACCTGTAACTTAGATTTGATTTGATATTTAGTATCGGGATAAATTTTCAGCACTTTATTAAGCTGGTTGTAAAGTTTCATGCTGGTGACATAATATTGTCTCTTGGCAAACGAAGTTCTATGCGACTCCTGAGTAAAAACCGTGTATTTAATTCTGCCTGTTGGCTCTGAAGACGGACGAGTGTGATGCTTACGGAGCATTGACTGAAGGACATACAGCTGCCTGACAGTTAATACTTTAGATTCTGCATATAGCTGTACTGTGGAATATCTTAGTGGCCGAGAGAGCAGAACCTTCAGAACAGCTCTATGTGCTCGTTCAAGTCGGATAAAATGGCTCTCAGTAGCTCCCCAGATTGGAATACAATAAGCCAAGATCGATTGGCACAAAGCAAAATAAACCATCCTCAAAGTATCCCTATCAGCAGACTTGCGCAATTTTTAAAATTCGTAAATCAGCCTTCGAGTTCTACCAGAAAGTATGTCTATGTGTTTATGCCAATTGAGATGTTGGTCAATATGTACGCCTAGGTATTTGACACTAGTGGACTGGGAGACTGCAAGACAATCACAAATGGTGGAAGGCGAACATATGTGGGCTTTAAGAGTAAGGGAAGGTGAAGGGCATAAATTCGACCTCATAGTAAATGCCATATACACCGTTTTACTGACAACACTACATACGTAGTCTTTTTCAGAAGATGTGTTCATGGCGCACTTTAAAGAATTATCTTCTAAATACAAACCTAGCTTTTTTTGTGGTGTATATACTCAATGTTAAAAAGCACAGTCCGAACAAAGTATGGAGTGGACTTAAAAACATACTCTGATTGGTCAGCTTGTCTAAAGAGACTATCCAATGGATTTAGAAACAAGAAATCAAAGGTTTTATCGTCTGACGATATTGAAAAAAATATAAAAGATGCTTCAGATAACCAATATCTGGCTACTAAAGTTAGTTAAAATAATTTTAAATATCTACGCGACATTAGCCTGTGTTGTGTGTTGAACTTAATGATTGTTTCTTTTTCCAGGTTGGTTTAATATTTGGTGTAAATGGTGCTTGTAGGATACAAGAATTAATAAATATAACTGTAAAAGACGTTGGGAACCATGGCCAAATGCTTTTAGTGAAGATAAATATCACGATAAACAAAATACCGAGGTCATTCACCATACACGGCCCATTCTATGAAATTGTTAAGAAGTATGAAGTTTGCGTTCATCAAAAGCTAAAAATGACCGTTTCTTTCTAAATTACCAGAATGGGAAATGTACCTGTCAGCCTATAGGTACAACTAATTTGGTTCTATGCCTAAAGAAATCGCTAAGTTTTTAGGTTTAGCAGATGCTGAGAGCTACACTGGACATAGTTTCAGAAGAACTTCAGCTACATTGCTGGCTGATTCAGGAGCTGATATAATGACTTTGAAGCGTCATGGTGGGTGGCGATCTAGCAATGTAGCAGAATCATATGTAGAAGATTCCACACTAAACAAGAAGGAAATTTGTGCAAAAATCACAAAAAGAATTAGACTTGATTCTGAGGCGCGTACAACTCGGGAAACACCAAGTACATCCAATGATTGGATTTCACCTACCTACACGAATAATGAACCATCCTAAATAACAATAGACCATGAAAGTATTCCAGTAAATAATCTATCTGATGAGACCGCTATGCTACCAAAACAGTTAATTATAATTTTACTATCTGCACATTTACTAATTGTTTATCTAAATAAACATTTTATCTACTAAATAAAATTATTTTTTAGTATTATTTTCTTCACAAGTGTGTTGAAAAACGTCGTATGATACAAGTTTGTAATGATGATTACCGTCCTCGGCTCTCTTAAGAACTTACGGATCGGGTCACAATGGCGCCTCGGCGGTAATCAACAACAGTACACTTGTACCATAATGTACTATTACAAGTTACAAATCTACAAATTTCTGTATAATAAAGAATACAACTATAAAGGGATATTGACAAAGTAGTGACTGGAGCAGAGAAAAACTGTTGCAGTTCTATAGCGGCCCTTACACGTTGACTTCGGAGCGAACGAAATACCATGCGCGACTCCGTAGCGAGCTTAGAAGTGTACGTGTAGAAGCAATGGGGGTGTGAACGCAAAGCTGAGCGCAGATGTCGCTGGCAGCAGAATGGCTGCATTCAAATAATTTTTGTTTTGTTTATATCACGAGTTTTTTGTTGTTTTTTTTTATTGTGTTTAAACAGGTCTGCCATGGTTATTGATAATATGTATTGTCTAAGGAAGCTTAAGGAATTGAAAAACCAACTAAATAAATGAGGAGCAAGGAAAGAAAACAGCCCTTATTCAGAGGCAGACTTTTATATAATAAAATATATTTCATCGGAGATGTTCTAGATTTGGCAATTTTTTTGTAGTAATGAGTTATTTCTTACTTAACTCATGGTAGGAAAATTTACAAAAATTTAGAGAACATTAATTATTTAATGTGTTCTTTACGGTTTAGGTTAGAATTTTTATTTTATTTTCGGCAACCAAAGCTCTCAAGCTTCTGAAGGCCAAGCGAATGACATTCCTGCTGTAGAACTTTATCAATACGTTAACAGCTCCACTATATCGCCGAAGATTACCTAGCAACATAATCAGTTACTTTGACAGGTGCATAACATAACCTATAAATATGTATAGCTTTTGCCCAGTTTGACACACTTTTTTTTGCGTTATATCTTTGGGCAACAAATGGACACCGGGGTTGGTACATCCTGGTAAAACACACAGAGAAATTTAAAATTTACTGAATGATAGGTTACAAAATGTATGGCTTTGACAGCTTTCAATAGCCATAGCGACGATGCGCTACCTATCGTGAAAATCGATCGGAGCGCTCTTGGCGGCGGCACGTACGTGTAAAGGTTTCTGGAGTTCGAAATGGTAGTTTGGAACGTGGAAGCCGTAACCGAGTTTATAGAAATGTAATAAAACTTTTTCTCATAACTGTGTTCTTTTTATTTTTGAATATTTATCATAGATAAGATGCAATTGAAATGATCACTGTTCATCCGCATTTTTTTTTTATAATCCTCTGGTTGGTTTTCGTGTAATTCTCTCAACATTGGGAAATTATTAAGACGCCTTCTATACTTCTTTGCCCACAATTAGGCCTGCTAAGGTGATAACGATTACCGTTGAAGCGTTCATCACGAAGTAGTATGCATAACTTTTGTCATCTAGGGATAAACCGCGCGCCATACCGAAGTGTGGCCAAAACTGTCGAAATCCCTTTAGACGTGTGGTTTGATGCGTCAGTTCAAAAGATAACGCATCTGAGCGCGCTCCGAAGTGCAAAGTCCAAAACACTATTTTTAAACGAAAGGTTCGGAGTGCGTTCTAAACCACCGGTTTAGAGCGCGCTCTTGCACGCGGTTTGGAACGACACTCGTTATTTTACACATTTGTTTTGTATGTCTTTTGGTAAATTGTACTGCGGGTGCCACTTTACTGTCAATATATAGGTGATAATAGCGGCCCTCACACGTACACTTTGGAGCGCACTTCGTGGAATGTCTTTATATAAATATTTCTAAAATAAGGTAAGTTTTACACCAGCTTGACATTTCGTGATCACGTTATGCGTTGCCGAAAGAGAGCATATAGAAATTTATGCTTTATGCTTCGTACGGTCCGAGGGTTCACGTATATGAAAGCTATTATAGCTTTATATAATACATAAGTTAGGAGCCAGCTAGAGGTCTAGAGGTCGGTCTCCGGTGAGGCGGCGAGCCTCTTTGCTGGATTGCCGCTATGGGATCTGGAGGCAAAAGTCCTCGCGCAAATATGGGAATGGCGCGAGGAGGTGAAATGCCGGGGCGGAACTCCTCTGCCGCGACAAAATCACGGCTTGGCGGACAGAGCTCCGGCAGGATCTCATGGCGACATGGAGAGGGTGACTGTCGCAACCCAGCTTTGGACACGCCACAATTGTGGCGATAAGGCCCCTCTTTGAGGAGTGGCTTCAGAGGCGCCAAGGCGTCCTCACCTTCCACCTGACGCAGGTCCTCACCGGACACGGCTGTTTCGGGAGGTTCCTGTTCAGGATATTGCGGCAAAAAACGCCTGCCGGGTGTCACCATTGTGAGGATCACCCGGAGGACACGGTAGAACATACGGAGGAGATTTACCCCGCTTGGGCGGAGCAACGCCGTGTCCTCGTGGAGGCAATCGGCAGTGGTGACCTCTCGCGTCCGGTCCTGATTCAGGCCATGGTACGGAGTGAGAGAGCATGGGAAGCTATCACCTCCTTCTGCGAAGCAGTAATGCTCGCGAAGGAGGAGGCAGAACGCGTGAGGTAGCCGCAACGGAGCGCCAAGCCACCGTAGGAGACGCCCTGGGCGTCGGGAGTCGCAAGCTGATTCCTGGCCACCGTAGGCGCTGGCTTGCGGACGGTGAGTACTGGGTAGCTCGCCGTCCGAGAAGGACCAGGCCTGTGTCGACGGCGCGAAGTTTTCCACGTGCGCTTCAAAGAGATGTCAGCAATAACTGACGGGGTCTGCTAGGGCCGATGCCTGTCTGGGTCGCGGATAAATTTGAAAAAATGTTACTGCGGTCCCTGGCTCAAGCAACTGAAGGGAATTGCATGAATATAGGAGCCAGCTAGAATGTAATGCAGTCATCTGGTCTTCACATGAAGCTTTACATAGTCTCATGCTGGAGAAAATACAAAACGAATTTGTTAGATACTTTTATTTGAGTTATTATGGTGTTTACCCATTTTATCCCTAAATGTATCCTATTTTATTTATTTTAGGTATGGTAGAATACAATGAGTTGAAGGTTAGGAGGGGACTGGCAGTCACCTTTTTATATTTTCAAAATATTGAGAGGGAAGGTGCATAATGCAACTGTTTTACGACAGGTGTGTCTGTGTGTTCCGTACAGGTACGTCTGCGGTGACGCCGGCGGCCGAGCTTGCTAGTTGAGCCGCGCAGTCGAATCAACCTTTTAAGGGCCTACATACCCTTTTAGTGCCGTAAAACGGTAACTTTCTAAAGTATACTCCTTAGTAACGGCTAGGTTAAAAGGTTTGATAAAAATACATATTTATTATTGATTCATGTACATAATTTTGACCACGAGGTTTTTTTGCTTTAAAAAAATATTTAACAACACGATATATTTTCGCAACTCTTGGATACTCCTCCAGAACGACTTGGATGTTTAAAAATTATTTACACCGAAAAATTGATGGCTGGAATTTCTTCATAACTAACATAGCATATGTAAATCAAATAATATTTTTCCAAACAAAACTGTTTAAAAGGAGGTTCAATATTGATATTTTGGCATCGAGTGGCGCACGGCCAGTACTACGTTAACATTGGGGCGTATATAGCCGGACATATTCTGCTGTACTCTGGGTGAATTCACAAGGAGTGCATTTTTTTTAATTATTTATAAATAAATTTTGTTATGTAAACTAGTTAACATAAAATTAATTTAGATATCTACTGTTATGTAATAGATTACGATTACTGTAGTTACGGATATGAAGTAACTTAGGATAAGCGCATTTATCGAATTAGGTGTAGTCCTGTAAAAAATTATGTGATAAGGTTGAAATAAATAAATAAAAATAACTTACAAATTTACCATGGCAGAAAACTGACAAAAATTATAAAATGGTACCTAAAATTTTACATATTTCTGTTTAATAAACATTTTCTCTTCACAGGTGAAAATTTAAACTGTTTTATTGAACGCATAATTGTAATTTACATATTTTGTAAATTGTAGAACAATTCCGAGAGGTGGAGGTAAGGTGGCCTTGAACTTAACAATTTTGTACCTCAATTTAATAAGTGAAGAAATTTAATTGTTGTACATTAAAAAATGCTTCTAATAACTAGTTGTAGTGGAAGTAGTGACAGTAGTGATGATGAATATATGAGTGAATGGCAACGGCGAGAGTTTTCTTTTGATGTGATAGATTTTACGTTCAACGATAAATTTCGAGTCAGCGAAACTACCGTCGAATATTTGGTAAAAAAAATAGTACATTATCTAAAATACGATTCCAAGAGAAATGCAGCCTTGTTATAGCAGATTCACATGGTGTTACTAAAGGAACGATACATAACTGCATAACATGTGTCTAGGTTTGTGGTGGGTAGATTAGAATAGAATATATACTAGACTTAGTAAATTATTTAGAAAAGAAGTCCGCTGGCCAACTAATCGTCTCGATATCCCTAGATTGTTTATGAAATATAATATACCTAGAAAGCAGGAACTTTAGATGGTTCGCTAATCACAATGGATGCTCCTCGCCAAAACGAAGCCGCATATGTAGACAGAAACGTAGATCATGCTTAAAGAATTCAACTTCTCCGCAATGTCTTTTCACTTTTCATTTATTTTCATATCGTGACTAACTCACGAACTCACTAAACCGGCCGAGTAAAACTTTTATTTATTCTCATATAATAGAGACAGAATCGTGATTTTGTTATCGTGCTCCATGACTTTCATTTTGAATCAAACAAATAGAAAAGTACCTACCTTCGATTAAGAAAACCGAATACTAAAGGCAAATTCCAAATATTTTAAAATTCTAAGAAATTTTTAAATCTGCCCTCGATTTAAGAACCTTCAACAAAAGCTTACATTTTATGTAATTTGTAACTAAGTATTACAAATTTGTAGATTTACATTTTTTCTGCACATGTAAATTTTATTAAACAGCATTTGTAATGGCAAAAATATTTGTAATGTTTTTACTTGTAAAATTCTTGCATAATTGTAAGGTTTATTCAATAGCACTTGTCACACAACTTTACAAATATTTATGCCACTTATTTACAAAATTATCGGATTGTAACGTATATTAAGGGCAGGTAGCCCGACTTTTACATCTCTTTGGCTCATTATTAAACAAACAAATAGTGATTTTAAATGCAAAAATTATATATATTGTAGTTCAATATATGTCCTTTTCATTTCTGAGACTCAAAACATGATATTAAAAACTTCGTTCGATCAAAAAAAAAATCGGCAGAGGAGGCTGGAACGATGTTTTTTTGATGATTAATATTATTTTTCTTGAAGATTATGAAATTTTCACTCCCAAAAAACATATCTAATATAGTTAACAACTTATAGAAATTTATTCTCAGAGTAGAATTTATAAAATAGTTTAATTGTTTTAATAATAAATTTATGCATTACCTATTGAGGTAAGGCGTGCGCAAACATTACCTTCATTTAAAAAAATGGTGAAGGAGCATTTCCTTTCTCTGTAACTATTCTTCTCCTTTCTCTGTTCTATATTTGATATTTATTAGTATATTATTTTATTTGTATGTATGTATTTTATGTTATAAATAAGTAATATTATTTAGTATAGTTTTTGTACACTGACAGCCCTATGTCTATCTTCTCTCGTTCAGTCCATCCAAAGGTTGTCTGTAAGAGATTGCCCTGTGCGATAAGACCGCCCATTGTACACTTATCTTTATAAATGTTTTGTCCTGTAATTATTTCAGTGTATATAATAAATAAATAGAAAGAAAATAGCAAAATATATAATAAATAAATAAATATATATAACACAGCGGCCGCCGTACGGCTCTTCGGTCGCCCGCGAGGCCTTGACGAGGCAGGACCACCTTTTATTCGTGTTGGTCTTCTCGCTAATCTATTGACCGATTTATTATGAGACCACAGTGTAACAGAATCAGTAGGTTAGAAAAGTTTTTTAACAGACTTCAAAGAAGACCGAAATATACGTCATGGGTGTATTTTATTTTTATGGGTTATAAGACAAAAAAAAAAAAATTGCGAATATTAGTCAAAAAATTCAAAATGGCGCCAACCCAAATTTTTGATATGATTGTCATGGGTGTCATTTTCATGGTTTTTGGGGTCGATAAATGCTAATATGGGGTCAAAATGAAAATACAAGATGGCGCCGACCAACATTTCTGAAACTTTCGTCATGGGTGTCTCTTTCATGGTTTTTGGGGTCGATAAATGCTAATATGGAGTCAAAATGAAAATACAAGATGGCGCCGACCAAAATTTCTGAAACTTTCGTCATGGGTGTCACTTTCATGGTTTTTCGGGTCCCTAGATACGAATTTGGGGTCAAAATGAAAACACAAAATTTTGGTTGGCGCTATTTTGTATTTTCATTTTGACCCCATATTAGCTCTAAGCGATCCCAAAAACCATGAAAATGACACCCATGATGAACGTTTCAAAAATTAGGGTCGGCATCATTTTGGAATTTTATATTGACCACAAATTCGCATTCAGCGACCCCAAAAACCATAAAAATGACACCCATGACTGAAATTTTGGCAATTTCGATCGGTGCCATCTTGGATTTTGATTCAACAACAGTTTAATATTTTTTTTTCTTTTTGTTTCTTTTTAGTCCGTCCGTTTATGTTTTCAAAAACATAAATAGTTAGGTAGTCAAATAATTGAATAAATAAAATACGATTTATGCCATTTTTTTAAAACTCAAGTACACACTATATTTATTTACCACGCATTGTAACTCTCGTATTTTAGTAACGTTCAAAAGCAATAGTAAAATAAACCTTCTCTACACAACTTTACTGTGGCTTTTTTGTCAACTTTACGCACACGCGAGCGCGCCGCTCGCTTCGCGGTAACAGTGGTGCGATAAATACCTACTTCGTAAGGAAAAGCTAGTCTTAAACAGGGCCCTGGTATGCACACCTTTCTTGCACATCTGACGTAGCGATAAATCGGGAAGCGTGTCGTGTTGTTGTCATGTACCACAGAGCACCAATATTCCATGGCCATTACTAGAGATGGCATTGTCAAAACTTTCCGAAACAAACTGAGCGTGTTAGTGGTGGTCACCTTAAAATCATTCTCTTGGCCTTGTCCTTTTTTTCCAGGTCGGTGCAACATGTTTTCCTCTTTCACACCTTTAGGTAAGTCACCGCGCGTAAGTAAGTGAGGTAATGAGTGTCAAAACGTAAGCAGAAAAGGAAACAGATGTAAAAAATTTGGCCGCAACGGAAACGTATGCAGAAGCGGTAGTGTAAATACATAATTAATATTCAAAATTACTTGATTTGCCGCTTTTGTACCAGAAATAAGTAATTAATATTCAAAATTACTTGATTTGCCGCTTTTGTACCTAGCAATCTGCTTCGACGCTCTTCATAAATTGCTAGCCCACTTGCCCGCTCGCGCGACATTCGCCGCATAATTTTTCGTTTAATACGACGACAGTTGCCAACGACCTTGAGGGAACAAAACGCGCACTCGTTTCATACCTGCGCGACCGAAAATTCAGTAGTTTTTGTACGTTCCATATTGTTCTATGACTTTGGTGCGATTTTCGTTTTTTGGTCCGTGTTAGACATAACTGTACAAATTAATTGCACAATGTTGTACTAATAAAACTCAAAATTTTCTTAGATCTAATTATTAAGAAAATTATCTAATGTAACATATATTTTTTCCAAAAAATTACGACTCGCCGTTTAGCCGTGATTCTCACTTTAAAATCAGCTACTCAGGGGTATCTGCGTAAAGTTAGTTCTGCCTTAAGTTTCCGTTTTCGAAGTTGCAGAAGCAGAAACAGAAACGGATGTAAGAAAGCGTGCAGAACTTCCACAGTTGCGGAAACAGAAGCAGAGGTCTGTTGCATCGCTACCGTTTACCATGATATAACATAACGTCACGCTTGATTGCATAAAAAACATTCATTCCACATCGTTTAGCCTACTTACGTTTCATAACACTATACAAAACATACCTTTTTATCTTTTGATACGGTATCAACTCATGTGACTCATTTTTATGTATTCTTTGATACTGTTTAACACCTGAAAAGCATATTTTTAGTTAGTAGTATTTTGTTTGTTATTTATATATTATTTAAGTATTTACCGTTTCCGTAAGTATGTCTGTGGCATGAACAGTGGGTCCTATCAGAATATCAGCGCGGCGTTATTTTCTTTTTTGGATATCGCTGCACATGCTGAGATAGGAGCATTTTTGGTCTCGCACGGGGTTTTTTTTTATTATTTTTGTTTAAATTTATGCATATTCCTCGTGTCTCCTGTGCGGGTCACTAATAAATATTTTTTCTTTCTTTCTTTTTGGTCGCGTTCTTCATTACTGAAGTTCGTTTCCCTGAAAAGTTCTCGTGGCTTTATGCACGATGTTCTTCCACTTCAATCGGTTCTCAGCTTCTCTCAGGGCAGTTGTAACCGAGAGTCCAGTGAGGGCGGTTATCTGGTCTGACCTGCGGTTAGGTGACCGGCTGCGAGGTCTTTTCCTATCCACCTTGCCCATTACCACCAACTTCTCTAGATTGTCTGGTTCCCGACGGGCAATGTGACCAAAGTAGCTGAGAATCCTTCGGTAGCAGAGCGTGGTTAGTCTGTCTTGTATACCTAGTTGCTCAAGGACAGATTTGTTCATTCTCTTGGCGGTCCATGGTATGCGGAGCATTCTTCGCCAACACCACATCTCAAAAGCTTCTATCTTTTTCCGTTCTATTGTCAGAATCGTCCACGACTCCGATCCGTAAAGGAATATCGAGAAGACCAGTCTACGAACTACTCTCACCTTGGTAACTTTGGAGACATTTCTGTCCTGCCAAATACGTGTCAGCTTACTCATCGCAGCTTTGGCCATTTGATTCCTTCTCCTGATCTCTCTATCGGTTCCTCCCTGGTAAATAAGTATTGATCCGAGGTATATAAACTCGCTGACAAAGTCTAGGTCCACGAGTTCCTTCGTTCTAGAGAGTTGACCGGTTAGACTTATTGATGGTGAGTCCAATCAGTCCACTCTCATATTCTACTCTGCGAAACAGATCAGCCGCATATCTCAGGATGTAGGGTCATCTGCATATCTCAGGTTGCTGATATTTATTCCCCCGACAGATACGCCTCCCTCCCATTCTTCTAAGGCTTTCCTCATTATGTATTCACCATATATATTGACGAGAATAGGAGAAAGAATGCACCCCTGTCTTACCCCTTTTTTTTGGCTTGAAAGGGCCTGAGATGACGTCATTAACCCTTACCATGGGTACCCCGTCTTGGTACAGATTAGCGATCAACGAGATGAGGTGTTGAGGTACGCCCATCTCTTGTCATATGGTCCACAGGCAATCACATCTGACGCAATCAAACGCCTTCGAGTAATCGATGAAACACATTAATATCGGCGTGTTGACCTCTCGGCTTTTCTCAATTATTTGCCTCACATTCACAATCTGTTCTTTTGTAACACGATAACCGACTGTTCACTTGGTATCTGCCACTGAAGGTACGATTGCAGTCGGCCGTTGATTACGTTAAGCGTTATCTTGCTGGCATGATATATAAGTGTAACTGTCCGGTAATTCCCGCATGTTCTAGTGGAGCCTTTCTTGTGCAGAGGAATTAATAAGGACTCTTTCCAGTCAGTACACCAAATGCCAGTGTTCCAGACTTGATTGCACAGGTCAAGCATTATCTTTTTCCCTAGATCCCCTAGGTGCTTAAGCTCTTCAGCAAAAATGTTGTTTCTACCGGCTGATTTGTTTGACTTGAGCTTGTGCAGTGCACTTCGGATTTCAGATTCAAGGATTTTGGGTTCCATGCGTTGACTGTCTGCAATCGGTTTACTTGGAACTCGTGCTGCAGAGTCAGTGTATAGGTTTTCGCAGTATGATCTCCATCTTTCGGTAACATTTATTTATTTATTTATTATCACCAATTATAACATCTTTACAGTTTGATCCAATATGATGCTACAAGTCACAATTTAAACACACAAAATAACATTATACTAAAATAACCTACAACATGATCTATCTCGGTCAACAGTGTTCCCGCTTCACTTTCTATGGCCCATGTTTTCGGCTTGAATTCTCCAGTGATACTTTTAATTTTCAGGCATAGATCCCTTGTCTGAAATTTTTGCGCATGGTTTTTTTTTCCTGACAAACTGAATTCAGGTAGCCATTATAGTCCCTGCGGCACAGACGTTGAACCTTTGCCGTCATTTTCCGGTAGCCTATAAGCACGGATTCAGTGTTGCCCTTGAGTAGTACCTTTCGTTCTCTGATGGCCTTCCATGTTTCTTCCGTTATCAAAACCTTCACAGAGTGTCGGCTACCTTGCTCTGGCTCTCTTTGCGTGATGAGAGGATAAGATCTTTCACTCTGTTCCAGTTGTCGTCGGTGTTCTCATGACAGTTAATGACAAAGTTGGCTGCTTTGGGCCTGAAGCACTCACTTTTTGGCCTTTAGTTCTCCAAGTTCAGGTCTCCTTTGTGTCGGTTGAACTACTCGCTGGCATCTTTTCAGTTTGAGACACATCTCTGCCACCAAGAGTCTGTGGTCACTCCCGCAGTCCGCTCCAGGGTACGTTTTAGTGGACGTTATGCAAGATCTCCACCTCTTGCCGAAAGCGATGTAGTCTATTTGAATACGTGCTCGGTCCCCTGGCATTATCCACATATTCAATCACTTCGGGTGTTTTTTAAAGCAGGTGTTCATAATTGTTAGGGAGTTTTCCGCGCAAAATTGCAGCAATTTCTTGTCCCTGTCATTTCTGGTGCCAAGTTCATATTTGCCGACTACGTCTGTTAGGCGACCATCTCTCGACGTGTCCCTTACCTTGGCATTATGGTCTCCCATCAGAACTATGATATCTCCAACTTAAATTATATACCTATTTTGTAAAATCTTGGAATATTTTATACTGTAACATTTGCATCTGTTATGACGTCTGTCTCTCTATTTTATTTTCCTAAGCCATAGACATAACATAGTTAATAAGTGTTTTTAACACTGTTTTTTAAAACAGTTTTAACACAAAAACACTTTTAAATTTAACAGATACAATAATGTTACCGAATCAGACTGTAACCTGTTATATGTGTTAATAAGTATTACCGAATCAAACTGTAACCTTTTATAAGTGTTAATATGTGTAACTGAAATAAACAGTTTTATCATAGCTTTAGGTATAAGTGCACAGTACGGCAACAACGCGCGGCCGGAAGACGTTGATGTTGAAGTGGTAAATATCTATGTTTAGAGTGTTTCATCGAAAAGAAATTGACAAATTATCACTTCCTAAACAATATCCCGCATAATTTCATTTGCTAAATTATTACTTAGCAAAAAATCTCTTCACAAATAATTGTAACGCAAACCTTATGTTTGGCAAGTGAACGTTAAAGCAATAACTTGTTTAATATTAACATTATAAGCGGGATATTTACCATGTTTACTGTTTGTAGCGAGTTTCCGATATTTCGGTGCTGTTACAAATCGAGTTGTGAGTGACAATGGTAGCGGTACCGAGTGCAAAAAACGAACAAGAAAGAGGGTAGACCGTTTTGTCTCCTCATAAACACCCACCCGCAATGACTTCAGTTTATCCGTGATCATGGTGCTTGTAACAGCACCGAAATATCGGAAACTCGCTACAAACAGTAAACATGGTAAATATCCCGCTTATAATGTTAATATTAGTGTTAGTGACCATGACAGTTTAAAAACTTATAATAACTTGTTTATCAACTAGTACTTATACCAATTTTTATGTGGTCAAATATTTCAGTTGGAATAACACATTAACCGCAAAATAAAATAAGCCAAATATTTAGTATCGTCAGTTTTCAATTTACCATTTCTATTCAGTCAATTGCTTAGTCAATTACAAAAAAATGATACGATGAGACATCTATATTTTATGTCAAATGCAAAGAATATACTAATTAAGTTACAATGTGTAAGTACGATTACTATTTAAGCAACAAAGTAGATGGAGCCCTCATTTTATTTTGAAAATATACATTTAGTAGCTTTTTTCATGATATCTAGATTCCCAAAGACCTGTTCATAAAATTTCGCGCGCTCGTTTTCGTCCTAAATCATCATCCATTTCGCTATAAATTTGCAAAAGTGCTAATTCTTACGAGAACTAGCTTCTTACTGCTCAGCGAGCTCGGGAGCTTTGGGCACCCCGACACGGACAGGTTAGGTTTCGTTTCTATGAAACAAGGGTAAAACATTAAAATAAAATTGCATTTTTTTAATATAAAATTCCCAAAATATCTTATTTTTGCCTTTATATTTATTGTCATAACAAGTCATTTGACCAAATATTTATTGTCTAAAGATTCTTTGCTGTAATAAATCATTTGATTAAATACCAAATGCCATAATGACACTATCCTTGGTAATATTATGCCGAGTAAAAATTTTACCAAATGAAAATGTGCGTACTAAAATCATTCCAAATATTGCATTGGTATAAAAACAAGTTGCTAAAATTTGTTTGGGTAGAGAAATTATGTCAAAATCTTTTCGGCAAAACGGCAGGCTCCAAGATTTAGGATAGTCTCCGTCCACATCCAGATAGGTTTCATTCTTATAAGAAAGGATTGATTGCGAATAATCCTCCGAATATACTTCCGGCTCTATCAAGATATCGGGACTATCAGAACACACGACTTCTTGTTGAAGTGGTAAGCAGTTGATTTTAGGATGTTTGTCATTCTGATCTAGACGAGGTCTTTTTTAAAGAAAGTATTGATTGATCTATTGCAGTCAAATAAACTTGAATTTTAAATCACGAAAATTTTTAATAATTCGGACCACGTGTTTTGCACGGATATAACAGACGGCGACTGCATTGCGGCCATCTAATGCTTATTAACCATAAATAAGTACATGATAAAATTGGCAACGCCGCGTTTACCTCTTACACTTATTAACACTGTTAACACTTTTATATCTGTTACAGATATGTTACGGTTACACTTTTGTAAGTGTTTTGGGTTAACACTTTGAAAACACATTTATAAGTGTTACATATTTGATTCTGTTACCAATTCAACATGTAACACTTATAATTCTGTAACCTTTATGAATATGTTTTTAAGTCCCTGCCATGGACAACCTAGACCTTCCTTAAGCTAGTTGCACATTATTATTAGGGCAGCGACAGATTGCCCCTCCTCTGTGAACCTTTTTTTATTTATTCTGGTCTTGATTTCTTAATTGAGATTTGAATTTGAAATTTAGAAGGAATGGCAGTTCGAGGAAAAACGGGCGTTAGCTTTTTAGTTTTGAATCTGGACGGAACGCGGAAAGTTGGTTGACTACTTAATACTACCAAGTGTACTACTGTATCTAAAAACTATTTAAACTGAAACTGAAAAAATATATACGGCCTGTGAATGATATTAAATCTTTGAAATGCAATAAATATAATTTATTGAGTGTGGAACTTAAATGTGAGCATTTTTACTGGTTCATTAACCTCGTCGGTAACCGCTTCATAAAAAAGGGCTCGTTTGATCGGCGTATGAAGCCACAGCCCGGCCTCCACACCGCCTGCTGCCTGTGACTGCATTGTGTTACTGCCTACCTGCCCGTTAGCCTGACTATTAGTTCAGCTGCCTTGACCATCTATCTGTGTGCCTGCCTATCCATCCTGCTGCCTAATCTACAGCTTACCTACCTATACGATTGCCTGCTTGTCCATCGTGGTGCCTGCTTACCCAGGGCATACCACGTCTTCCTGCATGACCTGCTGCCGTTAGCTGGTTAGCTGCCTACGTGGTTCGAAGCCGGACCTTAGTTTTTCTTATTTTTAATTTATAATATCTTTTATCTTTAATATTACGTCACTGACGTTTAGCTCGCCTGAAATAAACGTAACGTTACAACATACAGTACATCAATCACTCTCTTGGCCTTGTCCCAATTTTTCCAGATTGGTGCAACATGTTTTCCTCTTCCAATTTCTATGATTATACGGTGACTTACCTACGTAAGTCACCGTATAATCATAGAAATTGACGGCTTGTGACAATAGGGCTGATTCTTGGGTAAAAACATAATAATTCTATCAAACCAGCTATCATGAAAAGCTTCCGTTTCCAAGTCTTTGCTTGTAAAAGTTCTATTTGAAGCAGAACACAATTATGTGCTTACCAACTTTTCCTTCTGGCAAATGGGATGATTAATTATTTGCAAGCCACGATCTACTGCGGGCAACAAGGATATTCTGTCCATGGCCCCCGGTCCTGGCTGTCCCCTAAAATCTTGAGAAGCCATTTTTAATCAAATCTAAAATAAGACGAAAATAAATACGGAAGGACACACACTGTCTGTGTTTGGAATTTGGGCAGCCTACATATGTAAATGAAAACATTAAGTTCCAAAATGGCCCTTATTTTGTTTTGCCAGCCCGGGCCTAGGCTTATTCTGTCACGGTAATTTTACCACTATCTTCAAATATTGAAATACTAATAAAAAAGACAGCCCTCGAAAATGCTACCCGTCTTCTCCACATCATTTTAAATCAATTAACTTTAGTTAAACTACAAACACCCTTGACTTCAAGGTCGACCCAGATACCTAAGATATATCAGAGAAGACGATATGTCAATTACACCCACAAACTGTCGCCGGTGCCTCAAACGATGTATAACAACAGTTACCCAGCCTTCAAAGCGAAGGAAGTTGAGTAATTACTTTATACGGCATAAAAGCTGTGGCATAAAATAGATAGGAACAGAATGTTCTGTACAATGCCAATGCCAATACGGCTTCCGCCGAAATCGGTCTACTGGGGATCTTCTAGCGTATGCCATTCACAGCTGGAGTGAGGCCATCGAGATGCACGGGGAAGCGCTTGCCGTCTCCCTAGACATCTCGAAGGCTTTTGATAGGGTCTGGCACGAAAGCCTTATTGCTAAGCTTCCTTCATTCGGTTTGCCCGGTGGTCTGTGTGATTGGATTGCAGACTTCCTGAGAGATCGGTCCATTCGAGTGGTTATCGATGGCTGCTCGTCGGACTACTTGGATATTAATGCCGGGGTCCCTCAGGGGTCGGTACTCTCGGCAACTTTATTCTTGCTGCACATTAACGATCTGCTAAAACCACCTTTCACCGGCACCTTTGGGTATGCAGACGACAGCACTGTTACTGAGAGATACTTGTCCAACGCTCGTGCTACCGGGCCTCAGATCCAGTCTCTCCGGGAGGCCATGGTGGAGCGCTTAAACCTGTCCTTGCAGGCAGTCTCCGAATGGGGCGATGCCAATCTGGCCAGGTTTAATACTGCTAAAACCCAGGCGTGTCTTTTTTCCGCAAAAAAGAGTCAATTTCAACCGGCTCCAACTTTCCGAGATGTGACCGTGCCAATAGCTTATCATCTTGAGCTTCTTGGCGTTACGTTGACATCGACTCTCAATTTTGGGCCATACATTGAGGCAAAGGCTCAGCTGGCCGCCAAAAAGCTGGGGATCCTTGCAAAGGTGAGAAGGTATTTCACGCCAGAACAGCTGCTCAGCTTGTATCAAGCGCAAGTTCGATCATGCATGGAGTACTGTTCTCATCTCTGGGACGGATCTGCCAAATACCAGCTTGATGCACTAGAGTCGATCGAAAAGCGGGCCAAGAGGCTCATCAGCGATGAGGCACTGGTTAAGTCAAAGCTCCAGAGCCTTGAACATCGTCGCCGAGTTGCCAGCTTGTCAGTTTTTTATCGGTTACATTTCGGGGAGTGTGCGATGGAATTGCATGATTTAATTCCACCCAGCCCGTTCCATCATCGGACTACCAGACGTACGGCGATGCGTCATCGATATATGGTGGACATCCCACCCATACGCACTAAACGTTTTGGGAATACTTTTATTATGCGTACAGCTAAGGAGTGGAATTCCCTGCCGGAGTCTGTGTTTCCCGATAGCTACAATCTAGGGGTCTTTAAGTCAAGAGTGAATAGGCAAGCGTGCTCTACCATCGACCACATCCTCGCTTACTATCAGGTGAGATAGTGGTCAAGCGCGAGCCTATATTAGAAAAAAAAAAAACAACGAGCGAAAACGCACGCACACATAGACATGTAGAACGACGGGCGGTGATTTCAAACAAATAACAGTCGTGAGTGCAAGCTCACTCGCTGTACGTGAAGCGTGTCTGTGTGTGCGTGCGAATTCGCTCGTTGTGTGGATCCGGCTTCTTTATTTATATTAATCATAATCATAATATTTATTTCAACAAAAACAACACAACAAATTACAGCAATCTTACAGGCTATTTCTAAAGGATAAAACTTTACAAAGGAGCATCTGTAGCCGAACTAAGATGGATCTTGTATCTCAAAATACAGCGCCGTACCCTCGAGAAGAGAAAATAATGTGTAGCCCAAAATACATAAAGTAAAAAACCATATTCATAAAGTTAAAAACTAAAATTAAAGGTTAAAAATTATAAATCAATAACTAAAAATTATAGATGAAATGTCAAAAAAATCTAATTATAAATTAGATGTCAAAAATCCAAATTATATCTATTCTGTGGATAAGGAATGAAGGATGTGAGTAAAGTAATAACTACTCTTATTCAACAAAAATATAACTAAAGCTTAAAGCGATCGTTTAAGACACGATTAAATGTTTGTTTAATTGTCTGGCTTTTGTGAGCTTAACGTTTAATTTTATTAGCTTAATCATTTTCTGGATCATAAAATGTTATTTATGTTGAGAATGAAACAGCGTTATAGAAGCCTCACATAAAACATTGTTAAATAAACAAGAATAGATAAGAGATTAAACAGAAAACTTCAAATATGAAGACTTACTACTCATAATATTAATTGTTAGTAGAAGTATTCAATTTCGAATCAGAACTATGAAAAAATCGCTTGTGAATTTCGCCTACCCTTCTGTTTTAGGGTTCCGTACCCGAAGGGTCCAAACGGAGCCCTATTACTGTCAATTACGTGTCCGTCTGTCTGTCCGTCTGCCCGTCGTCTGTCACACGGGTTTTACAGACAAACGGTTGGAGCTACAATCAATCTTCAAATTTTCACAGTATAAGCATCTCGTTGACCCAAAGCCATGCAAATTGTCAAATAATATTTTTAATTGATTTTAAGGGGATCCCATACAGCTAACAGAGCAAAGAAAAAATGTTTCCCCATCTAGTGTGGTATCGTTATTTAAAGCTTGTTAAATAACTATTGTTATAAAAATATTTGAAAACAAAGGAATGAGAATTTACCAAAGTCAGCTTTTTGACAAAATTTTGTTCGGCAGATATTTTTAATTTTCCATTGACTTTAGAATTTTTGAGTAATCGGGTAATAAACTTAAAAAGGTTGAGTTTATGAAATAGAGCTCCGTTTTGACCCTTTGGGTACGGAACCCTAAACCCGACGAATCGAGAACCTCCTCTTTTTTTTGAAAACGGTTTCAAATTTGTAAAATATGAGAATAAATTCTATCTTTAGATACTCTACACTTTCGTTCTCTGGGTCATTCCGAGAACGTGTATTTGAAAACGACAAACATGATACATAATAAAGAAAGTAATCAAAAATGTTTGCTCTCGTTTTATTGCGTCTCCGCCCGATTGATAGTAGGATAAGAAATGTAGGTCAAATATCTTTTGATCCCTCACACACATCGTTTTATGGAAATTAGTGAAGAGAACACGTGGTATGTTGATAATATGTATTGTATTTGATTCTACGAGTCCTAAGCTATAACTATGTTAAATTTCATTAAGATCGGGGACTAATGCCACCGCACTTTGCCCAAACCACTTCAACTTCTGAAATCAAGAATCAACAGTGGCGACCACCAGAAAAGCGCCGAGGCACTGATGCTCGACGAGGTTCCGCAGAATGAGTTTAACTGTCTTTGATCCCTCAACGAAATAAATTGCCACTTCCCTCCACATCAAGCAGGAGAAAGACCAAACAATAGCCACAAGGGGTCGTTTACAACTGATTGGTTTGGCTACATTGGCGTGATTCGGCATATATACGATAAGCAAACAAATAGCAGATAGGGTTATATTCGCATTTATAAAATTACTAGCTTCTGCCAGCGGCTTCGCCCGCGTGAAAGTCGAAAATTATCTGGAGGGAACACATTGGCGGGATAAAAATATTGTATGTGCTATTCCTGATTAATACCTATCTCAGTGTCAAATTTCACCCAGATCCGTCCAGCCGTTTGAGTGCGAAGAAGTAACAAACACACACACACTTACAAACTGTCGTATTTATAATATTAGTGAGATTAGTACGGATAATATTATGTATATATGTACCTAAATTTATAAGTTCGTATACTTCTACTTACAATCTATTTCTCTAGATTTGGTTTTCTGATGTCGGTAAGTACCCGCTGTGTAAGAAGGATTTTCTGTACCTAATCTCTCATGAATAACAAGAGTATTATCTAATCTAACCAAGATTCGTGTAATTAATTAATTTTATTGCTTCATTGATGGTTTTGAAGGATTAGACATCAATCAGTCTACCAAGCCTTTTCCCCAACTTTGTTGGGTCGGGTGCCAGTCTAGCCGGATGCAGCGGCATACCAGTGTTGTACATGGTGCCATTACTGCTTATCTGACTTCAACTTCGACTTTATTATTAGAACACTTCTTCAGTAAAAAATGTATTATATGCGGTGATTTCAACATCGACTTGCTTAAAAAAGACAAAAAAACTTCGAAATTTTTGACCCTGCTGACATCTTACAATTTTAGACCGCTTATAAACGAAGTGACATATAAACGTAATAATGTACAATCATGTTTGGACAATTTTTTGACGAATTTACCAGATGATTTTATCAATGAGCAGTTTGTTGATCATAATTGCTTGATGGACATGCTGCGTTGTTCTGCCAGGTAAAAACTAAAACAGTACTGCCAGATAACGATAAAGACTTTTTAAATATAGAGATTAGGTAGTTTAGTGGCAAAAATTCAAATTATTTTAGACGTCGTGTACTAAATATCAACTGGATGGAAGAAGGTATAAATAGTTTCTTAAATAAATTTGGACAAATATTCCTTTAAAAACAAGAAAAAGCGAGTTAGTTTTACGAAATGTCACAAGTCATCCTGGATAACGAAAGGAATTAGAGTTTCGAGTAAAATGAAGTGATTCATTCTTCAAAACATAAATAGGATGACTTGCACTGAGAAAATAAAGACATACACAAAATCTTATATTAGAGTATATAAGCAGGTGTTAAAAAAAGCAAGACGTGTTGCGATTAGGAAAGAACTAATTAAAGAAAATAAATCTTCAAAAGCTATATGGCAGGTCGTGAATAGACATAGGAATACAAAACCAAAATACGAAAGTAAAAGTGATATACTCCTTAAAGTTAATAATAAAATAATATCAAATCCTCAAGAGATAGTCGACATTTTCTCGAAAACGTTTGATAAACCTGAAACAGTAGATGAAATAGATTCTTTTGAACAAGCTGTAAAAAATTTGCAAGGTAGCGTTAACAGAGTAGACAAAGAAATGACATGCGAACTGGTCACGGCATATGAAATAAAGAAACTAGTCAATTCAATGGCTAATAAGAAATCTTCTGGACAAGATGAAATACCAATACAGACAATTAAAGATCATATCGACATACTGGCTGGACCTCTCGCACATCTGATCAATAAGTGTATAAATATGAGCATATTTCCTGAACAACTCAAGATAGCAAGGGTCTTACCAATTTATAAAAAGGGTTGCAAACTAGATCCCAACAATTGGGTGTACTATGCCAAATCGAATGCCAAATAATCGAATATCAATTGATCGAATACTTTAAATCGAATGCCTAAATACACGAACGTTCATAATATCGAATGGTTAATATATCGAACATTCAATATATCGTACACTCAATACATCGAGTGTTCTAATTATCGAATGTTTGTTTAATCGAGCGTTCAACGCATCGCATATACATTCTATGGAATATCAATATACTGAATACTTTTTATATAGAATACAAGAAAAACACAAAATTTACTAATAAATTACATTTTAATCTTTAATAATTATCTTTTATATGTACATTTTAAAATTTTGGAAGAATTGAAATTGCACGGACAGTGGTGTCTCATCCCATATAAAGAAACCGTGCCGACGTACTGTACTGATTATACTAATTATTTTTTGTACATTGATCGCCTTCGGTTCCGTTCCACGGAATTAGATGGTGATCTATATATCGCCGTGGAACGGAACCGAACGCGATCGATTTACAAAAAATAATCAGATGAAAAACGCTGGTTATGGGATTAGGCATCTGTGTGCTACGGAAGTACGGCCCTACCAGCATCTTACTGGGTTGACGACCTACGAGCAGGTTTGCTCTTGCGAATCTCCACTCAAGCCAGCTAATTAAGGCAAGAGAGACGTGGAAGCTCTGTTCCACGCCAGTCATCACACTATCCGGCCAAACATTCGATATTTTGAACACTCGATGTATTGACTGTACGATATTTTGAATGTTCGATTTATTAACCATTCGATATTATGAACGTTCGTTTATTTAGGCATTCGATTTAAAGTGTTCGATCAATTGATATTCGATTATTTGGCATTCGATTTGGCATAGTACACCCAAACAATTATAGACCGATTTCTTTGTTACCAATTATTTCAAAAATCTTTGAGAAAATCCTTAAAATGAGACTTCTAAGACATCTAAATAGAAACAAAATTCTTAATCACAATCAATTCGGTTATCAGAAAAATGTGGGGACAAGTGACGCAATTAATAGTTTAATGGAAAAAGTAGTTAGCGGAATTAATGACAAATTAAAAGTCGTTGGGCTATTCCTTGATCTTAGTTCTGCTTTTGACACTGTAAATCACAAGCTACTATTAACAAAAATGGAGCATTATGGATTACGAGGACCGGTTTTAAACTTATTTAAATCCTACCTGAAAAATCGTAAGCAATACGTAGAGATTAAAGTAGAAGAAGAAAACTGTGAAAAAATTTACAAATCGGGATTTAAACTAATAAAACAAGGAGTTCCACAAGGTTCTATACTAGGCCCAATCTTGTTCATTTTGATTGTTAATGATTTGATTAACTTTATGCTAAAAATAAATGATACTGAACTTGTTTTATTTGCTGATGATACGAATGCTATTATAGCCGCTAAAGATCTAGATACCCTCAGTAATAAAGTAAATAAGGCTTACGCATATATTTTTTTGCATAATTACTCTAATCCTATCTTGTTTCCGTTACTCCTATTAATTTTTATGCTTTAATACTATTATGCTAATAGTCATTAGGGATAGTAACATTATGCGAATTAAAATTATGCCAAAGCAAATGAGCCTTGTAGATAATTATGCCAACATAAACTGTAGGCCGAAAAAAAAAATTGTTATGCCAAAGTATATTAGAAAAAAGAACAATATGCGAAAAAAGGGATCCCCCCTGGGCAACCCTTAAGCTAATTAATTTGATTCCTTATATCAAATATATTTAATTAGACATTTTTTTTATTGTCATTTTTCCCATAAGTGTTTTAATTTTTGATGTTCAAATATGTACCCATAAAATTATTATGACGAATAAATATTATTTCTTAATTATTTATGCAACTCCAAATTATGGCAAAACAAATTAGACCAAATGACAAGCTAACCTTTGCATTATGCCAAAGTATTATGCAGCAGTATTATTAGGCTAACAAAACTTATGCGAAAATGTTAAGCCAAACAACATAATGCCTAAAAAAATATGCCAAGAGCCCCCATGGTTTTACATTATTGCCGAGGTATGAAAAGGTCTCGGTATTTACCTTTTGGATAATCATCCATCTATGAACTGACTTCTGCAACGTTACTTAACCTGGAAAATCGTTCCGTACATCATCATTATTATCATTTCAGCCGAAAGTTGTTCACTGCTGGATATAGGCCTCCCCCAAGGTCGCTACACTCATCGGTCCTGTGTGTCTCACGTCCATCGTTACGTACGGATATTATTTATTTATTTATTATATTCTTTATTGTACACCACACAAATATATATACAGGATAAAAAATCATAAAAGCAAGTGTACAATGGGCGGTCTTATCGCACAGGGCAATCTCTTACAGACAACCTTTGGATGGACTGAACGAGAGGAGAGGAATTTAGGGTTGTCAGTGTACAACATATCTTAAATAATAATACTTAGACATAATAACATAAAATACATACGTAAAATAATACATAATATACTAATATATAACAAAAATATCATAGAGAAAGGATAATACTAATTATAGTGAAAGGAAATGCTCCTTCACCATTTTTTTGAATGTTGGTAAGGATTGAGCACGCCTCACTTCAATAGGTAATGCATTCCACAAACGAGCTGCTTGAACTGTAAAAGATTTGTCGAAGAAGGATGTGGAATGCATACGTATACTTAACTACTTACTTACATTATTTTTGGTTAAAAGCAAGAAATATTCCTCGAATAATCTTTCTTGGGATTAATTAAGGGATTGTCTAATCTAACCAAGATTCCGTATTAATACGATAGTATACTTGATTCTACAGCTACAAAGATTTGAATAACCTAAGAAGCAATTACTTGCAATTTGTTACCTTCTTTTAAGTAATTAAATAATATGAATTGCGCGGCACGCTAGCATTAATGATCTCATCCGTCGTGCTCTTGCCACCGCCGGGGTGCCAGCTGTCTTAGAACGCAATGGCCTGGCACGCGTCGATGGGAAGAGACCAGATGGTATGACCATAATGCCATGGAAGTTGGGTAGGTCTTTGGTGTGGGATGCAACTTGTGTCGACACCCTTGCACCATCCCATCTTCCTAGCACGGTGGGCTGCGCTGGGGCGGCTGCTGCAGGCGCTGAAAACCTCAAACGGCGCAAATACAACAACTTAATTGGTAATTATGTGTTTGAGCCGTTTGGGGTTGAAACACTAGGGCCATGGGGTCCGAGTGCACACCTAATTTTTCGGGATATCGCCAAGCGGTTGGTCGACTCTTCACGTGACCAGACGGCCATGGCCTTTTTTTTGGCCAAAGAATCAGCATTGCCATCCAACGTGGCAATGCTGCCAGCCTTCTGGGCACTTTTCCTGTTGACAGCGATGTAGACGAATTTTTTGACGCCCCGTAATTGTACATATTTTTATTCTTTTTTAAATTTTAATATTAGTTTGTAAATATTATTGTACATATATAGCACAGAAACAAATAAAATAAAATAACCCTTAAAAAAAAAATGGTAAGGCAATATCAATATTGAAGATAAGAAAACAATAATTATAATTAAACTAATTCTATTACTATACATATAAATTCACCCCTATTAAATAATTGTTCAGATCTATTGAATCATGGAGGGAAAACAATTTACTGCATCACTGTACAATAACGTCATCAGTCGGAGCACGGGACCCCAAGTCCCCATCCACCAGTCCACCCAGGTGGAGAAGCTAGTTGGAGCACGGGTCGGGACCCAAATATTTATACATATTTTTTTTCGAAAAATAGTTGCCGCGTGAAACTGCAGCATACTCGATTTTATGATTATTTAATTGCATTTCTATGGCATTAGAAATTTTAATTCAAAATTTGCTTCCGTGCGTGTAAGGTCGCGTACTTGCCAGTGAGTGGCGCTAATTGGTAAGCACAAAAACAATTAAAGCACTCATTGTATGAAATAGGGTGACGTAAAAGTCCGATGTTTTTAAGTCAAATTCTTTCATGAAAACAATTTTATCGTAGGTATAAAATAAAATAATGAAAAAAATATGTGGCAATATTAGTGGGTGTACCTATTCAACCTTTTGTGGAATACCGGTGTGATGTTATGTTATACAATTAATATTATTTTTTGACTGCAATCCAACATCAGAGCTAAGTATTTAGGTAGGTGCACTTCAGCCGTCTTGGAACAGTATTCACGTACTGGTATGCACAGCGAGGTTCAGGGGACACGCTTTTCCGGTCTCCCCAGGGATGTGCTCTGGGGTCCATAATCAAAATCAACATCTATTTTATTTTATTTTACTTTAAGTGCCCATGTGGCACTTATAAAACGTCGACAAAAGGTGCACGGTTCGGGTTGGTAGTTTCCTATGGAGAATAACCGGCAAGAAACTCCATGGTCCCCAGGGATGTGGTTCATTTAAGAGATCATGGCGCCTCTCCTCCACTCTCCATGAAGTGGTGGCCAAAAAAGCCACTCTCCCTAGTTTTTACCCCAAAAAGTCCAGGTGCCTTTTAAAGGATACTCCCTGAGAACAAAATAAAAGTTACACTTGGGCCGTACTCAAAGGGAACTCATCGCAATACCGCAATGCTCTTATGAGAATAATTAATAATGAGTTTTTCGAGCAGTAAGTACGTAATATAATCTGTTTAATGGTGCTTTCTCGTTTAATTATTACGAACCGGATTTCCCGAAATTTCTTGTAACGGGATTACTTACATAATAAGATCTTCAGCTATTCATTAAATTTTCCTGAAAACGTGGAAACCAGACATTTTAAAAAATGTTTACTCGGTAAATGTGTTAAGAAGTCCTAGAGGGACATATTGGTAATGTCTTCAGAAATACTAGGTATGCAGTATTCATAACCGGCGTGCATGTATAACTAGATGTATGAAAGTAGATGTAGAAAAAGGAGTATGTATGGATCGTAGCAGGTGGCGTTATACAATAGTTTCTGTCTAACCTTTAGAGAAAAAGGCGTGAGTAAATGTAAGTGTATGTATCTATGTATTGTGACGAAGAGATAGGCAGTCACTCCATGAAAAAAAATAGTATTCAACTGCAAACAGTGTGATTGGAAGTGCCCGCTTATATAATGTACGCTATGACTGATGACAAAATCAATACCTTTTTTTTTCATTTTGATAGGTAGGTACTTTTGAATTGTCATCAAAAATTAAACTAAATTAAATAAAGCTACTATGCACCTTTCGCAAGCGTAAGTAGGTCCCTAAAGAGAAAAACGTGCAAGAAACGCCGCGGACACTAAATTTTAATTACCAGTATTTGGTTACATTATTCTTGTTTGAAAAAATACACATAATAATGTGAGAACGATGTAAAAATACGAACAACTAAAAGCGTCTAGAGTATAACAAACAATCCCAAAATACAATAATTAATTAAAAACAGACCGAGGCAGCCAAGTTATGGCCCATCTGATGGCGCCTATTCACGAACATGGCGCATGGATTTGCACCATTCAGCTCAACATTGAAGGAAACATTTGAGAGAGCACACACTCTTGTTCTTGTTTCTCGTATGGAAACTGTCCATACGGTTGTGTCTAAGTTCTTCAAGAACTGTCGTACAGATATAAACAAAATACTCTGTGATCCTACTCTCAAGATTATGAAGGAGAGGCGTGAGATGATCTTGCAGTCTTCAGATGACGTCTGCAAATAACGTGTGCAGTCGGAGGATACGTGTTCGCGAACTGGTTGATCAAAACTAAATGTATCCTCCGACTGCACGGCTTGATTTTCTTTTTGTTTACGTCTTTTCAGTTCGCTTTTTAAGCAGTCGGGATTTTTGTTTTTTTTATTTAATATTTTTTATTTATAATGTTTTAGTTATTTTTTTAATTATGTACATTCAAACGTATAAGTGTAATATTTTTTTTTTGTCCCCAAAATCATTCTCTGGCTGTACTGCGCGGTGATTCGGCCCATGATCTCCTTTGGGACCGTGGTTTGGTGTCCCCGCACAAAGTTAAGTATAGCCGTGAACAAAATGCAACGCATGCAAAGACTAGCCTGCATAGCGACGATAGGCTACATGAGAGCTACCCCGACAGCTGCGCTCGAGGTTATGCTGGATCTGCTCCACTCCACCTAATCAGCAGGAGGCCACGATGGCTGCAATGCGGCTTAAGGCACTGGATCTCTGGGGTAGGAGAACAACACAACACACGGCTCTGCTCAAGGACCTAAATAAAGAGTTTCCTCTAACGATAGCAATTATTGACCGGATACCTTGGCAGTTTGTTTTTGACAAAAAATACAAGATCCAACTCCTTAGGACCACCGCTGTGAGGGGTTGCGCCCGGACGAGTTGAGGATATTCACCGATGGTTCCAAGACAGGTACTGGCTCAAGTGCGGGGGTGTCAGAGGACCTCAACATCCATATAGCCGCGCCACTCGGGGCACACAACACGGTGTTCCAGACAGAGTATGTGCGTATCACCCTGGCTGCATCGGCCATTGCAGACAGGAAGGTAAAGGATTTCCCAATACGCTCTGACAGCATGGCCGTCCTGCAGGCGCTGGGCAGCCACACAGAGTGTCGCCAACGTCTAAACCAGGTTGGGTTAAGCAATAAAGTAACCATTCAATGGATCAAAGGGCATAGTGATTTCCGAGGCAACGATGCGGTGAATGAGCTCACTCGTAGGGGGTCCAGTATGGCGGTGGTTGGTCCGCAGCCAAACGTGCCAATAACATTCGGCTACCTCCGCAGTCTGGTAAGGAAACGCACCAAGGAGCAACACCACAAATTGTGGATTTACCACAGTGAGTGCAGGCAGTCCAAAGAGGCACTTCCCTCTTTGGATGGACGTTTCACGCAGAAAGCTCTACGTCTGACGAAACAGCAGTTGCGAGCAGTCACAGCTGTAACGACGGAAAACAGCCCGTTTTAACCGTTTTTTTTTTTTTTTTTCCGGGGTAGGAAATCCTCATTGGATGTCCTCCGCCCTGGGGGTGCAAAGGGGTCTGTCAGACTCGTACTGAACTACTGACTAACAACCACCCCGGTGTTCCAACTCACACCTACACCGGGGTCGCGGGAACAACGATACTTCCGCAACCCCCGGCTAGTGCCGGCCCGCCTCTGCAGGCCACGTCCTCGGGTTGGAGGGGAGTAAGGTGCTGGACTCCCTTCGCGACGTCTAAGAGGGGCGCACGAGGAACACTACGCGCCGCCACCTTGGGTCCTGATGTATGGAGGGCGACGGACGTCCTCGAGTCCGTCGCCCCTGGACCCATTTAGGGGGACTGGCAGAGGGCCTTGTCCGCCCTCCGCCGACGCCCAGCGCGTCTGCAGCGGATTGTGTTAGCGGATGAAATCTCCCTCTCCCTCTCCGCAGCCTCCTTCTGTGAGACGACTGTTTCGCAGAAGGATACCACCGCGTCTCAGGAATCCTCGCTGTCAACCATAGACTCGACTACGGCCGGCAGCGACAGGTCTACTTCAGAGATGAGGGTACGGCGTGGCTCCTCCCAAGCGGCACACTCTGCCAGCGTATGCCACGCCGTGTCCTCCCGGAAGTCGACGCAGTGGTGACATCGGGCGTCCGGCTCCCTGTTTATGCGACACAGGAACTTCCCGAAGCAACCATGCCCCGAGAGCACCTGCGTCACCCGAAACGACAGGGAGCCGTGCCTCCTCCCAAGCCAGCGCTCGAACACTGGCCGGACCGCCTCGATGGTAACGAGGCTGGCGGTAGGGCGTGAAAGCCTGCCCCGCTCCGGGACCAGGACCTCGCGAAGCTGAGACCAACGCAACTCAATATGCCGCTGCATCGGCCCTTCGCCCCGCGCCCGCGCTTCCTCGCGCCACCGGTACAGTGACGCGTGTACCTTCGCGTCTAGGTCCCAGGGCGGGGATCCGGCCAGTACACAAGCCGCCTCGTAGGAGATCGTGCGATATCCCCTGATGACTCTGACGGTCATCGCTCGCTGCGGCTTTCGTAGAACAGCGATGCTGCTGGCCGTCAGGTCAGTCGCCCAGATCGGGGCCACATAGAGGGCCATCGATCGCACGATCCCTACGTAGAGTCGCCTACAGGCGGCGCTCGGGCCCCCCAGATTGTGAAGCAGCGTTGACAGCGCCCCAGCCGCGCCCAAGAACTTGGGCGCCAGCCGCCGGAAGTGGGGGCCGAAATCCCACCGGCTGTCGAGCACCAATCCTAGGTACTTCATGGTAGACTCGACAGTGATTCGAGCCCCCCCGACCACGATGTGGGCATCGGGTGGCAGCGCCCTTCGGGGGCCATGAAAGATCATGGCCTTCGACTTGTTGAGGGCCACCTTCAGGCCAAGGCGCCGTATGCGGCTCACCACCTGTGTGACCGCAGCCGGCGCCAACAACGCTGTCTCCTTGTATGAACTCCTCCGGGCAGTGACCAGCGTATCGTCCGCGTAACACGTCAGGTCTACGCCCGGTTGGAGTTCCACAGGGGCGGGCCCAAGACCGAGCCCTGTGGAACACCGTACGATATGCGGTGCTGGTTTCCGACGCCTTCACGTCCTACGTAGGTGACACACCTCTCTGCCAAATAAGCCCCGACGATGCGGAGGAGGTTGGGAGGCACTCGATGATACCGCAGTGCTTCTCGAACACAACTCCAGGGCAGGGTGTTGAAGGCGTTGGAAATGTCCTAGAAAGTAAGAAAGAAAACTAGTTTATTTGGCACACACAGATACGCACAATGTAGGTACAAATAAAAAGGAGTTTAATTAAAAAAAAATTACATACATAGTGTGCC
Source organism: Orthosia cruda (assembly GCA_964057195.1). Lineage (NCBI taxonomy): Eukaryota > Metazoa > Arthropoda > Insecta > Lepidoptera > Noctuidae > Orthosia > Orthosia cruda. Next base: position 41,144,877 of record OZ059828.1, on the reverse strand, counting down.
CCGCGGCTGCGCCAAATAGGTCCATTTCAGCAAAATGCCAGACAACTGAGAGTTGCCTGGCGCTGGTTTTGGTTGGACACCGCCAACATCACCCCACCCCGGGAAACCGCTTCCTCCGTGAGGACTCTCACTCGCGATATTGCGTGGATGGTGGAGCGCCGAACTGCCTTTCGTCCAGGTCCGGCCCCTCTCTGTACAAGTGGCTGACGAGGCGGGCAGCGATAATCCAATCAAACAGCTTACCCACCTCGTCTAGCAGCACTCTGGGCCGGTACGCGGACGGTGAGTGCGCAGGGCGCCCCGCCTTCCAGAACAGGTCCAGAAGACCAGCTTTCCACAAAGTGAGAAACTGGCCCCGTTCAAGTTCGCTGTAAAGAGTCCTCTTAGCCAGGGCTCTAGCTCCGTCAGAGCGAGGCATAGTACGTGGCCGTGGACTCCGTCGGCTCCCGGTGCCACGTTCTTGGCCCGGAGCCGCATCACGGCAGCTCCTATTTCTGCCTGTGTCACCCCTGGGACGCTGATGGCGTCCTTCTCTGTAGACTCTGCGGCTGTGGGCAAAGCTATCGGCGGCGGCGGATGTACTCCGCTCTCGCTGGGCAGAGGGACTGCGACTTCCCCCTTCAGCAGCTCCAGCACCTCGGCAGCCGCAGAGTCTCCGTCGCCGCGCGGTACACCTCATACCACGTAGCTTCTTCGTCAGGGACCCAACGACGACTCCTTCGGTATCGGGTGTACTGGCGTCTGGCTGCTACACACGCGACACGCAACTGTGCGATCTCGGCGGACCACTAGTAAACCTCGCTGACTGTACGTGGACCCGGGGCATGGACGCGTCGCTGATTTGCGTCGAAATGGATATATCTGTGATCCGATAACGTCTCGACCTTCACGGCGATACGCCAGTCGCGAGCACGACGACAGCAGGGCTAGCGAACGATACGTCCACTATTGAACCGCCCCGCTGTCGCACGCACGTGTGGACCGAGCCCCGGTTTAGAACGACCAGGCCAGTGGTGACTGCCCACTCTTCCAGCACCTCACCCCTAGCATCGGTTCGGAGATCCCCACGCCGAAGACTTGGCATTGAGATCCCCTAGCAACAGCACAAGGCGAGGGTGGATTCGGCCTACGACGGCGCCCAACTCGACAAGGAAACTCAGCCCGGTTTTTTTTTTTTTTGCCGGTGTGGAAAATTCACATTATATGTCCTCCGCCCTGGGGGAGCGGAGGGGTCTGTCAGACTCGTACTGACTAAAAACCACCCCGGTGTTCCGTCTCACACAAATACGGGGGGTTGCAGGAACAACGATACTTCCGCAACCCCCGGCTAGTGCCGACCCGACTCTGCGGGCCACGACCTCAGGTTGGGGGGGAGTGAGGTGTTTGACTTCCCCGCAACGTCTGAGAGAGGCGCGCGTGGAACACTACGCGACGGACGTCCCCGAGTCCGTCGCCCCTGGACAAAACAACTCCAGGGCAGGGTGTTGAAGGCGTTAGAAATGTCCAAGGACACCGCCAACATCACTCCACCCCGGGACACTGCTTCCTCCGCCAGGACTCCCACCTGCGATATCGCGTGGATGGTGGAGCGCCCATGCCGAAAGCCGAACTGGCTTTCGTCCAGGTCCGGTCCCCCTCTGTACAAGTGGCTGACGAAGCGGGCAGCGATTATTCGCTCGAACAGCATACCCACCTCGTCTAGCAGCACTATGGGCCGGTACGCGGACGGCAAGTCCGCAGGGCGCCCCGCCTTCCTGAGCAGGACCAGAAGACCAGATTTCCACAGAGTGGGAAACTGGCCCCGCTCAAGGCACGCTGTGAAGAGTCCTCTCAGCCAGGGCTCTAGCTCCTTCAGAGCGAGGGCTAACACATGGCCGTGGATTCCATCGGCCGCCCCCTTCTCTGCCTGTGTCACCTCCGGGACGCTGATGGCGTCCTCCTCTGTAGACTCTGCGGCCGTGGGCAAAGCCATCGGTGGCGGGATATGCTCCGCTCTCGCCGGGAAGAGGGCTGCGACTACCTCCTCCAGCAGCTCGGGTTGGAGACTCTCCGTAACTGGAGGCGCGGTGGCTCGAAGTTTCCCTCGAACTGCTCGATAAGGGCGCCCCAATGATCACCGTCTAGAGCAACCAGTCAGTCAAACATCTCCTCCCTGGCTCGCTTCTTCGCACCGCCGATGGCCAGCCGCAGAGTCTTCGTCGCCGCGCGGTACACCTCATACAGCGCGGCTTCTTCGTCAGGGACCCGACGACGTTTCCTCCGGTATCGGGTGTCTGGCCGCTACGCTCGCGACACGCAACTGTGCGATCTCGGCGGACCACCAGTACACCTGGCGCCTCGCTGACTTTGCGTCATCGCCCCGCGGAACCACAGCGCCACCTGTTCGACGTCGACGGGTCCGGTTGTTGCCGACTCCCGGACCCAGGCCTGGACAATGGTGGCCTCCTCGAGAAGTTCCCTGTCGATGCGCTTACGCGCCCAGCGCGGACCGACCGTCCGCGGGGCTGGTGAACCACGGCCGCCTGCAGTTTGGGTGGAGATGTCGAAACGGATATATTTGTGATCCGATAACGTCTCTACCTCCACGGCGACACGCCAGTCGCGGACACGGCTCGCGACAGCAGGGCTAGCGAACGAGACGTCCACTACTGACCCACCCCGCTGTCGCACGCACGTGTAAACCGAGCCCCGGTTTAGAACGACCAGGCCAGTGGTGACTGCCCACTCTTCCAGCACCTCACCCCTAGCATCGGTTTCCGGAGATCCCCACGCCGAAGACTTGGCGTTGAGATCCCCTAGCAACAGCACAAGGCGAGGGTGCAGTCGGCCTACGACGGCGCCCAACTCGACAAGGAAACTCTCGAAGTCGGCGAGACTCTTGTTGGGCGAAAAATACGCACCAACTACGCCAACGCCGTCCGTGAGGGCGGCCACCCAGCCGTGACCTCGGGACGGGCTGACAAGAACCCCGCCAATGATGGTCACCAAACCATCGAGGTCTCCAACCCAGTTGTCTCTGGGTGGGACGAAATACGGCTCGGCGACCACAGCCACGTGAATCGACCACTCTGCCATGCTCTGGAGCAAGAGATCCTGAGCTCTGGCAGAGTGGTTGATATTGGCCTGGAGGAAATGATAGAGCGCCATTATGCGCAATCCATTCCCTCCACTCCATTCCTAGGCCGGGAGTCGGCCGAAGAGCAGCCAGGCTGACGGGGAGGTAAAGAGCCACCGGCAACCTTGGCCCTTTTTTTCCTCTTCTGCTGCGTGGGTGCGCCGCAGGCCTTTCCACCCGCTCTGTGCCCAGCGGGCCTTCCTGCAGCTGTACAGAGGCTGCAGTTTGGCGCCGCGAAGCACTGGGCCGCCTTGTGACCGGGCTGACCGCAGCGATAGCACTGTTCGCTGCAGTCTGTTTCGGCGGTACATCGTGCCCTGACATGCCCAATGTCCAGGCAACGATAGCACCGCAATGCTATGGGTTGCAGCAGCTTGACCCTTGCTGCAACCCACCCCACCAGCAGTCGTCCACCGTTAGCGACTTTTTGCGCCGCCGCCACCGGGCACCGCACCCAAATCATACCGAGCCCGGTAGCGTTTGCGTGGATCTCGCCCGTCCGTACGTCCTCGGACGGACATCCGCCGGCTCGGGCGACGGCCGCCACGACCTCAGCTGGGGTTGTCAAGTCATCCAGACCGTCGACCCGCAGCTCAGCCGTCTTCATCGGTCTGGACACCCGGACGTCCTCAGGGTTGAGGACGTCCCGCAGCTTGGCTGCCAAAATGTACGACTTTCCGGCGCTAGAGGCACCGGACACCTCGAATAGCCGCGCCCCCGTAATCGCCGGCCTCATTTTGAAGCCGGACGGTGTTCCAAGGTTGGGGAACGCAATTTTGGCCCTCGCCTCTGTCAGGACCGCCTTGTAAGATACGCCCCTTTCGACGGCTCCGGGCTGCAGCGTGATCACAACAGCCGCGGAGCGTGGGGCTCTGACCTTAGGCGGTCCCGCGGCCTTATTCAATGCCAGTGCGTGTGCACCAGTGGTTGCTGGCAGCGTCGTCCTCTTTTTTCGTCGGTGACCCCTCTTGACAACCGTCGTCCAGGCCTCCGTGAGTGGACCAGGTGGTGTCAGCGGGGTCGCAGTCGCCGACTGGGAAGTGGGCGCGGACCTACCCTCAGTGGGCTTACTGGGCCCCTCTGTGGGCTTTGTGGCTCCCTTTACACTTTTTACTCGGCTCAGCCTCTCCTGTCTCCGCTTGTCTGCAGCGAGTGGTGGGCGGACGGTTTCGGCTGGGGGCAACCTCGCCTCTATGGCCTGCATCCGGGCACCCACCATTTGCCCGCACTGCATCATGCAGATGCGCGCGATCCTTTCAATATCCGTATCCGCAAGTGCAGGGGCCGATGACGGGGCCGAAGATAGGGCCAAAGACGGGGTCGAAGATTGGGCTGAAGACAGGGCCGGCGATGGGCTCGTGACAGAAGCCTTTTGGGCGGCAAACTGCCGCTTGAGGTCCTCCAACTCAGATCGGAGACGGTGGTTCTCCTCCCACAATTTCGCCGTCTGATCCGTGGTTGTGCGGCTGCTGAGGACCTCAACCGCCTCCTGGATGTCGCTCACCGCCTGCTTCAGGGCATAGGTGAATGTGCCCTTCAGGTTGCCCGATTTGGTGGCAACCTTCAAGACGGCTTTTAGCCCATCCATCACCTGGCGATTGAGCGCCACCGCCAATATATCCCCACCGGCGAACGTCCGAGTCAAACGCCGCTCTCGGGCCTGTCGGGCCAACTCGCTGACCTCGTCGGCTGCGACAGCCTGTCGCTGCGCCCGCTTTGCGGCGTTTGCCTCCGCCTTATTTGTCCCTGGCAGGGACGTGGTGGAGCCACCGCTCTGGTCCGCACTCATGTGCCCAGGGTCGCTCTGCACGCACTCTGTAGCGGCAGGCGTGTCGGGCCGAGACAAGAAGCGACCCCGCACGTCACGTTTCCGGTTCCCGAGCGGTGGCAACACCCGCCAACGCACGACCCCGCCCTCTCCATCCCGTAGACACCTTCGGGGCCGACAGGTTCTCCTCACTTGAGGAGAGACCTAGCGACCCCGAGTCCTTACTGCGCGGACGCTTCCTCCAAACTTTAGAGGTGCCACGCGAGTCCTGGTCAGACAAGTTGTCTCCAGGACCTGAGCCTCCTCGGCTCTTGTTTCCGTCGGGGACGGCAAGCGTCCACGCCACTCAGTTGCTCCGAGTGAACCTGGAGCTCCTTTTCTCGGTCGTGGCTTTGACGCAGGTCGGCACGGGACCAGTGGTGCCCCCCCAGATACGATGGGGCTGCCCTCTAGGATATCCCTAGAGGGGCGGAACTGGCCCTTGCATTGCGCAAGGATACCCGCCTGAGGAATATTATCCATTGGTAGTGTTTCCATATTTTTTTTGTTCCTTTTTAAGGGTGAGGTCCCTTTCCCAGCGCTAGGGACCGGATATTAACCCTCCGGCCATTCATCCCCTCGGCACGCGAGACCTTGGGATTGGGTTCCATATCTACTACACGCCCACTCGACCTACCCTCTGTCAACAGAGGGGGGAGTAGGTGTTAGATGGCCACCGCAGCGACGGACTAGCCACCCCGCCCCTAGCCCGGTTCCCTTCACAGACTATCATGAATGATGATCTGTGTTTGGAACCGTGACCTTTCTTCGTGTTTTGAAATTAGCCGCCCGTGCCAACTGTCCACCCAACGTAGGTGGGCAGTTGGAGCCGACGTTGCCCAGGGTGCGCCGCGTGGAGGCTTTCAACTTGCACCCCAGCCCGTTTTAACCTAACCTGATCTACCCCACACGATGGATATTGCAGAAAAAAAAACTAATTCTCCACAATATGACGCCCAAAACCCGCAATTTTTTTATTTTATAGTTTTAATGTAACCAGTGACACTTGCAGGGTTAAGAACAATCGATTGACGTAAGAATCATCAAAACCGACCAACGCGTTTGGTCTCTAGAACATCACATAGGAACATACATACATAGACTGATAAACACATTACCCACATCCTTCGGCAATCGGGTAAAAAGAGACCTTCGCTTCAATACCGAGCGTATTAAAGACGCAACTGAGCGGAATAAAGGCTCCAAGATGTTTTCAGAGGATCTTGAGCTTCTGAGGGATATCGAGACATTCTATGGGCAGGTGTACACATCAATCAGCAAACCCGTTGTGAATCTAGTTAACAACTCAAGAGTTAGATTGATCCGACACTTTCCCGAAGACCCGGATATCAACGAAACAGCTTAAAACAACAAGGCACCGGGTAATGAAGTAATCACGGCCAAACTCCTTATGGTGGGCGGGAAACCGGTCCTTAAGGCTTGGAGAAGCGCCATGGCTTCTTTAAAATTGAAATAGTAATTTACATAATATTCATATTTTTATCAGATTGTGTTTATTTAATTTACATCCATAAATACCTATCCAACAAGAAAACTTTAGTACTGTGCAACGCTCACTTATCATTGGATTCGTTCAAGAGTTGTAACCATCGAACTCAGAGATAGCGTTAGCAGTCGCGTTTTGATGAAGTTATCTGCGACGTGATCGGTCGCGTATGCCTCGACTTCTCTTTGTGATCTGTGTGGTGTCGGCAAATCTGCGATACGAGTCGAGTCTTGTTCGATTTGAACGGACTAGAACTTTTTCTGTGAAAAATCCTATAATCCTATGTACAAGAGACATTATAAACTTTTCCGTTGCTCTCATTAATAGCGCGGCCGTGCCTTGTGAGTTTAATTTTGTGGTCATTGCTGGTAGTTGTGAACTTTCTCTGTTACTCGTCCTTTGGACTGTTCGCCAGCGATTTCACGCAACTCCTGAGTCCTGCTCATCCTCGTGGTCTTCTCTCGAGGAGTATTGGAAGCGACACTGGTTCGATGACAAGGTGAGTGAGCGCATTTAATACTGCACTATGGAAATACTGAAGTTTCTTGTTGGATACCTACAGGTTCACAGGGAGGGGTAGCCATTTTTATAGGCATTTCCGAAAATTAATTTTGTACGCAAATACAAAAAAGATGTTATTTACACGCCATACCAAGGCTCTTTAGAAGCTGTTTGATTCCGCCATACTCGAGGGGAAAACGCCACAGGCAACGGTGTGGCGGTACTCTTCTACAAGAAGGCGACAATGCGACAATGCCCGACTGAAGAACTTTAGGTTCACTTCGAAGCCATTTCTAAAAGTGGTTTCAAGAGTCACAAATATATTAAAGTTACATAGCTAATTATAAACTAAAACTTTTAACATTACACCAGATTTGTTGGACGAATCAGGCATTTAAGATATCCCAAACCCTCCATTTACAAATGACAACCCTTATTTACCACCTATGACTACCCTTATTTACTTGTTTACCATTCCGTAGTGTTCGTAATCCGAGCCTAATTGCAAAGGGTTTATAGTATTAAATATTAGTAGAGCTCTGTGTGAGGAAGGTCATACGGTGCGTGGTGTGATCACTGGCTTACGATAAATTTCGTCTTCAATGAATGTCTCTGGTTTTGCAGATCCATATGTGGCAGTGTACGTATACCTATGTATCAAAAGGAAAGGCCAGTTTATAATTGACAAAGAAAGAAAAATGGTAACAAATAAAAGCACATTAGAGTGCATCTGCCTAGCCTTTGTGAAACAATGTCGTTCGTTGAAATGAATGTGCCCGGGGCCAGTTAAGAGTGTCATCATCATCATCATTTCAGCCGAAAGGCGTCCGCTGCTGGACATAGGCCTCCCCCATGCGTTGCCACAATGACCGATCCCGTGCGTCTCGCATCCAGCGGATTCCCGCAACCGATGGTAGGCCTTCTAACACATCGTCTTCCGGTTTGATTTCGCCATTCCAGAAACTTTTGGCTCCATCAATCTCTGCAAACAATGTGCCCTGTCCACAGCCACTTCTCAATTGTTCAGGCTATGTCAATGTACTTTGGTTCTCCTGTGGATATCCTCATTTCTGATGCACAGGTCAAAATACTCTTTTAAACTTTATTCAATTCCTTGGATTGATCAAATCATTTTAGGAGCATGTAAGTTAATGTCTGAAGCGATATCTTGTTGAGAAGCACACGACACGATCTATCCAGTCAATGCAAGCATGTCTCAGTAATCACGTAGCTCACCGAAAAACATAAAATCACAAAAGTCAAAATTCTTTATTTCGACTTGGCCATTAAGCGGAACTTTATAACGTAAAAAATTTAAAACTAATAATAATTTGATTCTACCGTCCATTCGGTAAAGTAGCTTGTTATGGAGAAGAAAGGACAAGAAACTCCACACATACACTTTAAAAAAAAAAACATTTACATACCTACATACATGAATTCATATAATATGTTAGGACAATGTACCCAGACTATAAAGTATTACAAGCACTAACAGGTAAATTCATTCATTTGATAAACAGGAACATGGTTCTCACATAGTTACAAATATTGCAAACCTAGGCGCAAATAGGTACAAATATTGCAAAGCTCAAAACAGTTTCAAATGTTAAAGTCCAACTTTGTAAATTTATGCATGAAATTTAAATAACCTAAATACCCTTTTCCGAAGGGGATAGGCAGAAACTGCAGAACGCAACCTGCTATGATCCTTATATAATTATCCCTTTTGGTTAATTTACGTTTATACATCTTGTCGTACATGGACACCGGTTATGAGTACTGCACTCCTGGCCTTTCTGCACTCTCGTCAGCCTTGTAAATAGCTTTGCCTTTCATTCATCCTCCCAACATTACCAAATAATCTAGGCACACTCATTAAAAAAATTGTCACTACATCGTATAATGTTGTTCTACTACGTCATTCCTCAATTAATCAATAGTACCTGGGCGACCGAGCTCTGCTCGGCTGAAAATAGAGAAAACGATATTTTCTAAACATGAAACCTAGCTAGATCGATTTCTCGCCCCCAAAAACCCCCGCATACAAAATTTCATGAGAATCTTTGGAGTCGTTTCCGAGATTCAGATTATATATATATGCAAGAATTGCTCGTTTAAAGGTATTAGATAAATAAATTACCGTCAAGGCTGTCTGTTACCGTTAACTTATTAAACCAATCGGTTCCAATCATAATCTATTTTCTACATAATATAGAATATTACTTAACATTATAGGATTAATAGGCATCCATATAATTACTACGAGTATGTTGGCAGCAGACTTAGAAATTCAATGATTGTTTCGTTTCTAATTACTAAGGCTCGTGCGACATTAATGTTATATACAGGATAGTTAACTGGTTATATAAAACTATGTATAAATGTCCTTCTCAACTTTATTAAATGTCTGGGTCTGATGCAAATACAATAATTATATGGTAAGCATCTTAATGTAAAGCATTTCCCATGAAAGGGGGCAAGTCATTTCATGACATAAGATCTTAATGTACCATATACTCAGAAATAAACATATTTTGTGTTAATATAATCTGTAATTTGGCAATAGAAATTATTTTAATCCACACATTGCTACTCATGTATCTATTTCAGTTGAATTCTAGTAAAATCTTTGTTTTAATTGATTTTTATTTCTACAACGAACATCAACGTTATGTTGCTATAAAATAAGTTGATTTCAGAATAAAAAATTGAAATTGTAGCCCAAACTAACTTTATACAGTGTGGGTAATAAAATATTCCATAAATATCTATTTTACATGTTTGGTAACTAAATAGATAACGCAGTGTGTATACGCTTGCACTATTATATTAATAGGTACGAATAAGAGCTCCAATTCAAAATTGAATGCCTCGCTAGTCGCAAGTATGACTGCTGAGTGTGCAGCCGAGTATCTGGTGCTGCACTAAGATCTCTGTGGGTGTACGGGTTGTAAGTCCGTACATGTAATTTGTCGTGAAGGTTTGTAAGTTAAGTTAGTGGAGAGAAACGCGTTCCACTAAGATGCAGTTAAGTTTATTGAGAGTAAGTTACAGTACTTGAGCGGAGGCGATTATTTCTCTCAGTTGTTGATAGTCACACACTTGTATGTTTACTACGATTAAATTAGTTAATAAGGTTATTTTTATAACGCGCAATCGTGACGCGCATCGCTGGTCTAAAGTAGGTTACAGCGTAAGCAGAAAAATGTACGGCGATGAGACCGTACATATTGGCAACCCCTAAAGAAGTTAAGATGAGTAAAGAGAGAGAAAGAACCGCCTGTACAAAGTTAAGGCTTAATGTTAAAGTAAGTATACAATTAATCAAAAGTAAAGGCAATGTTGTCTCGATGCCCTTGAGGTTGAGTGTGGCAGACGTGGTCGCGCGCCTGCTGGTTTTCGTCTCTGGCAGTCTGCTGTCGAGGTCCCATTGGCTGAAGTTCGATGTCTTCATGTTTTGGCTTCGTATTTGTTGTCCTCGGAAGTCGTTTCCTGAGCCGTACGCAGTATTTTCTTGTGACGATCCCCAGACACGTGATGACAGCAATTGTAAGTAAAAAGTAACTAATTGCATATTGGTGAATATCATGCTGTGTGATGGTGGATGGTAGTTGTGGCTCGTTCTCTTGTTGGAACCGTAGTTTCTTGTCGATTACTGTGAAGTCGTTTTTCTTGAGAGTGAAGAGTTCGTCTTGAGAGCCGTGTAGTGTTATGTTGACAATGTTATTAATCGACGAGTTCAAGTTCGGTACATGCATGTCGTAGTTTACGTTGAGGTTGCTGTTGTACTGATTGTGTGAAGTGATGGTGAGCTCTTTTGACTGCAGAACACATCCTTGACTCAAAGTTACAATAGCCGCTGATGTGATAGTTTGCGAAGTTACGTCGTTATCACAAACAGTACGTAATTCGCATCTTCCGCAACAAACAACCAGCCAGCTGTTTGATTCTTGCAATTTGATCCATGCCTCGTCGCATGACACACTGACGACGTTGCATGGTGGCGTAGTTACACGATGACCCAGTAGCTTTGCTTCGCAAGGTGCATTCTTGTTCTGTAAGTTGAACACTGGTATGTTTGCGTTGCAAATAAAGTTATCTTTTTGTCTTTTGGTACATTGCTTGAAGTCTTCATCCTTTAATGAGATGTAAGACTTCTTTTCAAAGTTCACGGCGATGTACTCTGACGATAACTGCATCAATTTGAATTTTTTCTCAGTTTTAAAAGGTATAGCGATAGCCCGGTAGTAGGTGAAGTCCTCATCCGAGATCAACGGAATGTGAACTTCGAACATAAAGTAGTTTTTTGTTATTCGTGCTTTCACGTAGAGCAGTTTGTAAAGTTCCTTGATATCTTGTTTGATGTTGGTCGTCGGTAGTGTCAGAGTTCTCGGCAGTTTGCCGGCTATGTCTTCCATTTGTTTGACTAGGCTGACTGGTGATATCAAGTGCACGTCCATGTGCCCACTGTAGACATTCGTGAGGGTGTTTAGGAGCATTGTTTGAATTTCTTTAAGATTTCGTAATAGTAATGATGCTGTGAGCGAAGCGGAGTTGAAGTAGCTTGTAGCCATCATTATTTGTATTTCTGTTTCAATGTTGCCCAAATTCGACTTAGTTTCATTCATGAAGCGTTCTATCATTTTGCATTGTAATTTAATGTTTTCATCGTTTTTCTTCAAAACATCGTTTTGTAGTTGCATAATTGACGTTTGGTTTTTTGCGAGTTCGCGTAAATAGTTTTCGTTGCGTTGAATGGCATCAATATCTTGGTGATATTTGTCAGCAAATCTCTGGTCTAAGACGCCGAATAAGCTGTTTGCTACCATGCCTACTCCGTCGATTAAGCCGCGTTTCTTGCGTGTTGATAAATGCTTGTGCGGAGCCAGCAGGATCGTATTGTAGAAGTTGAGTAGTTCCATCTCGTGTGAAAGTTGATCTGTCGTAGCTTGGCAATAGCTTTGATGGATTTTCTGGCATAAGCTATTTACACCGTTGACGTAGTTTTCAATGTTTTGAACGCCTTGCCAGTAGTTAGTTAGATTGTAGTACGTAAGCAAAGTCCATTCGTCGTGAATGAGTTCAATTTTGCCTATGGTGTCATAATAAATCGGCCGCTCGGGTTCCAGGTTTGTAATCTGAATTCCTGACCTTTGTTGCGTACCATATGATCCATTCACGAATATCAACATTGTGAAAATACACATCAAAATGTTTGTAAGACATTTTTTCGTTGACTGTTTTGTTGTGGTAGGTCTTTTAGTTTTGTCAGCGTTTTGTAAGTCCGTCTGACATTCTTCACTTTCTCTGTTGCAAGTAGTTTCGATGGGTAGAGCAGATAGTTTCACAATTGGTCGTTTGATGACACCGGTTTGTGTTTTCAGGGTTGTCACTCGAACGTATCCGTCGGCTCCAGGGTGTAATTTCAGCACCCGTCCCATGGCCCATTTTCCTGGCGGCAAATTGTTGTCCCGGACTAGTACGATGTCCCCCTCGTTGAGGTTTTTCTTAGGATTGTTCCATTTGCTGCGCCTTTGAAGTTGTGTTAGATAGTCGTTTGACCAATTCTTCCAAAATTGTTGGTACATGTGTTCAGTTAGCTGCCATCGTCGGCGTAGATCTATGTTATGTTTTTCATTGTAGTCTGCTCGTGGTAGAGACATTGTTGGTCCCCCCGTTAGAAAGTGACCTGGTGTCAGATAGTTATAGAATTCTTCGGGGTCCTCAGTAAGCTGGCAAAGTGGCCTGGAGTTCATGCATGCTTCTATGTTCGCAAGCAAGGTAGTAAACTCCTCGTACGTCAGTTTTTGGTCTCCTAGCACCCGACGAAGGTGATACTTCATCGACTTGACCGCTGCTTCCCATAGTCCACCAGCGGTTGGCCAAGCGGGTGCATTGAAGTGCCATTGTACTCCCATGTCAGCAATACTATTGAAGAAGTCTGGCGATAAGATTTGCTTGTAGTCTTCAAACTCTTTCTGAAGCAATCTTGATGCGCCGATAAAGTTCGTACCACAGTCCGAGTAGACGTGACCTGGTGTACCGCGCCTGGAGCACATTCTCTGGAAGGCTGCTATGAATGTTTCGGTGCTTAAGTCCGATGCGAGTTCGATGTGTACAGCCTTAGTTACCATGCACACGAATATGCATATGTAACCCTTTGAGGTCCGCACTCCCTTTCCTTTGTTAAGTTTGACTTCCACGTGTCCTGTGAAGTCAACTCCTGTGTGGGTGAACGGTCGCGATGGTGTCACACGTTGTGGTGGTAGTTCTCCCATGAGTTGGTTTAACTCCGATGGGTTGTAGCGGTGGCAACGCACACAGCGCCGTAGTTCAGCTTTTACCGCTCTGTTGCCGCCAACGATCCAGTACCGTTGTCGGATGTGCGCTAAAGTTAATCTGGCTCCTCCGTGTAAAGTCGTAAGATGAGCTTGATGAATCATCAACTCAGTAAGTCGTCCACTCTTAGGTAGGATGATTGGGTTCTTCATCTCGAAAGGTAGAACAGAGTGGTTCAGTCGACCACCGACTCGGATGATGCCTTTGTTGTCCAGATATGGCTTAAGTTTGAAAATGTAACTTTTAGTAGAAATAGTTTTAGTAGTTTGAAGTTGTTTGTATTCTTGCGCAAGTTCCGTTTGTTGCACATATTTTATTGTTTGTTCTTTTGCACTGCTTAATTCGCACAAAGTAAGGCATCCGGTGTCACGTTTGGCCTTGTTTCTTGTATTTGCAATGAATCGTTGTATCCATGCTGCAATTCTGTTCACTTTGGTCAATGAACTGCAATTAGTTAATAAATTATGAATACAATTATTGTTTTCTTTGTTCGTCGAGTTTGATTTTGCTTGGCAAACGCTGCCTATGTTCGTAGTAAATGTGCATGTTACGTTTTCTTCACGACTTTGTTCTTGGAAGCTAGGCAGAAATGTAGGACCTTCCCACCACAGACTGAAAGTTTGTAGCTTGGTGGGTAGCATGCCTCTTGATGCGCAGTCTGCAGGGTTATCTTGTGACTTCACATAACGCCATTGCTCGGCTGGTATGATTTGTCTTATATTTTTCAACCCGGTTAGCGACGTATTTTTCCCTTTTGGATGTGTCCCCCTGTATCCAAGCCAGGACCACTTGGGAATCGCACCAAACGCTTGTAGTTATGTCGAAGCCATTCAGGGCGTCTCTGATTTTTTCGATGAGTTGCGATAGTAAGAGTGCGCCACAAAGTTCAAGTTTCGGTAATGTGATCGTTTGTGATAGCGGCGCCACTCTTGTTTTAGCAGCGAGTAATGTTATTGTTGACTTGTTTGTTTCTTCTCTGACGCAGCTGTATACCACGCAAGAGTAAGCCTTTTCACTGGCGTCACAGAATCCAAATAGTTCTATCTTCTTGTTTGTTGTACGGACCCAGCGCTTGATTACCATAAGTTTTACATTGGGTATGTCAGCTCTTAGTTTCAGCCACTTTTCTGCTATTTGTGACGGTAACTGATCATCCCAGTCAAGTTTGTTGATCCAGACTTCTTGAAATAGTAGTTTTGCCGCAATAGTTATGGGTGATAGCCAACCCAGCGGATCGTAAAGTTGCGAAATTTCAGAAAGCAGCCGCCTTTTAGTTATCTCGGATCGACCTTTTTCTTCAAATTTCCAGTTAAACACAAATGTGTCGGCGTGCGGATTCCAACCTAGTCCTAGGGTTTTCATTGATTCCTCTTGCTTAAAGTCAAAAGTAGTTCTGCGTGAAATCTGTTCATCGCTTAAGTTTACTAGTAGTGCTGGATCATTGCTGGACCACTTGCGTAAGTTCATCCCGGCTCCTTTTAACATGTCGATAAGAGATGTCTGGAGTTCCTGGGCCGCTTCTAGTGAGTTGTGGCCGCTTATGACGTCATCGACGTAAGTTTCGTTCAACAGTATTTTAGCAGCCGTGGGGTATTTGCAGCCGTCATCGTATGCAAGTTGCTTGATGGTTCTCATGGCTAGCCACGGTGCGCACTTAGTGCCATAAGTGACAGTGCAAAGTTGGTACTCCTGCAGCTTCTCTGACTGTGTAGTTCGCCAGATAATTTTCTGCAAATGTTGTTGTTCCTCAGACAGCCAGATACATCGGTACATTTTCTCGATGTCAGCTGTAAAGGCGTATTTGTAAGTTCTCCATTTTATGATAAGTTCTTGGATATCTTTTTGTAGGTTGGGGCCTTTTTCTTGTAAGGCGTTCAAGCTGTATCCTGTGTTAGTTTTCTGAGATGCGTTGAAGACAACCCTGAGTTTCGTGGTTGTAGATTCTTCTCGAAGTACTCCGTGATGTGGTAAGTAGCATTCCGTCGTTGACGATTGTATAGGTTTTGTTAGTTTCATGTGACCTAGCTCCAGGTATTCCTTAAGGAACCCTTTGTATAGCAATGCAAGACGGCTATTTCTTTGAAACCGTTTTTCTAGTTGCAGCAATTGTGATACTGCTATCGTTTTCGATGATCCAAGTTTATGTTCGTAATCTGAACATAGAGGCATCTTCACAATGTATCTTCCGACTAAACCACGGCGAGTAGTTTCCTTGTAGTAAGTTTCACATTGATCTTCTTGAGATTGATCAGTGTTTGCTTTTGTTACGTCTTCACACTCCCAAAATTTCGTTATTTCGGACAAGTCGAGTAGGGTGACGTGACAGTTAAACGTTTCTAGTTTTCCACACAAAATCCATCCCAGCTGTGTCTGTTGAGCAACTGGTGATTTTGGTGCGCCCTTTAGTATTCCGTCTTGGATTATTTCTGCGTATACGTCAGCTCCAAGCAGTATGTCAACAGCCCTTGAAATGTTGTAGTCAGGGTCTGCTAGTTTTAAGTTTTGCAAGTGTGACCACTCAGGTCGTTCAAATGTGTAGTTTGGTAGTTTGTTGATTAATTTCTTCATAATCAACGCCTCAGTGTCGAAAGTATATTCGGAGTGGATTGATTTGCATGTTAGCTTCAGGCGCCCTTTACAGTCGCCCGATACAGTACCAACTCCCGATATCTTTGCAGTCATTTTGCTTCTCGGCAGCCTCAGCAGTTGTGCTGCATTTTCAGTTATCAAATTAACTTGTGAGCCCTGGTCTACGAGCGCACGAAGAGCGATGTAAGTGCCATCTAACGATTTGACCTTGATCTGGACGGTTGTAAGTAAAACCTCCATCTCGTTGGTTGATAGGTGGTTTGAACTTGGTTCAGTTTCCTTTGGTCGTTGACCTGAACGCTGATTTTCATAGCTCGGTGAAGATGTATTTTTGTTGTAGTTGTTGTAATGTAAGAGCGTATGATGTTTCATATTGCATTCCTTACACGTTTTTGTAGAGTTGCAAGTCTGGTTTTCGTGTTTGAACAAACAGTTTTTGCATATCCGCAATTTTGCAACTGTGTTGTTACGTTGCTTAGTATCCATGTCCACAAATTGCTGACATTTTATTAGAACATGATTGTTTTTACAAAGAGGGCATTGCCCATACGAAGTGTGGTAAGTTTTCGGATGCCATTTTTTCTGATCGTAGTTTTTTCGAAACGTATGTTTTTCGTTTTCAGTTGATTTTCCTGAATTCTGTACCTCTTTCTTCGAAGTTTTCATGGTTTCAAACGCTGTAAACTGGTTTTCTAAGAACATTAGAAATTCATGAAGTGTTGGTACCTCTCTGTTGTCGTTTAAGTCTGTTATATATTCGTTGTATGTGCCACAGTCTAGTTTTAGTGACATCACATGGACAATCATAGATTCTCCACCGGTTGTATCAAGACCCATATTTGTCAAGCCGTTTAGACATTCCGTTGTTACGTCATGTAGCTTCTTCAAGTTGTAAGCGTCAGGCTTCTGTATGACAGGCAACTGTAGCATAGTGTTCATATAGGCTGAGAACTGTAGTCGACGGTTATCGTACCGTTGATTCAATATTTCCCAGCATGAAGCGTAGTTGTTGGCGCTGATGCCCAGGTGTTGCACCAGCCTTTCTGCTTCGCCTTTCAGTTTGGTCTTCAGATGCTGCATTTTTTGTGCGTTATTCAGCGACGGGTTTTTGTGTATGGTCTCCAGGAATAGATCTTTAAACGATGTCCACTTGCTGTAGTGTCCTGAAAACTCTGGTATCTCGATTTTCGGTGCTGAACGTTCGTGATGAGCGTTAGACCATATTTTGCCTTTCAGGCGTTTTCTTGTTTCGTCGTATTTGGATTCCATGCTGTAGAACATGTCATAGTATGTCTGATTCGATCCTTTTAGTAGGGCTTCCAGTTCCCAGTGAGTGTTGTCAAGAGCATCCCATTTCGACTTCAAGATTGACAAGTGATCATCAAGTTCCCATTTTTCAGCTAGGCCTTCATAGTCAATTTTAGCCATAGCACGATCCATCGCCTTGAAGTTACATTCTTGCTTAGTCAGTAGCGTCTTTGTCTTCTCATCAAGCTCTTCCCCTGAGGACTCCGTAAGGTCGAATTTGACGTTTTCTCCTGCAACTTGTTGTAACATACTCGTAATGTCGGCTCTAGTTGTTTCATACATAGTTTTTGTCTTGCCGTAGACATCTTCCACAAAGTAGTTTATGTTTTTATCTTCAATTTCCTGCAAAAGCAATGTGTGCCTTGCATTGAAATCCATCCATTGAGCTTCTAATGAAGACAGTCGCTTGTTCAAGTAATCAGTTGTTTTTCTTGTCTTGCTATCTTTTTTGTAGTTGTTGCATAATGTTTTTATGTTTTCGAAACACGTAGACTGGAGTTGTAGCTTATTCATCTTGATTTGTTAGACAAATAGCTTCCTTATAGTTTACAAGATAACTTTCCTTACGTATTTGAAGTCTCTTCTAGTTATAGTTGAAGGCGCTTCCTGCAGTAGTCGAAGGCTCTTCCAGTAGTTGAAGTTAGTTTCAGTAGTTGACGACTCTTCTAGCAATCGAAGACTCGTCCAGTAGTTGAAGTCAGTTCTGCAGGTGACGGCTCTTCTAGTAGTCGAAGATTCACCCAGTATCTGCAGCTGGTTCCGGTACTCAATGTGCCTGTACTCGAGCTAAGTATATGCGCCTTCTCAATCCAACTGGGGCGACCCTCTTCCGGGAGACCAGCTGAACCGATTCGCTACCGTACAAGAGACACAAACACACTAAGATACGCGAAGGCTCGAAGGACCATAAATGTACGGGTTGTAAGTCCGTACATGTAATTTGTCGTGAAGGTTTGTAAGTTAAGTTAGTGAAGAGAAACGCGTTCCACTAAGATGCAGTTAAGTTTATTGAGAGTAAGTTACAGTACTTGAGCGGAGGCGATTATTTCTCTCAGTTGTTGATAGTCACACACTTGTATGTTTACTACGATTAAATTAGTTAATAAGGTTATTTTTATAACGCGCAATCGTGACGCGCATCGCTGGTCTAAAGTAGGTTACAGCGTAAGCAGAAAAATGTACGGCGATGAGACCGTACAGTGGGGATATTGGTATTTTGAAGTTGCTTGGTTTCTTGGTTGGTGGTAATATAGATACTTTTCAAATAAATGCAGAGGTTGTTTCTCTGGTTTAGTCATAAACAACTAAAAAGTAGTAAAATAAAATATAGGTTATTGGGCAGGTCAAATATGTTCTCATCGAATAAAAAATGTAATCCTCTAGAGTCCTTAACATATTCATTTTAAAGAACGATAAGATCAAACCTATGAAAAGATTTTTAACACACGGTCGCTCAATCCAGCTTAATATAGCTATTTACCCGGAACGCTGAATATTCCTATTGACATTAAATTATTCCTGGCACTTTTACGGTATTTTCACATCAATTATACAGACTAAAGTAAGTCTCATCTAACTGGTGGCTTGGTTCCCAACATTTTACCAAATGAGCCCCCCATTAAATGTCTTCATAAATCTCCGTTAGCCTGTTGGTAGCTGGGGTTAAACTTCAGAGTCGATGCCGTGAGCATTGTGCGCGGTAAAAAACTCAATTCATATGGTACTATCGCTAGAAAGAGGATAGAGAACTTCTGACATTATGACTAATACTGAACTAATACAACGGTTTGGCAGAAGACGTGTCTTGTTGTACCTACCCCTTATGGGAGATTGGGATAATTATTCGATGCTCAAGCACGGAAAAACTATTATTGGATTTTCAATAAATGTTTTGTTAGCAGCTACAGTATTTTTAGGGTTCCGTACCCAAAGGGTAAAAACGTGACCCTATTACTAAGACTCCACGATCCGGCTGTCTGTCAGTCTGTCTCCAGGCTGTATCTCATGAACCGTGATAGCTAGACTGTTGAAATTTTCACAGGTGATGTATTTCTGTTGCCGCTATAAGAACAAATACTATAATAGAATAAAATACATATTTAAGTGGGGCTCCTATACAAAAAACTTGTTTTTTGTGCCGTTATTTGCAATAATGGTACGAAAACCTACGTGCGCGAGTCCGACTCGCACTTAGCCGATTTTTTTTTATTTGAGATGGCTTTGCTCTTGACTCTAGTCTAGGTCAGAGGTGACAGAGACATAGTCAACGATGGAATGAGTTTACCTAGAAGGAGCCTGTTTTCTCTTAACTTTAAGAGATTCAATTTCAAACTTTGAGAGGATCAATGTGGCGACGGTTGGGGGAGGCCTATGTCCAACAGTGGACGTCTTCGGTTGATATGATATGTCAAGCAATCAATCCGTCTAGCCTTTTCCCAACAACATTGGAGTCGGCTTCCAGTCAGTATTTAACATGGAGCGTGTCCTTATCTGAGCTCGATAACCCAGTAACTGGCTAGCACGGTACCCCTTGAAAAGACTGGTATCAGATTTCCTGGCCTGGCTGATTATCTTTAACGACTGTCTGTGTTTTAACATATAACAGCCAGGACGAACGGCTTACCGAAGCACGGAGCAATCTCGCTATGTAATGACGGTCAACCATACACGGACCCGTGAGATCGTCCCGTGCGGCTGTTATAATTTAACCACGAGCCCGATAAAACAGTTTAAATCACTGAAAATAAGTGTTTTCTTGGTGAGCGAGATTCGGACGCCATAGCGAACCAAACCCTTTCGCACGACGCGTGTGCTCCCTGAGCTGTGATTGGGCCATGTGATCACGTGAGCGACTGAATACCCCATACACCGCCTACTCTCGTTTTCTATAGATTTCCTAGGAATTGTATAGAATTCCTGATTGCATATATTTAAATTATTTATTGCGTACCATAATGTATACAGTTGGTAGGGGAAAAAATATTAGTCACAATAATGGACCCTGTCGGGCACAGCATAGATCAAGTAGGAGAGAGGAGGAAGAATACTGAGTGTTTAATGTGATAAATTGTATTATTTGTTTAGTATTAGTATTTTTTTTTTGTTTTTAATACTTGGCGTCTCGCAGTTCGGCCAAAGTAGCCGTCCACTGCTTAACCGGACTAACCTGTGGAGACTAAGCTATATAGCCTCCGGCCAGGCTTCAAAGTTCTAAACCTAAAGCGACAGCACTAAGGGCTACCCCAGTTGGGGTCGGACCTCGGCTCAGGGCGTCGCTGGGGGGATGGCAAAGGCCGGATCTAATAAAGTGATTCTACCATCCGTTCGGAAAAGCCTACGTGGAGAAGAACGGACAAGAAACTCCAATAATATCTGACTGGCATTTAACTATGGCTCAGCACGCGGGCTAGCTTATATGAATCGAAAAGGATTACGCGACGAGCCTCTGCGGTGAGGACGGAACGAATATGTATATTAATTATGTATGAACGGAGGGTTCGTACTATTTACGAACCCATTGACCGTCCTTGTAGACAAGGCTATCGAGCTCCCTAGTAATGGACTCATACCTCGAAATGAGGTTGGCGCATTCAGCGGCAAGGAGAGAGCCCGCATTCCGGATTTCAGTATCCAGAGCACGGGCTTGAGGGGTCATAAATATAGAGTACGCGCTAATTATATTTTTAGCGACGCATATATATGGCTTTTGCCCGGAGGGGGCGACAGGAGGCTGGCACTTAGCAGCAGGGGTGGTGGAAGCCACCTTCTGGCTTTGTGCGGTCATAGGGGCGGCGGGGGGCATTGAGTCGGGGATAAGAATTGGCGCTGCGATGGGAGTAGCCATCAGCGCTGGAATCGGCTGGGAGCAAGACTGAGGAGCCACACTTTGGTGGTTCAGCTTACCCCAGGGTGAAGGCCTCTGAAGGGTTAGTCTGGGGGTGGGTTGAGTGGTCGGGGCTTGGCGCGCGGAAACACATGACAAGGACTATGTCGTAGAGATCTCCGCCTCTTGCTTTATGCAATCGGTGGACCTCTGACACAGGGACTTTTTGCGCTAGTAAATCCTTTCGGATTTCTTCCGTCGGGATCTCCTTCGGAACGCGCTTTATGACTACTCTTGTAAACTTTTCCTCCGGAAGGGAGTAAGTATGGAAAGATACTTTCCTTTCTTTAAGAAAACGAGTTAAATTTCGATAATCACGGGGAGTGGGGACTTGAATTCTGTTGCCTTGTTGGCATGCAGTGGCCTTGGTATAGTTGATTTTACGCGCTACACAGGCGCTTGAAATGTCGCTCCATTTCCCTTTATCTTGAAGATAAATGGGTGGAGGAGGAGGGGGCTTCCTAGTGGTAGTATTTACTACTACCATAGGGCTGGGCGAACGGTTTAACCGCTGAGAAGGACTAGCGGGGGCGGGGGCGGGGGAGGGTTGCCTGTCGGGCAAGGCCGGCGGCAGAACTGGCTGGGGAGAGGTTTTGGCTACTGGCTTTTTGGCCTTGGTAGCGTGAGGGGGACTTTTCCTCATCTTCCTCTTTCCTCCAGAGTGGACAGTGAATTCTCTGTCATCAGAGTCAGAAAAAGAGGACATAGTGGCATAGTCCTCTGACAAATCGGGGTTATTGGGGTCAACTGGGGGATTTTCTATAACCTGATCGATGTGGTCAGCTACTGCTGCCCATTCATCGTCAGTACTGAGGGCTGTGTCCATATCGATGGGAGAGTCACCTTCCTCATCGACCCAAGATTTGGATCTGGACCTAGTATCTGCGTGAATAGCGGCTACGCGCTCCTTGTGCTTTTTGTACTGAAGACGGGCGGACATCCTACGAGGAGGAGGCTTAGTAACCGAAGTCTGGGGCTTTAGAGGGCTACGGTCTCTCTCAGAGGGAATTGGATCTGGCTTTCTAAGAACCTCGCCCTGGGAAAGGGTGGGTGATCTAGGCCCGGAAGTGGGCCTGACGGGTGGGGAGAGTGATCTGGGAGAGTCCTTCTCCTCACATGGCACGGGGGCCAAGTTCGGGTTCCAGTACATCCTCAACGGTCGGATTTATATTAGGTAAGAGGGCTTCTAACACTGCGCCAAAAGGAGTGGAGAGTCTCGCTCGGAGATGACAGTCCTGAGCGAACCTCTCCTTTATGGTCTTTATAGCCGCTTGTACATGGGCTGGGTGTTGACTTATGTCAGAATAGGGCGGGGGGACAGGGGCACTGTAAGGTGCACATCTGGCAAGGGAGGCAAGAATAATTTTGAATCGGGACTGGTTTTCATGACGCGGACTGGGATCGTCCGACATCAAGTCCTTGACGAGCTCTATTAACACCTCAACGGGATGCATCGTTGTCAATAGAGCCAGAACAAGGAGAAGAGAAAAATCTAATTCTACTAAGGGGCTGATAACCTTATTCCCCGGGTGGATGGGCCCGGGGATGTGTGAATCCTACCCTCCCAGCCGGGTTAGACTGGGAGGTGAGTATCTGGTGAGCCCTAAGCTTGTTATCCTGTCACCAATCTTATTGGGTGGCAGGGGTCCTAGGGTACCGGTGAACCCACCGAAGGTGGGCCACCCTCCTCCTGTGTACCGAAAGTCTGGCACGTCGGGGTTGAGACACCCGACCGTGCCAGGTGAATCGCTGTGGGGCAGAGACAGGGGTTGACTAGGCTATCTACCAAGGCCAACTACCCTGCTCCCGACTCCTTCTGACTGCCGTGTCCAGACGGGACTTGGCGAGTGGACGGGTCACCACTCCACTTGGCTTCGTTAACACCGTTAGGTATCCACCAAGGACCACTAAGTCGTGGTTTTAACCCGGAAGGGGCCAAAAAAAGATGTCCCTACTAGTAACCGAAGTTACTAGTAGCGCCACCTGTGGGCGGCGCGCGGAGACGCGGCGACCGCAGTGACGTCACGCAGTGGCGCGACGAGTTGGAGAGAGGGGCGCGGCGGGGCGCGCGGTGGGGGCGGCGAGAGCGGCCGGTGGCAGCGAGACGACCGCTCGGCGGCGATGGTAGGCGAAGAGTGAATAGTATTAGTAAGTTGTATTAATACAGAATTGAATTTAAGAATTATATTTTTTTTTTATAAATTATAACTTCGTATTATTTCCTATAACATATATAAATAAAAATTTACTAGGTATAAATAAATAAATTAGCTTTTTCCCGCGACTCTTTGTGGCCCACGGGACTATTTTTTTACAATAAAATGTATGACAGTCAGCGCTAAAGTGATAGCGCGAAATAACTTTCAAAATCGTTTCGGTAGTTCCAGAGATTACTTCCTACAAACAAAATTACAAGCTTTCAAACGTCACCTCTTTATAATATTAAAGTATTAAAAAATACTTTCTTTTTACTTTATTTATATCTTTAGTTGCCGGGGGACCAACGCCCTGAATATTGACAGATTTAACTAAATTACAATATTACTCGACCGTTTGACCTATAGATTCGATAAGTCCGCTCCATTGGGTCTCAAGATTTGTAACTTTCCGGTGACCCCTATTTCAAGTTGGAACACCTGTTACTATGTTACCTCAAAATTCAAATTGAAGGCATTCTCTAATAACATCACGTTTACTAAAGAGGTCGGTACAATTTTAAATAATATGTATGTTGTAAAATGGTTAAAAATAACACTTTGCAAGTCAATATTTTTAAACAATTTTAATTACATGGGTAGATGAGGCCCGTGTTTATTTGCTGGAATTGTCAAAAACACACTGAAACCAAATCAGAGGTCTCTAATGCCTCTACACGCTTACTGTTTGTGGCAAACAGCAAACACGTGTCGAACACTGCCCACAATCACCCAACACAAACACGGCATCCACATGCTTGGCGAACGTGCTTGTATATTCCGGATTCGCAATCGTGGCAGACGACAAGCTTGTTGTGGCAGCGATTACTTTCGGGTTAAACTCCTCATTTTTCCTTACAATTTAGCTTAGGATACACAAAATGTCACGATTCGTAAATTTTACCACCACTATAAGCTTCGTCCGCCGCTCGCAAGCTCGCACGTACTACTGAACTGAACAAGCGTCTGGATACATCGCAAACACGTTTGTTGAACATCCTTTGATTAGTGCATAAAAACTGGCACCGATGCCGAACACGGGCGAACACAAACAAAAACAGGCAAACGCAATCAAACACCCATCCACACGTTCGTATTTGTTGTTTGCTGTTTGTTATTGTTCACCAAGCGTGTGGAGGCGACTAAAGTCCATACAATTAATAAAACAGACAAATCATATGAGATTTCAATGTAGGTTAATTTCCGAGGCGGTCTTTTGAAAAACTCCCTATACATATTTGGATGGACCTGTCCAGACATCGCAAGCATTTTGCAGTTATAGTTGTAGCTCAACGAAGGGCATACTACTTCCTAATACCACAAGTCAAGTTAAGTAATGAAAGGTGAACTTGATGTTATTATTCGAACACATGTCCAGACTTTGATATTTACCACAAATAAGAGATCGATAACTGTACACTAGTGGGAGCTTGTGACTTCTAGATTTAACACTTTAAAGCTTAAATTGATAAAATAATAAAAATGACACCTGATGCCCCCGGTTTCTGGAAATAACTGATCGACAAGTTTAGTGATGCGATGCACTGTTGCACATATACACTTTGACAAATTGTAAATTTGACAAAGTGTATATGTAATTGTAATAAAGTAATATTACAATCATTTTTATCTTTATCAAATCCATCCATAACGATAATCTGAATTATAAAAGCTGAAGCTATCCGCGTATTTAAAATCCATACTACAAAATCATTCATCATCTTCATTCAAGTAACATGGTCGACCCAACACGTTTTCTTCATCCATTCCGTACTGAAAACCGTCACGCTATCACCGACTCCCTTTTCTTTCATTCACTCCTCACACAGTTCATTCATCTTTTAAGGTTGGCCTAGTTAGTCATTCTTCCATACAAACGCAGCATGACGGTTACTCCACTGTTTGACGGTGTACGCTCAAAACAAAAAAATGTATCAATTTGTCTCATCTTTATCTAGCCCTGTGAGGAAAAAAAA
This sequence comes from Orthosia cruda, assembly GCA_964057195.1. Lineage (NCBI taxonomy): Eukaryota > Metazoa > Arthropoda > Insecta > Lepidoptera > Noctuidae > Orthosia > Orthosia cruda. The sequence continues at coordinate 41,119,654 of OZ059828.1, read as the reverse complement.
AAAAAGTATATTTAAAAGTCGAAAATTCCATATTTCAACACTTATTTCAATGCATCTTTGCGCGGAAATAAAACACCATAAAATTAAGAAAAATTGCAAAACAGTCACCATACAGGGATAGATTAGCAGTTAAGAAATGCGAATACTTTTATTTTAAACAAAAATACATTCAGTATCATTTTAACCCCGGCCACAAAATAGTTGATGCCGCCGACTAGGGCAACCTTAAACATAATACTACAAAAATCTCTGATTTCCTACATTTCGACATGTTTTTGTCACTGCTTGTCGCTGATATGACAAAAGATTTTGTGCTCAAAAAATGTTCTGGTACTTAATCTTCAGATAATAAGTTTAGCTGTGACAATCTAAGTCCCCGTCACGTTTGTCTTTGTAAGCGAAAAAACATTATCTCTTTACTCAAAAATATTTTATTAAGCTCCTTTTAAAACTTTTTTTTATTTTTATGATGTTTTAAATTGACCATAAATATTCGCCGTTTTACAGTTTTTAGAGATTCACCTCGCCACTTCCCGTAACTTGGGGTTGGCATTCCTGATTATGAGGCGCAACTTGTTCCGCTGATAAGCATCGTCAGTAGATAGACCGCACTTCCTGTCCTTCTGAACACTCGGCATCCAAGATTTCAGCGGTTCACCCCTCTCTTTTGTCTCGTCATGGAAAAGCGCTTGGTTACGATGTGGTCATCTAATCTCCGCACTACATGACCGTACCATCTATCTAAGTCATTCAGTTGCCTTTAAGAATTATACTTATTACTTAATATACTAATATAATAAAGCGGAAGAGTTTGTTTCTTTGTTTGAACACGCTAATCTGGAACTACCAGTCGGATATAAACTACTATTTTTGTATATGATAGGCCACATTTATGAGGAAGGCTATAGGCTATATATCATTACGCTAAAGTTCTTGGTTAGCCTTGAATATTGATATTTGTGAAGTAAGTCAGAAGGAAAAGCGCTATTGAACTGCTTTATCCGCGTGCGCTAGGGTCGTGGCCAATTATACTTAAGCACCATGTACTACAAAGATATTTGTTTAAAGTAGATCTTAAAAAAGTCCACAACACTATATATTTATCTCATATAAATAAGCCTCATGCATTGCATTTTGGGTCAAATAATTTAACCTTATATATAAACCGCAAAAAAAATCTACACATGTCCGTTATTGACTTTGAAACCATCCAACCGATGTGCCCCGAACTGGTTTCATTAGAAAGGCAATATATGCGAAGATGGCATTAGACAAAAAAAAACAGTTGGTAGGTAGGATAGGTAGGTTACGGTGGGAAGGTTGGCAGATTGCACAATGTCGTCTGGCATCTATGTACTGATTTGGTCCCTTGGGTGATCACGGCGCACAGTGTGGAGGAGAGTCCGGTGGCGGACAGCCACGGTGGGTTCGCAGTGAGTGCTAACGCGTGCCCGTGTTCCACCATAAGCGGCACAGAAGGACACCGTGGAGTTTTAGTGGGTTAGAGTCCCACATAACGGCGCTATCTCCCCGTGGTAGCGCAGTAAGCATGAGCATTTCTCAAAGAAAAAAAAAATTGTATGTAGGGTAGGGTAGCTAGGTAGGCAGCCAGTTGACGCGAGCGAAGTCGCGGGGGACAGCTATTATTATTTTATTTACATGACATGTATTCCGCGAAAGGTTAAACAGAGGTGTAGGTATACATATAGCACATTTACATTTTGTTGTACCCCAATATAATAGAGCTAAAATAAAAAAAATGCTAATATGCTGTTGCCATCAACCGGACACAAATACAGATTCTAAACTGTTAACTACTGAGAATTTCCAAAAAGAAGGACTAACAAAGCCATTATAAATTAAAATACTAACAAACCAAATTTAAACAAAACCAATGGTTTTGTGGGATTCAAAGTATTCCTTTGATAAAAAATATTTGGATGTAAAAAATCCAGGATCAGAGAATTCGTTACAGTTATTGCATTTTATGAACAAGCAATAAATATAAAAGTCATGTTATGCATATTGTAGCAGATCGCTACCAGACTTATTGGAGTGTCATTCTGAATTTCGACAGTTCATTATTTCAACACTGTCCCAATTTCGAATAACAATAGTTAGACTATTAATTGCTTCGACAGAACATATTTTCGACTAGCATTAGTCCGACAGAACAACGAAGTATATTCTGTCGGACTAATCCGACAGAATATACTTCGATAAAAGACACCTTCGAAAAACACTACTTCGACAGAACCCTTCTTCGATATGCACTTGTTCGGCGGATCTCTATTTCGACGGAATATACCTTCAACATAATACTACTCTGAAATGTGACAATAATAATTGAATTTCGCTATAAGGTTTTAGGTACAAAATAAAAAATAAGTAATAATCAATTATATTTTGAATTATAACCAGTAACTAATCTTTATACAGTTTAATCATTTCTTCAGATAATTTAAATTTAACATAATTTATTAATATTTCGTTTTGACTATTTATTATATTAGACATGTGAGTAACGCTTCTTACGCTCCACACTTCTGGTATTCTCCTAGAAAACAGGACAGAGTTGAAGAGCTCCCCAAGCTTTTTGTAATCTTGTCCTCGCCCGGGACTTTTCCATGTTTAAGCTATTTTGACAGCCGCCTCGATTTTGTCATGGCTTACCTCGGGCAGGTCTACTGTAAAATGGCGTGTTAAAGTGACTCTAGAATCCTCATTTTCGGGATCATGTCGAGATGCATGCGATGCGACAAACCCTTCGACACCCGGTTTAGCTGAATCACTTTCTCTATAGAGAGCGTATTGGCTCATGTTAAATGATAAATGATAAATGATTTTATTTCTGTAAGTTGGTTTGTACAAACACTTTTACATGTCGAACATATTTTTAAAACTAGATGAGGTCGGCGTTTCCTATCTGACTACTCTGAGAAGAAAGGCCGAAACAAACTCAGAGGTCACAGTCTCTTTTAAAGTCCTGACAAAATCTTGATTAGATCATGTGAAGACCATGTAGACTGATGTCTGAAATGGTCTTTTGAGGAAAGAACCAGCCAGATTGAGTGGACCTGTCCAGTCAGTGCACGCATTTGTCAATAACCGAGCAGCTCAACTCAGAATTTAAGGAGCTCAACGATTCGACGAACAATACCAAAGAAAGGACATTCGGGTAGGCCGCATAAACTACTCAAACTGCCAGACCATGATTAAAAACTAAGATAAATTTAAATAAAAACAAAAAAAAAATATCCACATAGTCTTCACATTCACAATAATTAAAATAAAATAATATAATACTTTAAAAAGTAAATATTCTTGTCATTGCAAGAAAACCAAAAAAATAAAAAAAATATTTATAATAACAAAATGCATAGTGCAAAATATAATAAAAAAACAAAATTAATTGGAGCAGCTCAATACCAAGCCTTTTTGTCCTCAATGTAATCTTTTGTTGTATAAAACGCTTTCTGGCACAACTTACGTTTAATGAAAGACTTGAATTTATTAAGACTTAGATCTTGCACGTGGCTTGGAAGCTTATTATAAAAGCGTACACATTGACATCTAAACGAGCCACCTATTTTCTTGAGCCTTGTTGTAGGTACAACAAATTTGTGTTTGTTCCTAGTATTTATGTTATGGATATCACTGTATTTTTTAAACAATTTTATATTTTTATGGGCATATAAAAGATTTTCATAAATATACTGAGAAGGCACAGTCATTACATTAATCTCCTTAAATTTCTCTCTGAGAGAGTGTCTCGGGCTTAATTTATAAATTGATCGAACAGCTCTTTTCTGCAAAACAAAGATAGTCTGGATGTCGGCGGCATTTCCCCACAACAGAATACCGTATGACATTACACTATGAAAATAACTAAAGTATACTAAACGGGCTGTCTCTATGTCAGTTAAATTACGAATTTTTCTAACAGCATATGCTGCGGAGCTTAGCTTCTTTGACAATTTATCTATATGTGGGCCCCACTGAAGCTTAGCATCCAAAGTTAAGCCTAAGAAGTTGTTTATAAATTACCCGCTGTTCTGACGTAGTGACCGGTGGATTTTCAAGTCGTTCCATCAGAAGCTTCACAGTTACCTACTAAAGTTTAGACTTCCTTCCTGTACGCCACATATTACAAAATCTCGCACCCCATCCCTGAGGATTTCCACCATTTGGGAAAAGGTGTTCATCAATCCGTAACGAGCCTCCATTATAGGTCGCCAAGGTCAGATAGATTCGTGTGCATTACTCCAGCCAGATAATGTCGAAAATCGTCATCTGAGTGCAATAGATAATTAGAATGCAGCTTCTGTAATTGGTAAGCAGATTTTTTAATTCGGTAAGCTGATAGTTTTTTAGTTATTTGATAAAAACAGTTTCGGCTGGAGTAACGTTACCGCAGCCAGATCTTTTGTTTTCTAGTCTGTAATTGCCTTTATATGGGTAAAAACTTACCAAATTGTCCATGGTTTTATACCTGTCTCCTTATCTCCAGCGAGTGTGACGTTGAGAGTGACGTTGACACTGACAGATGGCTGTCAGTTAGAAGGCCTGTTTGGTATCTGCTGGTGATAAAACACAAACGCTATGTTGAACACCTTAAAAAACTGTTCTAAAATATAATCAGTTTTATTATACACTTTGGTACATCATTCAAGTTAAAATAAAAAATAATAATAAATTTCTGCAGAATCAACCGAAAATCTGAAAAATTATTCTGTATAATTCTGTCAATGAATCAATTCTTATAGTTTTCCACAAAAATTTAAAAAAGCTTTTTAATACAAGTTCAGCCAACATTGAATGCAAGCTGTTAATATATATTCAGTTATTTACTGGAATACAATACTTAACTTGAAGTTTTATTTAGTACTTTCCAGTTAATTTCATGTTCAGATCAACTTTCTAAACAATCTTTTAGGCTACTCTAGAGGCCACAGTTGACCTAATAGGTACCGCCCGGTGGGTTACCAATGAGGGAGAAGAAGCAGTCTGTAATTGCCTTTATATGGTGATATATGGGTAAAAACTTACCAAATTGTCCATGGTTTTATACCTGTCTCCTTATCTCCAGCGAGTGTGACGTTGAGAGTGACGTTAACACTGACAGATGGTTGTCAACTTCATATTATTATTAATTTATAGAAATTACTCCTTAAAAATTAACAAGTTTTGAAGAGTGGACTGTATGTATGGTTACTTGTACAATATGTTAGGATAGACAACTGCTGGAGGAAAATATAAAAATGGGCGGCAGTTGCCTGGAAGGATAGGATCACATGCACTTACTTGGCGTTACTGATCTCGTCTCCTTGAGGTGGTTTGCGGTGCTCGATTATAACGGTAGTTTTTTTTTGCGCACGCGTCTGTGGCTTTTGCTTGAAGAGGTTGAACTAAACTGTCACTTCACGCACGTTCATAGTATAAAAAAAACACTCGCATCTTCTGTAGCATTGCGCGACTGAGATAGCGATATACAAAGTGCATGAGGGAATGAGATAGAGGACAAGGAGTAACAAGTGCATACGAACATTAAAAAATGTATGAAACAATTACCAAAACACAACACCCCCTGAAGAAATCCCTTCGACAAAAAAAAAATATAAAGAAGAAACAAGCGACATCCACATTGGATTGACTATAAAAGTCCAAAACTTAATATCATAAATTCTTATTTATAATTGCGCGGTTACAACTTACGTATAAAATAATGTAAAACAAAAAAAAAAAAGAATAATACTATCTTGGTTAAATGAAAGTTAAACTATTGCGTTGGTAGTGCGCACAACCGCACGACAGGTCGCTCGTACGTTCCAGAATTGGTACACACTTCTACTACTCGAACAACCCCGTCTTTACCGGGAAACAAACGTGTTATGACCCCCAAAGGCATTGCAAAGGAGGCGCATTATCAACATTCATTACAACTATCGTACCCACCACAACCGGGTTTGAAGAAGTATTCCACTTTTCCCGAGGTTGTAAATTATGGAGGTTCGAAACCTCTTCCAAAACGATTGGACAATGGAGTTCATTAAAGAAAATCTAGAGAGTAAATTAACCCTCTCATTGCTGACATCCGCTGCAGGTAAGACTGCTAAAGGAGCAGTGTGTAAAAAATGGAAAGGAGTAAGATCGGTAGGTTCTGACGGGTCAGAACTTAAAAGGTAAAGAGGCCTACTATTGAGAACTGCTTCTATCTGATTGAGAACGGTAAGAATTTCCTCGTATGTGAGAATTTGTTTCCCTATTACACGGAAAAGCAAAGCCTTAGCACTTTTTATATTTGCCTCCCATATCCCTCCAAAATGTGGGGTGTTGGGAGGATTGAGACGCCAATCAATACGGTTTTTAGTTAATTCGTTTTGAAAGTTTTTATAATAATCACTAGACTTCAAGAAAACATGTAATTCACGGAGATACGACTTAGACGCAATAAAATTTCTGCCATTGTCACTGTATAAAATCTTACATGGTCCACGTCTTGACAAAAAACGTTTAAAGGCATCTAAAAATGTAGCCAAACTTAAATCGGAAGCTAATTCGATATGCACGGCCTTCGTTACCAGACATATAAAAAGACATAGATATGCCTTTTGACTACGCACCCCTCGCTTCCTAGTTAGCGTGATATACAGCGGTCTAGCGTAATCTACCCCTGTGTGAGTAAACGCATTGCATTGCTCTAAGCGGCACTCGGGCAAGTCAGACATTATAGGAAATGTTGGCTTTGAATTCATACGAAAGCAAGTGTTACACTTGTGTATACGTTGCCTTACTATACGCCTAGCAGACAAAATACAATAATTCTGCCTAATTATTGAAAGCAATAATTGAGGCCCAGCATGCAGATAGGTGCGATGGAGATAATCAATTAATAGTTCAATCGTATGTCCCTTTCTCGGCAATAGTGCAGGATGTTTATGAGCATAATTGAGTGAAGAATTAGCTAAACGTCCTCCCACTCTTAATATATTCTCAGAAGACAAGAACGGACTTAACTTGCGCAACATGGAAGAAACAGCTCCTCCACGTTTTTACATTTTTCATGTCATGTGAATAAGATGAATTTTGAATGGCTTTTATAACACAAATCTCAGCGGTATTTAGATCACTAGCGGTTATTAAATCGTTGCGAGGTAGACGTTTCATAAATCTTAAAACATAGACCACGGAATGGAGAAGCCTACTCCATGAGGAGCACCTATCACTCAACAATAAGTTTGGATTTTCTGGTATATTAGAGGTTACACAAGATATGACCTTAGCCTCTGGTGGTTCTACAGAGGTTGGCGAAAAGGGTGAAATGGGCCAATCATTGAAAGGCAGTATGGTCCATGGTGGACCAGTAAACCACAGGTCACATCTTTAAGTTGCGTAGGTAAAAGACCTCTAGATAAAGCGTCCGCGGGGTTTTGTACGCCGGGTACATGGTAGAAATTCACCGGGTCAATATAAGATTGACACTGTGCTATTCCGTTAGCAACAAATGTAATGAATCTATGTGGAGATGAGTGCACCCAGCACAGTGCGACTTCCGAGTCAGAAAAAGCATATATATTATCAACGGGATATCTTTTATTGAAAGTGTCAGATACGTTTCGCAATAATTTCGCCATAAGGACGATTCCACATAGTTCCAATCTAGCGACTGTAATGGTTTTAAACAGATTGATTTAGAACAGATAAGACTAAGGATTGGCTCCCGATCACCTATTGTAACATGAGAATAAATAACGCAACCATACACCTTCTCGCTTGCGTCCGCAAAAGCCAATAAAGATGTTTTACAACCCGGTTCAATACCTATATAGCGCGGGAAACCTAATTCCGATATTAGGTGTAATTCAGCAATGAATTGATGCCATATACTTAAAACACGCTTTGGAGGTATGTCATCCCAACCCAACTTGAGTAGCCACAAACTTTAATCAATAATTTAGAGTACAATATAACTGGGCCTACCAAACCTAATACGTCATAGAGACGGGCAGTAGCCGATAATATTGCTCGTTTTGTGCCCAGAGGTTGAGGCAATGAAGTGGAAAATATAAATTTATCCGAATTGGGAAGCCAACGTAGACCTAATTTTTTTAAATTATTGTCACTATCAAATGAGATTGACTCCGACTTACGTTGAGATATAGGTATATGCTCTAAAATCTCAGAAGAATTGCTAGACCACTTTGCCAACTCGAATTCTCCGGTCTTGAGCATTTGGATGAGATGATGGGCTGTATCAGCCGCTAAGGTGACAGAAGACGTTGACGAACACAAGTCGTCCATATAAGTGTCTCTTTCCAACACATCAACGGCAAACGGATATTTGTGGCCCTCATCCTTAGCTAACATACGCAAAGTTCTCATCGCCAAAAATGGTGAGGAGCGTAAACCGAATGTGAATCGATTATACTCAAATGTATCTAGCGGTTCGTCTGAAGAAAACCGATATAATATTCGTTGGTACTTGCGGTATTCAGGATGTACTTCTATACATAAGTACATCTGTCGTATGTCGGAAAAAAAATGCTATACTAAACATACGAACATTTAAAAGAATGCTGAATATATCTGCCTGAAGATTACAACCTGGGTGTAAAATTTCGTTCAACGAAACACCCGTATCTGTCTTGGCACTACCATCGAGCACAATGCGTAATTTAGTCTTTACCTTCGCGAGTGACAGGATGGTGTGGTAAATAAAAACTCGGCAGCATGCATTCCTCTGGCGGAGTGCGCGAAATTACACCCCTATCCAGATAACCATGAATGACTTCATCATAACGAACACGTAACTCAGGTGACTTGTCAAATTTATTTTCCAATGACAAGTACCTCCTTTTAGCGGTGATATAAGAATTACCCAATTTATCAGGACTTTCCTTAAATGGCAACACTACAGAATATCTGCCGGTGCCATTTCGGGTAGTTGTGGAAATAAAAATATTTTCATATTTTTCTTCTTCAGGACTTATGAATTTATTTGCGGGTAGTTCCTCAAGTTTCCAAAAAAAATCCAATATTTTATCAAGCGAATCATGAGTAAATGAACAAAAGGTGCGGGACACACTGGGTGTCGTAACGATAGGCGCATTGCCCATAATTATATATCCTAGGGCAGTTTCAATTGCGGAAGGAAAATCATTATGACGCATAATGCGATCAAATAAAAGTATTTGACAATAAATATTTACTCCCAACAACATTTCAATCGGCCCAGTCTCATCGTACGAGTCGTCGGCTAGTGGTATATCTCTCAAATAATCTAAAGTTGACCTATCGACACACGAGTCGGGCAACTGTGACGTAATATTTTCTACAATCAGCGGCCTAATAGAATACACTGCGGAGTTATCGAAACGAGAAGTATATTTGATATTAGTTGCGCCTAGAATGCGCTGCGAACTGCCACCGATACCCTGTACTTCAGTAAACCGATTTTGTGTAGATATGTGAAGCGATAAGCGCTTACAACAAGCAGACGCAATATAATCACTTTGCGAGGTCAATAAAACATCTGACAAAATGTTTCTTGTTGTTATTATCTATAATTATAATTTTTGCGGTGCCCAAAAGGGTAGTAGTTATAAAACGATCCGAGTAATCGCGTGAAACATTACACATAGAAGTGGCAGCTGTGACGTTAGATTGATTGTCAACCTTATTTTTATGGGACATAGGGTCGCTATTTGCAGTTAAAGCGGATGTACTTTCCAACTGAGACACACTAACATTCTGCGATGTAGTGGACTCATTCCTATTGGGAACAGAATTATGAATGTTATTAGATTTATTTAATTCCCCGAAATGTAATAATGAATGATGCTTAGCAGCACAATGAGAGCAAGTTTTTTGCGAAGAGCATTTAAAAGTTCTATGTTTACAACTTAAACAGTTATTACAAAATGAATTATTTTTTACGTAAACAAACCTATCGTAAGGTGTTTTAGACATAAAAACTGGACATTGATATAAATGTTCATGTGATTTAATTTTACACAAAGAACAAGCAACGCCTTTATTAACCTTTTGTGTATTGTTTATATCCGTGTTCATAAAAGATTTCGTAGGTTTTGGAATTGGAATTTTATTACTACTTACTTAGATGTATCTGGCCTTTGACCCATAGAACGAGACATAACCTTACTTTGTTCCTTTACAAATTCAATAAGACTAGAATATGATGGATTTTTTTCTTTACGGTACATCGTCTCAAATAGTTTAACTGTGTCCAAATCTAGTTTTCGTAAAGCAATGTGTAAGAATATAAAATCTGATATATCTAAAAGTTTTAACGAAAGAATTAAAATTATTTATAAAACTTTCAAAAACTGCGGCATTATTAATGGCTTAAATTCCAACAGTTGATTCAAATAACTACTTGCTAACACTCGAGGATCATCATATTTATCAATAAGTGCATTCCATATGATATTATAATTCTCGGCGGTGGGCGGTAAACCGGCGCACACAGACTTCGCGCTATCGGTTAATTTACCAACTAAATAGTAAACACTCTCACTGTCCCGTAACGTACAATTATCGTGAACAACACTTTTAAACTGTTGGTAAAATAGGGGCCAATTTCGGATATTACCATTAAACGTCATTAACTCAATAGGAGGTAACTTAGGCTTCGATTTCGAAATAGAAGACATGTCTTGTATATGGCAATTATTTGTATCGCTAGTGCCAGTGACAGCAATTTGAGACACAACCCGTTTTATATAACAATACATCTCTTCAAACGAAACCCAAGCCTGATAATCGATTTTTATCGCAGGTTTATTTGTTATTGTATTGTATTGTATTTGTCTAACGCCTGTTCAAACTCACTACGTAAAATACCAATATTACACACATTAGATAGAAATATTTCACGTTGTGATTTGGCTACAGCTGATTTAGATAAATCGTATATTGACTGCAACCTAGCAAATAATGCATCGCGTTTAGCCTGTGACATAGTCAACTGAACATGATCCTCACTAGACATTTCAAATTCGTCTTCAGTATCTATTTTTTTTACCTTTTCCCATTATTTATTATCTCGACATACGTTATAAAAGTATGTATTGGTTACTCGGAAGGAAATCCTGTCTATCAATACATAATAAACTAACCATATACAAGCATATACTGATGCCAATTTGGACGTATGGTATCCAACTTTGGGGCTGTACTAAACAAAGCAATGTCAAATTAATCCAACAATTCCAAAATAAAGTGCTCAGGGATGCTGTGAATGCACCCTGGTACATAAGAAATGACGATCTTCACCGTGACCTTAAAATGGAATTCTTCACCACCATCATGCAAAAATTTGCAGAAGCCCACGAACACAGACTTCATCGACACGTGAATGTTGAGGCTATCCAGCTGCTAGACAATACAGTCTTAGTGCGTAGGCTAAAAAGAACAAAACCTTTCGAATTAGTGTAGTGTACAAAGTGAATGAATAATAGTGACAATGCTGTGCTTTATATATAACACATGAAAATAGTGTTTTTACAAATATATCAGACTCTAAGAAAGTGCTACGGACTTGTGTAAAAGTGTAAATGGACACTATTCTTAGTTTTAACATAATCTAAAACGTAACATATTAAGTTAGAGTTAAATTGCTTATTAGTCTTTTAGGCTAAATCGTAATTAATTATTAAGAATTTTGTTCTTAGTAATAAAGTACAAAAAAAAAACAAAACTAGACATTTCAAATTCGTCTTCAGTATCTAATTTTTTTAACTTTTCCCATTATTTATAATTAAATATGTAGGAAATTTTATATTACTTATCTTCAAGTCGCAATAATATAAATCGTTGAGAAATTTATTAAAAAATAATAATAATTTTAATTTATATGGAATGAAATATGACTAAACGGTATATTTCCGAGCGTACGGAGCCGATCGAGCGTTACCGACTTGCCAACGCGGAGACCAACCGTTCCGCTTGCAATCGCCTACCTTCAACCAAAATAATAAAACTATGAATATTTTTCAGAATTTCACTATTACAATATGCGGTTTGCAATACAATGAAATAATTATCGATGCGGGGTGCATAAGAATATGACTAAAATAGGGATAATTACTTCAATTTACAAATAAGTTATACGTAAGTTGTAAGCGGTGGTTAAGAATAACCTTTTTGACGGTAGACAAAATGAATCGTATTAGAGTAAAATAAAGATTCTTATCCGGCTCGAAGGACCAAAAATGCTGGCGAAGGACCAAGATGATGGAGAATTTACAGAAATTACTCCTTAAAATATAACAAGTTTTTGAAGAGTGGACTGTATGTATAGTTACTTGTACAAAGTGACTTATAGTTACTTGTGTTATTTATAAGTCTATTTTATTTGTATATGTGTATTATATTAATATATATATATGTAAGTATATACTTTTTCGTATACAAGTTGTCTTTTTTAATATTATTTTGTATCCGCTCACAACGTTGTCCTTATTAACCCAATGGTTGACTGGTAGAGAATGCCTTGTGGCATTAAGGCCGCCTATGTACCACTATTGTACATGAAGTTTAAATAAATAACAACTGCTCGAGGAAAATATAAAATTGGGCGGCAGTTGCCTGGAAGGATAGGATCACATGCACTTACTTGGCGTTGCTGATCTCGTCTCCTAGAGGTGGTTTGCGGTGCTCGATTATAACGGTAGTATATTTTTTGCGCACGCGGCTGTGGCTTTTGCTTGAAGACGTTGAACTAAACTGTCATTTCACACACGTTCATAGTATATAAAAAAACACTCGCATCTTCTGTAGCATTGCGCGACTGAGATAGCGATATACAAAGTGCATGAGGGAATGAGATAGAGGACAAGGAGATACAAGTGCATACGAACATTAAAAAATGTATGAAACAATTACCGAAACACAACAAAACTAAAAAAGTGAGTTTACGCCGTTTACCTGAACTTTATATTGTCTGGCTTCAACAATAGTGTCTCATGGTTAACGTAATCGAACGCCTTGGGGAGGTCGCAAAAGATTCCAATGGCGTCTTGTGCTTCCTTTCAGGCGTTAAATATTTTCTTTATTAGGGTGACACCTGCGGTGGCGTCAGTTGTGCAACGCCCTTTGGTAAAACCGTATTGTTGATCATAAAAGATGGAATGTTTGTTAAAATGACGTAACAATTGGTTGAGCATTTACTATTCGAAGACTTTACTGAGAACCGGCAGAATTGACACTGGCCTTTAATTATTAGCTTCTTTCTTTGCTATCCCCGGATTTAAGCAATAGAACTACTTTAATGTGTTTCACGAGGTCCGGAAAACTCCTTGATCGACACTAGTGTTAAATATGAAACCTAAATAGGGTGCAATAGTTTCAATGATTGGCTTACACACTTTTACAGATGTCCCCAAAGATCTTCTGTTAATTTAACTTTAAGATCATTCAAAGCTTTTAAAATAGCCTGGGGGTTGTATGTTGAAAGTTGAACTCCGAAGGGCACGCATTTACGTTCTTTCTAAGTAAGGCAGCAGAGAGTGCGGGTGTGGAGTTTAAAGCTGCTGTAGTTTTATGAGGAATATTATCATAACATATTAAAAGGTTTCAAATTCCTGAGCTACCTCTATATCTGAGTATATGGGGCCATGTGCAGTCGCTAAATAAAATTCAGTATAACGCTGTTTTTTCCTACCTGTTTCATTATTTATTATTTTCCAGGTAGTTTTTATTTTATAGTCTGCAGATTTTATTTTATTGCTAATATACAGCGCTTTAGCTATTTTGCATGTAATCTTAAAGGTTTTTGAATATTTTGCAACATATTTATCAAAACTTGTATTATTCATATGTTGCTTTATGCCATAAAGTTCATATAGCTTTTCCCTGCTTTTACGAATGACTAGAGTCACCCAATCGCTAAATAAGAACTTGGTGTAAATATTTTTTGCTTTCAGTAAAAAAGTGTCATTAAATTGCGGAATAAAATGTAAATTCTGCCGGTTCTCAGTAAAGTCTTCGAAAAGTTAATGCTGAACCAATTGTTTCGTCATTATAACAAAAATTTCCATCTTTTATGATCAACAATATGGTTTTACCAAAGGGCGTTGCACAACTAATGCCGCCGCCGGTGTCACCCCTATAAAGAACATCTGTAACGCCTGGGAGGAAGCACAAGATGTCATTGGAATCTTTTGCGACCTCTCGAAGGCGTTCGATTGCGTTAACCATGAGACACTATTGTTGAAGCCAGAAAAGATAAAGTTCAGGTAAATGGCGTTAACTCACTTTTTTAGTTTATATTAAGGATTTACCCCAATTACTACAAAATCAACCGAAGATGGTGTTGTTTGCTGATGTAATATCAAAGATGATCTTTGATATTTAAAATAGGTCGGCGGTCACAAAATCTTGATGATGTGAATAACTCTATTCATCAGGTCCAAAATTGTTCACGGCATACAATTTGGTACTCAATGAAAAAAAAACAAATGTATTAGATTCACATTGCCGAATGCTAGTGTGACATCATATTGAATGGCGAAAAGCTGGACTTTGTAAATCAAACAGTTTTCGTGGGAATCACTCTAGACGACAAATTGGAATGGGGTCCTCACATAACATATCTTGTAGGTCGGCTAAGCTCAGCCACTTATGCTGTTAGAAAGATAAGACAGTTAACGGATTCGTACTATTTTAGTTACTTTCACAGCATTATGTCATACGGTATTTTACTGTAGGGTCGAGCGGCTGACATTGAATCCATATTTATATTGCAAAAGAGAGCTGTCAGAGCCATATATAAGTTAAGTCACCGAGAATCTCTTAGAGAACTATTAATATTATGACAGTTTCTTTCCAATTTAGTTATGAAAATATGATGTATGTAAGGAAAAATATTAAATTATAAATCAATTTTTTTATTTCACATAGGCCTACATGGGCACTTATAAAACGTCGACAAAATGAGCACGGTTCGGGTTGGTATTCATCTCTTTAGTAAAGTCAGAAGAGTTCTGTCGCAGTATTGTTTTTCGAAGGTGTTTGTTGTCGAAGTATGTTCTGTCGGACTAATGCTAGTCGAATATATGTTCTGTGGAAGCAATGAGTAGTCGAACTATTGTTTTTCGAAATTGGTATCGTGTCGAAATTCAGAATGACACTCGACTTATTGACATAGCGCCTTTTTAATTTGAAAAAGGCTTTGTATACGAATTTTAATATTTCGACTGTCTAATGTTAAAATATGTGATAATATAGTAAATTACTGCAGAATCCAGTAAGTAATTCTTCCTGGCCAAGTATGAGTTAACCGGACCTCACCTGCGGTTCGGTCCGGTTATATACGAGGCCAGGATGTCATAGCTTTTCTCAAAAATTAAAGAAAGTTTAACAACAAATTCGTTTAATTAATATTGAAGGTTACATTAATATTAGGGCAATTACTGATAGATCTTGTGATCGATTTACCGGAGGCATTTATTTATATTTGTTTGTTGTACATCTTGATTAAAGGACTCGAAAATATATATATCTCATAAAATGTCATACCAAAAATATAGATAGACATATATTTGGAGCCACCAGCCTATATTTATAAGAAACATGTTATAATGACTAAATTCTAATCTGTGTCTGGTACTGTTATTTAACCGATATAAAGTTTCACATAGATATTGAAAACGGTTTTCAGTAATCGATATCAGTAGTACAGTTCGCAAAAGTTAACATGTTATTTAGATGAGCATACTAACAACAAACGCGAAATAATACTTAGAAAGAGAGGTAGCGCATATGGTTCCTATCGTTTGTAAAGTTTGCGTTTTGTTCGTAGTTTTTACGTTTTTGCATTGTTACGGTTTTAATTTTTGACTTATTCGTTTTCGCACGCTAGTAAGGTTTTTATTAGATACGGTTTTTGTAATATCGGTTATTTTGATATAGATATCGATATGATATGATATCTAACACATATCCGATATAAGTTACGTTTTGATATATCGGACCCATCCCTACTACTGTCCAGTAAGTAAATTATATGCTTACTTACTGGACAGTAGGAGATTCCAAATTTAAAATCTCGATTCTTACTGGACAGTTGTGAATAAGTCTTCGGTAGAATTCACTTTCTGGATACTTTTTAGAGATGTTATGGCAACATTACATACTATTCTTGAGAAAAATGTCATAACAGAAAAATCATGGTCGACAAAAGAAATAATTTTAAGGTGAATCTGCAAGCCAAAATTTCAATGTTTTGATAGTTAAGATTGGTTGACGTATCAGACTAATACTGTAAAACACACGACCTGAATATTTATTTTAGTTAAAGTTTTGTCCCCTCTATTCATGTTCTTTTATATATATTGAGTGGCGTCATCCTAATAGAAAGCGGTCATCTAGCGAAATCGCCTTCATTTGTACGGCAAATACGATCGAGAATTTTGCGATGATCGCTTTCTTTTAAGGCGACGACGGCAATACCTAAATCCCCAGAAAATAAAACTCCTTAGTGAATAATACATTTCTCACAGAAACCAATCAAGAATCCATTCAAATTGTATATTGTTATAACTTCTGAAATCGCTCCTAAGCTCAAGACAATTCATGACATTAAACATACTATGTTTACCTAAACTTTGGCTAAACTATTTGACCTTTATTTAATTTTGATAATACGAGTATATACTTTTATAAACACTTCTTAGTGTTCATTTTAGTTGAGTATAAGCTACGCGAAAGTGTGCCTTGAGGCTATTAAGCTAATGATCAGTCTGCTTTGATATCAAACAGAAAACGCGTAACCCGATATTACGTAGCAGTTTGGCTACAGTGCTACGACATAGCAGCCGCAGTGTTGACTGCTACGAATATCGTAACAATATTGAATATATTTTAGTCTGTACTGTCTGTACACAGAAGATAAATAAGATTTAAGTTCCGTTCGGCTGCCGTCGGATAAGTTGTAGCTATGATGTGGCAGATAATATCATAAAAAAATATCGTTTTCATTTATTAATATATTATTGTGTATTATTATCACTGTAGTACGAAATATCATAACTAATATTTTAAAGATGTGTGTTAACGTGTTATGTTTCTATCTGATCTGATTACGAGAATTCTTTACACTGATAAAAAGCTTTACTATAAATTGCTGACAGTTATAGGTAACCTTTTATTTTAATGCACGATTTCTTTAGGAAAGGCCAGGAGAGCGAAGACTCAGGAAAACGCTTCTTCCAAATAAAACGACGAATTTCCTGAAATTGTCAAGTCTAATGGATCCTTAGATCTTTCGTCTTCGTAATATTAAGGATGCCTTTACGTTAAATATGGAATAAAACGCGCACTTATCCACAAAAGCGATAAAGATAACCGTGGATTTATAAAATTTATACGTTTGCATGATATTACGCAAAATAAGTACTTATGACAAATGAAGCCTGTTGAAATAACAAAACCACCAATGAAATATATACCAACGTGAACTAAATCCGAGCAGAAACAACCAATAATAACAGATTTGACCATAACCATTTGTTCGAATGCGGAATACATTAATAAATTATCCAAACTAATTATAAAATCTGGCCAAGTGCGAGTCGGACTCGCGCACGAAGGGTTCCGTACCATTATCGCAAAAACGGCAAAAAAATCACGTTTGTTGTATGGGAGCCCCATTTAAATATTTATTTTTATCTGTTTTAGTGATTGTTGTTATAGCGGCAACAGAAATACATCATCTGTGAACATTTCAACTATCCAGTATCACGGTTCATGAGATACAGCCTGGTGACAGACAAACATACAGACGGACCATGGAATCTTAGTACTAGGGTCCCATTTTTACCCTTTGTACTTTTTTACGAATGTAACTCTGTCTTTCTGTTACCTTTTCACCTCTTAACGGCTGAACAAATTAAAATGAAATTTGGCACACGGGTAGACCGTATCTTTGATTAGGACATACTATACTTTTTTTACCCCTAGAGTGCGTGCCCTTGAGATAATTCCCGGCTTTATATAACTTTGAATATGCTTATTCTAAAATATTAACCAAATCCGTTCAGAAACAACAATAATAACAGATATCACTATAACCATGCATTCGAATGCTTAAGACAATTTAACCGGAGGATTACATTATTAAACTATCCACATTAATAATTATGAAAATGTATACGGAATAATATTATAAATACGAAAGTTTCACGTCTTAACAGTTCAACGGATTAAAATTAAAATTGGCACACCGGTGGTAGACCGTGTCTTGGATTAGGACATACGGATACAATTTTTTATGCCGGGAGTGCTTTCCCTTGAGATAATTTCCGAGTTTATACCACGTTGAATATGCTTATACCAAAATGTTAACCAAATCCGTTCAGAAACAACAATAATAACAGATATCACTATAACCATGCATTCGAATGCTTATAACAATTTAACCGGAGGATTACATTATTAAACTATCCACATTAATAATTATGAAAATGAATTCGGAATAATATTATAAATACGAAAGTTTCACGTCTCAGCAGCTCTCACATTGATCTAAAACCAACTATTATCATGAAAAGTGAAAAACTCCGATTTTCTCTTAAAGAAGTATCAGCTAGTCAACACACATTTAAAGACTTGTCAAGCCTTAGATCTAAATATAAACAAGGTTGTTATACATATTCTAAAATTAGGCCTCTAACGAGTAAAAATGTTGCGAAATTA
The DNA here is from genome assembly GCA_964057195.1 of Orthosia cruda. NCBI lineage: Eukaryota > Metazoa > Arthropoda > Insecta > Lepidoptera > Noctuidae > Orthosia > Orthosia cruda. The sequence goes on along the minus strand of OZ059828.1, from coordinate 41,100,937 downwards.
GATTGCGGTTTCTAATTAAAAATATATGCGTTTTGTTTTTTTGGCTGAATCTTGATTTTTATGGCGTTGGTGATATGACAAACTCAAAATCGGTTGTACGGGCTGTGAAAAGGCTTGTGAAAATGTCGTATATTATGTAGAATGGAGTATAGGTAGCTATCAGGAAACTCAGGCCAGAAATTCTAGAGAATTCTGCTCCCTAGTTGCACGCACAGTAAAAGTACCAGCTTAGTGATTTTGTACTCTGTGATACATACACACGTAATTCGTTATGAAAATCGAAGCCAGTTAATTTACCCAATAAGAAAACATAGAGCGCAAGAACCAAGAATATTAATTTGCTATTGTTATGAGTTTATAACCAGGTGGCAATACCGGTCATTGCCATTTCAAGGGACAGGGTTATATACGACTCTTCTATCACAAGACATGAAGGGACATAAGACTCCAAAAGGCAACAAGGGTTTAGGGACAATTTTAGATATTAGAAACAGCAGTGGCCCAGTGGAAACGCAGCAGTTTTTTTTTTGATTATTTTGATACCTTGGTGTGGTATTAGACTGTAAACTTCACTTTAACATCCATGTAGACAACATTATCAACAAAGCCCTACAATGTACAGTTTCGTTATGCGCAACCGCAAAGATTTCAAATATCCACCAACCTATACATATTTTTTTATTGTCTATAGGCTTGCGCTTGACCACTAACTCACCTGATGGCAAGCGATGATGTGGTCGACGCACGCTTGCCTAGAAAAAACCCATTCACTCTTGACTTAAAGACCCCTAGATTGTAACTATCGGGAAACACAGACTTATATATATAGTAGTAGTAGATTGTTACTGTCTAATAATATATATCAGGCAAGTCTGTAATTCCAATGCTGGCCTTGGCGCTCCTCTGCGCCAACTTGTGAATTCCTACAACACTAGATTTGAAAACATTGATATTTTTATTCTAACAGTACATCAATTTAGGAAATCTGTAGTCGATTCTATCTTAGTTTTTAAATTATTATTGGTGTATTTATTTCTTCTCTTTTCTATCTTATAAATTGCATTGTTAAAAAGCACTCATTCAATCAATCAATCATTTAATCGTTCACTCCATTCACTCATGTATTTTGTTTTCATTTTTATCTCACGTAGCATAAACAATCAACAAATTTGTAATAAGTGGATAATGTTGGTATAATAACTATTTTGTTTAATCAAGATAGCGTTTATAACAATTAATTGTAATCGTGGTTAATAACAAAAAAACTGGGTCGCAGGCTCGAACCTAGTTTATTTACTTTGTGTAATTGGTTTTCAATAAATGAATGCCCCAAACATTCATATACTAGAGCCAAATGGAGAGATATTGTTAGGTGAGTGACAAGAACATCAACGATCAGACAAAACTCTTCGTAACCACGACCGCTCATTCAATAGCAAAGCGAAGAAGAAGAATTGGTTTTATCACCAGTGCTCTCAATGTGGTGTAAGACAGCATCGTGAGGCATCTGACATTTCCAAGAACCAACAATTTTAAGACATGTGACAACCAGAACTGAGCTCGCTTGGTGGATCACGATCTTCTCCTTCTCATAGAGAGTAGGCCTGAATCCGAATAGTGGACACATAACATGTTGATTATGCTTATGAATTGGACCCAAACAGTATAATTAAAATTTATCGTGACACAAAAAGAAGATTGATTAGAAACTATAAATACGTCGTACGTAATCTCTGAAACGAAGGCACACCAAAAACATATTTTAACGAATAATAAAATTTAAAGTAAACTAATAAAGACTTAATTAAGCAAGCAAGTGAATCAAATGTCTAACTGGCCTTTATATTGCCAATGCAGGAAAAACACCTTTTCCACAAAATTCTGTTAACTACATGCACCATAATATTACTTTAATTAAAAAATATAATGCAAATTCTAAAGTTTAACTATTTTTAATTATAAAATACTAGTTTACTTATTGCAGACAGATAGTTAATAAAACCTTTTTCACTTTACAAACTAATCAGTTTTAAGTGGAATATGACACGTATTTTATTAATGAATTAACTTTTAATTCAAACTTCTCTATTTAGTGTTTATAAATCGTTAATGTAAAACTAAATCGTTTAGTAGCTACAGCACCTTTCATAGGTTAAAACTATGAATGAAACACTTTCTAAAGTGATAAATAAATGGATGTTTTCAAGAGTTTGTTTTTTTCAATAAAACTAAATTATCTACATTTTTTTAATATAAATTAAAATCCATCTTATCTAAAATTAATTGTCAGGACAAGGTTTGTATTTTGAGTTTGTTTGTTTCTCTTGGAAAACCACCGGAAAATAAATTGCATCAGTGTGTTACCAGGCCGGGTCGCTACTTCGTTTTTTTTTTTCATTTGGTTTTTAGTTTCATTGTGAATGTTATGGTCGCATTTAAACTAAACAATGTTTCTTCTTTTCTGTCTTCTGTCATGCCTAAATATAGAAGCCTGAAAGTCGCAAAAGCAGTAGGTACCTTAAACGTACCATAACATAATTAAAACCATGTTCGACGATTCTCATAACAGCTCACGGCCCACATCAAAACCAGGAACTGAAAAATTCGTATACGAAAATACATTTGAAAACAAAAGAATAATGTTTTATAATGGTTTTTCCTTCTTTTATTTCTGAAAGGTTCTGTGTACCTACAGAAATAGCTTTCTTATTAGGAGCGAACATCAAAGTGCAATACTTCAGAAATAATATCCTACTACCCTCGAATCCGAACGTCCCGAAAGATCAATTACTGTTAAGTCCATCCTATAATGGAGGATTGTGAGCCTTATTGTGAACGCCATAAGTTTAATCTAAAATTAAATCGATCAATGGATTTTACAAAGCTTTTCTTTTCTTTGTTGTTCCTTAATATTGGCTATGAAATAAGGAACGTAGGCGACTAACATATTATTTGTATGAACGACTGCTGCGTCAGTTGAACCATTTTCTTTTGCAAGGGACTTCAACATAGCTGTCGAAATGTACGCCTAATTTAAGGTTTTTAAAATAGTCACATTAAATAAAAAGTTATTTCTGCTTTAGAATGCTGATTTTCACTTTAGAATGTTTTCGGATTACTTGCCAGCAAATATCGCGTAAAATTTTTCAGCAAGCCTCGCTGAGGTAGACAATAGGTTTTAGAATTAAATTCTCAGCTCCACTTTACCGAGATTGCGGCTGTTTCTTTGATAGGTACTATAATGTATCCAATACCAAAGACGCTTGTGACACAAAACTTCTAGGAATTAATTTACTTGTTATTAAAACAGCCGCTGTATTTTATTAAAAAAAGCCCGCCAAAAAACCTCAATAATTTATGCCCACGAAACAAGAATAACTTTTCTTAGGAAAACGAAAACACATTTTCCTAATTACTAGCCAGGAAAACCTTATTTGAATCCTAAAGTAAAATGTTTAAACATTTTAAAACTTCGCAACTCTCAATTTGTAACGTGAACGCTGACTGACCGCAAATGTAAATCGCATCTATCTATCTATTTATCTATATGTCGGGTTTAGTCAATAGTACAGACGGCAAAACAAATCGCAAGCACGCCATCTGGCGGCAAAGCAAGAACAACTACGCATTGGCGCGCTTTTACTAAGCGCTTGCGCGGTGGGGACAGTGGAATAGAGCAGTTAAGTCTTGACAGCCTTAGAAACAAGACGTCGTAGAATCAGTGTCGATCCGTAATATTAGTAAGCAAGATTGTAACTCTGAATATTTGAATAAACCCAGTGTATCGAATAATTTCTGTCATTTCATTTGCACGATTGTACCCAACGACCTGCCCACACACGATGTCTTAACCTAAGGGAATACATCCTCACTGCCCGATGGTTTGCATCTATCGGCCAGCCTTGATGCGACATCAGAATTGGGATTCAGTCGTGCTAATGAGATCACACGTAAAAACAATGCTAGTGGAAATGGCGGTTGCGTTCTTGCAAAAAATATTGCGGTGTCTATTGAAGTGAAATCTGTTGTGGTTCGTTTCTGCGACTACCCTCAGTCTTGAATAGTGAAAAACCAGTCTGGAACGGAGCAGTAAGAAGGCTAGCAACAACCAAGGAGCTGGACTCTGGCTCCTGACTCCCTACTGGCTCAAGGAGGCGCGTGTGGACGTGTGGACAATGTGGACATATCCATACACACGGATCTTTATACCAATCTGGTGAGTCGTGCCTCGGAAAGCACGTTAAGCCATTGGTCTCGGCTGTCATTTAAAGATCTTTGACAATCGTTACAGGTAGTCAGAAGCCTGAGATCTGATACCAGTCTTGCCAAGGGGTACCGTGTTACCCAGTTACTGGGTTGTGGAGGTCAGATAGGCAGTCCCTCCATGTGGAACACTGGTGCTCAGCTGAATCCGGTAGGACTAGAAGCCGAGCCCAATGTAGTTGGGAAAAGGCTAGGCAGATTGATTGGTTTAGGTTACTACACCGGTGCATCGGTTAATTTCCATCAAAGCTGTGTATGGTTAAGATAACCGTGTGAACATATACTCTCGTAATGTTTTTCATGTTTCAGATACCATATTGTGTCGATGCCTGAAGCCTCTGCTGCAGGCTAGCAGTCCGGATGCTGCATGCGAAGGCTGACGTGTCAAAACATGAGAAGTCAAGAGGAACGGCAGGCAAGCAGTTCGCAGGTGGTAGCCGAACGTTATAACAGCTTGTGGGGTCATAAGCTCGCAAGTTTGGAATGGAATACTCGGTGAGTCGCTATCATTTTATTTCGATAGTGAGGTCGACTATTCTCTAGTGAAGAGATGCTAGTTCGAGTTTTAAGAGTGTTCATGTTTGATCACTAAATTGGTAGTGGTTATACCTAGCACCATCACTAGGTGATTAAGACACACTTAGTAAAAGAGTTTCCTAGTGGCGGTAATATTTTCAATATTTGGTTCAGTACGAACTTTAGGATGAGATATCTCATAAGAAGGAGATGAGATATCCAAAATGACTGAATAGTCGTTTTCAGTGGCAAAGCGAGTTAGTAGTGTGGTTGGGCTATCGCAATTGTACGTGTATTCAGAACAGATCTTGTTGCGTAAAGATTTGCAACCACCGTCTTCAGATCTGAATTCACTTGCTTACTTTCAAAGTAATATTATGATGCCAGTAGATCTCGCGATCAGTTTTCCATGAAAACTGAGTTAGTGAGCGATAGCAAAGTGTTACTGTTACTGATCCGAGTTAATTCGAAAACCTCCTTAATATTATCAGGGTTAGTTGTTTCCCTTTTATTAGCCGTGAGTATATTCCAAGATCTTTGAGTAAAAAGCGCGAATCTTGTGAGAAGGATACCCGATCACAAAGTTCCTTGAGAATTAGATATCTTAGTTGATGACAGTGGTAATGGAACCAAATCTGATTAACATGGACCGCACCTCATGCGTAACATGTGGCGATGGGTCTTTGAAGAGGTTTCATGAGTTGAGTATGCATTGCCTTTGAATTATGGTAAGTAACATAATTGTTACAATTACTTCGTTTAGTTGAACTTATTGATCGTCGGACCTTTTTCTAATGAATATTGTTGTTTGGGCAACTCCAGTACGAAAACTAAAAAGGCACTGTATAAAGACCGCGATAGGATGAGGAGGATTATGACAGGACGGTGATCGTTACACACCGGAAGTTTTAAATAGGTACACTTAGAACCTACGAGTACGCACACGGTAGGAAGATGCCATCTTCCTTAACCTACCGTGCTAAGCGGGTCATGTACCAGTCGATGTTGATGTTAAAAGGATTTTAATGATGATGGGCAAGCATAAGATGTCGAGTAATTGAGTCTATCAGTCGTATTATGTTTGACCGTACCAGTGGATACTGGCCAAGGTCGGGGTCCATTGAGACCGTTGTGTGAGAGCAATATAATTGCTGGTCGGCTATAGAGCCGTGGCGTTAGAGGTTTTACTCGACAGGTTCAGTAAGCTTGGCAGTTTTTGCTGCAGAATAAGTTTTGAAATTTGTTTGGAATGACTGTGGTACATGGCCCAGGGTAACGATTTAGTTAAAGAGTAGAGTTCTAAAATTTCCATATTTTCACGAACTCAATAAACTAGTTTGGTCAGGACTAGTCGAGCGTGTGTTGTCCTGTGTGGCAACTGGAGGCCTTTATGGTAACTATAGGTCAGTGTGGCAATCGGCCAGCCTTGATGCGACATCTAAACATATAAAAGAAGAAAGTGACTGACTGACTGACTGACTGACTCACTCACTGACCATCAACGCACAGCCCAAACGGCTGAAGCTTCAATCATAAAAATTGGCACGTAGGTTCCGTTGGTAGTGTAGGTGAGCACTAAGAAAGGATTTTTCAAAATTCCACTCCTAAGGGCGAGAAATAGGGGATGAAAGTTTGTATGAAAATAAGTCTGTTTTAAATTCAGGATCTTCATATTTTGGGTCTAGGCTGAAGATAAAAAAATAAGTTACACGAACCTCAGCGATTTTGAAGATTCCACCCCTATGAGGGTGAAAAGGGGGATGAAGTCATGGGAATAATGAAATCGTCTAGGGATTTATAACCTTGCACATAGATACTTTCCAGGCATCCAGTAAGAAAAGATTTTTGTGAATTCCATCCCTAAAAGGGTGAAATAGGGGTTGAAAGTTTGTATGAAAATAAGTCTGTTTTAAATTCAGGATCTTCATATTTTGGGTCTAGGCTGAAGATAAAAAAATAAGTTACAAGTATCTCAGTGATTTTGAAGATTTCAACCCCATGAGGGTGAAACGGGGTATGAAATCATGGGAATAATGAAATCGTTGTACTCTTAAACCATACTTTAAGAGTAACTGGTAAGATGGTTTCTCTTTATAAATGTTGTGATAGTTAAGTATAAACTTATTATGGTTAGGTAAATACCTATAATTTTATAAAGCAGTTACCTAAATGATCAAGTTATATAAGATAAGTCATAAGTCATTTATTTCTTAACAATATACATTGTGTAGAAAGTAATAAGTAAAATAGAGACAACACCATAAAAAAGTCCGATCGTAAAATACGTGTAAATAACAATAGAAATTGAAAACAGTTATCCAACAACAAAAGAAAAAAAAAACATTTAAATAAGAACAATAATCCAAATTCTGATTTAAAATCGTTCCAGCAAAATAAAATTTAAAATGTCGTAAATAATAATTAATATAAAAATATCAATAAATTCACATTTATGTAATAACAAAATAAACCAAATTCCAAATCATTCAAGAAAAATAAGAAAAATTAAATGACAAAACTAAAATTCAATAGCAAATAATGTCACATATCCAAGAAAAAAAAAAAATTATAACAATTAACCAATTTCCATTTTAAAATAATTCCAGTCAAGTTAAAAATTAAATGTCAATAGTAAAATTCAATAATGCATATAAAAAAGATCAATAATGTCACATGATCAATAACACAACAATAATTATAATAATCCAAATGCCAAATAATACAAGTCAAAATAAAATCAAAAAAAAATATAAGAAAAATTCAATGTCAAAAATATATGTCAATGGTATTTCTTGAGCAAAACAATAATGTCACATATCCAAATACAAAATAAAAATATAATAATCCAAACAAGAATAATCGTTATGATAATAATCCATATTCCAATTAATCCAATAACATTATTTTCGTTAGTCCTCTAGAAACTCATCAACACTGTAAAAGCCCTTCCTCAATAAGTATGTCTTGAATTTGTTTTTAAATAGATTTGCACTATTTATGATTTTGTATTCTACGGGTAACTTGTTGTATAAAAAGACTGACTAAGATGCTAAATTGGCCACATTCAACAAGAAACTCTGCTTAGACGTCATAAGAACCTATTTGTTTTTCTTTCGGTATTATTATTATCGTAATTACGGCAATTCTTAACAGTTTATTTGTTTTTCCAGATAAATGTAGGCTATGTAGTCAGTCATACGACGAGCTCCTGGGAGAACTAGAGAGGTGTCATATGTACAAATATATCCTAGCTCCCAAATGGAGCTATTGTGAAGTGTGTGGGAAGGAGAAGCTAAAGGCACAGCGGCTCAAACGAGTGAAGATGCTATCGAGCCGTGCCAAGTTCTCAAAAGTTTCTGCTGTCGTCACCACCCCGGAAGTGGCTCCACGTGTCACATCTTCCGATGTCTTTCAGGAGCTTGAAGTCGACCTCAGCGAGCTAGACAGCTTGGCGGAGCCGGCGTCGATGCCCACGGCACCTCCATATCCACTTAATGAAGAGCCTTTGACAAATGACGACGCCGCCCCCACCTAAAGAGTAAAAATGTGCAGGTTTTCTCACGATCTTTTCCCTGACATAATTATTCAGTTTTTAATCGAATGTGCAGGTTTATTAACAATGTTTTTCATCATCGTTTGAGCATCTGTTACTGTGAAATCAGGTATATAATAAATTAATATAAGTATAGGTATAATGGTACGTAATATACTTATAATAGTAGAGAGACGAGGATTTTCTTTTGTAGTTGTAGTAGGTAAGGTAAGCAACACGTCATGGTGTACACTTGCAGTACAGCTATAGACTTTACAGTCATTGTAATAAGGACGGTAAAAAGTCCGTAGTCTGTAGCTAGACGTGTTGCTGACTGTGTGTTTGTAAATATCAAAAATTAAAAATAAATATTATAGCTTGCTTATTTGCAGTTTTACTAGCCATAATCTATATCTAAACATATAGGTAAATAAAAGAAGAAAGTGACTGGCTGACTCACTCACTGACCATCAACGCACATCTCAAAAGGCTGAAGCTACAATCATGAAACTTGGCACGTAGGTTCCTTTGGTGGTGTAGGTGAGCACTAAGAAGGATACCTACCTACCAAATGTAAATAAAAGAAGAAAGTGACAAACTGACTCACTGACCATCAACGCACAGCCCAAACGGCTGCAGCTACAATTATGAAACGTGGCGGGGATTAGGTATACGTTACATCCACACGGCTGCAACGCGGAGTGGGAGGTGCAACAAAGGTGTAAGGGGCGAGGGGGCACCAGTATGAGTGCAGAGCCCTAAAGCGGGCACTCGCTGCAGGGCCGATGTCGTTGACAGTTGTATGCGAAAACGGAACTTTGAGCTAATGCGTGAATAGTTTGTGGTTTTGCTGGGGACAATTTCTTTTTAACCGACTTCCCAAAAAGGAGGAGGTTCTATGTTCGACATTAGGTTTGTTTTTTTTTTCACTTTGTAGTTTTTTGCATTTGGAAGTCGGTAGTATTTTTTTTCGCAAAAAAGTTTTTTTATCTTCATTGGTTTTGTAGCATAGTTTTGTTAGTTTAGAAGGTTTTTGTTAAAATATGGTAAAGAGAAGCATGAAGACAACGCGTGCGAAGCCGCGGGCAAAAGCTAGTATATATTTAAAAGGCAATGTCCCGACTGACATATCAACGCCCAGCCTAAACCACTAATAATAGAAGTTTGAAATTTTTAGAGGATGTTCATTTTATATTGTAGGCGTCATTTAAGAAAGGATTTTTGGAAATTCATCCTCTAAAGGGGTGAAAAAGAGCATGAAAGTTTGTATGAAACTCTGTCATTTTTAATGTGAAATGAATGAAATATGGTATTTAGCATTTTTAAGCTATTTTTGAATTGCATCCCTTAAAAGGGTAAAAAGGGGTGTTAAAGTTTGTACGAAAACTAAATTGTTTATTATCAAAATTACTTGGAATTTACTATATATGCTCTTCAATACAAGTAAAGAAACACGTATTTAAGGACTTTTTGAATTTCATCCCTAAAAGGGATAAAACGGAGTGTTAAAAATTGTATGAAAACTAAATTGTTTATTATCAAAATGACTTGAAATTTATTATTTGTGCTCTTAAATACAATTAAAGAAACCAGTATTTCAGGATTTTTTGAATTTTATCCCTCAAAGGGGTAAAAAGGGGTGTTTAAATTTGAATGGTAACTAAATTGTTTATTAACAAAATTACTTGGGTTTTGGTATTTATGCTCTTCTATACAATTAAAGAAACATATATTTAAGGCTTATTTGTATGTCATCCCTTAAGGGTAAACAAGTCAAAAATTCTTCCATACAAACGTAGTCCACTGTTTGACGATGTACTTTCAAAATAAAAAAAGATATCAATTTGTCTCATCATTATCTAGCCCTGTATGGAACCGAAAAAATAAAAAATTTGAAAGTTATGAGCGTCGAAAGTTCCATATTTCAACACTAATTTTAACGTATCTTTGGGCGCAAATAAATACCATAAGAAGAAGGAAAATTAAAAAACGGCCTCCATAAAGGGATAGATTAGTAATTCAACAATCCAAATATTTTATTTTGATCAGATACATTCAGTAGTTTTTTCATGAAATCTAGACTCCCAAAGGTCTGTTTATAAAATTTCGCGCGCTCGTTTTCGTCCTAAATCATCATCCATTTCGATAAAAGATTGCAGAAGTGCTAATTCGTACGCGAACTAGCTTCTTACTGCTCATCACAGCATCTATATATTTCGCACGTGTTGTGGGATGAGATAGCATGCATTTTAACCTCGCGCACAAAATAGTTCGTGCCGTCGACTAGTTTAACCTTAAAGGGAAAAACGGGTAGTTAAACTGTATGTGAATGATTACTGGATGTGCTCGGGGGAAAACAGTTTTCATAACTCGAGTACCACTGAGACCCTCTGACTATGTCTTTGAGTTTAAACGATTACAATTCATCTTAAGGTCTGCTTTGCAATGACTATAAATAAATCTTAACGTCAGTCATTAAGGGTAGCAGGCATAGATTTAAGGCAATATTACTTCCGACACGGGCAATTTTACGCTGTTTATCCCAAAGGCAGCACTTGAAGTCTGCTCATTTTGACACAAAGAAGTGGTTAATTAAGACGACTTTGTTAGTGTAAGCTAATGGGAGTACCCATATCTAGACTGTACATGATGGGCCAAAACTCATCAATATCGGAAGATGCTCAAATTTTTGCAAATGGCGGAAAATATCAATTCTCTTCAGTGGCGTGCCTAGGGTTTCAAAATAAGGCAAGCCCATTAAAATTTAAGCGATTTCAAAAAAAGAAAGTTCAGTTTTTGACTGAGTATGTAGGTACCTACGTATGTATTCATAAACTACTGGTTAGGTACAATAAATTAAAAGTGAATTCATCCATCTCCTTTCCTCTTCTTTCTTCAATTTCACTCTTGCTTGTCGTGCGGTGAATGAGGTAACCAAAGCTCACTAAAGGCATGCTAGTGCTAGATTGAATATAATAAACGTATCACTACGGTTGTTATCAACGCGCGTGTTATATTTTGAAATTTCCTCAGATAACTGGCGTAATATAGATGTCTCAATTCATTGTTTACCAAAATTACCGAAAGAAACCATTGCACACAGGTGTTTATGGGAATTTTTTAATGGTGCCAGATATGTTATTTAAAGCATTATAACCAGATGTATTCCAAACGGAATCTTCATTCGAAAAAAATATGTAGTACCAGCAATACAACTTATTAGTGTGCGAACAGCCAACAATCCAACTAGTTTTATACACTGATTTTTAAATTTTCGTTTATGCGATTTACTAGGCTCAGAAATACACAGATTAGGCGTCGGTTTTAATGAAGAAATTAACTGTTTTTTCTGAGCAAAGATTAAAGATTTTACCTTATCCTCGCCAATCAAAATTTGAACGCATTTTAAATCTTCACAAGGTACAATTACCTACGTTGTTGTAGGTAAGTCACCAAAACAATTGTATCACTGAGAAAATTTAAGAAAACACACAAAAAACTTTAACAACAAAACTTTTCCCACTCAAGCAAATGAAACTGAAGCACAGACTACTAAGAGATATGAACTGAAGTGAGTTGCACTCGGGTCGTTGCAGTGTTGTCATTTGGCAAAAAAAGTCGCCAGGTATATGAAAAATCTAGCTAGATGTCGAATTTTTTTTTATTTTTAAGATGTTGCTTGAATATTTAATTTCGTTATTTTCAAAAGTCTCTAGTCTTTATTGTTGCTAAATCTAAAAAAAAGTCTCCAAACTCGTTAAAAATCTCCAAGATCTCACAACGTCGCTAAAACGGCAATACTGCAGAGTTGGCAAGGTGACAAGGTCACGCATACGCGTGCAACTTCATACGCATGCACGGCTTAAATCTTCCATGCTGATTTGTAGACGCAAAAGGTTCTAACTCGTTATACGGCACATCGCTATAAGTGCGAAAATGACAGAGATAGTATTTGAAAGCCCGGCAAAAGCCGGTGCGTGTAAGCGAGATAGCTATATGTAGATGCTGCAACTGCAAATGCGAAACTCTGGGCGCGAATAATCGCGATGTGTTGTAGTGTGGCATAGGTAGATACTTTGTGTTATTTTGATAAGAATTAAGCGCGCGAACTTTTAAATAGTTCAGGTTTGATATTGATTCTCTATCGAGCATTTTAATAAGGCTTTTGGGCTTTTACGAAGATACCGCCACTCATTCTCCTTTGACATTTGTGAAGTAAACAGATACAAAATATAGCTGGTAACCTCCAACCTGGTGTAACTTAAGCAATAAAAGGTAGCAATATTTAGTTAAAACTACGGTAGCACTCACGGTAATACACGAAACACTGTGTTTGCACGTAAAACCTGATTAACGCTCACATACTTGCAAATTAATGGACGCAGAGATATAGGTACGGCAAAGCCAGGGATCTTAAGATAGATAGATTGATAAATCATTTATTTAGTGCATACAAAAGACACAGCACAACACACAAAATCTTAATTAAATTATTATAATTTTCATGAAAAACAAAACATAAAAAACAAACAAAACAAACATGTTCGAAAACTTCTTTTTACGGGCAAACATTCCGTATTAACACATGTGTGTTGTGTTCTGTAAAATAGAGCTTTGTGCTGAAATGAGTATTATCCGAGCTTTTTTTCTTACTTCCGAAAGAAATTCGTACACCAAAAAGGTTTGAAACTCTCCGTTGCTACAGTGCAACTTATAGTGAGAGAGTTCTGTTAAAGAGAGCATTCGACGGATTATGATGTCTCCTGTCGCATTTACTGCTGCCGGATTCATAATATTTTTGTGGCTTGTCGTAGCCAAAACCTTGTGCGCGTCGGAATAAATGCATAGATTTTACACGTCAAAACGCTATACCGTAAAAATGTGTATCCTACTTTAGGAAACTATCGTATTTCTCGTTGGCAGTGGTGTCTTATCTCATACAAAGAAACCGTGCTGCCGTGGTTCCGTTCCACGGATATAGATGGTGATCTATCTATCGCCGTGGAACGGAACCGAATGCGATCGATTTACTAAAAATAATCGGTATAATCAGATGACAAACGCTAGTTACGTAGGCACTGTTCCATTGTATGGGATGAGGCATCTGTATGTTATTATTATATTATCTGTGTCGCTGGCGTCCATGCATCCATCGTCGTAAAGTAGTAAAGAGATGAAATTGATTTTTAAGGGGTTTTAAATCTAAAAATGGACCACGAAATTACGAATTAAGGCTACTATTCCTCGTGCCAGAAAAATGCACGGTGCCAGTTTAAGGCTCCGAGAACAAAGCCGCGAGAATAATCTATTCCTCAATAAACTTCAAATGGGTATTTCATTACCCTCAGATCAACACACTCACTGTCTAATAAGCGTTTATTTAAGAGGGCAAGCCCTGAAACCCTATTATTATGTAAATCACCGAACCAAATTGCCCAATATGTGTAAAATAGCCGTTCCAAAAGGAAACCAGTGAATTAAACGCTTGTTAAACAAAGAGAAACGTAAATGATTTGTTCACGCTGTCATTAAACTTTTGTACGTACAATGTTCTACGCACGATAAAAGGATATCATACACCCGATAACCCCTGTTGCAGAACAAGAGCTATGCTATGTAAGTTAGTTTCAACAAAGGTCGCATGCTGAGGTTCAGGGATAAATTATTTAAACAGCAGACTATAATTAATCACTGAAAAATTTCTTAAACAACTTTATTACTTCGCACTATTTTCGCTTTGATCGCTTCGTATCGCTTCTCAATCGAAACTGTCTCACGACGAAGACAACCGCCCTTTATATAACACGGAAAATGTTTCTGGAAAGTTCCAGACACGACGAGAGACTTCCAGAATAACAGAAATTCAAGGAGAACTTGCGAGAAGATTAATTCCGCTATTCAACACTAGATGGTGCTACTAGCTACTACTAGTTCTTCCTCTTTTCACTAGACGGTGCTAGTAGCTACTACCAGTTCTTCCTTTCGCAAATTAAGCTGTGTAAACATTAAAAATTACCGCAGCTCTGCAAGCTAAGCTTAAAATTGGCTTAGCTTTTAGACTGCAACCGGCTTTAAAAAGGGCGTGAGACGTACTTTTAATACCTTAAGTCTAAAACACATATAGTCTGAAGTTCATTGTTTTGTTTTTACCCGACTGCCAAAGAAGGGTAATGTGTTTATCAGTCCATGTTTGTATGTATGTATGTTTGTTCCTATGTGGCGTTCTAGAGACCAAAGGCGTTGGCAGATTTTGATGACTCTTATTTCAATCGATTCGTCTTAAACCTGCGAGTGTCACTAGCTACATTGAAATTGGAAAATAGAAAAATGGCGGATGTTGGGCGCCATATTGTGGGCGACAATTTTTTTTCTTCCAAATAATGGTGGTGATTTTAAAAATATATAACACTTATATGTTTAAATGTACCTAATTCGAAGCAAAAAACTACTGAAAATTATAAATAAAAAAAAGTTAATTCAATGTTTCGCTAGCTGGCTGACCAAAACCAGATGTATCCTCCGACTGCACAGTATAATTTTCTCCTTGTTTACATATTTTTAGTTCGCTTTTCAAGCAGTCGGGTTTATTGATTTTCTTAATTAACTTTTTTAATTAAATTAAGTTCTCAGTTAAGTGAATTGATATTTGAGAAGATATCTAAGTGTAGTTGGCACGTTTTCATTTTAGTTAATGTATTATACATTCTTTTATGAAATGCAGTTGTGTCGTAAGGTTAGCAGCTTTGACTGATAGTAAGACCAAGGCGGACTGCGTCTTTTTCTGACCGTCATTTGTTCACTATAGTCATAGTTCATTAGTTCATAAATCGTACTCTCTTTACTATTACATTTTATGGTGGTTAATTTTTTGTCCCAGGCTATCTTTTTATGCTATCTGGTGGGGAAGGGGATCTTCGAAAGGCGCCTAGACTTTTGGGGAATAGACCGGGGTGTGTGGCATTTTTACTTCACAAAAATTGCCCCGGTGATCGCCATCAGCACATCGAAGGTTCCTGTTACCTCTTAAAAGGCCATTCCTAGTCAATGGTGTTCCCTGGGGCAATGTTCCCTATTGCCTATAATCTGTCAGGCTTCAAAGCTTGAGTGAACGGGCATATTCTAAGGCGACTTTGTTTGTAGAGTTTTTACAGTTGTTTATGCCGTAATTAGGTAGTTATTTAAATCGGTTAACTTCCGTCCCAATTACGCTAAATGAAACAGCTCAAAGTAAGAGCATTGGTCACATTTTTAGCTCCATTTTTGCCACGCGAGGTACATACATTCATTATTATCATTATTTTATCTGAAAGACGTCTACTGCTGGACATAGGCCTCTCCTAGGTAGGGTTGCCAGACGGTAGGGATTCGTCGGGATTCTCCTGACATTTTAAAGGATCAATCAATCGTTTATTTGTAATAAGTATTGGTGCAGTATAGGTATTTAAGTAAGTTATACATAGTTTCCTAATACATAGGGCCGATTTCTGAGTTAAGTAAAACAGCAAAAACTAGTTGAGTATTGTCAAATCAATGTCAAATAATTTAGGAAGCGTTTGAGTATTTTACGTTTCACAATTGAGAATCTTCTTAGATCAGTTAAGTAACTACCTACATAAGTATAGATCTGCCAAAATTCCATTCACTTTCTCTTTCACCATTACGTTCCATTTTACAAAAGAAATCTAAGACATCACAAGATTGCATAAAATTTACTTATATAAATTTTATACAGCTATAAAAAGTACGTTAGTATTATAATACTGTTGGGATTATTAAGGTGGACACCAAAGAAAATAACGGTTTAAGGGTTTGAATAATAGCAGTTTAATTACCCATTGATTTATATATCGGAAAGGTGTGTGTTGCGCACATCTTACTCAAGCAAAGGTTGAGGGACTACAGTACCGTAACCAGCTAGCATTTCAGTTTCAAGTGTTGACAAGGGCTCAAATAATAAACTATATGATTTATGGTTTAGACAGAGAAGGCGCTATAGTGTTGAATAGTATTGAATTATTTTTGATAAACTCCAACACGCCCCCCTCAAAAATAATATTTTTGTTTTTTTTTTGTGTCCCATAATAAAATACACACACCTTCCTTTCTGCGAAAACAATATCATCACGGTCCAACATTCGTTGCGCAGGATTAGGGAAACCCCGAAAAACCTAACCAGACCAATCAACCATTTCAGCTCTTATAATAAATGAAATATTAAAGTAGTTATTCATCTACTTAATTACCATACCAAGCTCTTATAATTAAATATCAGTATAATATTATTACTAAGCTTATATTATTAACACAATTTGTAATCATCCTTGTAGTTATAACCAAGCCTTTTATAATTAACTTATCTTTTTTTTTTATTATAACCAAGCATTTTAATTAACATATCCTTATTACCACGTCGCATATACATATTTGCAACACCACACCGAACTTCATACTCATACAGAGACTCACCGCGGGGAATTTATCAGGATAACAGACAGCTGGTCAATAGAAACATAAAACACAGTCACACAGTTTCAATGTGTTTAGATCGTCTTTGACTTGTTGGATTGCTGGTGCTTTTTTTTATTATAACCAAGCATTTTAATTAACATATCCTTATTACCACGTCGCATATACATATTTGCAACACCACACCGAACTTCATACTCATTCAAAGACTCACCGCGGGGAATTTATCAGGATAACAGACAGCTGGTTAATAGAAACATAAAACACAGTCACACAGTTTCAATGTGTTTAGATCGTCTTTGACTTGTTGGATTGCTGGTGCTTTTGCATCCATTATTATCCCTACCAATTTAATTATAATCTAGTATCACAATGCCAAAACTCGACACAAATTACTTTAGCCACAGAGTTTCCTGTACAACTTCATAGTGAGCTATTTAAGTTCCTGCACGGCTTCCATTGTATACTGCCTATTTATGGCATACAAATCACATTGTGCAATGATCAAATACTACTATTAACCCGTAGTACTTTTTCTATCAATTACTTCATAGCATTTCGTCACAATGAACAAAGCCACTTCCAATTATTTAATTTGTTTATTAACTTGAGATTTATGGTTCGTTTTAAATTTCTCAAGAGTCAAGCACTTTGAAGTGTGACTAAATGAACGACTGTTTTTGCTTGCATACTGACTCAGAATGTTTATAGAAAAACTTAGGTCAGGTCAAGTGGCCAGCACGATATGCTTCAAACACACAACAAATTTCTACAAGGGGCACTTTTAATTTGACACGACTCTAATACTTCGTACTTCATAATATTATTATGGTTTATTTTCCACTTTGGGTACAAGTATTCACTTATTTACACTATTCATATTTAAACTTCTCAGTTACTGTTTACATACCCTGAACAAAAATAACTTTGTTTTCTGATCTGGTTATTTTGCTTACCAGAAAACCTTTTCTCGCATTTCAGTTAATCATCTTAAAAAAAATCAAACAGTATGTTTTAGTACTATTCATATTACATATTTAAATCCGCGATCGTCACAAGATCATCCACATGTAAAACTTAAATGCAATTTGAAATATAACTTAACATACTTAACATCGCGCCTGTATTACCCAAACGGTTAGATATAGGCTTAGTACACTATATTATAATACACACATATTGTTTTCTGTTACATAAATTCTTTTCAAAACATAACATCACACCTGTGTTCCCCGAAGGGTTAGGCAGAAGAAAATAGTACATTATACTACATCAACATGTCACCAGTTATATCTAGGTTCTATGTTATAGGCGTGAGTCTAGTGCCGTCAACCGGGCGCTATTCTAGACTCTGGGCTTAACAATCATGACCTGCAGTAAAATTGTTACTACACCGGTCTGCTGATAAGTATTGAAAACCTCTTTCTATCCAAGTTTGTTAAAATATTTAGAACTAACAGCTTGCAAATTGCTTTAATCAATGTAATGACAAAAACGAATATAATATGAATATGATTTCTTTCTTTTGGAAGCCGTACACACATATTCAGTCGGAATATGCTTGGAAATATTCATATAATTATGTACTTAGATTTCCTTGATTAATTCACCATTTAAAATGATTAAACACCCATATGGTGTACTAGTAAATTAAATTGACTCGCTAAAGATATTCAATTATATATTTGCGTTTTTTTTTTGGGAAAATCCCACCGCACTATTCCCAAACCACTGCAACTCCTGAAAGCCTATTCCCAAACCACTGCAACTCCTGAAAGCCAGAATCGATAGTGGCGACCACCAGAAAAGCGCCGAGGCAATGAAGCTCGACGAAGTCCCGGAGAATGAATTTAACTGTCTTGGATCCCGCAACGAAATAAATCAGAAAAGAATAATGGAGGAGTAAGAAAAATACAAATTTCCACTTCCCTCCATATCAAGCAGGAGACAGAACAAACAAGACCAATAGGCACAAAGGGTCGTTTACAACTGGTATAAGCCCAGTTGCCTAGCATCACGGATAAAAATTAGCATTAATATTAATGGGTCCTAACATTGTGAGCTGTTTATATTTGATTCCAATAATTCTAAAATGTTGACTGTGATTTGTAAGTCATCTGTTACTGATCATAGCTGCTTATATTTGAATATATCTTTATCGCAACAAAGTACTATTTACAAAACACATAAAAATACATTAAAAAAACTTAATTATGATATGACTAACACCCTAATTAATGAAATTGATTTTTCAAGTATAACATCTTTGGGCGACCCTAATAAGGCTACTGAAATGTTTATTAAAATGATATCTGAAATAATTGTGAAAAGCACTCAAATAACGGAAATACCAAACAGACAACAAACTCGTCAACAATGGATAACACCCGGATTATTACGTTGTATGAGATTTAGAGACACATTACATAAAAGACACTTAAAATCACCAAATGACATAGAACTAAAAACTACCTATAAACGTTATCGTAATCATTGTAACAATATTCTACATAAATTAAAAAATGAACACGATAAACGTAACTTATATGATAGTAAAAATGACATAAAAAAGACTTGGAACGTTATAAAACGTGTATGTAATTTGAATGTGTTTGATAAATCTGGAACACCATATGAGTTGTTAAATATTAAGTCGACACCGCAGGAATCAATTGATTATGCTAATAACTTTTTCGTTAATGTGGGTGCTAAACTCTCAAACAGCATTTTACAGAAATTTAAAATTACTGAAGATGATATAGTCAAGGATTTTAAGTATAATCACACTCCATTGAACTCATTCATGCTTTTGGGAACAGATGAACTAGAGGTAAACAAAATAGTTATGTCACTGAAATATACTAATACTACTGGTTGGGATGGCATATCATCACTATTTATAAAAAAATATATTAATATACTAAAAACACCACTAACGTATTTACTAAATTTGTGTTTGTCTTCTGGCAGGTTCCCAAACGTACTGAAGGACTCCATTGTTGTGCCTATATTCAAATCAGGGGAGAGAGACAGTGTCACTAACTATCGTCCGATTTCACTACTGCCTACTTTGGGCAAAATTTTAGAAAAAGTAATGAACCATAGATTGGTAAATTATTTAGAGAAAAATAATATTTTGTCCAAAAATCAATATGGTTTTAGAAAAAACAAATCAACTGTGGATGCTGTGGAGGAATTGGTTACCAATATAGCTGGGAATCTTGATTGCAAAAAGAAATGCATAGGAGTATTTTTAGATTTAGCCAAGGCTTTTGACACTGTCTCAATTTCTTTACTGATTCGTAAGTTAGAGTATATAGGCATCAGGGGGATGCCACTGGAACTTTTTAAAGATTATCTTAGTAACAGGACACAAACATTAAAAATCGGAGATATAACTAGTTCAAAATTAAAGATAGATTTTGGTGTACCTCAAGGATCGGTGCTTGGGCCTACCTTGTTCCTAATTTATGTTAATAATTTATGCGATACTGAAATACCTGAATCAAAAGTAATTACATTTGCTGACGATACGGTGATTTTATTTCAACATTCAACATGGGCACAAGTCAAAACATCAGCTGAGAATGGACTCCGAAAAATTATAAATTGGCTTGACTGCAATTTACTCACGTTAAATTTAAATAAAACCAAATATATAACTTTTAGCATCAAAAACAATCTGCAGCCCCCTTCTGATTTCCTATTGAGAGCACACTCTTCTGATTGTTCTCTTCTTATTGAAGATTGCGATTGCCATATTTTATCTGAAACTAATAGTACTAAATACCTTGGCATTGAAATTGATAAAAATTTGAATTGGAAACCACATATCAGTAATCTTAAATCTAGAATTCGCAAACTAATACCAATTTTCAAAAAAATTAGAAACCTGAGAGACAGAAAGACTAACAGAATGGTTTACCTAGCTTTATGTCAATCAATCGCTACTTACGGTGTCGCCACCTGGGGTGGTGCACGAAAAAGTACTCTTATAAAAATTGAGCGTGCCCTGAGGTGTATTCTAAAAGTTATTAATTTCAAACCCTTTAGATACTCCACGTCGAAATTATATGAGGAGTTTAGGGTCCTCAATATTCGTCAACTTTACATTAAAAGTATTGTTCTGAGACAACATTTCTGCCAAAGACCTAAGATTCAATCCATTAGAAGATCACATGAAGTTTTTAAGGTTCCTTCGTGCAGGACTTCCTTTGCTCAGGGTTTTTCTTACTTCCTGGCCCCGTTACTGTACAATCGCATAAGTAAGGTTACGATCTTAAAAGATTTGACAAGCTATAATTGCGGGAAGGCACTGGATGAGTTTCTGAGTAGTTTAGATTATGAACGGACAGAAAAATTTATACAAATATGCAAGTAAATTGTATGTATTCTTATTATATATATAAACAAAATATACATGCGCATCTTTTTTTTTTTTTATACATTAATCCTAATTTACATATGTATATATATATATATATATATGTATAAGCATACATGTGTGTGTGTTCTATGTATATACTGGTACATATACAGCTGTGTTGATTTCGTTTAAGATTGGTATGCTGTTTGAAAATCCATGTACTACTCGTACTACTGTTTAATATAAGTTTGTTATGAAAGTAGCTTAACTACTGTTAAGTAACATTGTATTTTATTTATAGGCTAAAAATAACATTTAAGGTTTGTAAGTCATGTTGTCTGATAATTTTGCATGTACTACTTGTTTACGCAAAACTCATTAGTCGTTATCGCATCTTTTGTATACTTTTTATGATTATAAACAATGGAGAACTGTCCTTATGACAATTAACTTACAGTTGGTTTTTCTAGAGTGAGAATCCTTACCTTGCCGTAACACAGTCTTTGACTAGCGCGGAAGGTAAAGAATTTTTATCTGTATACCGCCAATTGTTTATCTTTTCTTTATATGGTTCTAACATCAGTAAATTTTTTATTTGGTTTTAAGTTCGAATAAAACCGCATCAATTTAGTGAAAAATGTTTACAAAGTGTTTTTTTTTTTTTTTTTAGAACTTTATATTAGTTTTGTAAACTTATTACTAGTACTTATTTCGATTAGTGTTTAGTCTTGGGTGGTGGTGTACAATGTAACATTTACTTTTGGAAAAATAAATTCTATTCTATTCTATTCTATTCTATAATAGGTATGGCAAAAACGCAGTAATTCGAACACTGACATAATAGCGAGGCAACAAGCTTGAAGGAAAATAATTTACTTTTAAAGTTACCATGCCCTGTGAGTAATTGGGCAACACAGTGATCCACCTCCAGCCACATGGAAGCGGAATCGCGAGGAATTCATCAAAGCCTAAATTCCATAAAGGTGGACCAGTAACTGAACCCTGAGGACATCCCATGGTGAGAAACTTCGACATGGAATGATGGCCGAGTTTGAGTTTCGCGGCACCATTTAAAAAGTAAGAGTAAACTAAATTGTATATATTTCTGTAGCAGCCTCGAGTTTTCATTTTAAGTAATAGCATTGGCCACCATGTGTTAGCAAAAGTCCCAGAAATATCTAGAAAAATCCCAATCATATATTTATGTTCAGATGTATTAACTATTTTCCTAACAGTAAGGGCCGCGTCTACAGTAGATTTTCCAATAGTGAAACCGAATTGATTATTATGAAATTTTGGTCCATCCGGTAGCAACCGTGGAACGATAAGGCACTCCAGGAGTTTTCTTCGTATAAATCCGCGTCGCCAAATACGAGGAAATATGCCCTCCGCAATACAACGGTTGTAAACGGTTAAAATCACATCACCGGCTGTTTTACACGCTTCTATAATCATCCGATTAGATATTTTATCTTCACCTGATGACTTGTTGAGTGGTAACCTCTTGACAACGTTAATAAATTCGTCAGTGGATGGAAGGTCTGACGCTGGTGATTCAGGTGATACAGCTGCCCACGCTCTGATCTGTTGATGGTATTTGTTGTCGTTAGCTAGTAAGTCATCAGGTATAAGAGTATTCAGCAAAACTTAAGTTGTTTCCTCAATACCGGTAGTGTGTTTATTATATACTTTAATATTCTGAACAAACGCGAGGTCGACTGATCGATTGGCTTTAAAATTATGATATAAAGGAGACCACGGACCTTATTTACCTAATTTTTCTACTACTTTACGCAATAAATTACCCTTTGATTTTTCCACCAATGCTCTGTAGCGGGACCTGGCAAGTCTAAACGCAATTGAAAGAGGGTCACCAGTAACCTTACGTTTTTAAGCTTGTTATGATGTATACGCGCTCGGCGATAATTTTTACGCTGTTCAGTTAGGTAGTCACACCACCAATCACATCTTCGTATATTTGTCAAAGATCCACGACCAATAGCTATGTCAGCACAGTAAGTGAAGGTGTCTGACATAATTTCAGCACTTTCTTCAGCTGAAAGTCCATCACGAGTGAAGTCTTTGGCGTGAGACGCAACAAGCGAGCTAAAGAATTCCCAATTCGCACCCTTACATTTATACCTAAAGTTACCAATGACATATGACGTACCCTGAGTAAAAACTGGAACAAATTCGTACACGATCAAGCGATGATCACAACAAGACGCGTCCGGTAAGACACGCCACCTATCCACCGTCTGCACTAGAAAGTGTGACGTCAATACAAGATTCGCCCATTTGGCTGCAAAAAGTTGGTGGTTCGTCAGGGGTATTATGAATAGTCAGATTCATTTCAGCAATGAAATCTTCAACAGCGCTGCGTCGTTCATAATCCGTAGACCGAACTTTGCCATACCAGTCATGATGACGCATTACCATCAACGCCAACGATAACTTTGCAGCCCGCGAGCGACTGCAAGAGGTGACGGAGGTTATGTATGCGATTCTTGTTATAATGCAAATGTTTCTGACTAAAACCACTATCCATTTATTCATAGGTTTTTCAAACTTATCAACTTTAATCGTAAATGCCCACTTACAATCGATCAAATTAGATTTATTAAACATGATTTTAATGTTATACATCAGGTATGATTTACAATAATTGAACTATATCTCTCATTGATATTTACCCATACAAGTTTATTATACATATATTTAATATCTAAATAAATAAAGATTCAGCACACAACAAGTCATTAGATATTGTTTACCAAAAATACAGACGTCATCATTTTCATTATTTGAAACAGATAACATGTTTTGCATCCTAACACTTAGTCGTTATTATCTGTTTTATTATTTTATGGTAAAGTTAACTCATTTCCATTGTGATAATATAATTATTGGTTTAAACGCTCCAATGTTTCTTTAACAGATTTATTAGCAATTATACCAGGAATTAAATCCTATTTATTCACATGTACAATCTTATTTATTTTTATCAGATCCACACCACTTCAACAGGGTGTACCAACTCATGCCGATTACATGTGGTTATGCCAGGAATCAAATCCTATTAATTCACATGTACATACAATCTGATATATTCTTATCAGATCCACACCACTTTACCAGGGTGTACCAAGTCAGAATTATCAACAGAGTTGTTGCTACTTTTAGCCATAATCCGTTCGGGCTCTGATTTCACTGGCCATTTGATAAGATATTAATTTCATCCAGTATCTCATCACTGACTCTCAATAACCAATTATCTACCACAACCTCAGGAATACCATTTCGTTTATAACCAACGAATTATTTCCCTTTTGACAACACTTTGTAAAATTTCGTTTTCTTCTACTTATTACAAAGTAAACAGTAAAACCAAAAACATTTAAGTACTTTAGTTGTGGCTTCTTATTATGTCATAACTCATAAGGTGTGTTATATAACCTCAGTGCTGCCCAGAACATTCTTTTCCTAAATTCATTTACACATTTAGACCGTAATAGGTAATAGTAGGTACAACCTATTACATACGACTCCGTTCTTTCTTATTAATTGTTCTTATTCGGCAATTTCATTCAATGCAAACCATTGTAATGGTAACAAATAACATTTCGAGTTCAGAACTCTTTCATTTAATTGGATACAATTTCCTCTCCATCATCACAACATAAGTTAGGAATAATTTTCAGACTAAACTTAACTTTACAACATATCCATTCCCGAAACATAACAAAAACATCTGATCTATCACAAAAACACAACTCAGTTTTTGTTTTCAATAGACTCAAGTGTCATAACTCATCTGTGAGTACTTTAAATATCTACTTTTAACATAACTTAAGTTTTCAATTCGTCAATTGCCAAACAAGCTTCTTTTCCATAAATACAAGCTTCTCACAATTTTTCGTAAGGCACAATATTATTAATTGCATCACTATTAGAAAAATAGTTCATTAAATATAAAATCCAAAAATATTATTTGCCTTTATAGCCTCACATTTCGTTTCACAATAAATCATAATTGTTATTATTATTTACATACACTTGCTAATTAAAGCGTTTATAAAATGCAGACAATTAATCGTCAATTAGATTATTCAAAGACTTACCTTTTATACCGTTTTAACATCTATGAACACAATGACTTCGCCGTTTTATCAAAAACGACAGTCATTCCTGCTTGCTACACTTTTCTTAACGATATGGGATCTCGCAGAAAAATACATTCTGGAGCTCACCTGGAACGCCCATCTTAAAGGTAACCTGCAGATCTCTTTCCTTCGTTGTGTGTATAAACGCGCCATCTGCCCGTCACGAAGGCAAATCCAGACGTATTTTCATCATGGTGGTTCTGTTTTTGAATTAACCATATGCACCGTTATATTGTTCCTTCTTTTGTTTTCCATGGCTTTACCATTTCTTGGGTTGTTGAACGGTTTCATTGACTTTTACTTTTGTTGACGATTTTTTGAGACTGTGTGACTTATGGCCTCGAAATTTCAGCCTGAAGTATTAGACTTAGAGACCTTCACTTTGTAAGTTTGATTTTATGATCGAATAATCTCGTTTTCACAAACGCTGGTATTAAATTATCTTTAGTAAATTGTCATTCAGTCTCGATTGCGGTGACAATAGTACTTTGTCTATTTACTAAAGTCATGAAAAAGATTTATACCTTTTTTTTTTCTAACTTCTTTGACTTTGCACCCGCAGCTTCCAGTTCAGCAACCTTTTTCAATGAAACAGCTACATCGCACTTCAGCATATATTTTCGTCGGAACTTCACTATCTACAATGTTCAGTACTTCAAGTTCACTTAATAATTTTCGATATTCGAAATGTCTACACACTTTACTTATTTCAATCAAAATGTTAAATGTTCATATTTCTCATTTTAATTTTGAACAGTCTTATTCATTTTTATTTGTTTCACTAGACGCACAACTCGTTTTTATTATTTAGTGTCCAATAATTATTTTCACTTTTTCTTAGCGCTCTGGGCCCATAACCTGTTGGGGTTATTAAGGTGGACACCAATTAAAATAACGGTTTAAGGGTTTGAATAATAACAGTTTAATTAGAAAGGTGTGTGTTGCGCATATGTAACTCAAGCAAAGGTTGAGGGACTACAGTACCGTAACCAGCTAGCATTTCAGTTTCAAGTGTTGACAAGGGCTCAAATAATAAACTATATGATTTATGTTTTAGACAGAGAAGGCGCTAAAGTGTTGAATAGTATTGAATTATTTTTGATAAACTCCAACAAATACTTCATTTAATATTAAAAAAATCAAGTTATTAAAGAACTTATGATCTTTAATAACTAGATTTTTCATATTTAAGCAATTTAATATGAAACCTATTTGAATTGTATACAACCTTATTATGAAACTATAAAATGGATCGTAGGCGCTAGTCAATTACTTCAAGATTGTCATGGCAACCATATTTATTTTGTCAATCTAAACATATAAAAGAAGAAAGTGACTTACTGACTGATTCACTCACTGATCATCAACGCACAGCCCAAACGGCTGAAGCTTCAATCATAAAAATTGGTACGTAGGTTCCGTTGGTATTGTAGGTGAGCACTAAGAAAGGATTTTTCGAAATTCCACCCCTAAGGGCGAGAAATAGGGGATGAAAGTTTGTATGAAAATCCGCCAGTTTTAAATTCAGAATCTTCATATTTTGGGTTTAGGCTGAATATTAAAAAATAATTTACACGAACCACAGCGATTTTGAAGATTCCACCCCTATGAGGGTGAAAAGGGGGATGAAGTCATGGGAATAATGAAATCGTCTAGGGATTTAAAACCTTGCACATAGATACTTTCCAGGCATCCAGTAAGAAAAGATTTTTGTGAATTCCATCCCTAAAAGGGTGAAATAGGGGTTGAAAGTTTGTATGAAAATAAGTCTGTTTTAAATTCAGAATCTTCATATTTTGGGTCTAGGCTGAAGATTAAAAAATAATTTACAAGTGTCTCAGCGATTTTGAAGATTTCAACCCCATGAGGGTGAAACGGGGTATGAAGTCATGGGAATAATGAAATCGTCGTACTCTTAAACCATACTTTAAGAGTAACTGGTAAGATGGTTTCTCTTTATAAATGTTGTGACAGTTAAGTATAAACTTATTATGGTTAGGTAAATACCTATAATTTTATAAAGCAGTTACCTAAATGATCAAGTTATATAAGATAAGTCATAAGTCATTTATTTCTTAACAATATACATTGTGTAGAAAGTAATAAGTAAAATAGAGACAACACCATAAAAAAGTTCGATCGAAAAATACGTGTAAATAACAACAGTAATTGAAAACAGTTATCCAACAACAAAAGAAAAAAAAAACATTTAAATAATAACAATAATCTAAATTCTGATTTAAAATCGTTCCAGCAAAATAAAATTTAAAATGTCGTAAATAATAATTAATATAAAAATATCAATAAATTCACATTTATGTAATAACAAAATAAACCAAATTCCAAATCATTCAAGAAAAATAAGAAAAATTAAATGACAAAACTAAAATTCAATAGCAAATAATGTGACAAACCCAAGAAAAAAAAAAAAACAATTAACCAATTTCCATTTTAAAATAATTCCAGTCAAGTTAAAAATTAAATGTCAATAGTAAAATTCAATAAAGCATATAAAAAGATCAATAATGTCACATGATCAATAACACAATAATAATTATAATAATCCAAATGCCAAATAATACAAGTCAAAATAAAATCAAAAAAAAATATAAGAAAAATTCAATGTCAAAAATAAATGTCAATGGTATTTCTTGAGCAAAACAATAATGTCACATATCCAAATACAAAATAAAAATATAATAATCCAAACAAGAATAATCGTTATGATAATAATCCATATTCCAATTAATCCAATAACATTAATTTCGTTAGTCCTCTAGAAACTCATCAACACTGTAAAAGCCCTTCCTCAATAAGTATGTCTTGAATTTGTTTTTAAATAGATTTGCACTATTTATGATTTTGTATTCTACGGGTAACATATAAAAGAAGAAAGTGACTGACTGACTGATTCACTCACTGACCATCAACGCACAGCCCAAACGGCTGAAGCTTCAATCATAAAAATTGGTACGTAGGTTCCGTTGGTATTGTAGGTGAGCACTAAGAAAGGATTTTTCGAAATTCTACCCCTAAGGGCGAGAAATAGGGGATAAAAGTTTGTATGAAAATCCGCCAGTTTTAAATTCAGAATCTTCATATTTTGGGTTTAGGCTGAATATTAAAAAATAATTTACACGAACCTCAGCGATTTTGAAGATTCTACCCCTATGAGGGTGAAAAGGGGGATGAAGTCATGGGAATAATGAAATCGTCTAGGGATTTAAAACCTTGCACATAGATACTTTCCAGGCATCCAGTAAGAAAAGATTTTTGTGAATTCCATCCCTAAAAGGGTGAAATAGGGGTTGAAAGTTTGTATGAAAATAAGTCTGTTTTAAATTCAGAATCTTCATATTTTGGATCTAGGCTGAAGATTAAAAAATAATTTATAAGTGTCTCAGCGATTTTGAAGATTTCAACCCCATGAGGGTGAAACGGGGTATGAAGTCATGGGAATAATGAAATCGTCGTACTCTTAAACCATACTTTAAGAGTAACTGGTAAGATGGTTTCTCTTTATAAATGTTGTGATAGTTAAGTATAAACTTATTATGGTTAGGTAAATACCTATAATTTTATAAAGCAGTTACCTAAATGATCAAGTTATATAAGATAAGTCATAAGTCATTTATTTCTTAACAATATACATTGTGTAGAAAGTAATAAGTAAAATAGAGACAACACCATAAAAAAGTTCGATCGAAAAATACGTGTAGATAACAATAGTAATTGAAAACAGTTATCCAACAACAAAAGAAAAAAAAAACATTTAAATAATAACAATAATCCAAATTCTGATTTAAAATCGTTCCAGCAAAATAAAATTTAAAATGTCGTAAATAATAATTAATATAAAAATATCAATAAATTCACATTTATGTAATAACAAAATAAACCAAATTCCAAATCATTCAAGAAAAATAAGAAAAATTAAATGACAAAACTAAAATTCAATAGCAAATAATGTGACAAACCCAAGAAAAAAAAAAAAACAATTAACCAATTTCCATTTTAAAATAATTCCAGTCAAGTTAAAAATTAAATGTCAATAGTAAAATTCAATAAAGCATATAAAAAGATCAATAATGTCACATGATCAATAACACAATAATAATTATAATAATCCAAATGCCAAATAATACAAGTCAAAATAAAATCAAAAAAAAATATAAGAAAAATTCAATGTCAAAAATAAATGTCAATGGTATTTCTTGAGCAAAACAATAATGTCACATATCCAAATACAAAATAAAAATATAATAATCCAAACAAGAATAATCGTTATGATAATAATCCATATTCCAATTAATCCAATAACATTAATTTCGTTAGTCCTCTAGAAACTCATCAACACTGTAAAAGCCCTTCCTCAATAAGTATGTCTTGAATTTGTTTTTAAATAGATTTGCACTATTTATGATTTTGTATTCTACGGGTAACATATAAAAGAAGAAAGTGACTGACTGACTGATTCACTCACTGACCATCAACGCACAGCCCAAACGGCTGAAGCTTCAATCATAAAAATTGGTACGTAGGTTCCGTTGGTATTGTAGGTGAGCACTAAGAAAGGATTTTTCGAAATTCTACCCCTAAGGGCGAGAAATAGGGGATAAAAGTTTGTATGAAAATCCGCCAGTTTTAAATTCAGAATCTTCATATTTTGGGTTTAGGCTGAATATTAAAAAATAATTTACACGAACCTCAGCGATTTTGAAGATTCTACCCCTATGAGGGTGAAAAGGGGGATGAAGTCATGGGAATAATGAAATCGTCTAGGGATTTAAAACCTTGCACATAGATACTTTCCAGGCATCCAGTAAGAAAAGATTTTTGTGAATTCCATCCCTAAAAGGGTGAAATAGGGGTTGAAAGTTTGTATGAAAATAAGTCTGTTTTAAATTCAGAATCTTCATATTTTGGATCTAGGCTGAAGATTAAAAAATAATTTATAAGTGTCTCAGCGATTTTGAAGATTTCAACCCCATGAGGGTGAAACGGGGTATGAAGTCATGGGAATAATGAAATCGTCGTACTCTTAAACCATACTTTAAGAGTAACTGGTAAGATGGTTTCTCTTTATAAATGTTGTGATAGTTAAGTATAAACTTATTATGGTTAGGTAAATACCTATAATTTTATAAAGCAGTTACCTAAATGATCAAGTTATATAAGATAAGTCATAAGTCATTTATTTCTTAACAATATACATTGTGTAGAAAGTAATAAGTAAAATAGAGACAACACCATAAAAAAGTTCGATCGAAAAATACGTGTAGATAACAATAGTAATTGAAAACAGTTATCCAACAACAAAAGAAAAAAAAAACATTTAAATAATAACAATAATCCAAATTCTGATTTAAAATCGTTCCAGCAAAATAAAATTTAAAATGTCGTAAATAATAATTAATATAAAAATATCAATAAATTCACATTTATGTAATAACAAAATAAACCAAATTCCAAATCATTCAAGAAAAATAAGAAAAATTAAATGACAAAACTAAAATTGAATAGCAAATAATGTGACAAATCCAAGAAAAAAAAAAAAAAAAAAACAATTAACCAATTTCCATTTTAAAATAATTCCAGTCAAGTTAAAAATTAAATGTCAATAGTAAAATTCAATAATGCATATAAAAAGATCAATAATGTCACATGATCAATAACACAATAATAATTATAATAATCCAAATGCCAAATAACACAAGTCAAAATAAAATCAAAAAAAAATATAAGAAAAATTCAATGTCAAAAATAAATGTCAATGGTATTTCTTGAGCAAAACAATAATGTCACATATCCAAATACAAAATAAAAATATAATAATCCAAACAAGAATAATCGTTATGATAATAATCCATATTCCAATTAATCCAATAACATTATTTTCGTTAGTCCTCTAGAAACTCATCAACACTGTAAAAGCCCTTCCTCAATAAGTATGTCTTGAATTTGTTTTTAAATAGATTTGCACTATTTATGATTTTGTATTCTACGGGTAACTTGTTGTATAAAAAGACTGACTAAGATGCTAAATTGGCCACATTCAACAAGAAACTCTGCTTGGACGTCATAAGAACCTATTTGTTTTTCTTTCGGTATTATTATTATCGTAATTACGGCAATTCTTAACAGTTTATTTGTTTTTCCAGATAAATGTAGGCTATTTAGTCAGTCATACGACGAGCTCCTGGGAGAACTAGAGAGGTGTCATATGTACAAATATATCCTAGCTCCCAAATGGAGCTATTGTGAAGTGTGTGGGAAGGAGAAGCTAAAGGCACAGCGGCTCAAAGAGTGAAGATGCTATCGAGCCGTGCAGTTCTCAAAAGTGTCTGCTGTCGTCACCACCCCGGAAGTGGCTCCTCGTGTCACATCTTCCGATGTGTTTCAGGAGCTTGAAGTCGACCTCAGCGAGCTAGACAGCTTGGCGGAGCCGGCGTCGTTGCCCACGGCACCTCCATATCCACTTAATGAAGAGCCTTTGACTAATGATGACGCCGCCCCCACCTAAAGAGTAAAAATGTGCAGGTTTTCTCACGATGTTTTCCCTGACATAATTATTCAGTTTTTAATCGAATGTGCAGGTTTATTAACAATGTTTTTCATCATTGTTTGAGCATCTGTTACTGTGAAATCAGGTATATAATAAATTAATATAAGTATAGGTATAATAGTACGTAATATACTTATAATAGTAGAGAGAAGAGGATTTTCTTTTGTAGTTGTAGTAGGTAAGGTAAGAAACACGTCATGGTGTACACTTGCAGTACAGCTATAGACTTTACAGTCATTGTGATAAGGACGGTAAAAAGTCCGTAGTCTGTAGCTTGACGTGTTGCAGACTGTGTGTTTGTAAATATCAAAAATTAAAAATTAATATTATAGCTTGCTTATTTGCAGTTTTACTAGCCATAATCTATATCTAAACATATAGGTAAATAAAAGAAGAAAGTGACTGGCTGACTCACTTACTGAACATCAACGTACATCTCAAAAGGCTGAAGCTACAATCATGAAACTTGGCACGTAGGTTCCTTTGGTGGTGTAGGTGAGCACTAAGAAGGATACCTACCTACCAAATGTAAATAAAAGAAGAAAGTGACAAACTGACTCACTGACCATCAACGCACAGCCCAAACGGCTGCAGCTACAATCATGAAACGTGGCGGGGATTAGGTATACGTTCCATCCACACGGCTGCAACGCGGAGTGGGAGGTGCAACAAAGGTGCAAGGGGCGAGGGGGCACCAGTATGAGTGCAGAGCCCCTAAAGTGGGCACTCGCTGCAGGGCCGATGTCGTTGACAGTTGTATGCGAAAACGGAACTTTGAGCTAATGCGTGAATAGTTTGTGGTTTTGCTGGGGACAATTTCTTTTTAACCGACTTCCCAAAAAGGAGGAGGTTCTATGTTCGACATTAGGTTTTTTTTTTTTTTGTATTTTTCACTTTGTAGTTTTTTGCATTTGGAAGTCGGTAGTATTTTTTTTGCAAAAAAGTTTTTTTATCTTCATTGGTTTTGTAGCATAGTTTTGTTTGTTTAGAAGGTTTTTATTAAAATATGGTAAGGAGAATCATGAAGACTACGCGTGCGAAGCCGCGGGCAAAAGCTAGTATCTAAAATAATTTGTTATTCCCGAAACCAAGAATTGAATCTTATAATTACTAGTTGAATCATTAATAAGTTCAGAGTGAGCAATTGCTGGTTTTTGTGATACCTCATAGAACTCTAGATAGACTAGATATTTTACTTAGAATTTCATAAGATCTCTCAAGTGGGAACAGAACCGACACACACACATAATTCGTGCATTTGCATTGGAATCTGATTGCAATTTACCACCAAATGTGGAGTTTTGTGATGAAATTTTTAATGAGTGACCTGGGTTTTCAAGACGGCTGGCTTTGCTAGCCATCGAAGAGCCTATGCATTAGTTGGACATCGCACCCCCCTCCTCCACAGCCGCCGTAGTTCCAGCCTCTGGGACGGCGGTGGCAGCGACAGGCCGGGTCAGCGCCTGTGCTTTGCCCCTCTTTGGGGAAGGATTGCAGTTCCTCCCCTTCAACCTACCAACCTCCAACCTGGTGTAACTTCAGTCAACACATTCCAAATCGCGACCACGAGGAAGACAACTTTTCATCGAAAATCATCATGAGGAAGCTCTGTGAATATGTGAATAAGCAAAATTATCACCTCTGTGGTACCGAAAATCCGCGTATAATCCTGACCGAGTCATTACAACCACTCAAAGTTACTGCATGGTGTGTTTTTAAACTGGAGGCGTCATCGGGCCGCCAAACAATTACTGCGATCGACGAGGTCACAGAGCCATGATCAACATATTTATCTATCCTTAAAAGGAATAAACTTGAACTAGAGTACATAATGGTTTCAACAGGATAATGCAATGGCGCTTGCTGCAGGAGCCGCAACCGAAATTTTTGTATTGTCTTAGTAAAGGGTTTAGTTCGAGGGAGAGCTATTTAACATAGCGCGCGTCCAGTAATTCTGTTAGCATGTCTCGCTCAATGGCAGGGCACTTAGGCACAAAACTGTCATTGTCTTAGGATTGTGGAAGATATATTTAAGTTTAGGGAAACATGTATTGTTTTGACCGTTGCAAAACCTTCTCTAAGGCTTTGTGTTCTAGGACTAGCATAACAAGTACGACGTGCCTGCTGTACAGGTGGTCTCACGTCACTTGGGTGGGAATCTAGACTATTGTCAATGAACTCATTAACGTAATTCAAGTAAATATATTTATCAAAGCAAGCGTAGCGTTCCTTCCATTGACCTTCCTTAGGTAAATAATGCACTTTGCAATCCTTTTATCTAATTAACCACATAGTTCACTTTTGCTTTACTTATATAGTCCTTATGGCTAACAGACAGAAAGTAGTCTGGGAAATTTGTTTCATCATTTCTTCTTACCAGCTATTACACTAGGAAATGTGACGGGATGGGCCCTGTTTGGGGCTGTCTGTAGCAGAGTTGATCTAATGAACGTCAGTTACTTCCTTAGTTAAAACTCTTTGCCATATTAGTTACTTCTATTTGTAATAATTCATGAATGTAAATTAATTATCCGCGATCACTATTTGGTCTTTGATTTAAATACTCTATACATTAGTGTAAAGGGTTTCTCACACAACCTTTAGTTAATTATAAGAATTTGGATGGTATCCCTTAAGTTATATATTATCCTTCTAAATAAAACAAAACCATGGTGGAATTCACGTGTACTCGGTGGAGAGGTGTCGTTCTTCCAGGTCAGGAAGACGAACCTCACAAATTTGTGCGGCTGGTTGGGGCACAGATTCTACTTCTTCAGAAGTAGCCGACTTTTAACATTAAGTATAGAGCATTTTAGGAAAAACAATATTTTTATCAGCCTGGGGTCTTTTAGGAACAGTCACACTTTCAAAAACGGTTGTTCCCATACATAAATATACAAAAATTCTACTTTATCAAGTACATTAAAAAGTTGGTCGACTATTACTCGTAAACTTGTACAGTCTTATTACAAAAAACGAAATAAACCATGGTTTAAACCTGTACTATCAAGTCCAGGCTTATCTGCAAAACCATGGTCTAAATTTATCCGTATTACAAAACTTAAAAAAAACCGTGGTTTTCATAGTCCCGTCATTTGAACCATCGTCAATATATCAACCACAGATTAATACAAATATCATTCGTTCACCATAATATCATTCAATTGCAACGTTCCGTATGCCCAGAAATGAAAACGATTTGATAATACGATAAGGATTAAATGTTGTTTAAGAGTATTAAAAATATTGAGACTTTGTTTTTTTGCATGAATGTAAACATTAGATAATAATTCTTGGATTGCAGTTTTGTTTAGCTTTCAGCACATTACTTAATGTCGTAATTACTAATGAGACATACCTACGTGTAACGAAACGTAACATTCTCGCGCGTTATATGAAACTATAACACTAAACAAAACCATCCCAAGTTCATTTAGCTTTGGAATTTGAATTTTTAAGTTTTCGAAATCTCAAAAAAATAACAGTTCAACAAAAACGATCTGAGAATTGGAGTAGCGAGGAAAAAGTAAGTAAACATAAATTACTTCGATGAACGTGAAATTCGTCTCTAATTTATTTATTAAGTGGGTTAATCAATGAATTAGAGACGTATTTCATGTTTTAAACCAAATTTTGAACGTTGTAGGATATACTACGCGAGATAATTGGACAATCACGCCACATAATCGAGGACAAAAGTACGAAGACTTCCTCCAATATTAAAAAGGTTCAAGAGTGGAAGAATATAGCAAAGAAGTAAGTGTTTAGTTAGTTATTATTATGTGACCCGTTATCAATGCAAAATAACAATAATAATTAAATATTTTCAGAATTAACGAACTTATAGGCAAAAATAGGTCTGAAAGTGAAGTGAAATTGGCATGGAAGAGAATGAAGCTTGCGGCTAAAGCGAACTTGTCCACTCATAGGCAATACCAGATGCATACAGGTGGTGGTGAAAAGCCCAAATCGCCTTCTCAAGAAGATATGGCGATTATGGCTATTGCTCCACACGATTTCGTTGTGGAATACAGCGACTACGACAGAGATGCTATTAAAACTGTGGTACGCATAATAATGTTCTTTACTTAATATAAACTTTCGTTTTGTTTAAATTAATATAAAATGTGTAAGGATTGTAGCAGGTGGTTCTTTAGTTTCTGCCTACCACCTGGGAAAAAGGCGTGCTTTTATGTGTATAAAGTATATTTAATAATCAATACTTGTAGGTTGAAGTAAACCCTGCAGAAGTTATTGAGGTAACAGCTGGGCCTAGTACAGACTTTTCTCCAGCAATACCTCCTGAAGAAAATGATGAGGTAGAACCTATAATGGGCCAAGGTAAAAATAATAATTCTTCTATTCATTATAATAAGTATTGTTGACCTTTAATTTGACCATATTACATACAATAAAATCATAGACTTGCCGTCTCTGTACATTGAATATTTTTGCATAAAAATAACTAAGAAAAGATATAGAATAAAAAAATGCAATTTGCACACTGCATATATAATTTTAATACTTTCAGATACCCCAAAGGTAAATGTGGGAACTACTCCTACAAATAAAGAGAAGATTTAAAAAAAAAAGGGTCCTCAAAACATGTAAGTGAGATTATCTTAGAATATAATACATACATACTACATGCTTAGTATGACTATCTCTACATAAATATTTTACAGAAAAGAAGCAATGCAAGAAACAATATTGAAGAGCAACAATGAATTTAAAAAAAAACAATTAGATATGCTAGAAGTGGAGCATCAGTACAATATTAAAATTTCTGAATAAAAAATAAAAAATCTGGAGCTTGAAATAGAATTATTAGAGCAAAGGAAGAACTCACTAGAGTTCTTCCTTTGCTCAATATTTACTAACTACTAACTTAGTATATATTAAACTAGCTTTTGCCCGCGGCTTCGCACGCGTAGTCTTCATGATTCTCCTTACCATATTTTAATAAAAACCTTCTAAACAAACAAAACTATGCTACAAAACCAATGAAGATAAAAAAACTTTTTTGCAAAAAAAATACTACCGACTTCCAAATGCAAAAAACTACAAAGTGAAAAATACAAAAAAAAAAAAAACCTAATGTCGAACATAGAACCTCCTCCTTTTTGGGAAGTCGGTTAAAAAGAAATTGTCCCCAGCAAAACCACAAACTATTCACGCATTAGCTCAAAGTTCCGTTTTCGCATACAACTGTCAACGACATCGGCCCTGCAGCGAGTGCCCACTTTAGGGGCTCTGCACTCATACTGGTGCCCCCTCGCCCCTTGCACCTTTGTTGCACCTCCCACTCCGCGTTGCAGCCGTGTGGATGGAACGTATACCTAATCCCCGCCACGTTTCATGATTGTAGCTGCAGCCGTTTGGGCTGTGCGTTGATGGTCAGTGAGTCAGTTTGTCACTTTCTTCTTTTATTTACATTTGGTAGGTAGGTATCCTTCTTAGTGCTCACCTACACCACCAAAGGAACCTACGTGCCAAGTTTCATGATTGTAGCTTCAGCCTTTTGAGATGTACGTTGATGTTCAGTAAGTGAGTCAGCCAGTCACTTTCTTCTTTTATTTACCTATATGTTTAGATATAGATTATGGCTAGTAAAACTGCAAATAAGCAAGCTATAATATTAATTTTTAATTTTTGATATTTACAAACACACAGTCTGCAACACGTCAAGCTACAGACTACGGACTTTTTACCGTCCTTATCACAATGACTGTAAAGTCTATAGCTGTACTGCAAGTGTACACCATGACGTGTTTCTTACCTTACCTACTACAACTACAAAAGAAAATCCTCTTCTCTCTACTATTATAAGTATATTACGTACTATTATACCTATACTTATATTAATTTATTATATACCTGATTTCACAGTAACAGATGCTCAAACGATGATGAAAAACATTGTTAATAAACCTGCACATTCGATTAAAAACTGAATAATTATGTCAGGGAAAACATCGTGAGAAAACCTGCACATTTTTACTCTTTAGGTGGGGGCGGCGTCATCATTAGTCAAAGGCTCTTCATTAAGTGGATATGGAGGTGCCGTGGGCAACGACGCCGGCTCCGCCAAGCTGTCTAGCTCGCTGAGGTCGACTTCAAGCTCCTGAAACACATCGGAAGATGTGACACGAGGAGCCACTTCCGGGGTGGTGACGACAGCAGACACTTTTGAGAACTGCACGGCTCGATAGCATCTTCACTCTTTGAGCCGCTGTGCCTTTAGCTTCTCCTTCCCACACACTTCACAATAGCTCCATTTGGGAGCTAGGATATATTTGTACATATGACACCTCTCTAGTTCTCCCAGGAGCTCGTCGTATGACTGACTAAATAGCCTACATTTATCTGGAAAAACAAATAAACTGTTAAGAATTGCCGTAATTACGATAATAATAATACCGAAAGAAAAACAAATAGGTTCTTATGACGTCCAAGCAGAGTTTCTTGTTGAATGTGGCCAATTTAGCATCTTAGTCAGTCTTTTTATACAACAAGTTACCCGTAGAATACAAAATCATAAATAGTGCAAATCTATTTAAAAACAAATTCAAGACATACTTATTGAGGAAGGGCTTTTACAGTGTTGATGAGTTTCTAGAGGACTAACGAAAATAATGTTATTGGATTAATTGGAATATGGATTATTATCATAACGATTATTCTTGTTTGGATTATTATATTTTTATTTTGTATTTGGATATGTGACATTATTGTTTTGCTCAAGAAATACCATTGACATTTATTTTTGACATTGAATTTTTCTTATATTTTTTTTTGATTTTATTTTGACTTGTATTATTTGGCATTTGGATTATTATAATTATTATTGTGTTATTGATCATGTGACATTATTGATCTTTTTATATGCATTATTGAATTTTACTATTGACATTTAATTTTTAACTTGACTGGAATTATTTTAAAATGGAAATTGGTTAATTGTTTTTTTTTTTTTTTTTTTCTTGGATTTGTCACATTATTTGCTATTGAATTTTAGTTTTGTCATTTAATTTTTCTTATTTTTCTTGAATGATTTGGAATTTGGTTTATTTTGTTATTACATAAATGTGAATTTATTGATATTTTTATATTAATTATTATTTACGACATTTTAAATTTTATTTTGCTGGAACGATTTTAAATCAGAATTTGGATTATTGTTATTATTTAAATGTTTTTTTTTTCTTTTGTTGTTGGATAACTGTTTTCAATTACTATTGTTATCTACACGTATTTTTCGATCGAACTTTTTTATGGTGTTGTCTCTATTTTACTTATTACTTTCTACACAATGTATATTGTTAAGAAATAAATGACTTATGACTTATCTTATATAACTTGATCATTTAGGTAACTGCTTTATAAAATTATAGGTATTTACCTAACCATAATAAGTTTATACTTAACTATCACAACATTTATAAAGAGAAACCATCTTACCAGTTACTCTTAAAGTATGGTTTAAGAGTACGACGATTTCATTATTCCCATGACTTCATACCCCGTTTCACCCTCATGGGGTTGAAATCTTCAAAATCGCTGAGACACTTATAAATTATTTTTTAATCTTCAGCCTAGATCCAAAATATGAAGATTCTGAATTTAAAACAGACTTATTTTCATACAAACTTTCAACCCCTATTTCACCCTTTTAGGGATGGAATTCACAAAAATCTTTTCTTACTGGATGCCTGGAAAGTATCTATGTGCAAGGTTTTAAATCCCTAGACGATTTCATTATTCCCATGACTTCATCCCCCTTTTCACCCTCATAGGGGTGGAATCTTCAAAATCGCTGAGGTTCGTGTAAATTATTTTTTAATATTCAGCCTAAACCCAAAATATGAAGATTCTGAATTTAAAACTGGCGGATTTTCATACAAACTTTTATCCCCTATTTCTCGCCCTTAGGGGTAGAATTTCGAAAAATCCTTTCTTAGTGCTCACCTACAATACCAACGGAACCTACGTACCAATTTTTATGATTGAAGCTTCAGCCGTTTGGGCTGTGCGTTGATGGTCAGTGAGTGAATCAGTCAGTCAGTCACTTTCTTCTTTTATATGTTACCCGTAGAATACAAAATCATAAATAGTGCAAATCTATTTAAAAACAAATTCAAGACATACTTATTGAGGAAGGGCTTTTACAGTGTTGATGAGTTTCTAGAGGACTAACGAAATTAATGTTATTGGTTTGAAACGACGAAAAATGTCAAATTCGTGAGAAATGATAATCTATTTCTCACGAATTTGACATTTTTGGTCAATTCTAGGTGCCGTATGTTAGAAAGAAACATAGATTGAAACAAACGGATACGAAGAATGTTATTAGTTCTGTCATTTCGAGACACTGCCAGCGTGGTTGGTACGACCATTCCATGTTCTGTGTTTTTTGCTTCTATTGTTTTCACATGAACGAAGAAGGTTAAAATCGAATTCGACCTCACCTATATTTTAAATATTGTTTAATTCAAATTGAGATAACATTTGTTGTATTTTCAAAGAGGTTCAAATACTTTTTAGTTATGGACTTAGTAAGTAAACTAAACGACGTGAGTCGTTTATAATACAACAAAAATATAGATGCCAGTGACAGCGGTAGTGCCAAAAAATAAAAATAATACAGACTTTGACAATATTACTTGTGATTTCGTTAGTTCCAATTAAAGCCACCAGGCTACATGATCTGGCTGCATTTTACCTGATATTTTTTTGACAGATTGAATTGACGAGAAATAAATTGAATATTATTTTTGCTTTTTGCGGAAAAAAGCGACATACGTCCACCTAGCAACGCCGCAAAGCGGTCACTGTCGAATTGCACTGGATGGAAAGAGAAGCACGATGGAATTTGTATAGACTTTTTTAAAAAACATAATAATATGAATTACTTAAAAATAATGAATGAAACTTCAATATATAAGACAATGAAGTTTTGCGTCCTTTTATGATACGTTATTGGTGTTAATTGTACAAATGTACGCTGGTCAGTATTACCGGAAAAATCTTTTGAAGATCACGGTAAGAGGTTACTTTGCCATTCAATTGTATCGAGGTTTTTGTGCGTAAACGTGTTTCGGCCACAACAAAGTTTTCGGAAATATGATCAAGATTAACATATCTTTTTTCTGCTGCCACATCTTCAATAGATTTGGCTAAAAAATGTTTAAAAGAAAGCCCATTTTGAGTATTCAGCCCCTTAGTATAAGGTTAAGAGTACCGAAAACCTTTCATGTAAATCTATGCCGTAGTGTATATAGGCAAAAATTATCATGATAACAGGAAAAAAAAACAAGTAATTCTTGGGTTTTTACGCCCTCTATAAACATCCTCACCATTATACATGATATAAAAAAATCTCGACAGTGCCGAGCAATTGGTTAAAAGATTTTAAATTGAAATTTTGTAAAGCTTATTTTCATTATTTTTAATTAAACATCGAAAGCCCAATTCTCCCAATTATAAACCGATTACATTCCAATTTGCATTATCATCGAAATTGCGTTGAGCGTCAAAAATGGTAGAATGGCAATCCGTCCGGCCTTCTGCTTTACAATTATTTTGCCAAACACCGTTGAGTTTTTTATAAATAAGGCCTTTTTTTGACATTCCTTTTTCGAAAAAGTTCTTCCTTCCGAGCTAGCCCTAAGAATGTATTAATGTTATAAAACTTAATTTTGCCATAACTCTTTGTGAACTATATTTCATTCCAAGCCAATATAGCATGTCTTACTTTGAGGTCTATATTGCCCAGCTCACATCATATTGGATTGAATCCAGATTGAAATTGGATTTTGACTGTTTTATAATAAAGCCCATTGAAAGTCGGAAGCAATAAATCCTTCAGTTGATAGGTTAAGTAATTAAATTATTGAAGGAATTAAAATATTACAAATATTTGAAATCTACATGAAAGTTTGATTTCTTTGCAAAAGGACCATTCGTATTAAAAAAGGCAGCATAGCAGAATGGGAACAGCCGACAAAAGTTAAAACTTTAAACTTTGTAGGTATTAAGATTTTGGCGCAACACCTCACATGATGAATGCGTGATGCGAACCCATAAGGGGACAAACCCTTTCAAAAATCATTCACCGCGGCTTGCGAAGTTTCCATTTATATAAATTAGACGAAGGTATATCTACGACCTACGCACGACGATATATTAAATACAAATTTCCTCTTTTCAGTATGATCTGGACTTGCATTTTATAGACTTTCCGTACAGAGCGAATTCAGGCTTGTATAGCGTCGTGTGAACGATCTTACCACTCTGGGTGCTGGTAATTTGTTTCGTGCACGGTGGATTCGGCTACGAGATCTGATTGCATTCCAAATTTTACGGTTGCTGGACTAACATCTATTTTGAACATTCAGTGAAATTTAAGTGGCATTTGGCGGTTTGGCGGATCAGTACTGCCAGAGATAATAAATTACAAAAATATAAATAAACAAACAAAACAACAATTTTGGTTGCGGAATCATCCAATGACTTCTCCTCCCCCTTTGGGTGAAGCGGAAGGGCGTGTTAGACTTTTACTGAGTGTTCCTTCAGTTGCTTGTGCCAGGGCCGCGGTAACTGGCTATGGCCTTGGACTTATGCCGGGCCACCTCGAGTCCCAATTGCCGGATCCTCTCAACAACTGTCGCAACCTCGCGTGTTGCTAATTCAGCCGCCGCCTTGTGTGACGTCCCCTACGCCAGGACCAGCGTGTCGTCAGTATAGTAGTATGGTATAGTAGATATAGTCCCTACTATACCTGTAAACTTGGAATGGTATTAGGAAATCTGTTAATCAATCACACCTCAACGTCTTAACTTCAATAGATTCGGATGCAATTGGGTATTTTGTATGCTCATTCAAAAGCAAGTAGGCCTCCCTCAAGTGTCACCATATGCGGCAGGCTTATTACTTAAGAAAGAGCAATCAGCAATCATCGCGCGATCAAACGCTTTATGTCATAAAAGTCGACATTAACTACCGAGTATATCCTACACAATCGTTTGCCAATCGCTTGCTGTTTGCCAAATGCACTTATTTCTAAAAAAAACCGCCAAAATCTGTAAAACTTTTGTATTGAAGGGCAATTATTGCGCAAAAATCGCTATCGTTTTGCTCTTGCAAGATACATAATAAATCTACGGTTCTGTGCGTCGCGTAGCGCATATTCCCGCAGCCCTAACTAGGACATCGGCCATACTAGTAGGAGGCCTTCCAACGCAGACACCGGTACGTGGAATATTTGTTCGCCTCATGGCAATACTTGATGATCCATCTATGCATACAATAACATCTCACACAATAGTTTGCCTTATCTATGCTCACTAACACAGCTCTTATGATTATGTTTGTCTCTCTTTGAGATATTGCCCAGCCTTTCGAATGAAAGCATACATCGTGTTTTGAAAGGCATTTGCTTTCATAGACTGTACCGTAAAGCCTGATGCATATTGGAGCGGACCACAACAAAAGAAATCCTTCTACATTGCTTTTGTACCTCAAACGCCCGCATATTCCTATTCACAAGAATACAAATATTGTAGAGAACATACGAACCAAACTTCGATTAGGATTTTCACTTTGATATCAGAAAACGTTTCTAACAAAGCATCGATTTCATTTCATTCTACAACTTTTTTAAACGCGAAAGTTTGTGAGGACATATATCCATATGTTACACTTTAACCAAAAAACTTCTAAACGGCTTTTGATGAAGCTGTTAGGCGTGTTGCGATTAATCATACCCTAGATTGAAATTCGTTAGGCAACCCATATGCAATATATTTATTGACATATTAAATTAAATATAAATACGTTTCATCAAATAAACATCTCGGTGAAGGTCATTTTATATCGGATCTTAGACTACAGGTTATTACCAAATACACGATATGGAGTTAGAAATATAAAACTAGACGTGGCCGGGCGGATGTATGTAAACGACTACGACTACGGGCCACCCGCTAGCGATCGGTTACAGTATCATAAAATGCAATTCAGCAATCGCCTTAATACAATCCAAAAAAAAATATGTCTTATACAAACAGCTTACAATGGTGCTTACATTCTTCTTTCTCACTACCTTTACATAACATTGCGGTCTCTTTTAAATTATTGTGAGCCGTCTTGACATTTTATATATATAATATGTGAAATGTCTAAGGGTAGCTGTCATAACGTCCGCACTGCAATAATTAAGAAACACCCATTAAGCACCAC
This sequence comes from Orthosia cruda, assembly GCA_964057195.1. Classification (NCBI taxonomy): domain Eukaryota; kingdom Metazoa; phylum Arthropoda; class Insecta; order Lepidoptera; family Noctuidae; genus Orthosia; species Orthosia cruda. The sequence continues at coordinate 41,056,826 of OZ059828.1, read as the reverse complement.
TTGAGCCGGCAACATCCGTTATGACAGCGCCAGCAAAGTTGTCAAATTAAATTATTGAGCGAATTTCTTCCGTGATGGGTATCGGTATAAGAAACACAAGAAAACAAAAAAAATAAAATTCAAGTGCCACTACTTTACACTACGAGTGAACCCCGCAGTCAACTGTAGTTTTTAGAAACGGATATTTTTTTCTTGATTAAATACAATGTACGAGGCATGTCCAGAAAGTAAGTTTACTAAGGCCCTCACGGGCAACGAGAATATTTTTTTGTCACACTGCCGTAGTTTAGCTCCTCCAGTTCCAACGAGCCCAAGGACGCATTAGTACGACTAAAATTGTGGTCACAGCAACGGGTCTCGTGAACTATTTCTATAGAATCTGCCAAGTGCAAAATTCGCAGCGTTAGCGGTAAGAACTTAAAGGTGATGACTTTCTGCTTTCTATTAAGTCATAAGTCATTTATTCGTAAAACAAGTAATTTGTATCCGAATTTACACACAATCACAGTATATGTACTAAAATAGATTACATTAATTTAATTTCATAAATTAAATCAAAAATTATAAAACAATAAGTTTACATTTTTTCATTAGAACTTTGCAACATGTAGGTAAAGTAAACAATATGGCCAACCCATTGAAATTTAAAACAATTAATTAAAGACAAATTAGCATAGATTGATAAAAAAATATTAGAAATAATGAATTTATGGTTAGTACAATTGAAGAACCCTCTAACTCATGAGGGTTAGAACTGGGGTTTGAATGAAAAAAGGTTTCAGTCTGTACTTGGGAGTGTGGATCACTGATGCCAACACTTTGACCCCCAGTCTGATTTATTCATAGACGTAGTGGTTACACCGTAGAACAAAGGTTGCAGTAGTGTAGTAGTACTTCCCCGCTTCTAGATCCAGTAATGCTATCTCCTTCTCTCACCATCCAAGACTCCACTCGGCAGGAACGTATGGGGTTGATGATTCTCCGTCCAATTAGGAGAACACACCTGAACTGTACAGCCCTTGCCACATTCGGCTCCGAAGGACCATGAAGAACCCTCTAACTCATGAGGGTTAGAACTGGGGTTTGAATGAAAAAAGGTTTCAGTCTGTACTTGGGAGTGTGGATCACTGATGCCAACACTTTGACCCCCAGTCTGATTTATTCATAGATGTAGTGGTTACAAAAAATTCTTAATCCTAAATACATATGTTATCGGCGGAAAATCTTAACATCGAGATTCAGAAATGGTTCGAAATTGTACAACGCCATCTAGTGACAAATGGACGAATAAATTTGCATAAGAAACGCGGTGTTTTCTGATATACTTACCGTGCGGCTAGACAACAATAAATCAGAACGAACAAAATCCAATAAAATTTAACAACCCTTGACCATCTCAATAAAATTACAATTCAATAAAATAAAATTACAGTTCCTCTACAGTATATAGACATTTTTTCAATAGGAATTTCTTTAGTTTTATTTTGAAAGCGCTATTGTAGACAGCACTTTTTATGTCTAAAGGCAACTTGTTGAACAATTTTACAGACTGGTATCGTGGACTGTGTTCAACAATTCTTAGGTTATGACTTGTAAGATTGCATAAGAAACGCGGTGTTTTCTGATATACTTGCCGTGCGGCTAGACAACAATAAATCAGAACGAACAAAATCCAATAAAATTTAACAACCCTTAACCATCTCAATAAAATTACAATTCAATAAAATAAAATTACAGTTCCTCTAGAGCATATAGACATTTATTCAATAGGAATTTCTTTAGTTTTATTTTGAAAGCGCTATTGTAGACAGCACTTTTTATGTCTAAAGGCAACTTGTTGAACAATTTTACAGACTGGTATCGTGGACTGTGTTCAACAATTCTTAGGTTATGACTTGTAAGATTGTTATTCTTCAAGTCCGGTCTACGGGTGCATTCCCTTATCCGCCGTTCTTAAACTGTCTCATAGTCTTGTATGTATTTGGCCATATTACTTAAAAGTACTAGTACCTAAAGACTTGGTACTGTAAGTATGCCTAGATTGATGAAATGTTGTCGGCAGCTTTCCCTTTGTGAGATGCGGACCATGGTATGAATTGCACGTTTTTGAAGTATGAAAGCTTTTCTAATATTATATTCATAACTATTTCCCCAAAAAAGTATCCTATATCTAATTTTTGACTCTACTAGCGCAAAATATCTATGCTGACTTCATTTCTCAGGTCTCTCAGATCGTAACATGCAGACGACACCGATGCACAAATTGCTTTCAATTCTGGTTTCCAGTTTAACAGTTGGTCAATATATAAACCTAAAAATTTTACTTCGGCTACGAGCTCAATGTCGACTTCATGTAAGGCAACATTTAAAATATCGTTGTTACGGGCTGTAGTTTTCAATAACATTATTTGAGTCTTTTTACTATTAATTAATAATTTATTTGCCGTGAACCACACATGAAATGCTTCTAACGTAGCATTTACCCTTTTTGTCAACTCTACCGTGTCATTGGCTGCCACTATGGCATTTGTGTCATCCGCAAAAATTACTAATTGAATGCCCGGTAAAATTATATTTAGATAATTAATTAAGTCATTAATAAATAATAAAAATTAAATGGGTCCCAAGTAGATCCCTGTGGACACCCGTCGATATGCGTACAATTTTGGATTTATACCTTTTTTATAATTATTCTGAGTTTTGTCAATTTTATCGTACATCCGCCTGTTTTTTAAGTAGGACGAGAACAGTCGCAAAGCATTTCCTCTTATTCCGTAATGACTAATTTTAGTCAGAAGTAATTTATGGTCAATTGTGTCAAATGCAGAGCTTAAATCTAAGAAAATCTTCTGCAACTCTCATTTTATTATTAATGTCAGTCGGGACATTGCCTTTTATATAAATAAATTGTCTTTTATTTAAAACTCTATTTACTCGAAGGTGTGCTAAATGTCGAATTTTAAGTAATTTTCAAATAATTTTGACAGCACTGGTAATAGAGAGATAGGTCTATAGTTTTTAGGATCAGACTTACTTCCCTTCTTATACACAGGTATTACTTTCGCCATTTTTAGTTGTTCTGGGAAGATAGCCTCTTTTATACATTTATTGAAGAAGTCAGATAGAGGCTTAGCTAATATTTCAATATGCTCCTTGAACAGACGAATCGGCACTTCGTCATACCCGCAGGAATGTTTGTCTTCCATTCCTTTAACCATGGTACAAATCTCGTTTGGAGTGGTAGGAGAAATATGCATGTCACTGCCAACCTTGTCCGTGTATAGATGGAGAAATGCCGTGGCATGGTCTCCTTTATTTACGTCAGTAGCACTTTTATAATTAAATTGATTCACCAGTAAGTTAGTTATTTCCTCTGGATCCACCACAATTCGTCCATCAACCTTAAACCTAAGTTCCTGCTGAATCACTTTCTCTCTATTAGTGCATTTAATTACAACTTTCCAGATTGCCCTACCCTTATTTTCTGCTGTATTTATTTGTGTCATTATAGCGAGCTTTTTAGCTTTAGAAACAATATTTCTATATTGCCTAACGTACATGTTTTAATATTTTAAAACACTTGTTTCAAGGTTATTTCCATTGCGTGCAGACAAAAAACGTTTCATTTTGCTGGAGGTACGTATCCCTTTAGTGATCCACTTTAATTTTAATTTATTCCTAAGGTTAGTTTTTCCACAGAAGACGAAACTTGGGTTGCCCACAATACCCTTGAAATCAATAGACAATTCTACTAATGGTGTAAAACCTCATCACCTTCAGGCAAAAAATCATTAACACAATTTCGGTCAAAAACATCATAGCATCCGTTTTTGGTACCATAATGGGATCATTTTGATCGAATTACCTACTTTAGGTTGAAAAGTCAATGCTTCTGTGTATAATGAGACGTTAAAAAATTGTTAAGAGCAATTCAGCACAAGATAACGGCAGGATTAACAGGTACGTATCTTGGAAGAGCAAAACGATAGCGATGTTTGCGCAATAATTGCTCGTCAATACAGAAGTTATAAGCGGTTTTTATTTTTAATAATTTCATTTTACAAACAGCGAGCGATTAGCAAACGATTAATAATTATGTAATATGAAAACCAATAGATAACAAAGTGACATTCAGAAAAAAATATATGATTAAACTCTGGACTTACTTTGAAGTATTTTATCACTTTTGATGAGGGTTTTATATTGAAAATATTTTTTCGTCCTCCTTTTATCAATCAATCAATTGACACGCATGATTGTATATCAAGACTAGCTGTTGCTCGCGAGTTTGTCCGCGTAAGCCTTTTTTAATTTTCCCATTTGTACTTTGATTTTTCCAGCCTTTGTTACTCTCTATAACATCAGTGAAAGTCCCGTCAAAATCGGCCCAGCCATTACGGAGATTAGCCGGAACAAACAGACAGACAGGCAGACAAAAATCTTAAAAATATTATAGTATTTGTTACTTTACTCCTTTTTTTATTGTACTTAGTATTTGTTATAAGTACCCCATATACTTACTTTTCCATGCATTCAATAAAACGTTGTTATTTTGATATTACATACCGACACTTCAATTTTTTTTATATGTATAAATAAGTATTTGGGATCATGTTCAAAGAATTTATAGTAGCTTTTCATTTTGCCGGCCTTGTTACAAAGGTACCAGTATTTTATTGAAGTGAACCAGTGCAGAAACACAATTTATTGTGTAGAAGACCAAAATACCAAATCATGGAATACCTATATTGCCCAGGCATGCTCGTTTCAGCTTGATCAAATTCCTATTATTGGTCAGTTTTAGGTACAGTTGGACTGATTTTTGTTACTCCATTTTGTGACTAATTATTCTGATTTTCAAGTTTTAATAGCACTTTTTGCTCAAAGTTTTGTTTTCATATATTTTAAGGCTTGCTTGATCCGGCGAAGTAGGTATTTAACGCGCCCCTGTTACCGCGAAGCGAGCGGCGCGCTCGCGACAAATATGTCACAGTAAAGGTGTGTAAAGAAGGTTTATTTCTATATTGTTTTCAAAGTTATTAAAATACGAGAGTTACAATGCGTAGTAAATAAATAATTAATTATAGTGTATACCTATAGTTTTAAAAAGTGCCATACATCGTATTTGATTTATTTAATTATTTGACTATCTAACTATTTATGTTTTTGTAAACATAAACAGACGGACTAAGTAGACACAATCATGCAAAAAATGTATTTATACTGTAATTTAATCAAAATCCAAGATGGCACCGATCTAAATTGCCAAAATTTTCGTTATGGGTGTCATTTTCGGGGTTTCTGGGGTCGTTAAATGCGAATTTGTGGTCAAAATAAAATTCCATAATGGCGCCGACTGAAATTTTTGAAACTTTCATCATGGGTGTCATTTTCAGGGTTTATTTTGACTAATAACCCAAAAAAACAAAATAAAATACACCCATGGCGAATATTTTGTTCTTCTCTTGAAGTCTGTAACCTACTGATTCTATTACACTGTGGTCTCATAATAAATCGGTCGATAGATTTGCGGGAACTCGAGCACGAGCAAAACTGGCATAGGTCCTACCTCGCAAAGCCTTGCGGGCGACTGAAGAGTCGTACGGCGGCCGCTGGGTTATTATAATTTTATTATTAAATCAATTAAATTATTTTATAAATTCTACCCTGAGAATAATATTCTATAGGTTGTTAAATTATTTTAGATATGTGTTTTAGGTAGTAAATCTTTTATAATCTTCTAGAAAAATGATCAATAACACATCGATTTAGAGTCCTTTTCTTTTTTTTTTGATCGAGCGAAGTTTTCGATTTCATGTTTTGAATCTCAGAAATTAAAAGTACATTTAGTAAACTACAATATATATATATATTTTTTGCATTTAAACTATCACTATTTGTTTGTCTAATAATGAATCAAAGAGATGTAAAAGTCAGATTACCTGCCCTTAATTAGCTGCTCTACCTTGTAATTAATGCTTTTAAATATATTGAAAATAATGTTATTAATTTCAAAAATGTTTTACTATAATGAAGTATCAACTTTTTTCTGCCTGTTATGCAGCTCTGATTGAACTATTTAAATTAAGAAGTTAATTTAATTTAAGAGATAGTATTTTTTCCATGATCATCCGGTTCCGGTAGCGAAAGTGTAAACAACGCATAAAAGTGAGCTTCGTAAAAATTATCACAATTCTACTGCAATAAGTGACATTGGATACAAAAACCACACATAAGTTTACGTGAAGTCGAACTAAAACACAGTGCTGCAGAGAAAACCCAGGGTTAAAATTTCCTTTATGGGCCGCTGATTTATGGCACGGGGGGAATGGGGGAGGGTGGGGGGAGGGGTTTTATCCCCCCCTTACCAACCCCACCACTCGGAGCCCCATGGTTATGGAGATATCCATAGTTAAAGTTTTTAGGTTAGAATCAAAATTTCTATCAAAGTTCATCGATTTTTGGGGCGGGAAGGGGGGTAGGGAAGTGGGGGGTAGTGGGGCTACCCCACTGTACCATCCCAACCCCGCGGAACCCCATGGTTAAGGAGATATTCATGGTTAAAGTTTTTACAATTACTATTTAACAACAATGTCGACGGAGCCCCGCTGCGCGGGGCTCCTATTTCTGTCTGAAAGGTCTAAAGTAACCTAACACGAAGAAGATGACGGGAGCTGAGTTCGCTCGCTTTGCTCGCTCACTTCAGCTCCCGTCATCTCTTCGAACCTAACCTGTGCGTGTCTGGGTGCCCTAAGCTCCCGAGCTCGCTTCGCTCGCTCCTGGACCAATTCTCATATTTTTACCTCACGAAAAACATACAAAAAAACATAAAATTTCCGAGTCTTGAAAATTTGTAAAAAGCTTTCTATTTATGAGTACAACCTATAAAAAGAAAAATGAACTTCCAAATCAACGGCCCATAATGGAAATTTTATCCAAAACCAGTGAAACATCCATATAAATTGTAATTATTCCAAAACAATTGGCGATCATTATAACCTCAATGTGCAACATACTCCATAATTAATAGTGCCGACCAAACAGTCCAACCTAACTGTCAGTGATATCGGACATAGACAATTGACACTGACAGTCAGATCGCGACAAGTGTTGCCATAAGAAAAGGAAAAATGTCTACCAATAATATATAAGTGTTACCGCCACACAAATATAAATTACCCAACATCAATAATGGAAAAACAAATGGAAATCCTACTTGCAAAAATAAATGACAAGTTTAATGAACAAACAACAATACTATCAACAGAAATTACGAGAAATGTTATGGAAGCTTTAAATGAAAAATTTAAAACATTGAAAGAAGAAAATAACAACCTAAAACCAAAAGTCACAAATTTGGAACAAAAAATATCATTTTTAGAAAAGGAAAAACGCACAAATAATTTGATTATATTTGGCATCGATGAAAAGGGAAAGTCAGAAATAGAACTAATTGAATTTGTAAAGGCTATTATATTAAAATCAGGAACGAAATTAGACAATCAAGAAATAAGTTACATCAAACGAATTGGAGCACAATATGATAAAAACCGGCCAGTAAAACTATGTCTCAGAACAACGTGGAAAAAACATCTTATCTTTAAGAACAAGCGAAACCTTCCCACAAATGTTTATGTCAAAGAGGACTTCCCCAAAGAAGTTCTCGTAATACGAAAACAGTTACAAACACAAATGCAAACAGAAAGAGCAAATGGGAATGTAGCGTTTATAAAATACGATAAGCTTATTGTGAAAAAACCAGAGAACAGCCGCGAAAAACGGAAGAGAGAGGTCTCAGGATCGCCAACCACTCCATGCCAGAAAAAACCAAGTATGAAGAATACTGAAAACACGAAGACATCCCAATGTTCTACCGGGGAAGTCATTAAACCGAGTATCATTACATATGCAACACGAGAAAGATCTGTTTCCATGTCAGAGCTGCCAAAAAACAAACAAAGGTCTTCTCCAACCAAAAAGAAATCTCTAAACTTAGCAAAGATATTCGCGAAAATATGAGAAAAGACAAAGAAAAAAGAAGAACCAAAACTCTAGAAAATCACATCAACAGAACGAGAGGCACAAAAAAAGTGCTAAAGGAACTTCGAGAAAATATAAATGACCAAAAGTTGAAAAAGCTATAAGAAGTCAAAAGACGGGAAAAGTTCCCGGCCCAGATAGAATAACAAACGATTTAATGAGAGGAACAATCAAAGAACTAAGTCCAATATTAACAAAAAAAAAATGACACTTTAAATACGGGCATCATCCCAAGCCAATGGGCAGAATCACACATAATACTCCTACACAAGAAAGGCCTAAAATATGATATAGAAAATTACAGACCCATATCCCTCATTTCAAATGTATATAATGTTGTTGCAAAAATAATTTTGGACAGAATATCAGTCAGGCTCGAAGAAAATCTACCAGTGGAGCAAGCAGGGTTCAATAAAGACTTCAGTACGATTGATCACATACATACAATAAAACAGCTCTTACAGAAATACAATGAATACAACAAAACCATTTTCCTGGCCTTTATAGATTATTCCAAGGCCTTTGATAGCCTAAAACATGAATCCGTATGGCAAAGTCTTAAAGAACAAGGAATTCAAAACGCTTACATAAAAATCATCAAAAACTTCTACAGAGAAAACAAAGCTTGTATCAGGCTTGAGTCTACAGGAGCTGTTTTTCCAATCAACAGGGGAATCAGACAGGGTGACCCAAACTCACCAAAGCTATTTACAGCAGTGCTGGAACAAATGTTCAGAAAACTAAAATGGGAACATCTTGGACTAATCATAAATGGAGCGAGATTGAGCCATTTAAGATTTGCAGACGACCTGGTTATAATGGAAGAAGACCCACTACTACTATGACATCTATGACACTATCCCTAGTAGAGAGAAGCAGAGAAGTAGGTCTAGGGATTAACATAAGTAAAACGAAAATGATGACAAACGCAGTTCCCGTAGACATAACCATCAACGGACAGAAACTTGAATATGTGGTAGAATATGTGTATCTGGGTCAGATAATATCGCCAAATGACCAGACATCCAAAGAAATAGACAAAAGAATTGCAATAGGATGGAAAAAGTATTGGGCTTTGAAAGAAATCACGAATAGCAAGAAACTATCCATGAAGATCAACAGAAAGACTTTTGACACCTGTATACTGCCATGCATCATATATGGCTGTGAAACATGGGCTTTGACAAAACGACATAGGGACAAACTAGCATGATGCCAGAGAGGCATGGAGAGGAGCATGCTAGATTTGAAACTATTGGACAAAGTAAGAAGTATAGACATCAGAAACAAAACCAAAGTAACAGACATACCGTCGCGTATTGACCAAAGAAATGGAGTGATAAACAGATGACAGTCTGGTACCTTAGGGATGGAGCTAGAGCTCGAGGTCGTAAAGCAAGAAGATGGGAGGATGACCTAAAAATGACATTAGGACCCCTATGGACTAGAGTCGCGGCAGACAGACAACAGTGAAAGGAGTTGGAGGAGGCCTTTGCCGTAAGGCACATCGAAACAAGAGACATTTTATTGTAACAGTGTTTCTTTTAGTATTAATTTAAATATTTTTTTGTAAAAATCATTGTAAAATTTCGGAAAGAAAGGCTTTATAATTATTATTTTTTTCATGATTGGCTTCTCATAGTTATATCAAAAGATTACTTATTGCTTAATAGTAAATTGCCAAAGAACCTTTAATTGGATTTAAGATCAGTTTGCAGAATAACTTTATTTATTTTGATTTACATTTCTATAGGAAAATATCACTAAAGTTGTTTTAGCAATTATACACAATTTGAGTTCATTTTTTTTTATCCTTATTAAAATAACATGTAATTTAAAAAGAGATACTTGGATCTTGGAAATAGTTAAAAGATCATTTTAGTACATAGACATGAAAGCTATATAGGGTTGTCTGATGCTTCAAAAATAGCCTATCGAAATTTGAAATGCCGGTGTACTACATTCATTATCCATGACTGGCATCCCATTATCTCTACGTACGGCAAACTGGTACACTCAGAGATTATTCTACGAAAAGGATCAATAAGAACCTTATTATCAAACTAAGTAATACTTAGGGTGATGAACAAAAGGCATTTTCAAGGCCGACGTGAGTCAGGCACGAAATGCCTGGTGCCGCAGTATTTACAACCAGCGTACATCAATGTGTGTGATTAGATGTATGTATATTGTTAGCGAAAAAGACACTGTCAAGCCGTTACAAGGAGGGGATGACAGACAGCAGCCGCCACGCGCCTATATAAACCGCTGCACGCTCATTGTCTTTCCTAATCCTTTTCGATTCATATAAGCCAGCCCGCGTTGCTGAGCCATAGTTAAATGCCAGTTAGATATTCATTGGAGTTTCTTGTCCGTTCTTCTCCACGTAGGCTTTTCCGAACGGATGGTAGAATCACTTTATTAGATCCGGCCTTAGCCATCCCCCCAGCGACGCCCTAAGCCGAGGTCCGACCCCAACTGCGGTAGCCCTTAGTGCTGTCGCTTTAGGTTTAGAAAATTGAAGCCTGGCCGGAAGCTAACAGATTAGTCTCCACAGGTTAGCCCGGTTAAGCAGTAGACGACTACTTTGGTTGAACTGCGAGACGCCATATATTAAAAAAAAAAAAAACATTGTCTTCCTTTTTTTACCTGAAGTTAACATGTTAAGAAGAGTCTCTGCCTGTTTGGATAGCCAATTCTGCCTAATTTGTGTTCCATTTATTTACCTACTTGATTTTCTTATCGTGTGCAATTTTGTTGTTGAAATATAAACCGCCTTTTGATCGTTGTTCTCTTTTTTTTTAAATCTCTTTGGTGGCTTTTTGCTAAGAATATATATATTATTGTTTGTGATTATTTATCAGATGTACTTAAATGAAGCAAAAGAGGTAAGGATCGTATCAGGTGGTATATGTATGTAATAATTTTGTCTGCATATGACAGGATGTAATGCTGAGGCTGTTTAGGTATTGCTTCAAATTGTGCATACATTGGGTTGTGAATTAGATTGCATTTTTGTGAATAAAAAAATATAAAATGAAGACAAATGAAACTAATAAGTAAGTGTTTTATAATATGAAAAGGCGTTTTCGCAAAAGCTTCTTGCAATTTCATGAAAATTTTAATAAGTATGTACGTGTTGTATTACGGTTTAACCCAGGACTTACATCGAGTATTTGCTGCTAAAATTAAAGTTAAATAAATTTATTTCAGATATCAGATATAACAAGTAAATTTATTCAATACGAATACCAATTTCGACGTAAAAAGATTTTACATCGAAATTCGTCGGTCGTATCGTCTTTCTCTACAACTGCTGAATAATTCCTTCGCATCAGCACAATTTTAGCTAGAAATATTTTTACTATAAATTGCGACTGTTGTTTGCCCATGGACCGAAACTTAAAATAATTGGCAAATTTTGGTTGTACTTAATAGCCTCTACCTGATCCTATGTTTGTAAAAAAGAATAAATAAACCCCAAAATAGACCTATTACCGGTTCGATGACTGAGATCCGAGGGGCCTAAGCTCAAGCCAGAGTCTAAACAGAAATGAAAGAACTGAGTGAAATCATCCACGATTACGGCAAAGCCGATACCAGTCATCTCCTTTGGGGAATTATTTCCTTTAAGTGCTAGAATAAAACTTGAAGTAACAGCGTAAATCATAAATGTTTGTCCATCAGTGGATTGTTCCTTACCAAGTTTACTATTTGATACATAGAACAAAAAAAAATACGAATGGCCATTCAGTCTTACGACTTCCACCATTTTTATTTCGAACAAATTCTGTTCTATTTTTGTTTTCCTTTGTAGATAGATACAGTCACTGGAAAATGTTCGTATGATTTATTTAAAAAAAGAAATGTTAGTCGTTAGGTGACCCGGTTAACCTTTACATTTAGTTTGTTGAACCATATTTTTTTTTTTGTAAAAATTGGAAAGGTCATACATATGTCGGGTTTAGTCAATCAATCAATAGTACGGACGTCAAAACAAGTCACAAGCATGCCCCTGGCGGCAATAAAGAGCAACTACGCATTGGTACGCTTTTTATAAGCACTTGTGTGGTGGGGAAGGGGGCAGTTGAGTACTTATAGCCTTAGAGCTAAGACGTCGTAGAATCAGTGTCGATCCGTAATATTAGTAAGCAAGATTGTAACTGTGACTATTTAAAATTAACCCAGTGTATCGAATCATTTCTGTGTGTTCATTTGCACGATTATACCCACCGACCTGCCCACACACGATGTCTTAACCTAAGGGAATACATCCTGACTTCCCGATGGTTTGCATCTATCGGCCAGCCTTAATGCGACATATAGTTTTCATACAAAATAATTTTTAGTTTATTTTTATCGCTGTAGTTACAAAGTAATATCAAATTGAAAAGATTTTGTTGAATCCAGTACCGAAAACACCTCGACAGTTCCCGATCAAACCCGAGCCCGTGTGACATCACGACGTTCCTTACTACTCATTGTAGCACAGCTGATACAGTGTTTTGACTTTTTACCGATTCAATCTTGGTATTATCATCAATATTATATTGATGAAAATCAAATATATTGATCAAAAATATTAAACCATAAAAGTTATCGTCCTTGTTTCTTACCATTATGTACGAATATTAATAAAAAAAAACAATTAAATGTACATCGCGCAATAGCCAAGTACCTAGCAATCTGTACCAAAGTTTTGAGAAATGTTCTATGTCTAACTAGATTCCAATTAGAATGTGTTAATTATGTTGTTATCTTGTTCTAATTTAGTATTAGATTCGTATTAATCTCTTGCTTTGATCATTAAAGACTGAGACAAGTATTTTTTTATGAGATCTTTCGTGCAAAGTTGACATTGTTGTATAATTACGTAACTTGAAAACATATTTTTTTATTTATGGAAATACATTCATTATTTTATTCATAAATGACAGATATAGGCGTACAAATAATATTTCTTTTTGAATTGTGAAAATCGACTGACGCATTTAAGAGATATGTACTGAAGAATTAGCGTAAGAAAAATCTACCAAGTTAATATTTTCACGTTTTTGTTCTACAAAGTATTTTAGTGTTTGTAAACATATAATATAGATATTAGTGTTTAATATTATAAAGAAATGTGCAAATAATGGGAATTACCGAACGTTTTTAGGATTTTGTGCAAAAAATATTTAAAAATAAAGGCTCCACAGATTTCGGGTTGTATCATATTTAGTGGTATCTAATGAAGTTTTTTGATATCCAATGTCGAAGTTTCGCGCCAATCGCGTTTGTTTACTTTTTATTTTACACCAATATCACCTACACATATGTGAAAACGATTACGTTATGACAATTATTTTTCTAAATGTACCTGGTATCTAATCCTTTATCACACATGACTAAATAAAATTTGCTGCTATAAATAATATTTAAAACGTTTTTATTAGAGTCATATTTGGTTTACGCAAATATGACCATGTTTCTGAATTTCGAATTAAGCTCAAGTGGCTGCCAATAATAATAATACCCATATTTTATCTTTACTCTACAGTATTCTGTTTGTTCCTACAACCACCTCTTATCTCAAAGAACGCTTTTTAAGTTCCTTCATGACAGATCTAGACACTTGAGATCATCGGAGAATTTGAGACTTTTGATGCCTGCTCATTCCACTAAGTTTTACGACAAATCGTTTACGGTCCAGGCTGTGCGATTGTGGAATGAGTTGCCGTTGCCTATTAGACAAGCCCAGTCACTGACTTCTTTTAAGAACCTAGTTAAAAACCATTTCCTTTCTCCCTAAAGCTTTTATATCTGGATCTAATTTTTTTCATCATTATTCAAAATATATTTTTAATTATTATTATTTTTTGTCCCTCCTTTCTCTGAATTTGTTAACATGTCATATTGTGTATGTATATATTTAAGTATATATGTATGTAAGTATTTGTGTATTTAAGTTTATGGATAGTATTTATTGTAACAATATAGTTTTGTATATATTTATGTTTTAATGTACAGTACACCACAGACTACCCCCTTTCTCATTATAAGTTCTTTCAGTCCTCCCAAAGGTTGTCTGGTAGATATCGCTGTCAGCGATAAGACCGCCTTTGTACCCGTATAGTTAAGTTTTTCTTGTAAAATAGATGTATAACTTTTATGGTGTACAATAAAGTATATTCTATTCTATATTCTATTCTATTTTTTCACAAATTTTCGGATATTTATAGTCAATTCACGTGTAGTTGACACTGTATTATCGTGACATTCCTTGAACGTTATGACATCACCAACATGGCGACCAATCGTGGCCCATTTGTGGTCATTTGTTTTGTTTTTATGTTTTATGAAACGACAATATTATTTATTATATGTAAAGTTTCGAAATACATAAAAAAAAGGGAGATTTTAATTTCAGCATCCCAATTGCTTGAGCTCAACTAAGTTAGATAAGTATTCAGAAACTAGACTAATATATAGCTCGGAATTATGTTATATCCCAAAGTGGCATTATTACTTGTAGTCACGCTAGAAAAGCAGAGTGAAGGTATGGTAAACCGTCAAATCTCACACTTTCATTTAAATAGTCTTAAATTTAGTTATTGCGTTTTAACATGGCCATAGCGGTCATTGCGCCACCTAATATTTGTTATCGACATCATTTAAAGATTTATTGATTATTTAAAAAAATGGAAATAAAGTCATAAAGCCTTCTGAATCGGCATTTATCGTGATTCTGAATATTTTTACTGAATAAAAAAAAAATAGTGTTTAATTTTCGGCTTCGTTCATGGAAAAGGGCAATGGCTGCTATTGCCATGCTAAAGCGAAACTACTATATTATTAGCAAATTATTGTACCGAAAAAATTTACGAAATTAATACCAAGGTTCTGTGAACCTATATATGTCCCTAATACTTTCAAAGGTCCAGAGCTATTCCGCTCAGAACATATGCCGAGAAAATTATCTTAGACGCGATTGAATTCAAAACAAAATTATCAAGGGAATAGTAACTTTAACTGGTTTGTCACACTATCTTAGACTTTGATTTACAATAGAACGACCATCACTTCACTAGGGGATCGTAAATCAAGGATCAAAGATTAGCGCTATGACGGATAAAGACAAGCAGCTATATTAACTAGGAACACAGAATAGATAAGTATAGAAGGTCTGCTCCATACAACAAGTGAAAACGCACGCACAAGATTTTCATTGAATAGCGAGTGCAAGCGCACTAGCGACTGGCATTTGCTTTAGATCTTCGTATGTACACGTCCATGTGTGGGTGCACTTGTTTTCACTCGTTGTATAGAGTAGACCCTTCTGTATCAACTTTTCTATTTTGTGCTTTTATGGTAAGTCAAAAGCCATGGGGCCGAGAAACAAATAAATAAATTATGCAGACACAGATTCGGTTATTAGTTCATTTCTTGTACTGGTAGAATGTGCTAATTGTGAATGTGTCCCGGTTCTATTTAGGTGTATCTACTCAGACTTTTTTGGCCAATTTTTTCTTCTCTTCTTCTTACTCAACTTCTTCATATCGAATAACAGAAAAATTGCCCAGAATTCCCACTGTGCAGTTATTCTTTTACTGACACAAATTCCGCAATTATCTTTATAAGAAATCATCATCATCTTCCTGCCCTTATCCCATGTTACTTGGGTTCGGTGCAAAATGTTTTCTTCTTCCACACCGTCCCGTCCCTGTCACGCTTTCACTGACTCCCTTTTCTTTCATATCACTCCTCACATAGTCCATCCATCTTCTCCTTAATTTTATAATAAATATACACTAATATTATACAAAGGCAAGATTTGATTGTTTGTAATGGTCAAACTCAAAAGGGACGTAACCAATTTTAAAAATTCTTTCACCTATGCAAGGCAAGCTACGCATTACTATTATTATTATTCCGGACTAACATAGGCTATTTTTTGATCCCGAAAGTCGCGGGGAAAAGCAAGTATGTTTTTTTTTAATCTTTAGGCTCGCGTTTGCCCACTATCTCGCCTGATGTTAAGCGATGATGTGGTCTAAGGTGAAACACGCTTGCCTATAAGAAACCTATTCATTCTTAACTTAAACACCCCAAGGTTGTAGCTATCAGGAAACAAAGACTCCGGAAGGGAGTTCCACTCCTTAGCTGTGCGCACAATAAAAGTACTAGCAAAACGCTTTGTACGTATGGGAAGGATGTCTACCATGTACCGATGGCGCATGGCCGTACGTCTTGAAGTCCGATGATGGAAAGGGCTAGTCTGAATCAAATTGTGCAGTTTCGTCGCACACTCCCCGAAATGTAACCGATAAGAAACCGACAGGCTGGCAACTCGGCGTCGATGTTCGAGTCTCTGGAGCTTTGACGCGACCAATGCATCGTTGCCAATAAGCCTTTTGGCCCGTCTATCAATCGACTCAAGTGCTTCAAGCTGGTATTTGGCAGATCCATCCCAGAGGTGAGAGCAGTATTCCATGCATCACCGAACTTGCGCTTTATACAAGTTGAGCAGCTGTTCAGGCGTGAAGTATCGTCTCACCTTTGTAAGAATCCCCAACTTTTTTGCAGCTATGTGAGCTTTCTCCAGTTGTGAATGGCATACGCTAGAAGATCCCCAATGGACCGATTTTGGCGTAAGCCGTATTAGCGGGCACTGAGGATGTCGTTTGCTAGTAGGTATGCCAGGAGCTTAGCGTTGAGCATAGGTTCCATACTCTTACAGAGGATGGAAGTTACAGATATGGGTCTGTAGTTACCTGGATCAGCTCGACTGCCCTTCTTGGGCAAGGGCTGTACGTTGGCTTGCTTCCAAGCCTTCGGCACTTTTCTAGTCTCTATCAGAATTCAGTTGCGAAGATTCCGCAAAAAGGATGGCAAACAAGTTTGCCTTCTCCACAGCGGAGTGGGCCAGTGACCCGTCAGATTTTAGCAGTGGCGGTAGTGGGGGCGACATAAGTTTGATTCGACCGACTTAGCCAGGGACCAAAACGCTTTGCCACCCGCTAGGTATGAAGCAAGTTTGTGCCCGATTCTGCTGTTTTGGTCAAACCGTGTTCTTCGCAACACCTTTTTGCAGGACTTGGCAGCTGTGTTAAAGGCTCTCTTCTTCTGACTCACGTGGTAAATGACGTTCGAGCATCGACCCATGCCTGGTAATTTGTTTAACCACGTTGGCGTGGTTACACTCGGCCCCAAACCATGGTCGGTCGACGTTAGACGTCAGAGAATGGAATATAGTACTCCATCCCCCGACGCAACACATCTGTCACAGCGTCAGCGCATGACGATGGATCGTCTGAAGAGAAGCTAGTGGGCTGCCAAGGATAGCTTGCGAAGAAAGATCGCATCTCATCCAAATCTGCTGACTTGTACCGCCATACCCGCCGGGTGCCTCTTGGGCTGGGATCGGGCGGGGAGTAGATGGACACAGACTTCACCAGACAGTGGCCGGAACTACCCAAATGTGAAGATAACGACACTGAGTATAGGTCTCGATCTGTTGTCAGCAGGAGGTCCAAGCAATTGGCTGTGTGCGAATCACCCTCGTTGCCCCCTGGACCAGCTGGCTTAGATTTAGCGTTAGCGCAAAGTTGCGCGTCTCCCGTCCAGCATGATCAGTGCACTAGTATGGGAAGAGCCACTCCTAGTGGTGGACATTAAAGTCCCCCAGTAGCACTAATTGGACGGCAGGGTACCGCTGCTGTGCCGCATCAGCCGTCTCCCTGAGGTACTCTGTGAGCCTGGTTGTCTCCTGGTCTCCGCTGTGCGAGCGGTAGACACAGGCGTAGATAATCTTATCCAGCCCTGTGTCCACCAGAGCCCACAGCACTGAGAACCTGGAGTCTTCAAGGTTATGGAGATGCCGATAGCAAGTGTCGACTCGGGCATACATGCATACACCCGCGCGTGATTTAAAATTGTGATCCAGGGTAAACCCCGGGTAGGATAATTACGACACGTCTGACGGACTTCGTATCTGCGCCTCCGTAAGGAAACATCGGGCATCGTACCGAAACACGGCTAGGCCGCTTGGCGGTACATCTCTGCCCGGTGGGTGGTAACAAGCCTTCAGCCGAAGCCTACCACCAGTTAGTGTCACCTGATTAGCAACACCCGGGGACCACGTGTAGGGTAACAACAATAAGGGTAACTCTCCTACGGACGCGGGTGACTCAGCCCCCAAAAGCATATACATACAAAGACCGTATATCTTATCATGTAGAAATTCTTTTGAGTCAGATGTTTGTTAAAAGAAGGAGAATTCCCTTTGAACTAAAATCACAGTCCTGAACACATAATGAACCGGTATCTGCAATTAACCGAATTAATAACGGATAACTAACTTGACTTTATGCCCCAATTGGAAATTGATATTCATTATTAATATTGCGAACCTTAATAAATTCAGCAATACCTAACGGAGTAAACTAATTGAATCTTGTTGTTTAAAGCTATTGTTAGATTGTTCATTTAATTTTATGGGTTCCTTGTTTAGGTTTATTTCGGAAGAAGCTGTGTCCGTGGATTCGTCTATCTTTTCTTCTATCTCCTAGCCCACATATCCCATTTATTAGGGAAGTACGGCTACTGGACCTAATTTTCCACTGACCATGATTTTGTGCGGTGTTGAGTTATAAGAGTTGGGAGTATAAGAGGAACCCAAGTTTAAGAGGGACCCTAGGTTTAAGAAAAAACTCGATAAGAGTTTAAAGGAAAACTGGGTTTCAAAAAAACCAAGTTCAAAAGAAATTTATTTGCAAGTTTTAATTAAGTTAGGTAATAGGGGCTTTTTATGTCAGTTTTAACCGCTCGAAAGAGGAAAAACAACATAATAGAAGGATAAAAAAATAATGCCTAATAGGTAACGTGTATGTGAGTATCTTATAATTAACTTAAAAGTAAATAAATATAAAATTATAAACTATTTTTTTAAATCTTTAATGAAATGTAAATGATTTATAAAAGTCTCATATTGGTCTGACCATATTCAAATTGTAAAAATGTCCATATTGCCGAATCGGATTAAAACAATAGTAATTTCTATTGTGTCTGCTAATTGACACTTGAAGAAATAAGTTACTGTTAAGTTACTGTTCATTTTTTTTTGTACTCCTACCAGTGTTGTTTCCTTTTTAACACAAAAGTTTGACTGGAAGAGAATGCCTTGCTGCATTAAGTCCGCCTATGTATCACCATTGTACATGAAGTTTCAACAAATAACCAAAGTTATTCGAATTGAGTAATGTTTTAATAAATATGGTGTAAAATAGGTACACCTCAAGGGTTAGGCCCTTGGGGTAATATAGGCGTGTTAAGTTTTAAGGTCAAAGGTTCAAGAAACGAAATATATAAGCATATAATTAAAAGTGAAAGTAAAAATAAATGAAACTTAGCGAAAGGATATCCAAAACTTTATACCTAGATTTAATAATTTAATATGAGAACTTAACAAATTTGAGTAAATGATTAAATACCAAAAAGTCTTAAGACTATTTTACACAGCTATGTAATAATGGGAAACCTTCTGATTAGTAAGATTGTCAGATCACCGGAAACTTGGATAGTTTTATGATGAGATTCCTATTTCAATAATAATCTACAAACTACTTTGTATTTGTGAGTATTGGGGTTGTTTAATGTTAAAATAATTAACTGAGCAGCATTTTAGTATTGTTTGCTAGCTTTATTCGACTATCCAAGTAATCAGTGTCTAAACAAAAACAATGTAGAAGTTCCGCCCACTAAGATACAGAACGCGCATCGCGCGTAGGTACTTACTTTACGTACGTGTAGAATAATAACTGTTTAATAAATCTGATTGGTGAGCTGTTTGAAAACCTAATAAACATGTAACGCTAATTGTCATAAAGTGATTGTGTAAACTATAAAAAGTTTTAAAAGAGTATCCTAGAGTTTCTTGCTGGGTTTTCTCTAGAGATCGACAAGGGATTTGCGACCCAGCGAGCCACACCATGTGGTTTTAGCTTCAAGTTCGAATGAAAACTCAAAGTGCCTGTAACTAAGTCAAATAAATACTTTCGAGTTTCAATCCAGTGATGTGTGTTATTGAAGTTCACCCGTTCCTATGAAGAATGAAGGAATTGCCTCTAAGGATTGGATTTGATGATGGTGGTCCTATAATTCATAGGTACCTCGACGTGACATATACAAAAAAATACAAATTCTTTGGTTTTTGTAATAAAATATTGCAGATGAAGTTATGCCCATTTCAGTGGACACAGGGTCACAATAGTTGTCGAATGTTCGTATTTACAATAATATTTCGTACTGAATTGTACATGTTATTTTTATTTCTTTTTAGGTTTTGATGTTTCCAAACATGAAAAGATGTGAATAGTTTACTAAATTCATTAGAAAATGGAACAATATCGGACCTTGACGAAGAAAGTAATGACAAAAAAAAATAAAAAATTGGGCGGTTTTTTTTTAATGATAATAATACATCCAAACGAAACAATAATAGCTGATCACTCTGAAGAAGAGGAAGATACAGCAGAGGAGGAAGAACCAAGAGCTGGATCAAGTAGTAAGCCAGACATAATTTGGAAAAAACATTTACAGCTTGAATCACCACAATTTATTTGGTCAGCACCACCGCCTACTGAAATAGATTCACTTCTCGCTCCCATCGATAATTTTACAAAATATATAACTGATTCTCTAATTGAAGACTTTACTTTCAATACAAATTTGTTTGCTGTAAGAAAAATGTTGGTCTCTGTGACTAACAAATTTTGCTGGAATTGGAAACCAGGACGAAGTAAGAAACGATGGAATAAAGTGTCCAAAAATTACATAACTATACCGCGTCCTGAACTAGTACGATTATAATAATATGACAATAGTATGGGTGGTGGTGTAGATAAAACTGAGCATATGATTAGGTTTTACCGTATCTTCATTAGATCAAAAAACGGACATACATAAATCACGCTATTATGATATTTCATGCCATTGACCTAGCACTTACCAATTGCTGGCTAGAATACTAAGAAGATTTCAAAACCTGTAATATACCAAGTACATACGTTTTAGATCTGTTGCACTTTCGTCAGCGTGTTGCAGAGGCTCTAATAAAAATGGGGTAGCCAATTTCTAGCATAAAAAGAGGACGGCCTGCATCTAGTGGTAGCAGCCCGGTAAATATACCTGTTCCACCAAAACAACACCGTTTCAGAAAAAAGACCTGCGAGCGAAATCCATTATGACACTGTCGACCATCTGCCAGAATATCATAAAAAGAAAGAAGCAACAAGATGTAAAAAAACAGAATGCAAAGGCAAGATGCATATTTACTGTCTAAAATGTGATATACATCGATGTTTTACTAGTGATGAAATATTCGAAATTGCTTTCGAATATTGCATCAAAAATAAAAAAAATCTAAAGTGTATATCTATATATACATAATATTGAAAAATAAATAAACCATTACAATAATATTATCTAGTTTTACTTAAAAATAGAAAATTTGTACTACTATCATGAAATAATTACATACGCATTTATACAACACTATATACCTGATGTCCATTCAAGTGGACATCAAAATTTCCAAAAATCTAAAAATTAAAAATCGTTTTTTTTTTACAAAAATCCCTTAACTATACCTATTGAACTGAACGTTATGTAGACTTCTTTGGCTGAAATTTGTCTTGGATCATCTAGTATTGAAACGGCGTAAGGATATGTCGTGTTTGTCGTGTAGAATTTATCCTGTATCATCCAAGACTTTTAAAATTATAGGTGTTTTCTGACGTATTGATCGATTAAAACACTAACAGTAAATTAAAATATGGTGTACCTTCAGGTTGTCATCATATGATAAAATATAAGATTAAAATGAATTTAATTTAAAAAGTCAAAGTGACAGAGCCTCTATTTCTTATGGCCTTTGAGTGGTCTATTTGTGAGTCCCAGGGGAAATATAGACTTTGCCGCAAACACAACTAAATCCCGTTTAGCGTAGTCTGATAAATACCAGTAACACATAACCCGTAATGCAACTAAACAGCTGTACCAACAAAAAACTTCTAATCAAAAACCTTTTTAACCCCCGACGGAAAAAGAGGGGTGTTATAAGTTTGGCGAGTGTTTCTTAAGTTTGGCGTGTTATTTGTGTGTCTGACTGTGGCATCGTAGCTCCTAAACGGCTGAAGATATTTTGATTTCGTTTTGTTTTGTTTGAAAGGTGACTTGATCGACGATAGTACAGCACTCTCAAAATGCGTCAATAATGAAAATAATGAAAATGATATAAACTACACCATTAAACTTATAATAAATTGGCTAAATACTAACAACTTGCAAATAAACATACAAAAAACAAAAATAATGCATTTTTACCAAAGACTTCGTATCAAGGATCTAAATATTAATTATCATAGTCAAAATGTGGACAGAGTAGATGTTACAAAATTTCTAGGAATTTTAATTGACATGGAAAACACAGGCAGAAGAAATCTGAAAACAAAATGAAAAAAAAGCGCATCTGCTTATGCACTTTATAATCTAAAAAAAGTTAATATCAAAACAGTATTACTAGTAGTCTTGTCGTTTCTATTTTGAGGTTTGGTTTTATATATTGCGGCAATTGTACCAAAAAAGAGTCAAAAGAGAGTGCCTACGAGCAATATTTGGTTTGAAAGTTACTGACAGTTGTGTTCCAATTTAAATGACGTAATTTTGCGATCTCAATACCAAAACTTGTTAAGCACAGGTGGATATGGGACTGCTTCGTTGACGAAAAGTATTTTTGGTATGGCACCTGTTATTTTTAACCACATTCCTAATTCCATACAAGAGGAAACAGTAACAATTTTCAAAAATAAACTAACTATATTTTACTCTTTGAAGCAGGGTATTTTTGCAAGATATTGTGTTATAAATTAGTTGTTTCGATGAATTGTAGATCGAAGCGTGTCTACTACTAGATAAATAATTATGTAGTTTAAAAAGCATTACTTAATAAGCCTAGGGGGATTTTTTTTTTTTTGATATCATCGTTTTTAACTAAATATATAACAGATTTCTGCCCAGATTTCCACTCGTTGTAAAGCGTTTGATCACATTATTTCTTGTTACAAAAACTTTGTAAAACAGCATATTATTTAGAAAGGGTTCACAAAATCTAGTCGGATGAACTGGGTTGCCTGAACGGAATAATCAAGTGGGTGTGATAAAACGCGGACCGATGTTGTGTGAACTTTCTTTACTCCTTTAGAGAGCACTGTGTTGAAATGAGTTGAACTGAAAGTGGGCAAAGACGAAATGGTGTTAAAAAAATTGTGCTTCTTAGTAGATGTAATATTGAAATAATCATTTATAATATACTAGCTGCCCATCCTGATTTTTCACTGAAGTACTAATGTAGAAGCTAAAACGTTTCTTTTTCTTTCATACAAACCAAATCCTGACGATAACAAACATAGAAAACAAATTATTAACCAAATAGGTGCAGTTATTCTGAAGTGATGATAAATAGATATATAGATAAATCATTTATTTAGTGCATACAGAAGACACAGCACAACACAAAATCTTAATTAAATTATTACAATTTTCTTTTTTTGATGCGCTTGTACTTTCAGCGATTGATATTTATTAATATAGATGCTGCTATCTCGCTATTATACATAGACCTGCCTTAAGACTGTTTAGTATGTGACCGGTGCAGACAAATAGACCGGTCTACTTCAGAAATCGGGGACAAAAACGAAGAAACAGATACAAGGATACCGACTTCTGAAATTGAAGTTATTTTACACTTTATAGTGTTTTTATTTATCAGTCGGTTGTATTTTTATTAAAATTGAACTCCCGCAGCATAAAATTTATGTTAAAACAACTGCCCTCAGTATAATTTGCATTAAAATTTGATTAGCATTGCATAGTCTTTCAGCCAATGCTCAGTGAAACAAACCATTTAAAACATTTTTTTTTCTAACAACATTTCAATTTCCAATTGTTCTAAGGAAAACCTATATATTCTGATGAAATAATTACAAGAAATTCTGCTTAGCCCCTTAAATTAACTTTATGAGAGCAAGAAGGTACCTTTTGATGGTCGAAGTACTCGTAACTATTTAGTTATTGGTACCCTCCTTTGTACTACCAATTATACTGTTATCTAGCTGTAGGTAAGTTATATTTAAGCTACTTTGACATTTGAACTTGTTTATAACCGGCTACCATGTGGATGATAACCATTTTCTATTTCTACATTAGGTGTACTAAGTAAATGTACAAGGATTCCTAATAGTATTGTAACCACCTTATTGTAAACACCTACATTCTGAGCAAATCAATAACTAAGTTTAGTTGCTACACGTGCTACTCAAACAGGTCTAAATCAGTTTACGAGATGAAGGCTCCTCGTTCAAAGGGTAATAAAATTTGTATATATGAAATAATTTAATCTAAACCGCGCAAAAGCGGTAAAGCTAACGATATTATTCATCTGGAAGTGATGTAGGTACTCTACAGGAATAAACAGTAGATAAACAAATAAAGAATAAACAGGTTTTGGTTTCCGTACTTCACGTCCTACGCGACCACTGAAAATCAACACCGTGCTGTGAGTCTCCCACGGCACAGCATTATGCTGAGTGGAAGCCTTCTTGCCACAGTCACGACATTCATCTGCTATTACTTATTTGATATTTTATTTTAATCCTAGCTGTCCCACGCGGCTTCGCTCCCGTCAACTGGCTACCTACCTACCCTACCCTACCTACCCTACATACGAGAACATGAATGTTGCGTAACTTTAACCGCTTACGCAGCGCACGCAACGGAAGCTCTCAATAAGGAATACATTTTCCAGTTTTTGCAACATTTTTCATTTAAGTTTCGCTCCTATAGGTCGTAGCGTGATGTTATATAGCCTATGTTATAAAGCGAAATATTTTTTCAATTCCAACCAATAGTTTCTGAGATAAGCGCGTTAAAACAAACAAATAAGCAAACAAACTCTTCACCTTTATTATACTATATAGTTTTCTTTATTAACATAATTTAAATACTAACTAATACTATCGTTAAGGGTTTAATTTAAAGAAAAATTGTATGTCGTTTTTGTGGCGAATAAACACTTTTTCTTTCTTAGATCTATAAAACTGGTTCACTGTCCAATTAATAAAACAATAGTTTAAAACTATAGAATGAATCATATATGATTCATGGGACAAAGGAACTGTTAAACACATAAAGCTTTTTAAGTCGATCGCAAATGTTTCCCGGCAGACACCTAGACACATTCCCGACAAAAATACTTCGCTGCGCGCCCAATATCGTTTTCAGTGTGAAAGAAAATAAAGATGAAAGATTTATGATATTTATATATTTTATCCTTTTTTTATTTTATTTTATTTATGTGAAAGATTCAGATTCTGAGTTCAGAGTCCACTTCGCATACTAGCACCACTCAACGTCCTTGTTTGGTTTTGGTGGAATAGGTCACATAGTTTTACAACTCCACCATGCCTCCTTGTTCCAATAAACGGGTGCTTTTTAGTGTTGCGTAACCAAAGGGTAAAAATGGGACTCTATTATTAAGACTCCACGGTCCGTCTGTCTGATATGTGTATGTATATCTGATGAACCGTGATAGCTAGATAGTTGAAATTTTCACGGATGGTGTATTTCTGTTGCCGCATGTAACAACAAATACTAAAAACAGAATAAAATAAACATTTAAGTGGGGCTCCCTTACAAGAAACGTAATTTATTTGCCGTTATTTGCGATAATGGTACGAACTTCGTGCGTGAGTCCGGTTTTCATCAAAGATTTATGAGGAACCGTATATCTTTAGTGAAAAAGCACCCACAATTGAGTACTTAGACATTCTTGTAACTTTGTAAAGGCTTATAATACTAGCAAATAGATATCACTTTACGTATGTCATGGTACAATAAGACATGGTAGTCTCTTTCCATGACAGCTGGGTCACGTGATTGGCCTAAGACTACGTCATCAATTGCGTTGCGGTTCTCAAACTTTTTTTGTGGGAAAAGATAAAATAATACAATAGGTACTAAATTTTTATCATTTTTAATAAATCGACATATTTGATACTTTTTATATTTTTATACTTCTTTATTAATTGATTGCGTATTATGGTTTTATTTCTTTTCCTTACGCGTAGATATAATGAGATGATGATGTGCGAAGTGACGAGAATGGATGACGTGAGAAATGAGTTTATTAGAGGAAGTTTGAAAGTGGCGCCAGTGATAGAAAAGTTGTAAGGAAACCGTTTGTTCTGGTATGGTCATGTGATGAGGTGGGATGAAACGCATGTTACCAAAAGAGTTATGAATATTAATGTGGATGAATGGAGAGGGAGGGGACGGGTAAAGAAAAGATGAATGGACTGTGTGAGGAGTGATATGAAAGAAAAGGGAGTCAGTGATGGCGTGATGGAGGGCAGGACGGTAGGGAAGAAGAAAATGTGTTGCGCCGACCCCAAGTGACATGGGGCATGGGCAGGAAGATGATGATGACTCGTAGATAGGTTCTTGTTTAAACTAAACAGAGTAATACCTCATAATAAATTACATGTCAATGAACAATCCGAGTCAAATTGAAAATGAATTTTTCATTGTGCAACGTTTGACCGTGGTATTTATTAAATTATTTCTCCATTATATCAGCAGCCCTGATCAATTCTTTGCAAGGATAAATCAGTATCCCCTCGACACAAAAAAAAACAATCACAGGCATCACTACAAACTTTATTTTTTTTAGCCTGGGGAAATGCTCATGCATGCTATGCTACCACGGGTAGATAGCGCAGTTATGTGGGACTCCAACCCACTAAAACTCCACGCTGTCCTCCTGTGCCGCTTATGGCGGGATCACGGGCACGCGTTAGCACTTACCGCGAACCCGCCGCGGCCATCCGTCACCGGATCCTCCTTTGGGGTGTAGCACCCATCACCAGCGCACCAGAACACATTGCACGCCGTGACCACCCCAGGGACCAAACCAGCACATGGGCGCCAGACGGTCCAGTGTATGGCACCCTTGGCCCTCCTGTGACGGGACAGGTCAGTGGCCCCGCCACCTATCACTTTTCGGCCGCAGGCGATAGGGACCTCCCCTGCGGCCCCACCTCATACGCAATCAGACGGTGGCGACCCCGTCCAGGCCACGGAAGGTAGGTAGAGCGGCGCAACACAATACCGGCACTCCTCTCCCACCGCGGTCTCCAACCCACAGCTGCGAGCGATATCGTAGGGGACGTTCCATATGATATCGAGCGAGCCTCAGATGCGATGTCGCCTGTTGCCAAGTGGAACCACAACCTACTTGTTGGCCGCTACGTTGTCGGCTTAATTGGAAAAAGTCCTGACGAGCGGCCTCTCCTCGGGTTCCTCTTCGCTTCACCGTAGGTGACCAAGCCACGGCTACTGAGTCACGGAACGAAACTACGCCTTAGCTTGTCTGTCGAGTTTTTTATTTGATCTGAGAGCTCCACTGACAAGCTAAGGCATAGTTTCGTTGTACGTGTAATTGAGTATGTATACGGTAAGGTGTAGTTTTAACCGGCGTCACCTTGTTGTTTGCAACGTTCCATCTTGAATTTTTATTTGATCTGAGATCTAGTTAAACAATGTCTCTGACAAAACAAATGTTGTAAAAGTCACACGCTGCGCATGTATGTCTGTATGAACGTGATAAAATGGACCAACTTAATTTATTTCAGGACGAAAACCCACAAAACTTGACTTTACTTGAATAAGTCAAAACTAATTAGGTTAGGTTAAGTTCGGGCGTACAGCCGTATTGACACAGCTATGCCTTAATTTATGGAATTTACAACGCGTAGATAAATGAAATAATACCTAGAAAGGCACATACCAGTTCTTTTAGCTGAAGTTAATTACAATATTGAAGTCACGCATATGGTAGCGTCTCTTCGTTGGGAAAAGAAAAAAACCTTATTACAACGCCTTTTATACTTCTGTTTTTACAGTTTAGTACGGAACAATTAACCATTTTTCTTGTGTATCTTTCACAGTTCACGGGTGCACCACAAATGTTTGGGAGCCACAGTATTTTGCTCACCGAGCGAAACAACGCTATAGGTGTGAGTGAGCGACACGACAATAGCCATGAAATGGCGAGTTGTCAGTATGACACTTGTCAATTCGATGTATTGCCATTGTTTGTGATTGAATTACCCGAGCAAAATGCATTTTTTAATAAAGCAATTATGAAGCAATAATTTAATATATAAATTAAATTAACACCAAATATATGAATCACATGAGTTACAATTAGATAAGTTAGTTAGTAATTTATTTTATTTTCATTAACTACATGAGAAAGTACCAAAATTTTCTGAAAAGGACAATCAATGGTAACACTTATCGTGACGTAGTCTTAGGCCATCCTGTAAAGAGAATACCAGGCGAAGTATACGGACTATATTATTATACTATGACGTATGTCATCCATTCGGCGAATGCTGAACGCACTAAACACTCTCCTTGAATCTAGTCCTAGGCTAGATCTATTAGCTGATGAAAGGAAGGAGATACTGTTTGAATGCCTGGCTGCGAGAAGACTGAGTGAAAGTTTTATTATAATATGGGGCATTTATGATATTTAATTCATAATGTGCTTTATATACTTTGTAATCTGTCTAATCAGTGAATTGGCATTTTGTCGTTTTGGTTGCACCTACGAGTATCTTACTAATATTATAAATGCAAAGGCTTGGATGGATGTAAGTTTGTTACTCAATAACGCAAGAACGGCTGAACGGATCTGAATGAAATTTGTGACAAAAATAGATTACATTATGTAATAGCACATCGCCTATTTAACCCGGTTAAATGTTCCTTGGGAATGATGAAACATTTTCACGCGGGCGAAATCGCTGGCAGAGGCTAGTAATATTATAAATGCGTAGTTTAGATGGATGGACGGATGTATGTTTGTTACTGAATCACGCCAGAATGGCTGAACGGATCTGCATGAAATTTGTCTCAGAGATAGATTATAGTCTGGAATAGCACATGGGCTACTATTTATCCTGCTATAATGTTCCTTTTGGGATGATAAAACACTTTTTACGCGGGTGAAGCCGCTGGCAGAAACTAGTAAATAAATAAATAACATTGTGTAATACAAGAAAAATATGAATAACATTATCTATGAAGATAAGCTTAATTGGCCTATCTAACGCCCGGGAGCAAAAGGTTTATTCTGTTATGATCGATTCGTTTAATATAACAGGACTGTAACCGATAGAATCCTATATTTTATACCTATTGTAGGTATAAAATATAGGATATCGTCATGTGGATTTTCCCAAGACGATTGGCCTGGACGAAATCAACCGTCATTTCACAACCACTTGTCCTATGGATTCCCAAATCTTATCTCAGACGGTTGATTTCATTGCTAGCCTACCCGGTCCTATCATAGAACCATTTCGCTTTTCTCCAGCCACCGAGGATGAAGTTAAAAAGATGATCCTATCCATAAAATCCAAGGCTGTGGGCCAAGACGACGTCAGTCGTTACATGGTCACGTTGATCCTCGACTTTCTTCTCCCACCGATTACCCACATCATCAACTTTTCTCTCGATTCCGGACAGTTCCCATCCCTGTGGCGTATGGCATACGTACGCCCACTTCCTAAAATTTCAAATCCCTCCCTGCCTAATCATTTTCGACCAATTTCCATTCTCCCTTTCTTATCCAAAGTGCTCGAGGCCTGCGTGCACAAGCAGTTTTCGGGGTTTATTTACCGAAACAACCTCATAAGCTCATTCCAGTCTGGATTCAGACCTGGACACAGTACAGCCTCTGCTCTCCTTAAGGTGACTGGCGACATTAGAGAAGCTATGGAGAATACTAAGGTAACTGTGTTAGTATTAATTGATTTCTCCAATGCCTTTAATGCCGTCAGTCACGATATACTCCTTTCTATCCTCTCCCATCTTATGGTTTCTTCCGAGGCGTTGGAATGGTTCTCCTCTTATCTTCGGGGTCGTCGGCAGTCGGTTCGCGTCGATGAGAGTTCGTCGAATTGGCGTGACCTGGATGCTGGTGTTCCACAGGGCGGTATTCTATCTCCATTATTATTCTCAATCTTCATTAATTTTATAACTCACTGTCTTCGGTGTTCGTATCATCTTTATGCCGATGATCTTCAACTGTATACAACGGCGCGGATAGAAAATTTATCGGACGCCATAGAGGATGTAAACCGGGATTTGAATGCTATTAAGGACTGGTCTGATAGATTTGGGGTGTCCGTTAACCCCTCAAAATGCCAGGCTATTGTAATTGGAAGCTCACGCATGATGGGTAGAGTGGCGGTAGGCTCTCTTCCATCGATCTTGTTCAATGGTTCTGTCATTCCCATTAGTCCTAGCGTGAAAGATCTCGGTTTGCATCTTGACTCGACACTTTGCTGGCAAAATCAGGTATCTAGTGTCAGTCAGAGAGCCAACGGTACTTTGCGATCCTTGTATCGTTTGAGACGGTTTTTGCCTGTGAAGACGAAGACAATGCTTGTGCAGGCTTTAATTTTCCCAATCATCGACTATGGGGACGTGTGCTACTTTGACTTGAACGCGGTCTTGCTTGACAAACTAGATAGGGTCTTGAACAACTGTATTAGATTCATATTTAATCTTCGGAAATATGACCATGTATCGAGCTTCAGGTCCGAGTTAAAATGGTTGCCCATTCGCCAGAGAAGAAGCTTACGCGCTTTGACCACGCTATTCTCTCTACTTAATTCGCCTACGCCTCCTTCTTATCTTATCTCTGGCTTTCAATATCTAAGTTCTTCACACGCTCGCAATCTGCGTTCTTCCAATAATCTCCTCTTACTCTGTCCTTCTCATACTACTGATTTCGTTCACTCTTCCTTCCATATCCAGTCCATTCTTTTTTGGAATGCGCTTCCTGCCGAGATCAGGACGGCCACCAGTCGGTACGCATTTAAGCGGCAATTGCGGATTTATTTTCAACACAAATAAGCAGGGTCATCTCACCTTCTTCTTATCTGTTACTCCATAAATATATATAATATGTATATTTATATAGGTATATATTATATTCAATATATATGTACGTGTATTTCACCTATTTTAGCATAATAATTACTAGTTTTTTATTATTAAACTATGCACCGCCATGTTGTCTCTTCACCACCCTTGGTTGACTGGTAGAGAATGCCTAAGGCATTAAGTCCGCCTTTGTACCTTTGTGCATGAAGTCTAAATAAATAAATAAATAAATAAAATATAGGATGCTATTGAAATTGTAGGTAGTAGGTTTATTTTAAATGTATTTACGTAAATTTTTATTGATACGTTTATATTTTTAACCCCCGATGGAAAAAGAGGGGTGTTTTAAGTTTAACGTGTGTTGCTGTGTATTTGTGTGTCTGTCTCATCATAGCTCATAAACGGATGAACCAATTATGATCTAGTTTTTTTATTTGAACGGTGACTTTATCGAGAATATGTTATGAAACTTTTGAACGGCTGAACCGATTTTCATCAAACATAGCCAATGTTTGATGAAAATCGGTTCAGCCGTTCAAAAATTACTATTTGAATCGGGGTATATTCGAGAGCAGTGGTGGCCCAGTGGTATCGGCCGCGACTTACAAGTTGTAGGTCGTGGGTTCGAACCCAGGCAGGCGCTTCACTTTGTGTAAATTATTTCATCACCACTGCTCTCAAAAACGGTGAAGGAAAACATCGTGAGGAAACCGGCATGTCCTAGAACCAAAAATTCGAAGACTTGTGGCATCCACCAACCCGCACTGGGCCCGCGTGGTGGATTATGGCCCATCCCCT
The DNA here is from genome assembly GCA_964057195.1 of Orthosia cruda. NCBI lineage: Eukaryota > Metazoa > Arthropoda > Insecta > Lepidoptera > Noctuidae > Orthosia > Orthosia cruda. Next base: position 41,024,933 of record OZ059828.1, on the reverse strand, counting down.
CTCACAGAGAGGAGGCCTGTATCCCAGCAGTGGGAACATTAATAGGCTGATGATGATGTGATATTCGCAAGATATCGTGTCATAATTACGTGTTCGATAGATTGCCGATCAAAGCGTGTCTACTACTAGATAAATTACCTACGTAGTTTAAAAAGATGAAATAAAAATGTGTCGGGGGTTTTATAAATTTTATTTATTTAGCTTGTGGCTCAAAAAATAACGAACACTTGGGTCAATTTTTACGATTAAGCAAGGTTTGCCGGGGTCGGTCCCTTGATGGGTAATCATCGTTTGCGTTGCATACCGAGACTCTTCCGTGCCTCGGAAGGCATGTTATTTTTATTTATCTTGTATAAATGCTCATGCATACTGCACTACCACGGGGAGATAGTGCAGTTATGTGGGACTCCAACCCACTAAAACGCCACGGTTTCCTCCTGTGCCTGTCACTGTGGCGGGAACACGGGTACACGCTAGCACTCACCGCGAACCTGCCGCAACTGTCCGTCACAGGACTCTCCTCTGGGGAGTAGCCCCCATCACCGGCTCACCAGAACACACTGTACGCCATGCGCCATGCGACCAAACCAGCAAATGGGCGACAGATGATCCCGTGTACGGCATTCTTGGTCTCTTTGTGACCAATGGCCCCGCCACCTACCATTTTTCGGCCGTAGGAAATAGGGAGAGCGGCCAACGCTATACCAAAACTCCTCCTCCCCTGAGGACCCACCGCGTCTGCCATCAGAAGGTGCCATCCAGGCAGCGGAAGGAACGGAGAGCGGTGTACCGCAATCCCTTCCTTCACTCGGCACTCCTCTTCAGCTGTGGCCTCCAACCCACAGCCGTAATATCGTATGGGTATGGGAGGCCTCAACGACATCGCGGCCCGCCTTAGTTGTGATGTCACCCAGGCGACACCGCAACCTACTTGTTGGCCGCTATGTTGTCGGCTTATCGGCAAAAGCCCGGCCCCTCCTTGGGTTCCTCTTCGCTTCACCGTGGGTGACCAAATCACGGCTACTGAGCCCCCCCAGGGGCAGGCTTCTCAAAATGTAGTATTACCCAGTTACTGGGTTGTGGAGGTAAGATAGGCAGTCCCTTTATCTCAACTCAATTTCAAATGATTAGACCGGCAGCTGACCTCAACATTATTTGGTAAAGGTAAAGGCAGATCGATTTCGTTTTATCGTAAACAAATTAAATTATTTAATCAGCCATGTAACATTACAAGATAAAGGTTAGCTCAATGCTACTCAACCTTTTGCAGGTATTAAATATTTTTAAACCGTAGAAGACTCTTTCATCCTTCAAAAGAAAAAACCGATAACCGCCTGGTAAGATTAACGGGAATAGTACGGATGAAGGTCGGTAAGATACACAGAACTTTTTACACGAAAAGTTCTCATCAACATCGTATACGTTTACACAGTACATTATGGCACATTATTTTACATGTTATGTTTTTTTGTTATGAATACCTCTTCCAAGGGATACAAAATCTCTAATATAATTTTATCCAATTAGTTGCTATTTACAAATCTTAGAAATAAATGCGATAAATCTGAACATTACCTTCGTGAAATCAAACAAAATTAACAGAACATCCATCAAAGATGCCGAGAACTATATAATTTAATTAAAACATTTAACGATATTATTAATTAAGCAACGTACCCAAATACTTAGTCACTAACTATTTTCATTAAAATTAAACTGTAGCAGGCAGGTAAGACTTATTGAGTTAAATGGTACTCGTAAGATCCTGGTAAGAGAGGGTACTTAAAATGATTACAGGATCGCTTTTCACAAATCTAAAGGGTGACTTTAATGAAGATTTCAATGACATATTAGTACAGATATATGAGCTACTTACTTTAATGTTAAAACAGTTGTTTTTTTTTTCGCATTTTGTTACAGGATCAATATAGACGACATAAGGGCTATTTTTTATATAGACTGTCATTAAGGTTCGTTACCCAGTATTCGCCTTTTGGAAGTGATACAGGCCGTCACTCCTTCCACCACCATCTTTCATTTGAAGATCTTTGACAGTCGTTACGTGTAGTCAGAAGCTTGAGATCTGACACTAGTCTAGCCAAGAGGTATCGTGATACCCATTTACTGGGTTGTGGAGGTCAGATAGGTCTCTCCAAGTAAAACACTGGTACTCAGCTAAATCCGGTTAGACTGGAAGCCGACCCCCCTATATAGTTGGGCAAAGGATAGGCAGATGATGACGGTGTATTCCCGTTGTCCCCGTTATCTGTGTCCCCGTTAACGGGGACAGCGGGCATTTTATAAAATAATTATAAATACTTCCCGTTGTCCCCGTACGCTGTTCCTGTTAATTTATTGTAACATATACTTTTAAAATTATTGACGTTGCGTTAAAACTATATAAGTGAGAGTGCAATAATAGAAAGAATATTATACCTTTAATAATGCTTACATAAGCAATTAAAAAATACATGAACAATATAAAAAAAAAAAATCGCATATGCACCAAAACGCCGCACGTTGAATGCAATTGACATTGACGGATTTATTACAGAGTCCCAAATGCAACTTGTTAATTCGCAAATAACTACATAGCATTTTCTTGAAAAAAACCGCTAATATTTTTCGTTGATATAATTGAAATTGAATTTTTATTTTTTTTTAACTTTAAGTTTAATCCTTTTTCCATTATTAGTATTATACCTACTGTATGGCTAGTTACTATATTGTCGGGCGAACTAAAAAAAATATATATATATTTTATTGATTTAGATTAGAAAATCTAGTTGTTTTGTGTGTAAACATTTCTAATTTGTTTCTATATTAAAATTAAAATATATTATATATTGTTACTGTGAAAGCCATTTCGGACTTTTACCAGTAAGACTTGGTAAGTTCGGGTTTTTACAGTAACATTTAAAAAAAAATATCTTTAATTTTAGTTATAGGCTTGCCGCGCTAAATTACCCACGTTTTAAAAAGAAAAAGAAATAAAGGGGACAACGGAACGTTATAAAATTTCCTTCCCGTTATCCTCGTTATAAATTTGCATAACGGGGACAACGGGAACGAAATTTAATGATGTTCCGTTGTCACCGTTACGGGGACACAGATTACGGGGAAAACGGGAATACATCATGATGACAGGCAGTTACTTCTTGTAAAATACAAATATTTCTCTTCGCCCGATATCCTGCGGTGGATGGCTAGTAACCGTCCAGAGACGTTTGTCGTGGTCTGTTTGTTTGTGTCCGAGATACGTAACCATGCGATGAGTCTTTTACTTACTTCAAAAATTCACAATTAATATGCACTATCAATCAAGACAAGACACTCAAGAGCACTGTGGGCTTATTTCAAGTTTTTACTCATACTCACTTGCGTTAACGTAAACAATCTCTTATGTCAATTTCTATACAAATAAAAACTACAAAGCAAAAAATAACTTTCTTTTCCGAAGTCAGTGGCTTTTGTACCAGTTTTTCGACACCGACCTCGGAAAAGAAAGTTATTTTTTGCTTTGTAGTTTTTTTGTTCTGGAAGTCGGTTTGATTTTTTGTTAAAAAAAAATTTATATTTCTCTTTTTAGTTTTGGTAGGTATCTCCAATTAACATGATAATCATTTATGGCCAAAGTACATCTCATGACGATTCCAATAAGCCCAAGCACGACTAGGATACATTGTTTTATTTCAGAGTTCCAGTGCCTAGCTTCCGGCTTGATCATCAGAATGGTGCCATTTTCATCAGTACCATTCATTTATAAGTATTTGCGTCATCATAGTCGGTTAACTATTCGAGATATTTTATACCCGTGACATACTTAGCATTTAGGAGTTCCAGTGACCATCTGTAGTCTTCTTCATCAGTTACACTTCACCAAATTATACTTTCTAAGTGCAAATGATTGCATTGTTGATGAAAATACCAAAATCACTATATATATATGCCTATAATATTTGAGGAGTTCCCTCGATTTCTCTAGGATCCCATCATCAGATCCTGACCTGATGACTATGGGACCAACTAGGAAGTATACCCTTCAAAACAAAAGAAGATTTTTTGAAATCGGTCCAGGCTTCTTTGAGTAATCGGGGAAAAAACATAAAAAAAAAAAAAAGATTCCGACGAATTGAGAACCTTCTCCTTTTTTTGAAGTCGGTTAAAAAGAGGTTTTTCCTTACTGTCACCAAACGGCGCTTATCTGGTTTCAATACAAATCGGCGTTTACGTTAACGCGATCAAGTGTGAGACAAAACTGGCATCAACACCCAGTTTTTTTTATCTGTAGTATTTTTTCTGTTTATTTTTATTTACTCAACCAATGGTAAGATATATTATGCTAACCAATGGTTTAAAATTTCTGTATAACTCATTTATTCTGAAACTACCAATCAGAGCGCTGAAATAGGCCCATAGTCTAGTAAATGATCAAATAATTAACTGCACAACTTATTTGACCATTTGTGATACGAACAATCAATTGATTAATAAACTCTTTTACCGAAATTTGAAACCATTGGTTAGCATATTTAACCATTGGTTGAGTTAACTATGGATCAAAAAACTGGGCCTAAGCCTACTGAATTTAACACTTTTCACCACACACACATAAAACACACATACATTAGGGCGAGGCTGCATCGAGACACGAGCTTCGACGAGCCCTTGTTAGCTAACGATAGCTCACTTGGAGCTGGTGTATCTAAATTGGAAAAATGCTGGGGAGATTGTTTGAAAAAGGCATAACATAAGTTATGTCTGCAATCAAAAACAATCTTTCCAGCATTCCAATATGCCTCAAAAGTTTAAAGGGACCAGAGGTGCACCTATATTTCGTCAGTTATGTTAACAACAAAATAACAATTTTTTTAACTTTAAATTTTAGCAGTTATCAATCAATACATATAATAAAAGTCGTTTTTGTACATAGAACATATTTTAAAAAAAAAATAGCCCGGGGTGTTTAAGGATTACCAACAAAATCTATTTTAAGTATTTTTGCAATATTGTCTGTTTATCTATGCACGTATTATTTGTGCACGTATTACGTAAAATGTAGGTACGAAACTAATGTAAACAACTTTTTCATCACACTTGCACGTAAAAAGTATCTAAACATACAGGTTAACTTGGCCGTAATGCCCCATATAAAACCCTCGGGCTTTCTTTTTGTCATGAAACCCTAGGGCGGTAAGTAATATTTTTTTAATTTATGGCACAGCACACAGGTCATGCAAGTTCAAGCAAGGAGTTTACACGCAATTGAAAAATTGTCTTAAAATGTTACCTAAACAGGTTTTTTTTTGCAATCTAGCTACATGTTACTTAAATACTCAACTAATGTTCTTAATAATCGATTTTAATAGTTATAGTATGAAAACGTCGAAATTATTTAATTCTTTTTACACTCCGTCATGGCTGTATACATACGTAAGTATTTTCCCTTAAAGTTTCTGAACGAAACACTGTATAATATGTGGTGTGGGCAAAAATTCGCCAACCGCTTAAAAAAAAGTTCACGTATTTCGTAATAACAGCTGTGCTGACTTGTTTATGAAAGCTATAATTCATAATTATTACTCGCAAATGTGATGAAAAACATTGTGTGTATCACGTGCGGTACGGGAATTACGAACCTCGACTCAGAAAGCCCTCAGTCTTCGACTTCGGGCTTCTACTAGAGCCTCGATCGTAATTCCTTACATACCGCCCTTAATACACAATGTACTATTATACATCAAAATTGTACGTAACTTGAAGTATTACTTAGTTGTTTCATCGCAATCAGTTCACTCGATCAAAAGTTAGATGAATTTAAAGTGTTCACCAAGTAAAATATCGCAACACAAGCAATTCAGATACTCGGACAGTTGAACTCCATAATCGATAGATGGCGTTGTGCATTTTAAGTAAATTTCGGAATGGCGGTGTTAGGATTCTCCGTGAAAGAATGACCCTAAAAAGATTGTTAGGTAGGGTAGGCAAGAAGATAAGAAGTGTAGGTAGGAAGTTAAGTAGGCTAGGCAGTTGACGGGAGCTAAGCAGCGGGCACAGGTAGTTGGAAAATAAACTAAGTAACTAAAATTATTATACAAAAGTAATGAGCAAATACGAAAATCTGTCCTGTTCAAGACAAAGGTCGCAAGTCATAATTTTTTTTCTTCAGTGAATATGAAATATGACTCAAATCATGATAGTTTGCAAAACAACGTTTGAAAAATTCATAGTGAACAAAACAGCCTGTCACGAACGGCTGCGTTATAGAGTGACACTCTTATATTAATAATACAATTTTCGCGATACATAAGTGTTGGTATTTTGCAAAGAGTCTGATTATACAAAGCCGTTCCTAATGAAATATAAACAAACATGATTTTGTGTAAAATTAAATTTAATTCAACAATAGCGGGGCAATTTGGATTAATAATTTTATTGTCCTTATCTAAATATTAATTAAAAATCGTATGTCGTCACCGTACACTCATTAAATTCAAAAGGTAGGTAGATAGAATACGTTGCTACTGAATCTAAGTTAACTTATAAACAATAATTTTACAATGATGATGATGGCGAATTTCAAACAGACATTTTATTTTATTATATTTGATCAGAATGTGTTTCATGGCATATTTTATTCATAAAGTTTTTTATTTTTGCTTTTGATAATTTTATTTATGATGTAATCAATTTCTATATGAATTGCTTTATTGCCGTATTGCTATTTATGTATTTGATATCAGCCTCAGCCTTGACAAAGTCGATAGGATTAATGTACTTGTCGAAACTTAATACGTATTTGCTTGAATGAAATAAAAAATTTGATCACCTTTTAAATGTATAAGGGAGGAATTTTACTTAGCTATAGCCTGTTACTGTCTCAATAAAGGGGAATGGCCACTTCTCACACATAGAAGGCACGAGCGTTAATAACCACGCTTGCTCAATGCGGGTGTGTTATAAGTCCAGGTTTCCTCACGATATTTTCCTTCACCGTATTCATCGATATCCAAGATAATCATAATAATAAAGAAAGTACATAGAAATTGGCATGAGTCAACAAATTTTATTTCAAAGGACCTCTAACCATCCTTGAGTTATGAGTACCAAAGCTAATCAATTTTGTGCAGAACAAACTGCCAAACGAAGTAGGAATAATTTGATCCAATTCTTCAGGTCAAATAATGAAATACTTATAAAACTCGTTAACAACGGAGTAATTTTATTATTGTAATGTTCTTATTAAATTCTTTGAATTATTACAGGCTGACCATAATTTCAATAAAAAAATGAGGACCTTTCTTTGGTATAATGAGTTGAGTCAACTCATCATTTGTGTACGGTGAACCCGCGCACTTCATAATATTAACATTTTATAATTTACATACGCGCGATCGTTTAGTCTACTTGCTAATTACCGGATTTGAGGATTATCGAGTCCTCCCCCTCTCTTCGGACTTCAGATAACCCTATAATACTCCATCGCAACCTGCTCAATTCCTCGAGTTCGGTGACCTTCTCGTCGGTCCGAAGTGTGCGCGTGTTGTACGTTGCCAGGTCCAGTCGTCGGTGATTGTTGGGGTAGCCGGATCTCGTCCGGAGATTCTTAGCACCCTTTGCCATGCCGTAGCCTCGACCGCTACCGTAGTCGAGGGTAGGCAAGCTGCCGGGTACTAGGGGCCATATTTTATTTGTGCTATTCATTGGGGGGGTTTTGCCATAATCGCCACGCTTGGCAGGCGGATTGGCGATCGCAGTATGGTTGTTATAGAAGCACAGAGAACGCTGCTGCCCATTCTCTGGTTTGTCCCTTAGTCGCCTCTTACGACACCCACGGGAAGACATGGGATGGTGAAATTCTTTACATCCGGCACCATACGGAAATAAACTAAAAATAAACCTTAATAAAAATAAAATAAACCATATTGCGTATATATTAATATAGTTGAAAGGCAAACAAACGGCCAGAAAATTCAACATTTACTTTGGTCGCGCAAGCTTTTTACGCGTCTTCAAACCTTCGGATCTTTTGAGAGGATTCCGTAATAAAAGCGTTAGAGAGACCCAGTGACATGTTGAGTCGTCCTTTTTCCGGTTTTTATTGTAAACTCGGTTCGGAATGGATACCCCTTATTTCTTATCCCTGTATTATCATGTTGTATCTATAGCAGTTTTCTTTTGTAAGTAACTGTGAAGAATTTTATTTCAGTTTTTTTTTTGTTTTAATATAATTATGAATCTGTGTTTTTATTAGTAAATTTTACTTGGATTCGTGTCTTTTTTACAAACATAATGTTATTCTATAAATTATTAAATCGTTAAAAGATTTACTGGGCATTATTACTTGGTATACTTCACCTAGTAACTAGAATTGCCAGGAATATATGGGTACCGATTCATGACAGAATTGTCATAAGACATAAATGTAACTAGATAACCCTTTTTTCCTACACAATATAAAAACAAATTTACTTACCAATGAAAGAAAACATTTCCAATGCCTCGGTCAAATTTTATACAGTCTTTACAGTTCAATATGGCATAAAAAGTAATTTTCCTAGATTGCGGTGGATTTCCAGTGCCGATAATGCTAAATGAAAAGCTTCCATTTTTTGATACGCGTAGTACATACAATCGCGTCATCTAGTTAGATTTATATCTGTGACAATTCTATTTAGTAGATCATTTCCAGACAACCATTTATTGGCAATGTCACTGTATAGGCTACTCAGTTTTTAAGTTCTATTTGCTTTAGTACATACCTATGTGTGGGGCATATATGTGTGGGTCAAATCTTGCAACTAAATTTAAAAACAGTCATCCCCAACCGATCGAGGTGAAGATTTGCAAACACGTTTGGTTTGGATTACAATGCACGGTAAACTAAAAAGCTTGTTCAATATATTTTTTTTTAATTAGAAATAGTGATACTATGCAGGCTGACTTTAATCAAATTTTATGCTGTTTTATATAACAAGTCAACGGGTACTTAGGATGCCCAATATTTGTATTTAGGGTACCGATAATTTTGTTATGACTTGGTCCGATAATAAAAGCTGTTTATATTCATAAGTGTGTTCAACCCCTGGCAGATTGGCAATTACATTAAAGTAAGCCCGTAATATGTAGCGAAGCTTTTAGTAAAGTTTCAGAACACTTTCAAAAATCTGTATGGTAAAGAGATTTTCAAGGGAATCTTTTATTTTTTTTGTTGAACGAAAATTTAAACTAGTCGGTTAGACTAGTTTAAATTTTCCAAATGAGCAGCCAGTAGTAAAGGTCATTCATTAATATTATAGTTAATTTAATCCGTGATGTTTCACTTATTCCAGTTTTAGTCTAAGATCCGATATAAAACGACATTCAACGAAATGTTTATTTGATGAAACGTGTTTTATATTGAATTTAATATGTCAATAAATATATTGCTTATGGGTTGCCTAACAAATTTCAGTCCAATATATGATTAATTAATAATCTAAAAAAAAAAACATTTCACCGGTTTGATTATTAGACAAATTATATTTACAGAAAGTATGAAGCCCATAGAATATACAAACGTTTGGTTGCCTATTCTTTTTTTCCGGTCACAACTCTCGGTTAGCCAGGTATAAACAGATAAATCGATACTAGCAATTTGCACCTGTCTGATTATTGAATTAAAATTAAATGAAAATAAAGATTATGTAATTTCATTATGAACACGGTGGTATAGGGTTGCCTGCGAAAAATCAGTCCCGAATTTTGAAAAGTGAAATATTGCTGCGAGTGAATATGTGCGACTGAGAGGTCCCAACCAACCATCCCATGCGATAGAAGAGGACACAGCATAGCAGCTGTTTGAAGTCCGTCCATTTAAAGAAAGAGAGTGCGCATGCTATTTGTTCTTGAAAATGAAAAGTATAGCGATATACTCGTTTATGCTGTGCATGATTTTGGAGTAGTTTATTATTAAAATAGAGTAATAGTTATTTAATATTGTTTTAATCAATTAAGTATTTATGTATGTATATATTTTATGTCACACTAAAGTATATTTATTTATTATATACTTTATTGTACACCAATATAAAAAATATTCAAGAAGACATCTTAAAACAAAAACAAACATACAACAGGCGGCCTTATCGCCGCGAACCGCGAACCGCGATCTCTTCCAGGCAACCTAGAATGGAAAGAGACAGCCTGGACACAAATATGGGGTTGCACTTGGTGCAAATTTTACAACAAATAATTTATTTATTAAGAAAGTAGGTACTAAATACAAACAATAATAAATAAAACTAATACACAGACAAGAAAAACAATTCAGTTTATATATACATCTTTAGTAAAAAAGTAGATTATAGTAATACATATATAATATTAATCTGGCAAATTTTATCTTTATTATAAGAAAATAAAATAAAAAACAACAATAAAAAAAACTGTTTATTGTAAAAATAATAAATACAATAGTTTTTAATTTTATTAAATTATTCAGTTTTCGAGTCATCGGCCATATAACTATGATCTCCAACTTCTGAACCTTCTTCGTCATCACTCTCCGTTTCAGTTCTTTCGACAGTGTCTTCTATCTTTAAAAGTGTATGATCCCCAATGAATCCTACTGGTATTAAATATTCATCTAAGAACCAACCACAGTTCTCAGGCTGAAGTTTCACGCATAATGGATCCATTGCATTATGCCACATGGAATTTACGGGTGAAACTCATCAGCCACATCTTGGAATCATGGGTGAAGTCCCAGGATGCCATTGGCATTTTCTGTGATCTCTCAAAAGCGTTCGACTGCGTCGACCACATTACACTGATCTGTAAATTACACGACTACGGAATTCGAGGACAAGCTGCTGATCTTGTGCTTTCCTATTTATCAAACAGACAGCAAAAAGTAAATGTTAATGGGGCGTCATCCTCCGGGTCTCTAGTCAAGATGGGCGTGCCCCAAGGTTCAATTCTCGGCCCTTTCCTTTTTCTTGTTTACATTAATGATCTCCTTTTTATGATGGCTAAATTATCGGATATATTTCTATTTGCTGATGATACTTCACTAATTTTTTAAATAGATAGGAAAGATACGGATGTCTTACATGTCAAGGAAAGTGTAATTGTTCTCTCAAAATGGTTTGCAGCTCTTTATCTTTTACAAAATGCGAAAAAAAACTAAATGTATTAAGTTCTCTTTACCAAATGTACCACAACGTGACCTAAACTTAAATCTTGACGGCAAAAATCTTGAAGTTATTACAGAAATTGTATTCTTAGGGATGACTATCGATTCAAAATTGCAGTGGGGTGCGCACATTAGAACTCTTTCGGGTAGGTTAAGTTCAGCTGCATATGCAGTAAGGAAAATAAGGCAGTTAACCGATGTAGCCACAGTTAGGTTAGTATACTATGCTTATTTCCACAGTATTATGTTTTATGGCATTCTGCTGTGGGGATCAGCAGCAGATGTTGACTCAATTTTCATCTTACAAAAGAGGGCAATCCGCGCGATCTATAAAATGGGTCCTCGCGAGTCCCTCAGAGGTAAATTTAAAGAGATCGATATACTGACTCTACCTTCACTTTATATTTTGGAATGGATTTTGTATGTCCGCAAAATTCGAGGGCTTTTCAAAACTAGAAGCGACTTCGATAATTTAAATACACGCATTAAGCACGAAATTGTAATACCCAAATTCAGATTAACTAAAACTAGCAAGTCTTTTCTTATTAACAGTCTACGCTTTTATAATAAGTTGCCAAAGTCAGTTTTAGAACTGACCGATGGAAAGTTCAAAAAGCGTTCATATTTATTTGAAGATATTTTGGTTTCGTTTTTCATATAACTCCTGTAATAGACGTATGAGGCAAAGCTTGTTGATAAAATAATATACTTAATTTTTAAGTTCTATTTGCTTTAATTGACCTCCCGCGTCCCCTTAGTACATACCTATGTTTGGGTCAAATCTTGCAACTGAATTTTAAAACAGTCTTCTCCAACTGATCGAGGTGAAGATTTGCAAACACGTTTGGTTTGGATAACAATGCACGGTAAACTAAAAAACTGGTTTAATATATTTATTTTTAATAGAAAAACTGATACTATGCAGGCTGCCCAATGATATTCTAATAAACAGATACGTAATACACTCACAAAACAATCGAAAAAAGTATTCCGCGCAGCAGGGCAGCACACATACACACTTTTCATTCATCAGACATTAAAAAATATTTATTTTAATCAATAAATAAATAAATTATAAATACACACGATGGCATTTTTTTATTTTGTTTTTGTTTCAACTAAGCCTATCGCTCTTCGCCATACGTGACATAAACTAAAGACTAAAGGTCACAATTGTGACATATTCGAATCTTCACATTGCGCGCACTCATAACAGGCTGACATTAATTAAATTATATGCTGTTTTATATAACAAGTCAACGGGTACTTAGGATACCCAATATTTGTGTTTAAGGTTTTTAATCTGTAGCGACGCTTTTAGTTAAGTTTCTGAACACTTTCAAAAATCTGTATTGTAAAGAGGTTTTGTGAAAGTGACTCTTTTATTTTTGTTGTTGAAATAAGCCTCCCGACTAGTTAAAATTTTTCGAGTGAGCAGCCAGTAGTAAAGGTCTTTTCCATGACAATTCATATTCACCGTCACGCATTCATTCATATTATAGTTAATTTTAATCCGTGATGCTTCACTTATGCCAGTTTAAAAAAAGCCCTAGGTAGTAGTCAAAGGATAGCCAACTTACCAATATCAGATATAAATATTAGATTTGTGAAATGGAGAGTAAATTTTAGCCAACCCTGATATTTCAAACTAGCTTCTGGCAGTGGCTTCACCCGCGTCAAAGTCGAAAATTATCCCTAGTGAACATACTCCCGCGATAAAAACCCTAACCTATACCTGACTATAACCTATCTCTGTACACAAAGACACACACTCACTAACTGTCACCTTTATAATATTATACAATGTGATAGTTTGATCAATTCATAATCGTGAAGAAGATTTATTATACGACCATTTGCTAATTTTACCAACCTGTGGTCAGACGCTGTCTCTCTCTCAGGTCTAGTTATTCTATCAACAAAAGCGTCGTGGTAGAGATTGGATTGTAAAGGTCTGTATCGTGAAAAGCACTGTTGCGCTTCTCATCCCTATTTGTAAGGCACTATTTATAAAATTTTGATATTTTTTCTGTGATATATAGTTATATTCTGACTGTAATAAATAGCACTTTTGCACAATGTATTTATTAACAGCACTTCTTGCACATTTGTAATTTCCTGTAACCTTGTATATTAGCACTTTTGTCTTTTGACCCAATTTTAATAAATAAAGCTGCCTTTACATAATTGAGAAAGTGGGATTCCCACCCACCGTATACAAGAGATGTAAGCAAGAAGAACAATTAGTATGAAGAATGAAAGTTCGAGAGGCATGAAAGAGGAATGGAATGAAAGGATTTGCACAGAATAGGCGCCAACTTTGTTGAGCGGGACTAGTAATTAAAAAAAAAAAAAAAAAAAAATGGATTGTAAAGCGATTGTAAATCGCTATCGAAATTTCACGTGACCAATCCCTTAAATTGTGACCATAACTGACATTGAAGGGCTATAACTACAGCAGATACAACCTGAGTCAAGGTCAATTTCATATCCACGCAGAAGCGGCAAGAAAGGACTATCCACGTTATACGGAACCTTAATCCATTTACACCGGAATACCGAGCAAGGAAATAACCTCCTTATATTTTTTACAGAAACGTGATGACGACGTCCCAGTGTTCCTCATGCAGACGATACAAGACATCAGAGCAGAAAACAAGGAGATCTGTGTCACCTACGCCACAATAATTATTAAGATAATTAGGATAAATTTTTATGAATTTGATGACAGTTCAATTCAAACTTAATGGTGGCTCGGAACACTCCGCGAGTCATGAGTCAAAATTTAGGTGATAGTGGGGGTGAGTAGTGAGGTGGACTGTAGCGAACTACACAGCCGTCATAAAGTTGAATCGACCTGTACTGCGTTACTGGGTGCAAAGCAAGAGAAAATTACAAAGCAGTGTACTTGAAATGTTTAATTATGTATTATTATGTTAATAATAAATTTGTGTATGAGGAGCTCGTGGCTAAATAATAACAGCCGCACGGGTCGATCATCAAGGTTAAGCAACGCTTGACGAGGTTGGTTTGTGGATGGGTGACCATTTCGACATACCCAGTTTCCTCCGTGCCTCAGAAAGCACGTTAAGCCTTTGGTCTCGGTTGTCATTTGAAGATCTTTGACAGTCGTTACGGGTAGTCAGAAGCTTGAGATCTGACACCAGTCTTGCCAAAGGGTACCGTGTTACCCAGTTACTGGGTTGTGGAGGTCAGATAGGCAGTCGCTCCATGTAAAACACTGGTACTTAGCTGAATCCGGTAAGACTGGAAGCAAACCCCAATATAGTTGGGAAAAGGCTAGGCAGATGATGAATAAATTTGTGCCTATATTTTAAATAATAAATAAAAGATTGGAAAATCAACAAGAAAAATCCACTTAAAAAACATTAGTACAATTTTTTTACATGACCTTTAAAAATATTTAAAATATATATAATAATAAGATTATAATTACCCTTGCAAGAATAAATACGAAAGTAATCTTTAATCAATACTTCAAAAAACTACAAAATTGTTCGTTTTCTCTTACTTAAAATCTTAAATAATTCTCCCTGATAAAACTTAAAACAACTATTCAAACAGCTTTTAGTGAGAGACAAATATGTACTTATTTAAAACTAGTTGAGACCTGTAAACCGTATTTCCAGGAGTACAAAATTCTACCTCTCCCAAGCCTATATATTTATGAGATTTCGATGTTTGTTAAGGTCAATCATAACTTATTTACATTGGCCTCAGAAGTCAATAATAGGCAACAACGTGTCGCACTTCGCCTCTGTGTGCGCCAAACCCGTACCACATTAATACACAAAACTGTGTTTCGGATGGCTCCTGAAATCTTCAATAAACTACCTAAGAAAATAAGGGCAATGAATACCGCCTTATTTAAAAAAAAATTGAAGAGCCTTTTAGTTGATAAATGTTACTATAATTTGAATGACTTCTTAAGAGCGCGTCGAAGCATGAATTGTCCATACAAACGTAATTCCAAAATTATTTGTAATTTTAGCATATCTCCACCATGTTATGATGATATTTGGATTGAGACAGTATATATCTAGGTTCCTAAGTCTTCTTTTTTTCTAAATTCTTACCTAAAATGATGTTTTAGCGAATTCCATTTTGTATATTTTTGCATCGTAAATGACATGTTTTCTTTTTGTTATTTCTGTATTATAAAATACAATATCTATAATAATGTCGTTGCAGGGACATAGATAATATTATCAAATTACAAATAATCGAACAATTTTTTTTTAAATATTAAGTTTTCATTCATATTTTTTGGTATTACGGAACACATCAAATTAATCACAAATTTTCAATAGTATTGCTGTCGCGTCAAGCAAATGTCAATGTGTGCATGGTCGCACTGCTCACGGTTGTGTTTGTGTATCGTTCGTACGGGGTTTGTTCGGGGCACTCCGGGTGTGTTTCACTGTTTGTTGTACTACTGTTCTGTCGATTGTTTGTTGTCAATATTAGAATATTACTTTACTATGCTTTACGTGCGTGTTTATTTATTTTCTAAATTGTACTTATTTTAACATTTCTGACACTATTGACTTATGCTATGAACTTTTGCATTGTGATTTGAACTTTGGTATTGAGTAATCTACTTTCTTACGAACTTTGCGTTGTTTACGGACTTTGTTATTATTTACTTGGTTCGGTTGCCGACATGGTCTCCGAATGTTGGGATGTTTCTCACAGGAAGTACCTATTTCCCAATGAAATAATACAATAAGTTAAATTAATACGTACCTTAGTATATCTATACTAATATTAGAAAGCTGAAGAGTTTGTTTGTTTGTTTGAACGCGCTAATCTCAGGAACGACTGGTTGGAATTGAACAATTCTTTTTGTGTCCATTTATTGAGGAAGGCTTTAAGTTATATAACGACCTGAGCGGAGCATAAATGTTTTTTTTTGCAAAAACGGGCAAAATATTTATTTTAGAGAGCTTCCTTGCGTGCGTTGCGTACAATCATGTGTATAGGGTAGAGTAGGTAGCTAGATAGGGTAGGGTAGGTAGGTAGGTGGATTAATTAGGTTAGGTAGCCAGATGACGGAGCGAAGCCGCGGGGGACAGCTAGTTTTGTATAAATTAGTATTTACCTACCTATTCATCAACTTACGAAGCTTTGTTTTTTTCGTTTGTTTATTCATATCATGAGACAAAGCGGGCGTAGGTAATTATTTCAAGGACACCGCTAAGACTTACCTCCATTGCTCCTCTTTACTTACTGTGACGTTAGGTCGGCCAGTTCGGCTCACCCAGGGTAGGGTGACCATGCGATTGGCATTGCCTGTACAAGCGCGGCTTTATGCCCTCGGTCCAGTTTTTACTGGACTTTTTTGTAAAATTCCTTTGACAAAAAACTAAAACTAAAAAGCCAAATTCGTTCTAGTTTATTTAATTATTCTGGGATTTTTATCTGGACTTCAGTGACCCTTACCCTGGGGAGTTTCCAATAAACTTTGATAACTGGCTGGCTAATCGACTTCATAATAAACTGCAAAATATTTACAGAGCCACGACGATCAAGTAAAAAACGGCGTTTGCCGTCAATTTTCAGAAAGAAACACTAAAAAAATAATAAGAAAATAAGCGAGTTTAGTGTGGATCTTTGACACTGTTTTCTGTTTACCATTATTGTATTTTCTGTTTTTCGTTCAGTCGATAATATAATTATGGTCACCCTACACGACTTTATCAAGTTTAAATTTATATTTTTTAAACAGATGAATGATAATCTATAAAGTAAGAACATAACAAAATAAATGTTTATTCAAAATCCTTGTTTTTTTTAATTTTCTTAGCTCAGAGCGCTGTTATTTATCTATTCCTACTTATGCGTAAATATATGTAATACTTGCATTCATTATTTATAATAACAACACATGTTTGAGGTTTAGTATAACGAATACCTATATAAATAAGACAAAAGAACGCGGGCGCCGTTCGCGTCGCCCGGCTTTAGAGTCGATAGGATGATTAGGTAGCGATATCTATCTGCTCACACACACACGGCTACGCACGGCGCACCGCGTGTGCGTGTAAACCGAGACAGCAATACTCCGAATGAATTTTTCACTCGCCTCGAATTTCATTTGCGAGCTTTGACCGCCGCGCCCTTAATTGATAAATTTGCCAAACTCAAGACCTCACAGTGACATCAAATAAAAGATCAATTATGCATGTATCTTCAAATAATGTTCGCGACGGGGCATCACAAACAATAGTAGTATAGTTTGTTGTAGATATAAAATGTTATGAACAGGCATACGTCTGCTTACCCCAGCGCGCTAGCTCGTACTAAACAGTTTTAGACGAGAATTTTTCTTTTATAGTTTTTTTCAAACATAAAATTTCGACCACTTTTTGAGGCACTAAACATTATGTTTTAGCGTATATGAGTATGTATTAAGTAAATATGGGGTCTAAAGAGTAATTTAGAATCGTTACATACATACTAAATGCGGTAGTTACGGAAAGAAAGCAAAATCAAAACAAGTCAAATTCCGTAAACACGACCGGCCGCCATGACCGTTTAGTTCGAAATGAGCAGTCAGATGGCGGTACATGATATATATAGTCTGGCGCGTAAGCAGGCAAATTTGGTATTTTAGAATAGCGTTTTGAGGCCTTTATAATAGCCTATAGTACCTAAAATATGGTTATCTAGTATAATTAGAATTAATATACTATAGATAAAATGTGTAAGTAGTATTTTAAGCAAATAAAAAATATTTGTTTACTTATTTTGGACCCCCCGAAAATGGCCGGGTCGCAAGTATCGATAGGTGCGCTCTGCCCACCTACCAATCGTATTATTTACCTTACACATTTGTTTTGTCAGGAAACACCATCTAGGTGTTCTAGATAGTATACCTTGGTGCTATGACTGAAAAACTGTACATAATAACAGTACATAGCCAGGTTTAAAACAGTTTCACTCTGAGATGGTAAATACATGCATTTTTGCTCAGGTAAGTAAATAGAATTTTGGTTATAAGCGTTTTAGCGCTTCTAGGTGACCTGGAACTGTGTCCAGGCCCTATATATAGATGGCATCTATGTAATTCTAGTACATAGATATTGCTTACTTGAAATAATGTGTCTGTATGTGCCAGCATGGACGTTTCTACGCGTCTGCCAGAGGGCCCACTACCTTCAGACACACTTGGTGCCTGAAGGATTATTGATATGCTATCTGAAGCATTACCTTTGGGGACCCTCGGGCACACGCCTGGACTCAGTCACAACACATAGCTAATATATAGCTACACATACACACACAGAGGCGTTAAAGCCGTGGAACAACACGATATTTTCTATTTCGGCCGCTTCCCGGCAACAGAAGTCCCCGAAGGGCTGGTGGTACACCCATCAGGGTACTACCATTCGATAGCCCAATTCTCCAGCTTCCCAACCACATTTTTGGAAGGAGCCTAGCTCTGGTGGTTAGGGAACTAACCGATTTAATATAGTAAGAGGTTCCATGGTTTTCTCGCATCGTCGACCACATCAGAGTGAATACTGGATCGAGGGTGGGAGCTGTATCCACCGGACGTCCACCATGGGGTAGCCCATCGCGAGGGCTATCCGATGACGGTTGGTGAATCGTGAGTGATCCGCCCACCAGCTCGAGTACAAACTCGCTAAATATGCCGAAAACAGGCACTGAAGCTATGTTTTCGCACTTTCACGTGGCTGTGCCCGTGGAGGTGACAGATGAAGCTGTGGAACTGTCACAGATCGATGGTCCAGGAGTAGAGCTACAAGTCCCTCGCTGGTACCCTGGCACTAAAGTGCACCATTGTATTGTAAAGTAGCATATAAAGCTACAAACTGACAGAACTTCCCCTTATTAGGCGTTCTCCACGCAAGAGCTCCGTGAAGGTAGCAGATATGGACCTGGACCAAGGTCCGGAGGGAAGGGCTTCTCGAGACCTATCCAGAGACACAAGTCTCATCAAAATCGGTTCAGTAGAAGGGGGGTTTCTGTTGGTTTTCAGCGACTAGCCGTAAGGTATTAATTTTATAATTAAAGTTTATGCGCGGTCGTTGTTTCGAGGTCCTCGTTACGGTCAAGTGTGGTAGTAGTATAGTGCGCTGAGACACCGTCCTAATTGTGGCCATTATTTTCAAATATTAAATCCACGTCACTTTGCGTAACGGAGACCATGAAGAGACGTCGCTTTTGGACATGAAAACCTGAGTCTTTTTCTGATCTGGACATCACGCCTTCCCCTCAACATCCTTGGCAGCCTTCCAACCACTGCAGGGTCGGTATTTGCTCGAAGACAAATGAACAATAGGTGCAAGGGGCGTCATCGCGTTCGAGCTGAAGCCTTACAACCTTCAGTCAGCCTGGGGCCTTGAACGATCACGTCCGTCCCGCACAAATAATTTATATGTTAATGTATTGTAATAATACTAGGAATGACATTGAAATATTTTGATTATTATTATTATTGAATGAATTAAATTTATTATTAAATAATCTATATTAATATAATTTTAAGGAGGACATTACATTAATTTAATATCTTAAAATATTTTATCTAATTTTATGTGTTTCAATGTCAATCTTGATTTTAATAAACCGTGATTGTACAAATTTTGCATGCTTTGCGGTCGAATCACTTGAAACATGTACATTTAATAACACCATTGTAACAGTGTTTTCTGCAAAAATAAATAATTTGATTTGATTTGAAAATTCCTATTGAGTTATGAGGTAAAAGAAAGTAAACTCACATAGTCACGTGAGAGGTGAGGTCACCATGTTAATGTTGATGACGTTCGAATGGTCAGCCTTCATTACGAAAATTGAAATAATTTTGGTTTTCTTATTTTTATTACTATGCGTAGATCTTGTTAGTAAGACACGAAAAGCTCAAGTACCAATTGAGAAAGTAGATGACGAATTGACGTAACATACGACAGGCTTAATGTATCTGTGGAACAGGTTCTAAGTTCAGAGATTTGAATTGACTCGACATCATGGGGATGTGCGAGTAGAGCAATTGTGATTGCAAAGATAGCCAGGAGATAGCTAAGAGAGCAGTGAGATAGCTAGGAGAGCTATGTCATGGCGAAAGATCGTAAATAAGATACCTGGTGTCTTATTTCTAATTTTTTAATGTGACATTAACGACTATCAGTGGTACTTGGGCTTTGTTATCACGAAGATTCAGTGCTTTTAGGTACCAAATCGATGATTAAGTTGCTATTTTCTTTAAATTGGAAATAGAATAACTTGTTCCTTGCAATAGTGAACAGAGTGATTTAAATGATCATGTTTGATTGTTTAAAATGTTTCTTCACTCACCTAGAGTATGAGTCAGGATTGGACGAGCGAATGCTGTTTGGAAATTTTGTATGTTTCAGAAAAACATCCCTTGTATGATGGGAGATTGCCAGGAAGTAGTGGACTAAGACTACGTGTGGTGCAACACGAGGTGACCATGAGATGGCATGGAGCAAGGACAAGAAGATGATGCCTGCGGGTGATATATTTGGGGATCTGTCACCTGAGAAAGGCCTGAGAAGGCGACGTGCTGTGTTCCACGCTCGCCTCTCAAGATAAATTATGGCCAACAGAACACCATGTGGTTTTAGTCAGTAGGACTCTGACAGACCCCTCAGCTTTCCCCAAGGGCTGAGGACATCCATGAGGATTTCCACATGATTCGATATACTGTTAAAACCTGACAATGAGGAACAGACGAGGATGCCTGTCTCGCAGGATGGCTGTGTCGGGTTTAGTCAATAGTACGGACGTCAAAACAAATCTTAAGCACGCCATCTGGCGGCAAAGCAAGAACAACTACGCCTTGGCGCGCTTTTACTAAGCGCTTGCGCGGTGGGGACAGTGGAATAGGGCAGTCAAGTACTGACAGCCTTAGAGCTAAGACGTCGTAGAATCAGTGTCGATCCTTAATATTAGTAAGCAAGATTGTAACTGTGACTATTTAAAATAAACCCAGTGTATCGAATAATTTCTGTGATTTCATTTCCACGACTGTACCCACCGACCTGCCCACACACGATGTCTTAACCTAAGGGAATACATCCTGACTTCCCGATGGTTTGCATCTATCGGTCAGCCTTGATGCGACAAGTATATGTTAATTAATAGAATCTTTTATTTCAAAAGTAAACACAGGTTCAGAAAGTATTTTTTTTTTTTATCAAACTTTCAATATATGTATGTAAGAATGTATGTAAGTGTGTTCGGGTCAAATCTTGCAACTGAATTTTAAAGTAGTGTGACGGATGTGGGTTACGTGGGGGTAGAAATAAGACCACGTATCCAAGTCAACATAAAAATTATATTGTAGAAATAAGGGAAAAGGGGGTAGGTAGGTTTATGGCACTTAATTATTCCAATTCCCTTAGGAGTAGCGCAGTACTCTCCTAGCTCAGCCTGGTGCGACGATGATTCAGCGGTTGTGCCACGCTGCTGACGCCAGGGATGGTGACGGTCGGCTGATGTTCGTGCCAGACCCGTAGGTTGCTCGACGCGGCCACACGGGTATAAGGTACCCGGCACGGAGCTGGTTGCGATCCCGGATTAATCGGAACCTCGGATGTGAGAATTAGCCGGAACTCTGGACCCTGGAAATAACATCCAGCGTGTCACAAAATGACCAATGGTCATCTCCGCTGATTGTGACACCAAGGCACAAGCAAAGTGAGATGTACTAATGCGTTAATGAAGGTGATGAGTGGTTGTCACAATCAGTACGGAGTTTACATGTTAAAATGGAAGTGAGATGCACGACACATGACTTGCACATTTTGCGTCATGAAAATTACGTAGGTAGAAACATTAAATGTCCAGAGCTAAAGGCAATTAGATTGTACAATACGGAGTGAAACAGAAGGCATAAGAATATAGCAGTTTCAGTGCAAATAGGCGCACGCCCTAAGATAACCTAGATAGGTAGGTATACACAATATAAAATATAATTAGCTGTTCTACACTTACCCAGTATGGGGTTAAGAGACACATAATTTAATAACGTTGACTATTGCGAGTCAATTAAACTGTTGCCTACTTTAGGCTTAAATAATTATGAAGACTACGTATGTAAGGTCACAAGTGATCCAGGATTAGCTATAGTTCTTAGAACCTGTGCGCCTGAACTGTCTCCGATCTTGACACGCATATTCCGCCTTTCATATGAGACTGGAAAAGTGCCGAATGCTTGGAAACAAGCCAACGTACGACCCGTGCCCAAGAAGGGCAGTCGAGCGGCTAACTACAGACCCATCTCTGTAACGTCCATACTCTGTAAGAGTATGGAGCGTATACTAAACACTAAGCTCCTGGCATACCTAGAAACTAACGATATCCTTAGCGACCGCCAATAGGGCTTCCGTCGAAATCGGTTTACTGGGGATCTTTTAGCGTATGCCATTCACATATGAAGTAAGGCCATCGAGAGGCACGGGGAAGCGCTTGCCGTGTCCCTCGACATCTCGAAGGCTTTCGATAGGGTCTGGCACGAAAGCCTTATTGGTAAGCTTCCTTCATTCGGTCTGCCCGGTGGTCTGTGTGATTGGATTGCAGACTTCCTGAGGGATCGGTCCATTCGAGTGGTTATCGATGGCTGCTCGTCGGACCAATTGGATATTAATGCCGGAGTCCCTCAGGGGTCGGTACTCTCAGCAACATTGTTCTTGTTGCACATTAACGATCTGCTAAAACCGCCGGGTTTGACCTTTAAACCTTTAGGTATGCAGACGACAGCACTGTTGCTGAGAGTTACTTCTCCAACGCACGTGCTACCGGGCCACTAATCCAGTCTCTCCGAGAAGCCATGGTGGAGCGTTTGAACTTGTCCTTGCAGGCAGTGTCCGAATGGGGTGATGCCAATCTGGTCAAGTTTAATGCTGCTAAAACCCAGGCGTGTCTTTTTTCCGCTAAAAAGAGCCAATTTCACCCGGCTCCATATAACCGTCCACTTTCCGTCATATAACCGTACCAATAACGGATCATCTTGAGCTTCTTGGTGTTACGTTGACATCGACTCTCAATTTTGGGCCATACATTGAGGCAAAGGCTCAGCTAGCTGCCAAAAAATAGGGGATCCTTGCGAAGGTGAGAAAGTACTTCACGCCGGAACAGCTGCTCAACTTGTATCAAGCGCAAGTTCGATCGTGCATGGAGTACTGTTCTCATCTTTGGGAAGGATCTGCCAAATACCAGCTAGATGTACTAGAGTCGATCGAAAAGCGGGCCAAGAGACTCATCGGCAATGAGGCACTGGTCAAATCAAAGTTCCAGCCTGGAACATCGTCGCCGAGTTCCCAGCTTGTCGGTTTTTTAACGGTTTCATTTCGGGGAGTGTGCGATGGAATTGCATGATTTAATTCCGCCCAGCCCGTTCCATCATTGGACAACCAGACGCACGGCGATGCGTCATCGGTACATGGTGGACATCCCACCCATACGCACAAAACGTTTTGGGGATACTTTTATTATGCATACAGCTAAGGAGTGCAATTCCCTGCCGGAGTCTGTGTTACCCGATAGCTACAATCTAGGGGTCTTTAAGTCAAGAGTGAATGGGTTTTTTCTAGGCAAGCGCGCATCACCGTCGACCACATCATCGCTTTCCATCAGGTGAGATAGCGGTCAAGCGCGAGACTATTGGTAAAAAAAAAAAAGTGAATACGTATGTCCTCGCCCTGAGCAGGAATTCGAATGTGACGGTCATCGTGAGTCGAGTGTCCGCGGAGGTTAGATGCCTTTGTTCGCATAAGGACAGATTCTCATAAAGACAGATTAGCAGAAGGACAGATTCTCATAAGGACAGTTTCGCATAAAGACAGAAAAGGTACAGTTCCGCAAAATATTTTAGGCCCTTAACACTTTCACCGCCACGCATACATACAGTTTTACAAAGCAGTGTGATTATGAAAAAGCTAATATCCAAGCTATCAAGTTAACATATCCTGACATACTACTAAAAGGCTGCTACTATCATTTTATAAATGCAATTTGGCAGAAGTCGAAAGTTAATTGGATTCAGATCTTCTAAAGAGGGTCGTAAATACACTCAACTTTTCTCCCTATTAGCACTATTGCCAGCAACGCTTATACCGGTGGCGTACCGGAGTTGTTTATGCGAGTAAGGCCCTAGTAATGAGAAAAGCTTATTTATACAAGACTATTTCAGTAAACAGTGGATGAATCTCATTACCAGCGATATTTTTAATTGCTATATTCAAATTTCGAACCACGAATGCCATCGAAGGATTAATTCTAAGATTCCTAAAAGACCACCTTTATTTTATTTCATCACACTCTTGAAAGAGGAAGCAAAACTGTCCAATTTAAAAATAGTCGGTGGTGGTCTAATAAGCGGTTTTCATGGTGCAGGAAAAGAAAAGAAGGAAATCTGATATTTTGGTTGACAGTAAAATTTTGAACATTATTTTGGATTTCGCAAACGATAAAATATCGGTCAAAAGGTTTTTAATTTTTTTTGTTTCTTTGTAAAGTAAAAAAGTAAATAAATATACCTATATATATTATTTTTAACTTAACTGTACTTTGTCTTTATGCGAAACTGTCCTTAAGAGAATCTGTCCTTCTGCTAATCTGTCTTTATGAGAATCTGTCCTTATGCGAACAAAGGGTTAGATGAAGGTTACCGTTCCTCATTCACTCGTTCGAAAGCAATGATCGCGCACACCACTAGCACGGAACAGCTAACTAATTGGGTTTGTTACTTAAGACGTCCCTAATGATATAACATCTGTGGTTTGACTTGACATTTATTTTTGACTTTGTTGTTTATGTAAATAATAACGTACAACGTTACAGTAGTTACCATTCACCGATTAAGATGAATGTTTGCATACACGTTTATCTTGGATGACAATGCATGGTTAACTAGATGACGTCATTCTAAATCCAATATGGTGGACGACCCAAGATGGCGAACAAGTTATTTTTTATGCACTGCCATGACATGGGTTTCAAATGAAAGGGTTTGCTGAGAAAAATACGAAAAAGCCTGGTTTAAAAAAGATTTTTAATTAATAATTTTATTTATAGCAAATTCGAGACGATAATAATATAGGTTTTATGAATCCTTCTCTTCTTGACTTTTCTCATACATTTAGAGCTGCTTCTGTCATAACTTTTAATGCCTTGCCACACCCTGGGTGGCAGTCTCATAAACTCCAGAACATCTTCTCCATTTTCAAAGAAAAGTAGTGAAGATTTTTTTTTTTCAATTTTATTGATGGCAATTGGCAACTTTATACAACTATTCGAAACGAAAATTTGAATAAAATCGTTCCACCTCACTTAGAATGCCTTTAAAATTTGAGGAGTTCCAGTAGTCATCTCTGGCCTTCTTCATCAGTTCCACTTTATCAAAAGATACTTTTTTGAGTGCAAATGCTTGCCATGCTGAAGAAAATATCAAAATCACTGTATGTTTTCCTACAATATTTGAGGTGTTCCCTCGATTTCCATGGGATCCTCTGATCAGATCCTGACTTGGTGACAATAAGACCATCTCGAGAGTATACCCTTTCAAACAAAAAAAGAATTTTCAAAATCGCTTCGCAATTAACGGAGAAATCGATAAACATACACAAAAAAAAACAAACATAGTCGAACATAGAACCTCCTTCTTTTTTGAAGTCAGTTAAAAATTACCTTTCTCGGTCTTTAATGATCAAAGTAAGAGATTAATATGAATCTCATACTAAATTAGAACAAGATAACAACATAATTAACACATTCTAAGTGGAATCTACTTAGACATAGAACATTTCTCAAAACTTTAGTACAGATTGCTAGGTATTTGGCTATTGCGCGATCACGAATCACATATAATGTGGATGTTTTTGTAGTATTTCGTACGAAATTAAAAAAATCTTTTCATTTTTATATTACTTTGTAAATACAGCGAAAAAAACATTAAAAAAAATAGTTTTGTACGAAAACTTATGTGAGATCTTTCAAATTTATTCACAAAAAAGGAATGCTTCAACAAACCAATTAAGAACATGACAGGCGAAATCATCTCTGACACTAGAAATTTGTGAATTTCACAACGTAGTACTTGTTCTTAAATTGGGGATTCACTGGATGTCACTGAAATTAAAAATATAGTCATGTATGTAAATCAAAAGATAAAGATAAAGTACCCTCTTGGCTTGCAAGATACAAAAGTGATGTGCTGCTCGGAAAAGATAAAGTAATTGCTTGGTACTGAAGCAAACTATGTTTGATGTATATAATCTTCTCTCTTATAAGTAACATACATAACATGACGTGTATCCGTGAGGAATAAGTACCTAAAGCTAACAAAAACTCACTCGCAAATACTTCCATTTCCCAGGGGTTCTAGACAAAGCACATTCTATCAACGTTTTCATAATTTTCAAATGTTTGTATGGTGAGGTGAAATATTACATGTCTTTCGGATTGACATACATACATAAACTCAACCCTTTTTCCCATGGGGGTAGGGAGAAAGTACAGAATGCAATCTGCTACGATCCTTACGTACTCTTTTTCTTTATTTACTTTCGTTCTAGTCATACACGCACGCCGGCTATGAGTACTGAAGTTCAAGATTGACTATTGAAATATTGGCAGCGAGTGTCAATCCTATACATTTTGTATTTTTGATAATTTGCGTTAGTAGAATACTCGTATCACTCTGTCTAGGTTATATAATATGTAAATCAGGACCTCTAGTCTGGTAAAATTTTGATAAGAAAAATATCATAAACTACTACTGTCGGCATTTAAGGTATACGCCAAGCTCGAACTTCAAAATCATTAAAGAAAATGGAGATAGATTTCCGTTTACATTCCATTGTGATCTTTTCCTAACACATACATTTTATTTAATGACTTCATTCAGCCTCCGATGTCATTTGTTTCAATTTCAAACTTCAGAGCTAAAGATGGGTTTAGACCAAATTAGCAAGAGAACAAGAGCTTAGTTTGTTAAAAGAAAGCTAACAAGAAAGAAAGAAAAAGTCTAGACTAGAAACTAGAGTCAAGAGCAAACCCTTCACAAATAAAAAAAATTACTTTTTAATAAAAAATCAAACCGACTTCCAAAACAAAACACTTCAAAGTGAAAAAAAATTCATTTCCGAAGTCGGTGTCGAATAACGGAAAACAATGGGTACAAAAGACACCGATTTCGGAAAAGAAAGTTATTTTTCACTTTGAAGTGTTTTGTTTTGGAAGTCGGTTTGATATTTTGTTAAAAAGATTTTTTTTTATTTATTGGTTGAGTTCTTGTATAATAGAGTGGTTGAGTTAATTTGTTGTTAATAAAGTTTCGATACAAAAAAGATCGTGCTCAATAGTACAAATAAATTAATGTACCTTTTGCTTGCTCATTTCATGCAACTTCGTATTTAAATAGATAATTTCAACTTGTACGTGTTAAATAAATAAAACTTTCATTCTCATATAACTTTTATTTTTCTCTATAATAAAGAAAACTTGAAATTCCCCATTTTGTTCGTGGCTAAAACGCTATCCGCGAAAAGCCAAAATAAAAGAAACCTCATTCTTTTAGTCTATGGCCGATCGCCATTGTTAGATGCGCGCGCATACGAAAACCGATCAATTTTGCCCGCATTTGCGAAAAAAAAAACAAAACTCGTTTTCACTGTTGAAAATGATTTTTTTGTAAGTATTATTTTCTTCACAAGTGTGTTGAAAAACATCGTATGATACACGAGTGTATTTATGATAACCGTTCTCGGCTCTCTTAAGACCCTCACCTAACGGCTCGGGTCTCAATGGCGCTTCAGCGGTAATCACCAACATTACACACTTGTACCATAATGTAGGTACTTTTAAACCATATTAATTCAATGATGACTGTGGTACACCGTTGTAAAGACAACTTATTCAGCTCTCAGATTACGATAATTGGTATTACGAGTACCAATTCGCCGCGTTTTATTTCACTCCTTGGGGAGTGAAATAAAACGGGTTAACAGAATGAAGGAAAAATCAGTTTCTTGCTGCAGTTGTTCAATTCAAAGTCTGGGTTGTAAATGCCTCTCATTTGATCTCGATCAATTACCTTACATTTTGTACCATTCTATGTGCAATGAAGCGGCTCCTGTAATGCGTATTTTAACAACAGTTATTTAACGACTGGTGCTCTGAAGGATTGTGTCATTTATGCAATCTAACTGTTGTTAATTTAAATATCATTAAACATAATTTCAGCAGATACTAATATTAAATGGGTTTAATGCATGCGTTTCAATTCAATTCATTTATTTGTTCTCTCTTTACAATAATTGGTTACCTTAAAATTAACAATGTTTTTGACTAATGCTATATTCTACTATTGTAAGAGACTGGTGCCTGAACTGTGAAGTAGGTTTTTGAAAAAGCCTGTGTTACAGCGGGTTATGGAGTAACAGGCTTTGTAACACCTTCTTTTAATCCGACCTGGGATTCATTAATTTACTAAAATAACTTGAAATCACTAAACATAGCATAGCATTTAACCTCTAAAATTTGTATCTAATTGTTTTGTTTTGACTTTAGACATCTGAAGTTTGCTGGAGACATATATACCGACCCGATATATTATTTTTCTCTGTGGCTGGAGATGTCAATGCATTAGAGTTGGAATTGTGAAGTGCCGCAAATTATCTAAATGGTAATTACTATTGTGTATGCTAATTAGCGGTTCACAGGTTATTAGATTGATGAGGTTAATAGAAATTACCATTGTCTTTCGCCGCTACGGTGATTTGGACAGATAAATAAATCTGGTGCCATTCAAACAAGAAGCGAAGTGAAATGAAGTAGTGCCGCAGAAAGTGCGTTTCGTTCTTCCGTCAGTGATGTCATTGTTGATAATGTTTTTTTATGGAATTTAATAATAAATTGAACTTGATTGCTTTGATGGATGGGATTGGGACCCAGGATAGTGTATTTCACTGAAGGGTAATTGTTCCGAGTGATTTCTTCAAGAATTAAAATTCTTGAAATGGTTATTTGAAATGAGTAATCTTGTTTCGATTTTTGCGCGATGTGTGCTAAACGTAATTTGACGTTTTGCCTGCTTGAGAGGCTGTGGGCATTTTTTTTCTTCTGGGCAAATCCTGGCGACGGCATGCGTACCGTGCCCGGCTCGTAAACCTGGGTCGTATCGCTTTTTCTGATAATCGTGTCTGAATCAGATTTCAAGTTTCAATATCTGATGTCAAAACTTAGAAGATATTGTGCGTACGCGTATATATTTTCAAACCTGATCCGCAGCCTAATTGCGTAAGTGAATTCGGCAAGGCAAAGTGTTGAACCCATGAAAGAGTATGACAAGTATGTCTAGTATGTCTCTTTTTTATAATTAGGTACAGCCAAAAATTATTGGACTCTTTCGAAAAGAGTACCTATCTTCACCAATAAAAGCGTCCAACATTTTAATTTAATATGCTTGCAATGCATGGCAGTTATCTGTCGCACGCGATTTACGCCGTCGCGTCGCCCTGGGCCGAAATCTGCCGAAGCCACCACGTACCGAGCGGTAAATGAATATCTATATTTTGTAAAACATAGTTTTCGAACTGTCGAACATGCCAGCGGTTTTTAGATATTGTACCGAAATTCTATAGTCAGAGATGCGGAGCGAGCGGTATGCGAATATCTAGATTTTGTAATAGAACATAGTTTTTTAGATATTGTCCCGATATATAGATTTCGTAACTTTATATCACTGACCTCTAACATACAAGTACGCTGGACTTCATATTATCGATGACAAAATGAAGAAATTTGTTTTTCGCCATTTTGGCGCTGATAGCACCATGACTTAACGTGAGTATCCATGGAACTAATATTAGAGATGGGTCACAGGCTTCGGTAAAAAAATACTTTTATTGACTTTATCGATAGTGAGAATAATTTAATACGTAAGAGAGAAAAAGAAACCCAGTTATTTTTATTATGATTAATTTTTAAGAATAATTGCTGTAAAGGTTAACTGAAAAATATTTTCAGTCAGATTGTGTGGTATTCTGCTAAACAGAGCCACATATTTTGAGTCTATTTACGTTCTATAACACACTATACAAACCACACCATCATATCTTTTGATATTTTATCAACTTTTGTAATTCATTTTTATGTTTTCTTTCTATTGTTATCATCTGAAAAGCATACTTTTAGTTGTCTCTGATTGTTTTAATATCTAAAACTTAAATTATACTGCTAATTTGTAATTCTTGCAATATTTTTCTACTATGACATTTTCATTTGACATGACATCTGTCTGTCTATTTTATTTTTTAGATTATTTATTATAAGGGCATTGGCATACCATCAACCCAACAATCATTAGAGTATAATCATTTTACATTTTAAGATTAACACAGAATAATAAAATTATATACATTAGATTAATCTACCTAAAGTACATACAAAAGATATAAACACAGAAGACAAACTAAACTAACTTAAAATTTAATAATCAGACTTAACAAAAATAACAAAACTATACAAATAATAATTATAATTCATATAGATCCAACAGTGCTTTGGATAAATCGAAATATAGAATTATATAATATAGGAAACTTTAACAAATCAGAAATATTTTTAGGTAGGTCACATTTACCTAGTAAGGCCTGACATTGACAAATCAACAATAACCGTTGAACCGAAAACTGTTTACAATCAAAGAACAAATGTTGCAGGTCACATATTTCATAATTACAATATATACAAGATTCATTATCGGTGAGTTTAATCTATACAAATGAGAAGGTATTTTACAGTGTCCAATTCTTAGCCTACAAAGAGCGCTAATTAACTGTCTACCAAGGAATTTCTTACTTCTTTCAAACCAAGAAGATGTTGATGATTTGGGAGTAATTTCTGCTAGCCATTTGCCTTTTACTAGCCGAGTATGGGCAAGCGATATCTCCCAGCGCTTAATCATTAACTCTTTGATATAATTATTCAAATCAGTATATGGTACCAAACAATTACAGATAACAGAATAGGAAGATTTTGCAAGTCTATCAACTAGTTCATTACCAAGTACACCCGAATGACTCGGTCCCCAGCAGAATTAAATGTACAGGTTCTTGATAGAGAGCTCATATAACAAACTTCTTATTTTATAGATTGCATAGTGAGAAGTACATATTTTTATTTTTATTACAGAGTGCTTTTACCACACTCATTGAATCACATAATATTAAAAAGTAAGACTGAGTATAATTATTGGAATTTTCAAGAACATATTGAAGAGCATGTAAATAGCAAGCATTTCAGCTGAAAAAACGGATAAATTGTCATCATCTGTAGACTTTACCATAGTTGTACATTTGATCAAAAAAGGTTAAATCTGTTAAGGAATTTATAGGTGATGACATCATAGCCCCACAAATTATACGTAGAGCCTTAATCTGTAAGAAATCTAACTTTCTCAATAGATAACTGTCAATATCATAGTAAATGCTGCAACCATAATCAAAACAACTACGAATAGTAGTAATATAAAGAAGTTTTAAGATTTTGGGGTCAGAACCCCAACTAAGACCAACCAAAGACTACATAATATTTAGGCCTAACTCGGCTTTTCAAACAAAGATAGTCAATATGTGGTTTCCAAGATAAATGGGAATCTAAAATCAAACCAAGATATCTGAAAGAACCACAATTGGGAATAACTGCATGGTCATAGATAATTTGTGGATTACCAGATCCATTTTTAGAGAAAAATATGGTAGCACTCTTATCCACAATAATTTTTAGCTTCAATTAATTCCTTAATAAAGAACCTATGTGTTGGAGGACCTTATTCATATATAGATTTGTTCCCCTTCTTTAACACTCCCACATAGTACATAAATAACTAAGTCATCAGCATATAATAAATACTTAACTTGCATAGGTATTATTGACATAAAATTAATAAGGCTAAGTATGAATATTAAAGGTGAAATTACAGAACCTTGTGAGAACCTAATAAATCGCACAAAGGTACTCCTTTGTGCGATTTATTAGGTCCATACAATTGTTTCCCAGCATTAACCCAAGTACTCCGACCATTCAAGAACTTGAAAATCCATTTCAAAATTAAACCAGGCACTCCTAACTTATATAAAGCATGAATTAAATAATTATGATCAATATAATCGAAAGCACCTTGTATATCTAAAAATACTGGTAAGGTTGATTTATTAGCTTGACATCCATGTTTAATGTCACCTATTAAACAGCTGAGATTGTGCTGGATGCTTTTACCTTTACGAAAACCAAATTGTAGTGGGGGTATCAAATTATGATGTTCAAATTGCCACTCAAGTCTTTTCTTGAGCATCGTTTCAAAAAGTTTGGAAAAGCAGGAAGTTATTAGCATATAGGTCTATATGAGCTTATACAGTTTGGGTCTTTATTAGGCATTAAAATAAGAGTAACATATTGAATTTTCCAACTATCTGGGATATAACAAGTAGACCACAATGCATTGTAAATTGACAATAAAATATTTTTAATATTAATTAGTAAATTCTGTATTACAGAGTAAGGAATACAATCGGGCCCAGGGGAGGTAACCCTTTTCTTATGCAGAGAGACAAGTAATTCGTCAAATGAAAATGGCTTAACTAACCAGGAAAATGAATCTTTACCAGACTGTGAGAAATAAGTGTTAAGAGAGTTAACGTCAGCATTATAATTAATCGGAGAAGTGATTTTATTTAGAAAAGCAGAGGCATTGTCTGGATTGTGCATGAAGACATTACTTTTGCTACCTTGGACACTAGAGAACTTGAACTTACGTATATTATCCCATATTATTTTAATGGAAGTCAAGCGGCTAAATGAAGAACATAAGTTTTGCCAACTAGTGCGTTTAACTTGTAGTATAACTAACTTTTTTTCAGCATCTAACTGTTTATAAATCAAATGTTTTCTAATGATGGATACATTTTATAAGAATGAAGCGCTAACTGTACTTTCGCAACTGTCATCATTTTTTTTACTGCCCCAAGACAGATTATGAGCATTAAAATCTCCAATGGTTATGAAATTATTTGTGTTTATTTTATTAAAAGTATCTTTGAGAAAATTTATATTAAATTTACCATTAGGCCGAGGAGGACAATACAAACATAGAATGTTAAATAAGAAGGACCCTATTTCAATTTGAATTAAAATATTTTGAAAATTATAATCTGAATATGTATCAATAATACTGACTTTAAATGAACTTTTAATTGCAATGGCTACACCTCCGTGAGGTCTATCAGTCTCTCCTGATAATATTATAACCCTTAAGCTTAATATTTTTATTATTACAAAGCCAGGTTTCATTCATTAAAATAATGTCGACCCTATCAGTACTGTTATCGATAAAATCATTAAAAAAATTAAGTTTAGGGGAAATACTTCTAGAATTCCAGTGTATTATTTTAAATTGTTTTAAAACTTTAGTATCCATACATTATTATATATTGTTTAGATTATGTATTAATAATTATTTTATAACCTTAGACGTAATTGGTGCCCCATCCTTCCTAGAAATCAAATCTACAACAGTTTCTTTAATGCCATTCAATGTTGAATCACAGTTCAATATGTCGCTAATAATAAATCGTTTCTGCGGTGAAGTAATTTTAGAATTAGAATCGGAATTCTCATGAATATTTTTTGATGTTTTGTCATTAGAATTATGTAAGACTGATTTGGTGCCCTTAATAGCCGATGCATATGTTGAACCTCCCAAAATTCTGTTTTTAATCTCAGCAACTTTCGAAGCTTTAAGGGGGCACGCATATGCAACTGCTACATGAGGTCCTTGGCAGTTATTACATTTATTATTATATTTTTGTAAACAATCTTTATAATATGATTACCTGCACATATGGAACAAACTTGAGCATTTTTGCAAGAACCACTAGTGTGGTTGAATTTGTAACAGTTAAAACACTGAACCAAAGGTTTAAAATATTCTCTTACTTCAAACCATAAATGTTCATAAGTAACATGGTTGGGGGCCTGTTAGTATTCAAAAATGTTACCAGGACTGTAGGCAGGCTAGTAAATGAACCATCGGACAGCTTCTTCTTGAATCTCTTGATACCTAAAACTTCACACCCAGGTGACTTCAAAGATGACAGTAGTTCAGTATCATCGATTTCAGTAGGAACCTTGATTACTCCCTGACTTTCAATCTGATCAAAAGGTATCTTTATTGACCAGTTATGTTTACTGTGAATGGTCTTATTCAAAATGAAAGAGTTCGCTTCTTTTTTTGTTGCGAAGAAAATCTTCATATAGTAACTACCGATAGGTTTAACATACGTGTTAGGTGGCACCAAGTCCTTCAGAATTTTATTCACTTAAAAAGATCATTTTTTCTTTGTTTTCTTGAAAAAGTAATACAGGATAATCTTTTCTGTTCAACTCTTCGTAAATAGGAAGTATATCTTTGAATAAACCCCTTTTCGTAGTTAAATATTTGGGTATCATCTTGGGAACCGGCTCATCATCATGGGTTCAAGAGCTTTTCCGCTTTAAAGTGGCCTCGGAATTACATGACTCCATGAGTCTACTACTAAATTCACACATGATGTAAAATTAAGGGCTGAAACTGGTTAAATAAAGCCCAAAACAAAATAAATTTTATGCAATTTAAAAAAGAGCGCCCTTTTATTCGACTTTCCCGCCCTTTCCTCAATATTTAATCTCGGTCTATTTTATTTTCTTAAACCATAGACAGTAACATAGGTACCATGGACTAGACCTTCTTTAAGCTAGGTGTACATTATTATAATGGTAGCGTAGCTGACCCCCTTTGTGAACCGTTTGTATTCGTTCTGGTCTTGATTTCATAATTGAAACTTGAATTTAAAATTTTGACGATATGACACAGAACGATGAAAACGGGCGTCAGCTTTTTGTTTGATCTGGACTGAACGTCGAAAGTCGATTGATTTGTGAGTATTATAATAGCAAGTGTATTTTATATTATGAAAACTCTTAAAACTCTAAATTTTCAATTTTTGTAAGTGGATTACTTTCTGAAGTGCTCATCAATTAAATATATTGTGTGAAAAACCGTAAAGAGAACATAAATTCCTTGAATCTTACCCTCAACGTTCATCTCTTTGACATCAAAGGCCTCACTGTTTGGCGTATTAAGTCATAGCCGGCCTCCACATCCCTTACTGCCTACGTATTTACCCGCATGCCTGCCTTCACCATCTACCCGTGGTACCTGCTCACCTGCCTACCTGCCCGATTGCTTGTTTGTCCGAAGTGGTGCCTGCTCATCTGCCTAGCTCGGGCATTCCACGTCGTCCTGCCCGTCCTGCTGCCTGGTTAGCTGCCTATCTCTAGCAACGCTCGTCGAGTGAAGCCGGCCCCTTAGATTTATACCTTATATCCTTTTTTGTATAACTTTAATTTTAATAATCTTTATTTTTTAACGTGGCTTACGTTAAGCTCGCCGGAGCTTCAAGTAACGCTACAATTGCAAGCTATAAACTAGTGGATAGCGTGCTAGTAAAGTTATAGTGCATTACTGTCAGATCAGTGAGATTTAAATATGGGCATAGGCTAACAACTTATACTCAAAACTAGTATATTTGAGCAAGTATCTCCTCGCTGAAGTACACTAGTTAGTTAATACTTACAATAGTTCGGATTCGCTCGGTTGGCGCCCATCGGATTCGTGAGGGGAACATCATTCATACAAATATTTGCGTACGAATGAGATGGATAATAATTTACAACAGACGTACTTCTCGCTCTCATCGCTGAGATCCTGTCTCTGTAGATATGTAGTCTATTTAGAGTGACATTGCATTCTAGCTAGGTGAAGACTTAACAATAGCGCTTGACAGGCTAACAATAACGTATAGGTCAGATCTCTGCGTCATATTATGTCAGTACGTACGTGCAAGAAGTCACTGAGACATTAGAAAATTTCTTTACCAACATTCCGTTAGAGGTTACGAAGTCTCTTCCCTCCTCATCTAAATTAGCTGAAGCTCTTCTTAAAGAAAACTTTACTAAAGACATACAACCTTTAAATTTAACCCAATATGTCTTGATATGATTAAAAACGCGTTCGAAAGTCTCAATAAAAAAAATATTGAAGACTTATTGGGGATATCCGTTAGGGTTCTTGTAGACATTATTGACTCAATTGCTCCTGTCCTAACAGGCATATTCAATCAATGTTTGGGCAGCGGCACGTTTCCTAACTTAATGAAGCACAGTAAAGTAGTACCAAAATTTCAAATCAGGCTGTAAGAGTGATCCCTCTAATTATAGACCTATATCCGTGCTTCCAGCATTAAGTAAAATCTATGAAAAATTCATGCTGGGCCAGATGTTGTCTCACTTCAATTCAAATGGGATCCTGCATAGTCAACAGTTTGGTTTCACATAAGGTAGTTTGACAACGGACGCTTACTTAGGCGCGAAGGTTTACTCCCACCTTATCAGCCACATCTTGGAATCTTGGGAGAAGTCCCAGGATGCCATTGGCATTTTCTGTGATGTCTCAAAAGCGTTCGACTGCGTCGACCACAACACACTGATCTGTAAAAAACACCACTACGGAATTCGAGGACAAGCTGATGATCTTGTGCCTTCCTATTTATCAAACAGACAGCAAAAAGTAAATGTTAATGGGGCGACGTCCTCCGTATCTCTAGTCAAGATGGGCGTGCACCAAGGTTCAATTCTCGGCCCTTTCCTCTTTCTTGTTTGCATTAATGATCTCCCTTTTATGATGGCCAAATTATCGGATATAATTCTATTTGCTGATGATACTTCGCTAATTTTTAAAATTGATAGGAAAGATACGGATGTCTTACATGTCAACAATTATTCTCTCAAAATGGTTCGCAGCTAACAATCTGCTGAATGCGAAATAAACAAAATGTCTTAAGTTTTCTTTACCAAATGTACCACAACGTGACCTAAACTTAAATCATGACGGCAAAAATCTTGAAGTTATAACGGAAACTGTATTCTTAGGGATGACTATCGATTCAAAATTGCAGTGGGACGCGCACATTAGAACTCTTTCGGGTAGGTTAAGTTCAGCTGCATATGCAGTAAGGGAAATAAGGCAGTTAAACGTTGTAATAGGTTAGTATACTATGCTTATTTCCACAGTTTTATGTCTTATGGCATTCTGCTGTGGGGATCAGCAGCAGATGTTGACTCAATTTTCATCTTACAAAAGAGGCCAATCCGTGCGATCTATAAAATGGGTCCTCGCGAGTCCCTCAGAGATAAATTTAAATAGATCGATATACTGACTCTACCTTCATTTTATATTTTGGAATGTATTTTTATGTCCGAAAAATCGAAGGCTTTTCAAAACTAGAAGCGACTTCCATAATTGAAATACATGCTTACAGCATGAAATTGTAATTTCAAAATCAGATTAACTAAAACTAGCAAGTCTTTTGTTGTAAACAGTATACGCTTTTATAACAAGTTGCCAAAGTCAGTTATAGAACTGACCGATGGAAAATTCAATAAAATTCTCTCCGAAGTCGGTGTCTTTCGTACCCATTGTTTTTCGTTATTCGACACCGACTTCGGAAAAGAAAGTTATTTTTCGCTTTGAAGTGTTTTGTTTTGGAAGTCAGTTTGATTTTTTGTAAAAAAGTTTTTTATTTTCCTCTTTTTAGTTTTGGAAGGTACCTCCAATTGATATGAAAATAATTTATAGCAATTAAGGAATTCTTGTGACGATTCCAATAAGCCCAAACACGACTAGGATAAATACATTGTTTTATTTCGGATTTCCAGTGGCCGTTGTGGTCTTCTTCATCAGTTCCACTTCATCAAATGATACTTTCTGAGTGCAAATGATTGCATTATTGATGAAAATACCAAAATCGCTATATGTATGCCTGTAAAATTTGAGGAGTACCCTCGATTTCTCTAGGAGATCATCATCAGATCCTGGTTTCTTTATCATGGTATCACCCTTGGGATATCTCTTTTCCAACAAAAAAAAAATCATCCAAATCGGTTCATAAACGATAAAGTTATCCGCGAACACACATAAAATAAAATAGTATCGGTCGAATTGAGAAACCTCCTCCTTTTTGGGAAGTCGGTTTAAAAATAAAAGAAAGTATTTATAGTCATAGAAACTGAGTACATTTTTGATTTGTTTATTTAATGCATCAGCTTATAAATTGTTTATGCTAGTTTCTGCGTTTAATTTTACACTTTTTGGTGTTAATATTTCACTTTCACTCATCTTTTATTCAATTTGTGTGAACCAAATTAAAATTATCTGTAATATTTTATTAAGTAATAAAAAACGAATGAAAAGTTCCCGCGTATTGTTATTTTTTAAATTTGGTTAACCAATGCCCGTCGGCAGGCGTGCTTTTTTGTAGATTTATTCCTCGTCCGTCCTGAAGTTATATCCCACATTCTAAAAGATTCTTAGTTTGTCCCCTCGCACTGTTGAAGTTGTGTTTGGTCCCATATTACTAGTACTTTAAGTTACAGTTAAAAAAAATAACACACATACACTAAAGCACAAAATTAAAAAAATCTAAATTTAAAATTAGACTTACCTTACTAATACTTCGTACTTTTAAATTGTCAAACAAAATATGAATCTAGTTGCACATACGCAAGCGTCAGTATGTCTTGAAGAATATGGAGAAGAATTTGCAATAAACGCCAAGGATACTCTTTTCCATCAGTTTTAATTACAATTATTTGAAATTTCAACATTTTGGGAATTCAACATTTTGCAAATTCAACATTACGGTCCGGAAGGGTTTTGAATTTCAAGAAGATGTGAAATCAAAGATACAAAAAGCCAGAGTCAATTTTAAGTAATCTCCAAAGGAAAGATTAACACAATCCTATTTGGAAGCTTGGCTTACCGCGAAACACATAGAGTCATCGTTTTGGAATTTAATCACAAGGAATTGGTTAAGTCTACTTATTACACAACTGATGCATATGACGTAACTGAAGAACTATACACGGCATATAAAACGGAAATAAAGGATTGTTTGCTTAAGTTTAAGATCGATTTTAATACTGTTGCATTTTCTAGTTCTAAGGTTAATGAGTCAAACGTCGGTCAATCCTTTAGTGTTAGATTACCCAAGATTTCCATTCCTACATTTAGTGGCAAATACACCGAATGGACAAGTTTTCGTGATTTATTCATATCGTTAATACACAGCAACAAAGCATTTGACGACGTTCAACGGCTTCACTATCTCAAAGGCTATTTAACAGGTGAGGCCGAGCAACTTTGACGGCATATTCCTATCACGACCAATAATTGCAAAGTCTGTTGGGATCAATTAGAACATCGTTATAATAATAAATTATACCTTGCTATTTGTATTTTAAAACGTTTCATGAATCAAAAGAACATACGGTCAGTATCATCCAGTGCCATTAAAGAATTACTTGATACCACAAATTAATGTTTAAACGCCCTCAAAAATTTAGATATTGATATTTCTTCTTGGGATAGTATTTAAATTTACATTGTGAGTTTGAAACCTGATACGGAATCTAGAAAGTTATGGGCAGTTCAAATCTGTAAGTTCAATAACGAATTACCTAAGATAAGTTACTTGCAAGAATTCTTAGAGTAGCGATTCAGATCTCTTGAGTTTTTGGATAATAAGGTTAACAAGTCGAATAATAGTACTCGCGAAACTAAGGTGCATGTCACTTCAAATTCCAAATGTGAGTTTTGTGATGAAGACCATAAATTGATGAATTGCAAAAAAGTTTGCAAGAGAAGACGTTGAAATGCGTCGTAAGTTTATCCAAACCAATAAGTTGTGTTTTAACTGTTTCGGTTCAAATCATTCGGTATTTTCATGTCGTCAGTCAACCAATTGTCGTATTTGTAGGAAGAGGCATCACTCTCTCCTTCATCAGAAATCATTCCCTAAAGGTCAACTAAAGGTAAACTCACGAGATCAAGAGGACGATGGTACGGATCAATCTACACCATTTACTTCACAGACCGAGAATCCAATTAACGCTATCTCTCAACGACTTTCTTCTTTCTACCACCTATATGCTGATGATCTCCAGATTTATACCCAAGCCCCTCTTGGAGAGTTAGGAGATGCCATTGAGACGATTAATATAGACCTGGCTCGAATAGGTGACTGGAGTGCTCAGTTTGGACTGAAGATTAATCCCGCGAAGACTCAGGTGACGGTTGTTGGTAGTTCCCGGACTGTTCCTAAAATTGATTGGTCGACGCTTCCCCAGGTTTCTTTCAACAACACCATTATTCCTATAGCTAACACTGTGAAGAAC
Organism: Orthosia cruda; assembly: GCA_964057195.1. NCBI lineage: Eukaryota > Metazoa > Arthropoda > Insecta > Lepidoptera > Noctuidae > Orthosia > Orthosia cruda. The sequence goes on along the minus strand of OZ059828.1, from coordinate 40,984,411 downwards.
TTGGGGATTTATATCGACAGCACTCTTGCCTGGACCAAACAACTGCAGGAAGTCGTAAACTGTTTGCTTCTGCGGGCTCCCTGAGGCGTCTTCGTAATTTTCTTCCCATCACCACTAAAATTGCGATAGCACAATCTCATCTTCTCCCTATCCTGGACTATGCTGATGTCAGCTATCTTGATCTCACCCAAGACCAATTGGATAAGCTTGAGCGACTTCAAAATCTCTGGATTAGGTTTATATTTGGCTTGCGCAAATATGATCACGTTTCTGAATTTCGTACTAAGCTCAAATGGCTTCCTATTCGCCTTCACCGGAATGCACACATACTCTCTTTGCTTTATAATGTGCTTTTTAATCCTTTTACCCCTTTTTATCTTAAAGAACGTTTTCAGTTCCTCTGTGACACCCATTCTAAGTCCTTGAGATCATCGGAGAATTTAAAATTGAGTGTTCGTATGCATTCCACTTCCTTCTTCGACAAATCTTTTACGATTCAAGCAGTTCGGTTGTGGAATGTATTACCTATAGAAATAAGACGTGCTCAAACACTGCCAACGTTTAAGAAAATGGTAAAGGAGCATTACCTTTCACTATAATTTTTAGTCTTTTCCTTTCTCTGTCATATATTCGATATTTATTAGTATATTAGATATTTTTTATATTAGGTATTTATGTATTTTATGTTATTATGTATAAGTAAGTAATATTATTTATGATCATTGTACACTGACAGCCCTAAATTCTTCTCCTATCGTTTTAGTCCATCCAAAGGTTGTCTGTAAGAGATTGCCCTGTGCGATAAGACCGCCCATTGTACACTTTGTTTTTAAAAATGATTGTTCTGTATGTTTGTATTTTTGTGGTGTACAATAAAGTATATAATAATAATAATAATACAGGTAGAAGCGAGAACAGGCACTTTCGTTTTAAGATCTCTCTTGGACCAAGGATCTCAAGCATCGTTTATTACCGAATCCTCGGTACAAATGCTTGGTCTGAAGAAAATTACAGAAAAGAGCTTTATTTCAGGACTTGGCTGTGACCAGAGTGCAACATTGCACTCTAAATGTTTTGTAAACATAAGGATTCAGTCACGCCACGATCCCAACTTTATAGTTATTGTGAAGGCATATGTTCTAAAGAACATCACATCTCGAGAGGAAGACTGTTTTGACAGCGTTGTCACCTCAAATGTCGGATCTAAAGCTAGCTGATGCTTCATTTAATAATCCGAATAAAATTGATATTTTACTAGGAGCAGAAGTATATTGCCAGATTATAATGGATGGTGTTATCAAGGGTTCACTTGGGTTGCCTGTGGCTCAGAATACCAGACTTGGATGGATTCTCTGTTTGTATACTGTAATGCATACAAATAAAGCAAGGTTCTCCGCAAAGAAATAAAATTGTAAACATGCACACTCATTTGACTAATGATCTGTTGAAGAAGTTCTGTGAGTTAGAGGAACCTTATTCTGACAAAGGGTTTTTATAAGAGGAAGAGCAGGCAGAAACTGTTAAAAGAGATTCAGCAGGTCGCTATGTAGTAAGGTTGCCTTTCAAGTTAAAGGATCCTGAGTGTAAATTTGGCAACTCTTTCAATATTGCTCGGAAACGATTTTATTTGCTCGATAAACGGTTTCTTAAGAATCCTGAATTTGCAATAAAATATTCTGATGTCATTGAGGAGTATTTGACGTTGGGTCATATGGAGGTGGTTCCAGAATTAGAGAAAGAGAATCATAATGCCATCTATCTGCCACACCACGCAGTCATCAAAAATGATAGAACCACAACAAAGGTGAGGGTTGTATTCGACGAGTCATGTGTTCTAAACAATGGTTCATCGTTAAATAGAGACATGATGATTGGTCCAAGGCTACAACCTGAACTGAGGCACATCGTCATGCGTTGGCGCTGTTATCCTATATGTCTTGTTGCAAACATAGTAAAAATGTATGGACAAGTAAAGGTATCTGAAGCAGATGTTGATTTTCAACGCATGTTGTGGCGTAAGGATGTGAACTCAGAACTTTAACATCTAATGTTACTGCGTGTAACATTTGGTACACCTTCAGCACCGTACTTAACTGTACGAGCTCTGCAACTGCTTGCGCATGATGAAGGTTATAAATACCCTTTAGCAGCAGACAGGGTTTTAAAGGAGTTCTACGACAACGATCTGATGACAGGTTACGAAAACGTTGAAGAAGGTATTAAAATCTTACATGAATTAAAAGACCTTCTTAATTGTGGCCGATTTGAGCTTCAGAAGTGATCTTGTAATAACAATGGGTTATTGCAAGAAATTGATACAGACAATAAGGATAGCAAGGAAAACCCAGAATTGAAATTAGATTCTGTTATGAAAATACTAGGATTAACCGGGAACAGATCTAACGATGAGTTTCAATATACTGTCCAACTTCCGTCGCTTGAAACACCTGTGACCAAACGTAATGTAATATCGGATGTGGCCATTTGATCAACTTGGTTGGATTGCGCCCGTCATAACAACTGCCAAGATTTTTATTCAGAGGATATGGCTTGCTGGTATAGGATGGGATGATGAGATACCAATTGACATACTCAAAGATTGGCTGTCATATCGTAAGGATCTCATTCATCTCACTAGTTTTCAACTTCCGAGATGTACGGGAGCAAGCAGAGACAATGTTCACATGGAACTACAAGGGTTTTGTGATGCTTCTAATGCAGCGTATGCAGCCGTTGTCTACGTCAGAACAGTAGATTGTAACGGTAATTTCTGAAATTACCATTTGGAAAAAGGGCTCTAAATGGCTACAAGAAAATACAGTCCACTACAGTAAAGAAAAGTGAAACAAATTGACTAAGACGTAAAGAAAAATAAGATATTATGTCATGTCATAATTGAAGACATTGATATAATGTCAAGGTTTTCAAGTTTAAATAGGATGACAAGAGTAATTTCATATTGTAGAAGGTTTCTTAAAACCTTAAATAGGGCTAGCATTAGCTCTACAACCACACGTTGGCTAACGTCTAAGGAAATGAAGGAGTCATTATTTACCTGTATCCGGTTGGATCAAAGGGAAAGATTCCTGAACGACATAAAGAGTTTACGGGGATTAGGTAATGTAAATAAGGAGAGTAAACCTACCTCGCTAAATCCATTCCTCGATGGCGAAGACATCCTTAGAGTTGGTGGGCGATTGCAGAAGGCTAAATTTGTGGATGAAATGAAACATGCCACACTGATTCCTGCTATTTCACATCTTGCAAATTTGATTGTTGCAGATGCCCATGAGCGTACTATTCATGGGGGTCCTCAGTCCATGCTGAGTTATATATGTACTCGGTATTGGATCATGAACGCAAAGAGTCTTATCAGGCAGCATTTTCGTAAATGTGTCGTTTGTATTGGTTATGCGGATCAAACGAAACAACCATTGATGAGCCAATTGCCATCAGCTCGTGTCACTGCTTGCCGACCTTTTCATTAAGGCGGTGTTGATTACGCAGGACCTATCGCAGTCAGAACCACAAAGGGACGTGGCCATCACTCCACTAAAGGTTATATTTGTTTATTCATCTGCATGGCCACTCGTAGAATTCATCTAGAGGTCGTGAGTGATCTAACCTCAGAAGCATTTTTGGCTGCTTTTAAGAGTTTTGTTGCACGCAGAGGTCATTGTGCAGAATTGTGGAGTGATAATGGCACTAATTTTGTTGGAGCGAATAAAGAGCTCAAACAATTTGTACTACGAAAAGGTTCGGTAGTAGCGAATGACATAGCTGACTGACTTGCAACAAACGGCACCAACTGGCATTTCATTCCACCCCATTCACCAAACTTTGGTGGACTCTAGGAAGCTGGAGTAAATTCCATAAAACATCACCTAAAAAAGGATATCAGCAACAGCACACTCACTTTCGAGGAGATGACGACTCTTTTGTGCCAAATAGAGGCATGTCTTAACTCAAGGCCGATAACACAAATAAGTTCCAATCCAGAAGATCCGTACCCACTTACCCCGGGACATTTTCTTGTGGGTGAGCCTTTAGTACTGGTACCGGATGCTAATTACGAAAATTGAGAGTACTCACGGGCGACCTGGCGAAGGTTCGGTAGTGGCGAATGACATGGCTTGTAACAAACGGCACCAACTGGCATTTCATTCCACCCCATTCACCAAACTTTGGTGAATGAAAAAGAATTCAGCCACGGCAACGCCCTCCACCGACGCAGTCATAAAGTCCTCACGTAAACAGATAACAGGACATGCGGCACAAGATGAAAGGTGGGCCATGGTCTGTGGGGAGACACCGCACAAGCACCGATGATCGGAACCATCCGAGAACCCTCATTTATGGAGATTGTGTTTGCTGCGGCCGACCTGAGTGCGGAGTCTGTTCAGAGTTTTCAAGGTTGGCCAAGGCAATGCATGCCCAGGCGAAAGAATCTCCGATAGCTCTAGGAAATGATCAGGGAGTTTAAATTTCTCTCGCCAAAGAACGCATCTTTCCGAGGAGAAGTTTCCGGTAGATGGACTTACGCAACCAAGAAAACTTTTTCGACTTTTATGCCTCTGGGGCACCGAGGTGTAGTTTGGTGGGCCGAGTCACTTTCTTGCTTTGCCCTTTCTATACGGCTTCCCATAGTCCTACGCACATCCGGCGTTTTCGTGTTTTTGTGGGACCTATCCAAAGTGACGCCGAGGAATTTTTGATGGGGATTATGGTTGATTGTTAGCCCCTGCCATGAAATGTTGAGTGTTCGACCTGCTTGTCTGTTACGGAGGTGAAAGGCGCACGACTGCGTTTTTGAGGGATTTGGTTTCAATGCATTTTCTGCATAATAGTGGCTGAGGTTGTAGCGTTACGTTTAGCTCAGAGGGAGCTAAACGTAAGCCACGTTAATAAAATAAAAAAAGTAATTAAAAATTAAAATTTAGGAAAAGGATATAAACTGAGGGAGCTAAACGTAAACCACGTTAATAAAATAAAAAAAGTAATTAAAAATTTAAATTTAGGAAAAGGATATAAACTGAGGGACCGGCTTCAGACGTCGTTGGTTGCTTGCGTTCGACAGCTAGGCAGGCAGCAGGACGGACGGGTACTCTTCTCTGCACGAGGTATGCAGGTGGTGATCAGGTACCTCGACTGCAATCAGGCAGGCTTCGATAGGCAGGATGAAGAGTAGACAGCAGGATGGATAATAGGCAGGCGCACAGATAGATGGTCGAAGGCAGCTGAACTAATAGTCAGGCTAACGAGCAGGTAGGCAGTAGCACAGGTGCAGGCACATGCAGCAAGGGGTGCAGGCACAGGCAGCAAGGGGTGTGGAGGCCAGGCTGTGGCTTCATAGTAAAAATGCTCACATTTAAGTTTCACACTCAATAAAATATATTTATTGCACTCAAAGATTGATAACATTCACAGCCGTATAAGCTATATATAAAAACTATAGTTTTAAAGAGTCTTCAGATACAATAGTACACTTGGTAGTATTAAGGATTCAACCGTCTTTCGGCGTTCAGTCCAGCTCCCGAAACTAAAAATTGACGCCCATTTTTCTTCGTTCTGTGTTCTATCTACATTTCAAATTCAAATTTCAATTAAGAAATAAAGACCAGAACGAATAAAAACGGTTCACAAAGGGGTCAGTCTACGCTACCCTTATAATAGTGTAAACCTAGCTTAAAGGAGGTTTAGTCCATGGTACCTATGTTACGGTCTATGGTTTAAAGAAAAATAAAATAGACAGACAGATGTCATGTCAGATATAAATGTCACAGTAGAAAAATATTGCAAGAATTACAAATTAACAATATAATTTAAGTTTCAGATATTAAAACAATCAGATATAACTAAATGTATGCTTTTCAGATGATATCAAAAGAAAGAAAACATAAATATTAATTACAAAAGTTGATAAAATATCAAAATATATGAAGGTATGGTTTGTATAGTGTTATGAATTGTAAATAAAGTAAAAAAATGTGGATCTGTAAATCAGAACACCACAAGGTCTGAAAGTGCGATGGAAAGAGTGGTTTCAATCTCTTCAAAATTTGTGGCTTGGCAGGTTAATGCCAGGTCGTCTGCATACAGACAGCGGGTCGTGTTAGGACTCATCGGTTGGTCGTTGGTGTATATGTTAAACAGCAATAGCGCCATCCATTCTTCTGGGTCTGCCACCTACTTTTATCATCGAGAAGGCTCACTTGAAATCGTCGGTTACTGAGGAGCTCTCTCAGAATTCGAACAAACTTAAGATCCTCTGTTAGGTTGGTAAACTTCCATAACAAGCGCCTAATGTTAACGGTGTCGTAGATTCTAAGTTTCAAGTATTTTTTTTTTTCAATTTGTTTTTCTTATAATCACACGTTTTACCCCTTTAAGGGATGAAATTACAAAAAATCCTTAATAATGTTTTTTTTGTTATACATTTAGAGGCTAAATACCATATTTAATTCATTTCAAATTAAAATGTCAGAGTTTCATACAATCTTTCATTTAACTTTTATTTAACTCACTTAGGGGTTGAATTTCGAAAAATTCTTCCTTATACTTGTCTACATTATAAAGGGGTTTGGGCTGGGTGTTCATGAGTCAGTCAGTCAGTCAGGACTTTATTTTTATTTATATATATAGATCATAGTCACCCATCCCTGGATTGTGCCCTCTCCGCAAGCGTTGCGTAACCTTGATGATCGACCAGTACAGCTACTAACCATGAGCTCCTAGCTCTATGGAGCATACCAATGTTCAATATAAGTGATAGATATACCCTAGACTCACGTATGTATAAAGCTATCGCCAAAACCACTATACTTTTGTTTAGGTACATTGTAATATTAGGTAACTTTTCCCTAGGTCCTAGGGAGAGAAGTGTTTATAGGCTTAGAACATTTATTTTTACTTTGAAACTCTCTAATGGTAAAATGTTTGCCTATTTGTTATAGTTTCTTTCTAGGTGCTTGCTTTATTGATGTTTCTCATGTTGGGTTTTATGTTAGGTAAATGTGGCATCAAGAGTAAAAAATAAAATACATTTATGAAACTCAGATTAAAGAATGAATATTAGTGATTTACTTCTGTACTTGTGTCTAATAATACTAGCTTCTGCTGGCGGCTTCGCCCACGGAAAATTCAGAAATTTGCCAAAGGGTTCGCACTTCTGGGATAAAAAGTATACTTTGATCTTCTTTAAAGTCTAATCTATATCTATGCAAAAAATCATCAAAATTGATTCAGTATGCAAAATTGTAACAGACAGACGGAAATACTTTAGCATTTATAATATTACATTTTCAGACAGAATTACTTTAGCATTTATAATATTACATTTTCGTGGTGAAAAGAATTACCAGACAGCAAGTTTGGTAGCGGACGTACGATTGCATTTTCGCACGATAAGTTGAATGATTGATTGCTTGGTTGGTTGGTTGTTGGTTGAAAAAGGCTTATTCAAGTCAACGAACGACATAATAGATACAGTAAATGGTAGATTTACAGTTGGTACATAATACTCATATATGTGCTGTGCAATTGTATAATACAAAAATAAATTGAGTTTATACGATAAAAATATAGTCTTCAGTAGGTCCAACAATACTTCGAAACAATTAATTTGCTCATAATTTTTTTTTGCACCCTAGTGGTTGTAGAGCAGTGCTAGCATTGAGCCAAGCATTTTTATCAGCGATGTCATCCGTTTACGTTTTAAACAAGCTTTAAATTTCGTTTAATTTAGTTCTAGAATATGGGGATGTAACATTTTGTAGTAACCCATAAAAGATGACGTTACTTTAGCCAGCCTGAAACATGGTTGAACTAATTAGTCCATATTTCTAGTAACATAATTATGTCTATCGCCGTTTTTACTAAAAATATGTAAATTGTTCAACACGCCAATATTCCCTAAACGATTTGTTAAATACAGTACTGCGGATCCCAAGCCAGGAGCTCATCACTGGGGCCCATTAGCAGCGTGCCACTCCTGGATCCAATCAGAACCGTATCCCACGAAACCGCGGTTCGCGGCAGTGGAAAGCTAGGGATTTGCTCCTTATTGAGAGATATATTGGTTCCTACTACGGGTGTAAGGTGTCACAAACGTTGGCCGGTAATATTATTCGTACTTACCTTAGATTCCTGCGGTAGACTCCTGGGCGTCGATCAATCTCGTGCCGTGAGGTTAGGGATAGGAGAATATATATAATAAAGGACAAAAAGGGATAGACTGATGGCTGTCTGGACCGAAGTATCCGGCCGGCGTCCACCAGGCAGCACGTTTCCCACAAAAGCACTTCGATGCGCGTGAAAATATACTCTAAACCCACTTTAGGGGCGCCCCACAACGCCGATTGCGAACGGCGGGCGCGATTAACAAATACAATCACCGAAATATCGCTCGATTAGGTTATTAGAATACAAGACACCGATTTTCTCGCGTATTCAATTCAAATTTTCTAACTACACTGTCAGTGTCAGCTGTCAAAATCGTTGACAGCCCACGGACACGGTGTTGCGAGTAAATATAAACTCGGGACAGAACACGATTAGATCCAAAGAACTTATACTTCTTACTACTAGACTGTGCACTAGGGCGCAAAAACCGGTCCACGTGAGAAGGCTCCCGTTGGTAGTGTGTCTCTTTCTAATGAGGTGACCATGACCAAACAGAACACGGGACAAATTTACTGTTGAAACGATAGTTTAAGTATCCCGATATATTGATGCTACCTAACTGCGCTACCTAAACCTACCTAATTTATAGTTAATAAAAAAAACTAGTGCTTAATTTTTTTGGTATCTACATCACTAACCGTATGGTGTCGGGCGTAAAGAATTTCACCATCCCATGTTTGCCCGTGGGTGTCGTAAGAGGCGATTATGGGAAAAACAGAGAATGGGCAGCAGCGTTCTCTGTGCATTTGTAACAACCATACTGCGATTGCCAACCCGCCTGCAAAGCACTCCCCATGAATAGCACAAATACTATACTCGACTACGGTAGCGGTCGAGGTTACGGTATGGCAAGGGGTGCTAAGAATCCTGGACGAGATCCGGCTACCCTAACAAATACCGACGACTGGATCTGGCAACGTACAACACGCGCACACTCAGGACCGACGAAAAAATCACCGAACTCGAAGAGGAATTGAGCAGTTTACGATGGAGTATTAAAGGGTTATCTGAAGTACGAAGAGAGGAGGAGGACTCAATAATCCTCAAATTTCAAGTCTCGTCAAGTCTCATTCTTCAAGACCATCGTATAGATAGGAACAAAAAGCTCTCTGATCTTACTCTCAAGCTCATGAAGCTGAGGCGTTAGATGACCCTGTAGTCTACAGACGGTGCTTTGAAATACCGGCAGCTAAATACTCGTATACCTCAAAGGATCTCTATGATTTCACATATTGTCCAGTTGAGAAATAAAACTACACCAATTGTATTCCACTAGGAATCAAATAATATTAACAGCCGCTGAATTTCACTCGAACAAAGTCCGCCAAAAATGCCGCAAACCACCATCCTACATTTAGTATTACCAGGCCCAAACATTTAAAAGTACTACTCTTACTCATTATTAATTAATATTTTTTAAATACAACAAATTGATTAAATATAGGAACTGTAGAAATATTTAAATACGTTTTTAGAAATATTTAAATACGTGTCAAAGTCTATGAATTGTTCGTTTTGGTACAACACAAAAATAAAACTATAACATTTTCTACCACTTCTACCAAATCCAATGATTAGTTGAGCTAGCAAGAGGTCAGACAAGGACACACTACCAGCGGAAGCCCTCTCGCCAGGACTGCTTTTGGCTAGCTACCGCTTATAAGGAAATAGCTAACAAGACAAACTAAAACTTCTACACATACACCTAGTATGTGTAGAAGTTTTAGTTTGTCTTTGAGAAACAATTGTCTATGGTGTTGATGGTAGCAACTGTCTTATGATTCAAATATAAGAATTATGGTGAACGTTATAAAAATAGTTTTATTGTAGAAGAAAGGAATATGGTGTCTTCCATGTATTATTAGGAATTCAACAGGTTATAGGCCGCCCCATATTCCTTAAATTGGTGAATTTGACGGTTTGGCAATATTATTATTATTTTTTTAACTTGTCTTGTACTAGAAATAAAGGATGGCTAACATGAAGTCTCAAGACGTGATACGTCGGTTGGAAGACGGGGATAATTTTCATAAATGGAAATTTAGATTGGAGCTGGTGCTAGAGGAGAAAAAAATTTGGATGGCATCGTGACGTGTGTGGTTGTGAAAGACAAGAAGAGAGATGCAGAAGCACGGTCTTTAATAGTGCAAAATATTGGAGACACATTTTTAGACATCGTAAAAGGATGCAAGAGTTCAAAAGAAATGTTGGATTCGTTGGAAAAATTTTTTACAAGGAAAAGTGTCATGAACAAATTTCATTTAAAGAAAAAGTTGATTGACTTGAAATGTGACAGTAATGGAAAACTTCAAGATTTCTTTTTTAAATTTGATAAGTTAATTAGTGATAATGAAATAATGTCAAAAATAGAAGAGTCTGATAAAGTTATATATCTGTTGCGAGCATTACCAGAAAAATTTTGCAATGTGATAACAGCTTTAGATACAATAAGCGAAGGCTTGACTTTGGAGAAAACAAAGGCAACTTTATTAGATGCGGAAATAAGACTGGATGATAAAGATGTAGTCAACACAAACCAAGATAATGCATTTAACATTGTTTGCCGGTATTGTCATGAGATAGGGCATAAGGCAATATATTGTCGGAACCAAGCAAAGCGTGGAAGAGATACTTCTAAACGTGGAGTACCCATGCGGCGTGTAGAATTTCACAGACGTGGTCATGGCAGAGTACAGGGCCGAGGTGATACCAGTAGAGCAAATACATCCGACTGCACTCATATGGGCTTTGATGAAAGTAATGATGAAATAGGTTGTATGATTGACAGAACAGAGTTCAATTTAACATGTAAGGTTTCCACTAATAATTGTATTTCTTTCATAATAGATTCTGGTGCATCACAAAATTTTATATCTGACTATTATATACCATATATGACTAATATAAAACAGTTAGAGCATCCTATAAATATAAATACGGCAAATGGTGAAAAGTTAATTTCATATTATAGTGGTAATTTGCCTATCAAATGTGACAATGTTCGGATTACTATCGTAGGGTTTGTTGTGCCTAATTTAGCCTATAATTTGCTATCAGTAAGGAAACTTCTTGAAAAACCATCTAACGAAATAATATTTAGAAATGAATATGCAAAAATTACATTTTTCAATGGCTCTACTATTTGGGCTTACAATAATGGGAAACTTTACATTTTACAGGGTGAAATGAAGATGGAGACGAGGATGGAGCCGCAGCTATACAATCAGCAAACGGCATGTTGTGGCATAGACGTTTAGGACATACTAGTTCTAAAATATTACAAAGGTTGAAGTTACCACTTAACAACAAAGTATGTAACGCATGTATGAAAGGTAAGGCAACTAGGTTACCATTCAAAAATTTAGAGCGACTACGTTCACTTCAGATCTTGGAGCTAATACATAGTGATATAGCGGGTCCATCCTATACAAGGTGAAGTTTATTTCCAAACTGTCATTGACGATTACTCACACTTCTGTGTAGTTTTCTTGCTGAAGAGGAAAGCTGAAGCTACCGAAAATATTATTAATTATATACATAGATATGAGAATGAATTTGAGAAAGCGGTTAAAAGAATAAGATGTGACAATGGGGGTGAATACACTTGCAATAAATTACGTCAATTTTGTAATGAAAAGGGTATATTCATGGAACATAGTTTACCATATTCGCCAGCTAGCAATGGCGTTGCCGAACGAATGAATCGCAGCTTATACAATAAAGCAAGAACTATGCTCAGCGAAACCAACTTACCAAAGAATTTGTGGGGAGAAGCTATAAGATGTGCAGCTTATCAGTTAAACCGTTGTACCTCATCAGCTATCAATTTTAAAACTCCATGTGAAGTACTATATGGTACAAGAGACTTAAGCAAACTTCGTGTTTTTGGTGCAAAAGCGTGGGCGTGTATAGTACCAAAGCCTGACAAATTGTCAGAAAGAGCACGTGAAACTAGAATGGTCGGCTATAATAGGACAGGATATAACTTATGGGACTATAAAGAAAATAAAATTATTGTGTCACGAGATGTGAGATTTGATGAAGATGATATTGTTTATAATGAAAACGATAAACTAACAAACGGAATTGAGTGGCAAAGAGTTAGAGTAACCGAAATAAATCAAGAACCAGTACATAATAATGTAGAAACCAGAGAAGAGGTTATTGTTGATAATACTAATATTGAACAGGAAACGATGAGGAACGAACCATATGAATTTTTTGAGGATTGTGTGGAAGAAAATATTATTGATAGACGAGATAGTATGAACGGAAATGAAAATGTGATAAAAACAAGATGTGGCAGAATAGTTAAGCCTCCAAAAAGATTTGAAGATTTTGAAGCACATTTAGCATATTGTTTGTGTACGGGTGATCCAAGCTCGTATAAAGAAGCAACCGAAAAAGGTCAAGGGTGGCAAGAAGCGATAGATAAAGAACTAAATTCTCTTAAATGTTTAGGAACTTGGGAAGAATCTGAATTGCCTAAAGATAAGAGGGCTATAGATACAAAATGGATTTTTACTACTAAACAAGATGGAACGAAGAAGGCGAGATTAGTGGTGAAAGGATTTCAAGAGGAAACATTATTTAATGTATATTCACCAGTCGCACGTATGCCTACTATTCGTATGATGCTGAGCCAAGCTGTACAAAATGATATGTATATGAAACAATTAGATGTGCCAACGGCATTCTTAAACGGTTTTTTAAAAGAAGACGTTTATATAAAACCTCCCTTAGGTGTCAATCTCGGAAAAGGTGTAGTTTTGAAATTAAAGCGATCTTTGTATGGATTAAAACAAGCGCCTAAATGTTGGAATGAAAGACTACATGGTTTTTTGGTTGATAAAGGATTTGTTCAATCAAAACATGATTTTTGTTTATATGTTTTGAAAGATGTATTTTTATTGGTTTATGTTGACGACATGATTTTAATGTCAAAAAGTGAGATAAATTTAAAGAAAGCACATGACTTTTTAAAAATTGAATTTAATGTTAAAGATCTTGGAGAAGTCAGTAATTATTTGGGGCTGCACATAGTGAGAACGCCAGAAATGATGTTAATTAACCAAGAGTCAGCCATAGATAGAATACTTGGTAAATTTAATATGACTGACTGCAAAGGAGCTGAGACTCCAATGGAAACAAATTTCGCAAAAGATTATAATGAAGCAATCATCTTGGACAAGCCGTATCGTGAGCTAATAGGTTGTCTTCTATATATATCTACTTCAAGCAGACCTGATATTTGTTTTTCTGTGTCATTTCTAAGTCGTTTTTTGGATAAGCCTACTATATCACTGTGGAAAGCAGCTAAGCGTGTATTGCGTTACTTAAAACAAACTTAGTCAAAGTCTCTTATATATAAACGGGATAGCAATTGTCGTCTTGTTGGTTATTCTGATGCTGACTGGGCTGGTGACAGAACTGACAGAAAAAGTGTTAGTGGATCTGTAGTCTACTACAGTAATAATTTATTATCCTGGTTCTGTAAAAAACAAAACGTTGTTGCGTTGTCAACTGCCGAAGCTGAATTTATAGCTGCTGCTTTAGCGTCTGCAGAGTTAGTTTATTTGAAAGGTTTGCTACAAGATTTTAACCGCACTTCAGATTCATATTTAAATGTTGATAATCAAAGTGCGATTAAAATGATAGAATCGAATGAAAACAGTAAGAGGTCAAAGCACATTGATATTAAATACCACTATATAAAAGATCTGTTTAGTAAAAAAGAAGTAATTGTGAAATATGTGAGCACGAATGAAAATGTAGCAGATGTATTAACTAAGGCTTTAGTGAAACAAAAACACAATTATTTTGTAGAAAGGCTCGGTTTAAATTAAGTTTTATTTGTTATGAATTTTAATTTTAGGAATGATTATAATATTTTTTAAATTATTGATTCTTTAAATTGCGGGGGAAAGGTAAATTATACTTTCTTTTTTTCTTTACTGTAATAGTGTATGATTTATTTTGTGGATTTTAAGTACTGTTTTTTATGTAATTAATTATTATAAATGCTTATGTTTGTTTCTATTCTATCAATTTGAATTTTATGGAAAATTTTAATTGAGGGGGGATGTAGAAGTTTTATTTTGTCTTTGAGAAACAATTGTCTATGGTGTTGATGGTAGCAACTGTCTTATGATTCAAATATAAGAATTATGGTGAACGTTATAAAAATAGTTTTATTGTAGAAGAAAGGAATATGGTGTCTTCCATGTATTATTAGGAATTCAACAGTATGATAATAGATTTCATTTTAGCTAAACAAAAAATTTTGGCACACAGTCTAGTAGTAAGAAATACGTATAATGTCTTTGATTAGATCAGATTCTAGACTGCTACTTTCAAAAATCCAGATGAAAACATCTAATTATAGTTTTTACCCGACCTGGGAATCAAAGCCCTAGACAAGTGACATTCGACCATCGAAAGAGTGACGATAGCAATTGTCAAAATGGCAAAATTGTATGGGATTGTCAAGCGATATCGAAAAATCACGTGATTGCAATCCCTTACATTTTGACATTTCGACTATCGCGTTCGCTAACATCGAATGCCACTTGACCAGAGCATCTGATGGCATGATGCAAATAAAATTGCGTTGATATCGCACACGTGTTTTCTAAGAGAACAAGCGTTAATCGGATATCATCCATTTGAACGTACTTGTCATTTTCCTAAGTAAAATCCGCTTAAAGCCTCTTGTCCACACACTTTTTTCGGCGTAAAAATACACGGTTAATTCGCCGTGTGTAGGCACGGCTATCAGTGCTGTATCAGTTTGTTCACATACACGGTAGCGCCACGTCACGGCACCGCCGCCGTATGCACCGTGCGTCCACCTCGGCGCGCCGCGTCTACGCACGGCCAGATTTTCATCACTGTTGTATCGCGGTCTATGCGAGCGTGTCGACGGTGCCGGACGTTTTAACGTTTTCGGCAGAAAAAAATGTAGTGAGCGGCATGTTTCGACGGGTAGCTTTGCCGTGCCATGTACACGCTTGCACGTTTTGTTAACCGCACGGCTAATGCGCCGTACAGTTAATGACACGTGTGTGGACAAGAGGCCTAATGGTGTGATTTAAATCGAACTGAGTCGAACCATCGAGGAGCTCGCTAAAAGATTAAATACTAGTTTAATACTTTAGTTTAATTTAGAATAACTATAATGAAACGAGACAATGCCCTAAAGAGAAGCATAACGAACTGGCGCACAAACAATTTGTTACGGCTAAATAAGGGCTGATTGGCTACCACCGTCTGACCTTTACATTCCATAGGGATCCCAGATTTATCTCTATTCCATACTAAAACTGTACCAGACCCTCGGTCACCCTGCACGACACCCTAGGGAAAAAAACAGAAATATTCCTACCCAAGATTACAGTACATTATCGGTCTTGGTAGAATTCCATTAAAATTAATGATGAAATTAAAGATCGAGAAAAACTCAATTAAGCTATTTTTCAAAAATCTTGGATTAGTAGTATTTGTTTCATTTTCGTGAAACCCCAGTGGTCCCACCATTTTGGATTTTCATTAAAATTTATTTCATTTCTTTGAACGTCTGGGGTGGAGCCTAAAAAACGAATATAAATATGTTACTCAAATCTTTTCGGTTACAAATATTATACTCAATATTTACATGTAATACTTAAGTAATTCAAAATAAAAAACAACCAATTAGCAATAAGAAGTTTATTTTCTCAAATACTTATTTATATACAATTTTTGACATAACATGATACAGGCGGGCTTAAATAGACTTATGTCCATTACAGATATAACAAATTGCTATAAGAAGCAACAATGATATTTTTCGAGTAATTGCCGACTCGATAAAAAAATCGATCAATTAGGATTCTATAATTACTATATATTATACATAATTGTAAATATACTCGTATTTACAATTATGTATAATATTACAAATATAAATAGTGTTGGCACAATAGAGAACAAATGAGCATAAAGGTGAACATTTATTACTACAACATTCAACATCATCGTGATCGACAGTGAATGTGATTTGCCATAGAGAACAAAGACACTTCAGTGGCAATCGCTACCAGCGCAACAATGCGGGTTTTCTGAAATGATGTCCGCTATATTCCGTTCAGACTTTAATTTTACATTTGACATATGCACGCCTATGAAGTTCCATAATTATTAACAGGCAACCATAGACAATAAAATGCAAAACTTCATGGACGCTGACAATAGTGAAGCCATGTGCTCTTCACAAATGAATCGAATTCAGTATCAGTAAATAAGGCAGTAAAAATTAAATATTTTAATTTTATTATCATAAACCATAATAATCTAATTATCAATAAAATATTTAAGTAAGGAAAAATACCTACCCTACCTCTATGGGAAAAAGGCGTGAGTTTATGCATGTATATATGTATTTAAGTAAGGTTAAATATTTAAAAAAAGCAATACTGGATGAAGAATATATATTTAGATAGATAAAAGTTATACAATATGTAACAGTTCATTATCAATAAATAGTATAAAACAAAGTCGCTTCCCGCTGTCTGTCTGTCCCTATGTATGCTGATCTTTAAAACTACGCAACGGATTTTGTTGCGGTTTTTTTTTAATGGATAGAGTAATTCAAGAGGATGTAATTCATGCGGGTGAAGCTGCTGGCAGACGCTAGTAATACTTAAAACATAGTCATTTAAACGCCTGGGTATGTTTATCAAACAATACAAAATATTGAGCAAAAATAAAGTACTAATGTGTTAAATTGATTAAAATTTCTTAGTAAATAAAGTCGACTATTATAAGAAATCAAATAGGTAACGCGTAAGGACATCACTAATAGGTTAGGTTTTGAGATGTCAAATGAAAAATTATAGGCTAAACGGAATATAGATGGTAACACGGAGATGTACCAGAAATGTCTGGAGCCTGGGCCAGCAATGTGTAAAAATCGCTATATAATTTATTAACTGTTTTTTATTGCAAATTTTATTTAATTTCACTTCATATACACTCAAATTAAGTATGTCAAGTAGAGCAACACAACATACAAATAAACATGGTTGATCATATCAGCAGTATGCGAAGAATGTTATTTAGACAATGACATTTGATTGCTATAAAAAAAAAAACAATACGAGTTCAATTGCAACAGAGAAGCAACAATGAATGAATGTCTTTAGTACTAAACTTGGTTGCAAAACTAAACGAATCACTAAAAACTCCGAAACATATCCAATTCAAAGTCATAGCAAAGAAAGATTCAAAGATAAAATCATCTTAAAACTGTCTAATAAGATAACCCTTATTTTTAGGGCAGCCATTGCCCTCTTATTAAAAAGCTTTTCAAATGATCATTTTTGTACGCCTATACCCTTCTTCAAATTAATTTATTAGTATTTTATAGCATACTCCATTTTTTTCCTATTTATCTATGCAGTGTAGTGATGGCCCAAAATCAATCATCTCCTTTGTCAGCAGTTCATTAGAAGTATTTGGAAGTTAAGTTATCTGGGACAACTTCGTCAGCAGCGCATTAGAGTCACAAAAATGAGGTCAGTGTCACAGATTTTATCTGGGATCTTGTGTAGAGATAATTTGAGAAAAAGACGGTTCTTTATTTAAATAACACGAAAAAAGGGATAAGAACAAGTAAGAACAAAAACGGCGCATATGCGAGGGCTTTAGGAAAGGCAAGCCAATCAATTTTACATCATCACCATCGGACAATAATAAATATATTATGGGATATCAGTTATGATTTAATGGGCCTAGACAAAGTGATATTTTACCAGTGATTATGTATGTTCGTCCTTCGATAAATTTCTCGACGTTTCGGTAACGTATATTCTTTTACATACATTACGGATTACGATCGTGAATTGGACAAAACTTATTAATTATAACAATACATAAATATCTATGCTAACAAAATATAATTATCTGAATTGCATCTTTCAATAAATAAATAAATTGTCATTCAAAACAGTTGAAAAATACCTACAGCTGACAGAATACGACTCTCTAGGTGTTATAACATTGATAAAATTCCGATAATTACAATGGTTTACAAAGATATTTTTATATCGTAGACATGTATGTATTTTGTAGATACCTACACAATACATACATGTCTACGATATAAAATACTAAACAATACTTATAAATATACATTTATAAGTATTGTTAAAAATGAATACAATATTTATATGTCTATTTATTTTGACAAGCGCTAATAAAGTTGTAACTAAATAGGAACATCTCACTCTTAAGTCATTAACAGACATTTTTATAAAATGAAGTATTTTAACCCAAGTAATAGTTCATTTCGACAAAACCAATTTCTTTCATATTTTCCAAACGGTATTTTTCATAAAAAACCCAGAGAACTTTTCTCTAAGGGAACAAATGATATTGAAACGTGAATAAATGTTATATAGATTTAATTATTTGAATACCTTTGTGGCCTCTTTTAATATAATAAACCAAGTTTTGACTTCTAAGAACAAAGGCTTCATACAGAAGTTCTTTAGTAAGAATTCGACTATTAGATACGAAAATGTAGAAGGGCCTACTTTTTGGCACCATTTTTCCTTCTATAATTTTTTCTTCAGTGAGCAAGTTAAAATATTTTTTTCTTATCAGTACGTTCACTCAGGCAGATTGTTAGGACGTTCTTTTGAAAAAATGTAGGACGTGTCGCACACATTTTATTTTTTTATTTTTTGAGACAATTTTTTAACCATGTCATAACAAATAAAATAAAACATGCATGATTTATGCAGATTTTAACACTTTACAAGGGTGTCCAGATTTTTCAAACATTCAGTATATCTATATTTTTATCATATTGACATCTTCTGTTCTCGTCACTTTAGGGGGAATATATCAAAATATTTACTACAATGTATTACATATATTTCTATCAGGGGGGTTTCACAACAGTTAGATTTTAGGGGTTGATTTTCAAAGTCTCACAATACTTCCTTCATCATCATCATTTCATCATTTCAGCCGAAAGACGTCCACTGCTGGACATAGGCCTCCCCCAGGCGTCGCCACATTGACCGATCCCGTGCGTCTCGCATCCAGCGCCTTCCCGCAACCTTAACCAGGTCATCAGTCCACCTAGTGGGAGGCCTTCCAACGTATCGTCGTCCGGTTCGCGGTCGCCATTCCAGAACTTTTCGGCCCCATCGGCCATCCGTTCTGCGAGCAATGTATGTGCCCTGCCCACTGCCACTTAAGTTTGGCAATTCTTCGGGCTATGTCGGTAACTTTGGTTCTCCTGCGGATATCATCATTTCTGACGTGATCACGCAAGGAAATTCCGAGCATAGCCCTCTCCATTGCCCTTTGGGTGACTTTGAGCTTTCTGATAAGGCCCATTGTGAGCGACCACGTCTCGGTCCCATAGGTGATCACTGGCAACAACCCGAACGCCGCCCAGCCGAGTCGGATTCGACGGTTGACCTCTTTCTCGAAATTGGACCTACCCAACTGGACCGTTTGTCCCAGGTAGACATTATCGTCTACAACTTCGAGAGTAGAGTCTCCGACCTTGATAGGAGTGGGTGTTACATGGGCATTCACCATGATCTTGGTTTTGTCCATGTTCATTTTAAGACCCACTCTTTCGGAAGCTCTACTGAGGTCATCGAGCATTTTACTGAGGCTCTCCATGGTCTCAGCCATGACCACTATGTCGTCGGCAAACCGAAGGTGAGTAATGTACTCGCCATTAACGTTGATGCCCAGCCCCCTCCAGTCCAGAACCTTGAAGACATCCTCCAGCGCAGCAGTGAACAGTTTCGGAGAAATGATGTCTCCCTGTCTCACGCCGCGCTGGAGAAGGATTGGTTTCGAGGTCTGATCCTGAAGACGGACTGACATGGTGGCGTTTTTGTACAAACACTTCAACACCTCAATGTACCGGTAGTCGATCTGGCACCGTTGGAGAGACTGCAGTACAGCCCAAGTCTCTATCGAATCGAAGGCTTTCTCGTAGTCCACAAACGCTAAACAGAGAGGCAGGTTATACTCTTCGGTCTTCTGTATAACCTGCCGCAGCGTATGTATGTATTCTACGGTGCTAAAGCGTTTTCGGAATCCGGCTTGTTAGGGGGGCTGGAAATCGTCAAACCTGCGCGCGAGACGATTCGTGATGACTCTTGAAAACAACTTGTAGACATGGCTAAGAAGTGAGATGGGCCTATAGTTCTTCAACCGGGCATTGTCGCCCTTCTTGAAGAAGAGTACCACCACACCCCTGCACCATGCCTGTGGCGTTTTGCCCTCGAGTATGACGGAATCAAACAGCTTCTGAAGGGCCTTAAGGACCGGTTTTCCACCCGCCTTCAGGAGTTCGGCCGTAATTCCGTCATCACCCGGCGCCTTGTTGTTTTTCGGCTGACGTCCGGGATATCTTCGGTATAGTGTCGGGTCAATCTAGCTCTTGGGTCGTTTGCTAGACTCGCAACGGGCTTGCTGATCGATGTGTACAACTGCCCATAGAATGTCTTGATCTCCCTGAGAAGCTCCGGTTTGGCGGATACGATCCTGCCATCGTCATACTTCCTTAAAAATACTTTAAACCTAATCAGTTTCCACTCTCATAGTTTTTTTTGCTACAGTATTCTTTCTTTAAAAATATATTGTTCACAACCGTTTTAATATTTTCATAAATATTTACCACTCGTAATACCGTCCAACTTGTAACAAAAATAGATTTTCACTTAAATTTTCCGTTTTAAAATTCACTTTCCTGGACAAATTTTCCAGGGATAGCTGAACGCTACCTGAAGGTTTTCTTAGGAGTATGGAGGACGAATATCTCACAGCTGTGCTGCCTTGACGATCCTCTCGTCTATGGAATGGTCAGCCCAATGAGGGATGGGGTCTGAATTGACGCTTGGTCTCACAGAGGATATATCCTCGAAGCGAACTTTGTGACGCCGCACGCAGTTTAGACGGATCTGTGGACAAAAGAAGGAACGTTTTAAATTGTGATTACGGCCCTGATAAGTAAACAAGAGTTGTGGGTCGTGGGTTCGAACCCTGGCGGCGCTTTACTTTGTGTAAATTATTTCGTCCGAAACCGGCATGTCCCAGAACCAAAAATTCGAAGACATGTAACATCAACCACCAACCCGCACTGGGCCCGCGTGGTGGATTAAGGCTCATCCCCTCTCACATAGAGGAGGCCTGTGACCCAGCAGAGGGAAAATTAAAAGGCTAACGTTAAGAACGCGTCTAACACTAATTCAATGCGAAAGTTTGACAGGTTGTCGGGCTAAAGTAAAGTTCAACAAAGACTCATTTTCAAATTTTTATTCATAAAATTTTATAATGAATATATACGTTTACTCTACGATATGATACGTTTTGAGTTCGATGTAAGGGTCAAGAAAAATCTTATTGGTGTTTCACCGGAATTGGTGTTTCAATTTGCCGGAAAAAGGCCGGTCTCTAGATTAGTTGGCAATAAATATAGACTCGTTTGTTTAATTCCCATGTAATAAAATAATACACCTGTGCTTTAGTGAGTAACAGTACGCTTGTATTAAGCGTAATATTATTGCTATTTTGATATATCGGTGTAGAATGCGAGGCGCACGGTGTTCCGCGGAAAACCCCGAATTTCTAGGCAGACTTAGAACGGGCATGTGCGTGTGGTTTGATTCCGTAGAAGTCCACCATTGGCTACCTTTCTAGATTTTAAAATATTTACATGTTGATTAGGATAGCAACAAAATTACGGCCCTTCGACTAGCACGTGACAGCTCCTTCAGAGAGGCGCCACACAACACTCCTGCCTTGGTAACTTAGGACATTTTTTTTTATTGTGGAAAGTGCCATCTATTCGAGACACATGGAACTTTTTGTTGCAGTGTTGCCACTTTATTTCCTTAAAATATTTGGTAGTTTATATTATAATTAATTTTCTTTAATTAGTCCAGTTGGAAAAAAATTAAGATGTCATAACATAGTATAAATTATTTTTAAAAAGTTTATTAAAATTTTATATTATTAGAGATAAGTACTTTTACGATGATATTAATTTTTAGAGTAGATTACTGTTACCAAACGTTAGCAACACCGAGTCTAGACGTCACACGAAAATTTTCCACCGGTATTTTTGCATGTTTGTACGCAATTTACTTGTAATTACAGGAGTGTTTGTGTTACGTGTACGGTGCTATTGTGCTTCAAAAAAGTGTACTGTTTTTCACTATAAATTGGTGCACAGAAGTCAAAAATGTCGTCACTAGCAAGAGCTATCTTAATTTTGTTGAAAGTGTTGAAACAGAACTGACCCATCTTCCATCTTCCTAAGGCTCGAGAATATTATAACAAAACTAAGGGTGCGAAACGAGAGTGGCAAACAGGTGTAGAAATAAATGTGTAATAAAATCATAAAATAATATACCTACTTTTGTATTATTTTTCTCATTCTCTTTACCCCATTACCCAAGATACTTAAACTTGGGTGTCTAAAAGCATTCATAAAAATATGCTTATGACAAAACACAGTTTAAGTATCTATTAATTAATAAACGAAATAGTTAAAAATAAAACAGTATTCATAGTACCTACCTATGCATTTAGTTCAATGTTTAGCGTTCAGAGGGCGCTGGTCGCTAAGTAAAATGAAAATTCCAGTTGCCAGTCTCTTTCAATCTATATATATTAGTCTATGACGACACTCCTTCGATATAAGTTTTTAAACTGTCATGGTGACTAACACTGACATTACCACCCACCCGCAATAACTTCAGTTTATCCGGGATCATGGTGCTTGCAACAGCACCGAAATATCGGGAACTCACAACAAATAGTAAACATTGTTAATATCCCGCTTCTTATGTTAATGTTAGTCCTACGATATACATAAAAATCTGTAAGTAGATCGATTTCTAGGAAAAAAGGTCATCGTTGTCGCATTGTTCCGTTTATTACCTTTATGTCTCAAAAGATGAAACCTTTAATAGATTAGAAAGGTAATGGAGAGTTCTAAAGGTCGGTTGTCAGAATACTGTTTATTTTAAGCATAAAAGAATTAATTTTTCGTGTAGCTATTTCTATATTTAGAACAATAATAGCTGTTCATGACAGATTCATGCATGTCAATAGAAACGTCACATATTAGGTAACATGCTTATTTTCACAGCAATTTTATCCTAAATTTATACAAGCCGTGAAACGTGGACAAACATTCAACAGCTTTACGATTTTAAAATTTCATTGTGTTTTGTAAAAACAAATATTTGTTTAAAACAGAAAAGTCTCGCATTTAATGAAAACATAATTTGTAAACAAAAGTTGCTGGAACATTGTTTTGAGCAGAGTTTGATATCAACACTGCAATACTCCACGATTCTCGCAAAAAAATCAGCAACATTGTTATGAAACAAAGTTCTGTCCCAGGAAATCGTGAATAAAGTTTTGCTATTTTTTAGAAGTACTCATGAACACGAACTATAGGATCAACTATTAATATGAACGATAAACTGCAGCTGATTTCTTTCACGACATGTAAGCTTGAATTGAATCGATAGGATTGGGCCAAAAATGCCCAAATAAAAGTATGCGGGAGAGAGAAATGATGGGAGGCTTAAAAATCTTACTAATATTATGAATGTGAAAGTTTGGATGGATATATGTTTGTTACACAATCACACCAGAAAATCTAAACGGATCTGGATAAAATTTGGCAAGGAGACAGATTATAAGTCTGGAATACCACATAGGCTTTGAACTCTTCCTTTCTCTAATTTTAGGCGTAGTTTTTTACCGCGTAGCAGTTATCGCACTTGTCGATTTATTGTGTTACATGTGTATTTATAATATTGAAATGACGCACGTATGGTGCATGTCACCGCGTCAGCAAAATATGTACAGTATTAGACTGCACAGGCCTTGTATGCCGGGCATATCTTCCCTTGGGATGATTTTCGACTTTCATGCGGGTGAAGCCGCTGGCAAAAGCTAGTGAGTAATAAACTAAACTTTATTTAATCAAAATAGACGTTTATTTCAGATGAAAAAACTCTAAAGTCGAACGCATTTATAGTCCAAATGTACTTAATTGTGTTTTAATCGTACCACGCAAACCATCTCCTCAATGGATTTTCCCGCTCGGAAATACTTTCGCGTCCGATAAAATTTCGAATTCTTTTAATTCCGCGTAGTACATTATTACCTCAATGTTAATTCCTTTATTTCCGTCGATTTTTTTTATTTTTTTTATTTCCGCTTTGCTAATGGAACCGGATCGTGGATAACGAAAAAAGAAATAACCCTGTCTCGGAGAGCCACGTGTAAAAGACCTCTTAGTTAAATTAAATTGAGATTTTTTAATCATCTATCATGAAGTGACACAGATCAATCTCCAACTTAAGACATTAAAGTAACAAGCTCTTGATACGACAAAGGCTTATCACACATAGTGGTTTTTAGCCGCGCGAATTTTACTCGCGTAGTTTTAATCCGCTTACTGAATCATAACTAACAGGCACGGCGGATAAAATTCTGCGTCTCTTTCTACCTGTTCATAGAGCACAAAATATTCGCGCGGATTTTAATCACGCTGCGTTGTGGTGGATTCTGTGGCTGAACACAGTCTTCTTGCATTATTACTAACGCGTGGTTTTTTTTTACCGCAAGTGCGTGCAGCTTCATACAATTCCATATGTCGCACTTGCGGTTTTAATCCACGCGGTTAAAAACCGCAGTGCGTGCTAAACCTAAGACAGTGGTGAGTCAACACTTATTAACTGACTTAAAAAAGATGACATTTTTATAGAAATTAGGCTGAGCCCCCCGGTGGGTGCGTGAAGCATTGCCGAGGCGGGGGGGCTCAGTAGCCGTGGCTTGGTCACCCACGGTGGAGCGAAGAGGAACCCGAGGAGGGGTTGCTTGTCAGCCGATCGTTTGCCGATTAAGCCGACGTCGTAGCGGCCAACAAGTAGGTTGCGGTGCCGATTGGTAGCAGAGGTGACATCGCAACTGAGGTGAGCCGTGTTGTCGTATGGAGCATCCCAGGTCCCATACGATATCGCGGCAGAGGTTTGGAAGCTGCGGTGGGAGAGGAGTGCCGGTATTACGGTGCGCCGCTCTTCCTACCTTCCGCAGCCTGGACGGGGTCGCCACCGTCTGATGGCGGATGCGGTGGGGCCGCAGGTGAGGTCCCTATCCCCTGAGGCCGGTACGTGGCGGGGCCACTGACCAGACCCGGCACAGGGGGACCAAGGGTGCCATACACGGGGTTGACTGGACCCATGTGCTGGTTTGGTACCTGGGGCGATCACGAAGTACTATGTGTTCTGGTGCACCGTTGATGGAGGTACACCCCAGAGGAGGGTCCGGTGACGGACAGCCGCGGCGGGTTCGCGGTGAGTGCTAATGCATGCCCGTGTTCCCGCCATAAGCGGCACAGGAGGACACCGTGGAGTTTTAGTGGGTTAGAGGCCCACATAACTGCGCTATCTCCCCATGGTAGCGCAGTATGCATGAGCATTTCTCAAGTAAAAAAAAGGCGTAGGTGCATCTGCACCCTCACCCACCCACTTGTACCTAATAGTACAGTCTTACTTTGCTATGTATATTTAAGTCCCATGCTCAGATCAAATAAAAAGTCAAGATGGAACGTTGCAAACAACAAAGTGACGCCAGTTAAAAGTACGCCTTGCCGTATACATACACAATTACACGCACACACGTACAACGAAACCACGCCTTAGCTTGTCAGTCGAGCTTTTTATTTGATCTGAGAGGTCCCATGTAGGTAATAGGTGAGCCTATTGTCATCAACCGGGCATGAATCCCAAACTCCTGGCTGCTATTTCTAATAGAAATTAATCAACTAAAACTTTACAGAAAAACCCTATCTGCTTGATCTTATAAAGGGTTTGGCCGTTTTTTTTTAATAATGTGATTGTATTTTTAAATATTGTCCAACAAACTTGTTGTTATCTCGTTTAAAAATCTTTTTTTTTTATCAAAACATATTTATTTTTTTGTGTAGTGTTATATTTTTAGTAACCCAAATACGTTAATTTTTTTTTTGGTTTTCAATACTTTACCGCAAAAATGGTGGCAAATCCAAATAATGCGTAAGAAATGGGACACCCGCGTAACGGTTAGATGCCAAAGGCGGTAGTAGAGCAGACTTGTGACAAGACTGAAATTAGGCATTCCTACTATTAGTTATAATAACGGCGCACACATTTTCAAAAAGTCTGTTTTGTTCTGTCTTCGCTACAGAAAAAAATTAGTTGCCAACTGATAGGCAAAACTTTTTTGTCACTTGTCTGCGCACTGACTAAAGTATAATGAAAAATGACAAATAAACTGAAAAGAGGTAGACCGCCAGAGTAGCTACCATAGGAGTTTGCCAAACCGCCGAGATTTCCCTTATCCGCCACCTGGGGACGCGTTCTTTCCCTAAAGAGGGTGAGGCTACCCAGCGAAGTGAAATGAAATTCGTTGAGATTCCATCTTTTAAACGTCAGTTCGGTTTTTGTTTTAACCCCCAACGGAAAAAGGGGGGCGTTATAAGTTTGACGTGTGTACCTGTGTGTTTGTGTAGCTCCTAAATGTATTAACTGATTTTGATTTAGTTTGGGACATTTGTAATTTTCACTCGTGTCTAAATAAAGTAGTTACTTTGTCACATTGTAAGTGAAATTAGATTAATAGATTTAAACCCTAAAATTATAAAGTAAGCTACTGCTGAGCATAAGGCACTGGGTTCGATTCCCGGGTCATGCAAATAGCAATTTGGATTTTACATGAGGAATCTTAGGGACACCGACACGGATAGGTCAGGTTGGAAGAAGATGACGGGAGCTGAAGTGAGCGAGCAAAGTGAGGGAACTCAGAAACATTACAATAATTAAAAAAACACAAATTTTTACTACCCGGCCTAATAAGTAATGGGTATTATTCAGAAAGCCCGGTCAATTTAATTATATCAATAGTTTTTATCATATATGTTGCGTACTCTGTACGGTCGGCACGGTATTTTCAAATTTCCCGGGCATAATGAATAATGCCGTATTAACACATGGTCCATAACATATACACATTTTTATACAAATGAATATGTCTGTGACCTCTGAGTTTGTTTCGGCCTTTCTTCTCAGAGTAGTCAGAAAGGAAACGCCGACCTCATCTAGTTTTAAAAAATATGTTCGACATGTAAAAGTGTTTGTATAAACCAACTTACAGAAATAAAATAATTTATCATTTATCTAAATCTGAGCAATATGCACGCAACTGAAAATTGTATCGTTTTTAGTAGGTATTTTCCTTATATCCTTTGAATAAAAAAAGGGAGTAGATAAGAAATTAAATTTGATAATTAAATTGCCTTTAAGATGGTGCAAATTTCATAAAAATATGACAAGAAATTTTGGTTCGTTTGTCGTTTTTGGTCCGCTCTAGACGTAACTTTACGAATAACTACACTCTGATAAACACATGAATTCAAAATTGTCACCGATAAAATTTTAAGAAAATTGTCTAGTATATAATTATGATATACAGGTAGTAACATAAAAATACTACTAGCCGTTTAGACCCGATTTTCACTTTAATATCAGTTAATAGTACATTACTGCAGAATCCAGTAAGTAAGACTTCCTGGCCAAGTATGAGTTAACCGGACCGAACATGGCAACCAAGGAGGTAACTTATCAAAGGTTTTATTTAAATTTTGAACTGGCTTGCTAATAGAAAGCTGTTTATTGAAAAAAAAAAACAAATGAACACTTTAAGGCTTAGCAGGCACTACGATTTTATTTGCGCGGATTTATGTAGTTTTTTACCGCAATGCGTGCAGATTCATACAATTCCATAGGCCGCAGAATGGGCGAAAAATCGCGCGAATAAAAAGGCCTAACGCGGGCATAATTATTTTTGTTCATTGTTTGTCATTGATTTTGAAAAGTAAATGGTTTGATTCGGTTTTCAGATATCGGTATTAGTAGTACAGTTAGATATAGTTTATGTAATATCGGTTATTTTGATATAGATATCGATATGATATGATATCTAACACATATCCGATATAAGTTACGTTTTGATATATCGGACCTATCCCTACTACTGTCCAGTAAGTAAATTACATACTTACTTACTGGACAGTAGGAGTTTCCAAATTTAAAATCTCGCTTCTTACTGGACAGTTGTGAATAAGTCTCCGGTAGAATTCACTTTCTGGAGACTTTTTAGAGATGTTATGGCAATATTACATACCATTTTTGAGAAAAATATGTTATCTGCTCCTTAACTGCACACACAGGTTTCGCCTATACTTAAATTCCCCCACGTAATACAAATACAGAAAGGTTTATTCTTAACCTCACATATATTATATAGGCACGTAGATGCATTAAAGCTCCTGACAGATATTTATTCGCTATCTGCCCACACAAAATGACAATATTTGACCAACCCTTAAATGGTAAATATTTTATCCAGGCTTTTACCAGCGGTAAATAAGGCCCGCATGAAAGTAGAAAATACGTTAACGCAGTTTCGGGAGGGAAAAGACTTATACATCAAGATAAACTTTTTAACACCTACAGACTTTTATTTCACATTTATATTCCAATCGAATCCAATCTAGGTCGAAAAGCTGCACATTGGCAGCTCTATGTTTTTATTTATATTTTAATTTTCTTTTAGTATTTAATAATCTCGGGTATAAATATATTGTAAATAATAGAACAGGTTCATATTTTCAGAACAAATTAGAGGATGAGACTAAGGTGACCGACTAAGGATAAGACTAAGGCGACCGACTAGACCACAATAGATCCCAATGGGTCGAAGTGTCCGAGTTGTTTCTCGGCAAAACGACGACAAGGCGACCGACTAAGGTATTTATTCTCATTTTTTATCTGTCCACAACCATAAAATGACGATAATTCGACCAAACCCTTTGATAGAGGGTAAAGCGTTTATTGACATATAAACATAGCCATTAATCCCTTTAGGGAAACCAACAAGGAAATGCTATAAAAATGTCTATCAGACTTTTATCGCTGGGCTTACACTAAAAATGTAATGACTTCCTGCTATATGCTGCTGTTATGAAACTCCCAAAATTGATATCGAATAAATACTAGTCGTTATTTCATAATTGAGAAAAAAAAATAACTGCTACATAAAGGCACCAAAATGGCAATGGAGAGGGCAATGGTCGGGGTTTCCTTGCGTGATCGATTGGGAAGTAAATATATCCGCAGCAGAACCAGGGTTACCGACATAGCCTGAAGAGTTGCTAAACTTAAGGGGCAGCGAGCAGGGCACATAGCTAGCAGAACGGATGCTTGATGGGCCCGAAACGTTCGGAGGTGACGAGCTCATATCGAAAGACGCAGTGTTGGAAATCCGGGTGACTTTCCAATGCTTTCTAGGTGGACCGATGGCTCTACTAAGGCTGTAGAAATCCGCTAGATGTGAGACACATAGGACTGATCAATGTGGCGGCACTTGGACGAGCCCTATGTCCAGCAGTGGACGTCTTTGGGCTGAAATGATGATGTTGATGATGATGAACTGCTACTTCACTACGATTTACAATTTATTTCTAACAACTGGTAGGATTGCACAGGTGCATTACTTAATTCGCTGTCATATTATCTCGTGATATAATTCTCCTACTTCCAAATCAATGGGAAAATAATTACGTCACCAGCCCCCATACCTGAACTTTGACGCGCTTTATCTTTGTAAATTTTTATTATTTGTAAAGCAAAAAATACGGGTCTAATATTATTTGATCTCACTTTATTCCGTTTGTGAATATTGTTTGACATATGCAAATAGCCCGAATTACTCCAGCCCCATGCTTCAAGTGACAGTAAAACAAGTCGTTCAAAATGCATGGTAAACCTGTTTATATTCCTTTCTTGCAAATAATATGAATGAGTAATTATATTTTTCGAAATAGAAAGAAAATAAATAAAGAGAGAAAAACATTTGACACAGGACACACAAATAAAATAAAAGTAACAGTCTTAAAAGCTTCATAGTTTGAGGCAACACAAAAGGATATCTCTAACTAGATAATATAACCCATGTTTCTGTTAAAATAATATTGACCAAACCCAAAAAAAAAACAATATTAGAATTTAGAAATACGTTCTTATCACAAAATTGTTATAACGTTTATATAGACAATTCATCATTCGTTGGTCCCATAAGGATAGTATAACAACGAGTGTCACAACATCTTTGAACAAAGTAACTAGCCAGATTCCTAGAACGTTCAGACATCAGTTTGCGCAAAGAATAAAATAAACCCGTATAAGTTACACGCTTGATAGTATGAAACTCATTATTAAAAATCGAAGGAAAACGTGAAAGGTCAACAAGGCAGATGGAGGTAAACGCCGGGTAAGTTTAGTAAAAACTAGAAGTACATACACAGATTTTATTGATGGATGTTTTACCCACCACTACCACTATCGGCTTACGTGTTTGATTAAAAAACACATAAAGCTAGACCACCAGCTACTATTTATCACGTCATCAACGGTATTCTCATATGTCCGCTTTGTGCTTGGACTTGAATCGGCCAAAGTGGATATGCAAATCACATGAGGGGCACATAACAAAGCAGCAAATCTGAGCTCGCTACGACAATGAGGAGCCAATTATGCTCCTCGTTGGCAAATTAATGCGGTTGCTGAGGCTGAAACCGGCTAGATGACACTGCTTCCCAAAATACATATAGTTTGAAATTCAATATTAAAGATCGAAGGAACATTCTGAACAGTTCAGTTCTGACCAATACCAGGCAAACATGGAACGAAGTAGATTGCATTTCGAAGTAAGTTCAACCTTAGATACACGAGATTTGTATGCATTAGGAATCCATTTGCGAGAGCTTGGATTGAAAGTCGACCAAAGAAAATGTATATTACGGTTGGGTTTGTAAAAGCGTGGATATATGAAAGTGGGCAATTTTGGAGATATTCTGTCGAACATGTGTGTACATTTTCGGCTTTGGTTGGTTCGCTTTGCATTTGAAGCAGGTAAATGTCGTGAGAAAGTTTTGAGTGTAAATTTGGATGGATATAAGAGTTGAAGACGATCAAAAAACGGGGGTCGGGCTGTATACAAGATAATAAGTCTAAAAAAGTGGTGAGAAAAGAAAGACGAAATTTTGCGTTTACCCCAAATCGCTTTTTTCGCTCTGCTTAAGTTAATTTTGGGCGAGTGCATGAGTATGTGTGGGGCGTGTTGTATTCCGGGGTGAGTGTGGAGTAAAAAGGTAGATTCTTGCATACTTAAGTTTTGTTATGTATGTCCCAATTATGCGACTGTGTGCAAAAGGGTTTCTGTTTAGTTATAGTTTATGAGATGCAGCCATTAAAATACAGTGTTTGGAATACGTCTGTAAGTTAATGCGATTATAGCTCTATTGTGGGTGTAGAATTTTGAATAGAGGTAAGGCCCAAGAAATGCAAAAGATCTGCGGGTAAAAGAAGCGTGTACTCTTGGGTGATCCCATTTTAACGTTCTGGGTGATTGGCGGGCCAGTTCTTTAGCATCCCTGTGAAAACGTATTAGTGTTGAAACGATAGACAATAGCCTCATTCAACGGACGCTACATTTCTAATATAGAGCATCAGTTGAATACCGCCAGGGCTTATGGTACGATATCTTTAAAATAAAACGTTGAGCTCTCTCCAGCCTAAGCAAATTGGTTTTGTTGGATTTGACGGCGCTTCGGTCCGCGAAATTTAGTGTCGCTGTGTCACTGTCGCCGGAGGCACGCTTTTCTAAAGTAAGCCTTTACCGAGTTTGGCAATTCGTTTTTTCAATGCAATACTTTGGAATACTTCATGACTTTGAATCCTGCAGCTACGAAGGATGCATCTGTGTTATTTATGTAAACCTATCGAGGAAAAATAGGCATAGCTTGCCCTCTATTCTGGTATCTGGTAAAATCTGTTCCTAGTGTACAGTATACACTTCAGTTTAGCATTTCGGGGTATACATACAAGATAATAATATAATATTATATGAACTCTTCTTAGATTTTCGTTTACTTGCAAACTCTATCTTGTTTTAAAGGTGCTTTTCTACCAGATATATGCGAGATAGTTTGGCGGTGTGCTAGAAAAATTCCAGCAATGGGTTCACTTCATTTCCCTAGCCTGGCTTAGCCAAGCTCAGAAAAGAGCTAGCGCAGCAATTGGACATGCAACAGAGCGAGAAATGCGTGCGTGAGTGAAGGATGTGAGAAAGGAATGTGTGCAAAGTCTGTGTGAGAGTGAGCAAGCCAGGAATATGTGCGCCTGCAGCTGAAGAGTCCGCTACACATCACCGCACCACTCGGCTACACACCGTTTCACAGATTTGCTTCGCTTTTTTTTTTTTGGTGGCATCCTCGCTTCACCTAGCTGCCTCGCACATCTCGGAAGGAAAATCACCTAAGCTTCTTTGAAGATTAGATTTTCGAACATTCATAATATAGCTTCTCTCGTATCACTACGTCTTTTAATTTCCGTTGAGGTTTTTCTTCAGGCAACAATTTATTTGCCAAATATCCAT
Source organism: Orthosia cruda (assembly GCA_964057195.1). Lineage (NCBI taxonomy): Eukaryota > Metazoa > Arthropoda > Insecta > Lepidoptera > Noctuidae > Orthosia > Orthosia cruda. The sequence goes on along the minus strand of OZ059828.1, from coordinate 40,951,657 downwards.
TTCAGGTATAAATCTGTCGGCAGATAAAGTTTCCTTTGAATTATTGGCTAGCAGCTTTTATCTACTATTCTTTTTTTTGGCGAGAGAATCACGTGAAAATTCTCACGTTTACAGATGATTTTTTTGGGAAATATTGAGGTTTTGCTTATATACAAAATTAAGTAGAGTCAAGCAAGTGGATTTACGATCCAATATTATTTAATGTGTTATGAGGTTAGGTATTTACTTTTTATATTAAAACAATAAGCCGAATCATTGATCTATAATCAAGATTATTTATTTTATTAAATACAGTTTTAGACCACAATATAAACACAAAATATCTTCTTGTAACTAACTTACTAATTTCGTCATTTTCATTATCTGTAATTAGTAAGTTAGTTACAAGAAGATATTTTGTGTTTATATTGTGGTCTAATACAGATTACAGGTACGTAATTAATTACGTACCTGTATTCAAGAGTAACAAGATTTAAAGCTATTGCTTCACTTTATTCCTCGTGCGTGAAATATTAAGTTTTCAGTAATAGCGTCTTATAAGTAATTGTAACACATTCGTTGTTCCATAGTCAATCCAAAACGTCTTTACCAAAGTTAATATAGAATAACTAAATGAATGGAGTTTATAAGCGGGTAATTGAAATGAATTTTTAATGATATCTTGAATGTATATATTTTCAAATGAAATTGTTCTGTACTTCTTTCTATTAGCAACCAATTCTGGACGACATTTAACTCTAAATTAAAAACATAAGTTCTGCTTTATCAAGATATACTTTTTAATTCAATTACAAATTTATTGAAATGAGCACAAGGCTCAAAATTGCCCGCATTGATACAGTTTTTAGTGTTCCGTACCCGAAGGGCCCAAACAAAACCTTCTTGCTGTCACTCACGTGTCAGTCCGTCTGTCCGTCGTCTGTCAGGTTTTACAGCCAAACGGTTAGAGCCAGTCTTCTAATTTTCACTGTATAAGCATGTGTTGACCCAAACGCCAAATAAATTGTCAAAAAATATTAAAATTATTGGGCTCCCATACAGGTAAAGGGGGGAGACATATTTTTTTTTATCTACACCATCGAGTGGGGTAGCGTTATTTAGAGCTCGTTGAGTAAAGAAAAATACAATATTATTTGTTTTAAAAATATTGGAAAACAAAGGAAGGAGAAGCCACCAAAGTCAGAGTAATTTACAAAATTTTATCCGCAGATATTTTTAGTTTCCCACCTAAAATCTTGAATGTTTATTATTACATATATTTTACATACAAATACCAATATTAAGATGGTTTGGCCATGTTGAGAGGATGAATGAAATGCGACTAACGAAATGTATTTACAAGGCAGACCTGAATGGAAACGCCGGGAGGGGACGCCCTAGAAAGACATACACAGACCTTATAGGTGGGTTCTTCAAATCCGTCCTTATAGGTGGGTAGGTTCTTCAAATAGGCCAGGTGCGCAGTACTCATAACCAGCGTGTGTGTATGACTAGATGCATGAAAGTGAGTGAAGCAAAAGAAGTATGTAAGGATCGTAGCTGGTGGCGTTCTGTTGTTTCTGCCTACCCCCATGGAAAAAAGGCGTGAGATTATGTATGTATGTATGTACATACCAATATATTGAGAAATCAGATTTTTTCTTTGGAATTCCCCCATTTTTTCTAGTACAACCAACTTAAATTTGCGTTTTGGTACGGAACTCTAAAGGTGCAAAGTCAGACACGCACTTGGCTGATTTTTATATTATACAAAACGTCTAAGTGCACCATGATTGCTATAACATGAAAACTTAAACGTTTTGAAGTTTTCCAAAGAAATATCGGCCGAATGGTTCATGAATCAACTTGCTTGACTGTACCTGTTGAAAATTGATAAAGATACTGTTAACCTATGGATTAGAATTATTTTACTTGATGATCAAGGATAGTGATTATGTCGTGGTCGCCCAGTGGCTAAGATCTCGTCTCACGTGCATGGTCGTGGGTACAAATCCGGGCATGTACCAATGTGACTTTTTTACATTCATATTTTATGTGCTTTCTAAGTTTATCGAAAACATCGTGAGGAAATCTGCACTTATATAGTTAATTTAAGTCTGAATTAGCCAAGTCAGAGGCCTGTGAGGTTCCCAGAGGCGGTTTAATTAACTCGGACACCAGAGATGGCCACATCCTCACACGAAAAAAAAAAAGATTACTCGTGCCTTCACAGAATGAGACGTCTTCTCTCTTCCTTTGCCTTGCAGTGGGACAGTTTCACGCTGGTATAATTGTACAATATTAAATTAAATGAACTAGCAATAATTGATAGGTATCAATATCTAATAGAGATGAATAAATAAATTAAGTATAATTCATTGATACAGTTCTTATGAATCTAGTAAATAACTACTCTACTAAGCTTTCATAAGCCATTTCGTATGTGAGTCTGATCATAATAGTATTTCCTAGAACTAAACAATTTATTCTATGAATCTAGAAATTCAAGAAGTCCGTAATTGGTAAAAAATCCCGAAATTATTCGCTAGATCAAAGAAAAGAACTTAAGGGGCTGAGGTTGAACAGTTGACAATCGACATATGAGGTTCTAAGCCACGTCCACTGTCATCGATAGTTTAGGGGCAAAGTTAAATTGGAGCGAAAATTATTTGAAAATTAAATACACAAGGCCGACCACAGAGGCCCACATCATAACGGACTCTTCCGATGGTTTTTACAAAAATATTACCGCGCAAGTTCTTATTTCAAACTGGCGGCTAGCATCTGACATCAGATCGTTCACTGTTATTTTGCCTATGAATGCAACCCTATTGCTAAGAAAATAAAGATCACTAAAATAGGTAATCTGGCTAGTGTCATACGAGGTCTGCTTCTATCCGACTGCCACATATAAGAACACAGTAGGTAACATTTTTTTATAATGGTTTTATAGCCAGATAATTTTATTTATATTATTTTAATGAGTTCTACTATACTGAAATGGACTGTGTAATGTTAATTTTGTAATGGAAACTTTAAATTTGAATTGAGATTTCGTGCTTTCATTAATCAATTTAATCATTATTTACAATAGGAAAGTCCCATCAAATTGTAAAACACCTTAAATTTACAAATATTAAATTACAAATATTAATATAAAGAACTTATTAGGTTCGGCATTGTCTTTTTGAGGCATATTTAAAATATCTAATAGAATTTAGGTAACCATTAATATCATTTGTACAATTCATAGGTTCATATTCCTTGTTTAGTATTCTCTTGAAATATTAAGATGTCATTTAGTTACTAGAACCTACAACATGACTTTCCATAGCCTACTTTAAATCATATTATATTTTTGCGCTATCCTGGAATATAATAATTTCAAAGCACCTACTGGGTTTTGATATACACCAGCAATCTGGGGTGAGGAGGTCACGTGGTGCCGTTTTTGAGATAACATTAGTAACATTTTTAAAGAGGTTTAATTACTTTTTAGTTATGGAATTAGTAAGTAAACTAAACGACATGAGTCGTTTATAATACAACAAAAATGTAAATGCTAGTGACAGCGTTAGTGCTAGAGAATAAAAATAATACAGAGTTTGACAATATTGGTGCGTATAACCTCTAGAAGATTACTAGTAAAATCACACGCGATTGAACCTAAATTATTAGAGTAATCTAGGCTATAATTGCTGATTCAGCAGTGCTAAATTAAAGGAGAAAAGTACGCAGATGAGACGAAAGGCAATGGATAAAGTTCAATTTACTAATTATGCCACATACCTTTGAAACAGCGATTCCCATGCAGATGCAGATGCCACGTTCGAGAAGTTCAGCTCACAGATTAGGTACACTATGCTGGCCAGCGGTACACAACACAGTAGGTCTAGGTAATACAGATAACACTTTCCATGTAGGTTCAATTAAGAGTTTTGGGCGAGTGGGTGATTTTGTGCGCGCACCTCCGCCCTGGTTGGTAAGAGACTGACCACCATCGCCGGCGGCCATTGGTGGCTGCGACGTAACGACCGTAGCGGCACGGCGGCGCGGAATATCACCAAAACAACGATAGGTGACACTTATTTAATAAACTGGAACTAGTATACCAATGCCTCTCGATGCCCTATGGTGATGTAATAAAATATGAACTATAAATTAGGAAGCGTAACCATTTTCCCCGGCTTGAAAGTTCCTACTTTCGAAACACAAAGGAGAAGTAAAATAAGTTGCAGATCATCACAACTCTACCAAATGTTATGAGAACTCTAAAGTTGCGACTCTCTATTATAAATAAGAATATACAATTAACTATTCTACGCGGTAATTAAATCTAATACTGCACATTGGTGCACGGTAAAATTAATTATTAATGTAACGAAGCTTATTGCGTTGGCAAAGGGCACAACTTTACTACCGGGCGACTCTGAAGGATCCCGCTTTTAGTTTTTACCGATGCGACTCTACAAACTTCCTTTTTTATCTGGAAATATTTCTGTTATTACTCCTAACGGCCAATGCAGCGGCATCACATTGTCCTGCATGGAGACGACAACCATACCGACCCGTACTGGATTGGCAGGGGCGTTCCATTTCTGTTTGGATTGTAGGGTGTGCAGGTACTCTTGGCGCCACCGCTTCCAAAAAGACTGGACCATTTGGTCAGTTAATTCATAACGCGAAATAAGATGTAACCGCGTTTCATTGACTTCGCGGGCGGGGAGCAATAATAGAGGTTTCGTATGCAAGTGATCTGACGAAAGATTCTCATGAATCTTAGCGATACGATTGGCTACGAAGGTGTACCATCGATGCGGTGCGGAATGAATCCAACTCAAGGTTACAGTTGAATCCGAGAAAGCTACGACTGCCTGAATGGCGTGCCGCGCTGCGAAAAGATTATATACTCGCTTTATCACAGTTGATAAGAGGAGTGCGGTGCATAACTCGAGACGAGCTAGCGAAACTACTTTCAGTGGCGCGACTTTAGATTTCGCACACACCAGCGAAACGACGATACTACCGTCGGGTCTGACAACGTGGGCGTAAACCGAACCACCGTAAGCTTTCTCACTAGCGTCGGCAAAACCGACGAGGGAGAGCCTACAGCGTTCTACGACGCCGACATGTCGCAAAAATCTCAGTTCAGAGATAATTGGCAATTCAGCTTGAAATTGTTCCCACAGACGAACAATGCGAGGTGGTGGGACGTCATCCCATCCAAGTTTGACAAGCCAAAGCTCTTTGATAAGAAGCTTGGCGTATAAAATTATCGGTGCCACGAGGCCTAAAACGTCGAAAAGACGTGCAATGGAAGAAAGAATATTCCGTTTCGTGCAAGGGCGAACATTAGGGTTAACCTGGAATACGAAACAATCCTCATCAGGGAACCAACGAAGTCCCAGTATTTTCTGTGTCGGATCTTTACTTAGGTCCACGCTCTGTGAAAGTCGTAATGACTCTGGAATATTCCGAAGAACATCGACACTATTGCTAGACCACTTCGTTAGCTGAAAATCACCGAGAGAGAATATTTTTATTAGTTCACGAGCCGAGTCTTTAGCCAGCGCAGTGCTAGGTATAGAACTAACTATGTCATCCATGTAAATATCTCGCTGCAAAATGTCCCTGGCGAGAGGTAACTGCGTTCCTTCATCCTGACATAACTGTTGGATAGTGCGAATCGCTATAAAAGGACTACACTTTAATCCAAAGGGAAGCACTGAAAACTGATAAATTTGAAATTCTTCTTCCTCATTAAACCGATATAAGATACGTTGAAGCGAACGATCTTGTGGGCGTATACCTATACGTAGGTACATAGACTTAACATCTGCGGAAATAGCGACACTAAAAAGCCTAAAATTTAACAAGATGTTAAAAAGGTCAGCCTGAAGGACTGGACCTGCGTACAGGATATCATTGAGCGAGGTACCGTTATCTGTACTTGCACTAGCATCTAGGACCACGCGTAGCTTAGTGGTCACTTTATCCTCTCGAATAACAGCATGGTGAGGAATATAGTAGTCCATTTCTCGCTCCTTACAATTTCGTTTGGGCAACCCACATTCAGGTAAAATATTCTGCACCAAAGAAATATAATTGTTCTGTAGATAATCCCGTATGACGTCATCATAAAGAAGCTTGACGTTAGGAAGCGATTTAAGTTTACGTTCGAGGCTATAGAATCTCTTGCGCGCTATATCAAAAGAATTTCCTAACGCTGACGCGTCTGTTTTCAGTGGTAAAGCTGCAACATACTTGCCATTTGGAGCGCGGGTAATTGTGCTACAATAAAACTCTTCACAGTGTTTATCATCCACACTCCCAACGGACGAAGCAGTAACATCTTCAATCTCCCAAAACTTACGAAGATCGAAGTTATCGAAAGAACTCGCAAAGAAAGACAGAGTGTCAGTTGAAGGTTCGATAATAGGTGCTTCTCCTAGAAGTATGTAGCCGAGCATAGTCTCCAATGCATCGGGGCAACCGGGTGCGCTGGTCACGGTACCGGGTCGCAATAACTTAGCGAACAACGTGACTCCAAGTAACATGTCAATATTGACCACAATAGATCCCAATGGGTCGAAGTGTCCGAGTTAATTCTCGGCCCCTCCACAAGATAAGATAAGAACATGTCAATATTACCTGGCACACCCCAGCTGTCATCAGCGAGTAGTTTAGGATCAATATGCTTCAATTCGGCAGTATCTATAGCGCCCAGAGGAAGCTGCCCGGTTATCTGATCCAAAACTAGAGCATCAATTCTATACCTAGGCTGCGAGCAAAACCGTGAACTGAACGTAAAATTCACCGAGCCACGAACGGCCTGCGATGTGCCACCAATATCACGAACGGTAGTTTTTGAGTCCGTATGTATAGTTAGACCGAGCATACGGCAGCAACGCGATGTCATATAATTCTTTTGCGACCCAGGGTCCAAAAGACATCTAACCACCACGCCCTTACCCTTCCTACCCGCCACTAATACCTTGGCAGTAGCCAGAACTTCGGTACTACGTGTGGCCTGGACTTGAGCAGAAGAATGCGTACACAACGCCACACGATCAGAAGTAGCTGGATCGGCCGCAGAAACGGAGGCTGGGTCGCTAGCGGAAACCAGCGCAGGGGCTTGCGTCGATTGCTCAAAATGCAATAAGGAATTATGCTTACCGTTGCATTTCCTACATGTTGACTTAGATAGGCACTTAGAGACGGTATGTTGGCCACTTAGGCAGTTAACGCATCTGTGATTGTTTTTTTACAAACTTAAATCTATTATCCGCGCTCAACTTTTGAAACGCTTTGCACGTATACAAGTTTTTATGCGAGGATTGACAGAGTGAACATTTAGATTCAGTAGCCACAAACAACTGCGATACCTTAGATGAGGTGCTGGGTCTACCTGCGATACGATGTAAGATTTTTACTTGTTCACGAACAAACTTTACGAAATAATCATAATCCAACTCTTGTTGATTACGAAGCGACATTTCAAAATGTTTTGCTGTATCTGAGTCTATTAACTTAAGACCCCAATGAATAAATATAAAATCCTCCAAGTTATGTATTTTTAATTGTTTGAGTCCAGCAACCGTAAAAGTTAATTTATCGAAACCTTGTTCAATATTAGCGGGTGTCGTTTCGAACGACTTCATTGAGAACAGTTGATTTAGATAATTAGTGGCGAGCGCGCGAGTATCCAGGTACTTTGCGATAAGCGCATCCCAGACAACGCGGTAATTATCGCCAGAAGGTACAATACCTAATGCCACATTCCTAGCCTTTCCCTTTAGACAACTCAACAGATAATGAATGCGATCAGAATCTGATAAATCTGCGTTCGTATGTATAATACGTTTGAAAGTCCTTGTCGCCTTGTGATTTCGTTAGTTCCAATTAAAGCCACCAGGCTACATGATCTGGCTGCATTATACCTGATATTTTTTTTGACAGATTGAATTGACGAGAAATAAATCAAATATGTTTTTGCATTTTGTGAAAAAAAGCGACATACGTCCTCCTAGCAACGCCATAAAGCGATCACTGTCGAATTGCACTGGATGGAAAGAGAAGCACGATGGAATTTGTATTGATTTTATTATAAAATATAATAATATGAATTACTTAAAAATAATGAATGAAACTTCAAAATATACGACAGTGAAGTTTTGCGTCCTGTTTAGATACTTTAGATACGTTATTGTTGTTAATTGTACAAACGTACGCTGGTCAGTATTACCGGAAAAATCTTTTGAAGATCACGGTAAGAGGTTACTTTGCCATTCAATTGTATCGAGGTTTTTGTGCGTAAACGTGTTTCGGCCACAACAAAGTTTTCGGAAATATGATCAAGATTAACATATGTTTTTTCCGCTGCCACATCTTCAATAGATTTGGCAATTATTTTTTTAAAAGAAAGCCTATTTTGAGTATTCAGCCCCTTAAGGTAGAAAAATCAATATTTATTCCTTTCACTTTCCCTATTTTATAGGCTGTAATAAGGCTCGTATATACGAACAATGTTCAAGTTTCTTTTCTCTAATCTGAATGTTCAAATATGTAGTGTGAATCGTGATTTCAAATTTAACGTGATGATTCAATAAGGGACTGTATTTTAAGGATACCTTGTCCGTTTTACAATAGCAAATCTCTCATATCCAAACCTAAAAGTACAACCGAAGGTCATCTAAGCCTAAGGGGTGTAAAAAAACGTATAACGAAGTCAAGAGTCACAAGGTCATTTGTTTCTTGTCCCTTTAATTCGATATATATATATATATATTTTTGTACTTAACCGTACCTTCTGAAAAAGTTCGAACTTGAATTTTCAATATTTTCGTCAATAGCCAAAATTTCAAGGTCAATGGCTGAAGGCCGCGGGGTTGCAGCCCGATCAGATGGTCTGACCAAATTCGTTCAACGCTCAACACCAACTTGCACGATGCACTCTACGACGCCAAGAACAGACACAGTTGGAGGAATATTATAAGAGAATGGTTGATTTCCCGTCGAGGGAAGCACGACTCTCAGTAATGAGGAATACGACGCGTAGAGGAGGAGTCAAAGTTTCAAGTTTTAGTATTTTTAAGAAAATTTAAATTTTAAAACATTGGTAAACTCAAACACAATTCATTTATTTCAATTAGACTATTTAACGATGCTTGAATTGTCAAGCATTATGGTCAGTCCATAACATGAAGCTAGTTGCACATTCGCAAGCGTAGGTAGATCACTAACTTTAATTACATAATAATCTTTGCACCTACTCGTATGTATAAAAACAGTGTCTTCGTACAAGACATATCAAATGTAGCACAGGATCTGCCTCAAGTAGACCGGGCCTGAGAGTGCTGGCTTTTCATCTAGTCATCGTAATGAAAGTTTGCATTCAGTTATGTTTTCAGACGGTATTGGAAAAGGTTTAGGTAAATTAATAAATGGCAATCAGAGTCATACCACTTTTAATTATTGCATGCCCGGGTCATCTTACAAGCAAATAATGGAATCTGTGACAAAGAATATATATAAACCAGATACCAATTTAGCTGTATTTGTAGGTAATAGTATAAAGTAAAAAAAGATGACATCACTGAGTGTGTAAAAGAGATGTTAGAGTTAAATTGCAGTAAAATTATTTTGTGTCCCCTCCCTTACTTGGATAAATTGTCAAATAGACAAAATAATCACTTTCACAAGCTTAATAAGCATCTGCACTTTCTTGTGAGTCACTATAGTGACAAACTTGTTTTTTCTGATACAACATTTTTGTTGATACATTAAAGTCGACTGGCGATACTTTGTATCTGCCTCTTAGGGTAAGACATCAAATAGCTCGGCTATTATCTTATACAATAAACTCAGACATAAGTAGTAGTGTCGAAGTATCCAGTTATTATTGATATTAGTAATAGTACTAATTTAAAGGTGGTCAATACCTTGCATAACGTTATTAATGCAAAAATGCTATTAATATTTGTTCTTTAAACTAGTTAATAGGACAAGGGAGGGTACCAGTAACGGAATAGTTAAGAGTATATTCACCATCAAAATGGTACCTTCTTGCTCGCAAAAAAAATATTTCAAAAAAAGGTCTGAGCAGAATTCTCTGAAATTATTCCACCAGAATATTAAGGGCTTTTCTTCAAAGGAATTGGAAATAGAACTGTTTTTAGAAAAAACAATGTTTGAAATTGTTTGTTTCACTGAGCATTGGCTGAAAGATTATGAAATGCTAATCAATTATGAGAACAGTGGTGGCCCAGTGGTATCGGCCGCGACTTACAAGTTGTAGGTCGTGGGTTCGAGCCCAGGCAGATGCTTTACTTTGTGTAAATTATTTCATCTTCACTGCTCTCAAAACGGTGAAGGAAAACATCGTGAGGACACCGGCATGTCCTAGAACCAAAAATTCGAAGACATGTGACACCCACCAACCCGCACTGGGCCCGCGCGGTGGATTACGGCCCATTCCCTCTCACAGAGAGGTGGCCTGTGTCCCAGCAGTGGGAACATTAATAGGCTGATGATGATGATGATGAATCAATTATACTGTGGGCAGTTGTTTTAACAGAAATATTATGTTGCGTGGGGGCTCACTTATATTAATTAAAAATGGTATTAAATCAAAACCTCGTAAAGATATAGTAGACCTCTCAGTTGAGCATAGTATTGAACTTTCCTGTGTTGAACTGAATAAGCATGTCATAGTGTGCGTCTACAGACCCCCTAATTATAAGAACTACTCTATATTCGAGTCAGTGATGGAAGATGTTTTGGCAAAACTCGCAATGGGTAATAAACTAGTAATTGTCTATGAACTTAATATTAATATTCTAGAAGATAATTCAGATAGCAGTAGGTTATTAAATCTCTTTACATCATTTAATTTATCACATGTGCTTACGGAACCAACCCGAACTACACTGACTTGTGCTGCATGTATTGATAATGTTTTTTGTTGCTGCAACTACTTGGACAAGGCCATTATAAATTATCTGCCTTCGGATCATAGTGGGCTACTGGTGACATTTGAGTCCATTATGCTAATAAAACAAGTGCATATTCAATCCAGACCAATAACATCCATTAAATTAAATAAATTTAACAGTACTTTAATAGGTAAGTTAAGCGATCAGGACCTCACAGTGAATTATGGTAATATTTTGTAAGATGACGTTTTTTCAGTAGTTCAAAAAGAGTTCTTCACTTTTAAGAAGATAACTAAAACTATATGCCCTAAGTTTTTATTCAGTGACTGGTCGACTACAGGACTTAGAAAAAGAAGGGAAAGACTTTACGAGCTATATGGCCTTAAGCCTTGTGTTAACACTGAAACGTTTAATAAGTATGTTGCTACTTACTCAAGAATTTTTTTAAATACATGTAAGGCAGCTAAGGCCTTGTACATTAGAAATAAGGTTAAATTAGCAGAAAATAAAATCAAGACGGTTTGGAAAATTATAAACAATAAAACGAACAGGAATAAAATAAATAATACTGATTACACGCTTGAGACCACACACGGACTTATTAGAGATAACAGAAAAGTTGCGCAAGAATTTGTAAATTTCTTTACCAACATCCCAAATAAAACTACTGAAACCTTAAATTCTTCGCCCTCGCTTGCTTTTGGATTATTAAACGCGAACGTTTCAGCCTGCCCGAATGTATTTAACTTTTCACATATAAACCCCATAACAGTAATAAAAGCTTTTAAGCAAATCAAGATCAAACCGACTGAAGATCTGTGGGGAATGTCCATCAAAGCTTGTACCTCCATTATTCAGACTATAGCGCCGTACTTAGCTTTAATTTTCAATTTGTGTGTGGATCAAGGAGTCTTTCCGGATCTAATTAAATATAGTAAGGTTATACCACTTTTTAAATCCGGGGACAGTAAAGACACAAATAATTATAGACCAGTATCCGTGTTGCCGGTTTTCAGCAAGGTATTTGAGAAGATAATGCTAAATCAAATGCTCGTTCATTTTAATACGAATAACATCTTGCATGATAAACAGTATGGTTTCACCAAAGGACGTTGTACAACTGACGCTGGTGTCACCCTATAAAAACACATCTTTAATGCGTGTGAAGAGTCGCAGGATGCCATAGGTATCTTCTGTGACCTGTCGAAGGCGTTTGATTGCGTTAATCATGAAACATTACTTCTGAAACTTGAGCATTACGGGCTACGTCAATCAGCGTTAAGTTTGGTTAAATCTTATTTGAATGATAGACAGCAATTAGTTAAAATAAACGGTGTGAATTCGTCAGGGTTAAACGTGAAAATGGGGGTACTCCAGGGCTCAATTTTAGGTCCTTTCTTATTTCTTATATACATAAACGATTTACCCCGTTTATTGGAAAACAAACTAAACATGGTGTTATTTGCTGATGACACATCTTTAATTTTAAAATAAATAGACGTACTTGTCAGGTTGACGACGTAAATAACGCGCTACGGCAGGTTCAGGATTGGTTCACTGCCAATAATTTAGTTTTAAATGGTAAGAAAACCAAGTGGGTAAAAAATTTCTTGCCGAATGTCAAAAGTACTGATTGTGACATTATATTAAACAAGGAGAAGCTAGAATTCGTTGATAAAACGGATTTCCTGGGGATCACGCTAGACTCAAGATTACAATGGGGTCCTCATTTAATATCACTTGCAGGGCGACTAAGTTCGGCAGCTTATGCTATTAGAAAAATTCGTCAATTTAGTGATGTAGATAACGCTAGGCTGGTCTATTTTAGTTACTTTCATAGTATAATGTCATACGGTATTTCACTATGGGGAAGGGCTGCAGACATTGAGTCAATTTTTATTCTGCATTAACAAGCCATCAGAGCGATATACAATCTTCGCCGGCGCGATACTCTAAGGGAACTGTTTAAGGGCATTAACATCATGACGGTTCCTTGTCAATATATTTATGAAAACATCATGTCCGTGAGAAAGAATTTACATCTTATTAGTAAAAACGGCTATAGACATAATTACATTACTAGAAATAGGGACCAATTAGTTCAACCAGGTTTCAGACTGGCTAAAGTAGCCTCATCTTTCATGGGGTACTGTACAAAATGTTACAATAAAATTCCTCCCCGCATTCTAGAACTGAATGAGACGAAATTAAACATTTGTATAAAACGCACACTATGCAGGCAGGCATATTATAAGTTGGGGGATAACATCACTGATAAAAATGTTTGGCTCATACTAGTCTTGCTCCACAAACACTAGGGCGCAAAAACAAGTGATATGCAGAACATTATTGTTTTGAAGTATTGTTGGACCTGCTGAAGACTGTATGAATATATTTGTATTATATAGACTCAATTTATTTTAGTATTGTATAACTGCGCAGCACGTGTGTGAGTACTATGTACCCAACTGTAGATCTACCATTTGCTGTACCTTTGTGTCGTTTTTTGACTTATGTATGCCCTGGCAGTTGAGTGTGTCATGCTCTCTCAAATGTCTCTCTGATGGTGGCGCGTGTGTTGGATCATTCGGTTCCCTTCATGATGGTTGAGCTGGGTGGTGCCGATTCATGCGTTATGTTCTTGAACGGGCGCCGTCAGTTGGGATTGGTCTTAAATTAACTGCTTCGGATGCTAATGTTTTTCTAGTACCTATTATGTAACTGCAGGGTACACGTGTGAGTACTTTTAATACTTTGTACCTGTACGTAGTAAGTATATAGTGATTCTGGGTGCATTGTCCTCACACATATGAATTTATTAATGTATGTACGTATGTACCTAAATATTGTAAAAAAACTTTTTTTTTAAAGAGTATGTTTGGAGTTTCTTGTGCGTTCTTCTCCATAACAAGCTACTTTCCGAATGCACGGTAGAGTCAATTTTTATTCCTTTTAAATTTTAATGTATTAACGTTCAAAAGTGCCGCTTGGTGGCCTTGTTGAAATAAATATCTTTGTTAATGTTTTGCGAGAGTTGCCGTTTTGCACAAAGCTGTTCAGTTTGATGAACGGAGCGGGTAAACAAGGGTTCTGTGAGGTATCTGTTTACAAACTTATATTGAAGTTGCCATAATATATAATATGTAGGTATGGGTAAATCTTGCAACTGAATTTTAAAACAGTTTTTCCAAAATGATTGTGCTGATATTTTGCACATACATTGGAATTGGATTCTGTTACACGCTTAGTTAAGTGATATCATTGACCCATGATATGGGCCCATGATATGGGCATCAAAAGAAAGAATTTGTTAAGTTCATTATAATTTATTAGAGCCTTAACCATAATACAAATCTTTTAATTGGTTATATTAGTTGTTACCTAGCAAAAAGCTTCAAAAACATTTGATTAAATTCTACTGAGATGAAAAATTAAAGCTCATAATATTCTAGGTAATATTTAATAGTGTAGACTAAGGCTGGCCTCAAATATTCAGAATTCCTCTCTGAATTCGGAGTCGGAATTCATAATCTGAATGCCGGCAACGAGTTATAATCTGAAAAAATCACAATGTGTGTGGGGCATAATGAAATTTTATGCATTGCCGGGCTTTCTTAAATAATAATATGAATTCCGAGTCTGATTCAGAGAGGAAATTCAGAATGGGTATTAGAGGCCTTAAAGATGAAAGGAGAAATAGATGACAGACAGTTTAATCTCGTAGGTAGCCTCAGATACAGTACACTTGTCCTTAACCGTCAAACGAAATTGTTTTACAAGGAAAACTCATAAAATCTGGTCCAAAATCAAATAAAGGCACAAACTTTTTCTGCAGCATTATAATTTGATTACACTGCAAACACAATATATTGCTTGCGGTAGTAAGTAAAAGAGCTTCCTTGAATTTCTGTGACCTATTTCGAATTTAAATTTAAATTAAAAAACTGCCCAAGTGCGAGTCTGATTCGCGCACAGAGAGTTCCGTGTCAACAGCTACATTCATGAAAATAAATAGTTAACATTAGTAACGTTCATAAATAATTAAGCACCAAACATTGCTCTAACGAAGGGACAAAATTAACTTTGCCGTTAGAAAATTGCTGTCCCTATACATCAATATACAAAACTTTTACTTTTCCAAGTACGTTTTATAAGTTGGTCGACTATTACTCGTAAACTTATAAAGCGTACTTAGCTGTGAAAGTTTTCCTTTTAATACTACTACCGTAATTTTTCCACATATCCGAAAGCAACCATTTACCTGGCAGAGGGGGGACACTTGACTCTACAAAAAATATCCATTCAAAGCTTAATTTTACGCAAACGGATCCCTGAATCGAGAAAGGTTTTTTACAGACCCGTAATATTTTTGAAAAGCCTATCCAACGATACCCCACAGCGTGGGGGGGCGAGAAAAATAACATCTCCACTTTACGTGTACCGAGTACCGCGAGGAACTAACATAAAAAAAAAATCTTTTTTTTATTTTACCACTTTGTATGATGGTGATTAATATGTATATCCATGACAAATTATAGCTTTCTAAGAATAAGAATCTTGATTTGTTTTTCTAGTAACAAGAATCTTTGTGCTAAGCTGCGGACCGACGGACGGGCGGACAGTCCGACATGGGCTTATGAAAAGGCACGGTTCCTTGTAGACTACGGCACCCTATAATGTTTTTACTAAAGTTACCCTTAAATTCTACCACACGACTCGGCGTCCCTAAATTAATTGATATACATCTTGTTATTTATTGATATTAAGGGTTTTTCGTGCAGCGAGTAAGAGGCTTATTTTATACCTTTTAGAGGTTTTTGTACGGGCGTTTTTAAATTTAACTTTTAATGAATGTGTTTTAAAGTACGTAAGTATATACCTAATAGTAGACACGCTTCGATCGTCAATGCGCATAACTTTTGAACGACTGAACCGATTTTCATCAAACATAGTTACAAACATTTTTTATAAAATCACCTTTCAAACAAAAAAAAAACTAAATTAGAATCGATACATCCGTTTAGGAGCTATGATGCCACGGACAGACTCAGATACACTAATACACAGATACATACGTCAAACTTATAACACCCCTCTTTTTTTGTCGAGGCATAAACAGAGTCATGCCATACAATCTTCGATCCATACTACACTGATTTTGTGTACGTACATAATTGATCGAAGCATACAATATTGCTTTTTAAATAGGTAATATAAAACCAGCAGATAAAAACAAAATAATGTTAATAAGTACACAGATTGTCCAATACCAGCATAAATGCATGCATTAAACTGTTGCGTATCGTATCGCCTGCGGTCAACTCAATAACGAACAAATTAATAATACGATCGCACAAAATACGCCGTTGTGCCACGTTCATCGGTAATACAGTGTATTCTGACTACCATACAAAGCTAACCATTCGGCTAATCCGCTCTTAATTGCGTAGGTACGTTTTACACTTGAGCAAAGAGAACGTTCCCAAATTGGTCCCATTTTAATTTTCTGAAGATATGTTAAAGAAATTCGGAGATATACAACAGAACTCTTCAATACAAAACGGCAAATCTCTCGGGATATCTGCAATCGCATGTCTGTTTATTGTTTATACCATTTCATAACATAACATCACGCCAGTACGCTCTAAAGGGGACAGTACAGTGTACATTTCACCTTGGTACACTCTCATTTCACCGGTTATGTTCAGTTTCATGATAATCGGCTCATCTATTCCGGCATTATAGGTAACTTACATAACTACTTGCCTATTAGGAAGGTACAAATAAAAAGTGAAAAATAAAAAAAACTTTTTTACAAAAAAATACTACCGACTTTCAAATAACAAAACTACAAAGAGAAAAATAAGTTTATTTTTGGAAGTCGGTATCCATAACGCAAAAAATTGTTATAGGTCAACCGGAATCTCATGACATGTCTTATTTTTTTAAACTGTGTTTTTCATATGGCAATGTCAATTGTCACCTGTCAAATCAAATTACTAGATTTGTCGGAAAATCGTAGGTGAGGGCACATCGAATGATGATCGTGAGGAAATGCCAACAGTAATGAAACTGTTACTAATTCT
This sequence comes from Orthosia cruda, assembly GCA_964057195.1. Lineage (NCBI taxonomy): Eukaryota > Metazoa > Arthropoda > Insecta > Lepidoptera > Noctuidae > Orthosia > Orthosia cruda. The sequence continues at coordinate 40,934,658 of OZ059828.1, read as the reverse complement.
TCGACAAGATATTAATTTCAACGGAGGTTGAGAATCTTTGAGGTAAGAAAAATATTAATTAATAATCTGTGCCTGCAGTGGGAGGTATATAGAATAGAATAAGCTATAAGTCACATGATAACTTTTATAATTTTTTACAGACTTATACATAAAGAGATTGGTTTTGAATATGTTAATTGCCAATCAAAAAAAACCATTTTGATTAAGAGATATGACATAAAACTACAAAGATACAAATTTTTGAAATGCCAGTGGAGTTCTTGGAATCGTTTTCTAGTTCTGAATAAGGTGTTATTGTATGATTTAAATGATATATAATCAATTAATACATAAATTAATATACACTTGATTTATTTTTCATGACATATTTTCCTATGTTAAGAACAACATTCTTGATAGACATACCTATAATACACACAGCGGATCTTTGTGTCTCTGGATTGGTTGCAAGACCCTGCGCAGTAGCAATTTTTGTGTCAATGTTGAAGGTGTAGATAGCATTGTATAACTGTCTCTTTCACTCGCTTATGTATGCCGCATCATCCTAACTTGCTTACTCTATACAGTATACTCTATGACAAACTTTTTCTTTACGCAATGGTTGGCAGGACCATCTTCAGAGACACAATGATCCGCTGTGACTACTATAATATAGGTACGTCATGTTCATTAATATTAAAGATATAAATAAAAATTAAACAGTTTCAATATCGTTTAATCCAATTTTCCCAGTATTGCAGATAACAAATTTTAATTTTCCCATTTGCCATGAGATTCCAGTAGACCTTATACCTACCAAAGTCACCGACTTCCAAAAATAAAGTTATTTTTCACTTTGTAGTTTTGTTATTTGGAAGTCGGTAGTATTTTTTTGTAAAAAAGTTTTTTCTATGTGTTAAATAGCTTCTGCCAGCGGCTTCGTCTGTTTGAAAGCCGGCATTTATCCCACAGGAACAAAAAGTGTCCTCTGGCGTATCTAACGCCAGAGGATACTTTCAGGTTAGGATAAATTTAGCACACCCGTGTGCTAAATTTATCCTATTTTGGTTTTGTAAGTTACATAATAGTTTCTAACTCCGAGCAATATTGGGCGATCTGAAAGTATAATAACAAAAATAATAATCTTAAGGGACCCGCTAGCTGGGCACTTCATAAAAACGTCATTCAATCAAAAACTGTAGAGGTACAAAATATATCTTATTTATTTTCTTTAGGTACAAAATAATGTCTTTATGAAAAGCTATCACCTGTTGATAAATCTCGTTGGGGCCTGCCAGAAAGACTCACACAGTTTAGTTTCTTTCAAATCCATTCAACCTTTGAGGCATCTAAAAGTCTGTAGGTCTGATTGATTAGCAAACATACCTACATACTTTCACAAGTAGTTTATATTAGTAGGTATATGATAGAACTTTTTCCAATTCGTTTGACTATTCATTTGAGTGGTCTATTGTCAATATTACATTCATGTAAAATTATTAAGTTCCTATTTATTTATATTGATTTAGAAAAATCGTTTGAAGAAATCTTATAACTGTATCAAAGCGAGACATTTCTGGAAAAGCTAGAATTCATCTATTGCGACACTCGTAATTGACTCAATCAACCCTGAAATTGGTAGTTATTTTTAATATAATTTGGATTGGCAATAGATCAACCGAAAACCTCCATGTACGGCAATATCAATTTAATGGAAACGATCTGGGCTTACCTACGTTTTTGCCAAGATTTCCATGAAAAACTAAATTAACCAAAGTTATTCAAAAAATCAATTACACGCAATTTATGATAATAAACTTTATTATCCTCATCGCAGGAGTTTGGCTTCGCAAATCTTAAAAATGGACTTTAATTTTCACAATTTGATAAAACAAAATTATGTTTACGTTTGTGACAAACTGCCTCGTTTGTGACTACTGCTGAGTATGAGCTCGTGGGTTCGATTTTCGTGTCGGGCAAAATGTTATTGGGTTTTTCCATCTAGAACTTCTCAGTAGCAACTCGGAATCTGGACTTGTGCTCGGGTGATGGTGATAGGCTCTTCCCCTATCATATGGGATTTAAACATAACTGGCGAAATGTGGGTGTACTATAGTATACTTCTACTTAACCCTTCGCGGCATGCAGACGTCATGTTATAGATAGTTCAACTCATCTTTGCGCACTGTGCTATGTGTGGGTAAGCATGTGTGGGTGGTTGTTTGCTCGGACGATGACTGCTGCGTTACTGCTATACAAATGCATAATGTATACTTACAAGCGCACGCACAGCCCACGCACACATGGCACCGCTCGGGGGAAGCTGGATTGACCCAACGCTAATGTATACGTACATCCGTGGTGGGGTGCCCCGGACTGCCACTTCTTCTCATGCAACCGGGCTGGTGGGCAGTTTGCGGATAGACCAACTCTGGCTGCGAGGCCGACCGCTGGCGACTCCATCACTGCCAGTGGGTGATCCCGCGGTAGGGCCATCTCTCAAAGAGATCCCGGACATAACCCAATCAAACTACTGAGATTTTATATAGTGGCCACCTTTACCCACCTTTCGGTATAAAAAGGCGGCACACTATACCAGGCAACCCCTTACGAGGTGTCTGGACAAGATCCCGGACAAGAGAAGTTCCCGAAAGTCAACTCCCAGGCCTAGGGTGACCCCCAAAGAACCCACACCCAACCAACCAAGCGAAAAAACGGCCGGCTGCGGGGCTACTCGACCAACTGCAAGTACGCGGAGAGGCAACCCAGCGGGAAAAGCGACCGGACGTGGACCCAAGCGGACGGGGGCAGGTACGCGAAGTGGCATCCCAGCGTGAGGAGCACGCGACAGCATCTGCCGAGGCCGCCACCCGACCCCTAGACAATGACAGGACCCACGACCAACTTCGACCCAGACACACCAAGGACAAGCGCTCTGGTGCCTTACGACGGGCGTTGCGGGCAACTAACATCCTACCAGGCACCTTTGATCCGAAGCCTGAACCAAGTGGGACGGGGCCGGTGAAGCGGACTTGCCCTGACAAGGCTTTGCCAAGTACTCTTCAGAGGCAAGGCAACTTTGTGAGGGTTCACTCCGCTCAGGGAGGCAGAGAACCTACGCGCAGGCCACGAAGGATAATTTCTGCTTCCTCCACCCCGATAGAGAACTGACTAGGGAAGAGGCTGAGCACATAAAGACTGCCCTAGAAAATAGACTGATCGACACGGACTCGTCGACACCACTCCGGGTCTTCCACGGCTACCCACGGATAGCGGAAGGCACAGTGCAGATGTGGTGTGAGGACGACAACGTCCTGATCTTGCTGACCTAGAATGTTCCACATATAAAAATCCCCGACAATAACCAGACATTGACGGTGCTAAAACAAACCCCGACGTGCCCACCCGGTGCCGAGCCTCGCTCTTCGTCCCTCGGTACAGAGGTGACGTGAACAAGCTAAACGGTATTCTGATCCGTCAGAATACCTGATATGACATTGCCAGGTGGTTGCTGTACAGGGCAACTACCGTCGCTGGCGACCACTATGGGACTTACCTGACCCTGGGGCTGCCACCGGAGGAAGCTGACGTTCTGCGGCGAGAGCAACAGATATCGTACCTGCTAGGGCAGAGAGATATACGTGGTTTTCTGGCCCACGACCCGACCCTCCGACACCCAGACCGACAGCGCAGACGCACAGACGCACAGACGACAAAACCGACAACGACACAGACGAGTGACACGGACATTGTTAAACTCGAGCAGGAGATGGCCCGAGCGGCAATGGCCGATGACGTCGACACTATGCCGCCCGCATCACCTGGCTGGAACGAGCAACTCCTTGCCTCGTCGCCGGCGTATGCACACGATGACATAAACAGAGAGGTAGAGATGGGATTATCCGATGGATCCGTCTCCTACTAACTCCACTCCACCTCCACCACCGCCCCTCAACATCATCCAAACCAACCTCCAGCAAAGCCAGACTGCCACGGCTAGCTTACGCAAGGCACTGGAGATTAAGCACCGAACCATCGCTCTGATCCAAGAGCCGTGGATCAGGAACAACAGAATATGTAGCCTCGGTAACATCGGAGGTAAGCTAATTCTCGACACGCACAGCTGAGATAAGCCAAGAACCTGCGTCTACATACCCAAAAAAAATCCTTTTACGCCACTGACTCAATTCTGTTTCGGAGACCTGACAGCTGTCAGGCTCCAAACCGAAGGTAGCGCTCCGGACGTTGTAGTGGCATCGGCATACATGCCAGGCGAGGACACAGCCTGCCCACTAAAGGAGTTGGCTGACCTGGTGCAGCACTGTTAGCGCGCCAGTTTGGACCTGATCATCTGTACCGATTCGAACGCCCACCACTTGCTCTGGAGCAGTGTCATACCGAACTCCAGATGAGAGGTACTACATAGAGATTTTTTAGTGTGCTTGCTATCATTGTTTACCCCTCAAGTTAAAGAGAAAAACGTACAAGACCGTGATTAGGCCTGCCGTACTGTTTGAATCATAATGTTGGGCTATGAAAAAGATGGTTGAAAAGAGATTGCCTGTAGCAGAGATGAGTATATTGAGATGGATTTGCGGAGTGACGAGAATAGATTAAGTGAGAAATGAGTATATAAGAGGAAGTTTAAAAGTGGCGCCAGTGACAGAAAAGTTGAAAGGAAACCGTTTCTCCTGGTGATGGAGAGGGAGGGCAAGGCCAAAGAAAAGATGGATGGACTGTGTAAGGAGTGACATGGAAGAAGAAAATCTATAGCGCCGATCCCAAGTAACATGAGATAAGGGCAGGAAGAAAAAACTATAATTGTTTTCATAGCTATCTCAATATAGTTTTGACTCCAAAGGCCTAAAGGCTATAGACAAAGAGTCATTATATCAACGAAGGCAATTGTAAAAATGTTTGAAATGGACATGCGCTATCGCAATTTGACGTGGTTAATCCCATACATTTTTGGATTTCGACAGTGGATTATTTGCCTTTGTCTAAAGCCCCGCCACATAACGCGTAGGAGAGATAACAGCCTTGAAAAGTTAGGATGATTCGGTATATACGCACGTGAGCACATCACAGATTTGGGTCGCATAGATAGAGGATTCCCTCTCACAGAGAGGAGGCCTGTTTCCCAGCAGAGGGAACATTAGTAATTAAAAAAATTAAAAAAACCCGACTGCTTAAAAAGCGAACTAAAAAGACGTGTAAACAAGAAGAAATTCATGCTGTGCAGTCGGAGGATACATATTCGCGAGCTGGCTGACCAAAACCAGAAGTATCCTTCGACTGCACAGCATGAATTTCTTCTTGTTTACGTCTTTTTAGTTCGCTTTTTAAGCAGTTGGGTTTTTTGATTTTTTTAATTAACTTTTATATTTACAATTTTTAGAATTAGGTACATTTAAACATAAAAGGGTTATATATTTTTGAAATCTCCCCTTATAACCCTGCATTTTGATACCCCACACGATGGGTTTGGAAGGAAAAAAAAAATTTCCCCCACAAAATGGCGCCCAAAATCCGCCATTTTCATCTTTTTCAATTTTAATGTAGCCAGTGACACTTGTAGGGTTAAGACGAATCGATTGACGATTTCATCGATCGAAGAATCATCAAAACGCGTTTGGTCTCTAGAACGCCACATAGGAACAAACATACATACATACTTACATACATACATACATGTACATAGACTGATAAACACATTACCCTCCTTCGGCAGTCGGGCAAAAAGGCTAATGATGAGATAGAGGATTTCGTGGCTAAATATTAAAAGCCGCACGGGCTGATCTTCAAGGTTAAGCAACGCTTGCCAAAGTCGGTCGGTGGATGGGTGGCCATCGTAACATACTGAGATTCCTTCCAGCCCCGGAAAGCACGTTAAACCATTGGTCATCATCATCATTTCAGCCAAAAGACGTAAACTGCTGGACATAGGCCTCCGCCACACTATTCGGTCCCGTGCGTTTCGCAGCCGTTGGTAACGGTTGTGATTTTGATAGTTGTTACGAATAGCCAGATACCTGGCAATGACTCCAGTCTTGGCAAAGGGGTGTAATATTATCCAGTTACTGGATTGTGGAGATCAGATATGTAATCCCTCCTTGTAAAACATTGGTACTCAGCTCCATCCGGTTATATTGGAAGCCGATCCCTTCTGAAAAATGTCCCTTTTATTAATTTTACAACTGTTGTAAAGTTTTATCTTCGTTACTGGTATTTGTTCAAATGCTGAGTTAAGGTCGATATGAACTGGTAGTAGATAGTTAACGAAAGAGGTCTAATCCTATCTATCGAGGTTAAGCTAAACTTATAGACCCCGAAGTTTTTGGCAGAGGTATACTTATAGTAAACCCATACACTGCCTGTTCCCATGTTAACCCAATTGCCATCAAGCGAGCACAAATCCAGAGACCGGGATAATATTAGTCGAATTAAGAAAATGTAACTGACAACATTGACACTCCTATAGTGACTGGAATATAGAGAGAAAACTACCTAGATTCCTAATTTTACGCTAGACTTGTGGAGAGTCTGGCCGAGGCACTTGCGTGGGTGTTACAATATAATATATTTGGTAAGTTAGGAGACAAGCGTTATGATTTACTTGGACAGTTTCATCATAGACAGAACAATTTTAGCTTGTGAATTTCCAAAACGCGTATTATAAATTATTTTCATTCAGGATCGTCAAACAATAGGTGTCTCTAGATTGGAAGTCGTTACCCAGCCAGTTTAAGAAAATTTGGTTGCAGTCCTGACGGAATGTGCGAAGAAACTTTGATAGACTTCAAAACACAAACACCATTATAGAGTATAAGGGATACCTTTGGGTCGTGGTTTTGGCCCCAGGTCTGAACACACGCTCTATAAATAACAAAATATAATTTTCGATATTCATTCACCCAACTACGAGTATATTGAAAACAAAAGACATTTATGCCATTGTTCTTTAAAAAGTAAATGTTTTTTTTTTCTCTTTTTCAAAGGTTTATGAACGTCGAGAGCCGTTGACACTTCGTATGATGTTTTATATTTTTTTAAATGAATTTCATTTTGCCTTGAAGCTTGTGCCTTTATAATAACAGCCGCACGGTTCGGTCTTCAGGGTTAAGCAACTCTTGCCAAGGTTCATCCGTGAATGGGTGAACATCCATTACCTAACCGAAACTCCCTCGTGCCTTGGAAAGCACGTAAGGCCCCGGTCCCGGTTGTCATTTGTAAATCTTTGAGATTTGTTCCAGATAATCAATTTTTCAATTCAATTCAATTTTTTTTTTATTTCACATAGGCCTACATGGGCACTTATAAAACGTCGACAAAGGGTGCACGGTTCGGTTTGGTCGTTTCCTATGGAGAAGAACCGGCAAGAAACTCCATGGTTACTCTTTTAAAAATGGTTTGGTTTTACAATATTACCATGTTACAGCATTAGTACTTAGATATGGGGGGACAACGTAGGCCCGACTTATGACAACTAGTCGTAAGAAACTAAAAAAATAAAATAAAAAGATTATATATTATATAAAAAAGTTAACAAATGTTAACTAGCATCTAGATGGCCCACAATGTTCACACATTCAAAAAACAATCGGTAAAAAATCTATACAAAGGTAAAAAAAATAAGTATAACAAGACTAAATTTAACATGTGGCACAAATGTTGTTATCAGTGCTGTAACTATTCTTAGCAAAAGGCTATAAAGATGATTGAAAACCATTGTGAAAAGTCTAATTAAAAGAAGGAAAGAAAAAATGAGATTGAGAATAGTTAGAGACATCCACATATTTGTGCCGTTTACGAGTTACCAGGGAAGCTGCATGCGCAGATGGAGCTAAGGCCAAATGTTTTTATATTCAACGTAGTCCTTGATTTTATAATATGCTTTTTTAACAAGGATACGTTTGATGTAGTTTTTGAACTTTCCATCGGTCTGTTCTATAACTGACTTTGGCAACTTGTTATAAATCAGAAGCTTGAAAGTCGGTCCAGTCTTGCCAAGGCCTACCGTGTTACCCGTGTTAGTAATTACTGGTCTGTGAAGGTCAGATATGCATTCGCTCCATTTAAAATACTAGTAACCAGCTGTATCTGGTTAGATTGGAAGCCGCATCATCATCAGCCTTTTAATTTGCCCACTGCTGGGACACAGACCTCCTCTCCATGAGGGAATGGGCCGTAATCAACCACGCGGCCCAGTGCGTGTTGGAAGCCGCATAATTACTCGTATATGGCAAGGGCAAGGTAAGGCAGGGTTGCATAATTATTGTATTGATAATATTTACTCTCTTTTCTTAATCTCTCTCTTTTTAGATCTCAATGTAACCCGAACGGAGTTACATTGAGATCAGGAGCAACTTTAAGGTTTTTTAAACCATACAGTTACCTATATTTTTTAAGGTTTTTAAACCCAGCTCAGTGAAAACGGAACGTACCTCAATATTATTTTTAAAATTTTCAACAATGACTTGTCAGTCATGTTTTGCATCAACGTCAGCGCAAAAATACATTTACGTGTTGCAGGAAAAATATTTTAAATAGTACAGTGAGAATTCATTAAAAATAAATTTGTAAATTGGGGTTACTTACTAAAAACAATAGGTAGGGTGTAGATTTTAATTTTAACGTTGATTTATTTTAATTTTTTCCCGAAATATGGAAAAAAGTATATTTTTTATTAGATAATATGAAACTTTAAATAAAATCATCTACACGACATTATTTTCATATTTTTCGCAATATAATTGAAGTATTTTGTCAATTTAAATTTCAAAATTAATCAATTTGGCCTCGTTTTACGGTACCGAATTTAGTTTCGTATTAATATTTGTTTCGGAATGTTAGTTGTTAAATACTTTTCATGAATCACAACAAAATACGAGTATATAAATAATATCACATTTCTTGGCGGTGAGCGGTCGTTCATTAATCATTCACTGCATACTCAGCCAGGTGTTAAAGTAACGTTAACAAAAAAGATTTGTACCTTACCTTATTACACTGCAAGCAAAATTAGTCCTTATTGCTTGTATAATAACCTTTAAACAAAGGACACACTCACACGTTCCATAGAGCTGTACATTAAGGATCTCTTTTGTTGTCTGTACATAATATTCTCCTGCTTATTAAGACAAGGTATGAGTAATTAGGTCGTATTGTAGGTATAATATAATTATTTAGGTTTAGTAAGGAGTGGAAGGACTTACGTTCTCTAATTGCGTAATTTCTCGGCTTGGCTGGCGTATGCTCACTTTTGTTCGTAAGTCTGGTCCGGTGATTCCTGCGAAGGTAAAATATTATAGATTAGGTACTAAGACAAATAATAATGATTTCCTCATGAGTTATGGCACATACCTACAGAGTGACTTCTTTTTTACTGGATCCCTTTCAGAAGGTTAATTACGAAGGGACTAACAGGTTTCAGTATGAAAAAAAGTGATGTTTAAAACTGCTTGATTTTTTCATATTTCAGAATTGGTCTCATACCAAAGTCCTATATTCATGAGTATTTTCACCCTCTGAAAAAATTCTCCGTAAATGAAAAGATAACAATAACAGACTTGTTTTGAGAGATGGGACCGTAGTCTGTAATCCACCACTCGCTAACAAAATGTTAGATACCGAGCACCAGATTTACCGGCAATCTACATGACATAGTCATATCAAGGTAAAAGCAGTATTTAGGAAAATTAAATTTACTTTAATCTAGTAACAAATCTGAATCTACTAAGCCATTTAGAATTCTACAGAGAACTTATATTAATCCTGCAAATGCTGAACAACTGCTGACTCAACTCTCTCACCTCATTAATTTAAGGTTCTCGAAGCAAGTTGAATGGTAATACTGAGTAAGATAATGACCTACCAAAACGGATCATTTACACGGAGAAACTCTTACTACATACTCTATTCTGAAAGGAAAGGAGATAAAAGCATTCGTGCAAATACCAAGTATTATACTTAGGAAACACGAGTCCACCTTTTCTTCGCCTTTGAAAACAAAACCTCGAGAAAATAAAAACATTTCCTAAAAATAAAACCCAAAAAGGTGGCGGTATATCAACGATAACCAATATCAAGCAGTTCATAATATATGGGATGACATGCGCTACCGCAATGTCAAGTTTTATTACGCAACGAAATTGATGACAATTAAATAAGTTCGTAATCAGAAAAAAAGGGCAAAAATATATTTTCCTACGAGGTTACAAAATAACGATGAAAGAGGAAATACTTTGTTACCACAATCAAGTTAAAAGGGATTTATAATCGATGCCGATTAACTTCGAAAAAGCCCTAAAGATCTGCTAGCAAACTTCAGAGAAAAGGTTTCAGAATACAGAGAATGAAAGTGACCAGGGATGCCATTGCTAGTAATATTTATGGCACAATCTGGGGTCGTTCTATAACGTATCAACGTCATCGTGATTTCGCTGTGAAAAGGGGATACTGCTCTTTGTCTCGTAGGGTTTTGTCACAAATTTTGGTACTTGGAAAGGACCCAGTCGTATAAACCTAAGTTTTTCAATTACGCAATTCTGTCCTTTATTTGGTTAGAACACATTAAAGCTAAGCCTATTTTAATCATTTCAAATCAAAGGTCAAAGCAGCATAACCAATATCTAGGTAACATCCAACTAAAACTGTTTTGATGGCCTACCCATTTTAAGAAATAATTAAAAATTCTGTTTTATTGAATATCACATTTTCAATGAGAAACTGAGTGTCATTCTGTGACATAGACATGAATAATACTCAGACTTTAAACCAATAAATGAGATTAAATCATGAAAGGAGCAATCAGAAATATACTACAATGACTCCGATATCCAGTGCTTGTGCGGCGTCTCACCGCATACGATGGCCCATATTTTATCCTGTACCGCATGCTCTGTAATCTGTGCTTGTCAGGTCCTAATGAAAATGTAAGCTAGTGTTGTTGCCGTAGCAGAATTACTGAATTTGCCACCGACACGCTAACAAGAAAAATTACTGTAGAAGCCAAAGTCTAGCCTAGTTGTCACAGCCGTAGTCAGATTTGTCAGGGTCCGACAATGTCTATGAGTAAATGGTGATATTAATTGAATAACTTAGTTTGTGAAGGAAGTTTTGAAAAGGCCGTCTCAGTGATCGCCTTAGTATCTCGGTGTCTGTGGTTCAGAACAAAGTGCTTCAAAAGTTTGTCATGATCTTATTTCGCGGCTATTATACTTTGAGCTCTGTGACTAATATTTATATTCAGTTTCTTGTTAATTAGTTTTTAGTGTTAAGAATTTTAACAGATATAGCTAAAGTGTCTTTTATATTAAAAATGTATTGTCACGAGAAACAAACGAGGGTGCAACATTTCAGCTCAATCGGACACTAGGCAGTGGAACAAAAACTTACAAGTTTTGAGTACAGACACCGGGACAGGTGAAAGGAAATAAAAGCTTGTAAAATGTCAAAACTGTATTTGATTGTTAAGCACTATCGAAATTCCCATGATCTGATGTCTGAAATGCCAAAATGTAGGGGATTCTCTACATTTTGGCATTTCAGACTTCGCCATCGCTGGCATCGAATCACATTTGTGGGTGAAATACCTTACTCCTATTTTTTAATAATATTTGAGTATATTTTGAGCAACTTTCTGTTTAATAAGTAGGTTTATTCACTACACGTTCCCTGCCACTAACAAGCGAGCCGCTTTATAAAAGTATGCGCAAGAGGCTCGATCGTTTCTTGTCCGTTCTTCTCCACATAGTTATTTGCCGAATGGATGGTAGAATCACTTAATCATGGTCCAGCGCAAGTTGTCCCCCCAGCGACTCCCGGAACCGAGGTTCGACCCCGTAGGAGCCAGCCCTCAGCGTGGTCGCTTAGGTTTAGCTTTTTGTACCTGCTTGGAGGCTCTAGTTTAGTCTTCACAGGATCACCCGGTTAAGCAGTAGTCAATCACTCTGATTGAACTTCAAGATGTCCATCAAAAACTCGATCGTTCTTGTTTGACGTCGGACTTCGAACGGTCAGGTATGTTTTGATTGCTCTTGATTTATTATTAATCTGATTAATATGATTATATTGTGTTTTGATAATTTTCATTAATAATGTGCTTGTCGTTTTTGCGAAATAATATTTTGCTGAAGTTAATATGCTGCTATGATTAAAATATGATCTAATTTAGCATAGGTTTTATTCCTTATGTTTTACCCTCACATTTTTTGCTTACACTTTCACACATTTGTCTATAGCCTCAGGGGGGTGACCATAAGCTTTTAGAGTAAGGTTATTTTGAGTGTTTGTAAGGGACAGATGTATATGACCTGTATACATCTGTCCCATACGCGCACTCAAAATAACCTTACTCTAAAAGCTTATGGTCACCTCCCAGGTGGCCACATTTTGATCCGATAAAATTTGTGATAGATTGATACACACAGAAGAAGATGGAAAATATTTTCTTTATGTGCAATTCAACCAGTATTCATAGATGAATAGATACGTTTAGGCGAGGCGATATTGAACATACCTCAACAATACCAGAAAATCATTTTTCGCCGACTCCGTAATGGCAGATGAGGAAAAAGTTTCCTGTAAGGAGTTTTATAGCAGCCAATAAACTTTTATGATTTAATATATAGTTGGATAAACTAATATCATATTTAATGGATTGGATGCTTCTTAACAGGATAAGGAAACATAATAAAAGAGCATACTGCTTCAGATGTCTCTTTGTTTGTTTTTATTTCCTTAATTCTTTTAATAGCAATCCAGTTCACACGATACACATGTTTTGTAGTTTGTCAAGTCGTACAAGTTTGGAACCAATTCTCCAAGTTATGGTGAAAACTCATTACACTCGTTGCGTTTAAAAAAACAGCAGACACGAAAGATGTCTTCATTTTGTTCTAGCAGAAGCTAGAACGAAATAAAGACACATTTGACTCAGGTTGGTCTATCTAAATTTTATTCAAATGTGTTCAGTCGTTAATGCTTGAAAGCGTAACAAACTAATTCATATTCGCACGGGTATTCGAGAATCAAGGTCTATCCACACATATCAGGGCCGTGCCCAGGACGTGGACGGATCGTGCCCCGTCAGTGGCTTAAAAAATATCGTTGTGTACATTTAAATGAACTCGTTCACAAACGTCCGTGCACGGGCCAGTGACGAAGCTTCAATGACTGGGCCCGGCCCTGTCACGTTCCGGGCACAGCCCTGATATGTGTGGATAGACCTTAAGTATTATATCTACCACGGTTTTTCTTTCGTAGGCTCCCATCATCGGTCCACCCGCTTGAATTTATTTTCAAACGTATCAGTTTTTATTTTGCAATAACTCCTAAGATATTAATTTTAATTATATACCGTAAAGGGAAAATTTCATCTACATGAAATGCACAACGTATCTAATGTATTTAATTGGATAAAGAATAACACTGTATTGTTTAAAATAGATTGGTAAATAACCCATATTCTTTTTGTAATATTTAAACGTTAAAAATTATTACTGTGGGTTATCCATAGGAGATAAACATATACCATCGCGAACATTTGTATTGCGTATTTAATTGTACCTTTGTAAGATATACAACTCCGTAGTACATTAATTTGATTTTGATAACCCTCTACATATTATTATGGAGTTTCTTGTGCATTCTTCTCCATAACAAGCTACTTTTCCGAATGCACGGAAGAATCAACTTTTATTACTTGTAAATTTTAATTTGTGTTTGACGTTTAAAAGTGCCGCTTATTGGTCTAGTTGAATAAATATATTTGGCTTTGACTTTTTACACAAACTCACAAAGATTGCACTCTTTCTTTATAACATTACGTGGATAGATTATAATATAGAAAACAAATTCAAATCATATTTTTTATTAATTTCTTTGCTTCGGATACAGAATCCAAGCTACCAGTGGCTTTACTCTGACGTGTCATGATTATCATGGTTCCACTGTGAGAGAGTGACGGAGAAATATACGTCAAAGAGCACTATCTCCTTTTTCACAGCAGATTCAAGATGTCGTTGACACGTTTTAGTAAGAGGTCTGGATGCCAAAGGCCTCTTAACAATACCAACTATATCCAGGATTTATAAGGGTACTGTATGAAAGGGTAATCACGTGTAATAACAGTCCTTTGTGTAAGGCGATTATCCATGACGAAGAGTTAATATTTTAAGAGATTTGAGAAACTACCTATTATATTGTAACGAGACAATAGAATCTCACATTCTTAACACCACGCTTGTAATCCCCGACGATATTGGCCTTTGCCAATATCGTCGGGTTTCACTTACTTCCACAAAAATTCGTACCTCCGCCTCCGCATCCGACTTCGTTAATTTTTGGCGGAGTACGCACGGAGTCAAATGACATACAACGCACAAGGGCGATACGGCTGCTCGGCTGCGTGTTGCGAAATTGGGCAGCGCGTAGAGGAAGGCGGGGACGTACGTCAATGACCAAGACAGTAATCAACTTGTCGAGTTACTCGGTCGCACGCACGTAGTTGTAATTGCTCGGATGTGCTCGGATGGTGTACAAATAAAGTATATTCTACGTCATAGTAGTAAATTATGTAAATAAGCAACAAGGATAAGTAAATTACGTTCATTCGCGGCACATCTTTTTGCCAGACAACAAGTAAAATTATTCAAACTCAATTTGAAAACATTACATTGTCATTGTCATTAACGGGCAAGGGATGTGGAGGGGTTGCCATTTATCTCCGTGAAGATATCAGCTACAAGATAGTTGACCAGTCTCCGAGTTTATACTCAAAGTTTGCTGAACATCTTTTTATAGAAATTGACTTCCAACATACTAAAGTTCTTTTGGGAGTCTATTATAGTCCGTCTTGCCAAGTTGATTACTTCTCTTCCTTCGAAGCTAATTTGGAAAATCTTTCCGCACTTTATGAACATACGCTTATTCTCGGAGACTTCAACACTTGTCTGCTGAAGGGAGATTCGCGCATCCGCAAACTCCAATCACTTGTCTCTTCTGTCAATATGCACTTACTGCCACTAAATGCTACTCACAGGGCTCCTCACTGTACTCCTTCTCTTTTAGATCTTATTCTGGTTTCTGACCCTCACAAAGTAGCCGCACATGGACAGCTTTCCGCTCCTTTTTCCTATCATGACCTCATTTATCTCTCCTATAAGATTCGACCTCCTAACCGCAAGGCCAAATTTATTTCTCTTCGTAGTTTTAAAAACGTTGATTTGGAGCGTTTGAGGGCTGATGCGGGTGGTATTGACTGGTCTCCTGTGTTCGCCTGCGAGGATATGGACACTATGGTGTCAGTCTTCAGCAGGACTATGCTGGATTTATATGAGGCACACGCCCCTCTAAAAAAGGTAAGGGTCAAGCATCTTCCTGCACCATGGCTATCCCCAGCAGTAAAAAATCAGATGGCTAAGCGAAATAAAGCCAAGTGTCTGTACAGAAAGCAGCCGACTGAGGAAAACTGGGATCTGTATAAGAGGATGCAAAATCGCTGCAGTCGTTTGTGTAGGAATGCCAAGAGGCACCACATTCACAACTCTATTGATAAATTAAACCCAACACAAGTATGGCAATTTTTAAAGACTCTTGGTATTGGCAAAGCCTCTAGCAAGAGTTCTTTTGATAAGATGGACCTTAATGCACTTAATGCACACTTTTCTTAGTCTCCAATTACCCTCGATGATCATGTTAAATCTTCCACTCTCAACGATCTCTTTAATCTTCCTTTGCCAGCAAATACTTCTTTCTCTTTCCACCCAATTACTGAACTAGACATTAAGAAAAGTATCCAATCCATCACCACTAAGGCGGTAGGTGACGATGGCCTTCAACTCCAAATGTTCCTACCTATTCTGAGTGAAATCGTTCCCGTCATAACTCATATTGTTAATTACTCTCTCTTTAATAACTCCTTTCCTACAGCTTGGAAGAAGGCACACGTCCTGCCACTTCCCAAGGTTTCTAATCCCTCATCACCATCCCAATTCCGTCCAATATCCATTCTCCCAATCCTCTCCAAAGTCCTCGAGAGTACTGTTCAGAAGCAACTGTCCTGTTATTTGTCCTCTAGTGGCTTGCTGAGTCCTTACCAATCTGGTTTCAGACCTGGCCATAGCACTGTTACCACTCTAGTCAAAATAACTGATGACATAAGGCTAGCTATGGATAAGAAATGTCTCACCATATTGGTTCTATTGGACTTCAGCAGTGCCTTTAACTCGGTTGACTTTGACATTCTTCTAGGAATCCTTTCTTCCCTTAATGTCTCTGCTCCGGTAATTGAGTGGTTCAATTCTTATCTTCGGGGCCGCTCGCAGTCTATTCGATCCGATGAGGATTCCTCTGAATGGTGTTACTTGGCTTCGGGCGTTCCTCAGGGTGGTGTCCTCTCTCCTCTTCTCTTCTCAATTTTTATAAATGCTATCACTAGGGTCCTAACTTCTAACTATCATCTCTATGCAGACGACTTGCAGTTGTATAGCCATTTTAAAGTGGGTGAACTCGCTGAGGCTGTGGCTGCCATCAATAATGACCTTGAAAGTATCAACCAGTGGGCTAATTCCTTTGGACTTCTCCTGAACCCAACTAAATCTCAAGCGCTCGTTATTGGTGGCAGATACATGCTCAATTTATTAGATCCCCAGTCCCTCCCGCCAGTTATGTATAATTCTGTGCCCATATATTACTCCAAAAGCGCGAAAAACTTGGGCGTCCATATTGATACTAACCTCTCTTGGGAGGTTCATATTGCTGATGTGAGTAAGAAGGTTTTCTACTCGTTTCGGTCTCTTAAACGTCTTCAAAAATTCTTACCATTTCACACTAAGGTAACTCTTGCGCAATCTCTTCTTCTGCCGCTGATAGACTATGCGGATGTCTGTTTTCTAGATGCAACGGAGGTACTCCTAAACAAACTCGAGCGACTGCAGAACTTGTGCATCCGCTTTATTTTTGGCCTCCGCAAGTACGACCATGTGTCGGAATTTCGGACCAGATTGAAGTGGCTGCCAATTCGGCGTTGACGAGATACCCACATCCTATCCCTTCTCTATACTATCCTGCACAATCCTACTTCTCCTCAATATCTTCGCGAACGGTTTGAGTACCTCGTCCCGAGGGGTAAACCTTGTCGCACAGCCACTTCGCTTCTTCTTCGAACTCCTCGTCACACTTCCAGCCGCTATGATGGCTCCTTCTCTGTTACGGCAGTGCATCTCTGGAACTCTCTCTCACACTCCCTACGCGATAGCCCTTCTCTCAATGTCTTCAAGAGGAAAATTAAGGAGCATTTTCTATCAACGCAATAAAATAATATTAGTAGATATATACGTATATTTATATATTTGTATTTATGAACGTAGTTCTTTTATGTATGTATTATTATTATATATTTAATTATTATCTTACAGTAAAATTGTACACTGGATTACTGCCCTCAATTATTATAATCTCTATCACTCAAAGGTTTGCTGGAAGAAAACTCCATTTTGGAGTTAAGCTCGCCTTTGTACATTAATATTGATTTCACCTTGTGTAAATGTATTGTTTTGGTGTACAATAAAGAATTAAGAATTAAGAATAAAGACTTGGAACTATGAGCATATTCTGAGATGTAGATCTCCATGAGAAAGAACTCCATGGACATCGGGCACATATAAATCAAGTTATGTTTGTAAGTCAAATCAAGTTTTAAAGGACAATTTATATTGTTGCTTTTAAATGTGATAACAATATCAATTTTACTCTCTCTATCTAACAGTTATCCAAAATTATAATAACTTTTCTATTTCCAACGAAATGTAAATTACCCTTTTGTACCTCATTCACGCATCCACCTGCCAAGGATAATACGTGACAAACTGGAATAAATTAGAGGTAGACATTGGGATTAAATAAACTTTTGTTTATGAAATTATCTGCGAATATGCGGCTGCTAATAGGCTACTCGATGCGTAATTTACGCAAGAGCCATATTTCATACAAATCTGATTAGCTGTTAAAGCTTGATTGAGAAACAAACATACAAATTATCACATTTAATAGTACCTAACCAACGAGTGAAAATCCTCATGGTAATACTCCGCCTCCAGGTGAGCGGAGGGGTCTGACAACCTAAAACCACACGATGTTCTGCAACTACTTTCGGCCAGGGCGCTGGAGTGCTTGCGCATTCCATCACACACCTCCGGCCTTATCTGCGGTCTTATTGGATTGATAGCCTATCAGTCTATGAAAGGAAACAAGTGAGAGAAGTTGCACCTGTTTTTAAAACATTTGGCCATACATTAAAGTTATGAGTTACATAACGTCTTGCGTCATCCTCAGTCAATATCAATGGAGACTAACCAACTAATCTCCGTTTTGATTGGCTTCCGTGACCGAAATACGGTCAGCAGGATAATATTTGTATTCTTCGAATAATAAGAATAGTGGCCTGTATTTGTATTTATAAATAATATATCACGTAGTATATGACATGTGGGGAAGGAGCAAAGAGGCACGGAAGCGTCTTTTGTGTGCCGTGTTATTGTGACCTATAATTTGTGTCCCAAAACGTGGATGAATGGAACTAATTGGGAATACTCTGTGATGTCAAAACACTTTTGTTGTACTTTTATGTATTATGTGCTTTTGTTTGGTTACCTTGTACGTGTATTATTACGTTCTATAAATATTATTTGTTCGGCACGTGCTTAAGATAAAAAAATATTTATTTAATGATCACCAACGAGCCTTGAACACATAATGATTAAAGGCAGCAGCTTATAGAAATAAAAAAAATGAAAAGGCAAAATACACTCACCGGCATTAAATTTAGCCCAAGCCCTAAACGTGAACTAATGTACAAAGTAAAGTTACTCAAATTTTATTTTTATGAGAATGGATTTTCAGTTAGAAGACATCAGACATCCACCAACCCGCACTCGGCCCGCGTGGTGGATTATGGCCTATTCCCTCTCTCACCGAAAGGAGGCCTGTATCCCAGCTGTGGGAACATTATTAAAAGGCTGATAATGGTGAGATTTCAAGTAGCTTTTTTAGCTAGTTTAAGTGTTTAATTTCACATTAGGTTTGTTTTGAAATTGATAACCCCAGGCAATTATGCCAGGGCTAAATTAACATTTCCCCAGAAATGTACGTTAGTTTTTTTTTCACATATCCACTTTTAACATATCCACTAAAAATAATATTACGAGACATATTTGAATTACATATTGTCAACAACAAACAACCAAGAGGAGTATACATAGAAGTACGAGTAAGACATATCACTTATATTACTGTGTATTCTGTGGTATAAAATAAGCCAAACAAAACATTTCGGCTGAATTTCACGAAATCCAGTAATAGTAGAAATAATATTTCTGAAAATATGTTATTATTAATTATTTACGTAACAAAAACAAAGCAATGTTATATCTTTTTCAATATAGATATATTAACATGGTACAATATGATTCCTTTTTGAAAAAACAATATTTTTTGAGAGAAATCTAGACTACTGGAACAAAATATAACAACCCTGGTAGTTATGAGTTGTTTGTTCACTGCTTTATTAAAATGTTTTATGTTGCAGCGGTTTGATCCGCGTAAAAAATGTTTCATTATGCCAAGAGAACACACTACTGAGATAAAAAATATGTCGTGCTCAGGGTCGCAAACTATCTCCAAGCCAAATTTTATCTAAATCGTTATATATCGTAACAAACAATCAAATAGAGTTACTTTTATATTTATAATATTAGTTTGGATTGCTTGATTTATAATTGGGTCACATAGAGCCAATAACAATCATAAACTTTGATGCTCTCACATTACGGATGAAAAAAACTATTAGCTATTAGATATAAGATATTTTATGTTCGTTTCAGATACAATAAAAATCATATAGTTACAAAAAAAGGACAACCATGTAATTTGTATAAAAAACTTTATTTCTAGTGGATACTTGCCACCGAAATCATAGCCAGCCAGCACCCTAATTACGAAACAGACTTTTAATTACAAATCGAATATATTTTCTAGGAATCTGATATTATTAATTGTTTCATTAAATTGAAAGAATCATCTGCTGACCACACAGCTGGTGATCCACACGGTATCGGCGCGGCGGCTACACAGCGCGGCTCGGCCAACACTCACTTCAACGGACGCCACTGCGACAGTCGACAACCCTTCCTAAATTCTTATTTGCTTATCTGGGACAGTTTATAATTGTAATAGAACAGCATTTAACCTTCGCGTCTAAAACGTCCACTTTTCAATCCTTAGGCCCTTGGAATCCTTAAAAATATACGCTTTGGAGCATTTATTCTTCTGACTGACAGAACACTTGAAAATTTTTCAGTGCCTATAAATTACTTATTATTATTTATTTATTTTCAGCTTATTCTGTCCCACTGCAGGGAAAAAGCCTCCCCTTCTTCCTTCCAATCCTCTCGGTTTAGGACAATTGTGGACCAATCCTGTCGATAGGCATCAAGTTCATCCCGCCATCTTCGCCTGTGTCTGCCGCGGTGTCACCTAACGTTTTCCGGAACCCAGGTCTGACATGACGCAGACGTATAAATTACTTGATTGAAATAAATGCTTTGACTTTATGCCCTTCGTCGTCAAAGTGCTACATGTTAATATACCCACCATATTTCTTTCTAACCTACGAGTATAACCTAATATTGCCAAACTCAAGTTTGTAGAGCATAAACAAACTTTTTAAAATAAAAAAGAACATGGCTAAATAAATTGCTTTAATGACATATTCCATTAGCCTCGTTTTATTGAACTTTATAACTTTAATTATTTCTTCTTAATATAGTTGTTCATGGACACTTTATTTTTTAATTTTCAGTCCTTTGTTCTACTACGAGTATACAATAGAAAAGGCATAGCTTTGATATTCTAACAAGTGATTTTAAATTATCATGTGTGATATTTTTTAAAGCTATAAAAATAACTAGAAAAAGCGTGTCTATTCAGCAATACAAATAAAACAAAACCTAATTATCATTAGGTATAGTAGTCACAGCGGATCTTTGTGTCTCTGAAGTTTGATCTGCAAACCATTGCGCAAGAAACAGTTTGTCATCGAGTATACTGCATAGAGTAAGCGAGATAGGACGATGCGACAAACGTAAGTGAGTGAAAGAGGCATTTATACAATGCTATCTTCTACTTCAACATTGACATAAAAAAGCAACTGCGCAGGGTGTGACTATTACTACTATGACGCGACTACTATATTCTTTACTGTGATTACTATTCGCTCTATGAAATAAAAAATATAAACAAATGTTTTACTGATATTATATCTAAATAGTTTAATATTACTCTATTTATTTGTTATCTTTTTACGGCTGAATGGATTTAATTGAATCTTGGCACACGAGTAAACCATGTCTTTAATTAGAACATAGGCCACTATTCATCCCAGAAGAATGCTTTCTTGAGATGATGCCCGACGTTTAAGCGGGCACAGTCGCTGGCATAAGCAAGTATTGCCACACAGTTTTCTAACTCATTCCCTGAGGTGAACACGTAAACCAAGTCTGTATCGTTTGTACCAGTTAACATTAACAAAATTGTTTAAGTCAAGGTGTTCACCATTAGACATTCATTCTAATTAGATGTTTACACATTAAGGCCCTTACTCCGCTTTAGTGCCGTAATCGGTTACTTTCTGAAGCATACTCCTTAGTAACGGCTAGATTAAAAGGTTTGAAAAAAAAACTAAATTTATTTTTGATTCATGTACCTACATTATTTGTGAAACATGGTTTTTTTCATGTAACGAATAGTTTTGCTTTAAAAAAAATTAACAACACGATATTTTTTCGCTACTTTTGGATACTGCTCCAAAACGACTTGGATGTTTAAAAACATTTTTGCCCAGAAAAAACGATGGCTGGAATTTCTTCATAACTACAACATAACGTTCAATATTGATATACTGGCTCCAAGCGGGCGCACGGTCAGTACTGCGTTAACATTGGGGAATTATACGCCTTAAACAAAACTAAAAGTGAGAACAATGTTTTATGATCCTCGCTAAACAGGCTGAATTTAAATTAACCAGCAATATTTAAGGGGCTTAAAGTACTCATGAATATAAATAACTTTTACTACATAACCAGCACTAAAATATAGAGATATATTTTTTGCTTTTTCTCTTCTCTAATCTCTAAATAACGTAACACAAAGTCATCTATTTGTCTGTTTCTCTGCTTACTTCTTTTAAACAACGCAATGTATTGTGATACACTTTACACTAATAGAAAAAGCTATAAACGAGTAAGGTTTATGTATATAATTTGTCCCGTGCGAGTCCGGGCCGGATCGCTGGTTATATAATAAAATGCCATACTATTTATAATAAAAAAAACTCTTTTGACTCAGTCCTCCATAGGGAAAATTGTTCGCATTCATGAGTGGTGTTACCGCCTTCGAAAATTGGCAATATATTGCAAATTCTCTACAAATACAAGATTTATTGTTAGTCAAATAATAAACGCCGCATGTCAAGGCCACAAAAAATTATGGTCACTTGGAAATATTATGTTTCTTTTCCTTGAGGCTGTAACAAGGGACTTATATATTTATAATCACAGCTCTGTTAGATTTTTAAATGCTCTTCGAAATACTGTTAGTAAAGGAATCCAATGCAGAAATTGTAATTGTTAATGCGAGATAATGTTTAAAAAACAATTTAATTTTATGTTGAGCTGAATGAATGAATGTAAATACATAATTCATACAACCAAGGGGAGAATACTTCCACAAATAATGCCAATGGTTTATTGGAAGTCATTCATAAGCTGGAAATAAGTGAAATTGAAACGTGGCACTATCGCGGGATTTAATATTGGATGTAAGGGATTTTACTGATGTGTTACGCGATAGATTATATCGTACAAGTATTTTCTACGAAAATTTCAAGTGTAATTCGGTTGAATTATATTGCGTTCATATGAACATACCTGCAGTTTCACTTAAGACAAAACGCTTATCGTTGCAATATAAATCGAATCGCGTCGGGCCATCAATCGCTAAGTGCAAGTACTTATGACTACGGGTCTCTTCAAATGCTCCGGGCAGTCTACTCCATTAGCAACAAGCTGAATAAATAATCTTTTCGTCACAAAATTAACCAATATTAAATTTTAATATTTTTTGGTTCATGCTGATGCTATAGTAAAAAAATCCTACCTGGTATTTCCGATGGACTGACATGTATGCAAAAGATCTTCCTTATCGCCCTCTTGAAGGTCCTCGGATCGATGATATACGAGCCGTAGACCAGAGGATCCATACAGGAGCTGGAGACAGCCATAATGAAGAACAGGTCTTGGACTCTTGCGGAGACGTGAACTGCTGACCTCCGATCTAGCATGTACCTGTAGAAGAAGAACTAATTAATTTTGTATCATTATTGTTGATAATATAAAAAGATTTTGAATTACCAACAGCAGTTAAAACTCAAAATGAGAAAAAAGTATAATAGAAAAATCTTTTACACCAAGAAGTTGTAGGAAATTTACTTTCAGCACAGGTTTTGGTTATCTAATTAAATTTTAATGAAGCTTTCAGTTTTTTTCAAAAAAAATAAGCTTTTTGCACATTCCAAAGCGCATAAATCTCTGTTTGTCCTCTTATTTATACGGAGAATAAAGTGCAAGAAACTCCACGGTTACTTTTATTCATGTTAAAATTTCCTATACATATATGTATATGTAAGATCCGACTCCTGGGACCGTTATTCAAAATACGGGTGATTAGAGTAGATTGAATTAGGTTATGCAGCTTTTCTCGCGACATTTTCATTTACTGTTTCGGGAGCAGTGATCTTACTTCTTAACTTAATATCACACCAATATAATAAATATATAGATAATTTTTGACGACTTTCACGTGGGCAAAGCCGCTAGCAGAATCTAGTATATTATAAATGCGAGAGTTTGGATGTATGTTTGTTAGTTACTCAATCACGTCAGAATGGCTAAACGGATCTGGATGAAATTTGGCGCAGACCTAGATTATAGTATAGAATAGCATATATGATATTTTTTAGCCCGGGAATATGTTCCCTCGGAATAATTTTCGACATTCACGTGAGCGAAGCCGCTGGCAGAAGTTAGTGATGAAATAAATTACACAAAGTAAAGTGCCTGCCTGGGTTCGACATTAGTGGCGTTCACTTTATCAAAAACTATTGAAGAGAAGAGACTAGGCTCGCACTGCCAAATATAATTTCTTCAAAAGCTTTGAATTACGCAGAGTCAAGCGCAATTGGATTAATGACTCACCATTAGCAATTTTTTCTACATTCCTTCTTATACAATAAGGTCAAATTTTGCTTTAATATAATTATATTATCTTTTAGAAACAAACTTGCTATCGATTATATATGACCAAAATCAAAATCAATTTTTATTTCACATGGGCACTTATAAAACGTCGACAAAAGGTGCACGGTTCGGGTTAGTCGTTTCCTATGGAGAAGAACCGGCAAGAAACTCCATGGTTACTCTTTTAAGAATGGTTTGGTTTTACAATATTTCCATGTTACAGCATTAGTACTTAGATATGGGGGGACAGCTTAGGCCCGACTTATGACAATAAGTCGTAAGAAACTAAAAAAATAAAATAAAAAGATTATTATATAAAAAAAGTTAACAAATGTTAACTAGCATCTAGAAGGCCTACAATGTTCACACATTCACAAAACAATCGGTAAAAGAATCTATACAAAGGTAAAAAAAAAAAAAAAAAGTATAACAAGACTAAATTTAACATGTGGCACAAATTTTGTTATCAGTGCTGTAACTATTCTTAGCAAAGGGATATAAAGATGATTGAAAACCATTGTAAAAAGTCTAATTAAAAGAAGGAAAGAAAAAATGAGCTTGAGAATAGTTAGAGACATCCACATATTGGTGGACGTTTACAAGTTACCAGGGAAGCTGCATGCGCAGAAGGAGCTAAGGCCAAATGTTTTTATCTTCAACGTAGTCCTTGATTTTATAATATGCTTTTTTAATAAGGATACGTTTGATGTAGTTTTTGAACCTTCCATCGGTCAGTTCTATAACTGACTTTGGCAACTTGTTATAAAAGCGTATACTGTTAATAAGAAAAGACTTGCTAGTTTTTGTTAATCTGAATTTGGGTATTACAATTTCGTGCTTACTGCGTGTATTTAAATTATGGAAGTCGCTTCTAGTTTTGAAAAGCCCTCGATTTTTACGGACATACAAAATACATTCCAAAATATAAAGTGAAGGTAGAGTCAGTATATCGATCTCTTTAAATTTTTCTCTGAGGGACTCGCGAGGACCCATTTTATATATTGTGCGAATTGCCCTCTTTTGTAGGATGAAAATTGAGTCAACGTCTGCTGCTGATCCCCTCAGCAGAATGCCATAAGACATAATACTGTGGAAATAAGCATAGTATACTAACCTAGCTGTAGCTACATCGGTTAGCTGCCTTATTTTCGTTACTGCATATGCAGCCGAACTTAACCTACCTTGCCGAACTTACCTACTTAACCTAACGTGCGCGCCCCACTGCAATTTTGAATCGATAGTAATCCCTAAGAATACAGTTTCCCGTATAACTTCAAGATTTTTGCCGTCAAGATTGAAGTTTAGGTCATGTTGTGGTACATTTGGTAAAGAGAACTTTAGACATTTTGTTTTTTTCGCATTCAGTAAAAGATTGTTAGCTGCGAACCATTTTGAGAGAACAATTAGACTTTCGTTGACATTTAAGACATCCGTATCTTGCCTGTCTATTTTAAAAATTAGCGAAGTATCATCAGCAAATAGAATTATATCCGATAATTTGGCCATCATAAAAGGGAGATCATTAATGTAAACAAAAAAAAGGAAAGGGCCGAGAATTGAAACTTGGGGCACGCCCATCTTGACTAGAGACCCGGAGGACGTCGCCCCATTAACATTTACTTTTTGCTGTCTGATTGATAAATAGGAAAGCACGAGATCAGCAGATTTTCCACGAAATCCGTAGTGGTTTAATTTACAGATCAGTGCGTTGTGGTCGACGCAGTCGAAAGCTTTTGAGAGATCACAGAAAATGCCAATGGCATCCTGGGACCTCTCCCAAGCCTCCAAGATGTGGCTGATGAGTTTTACTCCCGCGTCCGTTGTCGACCTACCTTTCGTGAAACCAAACTGTTGACTATGCAGGATCCCATTTGAATTGAAGTGAGACAACATCTGTCATCTGACCAATAATAGTAGTCTATGTATATGACAGTGTCAATTAGTTTGCCCATATTTCTGTCATTTTAATAACATGCCAGTATTTTAATATCTAATTAACGTTATATTATTTGGCATTTATATATTAATTAAAAAATTGTATCTGAAACTGAAATACTTCGTATATGTTTTTGAAATGAAATATTCTGCTAAACTTCTTTCTATAAGCAAACAATGTCGGACGACAGTTAATTCTAAATTTAGAACTTAATATCTGCTTAATCAAAAAATTAAATTTATAATCTACTGCAATTAACACAATGGTTAAAATTGCTTTTAACTCTTTAACTCTTTGCCCGTATTAAACCCGTAAACTGTGTTAGTTTTTACATATTCTTAGAGCACATTGAGTGGGCCTGAATTATTGATAATGGTGTCTTTTAGTCTCTAAGCTAAAGAAGAAAATTTACAAGCCCGTGATTAGACCTGTCATACCGTATGGATCAGAATGTTGGGCTGTGAAAAAGATGGATGAAAAGAGATTGCGAGTAGCAGAGATGAAAATGTTGAGATGGATGTGCGGAGTAACGAGATAAACTGTGAAGTGAGTATATTAAAGGAAGTTTGAAAGTTTATCCTGGTATTGCTATGTGATGAGGAGGGATGAAATGCCTGTTACTAAAAGAGTTATGAATATAAATGTGGATGAATGGAGAGGGAGCGGAAAGCCAAAGAAAATATAGATGGAGTATGTGAGAAGTGATATGAAAAAAATACAGTCAATAATAGGTTGACGGGTGACAGGACGGTATGGAAGAAGAAAACGTATTGCGCCGACCCCAAAAAACATGGGATAAGAGCAAGTTGATGATGATGATTCTGACTAGAAGATGAAAATTATGACTCTAGTCACTGCAGGCAAGCGATTATGTATACTCTTTAGAGCAATAGCAAAAAGCTTTTAGAAATAACGCCCCTTTTCTTAGTCAATTTAAAGAACCTCCACTCGACTCGGTCGCCATAACAACGGCAAAAAAGAACTCGATTATTTCAATTAATAACAAGCTTATGACTTGCAATATAGGAGTGTCTATTAAATATTATGCAGAATTTACAGTATCCCGACTTTCCGAGGCTCTAGATACAACATTTTGTCCAAACCATCCCTTAACCATGTAATCCGTTCACCGCAATAACAGTGAAATCGTGACGTCACATGTTCTAACAAAATAATAAGGCTATAAACAAAGATATTCCGGATTCTCATACATATTTTATGATTTATTTTTGTGGCATTGTGGTGTTCTTCTTTGAAGTCTTTTATTTTTTAAATAAAAGTATTCACTAGTCTAGAATATTTCCGACTATATTTAACTCAAATGGTTTCATAATATGTATAAGTTAGGTATAAGATGAAGAAAAAGCTATATATAGATCATGCTACGGGTCCGACAATAGGTTCTTGGGGTACTCCGAGAAAATAGCTCGATCTTTTACAAGACATACCGATTCGTAGTGTACTCGTAAAAACTAATGTGTTGTGATAAAAGATTGCTTATCTTCATTGACATGTCGAGAAATTACAAATAGCAACGCTAGAAAATCGAAGATAAAGAAAGATAACTGGGGAAGCCAAAGAGTACAGTAAAGGAAGTATGTGATATTTGATCTTTGACTTCTGTAGTTAGAGTACACGATATTCAATGCAGAACCCGCAAAAGGTTAGCAAACCTTGCGACCGGAAAAAGAGTTAGGTACTCAAATACATTCTTAAAATAACTGCGGAATTCATTCTATGATAGTTTTATACGAGTATTTTAAGGTCGTCAGGGAAGTATTTTTACGTCCAAGAATTTTTAAGACAAAAAAAATATGTTTTACCTGAAAAATACAGGTTCACCACAGATAATTAAGTTCGGAATGCTTTACAATGGAGTTTTAAAAAATATTTGTGTTCTATGAAATGTCTCAAGTCGGTACTGTAAGAAGAAGTATCTTTTTGTCATTCTAATTACCATTCAGCTTAAATTCCAGTTAAACGTAGGAATGGTAAGTATTAGGAATAAACTAACTTCATTTATTCATAAATATTCTTTATTGTACACAAAATATACATATACAAATACAGTAGGACAGCTTATTTACAAAGAAGATATGCATACGATACCCATCATTATTTTATTTTAATATTTATTTCAGTAGTTTTGCCCGTGGCTTCGCTCACGTGCTCAGTGCTGTGCACTTTGCCAAGATGTACAACCAAAATTTGTCTTTTTTTGTCACAATGTTTGGAACGCTTGATCAATAAATCTACCAAGGTTTTACCCAACTATCTTATGGAACCACTTCCAGTCTAAGTAATGAAGATGGACCGACCTCGACAAGTGTCACTTAACCTTGAAGATCGACCCGTGCGGTTGTATTTATATAGCATATTGCTCCTCATTTGGAAAACTAGATATCAGTGTATAAAAATCTTTAACAGATTAGTGCTTTCAGAGGTTACCTTTTACCAAGACACATAATAATATAGGTAAATAGACAAAAAGTTTGAACTCTTTGTTATATTAGATTAAATGAGGAGTGAAAGGGTGTCTTCTAACGACAGTGGCGTTTCTTGTCTGTTCTTCTTCATAACAAGCTCCTTTGCCAAATGGAAGGTAGAATCAATTATTATTACTTTTAAATAAATAAAAAATTATGTTCAGTGCCGCTTAATGGCCTAGTTGGCAAAGATGAATCAGAGTAAATTAACCGAGCACCTTCGCTTGGAGCTCCAAAAATTGTATCTATTCTCTAGAGACGAATTGTAACGATCTTCTATCACTGACTCAAATCTTCGTGTCAAACATGGAGTAGATAAATGAAAGGGGTCAAAAGACAATTAACAGTCATCATAAGTTTAAAATAAAATTAAGTAGATTTATTAATTTAAAAAAAAATGGTGATTAAACTTAGCTAGAACTTAAACTACACCGTAGTCGAGTAAAAATAATTTGAAGAGACAAAAGGGAAACATTGATTTATAAAAACATATCACACGTTACACTTATATATCACATAATATTATAAAGTTGAAAATATGTGAGGGTGTGTGAGTGTTTGTATGTTTGTTACTTTTTAACGCTCATATACGACGGATCTGGATGAAATTTGGAACAGAGATAGTTTATAGTCTGGAATAGCAGATAGGATACTTTTTATCCTAGGAATATGTCCCCTCGGGATAATTTTCGACAGACACGGCAGCCACTGGCAGAAGCTAGTATCTTCATAAATGTTTCTAAGATGAGACAAATAACTTTACCCAATTCATTTATACGAATCTCAATACGATTAGCATCCATTTATTTGCTCTATTCAATGAATGAAAACAACTTCTAAACTATAGAGGGGTTTGTTAATATTCTAGTCAGAATTCGTCCGTCACAATCAGATTACAAAGAATTCAAAAGTGAAACTTTCTGAAGTTCATTAATAGCAGAATTTTTGGTAAGAGGTATTTGTGCTTCGCTGTTTTGAATGTAATTTTACTAAAGGTATTTTTCCCAGCCGAAGGAAGATATTTTCGCCTCATTTGCTACATTTTTGTGTGTAATGTTTGTTATAACCTGACATGAAGAAATGTTAGCAAATTATGATCATACAGAAAAGATTTTCTTTCTTCTCTATTTCCTTTGTAGAGGGTATCTTTTCTTATAAATATGGATGTGAGTTTATTTATATGTTTAAGTGCCTCCTGTGTGGGTCACAAATAAATATTGTTTTTTTCTTTTATTTTCCGTTTACCCTTCCGTCAGTTGAGGTCAGTAGAGGCGATTCTGTTTAAATTGCAGGTTTGTCCATTCCAGAACCAAGAGAAAAAGCCTCTGAGTTTACTCAGAAAATCTTGGCAAGAACCTTAAACAGCATGAAGATCTTACTATGCTGAAAGTAAAGAATTGAAGAGAAAACGTTTTTTCAAAGTTTAGAGATATGTTTTACTTCGTCTGTAAACTTCAAAAAGTTACCCCTTACACACACACATAGTTGAAACATAGTTTGTGTAGCAGTAACTATACCTTAGACATTTCATCATGTGTTATGTCCTAACATAACAAGGTAAGGCCCCTTGACTGCAAATAAAGCTCCTTGTAACCTTGATAATACTCCAAGAAGGATAAGATTTTTGGCTGTCTAGCTATTTATTGAATTTTTATCATTTTACGAATGATGCTGATTCGAAAAGCAAATACAGAAAATCGAACATTTAGTGCGGCCGAACCATGAACGCGGTCCGCTGTTGAATCGTATTCAATAGTGTAGCGGACTTTGCACCGGGAATAATATTTTTTGTATCATTTCCAGCGGACTCATAATATCGCTGGTTCAATCGCTTGCGTGCCGAGCAGATTCGCTCGTGTGGACGTTCAGGCCGAACCGTCTGACAGTTAGTTCCAACAATTCAGGCAATGAATCTGGACTCATGGGAAGATGTTAAACGAAAATCATCGACATCTTTTATAAGTCGTATAAGTCATGTATATGTCGTAAAATTGACTGTTTTTTTTCAATTGCCCATTCTTGTCTTTGTTTACTTAGTTTTTGTAGTGGTGATGAGCAGCAACGGTTGCTGCAACGATTTCAGCCTGTCCAATAGTTTTTATT
The DNA here is from genome assembly GCA_964057195.1 of Orthosia cruda. NCBI lineage: Eukaryota > Metazoa > Arthropoda > Insecta > Lepidoptera > Noctuidae > Orthosia > Orthosia cruda. The sequence continues at coordinate 40,903,801 of OZ059828.1, read as the reverse complement.
TATATAAAAAATGGGTGATTGGAGGCATGTCGACGTGTCATGCACTGCTAGCCCAGAAACGACTGAACGGTCTGTGGTCCGGGGCAGCGGCGGCGGTAGTGTGGTGTGACCGGCCGCGTTTGTGGTTCAGCCGTACCATGTTCAATCGCCTAATAGTACTTTAATATGCTTCTAGGATCCGTCATAAACTTGATTTACTTATTATTTTTTTGTACAGATAGGCAAAATTTCAGACTAGGTATAGAGAAGAATTCTATTATATATATCTAAAGATAGAATCTGAAGGACTCTGTCCCTGCAGTAGGAACGTTAAGGGGCTGATGATGAGATGCTTATAGAAAACTATGTGAACATAGCCAAACAGTGGGACGGATTTAAATAAAAATTTCAGTACGATATGAATAATCCGATAAATGAAATTTGATAATACCTAGTCATCAGATAAATTCAAAAAGAAGCTTAAAATAAAGCTACAAAAGTTTTTTTTTCTAAAAGGCACTCACTGACACAAAGAAACTGAATTCGAAATCGTTCAATGTTTGGTACATTCTGTTCAAAATGTGCAAAAACACAGAAGAAAATTTATTGAGTATAAAAATCTTGTTCAGTAGATTTTATAACGAAAATATTTACCTTATGAAGGTACTTAAATCCTAGAATGATAACGGATGAAGAAAGTTCAGAAAACGTTGTTTTCAGCCCGTTATCAACATAATAATGTGAGTTTGTTTGTAGTCTATAAGTTGAGTTATTAACATTTATAGATCTTGGTCTGATTAATAAATAATTAAATTGATTTAGAATTTTTGTTTTTGTTGTCAGGTCAATATTTTTGAAAATCTCTGTCACTCAGTATTATCTGGACGTGTTTGTTTGTGGTTGTTAAGACAGCGGATTAACCCGCTTAAAAAATGTTTTCTTGTCCCAAGGGAATGTTATACCAGGACGAAAATATTATGTGCTATTGCAGAATATAATATCTCTGTACCAAATTACATCCAGATCCGTTCAGCTGTTCTGGCGTGATTAAGTAACAGACGTCCAATCATTGATACAAACTTTCGCATTTATAATATTAGTAGGATATATCCAGAAAGAGGTGGCAGGATAAGCTCGACTCATTCTTAAAGAACTGGCCCAATGTCGCAAAAAATGGAGTGATCCCTATTTCGTACGAAGGCCTTTTCTCAGAAGTGGAACAGCAAAGGTTAATAATAATAAGGACTTCAATAAGAATTTGATTCAAGACATTTTCCTCAATATCAATTACGCAATAAATGTTTTCCAAGTAAACAACAACTACGTAACTAAAGGTTGTTCCAATAAGCAGGGTGAACATGCAGAGAATAGCGTGGGAGCAATGCTAAGGTAAAGATATTTACTGAAGCGAAGCGACGGGATAAACTATCGGTGCGAGAGCGACCAATGCAAGAGCGTTCAATGTATAGGTAATACATTTAAAACGGAGAATATTAGCTCTGCATATATTTCAGTGTTCAAAATGGCGAAATTTAAAAAAATATTTGTACTATCGCAACCTAAAAGTATCCTATACCGTAATCCTACTTATATTGCACCCTACTGTAGAGCATACCTAAATCAAAATCTGTTCAGCTGTTGAAGGTTTATTGGTAAACTAACATCCAAACATAGATATAGAATTTATCACATTTATATTTTTTGTTGGATAGGATGCAGCTCAGTTTCAGTATAGCCATGCCTATTGGACCACTTCTGTAAAGTGGAGAAAATTGTACACGCGAAGTAGTTATTCTACTTCGCTCAGCTTTTGCAACTGTTTATTGTTTAATGTTTTTGGAGTTTTGCACTTCTCTCCACTTCAATATCAGCTCTTTTTGCATCGTTCACACATACATGTAATTTTGAACAACAAGAAAGATGTAATCTTTGTACCTAACAATATTTACAGATTAATAGGAGTGATCATGGAGTTTCTTGAACGTTCTTATCCATAAGGCCTACCTACTCTTGCGAATGCGCAACTAGTTACATGTCTTGGACTAACAGAAAATAGAGTTTGAGTTTAAAAATAAACTTGCAACCTAATCGAACTGTTGCTTCAATATCACAAACAACAATAAAACTACTATTTTAAACAATTATTAGGAGGATGTGTCGCTGGAGGATGTCTTCAAGGTTCTGGACTGGAGGGGGCTGGGCATCAACGTTAATGGCGAGTACATTACTCACCTTCGGTTTGCCGACGACATAGTGGTCATGGCTGAGACCATGGAGAGCCTCAGTAAAATGCTCGATGACCTCAGTAGAGCTTCCGAAAGAGTGGGTCTTAAAATGAACATGGACAAAACCAAGATCATGGTGAATGCCCATGTAACACCCACTCCTATCAAGGTCGGAGACTCTACTCTCGAAGTTGTAGACGATTATGTCTACCTGGGACAAACGGTCCAGTTGGGTAGGTCCAATTTCGAGAAAGAGGTCAACCGTCGAATCCGACTCGGCTGGGCGGCGTTCGGGAAGTTGCGTGGTATCTTCTCGTCCAATTTACCGCAGTGTCTCAAGACAAAAGTCTATGACCAGTGTGTGTTGCCAGTGATCACCTATGGGACCGAGACGTGGTCGCTCACAATGGGCCTTATCAGAAAGCTCAAAGTCACCCAAAGGGCAATGGAGAGGGCTATGCTCGGAATTTCCTTGCGTGATCACGTCAAGAATGATGATATCCGCAGGAGAACCAAAGTTACCGACATAGCCCGAAGAATTGCCAAACTTAAGTGGCAGTGGGCAGGGCACATTGCTCGCAGAACGGATGGCCGATGGGGCCGAAAGGTTCTGGAATGGCGACCGCGAACCGGAAGACGATACGTTGGAAGGCCTCCCACTAGGTGGACTGATGACCTGGTTAAGGTTGCGGGAAGGCGCTGGATGCGAGACGCACGGGATCGGTCAATGTGGCGACGCCTGGGGGAGGCCTATGTCCAGCAGTGGACGTCTTTCGGCTGAAATGATGAATGATGAAACAATTATTATAGCTAATATATATCTATGATATCAAGAGAGCGTGGGATGAAACGCGGCACATATAATAATATTGCTAAAACCACAACATCTCCAATAATTCTTGACATGAATAAAATGGAAGCAGTTCCGGGTAACGTTCACTTTGAATCCTAAACCTAGATAATCTCAAAGCCCTGGCAGAATTAATATTTGCGTACACTGAAATGTTTACTGGCAAACACACAAGTCTCAAAAATTTATCTGATATTTTGAAAGCCAACAAGATTCGGCGTAAATTAAAATCTAAAATAGGTTGGATTATATTCCAATTATTATTATTATTATATGGATTATTAGCCTTCTTTCTGTGTAAGGAACTGGATCGTTAATCAACTGTAATCCACGATGCGGGTCCAGGGTCCGTTGGTAGATGTCAAATGTCTTCGTAATTTTGGGTTAGGAATTATAGATCGGGGTTTCGAACCCGGCCGGATGCTTTACTTTGTGTAAATTGTTTTATAACTCCTGACATCAAAACTTTTTAACAAAAAATCAAACCGACTTCCAGAACAAAAAACTACAAAGCAAAAAATAAATTTCTTTTCCGAAGTCGGTGTCTTTTGTGCCTACCCATTCTTTCCCGTTTTTCGACACCGACTTCGGAAAAGAAATTTATTTTTTGCTTTGTAGTTTTTTGTTCTGGAAGTCGGTTTGATTTTTTGTTAAAAAGTTTTTATTTTTCTGTTTTTAGTTTTGGTAGGTACTTCCAATTAACATGATTATCATTTATAGCCAAAGTACATCTCATGGCGATTCCAATAAGCCCAAACACGACTAGGATACATTGTTTTATATTAGAGTTCCAGTGCCTACCTTCCGGCTTCATCATCAGATCAGTTCGATGGTGTCATTTTCACCAGTACCATTTATTTATAAGTATTTGCTTCATTATAGTTGGTTAACTATTCGAGATATCTTATGCCCGTGACATATTTAAAATTTAGGAGATCCAGTGGCCATCTGTGGTCTTCTTCATCAGTTCCACTTCACCAAATGATACTTTCTGAGTGCAGATGATTGCATTGTTGATGAAAATACCAAAATCACTATATGTTTGCCTATAATATTTGAGGAGTTCCCTCGATTTCTCTAGGATTCCATCATCAGATCCTGACTTGGTGATTATGGGACCAACTAGGAAGTATACCCTTTCAAACAAAAGAAGAATTTTTGAAATCGGTCCAGGCGTCTTTGAGTAATCGGGGAACATACATAAAAAAAAAAAAAAAAAAGATTCCGACGAATTGAGAACCTCCTCCTTTTTTTGAAGTCGGTTAAAAACAGTGAAAGAAAACATTGTGTGGCAACCTGACATCTGCCAACGCGTACTGGGACCGCATCTTGGATTACTGCTGATTACTGTTCTACAGTTCCCTAGCAGTGGGAACATTTGCATGCTGAAGTGTCCCACATGCCTCACAGGATATTGTGAAATCTATTCAAAGTACACTTACCATAAAGTCATGGTAGCATAAGGCAGCCAGCAGCAAGCAAAAACCGTCACAATGGTGACAGTCATTCTAAGCGTTCTTCTCCTGGCTCTGGCCAGAGGTCGCTGGTCTGATCTCCTCAGCATCACTCTACTGTGATCTGACTGATGGTATTTTTCTGAAAAAAGTTTATATATAAGTACTTTTAAGTTCACTTTTTGACTTACCTAACATCCTTTTTATATATATTGAAGACGATTGACGGTTTAATTTTTGGAGTGGACAGATTAGGTTAAAACCCGATAATATTCTAAAAATAATTTCGTTTTTTGTTTTAAGGTTCTCTCAGATTGGCACTACGCAACAATGCGAAGACTTACCGATAAGACTTTTTATAGAAACTACAAAAGCAGTAAATTCCGTAAAAACGGATAGGTACATAAAACAAATTACATGAATATGGGTTGACGCATTGTCATTTTGCGCCTATCTGTAGCACCCTAAACCACAATAAACACAACTAAGCCCAAAGGCGGTGCTGCCACGGTTTTATGTTATTTATAAGGGTACCAAAACCATAGCAGTTTATCTAATTAAATGGATAGGCGACAATTTCAAAAGGGATCAGCCAAACAAGAATAAAACAAAATACGGCAGCGTACCTTAAAATATGTGAGAAGCTTTTTTAAAATTTTATTTAAAAATGCTGCGGTGAGTCAGTGCTCTTTAAAAGGCAAGTAAAGCGAAATCTTTTAACATTCCGCAACAAATCTTTTGAACCAAAATGTTTTCATTTTAAAATACAAGCCCACAACTTTGGCCACAGAAAGCAACTTTGACCGCTTTTATCAACGGTTACGCCCGCATGAAAGTACTAAATCACCATGAGGACTTACTACTGCATCAAAAGTATTCTTTGCCTAATCTATCTGATAAATCTGGTTTAAAAATATATATTTCCAAATATTTTATTTCACATAAATCTAGAAGCGCACTTATAACTTAGAACCAGCAAGAAACTCCCTTTAAAAAAAAAATGTTATGAATGATGTAAAATTGTATCATTCAAAAAATTGTGTATGCAAAATTTCAGCACAATCGGTAAAGAGGATAACTGTTTTAAAAATCAGTTGCAAGATTTGACCCACACAAACTAACAAGGCAAGTTAAATAAAAGCTTGTACAAAATAGATTTATTAAATGTTTCCATATTACAGTGGACACTATAATATGGAAACAATGCACATAAAATATATTACAGTAGGTGTTTTAGAAATAAAGTCATGAATAACATCAGCTACGAGTATTTATAATCCTATTAATAAAGGCTGGCTTAATTCTGCGTCATATCAAATTTCAGTGTGGTCTCAGGTATAAATAAAACCGTAACAACCCCTGTGAGCCGTGGAATGCTTATATTTCTCATATTACTATAATATAGTACCCCTTTTATTAAAATGAGTAACCATAAGCATCTTAATGGGTCAGTGTCTTCATCATCATCATCATCATATCAGCCGCAAGACGTCCACTGCTGGACATAGGCCTCCCCCAAGCGTCGCCACATTGACCGGTCCCGTGCGTCCCGCATCCAGCGGATCCCTGCAACCTTCACCAGGTCATCGGTCCACCTGGTGGGAGGCCTTCCAACGCAACGTCTTCCGGTTCGCGGTCGCCACTCCAGAACCTTTCTGCCCCATCGGCCATCCGTTCTGCGAGCAATGTGCCCTGCCCACTGCCACTTAAGTTTGGCAATTCTTCGGGCTATGTCGGTAACCCTGGTTCTCTTGCGGATCTCTACATTTCTGATTCGATCACGTAAGGAAACTCCGAGCATAGCCCTCTCCATTGCCCTTTGGGTGACTGTAAGCTTTCTGATGAGGCCCATTGTGAGCGACCACGTCTCAGAGCCATAGGTCATAACTGGCAACACACACTGGTCATAGACTTTCGTCTTGAGACACTGTGGTAAGTTGGACGTGAAGATACCGCGCAACTTCCCGAACGCTGCCCAGCCGAGTCGGATTCGACGGTTGACCTCTTTGTCGAAGTTGGCCCTACCCAACTGGATCGTTTGTCCCAGGTAGACATAGTCATCCACAACTTCGAGTGTAGAGTCTCCGACCCTAATAGGAGTGGGTGTGACATGGGCATTCAACATCAACTTGGTTTTGTCCATGTTCATCCTAAGACCCACTATTTCGGAGGCTCTACTGAGGTCATCGAGCATTGTATTGAGGTCCTCCATAGTCTCAGCCATGACCACTATATCGTCGGCAAACCGAAGGTGAGTGATGTACTCGCCGTTGACGTTGATGCCTAGCCCTCTCCAGTCCAGAACCTTGAAGACATCCTCCAGTGCAGCGGTGAACAGTTTCGGAGATATGACATCTCCCTGCCTCACACCTCGCTGCAGAAAGACAGGTTCCGAGGTCTGATCCTGAAGTCGAACTGACATGGTGGCGTTTTTATACAAACACTTCAACACCTCGATGTACCGGTAGTCAATTTGGCACCGTTGGAGAGACTGCAGCACAGCCCAAGTCTCGATCGAATCAAAGGCTTTCTCGTAGTCCACAAACGCTAAGCAGAGAGGCAGGTTGTACTCTTCGGTCTTCTGTATAACCTGCCGCAGCGTATGTATGTGGTCTACGGTGTTAAAGCCTTTACGGAAACCGGCTTGTTCAGGAGGCTGGAAATCGTCAAACCTGCGCGCGAGACGATTCGTGATGACTCTTGAAAACAGCTTGTAGACATGGCTAAGAAGTGAGATGGGCCTATAGTTCTTTAGTAGGGCATTGTCGCCCTTCTTGAAGAAGAGTACCACCACACCCCTGCACCATGCCTGTGGCGTTTTGCCCTCGAGTATGACGGAATCAAACAGCTTCTGAAGGGCCTTAAGGACCGGTTTTCCACCCGCCTTCAGGAGTTCGGCTGTAATTCCGTCTTCACCCGGCGCCTTGTTGTTTTTAAGCTGTTTAAGAGCCATCCTAATCTCATACAGGCTGACGTCCGGAATGTCTTCGGTATAGTGCCGGGTCAATCTAGCTCTAGGGTCTTTTGCTAAATTCGCGACGGGTTTACTGGTTGACGTGTACAACTGCCCATAGAATCTCTCGATCTCTCTCAATAGCTCCGGTTTGGCGGATACGATTCTGCCATCGTCGGTCTTCAGTTTCGTGAGCTGGCTCTGCCCAATAGTCAGATCTCTTGCAAAGACCTTGGAACCCTTATTCCGCTCAATGGCGTCTTTAATACGCTCGGTATTAAAGCGGCGGAGATCGCTTTTCAAGGACTTTGAGATCCGTCTATTGAGCTGCCGGTACTTCAACGCATCGTCTGAAGACTGCAGGATCATCTCACGCCTCTCCTTCATGAGTTTGAGAGTAGGATCAGAGAGCTTTTTGTTTATATCTGTACGGCGGGTCTTGAAAAACTTAGACCCAACCGTATGGACAGCTTCCACGAACCCATCGCTGTATTCGTCCACGGAGCTCCCTAGGCACTCGAAACGATTCTGAAGTTCAAGCTGAAAGCTCTCGGGGTTTTGGATCTGGATCTGTGCTGGACGGAGCGTAGACTTCATCAGTCGAGACCTTTCAAGCTTGATATTAATGTTCAATGTGCCTCTCACCATGCGGTGATCGCTCCCGGTTTTCACCGAATTGATCACAGAGACATCATTGAACATTTGCTTCTTGGTTGACATGATGAAGTCGATCTCGTTTTTAGTTGCACCATCGGGGCTTTGCCAGGTCCACTTCCTGTGCTCACGCTTTCTGAAGAAGGAGTTCATCATATAGAGGCCCTCCTTCTCCATAAAGCTGGCTAGTAGGTGACCCCGGTGGTTCCGATGTCCAACTCCAAATTGGCCCACTTGCAGCTCATCCACGTCTCGTTTGCCCAGTTTCGCGTTGAAGTCCCCCATGACAACGGTGAAGTGAGTTTTGAAACCATGCATGGCTCTAGAAATATCCTCATACATGGTCTCTACCTCGTCGTCGGGGTGAGCCGAGGTCGGGGCGTAGACCTGTATAACCTTCAACGAATATCTCGAGGATATTTTGAGTATAAGGTACGCCACCCTTGTCGACACACTCTCGATCTTCACCACGTTGTTCACAAGGGACTTGTGGACGATAAACCCGACACCACCCTGGGACTGCCGGTCACCCTCTCGGAAATAGAGCAGGTTACCGGATTTGAGGATTATCGAGTCCTCCCCCTCTCTTCGGACTTCAGATAACCCTATAATACTCCACCGCAACCTGCTCAATTCTTCCTCGAGTTCGGCTATCTTCTCGTCGGTCCGGAGTGTTCGCGTGTTATACGTTGCCAGGTCCAGTCGTCGGTGTTTATTAGGGTAGCCGGGTCCACTCCGGGGATTCTTCGCACCCCTTGCCACGCCATCGCCTCGACCGCTACCGTAGTCGAGGGTAGACGGGCTGCCGGGCACTCGGGGCCGTTTTTTCTTTGTGCTTTTCATTTTGGTTTGGGGGGGTTTGCCTTAATCGCCACGCTTGGCAGGCGGGTTGGCGATCGCAGTTTGTTGTTAAAGTGCACAGAGAACGCTGCTGCCCATTCTCTGGTGTATCCCTTAGTCGCCTTTTACGACACCCATGGGAAGATATGGGATGGTGAGATTCTTTACGTCCGACACCATACGGAACGTTTTATTAAAATGAGTAACCATAAGCATCTTAATGGGTCAGTGTCTTAATTACTCCATATTAAATTAATATTAGTCTTTAATATTGCTAAGATAAAGATATATTAATTTTCTCAAACACGTGTATACATGCAAGAATAAATAATACGTGCATGCGAAATAACATTTAAAAAACAAAAGGTTCGGATATGTTTGCCACATTCATATGGCCTTAATATCATGAACAATTTAATTTAAAACTAGTTAAATTATGAGCTGGCATTAAAGCAGGTAATTTTCTGTGACTTTTTGCAGCAATTCAATCGCGTGATACAATCCTAGTCATAAACCGTCGCCTAGTTAACAATGATTTGGCATCGCTACTGTTGCGATAGTGCTTGGATAAAGACGCAATGCAGCGTCGATGCAGTCGTATAATATAGTGAATGCTTGGGAAACAACAAGTTCAAGACGGGCTCGGTCAAGACAACTAAAAGCGTTAGTAGCGATGTCAAATGTGGTCTCGGGTATAAATAAAACCGTAACAACCCTTGTGGGCCGCGGAATGCTTATATTTAATCAATACATTTGTGGGTTTTTATCGATACAGTCACTGGGCGTGAATGCGACAAATAGCCAAAAGTAGCAATGTAATATTACTAATGAATTGTTGCAAAAAGTTGGCGTGAGCAACCTTCCTAAATCTTTGTTATACTTAGATAGATTCTTAATTATTATCTTCTTAATTATATTATATTATCGTATTCTGATGCAAACTTATTTGAGTTTGCGACTATAAGTCTTCATTTTCCACTCTTCTCAATTTTTCATCATTATTTTCTATAGTCATTCCCTTCTAGTCACAAACTTTTCAATCACAGTACCTGCCTTAATACGGTGAATAAAAAGTTGTTTGAAAACCAGTTGTCATAGTATGTGATGCGGAAGAATGATGAAAATGTCTTGAAGAAAGTTTGGGAATGGCTATAAGAAGAAGGAAAGACCAAATAAACGATGTATACTGCGTTGCAAATAATATGGCCAGAATGGAGGCAACTACGGAGAAGACACTGGAAAACTATGGATGATGAAGAATAAATTAGGTAAGGGACAATATAATGATGTAATCTGTTATTAGTAATCTTTGATTGTCAAAACTAATGTTACTGGTGTCACTTTGACTTATATTTCGTAAGTATGGTTTCCTTTTTCTTTAAAAGGTGGTTAATTGTTTTTAAACATACATGATAATTTTAATAATTTAATTAAGATTTTGTGTGTTGTGCTGTGTCTTTTGTGTGCACTAAATAAATGATTTATCTATCTATCTATCTATGTCGCTAGCTATACGCCAGCCATTTTGAAGATACAATGTTTACTAACAAAGTAAAACAGCATTTTTGTAGGGCTACCCTCTAGTTAACAACAATAATAAAAAGAATTCTATATAGAATGTTGTATCTCTTGTACATCAATTGAACTGAGTAAGTACGGATGAAAGATAGTTTGAGAACATAAAATATCCATAGCACTAGAAGCTTAGATTAGAGCGAATCTTAACACACCTGATGTCAGCTGATTGAGTTTTTTTTTATTGTTGATAGGCTCGCGTTTGACCACTATCTGAAAAGTGATGGTAAGCGATGATGTGGTCGACGATGGGGCACGCTTGCCTAGAAGTATCCTATTCACTCTTGACTTAAAGATTCCCAGGTTGAAGCTATCAGGAAATACAGACTCCGGCAGGGAATTCCACTCCTGAGCTGTAAGCACAATAAAAGTATTCCCAAAACGCTTTGTGCGTATGGGTGGTGAGTTGTCAGTGCTTTGTTAGTGTACATTCATCTTGGCCATAGTAGAAGTAGAAAACCTTTCATAATATTTTATACTTACTGACTTACTAACATTTAGGTACTTTAGGTTGAAGGAGCGAAACCTAAATTTGGATAAAATCTTAAGCTCTTATCAACGAGCTTAGCATAACAAGACTAGAAGTAGACTAAGCCTGTACTAAGTCAATCTTAATTATACGAGAGAGGAATGTTTAAAATACGTCATTTTCTAGTTCACTACCAATTTCGAAATCCTGATTAAAGTCTGTTATCCGTACCTAAATCTACAGCCATTATTGTGATTGAAAGACCGAAGTAACAAGGTCAAAGCCTTTATAAGATTTTTATTTAATTATCTTTAAGTCAGTCATAGAGTTCTGTTCCGTAAGGATCGGCAGGCTTATTACGTCAGAAACATCAATCAGCAATAACTGCGCAGTTATCGCACCATCAATTTAATGACCTGGCTGACTGAGGCCTTTAAGTCAAGCCTTAATTTTTTGGACGGTTACTGAACAAAAGCTAAGGCAAGAGTTTGAAAAAAAGGCGAAGGTATAAACGACTCGCCCGTAAGTTATTTATTACAGAAAATGAAATCAACCATTAGCACTCTTCCTCTCTCCTACATTTACACTGTAATGCGAATTTAAACCTACAATCTAAGTTCACATGTGGAAGTAATAAATATATTGAGTATAACAGGAAAAATAGTAGCAAAGCTGGAGAAAACCTGTCAGACTATAAGAGAAAATATGATAAAACTCACCTGAATTTTCTTTAGAATTCTTCGATATTTCATAGAAAATGCATGCGTAACACACCGATATTATTGTCAAAGGTAGAAAATACACAGCCCCGAGGCAGAACACGTTATACGCCAACTCCTGGTGTTGGTTAGCGAATGCTTCAAAAGACACACATTGCTGAAAATTCTTCAACCAAAAAACCTTCGGATGACTCATGACACGGAAGACTAGACTCTGAAACAAAAGAGATAAGGTTTAAGTTCTTGGGTAGATTATATTAAACCACACGGAACTTTAAGTTAATGAAGTACTTGAGAAACGTGTATAATGTTGCTTATGTTATCATTATTCTAGAGGAAGTTCTTAAGAATGCCAAGTAGTGTATTAATTATACTTGTTATTTTGAATTTTAGCAGGCATTAATGCCACGGCAAAATTTAACACCCGGGGCGTATCTTGCGTTGGCTAGGGGCATGAGTACGTCTCCGTTGCGTCTAACTCACGCGTTCCGCCTCCTCCTTCACGAGTATTACTGCTTCGCAGAAGGAGGTGACAGCTTTCCATGTACTCTCGCTCCGTACCATCGCCTAAACTAGGGCCGGACTCGAGAGGTCGCCACCGCCGATCGCCTCCACGAGGACACGGCGGTGCGCCGCCCAAGCGGGGAAGATCACCACTTTATGCTCCACCATGTCCTCCAGGTGATCTACACAATGGTGACACCCGGGCGTTTCCGCCCGACTTATCCTGAACAGGCAGGTACCGAAACAGCCGCGTCCATTGAGGACCTCCGTCAGGCGGACAGAGAGGACGCAACCAAGTAATAAATGAGGACCACAATGCAACAATCATCGATACACAAATGTACTACGCACTTGGATTGGCGAACCGAACATTCACTCTGTTCGACTGAACTGTACTGCAATCCGTACACCTTACTTTAGAGTATGTTGAACGAAACGTATAAGCGCCATGAATTTCATGGCACTTACGACGTTTTGATTGCGAGTAAACAAAACTCTATAAGCGATCTAGCGCTGCATGTTTTAATATATTAGTTTGTTTAGAAAAATAAATATTTTAGCGCTTCAGCGAACTTTAGATCAAACTCATCAGCATTTGTTTTTTTTTTCATGGATGTTCTTGTCTATTGGCTCAATGTATGTCAATGGCGACAATAAATACCCGTGCCTAGGAGGAATTCGAAACAAAAAACGACATCTTTGACTAGCTTTTGTGACGTAAACTATTGTTTTTTTATGCGTTAAATATTACGGTTGCGAAGATTAAATTATTGTCATATTATTGTCACGTCAGCCCCACATAGTACAGAAAAGGTTTAATGCTATTATTACGTCTGAAAGAGGCTTTGTACATTAAAAGAAGACATGGTATTGTGCCGTCCAGTTTACTACACGAACGGTTTAAGATTGCCTAAGTGACGTTAATATCAATAACAATTTATTTTTAACCCCGACGGAAAAAGAGGGGAGTTATAAGTTTGACGTGTGTTGCTGTGTATCTGTGTGTCTATCTGTGGCATCATAGCGCCTCAACGGATGAACCGATTTTGATTTAATTTTTTTTTGTTTTAAAGGTGATTGTGACGAAACTGTTCTTAGCTATGTTTGAATTAAATCGGTTCAGCCGTTCAAAAGTTATGGGCGTTTTACTGTTTGAATCGGGATGTTCTCGCAAGATAAATGTGTCGGGGGGTTTTTGATATTTTGAAATTTTACTTGTGTAAACCATAATATATCTTAAAAATCCTCTTTTGTTTTTTAATTAATTTAATTGTCATTTTTCTGTTCGGACAATAAGCGCTGGTAATAAACGATACTGCGCAGTCGTTAGATATATCACCGCAAAAATGTGGTGATTTCTATCGTTGGAAACATACCATTTACGTTATTAGGCGCCTGTGCGTGGGATAGTGGAACGGAGGAGGAAGCTATAAAATTATTGGCACAAAATTAACTAAAACTAATAAAGATTTAATGAAAATTGTTACAATAGAAATGTTTTTTTGCCAAAGGACTACTACAATCTGATGTAGATGTCATTAGTTTACTTGTTCCTGCCAGTTATTTTGGGTCGGCTTAACATGTCTTCTTCTTCCATATGTAGGCATTACTTATTTATTAGTCGTTACTTCAGAAGCCATCCCCTTTCTTGCCATTTCATCTTCCACTCATCTACATTGATATTCAAAATTTACATTCCGCCGCATCACAATGTACATTCCACGACAACTGATTTTCAAACAACTTTAAACCGTAGCAGCACTTTCAGAATTATGTTTAGATCATCATCAACATCAGCCTCTTGGAGGAAATAGGCATCCACTCTGCGAGAGAGAATGGGCCGTGGGCCACGCGGGCCAAGTGAATGTTGGAGGATGTCTCATGTCTTCGAATTTGTGGTTGTAGGACACACTGGTTTCCTCACATTGTTTTCCTTCACAGTTTTGAGAGCAGTGGTGATGAAATAGTTTTTGGATACATTTACTCTATGCGCTCTATCTGTAAGCGTGAAAGAATAAACAAAAGGCTCTAGCTAGGCAATGTGACATTATATCAGCAATAACTAACCCTAAAATCGTCAAATAGCACAAAATGTATGAAATTCTAAATTTAAATTAACTTAAACTACAGAAAAGTCACGTCTTCAATCACATACTTTCAGACTTATGATAATCGTATCACTGATAGCACTATTAGGACTCGCTAAATCACAAACCCTGTGTAATGTCTGTGTCACCAGGATACACTTATCAACTTCATTGTTAGATATAATTTCTTAACAAGTTAATGTAAATATGCCATGACTGAAATTAATTTAGTTAATATACACAAGGTAACTAAATTTATTTGATAGAATGTAAATTTGTCTCGAGTACCCGTATATGGTTGATGGTAGATACAAAAGGCAAAACGATCAAATAAATGAAACTTTAATGAAATATTACATGTTATAACTTTATAAGATGTAATACGAAAGAACTTTGTAAATTATGAAAACTAGAAATAGAATGACATTGCAGAGTCAGTCGAGATGTTTGGAGAGACGCACTCAGGACTCTCGGGCAATTTCAAATCAAGTTTTCAATTCAACTCATCTTTGTTATAGAAAAAGAAATAATAAACTACTTACGGATTTCACTATACAACTACAAACACTGCATGGGTTGTCGTAATAACTACGATTTTACGATTGCATGGCTCCGGGTTCGATTAAATGCATCAATGTGAGTTTAATTTAATAAAGAAAAAAAGATGGCATGTCATGTCAACAGAAATTTGAATTTGGAATCTGTGCACAAACTTCAAATATAATGTCTTAAAATAGACTAATGGTGGGTCCACACTACACTGACCCACCGTAAGGGCGTATATATAAGAAGAAGCTGAATTAAATATCCCATCAAAAACATAAATGTGAAAAGGGGAGCCAAGTTCAATACTAAAAACATGCGCGGTTGTTGATTACGCCGACAAAAGAATTGAGATCTTAATGGGCGCCAAGTTCTGTTTCCTGAAATGTATTTACAAGAACATAAATCTTTCTAAAATAAATTAAAAAAAAAACACAATTTCTTGCTTTTTCTGCTACAAAATATATTTGCTATTTTAAAATATAACTTCTTAAATTTAAAGAGTCGAATTATTTACATAATGCAGATAACTTAGGATAAATTGTAGCTCAAAATTTGACTTTGCTACTTAAATATGTCCAAGACAGAAAAACCTAGGGCTCGAGATAACGTGACATGCCATAAGCAACCTGATCCTGAATGACCTCAGAACCCAATCCAAGTAAGTAGATGTAACTCCAACCTTGCAAAATAGGTTTACCTCGCCGATACAGTAGCAATTGTGTCATTTTAATAAAAATTCCATCTTTCATGATCAACAGTATGGTTTCACCAAAGGGCGTTGCGGAACTGCTGCTGGCGTCACCCTAATAAAGAACATCTTTAACGCCTGGGGTTAAGCACAAGACGCCATTGGAATCTTTTGCGACCTCTCGAAAGCATTTGATTGCGTTAACCATGAGACACTATTGTTGAAACTCGAGCACTAAGGGATTAAACATACGGCCCTTCAGTTACTTAGATCATATTTGAAAACTACACACTATAAAGTTCAGGTAAACGACGTAAACTCTCTAGGGGCTGAAATGACAATGGGCGTTCCTCAAGTCTCTATATTGGGTCCATTCCTCTTTTTAGTTTACATAAACGATTTGCCCCAATTATTACAAAATCTACCGAAGATCGTGTTATTTGCTGATGACACATCTTTGATATTTAAAATAGATCGGCGGTAACAAAATCTTGATGATGTGAATAAGTCTATTCATCAGGTCCAAACTTGTTTCACGGCAAACAATTTGGTACTTAATGAAAAAAAAAACAAATATATTAGAATTAGATTCACGTTGCCGAATGTCAATGGAGAAAAGCTGTACTATGTAAATCAAACAGTTTTCCTAGGAATCACTCTAGATGAAAAATGCACACTGATATGTACAGCTGATATTGCTATTAGCATACAAATCTGTTTGGATAGAACATGTGAAGGTAACTTTCATACCTGTAACAAAATTTATAGATGTTCAAGTAAACCCGCACGTTTGTAATCATTATCATTAAATCAGCCAAAAGACGTCCACTGCTGGACATACGCCTCCCCCAAGCGTCGCCACATTGACCGGTCCCCTGCGTCTCGCAACAAGCGGAATCCCGCAACCTTCACCAGGTCATCGGTCCACCTAGTGGGAGGCCTTCCAACGCAACGTCTTCCGGTTCGCGGTCACCACTCCAAAACCTTTCTGCCCCATCGGCCATCTGTTCTGCGAGGAATGTGACCTGCCCACTGCCACTTAAGTTTGGCAATTCTTCGGGCTATGTCGGTAACTCTGGTTCTCTTACGGATCTCTACATTTCTGATTCGTGATTAAAGCCGTGTATGTATGTATGTATTAACTTTTAATGAGATAAAAAATGAAAGGCTCTGAATTTGTATATAACAAACTAGCTGCCACCCGCGGTTCCACTCGCGTGGTATTAGTACTTGGCCCAATATCTTTATAATTTATAGCCTATGTGTTATTCTGATGTATGAGCTATATTTCTGTGAAGTTAATAAAATCCGTTCAGTAGGTATTGCGTGAAAGAGTAACAAACATCCATCCATCCTCACAAACTTTCACTTTTATAATAGAGCATTTTTGGACTTATATAAATGGGAGATTACCGGTTTGGCAACCACGTGGTGATTTCTATATTTTCTTATGATCTTTGGCATTTAAAAAATTATAAAAGGAAAAGAAAGACATTTATATCATGCTAAAATGGTGACAAAATGAATTACTTAGGAATTAGGTTGCCAAACTTGCTTTAGGTTGCCAAACCGGTCATCTCGCATTTATATAAGTCCAAAAATGCTGTGTCAAATCCCCTCAAGAAAGTCCCTTTGTCATCTTTCAAGACATCCGGGGTTAAGAATTGCGGAAAAAGCCCATTATTTGTCTGGAAACGCTCGGAAATTATTTTATATTAAGTTATGTCCATGTCTGTCCCCGGCGTTTAGAATTTAATAGCCTTTGAACTAAAAGATTCAGCATTTAAGTAAATGCGGGTAGTCTGACAACGGTCTCCGTGTTTTAGTTTCTAAATGATTGAGTAAACAGTAAACTTTGGCCTCCGCCTAAGAGAAATCGTAGATTGGGCTAGTAGAAAATATTTAATCAATGAAGAGAATTAGATGAATATCTAAGGCTTTGAACAAGTAACATTATACCAACTACAACTTCGCGATACCGATTCGAATAATGTCAAAAAATATTGTATTGTCGGGGCGTCCATATAAATTACGTGAGGTGATTTTGGCGATTTTAAGACAAAGATATTTTTTATTTCAACTAGGCCACCAAGCGGCACTTTTAAACGTTACATTAAAATTTACAAGGAATAAAAATTGATTCTACCGTGCATTCGGTAAATAGCTTGTTATGGAGAAGGCACGAGAAACTCCATAGTTATTCTTTAAAAAAAAAGTTATTTTTTGCAATACTTAGATACATAAATAGATACATTAATAAGTTCATATTTGTGAAGACAATACACCCAGAATCACTACACACTATAGCGCGTAAAATTCAAATATATTTCAAGTTCAATTCAAAAGACTCTAGTTGCCAATCAAACTTAGTTTTTCTATCACTATTAACAAAGCACAAGGGTAGCAGGGGCGCATTTGGAACAGCCGGTGGAATTTCGTGGAACATTTCCGACGTTTGGCTCCCAGACTGGAACGGGCCGGGGCTGCCCTCAAGCGACTCCTGCCCAATCTAGGGGGTACAAACGCCTCCTGCCGGAGGCTCTACGCGGGGGTCGTGCGGTCTATGGCTCTCTACGGCGCACCGGTGTGGGCGCGTTCCCTGAGGCGGCGACCAGCCCGCTCATTGAACGAGTCCCAAAGGGTCATGGCCATCCGGCTAGTCTCCGGTGAGGCGGCGAGCCTCCTTGCCGGATTGCCGCCATGGGATCTGGAGGCAAAAGTCCTCGCGCACATTTGGGAGTGGCGTGCGGAGGCGAAACGCCGGGGCGAAACTCCGCTGCCACGACAAATCGCGGCTCGGTGGACAGAGCTACGGCAGGATCTCATGGCGACATGGAGAGAGTGACTGTCGCAACCCAGTGCTGGGCACGCCACAATTGCGGCGATAAGGCCCCTCTTTGAGGAGTGGCTTGAGAGGCGCCACGGCGTCCTCACCTTTCACCTGACGCAGGTCCTCACCGGATATGGCTGTTTCGGGCGGTTCCTGCTCAGGATAAGGCGGGAGGAAACGCCCGGGTGTCACCATTGTATGAATCGCCCGGAGGACACGGTGGAGCATACGGTGGAGGTCTGCCCCGCTTGGGCGGAGCACCGCCGTGTCCTCGTGGAGGCGATCAGCGGTGGCGACCTCTCGCGTCCGGCCCTGCTTCATGCCATGGTACGGAGCGAGAGGGCATGGGAAGCTGTCACCTCCTTCTGCGAAGCAGTAATGCTCGCAAAGGAGGAGGCGGAACGCGTGAGGGAGACGCATCGGAGACGCCCTCACGCCCCTAGCCACCGCAAGAGACGCCCTGGGCGTCGGGAATCGCAAGCCGATTCCCTGCCACCGTAGGCGCGGACTTGCGGACGGCGAGTAATGGGTAGCTCGCCGTCTGATAAGGACCAGGCCCGAGTCGACGGCGCGTAGTGATCCACGCGCGCCTCAAAGAGATGTCAGCAAAAACTGACGGGGCCCGCTAGGGCCGATGCCTGTCTGGGTCGCGGATAAATTTGAAAGAGAGTTACCGCGGCCCTGGCACAAGCAACTGAAGGAACACGGGTGGGTTTTAGTCAGTTAAAGTCTGACACGCCCTTCCGCTTCGCCCAGAGCGTTTTGTGTGTGAAGTCATTTGATGATTTCACACACAAAAAAAAAAAAAGTGGGTGCATTTGGAAAAGCCATGCTTTACCGCCTGCCAGATACATGTAGCTGCTGATGTTCGCGTATGTCCGGGACCCAGAATGTGTTTGTATGGGTACATATTAGAATATCGAATATTAAAATACCTACAGTTAAAATGTCACTGTTCAAAACATCGAAAATTTAAATATCGAATGACCATTTAACCGAAAATTAAAATAACGAAAGATTATTATGTCGAATGGTTATATAACCTACGTCCAATATATCTAAAATCGAATGCCCCAAATATCGAAGTACAGAGTATTGAATGTCCAAAATATCGATATTTATTATGTATTACACAGGGTAATTTGATATTTCGGATATTGTGAAAACCCGCATAATTAGAAAATGGTGAAAAAAATCTGCGAGCAACTTGGAAGTAGCGCTCGCCGGCCGCTACCGCGGCACCGTTCGCTTCGCTCGCTCGGCTCACGCGCAGTTGGTCACAGTTCTAACCTAACCTATTTTACCCTATCAAAATAAAGAATATCATACCTACAATCTGCCTGCTACTAGATAATTAGGCAATAGTGAAAACATATCTGCGGCAGATTGCAGATGAATGATTCGTCATTTTGAACTGGGCGAAATAGTTTAGGTTAGGTTAGAACTGTGAACAACCGCGCGCGAGCCGAGCGAGCGAATCGAGCGGTGCCGCGGCAGCGGCCGGCGAGCGCTTGAAAACTACTAATCCGTTTTCCGACATGATAATATTCGCTAAACAATACGTTAAAAGTTTGCAGTGGAGGCCAGACTAATGACTAATATCAATGCGTTGGCAGAGTGTGACAATTTCAAGTCTACCTACATTTTTTGCACTCTTATCACATATATAAAAAAATGTTCGATATTCTCACGAGTAGGTATTTTAACGTAAATATAATGAACTTAGGTGTTTGAATTTGAACTTAAATGTTGACATTTTGACCATAGGTGTAATAACTTTCGGCATTTTGAATCAGTCGATATTTTAATCAGTCGGCATTCTAATCATAGACATTTTATGCTTAGTTGTAACTATTTTCGATATTTGGATACAATCGTTATTTTAATTTTCGATATTTTGAACTGTGGCATTTTATCCGGCATTTAGGTATTTTAATCTTAGATATTCTAATACGTACCCGTATGTATTAGCACAAAATGAAAGGACGTACAACATAGTATATAACAGCGTCCTAAAATGTTGTACCCATGATAAACGGCTGTCAATTAACTGTACCTACATAAAAATCATGATAGAGTGGTATCTACAATCTATAATAACGCGGGCGAAGCTGCGGGTAACAGCTAGTAGGTATATATTACGAATAATGTCAGCACGAAGAAAAATTTGCAGTCAGTACCTACATTTTGACGAGAGAAAATATAATTAATGTATGAGGCAGTTGGTTTTTTGATTCAGGATTAACGTTGATTCGGTTGAACCAAGCACATGACAGTTTAATCGTAATACCGAAATGTAGACCAAAAAAAATTCAACCACTGTTAAATTATTTTCTCCTTATGTAGTGACATTTTCATAGTTTCAATGTTATTACAACAAACAATAGTTAAACAATTATAATAAACCATATGTGATTCCTAGGACTGAAAAAACTCTGTAAAACGACTAAGGATAACTTTAATACATGAAATTAAAAATTTTGCAAGCGGATGGTGCCACTAGGAACACTAAAACCCTTGAACATAAACGTATTACAAGTTTCAACTTAAAATTCATATACTGTCGGGTGTAGTCTCACACTCGGGATATACAAAGTGAGACAAAAATTACGGACCAAACGAAACAAGACGATATTTGGGGCTATTTGCATTAGATGATAAAGTAATCTTTTTTTTTCTTTTTGTATCCCTTATAACCCCAACTATTGCCAAGTTTAATTTGTTCCACGATTTTTTGCCCACTCTGTATAAATAAAAAGGACAACTATTCATTCATATCTGCCTAGCCTTCCCACAATTATATTGGGGTTGTATTCCAGTCTAACCGGATTCAATTAAGTACCAGTATTTTACATGGAGCGACTACCTATCTGACCTCCACAACACAGTCACTGGGTAACACAATACCCCTTGGCAACACTGCTGACAGATTTTATAACTTCCAACTGCAAAGACGACCAACGTCTTTACGTGCTTTCTTAAGCACGAATCTCGGTATGTCAAGAATGGTCAGCCATTCTCAGACCGACCTCGGCAAGTGTTGTTTAACCTTAAAGATCGACCCGTGCGGCTATTATTTAGCCACAAGCTCTGCATGGATAGCTACTCATTTATGTAACTGTTTGAAATGTAAAGAAGGTTTTTAATTGAGCCCGCTATTTGACCTACACATTTCATATTATACAAGATTATTACTCCCCACTATAAACTAAAAATCAATAACAAATCACCAAATGTTTCATTACTATTCTGGCACTACGTCTAGTGGCCCAGTCACCAATGAACTAAAATTAACTCCATACAAGATGCTTGATTAAGGCACAAGTAATTAGAGGGCAAGTTATTGAGACTTTCCTAAAGGCAAACTCCGAAACTATTTTCAAAGAACAATGGCAGAATAATAGTTGATAAAAACTTAAGCGTCTAGAAAATCTTATAATATAGAAAGAGTTTAATGATTTTTCTATGATTTTTTAAAATTCATATTTATTTCAATAAGGCCACAGAAAAATACATACATATATGGGAATATCAAATGATTAAAATAATGTTAAGAACCATTTTATACTTTCAAGTGTTGCCATTTACTATATTCATACTATTTTCGTATATATTTGTAAGACCACATATTGGTTTAATATATTATACTATCAGTAATAATCAAAAATAAAAGTGTTATGGTTCAAAAAAGGGTTCATAAGAATACTATATAAATATATATACTAATACATGCAATTATTCAATACTTTAAACATAATAATAGTAACAATTCCATTTAATGTTATGGCAACTCTAATTAAAATGAAATGTCACTGTCACGATAAAAGTCGTCCGGTCTGTCACATGCTCCCGTGCTTTTCGTTTCAGTTGTGTTAAGCTTTGTTGAATAGGTTTGGTGTTCGCTTTCAGGATAACATATATGCCAGGGATATATTAGAGATAATTAGGGAAAGAAGGGGTCTCGAAAATAATCTCTCAAACATGGTTCAGGACTTAAACATGAACAGAAGGACATCCCAATTTAGGAATATTACTGCAGATCGCAATAATCTTTTATACTTCCCGACCCTAGAATATTCTGAACTTATTTTATTCGCCCTGGGAACGTATCAGATCAGACAAGCGCGTTCATATTATGGCGAACATATACGTTTCCACGGCGGATACAGAATAGAGGTCAGTAGTGAACACAACATTCATTCTTCTGAATATAATCTCAGAGGGAGTGATTTCAGAACGTTAATAAGAGGAAGAATAAAATCACGCCACGTTGCAAGAAGACAGTATTACGTCTATATCTTAATAGACAATGATATACCTGGCCGTACCGGTATAGTAGAATACTGTTGCAGCTGTTTGGTTGGTCGGCGGACTTTAGGGTGTTGCGCCCATGTTATGACTCTGGTGTGGTATTTAGGATGGGCCAGATATCAAGATAATATCACAGCGCCAGCAGAATTATTAGATTCAATAATTATAAGAGAAGACGATGAGGAGGAATAAAAATGTAAAAAATGTAGAATTGTTTCATTTTTTATTCATTACAAGTACCTATGATAAATGCTGTATACATATCGGCAAGTCACGCCTTTTCCCCGTAGATGTAGGCAGGGAAACCATCCTTCCTCTTGGTACCTACGATCCTGTCTAACCTCTTTCGCTTTTTCACAATCATCAACCTTTAAGGCAACTATTGAGTGTTTGAGAAACCATACAAGCGTACTTTTGACCCATAATGTAAGTACGTATAAATATTTTCCTAAAAGATACCCAATAAATGTTGACTGACTGTTACAATCAAGCTAAAAAATATAGGTATCTACATATATTATATAAAAACCTTATAAAGCTCAATTATGTGGGTACATTAAGTTCAGAATTTACTAAACTAACTTCAAACAACCAAAGCACGCAATACTTTCTCCAAGTGACATAAGACATAACCTAAAAAAGTTTTAAATGTTCAAATCTAAATATCTTTTTTTCTAGGCCCTCTCAGCACAAAATTCTTTGACTATGTTACTCAGGGACTGACGCAACGCATTTTAAGTTTTTTTTTACATATAGACGCTACCATTTTTTCCAACTAATTTTATGTATGAAACCATGCCATTGTTCTTTACACTAAATAAAGAGTTATAAGTGAAGTACTTGTCAAATTCAAGGTAGGTACTAAGGTTTTGTCAAATTGTAATTTTGACTTGTACAAGTTTAAGTCAACGAATTCAAACTCAAGCTCAAACGCACAAAGTACGTATGCGGTGGCGCGTGTGTCAAAACGTGAGCCAACTAGACCAACAAAGCAGTCATTAAGACGAAACCTAGTATGTAGATGTAAAACTTAATTGGCAAACAACTTTTTACACTCAAAGTAGTCAGTTCTATTGGGACTCCGTTGCCGCACTTAGACTAATATTCGGACCGTTTTGCGTGGGAATCTGTTCCCTATTTTCGTATTTCCCATTTTCTAAGCATTTAAGAATAATGTGTTAGCAGTTATCCTTGTCGTAAATCATAGAATTCTTTCGCGAATGGGCGGATAAATCTCGAACGTTTTTAAACTAGCTTTTGCCTCGCTTGTAAGGCTTTTCTTCGAGATGGATATTCATTCATCATATGAAAAGGGAGGAAGAATTCTTATTTATAAGAACATGGATAAAATAGTGGTCAGCAATAAATGTTCGTAGAGTTCGGTCAAGGTCTTAGAGAAATGTTCCAACGATCATAAGTGCTCGTGGTCGTCTAAATAATTATAACTGCACGGGTTTATTTTCAATGTTTGGCAACACTTGTTGACCTCATTCCATGAATGTGTGACCATCTAAAGGCGCAGATACCCCTCAGCAGCTGATTTGAAAATGAGAATCACGTTTACATGGCTAGTCCTAAAATTTTGAAAAAAAAAATACTGTGTCGGCGCGGCAGCGCAATAATAGCACTGAGGCACGCCAAAGCACGTAGCGGTTTGCGCTGGGGTTCAAAGATAGGCTAGACCTTGGGAATCTGACGGGTCGGTATGCTGAGAGAGATGCTGCATTAAACAAACTACGACTAACCTCAGAGGCGGGTGTGCTCGTGCTTAATCCTGGCAGCGCTCCTTCTCTGTTCCACTGGACGTCTTGATTCGAAGTTCCCTGGGTACTGGCACTATTTGCTGACGCGAGAGTGGACTGTATGCGGTGCGGTATAACGGCGAGCCACGTGACGCTGGCTCAAGGTGATGATCAGAGGTGACCACCACGAATCCGGCGGCGACGATAGTCGATCGCAGACGGTGCGGTTTTATAAAGCGGTAATACAGCGGTAGGATCTCACAGCGGGTGAGGAATCCAGGGTGAATAGCCAGGCGGTTGACTTATCACGAGCGGTGAGGCTACCCTCGACGAGGGCCGAACGTAGACTGTTCGAGAGTCGAACGTGTAGTTTAATGCAGCGAAAATTGACAAGAAGGGTAGATAAAGTATTAAGAGAAATGTGGGTAACTAAACAATGAGCGCACCTACAAGTGGCGCGAACAAATACATTAAACCATTTTCTTAATAATTTGATCTAAGAACATTTTGAATTTTATTCGTATAACTGTGATTAATTGATAAAGTTATGTCTAACACGGACAAAAAAACGACAATCACACCAAAACCGCCAGGCGTATTTTGTCGCCTGTTGGAAATATTGTTTACTTTTATACCGATAGATGGCGTTGTTAGTTTAGCTCTGCTTTTTGAATCGCGGTGTTAAGATTCTCCGTGATTTGACTAGGCTCACGATGATTGTAATTAGAAAAAAAGCAATATACATGCAGTTATAACATAGTGTTGTTGTTTTACTGATATACCATCATCCTTGTTACGGTCGCGACCGCAAGTGCTACAAAAACAGTGCCGGGTAGTGAACGGTTGTTCATTTTGGTCCTTCGAGTCGAACATATTTGTCTGGAGTTTTTGTGATAAATTCTTGGCTGGGCAAGTCGATTGCTTGCGCGAACTGGCCAAGGCGCTGGAAGAAGTAGCGAGCAGCGGTAGCAGCGCGAATTAAGTAAGCGACAACGGAAGAGTTTAAAAATAAACTTTATTTGATCCCAGTTACAGCAAGACAGTAATTACTTAATTCTACAAAATGTTGATCTTATATACTAATCTTATTGCTAACCAATCATCTCTGCTAATGACGCATGTCCTAGATATTATATGCTGACATATAGCTGTTATTCTAATATAATATAATTATTGGCTGATGAAGCTAATATTGGGGGATTGGGGTTCCTTAACTCCTCCCTCCCTAAGAGAGAAATTATCCGAAGGCGTCGCAGATGACTTCGGAGAATTTCGGCAAAAACGAAAAACATTTAATTTGTATGAGATGACGACAATAATTATTATGATAATGATATACTCTAAAATGGTCCATACGCTAATTTCTATTGTCACTATTTGGGTTGTATCGTCACTTTCACTAAATTTGGCACTTTGTAACAATTCTTTCACGTCACTAAAGTCCACGTTTCTTAGGTCGACCTTCTCCGTCCTTGTCTGTATGTCTTGTTGAAGCTCTGGCATCTCGACCAATGGGAGCTTGAAACTGGAAATTGTAGTGTTTGTGGCGGCACCAACAATTACTCCTCCTATTGGCGCCTCGCATTTTTGACTCAGTGTCACGATATAGGTCCCAAAGATGTTGTATTTGCGGATTTCCTCATTGCAGTTTTCGGTAATGATCAGGTTGTCCTCTGTGTAGACCAACCATTGGCTATCCGTTATCTTCTGCACCTTAGGCTTTTCTATCTTGATACGATTCTTTACGCAGCTATTGTAGTTATTCTTCATCAACATAATTTGTTCTATACAGGTCTCGACTGGATTCTGAGCTAAATTACTTTCATCACAAAGAAATCTGTCATTTTCAATTTCAGTACATGAGTTTACCACGGGCATGTATTTCAATCGATTCACCATTAGGTAAGGGTATTTGGGAATAATGGTAAAAGTGTCTGGAGAATGGAAAATAGGAATAGGAATAACCTTATAATAATTATATGTTTCGTTGTCTATTAGAGGGACTTCTAACACAAATACTAATCTATTGTTATTTAAATATGATTTGACTATGATATTACGTTCTAGTTTTATTAAATTACTTTTACTAACTGGATATATTGTCCTAGCATGTTTACTAATTGTTTCTAAACTGCTGTACAGTTCTGTGCTATTTATAATAGACTGGTGCAAAACATTTAGTTTGCTAAAGGCGATTGCGGACTCTATTTCTTGTATGTTCTCATAACAAGTTCGAAAGTTGCTTAAAATTTGGTACATAGTATCTATTATTCGTAGTAACTTGTTAAATTTGAATTCATTTTCAGCTAGTTTTTCTATGCCATTAGTGTGTGAGCCTAATCTTTTAATATTTGAATTTATGATTTCTGAGTCATTAACTAATTTATCGAAAGCTTTTTGCATTGATGACACTTTACGTTCGACTGCATGTTCTCTATTCTGGAGTAAAACGATTTCCTTATCATATTTAATTGCATCGTCTTCATCTAAATTACCAGATATAGCTTTTACAAATGAGCCCAGAGGGTTGAACAAAGCTCGTTTGTTTCTATGATTAAGGGGTAAAATTTGATATAATTTATCTTTAGTAAGTCTTATTAAATACTCGATTTGGTTTTCTATACCTAAAGTTTCATTACTTAATTTGCTTTCTATAATTTTCGATTTCATATTGCTAAAATCGCGAATATTATTATCTATTTGTAAGCTTAAGGATTCTAAATCTAAAATCTTAAATATAGTCCAATAATTATTCTTCTTCACCGCTACTCCCATCTTCAACGACGCTATCCCCGGATTCCGAGTGAAGTTCTGGAGTTCCAGCGTGAATCCTGACATCACTAGTACCAGAAGTACTAGGCATGACCTGTGGAGGACGTTTTACATTTTTTATCGCCACTCTAGTTGGTCTTTTATTTAATTCTACAGGCACTATATTACGTTCGGTTTTACCAGTGATTTCGGCTTTTTCATAGCGAGGTTTTTCCTTAGCTTTCCTAGTCCTAGTATTCTTCATGTAAATAGTATCTCCTGTCTTAAGGACTGGTGTTTCTTCACCTCCTTTCTTATCTCTTACCTTAAGTTTATCTGTGTTTAATTTATCTGTTACAAATTCGTATAGTACTTTGAGACGTTTCCTATGATCTAATAATAATTTCTGAGTTAAATTTTTCTCCCTATCGACATTAAATATATTTCCGGCATCGGTATGCCCAAAGACTAGTTCAAAAGGCGTAAAATCTGTCGCTGAGTGTATGGTGTTATTATATGCCATAATAGCATACGTCATAACGGAAGCTGCATCTAAATCGTTTTTTTCATATTTTGCTAATCGGTAAATTTCGATGATAGTAGAATGGAATCTCTCGACTATTGCCATAGAACTGGGATTGTTTGGAGTCCCTATGTGCAATTCTATTTTGTATAGACTTAACATTTCCTTAATTAACATGTTATTAAATTCTGTCCCTGAATCACAACTTATTCTACTGGGCAATCCATAAATACTAAAATATTTAATTAATGCTCTAACTATCTCTGGTGTACTCCTATTAGGTACCTCTATTGCCTGTGCTAATTTACTAAAAGCATCTACAATAGTTAAATAATATTTTCCTTCAATGTATAATAGATCCATAAAAGCTTCTTGGAATGGACTATTCTGAGTTTGGGTTAACTGAATTTGAGGTTTAATGGGCTTTCTATCGTACTTCATTTTTCTACACATTTCGCAGCTGTTAATAACTGTTGTAACTATTTCTTTCATGTTTGGCCACCAATAATATCTCTTAAGTTTAGCTAAAGTTTCCCTAATGCCTCTATGACAGGTTTTCCCGTCGTGGTATTTCATAATAACTTCTTTCTGATCCTCTTCTGACTCTGTCAAATTGATCACTCTTTCTGTACATTCTGTTAACTTAACTGAACCCTTTTTAAACAAGTTAATAACCATGTTTGAAAAAGATTTTCTAAACGATGGATGTTCAAAATAAATATGATATTTATGTTTAGGATCTATATATTCTTTTAGAAAGTCTTTAACTAATTTGTCATTATTTGTTGGTAAGTGAACTTCAAAAATTTTCTGTTTATTATTAGAAATATCCTTTACTGTCAATTTATCTTTAAACCATGAGTGAACTAAAATTTGTCTAGCTTTAGTATCTACAGCTTCATTTAAAATAGGAATACCTTCATGTTCCCTATTTGAAACTGAATTAGCTGTGACGCCATCATCAGAATCCGAAAGTTCTATCGTTTCTATGGGCGTTTCGTCAAATTGCAGCTCTTCATCTATAATTTTTTGTATTCGCTCTTTCCTATCACCTACGTTAACAAATATCGAATCTAAATCGTCGTTAATTGCATTAATTTTAATCCTAGATAAGGCATCTGCATTTGTATTTTGAGGCCCTTTCGTGTACTTAACCTCGTAGTCATATTCCTCTAAGCGTAAACGCCAACGCGTGAGCTTACTGTTGGGTTCTTTTAATGAATACAGCCATGCTAATGGTCTATGGTCTGTAAAGATAATAAATTTATTGCCATATAGATAAGGCCTAAAATGCTTAACTGCCCATATTATGGCTAAAAGCTCCTTCTCAATAGTACTGTATTTTACTTCTGTGTCACTCAGAGTCCTGCTAGCATATGCTACTGGCTTGTCTGAGCCTATTGATCCTTGTGACAATACAGCCCCAATTGCAAAATTCGATGCGTCGGTAGTTAAAATAAAACTTTTACTAAAATCGGGATACTTTAATAAAGGTGCGTTTGTTAAAAGTTTTTTACATGTTTCAAAACATTCCCTATACTCATCATTAATAATTATTTTACGACCTTTCTTTAAACAAGCTGTTAAAGGTCTAGTTATTTTTGCAAAATCTTTGATGAATTTCCTATAATAACCAATGAGTCCTAAAAAGCTTTTTATTTGTGTAACTGTTTCTGGAATAGGATATCTTAAGATTGCATCAATTTTATCATTATTTGGCTTCAATCCTTCACTTGTAATAGTGTGCCCTAAGTGAAGAACTTCCTTTCTAAGAAAATGTGATTTGTCGAGTTGTATTTTTAAATTTGTCGCCCGAAAACGATCAAAAACTGCTCTAAGTTTTTCTACATGCTGAGTCAGCGATTTAGAAAAAATTATGACGTCATCAAGGTATACCAGGCAATGTAAGCCCTGGAGACCTCTTAGAACGTTATCCATAGCCCTCTGAAATGTTGCAGGTGCTGTTTTTAACCCAAACGGCATCCTGTTAAATTCATAATGTCCTGAAGGTGTACTGAAAGCTGTTTTCGCCCTATCTTCTTTCTGGACCTCGATTTGATGGTATCCACTAGCTAAATCTAAGGTAGTAAAATAGGTACTATTGCCTAGCATATCAAATAAATCATTTATGTTGGGCAAAGGGTATTTGTCATCGGTAGTAATTTCATTGAGACGTCTATAATCAACTACCATCCTCCATTTTTGCTGTCCTGATGAATCTAATTTTTTTGGCACTAAATGTACGGGAGCACTCCAGGGGGAGTGTGATTCCTGGATGATATTGTCCCTTAACATTTTATCTACCTGATTCCTAATTTCTTTCGATTGAATGGGAGGTAACCTATGTGCTTTAATATTTATAGGATCTTCATTCCTTGTTCTAATTCTATGTTTTACTTGATTTGTAAACGTTAATGGAATATTCTCACAATAAAATATGTCCTTATACTCATTACATAGCCCTTCGATGGTTTTACGTTCCTCAGAATTCATGTGGTCTAACTGTAATTTTTTTAAATTATCTGTTAGCATCCTATCTATTTCTATGTTATTTTCTGTAAAATTAATGTGAACAGATGGGTTCTGCCTGTAAGGTTCGACCGTAAAAGGTCCTGTTACCACTAAGGTTCTGGTTTCATCCGTATAATTCTGAATAACGGTTGATGCGTAACCTTTAATACACTTAACTAATGCGGTGGGCATTCGAATCCCTTCCGAAAATTGTTTAAATTGTAGTATAGCTTCCCCGTCTAGTAAGTTGACTGGCAATCTAACTCTTAATTCACTACGAGATGGCAATTGATATACCTCTCTCATAGGTGGTGCGTATATTATTGGAATATTCGCATTTTTTAAATGTAAAACTTGACTTTCCATGTTTATTTTTGCCTGTAACTGTTTAAGTAGGTTACTACCTATTAACCCATCATACCTATCATCAACACTGTAAACATAAAATTTATGAAATTCCTTACTGCAAAACGTAGCTGGTAAAGGAATAAATGCCGTTTCGCTATGAACACTCGATGCGTGAGTACTAACAACTTCGAAGGGTTCATATTGCAACCGATCCCTAAAGTACTTGTTTGCAATGTGTGGGCTTATGAAAGACCTAACACTGCCTGTATCTATCATAAGCACTGCATTTAATTCTGGTACAACTATGTGTGGTAAGTTAAGACGTTTATTGCAATTAATTTTTATTCGCTCTCTAGGGTAGAGGCGGTTATACAAAAATTTCCCTGTCTGGGATCTTCAGGAATTTCCTGGAACTCATTATTTGAGTTGTCAAAACTTGGTTCGTTATAGCTATGATTATTAGTGTAATTAACACGGCGTGAACTTGCAGTGCGCATAGTAACGTCAGTGTTCGACTTTGAACCCGGCGGAGATGCTTGCGCTGCAAAAGGTGACGTTCGCGGTGCATATGCCGTGGACTGTTGGCTTTGTTGCGCCATCGGAAACTGTGACCTACTTGTCCTATTGTTATGATCATTATTATTTGTCCGATTGAAATTATTTTGATTATAATGTTGCCTATAATTCCTAAACTGCTGCGAATTGTTCATCGTAATTGAACTACTCGTGGCGTTATTCGGTGCAACTGCACTGGATAGGCTCTGCGAATTATACTTCGCACTATTGAAATCGGAAAAAATATTTTTATTAGATCTATTATAATTGCGGTGATCGTTTGTTTTAGAATTATAGACTGATTGAAAGTTCTGTTCTTCTAAAACAATTTTCAACGCGTCTTCCAATGTCGAAACGTCGCGTAAACGAACTAACCTAACTAGGAATGGCGGTAAATTGAATAGAAAAACATTCATCGCCCTATTACTGTAGATTATCTGCTTAGCCTTCCGTAAAGAGTCATCAGCAATAGTCTCTGATATTTTGGAAAATAAAATGCTTCTCGTATGCTGTATCCTATGACACAAATCTAAGTAACTTTCACCTTTGTTAATTTTACAGGATTCTAACTCCATTGCTAGACAATCTTCAGTACGTGGGTCGCCAAAGTGTTGATTTAACAGCATTTTTAGCTCATCCCACGTATTTATAGAGTCCCTTTCGCCTACCAAACTAGCTGCTTCGCCTGTTAATCTACTTGTTACTACATGAAATAAATAATTGTTTTGTACAACGCTCCCTTGGAATGTTGTTAAAATGTATTCACATTTTTTAATAAATAAGGGTAACGCTCTAACATCGCCATTAAATACTGGAATTATGTTTACCATCTCTTGCGGAACACGGTTTATACCTTCCATTATGAAGTGAAATAACGAAGCTTCACAAAAAGTAAGCACAAAAATTAATAAATTATCCCTAACTATTTACTACAACTAACAATCTATAAAATATTATTACGGCGTTGTCCAATCCCTAATAATACACACAACATAGATTAATACAAGGTTGGGATGCAAATGGAAGAGCTGAGAGGAAGGTGAAAAGATTTACTCACAATTCCGCAGCTATCTTCATGATCCCTGAATTACTGCTTGGCTCCTGGTCCTCTCCTGGCTTGATGTGGCTTCTTAATGTATTTGTTTGTTCGGTGATCTCTGCTGAACCGTTGAAACGGACGTCGGCTGCTTCCCGTAGATGTGGATACGTGACAGACTGACTACAGAGATCCTACCGGCTGCGCCAATTAAGTAAGCGACAACGGAAGAGTTTAAAAATAAACTTTATTTGATCCCAGTTACAGCAAGACAGTAATTACTTAATTCTACAAAATGTTGATCTTATATACTAATCTTATTGCTAACCAATCATCTCTGCTAATGACGCATGTCCTAGATATTATATGCTGACATATAGCTGTTATTCTAATATAATATAATTATTGGCTGATGAAGCTAATATTGGGGGATTGGGGTTCCTTAACTCGCGCTATTGCAGACGGTGCCGGGTGACGTCATCGTCAGGGATCAGCAGCAAGGGTGACTGGAGGAGGTGGTGACGTGCAGAACGCAACGTCATTAGGAAGTTGGTGATCAGTGAGTCAAGGACCTCATCAGGTGATATCAGTACAGTGTAAAACCGTGAGTGTGAACTTTTATTTTATATCAGTGGAAGTGCAAAATGTAGTATCTTTGAAGAAATTGTTGACTATACAAATTTGAACTCTATTTGCTTGAAGAATTAAACTTAGAAAAAATATAATAATATAAACATTAACTTAGAATAATTTTAACTGTGTTTAGACTTAGCCTAATTTTAAGAGAATTTGGTTGAGACGGGGAACCTATGCCCGATTTTTCCCCCAAATTTTAGTGTTTCTGAAAAACTTGTAAAAAAATCATCTTCGTTCTCAACACTTAGAAAATTTCCATAAAAATAATTGTGGACTTGTAATTTATTTGTTTATCTTTTATGTTCATCGAGTTAACTTTGTCTCTTAGATAAAAATAATTTGGTTCCTTAGTTAGTCCATTATAAAAGTGCTTAGTGATCAGTAAAAACATCTGTTAGATTTGTAAATAAATAGAAAATGGAGTCATTAATTAATAAATAAGAAGATATTTACAGTAGATTAGATAAAGCTTATGTCAACTTCAAAAAATCACCTAAGGAACGAATAACACGTCCTTATTGTAAAGTTAGATTAGGAAACTTGGAAAAATTGTGGGATCAATTAGAAAACGGTCACAGTCCATTATATGAGGAATATGAACCAGATAAGTTGAAACAGAGTAGGTTAGTAAAAAATGATGTTTATGATTTAGCAGAGGAAGTGTATATTCTATACAAAACTGAACTGCAAACTGTTTTAGAGTCATTTGATATTAAAGAGCAGAGTGTAAAAGAAAACTCTAGAGCTAGTAGTTCAAAGCAGTGTCAGGTGAAAGTATACCGACTGGGTAACCTTTAGGGATCTGTTCTTATCACTGATCCACAATAATATTAGTTTAGATAATGTGCAGCGTATGCAGTATATGAAGGGATATTTGTCTGGGGAAGCAGAACAACTTCTTCGACAAATACCCATTTCGGATGCGAACTATGACCGATGTTGGGAACTATTGAATGCGCGTTATAACAATAAAAGATTTTTATCACATTTCATAATAAAAAGGTTACTTAGTCAGAGAAATCTCAATAACGAATCAGCTGTGGGTTTAAAAGAATTACTGGTCAATACCACTGATTGTTTAAAGGAGCTTTCCAATCTTGGCATTAATGTTGAGTCATGGGATATTATAGTTATCCATATAATTACTTTGAAGTTAGATCCAGAATCACGAAAGCCGTGGGAATTTAAGATAACTGAACATAACTCGTCGGAAGAACTTCCCTCACTCATTCAGTTTACCGAGTTTTTAACCAATTGCTATAGAGCTTTGGAATTTTTGGATAGTAAATCTAATTCTGGATCTAGAAGTCAAAGTCATTCAAATAGTAATACGAGTGCAAACAAAATAAGTAGTTTACATGTTGCGGACATTCAGTGTTCCTTTTGTTCTGAGCCACATAGACTTAGATATTGCAAACAGTTTGTACAAAAATTAGACAGTGACGCTCGTCGCTTCTATTTCTACAGAAGATAGGGAAGGTAACCAGTTCGTTACTTGTTTTTCTACAGAAAAATTGTGTAATACAGTTTTATTAGCCACGGCTTTAATTAGAGCTGAGTCAAAGGCAGGTACTTATCAGGTGGTCAGAGCAAGGATCGCAAGTTTCTTTAGTTACTGAAGCTACAGTGCAGTTCTTGGGATTGAAGAAAACCTATTCAACTCATAGAATTAAAGGAATCGGAGGAGACAAAGAAATAACCTCAAGGTCAGTGGTCACCTTAAATCTAAGGTCTCGAATAAATTCGAATTTTAATATTCAAATCCAGGCGTATGTCTTAAAATCTATAACAACGCTGCTCCCCGTTACGAAGGTAACGACGGTAGAATGGGTAGATCTTCAGGAGGAAAATTTGGCAGATCCACACTATCATACTGCGAATAAAATAAATGTTTTATTAGGAGCTGATGTTTATACCCAGATAATTGAAGAAGGTTTGAAAAAGAATGTGGATGGGTCAATAGTAGCCCAATGTTCCAAATTTGGATGGATAATGTCTGGGATAGTTGATACATCTGCTGGGGTTTCTTCGAATGTTGTGGTGATGCATGCTCATATAGATGCAAATGAGGAACTAAAGAAATTCTGGGAGTTAGAGGCCGAAACCACTAACTAATAAAGATTTTTGTCGGAAGAAGAGAAACAATGTGAAAATTTATTTTCTTCTAGCTTGAACGACTTCAAAATTTCTATATCAGGTTCATATTTGGCTTGCGCAAGTATGATCACTTTTCTGAATTTTGTATTAAGCTCAAATGGCTACCTATTCGCCTTCGTCGGCATGCCCATACACTTTATTTATAATGTGCAATTTTTCCTTTTACTCCTTTTTATATCAAACTAGCTGACCCCCGCGGCTTCGCTCCCGTCAAAATTATAGCCTATGTTACTCGGGAATAACGTAGCTTTCCATAGGTGAAAGAATTTTTGAAATCGGTCCAGTAGTTACGGAGCCTATTCGGTACAAATCTAAAATTAAGTATTCGTATGCATTCCACTTCCATCTTTGACAAATCTTTCACGATTCAAGCAGCTCGGTTGTGGAATTTACCCATTGAAATAAGACGTGCTCAAACACTGCCAACGTTTAAGAAAATAGTGAAGGAGCATTACCTTTCACTATAATTTTTATTCTTCTCCTTTCTCTGTTATGTGTTTGATATGTATTAGTATATTATGTAATATCAGCATTAACTCCGCCTATGTACCATCATTGTACATGAAGTTTAAATAAATAAATAATATTTTGTGTTATTATTTCAAAGTAATATTTTTTTTGATGTATTGTACACGTTGTGTACGTTCAGTCCATCCAAAGGTTGTCTGTAAGAGATTGGCTAGTGCGATAAGGCCGCCGAATTGTACCTTTGTGTTTGTTAACGTTTGTCCTGTACGTGTTTTGTGGTGTACATACATAGTATATAATAAATAAATAATAATACATAAGTGTGATGTAGCTGGTCAGAATGAACTTTGATTTGTTTTTAGAGGCATTTGACAGCGCTTTATTTTGTCAATGTCGCATTTTTTTTTAAGCAACTCTGTGGGTGAACTCAAGCTGTTAATAAATTCAATTGATCTTCTTCTTCTTTCTATAAATACCGGTTTATTTGGGGTCAAACTTTCTAGTACTTCTGCGCCCACCGGACGGTTGTAGGTTTTCTCTTTTGTGGTGTTGGTCGCAATCAAGACATTTTATATTGTTCCTGGCCATGTCATTGGTGATCGACCATGGCCTCTTTTTCCGTCTTCTATATTCATGAATGTTTTAGTCATGATGGTCATCCTCTCCCCTCATTACTTGTCCGTAAAGCGTAATCGATTTTCACTAAACTGCTCGTGTATCTTAACGACTTTAAAAGTACCACATATAATTTTTATCTTATTTTATTGATTTTTGAATCTCCACGCGTAACATCTTCATCTCTTGGGTATGAATTCTCGGTTCATCCAAATTTCATTCTGTCCTAATGGATAACTTCACTTTGTATTAAATGAATATATTTTGATTTGTGTTAATACAACAGAAGTAATATAAATATATAAATTGATTCAATTAACAGAATTAAGAAATACTTAAGTTTCAACATTAGTAAAAACAGTTTCATATTATTTTGAAGTAAAGAGTAATCTTCTCAGCTTAATGAGCTGAAATAAATAAACTTCACATATCACTAATTATTTCTCGGTAGTTTTTTTTACTTTGACATTGGTGCCTATTTATGACGTATTCCACATTGGGCACCAGTTTTAACGGCGCCTGAGATATTCCACATTTGGCACCTATCAATATTAATCGGAATGTGATTTTGACATCCTAAAAAAATAAACGTCCCAACACTAGTATCTACTGATCCGTAGGTGCCAAATGTGGAATCAATTTTTAAATAATAAAACATTCCACTTACGGCACCTATGAAAAATATTGATGTAAAAACGGGTGCTCATATGGAACACGTCCTATTTACTCCAATATCGAATGATTTACTTTGCCAGTTCAATAAAAATCGTTTAATAATCAATCAATAATCGTTTAATCAGAAAAGAATACACATTTACAGGATCAGAAAGTACATTTTTAACAGTGTAACTGTTATCAGAAGTAAACATAGTTTTCACAGACGGTTTTAATCATTTCTGAAAATAATCCAAATTAGGAATATGAGAATTTGCTTTTTGGCAGCCAGACATCAAATAGCTCATCTTTATTAAATAAAAACTCGACCATATATAGGTTAAGGTTAAGATGATATCAAAATTCTGACTCATAATTTTCTGATGAAAACATGTTTGTGAACGTTAAAATATTCTTTATTATAAAATTATCCTTCTATATAAGTTTAAGTTTCAGATTCAGTAGACTATATCTTTTAGGGTTCCGTACCCAAAGTGTAAAAACGGGACCCTTTTACTAAGACTACACTGACGGATTACTATTTACTGAAGGCATTTGCTAAGCAGACTCCTAATTGATATTTTCTAATTAAAGAACTAATAAATTAAATATAAATTAAATTATCTTTATTGTTATGGGAATTAAAAATAAATGGACGTACTACAGGTAGGTACACCTCTGTGTACCTCTTCAGGGCATACAGGTAGAATAGAATAGAATAGAATAGAATATACTTTATTGTACACCATAAAAGTTATACATCCATTTTATAAGAAAAACTTAATTATACGGGTACAAAGGCGGTCTTATCGCTGACAGCGATATCTACCAGACAACCTTTGGGTGGACTGAAAGAACTTATAATGAGAAAGGGGGTAGTCTGTGGTGTACTGTACATTAAAACATAAATATATACAAAACTATATTGTTACAATAAATACTATCCATAAACTTAAATACACAAATACTTACATACATATATACTTAAATACATACATACACAATATTACATGTTAACAAATTCAGAGAAAGGAGGGACAAAAAATATAAAAGCGTTAGGGAGAAAGGAAATGGTTTTTAACTAGGTTCTTAAAAGAAGCCAGTGACTGGGCTTGTCTAATAGGCAACGGCAACTCATTCCACAGTCGCACAGCCTGGACCGTAAACGATTTGTCGTAAAACTTAGTGGAATGAGCAGGCATCAAAAGTTTCAAATTCTCCGATGATCTCAAGTGTCTAGAATGTGTATCATGTTGTTAAGTATATATAAAAAAAAACAGTATACAATAATAATAATAAAAAACTGTTCTGAGATTTTTGTCAATAAGAATTAGAAGATATATAAATAGATAGATGTAGATGCCAAAGAAAACAACAAGAACAGTCATATAGAACAATGTCATTTAATAGTAGTTTAAGCAACGGTCACACACTTTTTATCTTCACTCAAAAAGTTGTTTTTTTTTTTTTTTTCTCTAATATAGTAAGCGATGATGTGTAATAAAACAAAAGTGGAAACGGAAAAAATATTTGGTATGGCGGGCAATTTAGATTCTCATTGAGCATGACTGCGCAGAGCGCGAATCCAACACACTATTATTTACACTATTGACAATGACACTATTTTTCTACATTAAATCAATGACCAATACGCCCCAAGAAATTAAAAGGTAAAAGTGTGCTATAAAAAATCGAAGGAAAATGTTGCACTATAATGGTTTTATTTTTATTTTACCAATCCACAAAAAGAAAAAACGTAGTTATACAAGATTTTCTGAATTATTTTTTGGAACATTACGTGGTGAGTGTAGATATAAGATATTCCAACAATTAAAATCACAAAAAGCTTGTGCTGCTAACTGAATGGCCGTGCTGCTTCCGCCCGCAAAGTTGAGAGAGCAGTTTTATGATCGTGATCATAATAGTTTTCCCTTGTGACATGTCTGGCTGAATACAGTTTCTTTTTTTTTTTACTTTTCTTTGTTACATGCAATGATATTTAAATAAACAGATATGTTATGAGCGCGCGCATTGTGAAGACTCGAATAAGTCACAATTGTGACCTTTAGTCTTTAGTTTATGTCACAACAAAAACAAAATAAAAAAATAATGCCATCGTGTGTACTTAGAAATTGTACCAATGATACCAAAGTACATAAAACAGAAGGGATCTCATACCATATATAAGTACACAATACGATTTACTTTTTTTTTTTTTCCTATTATTCTGATATTTGGAGGTTAGAAAAAGATAACAACATTGTTGGTCAGATTAATGTTTGTTTACATTCACACGCAAGTGACAAACACTAGCTGTCTCTTTTTTTCTTGTTCGTTTTATCAAGCCATCCCTTTCGACTTGTAGTGAAATGTCAGATAAGCTAAAAATGTGTATGTGTGCTGCCACTGCTGCGCGGAATACTTTTTCAATTGTTTTGTGAGTGTATAACGTATCTGTTTATTTGAATATAATTGGTTACGTGGTTTTTTCGAACCTTTAATAAAACTCGTTTGTTTATTGAAGCTTAAATATGTTTGGTAACCCGCAGGATTATTCGTTGGTAATCTGGGCTAGATAATTAAATATTTAATTATTAGGGTACCGTATCTAAAATTAATCTTTTGGGTGTAAAAACATCAGTCTAAAAGCACCCACTACTGAGACTCAGAATTTTAACTATGAGAGGCCTCTATGTATATTCAATATATGGAGTAGTAGAATTTGGGCCCTATTTGTAAACAAGTTTTAATTTTTATTTTTTTAATATTTTTTTAATATTTAAGAAATGCATTGGCACGGGAAACAATTTTTGTGTGTCAATTAATTTTACTGATTACAGACACCGGAAAAGGTTACACCTTGTAAAACATCCACGCTGCTTCGCACCTGATTGGCAGATTCATCATTCAAATTACGTATAGGGTATTTGAATTTAGAACCCGAAAAACATAAATCGTCATTTAATCACAAAATAGAAAGTTTACTGAAGGACCACTTCCCCCCGGTCCACGAAAACTGGCACTTAAACTGGCCGGCCTCACTAGGGTTGCTACTATAAATTCAATTTATATAAGTTACCTTCAGTACTAGTGCTCAATTTATTACCCGACTACGGCGAAGCAAAAAGGAGTGTTGTTTTTGACCGGTATGTGTGTATGTATGTAACTATGTATATCTGTTCCCACATAACTTCTAAACTACTTACAATAATTTGACAACGTCGGAAGCATCTTGTTTGTCCGCTGGTGACAGGTATTTGAAGTCACATTAAATTGAATATGGCTCCATCATTTGTGGTACATCTTTATTTACATGTTGAGGTCGGTTAAACCGTGTCAGTCTACTGCAAAATGTGTACAAAATACGAATTACTACACCTTTCCAAACGGTAGACAATTTAGATTTGCTCAAAATATAAGCATAAACAACCTTTTTGCTTGATGAAATGATGCAAAAGGACAAAATAAAGATATTATACTCATTTTATTTGCGTTCTTATGTACCTAAGTTTTCATACAAAATTTCATAAACAAACAAGCCAAAATCTGGCAAAATTTTGCTTAAAATTTTGATGCAACCTTGCATCATGACATTTCTTTGGTGTTGTTTTTTTTTATCCTGTCCATTCACCCGTCTCATAATCGATTAAAAATTGCATACAGCCTTATCGATTAAGTGTATCAAACCATTCTTTTAAATTATTTCGATTGACTCAGTTCATTTAAATAAATTATTGATTTTCAAAAATGTATTGTTTTAAAATCAAAATCAAAATCAATTTTTTTTTATTTCACATCGGCCTACATGGGCACTACAACAAAACGTCGATAAAAGGTGCACGGTTCGGGTTGGTCCTTTCCTATGGAGAAGAACCGGCAAGAAACTCCATGGTTACTCTTTAAAATTAGAACAAACCCGTTTATAGGCATAAAATAGAATAAAACAAAAAAGCAAGCCTATAGACAATTAAAAAAATATAACTATACATAAATTATTTCATAATGTTATCTTACAAGTATTTTGAAAAAAAAATATCGGTTTCGTGGCTAATTTCGCGCCGAGTCTTCTATTACGTACAAGAATTTAAAATTCAAATTTGGAATGCGGTCGGTATTCAAAATATTTTATCGGATAAATTTTAGTATAAAAGAGAATTTCACTTTGATCTTTTCAGAAGGTTTTATACAGAATGACCAGTATAAACACGAGTACAATTATGTACGTTAAGTAGGCGTAGGGGGAAGTGTCAGTGCCAGCTGACACTTATCTACGCGAATCCGAAGCCTGCTGTTATGTCATGGTTGTCAATCGAGAAAGGGCTAAAAATTAAAATCCAAG
The DNA here is from genome assembly GCA_964057195.1 of Orthosia cruda. Taxonomy (NCBI): domain Eukaryota; kingdom Metazoa; phylum Arthropoda; class Insecta; order Lepidoptera; family Noctuidae; genus Orthosia; species Orthosia cruda. Next base: position 40,862,782 of record OZ059828.1, on the reverse strand, counting down.
ATAGCGACCATACAATTTATCCAGAATTTATCGTAATGAATGTCATTAATATGATTTTCAAGGGTTGTGTACCAGAAAATTATTTTTTTCGCTTCGGCCATCAAGGAAACCAGAGTTTCGTAACTGGTTTCCATGAAGGCTTTTTTTATACGTCTACGTAACTAGTTTCCATGAAAGCTTTTTTTATACTACTATGTAACTGGTTTCCATTAAGGTTTTACTTATATTTCTACGTAACTGTTACGTAAACTCGTCCCTATGTCTGGATACTTATCATTTAGAAGATGTCATCTATCAGATAATTACGTTGCACTTGATATTAATACTTAATTTTCTTGAATGAAAGAAAGAAAGAAAAAATAATTATTTGTGACCCGCACAGGAGACACGAGAAATAAGCATAAAATTAAACAATAATAAAAATAAAAACCCTGTGCGAGACCATAAAGGCTCCTATCTCAGCATGCAAAAGCAAAAGCTAAACGCTGAATGCAAGCTTACTCTGACTATTATTATAATACTTTAAATAGATTTATGGTATATTGAATTCATCTCAACGTAAAGAGAAGGCGTTGCTGTCCTACATGGAGGACACAAATATCATCGAAAATATATATAAACAAAAAAATATAAATATCATCAGAACAACCAACAACTTAGAAGATTGGCATAGCTGGATTAATCGGTTCATCGGAACAGACTGTAGCCAATTTACTGGACATATTAATTGAGTTTGACTTAACTAGTGTTACCCAGTTACTGTGTTGTGAAGATCAGAAAGGCAGTCAATCCATATAAAACACTGGTACTCAGCTGAATCCGGTTAGACTGGAAGCTGACCGCGACATTGTTAGGAAAATGCAGGCAGATTGATTGGTGAAGTGAATGGTACTATATTAGAAGACCAAAGTCAGTAATATAAATAAATTTTTTTTTTTTTTTAAACTAACTGTAAGAAAAGTAAACGCTACCATAAAATTGATAACGAAACTCATAATGCTATAAAGATTTGCAAAACGGGCAAATAACTGTGGGTCACTGCATTGATATAATTTCACCATTAATGCATTTTATTTAAATTTTTTAAGTTTATATTTTAAATAAAACAAGATATAAATAGTACAACTATGTTTTCAATTCAATTAAATATTCATTTCTCTAAGTTGTATTAAATATTATGAATGACAAAAATAAAGTACCTACTAACATTTTTCGTTTTCTTCTTCCTTAATCAGTTTCCTAGGTGGCTTAAGGAACATTGGGTAATTACTCCTTCGAAACCAGTTACGTAGAAGTATAAAAAAAGCTTTCATGGAAACTAGTTACGTAGACGTATAAAAAAAGCCTTCATGGAAACCAGTTACGAAACCCTGGTTTCCTTGAAGGCCGAAGCGATTTTTTTTTAAATCTAAGAAGGCGGTGACAACTTAATCTGTATATATATAAAAGCGAAAGGTCACTCATTCACTCATCGCGAAATATCATCATAAAAAACCGCTTGATGTATAAAGATGAAATTTGGCAGGGAGGTTTCTTAAGTGAAGTAAGTGCGCATTAAGAAAGGATTTTTAGAAAGTCCACCCCTAAGTTTGTAAATTGGACACATGAAATTTTAGATCTACGCTCTTGGTTTCTTGTCTGTTGTTTTAGCTGTCGAGTCTTCCATGTTAAATAAATAAATAAAATACGGATCACGCGAAGTCGCGGGCAAAGTGCTAGTACATAAAAAGTTTATGGGCTCTCTTAATTCACAAATTAAAGATGGCAGCTATTTTAAAGCTATACATATTCTAAAGGATTTTCTATGTCTCTTGGGGTGCTATTACCGCAAATTCTAAATCCAAGTTGGCAGCTATTTCAGGTTGTTTATTTTTCTATAATTTGGATTTTAAAGCCCGTATTCGTTAATAACACTTATGACGAAAACTTAACAAATTTTCGTCGGCGCCATCTTGGATTTTGATTTTAAGCCCATATTCGTTATTTATATACACGGAAACCATTAAAATTACCAAATAATGAAAATCAAATTATCGTCGGCGACATCTTGCATTTTGATTTTCAGCTGTTGGTTGACAACCATGCCATAACTCGCTTAGTAAGGAATCCCGCAAGAAGCCACGCACAATTTTATTGACTTTGATTGATTGTTTTTGAGGAATGCAGATGTAAATACATACCAAACTTATGTTCTTAAAATGAATAAAAATACACTTCTAAGGCCGTGTTTCCACCTCAAAATTGTCGCAGAATGAATGTGACAAATTGTCAAGCACGCGTTATCTGCTGTGATTGGTTGAATGAATTTTCAACAGCGAATCACAGCAGATAACGCGTGCTTGAGAATTTGTCACATTTATTCTGTGATGATTAAGAGGTGAGAAACTCGGCTTAAAAGTATCTATATTTTCATAACATTACAACAAACTCGACCGAATTCTGAATCTACCCATACCATTCTGAACTCAATATATACTATAATAATTATACCAGCCTATAATTGTTCCACTGCAGGGCAAAAGCCTCTTTTAATACAGAGAAGGCACGAGCATTGATCACCACGCTTGCTCAATGCGGGTTGGATATTTGAGACTATAAGACCAGGTTTCTTCATGATGTTTCCTTTCACCGTTATCAACGATCTCCAAGATATACTCAGAAAGTACATAAATGAATTTGAAAAAGACACATTAGTACTTGCCCGGAACCCATTTGAACCCATGACTCATGCAAGGCGAGGCCTTAAGCCACTGGGTCACCATGACACTTATTACAATATAACGAATAATCATAAAATCGTTGGTTCCCCGAAACTATGCGTTTCATACTTACATAAAAATATACTAGGCACTCTGTATACTTCTTAGACTATCAAACATTAAAAGGACCAATCATTATTACTTTTATACAAAATATTTTTGAATAGCGAGCGCATTCCGAATTTAAATTTAGAATCGGATAGAAAATTCGGCGCAAAACTATCCACGGTTCGATGAATTTGTTTAGTTGGTTGCAGTCAAATAATGTCCAAAAATCTATTAAGATTACTTTAAGAAAGTATAAATAGTAATTATTTTAAGTACTTATTGTATTTTATGCCTAAATCAGGTTTATTCTTATATTTAAGAATCGATTTGGGATAATCGCTCATTAATCAAGTCAATAGTGTTAAAAAAAATCGATTACTAAAATGGTTTTACCACACCACTATTACAATAAAAAAAAACAATATCACTGACGAATTGGCAGTTTTGAACATAAATAAAGTAGTGGTAATAAATTATACGTATTATTGGACCGGTGTTTTTTTAATGACGTTAAGATCTTTCTTCTTGTTGTTTAATAAATTTAGAGACATAATTGTCATATTTGTAATCGTTTTTACATGTGGGTGGGTAATATTTGTGTAAAATAAAAATGTAAACAAACAAGATTGGCGCGAAGCTTCAACTTTAGTTAGTAAATAACTTCATTACCATTAAATATTTTGTTTGAAATATGGATGAATTCGTCAAATAATTAAACAATGAGCAAACCACTACCCCTGCAGTGGAGTTTGGGTGTCCAGAATTTGTATTATTATGTTTTTTAGCTTCGACCACCACTGTCATGAAAATGGCGATTTTCGAATGAATACACTTGTATTTTACAAAGGTAAATTATTAAATTTGCGCACTTAATCTAAAAAAATATTGGCGCCGACATGTAAGCTTTTTATCCAACTATTTTCATTAACGCCCCCAAAGAAGATTCGTTAGGTATCGTAATCAATAATTACGTTATTAATTGGGACGTCGCATGACGTATATCTGGGGTCCAAAATGGGCCGCGGCTGAGCCAACGGAGGTATGCTTTTCGCGCCCCAAAGTGTACCCCGTCCAAACTATACGGTTAAAGAAAAATATTCGTATACAGGCTTTTCTTAAGTTGTGGAACAGGTCAGGATTCTTACTTGAGTGTTTACCACACCCTGCTCATTTTAATAGTTAGATAGTGTGTAAGCTTGTCGTTTTTATGACGAGCAAGCAAAGCTAAACCTTAAGAGGATGAACGATGATGATAATGATGATGATAAATGATGATTAATTCCTATCTGTACCTTAGACCTTGTTCTGAAATTTTACTAGTTGTAATTCCTTCCAAAACGGCGTTCGGTCTTACTTAACACAAACATTTTACAACCGTAAATATGCGCTCGTTTTTTTTACCAAACTTTCTCAAAACAATCTTGATTAAAAACTGGAAGCCAATCCCACATTTCAGAAATTTATATCAAAAGATTTTCTCTGCGGTTATGAAATAAGTCTAAATATTAAATGTTGACCTGTTACGCAAAATAAATAGGTTCTGGCAGTTTATTAAAATAAAAGTAACGGCCCACATCTTCAAGTGAAATTAAAAGTCGTACAGATAAATATTCCTTAGCGTGGCAGGTTAAATTGGAGCCGGAACGCAAATTCTAATAGGGTCTCTGTATTAGGGGTTGTCATCCGCAGGGTAACGCTAAATGACTTTCTTCCTAAACGTACCTATAAGTATTACAAAGATTATTTACTTGACAATCAATTCGAGACGAAACAATATTATTGTAAAATAAAATTCATTATTATGAGAAATATTTGTCTCCTATTCTTGGTATTTTTTGAGGAGTTTGTACCTTAGTAATAACAGCCGCACGGATGGTTTTTTCCAGGTTAAGCAACACTTGGCGAGGTAAATATCCTTTACAGACCGAGACGCCGTTGGTCCCGCCGGTCGTTTATAGGGTAAACCCAGGATAGTTGCCCCGATTGCGATTACTCTAGTTTCGCGGATGAATCGCATGCTATTTTATTATTCCATCTAAAGATTCTCCAACTAGTACTAAAGGTCTATCCACACATATCAAGGCCGTGCCCGGGACGTGGATGGACCGTGCCCCGTCAGGGACTCAAAAAAATATCGTTGTGTTCATTTTATATGAACTCGTTCACACACGTCCGTCCAGCCCTGTCTCGTCCCGGGCATGGCCCTGATATGTGTGGATAGACCTTTATATGAAATCGTTCACAAACGTCCGTGCACGGGCCAGTGACGAAGCTTCAATGATTTGGCCCAGCCCTGTCACGTCCCGGGCACGGCCCTGATATTTGTGGATAGACCTTAAGTTGCCCGTATCTCATATCTCTGTGCGATTGCATAGGAAGGCAAAATGCGATCAGTTATTGCAGGATAAATTTCCTGATTCTCAGTAGGGCATTTATCCTAAATGTAATTTATATAGATAAGGCAACTATACCCTACGTGGGATGGATGTCCCAAAATATAAAGGTCCGAAAGAATCGCTAATACTCTGGAAATATTATAGATACTTAATGTTTTTTACTTTTCATAATTTTTTCGATGAAAACCAAAACGAGTCAGACATAAAACTCAGTACAAAAAGCGAACAACTTTATTTGTAAAGACAAATAAAGTATTTTGCTTTTTGTACTGTGATATCATAAATGGTGGAAAATATTCAGCTTTTACCCTAGAGCTTTGATAGTAGGACGAAACTACGGCCTGACAACCAGGGCCCCGAAAATCTGACACCAGGTTTGCTAAGAGGCATCGTGTAACCTAGTTACAGGGTTATAGAGGTTAGCAAGGTCGTCGTTACATGTCAAATACTGGTATTCAGTTGCTATTGGATAGACTGGAACCCTTTGGTTAGAAGGTAACAGTCGCGACCTACGTTTCGTAGGTTGTTGAATTGGTTATTTATTCATGGATTTATTTAGTCAAAATTACCAATATCAATTTAAAAATAAATGTATCAGATTTGTAATACAATTCTTATTTGTATTATTTAATCCTAATCCTGTTAATTTGAGCGATCCTATTAAATGGTACCATTTATTATTAAATCTTTTCAAATTAAAGCGTTTCTTGAAACTCTGCTTTTATCCAGATAACTGATTAATTTTATAATTAGTACTTATTATGAACAAGAGCCTTGGCTACTTTCTGTGATTTATGCTTTATTATTTTTCTATTGTGTTAAGTTTTATTTATCTGACCAGCTTTAATTAGAAATTGTTGAAACAATTCCAATTATTTGTAACAGAATAGGAAACACATTTGTATTTTAAGAATGCATTCATCAAGCCCTAAAAAAACTAGGCTTTCAAAAAGGTCTATGAAGAAAGGCTTAAAATCAAATTACGAAAACACTTATTTTAAGTTGCTCAAATAAGACCTTTGTGCCCACAAATTCTCATTTCGTCGCAAAAACGAGATTAATATAAAGGGTAGCACAAGGATTGGCGTTAATTCTATTTACTATGTCTTCGGTGTTATAACCAAAATAGTATGGGTTTTAATACTGCTATATACCTACGTTAGGGATTTGTTCTATTGGGTTTAGAAGTCAAAGGCTAAGACAGTACGCACTTTAAAAAGTAGCAAATAAGTTAAAAGAAACACGAAAAAATAAAGCCCAAGTAAGAAGTTAATTGGCTAAGACTTCAGTTTATTCCCATCTCGGTAACTTGTCATAAAGAGTCAAATCATGTAAATTAGCTTGATAATTTATTCAATCAATTTTTTTATTTGACATTTATTAATCTATTTTGTCATTTTTCAATTTATATGTGATACGGTTTCGAGATGGGAAGGTTCCGAGATGGGGCTACACCTAAATGTAATCCTAAAATTCATGTTTTATGCCAAACTTGATTAGGTGCCGTAAAAGTCTTCGGATTTCATTCATCTGTCTAATAAAGATGCAGCAATCCTCACACGGCTAGTAAAATAAATCTAATGAAAAAATAATTGACAAAATCTCATCAGATAAAAGAAAATACCATATCAAGTATATATATATATATTTTATATAAGTGGCGCGTGGCGTCTTGCAGTTCAATCAAAGTGATTGGCTACTGCTTAATCGGGTGATCCTGTGGATACTAAACAATAGCCAGACAAAAATAAAATTTTAAAGTGATTGAATAAATAAACAAACTGATTTAGTCATTCCAATACTGTGTTTCTATATTTTTTGTGAGTCTTATATGATTTGTGACAGGGTGCCGAGATGGGAATGTGCCGAGATAGGACTATACCAAGATTTCACCACTCGAGTTTGACATCGTAGGTGTAAAGCCGGATTAATACCAATGCGACTTTGTCAATTTATGAGTACTTTCTGAGTTCATCAATGAAGGAGAAAACAATGTGAGAAAACCTGGACTTATCGTTCAAATCGACAATCCGCCTTGAACAAGTGTGGTGTTTAGCGCTCCTGCCTTCTATGTATGAAATATGGATTTTGTCCTGTTAGTGCGTTGCGTTGCGTCGTCACAACGGATAAACGTATTGTATGCCACAGCTGCGTTGCGACGACGTCGACGCATCGTTGACGCTACGACGACGCACCGCAACGCACTAATGAGTGCTCACGCTTACTCGTATTATTAAGAAGTAGAGATATATATAGATAGAGAGTTGGAGATATATCTACAAACTAATGTAATTTATCTTAATCCTACCCTTATCCTTATTTATTTGGGTCATTGGGGTCACCGCAGTTGGCTTTTTCTTGCCTGCCTTGCCTTTTTCTTCCATGATATTCATCTCTATAAGCCGTCTTCCCAGATTTTTATTTCCTTCCTAGCTAGCATCTCTCACAACAGCCATTGACAAAAGAAGGAGACGAAGTATTATAATGTGTATTGCCAGTACCAATGGCATAACACTAGATGTGAACCAACTAAACAGCACATTTATAGTAGGCGACTAAACAGCCAAAGATGCCAACTAGTTAGCTAATGTGTGACAAGAAAACGGAAAATAACAGAAATAAATCGCCAGTATTTGCTATCCGTTGTAGATTTTTTCTAATGAAAACACCTTTATTATCGAATTTTGCTTTGAAATCTAACAATTTCAAAGCAAAATTCTAGGAAAGTGCCGAAACGTTTAGAATTATTGCCTTCAGAGTTTTTTAAACAATCGGCAGCGGCAATTTCAAAAACCATTAATCATTTAATTTACTAGAATTTATAAAAGCTTTTAAGCGCTTTGAAGTATTACGTCAATGCTGAATAGCTATACGGTAAATAAAGCTGGCAATTTGTTAAAAATACAATGTAATTTTGTTCAGACACGTGTTTGTACTTGAATTAGAGTCATTCACAATTTTTGTTCGTGTTTTGACGACGTGTTATGGGCCTTACACCACTTTAGTGCCGTAAACCAGTAATTTTCTAAAGCATACTCCTAAATAACGGCTAGGTTAAAACATAACACACACGTACATTATTTTGTTAAGCATGGTATCTTCGTGTAACTTTAAAAAAAATATTAATTACAAGATATTCGTTCGCTACTTTTGGATACTCCTCCAAAACGGTTGGATGTTTAAAAGTATTTGTACACAGAAAATTTATGGCTAGATTTTCTTCATAACTGAAATAGTGTATGTAAATGAAGGAATATTTTGCAAATAAATCTGTCCAAAAGGAGGTTCAATATTGATATTCTGGCTCTGAGTGTGTGCACGGCCAGTACTTCGTTAATATTGGGGAATATGGGAAATGGCAGCTGTAGAAAACATTTAATTAATAGAATTCAAAATCGGTTGAACGGACAGTAAAAAGAGATTGTTTAAATTTCTAATGTTATTTCAAATGGAGTAGTACCAGAATATTTTCTAATTTTTCAAACGATTCACAAGTGTTATCAAAGAGAATATAATATTAACCTTTCAATAAATGTCGGTAGTCTGTGGTAAAATAACAATGAAACCAATGAAAATACGAATTAGCAGGGCGTTAACTACCTCGTTGGCCTAGTGGCTGCTAGTGCGTTGTACTGAGCATGAAGACTTGGATTCGATTCCCAGATCAAGCAAAATTTTATTGGGTTTTTCCGTCTAGCATTCCTCAATAGCAGCTCGGAGTCTGGACTTGTGCTCGGTTGATGACAATAGCTCGCCCCCTATTTTGTGGGACTTATAACTTAACTGACGAATTGTTGGTGTACTGTAGGTGTTTCCTCTGCCTTAGCGCTCGTGCCCACGAGTCGGGTCTACGTCCGGTAGTCAGTAATGTATGGGACACTATGAAGACATTCACACGACGCCGGCTCACAGCGCAACCGGGCACGGTGCTCGCCGGGTCTATGCCCGGTGCGTGGTAAGGAATGGCAGTGTACACAGAGTACTTTGCAGTGTATGAGCGCATGTACACGAGACCGGACTTAGGCCAGGCGCGTGCCGACTACCTACGCGAAATTATGGAGATCAACCACGAAGTATTAACATTTTGTTAAACATTTATTTTTCATTCGAAAGTACTTCTCAAATTTCTCGACATGTTTCATTAGTTGCTTCTGAATGAGTGTATGAAATGCACCACAATCTTCTCTTTCTGTTAACATGGGATGTAACCAATATCGTCTTTTTTTTGTCGTGTTTTTTAGCTTTCTATGTGATGTACCACGCAATAATACATTTTCTCTTTTTAACCCTCAATATTTATACATCCACAATTCACAGAATAAAAAGAGTGAATGTAGGCTGCACCTCCATGAAACCGGGTCGTGTACAAACCGTCTTGTGTGCAAACTCGGACGGTTTTTATCCAGCGCCGGCAAATAACCGGGCCGTGTTAAAACCGTTTCGTGGGTAGGAGCCCTACCCTTCGGGGAATTCAAGCGTAACGTTATGTTATGTAGATTATTTTTCGTTCAAAGAATCGCGTTGAACGTCAAAACCAAATAGTTACCCTTTCCAGTATAGAAAAATAAATTTCGGAAGTAGGTGATTCATCGTTTTTTGACACCGATTTCCGAAATTGATGTTACTCGTATTCTTTCACTTTGTAGTGTTTTTATTTGGAAGTGGGTTGTAGTTTTTTGTAAATAGTTTTTATTTTACACTTATTGGTTATGTACCTAATGGGCAAGTTCTATAGTAAGGTACCTAAAATGCCCACATGCCAGAATAGATAACCAGAATAACATAAAACTTGGTCAAAACCGGTGAAATGCTAGTGTACCAGGGTTTACTGTAGACATCCGCGTACCCCTATAGAGCGTACCACCGTGAGTTTATGTTCTGAAATGGTGTAAACAATAAACAGACATGCGATTGCCAGAATCCCAAGAGATTAGCCGGTATTTTTTTGAGAAGTTCTACATCAGGTATTCACCAAATGTAAATGGGACCAATTCAGAAAAGTCATCTTTCAAAAAAAAAAGATGTGCCAAAATTAATACACAATTGACGGAAAAATCGGTGAACATAAACAAAAAATAAACAAACATAGAGTCGAACATATTATATATGCTCCTCTCTTGGAAATTCGGTTAAAAATCTTTTGTTTTATGTATAAAACTTCGGAATACCTTAGTTGGTGATTGGCACGTGTCAAACTCCTTCTAACAAATAATGAAACTAACAGTAACACATCCATTTTTAAACATAAACTTCGACTCATAAATTACTTAAGTTTTCTATCGTGTTTGAAACTGGCAACGGTGAATGAATATTTGTCTGGAAATCGGTTGCGGTTCATGGAATGTGAAGCGATAGAATCAGGATGTCGAATAGGAAGAAAGTTTTGAGTATGAATGTAGATGGCTATAAGAGTAGAGGAAGATGTACCATTAATTCAAAAAATCAAAAAAACTGACTGCTTAAGAAGCGAACTAAAAAGGCATGAACATGAAGAAAATAATGTTGTGCAGTTAGAGATTATTTAATCGCGAGCTAACTGACCAAAAGCATTCGTATCCTCCGACTGCACAGCATGATTTTCTTCTGGTTCACCTTTTTTAGATGTCTTCTTAAGAAGTCGGGTTTTTATGACATTTTTATTTATAACTTTTAAGTTAGTAGTATATATTTTTGTGATCACCTCTTAAAACACACACGATAAGATTTAATTTTAATAGCACACACGATAAGATTGGAAAAAAAAATTAGACCTCCACAATATGGCGCCTAAAGGACGCCACTTTTTTCTATTTTTTTTGTTGCCAAAGTCACTCACTAGGTTAAGACAAATCGATTGACGTAAGAATCATCAAAATCGGCAAACGCTTTTGGTCTCTAGAACGCCACATAGGAACAAACATACATACATAAACTGATAAACACATTACTCTCCTTTGCATCGCGCAGTCAGGTAAAAAGATGGATGGACTGCGTGAAAGATTATAATTTTAGAAAGGTGAAAAAACGACTTATAGAGAGTCTTCTCTCAAAACGGACTTATCTTAAAATTTTACACTTACGATTAAATTTCCCAACACTAAAAAGTTCATCAGTTAAATTCTCAATTTTTTTTTTTCATATAACTCACTCTAAGTATCAAAATCCACTTATTTCTATCATTGGCAAAATAAGTACTAAACATTCTAAATACCTCGACACATACTTACCATCGATACCGGCTCTCACATCACTTGCTGATAAATTTGTGACAAAATTAAAACGAATTCAATGACATGACTTTTTTCCAAGTTCTTATGGAATCCATTAGATATACAACGAAATTTATGTTGCACCGACCCCATATAAATAAAGCCACTGGAGAATAAGGTCCCTAAATATAACTGTTAAACGTGGTTTTTACGCGCACAGAAATTTATAATTCCGTAGAAGTACAATTAAATATAACAATGAGTATGCCGCAATTTCATAATTTTGCGGTGCACCATTTTTTCGAAAAAAAGGTAAGATATAATTTTCAGAAACAAAACTCCATTGAAGCATTGGTTAGTAAAACCCGTACGCCTATCTTCATTTGCCATATTTGACAAAATATTCACAACATCAAAAGAGTGGTAAATAAACTCGCGTTAAAAGCCAAAAAACTATGTTTTATTTTTATTTTGAAGACCTCAAACTACACCAGCGCCCCTAGCGGCAAATTCAAACGGGATAGCCCTCATTCAATGGCGTAACTTTTTCAAATTTATTTTTGAATCTATGTATATCTACACAACGAAATGCATGTTGCGCCGATCCCATATGAATTGGTATGAGGACAAGAGTGTGATAATGACTTAAATTAGTTTATTAAAGTCATATGCTGTTGAAGTCGTTACTAACCTGTGGAAGACTGCATAGAAGAGCAATGATCCACGCAAGGGTCAGCATAATCTTGCTTCTTTTTCTTGCTATAGGTAGCCTTAGTGGGTAAAGTATGGCGAAGAATCTGGAAGAAAACAAAAAAAATATTTTAGTTATTTCAAAAGTAAGGTTATTTCTACCTACTCCATCCTACACAATAGCGATGGCCTTGTAAGGAATATTATTAAAATTATCATAACTTTTTGGGATTCCGTATTCAAATAAAAAAATTGAATCCTTATAATTTCGTTTGTCCAATTTGTGGGCACTGGCGACCCAGTTGTAATGGCTCCGAGTTTCATGTCATAACTTTTGGATTCAAACCCCGGTAGGCAATTTACTTTGTGTAATTTATTTCCTCAAAACGGTGAAGGAATACATCGTGAGGAAACTGTCTTACACCCAAAAAATTGGGCCTACGTGATGATTTATGACCCACTCTCTCACTCATTAGAATGATGATTATAAAGTTAATGTTAAAAACAAGTACAACACACGTAGGGCTAGAGAGAACAAACTGGTTCAACCAAAGATAACAAATTATTATGGTAAGAGAGCATCTAAGTATTTGGTACCTAAAGTGTTTAACAAAATAGATTTATTAAGATAAAATGTAAAAATTAGTAAAGGAACAATTGAGGCAAAATTAAAAAACATTATACAGGATAGCAAATATAACTGAATATGTAAGTAACAGTATAATATATAAGTAGTAGGTTTGTAAGTAAGGTGGTGCATTGTGATGTAAAAGAGCGCCTCTCGCCATCAAACGTAAAAGTTTGGCGAGTTTAGAATTAAGTAACACCTCTGTATTAAAATATTATTAAATAATAAAAAAAAAAAAAACAGGGTGACCCCCTTGTGCCAGCTTGTATCAATCAACATGATAAGCTGATTATCTATACTTATACTTAAATTAAATATTATATATCTATATCTATACTTCTATACTTCTATACTATATTATATTGTATAGAGGAAATATTTGTATTTTTGTATGTAACGAATAAACTTAAAAACTACTGGACCAATTTCAAAAATTCTTTCATCGTTGGGAAGCTACACTATCCCCGGGTGACAAAGGCTACTATTTTTTACTATCCCTGTATTCCCACGGAAACGGGAACTACGCGGGTGAAACCGCGAGTCATCCGCTAGTTTATTTATAAACATACTTCAAAAAGGAGGAGGTTCTCAATTCGACTGTATGTTTGTTACGCGATTACTCCGCCAATTATGAACCGATTATGATGATTCTTTTTTATACGAAAGCATGTGATCCCATTTAAATTTGATTAAGATCTATCGAGTAGTTTTGAAGTTATCCTTAATAATAAGTATTTTCATGCTTATATAAGGTATCAAAAATAAAAAAAGAGATAAATAAGAAACGTATCATCAAAAAAAATAAACAACAAACTAACTTTCTTTTTGGAAGTCCGTGTCAAAAACGAAAAATATGACGCCAATTCCCAAAAAGAAAGTTAGTTTTTGCTTTATTTTGGAAGTCGGTTTTATTTGTTTTGTTTGTATTTATAAAACTAACGCCATTTAATTGAAGTATGACAGCGGATTTTTTTTTTGAATTTTTCAGAGGCTCGCGTTTGACAACTTTCTCGCGTGATGTTAAAAGATGATGTGGTCGACGGTGAAGCACGCTTGCCTAAAAGTAACATATTTACTTTGACTTAAATACCCTAGATTGTAGCTGTCAGCAAACAAAGACTGCGGCAGGGAATTCCACTCCTTAGCTGTACGCACAATCGCAAAACGCTTTGTGCGTTTGGGCGGAATGTCCACCATGTACCGATGGCGCATTGCCGTACGTCTTGTAGTCCGATGATGGAAAGGGATAGGCGGAATCAAATTATGCCGTTCCATCGCACACTACCCGAAATGTAACCGATAAAAAACCGACAGGCTGGCAACTCGGCTTCGATGTTCAAGGCTCTGGAGCTTTATACTTCATGTACAGTAGTGGTACATAGGTGGATTAATTTAATTTAAGTTTATCAGTCTATGTATTATGTTTGTTCCCATGTGGCGGCCTAGACACCAAACGCGTAGACTGATTTCGATGATTCTTACATCTGGATTTGATCAGCCAGCTCGCGAATATGTATCCTCCGACTGCGCAGCATGGTTTTCTTCTTGTTTACGTCTTTTTAGTTCGCTTCTTAAGAAGTCGGTTATTTTGATTTTTCAATTATTATTTTTTCCCAATGATGCGTTACCGGTTTTGACTCAACCAGTTTCATCAGAATAGTAGTTAGTACTTTACCCCGGTTCCCTTTAGCATGACTGTGTCAGTTTTTCTGACTTCTGACCGCCTTTAACACCTGACAAAGATCAATAAGGGATAGCCGGGACCACCGGGACTAACCGTGTTAATCTCTGTTTTTTTTATCAATATTAATAAATATATGCTCGCGTTTGACCATTATCTCACCTCTATGTCGGTATGTTAAGATGGTCACCCACCCATGGACCGACCACGCTAAAGGATACTCTAAGACGCAAGCGGCGCAGTGCAGCGCAGCGCAGGGCAGCGCAGGTTTTGTAAAGTATAAACGAGTTCGGATCGCCGTATTCACGTGTCTGCTCAGACCCTGCGCTTAGTTGTCGACGCGACACAGTTCCTGCGTCATGCGTGTGGCACGCGGACATTTTTGTGTGTTTTTTAGGGTTCCGTACTTCAAAAGGTAAAAAAAGGAACCCTTATAAGATTACTTATTCTTGTCCGTCTGTCCTTCTGTCCGTGTGTTACCACCGATTTTCTCAGGAACGGGTAGATCTAGCAAGTTGACATTTATACCAGATACTGAAGTCTATAATCCCTATTAGGTGTATAAAAATCAAGGGCTTGAGTCAATACGATAAAACGATGTAGGCAATTTCAGATTTTGGCGAAAACTTGTAAATTTCAAAATTTAACTATATATTTTTTTAATTTTTCCCAATTTTCCCTTTACTTGTGCTGTAAGACCATGCTTTTAACCAATAAGTATCCTATAGTTTATGGGTCGAAAACCTAAATGATAGTGCCCGTTGGTAAAGAATCACGAAATTTGGCAAAAAGTAAAGTCTTACAGCACAAATAAAGGAAAAGAAATTAGCGGACCACAAGCTAATCGTAATGGTGTCGCTAGACATAGAGGGAGCTTTTGACAGCGCACAGTGGCCAGCTATCCGAACCAGACTGGCTGAGGAAAAATGCCCAGTAAATGTGAGGAGAGTTATGGACAGCTACCTCGATAACCGAAGGGTCAGGGTCAGGTATGCAGGAAAGGAGGACGTGAGGGAGACTACCAAGGGATGCGTACAGGGATCAATTGGAGGACCGATCCTCTGGAACGTCCTCTTGGATCCCCTACTAAAGGGGCTGGCGGAACGGGGAGACTACTGCCAAGCCTTCCCTGACGACGTGGTGTTGATATTTGATGGCGACTCAGCGATCGAGATCGAGCGGAAGGCGAATGACGCCCTCGCCCATGTTAACCAGTCAGGTGTTAGTAACAAGTTGAAATTCGCACCGCATATGACAAATGGGATGGTAATAACGCGGAAACTGAAATACGACACCCCGCGGCTGAGCATGGGTGGGGTCGCCATTGGCATGACGCAAGAGATCAAAATCCTGGGACTAACTATCGACAACAAGCTTACATTCAACAAGCATGTAGCGAATGTATGCAAAAAGGCGATTGGTTTTTACCATCAGTTGTCGAGGGCTGCGAAGGTCAGCTGGGGCCTCCACCCCGACGTCATCCGCACCATGTATACGGCAGTAGTTGAACCCGTCATTTTGTACGCGGCAAGTGCGTGGGCATCAGCAGCCACAAAGAAGTGCGTAAAGAAGAGGCTAAATGCGGTCCAAAGGGGACCGTTTCTACCGCACCGTTTCCCTGAACTCGGCACTGGTGTTGGCTGGAATATTGCCCCTCGATCTCCGAGTGCAAGAGGCAGCTGCCCTGTACGAGGCGAGGAGGGGGGTACCCCGGTCAGCGCTAGGAGATACGGACGTCGAGCGACGTACCGCATTTGCCGCCACACCCCACCCGGCAGAGCATATGAGCCTGCAGTTAATTTGCCTGGCAGACCAAGAATCACTTAGTGACCACTGCGCACTAGCAGTGCAGATCTACACGGACGGCAGTAAAATTGAAGGCAAGGTGGGGGCCGCATTGTCTCTCTGGAGCAATGGCGCTGAAACCAATAGCCTGAAGTTGAAGCTGTCGTCCTACTGCACGGTCTACCAGGCCGAACTGTTGCACATTAACATGTTGCTGACGCAAACCAAGAAGGAGGTATTTACTTCAATAAATTGGAATAAGAACAGAAGGATGACTCTGTAACTTTTTAATATCCCATTATGTGACATCAAAAGTTATTTCCTACAATTTTAGTATATCAAGCACATGTTAACAACTTCCATTAGCTTTTCTATTATAGAAAAACTTGGAAACGACATCTGGATATACAACCATGTTTCGGACCTTTCATAACTGCCGTTGAAACGTTCGACAAAAACGTTAATATGAAGTCTGTATTTTTTGTAGGAAACAATATCTCTTATAGACCCGACCCTGACCGTCGAACAGATGTGACAATAACATTAAAGTTAATACGGTCTGATATCATACATTATATGAATTGAAACGACAAGGGCTAATGAAAATGTGTTAAATAATAAAGGTTTGATTTTTTTATAGAGTATTTAGCTAACGAACAAAGTATTTTCAATACGTGCAACTGTGTTTTTTTTTTAACATAACGCTCAACTAAATTACAACTAAATTAAAATTATAAAGAAACATTTGTCAATGCCGTCTTTAATAGTGGACGTCGAGGCACCTCAATGCCCTGTGTTACCTTACCCAATCATCGTCTTGTCTACTACACTATGTAAACACAAATACAATACATACACATCCAAAATATATGTCTATCACCTGTTTATCGCTCCTGAATCAATAGTGCAATAGAATCAGCCATGTTTCTTGTAGTATATTTAATGTTATTCTTAGGGATATTGAAATAGCGACAAACACCAATATTGTATTAGAAAATTTATTTACCGGTCTCATACGTCATAGGGCAGGGATAGCAAACGTATGACGTAATATTGCGTCACAGATAGCTTTTATTCTATTTCACTTGTTCAAATGACGCCGCGGCGTGATTGATGTTCGTGTTGACAAAAGCTGCCGACCAGATTTCCCTGTTAAAAGAGTAATGTTATCTACCGTACCATTAGGAGCTTTATTGATCTTTTACCTTTCATAATAATGACAGGGATCGAAAAATCAAACAGTATATTCAATTACCTCAACTACGCTTTGCTTACCAGATTTTTCCGGGTCGTGGGGCTTTCGGTACCGGGACCGCGGTCCCGGTTTCCACTTATGTCTTGAAAAATGGCAATCTTCGATAAAGTACCTTCGTATCAAATATATATTTTTTAAATCTTATCAACACACACATTACCTTTTACGAACATTTTGAAATTATACCTCTTTATAATTTAAGTTTAGTCTTGTCAAGGGATATCGTGTTACCCATGCAGTTACTGGGTTGTGACGGTCAGATTGGCAATCGCTCTATGTAAAACACTGGTACTCAGCTAAATCCAGTTAGACTGGAAGCTGTTGCCAATATGTTTGGTAAAAGCCTAGACAGATTTATAATAATGAAAACTTTAATTCAGAAAAGCTACATAGTGTTTATCTAAAACATCCCTGACCTATATCAATTATTACCTACACGGATTGGTTTGCAGTATGTTAGACACAAGAAGGAAGCTTTCACTCAAGCTCACTTAATCCCTTAGAAACCTTTCAGACATATATATTGCAAACTACGAACCCCTGCGGGGTGGCCGTCTACACACAAATTAATATTCGCTCCAAGGGAGGTCGAATATGGCGTGCCGAAGGTTTACAAACCCGTTTTCTGAGATAGTCTTCGCATTATGTAGTTATCTTATCACTATTACTTTCTTCATGAGAACATTTTTCTTTATAAGACGACGCGACAATGTGACGACGCTTTTTTATAGAAATTACTCATTTCTCAAATCATCGCTACGATGCGGCTGCGAGCTATAAAAAATCTTTTGGATACTAGACAAAGGCGTCTAACAATTCCATTATCACCAATATCAAGTGAACAACTTTCCTATATTTCAATGAATTATAGGAAAATAACAACTCATACCGTGGTACTAGGAAAAAATAAATATTTATAAATATATATCGCATTGATATCCAAAACATTGGTATGAAAATTTTCAGCCCAATTAGTTGGGTATAACTGTTTTAAAATTCAGTTGCAAGATTTGAGCCACACTTTCTAACTAACAAGGTAAATTATACAAGTACTTAATAAATATATTTGTTTAAAAGCTATTTTTGAAGCAAATATACACCCATTCAAAATTTCATCTCAATCGAATACCGGGAAGGAATTCAAAAACTTGCAAGCTTTGATTACATATACGCTGATGCATGACACAGACACCGGTAAAAGTGACATTACAGATAAAATAAAATAAAATTTTGATAATGCTTGTAATAATGTCAGGCAGGGGCCAGTAGTCCTCCTATAGTTTTAGGCAATCAATCCGTGATATCGACATTGAACTGGTGGATACCAAGCTTCACAGCTTGGCTCATCGCCGCAAGGTTGCCTGCTTGTCGGTCATCTACAGATTGTATTTCGGTGAGTGTGCTCATGAACACCACGACCTCATCGCAACAGCCCCTTTCTACCATCGGACATCTAGATGATACAATGCAAGTTACCATCCTTACCTTGTTGCCATTCCACCAATTCGCACCAAGCGCTTCCAAACATCCTTCATAATGCGCACAGCGAATGAATGGAACTTACTACCTGCGTCTGTGTTTCCAAACGCATTCAACCCGAATCTCTTCAAAGTTAGAGTGAACAGGTTTCTTCTGGGTAAGCTCACTCCATCGTCGACTCAAGAGCAAACCCATCACAAATAAAAAAATAAAAAACTCTAAACCTACCAAACCCATAGGCCAATACATTTTTTGTCCATGTTTTGCAATAGTCCTGCACCAACCGGGGATTGCCCTTGGATGCACTTGCGTAGTGCATACAGGGATAATCGTCAGTTGGTATCACATTGCCTGATACATGCCTAACAAGGTCTCTGCGAGTTGGCTTCGTCCCCTCACTCGCCTTTCAAAGGACCGGGACCCCGAGATTCCGAGATTATTAAAGTCTTGTAATAATAATAATATCTTGCCATTAGCCAGTCAGCAAGCTGATAAATAGAGTACCCAAGATGTGCCAGATGTAGGTATACAATTAAGTCCCCCTAAAACGGGATAATTGCGTACAGTACAAAAGTCAAAGTGGATCTTTGTTTCTCTCAACTTGGCTCTACAAACCATTGCGCAAGAAACAGTCTGTCATCGAGTATACTGCATACAGTAAGCGAGAAAGGACGATGTGACAAACGTAAGCGAATGAAAGAGGCAGTTATACAATGCTAAATTTGTAATCACTTAGGAAAAGCAATTTCAGAACAAGTTTATTTAATAAGCAACTTTCCTATTATCAGCAATATGTTATTCTGCCAATGCAACGAGCAGTTTAACAATAATTTAAGCTTTGACTTCTGGGAAACAGCACGTATCTAATAGGTTAAATAAAACTTCCATTCTTCCGGTAATGCAACAGCATACAACATAATTCGTTATTATGTTCGTCTTTGTTGAACTTTTTAGTGTTCATTTTATTAGATAACTTTATTGTATTTTTCAGAGAAAGTTTTAAATGGGTCATAAAATGATTTATTTTCTTAGTATATATACACACCGAACGTGTTTGGATTTGTGATCGGTTGATGGCACTTTGCTAACCCCTCATAAATTTAAACATAATAATTAGTGAAGTGTGGGTGTACTAATATATATCTAATTCTCCATCTAAACTCTTTGGGGTAATTAAACCAACTATTTCAAAAAAAAGTTTTGTATTCAAAGTTAAAGCAGTGAGCAGTGGAGTTGGCGGTCGTTAGTTTAAACCCAGGCAGGCGTTTTACTTTGTGTAAATTATTTCAGCACCACTGCTCTCAAAACGGTGAAGGAAAACATCGTGAGAGACATCAACCCGAACTTGGCCTACGTGGTGGGTTACGGCCCATTCCCTCTCACGGAGAGGAGGCCTGTGTCCCAGCAGTGGAAATCTTAATAGGCTGATGCACATGATATTCAAAGTAGCTTTGTCACAAGAAACAAACGTGTATGCAAAATTTCAGCTTAATCAACACCGGGACGCAGTTTAAAAAACTTGCAAGCTTTGATTGCATACGCTGATACACACGGACACAGCTGTCACTGGCCGGGCAGCTGTCACCATAGGTGTCACTTAATAAATATAAAAGCTTTAAATATAATACTTAACATTTCTGTCAGTTACATATCCATTATTATATCCCATACAAATATTAGTTCCCGAACGGAACAAATATTTGTATGGCCTACAGATAGTTGTTCCGGATCTCGTCTTGTGTATGTGAGCTTAAAATTTTGTAAAAACACCCACGATACTATACGGTACAAGAAGAAATTTCTAGTGCGAGGCAACGTTTTATTTTTTTAAACCGGCCAAGTGCGATTCGGACTCGCGCACAAAGGTCTCTGTACCATTATCGCAAAAAACGGCATAAAAACACATTTTTTGTATGGAAGCCCAACTTAAATATATTTTTTTCTATTTTTAGTATTTGTTGTTATAGCGGCAACATAAATACATCATCTGTGAATTTCAACTGTCTAGTTATCACGGTTTAAGAGATACAGCCTGGTGACAAACGCCTGTTTGTCACCAGGCTGTAGTAGTCGGATAGTAGTCTTAGTAATAGGGTCCCGTTTTTACCCTTTGGGTACGGAACCCTAAAAACATACCAAAAACATTTATAATAAATGCAGAGAGTTTATTTTCAATTACTTGAGAGGAAAAAAGTCGCAGCTTGTACAGAGAATTTCTTCAAGGAAATTCGTTTACTTCCACTTTTTTCTGGTAGTAAGAATTCCTTGATTACCTACTATTTCTCCTAACTTGATATCAAACTCAAAACGTTGCCTTCACAACAATCCAAATCCAAATCAACAAGTTTTAATATATTTGTTCGAAGAATTTTTATTTCCATAATAAAACAAGTTCTTATAAAGTAGCACCTGGGTGAAGAGTTCCAGGACTCACGCAGCGATAAACTGGGTATTCTATATATAATTAGTATATAATTAAATAAAAATCATTTCATGGTACGTTTTACCAGTCTATGATTTTTATTTAATATTCTATAGGCTCGCGCTTGACCACTATCTTACCTGATGGATGGTAAGCGATGATGTGGT
The DNA here is from genome assembly GCA_964057195.1 of Orthosia cruda. Lineage (NCBI taxonomy): Eukaryota > Metazoa > Arthropoda > Insecta > Lepidoptera > Noctuidae > Orthosia > Orthosia cruda. The sequence goes on along the minus strand of OZ059828.1, from coordinate 40,841,284 downwards.
CAACCTTTAAACACGCTTGCCTAGAAACGTAACAGGAATCAGCCATCCAAAACTCAATAGAAAAACTAGGCGAATCTGTATCGTTTTTTATTATTTCATAACATTTGCGTTCTTCCAACAATCTTCTCCTATTCTATCCTTCTCATACTACTGATTTTGTTCATTCTTCCTTTCATATTCAGTCTATTCTTCTTTGGAACGCGCTTCCTCTCGAAATCAGGACGGCCACCAGTCGATATGATTTCAAGCGGAAATTGCGGTTTTATCACAAGTGTGAGGGAAGATCATCTCGACAAATTATTTTTATTAGTTTATTAAATATATATATTAATATAGGTATGTATTATATAAATTATGTATTATTTTAATATTTTTTTTGTTGCCCCGTTTTAAACAACACTACTCCAAGGGGGTGACCATAAGCTCTTATTTTGAGTGTGCGTAAGGGACAGCTGTATGTGCCTTGTATACCTAAATCTGTCCCATTTTTACAGTCGAACTATGACAGTTTTTATGACATCAGGGTACGAAGGCTGGTTGACTGCCAGAGCATGCCTAAGATATTAAGTCCGCCATTGTACTTTTGTGCATGAAGTTTAAATAAATAAATAAATCACGCCTGTATTCCCCTAACGGTTGGGCAGAAGTGCACCTACAGTACAACTACATTTCGCAAGTTATTTTTTTGTTTTTTTTTTATTTGGTTTGCTCTTGACTCTAGTCTAAGTCATAGGTGACAGAGACAGAGTCGACGATGGAGTGAGCATACCCAGAAGAAACCTGTTCACTCTAACTTTGAAGAGATTCGGGTTGAATGCGTTCGGCAACGCAGACGCAGGTAGTGACTTCCATTCATTCGCTGTGCGCATTACGAAGGATGTTTGGAAGCGCTTTGTGCGAATTTGTGGAATGGCAACAAGGTAAGGATAGTAACTTGCAGTGCGTCTAGATGTCCAATGGTAGAAGGGGGCCCTGGTGAAACTCACCGAAATACAGTCTGTAGAAGACCGACAAGCAGGCAATCTTGCGGCGATGAGCCAAGCTGTGAAGCTTGGTATCCACCCGTTCAATATCCACCACCAGTTTAAGTCCCTAAAAGGGGGTGAGCTTAATGCCATCAAATCCACAAATCCAGACTCCGGCCTGTTACTAAGAAATTCCAGATGGAAAAAAGAACCACAATGGTCCACCTGAAGGACTAAGTGCGAAAACCAAACCCCATAACATAACAGAACCGGCCAAGTGCGAGTCTGACTCACACACAGAGGGTTCCGTATAAAAAGCTACATTCACCAAAATAAATAGGTAACATTACTAACGTTCATAAACATTGAAAGCACCGAACATTGCTCTAACGAAAGGACAAAATTAACATTGCTGTTCGAAAACTGTTGTCCTCCTTACATCAGTATATAAAGTTTTTACTTTCAAGTACATTTTATAAGTTGGTAAACTTTTTAAGCCTACTTAGCTTTGTTAGTTTTCCTTTTAATTTCGTTGTATGTAACACTGCCGTGAATTTTTTCACAAAAGCAACCATTTAGCTGGCAGGAAGGGGGCACTTGACTCTAACAAAAATTGGCATTTAATGCTTAATTTTATAGGGTACCTCCTTGTACACGTTTTATTACCACTTTGTTGGCGTGATTAATATGTATATCCATACGAAATTATAGCTTTCTAGTACTAAGAGTCTCCGAGCTAAGCTGCGGACCGACCGACGGAGAGACAGATAGAAATGGCGGACATGACAGACACTCCTTGTTGAATACCTAAAACCCAAATGACACTTTGGCCAAACCAGGAATCAAACCCTGGACCACTAGACCAACTGCATAACCGTATACAGCATTGCATCAGCATAAGTTTTGTTCGCTCAGGAGAGTATAAGATCTAATCTTAAGGGTGTTTTCGTGGCACGGCATGGTACTCGTAAACTATAAAAGCTATGAAACTGCATAAATCGATTATAATGAAACTTGATATACACAAACAAGAAGCCTAGCTTTTATAAGTTAGTAAGGAACCTTCAAGAATATAGTTAAGAGACAAAGACAGGGTGATTTTAAGTTTTGTTAAAGCGATTTTGCTTTAAAAAGCTTTAGATAAAAACAAAATTATAACAGATAGTAATTACAATAATAGTGCAGAAATAACACTCATTTACAGTGAAGTCTTTAGAAATCAATACAGTCAATTTTTTTTAATGTATTTAGATAAAAAAAAGAAAAATAACAGTATGGTGATTATTTATTTTTTGTGGACTTGATGCTTGAGTTTTTGAAGTGACGTGCAACAAATATCAATTCCTTTATCGCAATTATTAAGAAGTCTGCAAAGTCTGGTGATGGGGATTTGGATCCTGATACAGTTTTACGGAATGGAGGACGTAATCGTTAATAGGGTGACGCGGATTGTTGTGGGGTAGGTTGAAATTAAACTTACTTAACAAATGCGGGCAGTCTATTTTACTATGAAGTATTTTAAATAAAAATAATAAGTCTGTACCCTCTCCACGTTTTTCAAGTGAATTCAAGCTAAAATTATTAAGACGTTTTGCGTAGCTCCGAAGTTTTTTGGCTAATCCCGCCGACTAGGCAAGATGGTTTAAAAACCTTTTCTGTATCCGCTCTAAACTAAGACTATGATTCGCATAATGGGGATGCTACGCAACCAAGCAGTATTCCAATATGATACGGACGAGACAGTTGAAAAGGTAAATTTTAGTTTATGGCTTGCGAAAACATTAGGCATTCCGTAATACAAATCCGAGTGTCTTGAAGGCTTTTTTTATAATATTGTCCATGTGAGGAATACATGTGAGCTTGCTATCTAGAAGGACTCCCAAGTCTCTGATAACTTCGACTTTACTATGGTACGTACCATTCATACTATTATTGAAATCTATAAAATTTTATATCCAAGTAAATGTTACTTGGGAACACTTTCCTACGTTTAGCTGCATGTTATTATCCCTAAACCAGTTCAAAAGACTGTTCAAGTCATCTGGAAGTAACGTTGAATCGGTTTAAGAGTCTATGATGCGAATTGTTTTCAGGTCATTGGCGAATAGGAATGGGGTAGAGTTAATGAAGCAATGAGAAAGATCATTAACAAAGATAATAAATATAACTGGACCTAGGTGGGAACCCTCCAGCACACCGGAGGCTATGATCAGGGTTTTGGATTTAAAACAATTGGCCACGACATAATATAATCTATCCGTTTAACAAGGGTTAAGCCATTTAAGAAGAGAACCATTAAAGCCGTACGCAGCAAGTTTATTAATCAACACTCCGTGGGAAACTTTATCAAAAGCCTTGCTAAATTCAGTGTTTTCGGCGTCGACTTGTTGGTTCGAGTCAAGTGAAGCTGCAATATTATCAACAAAAGTGACTAGATTACTGCAGGTGGATCTTGCAGCACTAAAGCCATTCTGGTTGTCAAACAGATTATTTTTAAAATAGTTTAATAGTTTTGAATTTCTGGGCATACTATTGCTTCAAAGACCTTGTCAAATGTCGGAAGGATAGAGATAGGATGATAGTTCCCAACCTGATCCCCAGCGTCCGTTTTATATATTCAAACCACTTTGGCCAGCTTCCATTTCTTGGGGAAGATACCAACGCTGAGTGACTTATTAAAAATCAAGCATAGAGGGGTTGCTAGTTGGTCAGCGCAAGTTGCGATAAAGTTAGGGGAAATTTCATCGCTGCTGGAACCTTTGGATATGTCCTTTGATAGGCTTGGCTATTTTATCCTTTAGAATTTGGATTAAGGAAAAGCTGTCGGAGTTGTTACGCAGGTTTTCAAAGAATGACGAGGTGTAAACTAAGTTAGAGGGTAGGTTAGCTAAGCTATAAACGGAAGAAAAGTATGTCCGGAACATGTTGCAAATCTGCTATTGATTGTAGAATCTACGTGTTAAACTTGGGTATAGTCTTCAATGATTTTGATAGTATCATCATCATAATCCCCTATAATGTTGCCACTCCTTGGACACAAACCGCCCCTCTCTGATAGTTTGTGTCCAAGCAGTGGCAGAGTGATCTGTGTGAGGAAATGGGCCATAATCTACGCGGGCTCAGTGTGGATTGGTAGATGTCACGTGTTATTTTTTTTTGTTCTAGGATGATTTAGATGTATTTCTTCACGATGTTTTCTTCCACCGTTTTGTGGACATTGGTGATGAAATAAATTAAATAAACATAAAATAGTAATTATGATAAACCTGAAAACCTTACATGTGCCCTATGCATTCGATCACAACTATTATATTTTCAAATAGTAGTAATACATAAAGAAACTTGGTGGTGCAAACTACAAATAGAACTGTTCTTACCTGTCGAGTGATATGCAGACTAGAACGTTGGATGACAGGTAAAGGCCGAAAGCCCTTAAGACTAGGAAGAACTTGCAAGCCAGGTTGCCAGCTAGCCACGCGTTTGTTGTTCGCCAACCAATCTGTAAACAAAAGAAAACTATGTTAAGACGGTAACACTAGAAAACATACTTAGATTGCTGTTACAAGACTATCCAACAACGCCAATTAGTTTTATTTTTCTTTATGACAGTCGGTGACACGGTCGACAATACTGCCAATATCAGATGTGAAATGGAAAAACTTTTACAATAAATACAACCGACTTCCAAAAAACACACTACAAAGTGAAAATAATTTCAATTTCGGCAATCGGTATCAAAAATGAAGAAACAAAAACAGGCACACCGACTTTCGAATTTGAAGTAATTTAAGAAGTTTAAAAGTTTTTTATTTTTCTCTTTTTAACTGTGGTACCTAATGAGCAAGTTCTATAGTAAGGTACCTATAATGCACAAAATAATACAATTGAACATAACCGGTGAAATGAGAGTGTACTGTTCACATCTGCGTACCCCTTTAGAGCGCACCTGCGTGATGTTATGTTATGAAATGGCGTAAGCAATAAACAGACATGCAATTGCAGCAATCCCGAGAGATTTGCCGTTGTTTATTGAAGAGTTGTGTTGTACATATTCGAATTTTTCCATCAGACCTTCACCAATTTAAATGGGACCACATGAGAAGCACCAGCCTTAAATTAAAAAATCATCAAAATCGGTTCTCATAGTAAAAAGTTTTGGGGTGATATACATAAAAAACCTCCTCCTTTTTGAAGTCGGCTAAAAACAAATGCGCTACAAAAAAAATAAAATCATACAGGAGTACAAAGTAGATCTAGGTGTGTTACCTATTAGTTGATAGGTTAGGAACATATTCGGATGACATATCCGCTAGGTATGAAAAGACTAGCCCTTGATTTCTGAATTACAAGTTTCAAGTTTGTAAAATTCTACTTTAGCTTGAAAACCTGTCAAACTTTGGCGTTAATGACACGTTTCGAACTTCAAATACTTACCTTATTCAGAAACGAGACCTAACATTCTTGACAAAAACGTATATATTTTACGAATAGAATACAATAAAACTTACGAAACAAGACCTCAAAATAATATAGGCAGCAGGTGTTAAGTTTCGAAATAACTTAAAGGCAGTAGAAATTATGACCCGAGGGAGGTGGGAAGGGAGCTCTGTTCATTCGGTTCATAAATCTTATGTAACCATACAAAATAGAAAATATTTAAGTGACCTTTATTGTATAAGTCTATTCTTAGGTCAACAACAAAAACCACAGTCCATAAGCTAGACTTTATTGAATTAGAAAAGAAAACATTAAGTAAACGTGTTTATATTTATTTATTGATACATACTTTATTGTACACCAGATTATACCAAAACAAAAGAAACTAAAAACATACAACAGGTGGCCTTATCGCATTCCGCGATCTTTTCCAGGCAATGAATGGACAGAGGTTTATCTACATTACATCTTTAATTTACAATCAATTTGGTCGCAGTCGAGTCGTCTTGTTATGGATTCTACACGCTAAGGACATTTCCCAACGCAGCCTATCGAAATCCACACCTATACTAAGGCTTCTCCCAAGCGGTGTCTACACCTGGTTCTCTGCCTTCCACAAATAATCTATCCCAGCCACCTTATTAAAAACTTGTTCACCCGAGTGAGCTACAGTCTTTAACTACTAGCAACTACTCGTATGAAAACAAAAGCTGCCAGACCTTTTCTCATTAGCAATATGAACCTAACCTATCCTATCTATTATGTATATATATTATTAGGGTTGAGATGCAAATTCAGCACATTTTTTGAGAAGCGTAGCACTCATTTGCTGATCCAAGATACCCAAACAACTTAATAATAAAATAAATTCTTCAAAATCTTTGGTCTCAATAAAATCGCCAGTAAAACTGGGCCTATGAAAAATCCATATGCCTTATGCGAACCAAACACACATATTACTGTCTAGATTTTATCTGTGGCTTCGCCTGTGCAAATGTAAGAAATAGTCTCACGAAAATTTACAACTGAAATACAAATACATCCTAACTCAGGCCATGCTTTCTCCGTGTACCAAATTTAATTTTAATTAGTTTAAGCGTTGAGGCAAGATTGATTATCGATCATTCATACATACTGTTTTTTAAAGTACACTTATAATACATATATTACTTGAAATAAAAGTAGGAAGGTCAAAGAAAATTTCTATGGCTTGCCTGCTTTTCAAATTTATTTAATAGTACCTAACATTGTTTGTTTCTTTTTTGTATGTTACAATAATTATAAAAATTTCTACGAAAACTGTACAAACATAATACTTATCAACATCTCAGATGAAGTACGATAGCACTTAACACCGCTTAGTCTATTTTTCTCTATTCATCCAATAACATTCCAATAAACTCGCTAAGAAAACTTTGTATACGGTGAAATATCTCTGAAGTACTCTTTCATTCAATAGAATTAGAGACTGACAAGATGAACCTAAATACTGTATGAGTACTAGTACTTAGATAGTATTTAGACTCTTCTTGTCTCTTCTTGGAAAAAGCTAAACTAATATTAACCTAAGACTTAGCGTTCTTAATTGATATTTACGCGTCAGACATTTTTATCTGGCAACATTGCTGTAATAGACCCTTTTGGCTCGGCCGTGAGACACATTCTACTATGTTACTCGTATGTTAGTTTTTAAACATCATTATCTGCTACCGTTGTTCACGTAACTGTTACACAAAATTATTAAAATCAGTGCATAAACTTATCAAACGTGCTATTGAAAGTGTAAACCTGTTAGAAGGTTATAACTGACATAAACTTGTGACAATAATCTAGTGTTTTAGTGCATAGTTTTAGAAATATAGTCCAAATTACCTTTGAAAATAATCCTGCCTACCGTCAGTTGCTGAATATCTGTGCGTTGTGATTAAACGCGTAAGCGCCCAGAATTACACGGCGCTTGTGACGTTCTTCACGCGAACTCGCCGACACACAGCGCCGACTCTGTATGCCGAGGCCGGGGCCTTTATTAGTGTGCACTTTTTATTGTAAATAACAAATTGGATATTATTATATGTGTCGCCAAATACCTTTTAGTGACGAATATCTGAACCTAAAATACCCATGTCTCAAAAATAAGCCTGGGTACCATCTGATTAAGATCTAACGACGTATTGATTTTCACTGAATACCCGTTACTGAATTATCATCGCAATGATATAGGGGGCTGTTCCCCTAAAGTGGCCTCCAACCTCCCCTTATAGCCACCCCAAGTCTCGCATCTGAATGCTGGTCTGATTTGGTATCAGTCTGAATCTGAATCTGATCGCCATATACTTCTAGCTCTCACCAGCTCCGACCATCAGGCCCAAGTCTCGGGTGCGCGCGCGCGCTCTTGAGCCCCGCGCGCTACCCCCCTCTCTCGCCAACCTCACTCCACGTATTACTCGTTATTATCTGTACCTATAGGCATAGGCATTACTTCGCATTCGCGACACTCCCGCCCAAGGGAAAAAACATAATTGAAAAATCTGATGTATTGAAATAACTTAACTGTTTAATCAAGATCCTATTAGGATTACAACTGATACAATTTCAGCGTGATGACGGGTTATATCAGAGTTCTGTTTACTGAATACAACTAATTACTGAATAAAACTGATTACTGAATACAACTGATTACTGAAAACAACTGATTACTGAATACAACTGATTAATGAATATAACTGATTACTGACTACATCTGATTACTGAATAAACAGATTACTGAATAAAACTGATTTCTGAATAAAACTGATTACTGAATACATCTGATTACTGAATAAACTGATTACTGAATAAAACTGATTACTGAATACATCTGATTACTGAATAAAATGATTACTGAATAAACTGATTACTGAATAAAACTTATTACTGAATACATCTGATTACTGAATAAACTGATTACTGAATAAAACTGATTACTGAATACATCTGATTACTGAATAAATCTGTTTACTGAATAATTTGATTACTGAATAAAACTGATTATCACTAATTATTGAAACAATCTGCTCATCAACTGAGATGTCCACAGTTTAACCTTTTCTTTTGCCTTGGCTGCTGATGCCCTAAGGCGTGTACTGGTGTCTGGTACTGACTGAACTATGGGTGCATCATTGATAACTGGTTCATCGTGTTGAGTACTTCGAGACTCTTGGTTAACACTGAATGGATGATCGCCTTGTACTGATTGTTCCTTCTGAAAATCTGCAGAGTGTGGACTGATTCTGACTGACGAAACATTCTGCTCTGGGTCCGATTCTATACTTTGATCGTCAATATCCAACGGGAACAGATGGCCTACTGAACGGGTCAGTGTCTCTCCTGATGATAATTTAACTTTGGCTACTCTAATCTGCCCATCCGATCCCATAATCAACTCTGCTATTTTGCCGACTTTCCAATGTGCCCTATTATTATCTGACTTAATTTGAACTGTCTCTGCTAACTTTGGTGGCCTATTAACAACGACTCTAGGTTGTTTGTGTTTGTCACTTCGTTCGCGGAGGCTAGTCTAGTATTGATTTTTAAACGTTTTGGTGAATTCTGATATGATGATTTGACCACGTTTCCATCCGTCAATCCAATCAATCCGGTAATTTAAATGGACCACCACCGTATTTTATACACTGTGGACACTTTCTGATGACTCTTTGAACTGTTGACCGTCCATGTGGCACCCAAAACTTTTGTCTTAATAGAGCTAAGGTATGAGAGACACCTACATGATAATTTTTCTGATGCAGTTCGGTTATAATTGTGTGCGTAAAATCTGAATCTTTTGGAAGTAGTATAGGCTCTTTTTGATTATGTGATAAATTCGCGTATCTGAATCTACCTTTACACCTAATAAGTCCTTCCTCGTCTTTAAATAATTTCAGTGATTTTGTTAAGTTGGTTGTGATACCCTCAACTTCTTTAGGAAAATATTTAGCCTGAATTTCTGATATTATACACTCCTTTTTGTCTGAATCAACTACTATCATCGGTTCTGGAATATCTAGACTTGGTCTATTAATATCTATAGGTATTGAATTCGAAAGACCCTCCCCGGTAATTGTAATTTCAGTATCTATATTGTTATGAACTGTAGGCCATTGATTTGGGTTACTCATTAAAAAGTCAGGTCCCGTGAGCCATCTCCTGTAACAATCTACTCGTTCCGTCCTAGTGCCTACATCGGATGGATTTAACTCAGTCGGCACGTATCTGATTTGTAAAGTCTTGTTCTGTTTTATTTCATTGATTCTACGTGCCCCAAATGGCGGAAGTAATTTATCTGATTTGAGCCAACTTATTACTATTTGACTGTCAGTACACAAAAATTGTGCTTTGATTTTTAATCGTAAAAATAACCTATAAGTCTGCATCCGATAAGTACTCCCAGCAATTCTAATCTTGGAATCTGTAAGTCATTTTGGTCCTTTAACGGCACTAATCTAGACTTGCCAATAACAAAACTGACAATGTTATTAGTGTGCAAAGTACCCCGTAAATAAATTACTGCTGCATAAGCATGCATAGACGAATCCGTAAAACAATGTAGTTCGTATTCAATTTGCTCCGCGGCTTGGTTTTTATTTAAACCATGCGCAAAATAACGATCAACATGAATATTATAAGACAAAAAGAATTGATGCAATTTTTTGCCATTCTATAAGTAGATTATCACTCAACCTGACATCCCATTTAACCTTTTCTTTCCATAGTTTTTGAAAGAATAGTTTTGCTGGAAGAACTACCGGAACTGCTAGACCACATGGATCATAAATTGAAGCAATGACCCTTAACACGTCTCTTTTTGACAGAACTGTGCTTGATTCTGTATTAAAGTTAGATTTCAAATATAACTGATCTTGATGTATGTTCCATATTAAACCGAGAACTTTTATATGTTCACGATCTTCTGCTCTAAACTTATCTGGTATGGAAGAAACTAGTTCCTTTGAATTTGAATTCCATTCTCGCAAATTCATGGACAAGCTATCAAATGATTTTTTAGCAGCACAGTACAGTTTGTTAGCGTCTAAAATTGTCTGTGCGCCAGTTACAATATTGTCTACATAAATGTCGTCAGCAATTTGTTTCAGAAATATGTTGTTCGTTTTATTTAAGTGATATCTGATCGTAGCATTCAGTAGAAATGGACTTGATATGACACCGAATGGGACACGACAAAAACGTAAGTGCACCACATTATCTGGGTCGACTGTATGTTTATGTCTTTGAACCAAAGAAATCGCGTTACATCCCTATCTGAATCTTGTAGACCTAACTGTAAGAAAGCTTTCTCGACATCTGCAACTATTCCTATAGGGTGTTCTCTAAACTTAATTAGCAATCCTGTAAGATCCTCCAAAATAAGTGGACCCCTATATAGGCATTCATTTAAACTTAGATTGTCTGCAGTCTTAGCTGAGGCGTCATAAACAATACGGAGCTTTTGGGGTTTATCACGACCACGAACGCAATGGTGAGGAAGATAGTGTACTGGATGATTCTGTCCAATCTTTGTATCTGGTACAATCTCAATTATTTTTGTCTTTAGCTGTTCCTGAATGACCTGGTCGTATGCCTTTAAATCTGAATTATCTAATCGTTTTATTAAACCATTGAGCCGACCCCAAGCTAAGCCTAGATTATTTGGCAGATTTGGAGGTATTTCAGTCCATGGCCATTGAACGTGGTACCTGTTGTTTTGGTACTGAACTGTTTCATTAAACTGCCTAATCGCTTCTTCATCGCGAGTGGTTTTTGGGGAATCTGTGATGCCTATGGACTCAAGGTCCCATAACTGTTTAACATCATCTAGTTTTAGGGGGAGATCGGGTTCGTTTAATTTAGTATTAAATGACCCATCTGATTGAAAATAAGTCAATACAGTTAACTGATCGGAACCATCAATGTTCTCACTAATTCTTCCAGACCATACCCAACCAAAATCTGAATTAACTAAGAACAGGTCTTGAATGACCGATATCTTTTATTGTGACATGAATGAGTGATAATAATCGTTTCCGATCAAAATATCTATTTTGTCGCCACAAGACCCATCATCAGCCATTATTCGATCTATAATTCCGATTTTATCAAAATCATAAAAATTTGGTGTTTTTATACTCTGAGTAATATGAGGAACTACATTTGCATGAATAAGACGAGTAAATCCTCTTCGAGTTGTAATACTAAATTGTACTATAGGACTTACAATAAAATGTGGTGATTTGTTTCCAAATGTAAATATTGATAAATTAATTTGTTCAGTAGTACGTAGTTTAAGTAAATCTGTATTACGTTCCGTTATATATGAGCGCTGGCTACCACAATCGAGCAACACCCTACATTGTAATTTTATTTTAGTTTCTAAATTTTCTACAATTACTAGGGCGGTCTGCAACAGCGTAGTACTATATGCATTATTAGTATGTAAGGTATCAGTTGGTACGGACTTCACTGTCTGTGTTAGCTTAGTTGGACATAATGCTCGATTATGATTGCCGTACTTATTACAATGTCGACATTGCCGTTTAGCACGGCAATTGTCAGCCCTATGGCCTACACCGAAACAATTATAACATCGGTTTCCTAATTGAGCTTTTCTTTCCTGTAAGGTTTTGTGCACATTACACTCATCATTAAAATGATTCTGCTTACAAAATATACATCTAATTGATTTCTTTATAGGTGGCTCATTGGACCTGTCACCGCCATATGGTCTTTTCCGAGGGGGTAGTTTGTGATTGTTATGGTGTCTAATTTCATAACTAGATTTTTCCTTTCTGAAGTTTGATATAAATCTACGCCTTTTATTATCACTAGTCTCTTTCGATCTAACATGTAATGATCCTATAGTAATATTATCGGCAGCCTGTTTGTATTCGCTAGTTGTTGTATTTTTATGTTTATTATCTTCTGCAGTTTTCTTTAATCTATTTGATGTTTCCCTAGCCGATATGATATACTCTAAGAATTTTCTAATATTATCAATAGACTCATCTTCATAAGATATCTTCATCCTTAATTCATAAATGAGGTCCTCGGGGAACTTTTCTAAAATCATTACTCTAAGATGATTGTGATTTACATCTTCGCCTAAAGAACTTAATACTCTAAGATGTCTCTCAATTTCATTTAGAACGTGCCTACAATCTTTGACCTGACTAGATTCCGATGATTTAATTCTATAAAGTGCTACATAATGAGCATCAATAATTACGCTAGTTTTGCCCTACCGTTCCTTTAATGTGTCGACAGCAATACGATAGTTTTTATCTGTCGTGTCCAACCCATCGATTGCCTGCTTCGCGTCACCCTCAAGAACTGATTGAAGGTACAACAATTTATCGACATCATTAATATTTCTTTTATCAACGTTCGATGAAAACTGATCCCAAAATTGGTACCACTTTAGAACGTCACCATCAAATTTGCTTAATTCCATTTTTGGTAACTTACTAATTGTGTCATTATTTCTAAAAACAAAAGCACGGTTTCGATTATTCTGTTTAATATTTACGTCTATTTCTGCTATTAACTCTTCAGCCTGAATCTGTGTGGACGTATACTGACTAATTTCCTCAACATTGATTTCTTTGATTAATTTACAATAACTGTGAATTTCCGAAACAAACATCTCATTTATACCTTTTAGTTTAGCACCAATTAGTTCTAACCCTTTATAGTTGGGATCTTCTTCTGATATTTCCGTTAGGGCACACTGAGCAGAGCTTATGTTTGATTGGAGGGATTCATAAATAATTTTTAACCGAGATCGGGTAGCGTCTTCCATTATAAATAGAGTACCAGCTAAGTAATATCAAAGTGGACCGTTCTATTAGTAAATTAATATCCCGAGTATCTAAAACAATATAACTTGGTATGAGATTTTTATGAAATCCAATATCCAACAAACTGCACACATCAAACGAAAGAAGTACAAAATTAAATCCATCAAACACTATTTGTTTAAGTGAAAGTGTCATAAGACTGCATTAATTGAATTATGAAAAGACATGGCGACTTCAACACAATTGTGGGGTTGTGGTACCAACGATCGTTGTTATTTGGAGGACAGCAAAGAATTTATAAACTGCATGAAATGCAAACGATTTTTTCATTTCGTCTGTCTATCTGTCCCGGAAATCCCCTCCGAGACAGAAGCTTACTGCAAGTGGAATTGTTCAGGCTGCACGACTGTCCATGCAAACGCTTATAAGACCGCTACCCCGAACCGGAATGTCTCGACTACAAGAGGAAACAAAAGACCTGCGTTGAACTCGCCACCTTAGGCTGCAGCTATTACTACCGAGGATGTGCGTACCATAGTCCAAGAGGTTGTTAAAACTGAGTTTACTTCCATGCTTCAATAACTCAACAGCACCATACTTAGCGTTGTTAATAGGGAACTTGTAGGTGCATGAAATGAGGGAGTTGACGGCATCATTAACCTTTCACACGAAAGAATTCGAAGAGTGCCAATCAGAACATAAATTACTAGGAAAAACGGTGAAGGACTAAACTGAACAAAATTTCAACCTAAAAATATTAATGACGGACCTAAGTTTACGTGTAAATTACTTGGAACAACAGACTCGTTCAAACAACCTGGAAATTCAGTGTCTGCCCGAAAGCAAACAGGAGAACCTGTACACTGTCGTCAAGCAGCTGGGATCTCTGGTGGGATGCAAACTGAGTGAGAATGATATTCTTCATTGTACCCGTGTTGCCAAAAAGCAAGCCGCTAACACCCGTCCCCGATCCATCGTTGTCCAGCTCGCCTCTCCAAAAATTCGTGATACCCTCCTGGCAACAGCTATAAATCATAACAAAAACAAGAAGGTTAACTCTGAGAAACTCAATATTGCAGATCTGGGTATTGCCGGCGATAAAATGCCGGTATCCGTGCTTGAACATCTGTCTCCTGCAAATAAAGCGCTGCATGCAGCCAGTAGACAAAGGCAAGGGACAAGGGATACAAGTTTGTCTGGGTGAGAAATAGCAGGATTTTTGTTCGGAAAACTACCGAAGACGAACATATTTTGATAAAGAATTTGGATTCCTTAAATAAGTTAGTATAGTTTTAAAAGAGGCTCGTTTTCCTTTTTGTCTACAAAATGCATGCGTCTGTGAAATTTATAATGTCCAAAATTCGATAACTTAAGTATATTCTATCAGAACTGCAGAAGATTGCGAACAAAAACGCATATGATTTTCCGCAATGTTTGTATTAACGACTATGATGTTATAATTTTTTCGGAGACCTGGCTGAATAGTTCCATCCAGAGCAGTGAGTTGTTCGATGACAGATATACGGTCCATAGGAGAGATAGAGAAACCTGCCAACTAGTTGGTAAAGACGGTGGGGGAGTTTTAATAGCTGTCAAAAAGAAGTTCAATTCTAAACGTGTGGCACATTTTGAGAGTGGATGTGAGGATCTCTGGAACCTTCCTTCCAATAAATGTTTTCGCCAACATGCTTTCTGCGCTGTGTACTGTGGGGATGTAGCCAGAAAGCGCTACTTAAATAAAACTCTGGATTCACTGTTCTAGTTATATTTCAGCAGCAAGGCGCCTACCCATAGGCACCTTCTATCAGACTATCACATCAAAGCTCAGAGGAGCCCTTATATACACGGGAAAAGTCTAGCGAAAACATCTTCATTTATTTTATATTCTAAATTCATATTACCTTTCAAGTAATACTTATTGCCAGTGTTAATATAGGCAAGTAGGTTGCCTTCTAGTTAAGCAGAGTCCTCACATGAGCTACGCCCCTACGAATAGACGCGCAGAATCATATGAAGTGCTTCTATTCTATGTCTTGAAAGGTTACATGAATCCTACCTTATCCTAACTCGAATATTTACCTAACAGAGGAATCACATTTACAATTGAGGTACGACCCTTAAAAGGGGAAGGCTTAATCATGACAAACAAGTTATCGGACGCTCCGATATGTGCTTTTAACTTCAGCTAACGTGCACACACACACACTAACAAATCTACGCCGTCATGCCTGAACCTCCTTGACCAAAACCTCTGAAAAAGGAACAAGGCGTCCTCCCAACTCTAACAAGAATGACGCGTCAACTCACATCGACCCGGATGGGGTTTAATCTCAAAAATTCAAATATGATACAATTTTTCGATCTCGTGCATTTATCAGGCCAGAGAAGGAAAGGCTGGATCGCATCGAATTTCTAATCCTGTTCATAGAGCTTGCACCAGGGTTTATTATTATAAATGCATTTATTATTTTAAACATCAGACATAAACTGGACCAATGATGTCAACTCGACATCCTTTGCAAAGGCTATGCCCCGTTAGCAAAGTCGGTTTCAGTTATGACTATTACTTTAAGAAACCTTCTGGGTTATACTATTACCCTGGCTTGTGCCTATGCCTTAATCGCATAACCAAAAAAACATTTCTTCGATGCGTGGCCAACGTTGCCAGCCTCTTCTTCCCCCTGCGGCTCACAACTCATCAGCACATCATCAGCACATGCAACGGAAAGAACTAATTTAATTATATATATCGATACTATTTGAGAATATCGATAAGAAAACTATCGATACATTTTTTCCTACTTTCCCATCCTTATTAACTTCAATATGTCAAATTTGATAGTTGTCATTCATATTTTTTTCTATTTGACAATAGGCTTCTTCCTATATGGAAACCTTACTAACCTTAACCTATTCTTATTCTACTCTAACATTAAAAAGTTTTAATCTATTTACACTATGTCCCTAAATCGCCTAACTAATATTATTTTTTATAATTACATAATTTACATCAGATAATGTTCTAACTATTCGGTATGGGCCTTTATACAACCTACATAGTTTTATACTTCTATTTGTGGTCCGGCCTAACTAATCTGTGGCGAATACGGCGCATAGGATATAATCAAATTTAATTATGGTGTGAACACTGTGCCTTATTATGTGGTTGGCACTATATGTCAAACCAATTCTTATAATGAAAACTATGCTTTACTTTTGACAAGGTTTTGACACTGTCCTTTTTTTTGTATTATCTGTGGGACTACGTGTCAAATCATTTCTTACCATGACATCTATGATTTCAAAGCATTTATTCGCCTTATGGGCTTATAAGACTTTTCTATTAATTTTTGACTGTTTCTGACTTAGTCCTTATGGATTTGTATTTGGACTTCGTCAGCAATTTCAAAAGCGAATCCTATTTAGTAAATAAAGATAAGACAGAGTAGTATTTAATTTCATCAAAACATATACAGATAAATCATTCAAATAATTATTCGCATTTAGTTTCATTCGATGCCTAGCGCGCATCGCAAATTCCTTCTAAGTTGGACCGTATTCATTTGCACGACATGAAAAGAAAACATTGGTTAATAAAGCACAAAATATAAGACAACATTAAATAAATCAGTTTTACAAAACTTTATACCTAATCTTCTTTCTATAAAATTTCCATAATTTGCATTTTACGAGTTCGAATTGCTTTATGTATTCGCAATGCAAAAATCTTTGTACAATGTTACATCTAAGGAAAATATGAAGTGATTTTTTCCTTGCAACAATCATAGTAATCTTCCTTGAACCAAACCTTGCTCCCCAAGAAGTTTTATTAAAAATTATTTTGTATTTAATTCGAATCATTTTTTTATTGATCGCCTTCTTTGAATTTATGTTGGCGCAATAAGAAATCTTACAAAAGACTCTTTTGAATTTCCTATGGATCTCTTTCGGTTTATTTCGAGCATTTTTTTTCTTAATGGCTGTCAACTTCTTTCTTTTCAAAATGACTTTTATAAAATTTTGTTTCAAGTCCGATTGAGAAATTCCAATATTATTTTCAATTTTATGGTTAAAATCAATTGGATTAATGTGCATGTTAACATCCGATACATATTGGTGTCCCGATGGAACCACAACTAGTTGTTCCGCCGAAATCTTTTCATTGTTCTCTGCAAGACAAATGGAATTAGTGGAGACAATTGGACTGGACCGACACATCACAATACCCTCGTCCAGGCACTCGCTGTTGGATAGGGAGTCCAACTCCTCGGCAGCCGGGCCGTCCGCGCACTCGCCCTGGAACGACGACGAAGACTCCACCTCCAACTGGACATCGACGGGGCCGTCATCTCCGCTGGTCTGGTCACCTTCATGCTCGATCATGCAGCTCCCTCCGTCGGTGTGATCGCCATCGCCATCAACTGCGTCGCCTTCTCCGTCAATGTGGTCAACGCTTTTCTCACTGCACTGAATATTGTTTTGTGTTTGTTCGTCCTTAATCACGATACTAGAAAATAAATGTGCATTAACATCCTCACACAATACATCAGGTTGTTTTTTATCTGCTTTTATTTCAGCGATTATTATGCGCTGTTCGCAATAACGACATCTGCGGTGAAATATAGAGAATTCACTCCTCAAGCGATCGCATAACACTTCAAAGTCCATGTCATATTTAAAAATCATACGATAAAAATAATATGCAGCCCCCTGCAGGAATCCTCCCAAGATCAGGCTGTAGTCGCTCTCTCTCCATTCATTTATTTCGGCCACTGACTTGAATTCGGTTAAAAATTCTTCTAGACAATAACCGTTCGTTCCCGTGTAATAATCATTCATCATGCTAGCCTTGCTCAATTACACTAAATAATAAAACCAATTAGCTTTACTCCGACTCTTCTTTATATTTCCATCCGCTTAAGGGAGGGAATGAGAGGTAACAACCCTCTCTGTTAAAACTTATCTCGCTTTATGTACGCCGATAGGGCTTCGTGCACTGTATATCGCCATGCACACGCGAACTTCTGTCTTTAAACACTTTCAACGTTTTTCACTCACTTACTACGTATACTGTACGCCGTATACACGCGTATTTATTTTTCATATTTTCTTCTCTTCTGGGATTCTGTACTGTACCCGGCGCCTCCAACATTTGTGGGGACGTAGCCAGAAAGCGCTACTTAAATAAAACTCTGGATTCACTGTTCTAGTTATATTTCAGCAGCAAGGCGCCTACCCATAGGCACCTTCTATCAGACTATCACATCAAAGCTCAGAGGAGCCCTTATATACACGGGAAAAGTCTAGCGAAAACATCTTCATTTATTTTATATTCTAAATTCATATTACCTTTCAAGTAATACTTATTGCCAGTGTTAATATAGGCAAGTAGGTTGCCTTCTAGTTAAGCAGAGTCCTCACAGTACTTACCACCGCCAGTAAGCCTCTCTGACTTAGAAAATTTCTTGGATAATTGTAAGGCTGTTTTTGAACAACTTAATGAATCATGTACATGTATCATAGGTGACTTCAATTTAGGGTGCATAGACTGGAAACTTTACAGTAATTTGAATAAAAGCCTCAAATTGCCTAATACCTGTGAAGCTTTGTTGGATTTCACATGTGTTAATAAGCTCAATCAATGTAATAATGTATACAATGCTTCCTCTCGCATACTAGATCTTGTGCTAACTGATAATCCACTGTGTAATGTAAGTCAAAGTACTGCCTCCTTATGTAATATCGATCAGTATCATCCACCCTTGGATATAAATATTTGTCTTAAAAAAGACGCCAAGCTTCCATATAACATTGCAAATGAGATACGTAACTTCCGTAAAACCAGCTATATACCGATAAAAAAAAAACCTAAAGGAACAGGTCTGGGAGGAATTATTTGAGGGAACTCATGACGTTAATGATATGGTACAGGTTTTTTATGACATTATCAATGGTGCTATTCAAAAGTATGTTCCTATTAAAATAACCAAAAATAGGAAGTATCCGCCGTGGTTTAACAAAACTCTAATTAAAGTATTAAACACAAAAAATAAGATTAGAAAACGTTACAATACTTACCATAACCCGTTGGACAAAACTGAGTTAAAAATAATCAGTAAACGCTGTGATGCACTTGCTACGATTTGCTATTATAATTATTTAAAGGATCTTGAACACACTCTAACCAATAACCCTAAATCATTTTGAACCTATATTAAAACCAAGCGAGGTGGATCCAGCTCGTATCCTTTATCTATGACGGATGGAACAGTTACATCGTCAGATGGAACGGAGATATGTGAGTTTTTTGCTTCTTACTTTTCTTCTGTATACAGCTCTGCTAAGAACGGTTGCAGTACCCATAAAAATAATAATAATATTCAAGAAAGTAGCTTATTTTTAAACAACCCAGTTATTGATAGTGAAACCTTATACAAAAAGCTAAAAAGTTTAGACTGCAACAAAGGTGCTGGTCCAGATGGCATACCACCAATATTCATTTATGAGTGTGCGAATGAGCTGGTCGCGCCTCTGTTGCATATTTTTAATAAATCTTTAGCTAGTGGAATCTTTCCTTCAAAGTGGAAGGAAGCAAAGGTTGTCCCCATCCATAAATCCGACAACGAGGACTTAGTTTCTAACTATAGACCCATCTCAATTTTATCAACCCTAGGTAATATCTTTGAGTCAATGATCTGCCCTTACATTCAAGATCATCTTAAAATTTACTTAAGTGAGGGACAACATGGCTTCGTGGAGTCTCGATCCACAAATACCAATCTGACGCTTTTTACTGAGTTGCTGACGACAGCAATAGATTCTGGCCATCAAGCTAATGTCATATATACAGATTTCAGCAAAGCGTTCGATCGAGTCTCGCATCAAATTCTCATTGACAAATTAAGAAGTTATGGTATCGCTGGAACTTTACTCTCATGGTTGAGTTCGTATCTTGACAATAGAACTTTCTTTGTAGTAGTCAATGGCATTCGATCAGCCGTCAGAGGCATATCCTCGGGCGTGCCACAAGGGTCTCTTTGGGGCCGGTTTTATTTAACTTTTTATTAATTATATTCCGAACTGCTTTCGCCACTGTCAAATTTTTATGTTTGCCGATGACTTAAAATTTGTCAAAATAGTTAAATCTAAGCATGACGCCTCTGAATCACAAAGTGATTTGGATGAATTGGTGATATGGTGCCAAATAAATCAGATGCTTCTAAATCCTAGCAAATGTTACCATATAAAATTTACCAGGAAACATCATCTCTTTGACCAGGATTATTATATTGACGGAGAAAAAGTAAAGGAATTGGACACAATAAAAGACCTTGGTGTTATGTTTGATCGGAAACTAACTTTCATTCCCCACGTGGATAGTGTAGTGAAAAAGTCGTCCAAAATGCTGGGGTTTGTTATCAGAAACACAAAAGAATTCAAAAGCAGCAGAACAAAAATTATCCTTTATAATTGTTTAATTCGAAGCATATTAGAGTACTGCAGCGTGGTCTGGCGGCCACACTATGCTACTCACTCATTGCGTCTTGAACGTGTACAAAAACGTTTTCTGGGGCACCTGGCCTATGCTAGCGGTTTGACCAAGAAAATGCGGTCATATAGTGATAGGCTCAAGCATTTTAATATGGTTTCTCTGGACAAACGTCGACGTCTGAATGACGCGATGTTTGTGTGCAAAGTTATGGCCCATAAAATCGACTGCCCACAAATTTTAAGTAATTTTGACTTCCGTGCCCCCTCAAGAATTCCTCGCAGGCCAATAACACCACTCTGCCCTCCGCAAAGAAGAACGGGTTTGGGTGCTAATTCTCTCTACGCGAGATTTTGCAGGATTGTGAACGGTTGCAGTGATCGAATCGATCTCCATTTTGACAGTTTAGGCAAATTGAAAGCCAGTTTTTATAAGTACCTTCCTGAATATTGAGTTTCCTAGCCCTGCGGTATCTCGCTGGGTGTGGCTACCATGTTACCTATTTTTTTTTTGTAATACCTAGTTTTATTTAGTTTAAATTGTTTAGATTTAGTTAATTTAATAAGTTTAATCTAGTACAAGTTGTAAGTTGCGACAACGTTTTGTGTGCATGCAGAGTTTACCTGTAAGTGATTGTTACACTTTATTCTGATTTTTTGCTTTTGTTAATTTGCTTATACCAGTGTATACAATTGTTGGTGAACCAAATAATAAATAAACATATGTTTACCTATTTGAACCTTTTTTTTCAATATTTCTTTAACCATACTTTTGTCTATATATCTAAAAGTATTAATATGTGATCAATGTAAAATTATAAAAGACATCGATAAACACTAATGTCTCGGGTCTCGGTATTTCAAAACATCTATCTATTCACTATGGGTGCGTTCGACTGTCTATCTATTGACTGATATTCCTTTAATAGAATAAAAAAAAATAAGACTATTAATTTAATTCAATCCGTATTTACACTCGGTGTCAAATATGTTGCAAAACTAGTCAAACCTTACTTCAACGCCAAAGTTTGTATGCTAAATTAAATTTTGAAAAGTACTCAATTTTAAATGGATCATTTACATCAATCTAGCATTATAAGTTTTCATCTTCGAGTGCAAGTAGATATAATGATCGATATGGCGAATTAGTAATGCTTTAGAAAGTCCTAAGTCCAACATTGGAATACTTTTGGCTAAAATGATGTTTATTTATGATGACCTAGATTATCTCGTTGGTCTATAAGTAAACTATCCCTTGGTTTATTGGTTGAACTTAAACATAACTGGCAATATTTGTTCGGCTCAAAAGCTGACATTTCAATAAGGATCAAATAATGAGCGCGATAGCCCATTCTCCTACAGGACCGTGTCATAAAATCAGGCATCATTTTGAGATAAGCAACGTTAGCAAGATATGCATAATATAATTCTTCTTCTTTTCTGAGAAAGAACACATAAGGACATAAGTAGGAACAGTGGTTAATCACAAGGAAAGGCAGTTTTAATGAAAATTAAAAAAGAAAAATATACTAAACACCTCTTACTCAAAGTTTTGTGACTGTTATTTTAAGAGCACTGGCCTCTGTCCAGAAAAAAACAATTAGTATAATTTATTTTCTTAAAAAAATAGCTTACGTACCAGTACAAACACACAATAATAACCTACCTACTAACCTACTATACTGGAACACCTGATAAAAACCTTTTAAAAGAACTCGAACATTTCCCAGGTAACGCTAACCATTGATCTAGAACAATCTTATCAACCACTTAACGAAGTAAAAGGGCCTGCTAAGAAGTCTCTGCTCCATTTATATTTGCTCAAAGACGGGAAGGGATTTAAGAATGATTTTCCGGGAAAATATTCTGTGAATCTGTGATAGACGCTTTTAATTCTTCAACCTTTGGAGTAATTATAAACGAATTTGTCTTATCATTACTTTTCATGTAAATATCATGGAAGAATTTATCTAGACGAATTCTCAATACTTGATACCTTTATCAGATGATTAATAGTCTATTACACTAAGATCACAGAAAGGTCCAAAGCAACGCGGAATATTTTTTTTATATAAAATACGTCATGATCTTTTTAAGAAAAATATTCCACGAAGTTTTGGACCGCCCTTTCCTTGAGTTCGATGCTCTTGGGTTTTAACATCAGAAAATTTGTATGCCATAGCATGGACTTGGGCCCAATGGCAATATACTTGCCCTCTTATACATTCCCATTTTAACATTACTGGCGAAATGAAATAAGTTGAGCTTCTTCATGTTATGAGTTTATTACTGACATGACCTTGTATTCTATAAATCAATAATACTATCTTTGTTTTTCTTTTACCGACCATAACCGTTTGTGCGGAGGTTTATTGTTTTATGTTAATAACACTCCATGGATTTCTGCGACCGAAATAAAGATATTTCATTTATTATAATATTGGACTAAACCAACCAACTGTTACAAAGATTGTAACAGGCAAGGCTGGGCAAGCCTTGCCTGTTACAATCTTTATAGTGCAATAACGCAGAGCCATTCCTTCCGTCTATTATTATATGAAACAAAAATAATATGATTTTCGTCGGGCTTGTACCCAGTGCCTGGAACAAAAATTATCGCAAGTTATAATAATAGACACATTGTTTTGATTGAATAAATTCAACAGCGAGTCGCATCAAGTCAAAAACAGGAGCGACGTGGCATTGCAACAACGATTTTTCATAGAAATAGTTCTATTATTATATAAAAGACGGCTACATAGAAGTAGGAATTTCTTTATGAAATAGTTGTCGAAGTTGCACTGGATGGAAAGAGAAGCACGATGGAATTTGTATGGATTTTTTTTATTAAAATATAATAATAAGAATTATTTAAAAATAATGAATGAAACTTCAAAATATACGACTGTGAAGTTTTGCGTCCAGTTATGATACGTAATTGTTGTTAATTGTACAAATGTACGCTGGTCTGATTACCGGGCAAAAATTTTGAAGATTACGGTAAGAGGTTACTTTGCAATTCAATTAATATCGAGGTTTTTGTGCGTAAACGTGTTT
Source organism: Orthosia cruda (assembly GCA_964057195.1). Classification (NCBI taxonomy): domain Eukaryota; kingdom Metazoa; phylum Arthropoda; class Insecta; order Lepidoptera; family Noctuidae; genus Orthosia; species Orthosia cruda. The sequence goes on along the minus strand of OZ059828.1, from coordinate 40,817,508 downwards.
CAGCCACAAAAAAGTTTTCGGAAATATGATCAAGATTAACATATCTTTTTTCCGCTGCCACATCTTCAATAGATTTGGCAAAAACAAATTAAAAGAATGCCTATTTTGGTAGTTCAGCCCCTTAACCTATTTCATATGAGTGATGAGTTTCCTATTTCGTATGTGAGCGTCATTGAAGCAAAGGTCAACTATCTACCTCTCAAATGAACTAATTTGTTTTAAAAGTAAATCATCGCAGATTCGAGCCCCACCAATGTTTGAATTTCGAAATTATACAGAACAACTTTGTAAGGCTGTACAAGGGTCTTGGCAACTGAAGGCCAATCGTTCCACCTACTTAAAATTCGTTCAAATTTAATCAATCATCGAGGCGACAATCAATGTCAAAAATATGCAAATGTAGGGAAATAAGAGGTGTTTTAGACAGATTCAGACTAATATAAGAATGCGAATGTTTCTTTAAAATGCGGTAAAGGTTTGGAAGGGCGGAGGGGAGGGAAGGGTAGTGATGGCGTGACGGGGGACAGGACGGTATGGCAGAAAAAAATGTTGTTTCAATCCCAAGTAACATGGGATAAGGGCAGGAAGATGAGTATTCAATACAATCACGTTATGTTCTTTCAATACAATCTTTTTAAAGTTTAACCAATAGCCCTGAATGTCCTTCAAACTACAGAAGATTTTTTATAGTTCTCTAAATTATATCTTTTCTCTTAAACCACAAAATCTATACTAATATTTATAAATGCTAAAGTAAGTAAGTCTGAGGCCAAAAAGCTCATTAGTGAGATAGGGCATAGGCTAAGTGACAAAACGGGTGATTCTCGCTCCAGCTCGTTCTTGGTGCAAAGGTTAGCCATTGCCATCTAACGTGGCAATGCAGCAAGCGTTATGGGCACCTTTGCGCCGGGAACAGTTAGGGGCGGGTTATTTGACTAGTTGTAAGACAACGCTTTTTGACGTGTCGTTGTGACTTTGACATCTAATTTGTTAATCTTTGTTTTAAGTAACTTTGTCCGCCACCTAAAACGTTGAATAAATATTGATGAATCTATACTAATATTATAAAGAGGTAAAGTTTGTGAGTTTGTGGGTTTGTGAGTTTGTGACGTTGTAAGGGGTAATCTCTGGATCTACTCAACCGATTTTGAAAATTCTTTCACCAGTAGAAAGCTACAATATTCCTGAGTGTCAGAGGCTATAATATAATTTCAAAAAATGTAATGTAACCCAAGGTAGCAAAATGTTGCCTGTAAAATACATTATTTGGCGTGCGCTGAGAAAACTATTGATGATAGATAAAAATTAGTAGATAGGTAGGTAGGGTAGGCAGGGTAGCCAGGGTAGCCAAGGTAGCCATGGTAGCCAGAGTAGACTGGGTACGCAGGTTAGCCAGTGTAGCCAGGGTAGGCAGGGTAGCCAGGTTAGCCAGGATAGACAGGGTAGGCAGGGTAGCCAGGGTAGCCAGGGTAGCCATGGTAGCCAGGGTAGACTGAGTAGGCAGGGTAGCCAGGGTAGGCAGGGTAGGCAGGGTAGCCAGGGTAGGCGGGGTAGCCAGGGTCAGCTAGTTTTAGCATAGAGATAAACTGGATCTTTGAGAAGGACAAGTCATATACTTATTGTAACGGGCATACATTGAGTTTACCATCGTGGTGAAAGGATTAGTCAGCTAGACTCTGCGTTAACGAGTGCTAGCTGTCCAGGGTGCGCCGGGCGTTTGGAATCGCGATGCGATTAAGATTACATGCAAACACTGTTTGGCAATATGGGTTTTTATAGATCCGTCTCATACCCAGTGTGAGTGCGGTGCCCCTTTGCAAAATAAGGCACACATGCTGGAATGTCCCAAGTGCCCATACACCTGCACTTTGGAGGACCATATGCTCAACAAAAAAAACGCTTAAATAAAAAAATAAGAAAAATGGGTGCCTCATGATTTGACTGATCTGCAGAAAGAAACGCGTGTTGAAAATTGTGTTGCCTTGTTGAATCGATACAGAAATGAAGGAATATTGGATCGAATTGTGACATTTGTGATGAAAAGTGGATTCTTTACGATAACCGTAAGCGAAAAATGCAATGGCGGACCTTATACTCGCCACTGACGCTGCAATCGGGGTGGCGACCTTTTTGGCCCAAAACTTATAAAGAGTTTCCCATCGACTCGAAAAGAAGAAGAACGGTAATACATTTCCTTAGGAATCTTTTCTACTTTCATGTGGGCGAAACCGCTGGCAGAAGCTAGTATTACGTAAATACGTCCAAAAATGAAATATCGGAAAAGCAATCGCCATACATTAACAGTCGTTGAAATTCAATTTTGTTTGATTCATAATGGGATGCATCAACCGCATGTTTGTCGTTCGACGATGTATTGCTACAAAATGTTGAATGCATTGTTGATTGGTTATAAATTGATTTATAAATTTTAATATTAAAGTTGAATACTTTTCAGAGAGCCTTTGCAGTTATTTTTGAATGACTGTTTTTATGAATTCTCTGAAATCATAAAGTGGCCTCAATATTACTTAGGCTACCTGGTTTGATAAAAAAATAATAATTCAAGAGAGAAGGATATGTCCAGTGATGGGCATCTTCTTTTTGAAATTGAAAAAATTTGCGGATATGCAAATCACAGGGCAAAGATATTTCTTTGTTCTGGATAAAGGCTCATGTGGGACTGGAGGGGAATAAAAGAGCAGATCAGCTGGCTAAAGATGCGTCTCTAAAGTTGAACAAGAGGCCAGTCTACGACCAGTGTCTGGTTTCATTCGTCAACGAGCAAATCCGTCAGGTTTCGTTTTCTGAATGGAACCGGAGGTACAGGACGGGTGAAACAGCCGCGATCACCAAACTCTTCTTTCCCAACGCTGAAACCAAAGGGGTAGTAACGCAAACATTCACGGGGCATGGTGGGTTCTCTGAGTATCTGTAAATATTTAAATGCAAGGGAAGCCCATCATGCATATGTGACCCCGACCAAGACGAGATAGTGACTCACATACTAACTAATAGCCCGGCCTATGGCTTGGAGAGATACAAACTGGAACATTTAATAGACCTAGAAATTAAAACAGAAAACTTTAATAAATTAATCACCAAAAAAAATACAGCACGGATTTCATTAAATATTTTGTCAAAATAGCTGCAATAACGATACATAGAAATAAGTAGATTCATAAAAATGCTCGAAATTGTTATATGAGTATAATATCTAATAGTAGCATTAAGAAAATTGATGTATAAAAGAAGTATAAGATATTGATAAGATAGATATAAGATTTAAATAGTTATGCTGTAAAGAAATCTAGGTAGTTAGAAACATAGTAACATAAAAAAATAGAATACTTGTCATGTCATAGATATAAGAATGTAATAGTAATTTTTGACTTGTTGAATAAATACCTAGAAATAAAGATAAGTCCCCAATGGTCTCAGATCTTGTCCGGGGAACCTCTTAGCTCGCAGACTCCGCCTTGCGCGGAGAGGGAATTGCCAAAAAGAAATCCATTGAGTTTAATGGAGCAATTACGAAAAATTCCTTTGTACAGTCCTAAAACCTAAGTTAAAGCTGTGGGCAGACTGAGTAGGCAAAATAGCATATTACACAGACGCTCTATCAGAATAGTGCACAAACAAGGAATAGAAACACGTCCCTACATATTTCATTGTATCTAAAAATATTTATTTTATTAATTGGGATGTTGAAACAAAAAATATGTTTTTTTATGTATTTCAAAAATTTACATATCATAAATTAAATTTCCGTTTCTAAAACTCTTAAATATTATTTTTTCAATTTATTATAAGCAATTGAAATTCGATAAAATTTAAAAAGAACCACGTGACTACAACCGTGCAAAAATATTATTTATAATAGCAAATTTTATTTAGTCATGTATGGTAAAGGATTCATAAAGGCAAGTTTCGATAATATACCCACCTGATGGACGATTTGGAAGTATTGAGCATAAATAAAGTAGTGGCACCTAATGAATATTACGTGTTAGTGGACCGGTGTATGTTATTGTTGTTTACCAGGTAAATTTAGAAACATAATTGTCACAACGTAATCGTTTTCACATATGGGTAGTAAAAAGTAAACAAACACGAATGGCGCGGAACTTCAACTTTGGATATCAAAAAACTTAATTAGATATACGATCTCAAAGTATCTCCATACCAAATTTCATCTAAATCGGTTCATAATATAAAGAAGTTTGCATGATAAGAAGTTACATACAAAATTAGCCATATCTCACATTTCTCCCCTTCGTTTTTTATGCAATAAGAAATAGCCTATGTCCTACCCAAGGTCTTAAACTAACTCCATACCAAATTCCATCTAAATTGCTTCATCGACTTAAGCCATAATAAGAAGTTTCATACAAAACTACCCCACCCCTCCATTTCTCCCCCTTCGTGTTTTATGCAAGTAGAATGTCCTTATCAAGATCTCAAACTATCTCCATACCAAGTTTCACCTAAGTCGGTTCATATTAAGAAGAAGTTGTATAATAAGAAGTTACATACAAAATAAACACTTCCCCCATTTCCCCTCCTTCATGTTTTATGCAAACAAAGTAGTCTATGTCCTTCCCAAGGTCTCAAACTATCTCCATACCAAATTTCATCTAAATCGGTTCAGGGTTTAAGCCATAATAAGAAGTTTCATACAAAACTATCCCACCCCCCATACCGCCCCCTTCGTGTTATATGAAAATAAGTAGCTTATGCCCTTTCCCGGAATCTCAAACTATCTCCATACCAACTTTCATCTCAATCGGTTCAGCGTTTTAAGCGTGAAAAGGTGACAGACAGACAGAGTTACTTTCTCATTTATAATATTAGTGTGTAATAAGAAGAAGTTGCATTTTAAGAAGTAAGTTACCTACATACAAAATTAACACTCCCCCCATTTTCACCCCTCCATGTTTAATGCAAAAGAGAAAACCTCACAATGTTTATTGGTTGACTTACAAGCTACCCTAATTTATATATTCTTTAGAAAATTCTGAGCTTCTTAAAAGAGAACTATAGAAATACCGAACATAGAATATTCAATCATTCTCGAGAGATTGAACAGACTTAATTTAATGTAAAGGCATCCACATTTTTCGTCTTAGAAAAGGACGGTACAGAAATAAACTGAAGTCATTTAAGCTATTTTCTCGGACGATTTTTTTTTTCTTGTATTTATTTATTTTTCGGTTTGCGATGCTCTTTGCAAGAAAACTATGAGTTTAATAGATTTTATTTTCTTAAGCATGACGTTTATATTTTCTTAGGCCTAAATAAACTTGAATTTTTAAATATTTTACCTTTTTCAATTTGTTACGTTCTGAGAGTACAGAAAATTTTATGAACTAGTACGTAAGACCTACTTACGTACTTACTCATAAAATTTTCAATACTCTCGCTAATACTGGTCTTTTGTCCGTTGTCACAAAACCAGTATAAGCTGGCCTCTCACTCTAATTACACTCCGTTCTTAAGCCATCTCAAGACCAAAATGTAACCACAGGTGGCGTGCGAACGGCTGTACCTGCAGAGTCTTAAATAAAAAAAAACTGTTTACGAAAGGTAGTCTTAATGATTTGAAAGCCAATCTTCAAAGTAAAAGCATTATATTAAGCTATATCTTCATTTTATTTCTGAACATCGTAATAAATTCACATTTTTTACTGTATCACTAAAATACACCCTCATATTTTATATGTTTTTATTGGACTAACAATATTATGGCTGAACCTCTCTTAAGTATCCTAAAATAAAAAAATAAATTCTGTTCTTAGTACAACCTTTTCAGCAAAAGGATAGGTAGGTAGGTGCTAGCGGTTTCATCCACGTGAATGTTGAAAATTATACAATGGAAATTTCTCCTCTTCTTCAATTGGTCGCTCATTATTGAGGATCGTGGTCACTAATCTGCTTTTGTTATTTTTGAGGACGTAAATATCTTCTTTCACTTGGTCAGACCCATCGTTTTGGCGACCGGACTCGTGCTTTTGTGCCCATCTTTACATAGCTAGATTTGTACGTGCTTCGTAAAGTACGTTAATCAGTTGGTTCTTACTGTCAATCGAAGATCTTTGTCAATCTTTACGGTAGTCAGAAAACCTGACATCAGTCTTGCCAAGGGGTATCGTGTTACCAAGGTGAATTGTGGAGGTCAGGCAGACAGTCGCTTTATGTAAATAATGGTACTACACTGCATCTGGTTAGACTAGAAGCCGAACCCAAATTAATTAGAAAAGGCTAGGTAGATCGATTAAGATTGGTTGACCAGGTTTTTAAGGCTGCTAATAATAATATTTTACTTTATGCCAATGTTCGCATTCTTCGTGGTGGATAAAATTATAGAGAACTCCCTAACACATACGCTTTGCTTTTTCCTTTAATGATGATTCTAATATTTTTTTTTGCAATTTAAATATATTTTGAACAAAATGCCTCAGAATGGTCTTTCAGGGGGCCGGTGTGTTGCACACAGAGGATTTCAAGAGGTTTGGTATTGTTTGGCACGTAGCTCGGCAACCGCATTGTGGGTCATTGCAGTACCCCTATCTAAGTTAATCACAGTTAAAAGTTCTGTACTTATCCGCGACAATGCGGTCCGTAACACCACATAACTACAATCAATGTAATCTAAACAAAGCTCGCCATAAACTGTTGTAATGAATAGTACTAATTTAAAGGTGGTCAATACCTTGCATAACGTTAGCAAAAATGCTATTAATATTTGTTCTTTAAACTAGTTAATAGGACAAGGGAGGGTACCAATAACGGAATAGTTAAGAGTATATTCACTATCAAAAAGGTACCTTCTTGCTCGCAAAAATTTACTTTCAAAAAAAGGTCTGAGCATGAAATTATTCCACCAGAACATTCAGGGTTTTTCTTCAAAGGAATTGGAAATCAAACTGTTTTTAGAAAAAACAATGTTTGAAATAGTTTGTTTCACTGAGCATTGGCTGAAAGATTATGAAATGCTAATCAATTATGAAAATTATACTGTGGGCAGTTGTTTTAACAGAAATATTATGTTGCGTGGGGGTTCACTTATATTAATTAAAAATGGTATTAAATCAAAACCTCGTAAAGATATAGTAGACCTCTCAGTTGAGCAAAGTGTTGAACTGTCCTGTGTTGAGCTGGATAAGCATGTCATAGTGTGCGTCTACAGACCCCCTAATTATAAGAACTACTCTATATTCGAGTCAGTAATGGAAGATGTTTTGGCAAAACTGGCAAGAGGTAATAAACTAGTAATTGTCTGTGGTGACTTTAACATTAATATTCTAGAAGATAATTCAGATAGCAGTAGGTTATTAAATCTCTTTAAATCATTTAATTTGTCACATGTGTTTACGGAACCAACCCGAACTACACTGACTTCTGCTATATGTATTGATAATGGTTTTTGTTGCTGCAACTACTTGGACAAGGCCATTATAAATTATCTGCCTTCGGATCATAGTGGGCTACTGGTGACATTTGAGTCCATTATGCTAATAAAACAAGTGCATATTCAATCCAAATCAATAACATCCGGAAAATTAAATAAATTTAACAGTACTTTAATCGGTAAGTTAAGCGATCAGGACCTCACAGTGAATGATGGTAATATTTTGTATGATGAAGTTTTTTCAGTAGTTCAAAAAGAGTTCAATAACACTTTTAAATAGATAACTAAAACTATATGCCCTTAGTTTTTATTCAGTGACTGGGCGACTACAAGACTTAGAAAAAGTAGGAAAAGACTTTACGAACTATATGGCCTTAAGCCTTGTATTAACACTGAAACGTTTAATAAGTATGTTGCTACCTACTGAAGAATTTTTAAAATACATGTAAGGCATCTAAGGCCTTGTACATTAGAAATAAGGTTAAATTAGCAGAAAATAAAATCAAGACGGTTTGGAAAATTATAAATAATGAAATAAACAGGAATAAAAGAAATAATACTGATTACACACGGAGACTGACACCCTCGAGACCACACACGGACTTATTAGAGATAACAAAAAAGTTGCGCAAGAATTTGTAAATTTCTTTACCAGCATCCCATTTAAAACTACTGAAACCTTAAATTCTTCGCCCTCGCTTGCTTTTGCATTATTAAACGCGAACGTTTCAGCCTGCCCGAATGTATTTAACTTTTCACATATAAACTCCATAACAGTAATAAAAGCTTTTAAGCAAATCAAGATCAAACCGACTGAAGATCTGTGGGGAATGTCCATCAAAGCTTGTACCTCCATTATTCAGACTATAGCGCCGTACTTAGCTTTAATTTTCAATTTGTGTGTGGATCAAGGAGTCTTTCCGGATCTAATGAAATATATTAAGGTTATACCACTTTTTAAATACGGGGACAGTAAAGACACAAATAATTATAGACCAGTATCCGTCTTGCCGGTTTTCAGCAAAGTATTTGAGAAGATAATGCTTAATCAAATGCTCATTCATTTTAATACGAATAACATCTTGCATGATAAACAGTATGGTTTCACCAAAGGACGTTGTACAACTGACGCTGGTGTCACCCTATTAAAACACATTTTTAATGCGTGGGAAGAGTCGCAGGATGCCATAGGTATATTCTGTGACCTGTCGAAGGCGTTTGATTGCGTTAATCATGAAACATTACTTCTGAAACTTAAGCATTACGGGCTAGGTCAATCAGCGTTAAGTTTGGTTAAATCTTATTTGAATAATAGACAGCAATTAGTTCAAATAAACGGTGTGAATTCGTCGGGGTTAAACGTGAAAATGGGGGTAACCCAGGGCTCAATTTTAGGTCCTTTCTTAATTTTAATATACATAAACGATTTACCCCGTTTATTGCAAAACAAACTAAACATGGCGTTATTTGCTGATGACACGTCTTTAATTTTTAAAATAAATAGGCGTACTTGTCAGGTTGAAGACGTAAATAACGCGCTACGGCAGGTTCAGGATTGGTTTACTGCCAATAATTTAGTTTTAAATGGTAAAAAAACCAAGTGCGTTAAATTTTTCATGTCGAATGTCAAAAGTACTGATTTTGACATTATATTAAACAAGGAGAAGCAAGAATTCGTCGATAAAACGGTTTTCCTGGGGATCACGCTAGACTCAAGGTTACAATAGGGTCCTCATTTAATATCACTTGCAGGGCGACTAAGTTCGGCAGCTTATGCTGTTAGAGAGATTCGTCAATTTAGTGATGTAGATACCGCTAGGCTGGTCTATTTTAGTTACTTTCATAGTATAATGTCTTACGGTATTTTACTATGGGGAAGGGCTGCAGACATTAAGTCAAATTTTATTCTGCAAAAACGAGCCATCAGAGCGATACACAATCTTCGCCGGTGCGATTCTCTAAGGGAACTGTTTAAGAGAATTAACATCATGACGGTTCCTTGTCAATATATTTCTGAAAACATCATGTACGTGAGAAAGAATTTACATCTTTTTAGTAAAAACGGCGATAGACATAATTACATTACTAGAAATAGGGACCAATTAGTTCAACCAGGTTTCAGACTGGCTAAAGTAGCCTCATCTTTCATGGGGTACTGTACAAAATGTTATAATAAAATTCCTCCCCATATTCTAGAACTGAATTAGACGAAATTTAAAACTTGTATAAAACGCACACTATGTAGGCAGGCATATTATAAGTTGGGGGATTACATCACTTATAAAAATGCTTGGCTCAATGCTAGTCTTGCTCCACAAACACTAGGGCGCAAAAACAAGTGATATGCAGAACATTATTGTTTTTGCAGTATTGTTGGGCCTGCTGAAGACTGTATGAATATATTTGTATTATATAGACTTAATTTATTTTAGTATTGTTAATACCGTTTATTTGAACTAATTGCTGTCTATTATTCAATTAAGATTTAACCAAACTTAACGCTGATTGACCTAGCCCGTAATGCTCAAGTTTCAGAAGTAATGTTTCATGATTAACGCAATCAAACGCCTTCGACAGGTCACAGAATATACCTATGGCATGCTGCGACTCTTCTCACGCATTAAAAATGTGTTTTAATAGGGTGACACCAGCGTAAGTTGTACAACGTCCTTTGGTGAAACCATACTGTTTATCATGCAAGATGTTATTCGTATTAAAATGAATGAGCATTTGATTAAGCATTATCTTCTCAAATACTTTGCTGAAAACCGGCAAGACGGATACTGGTCTTTAATTATTTGTGTCTTTACTGTCCCCGGATTTAAAAAGTGGTATAACCTTACTATATTTCATTAGATCCGGAAAGACTCCTTGATCCACACACAAATTGAAAATTAAAGCTAAGTACGGCGCTATAGTCTGAATAATGGAGGTACAAGCTTTGATGGACATTCCCCACAGATCTTCAGTCGGTTTGATCTTGATTTGCTTAAAAGCTTTTATTACTGTTATGGAGTTTATATGTGAAAAGTTAAATACATTCGGGCAGGCTGAAACGTTCGCGTTTAATAATCCAAAATCAAGCGAGGGCGAAGAATTTAAGGTTTCAGTAGTTTTAAATGGGATGCTGGTAAAGAAATTTACAAATTCTTGCGCAACTTTTTTGTTATCTCTAATAAGTCCGTGTGTGGTCTCGAGGGTGTCAGTATCCGTATGTAATCAGCATTATTTCTTTTATTCCTGTTTGTTTCATTATTTATAATTTTCCAAACCGTCTTGATTTTATTTTCTGCTAATTTAACCTTATTTCTAATGTACAAGGCCTTAGATGCCTTACATGTATTTTAAAAAATTCTTCAGTAAGTAGCAACATACTTATTAAACGTTTCAGTGTTAATACAAGGCTTAAGGCCATATAGTTCGTAAAATCTTTTCCTACTTTTTCTAAGTCTTGTAGTCGCCCAGTCACTGAATAAAAACTTAGGGCATATAGTTTTAGTTATCTATTTAAAAGTGTTATTGAACTCTTTTTGAACTACTGAAAAAACTTCATCATACAAAATATTACTATCATTCACTGTGAGGTCCTGATCGCTTAACTTACCGATTAAAGTACTGTTAAATTTATTTAATTTACCGGATGTTATTGGTTTGGATTGAATATGCACTTATTTTATTAGCATAATGGACTCAAATTCAAATTCAAATTCAAATCTTTATTGCGTAACACATGTGTTTAACAAGGTCTTATAAATAGTAATATAGTTCACATGGACCCTGTCGGGCACAGCAATTGAGTAAAACAATAAGTACATTTAATTAATATTACGTAATTAGAAAAAATAATTTTAAATTAAATGATGTGACACAATAACAATTGTAAAATAAAGAATGTCAGTCAAAGATTAGTTACATTAGTACAAAAGTCAAATAAAATGGTAAAATGTCAATCAAAATAATAAAAATCAAATAAAAATGGTAATGTCAACAAGATAAAATACTATATAATATGTCAATATGTCGAGCACAGTAATTTAGTGTAGTCATGAATACCTAGCTAAATATATACACTTAACTACCTATATTAAGTGAAGCTTGGAGAATTCATAATGTAGTTTTTATTGTAAATAAATCATGCCACAGAATAACAATGATAAAACAATGAATGTCAAAATAAAGTTTAGATAAATAGTCAAATAATATGCGAAAAAAAAGCTATTAAAATTAAAAATGGCAATGTCAAACAATTAAATAAAATACAATTTGTCAAAATATAATTAATTAATTAAGAGGTGTATCTTCAACCAGATACCTTCCCATAGCTGACATGTCAAATCAAAATGTTAACGTCTCCGGATAGTCACGTTCGAAAGTCATCATTAAAGAATTCATTCAATGTATAATAGCATCTATCAACCAACAATTTCTTGAGACGTCTAAGGAATATTTTTTCATTTTTCTCGATTTTAATGTCATTGGGTATTTTATTATAAATTTTAATAGACATGACATGAGGGCTCGTGCTGTGTAATTTTAACTTTGACGATGGTATTACAAGTGTATTCTCAAAGCGTGAACGCGGTGCGTATCGGCGAGGTTGGTCATCAATTTTTTGGTAAAAATTTGGGTTCTGTCTTACAAATTTACAGCTTTCTAGAATGTAGATGGATATCAGCGTTAGAATTTCTAGTTTCCTAAAATGCGGTCTACAAGTTTCGTCATTATCAATGTAAACCATTATTCTGATGCATTTTTTTTGAAGGACAAACAAGTCGTTACTATCTACACTATTTCCCCATAGAAGTATCCCGTACTTGAGCCATGAATACGCATATGCATAGTAAGTGGATAGTGCTGTTTTCAAGTCGGTTGTTTTTTTGAGCTCACGTAATGCATAGATAAAGCTGGATAATTTCGATTTTACTTTCTGTATATGTGCTTTCCACGTCATGTGAATATCTAAGTCCAGACCCAACAAGGTAAAAGTCTCAACGCTCTCTAAATTTATACCGTTGAACGTAAAATTAATCGTTAACGGTTTTTTTTGGTATGGTCTAAATTGCATTATTTTGGTTTTTGAAAAGTTAATTTCCAGATTATGATCTTTCATCCAGTTTTGTATGTTTACCATTATATTATTTAAGTTTACGTGTAGGTGTTGGGAGTCAGTACAGGAAGTCAATATAGAGATGTCGTCGGCAAAGAGTACGCACGATTCCGTCATAGTTTTAGGGAGATCGTTGATGTAAATCAAAAATAATAAGCACCCGACAACACTACCTTGCGGAATAGAATGTCCTATACAAAGCCCATTAGAACGTACTAGGCTAAATTCCCCGGTGTTGTGATCCCAATGTTCTATTTCCACGAATTGTTCTCGGTTTTGTAAGTATGATGCGAACCATTCATGTGTTATTCCTCGTACACCGATACCATATAATTTATCTAATAATATTTTATACAGGACTTTATCGTATGCCTTGGACATATCAAGCAAGATTCCAATCGCGTATTTTTTAATATTCAAAACGTTTAATATTTCCTGCGAAAATTTATACGTTGCCAGAACCGTGGAGCGTTTCTTCCGAAACCCATTCTGACACTCATCAAAAATATTAAACTTTTCGCAAAAGTCGTAAACGCGTTTACACATTGCTTTCTCAAAGATCTTAGATGATGTCGGTAAAAGTGCAATAGGACGGTAGTTATTTGGGTCCAACTTCGAGTTTTTCTTATGAATGGGTTTTATAATGGATTTTTTTAACCTATCTGGGAATATCCCCTCAGAAAATGATTGCTTAATTAATAAATAAAACGGTAATGTGAGCTCTTCAACGCACGTTTTTATAAGTATAGGGGGAAGCTCATCTAATCCATGACTGTATTTGCTTTTGAGATTTTTAATAATATTTTTTATTTCTTGCGGTGTGGGTGGATGTAGAAACATAGTGTTATCAGTTGGTCGTAGTACGGGTCGGCCGCACGGCTCTGTGTCCCCACCCTGCCTTGTTTGTCCTACTGATGCGAAGAAATCATTGAATGAGTTTGAAACCTGTTTTGGGTCGGACGTAAGTTTATCGTGGACCATCAATGAAATGTTTTGTTGTGTTTTTTGCAGGTTTTTATTAGTACGCTCTTTAATGATTTTCCACATTGATTTTGTTTTGTTAGTTGAGTTTTTAATTTCCCGTATACATTCTAGTTTTTTAGATTTATTAACTATCCGTTTTAAGGTTTTTTCATAGATTTTATATTGTTTTGTCAATATTGGATCATTAGAATATGAGACAAGAATTCTAAACAGCCGCTTATTTTTGCAAGATATTTTAATGCCACTTGTTAGCCAACTTTTTCTTTTGTTTTGATTTAGTTTTATTGTTTTTAGGGGTATATAGACATTTAATATTCTAAGTAAAAGATTTTCAAACGAGTTGTAATTTTCATTTACGTTTTTTTCAGAACTTATTATTAGATTCCAATCAATTTGTTGTAATGCTAATTTAAATTTTTCCATATTCTTACCATTAAAAATTCTTTTTTTGACTTTCCAATCTTTACATGAAGTGTTTGTAGCGTCTAGTTGTTTTAAATGTACAATTGTTCCTTTATGGTCAGAGAAGCCGAAATCGTTCACGTGAGTAGTAATTATTTTCGTGTCAAAGTTAATAAAGACTAGATCTAGGCAGGTAGAAGTGGTCTTAGTCACTCGTGTAGGGTTTTTTATACATTGAATGAAGTTATATTCCAGCATTAAATTAAGTAATATATTTGTTTGCGAACTTTTTTCCAAGACATCAACATTAAAATCTCCTCCAAATATGATTCTATTTTTACTACATTTTTTCGACAATAGTTCTAGTATTGATTTTAACTGATTATAGAATACATCAGGCTGTCTATTATTCCAATATAAACTTATAAGTATAGTTTTAAGTTTTGGCAATTCAATTGCACATACTTCTATGATGTATTCGACCGACATATCCATAATATCCTTTCTTTCAATGAATTCTATGTGTTTTTCTAATAATATGCATACACCGCCGCCTCCGTAGTTGTTTCGACAATATGCCGTGGCGAGGATGTATCCGTTATAGTTAATTATCTCTCTCTTAGCCTGTGATAACCATGTTTCCGATATACAAAGCGCATGGTACTTTCCTTTATTTTCGTCAAGAAATTCTTCTAATAAATGGTGTTTATTGTTGATACTTTGCATATTTTGGAACAGTACTGTGATGTTTTGTTGATGTTTAGTGGCGAAAGGAACTTATTTTATCAATATTAGCTCGGTAAAAATCAGTGTTGCGTTTGTTGGAGTTATTCATGTTGTCGTTAATGATGTCGTTTTTCTGAGAGTCAGTAGTTTGATTGAAGTCTAGTTTTTTCGTTGCATAAGCTTGTTTTGTTACTGTAGTGAGTTCTTGTTGTCTTCCGTCTATTATCAATTTATTATTTCTAATAATAGCGTGGTGTCCCTGGTGTCTCGCTAAGCGTAGGTTTTCTTGTAAAGCTTTTTTTTGTCGAAGTGCAGTCTCATTTAAGTATTCGGAAATGAAAAGTCCTGTATGTTTGAAGTACGTAGCGTTCTCTATAATATATTTCGTCATACGTTTGCTTATAAGCTCAATAATGATAGGTCTTCGAGAGTTACTGAATTTTCCTATTCGTGAAAGTCCTTCAATATATCCAGTCAAGTCAACATTTACAATATCTTTGAATGCTTCGATTATCCGATAGTGCAATTGCTGCTCAGATTCTTGGTCATACTCAGTGAGTCCAAAAAGTACGATTTTTTTTGAGTTGCTGTCTTGTTCTTGGTTGTCGATTTTTGTGACAGTTTGTTTTATTTCTGTAATTTGTTGTTTAAGTTGATTGTTTTGTAATTGAAGTGTTTCAATTTTTTCGTTTAGTGTGTTTATATTGTTTCTTGCTATGTCTTGTTCGCGTGTTAATTTGTGGGTATCTTGTAAAATATCTTCTCTCAATTCTGTTATTGTTTTTTGTATTTCGTTTTGGATGGTGTTCTTCAGTACAGAGAGTAGGGAATGATTGTTTTTTTCTAGTTTCGAATCTAGGAGTTTACTGAATGTTTCTAATGTAATAGAAGATCCCTCCGTTGCGATTTTATGTGTATTGGCGATGAATTGAGTACTTTGATCAGGGGTTTTACACTCAGCATTTGTCGTAGCGTTTGGATCTTCTTGAGCATCGTCGATTGACATTGTAGTGTCATTTAGTGATGATACTTTTAATGTTCGAACTGGGGTGGTGTCATTTCTTAATCGACGAGTGATATTAGCACAGTCCGAGCAGCGCCAGCATTTTTGAAGTTCAAAATTATGTTCTAAATAATAAGCAGATGTCATATTAAGGCACGAATAGTGATATTTAGCTGAGCATCCTGTGCATTTCAGGGACTCTCCTGCGTACTGTATTTCTTTATTGCAAGCCGGGCAACCCATATTTATGATAAGTCAAGTTATTTTTATTTTTTATGCGTGTAGTGAAGGTGAGTGTAAAAGTTTTAAGTTTATCAACGGCGATCTTTATGTCAAAGTTGCGTGCTGTATTTTGATTGGTCGATTGTCTTGTCAAGTAGACATCGAGTCAGCTGTCAAATGTCACCAGTAGCCCACTATGATCCGAAGGCAGATAATTTATAATGGCCTTGTCCAAGTAGTTGCAGCAACAAAAACCATTATCAATACATATAGCAGGTATATAGGAAATAGAAAGTATTTCTCGTAGTCATGGTATGCAACTCTTGAATAAAACGGATTTATATCGAGGGCCATGAATCACTCGCGCCACTCAGGATTCGAACACTTGAATAATCACTCCCTACGGTCGTGATTCAGTTGTTAGAATCCTTCATCTGCTCTCTCTGTAGGGAGTGATTATTCAAGTGTTCGAATCCTGAGTGGCGCGAGTGATTCATGGCCCTCGATATAAATCCGTTTTATTCAAGAGTTGCATACCATGACTACGAGAAATACTTTCAATTTCTAAGCAAAAAGCACAAGGAGTTTGTATGTCTTGTATTCTTTGCACAAGGAGTTTGTATCAAGTATTTTTGTTCAAGGAGATTTTCACTGTTTTCAGTGAATAAAATAAGCTTTTTAGAGAAGGAATGGTATAAAGAAAATTTTGACGGAAACGGGTGCACAAGTGGAAGTGTATGAAAATAAATAATTAAAGTATAATATTTTTAATATATCAGGATTCAAAATTAAATGAAAATTAGTTTTGCCTCTTTTGAACCTATCAATCTTCTTCGGTGCTCTTCATAAATTGTTAGCCCACTTGTCCGGGCGGACAAGGTTCAGTTTGAATTTCCGATTTAGAAGTTGCGGCAACAGAAGCATAGGTCTATTGCATCACTAACGTTTACTTAACATAGCATAACACCTATCATTCATGTCCTTGTCCTTTTTTGTTCCGGGTCGGTAAAACATGTTTTCCTCTTCTAAACTTGTATGTAAGTCACCGTATAATTGCAGCAATTGGCGACTCGTGACAAAAGGGATGTTTCTTGGGTAAAAATTATTAATGCCGACAGTAGGTTAATCAAAAAATATTGGACACGTACTTTTTGCTTTATCTAATCAATCATTTTGTTTTAACCTAAAGCGCTTTAAAGTGCAGAGGTTTTAAACAAGTGACACTTTATCAACAAAAGCGTTGCGATATCAATTGGATATACTTCAAAAATGTTTGGGATTGCCAAGCGCTATCGAAATGACACTTAATCAATTCTTTACATTTTGGCATGTCACTGATAATGACACTTATGTAGAGCCTCATGAGTGGGAGCTCGTGGTGTTACTTTTAAGTAAAAAGTGCAAGAAACAGACTGTATTATCATTTTTTGTAAAAACCACTGCTCACGAACTGCCACTGGGCCACCACTGGGCTATCACTGCTCAGGAAACTAATTACATTTGATAATACCTATTCTAACTATGGCTAGGTCAGCTGAAAATTGTGCTTAGCGCAACTCAATGGCTACAAATGAATTATTAGTAACGGGCCATCTGTAGTCACTACTGGTATAGCTTTTCGTATTCTATATCATGCACCTACCAATTTGCATCGTGACCTTGTGATAGGTAGATTAGTTAGTTAGTTAGTAGATAGTACATTTAAATGACGAACAAGTTGTGAAAAAGTGTGTGAAAGATTTTCAGCTATCTAACACCTAAACCTTTTCATACATTGTCAATCATTTACGGGGTGAAAGTCTTCTTGCATATTTTACTCTGGGACCGAACCTGAAATCGCAAAAAAGAATCAGCTGTCGAGTTATGCGAACAAAATGTACTGAAGAGATAATATTTTTTTTCCTAAAATTCAGTCCTAAAAGCTATACTTTTTCGTCATGATAATTTTTCACTCTCAACAAAACTGACAGGCTGGCAACTCAGCGTTATGTTCAAGGCTCTGGAGCATTTAGTCGACCAGTGTTCATTGCCGACTACAACAGAGGAGACATTAAAAAAAGATTCGATATAAATGTCAAAGACAGGGACTTCTTGTTCTCTACTATTTGTTAAAAACCATCGTTAGCCAGGATTACTTCGCTGTCGAGTTATAACGGTTGGCTGGCTGATTGAATAATTGGTTTTCGATATTTCCGCGGTTAAAAGCTTCCTGAGACGACACAACTCAATGATGCAACGGCCATTATTTTATCAAAGGACACACAAAACAACACATCATCACGTCTGTAATCCCCGAAGTGTTTCAATCCCACCGCACTATTCCCAAACCACTGCAACTCCTGAAAGCCAAAATCTACAGTGGCGACCACCAGAAAAGCGCCGAGGCAATGAAGCTCGACAAAATCTCGGAGAATGAATTTATTTGTCTTGGATCCCGCAACGAAATTAATCAGAAAAGAATAACGGAGGAGTAAGAAAAAATTTTAAATTTCACTTCCCTCCATACCAAGCAGGAGACAGAACAAACAAGGCCAATAGGCACAAAGGGTCGTTTACAACTGGGATAAGCCAACGATGGCAAAAACGCTTGAAAGCACGGAAATTTGTTCTAGTTTCCACAAGGTCCGTAGGTATAGTAAACAATTCCAAATACAGCCTGTACATTATTCAACATAATATTGCGTTTATATTTCCCGAAGGGTTAGGCAGAGATGCACGGGCAGTTGTTTTTCAATTCCATGTTATAGGGGCGAGTCTATTGCCATCAACCGGGAAGAAAATAGGATGATTTATTATTTGCAAGCCACGAACTACTGGCGGACTAAGGGCCCCGGGCAGCAAGGATATTCTGTCCATGGCCCCCGGTACTGGCTGGCCTCTAAAATCTTGAGAAGCCATTTTTAATCAGATCTAAAATAAGACGTAAATAAATACGGAAGGAAGACGTTGTTTGGAATTTGGGCAGCCTACATATGTAAATTAAAACGTTAAGTGCCAAAATGGCCCTTATTTTGTTTTGCCAGCCTGGGCCTGGGATTATTCTGCCACGGTAATTTTACCACTACCTTCAAATATTGAAAGACTAATAAAAGACGGATTATTTTTAAGCAGCCTTGGAAATTGCTACCCATCTTCTCCAAATCATTTCAAAGTCAATCAATGTTAGTTAAACTACAAACTAGTGCAACTACAAATTATGTGCTTACCAACTTTTCCTTCTGGCAAATGGGATGATTAATTATTTGCAAGCCACGATCTACTGCGGGCAACAAGGATATTCTGTCCATGGCCCCCGGTCCTGGCTGTCCCCTAAAATCTTGAGAAGCCATTTTTAATCAAATCTAAAATAAGACGAAAATAAATACGGAAGGACACACACTGTCTGTGTTTGGAATTTGGGCAGCCTACATATGTAAATGAAAACATTAAGTTCCAAAATGGCCCTTATTTTGTTTTGCCAGCCCGGGCCTAGGCTTATTCTGTCACGGTAATTTTACCACTATCTTCAAATATTGAAATACTAATAAAAAAGACAGCCCTCGAAAATGCTACCCGTCTTCTCCACATCATTTTAAATCAATTAACTTTAGTTAAACTACAAACACCCTTGACTTCAAGGTCGACCCAGATACCTAAGATATATCAGAGAAAACGATATGTCAATTACACCCACAAACTGTCGCCGGTGGCTCAAACGATGTATAACAACAGTTGCCCAGCCTTCAAAGCGAAGGAAGTTGAGTCATTACTTTATACAGCATAAAAGCTATGGCACAAAATAGATAGGAACAGAATGTTCTATAAAAAGAGCGAAAACGCACGCACACAAAGACATGTAGAACGACGGATGGTGATTTCAAACAAATGACACTCGTGAGTGCAAGCGCACTCGCTGTACGTGAAGAGTATCTCTGTGAATTCGCTCGTTATATTATGAATCCGGCCTTCTTTATATTATTTATATTCTGTGGCAAAGGAATGAACATCCTTGTGTGTCAAAGAGAACGTGGTAAAGTAATAACTACTCTTATTCTACACTAGTATAACTTTAAAACTTTAATGTTTGTTTAATTGTCTGGCTTTTGTGATGTTTAATTTTATTAGCTTAGCAATGTTTTGGATCATAAAACTTAATTTATGTTGAGAATGAAACAGCGTTATAGAAGGCTCACTTTAAACATGGTTAAATAAACAAGAATAGATACGAGATTAAACAGAAAACTCCAAATATGAAGACTACTCATAATATTTATTGTTAGAAGAAGTATTCAACTTTTGAATCAGAACTATGAAAAAATCACTTGAATTAAATCACGTGAATTTCTTGAAGTGTTAACTTCTTTTTTAGGGTTCCGTACCCGAATGGTCCAAATGGAGCCCTATTGCTGTCACTCACGTGTCCGTGTGTCCGTCGTCTGTCACACGGGTTTTACAGCCAAACGGTTGGAGCTACAATCTTCAAAGTTTCACAGTATAAGCATCTTGTTGACCCAAAGCCATATGAATTGTCAAAAAATAATTATAAATGTTTTTAAGGGGGTCCCACACAGCTAACAGAGCAAAGGGGAGCGAAAAAAAAGGTTGAGGTACCCCACCTAGTGTGGTATCGTTGTTGCTTGTTTAGTAGATAAATACTGTATCTTTTGTTAACCCCCGACGGAAAAAGAGGGGTATTATAAGTTTGGGGTGTGTTGCTGTGTATCTGTGTGTCTGTCTGTGGCATCATAGCGCCTCAACGGATAAACCGATTTTGGTTTACTTTTTTTGTTTTGTTTGTAAGGTGATTGTGTCGAGAGTGTTCTAGCTATG
Source organism: Orthosia cruda (assembly GCA_964057195.1). Lineage (NCBI taxonomy): Eukaryota > Metazoa > Arthropoda > Insecta > Lepidoptera > Noctuidae > Orthosia > Orthosia cruda. The sequence goes on along the minus strand of OZ059828.1, from coordinate 40,796,847 downwards.
TTTGAATAAAATCGGTTCAGCTTTTCAAAAGTTATGGGCGTTTTACTGTTTGAATCGGGTTGTTTTCACAAGATAAATGTGTCGGGGGGTTTTTAAAATTTTGAAATTTTACTTGTTATATAAAATATTGGAAAACAAAGGAATGAGAAGCCACCAAAGTCAGTTTTTTTGACAAAATTTTATTCCGAATATATTTTTAACTTCCCATTGACCTATGACCTTGAAATTTAATTGATAATGTTTTTTATTGCATACATTTTACCAAAAAATATATTGATAAATCCGATTTTGTCTTTGAAATGCCCTCATTTTTCATATTACAACCAACTTGATTTTGCGGTTAGGTACAGAATCCAACACGTATTGGGATAGTTTTTCACGTGTAGCACAGATAGGGTAGTTTGTTGACGGTATAGGAGCGGGTTCGAATAACAGCGCATTCTCATATGGATGTACGCCATATTCACCAGATAGATTTCTGTCGAATCGTGACTGTTTTTAACCGGCTTCAAAAAGAAGGACGTTCTCAATTCGACTGTATATTCTTATGTTTGTCACTCAAAACTTTTTACAAGGTGAACCGATTTTGATGATTCTTTTTCATTTCAAAGCTGGCATCTCAGATTTACATCAGAACTTTTCAATAAAGAACGGCAAATCTCTTGGGATTGCTGCAATCGCATTTCAGCTTATTGTTTACGCCATTTCATAACATAACATCACGCCGGTACGCTCATGTGTACAGTTCACCCTGGTACACTCTTTTTTACCGGTTATGTTCAAGTTTTATGTTATTCGGGTAATCTATTCTGGAATATATTTGTGCATTATAAGTATTTTATTATAGAACTCGTTCATATGTACCCCATCTAAAAAGTGAAAAATAATAAACTTGTTACAAAAAATAAAACCGTCTTCCAAAAAAAATACTACAAATTAAAAAGTTTGGAAGTCGGTGTCAAAAAACGAAGAAACAAAGACTTGTTAAGTTTTTTTTGGAGGTCAGTTTGATTTTTTTAATAGTTTAGCGTGGAACAGTATTGCAAAATCGCGAGCAGTGGTATTTTCGGACATTGTAGTCGTGAATCATATTCAAAATGTAGCGGTAAAATCCCATCAAAATATTATCCTGCATCATCATGACGGTTTTTTTGCGAAAGCGGTGGAGGTTTCTTTTTAAGGATGTAGAGATCTGTCTGTTGATCTGCCGGTATTTGCACGTGTCATCTCAAGACTGCAAGAGCATGCATGATCTGCATCTCACGCGTCTCCTTCATAAGCTTGAGAGTAGGATCAGAGAGGTTTTTGTTTCTATCGGTACGACGGGTCTTGAAGATCTTAGACTCAACCGTATGGACAGTTTCCATAAGAGAAACAAGAACAAGAGTGTGTCATGCTCTCTCAAATGTCTCTCTGATAGTGGCGCCACCTCTTTGATTACCACCAGTTCATGGAGGGGTGCCATGATCTCTTAAATGGCCATTTAAGGGATCATGGCACCCCTCCATGAACAGGGTGGCCAACCTGGAACCCCCTCTGTACAACGCCTGTTAGGGCACATCCCTGGGGAGACCGTAAAAGCGTGTCCCCTGAGTTTCCAAGCAGTCCAAAATAAATACATTATTTATTTGTATAAAATAACATAACATCACGCTAGTATTCCACAAAAGGTTAAGTAGGTATATCCACATATTGCCATTTATTATTTTCATTATGTTATTTTATACCTACGATAAAAAAGAATTTGATTTACAAACATAGGACTTTTACGTCACCATATTTCATACAATGAGGGCTTCGTTTTTGTGCTCACCAATTGGCGCCACTGGTGAATACGCGCACGGAAGCTAATATTGAATTAAAATAATTTGAAATGCCGTAGAAGTGCGGTTACATAATCATAAAATTGAGTATGCTGCAGATTGACGCGGCCAATGTTTTTCGAAAAAAAGGGGATAAAACGTTGGGTCCGGACCCGTGCTCCACCTAGGTTCTCCCCCCACTTCGGCCAAAACACGAAGCACGAGAACTTAGGATGGGGACTTGGTGTCCCGTGCTCCGACTGATGACTTTATTGTACAGTGATGCAGTAAATTGTTTTCCGCTATGATTCAATAGATCTAAACAATTATTTAATAGGGGTGAATTTATATATACAATAATATAATTAGTTTAATTATAATTATTATTTTCTTATATTCAATTTATACTATTTAATTACTAACAAGAAGGTACCAAATTGCAAGTAATTGCTTCTTACTTTATTCAAATCCTCCCAGCAGTAGAATCAAGCATACTGTCGTATTAATACGGAATCTTGGTTAGATTAGGCAATCCCTTAATTAATCCCAAGTAAGATTATTCGAGAAATATTCCTTGCTTCTAATTGAATAATAATATCCATACGGAACGATAGATGCGAGACGCACTGGACCGATGAGTCTAGCGACGCTTGGGGGAGGCCTATGTCCAGCAGTGAACATCTTTCGGCTGAAATGACGATTATGATGATGTACGGACCGATTTTCCAGGTTGCAGAATTCAGTTCATAGATGGATGAACATCCAAAAGTTAAAAAATTCGTCAAACAAATCTGATGTTATGTTAAAAGTTTTACATTTAACATTACTCCAGATTTGTTTACGAATCAAGGATTTAAGATATCCCAAACCCTCCATTTACAAATGACAACCCTTATTTAGTGTGAACCATTCTATAGTGTTTGTAATCCGAGCCTAATTGTAAAGGGTTTTTAGTATCCAGTATTAGTAGAGCTCTGTGTGAGGAAGGTCATACGATGAGCGGTGTGATCACTGGCTTACGATAAATTTCAGTTTTTTTACCTTTGATGAATGTCTCTGGTTTTGCAGCTCCAGATGTGGCAGTGTAAACCTTTGTATCAAAAGGAAAGCCCAGCTTTTTATTGACAAAGAAAGAAAAAAATGGTAACAAATAAAAGCACATCATAAGATGTGATGTGCGATGTTCATTAGGCAGATGAACATCGCACATCACATCTTTGTGGATCAATTTCGTTCGTTGACATAAATATGCCTTGGCAGTTTTAAGTGTGTCATCATCATCACCATCATCATTTCAGCCGAAGTACGTCCGTTGCTCGACATAGGCCTCCCCCAGGCTTCCTTACAATGACCGTGAGATATCGGTAAACATAAATAAAAAAAACAAACAGGAAATCGAACATAGAACCTCCACTTTTTACAGTAACAGTAACAGTTTTTTGGAACGTCAAAAACTAAAAAGTAATAATCATTGATTATTCCATCTATTCGGTAATGTAGCTTGTTAGAACAACGGACAAGAAACTCCACAATTTTACTCTTTGAAAAAAGTGTTTTTAAACATTTACATTCCTACATTAATTCATAAATAGGACGATGCACCCAGACTAACACTACTATAATACATATAGGTATAAAGTATTACAAGTACTAAAAGGTAAATTCATTAATTTGATAAATAGGAACATGGTTCTCACATACTTAAAAATATTGCAAACATAGGCGCAAATAGGTACTAATATTGCAAAGCTCAAAAGAGTTTCAAATATTAAAACCAAATTTGTAAATTTATGCATGAAATTTAAATAACCTAAATGCCCTTTTCCGAAGAGAACGGGTAGAAACTACAGATCGCAACCTGCTGTGATCGTTACATAATCCACATGTGCATTCCACTAAATTTTTGGATAAATCATTCAATGTCCAGGCTGCTCGTTTGTGGAATGCATTACCTGACCCAATAAAACATGCTCAGTCGTTGCCTGTCTTTAAAAAACTTATGAAGGAACATTACCTGTCTCTGTAATCCTGTCCTTGTTTAAGCTGTATTGTTTTCTTGTTTGTTTATTTAGATGTATGTATGTATTTATGTATCTATTTAAGTAGTTTGTTTTACCTGTATGATTTGAAATTGGCACCAAGTGCTAACCCATGTCGTGTCCAGGTTATCTATATCCATTCAAGGTTGCCTGGAAGAGATCGCAGAGCGCGATAAGGCCGCCTGTTGTATGTTTCTTTAATTTTAATGTTTCTTTTTGTATTGTCTTATCTTGGTGTACAATAAATTATATAAATAAATAAATAATCATCCCTTTTGGTTCATTTACCTTCATACATAATATTGTCATACATGCACGCCGGTTATGAGTACTGCGCTCCTGGCCTTTCTGAACTCACTTCTACCTTGTAAATAACTTCGCCTTTCATTCATCCTTCTAATATGACCAAATAATCTAGGCAAACTCATTTAAATTTTTGTCACTTCTAATGTTGTTAGGGATATTTCCTGGGTAGAAAATGTTGAATCTATTTAGTCCGTCAGTGAGATTATCAAATAATATTGGACACGTGTTTTTTGCTTTACCAAATCAATAACAAAATACAAAGTTAAAGCGCATCAAACTTCAGGAGTGCAGGCTTGTGAAGTCACTAAGGCAGTTTAAAGTGTACTAGCGGGTGACGTTTCACGGTATTTCAACGCATTATATCGTCTTCACTTTATGTCTACGTGTCAAAAGAAAAAGACGTGTCCAATATTATAATTTTTCTACCTGACGGACAAAAAACAAATTGTCAGTAAACTACCCTATTAATAAATATAAATTATCGACAACGGCTGACTGTTACCGCTAACTTATTAAACCAATCGGTTCCAATTAAAATCTATTTTGTACATGATTTAGAATAATCCTTAACATTATAGGATTAATAGGCACCCATATAATTTCTATGTAGGCAGCAGACTTGGAAATTCAATGAATGTTTCGTTTCTAATTACTAAGGTTCGTGCGACATCAATGTCAAACTACAGGATGTTTAACTGGTTATATATAACTATGTATAAATGTCATTCTCAACTTGATTAAATGTCTGTGTCTGATACAAATACAATAATTATATTATAGTAAGCATCTTAACATTGCCCTGGAAAGCCGTGTCATGACATAACCTGTCATTAGGCTTTAGAAATTATTTTCACCCGCACATTGCTACTCTACCTATTCGAGTTGAATTTTAGCTAAATACGTGTTTAGATTGTTTATTATATCTACAACGGATATCAAAGTTATGTTGCTATAAACTAAGTTGATTTCTGAATAAAAAATTGAAATTGTAGCCAAACTAACTTTACACTGAGTGGGTAATAAAAAATTATTTCCTAAAATATCTGTTCTGAATAAGGAGTCCTATTCGGTGCTCAAGAAGGGAAAAACTATTATTGGATTTTTAATAAATGTTTTAGCAACAGTATTTTTTATTTGAAATGGCTTTGCTCTTGACACTAGTTTAGGTCAGAGGTGACAGAGACAAAGTTGATGGAATGAGCTTATCTAGAAGAAGCCTTTTCACTCAAGTTTAAGAAATTCGAGTTAAATGTGTTCGGAAACACACGCTGGCAGTGAGTTCCACTACTTCGCCGTGCGGATTATGAACGATGTATGGAAGTGCTTGGTCAAATTGGTGGTGGATGAATGGAAATCAGGTAAGGATGGTAACTTGCAATGCGTCTAGATGTCCGATAGTAGAAGGGGTCCGGTGGGGTGAGGATTTTACATTGCTTTTTTCATTGGTATCTAAAAATATGCCCGATTTTTGTTCGTAGGCTCGGCCCCAATAATAGAACTTACTTAACTGACGATATATCGGGGTAATATACAGTATACAGCTATGCATAATATAATTTATGGTAACTGTAGTGAAAAAGTTTATCAATATACGTCATCATCCATTTATTATGGGCACCATTGGAAATCTAACCTGTATAAAAAAGTGGCTGGAAAATCTATCGTATAAAGTAGATATATCTATATCTATCGTTCTTTAAAAAACTGTGCCCAACACTTGGAATTTCTCCTTTATCATGGGAGCATTTACGAGCATTTAAACTCACATACACAAACACCCATATCTGTTCCCATATCTGGCCATTCAAATATTAATTCCAAATCTAACCCGCAGAGTAGCAGGCAAGCGCTCAGCCACTGCGCCAACAGTCTCATATAAAACCTTAACATGCACCAAAATGAGTGAGCTTGTCCTTTTAAAATATTTTATACTTATTGTGTGCGATATTTGGCTTTCATTCCCAAACTCGTTTCTAGGAATTTTACATTTCTTATGGCCCGGCAAAAGGTAAAATATATTAGCTTGTTCTCGCGGCTTTGTTCCCGTGGGGCACGCAGGACTCTTTGTGGCCCGCGGGACTAAAAAGTAAAAATATAAAAAGTATAACACTCAGTGCCAAAGTGAAAGCGTGAAATAATTTACAAAATGGGTTCGATAGTTTCAGAGATTACTTCCTACAAACAAACTTACAAGCTTACAAACATCACTTCTTTATAATATTAAAGTATGAAAAAATACTTATTTTTTTCTTTATTTATATGGTTAGTTTCCGAGGGACCATCATCATCATCCGTCTATTAATGTTTCCACTGTTGGGACACAGGCCTCCTCTCTGTGCGAGGGGATGGGCCGTAATCCACCACGCGGGCCCAGTGCGGGTTGGTGGATCTCACATAAATTCGAATTTTTGGATCTAGGACATGCCGGTTTCCTTCACCGTTTTGAGAGCAGCGGTGATGAAATAATTACAGAAAGTAAAGCGCCTGGGTTTGAACCAACGACCAACAACTTGTAAGTCGCGGTCAATACCACTGGGCCACCACTGCTACGGACTAACGCCCTGTATATTGACAGATTTAACTATATTACTCGTGACCGCTCGACCTCAAGATTCGATAAGTCCGCTTCATTGGGTCTCAAGATTTGTAACATTCCGGTGAACTCTATTTGAAGTTAGAACACCTGTTACTATGTCACCTCAAAATTCAAATTAAGGGCATTCTCTAAAGAGGTTTCACGTTTACTAAAGAGGTCGGTAGAATTGTAAATAATACTTATGTTGTAAAATGGTTAAAGATAACACTTTAGGAACAAGTCAATCTTTTTTAATATTTAAATTACAAACGTAGATGAGGACGACCCTTTGTGGTTTTGTTTGTCCTCTCTCCTGCTTGATATGGAGGGAAGTGGAAATTTGTGTTTTTTCTTACTCCTAAATTATTCTTTTCTGATTAATTTCGTTGCGGGATCCAAGACAGTAAAATTCATTCTGCGGGACTTCGTCGAGCTTCATTGCCTCGCGCACTTTTCTGATGGTCGCTACTGTTGATTCTGGCTTTCAGGAGTTGCAGTGGTTTTGGAATAGTGCGGTGGGATTGCCCCAATAAAAAAAAAACGTAGTTGAGGCCTGGGTTTGTTAGCTGAATTTGTAAAAAAACACAGAAAACAACTTAGAGGTCTCTGAGTCCATACAATTAATAAAAAAGTCAAATCATAGGAGAACCATGTAGGTGGTGGTGGTCCGGATTTAATGTCCGAGGCAGTCTTTTGAAAAACGCCCTGTACAGATTTGGATGGACCTGTCCAGATACCGCAAGCATTTTACAGTTATCCTATAGTTCAACGAAGAGCATACTACTTTTCAATGTCACCAGTCAAGTTAGGTAACGAAGGATGAGCTTGATGTTGTAATTCGAACTCACGTCCAAAATATTGATATTTACCACAAATACAAGATCGATAACTGTACACTGGTGGGAGCTTGTGACTTCTAGACTTGCCACGTGAAAACTTAAATTGAAAATAATAAAAATATTTGCCTTTATGTCCCCGGTTTCTGAATAGAACTTATCGACATTTCACAATTTAATCGCAAGTCAAGTTTAGTGCTGTGATTCGCTGTTGAATATTCATTTGACAATTCGTCAATCTACAAAGTAATATTACAATCATTTTTATCTTATTAATCTTTATCAAATCCATTTAAAATTTTGGACATATCGATAATCTGAATTATTAAAGCTGAAGCTATTCGCGTGTCTACTACATCATCATTCATCATTCATCATCACCCTTGTCCCATGTTACTTGGTCGACCCAAGTAACATGATTGACCAAAAACGTTTTCTTCTTCCGTTCCATACCGAAAACCGTCACGCTATCACCGACTCCCTTTTCTTTCATTCACTCCTCACACAGTCTATTCATCTTTTAAGGTGTCTTCCATTCAAACGTAGTATGACGATTACGCCACTGTTTGACGGTGTACGCTCAAAATAATATCAATTTGTCTCATCATTATCTAACCCTGTATGAAAACAAAAAAAGTTAAAAAACGTGTATGAGCGTCGAAAGTTTCATATTTCAACACTAATTTCAACGCATCTTTGGGCGGAATAAAAGTATTCATAAAAAGAAGAAAAATTGCAAAACAGTCACCACACAGGGATAGATTAGCAGTTAAGAAAAGCAAATAATTTTATTTTATTCAGTATCATTTTAACCCCGACCACAAAATAGTTCGTGCCGCCGACTAGGGGAACCTTAAAGTTCATACTATAAAAATCTCAAATTTCCCTACATTTCAACAAGTTTTCGTCACTGCTTGTCGCTGATATGACAAAAGTTTATTTATGTCAGTAGATAGACAGTACTTCTTTATGTCCTTCTGGACACTCGCCATCCAAGATTTCAGCGGTCTACCTCTTCCTCTCTTTAGTGTCGTCATGGAAAGGCAGTTTGTCACGATGTGTTAATTTAAATTATTCAGTTGCCTTTATGAACATATATTATTATATAATTATAGAACATGTGTTCCGCGAAAGCTTAGACAGAGGTTTAGGTTACCCATCTATAGCACATTCACATTTTGTTTCTCCCCAATGTAATAGAGAGACTGTTACCATCAACCGTACACAAATTCTACCGAGAAATACCAAAAGGATAAATCCAGTACATTTACGAGTACGAATCAACTATTGGAATTCAAACCTTATGGCTATAAATATAAAAGTCATGTTATCCATATTGCAGCAGATCGCATCGTGTTTTACATGGAGCGACTGCCTATCTGACCTCCACAACCAAGTAACTGGGTAGCACGATACCTCTTGGCTAGACTGGTGTCAGATCTCAGGCTTCTGACTACTCGTAACGACTGTCAAAGATCTTCAAATGACAGCCGCGACCAACGGCTTAACGAGCTTTCCGAGGCACGGAAGAAAAAACTTAAATCAATAAATCTAAAAACCCACTGCTTAAGAAGCGAAATAAAAAGATGTAAACAAGAAGAAAAACATGCTGTACAGTCGGAGGACACGTCTGGTTTTGGTCAGCCAGCTCGCGAATATGTATCCTCCGACTATTATATTAACTATAGTAACTAATACTGAGTATTAGTTACTATAGTTAGTTATTATAGTTTAGTTTTTAAGTAAGTACATATTTTTTCAGTTGGAAATAAAAAATACTTCAAATAAAAAAACTATATTGGGTGGCTTTTTAGACAAAAAATTCTCTATTGCTGTTTTACGGTGAAAACCTTCGGTTTTTTAGAACAGTTCAATAAAACTAAACCAAATCAATTTTTCATCAGAATAACACATAGGTTATTATAATAGGGATGATGACTAAAAAAGTATTTTTAGTCCGTCATTTTGTCACGTAAACATAAAATACCGACGATACAGTGCGCTGAAAATTCGCGTGAAGTCACGTTTTAGCACACTTTTACTTACAAGTTCCATCACAAGACGCCGCTCCTGAACCTTGATGCGATTTATATTTGTATTTTTTTATTGATTTCATACAGCTAAAAATACGTGCCCAATATTTTTTGATAAAATCTAACTGGAATTAATGGAAGTATTATTTATTTACCCAGGAATCACCCCTTTTTAACCGACTTACCAAAAAGGAGGAGGTTCTATATTCGACTTTATGTTTGTTCACCGATATCTTCGCCAATACCGATGATGACGGGGTACGAAACAGGAAATTCTATTTAGTCCGCCGGTTAAATTATTAAAAAATATTGGACACGTATTTTTTGCTTATTCAATCCAATAAAAAATGACCAAGATAAAGCGCATCAAAGGTCAGGAGACGACCTAACGACGAGGACGTTATAACTACTATTTGAGGTATGTTACTATGTCACTTTGGTTTCCTGTATGATTTTGTTTTTCTCTTTCTTTCTTTTGTATGTTGGCACCTTGTTTTTATATACCTCGTACAAATTGAAAATTTAATTGTGATTTTGTGTTTTGTGCTGTGTCTTTTGTGTGCACTAAATACATGTTTTATGTATCTATCTATCTAGGAGTGGGGGCTTGTGACGTCACTCCTATGTAAAAACTGTACCTAGGCATGACTTCATGCGATATTTTAAAGCTTTGTATCGTGATATTTTTTGTCAACATGACAAAAGAAAAATACGTCTCCAATATTTTTTGGAAATCTAACTGACGGATGAAACATACTTTTTTTAGTCATCATCCCTATTTTGGACCGATTATGAACATTCTTTTTTTTTTTGAAAGAGTGTGATCCGAAATTGGTCCCATTTTAATTTGGTAAAGATCTGATGAAGAACTTCGGATATATACAACAGAACTTTTCAATAAATAACGGCAAATCTCTCGGGATTGCTGCAATCGCATGTCTGTTCATTGTTTATATCATTTCATAACATCACGCCTGTACGATCTTAAGGGGTGCGCAGATCTCTCATTTCACCATTTATGTTCAAGTTTAATGATATTCGAGTAATCTATTCTGGCGTTATAGTTATTAGTTACTATAACGCAAGAAAATTTACCTATGAAAGACACCGACTTCCAAAATTAAAGTTATTTTTCACTTTGTAGTTTCTTTGGAAGTCGGTAGTATTTTTTTGTAAAAAAGTTTTTTTTATAAATATATTGGGTAAGTACTAAACACGCGGGCGGCAAATATATAAGAGCACGCTATTAGGTTTTCAATGGCTTAGCTCAGGGCTAAGCGGGCCATTGAAAACCTAATTGCGTGCATGGTTGAAAATCCATCAGTGCAATAATATTTAGGTATTAATTTAGGTGTGATTCAGTGTCCATGAAAACCAAAACTAATTACAATTCCGGTTGGAAGATCAAACTATATCTATACTAATATTATAAAGAGGTAAATGTTGTGAGTTTGTGAGTTTGTGACGTTGTAAGGGGTAATCTCTGGATCTACTGAACCGATTTCGAAAATTCTTGCACCGGTATAAAGCTACATTATTCCTGAGTGTCATAGGCTATATAATATTTTCAAAAAAAATAGAGATCCTTATGAAAATTGCAATAATGTAACCCAAGGTAGCAAAATGTTGTCTGTAAAATACATTATTTGGCGTGCGCTGAGAAAACTATTGATGATAGATAGATACAAATTAGTAGGTAGGGTTGGTAGGGTAGGTAGGATAGGCAGGTTAGGCAGGGTAGGCAGAGTAGGCAGGGTAGGCAGGGTAAGCAGAGTAGGCAGGGAAGGCAGGGTAGGCAGGGGTAGGCAGGATAGACAGGGTAGGAAGGGTAGGCAGGTTAGGCAGGGTAGGCAGGGTAGGCAGGGTAGGCAGGGCAGGCAGGGTTGGCAGGGTAGCCAGGGTAGGCAGGGAAGGCAGGGTAGGGGCAGGGCAGGCAGGGCAGGCAGGGTAGGCAGGGTAGGCAAGGTAGGCAGGGTAGGCAGGGTAGCCCGGGTAGGTAGGCAGTTGACGGGAGCGAAGCCCCGAGGGTCAGCTAGTTGAATATAAAATTTTAAGAAGATTCAGCCTGGGCGTCTTTATGTCAAGAGTGAATAGGTTATTGCTAGGTTAACGTGCTTTACCGTCGACCACATCATCGCTTACCATCAGGTCAGATAGTGGACAAATACGAGCCAATCATTAATAAAAAACAGGGATTTTGGTTTTGTTACGAAATTCATTAGAAAATATATTTTTATTAATGTTCTGAAAACAATTCGCCCAGTGTTATGTTCTTTTTTTGCGAAAATAAGCCTTGTTATATGAAACCGAAGAAAAATCTCATAACGTTTTTCTAATGAAAATACTTAAAATTTAACAGAGATTAAGTTTAGATTATTTCTGAGCAAACGTGTTTTACCGTCGACCACATTATCGCTTACCATCAGCTGAGATAATAGTAAAGCTAGACCGTACGGAAAAAAAAAATGCGATACTACAAGGTTCTTGTTTAGGTATTCAAGTAAAAGTAGGTATGACTTTCATTAATTATTGAAATCAAGCATATTAAATCTATTTTAAATAATTATATTGTTATAACAAAATCGAAGATCTGGAGCTGTTAGAATTCCGTCATAATCGAGGGCGAAACGCCACAGGCATGGTGCAGGGGTGTGGTGGTACTATTCTTCAAGAAGGGCGACAGAGCCCGGCTGAAGAACTGTAGGTGTCCGTTATGCTAGCGTACACCAGAACTGCAACGAGTTAGTTTCTATGCCAAAAAACTCTGTGTAAATACTGCCTAATTACTGTAAAAATAAAAAAAAATCTTCCTCTTTAGTTTAGGAAATAAACACCATTTTCACTATGTACGCTAGCGTCACGATCAAGCTAGCGTACACATGGCCGTACTCGAAAACGGCTAATTGTAAAGCAACAGATTTGGACACAAAAATACTGTTCTAATACTTCTCCCGCTATGCAAAATTTCGTAACGATTGCTCTTGTAGGAACAGAGATATTGAACAAGACTTTTCAATGACATTCGGAGCTGGCGTCATGGCAGCGTACACATAGTAGTTCTTATAGAAAGGGAACTTTTCTTGTAATGAATGCTATATATATAAATAGTGCGTGAAATTCTGCCTCTATTAGTGTAAATACTTTATGCGAATTCGCAGGGGAATAAGTAAAAAACCCTGTTAATTTCTGTTCATAGTACAGGTACAGATATGCTCAAAGGTGCTTTGTCAAGTTTTTTTTAATAGAGAACTAAAACTGAAACGTGATGAAGTACTGAACTAGGAGTATGTACACTTCATTGTAGATATAGTTCTGAGTGAAAATTAAATAATTGGAAAAATTCAAATAACATTTATTATGCCAAAAACAATTATTTTTTAACACAGTATAATCATATTATTACTGATTTGGTACAATAATGACAATTTTTAATTTTATTTATGTCAAAACACATCATGCTAACGTGTATTAGAAAATAATGCTATATTTCTGTTTTTAATTTCACAAATAATTCATTTTGTTCGCGACAGTACGTCAGTATATTTGTTCCTAGAACTTAACATAGGTTTTTTTGCTTATTCCCCTGCGAATTCGCATAAAGTATTTACACTAATAGAGGCAGAATTTCACGCACTATTTATATATATAGCATTCATTACAAGAAAAGTTCCCTTTCTATAAGAACTACTATGTGTACGCTGCCATGACGCCAGCTCCGAATGTCATTGAAAAGTCTTGTTCAATATCTCTGTTCCTACAAGAGCAATCGTTACGAAATTTTGCATAGCGGGAGAAGTATTAGAACAGTATTTTTGTGTCCAAATCTGTTGCTTTACAATTAGCCGTTTTCGAGTACGGCCATGTGTACGCTAGCTTGATCGTGACGCTAGCGTACATAGTGAAAATGGTGTTTATTTCCTAAACTAAAGAGGAAGATTTTTTTTTATTTTTACAGTAATTAGGCAGTATTTACACAGAGTTTTTTGGCATAGAAACTAACTCGTTGCAGTTCTGGTGTACGCTAGCATAACGGACACGAACTGTAGGCCTATCTCACTTCTTAGCCATGCCTACAAGTTGTTTTCAAAAGTCATCACGAATCGTCTCACGCGCAGATTTGACGATTTCCAGCCCCCCAAACAAGCCGGAAACCAAAAAGGCTTTAGCACCGTAGACAGGCGGCAGGTTATACAGGTAACAGAAGACCGAAGAGTAAAACCTGCCTCTATGTTTAGCGTTTCTGGACTACGAGAAAGCCTTCAATTCGATCAAGAATTGGACTGTACTGCATTCTCTCCAACGGTGCCTGATCGACTTCTGATACATTGAGGTGTTGAAGTGTTTGTACAAAAACGCCACCGTGTCAGTCCGTCTTTAGGATCAGACCTCGAAACCAATCCTTCTCCAGCGCTGCGTGAGACAGGGAGACGTCATTTCTCCGAAACTGTTCTCTGCTGCGCTGGAGGATGTCTTCAAGGTACTGGACTGGAGGGGGCTTGGCATCAACGTTAATGGTATCAGTCACCTTCGGTTTGCCGATGATATAGTGGTTATGGCTAAGACCATGGAGATCCTCAGTAAAATGCTGGATGACCTCAGTAGAGCTACCGAAAGAGTGGGTCTTAAAATGACCATGGCCAAAACAAAGGTCATGGTGAATGCCCATGTAACAAAATCAAAATCAATCAATCAATTTTTTTTTATTTCACATAGGCCTACATGGGCACTTTTAAAACGTCGACAAAAGGTGCACGGTTCGGGTTGGTCGTTTCCTATGGAGAAGAACCGGCAAGAAACTCCATGGTTACTCTTTTAAAAATGGTTTCGTTTTACAATATTTCCATGTTACAGCATTAGTACTTAGATATGGGGGGACAACGTAGGCCCGACTTATGACAATAAGTCGTAAGAAACTAAAAAAATAAAATAAAAAGATTATATATTTTATAAAAAAGTTAACAAATGTTAACTATCATCTAGAAGGCCTACAATGTTCACACATTCACAAAACAATCGGTAAAAGAATCTATACAAAGGTAAATAAAAATAAGTATAACAAGACTAAATTTAACATGTGGCACAAATTTTGTTATCAGTGCTGTAACTATTCTTAGCAAATGGCTACAAAGATGATTGAAAACCATTGTAAAAAGTCTAATTAAAAGAAGGAAAGAAAAAATGAGATTGAGAATAGTTAGAGACATCCACATATTTGTGCCGTTTACAAGTTGCCAGGGAAGCCGCATGCGCAGAAGGAGCTAAGGCCAAATGATTTTTATCTTCAACGTAGTCCTTGATTTTATAATATGCTTTTTTAATAAGGATACGTTTGATGTAGTTTTTGAACCTTCCATCGGTCAGTTCTATAACTGACTTTGGCAACTTGTTATAAAAGCGTATACTGTTTATAAGAAAAGACTTGCTAGTTTTCGTTAATCTGAATTTGGGTATTACAATTTCGTGCTTACTGCGTGTATTTAAATTATGGAAGTCTCTTCTAGTTTTGAAAAGCCCCCGATTTTTACGGACATACAAAATACATTCCAAAATACAAAGTGAAGGTAGAGTCAGTATATCGATCTCTTTAAATTTTTCTCTGAGGGACTCGCGAGGACCCATTTTATAGATTGCGCGGATTGCCCTCTTTTTTAGGATGAAAATTGAGTCAACGTCTGCTGCTGATCCCCACAGCAGAATGCCATATGACATAATACTGTGGAAATAAGCATAGTACACTAACCTAGCTATAGCTACATCGGTTAGCTGCCTTATTTTCCTTACTGCATATGCAGCCGAACTTAACCTACCTGAAAGAGTTCTAATGTGCGCGCCCTACTGCAATTTTGAATCGATAGTAATCCCTAAGAATACAGTTTCCGTCAAGCCTGCTATGGTACTCACCATTAGCGTATCAGATTTGACACCCATCAAATGTGTTTGATTAAATTACGCGCAATTTATACACCGTAAAATTTTGGTCGTTTAAAGCCCGTGGCGGGTTGATTCGGTACCGGGTACATGAAACAATATGGGTTTGTAAATATAAAATTCAAAAATAATAATAAAAACATACATTTGATAAAACAAGACGTACCAAAGACACCGACTGCCGAAACGAAAGTTATTTTTGCACTTTTTAGTGTTTTGCTCTGGAAGTCGGTTTATTTTTTGTGATTTTTAATTTTATCTTCATAAATCCATATACTTAAACGACCAAAATTTAACAGGGTATATGTTATGGACCATGTGATTAATACACCCACTTCTATCAAGATCGGAGACGCTACACTCAAAGTTGTAGACAATTGTATCTACCTGAGACAAACGGTTCAGTTGGGTAGGTACAACTTCAAGAAAGAGGTCAACCGTTGAATCCGACTCGGCTGGGCGGCGTTCGGGAAGTTGTGTGGTATCTTCTCTTCCAATTTACCGCAGTGTCCAAGACAAATGTCTATGACCAGTGTGTCGAGACGTGGTCGCTCACAATGGGCCTTATCAGAAAGCTTAAAGTCACCCAAAGGGCAATGGAGAGGGCTATGCTCGGAATTTCCTTGCGTGATCACGTCAGAAATGATGATATCCGCAGGAGAACCAAAGTTACCGACATGGTCCGAAGAATTGCCAAACTTAAGTGGCAGTGGGCAGGGCACATTGCTCGCAGAACGGATGGCCGATGGGGCTGAAAAGTTCTGGAATGGCGACCGCGAACCGGATGACGATACGTTGGAAGGCTTCCCACTAGGTCGACCGATGTCCTGGTTAAGGTTGCGGGAAGGCGCTGAATGCGAGACGCCTTCAGCGCCGGATCGGTCAATGTGGCGACGCCGGGGGGAGGCAGCAATGGACGTCTTTCGGCTGAAATGATGATGATGATGAACAAAATTGAAGGCAGTATTTAAATTGTTTAAAATATTATCAACTAAATGAACCTTCGGCTTCTTGAATTTGTTTTCAGATCGCCCCATTCAATCCAGTATTCTATATCATTGACCTTAGACTCTAGAAAAAATACTATGATAGCGATTGACAAAAGTCCAAATAAGGTTTCAAAAGGAGGTCAACCCGACCTGAACTCTTAGAGCAAGGTTATTTTGAGTGTGCGTGACAGATGTATATGACTTGTATACATCTGTTACTTTTTTACAGTCGAACTAATGATAGTTTTGACACTTCAGGGTACGGGGGCACCGGTAAGCATGTTAATCCCAAATATTTTGTATTATCCATTAGTCTACATTCAATCAGCGCTAAGCTGATGATAACATCATCGACATTGACGAAAGATGAAGAACAGCCAAATTCAAGTCGTAGTGGACATTGCTGAAGAACGGATGGTCGACGGGGCCGAAAAAATCAGTCGGGGTAACCGCATACCAAAAAACGTTGCGTTGAATGGCCTTCTTTTAGGTGGACCGATAACCAAGTTAAGGTTGCGGGAATCCACTGGATGCGAAACGTACAGCTTCGGTGGATGCAACGACAGTTGAGGGCCTACGATCAGTAATAGACGTCTTTCGGCTGAAATCATGAATGTCACATACCTACGCCGTGCTGTGGTTCGCCCACGGCACAGCATTATACTGAGTGTAGTATAGTGAGCCTTTTTGCCACAGTCACGACATGCATCTGCTTTTATGCATATTGTATGTTCCGTTTCCGCGAATGTATCCGTGGCATCAACAGTGGGCCCTATCAGAATATCAGCGCAGCGTTATTTTCTTTTTAATATCGTTGCACATGCTGAGATAGGAGCCTTTTTGGTCTCGCACGGGGTTATTTTTTTTTTATTTTTTTATTATTGTTTGTGTTGCTTATCTCGTGTCTCCTGTGCGGGTCACAAATAAATATTTTTCTTTCTTTCTTTTTTTAATTATTCATCATCCTACTAGGTACTCAAATTTGGTAATTTATTTAAATCTTACTTTTATTTACGAACCTAATTTCGTTGCTGACTCGTAGTTACACCAGATTATCACACCAGTGTGACAAACAGGATTTTATTTCTCGTTTGTCACACCACTGACTTTTCCACACCAGGTATACGATAATTGCTAGTGCATTTAAGTACTTACCAATACTATAGTTAAGGGTTTAATTTAAGGAAAAATCAAAATTTTATATGTCGTTTTTGCGGCGAATGAACACTTTTTCTTTCTTTCTTTTTTTTACCTTTCAGATCGTTAGTTGCAAAAGTCAAGCGTGCCTTTTTGTGCTAGTTTTATCTTTCTTCACATACTGTGTATGTCAAATACAACATGCATAGTAAATCAGTCAGGCACGTATTTTGAACCGTGCTGTGGTTTTCAGAATTTCATTCACTGTATTTATTTTACTCCTACGTTGCACAAAACGGCTCGATGCGAAGTAATATTTTAATTCACCTTCAAAATTATTTTAAAACTGATTATTTAAAATGTTATATTTGCAAACTTTAAAAACGAAGTTATCACGGACCACACAGTTGAAAGATATTTAAAATGATGTTTTAAAATAAAATCATATTCATGTTATGTTTTACGGTTTTAATAAAATTCACTTTTAAAATACTTCCTAGACACAGTCACATTCTACGAGGATAATGATTTTCAATAGTCCAAATGTATGGGATCGTTAATGTTAATCATCCACTTGGTGGATCGATGACCTTCTCAAGGTTGCGGGGATCTGCTGGATGGGAGACGCCTAGGACTGGTCGATGTAGCGACACTTGGAGGAGGCCTATGTTCGTCCTCAGTAGATATTTTTCGGATGAAATAATGATGATGATAATTATGTTTGGGTTTGACCACTTGACGTTTCAGTAGTGCATTTTACTCTTTTTAACCGAGTGGTTTCCAAAAAGAGGTGTTCTATGTACAACTGGATGTTTGTTTTTCTTATTTTTGTGTATGTTCACCGATTTCTCCGTCAATTGTGAACCGATTTAAAAACTTCTTTTTTTGTTTGAAACAATATGTTTCCAAATTGATCCAATTTGAATTTGGTGAAGATCTAATTACGATCTTCCAGTGATGTCCAAGATAAACTTAGAAAGTACAAATGAATGTGAAATAGTCACATTGGTTCTTGCCTGGCTTTGAACCACGACCTCAAAGCACTAATAGGCAATGATATTTTTCCAGGAGAGCGAAGCCTCCCGAAAATGCTACTTTCAAATAAAACGGCAAATTTCCTGAAATTGTCAAGTCTAATGGATCCTTACTGAGGGAAACGATAAAATGTAGATATATCTTCATAATCTTAAGGATGCCATTACGTTAAATATGGCAATAAAACGCTCACTTATCCACAAAAGCGATAAAGATAACCATGGCTTTATAAAATTTATACATTTGTATTATATTACGCAAAATAAGTACGAGTACTTATGACAAATGACGCCTTTCGAAATAACAAAACCACCAACGAAATATATACCAACGTGAAATAAATCCATATTCATTTATTCCAATGCAGATTACATTAGTAAATAATCCACACTAATTATGAATATGAATTCGGAATTATTATTATAAATACGAAAGTAACTGTGTCTGTCTGTTACCTTTTCAAGTATTAACGGCTCAACTGATAAAAATTAAATTTGGCACACCGGTAGACCGTGTCTTGGATTAGGACATGCGTTACTTTTTTATTCCTGGAGTGCGTTCCCTTGAGATAATTTCCGACTTTATACCACGACGAATATGCTTATACTAATGTTAACCAAATCCGTTCGGAAACAACGTAACAGATATCAACAATAGTTATTTAAATGCTACAAGTGCGGAAGGTAGGTGATTCCCTATGAGTGAATAAATCGACACGAGTCGCGAATCATCTTACGTACGTGTATCATACAACATTTTACTATGCAATGTGCGAGGAAATTAAAAAAGAAACAAGTAAGAAATTATTAAAATGGTGGGCTTATTCAAGCGCAATCAGCATATCCACAGATTAAATAATAGTTCCTCGGGCATATCTACTGCGCATGTGGAAATAGCTGTCAAGGCGTAACGCAAAAAGGCACGAGCAAAATTTACGTTCTTCCAAACATTTTTAATGAATATTTAAAATTAATTTATTGATCAAATTTAAATCTAGAGAAATGAAAATCGGCTTTAATGAAGTATTAGTTATATTTTACCTTTAATATGAATGATAATCTGTACTTGACTAATTTGTAAAACTTTTCTCAAATAATAAAATCTTTATGTGGCTGACGATAGAGTTAAAAATTTATAAGAATACAGAAAAGTAAAAAGCACTAGTGAAAAAATTGACACATCCCGCACAGTTTGGCTGCTTGTAAAACGCTCTTTTCGAGGACATGCATTGTAAAATCATTTATTCGAATGCTTATGACAATTTAACCGCAGGATTACTATACTATCCACATTTATTATGTAAATGAAGTCGGAATTGAATAATAATTAATTTGATATTATGCAAATAGTTATTATATGATTAATCAAACCATGATTTCATAAAGCCACTGGTAATGCATCTGAGAGTCGTGTTTCAGAAATTGATTGGATCTTTCCCAACACTCATACAACACATCATCATCATCTCGTCATTATATATGTATAGTAGGTATATATCTGACGACATGGTTGGTGTAGTGGTTGAGCGATCGACTGCTGCGCTGCGTGTCGCGGGTTCCATGCCCGCACGGAACATATATTTATATGGCCTACAGATAGTTGTACCGGATCTGGGTGTCTAGTGTATGTGAGTTTAAATGATTGTAAATGCACACACGATACTGGAAAAAAAATCATAGTGTGAGGAAAGATTAAAAAAGGCCTACTCTACTGCCAACAAATATTATAAATGTGACAATTTGTGAACATGGTGGTGGATGTGCAAAAACTACTTAACGAATTTTGATGAAACTTCAGCAGAATAACACATAGGCTACAATTTATAAAACATATTAAATACTAATTCTACGCTGGCGAAGCCGCGGATGACATCTAGTAATATTGTAAATGCGAAAGTAACTCTGTTGATCTTTTTGTTTGTATCGGTTTCACGCCTAAACCGCTTAACTGAATTTAATTTATTTTGATATAGAAAGATAGGACCTTGAAAAAGGACACATTTTATCCTGGGAGTACGTTTCCTTGGAATAGTTTATGTAATTCATGAAGGCAAACCACTTAGCAGAATCAAATATTATCATAAATGTTCTAGCTGAAGACGTTCTGAGAGATGACATGATTAGTAACTGTGATACAGGTAATCTACGTTTTAATCCCACTCACAATATTTTCAATAATCTACAGACATGATAAAGGATTTCTAGTATTTAAATTACGACTTTGGAAGAATAAGATAAGTGGCGCTCCTCACAAATGCCTGTGCAAATACTAAGGTATCTACATAAGAGATAATTGTAGGCTTATTGAAGGTTTTGTACGTTTATTCAATACTTTCAGAGATTATATATCTCTAAAAGTATTGATCCAATTTCGGGAATTGATTTATTGATTGAAAGTAACATTATAAATTGCTGAGTACTATAGGGTTTTTGTACAGTAAAAAGTCACGCATAGTAAACGGCTGAACAAATGCAGATACAACTAAGTAAAAGTATAGTCATTTTAATCGAGTTACTTTAAAAGTTTCCATTTATAAGCGCATTGATCTAAAACCAACCATCGTCATGAAAAGATCATTAATAAGTAAAAAACTCCGATTTTCTCTTAAAGAAGTATCAACTAGTAAACATACATTTAAAGACTTGTTAAGCTTTAAATCTAAAAAAAAACTCGTTAATTAAAGAATTTCTAAAATTAGGCCTCTAACGAATAATAATGTCGCTTACTTAGATTGCGGTTTCTAATTAATAACTGCCTAAATATGCTTTTGTCATAGTGAACGTACCACAGAGCTTATATTGCTAGAGACGGTACTGTCGTGTGCGGTATCTATACCACCACAAACGAACTTAAAATTGACATGACTTCACATGAATCCTATATGCGCTATCAAAGCTCTCCGCGTGATTTGTATTGTCAATACTGTCAGCACTTTCTTACTTTTTTAATTTTATTAATAGGCTCGCGTTTGCCTGAATATAGCGATGTTGTGATCGAAGATGGATCCCAAATGTCTAAAAGTAACCTATTCACTTTGGCCCCAGGTAATGTTACTTAGGTAGCTATCAGGAAACACAGGTCAGATATTCCAGCAAAGAATTCTACTCCCTAGCTGCACGTACATTGAAAGTACCAGCTTAGTGATTTAGTGATCTGTGGTAATACCCACGTTATTCGATATGAAAATCCAAGCCAATTAATTTATTCAGTAAGAAAATATAGAGCGTTATATCCACTGAAACAAGAACCAAGAATATTAATTTGCTATTGTTATAAGTTTATAACCATGCGTTCACGTTTACGTTTTCGCATTATACTGCCACAGTACCGGTCATTGCTCTTTCAAGGGACAGGGTTATGGGTTATGTTGATACTTGCAATCTGTTTTAATTCATGTAGCGAATATACTGATTTATCAATTCTTTTGCATAGTGTTTCAATCTGGGATTTCCAATTTAATTTGTTATCTACATAAAGACCAAGAAATTTTGTTGTTTGTACATCAGATACAGGTTCACCCTTATAGTTAAATGTTATCCTTATGCTACATGAATTAAAACAGATTGCAAGTATCAACACCTTGATAAATGCATATCATGGTTTGGTTGCTCCAGTCCTGAGGTATGGTGTAATTTTTTGGGGATATTCGACTGACATTGAGCTAATTTTTAAAGCACAAAAGCGGTGCATCAGGGCTATGTTTAGACTTAAAATAGTTGAGACCCGTAAACCGTATTTCCAGGAGTACAAAATTCTACCTCTCCCAAGCCCATATATTTATAAGATTTCATTAATCTGAGGAATAATTGCTTTCATACGCTGATTAAAGTGGATTATTTTAGTTTTCCCTATGTTTGCTTGCAGATTATTAATGTCTAGCCATTTAATGATTGCATTTAGGGTACTGCTTATATCATGCTCATAAGACGCTCTGTCATTACATTTAATAGCAACGGTGCTGTCATCAGCAAAGAGTGTCAGTGGGTTAGAGTTCGTATTTGGAAGGTCATTAATGTATATTAAAAATAATGGTGGTCCCAATACACTTCCTTGCGGCACATCATATTGTATTTTACGTCCCTTTGATAAGTATGTATCCTCCATCTTGGTTCTAATATTAAGTCTGTTAATTTGTGTATACTGAGTGCGGTTTTTGAGGTAAGTTTCAATTAATTTTAAGATGTTACCTCTTATTACCTACAACACTAAATTTTAAAACATTAATATTTTTAATCTAACAGCACATCAATTTAGGAAATCTATAGTCGATTCTATCTTATCTTTATTAATTATTAAGTGGTATAATTGTTTCCTTCTCTTTTTCTTTCTTATAAATTTCGTTTTTAGAAAGCACTCATTCTTTGACCTTTAAGCTTAGACTCCATTCACTCATGTATTCTGTTTTAATTTTTATATCACGTAGGATTAACAATCAACAAAATTGTAATAAGTGGATAATATTGCTAGTAGTTTAATAAGTATTTTGTTTAAATAGTAAGATAGTATTTATAACAATTAATTATACTCCTGTTTTTTATCCTGTTTTAAAATAAAATAAAAATTGATAAGCAATTTACTTTGTGTAATTGGTTTCTTGTAAATGATTGCGCCATACTTTCATCCACCAGATCCAAATGGAGATAGATCGCCAGACGAGTGGCAAGAACACCAACGAGTGGACAAAACTCATCGTAACCACGACCACTCCATCAAGAACAAAACGAAGAAGAAGAATTGGTTTCGTCACCACTGTTCTCAAAATGATGTAAGATAGCATCGTAAGGCATCTGACATTTCCAAGAACTAAAAATGTTAAAGACATGCCCTGAGCTCGCTTGCTAGCTCAAGATCTTCTCCTTCTCAAAGAGAGTAGGCTTGAATTCGAGTAGTGGACACATAACATGTTTATTATGCTTATGAATTGGGCCCAAACATTATATAATTAAAATGTACCGCTACACAAATACAAGATTAATTAGAAACTATAAACTAATTCATTTCAGTCTCTGAAGAGTTAAGGGTAAGGCCGGTCGGAACACCAGTTGAAGTGTGCAAGATATTGCGCGTCGATTGATGGGCGTGGTTTATTTATTTATTATATTCTTTATTGTACACCATAAAAAAATATAAATACAGAACAATCATTTTCAAGCACAGTGTACAATGGGCGGTCTTATCGCACCAGGCAATCTCTTACAGACAACCTTTGGATGGACTGAACTATAGGAGAAGAATTAAGGGCTGTCAATGTACAACAGATGATAAATAATAGAACTTAGTTATACATTATAACATAAAATACGTACATATTATACTACATATCTAAAATACTAATAAATATTGAATATATGACAGAGAAAGGAAAAGACTAAAAAAAATATTTATCTTCAATAAGTTGTTACGGGATGAAGCCATACCTGATAAATGGTACAATAGTTCGCTGGTGCCCATCTTTAAAAACAAAGATGAAGTACTGGAGAACAAAACTATAGAAAAATAAAGCTTATGTCACATAATATGAAAGCTTGGGCGAAAGTTATTGAAAGGCGGCTGAGAGAAATATCGCAGAACCAATTCGGTTTTGTGCCTGGTCGGATTACAACGGATGCCATTTACACAATCCGCCAGTTGTACGAGAAATACAGAGGTGCATATAAAACTTGCACATGGTGTTCATTGACCTCGAGAAGGCATACGACCGGGTGCCCTGGGTTTTGTGGTGAGCCCTTAAGAGGAAAGGTGGACCTGGAAGTATGTAGGTACATTTTGTTCGAGCGATGTACAGTCGATGCAGTACCCAAGTCCGATCTACAGTGGGCACTAATGGCAGCTTCAGTGTGGCAGTCAGCTTGCACCAAGGGTCAGCTCTTAGTCCTTACCTCTTCCTGATGATAATGGACGCTCTGGCGTCAGACATACAGGAAGAGGCACCCTGGTTTATGCTGTTTGCCGATGACATTGAGCTGGTTGCCGAGTGGTCAGAGCAGATTGGAGGTATGGTGGCACAGACTGGAGAGTGTTGGCTTGAAACTGTGCAGAATTAAAACAGAATACTTTTTCTGCGATTTTGCCCTTTGGTCTCTCCAGTACCGTGCCTAAAGCTCTTGCTGGAACCACCATACCGATGTGCTCCAACTTCCGGTACCTAGCGTTACTAGACCAAGGGGATGGCGAGGTAGATATAGACTTAACGCACCAGATCAACTCGGGATGGACGGAACGGCGACAGGTCACTGGAACAACTTGCAACCCAGGGATGCCCCCAAGTTAAAAAGGCAAATTTTCAAGTCCGTGATTAGAACTGTCGTACTGTATGGATCAGAATGTTGGGCTTTGAAAAAGATGGATGAAAAGAGATTGCATGTAGCAGAGATGAGAATGTTGGAATGGATTTGCGGAGTGACGAGAATGGTTTTGCGAAGTGAGAAATGAGTATATTAGAGGAAGTTTGAAAGTGGCGCCAGTGACAGAAAAGTTGAAAGGAAACCGTTTGTCCTGGTATGGTCATATGATGAGGAGGGATGAAACGCGTGATACTAAAAGAGTTATGAACATAAATATGGATGCATGGAGAGGGAGGGGACGGCCAAGGAAAAGATGGATGGGCTGTGTGAACAGTGATATGAAAGAAAAAGGAGTCAGTGAGGGCGTGACGGGGTGACAGGACAGTATGGAAGAAGAAAACGTGTTGCGCCGACCCAAAGTAACATGGGACAAGGGCAGGGCAAAACACCTTTTAATTTAATAATAAATTTTAAATTAAACTGATAAAGTTTAGATTATAATATCTTAATTAAGCAAGCAAGTGAATCAAATGCAATCTAACTTGCCTTTATTTTTCCACTGCAAAAAGAATATTACTTTCATTAAAATATTAAATGCAAACTCTAAAGTTAAACTATTTTTAATTAAAACAATGTTAGTTTACTTATTTCAGACAGATAGTTAATAATCACTTAACATCACTTTAAAAATTAATCAGTTTTAAATGAAAGTTGGTAAAAACACGTACCAAATTTATTAGTGAATTAAATTTGCATTCACACTTATCTCTTTAGTGTTTATAAATCGTTAATGTAACACTTAATCATTTAGTAACTAAACAACTTTCAGAGGTGAAAACTATAAATGAAACACTTTCTAAAGTGATAAATAAACTTATGTTATTTGATGAGTTTTGTTTTTAAATAATTGGTAAATTATCAGTATTTTTTATATAAATAAAAATGAATCTCGTGTATGAAAGATCATCACTTAAGAACGGCTCGACCGATTTGACTGATTGTCTCCTTGTGATCGTAACTTTCAGGACAAGAATTGTATTTTAGGTTTATTTGTTTTTCTTGGAGAATCCATCGGAATATAAATTGCACCAGTGTTACCAAGCCTGTTCGCTTTTTCCTTTTTTTTATTCCTATTAAAACTAAACCATGTTTTTTCTTTTCTGTCATGCGTAAATACAGAAGCCTGAAGTCGCACAACCATTAAGTTGGATTCCATAATTTAAACCATTTTCGACGTTTCTCTTTACAGCTCACGGCCCACTTCAAAAACAGGAACTGAAAAATTCGTGAACGAAAACACAATTGAAAAACATGAGAATAATGTTTTATAATTCTCACATTTCTGAAAGTTTCTGTGTATCTACAGAAATAGCTTTCATATTAGGAGCGAACATCAAAGTGCAATACTTCAAAAATAATATCCTACTACCCTCGAATCCGAAGGTCCCAAAGATCAATTACTGTTAACTCCACCCTATAATGGAAGGTTTCAAGCCTTATTGTGAACTCCGAAAATTCAATCTAATATTAAATCGATCAATGAACATAACAAAGATTTTCATTTCTTTGTTGCAGAGGAAATGTTGAGTAAGAAATTAATATGTGGGTTCATCCTTAAAATTGGTTATGAAATATGTAAGGTAGGCGCACTGACCTCTCATATAAAAGTACGCTGGACTATGATACTATATGAAATGACAGTTGATTTTTGTGCCAATTCAAAGCGCCCCACTCGAGCGTCACAGGAACTAAAATTGACACATTTAGTGATAGGTTAATAATTAATATATTCGCCTGGAAATATTTTAATATTGTAACTAATATATGATTATTAGTGAAATTTTTAAATTACACTAATATCAAAATAGTAGACTTGGCAAGGCGTTTCACTCATCTACTGTATTGACTTCTCGTAGTATGTTGCAACTCTCTATCTCATATTGGCAGTGATGAATGCCTAATAATCAGTAATAATATGTTCAAAAGCAATGTGTAATACTTAATTCTGGTATCATCGTCATGATCATCCACAGCCCGACTTCGGCTACTTCTGAGCACAGGCCTCTCTCTTCTTGTACCTATCACCACATTCCTGTGCCTGGAATTAGTTCTGGAATAATATAATAATTATAATTTTATTAACAAATGTTTTGAAGTCAAACAATTTATATCTGCATCTGAAACAGATTTGAAAACTGATATAAGCATTCACCTCGCTGGAATGCGATATAACTCTTATTTGCAACTTGACACTACAGAGACAGGATCTCAGAGATGAGAGGGAGAAATACGTCCGTTGTAAATTATTATCCATCTCATTCTTACGCAAATATTTGTATGAATGATGTTCCCTGCAAGATTCCGATGGGTGCCATCTGAGTGAATCAGAACAATTTTAAGTACCTATTAACTAACTAGTGTACTTGAGCGAGGAGATACTTGCTCAAATATACTAGTTTAAAGGATAAGTTGTTAGCCTATCCCCATATTTAAATCTCACTGATCTGACAGTAATGCGCTATAACTTTACTAGCACGCTATCCACTAGTTTATAGCTCGCAATCTAACTGAAAATATTTTTCAGTTAACCTTTACAACAATTATTGTATTACTTAAAAATGAATCATAATAAAATAACTGGGTTTTTTTTTTCTCTTACGCTTAAAATGATTCTCACGATCGATAAAGTCCATATTTTTTTTTTCCGAATGCTGTTTCCCATCTTTAGTATTAGTTCCATGGACGCTCACGTTAAGTCACGTTGGTACCAGCGCCAAAATGGCGAAAATCAAATGTCTTCATTTTGTCATCGATAGTATGAAGTCCAGCGTACTTGTATAATAGAGGTGGGTATGCGTATAAAATATATTTGTATGAGCGACTGCTGCGTCAGTCGAATCACCTTCTTTTCAACATAGCTGTAGAATGTGTATAAAAAATACATGCTTCAGCCAGCGGCTTCTTCCGCGCGAATGTCGATATTATCCCAAGGGAACACAATCCCAGGATAAAATATTTATATATTCCAGACTATAGGTAATCTATTTCTGTGACAAATTTCATCCAGATCCATTCAGCCGTTCCGTGATTGAGTAACAAACATCCAAACTTTCGCGTTTATAATATTTGCAGGATGATAATAATGTAACCATAACGTGCCGCCAAAGTATCTTGACTTGGTGATTTAACAGAAACAAAACTGGATGCTATTGATGTAACTCTTTCTTTGCACCCCCATATTCCTACAAAAATCGTAACGCTTTCAGTTTAATTTTTATTAGATTAGAGTAAGTGTGATTTCTGTTGTTGCAAATGAATCTTACATTTGGCGTGCCCGCATTATTTAGCCACCACTAGCACACGCCATACCTTGTCCAATATCTATAATGAGCTCTATACACAGACATAAATTTAATTAGATGACGTGAATTTATGTACTTCGCGTGTCAGAAAAGGTAGTAAAAGTGAGAGCAATGCTTTTCCTTTAAGCTGTTTCATTTAGCGTTGTCGGCACCAGACATCAACAGAATATTATTATTTTTGCGACAAAGTAGCATGGTTTCAATATAGGTAAGGAGAATTGTGTCAGCTAGTTAGAATTACGTGTGTGGTTATTGACGTAAGCTGGCCTTCCACGCACAATAGCTTGACCGTCGCTCACCCACCTTCATTATATCGTGACCTCCAATTACATCAGCTCATTGTTCACAACCACCCACACGTGTGAGAAAACAATTGATTACACCTTGATTCTATCTTCAGAAGGCAAACAATAAAATAAGAAAAGGTCATTTTTTTTTGCCTTTTTCCCTCCAATAACTTTTCCCGCTGTGGGTGAAGCAGAAGGGCGTGTCAGACTTTTACTGACTAAAACCCACCCGTGCTCCTTCAGTAGCTTGAGCCAGGGTTGCGGTAACTCTTTTTCAAATTTATCCGCGACCCAGACACAGGCAGTTTTCAAATAAATAATTAACTTAATATTAATCTTAAACCTAATAAAGAAATATCTTAAGAAACTTTCGTCAAGTCGTAAACACCGGAGCAGTTCGCTAGTGTCTGAACAAAATGCAAATAGAAGAGTATACGAGTTACGGGTCGAGAAAAGGTGGAAAAAGCAATTCCTGAATACGTCTGTTACATACAATACAAATACAACGCGCTGTCCGGCGTAGTTGTAATATGCTGACAGCCAGCAAATCGCGGCCACTGTTTAAGCTTCAGATACAAAGTAAAGGCAAATAAAAAAAGAAATAATTATTGTTTATTTGACACAGACAAAATGCACATTAGAGAAAGCCAAAAAGCCTCGTATTCAAAATCAGTAAACAATACCGTAGGTACCTAATAATAATTAATTTTAAAAAACTGTTGTATACATTTTGTCATTACAAGTTGATTATTTTTGTTAACCCTTTAAACTCCAAGTCATAATTCGCCTTTAGATATAATTTTGTTGCATAATGTTGTAAAATATAGTTATCGATAAACTTAACACATGAAATACAATATTTTTTTTTGTGTCAATGATTTATTTCTTTATTAGTACGTAAATTAATCTTCAAACATACGTTAATCAGAATCAATTTCACACTGTAAAAGATGTTGATACGTGTATGCATGAGTACTTTCACACATTGAAAGATTGAACATTTTGTTAACTGTCCTAATTTTGTAAATCTCTCTTTAGCACTGAGGTTTGCTGTCAGAGAACCCAATTATGGGTTAAGCTCGCCTGTGTACATAAGTTTTCCTTTTGTATTTTTAACTGTATATTTTGTGTACAATAAAGAATATGAATATGAAAGATTGTAACTACGTTAAAACTCACCAAATATACGCCTCTGCTGACCCCTTCATGGAATTTAGGCTTAGTGTTATGATTCAAAAATGTCCCCTTACAACAGAATGCGATAAAACTATAAATATCTAGCACGGTCATCTTTTATTCACAACAAAACTCACGACGTGTGTGTGAAGATCCAATTCCTTGCTAAAATGACACTTGTCGGGGAATGATATACACGTACGTGAAAAATGAACGCTTTCTTGCATAAATAGGAAGAGGGAAGTAAACAGACGTTACTATAGTGTGTGTTTACGTTACAAGTTGTATTCTAGGGAGTTATTTTGGTCTCTATAAGAAAACTTCTATCCATGTTATTTTTATTAATTGAACCTCGATTATATGCAGCTTAATGTAAGGACGGTGTCATCAACTGGTCTTTTTTATAGTTCCGTAGTCAACTTACGTAGTCCCTTATAATTTTGCCATGTTCGTTTGTCCGTCCGTTTGCTTAGCTCAGAGACTAGAAAGCTATAATTTGGCATGGATATACATTATTAATCACGCCGACAAAGTGGTAAAACAAAATAAAAAAATAGGGTACCTCTTGTACTCGTAAAGTGGGGATGTTTTTTTTCTCTTGTATCCCATGTTGGGGGTATCGTTAGATAGCACATTTATAGTACATTGTGTATTAAGGGCGGTATGTAAAGAATTACGATCGAGGCTCTAGTAGAAGCCCGTAGTCGAAGACTGAGGGCTTTCTGAGTCGAGGTTCGTAATTCCCGTACCACCCGTGATACACACAATGATTTTCATCACATATGCGAGTAATAATTATGAATTATAGCTTTAATACACAAGTCAGCACAGATGTTATTACGAAATACGTGAAGTTTTTTTTAAGCGGTTGGCGAATTTTTGCCCACACCACAGATTATACAGTGTTTCGTTCAGAAACTTTAAGGGCAAATACTTACGTAGGTATACAGCCATGACGGAGTGTAAAAAGAATTAAATAATTTCGACGTTTTCATACTATAACTATTAAAATCGATTATTAAGAACATTAGTTGAGTATTTAAGTAACATGTAGCGAGATTGCAAAGAAATTCCTGTATAGATAACATTTTAAGACAATTTTTTAATTGCGTGTAAACTCCTTGCTTGAACTTGCATGACCTGTGTGCTGTGCCATAAATTAAAAAAGATAGATACTTTTTACGTGCAAGTGTGATGAAAAAAATATTACGAGTCTGAGAAAACCATTTTTCGTTTCAGAGATCCGAATCCGAAAACTGTTGTTTCCGAACGGCAAAGTTAACCTTGTCCCTTCGTTAGAGAAATGTTCGGTGCTTTCATTGTTTATGAATGTTAGTAATGTTACCTTTTTATTTTGATGAATGTAGCTGTTTATACGGAACTCTCTGTGCGCGGGTCAGTCTCGCACTTGGGCGGTATTTTATATAATTATGTACTATCTATATCTAAAGATATTTGTACCTATATGTTACCTAACTATTAGTCGAAGCAAATCAGTTTGCCATGTCTTTGCCCCACTATGCTGTAGTCGGCTTCTAGTCGGCTCCTTGTCTGTTGTAGTCGGCTTCTAGTCTGTTAAACCAAATGCAGCTGATTACCAGTATTTTACTTGGAGCGATTGCCTACCTGATCTCTTCAGTCCAATAGCTTGCTAAAATGGTACCTCTCTCAAGACTGGTGTCAGATATTCTGACCTACGAATACCGTAACGACATTCACAAACACAACACAGTTTATGTTCAATCCACAGACTGACCAAGTCAAGGTAACTTAACCACACAAATCGATCTAATCAGATCCCCTTGAGCTCCTTTTCCTCCAATGTTAACAAATCATTAACTTCGGTTGAGTTGACACTAATTAAGCTGTAATTAAGCGTGCAATGCCACCACAAAGGGACACTAATTAAGACAGCGGTTACCATCAACATAGCATGATGTCATCATATGTCAACTACCAATTAATATAAAGCTCACTTCAGAGCATTCGCCTGTAATTTAACGTAACAGAGTCGAGCATTACAGTTCGCAACCTTTAATGTTACAGATTTGAGCATAACATTGGTAAGGGAAGAGAACAGAGCATTACGGTGCGTGACTGTGATAAAATGTGTAATATTTTGATACAACTTGTAACATCAATGACCGCTTTGTCTGACATTGTGCAATTAACTAAATCCTCAAAATCGAAACTAATGTTATATTACAGGCGAATGCTAGTCAGTCAGGGAGGCAGTATTGTAATGTAATGCTCAAAATATAATCTGAAATGTTACATTTCAGGCAAATACTCGTCAAGTCAGGGAGGCAGTATTGTAAATTGTTATGTAATGTTCAAAATCGAATCTGAATGTTACATTACAGGCGAATACTCCAGCAGCGAGATAGCCATAAGAGACAAAACATCAACGGAATTTGGAAAAAATATCTATACCTAGTCTCTTTTAGTAAATGTAGGTTACGGCTAAATTGTCGAGGTTGAAAGCGCGACTTCCAAGCGTCTCTTTTGTTCGATTATCTGGTCAGGCAAAAGTTAAATGGCTTTTTCCTTTAGGAATTGCTCATGACAATATTAATACGATGCGTAAAACCAATGGTCCGCTCGTACAATAAGTGTAAAGGTAAGTACAGAAATTGCACATCTGTTTCTGTCTGAATACAAACAAAAACTTACGCCTTATTCGCATGTGGGACATACATACTTGTGCACAATAATATCTATTATGTCGTGGTGGCTCAGTGGCTAAGACCTCACTCTCGTGATTGCGATCATGGGTTCAAATCCGTGTTTGGAGCATCGTTCACCTTGGGCTATGTAAATCCATAATCTTTTTGTGGTAAAGGATTAAGCGGACTGTTAGTTTGTATTTGGGTAGGTAAATTGATACAATTTGCTTGTTTTATTTATATTTTTATTTACGTTTTTGCAAAGACACAGGATATAGAGAAGGGGACTTATGTCAGTTCCTTACACAGATCAGATAATACAAGAACAACAAGAGAATACAAATGACTTTGTGTTGCCATCAACAATCCGGGCATGTACCAATATGACTTTTTCAAATTCGTATGTAGTTTATAAGTTTATCTCGTACGTCACAGGAAACGGTGAAGGAAAACATAGTGGGGAAACCTGGACTTACATGATTAATGTAAGTTTGAAATAGCCAAGTCAGAGGCCTGTAGGGTCCCAAGAAGCAGCTTAATTAACTCTGATACCTAATACATCCTCACACGAAAAGAAGAAGACTATAATATATCTCGTGTATATTTGGCTAACCTTTGAGATAGATCAGCGTGACTGAATTCGGTTCGGAGAGTAATCCCTTATTCTTTAAAAGACTTATAATCTCTATAAGAGCAAGGGGATACATGATATTTTATTAAAAATAAGCAAATAAGTGCAACAAACACACGGACGGACATGCTTAATATTTATTACGGAATGCAATACAGTTATTAAAGCTTCAAGCAAATGCCTTTGCCTTCTTTTATAATATTTAATCAGCTAAGAATACTTTACTCAAGAGAGTGCATTTTTCTCTCAGCATAAGCTGTTGTTTGATGTTTATAATCTTTCACTGACAACGCTTGCAGATACTCCCTAGAATTCGAAATCATAATAAAAAAAACTTAAAGATTAATAATTTTATTTTAAATATTTATAATGAATAACGAATAATGACACTTAGTAAACAGTTTTATTGGAATTTCAGTTTATTTATCTTTTGAATAAAAGAGCAAGTGAGTGTTTATTTGATGTTAGTTTAATAGCATATTTGTTTATTTTGATAACTAGCTGCTCGCCCCAGCTTCGCACGGGAGTAACTAGATACTGTTGAAGAAATTTTTTTTTTTCTTTCATGCAAACCTTGTCCTGAAAATATTGGACGCGTATTTTTATTTTGCCACGTAATCAAAAAAATACGACGTTACAGTGCATCGAAATATCGTGTGAGGTCACGGTGTGCTACTCTTTATACTGACAAAGTGATGTCACAAGCCAACACTCCTGAACTTTGATGAGCTTTATTTTTAGCAGTTTTTATTTATTTGATAAAGCAAAAAATACGGGTTAAATTTTATTTGATAATCTCACTTACGGACTAAATATAATTATCATTTATCTACGCAGGAAACATCCCTATTACAAACACAACAAAAAAAGCCAAATAGGTGCAGCAGTTCTGAAGTGATATACACCAATATAAGTAAATGGCTTGAAATCACAACTCTTTTCTTAGACATTTCATGTAGTGTGTTCAATTAAGATAAGTGTTTAGTAAGAAGAAAGCTTATTCTAGACTTCAATCGACTAGAAAAGTTTTGTCCCTATTACCTTAATATTTTTAGCAAGTTAAATATATAGTAGAAAGTTCAAAAGAAAAAAATCTAGTAAATTAATGGACAGCTTCCTTAGTCGAGGCACTTAACAGTGTGATTGTAAAAACAACTACCAATTTAGTTAGTCGGCTTAATTCATGTCGAGATAAAACCTCATGTTTAATGTTCCAAATTAAATTTAAAAAGCACCTTCATGCATCCAGGTTTTCATTAGAGGTGTTAATTTACATAATGGTGTAATTAAAGGACGTCAGCTGGTTTGATCATTTTAATATGGAGGCTTTTTCAACATGGAGCACCCATGTGGGAAGAGATTCACAGAAGGTTAGCTCCATGGCAGCGGGCGGCTATTCCTCGCAGAACGAATTGTTGATGGGGCCGAAAAGTTCTGGAGTGGCGACCGCATACTGAAAGTCGCAGCGTTCGAATGCCTCCCACTAGATGGACCCATAACCTGGTTGACCTGGTTGAGGCTGCGGAAATGCGCCGGATGCAAGAAGCACATGACCGATCGATGTGGTGACACTTCAGGGAGGCCTTTGTCCAGTAGTAGACGTCTTTCGGCTTTGATGATAGCTTCATACTATAATAATGTACGCACATATAGACACGCATTTTGTTTTTGTATTTCGCTCTTGAAGTCGTTCACAGAAAAATCTGTAATGGAATTGGCAAGACTAGAAGATGGCTGTACACACTTCACTCTTGCTCTAAAGTCTGGTGGATTTATTCGGTAGCGCCTATTCTTGAATTCA
This sequence comes from Orthosia cruda, assembly GCA_964057195.1. NCBI lineage: Eukaryota > Metazoa > Arthropoda > Insecta > Lepidoptera > Noctuidae > Orthosia > Orthosia cruda. The sequence goes on along the minus strand of OZ059828.1, from coordinate 40,761,960 downwards.
TAATTTTCTAGATTATTTCAACCCATCGTCACCATCTCAAATAACGACTTTAGCTTCCTGTGTTGACTTTTAAGTGAACATTTAAAAAGACATTAAAAAGTATGCGTTTGAATAGAATTTAAACTTTGTCTTGTTTATAATAGAGATAATTGTTCCAAAATTTGAAGATAGTCTCGGATTCTGAATTCAAATATATTGAATGTCAAATACCTACGTCGTTTGTGTTCGAAGATCTCAAATAAATAATGCGAATCCCGAGTGCGCTTGCATTCCCTGTACGAAAAGCGTGTCTATGTGTGATTGTGTGCGTTGGTTTTCGTTCATTGTATGGACCCGATCTTCTGTACCCATATTTTATGTGGCCATGGTATGAGTTTTGATGTTTTAGAGTTAATTAATAATGTCACCGTGAGTCCATGTCAATGATTTAATTACCTTGAAATTATTTTACTTGACAGATCAAAACAGTGGAATTCATACTGTTACAAAGTACTTTCGTTTACGTAGAAATAACAGGTGAAAACATGTAACTGAACCGTCAAAATTCAAAAGCGATTGAACTTTATTCCGAAATTATTCCTTGACAACATGTTTTGTTGCGAACACTTGATGTATGCTTTTTCCATAGTAGAAATTTTGTCAAAATAAACTTAAAACGCGCTGTCAGGTAGTTACCGCAATGTCACGTCGCGTATGTCTGCTCGAATCTTGAAACCGCTGTTTGAGAAACAGTAAAGATATCGGCTACAGGATTTTAATTGATGGAGAATAGTGACGCTCAACGACAGTGTAGCTTTCTATCGGTGCATGAATAAACAATGTCAGAAGCCCATACATTGTTTAGTTAATATTCAATTCATAGGTATTCAAATGAAAAATCTCAGCGTCCTGAATCAGATTATGCAAAAAAAATTGTTCGAAAAGTCCGAGAATAATAGATATTCAGTCATTAACTTTTGTGGGTTATGCCTGTAGGTAACTTAATAATGTGTTTAATACGAAATATTATTCGATTTCGAGGAATTGAAAGGGTAATATCGCATAAGTATAAAAATTTATATACTTCATAAAAGATAGCTTGATCTCTGCGACAGATGTCAGTATCAATACAGTAACAATAGCGCTTGACAGGCTAACAATAACGTATACGTCAGTTTGACATATGTCACAGAGATCAGCTATCTTGAAGTATCTATAGTAAAAATATTTTAAAAATTAGAATAGAATAATGATTTATTTGCACATAAAGTAGGTATAAGATACATATGTTATTTTAAGCGATCCTTATACTTTCTACCTTAACTAAGGCATACAAAAACAATTTGAATAATCAAATCAAACTTAATTAAAACAAGACAGGCATAACACCAGCATAGTACAAGCACAATGTCAAAATAGATTGAAATTAAGTTAATAAATATACATTATTAATTATAAGGAAGAATTCCAGTCAATAGCCTTATTATTATTATTCAAGTCAGTCATCATCTTAGTCAGAAATCTCAGGATTAATTTAAGTATTCATAGTTTAAAAAATCGCAAATCGTGTAATAACATTTATTAGTCAACAAATCTATCAATTTCTTTTTAAAGACTGGAGTAGCCTGTGTTCTTATTTTATCAGGTATTTTATTAAATATGATCGGGCCCATACATAAAACACTTTTCTTAAATAAAGCGGTGTCATAAGTACCAACATGTAGCATGTTTTTATATTGTTTCCTTATTGGCCTATTTCTATTATCGGATACTTTATTAACAAGTAAAATTTCAAAATTTTAAAAACCCCCGACATATTTATCTTGCGAAAACATCCCGATTCAAACAGTAAAACGCCCATAACTTTTGAACGGCTGAACCGTTTTTTCAAACATAGCTAAGAACACTCTCGACACAATCACCTTTCCAACAAAAAAAACTAAATCAAAATCGGAACATCCGTTGAGGCGCTATGATGCCACAGACAGACACACAGATACACAGATACTCAGATACACAGACACACAGATACACAGATACACAGCAACACACCTCAAACTTATAACACCCCTCTTTTTCCGTCGGGGGTTAAAAAAATACATATTTGATTTAACAAAGACAACAATTTCGAAGATATAAAGAAATGGTAATGTTAGTAATTTCAGGGACTTAAACATAGGTAGGCAGCTATCTGTTACTGTTAAATTACACATTGCCCTTAAACATCGTTTCTGAGCCTTGAACACCCGTTCTCTTTGGCTACAATTGCCACAAAATAATAAGCCGAATCTCAAAACCGAGGCAACTAACCCATGGTATGCCACTTACATTGTGGCCATGCTCACTTTTTTAGACAGTTTATAAAGCACATAAGCAGCTACACTTAGTTTTTTGCACACTTCTTCTGCTTGTGGCTTCCAAGTTAGTTGGCTATCTATCATTATACCTAGGAACTTAGCAGCTGTTACTTGGTCAACATTTTGTCCATTATGATATAGATGTAAGAGTTTTGGTGCAATTCGTTGTAAAAAATGCATAACATTCGTTAATACTAATAGTTAATGCATAACGTTCGAATATTAATCAATAAATTATTTTGGTCAAGCCAGTGTATATGTATTTCTGTCAAAGCATTTAATCAAGGCAGTGCTATCGTCAGCGAAAAGGTCCATAGGATGTACAATGTGTCGTGGCAAGCCATTAATGTACAATAAAAATAATAAAGGGCCCAGCACACTGCCCTGTGGTACACCAAACCTAATTATCCTAACTTTAGATAGAAATTTAATCTCACTCTTGGTTTTGAGGCATATTTTTGTGATCTCTGTATGCTGTTTACGGTTGCTGAGGTAGGATTTTAAGAGTTCAAGTAAATTTCCTCTGATTCCTATGGCTTTTAATTTATTTACTAAGGTTTCGTGATCAACACAATCAAATGCCCTCGTCAAGTCCGTAAAGATTGCACAAACTGGTACTTTTTTATCAACATTTTGCATTATAACATTTATCAGATCATAAACGGCCATTTTCATGCCTCTATTTTTTCGGAGACCCTTTTGTTCTGCACATAAAATGTCATGTTTAGATAGAAAATGATTGATCGAGTCATAGAGGATTTTTTCCATAACCTTTGCAAAAATTGGTATCAATGCAATTGGTCTATAATTTGCGAGATCTTTCTTATCGTTTTTTTGTTTAAAGTGGTTTGACTATTAGGGTTTTTAGGTTGTCCGGAAATACACCAGAGCTAATACATACATTTAGTATGTGACTTAAATGGGAGGCGATATCAACCGAAACGAATTTTACGACCTTCGTTGATATACCGTCATATCCAGTGCTATGTTTATTTTTTAATGATTGTATCGCTCTTAAAATATCTTGCGGTAATACTGGATGCATACACATTGAGTTTGGGTAACTTGTCAAATTCATAATGTCCGGTGGTGTTGTCATATTTTTTTGTGTTTGGTCTATAAAATAATCATTAAAAGCGTTGGCAATTTCTATCGGATCAGTAATGGTCTTATTCTGAATTTTGATTTGGGAAATGGGTTCACTAATTCGGTATTTATTATTTATAACCTGCCAAGATGCTTTAGATTTATTGCTTGAGGTGTTAATAAAATAATTGTTTTGGGTTTTTTGCGTTAATTTAATAATTTTCCGAAACCTGCGCGAGTAGTTTCTGAAGGTGATTTTATTACAAATTGATGGTTTGCTTCTGTATTTCCGTAATAAATATTTTTGTTTTCGACTACACACTCGGATGCCACGTGAGACCCTTTTAATGTTTTTATTTATCCAAACATTTACGAATTTTGTATGGGAAGCAAACATCGTACAAACAGCGTAACTGTTCCAAAAAATAATCGTATGCTTCATTATCATTATTGGTTTGGTGAATTTCAGTAAAAGAAAGGCATTTAAGGTAACTTTTAAACCTTATATTAGTACCTTACCTAATATTTTCATTGGATAGGTCTCGTTTTTTTATCCGCCAAGAATTTATTCTATATGATTTTATTTAAATGTATTTTATGATAAATTAGAGATTATTTTGAAAAAAATATGTACCAATTCTGATAGGAAAATAGTCATGTGGGGGGACTTCAACATAGACATGTTATAAAGATAAATCTCTTGTAATAGCTTGAGTTTAGACTTTGAATACTTTCTATTGGGCTACAATCTTAAGTTAGAACTTCGTCAACCCACCAGCCTCGGCAGCAATACTTGCTTAGACAACTTTGCACGCAGCTCTCAATTAAAGCGTAAATCAGAAGTATTGGACCTAGCCTTGTCTGACCACACTGCTCAACTATTAGAACTTAAGGAAATCTCTTCTTCTCTCTTTGTGCTTGTTAAAGAATCTGATTTGTTGCCTTTGTATTGGCGTCGTGGACGCATTGTAGATTTATTTTATGGATCTGTCGGAGCTCCCAGAGTTGCGGAGGTCATGGTCGGAGATTCGGTTTTGAAGCGAGCCGTGGTGAGTTTAGCACGCTTGCCCATTTATTAGCGGTCATAACTCCTTATGTCCGAGGCGGGGGGATGTTTCGAACCAAACGTTTCATTCCTTTTTTTGTTATTTTGTTGCAAAAATGTGCCAGCTCGCTGTCATTGATTTTGACAGCTGTTGATTGAGTTAACAGTTGACATTAGGACTAGAAAAAATGTGATTGCTGGTGCGAACCGGAAAAAATGTTGATCTTGATCTGGTATTTTGAAATTGATTTCTAACCAGCCGATCATTATCCGAAATTGTGTTCGCGATTCACGAGGGGTGTTGTGGGTCGCCTGTGCATTTGTTTGTGTATTTATTTCGAGAGCGTGTCTAGGTGTCTGCAGGGAATCTTGCTTCAGACCACGTCCCTTATTCCATTATTATATATATTTTCCTCTACATAATCTCCCGATCTGACACGGGATTGGACGATGACCAGACCACACCGAGGATAAGGGTAAGTGTATTTGTAACTGTACCACATTCAATTTCCAACTTCGGTAGCCCAAGAAATAGACCCCTAGCTACCGCTGCCAAGTATCGTGGTTTCGCGGGTGATCCTTGCAGGATCCAGGAGTCGCAATATATGGGCTATGGGCCCCAGTGTTCGGCTCTTGGCTATGATCCGCAGGCCTGTATTCAACAATAATGTTGCATAAATGTGCAGGCTGCATCTAGATTTGTTTAATATACGGTCCTTGTTGAAACTAGAACAAATTAACGTGCGTTGAAGCGTTTTTATTTATTGGAATCAAATATAACAGCTCACAGACTTTACCCGAGTTGGTCCATCGAACCCAGGCCCTTGTGTTCAACAGTAACTCTTGCGACCACTGGAACAACAGAGCAGGGAAAATCTGATAAAATCAATGGTATTTAAATCCACAGCAGAGACCAGATAATCCACAGATTTAAATCAAACTAGAGGTCGCGATTGTATGTACTTCGCGAGTCAAAAAACGGAGTGATAGTACGATCAATGATCGTAATTTGAGCTTTTCATTTAGCATTTTCTGCATCGGCAATCCACCTAAATCTATAAAAAATCCCTTTTATGCCATATTGAGCTGTAAACACTGTATAGTAAAGTTGGACGAGGCATTGGAAATGTTTTCTGTCACTGGTAAGTAAATTTGTTTTTAAATTTTGTGTGAAAAAGTGGAACGCTTGGTTTTCATAAAGATGGAGGGATTTGTGTTATCTGGTTACATTTATATCTGTGAGATAATCACACAAACTTCAGAATTTATAATAATTATGATTATTGCTTGGCTCACGACTTCCCATATTCATATATTAATTCCTTATTCGTCCTCCGGTTCTCTCATCTGTTTACTGACCTGGCAATTCAAAGGTCATAATTATGATGTTGCTACGATTCTATTAGACTTAATTTTCCTATGAATACTGGAGACCTATATTTAATTTAGAGCCGACTAAAGCATGTCTTCCTTTAAGTATTATACAATGTGTCAAGATTTGTAGTAATACAATTTTGTCGTAAAACACAGTTATTTTATCGATAAAAATCACCGCACCCTCACAGATTTCAGCAAGATAATGCTAAATCAAATACTCATTCATTTTAATACGAATAACATCTTGCATGATAAACAGTATGAGATAGTGGTCAAGCGCGAGCCTATATTAGATAAAAAAAAAAAAAAGTATGGCATCACCAAAGGACGTTGTACAACTGACGCTAGTGTCACCCTATTAAAACACATCTTTAATGCGTGGGAAGAGTCGCAGGATGCCATAGGTATCTTCTGTGACCTATCGAAGGCGTTTGATTGCATTAATCATGAAACATTACTTCTGAAACTTGAGCATTACGGGCTAGGTCAATCAGCGTTAAGTTTGGTTAAATCTTATTTGAATGATAGACAGCAATTAGTTCAAATAAACGGTGTAAATTCGTCGGGATTAAACGTGAAAATGGGGGTACCCCAGGGCTCAATTTTAGGTCCTTTCTTATTTTTAATATACATAAACGATTTACCACGTTTATTGGAAAACAAACTAAACATGGTGTTATTTGCTGATGACACATCTTAATTTTTTTAAATAAATAGACGTAGTTGTCAGGTTAACGACGTAAATAACGCGCTACGGCAGGTTCAGGATTGGTTCACTGCCAATAATTTAAACGATTTACCCCGTTTATTGGAAAACAAACTAAACATGGTGTTATTTGCTGATGACACGTCTTTAATTTTTTAAATAAATAGACGTAGTTGTCAGGTTGACGACGTAAATAACGCGCTACGGCAGGTTCAGGATTGGTTCACTGCCAATAATTTAGTTGTAAATGGTAATAAAACCAAGTGCGTAAAATTTTCCTTGCCGAATGTCAAAAGTACTGATTGTGACATTATGTTAAACAAGGAGAAGCTAGAATTCGTCGATAAAACGGTTTTCCTGGAGATCACGCTAGACTCAGGGTTACAATGGGGTCCTCATTTAATATCACTTGCAGGTCGAATTAGTTCGGCAGCTTATGCTGTTAGAAAGATTCGTCAATTTAGTGATGTAGATACCGCTAGGCTGGTCTAGTTTAGTTACTTTCATAGTATAATGTCTTACGGTATTTTACTATCAAAATCAAAATCAATTTATTTTATTTTACAAAGGCCTACTTGGGCACTTATAAAACGTCGACAAAAGGTGCACGGTTCGGGTTGGTCATTTCCTATGGAGAAGAACCGACAAGAAACTCCATGGTTACTCTTTAAAAATGGTTTGGTTTTACAATATTTCTATGTTACAGCATTAGTACTATGGGGGGACAACGTAGGCCCGACAATAAGTCGTAAAGAACTAAAAAAAAAAAGTTTATGTAATATATAACAAAGTTAACAAATGTAAACTAACATCTAGAAGGCCTACAATGTTCACACATTCACAAAATAATCGGTAAAAGAATCTATACAAAGTTAAAAAAATATATATATAACTAACAAGACTCAATTTAACATGTGGCACAAATGTTGTTATCAGTGCTGTAACTATTCTTTGCAAAGGGCTATAAAGATGATTGCGAACTATTGTAAAAAGTCCAATTAAAAGACGAAAAACGAAAAAAAAATGAGATTGAGACTAGTTAGAGACATCCACATATTTGTGCCGTTTATGAGTTACCAGGGAAGCCGCATGCGCAGAAGGAGCTAAAGCCAAAATTTTTATCTTCAACGTAGTCCTTGATTTTATAATATGCTTATTTAATAAGGACACGTTTGATGTGATTTTTGAACTATCCATCGGTCAGTTCTATAGACTTTGGCAACTTGTTATAAAAGCGTATACTGTTTATAAGAAAAGACTTGCTAGTTTTAGTTAATCTGAATTTGGGTATTACAAGTTCGTGCTTACTGCGTGTATTTAAATTATGTAAGTCGCTTCGAGTTTTGAAAAGCCCTCGATTTTTGCGGACATACAAAATACATTCCAAAATGTAAAGTGAAGGTAGAGTCAGTATATCGATCTCTTTAAATTTATCTCTGAGGGTCTCCCGAGGAACCATTTTATAGATCGCGCGGATTGCCCTCTTTTGTAATATGAAAACTAAGTCAACATCTGCTGCTGATCCCCACAGCAGAATGCCATAAGACATAATACTGTGGAAATAAGCATAGTATACAATCCTAGCTGTGGCTACATCGGTTAACTGCCTTATTTTCCTTACTGCATATGCAGCTGAACTTAACCTTCCCGAAAGAGTTCTAATATGCGCGCCCCACTGCAATTTTGAATCGATAGTAATTCCTAAGAATACAGTTTCCGTTATAACTTCAAGATTTTTGCCGTCAAGATTTAAGTTTAGGTTACTATGAGGAAGGGCTGCAGACATTGAGTCAATTTTTAGTCAAGAGCGATATACAATCTTCGCCGGCGCGATTCTCTAAGGGTACTGTTTAAGGGCATTAACACCATGACGGTTCCTTGTAAATATATTTATGAAAACATCATGTACGCGAGAAAGAATTTACATCTTTTTAGTAAAAACGGAGATAGACATAATTACATTACTAGAAATAGGGACCAATTAGTTCAACCAGGTTTCAGACTGGCTAAAGTAGCCTCATCTTTCATGGGGTACTGTACAAAATGTTACAATAAAATTCCTCTCCACATTCTAGAACTGAATGAGATGAAATTTAAAACTTGTATAAAACGCACACTATGCAGGCAGGCATACTATAAGTTGGGGGATTACATCACTGATAAAAATGCTTGGCTCAATGCTAGTCTTGCTCCACAAACACTAGGGCGCAAAAACAAGTGATATGCAGTACATTATTGTTTTGAAGTATTGTTGTACCTGCTGAAGACTGTATGAATATATTTGTATTATATAGACTCAATTTCTTTTAGTATTGTATAACTGCGCAGCACGTGTGTGAGTACTATGTACCCAACTGTAAATCTACCACGTGCTGTACCTTTGCGTCGTTCGTTGACTTATGTGTGCCCTGGCAGTTGAGTGTGTCATGCTCTCTCAAAGGTCTCTCTGATGGTGGCGCGTGTGTTGGATCATTCAGTTCCCTTCATGATGGTTGAGCTGGGTGGTGCCGATTCATGCGTCATGTTCGTGAACGGGCGCCGTCAGTTGGGATTGGTCTTAAAATAACTGCTTCGGATGCTAATGTTTTTCTAGTACCTATTATGTAACTACACGGTACATGTGTGAGTACTTTTAATACTTTGTACCTATACGTAGTATAGTATGTAGTGATTCTGGGTGCATTGTCCTCACACATATGAATTTATTAATGTATGTACTTATGTACCTAAATTTTGTAAAAAAACTTTTTTTTTTTTAAAAGAGTACGTATGGAGTTTCTTGTGCGTTCTTCTCCATAACAAGCTACTTTCCGAATGCACGGTAGAATCAATTTTTTTGCTTTTAAATTTTAATGTATTACCGTTCAATAGTGCCGCTTGGTGGTCTAGTTGAAATAAAATATCTTTGTTTTTGATAGAGCGATTTTAGTATCTGACTTATTTATTACGATATCCACCCATAACTTTGGACCTAGATCTCACAGTGGCCTAAGTTTAAAGATATTTTTACGGCTATAGTATGTAAATCTAAAGATATCCCGGACGTCAGCCTGTACGAGATTAGGATGGCTCTGAAACAGCTCAAAAACAACAAGGCGCCGGGTGATGACGAAATTACGGCCGAACTCCTGAAGGCGGGTAGAAAACCGGTCCTTAGGGCCCTTCAGAAGCTGTTTGATTCCGTCATACTCGAGGGCAAAACGCCACAGGCATAGTGCAGGGGTGTGGTGGTACTCTTCTTCAAGAAGGGCGACAATGCCCGGTTTAAGAACTATAGGCCCATCTCACTTCTTAGCCATGTCTACAAGTTGTTTTCAAGAGTCATCACGAATCGTCTCGCGCGCAGGTTTGACGATTTCCAGTCCCCCGAACAAGCTGGATTTTGAAAAGGCTTTAGCACCGTAGACCACATACATACGCTGCGGCAGGTTATACAGAAGACCGAAGAGTATAACCTGCCTCTCTGTTTAGTGTTTGTGGGCTTTCTGCCTTCGATTCGATCGAGACTTGGGCTGTACTGCAGTCTCTCCAACGGTGCCAGATCGACTACCGGTACATTGAGATGTTGAAGTGTTTGTACAAAAACGCTACCATGTCAGTCCGTCTTCAGGATCAGACCTCGAAACCAATCCTCCTGCAGCGCGGCGTGAGACAGGGAGACGTCATTTCTCCGAAACTGTTCACTGCTGCGCTGGTGGATGTCTTCAAGGTTCTGGACTGGAGGGTGCTGGGCATCAACGTTAATGGCGAGTACATTACTCACCTTCGGTTTGCCGAAGACATAGTGGTCATGGCTGAGACCATGGACAGCCTCAGTAAAATGCTCGATGACCTCAGTAGAGGACAAAACCAAGATCATGGTGAATGCCCATGTAACACCCACTCCTATCAAGGTCGGAGACTCTACTCTCGAAGTTGTAGACGATTTTGTCTACCTGGGACAAACGGTCCAGTTGGCTAGGTCCAATTTCGAGAAAGAGATCAACCGTCTAATCCGACTCGGCTGGGCGGCGTTTGGGAAGTTGCGTGGTATCTTCTCGTCCAATTTACCGCAGTGTCTCAAGACAAAAGTCTATGACCAGTGTGTGTTGCCAGTGATCACCTATGGAACCGAGACGTGGTCGCTCACAATGGGCCTTATCAGAAAGCTCATAGTCACTCAAAGGGTAATGGAGAGGGCTATGCTCGGATGGCCGATGGGGCCGAAACGTTCTGGAATGGCGACCGCGAACCGGAAGACGATACTTTGGAAGGCCTCCCACTAGGTGGACTGATGACCTGGTTAAAGTTGCGGGAAGGCGCTGGATGCGAGACGCACGGGATCGGTCAATGTGGTAATGCCTGGGGGAGGCCTATGTCCAGCAGTGGACGTCTTACGGCTAAAATGATGATGATGATGAAGTGAAGTGGAGGTAGACGAATCCACGTGGGCAAAACCGCGGGCCTCGGCTAGTTAACAAATAAATTTGATTACATTTTTTAGGGTTCCGTACCTCAAAAGGTAAAAAAGGGAACCCTTATTACTCTCATGTCCGTCTGTTTGTATGTCACCACCGATTTTCTCAGGAACGGCTGAACCTAGCAAGTTGAAATTTATACCAGATACTGATATCTATAATCCCTATTAGAGGTATAAAAATAAAGGTCCTGAGTTAACATGATACAAAGATATGGGAAAATTTAGATTTTCGCGAAAACTCGTAAGTACCAAAAATTACCTTAATTTTCAACATTTTTTTTTTCGGCATTTTCCCTCTACTTGTGCTATAAGACCTTGCTTTTAACCAAAATTGACAATTCTAGGTCAAATAGTTCCGTTTGACCTAGAATTGTCAATTATAGGTTTTGGGTCCAAAACCTATATGGCAGTTCCCGTTGACCTAGAATCACGAAAGGACCATGGGCACTTTTGTATGAACACTGGGCTCACTTTGCAAAATTGTGCAACAGTTATAGGTTTCCTATGACATATTATGAAAGCTCTTGGCGCGTACTTTGTTTCTTTCTATGGCAGCTAAGTTGAAATCCAGCGCGAAAGTGGCGTTTTGGTATGTTCAATAAAATATTGTAAATGAAAAAGGTAGGGTACCTCCGCCGCATCGTTGGAGCTTATTTGGCGGAGAGTTGTGTCACCTACGTGGGACGTACTCTACGCCTCTGGAACATCTGCTACGACTGGGTACTGAGGGGCGAACTCCAGCTCGGGCGTAGACCTGACGTGGTACGCAGACGATATATACGCTGGTCACCAGCCGGGAACGTTCGTACAAAGAGGCCGCGTTGTTGGCGACGGCTGCGGTCTCACAAATGGTGAACTGCATACGGCGCCTGGAGGTGAGTGGCCCTCAACAAGTCGGAGGCCATGGTTTTTCATGGCCCCCGCCGGGCGTCGTCACCCGATGCCCACATGTCACACGATGCCCGTCGGGGGGGCTCGAATCGCTTTTAGCCAACCATAAAGTACCTGGGATTGATGCTCAACAGCTGGTGGGATTTTGGCTCCCACTTCCGCCGGCTGGCGCCCAAGTTGTTGGACGCGGCTGCTGCGCTTTCAACGCACCAAAGAAAGGAAGCATGGAAGCACCAAAACTGGGAGGCCCAAGCGCCAACTGTAGGCGGCTCTACGTGGGGATCGTGCAATCGATGGCCCTGTATGGGGCCCCGATCTGGGCGGCAACCTGAAGGCCGAAAGCATCGCTGTTCTACGAAAGCCACAGAGAGCGATGGCCGTCAGAGTCATCATGGGGTATAGCACGATCTCCTATGAAGCGGCTTGTGTTCTGGCCGGATCCCCGCCCTGGTACCTGGAGGCGAATATACTCGTGTCACTGTATCGGTGGTGCAAGGAAGCGCAGGCGCGTTGCGAAGTGCCGATGCAGCTCTACATTCCTATTTATCCCGTTTGGTTGTAAATTCTGTGTATAAGTCGTCTTACAAAAAGTTTGTTATTACTAAAATGCCTTTCGTTGCGGTCCACCACAATTCTAACCAAAACTCTAAACTGCGCTTGCCCAATCCCTCCTTCTCCCAATCCTCGATTATGCAGATGTCAGTTATTTAGATCTAACTGAAGTGCAGCTAGATAAGATTGAGCGACTCCAAAACTTTTGCATTAGATTTATATTTGGTTTACGGAAATATGACCATGTTTCAGAATTTCGTACTAAGCTCAAGTGGCTGCCAATCCGCCTTCGCCAGAATGCCCACATTTTATCGTTACTCTACAGTGTTCTGTTTATTCCTACAACCCCCTCTTATCTCAAAGAACGCTTTAAGTTCCTTCATGACACAAATTCTAGACACTTGAGATCATCGGAGAATTTGAGACTTTTGATGCCTGCTCATTCTACTAAGTTTTACCATAAATCGTTCACGGTCCAGGCTGTGCGATTGTGGAATGAGTTGCCGATGTCAATAAGACAAGCCCAGTCACTAGCATCTTTTAAAAACCTTGTTAAGAACCATTTCCTTTCTCTTTAATATTTTTCTGTTTCTATCTAATTTCTTCTTTCATTGTTCATCCCTTCTTTGTAATTTTGTTGCATGTAATATTATATATGTATGTTTATTTGTAAGTTTGTGTATAGTATTTTATATAGCTATATAATGTTTATGTATTATTATTTTTTTTATGTAGCGGTACACCATAGGCTACCCCTGTTTTATGTTTAGTTCTTGAGGCCACCCAAAGGTTGTCTGGTAGATATCGCTGTCAGCGATAAGACCGCCTTTGTACCCATAGTATTAAGTTGCTGTAAAATATATGTGTAATTTCTCTTTTTGGTGTACAATAAAGTATATTCTATTCTATTCTATATTATATTCTATTCTAACGTGTAAAGTTCAATTCCGGGTATATATATCACCAGAAACGAATGTAGGTCATGTAATGAACAGAAATGCAATCAACGTTTGGTGTATTCGTTTTCGTCGTTCACTAAAATGGGTTTTTGAAATTGTCAAAAGCAAAGTGCGCAGGAATCCCGTGTGTGCTGGACAAAGGTTGATTTGGTATTAGGTCTACTATATACACTAATTATGAGCTTAGCTGTAAGCCAATACAATAGATACAACAATTGCCTCGTTGGTCAAGTGAATGCAAGTATTGCTCGTTCTTAGGATCGATTCCCAGGTAGGCTAAACTGTTATTGAATTTTTCCATCAGAGATGACTTATTAGAAGCACAAAGAAAGGATGTTAGAGGTGGAAAACCCACGTGCCTTGTATTTCTCTTCGTTAGAACCAAAAGGAAAAAAAATATTACCGACTACCAAAGCAAAATACTAAAAAGTGCAAAAATAACATTCGTTTCGGTATTCGGTGTTGCAAAATCATAAAACAACCTTTTTAGTGGTTTGCTTTGGTAGTCGATATTTTTTTATCTTTTCAAATCGATACTGTTTAATGTACCGGATCGAACCTCCACTGGATTGTAACAACCAAAATTTTAAGGAGTATAAACCGGTTTGAACAAGATTGCAACATATGGCTTGAGTACAGCACATCTAGAGTACTTCGGCTTTAGGTGTACTCACCGTATACGATACCTACTCACTCAAACTGAAAGTTAAGCTCGTGTCTTGTTCTGCAAACTGTGTTAATGTAGTCTGTTTGTACTACGCTGATGTTTGTGTGATAAATTATGTAGTTTCTAAATGTGGATTCGATGGGAATGTATGTAATGGGAAGTAAGATGACAATATTATTATGCCATCTTACTTCCTACTACTAACTTTCACGGTTATAATATCAGTATGATCATCATCATTCATCATCATAATTTCAGCTGAAAGACGTCCACTGCTAAACAAAGACCTTCCCCAAGGTTCACCGCACTGACCGGTCCCGTGCGTCTCGCATCCAGTGGATCCAGGGAATCGGTGCACCTAGGCCTTCAAACGCAACGTCTTCCAGTTCGCGGTCGTACTCCAGATGTTTTCGGCCCCAACGACCATACGTTCCGCGAGCAATGTGCCCTACCCACTGCCACTTAAGTTTGGCAATTCTTCAGGCTATGTTGATGACCTTGGTTCTCTTGCGGATGTGTTCACTTCTGATTCGATCACGCAAGGTAACTCCGAGCTTAACCCTCTCCCAATGGAGCAAGGGCAATCCCTTTGTGTGACTTTAAACCATGCATGCTTTAAGGCATTGGTGTTATAGTTTATACTAATTCCTATTAATATTGTAAACTTGAAAGTTTGTGAGTATGGATGTTTGTTCGTCCAAAAACTATTGGCAGATTTAGATAAAACTTCTGAAGCCGAATCAGAATTTTAAAAATCAAAATAAAACATTGTCTATGTTTTATATATCTAGGAATTTGGGGGAAGTTCTAACTGAACGCGGGCGGAGCCGCGGGTGGCAGCTATAAAAAAAAAGGTTTGATTTGACAATTTAGAATCACGTCAAGGCTTAGGCTTTTTCACATGCAAATCAAGTTCCTGTGGATAAGCCCAAGCCTTGACGTACAAATGTTAATGAACACAAAAGTTTTATAATTAAAACCATTTTAATGAGTCTTTGATTTGAATTTTACATAATTAAAAAGTGGATCTCCTCATTTACAACAAGACACCTATCAATAGTACTTTGTCTAGATATTTTTAGGCTCAGTTACTAATTTAAACATTTTGTTCTCAAATTGTATTGTTTTTCTTGTACCTGCCAAGTTACTTAGGGTCGGTACAACACGTTTTCTTCTTTTATTTTCCAATGATAAAAATAGTGTCTCGCTTTCCATCCGTCAACAATACTTATCACTCTTTAATATTAAGTAAATTTGTAGGATAGACTCGCTTTTGTCACGTTATGACACATGGGCCCACTCTCTTAGAGGAAGCCTCTCTGATAGTTGTAATCACATCACTCCCTTTCATCCAATTTCAATTCCACCTTTTAGTCTTTAAATTTTGTCAGATTATAAAATAAGCGATGACGTGGTAGTAGTAGGGATTTGCTATTTCTGGAACACCGATCTCGTGGGCGGTCCAGAGTGTGTCAGAACCAAAAAAAAAAAACTGTTTTGGGGTGCGCTGATTCCGAATCTGTCTCCATTTTTACATAGCTTGCACGGATGCAGAGATACAGAAATCGATTACGGATCTAGTGTCGCTTTATTGTTATGGCCATTAGTAGCCTCATTACTAATTTACCCTCATTACGGTTGCTTTGGCGTTCTCATCGTTTACTGATCGTTAACCCTCATTATGAGTGCTTTTCTGAATCGTCAATAAAACACATTTTTATTTCTAAATTTTATTACTTATTTTCTACAAAGTGTGAGCGGAACATCTCATGCACTAAAATATCATTGTACCCTGTAAATATGTTCACAAAACAATGCATTCTTCTTCTTCGTCGTATCGATAATTCCCTAATTATATTCGTTTTGGCCAGAATTCAGCCACGGCAACAGCGTTTTCATTTGCCTCACGAAGGTCCTTCAGGGTGCAGGTGTTGTTGCACAGAGAGCACTTGTTGTAGGAGGTGGGGCATTGTTTGAGACGTAGGTCTACAATCGCACTGCGGGTCATTGGAGTACCCCCATCTAACTAAGTTGTGCCTGCAGCGATCAACTTGGCTTCGGAGGCGGTTTAAAGATTTCCAAGTGGGCGATGGAAGTTGGTAGCTTGCAGGGAGCTTTTCAGCAGGCTCAACATAGTCTACTATGCATTGAACGTCCCTGAAACTTATATAGCAAATACATTAAGCAATATTCACCACAAACTGAAGTCCAATCATTCTGAATCCTATAAACAGTCCAGTCCCATCTTTTACAATTCCTTTTAAAAAACTCGAGATGATATCGCGCAGGTGTGCGTCCATATGAATCAAAATATTGACCGATGCCATTCGTATCGATATGTACAGCTACCCTGTGAGCCTGGTTTATCATCCACATCCAAATTGCATATTATATACGTTAGTACATGGGTGTACATAGGCAGTCTATTAGCAGCATAAACATTACTTTCTAGACTGAGATGTTTTTTTTTTAAATGTTGTTGTACTTCTAGTGTATCCTTGATATTACTGTTATTAGCAGATTCAATTAAGAATACAGTACCAATGTATTCAATGGTTCATATAGGAATGTTAATAATTATACGTACTCTGTCCCACCTTCTGTGTTTATTCTATTTTGTTTGTCATTTATATATTTTATTTTATTATTTAAGTATTTTCCGTTGCCGTAAGTGTGTCCGTGGCATCAACAGTGGGCCTTATCAGAATATCAGCGCAGCGTTATTTCCTTTTTGAATATCGCTGCAGATGCTGAGAGTGTAGCCTTTTTGTTCTCGGAAGGGATTTTTATTATTGTTTAATCTTATGCTTATTTCTCATGTCTCCTGTGCGGGTCCAAATAAATATTTTTCTTTGTTTCTGAAAAATCAATTTCCGACCGACTTGACCTCCACCAAACCCTCGGAACAAGCTGGTTTCCGCCGTGGCTTTTCCACTACCTACATTCTTTAAATAAGAAAACGAAGTTGCTCAACGCACCGAAAACGCCTGGAAGAGCTATTGATCGTTGAAACATCCAATGAAAGGATTACTCGCATTCGGAAAAACATACCTACTTCGTTCCAAAACACATATCGCTGACATAGGTAACACAGCCGCCAAACTAAAGTGGAATTGGGCAGGTCACATCTGCCGCATGTCTCAACAGAATTAAGCAAAAGTAGCCACTGACTGGATTCCGAATAACAGACTAAAGATACTAATGATACGTTTGGTTTTCAAATATTTAACTATATTATTTGTCAAGGAGATTACACAAATATTTTCTTTTCATCTCTAAATGATATGATAACTAGTATTTTCTTTGTTTTTACAAATTCTAAAATTCCTGTACTATTAATCGATGATACGTAGTATTAGAAGTGTTCACGCAAAATTTCAGTTATTTTAGTCAATATTTTTAGTTGGCGCACGAGGTTTGAGTTTTAGAAAAAATGTTTTGGCTTCTTTTTTTATGGCTATATATTTAAAATTATTTAAGGAACGAAAAACTATGCAAAATACGTTTAAAATGACTACAAAAGTAGGTTCGTTCATTCGATGTGTTTTCTTTCTTTTCTTTATCTTTTTAATATCCTAAATCGGAAGTGCCAGCACCATCTTTTTGATGAATTTTCGTGTCGAAAAATGATATGTCTTTCCTGACTTTTATCCTCATACGAATAAAACCAACTCGTGCTACTGATCCGCAAGCTTCACGCACTTCTCCACAGCTTGAGTGTGAAAAGAATACTTTTCAATTTCAAGAAATGTACCTCCTTGTAGGAAATGTTTGAAATTTTTTTCTGTGTCTGTGTATTTATATTGTTATTGGAAATTCAGTTATCTTTTCTTTCTGCCAACCAATTAAATCATATTAACTAGGTGCATCAACCTTAAGTTCTGAACTTGGAATTGAAAACTGATTTATTACCCTTAAAACTATCGGAACAATCAGTTCCCTTAGGTTTGATTCATCGTCTTGGAATATGAACCAGCAAAACATTTTCTGTAGCATTTTGTTGAATAATTTTTTGAGGCAATGCTTTTATTATATGTATTTTCTACAAAGTTATATGTTTATACGCGAAATACGGCTAAGAATAAAGTAAAAGAAGTAATTCATAAAATTTAGAATTCAAAATATAAGTTTTTTTGTAAACTAAACTCAGTTATCGATGGTCAAGTTTTGGTGTTGTTGAAGAGTTATAATTCTACTATCACTGGCGATAACCCTTGACTGGCCTAAGTTGACTATCATTGTTTGGAAGTTGGAACGATATGGTGACATAGACGTACGTACGTACGTACGTACGGACCTTACACTTCAGTTTGTAAATTATGATAATTCCAAATGAATTATTTTGATTAGTTTTATGTAGTGAGAGTTAGCTAAGTTTGAGAAGAAACATAGTATTCTTCTTTTGTGGTTGGAGGGCCAAACTATCTAAAAGGTAGTAAACTCTACCAGGCCTCGTTAATTGCCACTTAAAATGCTATGGCATTCATTTTGATTCTCTTAAGCTCATATACCTACCTGGGCACTTGCGACACTGTAATGTGTGGTTCATGTTTTGGACAGGGACTCTGCATTCACATTCGGTGTCCATAATAACACATTTTGCAGGTTTAGGTTACTGCTTGTACTAGAAGTTTGTGGCTAAATAATAACAGCCGCACTGGTCATTCATCAAGCTTAAGCAACGCTTGACGAGGTCGGTCCGTGGATGGGTGACCATTTCAACATACCGGGTTTCCTCCGTGCCTCGGAAAGCACGTTAAGCCATTGGTCCCGGCTGTCATTTGAAGATCTTTGAGTCTTTACGGGTAGTCAGAAGCCTGAGATCTGACACCAGCTTTGCCAAGGGGTACCGTGTTACCCAGTTACTGGGTTGTGGAGGTCAGATAGGCAGTCCCTCCATGTGGAACACTGGTGCTTGGTTGAATCCGGTAGGACTGGAAGCCGAACCCAATGTAGTTGGGAAAAGGCTAGGCAGATTGATTGGTTTAGGTTACTACACCGCTGCGCCGGTTAATTCCCATCAAAGCTGAGTATGGTTAAGATTACTGTGTGAACATTTACTCTCGTAGTATTTTTCATGTTTCAGATACCATATTGTGTTGCAGTGGAGCCTCTGCTGCAGGCTAGTGGTCCAGATGCTGCATGCGAAGGCTGATGTGTCAAAACCTGAGAGGTCAGGCGGAACGGCAGGCTAGCAGTTCGCAGGTGGTAGCCGAACGTTATCACAACAGCTGTAGTGACAACAGCTTGTGGGGTCATAAGCTCGCAAGTTTGGAATGGAATACTCGGTGAGTCGCTTCCATTTTATTTCGATAGTGAGGTCGAATATTCTCTAGTGAAGAGATGCTATTTCGAATTAGAAGAGTGTTCATGTTTGATCACTGAACTGGTAGTGGTTATACCTAGCATCATCACTAGGTAGTTAAGACACACTTAGTAAAAAGTAAGTAGTTAATGAGTTTCATATTGGCGTTATAGTTTCAACATTTGGTTCAATACGAACTTTAGGATGGGATATCCCATAAGGAGATGAGATACCCAAAATTACTGCACAACTAGTTATTTTCAGTGGCAAAGCAAGTTAGTAATGTCATTGGGCCAACGCAATTGTATCGAGTTAGAATCGGTACTGGTCATTTACGTGTATTCAGAACAGATCTTGTTGCGTAACGATGTACAAACACCGTCTTCAGATCTGAATTCACTTGCTTATTTTCAAAGTAATATTATGATAGCAGTAGATCTCGCGATCGTTTTCCTTACATGAAAATTGAGTTAGTGATCGACAGCAAAGGGTTACTGTTGATAATCTGATTTTAAAGATATTGATCCGAGTTAAGTCGTGAACCTCGTTAATATTATCAGGGTTAGTTGTTTCCCTTCTATTAGCCGTTAGTATATTTCAAGATCTTTGAGTAAAAAGCGCGAATCTTGTGAGAAGGATCCCCGATCACCAAGCTCCTTGAGAATTGGACATCATAGTTGATGACAGTGGTAGTGAAACCAAATCTGATTAACATGTTTACTCATAAGACAGATTCTGGACCGCACCTTATGCGTAACATGTGGCGATGGGTCTACGAAGAGGTTTCATGAGTTGATTATGCATTTCCTTTGAATTATAACAAACCGTAATAGCATTGTTTCTATTACATTGTTTAGTTGTTGAACTTGTTGATCGTCTGACCTTTTTTTTTACTAATGAATAGTGATGTGTGGGAAACTCTAGTATGAAAACTAAATAGGCCCTGTATTGAGTACGCGATAGGTGATTATGACAGGATGGTGATCGTTATACACCGATAGCTTTAAATAGGTACGCTTAGAACCTACAAGTATGCACACGGTAGGTTAAGGAAGATGCCAGCGGGTCATGTACCAGTCGATGTTGATTTTAAAAGGATTTTAATGATGATGAGCAAGCTTAAGATGTCGAGTAATTGAGTCTATCAGCCGTATTATGTTTGACCGTACCAGTGGATACTGGCGGAGGTCAGGGTCCATTGAGACCGTTGTGTGAGAGCAATATAATTGCTGGTCGGCTATAGAGCCGTGGCGTTAGAGGTTTTACTCGAGAGGAGCTTGGCAGTTTTTGCTGCAAAATACGTTTTAAAGTTTGTTTGGAATGACAGTGGTACATGGCCCAGGGTAATGATTTAGTTAAAGAGTAGAGTTCTAAAATTTCCCTATTTCCACGAACTCAATAAACTAGTTTGGTCAGGACTAGTCGAGCGTTGTGTTGGCCTGTGTTGCTACTGTTGGTCTTTATGGCAACTGTAGGCCTGTGTGGCAATTGGAGGCCTTTATCGCAACTGTAGGCCAGTGTGGCAACTGGAGGTCTTTGTAACAACTGTGGGCCTGTAAGGCGGTGTAAAAAAACATGTTTGTGTAAGAAACCTTACAGAAAATTCCTATTGAGTTATGGGATATTATAAATTGCATATCAAATAAATAATCGCCTATCAATACATACTCATCATTTATATTCTTATTTACATCTAATAACTTACTTCACTACAAATAAACTAAATGTTTAACAAAACTCAAACTGCAGATAAAACGAAATTATACATCAATATAACATTACTTTTTTCCTCATAATGCAATACAGTTAAATTTATTTTTGTACAAAAATACTACATACATAGCATAAATACTGACTGCACAGCAAATTTTCCATATTCCAACAGTCCAAGAGCGAGCGAAGCGAGCTAGGTTACTTTAGACCCTGCTTACAGAAATAGGAGCCCCGCCCAGCGGGGCTTCGTCGACATTGATACATAATATAAAAATAGAAGCTATATTCAAAAGAAAAAGAGTTAACATGTATAATGTGCATTAAGATTATTAGCTGTGCATTGATGAAAAAGATTTTGCTTTAGGAAAAATCGCTGTACGCTGCGAAAATAAGTTGTAGTGGGTTTAGTGATATTTTGATTTGAATATTTTGCTGTGCAATCAGTAATTTTAATGGGAATTCGGAATCTTATTGCGTAGAAAAAGGTTTTTTTTTGATTTGCGTTTTAATACTACCCTTGAGTTATGAGATAAAAGACAGTAAACTCACATAGTCACGTGAGAGGTGAGGTGATGTTAATGTTGATGACGTTCGAATCGTCAAGCCTTCATTACGAAAATTGAAATAATTTTGGTTTTCTAATTTTTATTACTATGTGTGCGGGACGGACGTGATCGTTCAAGGCCCCAGGCTGACTGAAGGTTGTAAGGCTTCAGCTCGAACGCGTTGACGCCCCTTGCACCTATTGTTCATTTGTCTTCGAGCAAATACCGACCCTGCAGTGGTTGGAAGGCTGCCAAGGATGTTGAGGGGAAGGCGTGATGTCCAGTTCAGAAAAAGACTCAGGTTTTCATGTCCAAAAGCGACGTCTCTTCATGGTCTCCGTTACGCAAAGTGACGTGGATTTAATATTTGAAAATAATGGCTACAATTAGGACGTTGTCTCAGCGCACTATCCTACTACCACACTTGACCGTAACGAGGACCTCGAAACAACGACCGCGCATAAACTTTAATTATAAAATTAATACCTTATGGCTAGTCGCTGAAAACCAACAGAAACCCCCCTTCTACTGAACCGATTTTGATGAGACTTGTGTCTCTGGATAGGTCTTGAGAAGACCTTCCCTACGGACCTTGGTCCAGGTCCATATCTGCTACCTTCACGGAGCTCTTGCGTGGAGAACGCCTAATAAGGGGAAGTTCTGTCAGTTTGTAGCTTTATATGCTACTTTACAATACAATGGTGCACTTTAGTGCCAGGGTACCAGCGATGGACTTGTAGCCCTACTCCTGGACCATCGATCTGTGACAGTTCCACAGCTTCATCTGTCACCTCCACGGGCACAGCCACGTGAAAGTGCGAAAACATAGCTCCAGTGCCTGTTTTCGGCATATTTAGTGAGTTTTTACTCGAGCTGGTGGGCGGATCCGCATTCACCAACCGTCATCGGATAGCCCTCGCGATGGGCTACCCCATGGTGGAAGTCCGGTGGATACAGCTCCAACCCTCGATCCAGTATTCACTCTGATGTGGTCGATGATGCGAGAAAACCATGGAACCTCTTACTATATTAAGTCGGTTAGTTCCCTAACCACCAGAGCTAGGCTCCTTCCAAAAATGTGGTTGGGAAGCTGGAGAATTGGGCTATCGAATGGTGGTACCCTGATTGTAGTGACCGGTTCTATGGGGCAATTCACAGGCTCGTTCACGCACTAAATGACCACACTTCAACACGTCTACTCTGGCCAGCGGCTCTCGTAATACTGACGCGGTGCGCACGAGATTGTGTATGTCTGTGTGGGGGAAAGTGGGGATGGCAAAGTGAATGTGCGAGTGAGATAGATACACTACATCCCTTCCTCATTAATGATTTTATTAAGGATATATTTAATATTAATTCATTTTGTGTAATGTATTTTTGGTATGCTTAATGTCATTATAATTATATTGTTTGTTCTTCACGTGACAGATTCTTGTCTTTTTTTCACGCTCTCAATATCCCTTACCCTCCTATTTTTCTTCAATTTAATGAGAGAAAATAAAGCTATCACCAAAATCTCTGAAAACTGTAATTTTCCAGTGTTCCACTTATATAATTATTTTGTTAGTACGTGGACATTAGTATGTGTGACATGAGTACTTCTTTGTGATTTTAGTTGTATAAGTATTTTGTTACATTTTCTAGATTGTCACTGGGTCTTAAAAAAAAGTGTGTTTCTAATTTAATGGAAATCACAATTCCTCCAATTTAATGGCAGCAGCCACCCACCAATTTAATGACAGCAACCCACCAATTTAATGGCAGCAACCCACCAATTTAATGGCAGCAAAACCCACCAATTTAATGGTAGCAACCCACCAATTTAATGGCAGCAACCACCCACCAATTTAATGGCAGCAACCCACCAATTTAATGGCAGCAAACCCCACCAATTTAATGGCAGCAGCCCACCAATTTAATGGCAGCAACCCACCAATTTAATGGCAGCAACCACCCACCAATTTAATGGTAGCAACCCACCAATTTAATGGCAGCAGCCCACCAATTTAATGGCAGCAACCCACCATTTTAATGGCAGCAACCACCCACCAATTTAATGGCAGCAAAACCCACCAATTTAATGGTAGCAAAGCTCACCAATTTAATGGCAGCAAAATCTGCCAATTTAATGGTAGAACAACCAACCAATTAAATGGCAGCGTCTTTTTACTCCACCTATTCCTATAAGCATAATCAGCCTATAATGCTCCATTCGCCGGAAAGCGAACCTCCCCTCTGCGACAGGGACAAGGCCTCAATCCATCACATGAGCTAAGCGTTGCCCGGCAGACGTCACACGTCCCCGAATTACCAGCTCCAGGACATAAGGTTTCCTCACCATAAGTATGTTTATTTATAACTGAGTACTATTTCGTGACATTGGAAATCTGACAATCCTCCACACCAATCGAGTGTGGTCACCTACGAAACTGTTTATGTAGGTACCTTTATAGTTTTACAAAAACAGTTCAGTGTTAACGTTAACATTGCATATCTTCACAGATAAATAACTTAAAGGCTATCGATGTGGCACTTTGTTAAAACTGACATTTCGATAGTTGTCTGGTCCCCGAGGTATCTTTTTATAACAGCAGTGCACTTGGTAGTTTTAATTGATTTGCGCCCATATAGCTATTCTGATCCAGCGCGCTCTCCAAGCTGTACACCACTTTAAATCATATCGTTATCTACGTATATTGAGTTTGGCCTTCATAATACTCATTCCACATGAAATAGGCACCATTACACAACATGACCCGCCTTGAATCTAAAATAATTTGACATAACTCGGCTAGGATCCAGCCATACCTTATGGCATCAGCCACCTTGGATCCAGCATCCTAAACTGGCATCACCCGCCCATGATGTAGCTAACCATATGCCATACTTTCTTTTGTTTCGCTTGAAATACGCTTAGCCGTCAGGCAAACCTTAGTTTGACCATAAACTAAATTTTTTGTCCGTTTGACGTTAATGAAGAACTCATACTCAAACTATATATTTGTAACAAATACATAGGTGTAAAGAAAAGTAAAGAGATCGCCATTGCTCATCGTATCTACTCTAATAGATTCAGGCGTCCCGCTTTAAATACCCAGAAAACTAAGTGTAAATTCTGTGTTGTATTATTGTATAGCGGCGCGAATCTCAGTTTCACGACACTTCTATTTAAATTTTCCGTTGAAAATTATTAATTTTGCAATGACACAATATAATTATGTGTATATTCAACAAGATTGAAACCTGACCCACCATAAACTAATTATTCTACGGGCATTCTAACCCAATTAGGTTTAATCTTGCTTTATATATATTTTCTCAGCAACAACTTGCTATCGATTTAATAAGACAGTCATGGACTAATATATTAAAGAGTGAAAGTCAGTGACAATTAGTTTACCAATCTCGCTGACATTTCAATGATATTAGCAGATTGAATATTTACTAGACATCTTTATAATTAGCATTTTTCTTTGAATTCAGAATAAAATCATAAATAGTAGTACTCTAAATAGTTCGTATTTTGTATTTATTTTATCAAATTTTCTTCTGCGTTTCTTTATATAAATAAACAATGCGAGACGACAGTTAATTCCAATATCTGCTTTATCACAATTTTTATTTTTTTCATTTAATAATCTACTTACTGCAATGAACAAAATGGTCATAGTTGTTGCGCGACCAGATGCCTGTAGTGACACAGTTTTTTATATTTTTGAAAGGTCTTATATCCACCATGAGATGACTGGTATATAGTAAGGAAACTCTAATGTTTTGAAGTTTACAAACGGATGGGTCAAGAATCAAACAGCCTAACTGTATATATTGGGTATTGTTATGTACGTAGTAAATTTTTGATTTATTTTATTCCTTCTGTGTTAGTTTAACTTTTTACACCTGACTACCTCTACCCTCTTTTACAAACTCTCTCCACCACACAAAAGTTTGATAGTAGAAAACCGAATCCAGAGCTAAACTCTCTTTTGTACAAATATTTATTTTATTTTTTATGTCCTGTGTACAAAAATAATTAAGGATGTTCCAAATACAATGGTGTAAATCTGTTTTCACGACCACTACACTCTCAAAAATGTACATACCTGATAGGGTCAGCAGCTCAAACCATTTTGAAGAATGGTAGGCAACTGTAAACAACCAAACTTCACTAGAGCAACTATATAATCTTTGGGTTTACTGCTTGATTTCGAATGTCATATGCCCCATTACTAATTCCCCTAAGTCATCAAATCAAACTTCCGAATTACCGAAATTCCATAGCATCGATGTACCACAATTTCGAATAGTGTCCAAATGGAAACGAAATCACAATATGTCGTCATAAAACTTAAGTATTCAAACAAAACGTATTGCCCGATCTATGGCAACCCCTATTTGAATTATTAACGGTGACCAGAAAATTATTCCATTAAATAAGGTAGACTCTCGATTGTCTGTGGAAAGATTTCAAAGATATCCACGTTGCAGTCGCAGTAGTTAGGTTCAAAATAACAATGCATCGATTTTATTATTTTGATCTGATAATATGATTTGAAATCGTAAAGTAAATTTTGTTATTTACCTACCCACCAATATAATTTACAATCGTTTTAGAATAGCTAGTTTGATGTTTCTTTAACGGCACAGTTTTTTGTTATTAGACACAACTAAGTCATGGCCCTTGGCTCTTTGATTAGAATTACGAATTTCTTTACCTTCGTAATACTAAATGTCCTTTATTATTAAAATCTGATATGGTTATTTACTCAATACTTAGGCAGAATTTATTTTCCGCTACATAGTTATGTTTAAGCAGTCGTATGATGTTGACACAACAAATAGATAATTACTATGTAATTTTTAATTTTTTTACTTAGGACCTGCTTAAATGTCTTGTTTTCATAACGGAATGTGGGCGCCTAACGATAAGAAATAACCGTGTGTCATGTCATGCATTATTTACTTACCCCAATCCTTCTTCTTTTTATTTACACCAATGTTTTTCTTACTTTATCCTCGTCGCCATTTGTAGTGACCGGTTCTATGGGGCAATTCACAGGCTCGTTCACGCACTAAATGACCACACTTCAACACGTCTACTCTGGCCAGCGGCTCTCGTAATACTGACGCGGTGCGCACGAGATTGTGTATGTCTGTGTGGGGGAAAGTGGGGATGGCAAAGTGAATGTGCGAGTGAGATAGATACACTACACTGATGGGTGTACCACCAGCCCTTCTGGGACTTCTGTTGCCGGGAAGCGGCCGAAATAGAAAATATCGTGTTGTTCCACGGCTTTAACGCCTCTGTGTGTGTATGTGTAGCTATATATTAGCTATGTGTTGTGACTGAGTCCAGGCGTGTGCCCGAGGGTCCCCAAAGGTAATGCTTCAGATAGCATATCAATAATCCTTCAGGCACCAAGTGTGTCTGAAGTTAGTGGGCCCTCTGGCAGACGCGTAGAAACACATTATTTCAAGTAAGTAATATCTATGTACTAGAATTACATAGATGCCATCTATATATAGGGCCTGGACACAGTTCCAGGTCACCTAGAAGCGCTAAAACGCTTATAACCAAAATTCTATTTACTTACTTGAGCAAAAATGCATGTATTTACCATCTCAGAGTGAAACTGTTTTAAACCCGGCTATGTACTGTTATTATGTACAGTTTTTCAGTCATAGCACCAAGGTATACTATCTAGAACACCTAGATGGTGTTACCTAACAAAACAAATGTGTAAGGTAAATAATACGATTGGTAGGTGGGCAGAGCGCACCTATCGATACTTGCGACCCGGCCATTTTCGGGGGGTCCAAAATAAGTAAACAAATATTTTTTATTTGCTTAAAATACTACTTACACATTTTATCTATAGTATATTAATTCTAATTATACTAGATAACCATATTTTAGGTACTATAGGCTATTATAAAGCCCTCAAAACGCTATTCTAAAATACCAAATTTGCCTGCTTACGCGCCAGACTATATATATCATGTACCGCCATCTGACTGCTCGACTCGCCACCAGCCGTCGCCCCGAGAGGACGTCCCGCTGCCGCTCGCAGCCCCCACCGCGCGCCCCGCCGCGCCCCACTCTCCGACTCGTCGCGCCACTGCGTGACGTCACTGCGGTCGCCGCGTCTCCGCGCGCCGCCACCAGGTGTCGCTACTAGTAACTTCGGTTACTAGTAGTGACAAGTTCGGCCCAACCCTTCCGGGTTGGGAAGGACGCCCATAGGCCCCTTCTGGGTAAAATCCATTCTTACGTGGTCCCTGGCGGAAACCTAACGGTGATAACGAAGCCAGCTGGAGTGTTGCCCCACGCACTCGCTAAACCTCTTCAGGGTACGGCAGTCAGTTGGAATCGGGAGCAGGGTAGTTGGCCTTGGTAGATAGCCTAGTCAACCCCTGTCTCTGTCCCTCAGCAATCACCTGGCACGGTCGGGTGTTTCTACCCCGACGTGCCAGACTCTCGGTACACAGAAGGAGGGTGGCCCACCTTCGGTGGGTTCACCGGTACCCTAGGACCCCTGCCACCCAATAAGATTGGTGGCAGGATATCAAGCTTAGGGCTCACCAGGAACACACCTCCCGGTCTAACCCGACTGGGAGGGTAGGCTTTCACACATCCCCGGGCCCACCCACCCGGGGACCTCTTTATCAGTCCCTAATAGATAGATGAGAAAGGGTATTGTTTACAATATCCTATCTTATCCTTATAGTTAGATTCTTTTTCTCCTTGTACTGGCTCTACTCGACAACAATGCATCCCGTAGAGTTGTTGATAGAGCTCGTCAAGGACTTGATGTCGGACGATCCCAGTCCGCGCCAAGAAAACCAGTCTAGGTTCAAGATTATTCTTGCCTCCCTGGCCAAATGGGACCCTTATGGTGCCCCCCCGCCCGCTTCTGACGTAAGTCGTGCCCCGCCTTCTGAACTGATACAATCCTCTATCAGGATCGTCAAAGAAAGGCTTGCCCAAGACTGTGATTTCCGTTTTAGATTCGGAAATCACATGATCACAATCATAAATGCCCTCCTGTCCGTTTCGGGCCCGACCGAGGCCCCTGAACCTAGCACGGCCCCCGTGTCATGCGTGGAAAAGGACTCGCCAAGGTCTCCCTCCCCACCCATCAGACCCACTTCCGGGCCTAGATCACCCACCCTTTCCCAGGCTGAGGCTCAGTCCACCAAAGTAGGCACTAGTCCCTCTGAGAGAGACCGTAGCCCCCTTAAGCCCAAGACTTCGGCTATTAAGCCTCCTACTCGCTCAACTCGTAGGATTTCCGCTTCCGATAGACTTCAATATAAGAAGTACAAGGAGCGTACAGCCTCTTATAGGTCCGAGTCTAAACTCAAGTCCAAATCGTGGGTCGATGATGAGCATGACTCGCCCACTGAGATGGAAACAGCCCTCAGCACTGACGATGAGTGGGCAGCAGTAGCTGAACACATCGACGCAGTCGCTGCTAACCCCCCAGTAGACCCAGATATCCCCGATCTGTCAGAGGACTATGCCACTATGTCCTCTTCCGATTCTGACGATTCCATAGTCAACTCTGGAGGCAAGAGGAAAAAGAGGAAGAGTCCCTCTCGTGCTACTAAGGCCAAAAAGGCGGTAACGCAACCCTCTCCTCAGCCAGTTCTGCCACCGGCCCTGCCCGAAAGGCAACCCTCCCCACCCCCCGCCCCCGCTAGCCCTTCTCAGCGGTCAAACCGCCCGCCCAGCCCTATGGTATATAATACCACTAGGAAGCCTCCTCCCCCGCCACCCATTTATCTCCATGATAAAGGGAGGTGGAATGCCATCTCTAGCGCTTGTACTGAGCGCAAAATCAGTTACAGTAAAGCCACTGCTTGCCAAAATGGCATAAAAATCCAAGTCCCCACGTCCCGAGATTACCGAGAGATAACTCGCTACCTTAAAAGTGTGAACGCTTCGTTCCACACCTACTCCCTTCCGGAGGGAAAACCCCTCCGAGTAGTAATCCGTCGTATTCCGAAGGAAATCCCTACGGAAGAAATCCGCAAGGATTTATATCCCAAAAAGTCCCGGTCTCTGAAGTCCACCGCTTGCATAAAGCAAGAGGCGGGCAACAGTACGACATAGTCCTGGTCGTGTGTCTCCCTACAGAGGAACGCAATCCCATATTCAATATTAAGACAGTATGCTCCCTGTCAGGCATTTCTATTGAAAAGCCATACCGCCCCCATCTCGTTGGTCAGTGTCACAACTGCCAACTATACGGTCACTCTCAGACTAATTGTTATGCCACTCCCAGGTGCGTTAAGTGCATGGGAGATCATGGCACAGTAGACTGCCCCCGTCCTAAAGACCGCACAGAATGCACGGAGCCTCCCAGCTGCGTGCTCTGTGGCCAAGTCGGGCACCCGGCTAATTACCGGGGCTGCCCAAAAGCCCCCAAACTTGCGCCCAAAATGGCCAAGATTCACACTGAGCGCCAAGCGCTCATAGCCCCCTTATCTAAACCTCCCCCCCGACTAGCCCCCCAGAGGACTTCACCATGGGGTAAACTGAACCACCAAAGTGTGGCTCCTCAGTCTACCTCACAGCCCATTCCAGCGCTGATGGCCACTCCCATCGCAGCGCCAATTCCAACTCCCGACTCTATGCCTTCCGCTACCCCCATGCCCGCACAAAACCAGAAGATGGCTCTCACCACTTCTGCCGCTAAGTGCCCGCCCCCTGCCGCCCCCTCAGGGCGCAAGTCATATTCGAGCGTAGCCGCAAATGTAATCGGCGCGTACTCAATATTTATGTCCCCTCCTCTGGATGCAGAGATCCGGAATGCAGGCTCCCTTGACCCCGTTGCATGCAGTGCCTTATTCGAGAGGTACGACTGCATTACTAGGGAACTCGACAACCTTGTCTTCAAGGACGGTCAGTGGGTTCGTAAATAGTACGAACACCAAATCAATATACACGTAGCATACAAAAACCGATTCGTCCTGCCCTCGCCGCCGAGGCCCGCCGCGAAATCCCTGTCAAATCCTGTAAGCCAGCCCGCGTAATGCTGTGCATAGTTAAATTCCAGTTAGATAACCCCATGGAGTTTCTTGACCGTTCTTCTCCACTTAGGCTTTTCCGAACGGATGGTAGAATCACCTTATTAGATCCGGCCTTAGCCTGCCCCCAGCGACGCCCTGAGCCGAGGTCCGACCCCAACTGGGGTAGCCCTTAGCGCTGTCGCTTTAGGTTTAGTACTTTGAAGCCTGGCCGGAGGCTAAGAGATTAGTCTCCACAGGGAAGACCGGTTAAGCATATGTCGGTCACTTTGACTGCTTGCGAGACGCCACTCAATAATAAAAAAAAAAAAAAAAAAAAACTGACTGCTCATTTCGAACTAAACGGTCATGGCGGCCGGTCGTGTTTACGGAATTTGACTTGTTTTGATTTTGCTTTCTTTCCGTAACTACCGCATTTACTATGTATGTAACGATTCTAATTTACTCTTTAGACCCCATATTTACTTAATTCATACTCATATACACTAAAACATAATGTTTAGTGCCTCAAAAAGTGGTCGAAATTTTATGTTTTGAAAAAACTATAAAAGAAAAATTCTCGTCTAAAACTTTTTAGTACGAGCTCGCGCGCTGGGGTAAGCAGACGTATGTTTTGTTTATACTATTTATATCTACAAAACTATTCTAACATTTTGTGACGCCTCGTCGCGAACACTATGCGTAGATCGTGTTAGTAAGACACAAAAAGCTCAAGTACCAATTGAGAAAGTAGATGACGAATTGAAGTAACATACGACAGGCTAAATGTATCTGTGGAACAGGTTCTAAGTTCAGAGGTTTGAGTTGACTCGACATCATGGGGATGTGCGAGTAGAGCAATTTTGATTGCAAAGATGGCTAGAAGATAGCTAAGAGAGCACTGAGACAGCTAGGAGAGCTATGTGATGGCTAAGGATCGTTAATAAGATACCTGGTGTCTTATTTCTAATTCTTTAATGTGACATTAACGACTATCCGGAAGACGATACGTTGGAAGGCCTCCTACTAGGTGGACTGATGACCTGGTTAAGGTTGCGGGAAGGCGCTGGATGCGAGACGCACGGGATCGGTCAATGTGGCGACGCCTGGGGGAGGCCTATGTCCAGCAGTGGACGTCTTTCGGCTGAAATGATGATGATGATGATGATGATGATGATGATGATGATGAACGACTATCAGTGGTACTTGGACTTTGTAATTACGAAGATTGGGTGCTTTTAGGTACCAAATCGATGATTAAGTTGCTATTTTCTTTAAATTGGAAATATAATAACTTTTTCCTTGCAATTGTGAACAGAGTGATTTAAATGATCATGTTTGATTGTTTAAAAGGTTTCCTCACTCACCTAGAGTATGAGTCAGGATTGGACGAGCGAATACTGTTTGGAAATTTTGTATGTTTCAGAAAAACATCCCTTGTGTGATGGGAGATTGCCAGGATGGAGTGGACTAAACCGATATGTGGTGCAACACGCGGTGACCATGAGATGGCATGGAGCAAGGACAAGATGATGCCTGCGGGTGATAGATTTGGGGATCTGTCACCTGAGATAGGCCTGAGAAGGCGACGTGCTGTGTTCCACGCTCGCCTCTCAAGAAAAATTATGGTAAACAGAACACCATGTGGTTTTAGTCAGTAGGAGTCTGACAGACCCCTCAGCTTTCCCCAAGGGCTGAGGACATTCATGAGGATTTCCACATGATTCGATACACTGTTAAAACCTGACAATGAGGAACAGACGAGGACGCCTGTCTCACAGGATGGCCGTGTCGGGTTTAGTCAATAGTACGGACGTCAAAACAAATCGCAAGTACGCCATCTGGCGGCAAAGCAAGAACAACTACGCATTGGCACGCTTTTACTAAGCGCTTGCGCGGTGGGGACAGTGGAATAGAGCAGTTGACTACTGACCACCCTAGAGCGAACACGTCGTGGAATCAGTGTCGATCCGTAATATTAGTAAGCAAGATTATAACTGTGACTATTTAAAACAAACCCATTGTATCGAATAATTTCTGTGATTTCATTTGCACGATTGTACCCAACGACCTGCCCACACACGATGTCTTAACCTAAGGGAATACATCCTGACTTGGTTTGCATCTATCGGCCAGCCTTGATGCGACAAGTAGATAGGTTCTGACTGGAAAAAAGGTCTACAGTGTACCTAATTTCAAATAAGGGCTTCATTCAAACTTAGTTCACAAAAAGTGAAAATTACTTATAAGTTTGCTCAATCGTAACGTCTATTTTTATCACAACATCTTTATAATAATATTTCAGTAAAGTAATTGTTCCGTATGGTGCCGGACGTAAAGAATTTCACCATCCCATGTCTTCCCGTGGGTGTCGTACGAGGCGACTACGGGACAAACCAGAGAATGGGCAGCAGCGTTCTTTGTGCTTCTATAACAACCATACTGCGATCGCCAACCCGCCTGCCAAGCGTGGCGATAATGGCAAAACCCCCCAATGAATAGCACAAATAAAAATGGCCCCTAGTACCCGGCAGCTAGCCTACCCTCGACTACGGTAGAGGTCGAGGCTACGCCATGGCAAGGGGTGCTAAAAATCTCCGGACGAGATCGGGCCACCCCAACAATCTTCGACGACTGGACCTGGCAACGTACAACACGCGCACACTTCGGACCGACGAGAAGGTCACCGAACTCGAACAGAAGGTCACCAAACTCGAAGAGGAATTGAGCAGGTTGCGATGGAGTATTGGTTGGGGTTTGGGTTATCGGAAGTCCGAAGAGAGGGGGAGGACTCGATAACCCTCAAATCCATGAACCTCTATTTCCGAGAGGGTGACCGGCAGTCCCAGGTTGGTGTCGGGTTTTTCGTCCACAAGTCCCTTGTGAACAACGTGGTGAAGATCGAGAGTGTGTCGACCAGGGTGGCGTACCTTATACTCAGAATATCCTCAAGATATTCGCTGAAGGTCATACTGGTCTACGCCCCAACCTCGGCACACCCAGACGATGAGGTAGAGACCACGTATGAGGGTATCTCCAGAGCCATGCATGGTTTCAAAACTCACTTCACCGTTGTCATGGGGGACTTCAACGCGAAACTGGGCAAACGAGACGAGGATGAGCAACAAGTGGGGCAATTTGGAGTTGGACAACGGAACCAACGGGGTCACCTACTGGCCAGTTTTATGGAGAAGGAGGGACTCTATATGATGAACTTCTTATTCAAAAAGCGTGAACACAGGATGTGGACCTGGCAGAGCCCCGATGGTGCAACAAAAAATGAGATCGACCCATCATGTCAACCATATATCACTGTTTTTTTAAACAATTTTATATTTTTATGGGCATATAAAAGATTTTCATAAATATACTGAGAAGGCACAGTCATTACATTAATCTCCTTAAATTTCTCTCTGAGAGAGTGTCTCGGGCTTAATTTATAAATTGATCGAACAGCTCTTTTCTGCAAAACAAAGATAGTCTGGATGTCGGCGGCATTTCCCCACAACAGAATACCGTACGACATTACACTATGAAAATAGCTAAAGTATACTAAACGGGCTGTCTCTATGTCAGTTAAATTACGAATTTTTCTAACAGCATATGCTGCGGAGCTTAGCTTCTTTGACAATTTATCTATATGTGGGCCCCACTGAAGCTTAGCATCCAAAGTTAAGCCTAAGAATACTGTGCTATTTTCAGGATTCAATTCTTCGCCCTTTATCAACACATCGGTTTTCACCTGCCTAACGTGAGGTAGGGTATACTTAATGCATTTGGTTTTTTTTTCATTAAGAAGTAAATTATTAACATTATAGAAAGATATATTATGTAAAGAAGGGACCTTTTGTGTAGTTTTGCAACGAACTTTTGTTTACGATGTCAAAAATCTCATTGTGTAAAGGTGCACTTTGAATCAGGGCGTTAACAAGAAAACGGAAAGAAGTGCTTCACTTATGGATTCGGGTTAAACCACTCCGAAACTGTCGCAGCCCTATGATCAAAGTGGATGTACTCGAAAGCTTCGTATCCTCTAGACAAAATTTGTCGCACGATATGATGCAACACATGTTGCTCATCACGTTGAACGGCGACGAGGAACTTTTGTATAAGTATCGTCAGCTGGCAACGTCAACGAGCATGTTGAGCGTCAAATTTTGTTTAATGGGTATGATATGGTTAACGTGAAAGCGGAGCGTATTGGGATCCCTTTTTTTCGCATACATTTCTTTTTTCTAATATACTTTGGCATAACTGTTTCGGCATAATTTATTTTGCCATAATAAATGTTACTAGCCCTAATGACTATTAGCATAATAGCATTAAAGCATAAAACATAATAGGAATAACGGAAACATATTTGAGTTATTTTATTTTGAATTTCCATGCAAATGATTTATTATAGATATAATATTCATTAAAATAAAAAATATGTAACGTTGCCCTACACTAAGAATTTCTTATAACTGTCGGATATTATGTAACTGTCATGTATTACAAATGATTAATTAAATTATTAATAGTCATGCATCTGACAATAATCACTATTTGCCAAGGTAGGCGTGTTTTTTTAATTTTTAAATTATTCTAGGTTTATATTTTTAGCAATTGCTTGTAAATATGCAAGTCTCGAAATATATATTTTTTTTTTACCTGTCAAAAATAAACTTGGCTCCCAGGGTATCAAGAACCTTGCTGACAGAAAGGAGCGAGCGCAGTATAGCGCGGCAGTATAGAGACAATTAAAAATGCGAGCGAAACGAGCGCGTGCGCGACGAGTGCAGCGAGGAGCCAGAAAAATAAATTAAAAAAGAAAAACATATAATCTTAGACTATGAATTATTTATTAATATTGTATAAAAATGTGTATTAGTGTCTAACATTTTTCAAGTTAATTATTATGCGTATTTCTTATGCTTAAACAAAATATGTTTTAATATCATTATGCGTAAACAAATTTATGCTTTAGAATATTATGCTTAAACGTTATTATGATTAGAGTAATTATGCTAAAAAAATATGCGTAAGATGTTATGCGAAAATAATGATAAGCGTAAATATTAATAGGATAAACAAAAGTATGCCATGTTATATTATGTCTAAATTTTTTATGCAAATGGATAGGGAACCGAGCGTATTACATGGCGCTCTAGATAGTCTTTTCACAAATTTTCAGTGTCGAGGAGTCGTACTGTTGGGAAGTGCACCTTAAAGCTTTTGAAGCAAAAAAAACTTGTGAAACTGTAAATTTTGGTTGGACAGTGGGGGCACTTTTATCCTACGAGATGTTTGATGTTAAAAATGTTTCGCAAGGTTGAAAATAAAATAATTAGGGTGTTGTTCTCGACGTTCATCCACAAAAGAAATATGATATGAAGAGGATGTTTGCTTTGTAAAAGAATCGTTTGGCTTTCTGCCAGCCCTCGAAAAGCGGGGTGTCTTGTATGTTCATCCTTTTCAATATCTTTCTAGGAATGATAGCACATTAATCAGCAATGTAATAGAATCCGTTGGCTAATGCGCCAAGTGCCAATTCTTTTAAATATTGCAATATTTAATTCCATACTGCGAAAGAAAATATAAGAGTAAAATTGGACTTAAATATTTATTTCCTATTTGGTGTCTGGATGATTCAGAGAAAAATGTAAAAATAAATGTATTTGGCAGTTTAGTGTCACCTTTTGTATAAACAAACCATAGTTTTATTTTATTTGTTCGATGCTAAATTAATTTAAAAAAAAAGAAATATCAAAACATTTGTTTTTTTCAACATTGATAGTCTGGATCGTGCGCCATTTTGAATATCTAATAAATAAAATTGCTCTGAAATTTACGGCGTCTCAGAAAAATATTTACCTACAGTAATGTGTATGTTTTTGATCAAGTAAAATATCCGTTAATTTAGAGAAGTAGTTATATTTTAAGCAAATATTGTTATTATTTTAATAAATAGCTAACTAAAATGGTCGGCAAAAGTATGTCAAAATATAAATGTTTGTATTTATCAATGTCAAAGGTATTTAGATAAATTATTAAAATATTCTTATATTTTATAGATTTAATACGAACGTTAACAACATTTACCATTTTCTGGAATCTCGGTAATAAAAAGTAAATTGTAGATAGATGTCAAAAAATACCTACTATGTTTTTAAACATTTTTTTTTTAGGTAGGTAGTTATTGTATTCTCGTGATTTCTTATGTTCAAAGAATGTTGTTAAAAATCATTGTGTATACCTTATTTAATCGTAAGTACCTATTATATTTGAACTAGCTTTTGCCCGCAGCTTCGCTCGCGTGGAATTTGGTCTGCCACATAAAGTTTGGTGCCAAACAATTTTTTTTCGACGCGTAATTGCTTGGATCACCCGCTTTACCCGCCGCGCGTATTTATGTCGCTCGAGTTCCATTCCAGTCAATCTTATCGTAATAACTTTTAAACTATGCGTTCAAATTACTTAGTGTAAAAGACAAAGTTTATCTACATTAAATATTTAAAGAGTCAGAGTCAGGCCAAATGTGTCGATTTTTATAAGAGTTTGTTAAATATTCTGAAATGTGCATTGTAAAAATGTATCCAATTTAATTGTATTTAAGGTTCACTGTTTTGGTCATAGTGGCTTCCACATAAAAGGTAAATATATCCTGTCGCAGACTTTAATTTAGAACTATTTAAGACAAAACATCATATTGTACATTATATTTGCGTATCTCCAACGATTTAGGCAGCGCACGCGAAGATAGCTCTCAGAGGGCAGATTTTTTTCCGACTTACTTGGTATTTATCGTTATATTATGACCAAATTACAAAAAATCTTTATAAATTGTAGCCTATGTGTTATTCTGATGTATAACCTATATTACTGTAAAGTTTCATCCAAATCCGTTGAGTAGTTTTTGCGTGAAAGAGTTACAAACATACATACATCCATCCATCCTCACAAACTTTCGCATTTATAATATTAATAATGTATAACCTTTATTGCTGTAAAGTTTCATCCAAATCCGTTAAGTATTTTTTGCGTGAAAGAGTAACAAACATACATACATCCATCCATCCTCACAAACTTTCGCATTTATAATATTAATAATATTATAGTAGGATAGTAGGAAGTAGGATGTATCATTTTGTTATTGGTTTTCAAATGTGCTGTATTTTTTTATTAGAACAGTAAACTTATTGTGAATTTTACAAATGAAACTAACAAAATATTAAGACGTTCATTAATAATCATTAATTTAATTTTTTTAACATAACATTCTAGTCTATCTAGTCGATTGAAAGCTGTAAGAAATAACTATTTGTGTTAAATAATCCAAATATATAAAATCCCTTAAAGGGTTAAAAAGGGGTGTTAAAGTTTGTATGAAAAATTTATTGTTTATTATCAAAATTAGTTGAAATTTAGTATTTATGCTCTTGAATACAATTAAAGAAATAAGTAAATAACGATTTTTTGAATTTTGTCCCCTAAAGGGGTACACACGGGTGTTAAAGTTTGAATGAAAAATATTTTTTTTATTATCAAAATACGGCACGGTAACACTTTTATTATGCGTACAGCTAAGGAGTGGAATATCCTGCCGGAGTCTGTGTTTCGCGATAGCTCCAATCTAGGGTTCTTTAAGTCAAGAGAGTCATTGTTTTCTGGAGGCAGTCTACCGATAAGGAACTGGTATTTAGAATTCAAAAGAGATGTATAAGGTCAATGATAGTTCTAAAAGTCTTTAAAATTTTTAACATTTCCGTCCTTGTACATTTTGGAAACAGCTTTGTTTGTAAAAAACAATCCAAAATTATTTAAAAAACTGTCGGAAGTCACAAGAAATCCAATACGGACTCATTATCTAAACCAGGTGTGTCATGTGAAATGTAAAACCGCGCTAATGCAGAAAAGTTTTTTTGGTATTGCCCCGCGCATTTATAATAAAGTACCCAATGTAATAAAAAATATGACTGTAATAAAATTTAAAAGGGCGCTAACCGAAATATTAATTGAGAAATGTTATTACGTAATTGAGGACTTCCTCAATGATGAATCGTTTACTGTTTGACTTATTTTATTATTGTTATAGCTGCTTCCAAGTATCATGATTGACATACTTATTATTTTGTTTTGACATCATTGTGATAAATTTTTACAAGTGTAACCAGTCCGACATTTATTTAACTAAATTTGATATTTATGATTTCTTATGATTTGACATATATCTTTATTCATATTGTGTTTTTTTAAATTGATTTACATTTCGAATTGAATATTATTTGCATGCCCATGCGACGGTAGAATATGGAGGACTATATTATGTAAAAAAGAACATCTATGTATCAATTACCCATGTTAGCAAAGAAATAAATGATTTATGATTTATAATAGTAAATGGGTTTTTTCTAGGCAAGCGTGCTTCACCGTCGACCACATCATCGCTTACCATCAGGTGAGATAGTGGTGAAGAGCGAGCCTATTCATCATCATCATCATTTCACCCGAAAGACGTCCACTGCTGGACATAGGTTTCCCCCAGGCATCGCCACATTGACCGATCCCGTGCGTCTCGCATCCAGCGCCTTCCTGCAACCTTAACCAGGTCATCAGTCCACCTAGTGGGAAGCCTTCCAATATATCGTCTTCCGGTTCGCGGTCGCCATTCCAGAACTTTTCGGCCCCATCGGCCATCCGTTCTGCTAGCAATGTGCCCTGCCCACTGCCACTTAAGTTTGGCAATTCTTCGGGCTATGTCGGTAACTTTGGTTCACCTGTGGTTATCATCATTTCTGAAGTGATCACACAAGGAAATTGCGGGTATAGCCCTCTTCATTGCCCTTTGGGTGACATCAAGCTTTCTGATAAGGCCCATTGTGAGCGACCACGTCTCGGTCCCATAGTTGATCACTGGCAACACACACTGGTCATAGAATATTGTCTTGAGAAACTGCGGTAAATTGGATGAGAAGACACCACGCAACTTCCCAAACGCCACCCAGCCGAGTCGGATTCAACGGTTGACCTCTTTCTCGAAGTTGGACCTACCTAACTGGACCGTTTGTCCCAGGTGGACATAATCGTCTACAACTTCGAGTGTAGAGTCTCCGATCTTGATAGGAGTGGGTGTTATATGGACATTCACCATGACCTTGGCTTTGTCTATGTTTATTTTAACCCACTCTTTCGGAAGCTCTACTGAGGTCATCGAGCATTTTACTGAGGCTCTCCATGGTCTCAGTCATGACTACTATGTCGACGGCAAACCGAAGGTGATGTACTCGCCTTTAACGTTGATGCCAATCCCCCTCCATTCCAGAACCTTGAAGACATCCTCCAGCGCAGCAGTGAACAGTTTCGGAGAAATGACGTCTCCCTGTCTCACAGTGTAACAGTGTCTGGAAAAGTTAAATCGCCTGATTTAACTGTTCCAAACTAAGTAAGTCATTAGTGTTCTAAATCTTGAGTTTTGTTGTCCAAAACTAGTTTAGGTATGCTGATGTTGATGATGTGGTTGATAGGGGCAATCACTGGTGCATAAATATCTTCGTTCGTCCTTAATTCACTTATGTGAGGTTTGTGTAAATACAGGGTAAAGTTGTTTGTTTTGACGATGCATCCTTGGCCTATATTGAATAGTCCGGCTTGTACCACCTGATGTGCGGTTATTTGATCGTCGCATATTGTTCGAACGTGACACCTATCACAGCAAAAGTAAAAATATCTGTTCAATGTGTATGCTTCTTGCAATTTACCTTTACAGAAGCTTGATGTTGTTTTGCATTCCGAATTTTCCGTTTCACAGAAATTCTTGGGTCGTAAGATGCGACAGTAATAAACTCCCGATACGGTAGGACATGATCTCAAGACTTCTTCCGACATGTTAATATAGGTATCTTTCTTGATGTTGATAGATATGAACTCAGATACTGAGTTAATGCTGATCATGTCACTTTGGTCCACTCTCTTGGGGATCGGAATGATCTTGAGGATTTCGTATGAATCTCGACTGATGAGAGGTAGTTTGATCTCAAAGATGATAATGTCTTCCAGAAGTCTTGTTTTTATTTCCAGTAGATCATATATCTTCCGAAGGTCCGAGAGTATGTTGTCAATTGGTAAGGAGACGTCCTTGGGCAACTTGCTAGAAATCGTGCTTAACTCGTTCATGAGTTGTTCGGGTGTAATCAAATGTAATGTATTGTATATGTCAGTAACTGTGTCTAATAACGTATTCTGAATGCTCTTTAAATTATACATCATGTTACTTGCTATTATAGCTCCCATGTTGAAGTCATTAATGATACTGTTAGCTTGTTATTCAATTGGTCCTCTGCTGCGTGTAACTTATTCATGTGACAGTTTATCATTTTAAGTTGCTGGTTCATAATGGCCTAGAAATGGTACCAAAGAAATTTTTAAGGTCTATGACTTACAGATGCTTTCACTCTTCTGCGTCTTATGTGTGTGTGATTTACTGAGAAAATATAATCTTCTAAGCTTCTTACGGGCCGTCGTATGTTTCTGGAGACCGTGCTCCTGTACGACTTCTGCAGAAATACGTATGACTGTGCCGATATTTGTAACAGAATTTGTTATTTAGTTCCCAGGAGTATACATTTGCGTGCAGCGCGCAAGCAACCGTTGTTTGCGGTGAGAGCATGTAGAACAAATGCTGGTGTTCGAGCACCGTTGCGTCGTCTTGTTGACAATTATAATAAACACTTCCTTGACATCGATTTATTCTGTTCAACACGTGGAAAATTCCAAAATTCGATTCGCAATGCGATCAAGGAATTAGACAGGAATTGGAGGTGGAAAAGATAGAATTATCCTTTTCATCTTGGATTATTGTAGGTCAATATGTTTTGTTTTGTATTCATTGCACATTTACATATTATTAGATTATATGATTATACATACTTGTTATTTAAGGTTTAAATTAACTGTCTTTTTTGCAATAATATTTTTTTACATAAAAGTTTTGTTTGAAGCGTGTTATTAATATTTTGATTGTATGCTGTGAATAACGCTGTTGATTACATAATTGTTAATTTTAAGTTTTATGTCTTTATGCTTTATTATGTAATTGTTTGTTGTTCCAAATAAAATAAAATAATATGCTCTGTGCGCTTAAGAAGGTTGTTTTCTGCTTCCATGAGTGAAGTCTGATTTTTCCAGAGAGAAACTATATGTCTGTCGTTTTCTCGAATGAGAGAAATGTCCTTCCGATATATTTCGTCGAGCACTCCGAATAGGCTGTTAGCGATGTATCCCACGCCATTGATAAGGCCTCGGCGCTGACGCAGTGCCGGAATGCTGACATTGCAAAACTTGGTTGTAGTGCTCGAGTTCTGAGAACGCATGACGTAGCTGCTGTATGATTACGTCACAGTGAACTTGATCTTGTATGATGTCACATGTTTGTTTGAGCAATTGGATGTATTCATTAAACCTTATAGTTGATTGCCAGTAAGTATCCATGCTGTAGTAAACCACAATATTCCAATCGTCTCTGATAAGCATCATGTCGGATACTTTGTCAAAATACAAGCTTTGACTTGTTTGGAATGGGGTTATCTTCATGTTACATTCTGCAATTGTAATGAATGTTAAGAATAACATGAGAGAAGTGACCATGGTTGTCAAGTTGAACTTGCTTTTTGTCGACCTCCTTGTTCAGGATGCTTGGGCTTGCTGGTGTTCCAAATCTTGTTTATTGTCTCGTGCCGTGACGCACTGTGGGGCAACTCCTTTATGTTTGAAAAGTATGGAAACTTTTATGACGGGACGTTTAATAATGCCGTTTTTCGTTATTAAGGTCACGACACGCACGTGGCCGTCCTTGCCTGGATGTAGTTCTACGACTCTTCCCATCGCCCACTTGCCGGGTGGGAGGTTGTCGTCGTGGATAAGAACTATATCGTCCAACTTGATGTTGGCTCTCGAGCGCTCTTTGAGGTTGCCTCCACTTGCTTCTTGCAGTTAATTGCGCAAGATATTCTGTGCGCCATCTTTTCCACAGAT
This sequence comes from Orthosia cruda, assembly GCA_964057195.1. NCBI lineage: Eukaryota > Metazoa > Arthropoda > Insecta > Lepidoptera > Noctuidae > Orthosia > Orthosia cruda. The sequence continues at coordinate 40,719,298 of OZ059828.1, read as the reverse complement.
CTTGCAGTATTTTCTGTGTTAACTGCCAGCGTGTTCGCAGATCTCTTTCGGTTTCAACTAACGTTAACGTCTGTCCGCCAGTTATGAAGTGATAAGGTGTCAAGAAATCTAGGTCTTCAGGATCTTCTGAGATTGCACACAGTGGCCTTGATTTTGGGCAGGCTTCAATTTGTGTTAGAAGTGTGGTGAACTCTTCGTAAGTAAATTTTTGTTCACTGATCACTTTCTTGAGGTGCGGCTTGAAACTCTTCACTGCAGCTTCCCATAGGCCTCCTGCCGATGGCCATGAAGGGGCGTTAAAATGCCATTTGATCTCCATATCCGTTATCTCAGCCATTAGCTTATCACTAATGATTCTCTGCAATTCTTCATTTCGTTTTGTAGAACCCTGCTAGCTACTACGATGTTGCGGCCGTTGTCGCTATACAAGTGACCAGGGTGTGCCTCTTCTAGCTGCCATCCTACGTAAGGCAGCGATGAATGATGACGTTGTGAGGTCGGAGACTAGTTCTAAAAGCACGGCCTTCGTCACCATGCACACAAATACTGACACATATCCTTTGGTGGTCTTGACACCACGGCCCTTGTTGGTTTTAATATAGACATGGCCAGTAAAATCAACGCCGGTGTGCATAAAGGGTCGAGATGGATGGATTCTTGCTGCAGGCAGGTCTCCCATCAGGGGTTGTAGTTTGGCAGGATTTTGTTTTCTACAGGTTATACATTGACGTATTTGTTTTTTCGTTGCATTATTGCCCCCGATTATCCAATTTTTTTCCTGATACATGCTAATGTAACTCGAGCACCGCTGTGAAATGTGAGTTTATGTGCGTGTTCTATTATTAGTTTCGTCAGACGATGTTGATGAGGTAAAATTATAGGATGTTTGAGTTCAGGATTTTCATCGCAGCATGATGCAGCCTCCCATCCACACACAGTATTCCCTCTTCATCTAGGAACGGACTCAATTTCACGATGTTGTTTGACTTTGTTTGACTTCATATTTCTTGCTGGAACTCCACACACTGAAATTCTTTGATCATTACGAACTTGGCCTTGCGTAGCTCCGCTAAGGTAATGTCGTTTACTTGTGACTTTTCTTGTTTCACAATATTTACTTGCTTGTTCAGGTATTCTTCATCAGTGAAATAAGTTTGGCGACTTGCTTGGACTTCTGGCGTACAATGAGGTAGCCAGGTGGGTCCACTCTACCACAGATTATCTTTCTTTAGTTTCAGACTTGTTGATTCACGGCTCGCGCAGTCTGCAGGATTCTCCGCTGACTTCACATATCGCCAACATTGAGATGGCATCTCTTTTGTTATTTGTCGCACCCTGTTGGCAACAAAAACTTTCCAGCGATTGGGATCGCCTTGTATCCATCCCAGAACCGCCATATAATCGGTTCACCCATAAACTTTGATCTCATGACCGATCAAACTTTCCTTCACTTTGACCATTAGTTTAGATAGCAGATGAGCTCCACTTAATTCCAATTTGGGCAAAGAGATATTCTTGTTGCATGGAACCAATCTTGATTTCGCAACCATTAAAGTTATTTTTGTTTCACCTTGACGTGTAATTTTGCAATACACGACACATGCATACGCCTTCTGCGATGCATCGCAAAATCCGTGTAACTCGATATTGTTACCGGCTGATTCCGTACCTATCCATCGAGGTATTTGGAATTGATTTATGTTTTTACGTCATGTTTAATTTTTGTCCATTCTCGATTAGTTTGTTCGGGAAATTTGTCATCCCAATTCAAATTCTTCTCTTTCCAGATGTCTTGAAAAAGTATTTTCATCTTGGTAGAAACTGGAGTGAGCCAACCGAGGGGAACAAAGAGTTTGGATATTTCAGACAGTAACTGCCGCTTCGTGAGTTGCGTACTGGTAGTGGTTTCAATTCTGGATTGAAATGTGAAGATGTCTTGTTGCGGTTTCCAGTGAAGACCTAATGTTTTTGTCGATTCAGCTTGTTTGAAGTCGTAACGCTCCTGGTCGCAGCCTTTGGCGGTGCTGTCTTGCAATTCCTGATAATTGGACCTCCATTTTCGTAAATAGAAACCACCTGTCTTGAGGATTGCCATCAAATCTTGCTGAATTTGTTTTGCTGATGCTACAGGGTCTGAACCGTGAAACAAATCGTCGATGTAAAAACATTCTTCGACGACTTTAGCTGCATATGGGTAATTTGATCTCTCGTCATCCGCTAATTGCCTGAGGGTCATCATTGCCAAGAATGGCGCGGCCTTGGTGCCATAGCTGACCGTAGTAAGTTGATACTCTTGTACGTATTGATCAGAAAAATCTCGCCAAACGATTTTTTAGAGGTTTTGGTCGTCTTCATGTGCCCAAATTTGGCGAAACATTTTTTCAATGTCCGTGATAAAGGCCATGCGATGTTGTCTCCACTTCAGTATAAGTGTCATAAGATCCTTTTGCAGATTGGGTCCCGTATGTATACAATCATTTAAGCTCGTCCCAGTAGAAGTTTTTGATGATGCATTAAATACTAAGCGGAGTGACGTAGTTGTTGACTCGCTACGTAGTACGCAGTGATGCGGTAGAAAATACTCTGGTTTCTTGTTGCTGTGCGCCGGTTTCATGTGACCGAGAGATAAATATTCATCAATAAATGTTCTGTATTGTTTGGCAATACATTTGTCTTTTGCTTAATATTCATGATGGTTTAGAAAATGTTGAATTCGACAGGTTTCTTGTTATGTTGTTCATTATGAGATCATTAGTGCTGAACTTGTAGTTGTCATCCGATGATGTACAGTTGATACTCAACATTCCTTTGCAGGTCTTGTCATTTATACCAACGCCAGTAATAATTCCCTTGCAGTTCTGTCGTGGCAACCTTAGCTCTTGCGCTGAGTATTCGGTGATCAAGGAAACTTGGGATCCTTGGTCAATGAGGGCTCGCATCGTTCTTTTTATTCCATCAGCTCCTGTCATCTTGATAATTGCAGTTGCTAAAAGAACTGTCGAAGCAAGTTTTCGCTGTGCAACATGAGCTCCGGGGCTTGATTCTTGCTCGGGGGGCACGTGGCCGGAAACGTTCCATGACGTCGTATTTTCATTTACATAAGCGTCATGTAACACCGTATTATGTTGTCCGTTGCATTGCCGGCAACGTTTGCTGGACGTGCATTTTTTTCATTGTGATTTTACAGGCAATTTGTACAAAAATTGTGTCGACTTATAGTTTTTCTCTTTAAGCCTGGTGCCATTTCTTTGAACTTATTGCAATAATATATTCCATGATGATCTTTGCTGATTGGACAAGAGATAGAATGGGTCTTCTTTGATGTAGCCTTGTTGCTGATGTAGTGTTGTTTTCCCTGATTTGATCTATAGTTCCCTGAATTTGAAGGAGGACTTGTAGATTTTTGTATCGCATCTTGTTTACGACGTGCTGACTCCATGGTAGTGAACTTGTTCTCCAGAAATTCAAAAAATTACCTCAGAGATGGCAGTTCTCTTGGCTGTTTGAGTGAGGTGAAATATTCGTTCAATGTTTCGGAATCCATTTTTTGAGTAAGCAGATGTACTACCATTGGATCCCAGGTGTCAATGTCGACACCTAATTTCTTGATACCATTAAGGCACTCAGTTGTTACGTCATGAATACGTTTGATGTGATTCGATGTTGCTTGTTGCGTAACTGGGATATTCATCAAGATCTTAATATGAGTAGTAAAGATAAGTTACTTGTTGTTGTAACGGTGATTTAATATATCCCAACTAGCGATGTAGTTGTAAGCGCTGATCGGAAGATGTTGTATCATGCGTTCTGGTTCACCTTTAATCTTGCTCTTCAGGAATTGCATTTTCTGTGCAGCAGATAAAAATGGGTTACCGTGAATTGCTTCCTTGAACAAGTCTTTGAATGAAACCCAATTCTGGTAATTTCCGTTGAATATAGGGATATCCAGCTGCGGCGTAGACTTACAGGTCGAAATGCCATTTCGAACTGTAAGTCCGTAGACTATGTCTACGCTATGTCTACTTTGACATTTATATACATTTTTGACAATATTTCAATCGCTATCGCTGCGCTTTCTATGATAGAATGTCACTTGTCTAGGGTCTCAGGGGTCCCCAAAGATTTTTCGTCACACCTTCCTACGTCTCTACTACGAAAAAAATATAATATAATACCCACGGGGGACGTGGGTTGTGTTTGTATTTGTATTTAGGTAACAAACAGTCATATACAAAAATTCTTAAGTAAAAGGAGATAATATATTTAGAAAGGAAAGGTAGAGGTACTTTTGGCGCAAGATTACTTTTACCTTATGTCAGAGCTGGCCAAAATACAAAATACTATCTCACATGTATTTAGAATACGAAATACATAATATTTGTAATTCGTGTATTTGAAATATAAATAACTAAATGCAGTATTTTAACTGTTTTTATTTAAAATACAAATGAAAAAATTTAGTCATCATACATCGTAATTAATTCAATCATGAATACTCAGAAGTTTCGTGGAAATAACGGTTTGAAATGACAATTGACAAGATATTTGACAATTTGACGTACATGGTCGCCATATTGCTTACGAAAGCAATCGCGCATTTTTTTCCTAAGAACGCACTCATTAATAAGATCGCTTAATTCATGTATGTTCGAATGTATTTTGAAGCCATAAGTATTTGAAATACTAACTACAAAATACCTCAGCGTCAGGTTTTTAAAATACCAATAACAAATTAAATTTTTAAGAAGTAATTGAATTACAAATACCAAATACTTATTTTAATTACAAGAAATTAAAATACTGCTGAACCTTGGCACACGCTTATGAAAAGATTCCTAATTTTGAGTTCAATAGAAGAAAGTGCATAACGTAGATCATTAGTAATTACATGTTTCGCGGGCGACGGATTACTATATACTCGCCCCGCGAACACAGGCCCTCTTTACCTATTGTGGCATCACCCGAGTGAGGATCACCCCTCTGTTTGAAAATCACCGCTCTGGACCAAAAGGTGTCATTTATCAGCGAAGGCAATGGTAGAAATGCCAAAATACAAGGTCTTAGTGACGTACCATTTCGATAGCGCTTGGCATTTCCATTTGACATTTTTCTAAACGCTATTGCGACGCTAAGTTGATAGAATTATAGAATATCATTCGTCTAGAACGTGTGGTCAATCCTAAACATTTTGATATTTTGGCAACCGTTATCGTTGATATAATGTTTATTTTATCTAGAGCCCTTTGGCTAGGATCTTTTCTCCTTATATCTCTCAGGAAAAAGAGTGAAAAAAAACTGGTTCCTACGTATTTTATTGTTCAGAATAATAACGGATTTGAATTCTGTATTGGAATCCGTTGATAAAATGTATAAGGAACGACTTATATCAATACATATAATAAATCTGTAAAAAATCGTTTTTGTACATCGAAAATATTTCCAAAAAAAAATAGCCATGGTGCTAAAGGAGAACCAACAGAACCCATTTCCAGCATTTTTGGAATTTTTGTCTGTTTATCTATTTGTCTGTTTATTTGTGCACGCGTCACGTTAAATATACGAAATCTTACTTAGTTTTTGTTTCATCGCAATCGGTTCCGTATGGTGCCGGACGTAAAGAATTTCACCATCCCATGTCTTCCCGTGGGTGTCGTAAGAGGCGACTAAGGGACAAACCAGAGAATGGGCAGCAGCGTTCTCTGTGCTTCCATAACAACCATACTGCGATCGCCAACCCGCCTGCCAAGCGTGGCGATTATGGCAAAACCCCCCCTCTGGGGGAGGCCTATGTCCAGCAGTGGACGTCTTTCGGCTGAAATGATGATGATGAATGATGAATCGGTTCAGTCTACCAAAAGTAATATGAATTTAAATTGTTCAAGACACGGGTTCAAGAAGTAAAATATCGCAACATACACAATTCTTAACTCGGTCTATCGAACTCCATATGCGATAGATGGCGTTGTGCGTTTCGCGTCATTTTCTGAATGGCGGTGTTAAGATTTTCTGCGTAAGAATGACATAGAAAAATAATTGTCAGGTAGTTAGGGTCCCTAAAACCCGCCCCGCACCCGCACCCGCGGGGACGCTGCAAACTAAGGGGTCAACTCTCAATGTCGAATCATTGATATACGCAAGGGCTATTTCAAATGTGGCTAGAGAAAAAAAAATCGGGGCCTAATGCACGAGACTAAAAAAATACGTTATATGAGATTATAGGTATCTAATCATACTACCGTATCATACTAACCTAACCGTATGGATAGGTATTTTTTAACAGACTTTCCAAAAAGGAGGAGTTTATATGTTCGACATCGTTTTTTTATATTATAAAATATAAAAAAAAACGAAGATAGATTAATAAATCGGTCCACAATTGACGGAGATATAAGTGAACATATCACTTATATCTCCGTCAATTGTGGACCGATTTTGAAAATTATTTTTTTGTTTGTAAGAGCATGTTCCCAAATTGGTCCCAATTAATAGAATGGATTACCCGAATAACATGTAACTTGAACATATCCGGTGGAATGAGAGTGTACCAGGGTGAACTGTACACATCTGCGTACCCCTTTAGAGAATACTGACGTGATAGTATATTATGAAATGGTGTAACCAATAAACAGACATGCGATTGCAGCAATCCCGAGAGATTTGCCGTCCTATTGGAGAGTTATATTGTATATCTCCAAAGTTATTTATTAGATCTTTACCGAACATAATGGGACATTTCGGAATAAACTTCGAACGAAAAAAAAAAACTTGCAATTCTGTTTATATATGACGGAGTTATGACGGAACATACATAAAAATAAAGAAAAATATATAGACATCCGAAATGAGAACTGCCTCCTTTTTGTGAAGTTGGTTAGTAATAATGAGAACCTCCTCCTTTTTGGGAAGTCAGTTAAAAACACTACATAGTCTTAGTTTTGTCTTTAGAGGCAGTCTCCGAATGGGGCGATGCCAATCTAGTCAGTTTCAATGCTGCTAAGACCTAGGCGTGACTTTTTTCCGCAAAAAAGAGCCTATTCCACCCGACTCCATCTTTCCGTGGTGTAACCGTGCCGATAACGGACTATATCGACCTTCTTGGTGTTACATTAACATCCACCCTCAATTTTGGTCCATTCATTGAGGCTAAGGCTCATTTGGCTGCAAAAGTTGGGGATCCTTGCAAAGGTGAGACGGTACTTCACGCCTGAACAGCTGCTCAAATTGTATAAAGTGCAAGTTTGGACTTGCATGGACTACTGCTCTCACCTCTGGGACGGATCTGCCAAATATCAACTTAATGCACTTGAGTCGATTGACAAACTCTCGTTGACCGCGCAAGTGAGCAGACGTGTCCCTTGTGCTGTGTACTGAATTACCGATTTAAATAAATATACCTACGTGCTAAGTGTGTGATTATTGGATTGAGAGATTTTTGGCCGATTCGAATTAAGGACCAATAATGCCGAAGGCGCAACGAACTCCAACTAAACCCGTGGAAGCTGAAGAACCTCACTCTTCTGACAAGGCCACTGCCAAACAAACGGCTAAATCGAATTGGTTCGGTACTCGACAGGGTAAGAAGAAACGCAATGAAGATTCAGATAGTGATTCTTCTATCTCTCAAGAACCTAGACGACACAAAACCGCATGCTGTTCCCCTAGTAGCCTGCACGTAACTCTCACAGCTCTTCAAAAGGAGGTCAAAGCAATGAATTCTCTCTTGAATTATATAAAGGAAGACCAGGACTCGCGCTTTTTACTGCTGCAGAAGGATGTGTCGGCTATTACGTCTGAGATTGGACACCTAAAAAAATCCAACATCGAGTTCGACAAGACACTGCAGTTCCTAAGCGCCAAGCATGATGAAATAGAGTCATTCAAAAAGGAAACCATAGAAAAGAACAGGACAATGGAAAACCGATACAAGGATCTGATACAACGAAACATCAATTTAGATAAGTGCAATAAAGCGTTGGAAGAACGTATTGGATATATAGAACAAAAAGAATTGGCTAAAAATATTGAAATTATGAATTTGAAGGTAAAAGAAGGAGAAAAAACCGTTGAAGTGGTAAAGAAATGTGCCGAAATTTTGAATTTGGATAAAACCGAAATTGAAAATGCATGGAGGGTAGGATCCGAAAAAAAAGAAAGCCGGCCTATTGTTGTGACGATGCGTACAAAAGCGGCGCGAGCGGAATGGCTCAAAAGTCGTAAATCTACGCTCACAAATCACATGATATTTCACAACAACGATTCATCACGTATCTTCATAAATGAGCATATCACTAGGCAGAACAGGCAACTATTTTGGGCAACGAAGACTAAACTTAAAGAAACCTATAAATATATATGGATCCAGGATGCTAAAATACTAATAAAAAAGAACGACAATGAAAAAAAGATATACCATATTCGCAGTGAAGACGACATCGAAACATACGTACCTACATAAAAAATATAATCCAAGTAATGCTAATGCATAAATAAAAATAGTGTGTTAAGTATTGAATCACATCATGGCGGTAATCTTCGTTTCACAATCACAACTGCAGGATATAGAATATATGAGATTTACAAATATTAAAGAATGGTCGAATTTTGTAATAACGAGTGAAACTAAAATGCAGATTATGCATGTCAACATCTGTTCTATTAGAAAACATTTTAATCAGTTGACGGTACTTTTGCAAAGCGTTATCGATGGGCTGGATGTGTTGTGTCTCACAGAAATTAATATTAGACAGGATGAAGTCTCCATGTACGCAATTGATGGTTACAATATGTTTTCGCAAACCAGGGAAAAAAAACGAGGAGGAGGCATTCTTGTTTATGTGAAAAATAGTCTTCAGTTTAGTCCACTACAATTCTGTAATACCACGACATTTGAGTTGATGCACGGTCACCTGGCTAAGAATGTTTATAACGCTTATCTATTGGTAATCTACAGGCCACCACACACAAACAAACGCACCTTTACTAAAGATTTAGAAAACCTTATTAGGGAACAACCCATGAGCACTGACATAATAATAGTTGGTGATTGCAACATTAACTTGTTGGAGAATGAACTGGATTCTTCAGCAAACTTCTATTTGAATACGTTAGCAGAGTTAGGACTTCAGTGTGGCATCCAAGACATAACGCGCGAGGCAATTGTCAGTCAAAGGCGAGTGGTGTCATGCATCGACCACGTCTTCATGCGAAATGTTAGTGGCGGGGCGAGTGACGTACACGCATACACAGTCACCAGCCGGGTAGCCGACCACTATGTAACGGGCGTCTCAGCTGTCATTGACAAGGTAATAGAAGTAACGGGTATATGTAAAATAAAATACGATAACAAAGCAGTCACAGATAAACTTAATAGCATAGATTGGTCAGCGTTGTTACAGATACAAGAGCCAAACGAGTTGTACCTTCAAATGTCCGCGATTTTTGGCGATATTTATAACAGTTCTAAAATAGAAAACACGGTGAGCCCCAAACGCAAAACGCAGCCGTGGGTTACTGAAAAGCTGCGTATACTTATTGAAGAAAAAGATTATTTATTTAAACAGTGGAAAAGCGATCCGAAAAACAATAATAAACGGTTGCAGTACACTAGATGCAGAAATAAAACTCAGAAACTTATAAATATGGCCAAAAACAAAAGTAGGCGTGAAATTATAAATAATTGTAAAGGGGATGTCAGAAAGATTTGGAATAATATAAATAAATGGCTTGGTAGGTCTAAAATGGGGGTAGATTCTGTAATAGAAAAACATTTGTTAAAAAGTGAATCCTTGCAAAATATTTGTAACAATTTTTGTGAAACCTTCACAAAAGAAGTCGATCTAATTAAACATAGGTGTCAACATAATTTTCTGGACAGAAGTAGCTATGTTGGTGACTGTAATGTAAGTTTTCGGTTTAAACAGGTGCTGCCAATAGATGTAAAAACTGTTATAGAAAAATTAGACTGCAACAAGTCGCCGGGGTCGGATGATATTAGAATTATAGATCTTAAGCAAATTAATAAGCAAATAAGTCCAGTAATAGCTCATTTTATTAATATTAGTGTTAAAAATCTCAATATCCGGAGGAACTTAAAAAATCAATTGTCAGGCCAATATACAAACAGGGATCTCATCGGGATTATAGCAATTATAGACCTATAGCAATTCTAAATACATTAAACAAAATAGTTGAAAAAATTATAGTTAAACAGCTCACTACTTTTTTAGAAAATAATAATATTTTAAATGATGTACAACACGGTTTCAGGCTTAATAGAAGTACTGCTCTACTGCATTGGAAAAATTCACAGACGAAGTCAATAATCGTCTTGATGAAAAAAATATTGTTATGGTTATATTTATAGACTTCAAAAAAGCATTTGATACACTGGACCACGACGGTTTGTTGCAGGCTATGAGTGAATGTGGCATAAGAGGACCCATGAATGCATGGTTTGGCAAGTACTTGGAGAACAGATCGCTTAGAGTGTGTGTTAGTGGAACCGAAAGTGTACGGGGCGATATCAAATTCGGTGTTCCGACCGGTTCAGTATACGGGCCACTGTGATACATAATGCACGTCAATAGCATGCCTAATGTATTGAAAGAGTGTAAGGCATTTATGTATGCTGATGATACTTGCCTGGTTTACAGCCATAATAATATCCAGCTCATACAGCAAACAATGCAAAGTGACTTTGACAGTTTAGTTCAGTGGGCACATGATAATGGCATTTTAATTAATATTAGCAAAACTAAATGCATGCTCATCCACTCGCCTTATCATAAAAATAAAAAGAATCTGACGGTAGAAGTGAAAGGTCACTCATACGAATGTCTTCATAACAACAAGCAACATTGTCAATGTGCATGTTTAGAAACAGTAACTTCTTATAAGTACCTAGGATTAGTCATAGATAGCACATTTACATGGAATCTGCATGTTGACAGAGTTTGTAATAAGTTACGCTCCATTTTGGGCAAATTAAAAAACCTTAAATATGTTGTCAACAGGAGGGTACTCTATACATTATATTATGCTCTAGCGGAGTCCACTGTTGACTACGGGTTGGGTGGATATGGCCTTACGTTCCCCACATACTTAAATAAAATTAAAATCTTGCAGACTAGAATACTAAAACTACTTGTAGACAAAAAAACTAAAGCTAGCCTTAATAAAAACTACGAAAAATTGTTCAAAATTTGTAAGGTGCTCCCAATTCATGAAAAAATAAAGTTAAACATTTTATCCGAACAATATAATAGTGAATGTTACAAAGTGGAACGTAGGCCTATGTACCCAACCCGTTTATCTAAACAAAAGTTGCTTGTTGTTCCCAGGGTCACTAACTATTACGGTAAACGCACGAGAAAGTTTGTAACGCCGATGTTGATGAACAAACTACCCTCAAAGTTGGTGTCGTGTATTAAATCGAAAAACCAACTCAAGAAAATTCTAAAAAAACATTATCTGTCACTCTGTCCATAGCCATGCTTTGTAACAAGACTAGCATTTTGCAACCATGGACAATGGAAATTGATCATGGGTATGGAATGCGGGATTGTCTGACCCGGTGGATTTTTTATCAATTGTTTAATTTAGTTTACCTACTTAGCATAAATATTTAAGTTGATGTTTAAGTATATAATTTGTAATATATTGTGACACGAGAGTAACTGCCGACAAACTGTTTTACAGTTTGGCAGAATGTATGAATGTAATAGTGTAAACAAATTTTGAATGAATAAATAAAAAAATAAATAAAAAAACTGGCCAAGAGTCTTATCGGCAACGATGCATTGGTCGCTTCAAAGCTCCAGTGCCTTGAACATCGACGCCAAGTGGCCAGTCTGTCGGTTTTTTGTCGGTTACATTTCGGGGAGTGTGCAATGAAACTGCACAATTTGATTCCGCCTAGCCCTTTCCATCACCGGACAACAAGACGTACGGCAATGCGCCACCGGTACATGGTGGACATCCCACCCATACGTACAAAGCGTTTTGCGAATACTTTCATTGTGCGCACAGCTAAGGAGTGGAATTCCCTGCTGGAGTCTTTGTTTCCTAATATCTACAATCTTGGGGTCTTTAAGTCAAGAGTGAATAGGTTACTTCTAGGCAAGCGTGCTTCACCGTCGACCACATCATCGGTTACCATCAGGCGAGATAGTGGTCAAACGCGAGCCAACCAATAAATAAAAAAAAAAAGTGAAAAATTACTTTCTTTTTGGAAGTCGGTGTCCATAACGAAAAAAATTGGAGGTAGGTAAGTAGGGTAGGTACAGGTAGGTAAGTAGGCTAGGATAGGCAGCTAACGAGAGCGAAGCCGCGGACACAGCTAGTCTTGAATAAAGTTATCCGATGATTGAAAAACTGCTCACGGTAACACGATTATGTATGCCACGGTATATAAAAGGGTCGTCCATATCCTACAATCTACATGTTTTCGAACATGAGATGACTATGTAATATGGTAACAAGATCTGAATATTAAAGACTGGGGTGACACAAATTGCGAGATCGTTAATAACCCACATTCAGAGTTGTAAACATCCTGTATATGATAAACATAGTGATTCATTTTAGATCTATTAATGGTTCTGGTGTGTAGTTAGAGGGGTTCAAGCTGCTTTTTACATGTGACTTAATGTTAAGGTATTTTTTTTCCGCCAGTATCAGTCACAATATGTATTATTTATTTATTTATTTATTATATTCTTTATTGTACACCACACAAATATATATACAGGACAAAAAATCATAAAAGCAAGTGTACAATGGGCGGTCTTATCGCACAGGGCAATCTCTTACAGACAACAATACCCCCTGTGCTAGTTGTTACTGTATTACAGTGGCAATTCCTCATTATTGTGACCCATAATGCACCAAACAAGTTAACACTAAGATATTACAAAATTACACTACTATATAGTAGTTGTAATGTTCTTAACGTTCGACAACACTTTATCCTTCAAACAATTCTTCTACAGCACCCTAAAACCCCTTATAAAAAAGTAACACAGCGTAGGAAAGTTTGTCTTATTTCACGAAAAATATTTTCTTTAGTATCTAGACCCAGCTCTGTATAATAAAATTAACAAAGTTAGTTTGATTTATATAAAAGATTTTACGGAAATTTCTTCAAAACAAAACCTATGACGAACCCGAAAAGTACCTCAGTAGGTGACAGTGACAGGTTGAAGAACATTTCGCAAGACCTACCAATCAAACTAAACATGAACACTCACACATACATACAATCACACACATCCATACACGTTTACAAACAGTCACACATACTTAACACTCGCACATAATACACACACTTATAAACACACACACACATGCACTCAAAAATAAAGATTTTTGTAGTATTACTTCTAAATTACTGTAGTATATTAGATTGTCTTGTACTAGTTTCATTTTAACATTTTGCAAGGGACTGTTATTCCTTAAGACAGGTTATTCTGTAACCTAGCTAGGAAAGCAGAACTTCACCCACCTGATTGTAATTGATATGGTACAAATTTGTATTTTTTAACTGGTATATGTTCTACAATTTCCGCTTTTATTTAAATACATTGTTTGATTCGATTTGAAATTAGTTTCCTTAGGAAGGAAAATAAAAATAAACAATAAAACTAAGCAATAAAGTTGCTACACTTAACAATCCGGACACAATTCCTCGAATCACGTCTGTAAGGTTTAAGTTACATGTAATAGCGAGTTGTTACTGTAGCGACATCAACACCGCCACTTACGAACTAATGGCATGACGTCACACAAATCCTGCATCGCGCAAGTAAAGTTTTCGGCGCGATTTGAACACATACTACAGTCCGACAATAACCGTCGGCCAGTTGCCCGGACCATACATAACCCCCCTGTTTGTTCGGAGGATCCTCCCTTTTCTATGGAGGTTTGTGGGACTTTACACCCTGTTCCGCCGGATACTAATCCAGACTCCGATATGCTATGGAGAAATATCAGATGGAGACCCACTTTGGCCGTCCCGGGATTTGAACCCCGGACCTAATGCTTAGCAGTAGCACTTGCGTTGCGACCACGAGACCAACATGACAACCACCGTTAATCAGTGAAATATTCGTGTGTATCAGAAATACAGTGATAAATTCTGTTACCTAGCAATTTTATTTCTATAATTGAATCAGTGTTTACTGACAAACAACTTTGTTAACAATATCAGTTAAAAGACACCCACATTTTAATTGATATCTCTGCCTACTCTTCCAGGGAAAACGTCCGTGATGTTTTGTCGTTCTAAAATTGTGTAAACGTTTCTACGAAATCATTGAATTGTATTTATAACCCACTGAGAAAAACACTAATATTATAAAGAAAGATAAGATTGTTTGTTTGGCACGTTTCAGGGATTACTGCCTGCAATTTATGGAAACGAAGTTAGAGAAAGGCATGATCATCAGATGATGAAACTCATCAGATATTAAAAAGAGGTTAAATTGTTTATAAGATGACCCTCATGGTACACATCCGTGAAGACCATAACGGCTGGTTCGAGACGCGAGAAATACCTGGAAGGACTTGGGGAAGACTTAGTCCAGCCATGGGACAGCAATATTTTTAATAACTATATATTTGTAATATGTAATAATTTAGTTTTGATAACTTTTCTGTTAAAGGTTACGAGAGCGAAACCGCGGGAACTATGCTAGTAACAAATAATTACTAAATCATTTATTAAAAGTTGAAAACGCCTCGGTATAACAAACACCTTTAATTTATTTAATTATTTATGTCGATGTTGTGTACCGGTGAACGCAAAAGTTTCAAAACAAAATTGTCAACAAGTATTGTGTTTAGTGTCAATGTTTAAACAGGCCTTGAATAAATTAAAGCACACCCTGCTTTAATTTATTCAAGGCCTGGTCTCCTTTTCTGTTTCGACCTAATAACAATCTCTTTATTTACTTAGCACTCAGCTTCCGTCATCTCCTTCATGTTAGGTTACTTTGGACCCTGCAGAGAGAAATAGGAGTCCCGCGTAGCGGGGCTCCGTCGACTTAGTTGCTTAAAAACTATCATATATTTTAGGTCATTTTTACAACCTTTAATTAAACATTCACTGACGTAAAGTTATGTTGGCGAAACGTTCGTGGGTGAAAAGTTCTTTGGATGAAAAGTTAATGGGTTAAAGATTCTGTTGACCAACGGTTCATGGGCCAATCGACTGTTGGCAAAACGTTTCAGACTCATGTCGCCCACGACACCTTTGAATCAATTCAGTAACAAGTACTGTTAATCCGCATTGACGTGTCCTAACAGGTGTTGCAAAGAGGGAGTTCCGGAATGGTCTTTTAAGAGTTAACGGGCTTCCAAGTGCTGATGGTGATCACCGGGGTGGTATTATTGAGGTAATTATTAAAAAAATCCACATTCCTTGGTCTTTGCCCTAAAAGTCCAATTGATAATGAAGGTTGCCCCCCATAAACAAAAGAACAGTGGTGGCTCAGTGGTAGTGGCCGCGCCTTACAAGTTGTAGGTCGTGAGTTCGAACCCAGGCAGGCGTTTTACTTTGTGTAAATTATTTCATCACCACTGCTCTCAAAACGGTGAAGGAAAACATCTTGAGGAAACCGGCATGTCCTAGAACCAAAAATTCAATGACAGGCAGTGGGCCCACGTGTTGGATTTCGGTCCCAGCAGTAGGAAAATTAAAACGGCTGATCATGATGAAGAAAAAGGTGTTTGTGAAGGCACTAACAGGCAGAATATTGTATCGGAATTGTATCGCAATAGTAGCAGTATGCAGTATTCCGCGAGTTAAGATATAGGACCAGTGACAGCATCGCGACAGAATCGCGATCTTTTTGCGATTATATCGCTAGTGAGACGCTGTATAAAGTCACCGTGGGCCGACATAAGGTGTTGATAGATATTTTATAGTTTAATACACTACACAATGATGTTTTATGAAGGTGGCAGTGTTCATAGTATTGTCAAACAAAACCAAACTTTTATGAAATAGCTCTTTTCTCAAAGTTTGAATATTGCGTAATATTAGAACTGTAATAAGGTACTTGTGCTGGAGACCGTACTGTATTTACTATATCATCAAAGTGTTAAGAGTGGCAACAGGACTGGAAAACAAGAGGTCGTGAGTTTGAACCCCTCAAGTTTTGCTCTTAACTTATACACAAATTTATTTATATTACTTTACAGACTTATTTCAAGTATGTATAGCTTAGTTGACTTTAAAATAGAATTTTCTTCTCGTTCAACTTTGGAGATCAAAAATTTATCCGATTAAAATTATTTTAAAGAGCCGATGTATGAACGTAAATGATGCAAAAGGAGATTTAAGTACCTATTTTATCAGGTGGTGTTCTGCAGTTTCTGCTTATCTCTATGGAAAAATGCGCGAGTTTGTATATATAAAAGTATCGAGGCTAAATGATAAAACCCGCAGACGGATCTTAATCCAACCGGATCTTCAAGGCTGCATTAGTCGTCTTACCGTGGATGGGTGACTATTCATAATATACCGATGACTGTGTATCGAAAAAACCGGGCAAGTGTGAGTCGGACTCGCGCGCGATGGGTTCCGTAGTATTATAGCAAAACCCCACTTAAATATTTATGTTATTTTGTTTTTAGTATTTGTTATTATAGCGGCAACAGAAATACATCATCTGTGAAAATTTCACAGTCAAACAGATGGATAGTGGAGTCTTAGTAATAGAATCTTTTTACCCTTTGGGTACGGAACCCTAAAAAGTAAAGAGTCGTAATATAAAATGTAAACTATATAAAACAACCATAACCGACTGTTTTCCGTCCGAAATTTACACCTCAAAATAGAATTTCACCAATATTGAACTTCAGACAGAAATAAACATCATTCAACCGTAACTGAAGCTTTTATGATTATTATTTATTTATATTTACACTAGCCTCGCGGTTTCACTCGCGTAGTTCCCGTTCCCGTGGGAATACAGGGATAAAAAGTAACCTATGTCACCCGGGAATAGAGTAGCTTCTCAGCGGTGAATTTTTTTTTGAAATCGGTCCAGTAGTTTTGGAGCTTATTCGGTACAAACAAACAAACAAAAAAATCTTTCCTCTTTATAATAATGGTATAGATAATGGTAAGTAACTTATAAACTAAGCCCCACAGAACCGTAGCAATGGTTTGACTGTGGGGTCGGTGAGTCTCTATACACTCATTCTTAAATTTCATACTTAAAGCTAATTATTAATTAAAGTCACATTTCCAAATAATACTTTTTTTAACGATTTTTAAAGCTGTTTATATTCGTTTCACTCCTTATATCTGCCGGCAGACTGTTCAATAGATATGGTATTCGTTTTTTTAGGGTTCTGTCACCAAAGTAATTAGTTACTCTGGGTACATTGAATCTGCCAGCAGCCATAGATCGTGTGTTATGGTTGTTGTTTAACAAAAGCCATTTCACGTTATACATAGAAAATGAAAACGATGTTAATGTTTTTACCATGTAGTTCTTAAATAAGGATTAAAGCACTACATGCTTCAATATCATGCCTTTGTAATACTTTAATTATTGTTATGTAATTAATTTCGTTTATCCGTGTATTTATTTACGGATATAATGTTTGCTATTTGCCCGCGGCTTCACTCGGGCTTTTTCTATCTCTCGGAATCAGTACTTTTCCTTAATTAAAATTATCCTATATCCTTTTCTGTACCCTGACAACGTGTATGCAAAAGCTGCATGATAATTGCTCGAGTAGTTAAGACGTGTAAACGTAACAAAGAAACAAACGCACATTCGCATTTAAAATATTAGTTAAGATATGTTTATGTAAAAAAATGATGCCTTTACCAAATCTTATGAGTTGTTTGGGCCCTACGAAGAAATAGATAAACAACCAAATCCAGATAAATATTTCTTACCAAACTCATCACAAACTCAAATCCGCCCTAAAGTGCAAAGTAACAATTTAAGGAATGTTTAATCAGTTAGTCTGAAAGACTAAAAGTCGAACAAACGACCGCCCTGTGTGACAAGGGATAACTAATTGCTAGTGTCATTGATTAACTATATGTCAGAGAAAATAGTTGGAGAGAATTTAGTTAACTAGCTTTTATTCGCAACGCTCACGTGGTGTATTCGTGTAAGAATTGTTAAATTTCCGAACCACCCATCAAAATAAAATCAAAAGCATTTTAAACGACCTTGGTTATGGCTCGACGGGATTTGATTTAAATCACACCTATAAGCGATTTCTTACTAAGCGATATTGCAAGTACATTCACATGGATGCAATGCGATGCATTTTGACCGATTTGCATTCGAAAATTTCTCAGAAATTACATTTGCAGTATCATTTATCGACGCAATGTAAATCGCATCGCGCCATCAAGAAAGTCCCTTAGAATGCCTAAGTTTCAACAAGCCGCAGACAAGAGATACCCACGAAACGCCCGCCCGTCAATACTTCCTAGTATTTTAGCTGGGAAGAACGGCGCAACAAACTCTCTAGCAACACATCTGTCTCTCTCCCAGCAACACACATCTATTTAATTATATGTTAACACTTTACCCATACAAACGTACATCGGTGGATTTAATGCCACAGGTGTTTTCTACCAGACAATCTTTGGGTGACGCAGAAACAAATAGAGATGAGTGTAATATTAAGGATATTTTTTTTTTTTAAATCTATTCTCGATACTTATTAGCAAACCTATTCATTTGACACCCATATCATGGCAGTGCATATAAAATAACTGTCCACCAACTTGGGTCGTCCGCCATATTGGATTTAGAATGACATTACTTAGCTAACCATCCATTTTCATCCAAACTAACTGTGTAACTAACTATAATTTCATCTTATTCGGTTGAGGATCGAACTGCTTTAAAATTCAGTTGCAGTATTTGAACTGAACACACTTAGAAAGATACATTGCAAGTTAAATAAAAGCTTGTAAAAAAGAGTTGATATTTTTAAAAGATAAATATAAAAAATATAAATAAGATATCTATCCCAGCAAACTCATCATTTGCCCACCCTTGTCCAATGTTACTTAGTGTCAACGAAATACATTTTCCTTTCCATTCCGTCCTATCAACCTTCACGCTGTCATAAGAAAAACGGAGACCCGATTCCAGTATTTTTACGCAATGTTCGCATTCTACACTTATCTGTCAAAATCACCGATAATTTCTTTATTTTTGACATTTATTTTCGCTACTTGAGATCGAGACTTGAATCTAAACGCTTTGAAAGTTTTTTATGTAGGCTTTAGAAAGAAAAATATAATTTGAGCACCGAAAATTAGGGACTACTCTACGTCTTAACGTAGAGTAGTCCCTCTAGCTAGGCGGACCAATGCTCTGGTTAAGGCTGCAGGAATCTGATGGATGCGAGACGCACAAGACCGATCAGGACCGATCGATATGACGACACTTGTGGGAGGCTATGTCAGCAGTGGACCTCTTTCGGCTGAGATGATGATGAATTGGTTTGTTCCCGTTGTCCCCGTTATCTGTGTCCCCGTTAACGGGGACAACGGGAATTTAATAAAATAATTAAAATTACTTCCCGTTGTCCCCGTACGCTGTCCCCGTTAATTTATTGTAATATATACTTTTAAAATTATGGCCGTTGTCCCCGTTGCGTTAAAATTATGTAAGTGAGAGTGCCATAATAGAGAGAATGTTAGGTATACCTTTACAAATGCTTACATAAACAATTAAGAAATATATAATAAAAAACAAAAAAAAAACGCGAATGCACCAAAACGCCGAACGCTGAATGCAATTGACATGGAAGAATTTATTACAGATTCCCAAATGCAACTTGTAAACTCGCAAATAACTACAGGGTATTTTCTTGAAAAAATCTGCTAGTATTTTTGTTGATATAATTGAAATTGTATTCCTTTTTTTATACTTTGAGTTCAATTCCTTTTTCCCATTATTAGTATCAACTGTATGGGTAGTTACTATATAGGTCAAGTGAACTAAAATTTATTTAGATTAGAAAATCTAGTTGTTTTGTGTGTAAACATTTCTAATTTGTTTCTATATTTTAAATTAAAATATATAATAATATATGGTTACTGTGAAAGCCATTTCGGACTTTTACCAGTAAGTCTTGGTAAAAAGCCGGTAGATCCTAGGATTGACCGTAGTTCGGGTTTTTACAGTAACATATAAAAATATCTTTCATTTTAGTTTTAGGCTTGCTGTGCTAAATTACTCACGTATAAAAAAGAAAAAAAATAAAGGGGACAACGGAACGTTATAAAAATTCCTTCCCGTTGTCCCCGTTATGTATGTGCATAACGGGGACAACGGGAAGAAAATTTTATGACGTTCCGTTGTCCCCGTAACGGGGACACAGATTACGGGGACAACGGGAATACATCGATGAATTGATAATAAATCGTTCCATTGCATAAAAGAAGAAAATTAAGGAACACACTTTTGCTATTGTTTACATTTAATTACATAATCAATACTTCCACTCTAAACTTAAATTCTCAATACGAATCAGTTTTATCAATCAGTGTCTGAGCTCCGAGATTCATTGATAGAATGTCTACGACATCCACGCTACAGGGCTACGCTACGTCATACCGCGCTACGACGCTACGGCGGCAACACGTTTCGTAACGCCTGCTACGAGCTTTCGTAGACTTCCGACGCGACCAAAGTAAAGTTTCGTTCGGGATTTACGGATGTTTTTCGTGATTAAAAATTGTTGTAGGATTAATTAATAATAATATTTCGTATAATATTTGTAGTGTTTGTGGTGTTTTGTGCTTAGTTAAAGTAAAGCAAAAAACAAATTAAAAGTTACTTAATTAAGTGAATGGTGTTTGTTATTATAATAATTATTTCTTATAAATAAATAAATAATAGGTTAACTTATATTGTGGATGTGTGATTAAATAGGGTACTTTTTAATTATTACGTCAAGTTAAGTGTCCGAGATCTTAAAAATAATTAAATCAAGTTTTTCCCAAAAATAAAGGTATAAAGTTTAAATTATTATAAAAACAGTTTTTTTATAATAATATCATAGAAGTGTTACTAAAGTGAACACAATCAAAAAAGTGTGTGTTAACAAAAATGTGTACTTTAAATAGTTTTCTTCAACAAAAACCTTTACATTAACTCCACCAAAAATGAGTGCATTTAAACACTAGTGCCAAAATCATCAACATAAAAATGACTTAACTACCCAAACATGTTTCAAGACTCTCCTCCAGATGTAGAAGATTGCAATCAGAAATTCTCGGATTATTTCAACATGGAGGGAACTTCGATAGTTAATGTGACAGAAGTGGTGGACACCACGATCCCTGCGCCGGAGCAGGGGTTCGTCGTGGGGGTATACAGCGCCCTATTGGCTGCTGGCGCAGTTGGCAATGTGGGTGTGTTCACATCACTGGTGCGCTCGCGCCGACGAAAGTCGCGCGTCAATCTCCTGATGACGCATCTGGTGGTTGCTGATATGATTGTGCTGTTCATTGTTATACCGCTGGAGGTAAGTGTTTACTCGTTTTATTGTACACAGTCAGATTATGAAAAGATGATGTAGATTTGCAATTATATACAACAGTTGCTCTGATATATTTTTTATACGAATCACAATTCCTGAGATAGTGAAATCTCAAGTAAAATATAGAAAATAATAAGGTGCACACTTACGACGCTTATGCGCTTGACTGATAAAAGGGACATCAGTCACTTGAAACAATTGTTTTTCTATTCTGTGTCTGGTAATAAGCGCTCAAAGGGTTATGTAAATAAG
The DNA here is from genome assembly GCA_964057195.1 of Orthosia cruda. Lineage (NCBI taxonomy): Eukaryota > Metazoa > Arthropoda > Insecta > Lepidoptera > Noctuidae > Orthosia > Orthosia cruda. The sequence continues at coordinate 40,697,509 of OZ059828.1, read as the reverse complement.
TGAGTAATAATCTATTTGCAAAAAGATTAGTCTATAATATAAAAAGTCATATAAAAATATAAAAGTCATATCAGTGATATATATAAATAAACTCTAAAGTCTAGGAAAATCCATACCCTTAGGTATCTTGAAAAAGTATAATGGATCTACCCCATGTCCTCTATTTTAAGCTCGTAGAAAAAGATCATCCAGCATCTTAGCTGTGAACAGTTAGGCCTTCCGAAGTTACGTAAGAATGCGTGCAGTTGATAGTGTCAGTATGGCACACCCACACTTATTTATGGCTCAAATAATGTACATGGTGACTTTTCATTAAATGCCGTATCATTCATGGGGAGAGAGTTCTAGTGAATATTATTAACTATCACTACGCGTCCAGCTAATTAAAGTACAAAGGTTGGAAAAATACATATTATGTTTTTTATAATACCTATACATATATTTTAGTGTTGGTCTCATGGCTTGCCAAGTTGTTCATTCATATTCATGAGTACTTTCACCCCCATATATAGATTGCCATTCAATTTAAAGTCCCCTTGTATAAAATCCCTTGCAGTGGATATTTCGAATTTATCCACTGACGCGTAATGCGTCGACTGCGATTTGAGCGGTGATTCGGATCTTAATGTGGCTTTTGACTCTAGCTTTTGTTCCTAACCATATTGTATGTCATGTTCTTCAACTCAAATCCACCTCGAATCATCTAGTTGACAGTAGCTAATTTTTATACAGGTGTTTTCCATACTCGAAGCGACTGAGTCGAGAGAAGCTTGTTCAAACGAACTTGGAATGTGGGTCTTGTTTTGGGTGGAGACCGATGTCCAACTTAATAACACTGTCTTATATTTTTTGGCAGTTAGCAAACAGCTTGAAACCAGAATATTTATGAAACCATAAACGTATATTTATTGATACAACCTTCTTTTTTTCTTTTGACGTTTGAGGCACCAAGGTAAGGCTCGGAATAAGAGTTTCTATTCGAGAATTCTTAAAAAAAAATCTTTAGTTGAGACGGCAAAAAAACTCAACGCTTCGAGAATTTCAGAAATCATTTCCGTGCGCTAGGTAACTAAAACACATTTAGGATTCCTTAACAATTTATCAATATATTGGTATTTGCTAGTCTTCGTCGTATCGATGATTCCAAAATTCAAAATATTTTGACCAGAATTCAGCCACGCCAACTGCGTTGTCATATGCCTCACAAAGGTATTTTAAGGTGCAAGTGTTGTTGCAAAGAGAGCACGACAAAAGGTGAGGCATTGTTTGGGACGCGGCTCCGCAATCGCACTGTGGGTTGTGGTATTCTGATTTACAAATCCACATTTTTAAGAGTATTTACATTTTATAACATTATACAAACCATACTATTTTATCTTTTGATATTGTATCAAATCATATGACTTACTTTATGTAATCTTTGATACTGTTTAACACCTGAAACGCATATTTTGGTTATTTCTGATTGTTTTAATAACTACAACTTAAATTATATTGTTAATTTGTGAAATCTTGGAATATTTTATACTGTGACATTTTCATCTGATATGACGTCTGTCTGTCTATTTTATTTTATTAAGCCATAGACATAACATAGGTACCATGGACTACCTAGACCTTCCTTAAGCTAGTTGTACATTTTTATAAGGGCAGCGATAGAGTGATCATTTGTGAACCGTTCTTTATTTGTTCTGGTCTTGATTTCTTAATTGTTTTTTAATTCAAAATTTAGAAGGGATGACAGAACGAGGAAAAACGGGCGTCAGCTTTTTAGTTTTGAATGTGGACTGAAAGCCGAAGGTCGGTTGCCTACTGAATACTTTAATACCAAGTGTAATTTCTATTCTAAAAACTCTTTAAACCTTAAAATCTAGTTTGTGTATTAGTTTCTGAAGTGCTCTAGTTTAAATATGTGATATTGAGAGTGTTATACTGTGTATAATTTGCCCACCGTGTACCTCCGTATCTACGGCGTATAACGCCACAGTCCGATTCCCCGACACACCTTGCTGCCTATCTACCGCACGTGGTGTATGAGCTGTGGCAGACAAGTATACAGAGACGCGCGCGGCCACAGCGCGCCCGTTTTAGTACGCGCAGATTCCTGCTGCCTACTCATCTACCTACTTGCCCGATTGCCTGCTCATTTGCCTACCTCGGGGATATTACGTCATCCTGCCCGACCTGCTGCCTGGGTGCACACGCTGAACTCGATGGTTCACATCTCTCGGTAGCATACCATCAGCCGTCCTATCACACCGTGCCACGTCTGCCTGCCTGACCTGCTGCCTGGTTAGCTGCCTACGTCGTGCGAAGCTGGACCTTAGTTTTATTATCTATATCCTTTTTCTTAGTTTTAATTTACACTAACTTTTATTTCTTTATAACGTGGCTTACGATTAGATCTCCGGAACTAAACGTAACGCTACAGGGTCATTGGAGTACCCCCATCTAACTAGGTTGTGCCAATATACGTAATATTAAATATTATCACCTAATTTGAAGTTCATAGATTAATGGCAAAATTCTGACGCCAACCAGACGACGAACTGACACCAGTCAGACGGACAGACGGACACGCAATAAATGGGAGCCCATTTTACCCTTGAGGTACGGAACCCTAAAAAAACATGCATATAGCCGTTTATGTCGCAAATTTCTGCAAATTTTCGACACTCGCAAGGGAATCAAAACCTACAGGGCACTTCCCTTGAGCTCAGAATCTTGAAATTTGGTACGAAGCAACGTCTTGCAGCACAGATAAAGGAATAATTGCGAAAACCGTAAATTTTTAGTTACATCATATAATAAAAATATTTTTAATCATTTTAAACTTACTACTCCTTTCCTCATGAACGCGTAGAGGTATTAAATTGAAATTCATATCAAATACTCAGGTCTATAATACCTTTAAGCTGAAGTTTGTACGGAACCCTCGGTGCGCGAGTCCGACTCGCACTTGGCTGGTTTTTTTATTTAATTAAAGACTGTTGCATACTTAGTTTAAAGTTGTTGTTGATTTGTTAATTAATAAGTGCAATTTATGGTTAATAAAATTTGCCATTTCATTTAATTGATCTCATCTATTATTTAAAAAGTTTTGTACTAATATAAATTGGACTCCAGAATTACCTGAATTTTAAATAAATTTAATTTATTTAATTTATTTTATGAGTCTAATATTAAAAATTTCTCAACATACTCGGAATTCAAAATTCTTAGGATTCTCAAAATAATTTCCAATAATGGAGAACTTCTTAGAGTATGAAAGTAATAAAAGGTCTGAAGGTCAGTAATGAAAATTAACCCTTGTAAAGAATTTTTGTAAATGTAAATTTTATTCGCCGTCCTACCCCTTTTAGGCTGCAGGATACAGCCTAGGAAATATTCAATTTCTGAACAACCTATAAGGAATTATTTTTAAAGCTGACCTTCATGAAATCAGCATTCATAATAATCAAAAATATATGAATAATTGGACAAGTACACTCAAATCTGCTTTGTGTTTTCTCAAAAGACCACATCATAAGATATTAATTTAAAAAAAATACCCTTGAGTTTGTTTTCTTATTTCTTCTCAGAGTAGACAGCTAGGAAACACCGGCTTCATAGCTTCAATTAATAAAAAAAAATCTTTAAATGTTGTTTCAAAAATAACGCATCATAGCAAAATGCTATGATGCGTTTATTTTTGCTTTACACCAAGAATGTCTGCCAACTAACTAGATATCTCTTCAGCTAATTAAGAGGATATTAATTATCTAACTCATATTTACGCAAGGGTTCCATACTGACCCAAGTACTTTCGCATCCAGTATCTACGACTATCAATAAATGCCATTATGTGAAAATTATATAATATTGGTGTTAAAAGTTCTGGGTATATCTATATATGCGGCAAGCGGGCACCAAGCTAATCTAACTAATTTAATTTTAAGTTAGCACGTTAAGCCACTGCCACTAATTGATGAAATCAATAAGCTAGTAGTTAAAATTAAAACATTTAAACAAATTCAAAAGATATTTAAACCAATTTCTGTTATCGAAAAGATTTAGCAAAATAAAACGAATATACTTACAGACATTTAGCCTTTGTTTTTGTTACCTTCTTATAGGATGTAACGAAAATGTGCGATCATATTTTAAAAACTGCATCTCCATCTCCGTCTCCATGTATATGCTACTACAACTTTCTCCAAAAAAAATTATATGAGAGATAAAAAAAAATGAGAATTAATTATGATTACCTTGGAGAAAGTTTTTCATATACATGAACAGATGCAGTTTATAAAATATGATGGACCTTTTCTTTACAATACGTATAAAAGTGAAATGCATATATACGCGATTCAGGATTTAACAGAATTGGTGACCGCAGCTGTCTAATCCATTGCCGACCATTTCTGTTTTATAATGTTGGTGCTTACTGTCATTTAAACTGCCATAACTTAGTTTAAACCATGGTCAGCTAGTGGGAATCCTGCTCGCTTGTACACAAAATAATTTTCGGGATTTTGTAAGTTTGAACAGAGTGTTGGCCTGATTGCTTGTTTACATTTGCTTGTAAAACAACATGCGGAGTGGAGACGTACATTAGTATACTATGCAATTAGTGAATAAAAGACGGATTTAAAGCGAGGGCCATAGATGAATCACGAGCAAGTGAAAGATTCTAACGACCGTAGGGAGTGATTCATGATGATTGAATCAAGAGCATAGCGAGTGATTCAAGTGTTAGAATCCTGAGGGACGCGAGTGATTCATGACCCTCGATATAAATCCGTTTTATTCAAGAGTTGCATACTATACTTTATACCATGACTACGAGAAAAAGAAAAATTTAAGCGAAAAGCACAAGGAGTTTATGTATGTCGAGTATTCCTTGCACAAGAAGTTTGTATCGAGTATTTTTTGCGTAAGGAGGTTGTATAGCATTGAGATTGAGGTCGAATATATTAGTGTGTTTTAAACTCAATCACCAAAATAGTGATGAAAAGCTTTTTAGAGGGGGAATGGTACTTAACACATAAACATACATTATGAAGTGTTTTTATTATTACAAGCTTTGCTTTCGTTGTATGTCAGGAAACTAAAAATTTATTGTCTTGTCTTAGTTATGTAACTTTGGAAACATTGTAATAATATGGTACTATGGAGCTGCTCTAATGATGGAGCCAGAAAATGACCATAGTAACTCTCTAATCAGTTGCTAGGTATTCGTTTAGGAGTCACCTACGGTCTTATTAATAAAAACGTAGTATTACCAGCTTACTCCAAAGTTACTCTTGGACTAGCTAATCCCTGCGTAACTAAGGATTAACTTATGTTTAGCAATGTTAAACCTCGGACTAACTGTTCATTCCTTACTCTTGACTTTACACGTAAGCTATGGCAACCCAGTTGAATTTTAAAATAAAAAGAATGAACCAGTGAATGAAACCAAGAAAGTTGATAACATAAAGTAAAAAAAGTGGCCAGAGTGACATTTGTCATACAGTTTTCAAAATGAAGGAGGCAATTTTAAATTTATCTCAACAATTTCAGCTTAAATCGCATTTATTAAAATATTATAAATGCGAAAGGAACTGTGTCTGTCTGTCTGTTACCTGTTCACGCTTAAACCGCTGAACCAAGTTTTGAATGGAGTTAGTTATTGAGATAATATGTACTACATGATTACCTCAATGGAGTTAGTTTGAGACCCTGGAAAGGACATAGGATAGTTTTTATCCCCGAAACCATCCTTATAGGTGTGGCAAGGGAGGTGGAAATTGTAAGGTGAACCAATAATTTGTCAAGTAAGGCGGCCTACAATATTATTGCTCGACATTAAAATAGGCTATTAGAAGTACTAATGCTACGCAGACGAAGTCGCGGGCAACAGATAATATTTATTATTCGTAGTGCTATGATAGATCTGATGACGAGTGTACTCCTCATACTAATGTTAATAAAATAGGTAGCTAAGTATTTACCACAACTCCTTCATGCCAATTCCTGAAATAGTGTTTCCTGTCTAATCTTACGCTGTAATATTTTGATATATTACTAGAATAAGAAGGGATAAACAATAAAATAAGGAAAGATTGTGAATATAAATACAATATATTTATTTTAAACTAAAAATGTTCATAATCAAATCATAACGAACACAATGTCAATCAACCTGTATTGTGGAGTGTATTTAGGTAAATAAAATTAAAACTTTTTGAAATAATGTTTTTTTCTTCTTTAGTACACAAAACTGGGCAAATTTCCCCTCACACTGACTTTACACGACATTTACAAATAAATTACAAGGTAAAACTGGATAAATTCTTTAGAAATTTGATAGCTTATTTATAGCAATTCTAACAACTTAAGTTTCATACATGGTTCCCCCATACAAAACTTTCAACTTCTTTTTCTTTTTACTGACGCCGCGCGGATAGCGCGGAATCGCGCCGGGGGACCCCGACAGATGGCCGATGTTCGGTTCCGATCTGGACCTTCAAGTGGATAATAATTGCAGTAGCCATGGATACACTCTTAATCCAACTTTCATCCGACCTTAAACTAGCTAGCACCGTGGTGTAACTTTTAGTCAAAGTCAAATATATTTATTCAACTAGGCCAAAAAACGGCACTTTTGAACGTCGTACACAAATTATAATTAAAATTTACAAGTAATAAAAGTTGATTCTACCGTGCATTCGGAAAATTGGCTTGTTATGGAGAAGAATGCACAAGAAACTCCATATTTAATCTTTAAAAATAAATAAAAATGTGTCTCTTTTTAACCGACTTCCCAAAAAGGAGGAGGTTTCTCAATTCGACCGTATATATTTTTTTTTTATGTGTGTTCGCGGATAACTTCGTCGTTTATGAACCGATTTTTATGATTATTTTTTTGTTAGAAAGGAGATATCCCAAGGGTGGTACCATGATAAGGAAACCTGGAATACTAGAGAAATCGAGGGAACTCCCCAAATATTATAGGCATACATGTAGTGATTTTGGTATTTTCATCAATAATGCAATCATTTGCACTCAGAAAGTATCATTTGGTGAAGTGGAACTGATGAAGAAGACCACAATGGCCACTGGAAACCCGAAATAAAACAATGTATCCTAGTCGTGTTTGGGCTTATTGGAATTTTCATAAGATGTACTTTGGCTATAACTGATTTTCATATTAATTTGAGGTACCTACCAAAACTAAAAAGAGAAAAATAAAAAACTTTTTAACAAAAACCAAACCGACTTCCAAAACAAAACACTTCAAAGTGAAAAATAACTTTCTTTTCCGAAGTCGGTGTCGAATAACGGAAAACAATGGGTACAAAAGACACCGACTTCGGAAAAGAAAGTTATTTTTCACTTTGAAGTGTTTTGTTTTGGAAGTCGGTTTTATCATCAAGTCACGCACCGTAATGCTCTGTTCTCTTCCCTTACCAATGTAATGCTCAAATCTGTAACATTAAAGGTTGCGAACTGTAATGCTCGACTCTGTTACGTTAAATTACAGGCGAATGCTCCAAGTGAGCTTTATATTAATTGGTAGTTGACATATGATGACATCATGCTATGTTGATGGTAACCGCTATCTTAGTTAGTGTCCCTTTGTGGTGGCATTGCACGCTTAATTACAGATTAATTAGTGTCAATTCAACAGAAGTTAATGATTTGTTAACATTGGAGGAAAAGGAGCTCAAGGGGATCAGATTAGATCGATTTGTGTGGTTAAGTTACCTTGACTTGGTCAGTCTGTGGATTGTTTACAGCTCAGACATCCTTTAAATCAAAATACTTCATATTTGAGTAATAGGATACAGACCGTTGACGTTAGTGGAAAAAGATCTCTTGGATCTATGGCAACAATGGGAGTCCCACAGGGCTCGATTCTTGGTCCTTTCTTGTTTCTTATTTATATTAATGACTTGCCTTACCTCATAAAGGATAACCATTATATAGTGATGTTTGCGGATGATACTTCATTTTTGTTTAAACATAAACGTCAGCAGCAGGTTACTGACGATGTAAATAGCGCGATATCAAAAGTAGTTCCCTGGTTAAATGTTAACAATTTACTTCTTAATGAAAAAAGAAAACAAATGCATTAAGTTTACCCTACCTCACGTTAGGCAGGTGAAAACCGATGTGTTGATAAAGGGCGAAACCTACGTATCCTTAATACTTACTTACTTTACTACTTTATCGAAAAATGGTTTTCTCAGACCCGTAATATTTTTAAATGGGCTATCTAACGATACCCTCAACATGGTATAGATGAGAAAAAAAACATCCCCACTTTACGTGTAAAAGAGGTACCCTACTTTTTATTTTGTTTTACCACTTTGTCGGCGTGATTAATAATGTATATCCATGCCAAATTATAGCTTACTAGTCTCTGAGCTAAGCTGCGGACGGACGGATATACAAACATGGCAAAATTATAATGGTTCCCTGTTGACTACGAAACTATAAAAAGGACCAGTTGATGACACCGTCCTTACAATAAGCTGCATATAATCGAGGTTCAATTACCAAAAATAATATGGATAGACATTTTCTTATAGAGACCAAAATAACTCCCTAGAACACAATTTGCAACGTAAACACACACTATAGTAACGTCTGTTTACTTCCCTCTTCCTATTTATGCAAGAAAGCGTTCATTTTTCATATACGTGTATATCTTTCCCCGACAAGTGTAATTTTAGCAAGGAATTGGATCTTCACACACACGTCGTGAGTTTTGTTGTGAATAAATGATGACCGTGCTAGATATTTATATTTTTATCGCATTCTGTTGTAAGGGGACATTTTTGAATCATAACACTAAGCCTAAATTCCATGAAGGGGTCAGCAGAGTCGTATATTTTGTGAGTTTTGACGTAGTTACAATCTTTCAATGTGTGAAACTACTCATGCATATCAACTTCTTTTACAGTGTGAAATTGATTCTGATTAACGTATGTTTGAAGACTAATTTACGTACAAATAAAGAAATAAAACAATGATAAAAAAAACGATATATTTCATAATGTTAAGTTCATCGATAACTATATTTTACAAAATTATATCTAAACGCGCCACGCGAATTATGACTTGGAGGTAAAAGGGTTAACAAAAATAATCAACTTGTAATGACGAAATGTAGACAACAGCTTTTTAAAATGTATTATTATTAGGTACCTACGGTATTGTTTACTGATTTTGAATACTAGGTCTTTTGACTTTCTCTAATGTGCATTTTGTCTGTGTCGAATAAACAATACTTATTTCTTTCCTTATTTTCCTTTCCTTTGTATCTGAAGCTTAAACAGTGGCCGCGATTTGCTGGCTGTCAGCATATTACCACTACGCCGGACAGCGCGTTGTATTTGTATTGTATGTAACAGACGTATTCAAGAATTGCTTTTTCCACCTTTTTTCGTCCCGTAACTCGTATACTCTTCTATTTGCATTTTGTTCAGACACTAGCGAACTGCTCCGGTGTTTACGACTTGACGAAAGTTTCTTAAGATATTTCTTTATTAGGTTTAAGATTAATATTAAGTTAATTATTTATTTGAAAACTGCCTGTCTGGGTCGCGGATAAATTTGAAGAGTTACCGCAACCCTGGCTCAAGCAACTGAAGGAGCACGGGTGGGTTTTAGTCAGTAAAAGTCTGACACGCCCTTCTGCTTCACCCACAGCGGGAAAAGTTATTGGAGGGAAAAAGGCAAAAAAAATGACCTTTTCTTATTTTATTGTTTGCCTTCTGAAGATAGAATCAAGGTGTAATCAATTGTTTTCTCACACGTGTGGGTGGTTGTGAACAATGAGCTGATGTAATTGGAGGTCACGATATAATGAAGGTGGGTGAGCGACGTTCAAGCTATTGTGCGTGGAAGGCCAGCTTATGTCAATAGCCACACACGTAATTCTAACTAGCTGACACAATTCTCCTTACCTATATTGAAACCATGCTACTTTGTCGCAAAAAAAATAATATTCAGTTGATGTCTGGTGCCGACAACGCTAAATGAAACAGCTTAAAGGAAAAGCATTGCTCTCACTTTTACTACCTTTTCTGACAAGCGAAGTACATAAATTCACGTCATCTAATTAAATTCATGTCTGTGTATAGAGCTCATTATAGATATTGGACAAGGTAGGGCGTGTGCTAGTGGTGGCTAAATAATGCGGGCACGCCAAATGTAAGATTCATTTGCAACAACAGAAATCACACTTACTCTAATCTAATAAAAATTAAACTGAAAGCGTTACGATTTTTGTAGGAATATGGGGGTGCAAAGAAAGAGTTACATCAATAGCATCCAGTTTTGTTTCTGTTAAATCACCAAGTCAAGATACTTTGGCGGCACGTTATGGTTACATTATTATCATCCTGCAAATATTATAAACGCGAAAGTTTGGATGTTTGTTACTCAATCACGGAACGGCTGAATGGATCTGGATGAAATTTGTCACAGAAATAGATTACCTATAGTCTGGAATATATGAATATTTTATCCTGAGATTGTGTTCCCTTGGGATAATATCGACATTCGCGCGGAAGAAGCCGCTGGCTGAAGCATGTATTTTTTATACACATTCTACAGCTATGTTGAAAAGAAGGTGATTCGACTGACGCAGCAGTCGCTCATACAAATATATGTGATACGCATACCCACCTCTATTATAAAAGTACGCTGGACTTCATACTATCGATGACAAAATGAAGACATTTGATTTTCGCCATTTTGGCGCTGGTACCAACGTGACTTAACGTAAGCGTCCATGGAACTAATACTAAAGATGGGAAACAGCATTCGGAAAAAAAAAATATGGACTTTATCGATCGTGAGAATCATTTTAAGCGTAAGAGAAAAAAAACCCAGTTATTTTATTATGATTCATTTTTAAGTAATAGAATAATTGTTGTAAAGGTTAACTGAAAAATATTTTCAGTTAGATTGCAAGCTATAAACTAGTGGATAGCGTGCTAGTAAAGTTATAGCGCATTACTGTCAGATCAGTGAGATTTAAATATGGGGATAGGCTAACAACTTATCCTTTAAACTAGTATATTTGAGCAAGTATCTCCTCGCTCAAGTACACTAGTTAGTTAATAGGTACTTAAAATTGTTCTGATTCACTCAGATGGCACCCATCGGAATCTTGCAGGGAACATCATTCATACAAATATTTGCGTAAGAATGAGATGGATAATAATTTACAACGGACGTATTTCTCCCTCTCATCTCTGAGATCCTGTCTCTGTAGTGTCAAGTTGCAAATAAGAGTTATATCGCATTCCAGCGAGGTGAATGCTTATATCAGTTTTCAAATCTGTTTCAGATGCAGATATAAATTGTTTGACTTCAAAACATTTGTTAATAAAATTATAATTATTATATTATTCCAGAACTAATTCCAGGCACAGGAATGTGGTGATAGGTACAAGAAGAGAGAGGCCTGTGCTCAGAAGTAGCCGAAGTCGGGCTGTGGATGATCATGACGATGATACCAGAATTAAGTATTACACATTGCTTTTGAACATATTATTACTGATTATTAGGCATTCATCACTGCCAATATGAGATAGAGAGTTGCAACATACTACGAGAAGTCAATACAGTAGATGAGTGAAACGCCTTGCCAAGTCTACTATTTTGATATTAGTGTAATTTAAAAATTTCACTAATAATCATATATTAGTTACAATATTAAAATATTTCCAGGCGAATATATTAATTATTAACCTATCACTAAATGTGTCAATTTTAGTTCCTGTGACGCTCGAGTGGGGCGCTTTGAATTGGCACAAAAATCAACTGTCATTTCATATAGTATCATAGTCCAGCGTACTTTTATATGAGAGGTCAGTGCGCCTACCTTACATATTTCATAACCAATTTTAAGGATGAACCCACATATTAATTTCTTACTCAACATTTCCTCTGCAACAAAGAAATGAAAATCTTTGTTATGTTCATTGATCGATTTAATATTAGATTGAATTTTCGGAGTTCACAATAAGGCTTGAAACCTTCCATTATAGGGTGGAGTTAACAGTAATTGATCTTTTGGGACCTTCGGATTCGAGGGTAGTAGGATATTATTTTTGAAGTATTGCACTTTGATGTTCGCTCCTAATATGAAAGCTATTTCTGTAGATACACAGAAACTTTCAGAAATGTGAGAATTATAAAACATTATTCTCATGTTTTTCAATTGTGTTTTCGTTCACGAATTTTTCAGTTCCTGTTTTTGAAGTGGGCCGTGAGCTGTAAAGAGAAACGTCGAAAATGGTTTAAATTATGGAATCCAACTTAATGGTTGTGCGACTTCAGGCTTCTGTATTTACGCATGACAGAAAAGAAAATCATGGTTTAGTTTTAATAGGAATAAAAAAAAGGAAAAAGCGAACAGGCTTGGTAACACTGGTGCAATTTATATTCCGATGGATTCTCCAAGAAAAACAAATAAACCTAAAATACAATTCTTGTCCTGAAAGTTACGATCACAAGGAGACAATCAGTCAAATCGGTCGAGCCGTTCTTAAGTGATGATCTTTCATACACGAGATTCATTTTTATTTATATAAAAAATACTGATAATTTACCAATTATTTAAAAACAAAACTCATCAAATAACATAAGTTTATTTATCACTTTAGAAAGTGTTTCATTTATAGTTTTCACCTCTGAAAGTTGTTTAGTTACTAAATGATTAAGTGTTACATTAACGATTTATAAACACTAAAGAGATAAGTGTGAATGCAAATTTAATTCACTAATAAATTTGGTACGTGTTTTTACCAACTTTCATTTAAAACTGATTAATTTTTAAAGTGATGTTAAGTGATTATTAACTATCTGTCTGAAATAAGTAAACTAACATTGTTTTAATTAAAAATAGTTTAACTTTAGAGTTTGCATTTAATATTTTAATGAAAGTAATATTCTTTTTGCAGTGGAAAAATAAAGGCAAGTTAGATTGCATTTGATTCACTTGCTTGCTTAATTTAGATATTATAATCTAAACTTTATCAGTTTAATTTAAAATTTATTATTAAATTAAAAGGTGTTTTGCCCTGCCCTTGTCCCATGTTACTTTGGGTCGGCGCAACACGTTTTCTTCTTCCATACTGTCCTGTCACCCCGTCACGCCCTCACTGACTCCTTTTTCTTTCATATCACTGTTCACACAGCCCATCCATCTTTTCCTTGGCCGTCCCCTCCCTCTCCATGCATCCATATTTATGTTCATAACTCTTTTAGTATCACGCGTTTCATCCCTCCTCATAATATGACCATACCAGGACAAACGGTTTCCTTTCAACTTTTCTGTCACTGGCGCCACTTTCAAACTTCCTCTAATATACTCATTTCTCACTTCGCAAAACCATTCTCGTCACTCCGCAAATCCATTCCAACATTCTCATCTCTGCTACATGCAATCTCTTTTCATCCATCTTTTTCAAAGCTCAACATTCTGATCCATACAGTACGACAGTTCTAATCACGGACTTGAAAATTTGCCTTTTTAACTTGGGGGCATCCCTGGGTTGCAAGTTGTTCCAGTGACCTGTCGCAATTCCGTCCATCCCGAGTTGATCTGGTGCGTTAAGTCTCGGTCTACCTCGCCATCCCCTTGGACTAGTAACGCTAGGTACCGGAAGTTGGAGCACATCGGTATGGTGGTTCCAGCGAGAGCTTTAGGCACGGTACTGGAGAGACCAAAGGGCAAAATCGCAGAAAAAGTATTCTGTTTTAATTCTGCACAGTTTCAAGCCAACACTCTCCAGTCTGTGCCACCATACCTCCAATCTGCTCTGACCACTCGGCAACCAGCACAATGTCATCGGCAAACAGCATAAACCAGGGTGCCTCTTCCTGTATGTCTGACGCCAGAGCGTCCATTATCATCAGGAAGAGGTAAGGACTAAGAGCTGACCCTTGGTGCAAGCTGACTGCCACACTGAAGCTGCCAGTAGTGCCCACTGTAGATCGGACTTGGGTACTGCATCGACTGTACATCGCTCGAACAAAATGTACCTACATACTTCCAGGTCCACCTTTCCTCTTAAGGGCTCACCACAAAACCCAGGGCACCCGGTCGTATGCCTTCTCGAGGTCCATGAACACCATGTGCAAGTTTTATATGCACCTCTGTATTTCTCGTACAACTGGCGGATTGTGTAAATGGCATCCGTTGTAATCCGACCAGGCACAAAACCGAATTGGTTCTGCGATATTTCACTCTCTTCTCTCAGCCGCCTTTCAATAACTTTCGCCCAAGCTTTCATACTATGTGACATAAGCTTTATTTTTCTATAGTTTTGTTCTCCAGCACTTCATCTTTGTTTTTAAAGATGGGCACCAGCGAACTATTGTACCATTCATCAGGTATGGCTTCATCCCGTAACAACTTATTGAAGATAAAGAATTTATTTAGTCTTTTCCTTTCCCTGTCATATATTCAATATTTATTAGTATTAGATATGTAGTATAATATGTACGTATTTTATGTTATAATGTATAACTAAGTTCTATTATTTATCATCTGTTGTACACTGACAGCCCTTAATTCTTCTCCTATCGTTCAGTCCATCCAAAGGTTGTCTGTAAGAGATTGCCTGGTGCGATAAGACCGCCCATTGTACACTGTGCTTGAAAATGATTGTTCTGTATTTATATTTTTTTATGGTGTACAATAAAGAATATAATAAATAAATAAATAAACCACGCCCATCAATCGACGCGCAATATCTTGCACACTTCAACTGGTGTTCCGACCGGCCTTACCCTTAACTCTTCAGAGACTGAAATGAATTAGTTTATAGTACATTTACGGTACATTTTAATTATATAATGTTTGGGCCCAATTCATAAGCATAATAAACATGTTATGTGTCCACTACTCGAATTCAAGCCTACTCTCTTTGAGAAGGAGAAGATCTTGAGCTAGCAAGCGAGCTCAGGACATGTCTTTAACATTTTTAGTTCTTGGAAATGTCAGATGCCTTACGATGCTATCTTACATCATTTTGAGAACAGTGGTGACGAAACCAATTCTTCTTCTTCGTTTTGTTCTTGATGGAGTGGTCGTGGTTACGATGAGTTTTGTCCACTCGTTGGTGTTCTTGCCACTCGTCTGGCGATCTATCTCCATTTGGATCTGGTGGATGAAAGTATGGCGCAATCATTTACAAGAAACCAATTACACAAAGTAAATTGCTTATCAATTTTTATTTTATTTTAAAACAGGATAAAAAACAGGAGTATAATTAATTGTTATAAATACTATCTTACTATTTAAACAAAATACTTATTAAACTACCAGCAATATTATCCACTTATTACAATTTTGTTGATTGTTAATCCTACGTGATATAAAAATTAAAACAGAATACATGAGTGAATGGAGTCTAAGATTAAAGGTAAAAGAATGAGCGCTTTCTAAAAACGAAATTTATAAGAAAGAAAAAGAGAAGGAAACAATTATACCACTTAATAATTAATAAAGATAAGATAGAATCGACTATAGATTTCCTAAATTGATGTGCTGTTAGATTACAAATATTAATGTTTTAAAATTTAGTGTTGTAGGTAATAAGAGGTAACATCTTAAAATTAATTGAAACTTACCTCAAAAACCGCACTCAGTATACACAAATTAACAGACTTAATATTAGAACCAAGATGGAGGATACAAACTTATCAAAGGGACGTAAAATACAATATGGTGTGCCACAAGGAAGTGTATTGGGACCACCATTATTTTTAATATACATTAATGACCTTCCAAATGCGAACTCTAACCCACTGACACTCTTTGCTGATGACAGCACCGTTGCTATTAAATGTAATGACAGAGTGTCTTATGAGCATGATATAAGCAGTACCCTAAATGCAATCATTAAATGGCTAGACATTAATAATCTGCAAGCAAACATAGGGAAAACTAAAATAATCCACTTTAATCAGCGTATGAAAGCAATTATTCCTCAGATTAATGAAATCTTATAAATATATGGGCTTGGGAGAGGTAGAATTTTGTACTCCTGGCAATACGGTTTACGGGTCTCAACTATTTTAAGTCTAAACATAGCCCTGATGCACCGCTTTTGTGCTTTAAAAATTAGCTCAATGTCAGTCGAATTTCCCCAAAAAATTACACCATACCTCAGGACTGGAGCAACCAAACCATGATATGCATTTATCAAGGTGTTGATACTTGCAATCTGTTTTAATTCATGTAGCATAAGGATAACATTTAACTATAAGGGTGAACCTGTATCTGATGTACAAACAACAAAATTTCTTGGTCTTTATGTAGATAACAAATTAAATTGGAAATCCCAGATTGAAACACTATGCAAAAGAATTAATAAATCAGTATATTCGCTACATGAATTAAAACAGATTGCAAGTATCAACATAACCCATAACCCTGTCCCTTGAAAGAGCAATGACCGGTACTGTGGCAGTATAATGCGAAAACGTAAACGTAAACGCATGGTTATAAACTTATAACAATAGCAAATTAATATTCTTGGTTCTTGTTTCAGTGGATATAACGCTCTATATTTTCTTACTGAATAAATTAATTGGCTTGGATTTTCATATCAAATAACGTGGGTATTACCACAGATCACTAAATCACTAAGCTGGTACTTTCAATGTGCGTGCAGCTAGGGAGTAGAATTCTTTGCTGGAATATCTGACCTGTGTTTCCTGATAGCTACCTAAGTAACATTACCTGGGGCCAAAGTAAATAGGTTACTTTTAGACATGTGGGATCCATCTTCGATCACAACATCGCTATATTCAGGCAAACGCGAGCCTATTAATAAAATTAAAAAAGTAAGAAAGTGCTGACAGTATTGACAATACAAATCACGCGGAGAGCTTTGATAGCGCATATAGTATTCATGTGAAGTCATGTCAATTTTAAGTTCGTTTGTGGTGGTATAGATGCCGCACACGACAGTACCGTCTCTAGCAATATAAGCTCTGTGGTACGTTCACTATGACAAAAGCATATTTAGGCAGTTATTAATTAGAAACCGCAATCTAAGTAAGCGACATTATTATTCGTTAGAGGCCTAATTTTAGAAATTCTTTAATTAACGAGTTTTTTTTAGATTTAAAGCTTAACAAGTCTTTAAATGTATGTTTACTAGTTGATACTTCTTTAAGAGAAAATCGGAGTTTTTTACTTATTAATGATCTTTTCATGACGATGGTTGGTTTTAGATCAATGCGCTTTTAAATGGAAACTTTTAAAGTAACTCGATTAAAATGACTATACTTTTACTAAGTTGTATCTGCATTTGTTCAGCCGTTTACTATGCGTGACTTTTTACTGTACAAAAACCCTATAGTACTCAGCAATTTATAATGTTACTTTCAATCAATAAATCAATTCCCGAAATTGGATCAATACTTTTAGAGATATATAATCTCTGAAAGTATTGAATAAACATACAAAACCTTCAATAAGCCTACAATTATCTCTTATGTAGATACCTTAGTATTTGCACAGGCATTTGTGAGGAGCGCCACTTATCTTATTCTTCCAAAGTCGTAATTTAAATACTCGAAATCCTTTATCATCTCTGTAGATTATTGCAAATATTGTGAGTGGGATTAAAACGTAGATTACCTGTATCACAGTTACTAATCATGTCATCTCTCAGAACGTCTTCAGCTAGAACATTTATGATAATATTTGATTCTGCTAAGTGGTTTGCCTTCATGAATTACATAAACTATTCCAAGGAAACGTACTCCCAGGATAAAATGTGTCCTTTTTCAAGGTCCTATCTTTCTATATCAAAATAAATTAAATTCAGTCAAGCGGTTTAGGCGTGAAGCCGATACAAACAATAAAAAACTTTTTAACAAAAAATCAAACCGACTTCCAGAACAAAAAACTACAAAGCAAAAAATAACTTTCTTTTCCGAAGTCGGTGTCTTTTGTACCCATTTTTTTCAGTTTTTCGACACCGACTTCGGAAAAGAAAGTTATTTTTTGCTTTGTAGTTTTTTGTTCTGGAAGTCGGTTTGATTTTTTGTTAAAAAGTTTTTTAAAGTCCGAGACTAGAGTCAGTTTAGTATAATTTTTCCTTATTCCGTGTTTATTACATTTGCATTTTACGACAAAGACACCCCATATTCCCTTCATAGTTAGTTGTAAGTAGCTTTAAAAAAGAGTTTGTTGGCTAGAAACGCTCTTAGCGCTAAACCAGTCAACCGTACGATAAAACCACGCTATAAAATGTCATTCATAGAATAATAGTACACTTGACCTACTTTTTAAGAGCCTTTTACTGTGTAGTTAGGCTTTAATAAACGCCTACACAAGGTTACTTGAACTCATGATAGGAACATAATAAACCCTGGCTTTCATAGTAAATCATTAGAGATCAGATTATATAGTATGCATTTACCCCACAAAATTTCGTGCATATATACTAATAATTTTCGCTTATAAAAATATTTTGATTGATTGAAGACTGTACATTTAGAACAACATTTTTTTTATCAAAAACTACCTAATTGTTTACGTTTACAAAAAATATAAAATATTTTTCATTTTAGTGTATTATTGGTTGTTTTTGTTGAGTGTATTGTTTTTGTGTGTGTTGTGTGTCTACAAAGTGGTTCCATTTTGATCTTGATAATTTATGATAGAACAATTCATTAATTGTATGCTGATTTCCCCGAAGGTTGACCCGAAGGGTCCAAACGGAGCCCTATTGCTGTCACTCACGTGTCTGTCTGTCTGTCCGTCGTCTGTCACAGAGGTTTTACAGCTAAACGGTTGGAGCTATAGTCTTCATTTACAGTATAAGCATCTTGTTGACCCAAAGCCACACAAATTATCAAAAAAATGTTTTAATTAATATGCGCGCAAAAAAAAATAGTTGTAATTTTGACTTATCAACCACAAATAAAAAAATGTGTATGTTTCTAGCAATACTGCAGCTTTCCACGTTGCCAGCAACGTTTTCTGCAATACAATAACATGTTTCTGAAACGATGTTTTACAACCGTTTTGTCCCAATAATGATTTGATTTTTGTATGGCAAAACCGGTCATTGACCCATAAAAATTTTGTAATTTAAGAAATAATGAAATACAGCCGTCGAAAAAAAATGATTTATTAGTAATGGGAAACGATACATACATCGTTAGTTATTCGGGTTTCTACGAAAATATATAATATTATGGAAAAGGGCAATGACCGCTATGGTCTTGCTAAAACGGTATAACTATAGAAATAATGAATCGCAACGTTTCTTTACCATAAGGACGAAACCTTTTAATGTCACTGGCAACAGTAAAACTTTCCAAGATGTCACTAATACAAAAACTTGTTGCTAAAACGTTGCTGTGCAACCGTTCTTTACCTGAATGAACACCGCTATTTACCTTTTAAAAGACATTTAAGAAGTGCCTACGCCTAGTGCCTCTAAAGCAGCCAGCCTTTAGAATAATGTCGATGAATGGCTATACCTTTCATCACGGTATACTCAAGGGGTGCTCAGACTCGTGTCGGCAATCTGCTTCGAAATATTTAACCACTAAGAGACTACCAACCTACTTAAACGATTCCTTTTTTATGCTAGCCTGTTGTGTTCAACTCCTGGCGAAGGCCTTCCTCCACTCCTTCAACTTTCGCAAGCCCGCAATTTCTCCTTTAAAAAAAAATCTGAACTTAAAAAACACAATATGAAAATCCCGGTAAAATACTTTTTATTAAAAAATTACAAAAATATTCACAAAATTCAATTTTTTTTTCGATTTAGTACTTCTTGGGAATTTACGCGATCGACTAGAAAAGCTCGCGAGGTCGACAGTTAGAGCACCCCTGTCATACGCTGTATTCATGTAGGTCGTGTCCTCTTGGAGAAATACACAGAAACTTTTTGTAAACACATAAAGGTCGTGTTTACTCAACTGTAACGAGTTGAAGGTTGTATAAAGTGTGTAAAAAGGTTTATTGCCAAACATACTATGTCTAAAAACCAAAATATTGTGCCTCATTTTTGCTGATAACCGCAGTTAAATGGTTCTGCCAAGAGATTTTAACACGCGTTGGATTCTGAATGTGTTTGTCACTCGAATTCTACATTACCTACGTATAACATGTCTTGGTGGCTCAGTGGATAAGTGCTTTAGGTAGAGAGTTCAAATTCGAGCAAGTACTAATGGGATTATTTCAATTCATATATGTACTTTCTGCATTTATATCAGAGATCACTGACAATTGCACAGGAAAACATCGTGAGGAAATCAGGACTTATAATTAAAATAAGTTTGAAATCGCGAACTCTCATTGAGAAAGCATGGTGACTAATGATTGTGCTTCTCTGTATGAGAAGAGGCCTTTGTCATCATACTGATAAATTATAATAATATTTAAGTGTATGACATCTGTCTGTATAATAATATATTGCTCCCATATGATAATGGTATTCTGAATTCACATTTTTATCTCAATTATTATTGTATTACGAAATTGTGACTAGTTAATTTGTTCATGTGCCGTCTTAATTTATTGACACATTAATATTAATTATTATTTTTTGACATGAGATTGTGACATCTATTGACTTTATTTTTTTGATTTTATTTTGTTAATGTGATATTCTATTACCTTTTTATGCCGAATATTTTGTATGCCTTCTGGCGGAACATAGTATGGACCAACATTTTTTATTTATAAACCTGTAATTTTACCCTATGTTCATAAAATTAATAAATGAATTTAAATTTATAAGCTCTTGATATGGGTAATATTTTAACGTCAGTTGTTCACGTACCAGATTTTTGTTGCTATGTAGATAACACTACCCGAAAGTCTGAACACTAATCATTCAATTGAGTTTGTTGCTATCCAGTAACTGCATTTTGAATTTAAATAGATAGTATCTTCATGTAAAATATTCAGCTGCATTTCATCATCATTTTAGCCGAAAGACGTCCACTGCTGGACAAAGGCCTCCCCCAACCGTCGCCACATTGATCGGTCCTGTAGGTTTCGCATCCATCGGACTCCCGCAGCCTTGATGAGGTCGTCGCTCCACTTAGAGGGAGGCATTCCAACACTGAGTCTCCCAGTACGCGGTGGCTACTCCAGAACATTTCACCCCAAGGGCCATCCGTTCTGCGTGCAATGTGCCCTGCCCACTGCTTCTTAAGTTTGGCAATTCTTTGGGCTGTGTCTGTAATTTTGGTTATATTGCGAATGTCTTCGTTTCTGATTCGATCACGCAAGGAAACTTCGAGCATAGCTCTCCCCATTGCCCTATGGGTGATTTTGAGCCTTTTGATGCTGCTGCAGTTTCATTTGCTAAGGCTGATATCCGATCTCGTTATAGGTGGGAAAATACTAGATTAATGATGTACAAACTATGGCTTTCTCCTTTTTTAGGGTTCCGTAGTCAACAAGGCACCCATATAGTTTTGCCAGCTTAGTACTCTTAGTACTAGAAAGCTATAATTTGGAATGGATATACATATTAATCACGCCGACAAAGTGGTAAAATAAAATCATGAAACATTTTTTTTTAACGTACACGTAAAGTGGGAATGTTTTTGTCTCTCCTGTATCCCATGGTGTGGGGTTTCGTTGGCTAGGCCATTCAAAAATATAACGGGTCTGTGGGAACTAATTTCTATTTATTTATAAGATCCTTAAATAGAAATTGGTTCCCACAGACCCGTGTTTGCCTAAAATTAAGTTATACATGACAAATTTTTGTTAGAGTCAAGTCCCTTATTATTATTTATTATAACTTATAAAATTTACATGGAAATGTAAAAAAAAAATATATTGATGTAATGGGACAACAGTTTTTGTATGGGGATGTTAATTTGGTTCCTTCGTTAGAGCAATGTTCGGTGCTTTCATTGTTTATGAACGTTAGTAATGTTACCTTCCTATTTATTTTGGTGAATGTAGACTATTTATATGGAACCCTCAGTGCGCGATTCAGACTCACACCTGGTCGGTTTTTTATTATAGATAGGCTCGCGCATGACCATTATCTCACCGGTAAGCGATGAAGCACGCTTTCCTAGAAGTAACCTATTCGCTCTTGATTTAAAGACTTCCAGGTTGTAGCTATCGGGAACGACAGACGCCGGCAGGGGATTCCACACCGTAGCTGTACGCATAATAAAGGTATTGCCGAGAAGTTTAGTGCTTATGGGTGAGATGTCCACCATGTACTGATTGCGCATCACCGTACGTCTTGAATGAAACGGGCTAGGTGGAATTAGATCATGCAATTCCAATTCTCCTTTCTTTCTGCGTTACCATTTCTAAGGAATAAATTCCCAGAACATATGTTTAAAAATAAATAACGCACATGCGTTACCGCCTACCTATTCTCCCCTGGGGGGTTACCACAAGCTCTTAGAGTAAGGTTATTTTGAGTGTGTGTAAGGGACAGATGTATATGACGTGTATACATCTGTCACTTATTCGACCTCAAAATAACCTTACTCTAAGAGCTTATGGTCACCCCCTGAGCAAAAGTAAAACCTATTACCATAATAAGGATATTCCCATTCACAGTACGTTTAATTTTGTGCATCGAAGCAGTTTGTGCATAAGACAGACTCCTTAGCAGTCCATGAGATAGATAAAATAATTAGAGCGAATTTCAACTGTTACTCGCTATATAGCGTTTTGTATGAGTACAGATGACAAGACATACAGTACGACCGATGAGTCATGGCCCGTCTGAAGTTAGCGCCAAGTGGTTGCGCAGAACATACTTAACGAACCAAATGGCTGCTTTCTTCACGTACATCCGCGAAAGTTAGTAAAGCCTATGTTCAGACGGGCCACGACTCATCGGTCGTACTATACGAGAAGGTTACTAGACAGCTTTTTGCAAGTAACAATCTAGCATGGTAAGTTTTAGAGGGGGAAATACCGTTCGACCCTTGTTATATGGGACTTAACTGGCGGAATCTGGATGTGTAAGATAAGGTTTATCTCTGTCTAAAACTTCGATCGAAGTAAACAGATACTATATTATGTTTATGTTGTAAAACCTTTCATGAGCTGTTTTGTTAGAAAGATATATTTAATTCTTCAGTAGTAAGTTAAATGGCGCTGAGACGTGGTCGCTCACAATGGACCTCATAAATAAGCTAACAGTCACCCAAAGGGCAATGGCTCTCCATTGCCCTGCTATGCTCGGAGTTTCCTTGCGTGATCAAATCAGAAATGTGATCCGCAAGAGAACCAGGGTTACCAACATAGCCCGAAGAATTGCGAAACTTAAGTGGCAGTGGGCAGTGCACATTGCTCGCAGAACAGATGGCCGATGGGCAGTAAAGTTCTGGAGTGGCGACCGCGCTTTTATTTGCGGAAGACGATGCGTTGGAAGGCCTCCCACCAGGTGGACCGATGAACTGGTAAAGGTTGCGGGGATCCGCTTGGGAACGCTTGGGAGAGATCTTTCGGCTGATATGATGATGATGATGATGATGAGGAGTGGGTATTTGTTTTGGCTTCTGAGGCTGAACAAGTGACATTCTGTCAAAGACAGCGTCACGATAGCGATTCGAAAAACGTCAAAAATGTATGATTTCCAAGCGCAATCGAAATGTCACGTGATACATTCCTTACATTTTAGCATGTCCACCATCGCCATCACTGAGTTTAAAAGGAGTATTAACGTTTAATTTTGTAAGTATATATGGTGGAAAAGGGAGATTAACTTATTTTGTCGACTGTACTATATTTGTAGTAACAATTATGAGTACTCATGAGTCGTATTTCTTTTTTTTTTTTTGTTATGGATTTGCTCTTGACTCTAGTCTAAGTCATAGGTGACAGAGACAGAGTCCACGATGGAGTGAGCTTACCCAGAAGAAGCCTGTTTACTCTATTTTTGAAGAGATTCGGGTTGAATGCGTTCGGAAACACAGACGCAGGTAGTGAGTTCCATTCATTCGCTGTGCGCATTATGAAGGATGTATTATTTATTTTATTTTCTTCATAAAACTCAACGTAATCAAGTGTAGCTGGTTAGTTTACAATTTAAAATTGAATATACCTAACTTTTGTTTACTCAATGGAAGTTAATTTAGGGGTTTACCTATCAATGTGACATTTTCAATATCAGTCTTATTTTTTTAATGGAAGTTGAGGATGGCTCGTGGGTAAATAATTAGTCCCACTGTTTGATATTCGAGGTTAAGCTAATTTTTGTAACCACAGAGTGACTCTGAAAACAAACGATGTTTGGAAACCTGGGCATACTGACTTATATCGAGTAAGCATATTGCTTGATTTTTGTCCAATAAAAGATTAGGTGCATCTCTGCCTAGCCCATTGGGGGAAACAAGCTTGATGTTATGTTATGTAAAGAGATTTTGGGTCTGTCTGGTAAACCAGGTTTATCACCTCAACTGCCTTCTTACCCTACTACTACCAAGCTAAAAGGAAGGGATTTTAGCAGTCTATGTACGCATTAACGGATATTCCACCGTAGCGCCTAAACTACCAAGTAGATTTAAATGAATGTCAATCAATTTATTATTATAGTCTGAGTGTCATAATCTACATTTTATATGAGAAAATTGACGGAGCGGTACCTCGGTTTTTTTTTGCCTTCGTATCGAGAGGGAAAATTCTTTCTTTTTTTCTCCTGACTGTTGTCCCAGTTTATTTGGGGTCAGCCCTCCTAGTACTTCTGCGCCACACCGTACGGTTGCGGGTTGTCTCTTCTGTTGTGTTGCTTGTGATCATGTCATTCTTGATTGTTCGTAGCCTGGTCATTGGTGGTCGTCCACGGCTTCTTTTTCCTTCATTTATGTTCATGATTTTTTTGGTCATATGGTCATCCGCTTGCGCTGGTACGGACATTTGATGAGGCGAGACCTCATCAAATGTCCGTACCAGCGCAAGCGGTTTTCGCTAAGTTTATCGTGTATTTTAGTGACTTTAAAAGTACCACGAATATACTCGTTTCTTATTTTGTAAATTTTTGAAAACTCCAGCGTGGCATCTTCATCTTAGTGGTGTGAATTCTCTATTCATCCATCTTCCTCATCCACCAGCACTCAGAACCATACAGCAAGGCTGGTCTTACTGCCCTTTTATATACATTGCCTTTGACTTCAATCGGCATACGGGAGTCGCATAGTATGCCAGACAGCGATCTCGATTTCAGCCAGGCTGCTTGGATTATATTGTGTATGTCTTTCTCTACACAGGCTTTTGGTGCTACTATGGATCTGATCGACCGGATCGAGAGGCAAAATTCTGAATTCAAAAATATAAATTCTTCTAAAATATTAATAAGTTCTGCATTTCGTATTTTGACTTTATGTTTTAAAATAACTCTAGGTTACTTTAGCTTTGTGGCGTTGAGTTACAAAGCTGAAGTGAAACTCCACAAAGGAAGACCTTATTCACGCTGAGAAGAAGACATCAAAAACATTGGTATTATATTGAGCAATATAATACTAATTTTGAAAAAATGGCAATCTCTTTTTGGCAATGTTTCTAATTTTGCATGACCTCTGTTTCTCTCATAAATTAGTGACTACAAGATCTGAGAAAAAATAAAATGGGTTTCTCGGGGGATACGTATATGTAGCAAACGACAACGAAAATTACTGTGGCAACAGAGACTAAAACCAACTTGCGAAAAAGAGACGCTTAATTTTATTTTTTTTATTCATTATAGGCTCGCGCTTGACCACTATCTCACCTGTTGGTTAGCGATGATGTGGTCGATGGTGTAGCACGCTTGCCTAGAAGTAACCTATTCACTCTTGACTTAAATACCAATTAAGGCTATTTAGTAATTACTCAAGAAGATTTAAGAAAATCATTAAACTAACCCAGAAAGCTCAAAATAACTACTTAATAAATAACTCCAAAAATAAATCCAAAACTGCATGGCAAATTATTAATAACAATACAATTGTAAGAGAACCAATTTCTCAAATAAAAAAAGGAGATGAAATAATATCAAACCCTAATATAATAACAGAATCTTTTAATAATTTCTTCACTGACCAGATTTCGAGTATACCAAAACATACGTCAGGGGACACAGTCAACTTAAATATAACCCACATTCAATATTTATGACCCCAGTTATTCCTCAAGATGTCATGCGTGTAATAAAAAACCTAAAAAATAAAAAAAAGCTTTGGCTACGATGGAATTTGAACCACAGTTATAAAATATGTTTATAATTGTATAGCTGAGCCTCTCGCTCATACCATTAAAGTAAGCATATACTTAGGAGTATTTCCAGAAGGTCTAAAAACTGTAATAGTTAAACCAATTTATAAAAAGAATGATAACGTTTAAGCACTTCCGCGTTTATGTTGCATAATTTGTCATAAAAAGTAAATTTGCCGACAATATTAGTGGCTTACCATGGTCTAGTAATTTCCATCTTAAGATATGGTATAATATTTTGGGGTCACTGGAGTGAACGAGAAAGCATTTCAAGAGCTCAAAAGCGCTGCCTAAGAGCTATATTTGGTCTTAAAGTAATAGACAGTTGCGTACCTATATTTAATTCTGATAAGTTATTAACCTTCCCATGCCTTTATATCTTTGTATTAGCAATATAACTAATCGATGTCTATTTCGGTTTAATAGAAACTAGAAAACGAAGTACAGCTATGAGATCCCAATACCAGAATCTATTATGCACGGGCGCTTTTAAAACTAGCTTATTAAAAAGAAATGTTATCTGTATGGCTCCTGTAATGTTTAATAAAATACCTGACCAACTTAAAAACTTACCGTTGCAAAAGTTTAAAAAACGTTTCACAGAATTACTTGTAGATAAATGTTATTATTCTGTGCAGGATTTCTTTAATTATAGTTTTTTGTAATGTCTTTAATAAACTATACCTACTTTGTATCACATTTGCATGCTATATTAAGGCAGAATGTACATGGATCCTATTTTATAATGTAACAACTTATTTTTATGTACCTACATTCTAAGCAAATAAAGACGTATTCTATTCTATTCTGGCATAAGCCCTCACCTGAGATGGATTCCTGTTTATAAATTATACATTAAATAAAAAAAAATACTGAAAATTATAATATAATATATGTTTATTTAAAAATATCCAAAATAAAAGTCTTTTTATTTTTATTTACACCAGCTTGTTAGAAATCTCTCGTTGCATATGTGTGAGTTTTTGCTATCAACTACATCTGAACATTTGTTATAAAATCTAATAAAACTGAACCCGACTTAGGCATCGAACCATTGACCCCACGCTCAACATTCCCATTCCCACTTGGGCCAGGTCCAACAAGGCAATAACTGGTTAAAATTATTATTACTTTTATTAATTTTAAGTATGATTACATCGAGGGCACGCGACTTAAGTGTTGTTCTGTGTTAGTGTTAACTAACAAATGTCAGTTGCAGGACTAACATAACAAAACACTTTCGTAAATTGCGTAGTGATCTTATGTCCCAGCTGAGATTAAGTGGGGTGTACACTGGCGACACAACTCGAGGAGCTCATGGCTACATTAACAGCCACTCGGGTAAATCTTCAAGGTTAAGAATCGCTTGCTGAGTTCGGTCTCGGTATAGATTCTTTTACCGATTGTTTTGTGAATGTGTGAACATTCTAGGCCTTCTAGATGCTAGTTAACATTTGTTAACTTTTTTTATATAATATATAATCTTTTTATTTTATTTTTATAGTTTCTTACGACTTATTGTCATAAATCGGGCCTACGTTGTCCCCCCATATCTAAGTACTAATGCTGTAACATGGAAATATTATAAAACCAAACCATTTTTAAAAGAGTAACCATGGAGTTTCTTGCCGGTTCTTCTCCATAGGAAACGACCAACCCGAACCGTGCACCTTTTGTCGACGTTTTATAAGTGCCCATGTAGGCCTTTGTGAAATAAAAAAAATGATTTTGATTTTTCATTTTGGTCCATTAATGGGTAACCATCTTTACATAGCGAATTTCTTCCGTGCCTCGGCAAGCCTGATACACAGTTGGTCCCGACTGTCATTTGAAGATCTTTGACAGTCGTTTCAGGTAGTCAGAAGTCTCTGATCTGACACCAATCTTGTCAAGAGATATCATGTTACCCAGTTACTGGGTTGTGGAGGCCAGATAGGCAGTAGCATTTTTGTGTCATGAAAATGGGAAAGGATGCTTATTTTTCTTGAAAGCGATGAGTGTTCACACTAATATTATGAATCCCAAAGTTTGTGAGTGTGTGTTTGTATGTTTGTTACTTCTTCACGCTCAAATGGCTTGACAGATCTGGATGAAATTTAGCACAGAGATAGATTATAGCCAGGAATAGCTCATAGGATACTTTTTATCTCGGGAATATGTTCCCTTGGTATAATTTTCGACTTTCACGAAGGCGAAGTCGCTGGCAGAAGCTTGTATTTGATATTTAATGGGATACTCGTCTTGTTGTCGTGTCACGTCTTCAGTATGCTCTAATGATTACGTGTTTATGATACCATATTGTATGCGAGTATTATCCACAAAAACTACCAAACCATTTTTACTGGATAATACGATACGCTTTGGTAAGACTGGATAATATCAAGGCCCGTACTATAACGTGTCAATGCAGTCATGATTTTGCTGTGAATAGTGCTCTTTGTCCTGTATAGCTTCGTCTCTCTCTCTCACAGTTGAACCATAATAGTTTGACATGTCAGATTAAAGCCTCAGTCTTTCAAACTGATTAACGTACTTTCCATGAAAGGGTTTGAAATGTAATGGACGGTTTTCTTAACATTCGATTTCTTGACTGATTTGGCTGTTTTTATTTTGTCTCAAGTTTTTGTCTCAGTATATCTGTATTAATAAAGTTTGGCAGTTTGTGATATGAAAAGAGAATGGCCAGGCTTTGCCGGGTACTACTGAAATCGCAAACCAACGTGTGTCATCGGTTTGTATATTGGGTTATTTTTAGATAATCGAGGCCAATAATGCCCTAAATCTAAACATAATTATGATATTGTGTTTTCCACATTGTTTAAGATTTCATTTATAAGCACGGTACCTTATTTCAAGGAAAGTAACTCACTGGCAAGCCAATGATAAAATTATATCTACAATAAATATATTCTATTTACATTAACTTTACAAACTCCTACAATATTATCACATATCTACAATCTTACATAGAGGCCTCCTTTTAAGTAAAATAAATTCCTGTGCTAAGAGACCCCAATATTATTACTTTAATAAAATAATACATAACTTCTAAGCAAATAGCAAAAGCTCTGTTTTGTTACTACTAACAAAAGTACACGAGTCTTAATTATTTTTTTCAGTTTAGTTTGGTTAGGAACCCTAAGGTGGCGAGCCCGACTTTCATTTGCTCGGATTTTTAATTAAAAAAGTATAAATAAATTTTCGCATCAATTAACCCAAAATTTTCACTCCTCTAAGTAAAGTCTCTTGACTGTTAACAGACTACAAGTTTCAGCTAAATATCTTTCTAGTACTTTCCTTATTATTATTTGGGTTCGGTTCGTAGTTACGTACAAAGGTACTTTAACATTTATGCTTGGTTAGACTGAAATAACCTTTTTAACACACTTCACTTCTTACTACTTTGTTGATATGTTTTCTAAGTGGTTCAAATTCTTTTAAGATTTGGAACGTAGTTAACTTTTTACCGTGCCAGTAGTACCTAATAAATCAAATCAAAATTATACAAGTTTGTTCTTTAAAAAATTAGGATAGACGGTGACCACCAAATTAATAGGTTCACTATGACGTCCACGCTTTAAAATAATCTCTTCCTTACGTTGCTTTACAGGTTCGCAGACCCATTAGTAAAAACAATACCTTGTTAAAACAATACAGCAGATCATATGGGGCTCATGGGACTGTAAATCTGTTAAACCAACAGCAAATTAGCGTGACACACTTAAAATCCCACGCATAACTGAATGCAATTACCTACAGTTTTCAACGTTTGAACAACGAGTTAACGAGCAACTGTTTCCATTAATTTTCTTCTCCTGTTGAAACGCTATCGTCTCCCTTGTGGAGGAGGGCGTTAATGGCTGCGACACAATTCCTAACCAAATGCAGCTATTTCTAGACACAATTCGTATTGTAATAATTATGTGTTTTGTTCATAATAAAATATTGTTATTAACTTTTTAATTTGACTGTCTGACCGAAGCAACTGATTGAGAATTCAAAATTATTGAATTTTTCAATATCAAGATATTGACTAAGGCCGGTATTCCAGAAGCTCAACTTGACTCAAACTAGCTGTTAAATACAGGTCTTCGGGTCCCAAGCCAGGAGCTCAGCACCGGGGCCCATAGCGGCGTTGCGACTCCTGGACCCTTTCTGGACCTGTACCCACGAAACTGCCGTAACGCAGCAGTGGAAAGCTAGGGATTTGCTTCTTATTGGGAGATATACGGTTATATATCTCCCCATAAGAAAAGTTATATTTATGGTTCCTGTCTGACAGCTGGGAAGTGGAACTAATAAACCAATTTGTTCACTCTTACCTGAGATTCCCTCGGTGATCCTCTGGGATCGCTCAATCACGCGCCTGGCCGAGGGTTTAAGGACAATATATATATAATAAAGGACAATGATTGGATGGGACTACAAACGCATTCTGAGCCGGGCTCCGGCTTCCAGGCAGACACATACACGTTCCCGTCAAAAACACTTCGCTGCGCATGAAATATATTCAAAAACAACCTCGCGGGCGCCCCACAACGCCGGTTGCGACCGGCGGGCAAAATTAACATTTACAATGGGCGAAACATATCTCGATTCGATATGTTTCGACAAGAACCCGACTTCAGCGTGTCGGTTACCAATTTTTTCTTTATCGACCCCCAGTCTGCCCACATTGGGGTGGCATTTTTGAAAAACATTGTGAAAGTAGCCAAATGTTAAATACAGTAGGCTCCCGGGGGTCGATAAAGAAAAAATTGGTAACCGACACGCTGAAGTCGGGTTCTTGTCGAAACATGATGTCGATGGACAATTGTGATTGGTTGGCTTGTTTTTAGCGTTCCGTACCCAAAGGGTAAAAACGGGACCCTATTACTAAGACTCCGCGGTCCGTCTGTCTGTATGTCTGTCACCAGGCTGTATCTCATGAACCGTGATAGCTAGACAGTGAAATTTTCACAGATGATGTATTTCTGTTGCCGCTATAACAACAAATACTAAAAACAGAATAAAATAAATATTTAAGTGGGGCTCCAATACAACAAACGTAATTTTTTTGCCGTTTTTTGCGATAATGGTACGGAACCTTTCGTGCGCGAGTCCGACTCGCACTTAGCAAGTCCAAGATCCTAGACGCCCCAAAAGTTACAGAACTGTTTTATAATAAAATCGGTGGAATTGAGTAGTTGTTAGAATGTACTTGGAACGTTATCGTACTTGATAAGTTGGACTCATTTTCATTTAATACCTACCACATAGTTTTGTGTATTCAGATTCATTTATTTGCAAAAACATGTGTAGATAATATATAATACAATTATACATGGTATGATTATGTGTGTTACATATAATTTTATTGGCTCAACATGTTTAACCATGGTTGGTGTACAAATTAGGTCGAAGAAAATAAAAATTACAATACAAAAAAAAAAAAACAATATAAATAAATCCACAATTAACATTAATAATATTAAATTAAAAAACAAGGTCAATAGCAATGCTTTTCAAAATAAACAGAAAAGATTTATTCAGTACGTATCTTCAGAGCGATTTATCATTTAGAAATTCATTAACATTATAATAGGCTTTTTCTGTCAGTATTATTTTTAATGTTTTCTTAAAGTGGTCTGTATTTAATTGCTTAACACAGTTAGGGATATTATTATAAATTATTGGCGCTCTGCAAACAACGCCTTTATACAGTAGTGCTGTCTTAGCTGGCTGTACATGAATTTTATTATAATTCCGGCGATTTCGTATTGCAATGTCCGAAATTCGAGGAAACAAATGGGGGTTATTTCTGACAAATAGGGCTATTTCCAAAATATATAGTGACGGAAGTGTGAACATTTAATGCTTTGTAAAAAGTGGCTTACAGCTCTCAGTACTTTGGATACCGAACATGGCACGTAGGCATCGCCTTTTGCAGTTATATATATATATTTATTTGTTAAGTTGCCCCAAAAGATAATGCCATATCTGAGGATAGATTCAACAAGTCCATAATAAGCCGAAAGTACCACACCAGTGTTGATGGATGGTGCAAGTTGGTACAAAGCATAAATGTTTGACTACTGACTTTTTTACATAGTGTGTCAATCTGTTATTTCCAATTTAGTTTACTGTCTATAATTAAACCGAGAAAACGGGCATTAGTAGTGACTAATGCCCGTTTTCTCGGTCAGTTTGATTTACATACATTATATTTACATTCAATGGATTATGCAATCTTTGTCCAAAGTGCATTATATTTCCTTTCGGTAAATTTATTTTTAAATAACTATTATCAAGCCAAGAAATGATAGATGTCAGAGAATTATTTATGTCAGATATATGGTTATTAATATCTTTACATGAAATCGAAACTGTACTGTCGTCAGCAAATAATGTCTTAGGTTGAATCGTTGCCTTTGGAAAGTCGTTGATATAAATAGTAAACAACGGCGGTCCTAGCACACTGCCTTAAGGAACACCATATGTAACATATTTCCTCACGGAGCTGAAGGTTTCTTCTCTTTTTGTTTTAGGATTCACTCTAATTATTACCATTAACTGTTGTCAATTCGTTAAATGGGATCGAATTAAATCCAAAACATTGCCTCTTATGCCGTATGCGTCAAGTTTACTGATTAATATATTACGATCCACATAATCAAACGCCCGTGACATATCGCAATAAATAGCACAAACTGGAACTCTTTTGTCAACGTGGCAGATAACATTTTGGATGAATTTATAAATGGCAATATTTATGGTTTTATTTTGTCGAAAGCCCTTTTGTTCATTGCAAAAAATAATAAAGACAAAGATATTTTATTTCAACTGACCACCAAGCGGCACTTTTAAACGTTAATACATAAAAAATTTAAAGGAATAAAAATTTATTCTACCGTATTAATACTTTTTTCAAGATATGAATTAAGTTCACCTTAGATATATTTTTAGTTTTTTTTTTAAATATTGATAATAGTGCACTAGGCTTATAATTCACCATTAACTGTTTACTTCCTCTTTTGAATAAGGGTTTTATAACTGATAGTTTCAGATCTTGTGGAAATATTCCAGTTTTTATCATCAAGTTCATAATGTGACTCAAAGGATGGCATATATCCCCATTGACTGATTTAATTATTTTAGTAGAGAAACCATCGAATCCTAAACTGTTGGTATTTTTAAGGTGGTTTATAATTTTATGAATCTGGTGGGATGAACTTGGTGCGAGAAACATTGAATTTAAGTGGTGATTAATTAAAGACGTTACATTTTTCCCGGCACCCGGCAGTGGTTTAACTTTTTCATTAATAAAATAATTATTAAATGTGTTTGCTATTTCGGTTGGATTATTATGAACGTTGATTTCATATTTTTTTATGTTGTCAATGGATTATTTTAGGGTTAAGTCTCGTTTGTTTAGAATCCGCCACGCTGTTTTAGTCTTATTATGAGGCGTTTTTATTTTATAGTTATTTTGCGCACGTTTTGTTAGTTTTATATTTTTTAAATAACTGATAATATTTTAAGTACTTTAATTTATTGTCTTTTGTTGAGTTTAATCTGAATTTCCATAGTAAATCCCTTTTTTTCGACTGCAATTTTTTAACCCGCGTGATACCCCCTTTGGCTTATGAATGTCTTTTATTAAAAATTGGTTTTGAAACAATTCAGTAACGTCTAGGGCATCTGGGCTCTTGCTCCATTGAGTACACATATGTCAAGATTCTTCAAATCAAATATGCCAAACTCGAGAGTTGTGATTGGTTGACAGTTGATCACTAGGTGTGGCCAATTTTGAGTTCGAGTCGAGTATGAGCACCCGGAATACGGGCCTAATTGTCCTGTTTGGGGCTTACTGACAATTATACCTATGTAATCTAGCTGCAAGTAATAATTTAAGCTCCTCTGATATTTTCATAATTGTGTGTTGTTACCATCTGGACAATATAAGATTTATATTTCTGTCAATATAAACTTTAATTTACCTATCTAAATGAAAAGTAATATACTCGTTGAAAGTACTATCTCATCAAACAAAGTTCTTATCTGTGATTTCTGCCACGATAAGAAAAGAAATAAATTCATCAAGTGTCTTCGTGCCCCGGTCTCCGATGTATCTACGTTAAGGAGTGTATTTCATGATCAATGTGACAGGGAGACAGCACTCTCTATCCCTGTTAGAGGATCTGTATGTCTTCGAAAGTCGATATATCATTGGATTTGTACTAATCTTGCTGTAAAACAAATGGACGGTTCATGAGTGTGAAATCTATTTTATTTTTAGAATGGTGATGCTATTACATTTTTGTTTCTTTTTCTGACAAGTAAAATATATTTTTCTTCTCTGTTACCTTAGCCTTGGGAGAAGGGTTATCATAAAGGGTAGCCTTACCTTTATTTAAGTAAAATTAAATAACGTTTTTGTTTATGATTGATTGAAAGTGCCATGTAGGCAAAAACAAGGCCAAAATATAAAATAAGGCGCAAAAAAAATATACCTAAGAAAAAAAGAAGAAGTAAGAAAATTTAATGGAAAATCAAGATATATTTTCTTTGTGGCAATGTTCTGAGACCGTATGAGTACGGTAAGTGCAAGGTTTTTTTTTATTACAAAGTACTCGTAATAATGGCCGTGGTCGAAAATTGGTGTATACTGAAACAAAACTTTGCTTTTACTGGCGATAAATACTTCGAGCATTTAAGTATTTTCACTAAAATGTTTTCCTATTTTCGACTATAAGTAGGCGTTTGCCACTTAGGTTAAGGGTTTTAAAACAATACTTAGCTAGAAATCCCTATAAATATAATTTTTCAGGGAATCTAGGATATATTTTAAGGACTATTTGTAGCACTTAACGTACCTACTTAAATGTCATTCCCAACACGAGACTAAAATTATCAATTAGTGTTTACAATCATAAGATCAGTCGCATTTTAGGATTTGAAATACCTCCTTCTACATTGACTACATTTACCTACACACCGTATTGTGGCGAAGTCATGATTAAACATCGACGCGTCACGGCGTTTTGTAGTTTTTGCCGTTTTTTCGGTGTATATCAACGAACATGTCAAAATATCATCTTTTGCCTACATTTTTTTGTTCTTGAAACAGCATGCTTGTGTACCTGGCCTAATCAATGTTTCTGCCTTTAATTAAATAAAGCTGTAATTATCACCACTAAACTTAGACTCGTAACTTCGCATATAATTTGCTGACGACCATACGACGGCAAAGTTTAGGGACAGGATCAAAGTGATAAACATTTGTGCTAAATTACTTGACACCAGAAACTTGGTTATCTGACTTGCAGGTTTATTTGTGCATAAGAACTTGTGCCTTGTACGCATGGCACAGGATTATGTATGGGAGGCAGAAATAGACTCTCATATTTTGCTTCCACAAAACATACCACAATATCACGACTGTGTGACTGGGTTAGGCAGATGTGCACCTTAGTAAGGTGTAATAAGGTGTAAAATAAAGGTGGGTACCTTACGCCAGTTAAGTTTAAGTCCCATGTAATAGGGGGCAAGGCTATTGCCATCAATCTGGAACAAGTCCAGACTCCCGGCTTCTACTGAGATTTCCATGCTGTGCAGTTAGAGGATACTATTCTCGAACTGGCTGACCAAAACCAGATATATCCTCAGACTGCACAGCATTTTTTTTTTCTTGTTTACATCTTCCTTGTTCGCTTTTTCAGCAGTCGGCTTTTTTTAATTAACTTTTTTAATTTATAACTTTGATATGAACTTTGACTTTTGAAATCACCTGTTAAAATCCTTTATTTTGATACCCGACACGATGGTTTGGGACGAAAAAAAATTGGGCCCCCACAATATGGCGCCCAAGATCCGCCATTTTTCTATTTTCCAATTTTAATGTAGCTGGTGACACTCGCAACGTTAAGATAAATCGATCGACGTAAGGATCAATCAAAATCGGCCAACGCGTTTGGTCTCTAGAACGCCACATAGGAAAAAACATACATACATAGACTGATAAACACATTATCCGTCTATGTATGTATCCTCCTCCTCCTCTCATGCGACAAAAAGGAACATACGAGGAAACCTGTCACAGTAATGTTCAAACAAACGCATTATAATATTAAATAATTATTTCTTAGAAGCTGTGTGCCCTGTAGGATTTCTCATCAACAAAAACGATTTCCACGCAGAACCCTATTTTACTTCTCTTTGAGATGAATTTCCAATAAAATAGCAAAGGACCTAATTTGCAAAATTCCATGCTTCTTCTCACCCAGTGCTTTAAGCCTGTGTTTTGTTTAGCAACGAATGAATGAATTTTCATTAGAAGTGCCGGGCTTTTTGGTCGATTTTCAATGAAACCACGCATGTATATACATCTACCTACAATATAAAATTTGTTCATGATCCATGTCCATTATCAGAGTTTCCGCCTTGCCAAGTATAATAAGAATATTTATTTATGTAGGATCTCTAACAATATATACACTTTGCCCTTTAGAGAATGAACTAGATATATCAGCATTACACAGAGTAATCAAAGCGTCAGAGATTACAAAACAAAGAGTCGTTCCTGACAACTTGATCACCTTTCAGACCTAAACCACAAATCTAAAAAGTGAGCGCTCTGTTCGCCCTAATATTCATGTGCACTAGTCCGTTAGTTATTAAGATTGTTCTGTAAATGTGTTATGTTTGTGATGTGGCAGTGCTAAATTTAAAATAATAGATAAATAAGTGTTTAGTTATATTGGAACTAAGTTCATTATCGTTTTACATGGAAAAAAGCGTCTGACTGACAGTTTTGTTGTGGACAGTTAATTTGTGTTAGTACGATATTTGAAATTTTCGGCCTGAGTGTTTTAAAAAGATATTGATGAAGTAATGGATGAATCTCGCTCACTGAACCCACTTTATTAAACGAACGAGAAAATCATTCCTTAGTTTTAATGTTCATTTGTTTGTCTACTTGACTTATTTGTCTATTTCAAACCAAATAAAATCAAATCTTTTATTTGCTTGAATTAAGGTACTTTAAAATAAGAAGGTGAGATGTAACAGGTGAGCCATATATTCTGAAATGCTAAATGCTTCATGCGCTCAAATGACAAAAATAAATAATAAATGGCACCAAATTACATTCAGTACTAATTAAAATGTGTCACACTAATTATTAAGCAAAACAGATTTGATTTATATTTTATAAAATGCCCAACTACAGTCGATAATAGCAACTTATCTATGATAACCTATGAGAAGGTATCTTTTACTGTGTACAAGTGACATATTATGTTTCAGTAAACTACTAACCGCATGTTACCACCTATTGACGCTATGTTAATTGTGTCGCACCATCACCACCAGGAAGGTCCCTTAGTTTTATATCTTTGTAACCACGGAGCCATTGTGTTACTCTGAAAGAAATAAATGAAGTAAACCTAGGCATACTGACTTGCATGAGTAAACTTAATCCTAGTTTATTGTCAAAAAGAAAATCTTGGCTCTGTCTTTGTGTCGTACCGTCGTCATCATGTATTCTTCGAAAAGGTAAACCAGAGTTTATATTACCACCAAAATTGCCTTTTCACCCGACTACAGCAAAGACAAAGACAAAGATATTTTATTTCAACTAGGCCACCAAACGGCACTTTTGAACGTTATTACATAAAAAATTAAAAGGAATAAAAATTGATTCTACCGTGCATTCGGAAAGTAGCTTGTTATGGAGAAGAACGCACAAGAAACTCCATACTTACTCTTTTAAAAAAAAATGTTTTTTTACAATATTTAGGTACATAAGTACATACATTAATAAATTCATATGTGTGAGGACAATGCACCCAGAATCACTACATACTATACTACGTAGAGGTACAAAGTATTAAAAGTACCTACACATGTACCGTGCAGTTACACAATAGGTACTAGAAAAACACTAGCATCCGAAGCAGTTAAGTTAAGACCAATCCCAACTGACGGCGCCCGTTCACGAACATGACGCATAAATCGGCACCACCCAGCTCAACCATCATGAAGGAAACCGAATGATCCAACACACGCGCCACCATCAGAGAGACATTTGAGAGAGCATGACACACTCAACTGCCAGGGCACACATAAGTCAAAGAACGACACAAAGGTACAGCAAATGGTAGATCTACAGTTGGGTACATAGTACTCACACACGTGCTGCGCAGTTATACAATACTAAAATAAATTGAGTGTATATAATACAAATATATTCATACAGTCTTCAGCAGGTCCAACAATACTTTAAAAACAATAATGTTCTGCATATCACTTTTTTTTGCGCCCTAGTGTTTGTGGAGCAAGACTAGCATTGAGCCAAGCATTTTTATCAGTGATGTAATCCCCCAACTTATAATATGTCTGCCTGCATAGTGTGCGTTTTATACAAGTTTTAAATTTCGTCTCATTCAGTTCTAGAATGTGGGGAGGAATTTTATTGTAACATTTTGTACCCTATGAAAGATGAGGCTACTTTAGCCAGTCTGAAACCTGGTTGAACTAATTGGTCCCTATTTCTAGTAATGTAATTATGTCTGTCGCCGTTTTTACTAAAAAGATGTAAATTCTTTCTGACGTACATGATGTTTTCATAAATACAGGGTGTTTGGAAGGGAGCTGTACATACGCCTAGGGTAGAAACTAGGGATAGTCTGCTACCTACCCCCGCCCATTATATTGACCTTGGCCTCAAGGTTTTTTTTTAATTTATTATTATTTTTTATTTGACTTTTTTATGATTTTTTGACTAAAACTACCTGTAGCTCAAAATCTATCCATGGGACCGGTCGGCTAATGGTCTTGTTTTAATCGTTAGAGTCTTAGGGTCCTGCAAAAAATTATTTTACACCAGAAAATTGTGGAGAAGAAAAGTTATGGGGCCTGAAGTACCGTAGTAAGGTAAAGAAATAATTTTAAGGGCAACTTTCTATGGGGTTTAAAAAAAAACTAACAGGGTTGGAGTTCTTCTGATTTTTTTAAAACATCCTCAGTCCATGCCCTTTCTAACGATATGCTAAAAGTGTATTTATCACTTTTAGTTTTAAAGTTATTAATTAATTTCCGCAACTAGGGCACTTTTACCACCACGAGTCGACATTTGTAAGACAAATGTAATTTCCAGAATTTAAACCAGTTTGGCCTACAGTTGGCAAATTTGTTGTCTCACTCTTACACGAGAGCAACATGTAAGAGACAAAACATGTCATGTCATGTCTCTTTCGCTCTTGGGTCGACGGGGCCGGGCAGGTAACTCGTTGGGGTCTTTGTTAGTCAGTCGAGATTTACCCATCTTAGCTAACTTACGTACTTGCCGTTACGACGCTCCACTGTTTTCGTTAATTTTGTTGAGTTTGTTATTACTTCGTTTTTGTTAAGTTTTGTTATTTGTTACCTTGTTGTTGGCAAAATGGCTGGATTTACCAGTGAAGAGTACACCGACATGCTGGTGGTGTATGGAATGGCTGATTGCAATGGGCGCGAGGCACGGAGGATTTATCAAGAACGGTATCCTAACCGGCGAGTGCCTAACCACCAAACGTTTGGCTCAACTTATCGGCGTCTGCGAGAAACCGGAAATTTAAATTTCCGGGAACCAGCCGTGAACAGATTTCAACCAAATTTGGCTGCGGAAGAACGCATATTGGCTGAATTTGAGGAAGATCCGACCAGAAGCGTAAGAACCGTAGCCCGGACGCTTGGTTTAAGCGTGTGGAAAGTCTGGTCGGTTCTTCGCGAAAATGGACGTCATCCTTTCCACTACACCCCTGTTAAAGGTAATTTTTTACATAAAGTTTTTGTTTTTAGCTCTTATGTAATGAACTAGCATGTGAATTTCATAGGCAATTTTTAAATTAACATGAGCATGTGTGTGAGAGAGAGAGAAATGGAAAGACAGAGATAGCAATCAATGTTACATAGCTACTAATTCATAAGGAAACCGCTAACGTTGATATTTTTATTGTTTTAGGCTTAGAGGATAACGACTATGCAAGAAGGGTGGAGTTTTGCCGCCACTTGCTCCATACGGACGTGGAAGATATTAATTTTTTACGGAGTATTCTCTGGACTGACGAGTCCAAGTTTGACAAGGAAGGAATTGTAAATTACCACAATCTCCATCACTGGGCACCCAGAGATCAAAACCCGAGAGTCAAGAGGCACAGAGGTTTTCAACGAAGGTTCTCCGTGAACGTATGGGCAGGCGTCATCGGTAATCGGTTGATAGGGCCGCACTTTTTGCCAGACAACCTAAACGGGCAAAACTACTTAGATTTCCTCGAAAACGATTTGCCTGATTTAGCGGAAGAAGTGTTTGACGAAGATCGGCCCATAGTCTTCCAGCACGACGGCTGTCCTGCTCATTGGAGCCTAGCAGTGAGGGAGCTTCTGGACAACTGCTTTCCTAATTCTTGGATTGGTCGGGGTGGGCCAATTCCCTGGCCCCCAAGGTCGCCTGACCTTACCCCACTCGACTTCTACGTCTGGGGAAGGGCGAAAGAGTTGGTGTACGCAGAAGAAGTACCAACAAGGGAGGTTCCAATTAACAGGATCCACGCCGCATTCGATACAATGCGCGAGGAACTGCTGCTTAGAACGGTGACCGTGGAGATGAGGAAGAGGTGCCGAGCATGTTTACAGGTCAATGGTCATCAATTTGAACAAAATTTGTAATTAATTAAAATTAGTAATTAATTAAAATTTGTAATTTAATGACATTAGTCATTACCAAATTTTTTGTTTCATTTGCCATCCTTTTACGATCGAACACATTTAATTTTCATTAGTTGAAATTTTTGCTTGAAGTGCCCTAGTTGCGGAAATTAATTAATAACTTTAAAACTAAAAGTGATAATTACACTTTTAGCATATCGTTAGAAAGGGCATGGACTGAGGATGTTTTAAAAAAATCAGAAGAACTCCAACCCTGTTAGTTTTTTTTTAAACCCCATAGAAAGTTGCCCTTAAAATTATTTCTTTACCTTACTACGGTACTTCAGGCCCCATAACTTTTCTTCTCCACAATTTTCTGGTGTAAAATAATTTTTTGCAGGACCCTAAGACTCTAACGATTAAAACAAGACCATTAGCCGACCGGTCCCATGGATAGATTTTGAGCTACAGGTAGTTTTAGTCAAAAAATCATAAAAAAGTCAAATAAAAAATAATAATAAATTAAAAAAAAACCTTGAGGCCAAGGTCAATATAATGGGCGGGGGTAGGTAGCAGACTATCCCTAGTTTCTACCCTAGGCGTATGTACAGCTCCCTTCCAAACACCCTGTATATTGACAAGGAACCGTCATGATGTTAATTCTCTTAAACAGTTCCCTTAGAGAATCGCGCCGGCGAAGATTGTATATAGCTCTGATGGCTCGTTTTTGCAGAATAAAGATTGACTCAATGTCTGCAGCCCTTCCCCATAGTAAAATACCGTAAGACATTATACTATGAAAGTAACTAAAATAGACCAGCCTAGCGGTATCTACATCACTAAATTGACGAATCTTTCTAACAGCATAAACTGCCGAACTTAGTCGCCCTGCAAGTGATATTAAATGAGGACCCCATTGTAACCTTGAGTCTAGCGTGATCCCCAGGAAAACGTTTTATAGACGAATTCTAGCTTCTCCTTGTTTAATATAATGTCACAATCAGTACTTTTGATATTCGGCAAGGAAAATTTAATGCACTTGGTTTTTTTACCATTTAAAACTAAATTATTGGCAGTGAACCAATCCTGAACCTGCCGTAGCGCGTTATTTACGTCGTCAACCTGACAAGTACGTCTATTTATTTTAAAAATTAAAGACGTGTCATCAGCAAATAACACCATGTTTAGTTTGTTTTCCAATAAATGGGGTAAATCTATATGTATATTAAAAATAAGAAAGGACCTAAAATTGAGCCCTGGGGTACCCCCATTTTCACGTTTAACCCCGACGAATTCACACCGTTTATTTGAAATAATTGCTGTCTATCATTCAAATAAGATTTAACCAAACTTATCGCTGATTGACCTAGCCCGTAATGCTCAAGTTTCAGAAGTAATGTTTCATGATTAACGCAATCAAACGCCTTCGACAGGTCACAGAATATACCTATGGCATCCTGCGACTCTTCCCACGCATTAAAAATGTGTTTTAATAAGGTGACACCAGCGTCAGTTGTACAACGTCCTTTGGTGAAACCATACTGTTTATCATGCAAGATGTTATTCGTATTGAAATGAATGAGCATTTGATTAAGCATTATCTTCTCAAATACTTTGCTGAAAACCGGCAAGACGGATACTGGTCTATAATTATTTGTGTCTTTACTGTCCCCGGATTTAAAAAGTGGTATAACCTTACTATATTTCATTAGATCCGGAAAAACTCCTTGATCCACACACAAATTGAAAATTAAAGCTAAGTACGGCGCTATAGTCTGAATAATGGAGGTACAAGCTTTGATGGACATTCCCCACAGATCTTCAGTCGGTTTGATCTTGATTTGCTTAAAAGCTTTTATTACTGTTATGGGGTTTATATGTGAAAAGTTAAATACATTCGGGCAGGCTGAAACGTTCGCGTTTAATAATCCAAAAACAAGCGAGGGCGAAGAATTTAAGGTTTCAGTAGTTTTAATTGGGATGCTGGTAAATAAATTTACAAATTCTTGCGCAACTTTTTTGTTATCTCTAATAAGTCCGTGTGTGGTCTCGAGGGTATAATCAGTATTATTTCTTTTATTCCTGTTCG
Source organism: Orthosia cruda (assembly GCA_964057195.1). Lineage (NCBI taxonomy): Eukaryota > Metazoa > Arthropoda > Insecta > Lepidoptera > Noctuidae > Orthosia > Orthosia cruda. The sequence goes on along the minus strand of OZ059828.1, from coordinate 40,654,544 downwards.
TTTCATTATTTATAATTTTCCAAACCGTCTTGATTTTATTTTCTGCTAATTTAACCTTATTTCTAATGTACAAGGCCTTAGCTGCCTTACATGTATTTTTAAAAATTCTTGAGTAAGTAGCAACATACTTATTAAACGTTTCAGTGTTAATACAAGGCTTAAGGCCATATAGCTCGTAAAGTCTTTCCCTACTTTTTCTAAGTCCTGTAGTCGCCCAGTCACTGAATAAAAACTTAGGGCATACAGTTTTAGTTATCTATTTAAAAGTGTTATTGAACTCTTTTTGAACTACTGAAAAAACTTCATCATACAAAATATTACCATCATTCACTGTGAGGTCCTGATCGCTTAACTTACCGATTAAAGTACTGTTAAATTTATTTAATTTACCGGATGTTATTTGGTCTGGATTGAATATGCACTTGTTTTATTAGCATAATGGACTCAAATGTCACCAGTAGCCCACTATGATCCGAAGACAGATAATTTATAATGGCCTTGTCCAAGTAGTTGCAGCAACAAAAAACATTATCAATACATGTAGCAGAAGTCAGTGTAGTTCGGGTTGGTTCCGTAAACACATGTGACAAATTAAATGATTTAAAGAGATTTAATAACCTACTGCTATCTGAATTATCTTCTAGAATATTAATATTAAAGTCACGACAGACAATTACTAGTTTATTACCCATTGCAAGTTTTGCCAAAACATCTTCCATTACTGACTCGAATATAGAGTAGTTCTTATAATTAGGGGGTCTGTAGACGCACACTATGACATGCTTATCCAGCTCAACACAGGACAGTTCAAAACTATGCTCAACTGAGAGGTCTACTATATCTTTACGAGGTTTTGATTTAATACCATTTTTTATTAATATAAGTGAACCCCCACGCAACATAATATTTCTGTTAAAACAACTGCCCACAGTATAATTTTCATAATTGATTAGCATTTCATAATCTTTCAGCCAATGCTCAGTGAAACAAACAATTTTAAACATTGTTTTTTCTAAAAACAGTTCGATTTCCAATTCCTTTGAAGAAAAACCCTGAATGTTCTGGTGGAATAATTTCAGAGAATTCTGCTCAGACCTTTTTTTGAAATTAAATTTTTGCGAGCAAGAAGGTACCTTTTTGATGGTGAATATACTCTTAACTATTCCGTTATTGGTACCCTCCCTTGTCCTATTAACTAGTTTAAAGAACAAATATTAATAGCATTTTTGCTAACGTTATGCAAGGTATTGACCACGTTTAAATTAGTACTATTACTAATATCAATAATAACTGGATACTTCGACATACTACTTATGTCTGAGTTTATTGTAAAAGATAATAGCCGAGCTATTTGATGTCTTACCCTAAGAAGCAGATACAAAGTATCGCCTGTCGACATAATTTACCAACAAAAATGTTGATGTCAAAAAAAACAAGTTTGTCACTATAGTGACTCACAAGAAAGTGCAGATGCTTATTAAGCATGTGAATGTGATTATTTTGTCTATTTGACAATTTATCCAAGTAAGGGAAGGCACACAAAATAATTTTACTGCAATTTAACTTTAACATCTCTTTTACACACTCAGTGATGTCATCTTTTTTTACTTTAATACCATTACCTACAAATACAGTTAAATTGGTATCTGGTTTATATATATTCTTTGTCACAGATTCCATTATTTGCTTGTAAGATGACCCAGGCATGCAATAATTAAAAATGGAATGACTCTGATTGCCATTTATTAATTTTCCTAAACCTTTTCCAATACCGTCTGAAAATATAACCGAATGCAAACCTTCCTTACGATGACTAGATGAAAAGCCAGCACTCTCAGGCCGGTCTACTTGAGGCAGATCCTGTGCTACATTTGATATGTCTTGTACGAAGACACTGTTTTGAGACACCCTCTCAGCTTGGACCGGGTGCTCTGTATCATCAAGCTGGACTGCAATTAGATTTGAGACTGTCTGGCAGTTACACTGACACCTCACTAAGCGAAGCATAAAGATAGGGTTTCAGTGTTCTATGAACGTTTTAACGAATGTTTCACCGCCCTGCCGTATCGAGTCGGTTATCAATTCAAAGAATAGAAAATTCTCAGCAAATAATAATACATTTTGCATTTTAGGTTTTAAATAACTTTATGTTAGGGCTTGTTAAAAATCACTCGTAATTCGAGTTTTTTGGTGTCTTGTATACGGCTTACTTCCGTATAAGACTGAAGAATTGTATACGTTTTTATATATTTGCGTTAGCATTTCTACCGCCTGATCAAATACCACCAGCTTTCGACAAATCAAAAACTATAATTCCTGAGAGAGCTCATGAACTTTTGGAGCGGTTTGAATGTTATTATTACATAAATGGCAGATTAATAACTAAAAGTAAGGGAGCAACACCATTAATCACGCACAAATCCAAGCCTTTGTTTCCTTCACAACTATGGTCAGTTTTTGATAATTTCCATAATAACATGCCACGCACACAAAATTATTTAGAATCCTGGCACAGAAGGTGGAACTCACTATTGAATGGTAAAAAATGGAATTTAAATATAATGTTTAGAGAATTAATGAAAGAACAGATAGTAACAACACATAAAATAGAAAGACTATTAGCTATTGTCCCAATGACCCCCCCAAAGAAGAAGAAAAAAATGCAGTTTGAAAATAAATTGCAACAAATTATAGATCAAAGAGAAGAACTAGAAGTATTAGCATTCTTTAAAAAAATGCCTATAATTGCAGCATTTAACAATGTCTGCAACTAATATTATGTTATGACTGAACATAAGTATTGATTAAGTGAACAATTTATGTTATAAATTAGTAATATTCAGATACGTCGATCATCTAAAGTATTGATATTTTGAACTATTTATGTTATAAATCAATGTTATTCAGATTCGTTGCTCATCTGAAATATTGACATTTTCAACCGTTTATGTTTAAACCTAATGTTATTCTGATTCATTGAAAAATTAAACTGTTGATTATATGGTGTTGATATTTTCATTGTTGATGTTTTGGTTGTTGAAGTTGAGTATCCCACCCCGAGCTTTTTGCTATCAACCGTTATAAATAATACGTTTTAGCCTACAAGAAAAAAAAATCGTCACATAAAAAACCTAACAACACTTACACCCGACTCAGGTATGGAACATTAACCCCACTCTCAACATTTCCACTTGCGACTACTAGTCCAACAAGGCAATAATGGGTTCAATATTATTATTATTAATCTTAAGTATGATTACAGCGAGCGGTCGCGACTTAAGTGTTGTTCTGTGTTAGTGTTGACTAACAAATGTCAGTTGCACGACTAACATAACAAAACACTTTTGTAAATTGTGTAGTGATCTTAAGTCCCAGCAGAGATTAAATAGGGTGTACACTGGCGACACAAATCGAGGAGCACATGGCTACATAATTACAGCCGCACGGGTCGATCTTCAAGGTTAAGAATCACTTGCTGAGGTCGATCCATTAATGGGTGACCATCTTTACATAGCGAGTTTCTTCCGTGCCTTGGAAAGACTGATACGCAGTTGGTCCCGACTGTCATTTGAAGATCTTTGACAGTCGTTACTGGTAGTTAGAAGACTCTGAAGACACACCAGTCTTGCCAAGAGGTATCATGTTATCCTGTTACTGGGTTGTGGAGGTCAGATAGGCAGTCGCTTTTTTTGTGTCATGAAAATGGTATGGGTGCTTATTTTTCTTGAAGCGATGAGTGATCACACTATAATATATTAAATCCCAAAGTTTGTGAGTGTGTGTTTGTATGTTTGTTACTTCTTCACGCTCAAACGGCTAAACTGATCTGGATGAAATTTGGCACTGAGGTAGATTATTACCAGGAATAGCACAAAGGATACTTTTTATCTCGGGTATATGTTGCCTTAGGGTAATTTTCGGATTTCACGCTGGCGAAGCCGCTGGCAGTAGCTAGTATTTGATATTTAATGAGATATTCGTCTTGCTGTCGTGTCACGTCTTCAATGTGCTCTAATGATTACGTGTTTATGATACCATATTGTATGCCAGTATTAGCAACCAAAAGCTGCCAAGCCTTTTTTACTGGATAATAATGATACGCTTTGGTTATGCCTGGAAAATATCAAGGTCCGTACTATAACGTGTCAATGCCATCATGATTTTGCTGTGATAAAGGGGTAGTGCTCTTTGTCCTGTATAGCTCCGTCTCTCTCTCTCACAGTTGAACCATATAATAGTTTGACACGTCAGAGTAAAGCCCCAGTCTTTCAAACTGATTAACGTACATTCCAAGAAAGTGTTTGAAATGTAATGGACAGTCTTCTTAACATTCGATTTCTTGACTGTTTTTATTTTGTCACGAGCCCTTTGTTTCAGTATATCTGTACTAATAAAGTTTAGCCGTTTGTGATATGAATAGAGTGTAGCCAGACTTTGCTGGGTATCAGTGAAATCGCAAACCAACCTGCCATCGGTTTGTATATTGGGTTATTTTTAGGAAAACGAGGTCGATAGTTCCCGAAATCTACACATATGATATGGTTTTTCACATTGTTTACGATTCCATTTATAATCTCGGTACCGTGAACTCAGAGGCAAGCCAATGATAAAATTTTATCTACATTTATACTTAACTAGAGGACGCCTCGCGGTTTCACCCGCGTAATTCTCGTTCCCGTAAGAATACAGGGATAAAAAGTAGCCTATGTCACCCGGGGATAGAGTAGTTTCACAACTGTGAAAGAATTTTTGAAATCGGTCCAGTAGTTTTGGAGCCTATTCGGTACAAACAATCAAACAAACAAAAAAATCTTTCCTCTTTATAATATTGGTATAGAAGATACTTGGTTCCGCCCTAGTTTTATATTAATAAACTTAATACCAAATAATAATACATTTTATTTCAATTAACTTTACAAATTTCTACAAAATATACACATATCTACAATCTTACATAGAGGCCTTCTTTTAAGTATAATAAATACCTGTGCCTATACCCTAGTCCCCAAAATTATTACTTTAATAAAATAATAAAAAACTTGAAGAAAGCAAAAGCTCTGTTTTGTTGCTACTAACAAAAGTTCGCAAGTCTGATTTATTATTGTATTCAGAGTAGTTTGGTTGGTAACCCTAAGTTGGCGATTCCGAATTTCATTAGCACGGCTTAATAATTAAAAAAGAAACAAGTAAATTTTCGCATCAATTAACCCAACATTTTCGCTCCTCTAACTAAATAAAGTCTCTTGACTGTTTCAGGTAAATATCTTTCAAGTACCCTCTCTATTATTTGGGTACGGTTCGAAGTTACGTAAAAAGTTACTTAAATACTAATGCTTGGTTAGACTGCAATAACCTTACAAAACACTTCACTTCTTACTATTTTCTTGATGTGTTTTCTAAGTGGTTCAAATCCTCAAAAGATCAATCCTCTGATTTGGACCGTAGTTAACTTTTTATGTGTGCTTGTAGGTTCACTAAAACGTCCACGCTTTAAAATAATCTCTTTTTAACGTTGCTAACAGGTTCACATACCCATTAGCGAAAACAATAGTTAAAACAATACAGCAGACCATAGGGGGACCATGAGACTGTGAAACTATTAAACCAACAGCATATTTGCGTGATACACTTAAAATAGCACGCATATCAGAATTCAATTATCTAAAGTTTTCAACGTTTGAACAACGAGTTAACGAGCAACTGTTTCTATTAATTTACTTCTCCTGTTGGAACGCTGTCGTCCCGCTTCTGGAGGTGGGCATTAATGACTGCGACAGAATTTCTAACCAATGCAGCTATTTCTTGACACAATTCATATTGTAATAATTATGTGTTTTGTTCCTAAGAAAATATTGTTATTAACTCTTTAACTTGACTATCTGACCGATGCGACTAATTGAGAATGCAAAATGATTGCATTTTTTCATTTTCAATATTAAGATACAGACAAAAGACGGTATGCCAGATGCTCATGTTCATGCACAACTTGACTCAAACTGATAATGGACATTTGTGATTGGTTAGCATGACTTTTTTGCCATTAACGTGCTCAAGTCCAAGATCATAGACGCCCCAATCGTTACCGAACTATTTTAACATGTGACATTCAGTAGTTGTTAGCATGTACTTGGAAAGTATTCGTACTTGCTAACTTTGACTTTCATTTTCATTCAATACCTATCACACATTTTGTGTAGAATGAATTCAGTAACCTCTGTGGAGTCTGGGCTCTTGCTCTATTGAGTACACATATTATTATGTCAAGCTGATGAATCATAATATGCCACACTCGAGAGTTGTGATAGGTTGAAAGTTGATCGGTAGGTGTGGCCAATTATGAGTTTGAATCGAGCATAAGCACCGGCAATACGGGCCTAACTGTCTAGTTTGGGACTTACTGGCAATTATACCTATGTAGCTGTAAGTAATAATTTAAGCTACTCAAACATTTTCATAGCTGTGTGCCTGTTACCATCAGGATAATAAACGATTTATATTTCTGTCAATACAAACACGTTTCACAAACTTTAATTTACCTTCCTAAATGAGAAGTAAGATACTCGTAGAAAGTACTATCTCACCAAACAAAGCTCTTAATGTGATTTCTGCAACGATAAGAAAAGAAACAAATTCATCAAGTGTCTTCGTGCCCCGATCACCGATGTATCTTCGTTAAGAGTGTATTTCATGATCAATGTGACAGGGAGGCAGCACTCTCTATCCCTGTTAGAGGATCTGTATGTCTTCAAAAGTCAATATATCATTGGAATTGTACTAATCTTGCTGTAAAACAAATAGACGGTTCATGAGTTTGAAATCTATTTTATTTTTGGAATGGTGATGCTATTACATTTTTGTTTCTTTTTCTGATAATAATATAACTTGACAGGTACAAGGAAAACAGTAAATTTGAGAAAAAATAAATAAATTAGAAACTGAGCCTAAAAATATCTAGACAAAGTACTATTGTTAGGTTATGTCTTGTTGCAAATGAGGACATCAACTTTTTAATTATGTAAAAGTCAAACCGAAGCCTCATTAAAATGGTTTTAATTATAAAACTTTTGTGTTCATTAACAGTTGTATGACAAGGCTTAGGCTTTTTCACAGGAACTTGATTTGCATGTGAAAAAGCTTAAGCCTTGACGTGATTCTTAAATGTATTTTCCATTCATATCAGACCTTTTTAGGGTTCCGTAGTTTTTCTAGCTGCCACCAGCGGCTCCGCCCGCGTTCAGTTAGTACTTCCCCCAAATTCCTAGATATATAAAATATAGACAATGTTTTATTTTGGTTTATAAGATTCTGATTCGGATTCAGAAGTTTTATCTAAATCTGGCAAATAGTTAGTTAGCACGAACAAACATCCATACTCACAAACTTTCACCATTATAAAATTTATAGGAGTAAGTTTAAATTATAATACTAATGCTTTAAAGCATGCATGGTTTAAAGTCACACAAAGGGATTGCCCTTGCTCCATTGGGAGAGGGTTAAGCTCGAAATTACATTGCGTGATCGAATCTAAAATCAAGACATCAGGCAAGAGAATCAAGGTCATCGACATAGCACGAAGAATTGCCAAACTTAAGTGGTATTGGGCAGGGCACATTGCTCGCAGAACATATGGCCGTTGGGGCCGAAAACTTTTGGTGTGGCGACCGTGAACTGGAAGACGTTGCGTTTGAAGGCCTCCCACTTGGTGAACCGATGATCTGGTGAAGGTTGCTTGGATCCACTGGATGCGAGACACACAGGATCGGTCAATGTGGTGACCCTTGTAGAAGGTCTTTGTTCAGCAGTGGACGTCTTTCGGCTGAAATGATGATGATGAATGATGATGATCATGCTGATATTATAATCGTGAAAGATAGTAGTAGGAAGTAAGATGACAATATTACGAATCCAGATTTAGAAACTACATAATTTGTCACACAAACATCAGTGTAGTACAAACAGACTACATTAACACAGTTTGCAGAACAAGACACGAACTCAGCTTTCTGTTTGAGTGAGTAGGTACCGTATACGGTGAGTACACCTAAAGCCGGAGTACTATGGATGTGCTGTACTCAAGCCGTATGTTGCAATCGTGTACAAACCGGTTTAAAATTTTGGTCGTTGCAATCCCGTGGAGGTTCGATCCGGTATTTGAAACAGTATCGATTTCAAAAGATATAAAAATAATAATAAAAAAATCACAATAAAATTAATCGACCTGTTTGTATATTAACTCTATGTAATATTTTAAATCTTGAAATATGTAAGTGCTATGCACACCTGTAAGTGACAAGTTCACTCTCGATTTAAGTTTAATTTGTTACAGACCCCAAAAAATGTATTAGTGAATAAGTTAATAAATCAATAATAAGTGCCATAAATAAATAAATCAATCAATAAATAAACAAAATGTAATCCAATATATTTGTTAACTAGCCGGTGCCAGCGGTTTTGCCCGCGTGGATTCGTCTTCCTCCACTTCACCTCAATTTTAGTGAAATTGAAAAATATCTTTATAAATTACATATACTACTCTGTCAAGAAAGTACCGGGAACAGGTAAATAATACACAAAATGTTAGTTATTCATCCAAATTTCTAATATCACCTTCAAAGGAGCATATCCTTCTGAAACAATACACTAACGCCAACGAATAAACCAAAGTATCAAAACTTTTTTAAACGCTTTTTCTGGAATCGTGTTTAATTCTCGCCGCGAATTCTCCTTTACGTCTTCTATCGAATGAAAACGGGTGCCACGAAGTGGTAATTTGAGTGAAGGAAAAAGAAAAGAATCGGCTGGATCCATATCTCGTGAATAAGGTGGTATTTGTTGAGTCTTTGGTCAAAACTTCGTTCACAATGATGGCCGTTTGCGAAGGCGCATTATTGTGGTACAAAATCCAAGAATTTTCTGTCCCCAAATCTGGCCTTTTTAATCTAATTTGCTCTATTAAACGCTCAAATAATATTCTCTATTTACTGGCAATAATTCCGAGTGCACAACACCGCGATAGTTAAAGAAAACAGTCAACATGACTTTGACGATCACTTTTGAATGCTTTGTTCCACTCATAAGCACGTGTTTTTGATAAAGTCGATTCACCGTAAGCCTTCTGTAACATTTCCAGTGACTCCAAACACGAAACTCCATTGGCGATGCAAAATTTAAGACAAACTCTTTGTTCGATATTTTTATCCAATATGAAATTCGCAATACGCACTAGATGATAAAACTAAAAACAGATGTAATTCAAATGCCACGCCGAAATCATATTTATATTTACGTAAAAACATTTTTGACTGAATGTAGGCTGTGTTATTTTGATGTATAAGCTATAGCCGTTTAGTAGTTTTTTGGTTAAAGTGTAACATATTGATATATTATATATCCCTACAAACTTTCGCGTTTATAAAAGTTGTAGAATGAAATGAAATCGATGCTTTGTTAGAAACCTTTTCTGATATCAAAGTGAAAATCCTAATCGATGTTTTGCTTGTATTCATCTCTACAATATTTGTACCTATTCTTGTGAATAGGAATACGCGGGCGTTTGAGGTAAAAAAGCAATGTAGAAGGATTTCTTATTGTTGTGGTCCACTCCAATATGCATCAGGCTTTACGGTACAGTCTATGAAAGCAATCGCCTTCAATACACGATGTATGCTTTCATTCGAAGATTCGGCTGTGCAATGCCTGAAAGAGAGAATAAAATAAACATGAGAGCTATTTTTGTGAACATAGATAAGTCAAATTATTGTGTGAGATGTTGCTGTATTAGGTGGATCATCTAGTATTACCACGAGGCAAACAAATATTCCACGTACCGGTATCGGCGTTGGAAGGTATCTTACTAGGATGGTCCATATCCTGGTTAGGGCTGCGGTAATACATCGCTACGCGAAGCACAGAACCGCACACAGTTATCTTGTAGAACAAAACGATAGCGATTTTTGCCTCGCTGATTGCTGTTTCTTGAGTAATAAGTCTGCCGGTTGATATGGCGACACTTGAGGGAGACCTACTTGCTTTTAAATGACCATACAAAGTACCCAATTGCATCCGAATCCATTCAAGCCATTGAGGTGTAATTGATTAACAGATTTAGACTAAGATAATCCCAGTATACAGGTGCAGTAGGGTTTTAGTAGATATTGTAGGTAGTCTACTACAAGCTATCCCGAGACCATCTCCAACGTAGAGCTGTTGGAGAAATGCCACGAAAGCCCGCAGGCTTATTACGTATGAAACAGTAATCAGCAATAATCGCGCAGAGATTGTACAATCATCGCGCGATTATCGCTTTACGTCAAAAAATCGGCAGGCTTATTTTTGCGAAATAATTGCTCTTCAATCGCGAATCCGCATTATGTATGTGCCATAGCTACACCATAATAATTTGACGACAGTACTGCTAACAATGAAAATCTGGTAAATAAAATATGCATTTGTCGCAAGGTGATCGCGATCATTTCGTATTAAGTATGGTTTTTGACAGCAGAGCGACAGCCATCGGCGAGCAATGTGGCTGTCAAATTGCGATTACTTTTTCCCTTGTTGTTGCTTGATTGCCAATCGCTCGCTGATGGCTGAGTAGGTACAGAAGTTTTGAGTTTTTGGCGGCTTTTTTCGTGTGTTATTTTGTGGCTTCTTTAATTATACGCAAATTAGAATAATAATAAAAAATTAAATATTGAAATAACAAATTCCTAGTGAATATTGTAATTACAAATTGCCGTTGTTTTGTGTCTCTAATGTCTACGCAACTGGACTATTTGTTGAATCATTGAAACAGACGTGATCTCGGTAAATTGGAGGTTTTTTTTTACTGTAGTGTTGGCTACCTCAACGAATCTTATATGTTTACTAATAAATACTTACAAACACATTAGAATGTGATAAGTCCGCAATAAGTATCTTCTATTTTATTTTTTTTATATGGCAAGCACCGATGTCAACTATTCTGCCAATGTCTAAAGTATATTGGAAAAATCTATTTTACGTTTCATAGCTCAAATACGAGATGATGTAGTCTATTTAGTGCTGTCCTATGCGTTATCGATTCGAATTCTTATAACAATCGACTATTACGAAGAAATTGTAATCTATTTTACACATTGGTATTTTAGTCATCCAATTTTTCAAATTAATTATTATATTATGTAAATAAAATGAAAATATCCAATATTCACTGACTTCCCTTCCGGAGTCTGTATTTCCTGATAGCTACAACCTGGGAGTCTTTAAGTCAAGAGTGAATAGGTTTCTTCTAGGCAAGCGTGCTTCATCGTCGACCACATCATCGCTTACCATCAGGTGAGATAGTGGTCAAACGCAAGCCTATCAATAATAATAAAAAAAAAATACTTTTACACAAATGCTTTACCTCTTCGAATATTAATTTATCGGAATATTGGAGATAAATAGTAATTAAATTGACTATTGTAAAAAAAAACAGCCTCCACGAAGTGTTGCTCTTTCATAAGCTGGTTAATTCATCAAACGATACATTTTATAAATCATCGGACAGATAAAATAGCTTCTGTTAAAAGTGAGTGTCAAAAAAAAGGCTTGACTTAAAGGCCTCAGTAGCCAGGTCACTAAATTGATCGCGCAATAATTGTACAATTATCGCTACTTGCTGTTCCTTACGTAATAAGCCCGCCGATCGACCGCCAGATCAAGCGTCGCAAGTGGAGATTCTTGGCCAATCCGGCCACACGCTATGAAGGGGTTCTGATCACATACCCAAGCAAGCTTTGGACTGGCATCCCAAGGGAAAAGAAAACGTGGCCGTCCCCGTCTAACCTGGTGTCGCACCGTGTTGGCAGAAGCGAGGAGCATCGGAATGACATGGAGTGAGGTGAAGCGTGAAGCTCAAGACCGATCGCGATGGTTACACGGGGGTTATTGGCATAGTAAACATGTAATATGGAGATACACCTCGCAGATTGCAGCAAACACAGTGAAGTAAATGTTACCGAATCCCACTCAAACACACGCGCATAGCAAACACAGACATATACGCATTTACAATTGTATGAAGCTAAGTCTAATTCATACCAAGTCAAGTGTTTACTCTATTCAAGGTATTCAAGGTAATGGCTTAGAATAAGCGAATGCGAAAAGACGATAGTAATAAAAAGGAAAGCCAATTTCTACAACATAAGTTCAAATAGTGCATGAATATAGAATAATATTGTTTACAAAGAAACGAAGAATCACGTTTAAAGACGTTTTCTATTGACATTATTACATATGTACATAAAGTCATGCCTTTTTCCCGTGGGGGTAGGTGCTCTGTAACACTATCTACTTCGATATTTACATATTCCGCTTGCTTCGTATAAATTCATGTTTCTGGTCATACACGCACGCCACTACCACCAAAAAAACTTCCGTTCCCGATATTTTCGAATTACTATATCTGTAAATGCGGATAATTAAATATTTTAGAGCAGTGGTGGCCCAGTGGTAACAGCCGCGACTTACAAGTTTTAGGTCGGGGGTTCGAACTTAGGCAGGCGCTTTACTTTGTGGATGCTATTTCTTTTTGCTTTTCGGCATCGCACCCGTGCTCTGTCCAATTGGAACTCGGCATTTTTCGGGCTGACACGTAATTCGCTTTTGGTAAATTACCTTTCCATACGGAGAATTCCACAGGGACCATGACATTTTTCTTGGATGAAAAGTAACCTAATGCACTCAGTGTGGTTTTTCCTGTTTGTTTATTTATATTTTTGTAATTTCTTATCTCTGGCAGTACTGATCCGCCAAACCGCCAAATGCCATTTAAATTTCACTGAGTGTTCAAAATAGATGTTAGTCCTGCAACCGTAGAATTTGGAATGCAATCAGATCTCGAAGCCGAATCCACCGTGCACGAAACTAATTACCAGCAAGTCAGGTAAACCCAGAGTGGGAAGATCTTTCACACGACGCTGTATAAGCCTCTGACCTCAATCTGTACGGAAAGTCTATACAATGCAAGTCCAGATCATACTGAAAAGAGGAAATTTGTGTTTAATGTATCGCCGTGTGAGTAGGTGTAATGTGTAGAAGCAGTGGTGGCCCAGTGGTTACGATCCCGACTTACGAGTTGTAGGTTGTAGGTTCGAACCCGAGCAGGCGCTTTACTTTGTGTAATTTATTTCATTACCGCTGCTCTCAAAACGGTGAAGGAAATCATCGTAAGGAAACCGGCATGTCCTAGAACCAAAAATTCATAGACATGTGATATCTACCAATCCGCACTGGGCCTGCGTGGTGGATTATAGCCCACACCCTCTATGAGAGGAGGCCTGAGTCCCAGCAGTGGGAACATTAAAAGGCTGATGATGATGATGTATCGCCGTGTATAGGTCGCAGATATACCTACGACTTATTTATTTAAATGGAAACTTCGCAAGCCGCGTTGAGTGATTTTTGGAACGGACAAAACTTATGGGTTCGCGTCACTGACATGTGAGATGTTGCGCCAAAATATTAATACCCACAAAGTTTTAACTATTGTCGGCAGTCCCCATTATAATCTTGACCCTTTGTTGATGGCTGCCTTTTTTAACACGCATGGTCCTTTTGCAAAAAAATCAAACTTTCATGTAGATATTGTTATTTCAAATATTTGCAATATTTTGATTCCTTCAATCATTTAATTATTTAACCTATCAACTGAAGGATTTATTGCTTTCGAAGTTAAATGGGATTTATTATAAAACCAGTCCAAATCCAATTTCAATCTGTATTCAATCCAATATGATGTGACCTGGGAAATATAGACCTCAAGTTAAGACATGCTATTGGCTTGGAATGAAATATAGGTCACAAAGGGTTATGGGGAAATTAAATGTCATAAAACACCAAAGCATTGTGCGGGCTGGCTCGGAAAGAAGAATTTTTTCAAAAAGTAATGGCAAAAAAGGGGCTTTATTTATAAAAATCGCAACGGTGTTTAGCAAAATAATTGCTTAGCCTTCTGCTAGACGGAATGCCATTCGACCATTTTGACGCTCTGCATTTTTAATGATAATGCAATTGGATAGAAATCGGTTTATAATTGAGAGAATTTGACTTCTGATGTTTAATTAAAAATAACGCAAATATGCTATATTTTTTTTTAATTTAAAATCTTTTAACCAAATTGCTCGGAACTGTCGAAATTAATTTATATGTATAATGGTGAGGATGTTTATGGTGGGCGTAAAGAGCCAAGAGTCACTAGTTTCTCCTGTTATCGTGATTATTGTTGCCTACATACACCACGGCACAGATTTACATTAAAGGTTTTCGGTGTACTTAACCTTAGATTTTACTTTAATATTGGACACCCAAAATTGGTCAACCGATTTTTCCTGGCTTGAGCGCAGATTGAAGTATGAGTGGAAAACGGATCATATCTCTTAACAAAGGTCATAAAGTCTTAAAGCGTTAAGGCTCCCGCAAACATGCGAGACGCGACAGTCCGATACGAGATATATCCCTAGATCAATGTTTTAAAATGCACGAGACTTGGCGTCTCGCATTATTGCGTGTCTGCACTTGTTGTATTTCATTACAATATCTTGTGTAGAATTTTATTGGGGTTGGGGTTTTTAAATTATTCATATTTTTATTGGGAAATATTCCTTTTTATTACTTATAAAATTAACATAAGTTTTACATCTAAACAGTGTACCTACTCCAAACTCTAGACAATTTGTGTATGGAAACAGACCATACAAAAATGATACAGCTTATCGTAGAGCGTAAAAGTTTTTATATTAATATTTAGTAAAAAAGAAGGTGTAGTGTTGGATAAGTATCCGCACCACAACTATTTTTCTAAGCCGTGTCGTGCCGATGCCGTAACCAAGGGATTTTATCTATAAAAAACACCCCACATAAGAAGTTTAATCCGCAAAAAAAATTATTGCATTTCCTAAGATTATGCAAAAAAATACAAGGAAAAATGTGCAGGGGTTCTTTTGAGGCAATAATAAAATAAAAATTGATTGGCTTACGTAGCGTGAAGACTAACTTTATTGAAATTTATTGCATTTACTATTTTTTTTTTAAATGCTTGGGAAATTACGTTTAATATTTGACTTTTATGGGTCAATACAGATATAATTTTATATTCACCATACAATGGCCGTAAAAATATAATTAAACGTACGTCTCTGTGAGATCTAGATAGATCTAGATATATCAAAAGTTATAGTTGTTAGACTATGTGGATATCGTTTAAATAAGTCAGATAGTAAAATTACTCTATCTTTGAGGTCGTGGTGGTTTCACCCTATATGTGGAGAGTTTTTATCGGTAAAACAACTGTGTTTTACGGCTTCAAAAAATTAAGCTTTTTTCCCTCTCCCCTCTGTATGTAAGTTTGATTTGTTATTAGTCATAATATTAGAAATATTCAATTGTATATATTATTTGAATTATAAATAAACTAGTTTTACGGCCTTAAAGTTGTATTACTACAAATCTTGACACATTGTATAATATTTACAGGGAGACATGCATTAGTCGGCTCTAAATGAAAGATAGGTCACCAGGATTCATAGGAAAATTAAGTCAAATTGAATCGTAGAAGCATCTGGCCCTGGAATTTCCAGGTCAGTAAACAGATGAGAGAGCCGGAAAACTAATAAGGAATTAATATATGAACATGGGAAGTCGTGAGCCAAACAATAATCATATTATAAGTTCTGAAGTTTGTGCGTTTATCTCACAAACTACGTACGTCTCTCCATCTGTATGAAAACTAAGCGTGCCACTTTTCCACACACAATTTAAAACTAATTTACTTTAATGACAGAAAACATTTCCAATGCCTTGGCCAACTTTTTCTATACATTCTTTACAGCTCAATATGGCATAAAAGGTATTTTTCTAGGTTTCGGTACGCTCAAATTACGATCATTGATCTTACTTTCGTTCCGTTTTTTGACACGCGAAGTACATACAATCGCATCATCTAGTTAGATATAAATCTGTGGTTTATCCCATTGTTTTTATCAGATTTTTCCTGCTCTGTTGGTCTAGTCGTCGCAAGAGTTACTGTTGAGCACGAGGGCCTGAGTTCGATGCCCGAGTCGGGTAAAGTCTAGTTGGGTTTTTCCTCACCATGTTTTCCTTCACCGTTTTTAGAGCAGTAGTAATGAAATAATATACACAAAGTAATGCATCTGCCTAGTTTCGAACGTACGACACGTAAGTGGGGGCCGTTAGTACTGGGCCACCACTGTTCTTCCACTGGGCCACCACTGCTCTATCACTGGGCCCCCACTGCTCTACCACTGGACCACCACTGCTCTACCACTGGGCCATCATTGCTCTATGATGTTATGTTAAAACCGTGTACAAACCGTGTGCTTTTAGAGATTTCCCATCGCTTATCACAAACTTTCGTTCCCTATTCAACTCTTCTTGGGATTGTTTTTTTATGCCTTCCTTATATCTATCGTTCGTTAAATAAGGAAGACATGTGCAAAATTTCATGCTTCAAGTCACATCTGTTTCAAATTGAAAAATAATGGAACGGAAAACATTTATTCGACATAGACATAACACAAAAGCGACAAAAACAAAGTAAAATATAATGGTAGCAAAGAATAAAATAAAATAAAATCGACTTTGATAACAAAACACTACAAAGCAAAAAATTACTTTATTTTGGGAAGTCGGTGTCTTTGGTACCAATTTTTTTTCGTTTGTAACACCGACTTCCGAAATAAATTTATTTCTCGCTTTATAGTGTTTTGTTCTGGATGTCGGTATATTTTTTTGTTTCGGTATGTACCTTATATAACCATGAAAAAATGTATTATTAAGGATAACTGAGAAACTACTCGTCAGATCTAGATCAAATTTGAACACAAAATAACCAGCTTTAAAATAAAAAAAGAATAGTAGAATGCGAACCTCCTCCTTTTTGAATTCGGTAAAAATACACTGATTTTTGGTTTGAGTATTGTCTGCCATTGAATGAACGAATTTAAATAAAGTCAATGTATTTAAATTAGGCCAATAAAGGGAAATTTTAAAGCCAAAAAAACAATGTTATAAAATAATAATAATTCTATGCTACTGTTCATTCGTAAAGGTAGTTTGTTTGAGGAGAACGGACAACTTCTAACTAGGTTTATGTACCTGTATCTTTCTTATCAACATGGCAGGTGCATTTCAGTGGTGCGTTTTATTCTTTACAAAATTCTGAGTAGCAGCTTACTGAATTTGCGCCAAATACTTAGTAAGTAATAAGCTGTCACAATATTTCACAGAACTTTAGCATAATTGGTGAAACGTGGATGTACTATTATATACTCTGCATAACCTTTTGGGCAATAGAACCTTGACATTAAATCACCTTAGCGTGATGACGATATGACAATCCTTTTTAGAAGAATTTGTACTACATAATTGATCCAATGGAGGTGTAGGTACTACAGGTTTATCTTTGACTAACCCTTCAAGGAATATAGGTACTGGTTATTCTAGAATTACTATGGAAACGCGCTGAGACTTGTAAATATAACATGCATTTCATTTAAAGAAATAGTTAGTAGACAGTTAACTTAAAACCTTGGATTAAGTTATATTTGTTTCATCACACTTCACATTAGCATGTTGATGACGCTGTCGCAATAACATGTCGCTATTACGAACCTATAAGTTTTGCCATAAATTGTTCAACAAGGCTTCAGTTCAGCAAGTTTTCACTTCCAAATTATGAGCAGATTTATAGATGTCCCTCCCTAGCTGTTTGGGCATGGCAGATGCAAATGGGAACTCTGTCAGTAATCTCTTCTCTTTGTTTATAATGAAGCATGATTACTGGGCAATATAATCCACCGGTGGGCGTAGGTACCTATAACGTAACGTCTGCCCCTTTGTGTTTAGTTCCGAGAATCTCCGGTCTTACACAATGAAGAATAGTTATTCGGCTACTTTGTAACATCTAATGGTGGGACAACATTCCTTGTGGGAAATGGAGGTAACGTGTTACTGTAGGTAGGTTAGTAGGTATAGACAAGTTTTCCTTATGAAATTGGCAGCACTGATGTTTGTGTATTAAAGGGTTAAGTAAAAATAAAAAAAGGTTTTTGTATGTTTCTAATATAATGAAATTTGAGCCCCCTTGCGCCAACAACTTAACTCAGAGTTAGTTGCTAACGCGAGGTTAAATTAAAACATATTATACATAACGAGCTCGTGTTAGCTATTAGCTCGGAGGTAGTAATATCACCCATGAATGGTGGCGCAAGCAGGCCTAAAGGTGTAATATTATCATAGAGAAAGAGTTGAACGGTATGCTTGTTAACGCAGGAAAGTTAATAGATTACCATTTTTAACAATAATTCAATTGAATCTTAACATGTTTTCGATATAAGCTGTGCAAGTTTCTCTTTTTACAAAACATAAGATGTTTAAAAAGTACATAACATTCTAACAGATGATAATAGACTATGATTAAAGTATCTGTACCATTCAAACCCGTGGTCGGTGCGTTTGTTCGCAGAAATATGCATTCTAAAGAAAGCAGATTTTAGAAATAATGTTCCGATAGCCAAAACTAACAAGGTTTCAGCAGTAAGTACCTAGCGAAAGAGCTCATACGGAGAAGCACTACAACTTAAAGTAGGTAGATATCTCTAGCACTGAACAGCCTTAAGTGTTCTGCAGAAATTCTTAAGTGGCACGTGAGATATTTTAGTTGAGAGGTCTCTAATTGAGGAGCTTTTTAGCGATACACTCTCTAAATGTGTTTACGCCAATCATGAAGAGGGACCGCCTATATTCATCAAACCATACAATATTTATATGAGTAGGCTAGCCATCAACGTGGGACATATTTGAATGCACCAGTGAGGCCGCTTGTATTCGCTAAGAACATTCACCGTGTCTGCTACAGATAAGACCACCACGTACACGACACAAAAATACGGCGGACCTAGGTACGAAAACTTGTAGTGTCTTCAGACCGCAGCAACACAGAGTGCGTCGTGTGTACCTACACAAATAGAAACAAATTCTTGCGTTGGCCCGCTGAATTTTCTAAGCGTGTACAAGTGGCCTGAGAGTTCGGGAAGGGAGTGCACCTGTGCTTTCTATATAGTTCAATAGGACGGCAATCCGTCACGACCGGATAGAGAAGAGCTGCTAGACGAGCGTATTAACGTACTTTCTGAGGCAGTTTCGGCGTTAGGTTAGGCAAGGCATAATTTCTCGCCCAGTGTGGTAGAGCTAGAGCCACCACTGCACGGGCATATTCCCCCGCTAACTCTATTTCCCACTACATTGTTACTACGATGCAAATATAAACTATTATTCTCCTATGCATGATATTATACCTTGTTAACTTGGGCTGTGCTTTCAGTATTTTAAGAAGTAGGTGCAGTAGATTTTAGGTAATTATGAAGTATTATGGAACATAGGAATTGAGCCTGATTTTCAATGATTTTAATACATTGATACTGTTTATTGTATATTAAAACAGACGGCAGTCGCTGAAACCAGCAATATGCTGAGCAATAGCCGTTTTACGCGGATGTGACACATTTTCTTACCGATAGTATATGTCTGCTGTGTGATTTTTTCTATTATTTTACTGTAAGGAGTATGTAAGGATCATAGCAGATTTTGGCATTCTGTAATTCTTGCCTACCTCCATTTAAAAAGTTCGTGTGTTTATGTAACTATGTAAGTTTATTTTCTGGTATGCATCATACTTGGCGCAAACAAACTCTTTTAATTTTGATGGTGATTATCCATTTTATCTCTGTCACGAAGTTTCTAAATTTTATAAGTTTTAAGCTGACATGGTCGCAATCATTAGAATTCATATTTGTTTCGAGATATTTACCATGTATATTTTGTTTTTGGTTGAGAGCTCGATATTTCGGCACCGTTACAAGCGCCATGATCACGAGAACTAAAGTCTTTGCGGGTGGGTGTTGTTTATGAGCTGACATATCTGTCTACCCTCTTCCTCAATCGTTTTTCACGCACGATATCGCTACCACCAGAACTCGTCTCACTAGTTACTCGACACTGTTCAGCACTCGTCTCACTAGTTACTAGATATTGTTCACGACAAACGATGCTCACTGTATCCACTTTTCACAATTGTTCAGTAGTTTTACGATCTTTACATAGTTGAACCACTGGATTCCAGACAATTGAAACCCGTCGTCCCTATTGAAATTTTTGCACTTGGTTATTTCAATTGCTTCCCGAACTATTCTAGGTATGTAATGGCGTTCAGTCGAGATAACCTGTGGGTCATGTAACTCAATCCAGTGTCAGATGTTCTGCTATGGCCGATTTATGGGTATCGTTATTTTTCACTGCCCTAATGTGTTCCTTGATTCGGCAAGCAACAGTTCGCTTCGTCTGTACTTTAGTTCTCGTGATCATGGCACTTGTAACGGTTCCGAAATATCGAGCTCTCAACCAAAAACAAAATATGCATGGTAAATATCCCAAAACAAATATGAATTCTAATTTCTAAATTTTGTTTTATTTTCTAACTAAATTATAAATTAACGTAGCCTTCCAGCCAAGTATTTCTTAATGAGGCTGAAATCTTACTTCAAAAAGACTTAACGAAATATGTGGAACGCAACCACGAGTAAGAATATAATTAAGACGGGAGATGAAAAAAAATGGAACATGAAAACCAAACATGAATACCAACGTGTTGAAATAAAACCACTAATTGCTAGATTACTAACAGTTACAAGCATAATACCACCACACTTGTAGTAACAGTAGTAAGTATATCATTATTGTTTTTGTTATAATACTAGAACGGAGTAAATGAATTAACAATTCAGTTTATTTCTAAGTGTAGGCGTCCCTTGCAGGTAGTTAAGCATACTGTAGTGTAGTAGAAATAAATGAATTACTTTTAATTAATGATTTTCAAAAAGACTAGTGTCTTAGTCTTGCTTCTTATACACCTACTTTTACAATATTTTACTAGACATTTTTATACCGAAAAAACTAGGTAACTTAAATACTAATGCGATATTACCCTTTTATTTCCTTGAAATCGAATAATATTACCTATTAAACACATTATTATGTTAGGTACCTACAGACATAATTTACAAAAGTTCATGACTGAATATCTATTATTCTCGGACTTTTCAAACAACCATTTTTTGCACAATCTAATTCAGAAGATGACGCAAGGATTTTTTCATTTAAATACCTATGAATTTAATATTAGCTAAAATATTGTATGGTCTTCTGCCATTGTTTATTCATACACCGATAGAAAGCTACACTGTCAGTGAGCGTCTCTATTCCCCATCCATTAAAATCCGGAAGCCGATATCTTAACTGTTTCTCAAACTGCCGTTTTAAGGTTCAAGCAGACATACCTACGCGACGCGACAATGCGATAACAACCTGAAAGCGCGTTTGTTTGTTTTAAGTTTATTTTTACAAAATTTCAACGATGGAAAAAGCATCCTGTCAAGTGTTTGCAACAAAACATGTTTTCTAGGAATAATTTCGAAATACAGTTCAATCACTTTCGAACCTTGACGGTTCAGTTATATTAGTACGTATTTTCACACGTAATTACTACGTAAAATCAGACCAAAGTACTTTGTAGCAGTATGAATTCCATTGTTTTGATCTGTCAAGTAAAACCATTTTAAGGTAATTAAATCGTTGTGGTTGACATGGACTCACGGTAACATTATTAATTAACTCAAAAAACATGACAAGTCATACCACGGCCACATAATATATGGGTACAGAAGATCAGCATCGTACAATGAGCGAAAACGAACGCACACATTCACACATGGGAACGCTTTACGTACAGCGAGTTCAAGCGCACTAGGGATTCGCATTATTTATTTGAGATCGTCGAATACAAACGACGTAGGTATTCGACATTCAATATATTTGAATTTAGAATTTAAGACAATTTTCAAATTTTGGAACAATTATCTACATAAAAACAAGACGTTCAAATGATATTGAAACGCATACTTTTTATAGTCTTTTTTACTTAACTTTAACTTTGTGACCATTTAGGTCACAAAGTTAAAAAGTCAACACGGGAAGCTAAAGTCTTTATTTGAGATCGTGACGATGGATTGTAATCTATACCAATATTATAAAGAGGAAAGATTTTTTTGTTTGTTTGTTTGTTTGTACCGAATAGGCTCCCTAAAACTACTGGACCGATTTCAAAAATTCTTTCACCGTTGGGAAGCTACTCTATCCCCGTTTGACATAGGCTACTTTTTATCCCTGTATTCCCACGGGAACGGGAACTACGCGGGTGAAACCGCGAGGCGTCCTCTAGTGATCTATAAAATTGTGAATTCAAGAATAGGCGCAGCTGAATAAATCGACCAGCTCTTAAAGCAAGAGTGAAGTGTGAACAGCCATCTTCTAGTCTTGCCAATTCCATGTGCGTGCATTTTTCTAGTATGGAGTTATCATCACAGCCGAAAGACATATACTACTGAAGATAAGCCTCCCTGAAGTGTCGTCACATCGATCGGTCCTATGCTTCATGCATCCAGCGGATATCCGCAGCCGCAACCAGGTCAACCAGGTTATCCGTCCACCTAGAGGGAGGCCTTAGAACGCTGCGTCTTCCAATACGCGGTCCCCACTCCAGAAATTTTCGGCCCCATAAACAGTTCTTTCTGCGAGGAATATCCGCCCACTGCCATGGAGCTAACCTTCTGTGAATCTCTCCACACGGGTGCTCCGTGTTGAAAAAGCCTCCATATTAAATGATCAAACGAGCTGACGTCCTTTAATTATTCCATCATGTAAATTAACACCTTTAATGAAAACCTGGATGCAAGTAGGTGCTCTTAAAGATTTAATTTTAATTAATTAAATTGGTAGTTCTTTTTATAGTAACACTGTTAAGCGCCTCGACTATGGAAGCTGTCCATTAATTTACTAGATTTCTCTCTTCTGAACTATCTACTATATATTTAACTTGCTGTCCCCCGCGGCTTCACTCCTGTCAACTGGCTACCTACCTTCCCTACCCTACACTACCTACCCTAGTAGTCCTTCCTCAGGATGCCATCTATCTTTTACTAAATTTCATTGAATTCCGTTCAGTGGTTTAGGCGTGAAAAGGTGACAGACAGATTAACAGATCTACTTTCAAATTTATAATATTAGTATGGATTACAAATTATTTTTTGTATTTTTTATGTACTAAATTTATTGCGTTAATGTTCCTATGTGTGGAGCTGCATGCCAAAATACAGTCTCTAACCAAGTTCTGCTGTGGATAATCCGTTTGACAATTATTGTAAACGCACTTAGTTTTAAGCCCTTAACGTGTGCGTCGGGGTTTGACTCCTGAGTTGCTAAAAATATTGAGGTTTTCTGGAACAAAACCTTTGTAGCAGCTTGAAGTCTAGAATAAGCTTTCTTCTTACTAAACACTTACCTATAAAAAGAATACACTACAAATTAAATGTGTATCTAGGAATCTGTCTAAGAAAACAGTTGTGAATTTGAGCCATTTACGTATATTGTTGTATATCACTTCAGAACTGCTGCAACTATTTGGCTTTTTTGTTGTGTTCGTAATAGGGATGTTTACTGGGTAGAAAAATGATAATTCTATTTAGTCCGTCAGTGAGGTTATCAAATAATATTGGACCAGTATTTTTTACTTTATCAAATAAATAAACACTGACAAAGATAAAGCGCATCAATGTTTAGAAGTGTGGGCTTGTGACGTCACTTTGTCAGGATAAAGAGTAGCAGTTACATGATATTTCAACTCACGGTATCATCGTAATTTTGTGTTTGTGTGGCAAAATAAAAAATACAAGTCCAATATTTTTACGTTATCTAACTGACGATAAGATATAAAATTTCTGTGAACTACCCTAGTGTCAGAACAAGGTTTGTATGAAAGAAAAAAAGTTTACTTTTCTTTAAGGGGCTGAATTACCAAAATAGGTTATTTTAAAAAAAAAAATGCCAAATCTATTGAAGATGTGGCAGCGGAAAAAATATATGATCATATTTCCAAAAACTTTGTTGTGGCCGAAACACGTTTACGCACAAAAACCTCGATACAATTGAATGGCAAAGTAACCTCTTACCGTGATCTTCAAATTTTTTTTTCCGGAAATACTGAACAGCGTACATTTGTACAATTAACAACAATAACGTATCATAACAGGACGCAAAACTTCATTGTCGTATATTTTGAAGTTTCATTCATTATTTTTAAGTAATTCATATTATTATATTTTATTAAAAAAATCCATACAAATTCCATCGTGCTTCTCTTTCCATCCAGTGCAATTCGACAGTGATCACTTTATGGCGTTGCTAGGAAGACGTATGTCGCTTTTTTTCGCAAAATGCAAAAATATATTCGATTTATTTCTCGAAAATTCAATCTGTCAAAATAAAAACAGGTATAATGCAGCCAGATCTTGTAGCCTGGTGGTTTTAATTGGAACTAACGAAATCACAAGGAATATTGTCAAACTCTGTATTATTTTTATTCTCTGGCACTAACGCTGTCACTAGCATTTACATTTTTGTTGTATTATAAACGACTCATGTCGTTTAGTTTACTTACTAAGTCCATAACTAAAAATTAATTAAACCTATTTAAAAATAGAACTAATGTTTTCTCAAAAATGGCACCACGTGACCTCCTCACCCCAGAGGACTGGTGTATATCAAAACCCAGTAGGTGCTTTGAAACTATTTTATTCCAGGATAGCGCAAAAATATATTATGATTTAAAATAGGCTATGGAAAGTCATGTTGTACTAGTAATGACATCTTAATATTTTAAGAGAATACTAAACATGGAATATGAACCTATGAACTGTACAAATGATATTAATAGTGTTCTAAATTCTATTAGATATCTTAAATATGCCTAAAACAGATAATACCGAACCTAGTAAGTGCATCCAGCACTTACTAGGTTTTGTAATATAAATTGTAAATATCAGGTGCTTTACAATTTGATGGGACTTTCCTTTTGTAAATAATGATTAAATTGATTAATGAAAGCACGAAATCTCAATTCAAATTTAAAGTTTCCATTACACAGTCCATTTCAGTATAGTAGAACTCATAAAAATAATATAAATAAAATTATCTGGCTATAAAACCATTATAAAAAAAAAACACGTACTGTGTTCTTATATGTGGCAGTCGCATAGAAGCAGACATAATTATAATATTTATTCGATTTGCACGGCAAAGACTCGTATGACACTAGCCAGATTACCTATTTTAGTGATCTTTATTTTCGTAGCAATACGGTTGCATTCATAGGCAAAATAACAGTGAACGATCTGATGTCAGATGCTAGCCGCCAGTTTGAAATAAGAACTTGCGCGGTTATATTTTTGTAAAAACCATCGGAAGAGTCCGTTTATGATGCGGGGCTCTGTGGTCGGCCTTGTGTATTTAATTTTCAAATACTTTTCGCTTCAATTTTAGTTTGCCCCTAAACTATCAATGACAGTAGGCGTGGCTTAGAACCTCATATATCGATAGTCAACTGTTCGTCCTCTGCCCCTTAATTGTATCTAGGTACTCCCGTGCGAAGTTGCGGCATACAGCTAGGTATCAAAATAAATAAATATAACAAACAACAAAGCCAACAAGCCAACAACAAAGCTAACATCAAATAAACACTGTCTTGTTCTTTTATTTAAAAGATAAATAAACTGAAATTACAATAAAACTGTTTACTAAGTGTCAATGACAGGCACTGTGTTCTTATATGTGGCAGTCGCATAGAAGCAGACATAATTATAATATTTATTCGATTTGCACGGCAAAGACTCGTATGACACTAGCCAGATTACCTATTTTAGTGATCTTTATTTTCGTAGCAATACGGTTGCATTCATAGGCAAAATAACAGTGAACGATCTGATGTCAGATGCTAGCCGCCAGTTTGAAATAAGAACTTGCGCGGTTATATTTTTGTAAAAACCATCGGAAGAGTCCGTTTATGATGCGGGGCTCTGTGGTCGGCCTTGTGTATTTAATTTTCAAATACTTTTCGCTTCAATTTTAGTTTGCCCCTAAACTATCAATGACAGTAGGCGTGGCTTAGAACCTCATATATCGATAGTCAACTGTTCGTCCTCTGCCCCTTAATTGTATCTAGGTACTCCCGTGCGAAGTTGCGGCATACAGCTAGGTATCAAAATAAATAAATATAACAAACAACAAAGCCAACAAGCCAACAACAAAGCTAACATCAAATAAACACTGTCTTGTTCTTTTATTTAAAAGATAAATAAACTGAAATTACAATAAAACTGTTTACTAAGTGTCAATGACAGGCTATTTTCAGCAACATTATTTATCTTTAAGAAATTTTATCAATGATCTCGGTTTCTAGGGAGTATCTGCAAGCGTTGTCAGTGATAGATTACAAACACAATTGCTTATGCTGAGAGAAAATGCACTCTTGAGTAAAGTATTCTTAGCTGATTAGATATTATAAAAGAAGGCAAAGGCATTTGCTTGAAATTTAGTAACTATATTGAAAAAGTCACATTGGTACTTGCCCAGATTTGAACCCACGACCTCAAGCACAAGAGCTGATGTTTTAGCCACTGGGCCACCACGACATAATAAATATTATAGTGCACACTTATGTATGCTCCACATGCGAATAAGGCGTAAGTTTATGTTTGTATTCAGACAGAAACAGATGTGCAATTTCTGTACTTACCTTTACACTCGACCGGACCATTGGCTTCACGCAACGTATTAATATTGCCATGAGCAGTTCCTAATGGAAAAAAGCCATTAAACTTTTGCCCGACTTGATAATCGAACATACATTTTCTAAAGAAGACTAGGCATAGATATTTTCTACAAACTCCTTTGACGTTTTGTCTCTTAAGGTGATCCCTCTCCTGGAGCAATAGCCTGCAATGTTACATTTCAGATTCTATTTTGAGCTTTAAATTACAATACTGCCTCCCTGACTTTACGAGCATTCGCCTTTTATATAACATTAGATTCGATTTTGAGCATTTAGATGATTTTACAATTTCAGACAAAGCGGTCGTTGATTTTACAAGTTGTATCAAAATATTACAGATCGTTTCATCAAGTCACGCACCTTTATTCTCTTATCTCACCAATGTAATGCTCGGTTCCCCTCCCTCACTGATGTAATGCTCGGCTCGGATCCAAGCGGGAGGTTCACCTTTAATAGCATGGGTCATATAGCTAGCTTTATACTAATTGGTAGTTGACATAATTGGTGACATCATGCTATGTTGATGGTAACCGCTGTCATAATTAGTGTCCCTTTGTGGTGGCATTGCACGCTTAATTACAGATTAATTGGTGTCAATTCAACCGAAGTTAATGATATGTTAACATTGGAGGAAAAGGAAGAGGAAAATTCTGATTAGATCGATTTGTGTGGTTGACTCGGTCAGTCTGTGGATTGTTTACAGCTCAGACATCTCTTAGTAACTAAGTAAAATACTAGTAATCAGCTGCATTCGGTTTGACTAGAATCCGACTACAACAGACTAGAAGCCGACTACAACAGACTAGAAGCCGACTACAACATACTGGAAGCCGACTACAACAGACCAGAAGCCGACTACAACAGACTAGAAGCCGACTACAACAGACTAGAAGCCGACTACAACATAGTTGGGCAAAGACCTGGCAAACTGATTTGCCTCGACTTATAGGTAGGTAACTATAGGTAGATATATCTATAGATATATCATAATTATATAAAAAAATGGCCAAGTGCGACTCTGAGAGCGAGTGGTTGCGAGGTGAGTCGCGCACAGAGGGTTCCGTATAAACAGCTACATCCACCAAAATAAATAGGTAACATTAATAAAATTCCTAAACAATGAAAGCACCGAACATTACTCTAACGAAGGGCCAAAATTATCTTTTCCGTTCGAAAACCGTTGTAACCATACATCAATGTACAAAATGTACATTGATGTACCAAGTACATTTTATAAGTTGGTCGACTATTACTCGTAAACTTGTAATGCCTACTTAGCTGTAATAGTTTTCCTTTTAATTTCGTTATATATATCATGGACCAAATAATTAAGCAGGCACTATGTATTGTATAATGCCCGGGAATTATGAATCTATGTCAAGTCAAATCGTGTAATTTAATGAATACTGATTTAAACTTCTTAGATATTTATCACATTGTCTGGTCATTATGAATATTGCTTTGTATAGGTTGGGTTAGAGAACTCGATAATTATGGTCAATGAAGTTAGTCCAAGAGCGAGCGAAGCGAGCTCGGTAGCTTAGGGCACCCCGACACGGATAGGTCATCTCCTTCATGTTTGGTTATTTTAGACCCTGCTCTGTCAACTTTGTTGCTTAAGTAGTAATCGTACTTACCAATTCTATATTAAAACAAATCTCAACATTACAATAATAAACCGAAAAAACACATATTTTATTATCCGGATCAAAAAGCAATGGGCATTATTCAGAAAGCCCAGTCAAATGTATTATTTATATATTATAATTATAGCATATTGCTTACTCATATTGGGCCATTTTTCAAATTGCCTGGGCATTACGAATAATGCCGCATGACATAAATCTAACTAGATGAAGCGATTGCATGTACTTCGCGTGCCAAAAAACGGGCTAAATTTACGACAAATGATCGTAATCTGAGCTTTTCATTTAGCATTATCGGCACCGGAAATCCACCGGAATCTAGAAAAATGCATTTTTATGCAATATTGATCTATAAAGAATGCATAGAAAAGTTGGCCGAGGCATTGGAAATGTTTCCTTTCATAGGTAAGTAAATATGTTTTTAAATTGTTTGTAAAAAGTGGCACGCTTGGTTTTCATACAGAGGGAGGGACTTGCGTTATCTATTTAGATTTATGTCTGCGCGTATTAACACTTGGTCCATATTCAAAAGCAACCATTTAGCTGGCAAGGGGTGCAAACTTTACTCTTACAAAAAGTAGTCATTTAAAGCTTAATTTACGCAAACAGATTTTATCGAAAAATGGTTTTCTCAGACCCGTAATATTTTTGAATATGCTATCCAACGATGCCCCACACCATAGATGATGATAGATGAGAAAAAAACCTCCCCACTTTACGTGTACAGGAGGTACCATATATATATATATATATAATATATGTCGGGTTTAGTCAATAGTACGGACGTCAAAACAAATCGGCAAGCACGCCATCTGGTGGCAAAACAAGAACAACTACGCATCGGCGCGCTTTTTCTAACCACTTCTATGGTGGGGACAGCAGAATATAGCAGTTGAGTACTGACAGCCTTAGAGCTAACACGTTGTAGAATCAGTGTCGATCCGTAATATAAGTAAGCAAGTGAATATTTGAATAAATCCAGTGTATCGAATAATTTGTGTGATTTCATTTTCACGATTGTACCCACCGACCTGCCTACACACTATGTCTTAACCTAAGGATATACATCCTGAGTTCCCGATGGTTTGCATCTATCGGCCAGCCTTGATGCGATATATATATATATATATATTTACCACTTTTTCGGCGTGATGAATATGTATATCCATGACAAATTATAGCTTTCTAGTACTAAGAGTATCTGAGCTAAGCTGCGGACGGACGGACAGACGAACATGACGAAATTATAAGGGTTCATTGTTGACTACGGAAATATAAAAAGGACCAGTTGATGACACCGTCTTTATATTAAACTGCATATAATCAAGGTTGAATTATCAAAAATAATATAGATAGAAGTTTTCATATAGTGACCAAAATAGTACACAACTTGCAACGTAAACATACACTGGTAACGACTGTTTTCTTCCCACTTCCTATTTGTGTAAGAAAGTGTTCATTTTTCACCTACGTATATCTTGCACTGTTTTCCTTATCTTTTTGGCAATTTCAATCTGTATTCAATCCAATATGATGTGACCTGGGAAATATAGACCTCAAGTTAAGACATGCTATTGGCTTGGAATGAAATATAGGTCACAAAGGGTTATGGGGAAATTAAATGTCATAAAACACCAAAGCATTGTGCGGGCTGGCTCGGAACGAAGAATTTTTTCAAAAAGGAATGGCAAAAAAGGGGCTTTATTTATAAAAATCGCAACGGTGTTTAGCAAAATAATTGCTTAGCCTTCTGCTAGACGGAATGCCATTCGACCATTTTGACGCTCTGCATTTTTAATGATAATGCAATTGGATAGAAATCGGTTTATAATTGAGAGAATTTGGCTTCTGATGTTTAATTAAAAATAATGCAAATATGCTATAATTTTTTTTAATTTTAAATCTTTTAACCAAATTGCTCGGAACTGTCGAAATTTATTTATATGTATAATGGTGAGGATGTTTATGGTGGGCGTAAAGAGCCAAGAGTCACTTGTTTCTCCTGTTATCGTGATTATTGTTGCCTACATACACCACGGCACAGATTTACATGTTTTCGGTGTACTTAACCTTAGATTTTACTTTAACTTTTATATTGGACACCCAAAATTGGTCAACCGATTTTTCCTGGCTTGAGCGCAGATTGAAGTATGAGTGGAAAACGGATCATATGTCTTAACAAAGGTCATAAAGTCTTAAAGCGTTAAGGCTCCCACAAACATGCGAGACGCGACAGTCCGATACGAGATATATCCCTAGATCAATGTTTTAAAATGCACGAGACTTGGCGTCTCGCATTATTGCGTGTCTGCACTTGTTGTATTTCATTACAATATCTTGTGTAGAATTTTATTGGGGTTGGGGTTTTTAAATTATTCATATTTTTATTGGGAAATATTCCTTTTTATTACTTATAAAATTAACATAAGTTTTACATCTAAACAGTGTACCTACTCCAAACTCTAGACAATTTGTGTATGGAAACAGACCAAACAAAAATGATACAGCTTATCGTAGAGCGTAAAAGTTTTTATATTAATATTTAGTAAAAAAGAAGGTGTAGTGTTGGATAAGTATCCGCACCACAACTATTTTTTTAAGCCGTGTCGTGCCGATGCCGTAACCAAGGGATTTTATCTATAAAAAACACCCCACATAAGAAGTTTAATCCGCAAAAAAAATTATTGCATTTCCTAAGATTATGCAAAAAAATACAAGGAAAAATGTGCAGGGGTTCTTTTGAGGCAATAATAAAATAAAAATTGATTGGCTTACGTAGCGTGAAGACTAACTTTATTGAAATTTATTGCATTTACTAATTTTTTTTTAAATGCTTGGGAAATTACGTTTAATATTTGACTTTTATGGGTCAATACAGATATAATTTTATATTCACCATACAATGGCCGTAAAAATATAATTAAACGTACGTCTCTGTGAGATCTAAATAGATCTAGATATATCAAAAGTTATAGTTGTTAGACTATGTGGATATCGTTTAAATAAGTCAGATAGTAAAATTACTCTATCTTTGAGGTCGTGGTGGTTTCACCCTATATGTGGAGAGTTTTTATCGGTAAAACAACTGTGTTTTACGGCTTCAAAAAATTAAGCTTTTTTCCCTCTCCCCTCTGTATGTAAGTTTGATTTGTTATTAGTCATAATATTAGAAATATTCAATTGTATATATTATTTGAATTATAAATAAACTAGTTTTACGGCCTTAAAGTTGTATTACTACAAATCTTGACACATTGTATAATATTTACAGGGAGACATGCATTAGTCGGCTCTAAATGAAAAATAGGTCACCAGGATTCATAGGAAAACTAAGTCAAATTGAATCGTAGAAGCATCTGGCCCTGGAATTTCCAGGTCAGTAAACAGATGAGAGAGCCGGAAAACGAATAAGGAATTAATATATGAACATGGGAAGTCGTGAGCCAAACAATAATCATATTATAAGTTCTGAAGTTTGTGCGTTTATCTCACAAACTACGTACGTCTCTCCATCTGTATGAAAACTAAGCGTGCCACTTTTCCACACACAATTTAAAACTAATTTACTTTAATGACAGAAAACATTTCCAATGCCTTGGCCAACTTTTTCTATACATTCTTTACAGCTCAATATGGCATAAAAGGTATTTTTCTAGGTTTCGGTACGCTCAAATTACGATCATTGATCTTACTTTCGTTCCGTTTTTTGACACGCGAAGTACATACAATCGCATCATCTAGTTAGATATAAATCTGTGGTTTATCCCATTGTTTTTATCAGATTTTTCCTGCTCTGTTGGTCTAGTCGTCGCAAGAGTTACTGTTGAGCACGAGGGCCTGAGTTCGATGCCCGAGTCGGGTAAAGTCTAGTTGGGTTTTTCCTCACCATGTTTTCCTTCACCGTTTTTAGAGCAGTAGTAATGAAATAAGTTACACAAAGTAATGCATCTGCCTAGTTTCGAACGTACGACACGTAAGTGGGGGCCGTTAGTACTGGGCCACCACTGTTCTTCCACTGGGCCACCACTGCTCTACCACTGGGCCACCACTGCTCTACCACTGGACCACCACTGCTCTACCACTGGGCCATCATTGCTCTATGATGTTATGTTAAAACCGTGTGCTTTTAGAGATTTCCCATCGCTTATCACAAACTTTCGTTCCCTATTCAACTCTTCTTGGGATTGATTTTTCATGCCTTCCTTATATCTATCGTTCGTTAAAGAAGGAAGTCTTGTGCAAAATTTCATGCTTCAAGTCACATCTGTTTCAAATAGAAAAATAATGGAACGGAAAACATTTATTCGACATAGACATAACACAACAGCGGCAAAAACAAAGTAAAATATAATGGTAGCAAAGAATAAAATACAATAAAATCGACTTCGATAACAAAACACTACAAAGCGAAAAATTACTT
Source organism: Orthosia cruda (assembly GCA_964057195.1). NCBI lineage: Eukaryota > Metazoa > Arthropoda > Insecta > Lepidoptera > Noctuidae > Orthosia > Orthosia cruda. Next base: position 40,621,720 of record OZ059828.1, on the reverse strand, counting down.
TATTTTGGGAAGTCGGTGTCTTTGGTACCAATTTTTTTTCGTTTGTGACACCGACTTCCGAAATAAAGTTATTTCTCGCTTTATAGTGTTTGTTCTGGATGTCGGTATATTTTTTTGTTTCGGTATGTATCTTTTATAACCATGAAAATATGTATTATTAAGGATAACTGAGAAACTACTCGTCAGATCTAGATCAAATTTGAACACAAAGTAACCAGCTTGAAAATAAAAAAAGAATAGTTAGTAGAATGCGAACCTCCTCCTTTTTGAATTCGGTAAAATACACTGATTTTTGGTTTGAGTATTGTCTGCCATTGAATGAACGAATTTAAATAAAGTCAATGTTAAATCATTTATTTAAATTAGGCCAATAAAGGGAAATTTTAAAGCCAAAAAAACAATGTTATAAAATAATAATAATTCTATGCTACTGTTCATTCATAATAAAGGTAGTTTGTTTGAGAAGAACGGACAACTTCTAACTAGGTTTATGTACCTGTATCTTTCTTATCAACATGGCAGGTGCATTTCAGTGGTGCGTTTTATTCTTTACAAAATTCTGAGTAGCAGCTTACTGAATTTGCGCCAAATCCTTAGTAAGTAATAGCTGTCACAATATTTTACAGAACTTTAGCATAATTGGTGAAACGTGGATGTACTATTATATACTCTGCATAACCTTTTGGGCAATAGAACCAAGGTTCTATCGAACAAATTCTAATAATACAAATTCTTCTAAAAAGGGTTGTCATATCGTCATCACGCTAAGACATTAAATCACCTTAGCGTGATGACGATATGACAACCCTTTTTAGAAGAATTTGTACTACATAATTGATCCAATGGAGGTGTAGTTACTACAGGTTTATCTTTGACTAACCCTTCAAGGAATATAGGTACTGGTTATTCTAGAATTACTTCTTTACTCTCTTCTACTTTCTTAATAAATTCAAATCTTTTATTAAACGTAAGTTGTGCCAGAAAGCGTTTTATACAACTAAAGATTACCTTGAAGACAAAAAGGCTTGGGATTGAGCTGCTCCAATTAATTTTGTTTTTTTTTTATTATATTTTGCACCGTGAATTTTGTTGTTGTTTTTTTTGGTTTTCTTGCAATGACAAGAATATTTACTTTTTAAAGTATTATATAATTTTATATTAAGTGAGTGTGAAGACTATGTGGATCATTCTTTTTTATTTTAATTTAAATTTATCTTAGTTTTTAATCATGGTCTGGCAGTTTGAGTAGTTTATGCGGCCTACCCGAATGTCCTTTCTTTGGTATTGTTCGTCGAATCGTTGAGCTCCTTAAATTCTGAGTTGAGCTGCTCGGTTATTGACAAATGCGTGCACTGACTGGACAGGTCCACTCAATCTGGCTGGTTCTTTCCTCAAAAGACCATTTCAGACATCAGTCTACATGGTCTTCACATGATCTAACCAATATTTTGTCTGGACTTTAAAAGAGACTGTGACCTCTGAGTTTGTTTCGGCCTTTCTTCTCAGAGTAGTCAGATAGGAAACGCCGACCTCATCTAGTTTTAAAAAATATGTTCGACATGTAAAAGTGTTTGTATAAACCAACTTACAGAAATAACATCATTTATCATTATCATTTATCACTATGGAAACGCGTTGAGACTTGTAAATATAACATGCATTTCATTTAAAAAAAATAGTTAGTAGACAGTTAACTTAAAACCTTGTATTAAGTTATATTTGTTTCATCACACTTCACATTAGCATGTTGATGACGCTGTCGCAATAACATGTCGCTATTACGAACCTATAAGTTTTGCCATAAATTGTTCAACAAGGCTTCAGTTCAGCAAGTATTCACTTCCAAATTATGAGCAGATTTATAGATGTCCCTCCCTAGCTGTTTGGGCATGGCAGATGCAAATGGGAACTCTGTCAGTAATCTCTTCTCTTTGTTTATAATGAAGCATGATTACTGGGCAATATAATCCACCGGTGGGCGTAGGTACCTATAACGTAACGTCTGCCCCTTTGTGTTTAGTTCCGAGAATCTCCGGTCTTACACAATGAAGAATAGTTATTCGGCTACTTTGTAACATCTAATTGTGGGACAACATTCCTTGTGGGAACTGGAGGTTACTGTAGGTAGGTTAGTAGGTATAGACAAGTTTTCCTTATGAAATTGACAGCACTGATGTTTGTGTATTAAAGGGCTAAGTAAAAATAAAAAATGGTTTTTTATATTTCTAATATAATGAAATTTGAGCTCCCTTTCGCCAAAAACATAACTCAGAGTTAGTTGCTAACGCGAGGTTAAATTAAAATATATCATACATAACGAGCTCGTGTTAGCTACTAGCTCGGCGGTAGTAAGATAACCCATGAATTGTGGCGCAAGCAGGCCTAAAGGTGTATATTATCATAGAGAAAGAGTTGAACGGTATGCTTGTTAACTCAGGCAAGTTAATAGATTACCATTTTTAACAATAATTCAATTGAATCTTAACATCTTTTCGATATAAGCTGTGCAAGTTTCTCTTTTTTCAAAACATAAGATGTTTAAAAAGTACATAACATTCTAAAAGATGATAATAGACTATGATTAAAGTATCTGTACCATTCAAACCCGTGGTCGGTGCGTTTGTTCGCAGAAATATGCATTCTAAAGAAAGCAGATTTTAGAAATAATGTTCCGATAGCCAAAACTAACAAGGTTTCAGCAATAAGTACCTAGCGAAAGAGCTCATACGGAGAAGCACTACAACTTAAAGTAGGTAGATATCTCTAGCACTGAACAGCCTTAAGTGTTCTGCAGAAATTCTTAAGTGGCACGTGAGATATTTTAGTTGAGAGGTCTCTAATTGAGGAGCTTTTTAGCGATACACTCTCTAAATGTGTTTACGCCAATCATGAAGAGGGACCGCCTATATTCATCAAACCATACAATATTTATATGAGTAGGCTAGCCATCAACGTGGGACATATTTGAATGCACCAGTGAGGCCGCTTGAATTCGCTAAGAACATTCACCGTGTCTGCTACAGATAAGACCACCACGTACACGACACAAAAATACGGCGGACCTAGGTACGAAAACTTGTAGTGTCTTCAGACCGCAGCAACACAGAGTGCGTGGTGTGTACCTACACAAATAGAAACAAATTCTTGCGTTGGCCCGCTGAATTTTCTAAGCGTGTACAAGTGGCCTGAGAGTTCGGGAAGGGAGTGCACCTGTGCTTTCTATATAGTTCAATAGGACGGCAATCCGTCACGACCGGATAGAGAAGAGCTGCTAGACGAGCGTATTAACGTACTTTCTGAGGCAGTTTCGGCGTTAGGTTAGGCAAGGCATAATTTCTCGCCCAGTGTGGTAGAGCTATAGCCACCACTGCACAGACTGCACAGGCATATTCCTCCGCTAACTCTATTTCCTACTACATTGTTACTACGATGCAAATATAAACTATTATTCTCCAATGCATGATATTATACCTTGTTAACTTGGGCTGTGCTTTCAGATTCTGTAATTCTTGCCTACCTCCATTTAAAAAGTTCGTGTATTTATGTAACTATGTAAGTTTATTTTCTAGTATGCATCATACTTGGCGCAAACAAACTCTTTTAATTTTGATGGTGATTATCCATTCTATCTCTGTCACGAAGTTTCTAAATATTATAAGTTTTTAAGCTGACATGGTCACAATCATTAGAATTCATATTTGTTTCGAGATATTTACCATGTATATTTTGTTTTTGGTTGAGAGCTCGATATTTCGGCACCGTTACAAGCGCCATGATCACGAGAACTAAAGTCTTTGCGGGTGGGTGTTGTTTATGAGCTGACATATCTGTCTACCCTCTTCCTCAATCGTTTTTCACGCACGATATCGCTACCACCAGAACTCGTCTCACTAGTTACTCGACACTATTCAGCACTCGTCTCACTAGTTACTAGATATTGTTCACGACAAACGATGCTCACTGTATCCACTTTTGACAATTGTTTAGTAGTTTTACGATCTTTACATAGTTGAACCACTGGATTCCAGGCTCTCGACAATTGAAACCCGTCGTCCCTATTGAAATTTTTGCACTTGGTTATTTCAATTGCTTCCCGAACCATTCTAGGTATGTAATGGCGTTCGGTTGAGATAACCTGTGGGTCATGTAACTCAGTCCAGTGTCAGATGTTCTGCTATGGCCGATTTATGGGTATCGTTGTTTTTCACTGCCCTAATGTGTTCCTTGATTCGGCAAGCAACAGTTCGCTTCGTCTGTACTTTAGTTCTCGTGATCATGGCACTTGTAACGGTGCCGAAATATCGAGCTCTCAACCAAAAACAAAATATGCATGGTAAATATCCCAAAACAAATATGAATTCTAATTTCTAAATTTTGTTTTATTTTCTAACTAAATTATAAATTAACGTAGCCGTCCAGCCAAGTTTTTCTTAATGAGGCTAAAATCTTACTTTAAAAAGACTTAACGAAATATGTGGAACGCAACCACGAGTAAGAATATAATTAAGACGGGAGATGAAAAAAATGGAACATGAAAACCAAAAATGAATACCAACGTGTTGAAATAAAACCACTAATTGCTAGATTACTAACAGTTACAAGCATCATACCACCACACTTGTAGTAACAGTAGTAAGTATATCATTATTGTTTTTGTTATAATAATAGAACGGAGTAAATGAATTAACAATTCAGTTTATTTCTAAGTGTAGGCGTCCCTTGCAGGTAGTTAAGCATACTGTAGTGTAGTAGAAATAAATGAATTACTTTTTATTAATGATTTTCAAAAAGACTAGTGTCTTAGTCTTGCTTCTTATAGACCTACTTTTACAATATTTTACTAGACATTTTTATACCGAAAAAACTAGGTAAGGTAAATACTAATGCGATATTACCCTTTTATTTCCTTGAAATCGAATAATATTACCTATTAAACACATTATTAAGTTAGGTACCTACAGACATAATTTACAAAAGTTCATGACTGAATATCTATTATTCTCGGACTTTTCAAACAACCATTTTTTGCACAATCTAATTCAGAAGATGACGCAAGGTTTTTTTCATTTAAATACCTATGAATTTAATATTAGCTAAAATATTGTATGGTCTTCTGCCATTGTTCATTCATACACCGATAGAAAGCTACACTGTCAGTGAGCGTCTCTATTCCCCATCCATTAAAATCCGGAAGCCGATATCTTAACTGTTTCTCAAACTGCCGTTTTAAGGTTCAAGCAGACATACCTACGCGACGCGACATTGCGATAACAACTTGAAAGCGCGTTTGTTTGTTTTAAGTTTATTTTTACAAAATTTCAACGATGGAAAAAGCATCCTGTCAAGTGTTCGCAACAAAACATGTTTTCTAGGAATAATTTCGGAATACAGTTCAATCGCTTTTGAACCTTGACGGTTCAGTTATATTAGTACGTATTTTCACACGTAATTTCTACGTAAAATCAGGCCAAAGTACTTTGTAGCAGTATGAATTCCATTGTTTTGATCTGTCAAGTAAAACCATTTTAAGGTAATTAAATCGTTGTGGTTGACATGAACTCACGGTAACATTATTAATTAACTCAAAAAACATGACAACTCATACCATGGCCACATAATATATGGGTACAGAAGATCAGCATCGTACAATGAGCGAAAACGAACGCACACATTCACACATGGGCACGCTTTACGTACAGCGAGTTCAAGCGCACTAGGGATTCGCATTATTTATTTGAGATCAATATATTTGAATTTAGAATTTAAGACAATTTTCAAATTTTGGAACAATTATCTACATAAAAACAAGACGTTCAAATGATATTGAAACGCATACTTTTTATAGTCTTTTTTTAAATGGTCACAAAGTTAAAAAGTCAACACGGGAAGCTAAAGTCTTTATTTGAGATCGTGACGATGGATTGTAATCTATACCAATATTATAACGAGGAAAGATTTTTTTGTTTGTTTGTACCGAATAGGCTCCAAAACTACTGGACCGATTTCAAAATTCTTTCACCGTTGGGAAGCTACTCTATCCCCGGGTGACATAGGCTACTTTTTATCCCTGTATTCCCACGGGAACGGGAACTACGCGGGTGAAACCGCGAGGCGTCCTCTAGTGATCTATAAAATTGTGAATTCAAGAATAGGCGCAGCTGAATAAATCCACCAGCTCTTAAAGCAAGAGTGAAGTGTGAACAGCCATCTTCTAGTCTTGCCAATTCCATGTGCGTGCATTTTTCTAGTATGGAGTTATCATCACAGCCGAAAGACATATACTACTGAAGATAGCCTCCCTGAAGTGTCGTCACATCGATCGGTCCTATGCTTCATGCATCCATCGGATATCCGCAGCCTCAACCAGGTCAACCAGGTTATCCGTCCACCTAGAGGGAGGCCTTCGAACGCTGCGTCTTCCAATACGCGGACCCCACTCCAGAAATTTTCGGCCCCATAAACAGTTCGTTCTGCGAGGAATATCCGCCCACTGCCATGTAGCTAACCTTCTGTGAATCCCACATGGGTGCTCCGTGTTGAAAAAGCCTCCATATTAAATGATCAAACGAGCTGACGTCCTTTAATTATTCCATCATGTAAATTAACACCTTTAATGAAAACCTGGATGCAAGTAGGTGCTTTTAAAGATTTAATTTTAATTAATTAAATTGGTAGTTCTTTTTATAGTAACACTGTTAAGCGCCTCGACTATGGAAGCTGTCCATTAATTTACAAGATTTCTCTCTTCTGAACTATCTACTATATATTTAACTTGCTGTCCCCCGCGGCTTCACTCCTGTGAACGGGCTACCTATCTTCCCTACCCTACACTACCTACCCTAGTAGTCCTTCCTCAGGATGCCATCTATCTTTCACTAAATTTCATAGAATTCCGTTCAGTGGTTTAGGCGTGAAAAGGTGACAGACAGATTAACAGATCTACTTTCAAATTTATAATATTAGTATGGCTTACAAATTATTTTTTGTGTTTTTTTATGTACTAAATTTATTGCGTTAATGTTCCTATGTGTGGAGCTGCATGCCAAAATACAGTCTCTAACCTAGTTCGGCTGTAGATAATCCGTTTGATAATTATTGTAAACGCAATTAGTTTTAAGCCCTTAACGTGTGCGTCGGGGTTTGACTCCTGAGTTGCTAAAAATATTGAGGTTTTCTGGAACAAAACCTTTGTAGCAGCTTGAAGTCTAGAATAAGCTTTCTTCTTACTAAACACTTACCTATAAAAAGAATACACTACAAATGAAATGTGTATCTAGGAATCTGTCTAAGAAAACAGTTGTGAATTTGAGCCATTTACGTATATTGTTGTATATCACTTCATAACTGCTGCAACTATTTGGCTTTTTTTGTTGTGTTCGTAATAGGGATGTTTACTGGGTAGAAAAATGATAATTCTATTTAGTCCGTCAGTGAGGTTATCAAATAATATTGGACCAGTATTTTTTACTTTATCAAATAAATAAACACGGGTAAAGAGTAGCAGTTACATGATATTTCAACTCACGGTATCATCGTAATTTTTTGTTTATGTGCCAAAATAAAAAATACAAGTCTAATATTTTTACGTTATCTAACTGACGATAAGATATAAAATTTCTGTCAACTACCCTAGTGTCAGAACAAGATTTGTATGAAAGACAAAAAGTTTACTTTTATTTAAGGGGCTGAATTACCATAATAGGTTATTTTAAACATTTTTTTGCCAAATCTATTGAAGATGTGGCAGCGGAAAAAATATATGTCAATCTTGATCATATTTCCAAAAACTTTGTTGTGGCCGAAACACGTTTACGCACAAAAACCTCGATACAATTGAATGTCAAAGTAACCTCTTACCGTGATCTTCAAATTTTTTTTCCGGAAATACTGAACAGCGTACATTTGTACAATTAACAACAATAACGTATCATAACAGGAAGCAAAACTTCACTATCGTATATTTTGATGTTTCATTCATTATTTTTAAGTAATTCTCATTATTATATTTTATTAAAAAATCCATACAAATTCCATCGTGCTTCTCTTTCCATCCAGTGCAATTCGACAGTGATCACTTTATGGCGTTGCTAGGAGGACGTATGTCGCTTTTTTTCGCAAAATGCAAAAATATATTCGATTTATTTCTCGACAATACAATCTGTCAAAATAAAAACAGGTATAATGCAGCCAGATCTTGTAGCCTGGTGGCTTTAATTGGAACTAACGAAATCACAAGGAATATTGTCAAACTCTGTATTATTTTTATTCTCTGGCACTAACGCTGTCACTAGCATTTACATTTTTGTTGTATTATAAACGATTCATGTCGTTTAGTTTACTTACTAAGTCCATAACTAAAAATTAATTAAACCTATTTAAAAATAGAACTAATATTATCTCAAAAATGGCACCACGTGACCTCCTCACCCCAGAGGACTGGTGTATATCAAAATCCAGTAGGTGCTTTGAAACTATTATATTCCAGGATAGCGCAAAAATATATTATGATTTAAAATAGGCTATGGAAAGTCATGTTGTACTAGTAATGACATCTTAAAATTTTAAGAGAATACTAAACATGGAATATGAACCTATGAATTTAACAAATGATATTAATAGTGTTCTAAATTCTATTAGATATTTTAAATATGCCTAAAAAAGATAATTCCGAACCTAGTAAGTGCATCCAGCACTTACTAGGTTTTGTAATATAAATTGTAAATATCAGGTGCTTTACAATTTGATGGGACTTTCCTTTTGTAAATAATGATTAAATTGATTAATGAAAGCACGAAATCTCAATTCAAATTTAAAGTTTCCATTACACAGTCAACATTACACAGTCCATTTCAGTATAGTATAACTCATTAAAATAATATAAATAAAATTATCTGGCTATAAAACCATTATAAAAAAAAAACACGTACTGTGTTCTTATATGTGGCAGTCGCATAGAAGCAGACATAATTATAATATTTTTTCGATTTGCACGGCAAAGACTCGTATGACACTAGCCAGATTACCTATTTTAGTGATCTTTATTTTCGTAGCAATACGGTTGCATTCATAGGCAAAATAACAGTGAACGATCTGATGTCAGATGCTAGCCGCCAGTTTGAAATAAGAATTTGCGCGGTTATATTTTTGTAAAAACCATCGGAAGAGTCCGTTTATGATGCGGGGCTCTGTGGTCGGCCTTGTGTATTTAATTTTTAAATGCTTTTCGCTTCAATTTAAGTTTGCCCCTAAACTAGCATTGACGGTAGGCGTGGCTTAGAACCTCATATATCGATAGTCAACTGTTCGTCCTCTGCCCCTTAATTGTATCTAGGTACTCCCGTGCGAAGTTGCGCATACAGCTAGGTATCAAAATAAATAAATATAACAAACAACAAAGCTAACATCAAATAAACACTGTCTTGCTCTTTTATTTATAAGATAAATAAACTGAAATTACAATAAAACTGTTTACTAAGTGTCAATGACAGGCTATTTTCAGCAACATTATTTATCTTTAAGAAATTTTATCAATGATCTCGGTTTCTAGGGAGTATCTGCAAGCGTTGTCAGTGATAGATTACAAACACAATTGCTTATGCTGAGAGAAAATGCACTCTCTTGAGTAAAGTATTCTTAGCTGATTAGATATTATAAAAGAAGGCAAAGGCATTTGCTTGAAATTTATTAACTATATTGAAAAAGTCACATTGGTACTTGCCCGGATTTGAACCCACGACCTCAAGCACAAGAGCTGATGTTTTAGCCACTGGGCCACCACGACATAATAAATATTATAGTGCACACTTATGTATGCTCCACATGCGAATAAGGCGTGAGTTTATGTTTGTATTCAGACAGAAACAGATGTGCAATTTCTGTACTTACTTTTACACTCGACCGGACCATTGGCTTCACGCAACGTATTAATATTGCCATGAGTAGTTCCTAATGGAAAAAAGCCATTAAACTTTTGCCCGACTTGATAATCGAACATACATTTTCTAAAGAAGACTAGGCATAGATATTTTCTACAAACTCGTTTGACGTTTTGTCTCTTAAGGTGATCCCTCTCCTGGAGCAATTGCCTGCAATGTTACATTTCAGATTCTATTTTGAGCTTTAAATTACAATACTGCCTCCCTGACTTTACGAGCATTCGCCTTTAATATAACATTAGATTCGATTTTGAGCATTTAGTTGATTTTACAATTTCAGACAAAGCGGTCGTTGATTTTACAAGTTGTATCAAAATATTACACATCGTATCATCAAGTCACGCACCTTTATTCTCTTATCTCACCAATGTAATGCTCCGTTCCCCTCCCTCGCTGATGTAATGCTCGGCTCGGATCCAAGCGGGGGGTTCACCTTTAATAGCATGGGTCATATAGCTAGCTTTATACTAATTGGTAGTTGACATAATTGGTGACATCATGCTATGTTGATGGTAACCGCTGTCATAATTAGTGTCCCTTTGTGGTGGCATTGCACGCTTAATTACAGATTAATTGGTGTCAATTCAACCGAAGTTAATGATATGTTAACATTGGAGGAAAAGGAAGAGGAAAATTCTGATTAGATCGATTTGTGTGGTTGACTCGGTCAGTCTGTGGATTGTTTACAGCTCAGACATCTCTTAGTAACTTAGTAACTAAGTAAAATACTAGTAATCAGCTGCATTCGGTTTGACTAGAATCCGACTACAACAGACTAGAAGCCGACTACAACAGACTAGAAGCCGACTACAACATACTGGAAGCCGACTACAACAGACCAGAAGCCGACTACAACAGACTAGAAGCCGACTACAACAGACTAGAAGCCGACTACAACATAGTTGGGCAAAGACCTGGCAAACTGATTTGCCTCGACTTATAGGTAGGTAACTATAGGTAGATATATCTATAGATATATCATAATTATATAAAAAAATGGCCAAGTGCGACTCTGAGAGCGAGTGGTTGCGAGGTGAGTCGCGCACAGAGGGTTCCGTATAAACAGCTACATCCACCAAAATAAATAGGTAACATTAATAAAATTCCTAAACAATGAAAGCACCGAACATTACTCTAACGAAGGGCCAAAATTATCTTTTCCGTTCGAAAACCGTTGTAACCATACATCAATGTACAAAATGTACATTGATGTACCAAGTACATTTTATAAGTTGGTCGACTATTACTCGTAAACTTGTAATGCCTACTTAGCTGTAATAGTTTTCCTTTTAATTTCGTTATATATATCATGGACCAAATAATTAAGCAGGCACTATGTATTGTATAATGCCCGGGAATTATGAATCTATGTCAAGTCAAATCGTGTAATTTAATGAATACTGATTTAAACTTCTTAGATATTTATCACATTGTCTGGTCATTATGAATATTGCTTTGTATAGGTTGGGTTAGAGAACTCGATAATTATGGTCAATGAAGTTAGTCCAAGAGCGAGCGAAGCGAGCTCGGTAGCTTAGGGCACCCCGACACGGATAGGTCATCTCCTTCATGTTTGGTTATTTTAGACCCTGCTCTGTCAACTTTGTTGCTTAAGTAGTAATCGTACTTACCAATTCTATATTAAAACAAATCTCAACATTACAATAATAAACCGAAAAAACACATATTTTATTATCCGGATCAAAAAGCAATGGGCATTATTCAGAAAGCCCAGTCAAATGTATTATTTATATATTATAATTATAGCATATTGCTTACTCATATTGGGCCATTTTTCAAATTGCCTGGGCATTACGAATAATGCCGCATGACATAAATCTAACTAGATGAAGCGATTGCATGTACTTCGCGTGCCAAAAAACGGGCTAAATTTACGACAAATGATCGTAATCTGAGCTTTTCATTTAGCATTATCGGCACCGGAAATCCACCGGAATCTAGAAAAATGCATTTTTATGCAATATTGATCTATAAAGAATGCATAGAAAAGTTGGCCGAGGCATTGGAAATGTTTCCTTTCATAGGTAAGTAAATATGTTTTTAAATTGTTTGTAAAAAGTGGCACGCTTGGTTTTCATACAGAGGGAGGGACTTGCGTTATCTATTTAGATTTATGTCTGCGCGTATTAACACTTGGTCCATATTCAAAAGCAACCATTTAGCTGGCAAGGGGTGCAAACTTTACTCTTACAAAAAGTAGTCATTTAAAGCTTAATTTACGCAAACAGATTTTATCGAAAAATGGTTTTCTCAGACCCGTAATATTTTTGAATATGCTATCCAACGATGCCCCACACCATAGATGATGATAGATGAGAAAAAAACCTCCCCACTTTACGTGTACAGGAGGTACCATATATATATATATATATATATATATAATATATGTCGGGTTTAGTCAATAGTACGGACGTCAAAACAAATCGGCAAGCACGCCATCTGGTGGCAAAACAAGAACAACTACGCATCGGCGCGCTTTTTCTAACCACTTCTATGGTGGGGACAGCAGAATATAGCAGTTGAGTACTGACAGCCTTAGAGCTAACACGTTGTAGAATCAGTGTCGATCCGTAATATAAGTAAGCAAGTGAATATTTGAATAAATCCAGTGTATCGAATAATTTGTGTGATTTCATTTTCACGATTGTACCCACCGACCTGCCTACACACTATGTCTTAACCTAAGGATATACATCCTGAGTTCCCGATGGTTTGCATCTATCGGCCAGCCTTGATGCGATATATATATATATATATATTTACCACTTTTTCGGCGTGATGAATATGTATATCCATGACAAATTATAGCTTTCTAGTACTAAGAGTATCTGAGCTAAGCTGCGGACGGACGGACAGACGAACATGACGAAATTATAAGGGTTCATTGTTGACTACGGAAATATAAAAAGGACCAGTTGATGACACCGTCTTTATATTAAACTGCATATAATCAAGGTTGAATTATCAAAAATAATATAGATAGAAGTTTTCATATAGTGACCAAAATAGTACACAACTTGCAACGTAAACATACACTGGTAACGACTGTTTTCTTCCCACTTCCTATTTGTGTAAGAAAGTGTTCATTTTTCACCTACGTATATCTTGCACTGTTTTCCTTATCTTTTTCTCGACAAGTGTCATTTTCGCAAGGAATTTGATCTTCCCACACACGTCGTGAGTTTTGTTGTGAATAAATGATGACGGTGCTAGATATTTATAGTGTTTTTGCATTATATTGTAAAAGGGAATTTTTGTATCATAACACTAAGCCTGGATCCCCTGAAGAGGTGCAGAGGCGTATATTGAGTCATTTTTGACGTAGTGACAATCTATCAATGTGTGATAGTACTCATGAATATCAACAACTACACTTTACCGGACCTACATGTTTTGCCTCACTCGGCGTACAAAATGAAAATAATATGTTATAAATTAAAATTAAATTGGCAGTTATAAATTGAATGAAATAATAATTGAATAAAATAATAACAAAATGTTAACAATAATTCAACATACAATCAGAGTCAGTACAAAATGTAGTCAATATTAATTTCATACAAAAAATGTGAATATAGAATAAAATTAAATCTAAATAAAATTCAAAATTTATCATTTAAATAATCAACAATGTTATACCAGCACTTATCAGTAAGCAGCTTTGTAAGTGTTTTCTTAAATAAATAAAAATTCAATTGCTTTGTCATTCGGAATTTTATTGTATATTACTGGGGCCATGCAAAAAACACTGATTACATAAAAGAAATAAACCTTGTATTACAATATTGTAAATATTATTTATTTCATTAGTATGTTTATCGATAACTATATTTTACAACATAATACAAAATTGTACCTAAAGGCGCCATGCGAATTATGACTTTGCGATTAAAGAGTTAACAAACTTGTAATGACAAAATGTAGACAAGAGCATTTTAAAATTAATTATTATGAGGTACGTTATTATTTATTGAATTTTAATTCAAGGCTTTTTTTGGCTTTTTATATATGTGCGTTTGCTAAGTGCGTTTTGTCTGTGCTGAATAAACAATCATCACCCCCCCCCACCGTGACGTTGCTGTATACGGACGTGCCAACAGAGCTCTCCGTACATTTAAATCATAATTCGATAAAAAAGTGCTTTTTCATAAGATATGAACTTATAATAGTAAACTACAGTTTAACAGTGATAACTATGAGGAAGATTATAGTGAAATACCAAGTGCATCATCTTTAAAAATCAAAAGGACCCTCAAAACTAACTCCAAAAATCGCTAAAAGGATACTTTTTATTAAAATATAAACCTTCAATATCAAAATTTAATATACCAAACCCTAACTGTGAAAAAAGTGTAGTGAAATACCAAGTGCATCACCTTTAATAGTCAAAATTAACATCAAAACGGACAATTATTTAATTTTTATCTATTTTGGACTTTGGACTCGTAAATGAACACAAAGAAACTGCTCGAACACTAATCACATTCCTACCAAAACTTTTTGCCCAAGACAAGAGTGGCTACCAAATTGAACCACAAAAGAAACTGTCAACTTGGCTCGGTGGCGTAAATCGTCGGTCGTCCACAAAGTGTCGCAAGTTCAAATCCCGCTTCGAATCTTACTTTTCGATATTTTAGAATTTGTTTAAATCATTTTTCCTAGATACTTTGCTAGAAAAAATGCCTCTAAAACCCACAACGCCAGTGTCACCTACTGTATTAAGTCAGTTACCTCCAGTCCACCACCAATCTGAGCCTAACATAAGTACAGCCGCGGCAATAAATGAAGTCTCCTTGGACGCACCAAACGCTACCTGTCGAAATAAAAGGAAACGCGACGACCAAGACTATCTTGTCGACTTGATTGATTTCAAAGATGAAATATCGCGTGTATTCCGAGACCTAAAAAAGGAACAAAACGTTTTCTACTCTAACATGGAAACAACGCTGTTAGAAATAAAAAACCAGTACAACAAACTACAGGACTCCGTAGATTTCACTGCAAAAAAATATGACGAAATGCTAACAAAAATGGAACAATATGAAGATGAGAGGAAGACAACTCGAGATTACATCAGGAAACTGGAAGATAGGGTAGATCAATTTGAAAAGCAATCGAAAATCACAACTGTAGAAATAAAAAACATACCAAAGATTGAGAATGAAACAAAATTGGATTTGATAAATGTGATCACAAATGTTGGTACCGTTCTGGATACCGCAGTTGCAAAATCGGGTATTAAGGACGTGTACAGGATTAACTCAAAAAATTCTATGAATAATACCATCATCGTTGACTTCACTACAGTCTTACTTAAATCTGATATATTGCAATCAGTCAGAAAATTTAATAAAAATAATAAAAGCTGTAAGTTGAATACAACGCATCTAAGAATCCCCGGCCCAAAGGTGCCCGTTTACATATCTGACAATCTCCCCGCAAAAGCTCGAAAATGGTTCTTCCTAGCGAGAGATTTCGCCTCCCAACATAAATATAAACATTGTTGGTCAGCCTATGGTAAAGTTTACTTACGCCGAGAGGACGGCGCTCAACGCATCACCATTAACTCGGAAATAGATTTTGCTAATATAATTGTAAAATGACTATCTGGTCAATATTCACTAAAGCACTGCATGTATTTTTATTATTATTTTAAAATGTTAATTAATGTTATTCATTTAATTTTTCGTAGCTATAAAACACCTACGCATACAAACAAACAATTACACATAAACAACTCCACACACAATTACACACTCTTTTCGCTTCTTTTTGGGGATTTGATTATTCAGGAAATAAACAAAAAAAACTTTTTTACCGTTGTTGTATGTTCTATACCGATTGCCGCCTCCCTACTGAACTTCTTTTGTACAGGAGGGATCCGGTGGGGAGCGATCGATTCATGTCATGTCTCTCTTTTTTTGTACAGCTAAGCACATTAATCTCTGCCTCTATCTTTTAAACCGCAATCTTCGATAATTCAAATTTAATAAACAATGACATTGACAACCTTTCAATAGCTGACTTGACCTACATGTGACTTGGCCGATTGCTTAGACCTCATCCCGAATAACGAAAAACGTCTCAAAATCATCAGTCAAAACATAAGAAGCATAAATTGCAACATGCCTGGTTTTAATGTCCTATTAGAATAATCGGGAACTTCGTGGGACCTGATAATTCTCACGGAATGTTGGTTACCGCATACCTCAAATCTTCCGGTATTCAATGGCTATAACCGTTACTCAACTAACAATAACAAAACACAAAACGAGGGTGTAGTTGTTTACATAAAAAATGGTATACATGCTAACGTTGTCGAGCCTGATTTTCATGACGCAAATTGTTTAACAATACAAATTAATAACGACACCGTTGTTCTAGCTATTTATCGCCCGGCATCATATAAAAGTATCTCAAACTTCCTACAATCACTAAATGGAATATTAACAAACTATTCTTCTTGTAAAAACATTATTCTCACCGGTGACATTAATATAGATATTAGTACTTCTAATCATGACCAAAATGCGTCATCTTACCTCGATCTGACCTCTTTTCATGGCTTGCTACCGGCTCACATAATTCCAACACACGGAAAAACATGTCTAGATCACGTTATTCTTAAAACTAAATTACCCGCAAAGGTTTTTTAGCTCAAACTACCCTCACTGATCATTATACTGTCATCCTTTCGTTGAATCAATGTTTTCCTAGACACTATAAACACATGATCTCACGGATAGATTCAGCTGGATTACTATCCGACCTAAAAAACGAAAACTTTCAACCAGTTCTCGAGACGCTTGATGCAAACGAAGCAGCTGACAAACTGGTTCACATTCTTGAAACTATAGTGGAGTCAAACACTAAAATGATTACCGTCTCCAAGCGGAAAACAATTATTAAACCCTGGATAACCCCAGGTCTCATGAGATGTATAAAAAACAGAGACAATCTAAATAAAAAATTAAAAAAAACATCATGACAATTTAATATTAAAGACAACATACACAAGGTATCGAAACTACTGCAACAAAATTTAAAAAAAAGTAAAAAGGGAATTTGAAAGAGAAGAAGTTAAAAAGGCGGGGAAGGACAACCGCCGCCTTTGGAAAGTAATAAATAAAGTCTCAAATAGATCAAGACCTAAGTCATCACCTACTGAGTTAATAAACCCACAGGCTCCACCAGTCCATTCCTTAAATAAAATAAACGACTTTTTTGCCAATATTGGTTCAAACTTAGCCAGTAAAATAACCGCCCAACAGCAGGATCATGATTACCCCCCCACTTGTACCCAACTACCTGCCTTTGCCCATTCCATGGTTATCCTGCCCACTGATGAGGACGAGATAGCTGCCATTGTTTCGTCTCTCAAGCGCGACTGTGCCGTGGGCTGTGATAATATTTCTTCAAATCTTCTTATTTCACATAAAAATCTTTTAGTACCATCCATCACTCACGTCTGCAACTTGGCGATAGAATCTGGTACCTTTCCAACTGCTTTTAAGAAGGCACTCATCCATCCCATTCACAAGAGTGGGGACCGACACTGTATTAATAATTATAGACCAATAGCTATTCTGCCTACCTTATCAAAAATTCTGGAACGGCTATTGAACAACAGATTAGTGAAATATCTAGAGTCAAATAACCTGCTGTCGCAGCATTAGTTCGGTTTTCGTGCGAAGAAATCGACGGCCATGGCGGTGCACGAACTGACAAACTTTATTGTATCAAACATGGATGATAAAAAGAAGTCCTTAGCCATCTTTTTAGACCTAGCCAAAGCCTTTGATACAGTGTCGGTTCCAATCTTGCTGCGTAAGCTTGAAAACCTCGGCATACGTGGAAATCAGTTGTCACTCTTCAAAGATTACCTAGCCCACCGCACGCAATTTGTTAAAATTGATAACCACTTTAGTGACACCCTTCCCGTAGCTTTTGGAGTCCCTCAGGGAAGCATCCTTAGACCCACGTTATTTCTGGTCTATATTAACGAACTCTGCAATCTCGTATCTTCAAAACGGACGCATTATTACCTTTGCGGATGACACTGTGCTTCTTTTCAGTGCTGACTCATGGGAAGAGGTATATAACTATGCCCAAGTCGGATTTAATACTGTAAATGGTTGGCTGAGAACTAACATACTCACCTTAAATTCTAGTAAAACAAAATATATAACCTTTACCCTAAGGAACACTCCGCAGTCATCTCTCCAACCATTCTCCATTCTCGCTCACATCTGTACATTTCCGCATAACGGTAATTGTTCTTGTCCTAAGTTGCAGAAAGTCAACAATATTAAGTACTTGGGGGTCACCTTGGATTCTAAAATGAACTTTGCCGCACATATAAATTGTCTCACTAACAGAATACGGAAATTTATTTTTGTGTTCAAAAATCTCCGGTCTATCCTCAACTTCAAGCAACTACTATCTGTTTATTGTGCGTTGTGCCAATCGCTTCTGACATATTGCATCACGTCATGGGGTGGAACGTTTAAAACTAACCTTTTACCACTGGAGAGGGCTCAAAGGGCAGTCCTTAAAGTTGCACTTTTCCTTCCTTTCCGTCATCCCACGGTAGAAGTTTATAAGTCCTCCAAAGTCCTCTCAATTCGTCAGCTTTTTATCCTCCATGTTGTCTTGAAACAACGTTCACTTATTCCTTTTAAAAATACCCATCATAATACTGATATGAGAAGAAGAAGAAGGGATATATGCCAACCTATATCAGTAAAAACCAAATTTGCCCGAAATTACTTTTCTTTTCTTGGCCCATTTCTATACAACAAACTGCATAATCTACTCTCAATTCATACTCTAAATAAAACAACTTTTAAAAGGATGATTACTGACTGGCTTATCACTTTAGATTATACCCAAATTGAAGATCTTTTCAAAACCATCTCCTAACAAAATGTTCCCGTACAACATACACACAATTTTCCCACTCCATACACACTCACTCAACATCACACACACTTACCCCGCACACGACATACATTCACATACTGCCTCTTCCTTCCTTGCATGCATCTTTAATAAATTAATTTATTTCACTATCGTTATGCTTATCGTTGTTTTTGTAATTTGAATTTTTATGAGCGAAATTTGCAATGTTATAATGCATGAAATTATTTGTATATTAATGTGATTCAGTTCGTCTCCAGTTGACAATTATTATGTACAACTTTGTTTTGGGGGGCCTGGTGACCTGAAATACAGCTTTTGTAAAAAACTTAGTTTAGGCACCAGTCTTTCCACAAATTAATTATACAATTATATCTGTACTTACTCCTTAATATTTTGTCTGTAAATTTGTGGTAAGAAATAAATAAATATAAACAATACTTATTTCTTTCTTTATTTTCCTTTACTTTGTATCTCTGAAACCTATACAGTGGTCGCCACTGCGCCGGACAGCACGTGTTGTATGTAACAGATGTATTCAGGAATTGCTTTTCCACCTTTTCTCGTCCCGTAACTCGTATACTCTTCCATTTGCATTTTGTTCAGACGCTAGTGAACCGTACCTGTTTCGAACGGTTTTTACGACTTGACAAAACTTTCTAAGGAGATTTCTTTATTAGGTATAAGTTAATATTAAGTTAATTATTACTTTGACAAATACTATTGGTATAAATTCTCAAAATCATGGCGAAAACGGTATCTATAAAAAAAATCACTTGTCGTGTCCGTATACCAGATCCACCTATATTGCATATAGGTGGTATAATTTAGTAAGTAAAAATAATATATCACGTATCTCAGATTTCGAGTAACATCAACAAGAAGTTTTTGTAAAAAGATATGAAAAATGCAAAGTTATCGGTGTACCTATAGTCATGTCAGTTGCATTTTGTCACTTTTTATTTGTTGAGTAAGTAGTGAACCTAATTTATTTATTATTCCTCATGCATAAATATTAAAAAAGCCGCATAAAAACAGAATTATGTCCTTAAGCATTTTCCACTTCCAAATTTTGCAGTCAAAGTGCATCGCTGCAAAATTCCTTCCAGCCGTAGAAACAATTCGGTGTCCAGAACGCGACGATTTTTATAGCTTTTGAAATGATAACAAAAACAACTTCGGTACATGTTTTTTTCTAGACCTTTTTACGGCTATTTTCTGACGCTCTATATAAAATAATGATAGATTTCGAGCTGCATTCAGTTTGGAAGTAAGTATTCCCAAAAATATTTGGGTGAAAGCTAAGCAGATGATGATAATACTGGAACAAGTCATGCTTCACAGTCGAGTACATCATCGCTTACCATGATGTGAGATAGTGGTCAAGCGGGAGCCTATCAATAATAATAAAAATAAACTGTTTGTATACTAGGGCCGCACACCGATTCCCGGCTACCGTAGGCCGATAAGGACCAGGACCAAGTCGATGGTGCGTACTGTTCCACGCGCGCCTCAAAGAGATGTCAGCAAAAACTGATGGGGTCCGCTAGAGCCGATGCCTGCCTGGGTCGCGGTAAATTTGAAAAAGAGTTACCGCGGCCCTGGCTCAAGCAGTTGAAGGAGTACGGGTGGGTTTCAGTCAGTAAAAGCCTGACACACCCTTCCACTTTACCGAGAGCGGGACAAGTCGTTGGACGATATTACAGGCAAAAAAGCTTTTTCACACGTGTAGATGGTTTAAGAACAAGGAGGCGATGTAATTGGAGATCACAATATAATGAACGTGGATGAGCGACGGTCAAGCTATTGTGCGTGTAAGGCCAGCTTACGTCAATAACCACACAAGTAAATCTAACTAGATGACACAAGTGTCTTTATCTATATTGAAACCAAACGTGCCACTTTTTCAGACACAATTTAAGAACAAAGGAAGAGCACTGCTCTCACTTTTACTACCTTTTCTAACACGAGAAGTACATATATTCGCGTATCACACAGACATTAATCATAAATAGTAATAAATCTTACGATTTATGCCTGTGTCAAGAGCTCATTATAGATATTGGACAGGGTACGGCGTGTGCTGCAGTTAGTGGTGGCACGTGGCAAAATAATTTGGGCACACCAAATGTAAGATTAATTAGCATCTACGTTATTTGCAACAACAGAAATCACACTAATTCAAACTTATGTTTAAAAATAAACAACTGTAAGCGTTATGGTTTCTGCACGAATTTTCGATAACAAACAAAGAGCATCTAGACTGTTTTGTCTGTTAAATCACCAAGTCAAGATACTTAGGCGGCACGCTATGGTTACATTATTATCATCCTACTAATATTATATATGCAAATGTTTGGATGGATGTTTGTTACACAATGACGGCACAGTTAAACGGATCTGGATGAAATTTGTCACAGAGATAGATTAGCTATAGTCTGGAATATATGAATGTTTTATCCCGGGATTGTGTTCCCATGGGATAATATCAACTTTCGAGCGGACGAAGCCGCTGGCTGAAGCTAGTATTTTTTGGATAAAAATGGCACGATTACCAATAAAAGTGTGTCATCCCTGATAATTAAAGGATATGATGTGAAACAAATTGTAATGTGAATATGTTGCAGGATAATATAGAAAAATATTAAAAAAAATCTGTAAACTACTAGTATTATAATTTTTAGATATCCAGCTTCAATAGATTTTATATGTATTTATAGAGAGACTAGTACCTCAACTCGTACTATACTCGCAGAGAAGATACAAATCCGAACAAAAAATTATTTTACAAAAAGAAACACCCAGGATACTTATTTTTTTTTTTATTTGACTAATCGCATCACTTGACTTGCGTTTAATTTTAGATGTGGCGAAAATTTGGTTCCAGGAACCTCTTCTACTTCTTTTCTGGATTGCAACAGTAATTGTTAGGAATTTTGTTAGGAATTTCCAAGAAATCTCTGATGCGATTGCGTTCACATCACAAATTGAGAGTTGCGAAGTTTTAAAATGTTTGAACATTTCACTTTAGGATGAAGGTTTTTTGACTAGTAATATGTGTCTTCGTTTTCCTAAGAAAACTTATTCTTGTTTCGTGGCAATGAAGTTTTGATGGTTTTGGCGGCGTTTTTCCAATGAAGTACTTTGGCTGTTTTAATCACCAGTAAATTAATTCCTAGTAAACCTTGTCATAAATAAAAAAGGTTCCCTATCCATTTGCATAAAAACTTTAGACATAACATAACATGGCATACTTTTGTTTATCCTAATTATATTTATAAAATTATTTCGCATAACAGCTTACGCATAATTTCTTTAAGCATAATGACTCTAATCATAATCATGTTTAAGCATAACATTCTAAAGCATAAATTTGTTTACGCATAATGATATCAAAACATATATTTTTTAGGCATAATAATTATCTCCTAAAATGTTAGACACTAATAAACATTTTTATACAATACTAGCATTCCGCCCGCGACTTTATTCGCATGATTTTGTATTTTATTCAACTAAATTATGTGCAGTTAGTGAAGGCGATGAAAAATAAGCTATTGTTAAATCAAAAAATGGGCTATCGTAGATATCTACGGTTTAAGTTAGGATTAAGAGAACACAGAACCTCCTCCTTTTTGGAAAGTCGGTTAAAAATCTTTTTCCTTGGGCAATAATAAATTGCCATCATTAGTTTTTCAGAATTACCCCCAGAAGATGTTTTAGGTGTGTCAACGGTTTTTTGAAGAATCTTACGGCACTAAGATGACCTCTTCCTCGATTTGGAACTACCGAACTGGACCGTTTGAACAGTGTTGTTTGACGGAGATATCGGTGAACATACACAAAAAATAATTAAGTACCTTACTAAAGGCAAATTGCCTATTAGGTCCACCTAAAAAAAGTGAAAAACAAAAAATCTCTTTTTCAAAAAAATACTACCGACATCCAACTAAAAACACTACAAAGTGAAAAATAACTTTATTTTTCGAAGTCAGTGTCCATAACGAAATTGGTACCTACCAAAGACACTAATTTGTTTTTAGTTGGAGGTCAGTAATATCTTTTTGTAAAAAAGTTTTAATACAATTAAATGTCTCTTTAAAGGTTGAATTTCCAAAACTCCTTCCTTAGTGCTGACCTACATCATTAAAAGAAGCTATGTGTAATAAAATACTTCAAAAATCTTGATCACCCCATAAATAGTATTTTGGGGATGTGGTGACACATTGTTGCACTATCGATGACATAGCACTTTAGGTTTTCAGCACGGTTGCCACGCCGCGCAGGGAGCGCAGTGTTCTCCTGTAGTGTGTAGTGGATAGTCGTATATAGTCTAGAAAAGTACTGTAAAGTGACCGTGAAATAAAGACACAAAGTTTTACCTCCAACTTCACCTTTTATTTACTTCACTCTCAACAAGTAGTAAAGGTTACAAAAGTGGTGACCCCGACGTGATAGAACTTTAAAGATACGGAAATAATACGGCCTCAAAATGACGACGCCACCTATTGTACCAGAAACTGCGGCACTCTCACTAACGTCAAGGATCTCCGATTTCTGGACGAACCAGCCTCGAGTGTGGTTTATAAGAACGGAAGCGACGTTGGCCCCACAGAAGCTAGGAGACCACTCAAAATTTGACCTTGTGGTATCAAAGCTCAACAGCGACACCATAAGTCAGTTAACGGATTTTTTAGTAAATCCACCAGAAACAGGCAGATACGAGGCGCTGAAACAGAAACTAATAAAAATATACGAGGACTCTCAAACAAAACAGATAGAAAAATTAATCAATGAAATGGAATTGGGAGACCAGAAACCGTCACAACTTTTAGCAAAAATGAAAGCCCTCGCACGAGACAAAGTAACAGACGGAACATTAAAAGTTTTATGGCAAAATCTTCTGCCACCAACAGTACGCGCAGTACTCACCGTCACGGAAACAAAAGACTTAGAGAAATTGGGAAATATCGCCGATGACGTGAATGAAGTTACTAAAGCAAGTGTAGTGGCAACGGTATCGCAACAGCCCTCAACATCAACGACAAGCGTAACAGAGAGGTCAATATTAAATGAAATAGCAAAGTTAAGTGCTCGTTTTGATGAACTGGAAAACCGAGGAAACAGGGCACGCAGCAGAAATCGTTACCTGACACCTAGCACGCGAAGCAGGAGCAGCTCACGAGCACGGCGTTCAGAAGAGGATCCGGATTGGCTGTGCTTCTACCATTTCCGTTACGCAGGCAAAGCGCGGAAATGTGTAAAGCCATGTGCGTGGAAGAAAGCGGAAAACTAACAACGGAACAGCCAAAGGCGGAAATCTGTTCCGTACGTCCAGCGAACCGCCTCAGTGTAAGAGACATAAATACGGGTTTAAACTTTCTAGTAGACACAGGAGCAAACGTGTCCGTCATACCAGTAAACAAAAAGAATCAATTACATCCGGAAAGTGAATATAAATTATACGCAGTGAACGGAACAGAAATCAAAACATACGGTGTAAAAACATTAGTGTTGAACCTGAAATTACGACGAGTTTATAGATGGGACTTTATAATAGCCGACGTGAAACAACCCATACTCGGTGCAGATTTTTTGGGACACCATAACCTGCTAGTGGACGTGAGTTCAAGGAAACTGGTCGACCAGGAAACGGAGCTAAGTACAGTGGCATCCCTAGTAAGTAGCTCTCAACTATCATTGAAAATGTTAAATATGGACCATCCCTACCATGATATAATTTCTAAATACCCGGATATTACTAGGCCTACATCATTTAAAGATCCTCCTAAGCATTCAGTAGTACATTACATAGAAACGACCGGCCCACCGGTACATTCGCGTGCAAGGCCATTACCACCGGACCGGTATGTTAAAGTTAAAGAAGAATTTAGAATAATGCAGGAGATGGGAATATGTAGGCCCAGTAAAAGCCCGTGGGCGAGCCCTTTACATGTGGTACCGAAATCGAATGGAGACATTAGACCCTGTGGTGACTACAGACAATTAAACGCAATTACCAAACCAGATAGGTATCCAGTCCCAAGGTTACACGAGTTTACGTATGTGCTGGCGAACAAACAGGTATTTACACATTTAGACATTAATAGGGCTTATCATTTCATACCCGTAAACCCAGAAGATGTAGAAAAAACGGCTATTATCACGCCCTTTGGTTTATTTGAATTCCCCAGAATGAGTTTCGGGTTGAGAAACGCTGCCCAAACATTCCAACGTTTCATGAGTACAACAGTTTTACAGGGATTAGATTTCTTATTCTCATACATCGATGATGTCATCATAGCTAGTCATGACCATGAGCAACATAAGGAACATTTAAAAATAGTTTTTGAAAGATTCAGTCAATTCGGAATAACCATTAATACATCAAAATGTCAGTTTGGAAAAGATAAAGTAGATTTCCTGGGGTTTGAGGTGTGCAAAAAAGGTATCACACCGCTAAAATCCAGAACACAAGCAATAATGGAATTTCCTAAACCAAAAACAGTGGAGGAATTAAGAAGGTTTCTCGGAATGGTCAATTTTTATAGACCCCATATACCAAAAGCAGTAGAGTCACAAATGAGCCTCAATAAGTTCATACATCAGTCCAAGAAACGCGATAAGACATTGGTACAGTGGGACGATAAAGCCAACCAGGCTTTCGAAGAATGTAAACTTAGCTTACAAAAAGCGGTTACATTGTCACACCCACACAGCGGGGTACCTATGGCTCTGATGTGTGACGCATCGGATACGTGTGTAGGCGCGGTGTTACAACAACAAGTTAAAAACCGTTGGGAACCGTTGGGATATTTTTCAAAGAAACTCACACAGGCCCAAACTAAGTATTGTACCTATGATAGAGAATTGTTAGCAATATATAGGGCCATTCAGTATTTCAGGAAGTTATTCGAAGGGCGAGAATTAACCATATATACGGACCATAAACCAATAACATATGCCCTTACAAAACTAAATAGCAGTAACTCAGAAACACCAAGAAGAACACGATATTTATTATTCATTAGTGAATTCACAAACGATATTCGCCATGTAGACGGACTACACAACGTTGTTGCTGACTCGTTATCTCGTGTTGCGGAGTTGTATTGCCCAACGAACATAGGTTTCGCAGAATTAGCGACCGCACAGGAAACGGACGAGTATATAGCACAAGTATTAAATAACAGTAACAAAAAGAGCAGTGTGAACTTAAAGAAAATACACGGACCCACAGACAATAAACCGATTTATTGTGAAACTTCTAAAGACACCGTCCGACCATATTTACCAGAAAAATTCAGACGCATGGTTTTTGACAACGTTCATAACTTAAGTCACCCCGGGGTCAGGGCAACAAAGACGTTAATCACACAAAAGTATTTTTGGCCCGGTATGAATTCACAGATAGGTAAATGGGCCAAATCATGTATAGCATGTCAAAAATCAAAAGTACAAAGACACACAGTATCAGAATTAGGCGTTTACTCGGAATGCGGCAAGTTCGAACACATTCACATAGACATAATAGGTCCGTTGCCCGTTACAGCAGAGGGATATAGGTATTGTCTTACTATAATTGATAGGTTCACTAGATGGCCGGAAGCCATACCATTGAAAGAAATTACAGCAGAAAATATAGCCAAGGCACTATATGATTGTTGGATCACGCACTATGGGTGTCCAGTAAAAATCACTAGTGACCAAGGAAGACAGTTTGAAAGTAATTTATACAATCAATTAATGAAAGTATTAGGAATCGAAAAGATTAGGACAACAGCTTATCATCCCCAAAGCAACGGCATGGTGGAAAGATGGCACAGGTCACTAAAAGCATCGTTGATGGCCAGAATCAAAACAGAATCGTGGTTAAGAGAGTTACCTACCGTTTTATTCGGTCTGCGCGTAGCCGTTAGAAGCGATACAGGATACAGCGCCGCCGAGTTAGTATACGGGCGTACAATAAGGCTACCGGGAGATTTTTTTACTAGCAATTTAACACAAAACCAAGATATAAATTCCTACGTAGAGGAACTTAAGAAAACAATAGGGAATTTTATACCTCATATAAGAGAAAACAAGGGACGCTCGTCGTTCGTGCATCCAGAATTAGAAACGTGTAAATATGTTTTTGTTCGCAATGACACAGTGCGTAAATCGCTGCAACCGCCCTATGATGGCCCATACCGCGTCATAAGTCGGAAGGAGAAAAATTACATAATTGAATTAAATAATAGACAAGCTTGTATTTCAATTGACCGATTAAAACCAGCATTTTTAATAACAGACAATGAAAAAGAAGACGGGCAAAAAAGTACCGTGCACGACATGCCGAGAAAGGTAACTAAAACAAAACCGCAAACAACAAAAACAAACGCAGCAGGACCCTTAACTAAAGAACAAATCGTCACTCGCAGCGGTCGCGTTAGCAAAAGGGTAAGATTTTTTGATGAATAACTAGACACAAATACAACATAGTAGGTACCATATGTAAGAGGAATGCGCCTTAGAATAAGCAAAACAAAAAAAGGTTATTTTATATATCATTTGTATGGCGTGGGCATGCAAAATATTGTGGATCCTAATGGGATGGTTATTTTTATGGCAGAATATTGAACATGCCCACTACCCTTAGAAATACGTAAAAGATATGTATCACTTAATATCGACCCTGTCCATTGGGAGTCGGAAAAATAGAATAGTTATAGGTAATTTAGTTAAGCCATCCGTATATACCCTTATAAAAATGTAGTAATAAAAAAAGTAATTTAGTAGTAACAACATTTAGCAAAACTGCAACTATTGAGAAAATGTATAGTGTAAGGTTGCAACAGTAATATAACACCAGTTAGTTAAGTCAGCATATACGTCAGTAGGTCAACTAAACGAACCGAATGCCTTATAACATCATATTTGTAAATTTACTTAGACATTAAGAGCAAGCCAGTTGTTGTTAGTATACGAAACAAACAATACAAAAAATGTGTAACAGCCAGGCTAAACCACAGCAGAATAATGTGGCAGTGTCCCAAAGTGTGTCAAATGAGGTCATGGGACAACGAGTCGGTACGGTGGAAATGTTTATGATAGCATTTGCCATCATTTTCGGCATCGTGTTATTATGGTTAATCAGACACCAATGCAGAAAACATGTGCGGAACTGGTTCCGCAAAGAAGCAGAAGTTATTGGATTGGCTGCGGTAAATAAAGGCTTTAACGCACCACGGGCAACTTCTACTCGAGAAAATGATACTTATTAGTGTTAGTAATTAAGGTAAATTGTGTAGCACATAAGCACCATTTTTGTAACGGTATATAGGAGCATTGTAACTAGAATGTGTTTTTGTGATTATGTTTCTCATGTAAAAATTGTCATGTTTAACAATAAATGTAAGGAAAACGTAAAAAGTCCATATGATGTGTAAAATATAAATTGTCAATGTCGTCATAAGTCGAAGCTTAGTTATTTGTAACGCCGGACGGACGGCGCGAACTTTTGCTGATAAGAGAAACATAAACATGTAACGCGAAGGTATGTAGGAGTAATACATTGAAAACAATGACGTTATGTTACTAACTAATGTAAAAACAAATTGTAAAGGAGAATGTACCCAAATATTTTTGTATAATTTTAACAAATTATAAAGATAGGGGGGGAATACTGTGGTGACACATTGTTGCACTATCGATGACATAGCACTTTAGGTTTTCAGCACGGTTGCCACGCCGCGCAGGGAGCGCAGTGTTCTCCTGTAGTGTGTAGTGGATAGTCGTATATAGTCTAGAAAAGTACTGTAAAGTGACCGTGAAATAAAGACACAAAGTTTTACCTCCAACTTCACCTTTTATTTACTTCACTCTCAACAAGTAGTAAAGGTTACAAAAGGGATAGTTCTGAAAAACGAATACTAATAGCAACCCACATTATTTATTAAGGTTAGTATTTGTGCAAAATTTCAAGTTTATTAAACCAAGATCTTCAACACCCATCTAATCATATTTTAGGGGTAGTTTCGAAAAACTAATAATGATATCCTTTATTATTTACTTACGTTAGTATTTGTCCCAAGTTTCAAGTTTATTAAACCAAGAAATGAGATGTTCCGTACAAACTTTAACATCCCTTAAATCATATTTTAGGAGTAGTTTTGAAAAACTTGTAATGACAACCTTTACTTTAAAATCAATAAAAAGAATATAAAATATTTGCTGTTAGTATTGATGCCAAGTTTCAAATATATAAGCCCATCAAATTGCCACCTTTAACCTCTATTAGGGGTAGAATTTCCGGAAATCAATAAACTCATTACTTTTTTATTAATCAAGAGCGTTAACCTACTATTTTAGATATTTTACCTTCCAAACCGAAGAAATTTCATATAAAGTTTCAACCCCTACTTTATTCTCCTTAGGGGTAGAATTTCTAAAACCTAATAATTACATGAATTCTTTTTATCAACTCAACTCTAACTTACAGACTATAGAAATTACATACAAACTTTCAACCCCCTTTTTAGCCCCATTAGGGGTGACATTTCCGGCAATAATTGAACTCATTGTTTTTTAATTAATCAGGAGCGAAAACCTACAATTTTAGATGTTTTACCTTCCAAACCGAAGAAATTTCATATAACGTTACAACCCCTATTTTATCCCCATAGAGATAGAATTTCCAAAAACTAATTAATACATGGTTTTGTTTTATCTACCTAGAGATTAAATCTAAAATTTCACGTCTCCAACTTTCAAACTGTAGAAATTACATACAAACTTTCAACCCTCTTTTTACCCCCTTAGGGGTTGAATTTCCATAAACCAACAAATACATTAATTTTCTTTACAAACCAAAAGCGTACATCTAAAATTTCACGGGTCCAACTTACAAACTGTAAAAAAATCATACAAACTTTCAACCCCAGCAATATATGAATTAATTATTTTTATCAACCAAGAGCGGAATTCTAAAATTTCAAGTGTTCTTCTTACAAACTGTAGAAATTACATACAAACTTTCAACCCCCTTTTTACCCCCTTAGGGTTGGAATTTAGAAAAACCAATAAAGACATTAATTATTTTTATCAACCAAGAGCGTAATGTAAAATTTCATGTGTCCAATTTGCAAACTGTAAAAACTTCATACAAACTTTCAACCCCCTTTTTACCTCCTTAGGGGTCGGATATCCAAAAACTAACATTAATTCTTTTTATCAACCAAGAGCGTAAATCTAAAAT
This sequence comes from Orthosia cruda, assembly GCA_964057195.1. NCBI lineage: Eukaryota > Metazoa > Arthropoda > Insecta > Lepidoptera > Noctuidae > Orthosia > Orthosia cruda. Next base: position 40,591,609 of record OZ059828.1, on the reverse strand, counting down.
TTCACGTGCCCAACTTAAAAACTGTAGAAATTACATACAAACTTTCAACCCTCTTTTTACCCCCTTAGGGGTCGAATTTCCATAAACCAACAAATACATTAATTCTCTTTACAAATCAAAAGCGTACATCTAAAATTTCACGGGTCCAACTTACAAACTGTAAAAAAATCATACAAACTTTCAACCCCAGCAATATATGAATTAATTCTTTTTATCAACCAAGAGCGGAATTCTAAAATTTCAAGTGTTCTTCTTACAAACTGTAGAAATTACATACAAACTTTCAACCCCCTTTTTACCCCCTTAGGGTTGGAATTTAGAAAAACCAATAAAGACATTAATTATTTTTATCAACCAAGAGCGTAATGTAAAATTTCATGTGTCCAATTTGCAAACTGTAAAAACTTCATACAAACTTTCAACCCCCTTTTTACCCCCTTTGGGGTAGAATTTCCAAAAATCCTTTGTTAGTGCTCACTTACGCGACATGAGGAACCTTTCTGCCAAATTTCATTCTTCTAGGCCTAGTGGTTTAGGCTGTGCGTTGATCGATCAGTCAGTCAATCAGTCAGTCAGTCAGTCAGTCAGTTTCTTCTTTTATATATATAGATAAATAAATAATTCTTATTCTATTATTACATGGTTTTTTTTTCTGGCTCTTCGCTGCGCTCGTCGCGCTCGCGCTCGCTTCGATCAATTTTTAATTGTCTCTCGTTTTCTGTCAAAAATGTCGTCGCTCGCGCTATACTGCGCTCGATCCTTACTGTCAGCTAAGTTCTTGATATCCTGCCAGTCAGGGTTTTTAATCAAGTAAAAAATTAATATACTTCGAAACTTGCATATTTATAAGCAATTTCTAAAAATATACAACCAAAATAAAAAAATAAACACGCCTAACTTGCCAAAAAGTGATTTTTCTCAGATGCATGGCTATTATTTAATTAAATATTTGTAATGGATCAAAGTTACATAATATTATATATAATAAAATATTTGCATAAAAATCCAAAAAAAAATACGAAAAATAACTCAAATTTGTTTCCGTTATTCCTATTAATTTTTATGCCTTAATACTATTATGCTAATAGTCATTAGGGCTAGTAACATTATGCGAATTAAAATTATGCCAAAACAAATTGGCATGTACCGCATGGTGTCGGACGTGAAGAATTTCACCATCCCATATCTTCCCGTGGGTGTCGTAAGAGGCGACTATGGGACACACCAGAGAATGAGCAGCAGCGTTCTCTGAGCACTTTACCAACAAACTGTGATCGCCAACCCGTCTGCCAAGCGTGGCGATTATGGCAAACCCCCCCAAACCAATATGAATAGCACAACAAAAAAATGAGTGCCCGGCAGCCCGTCTACCCTCGGCTACGGTAGCGGTCGAGGCGATGGCGTGGCAAGGGGTGCAAAGAATCTCCGGAGTGGACCCGGCTACCCTAATAAACACCGACGACTGGACCTGGCAACGTATAACACACGAACACTCCGGACTGACGAGAAGATAGCCGAACTCGAGGAAGAATTGAGCAGGTTACGATGGAGCATTATAGGGTTATCTGAAGTCCGACTAGGGGGAGGACTCGATAATCCTCAAATCCGGTAACCTGCTCTATTTCCGAAAGGGTGACCGGCAGTCACAGGGTGGTGTTGGCTTTATCGTTCACAATGAACAACGTGGTGAAGATCGAGAGTGTGTCGACCAGGGTGGCGTACCTTATACTCAGAATATCCGCAAGATATTCGCTGAAGGTCATACAGGTCTACGCCCCGACCTCGGCACACCCCGACGACGAGGTACAGACCATGTATGAGGATATCTCTAGAGCCATGCATGGTTCCAAAACTAACTTCACCGTTGTCATGGGGGACTTCAACGCGAAACTGGGCAAACGAGACGAGGATAAGCTGCAAGTGGGGCAATTTGGAGTTGGACGTCAGAACCACTGGGGTCACCTACTGGCCAGTTTTATGGAGAAGGAGGGCCTCTACACGATGAACTCCTTCTTCAGAAAGCGTGAGCACAGGAAGTGGACCTGGCAAAGCCCCGATGGTGCAACTAAAAACGAGATCGACTTCATCATGTCAACCAAGAAGCAAATGTTCAATGATGTCTCTGTGATCTACTCGGTGAAAACCGGGAGCGATCACCGCTTGGTAAGAGGCACATTAAACATTAATGTCAAACTTGAAAGGTGATGAAGTCCACGCTCCGTCCAGCACAAATCCGGGTCCAACAAGGTCGAATACAGCGATGGGTTTGTGGAAGCTGTCCATATGGTCGGATCTAAGTTTTTCAAGACCCGCCGTACAGATAGGAACAGAAAGCTCTCTTGTCCTACTATCAAGCTCATGAAGGAGAGGCGTGATATGATCCTGCAGTCTTCAGACGAGGCGTTGAAATACCGGCAGCTAAATAGATCTCAAAGTCCTTGAAAAGCGATCTCCGCCGCTTTAAAACCGAAAGTATTAAAGACGCGATTGAGCGGAATAAGGGCTCTAAGGTTTTTGCAAGAGATCTGTCTATTGGGCAGAGCCAGCTCACGAAACTAAAGACCGATGATGGTAGGATCGTATCCACCAAAGCGGAGCTTCTGAGGGAGATCGAGAGATTCTATGGGCAGTTGTACACGTCAACCAGTAAACCCGTCGCGAATCTAGCGAATGACTCTAGAGCTAGATTGACCCGACACTATACCGAAGACATTCCGGATGTCAGCCTGTATGAGATTAGGATGGCTCTGACACAGCTTAAGAACAACAAGGCGCCGGGTGATGACGGAATCACGGCCGAACTCCTGAAGGCGGGTGGAAAACCGGTACATAAAGCCCTGCAGAAGATTTTTGATTCCGTCATAATCGAGGGGAGGACGCCACAGGCATGGTGCAGGGGTGTGGTGGTACTCTTCTTCAAGAAGGGTGACAATGCCTTACTGAAGAACTATAGGCCCATCTCACTTCTTAGCCATGTCTACAAATTGTTTTCATGAGTCATCACGAATCGTCTCGCGCGCAGGTTTGACGATTTCCAGCCTCCCGAACAAGCCGGATTTCGTAAAGGCTTCAGCACCGTAGACCACATATATACGCTGCGGCAGGTTATACAGAAGACCGAAGAGTACAACCTGCCTCTCTGTTTAGCGTTTGTGGACTACGAGAAAGCCTTCGATTTGATCGAGACTTGGGCTGTACTGCAGTCTCTCCAACGGTGCCAAATTGACTACCGGTACATCGAGGTGTTGAAGTGTTTATACAAAAACGCCACCATGTCAGTTCGACTTCAGGATCAGACCTCGGAACCCGTACATTTGCAGCGAGGTGTGAGACAGGGAGACGTCATATCACCGAAGCTGTTCACCGCTGCACTAGAGGACGTCTTCAAGGTTCTGGACTGGAGAGGGCTAGGCATCAATGTATGTGGATCAAACAAAATATGTGGATGTCTCTAACTATTCTCAATCTCATTTTTCTTTCCTTCTTTTAATTAGACTTTTTACAATGGTTTTCAAGCATCTTTATAGCCCTTTGCTAAGAATAGTTACAGCACTGATAACAACATTTGTACCACATGTTAAATTTAGTCTTGTTATACTTATTTTTTTTTACCTTTGTATAAATTCTTTTACCGATTGTATTGTGAATGTGTGAACATTGTAGGCCTTCTAGATGCTAGTTAACAATTGTTAACTTTTTTATATAATATATAATCTTTTTATTTTAGTTTTTTAGTTTCTTACGACTTATTGTCATAAGTCGGGCCTACGTTGTCCCCCCATATCAAAGTACTAATGCTGTAACATGGAAATATTGTAAAAGCAAACCATTTTTAAAAGAGTAACCATGGAGTTTCTTGCCGGTTCTTCTCCATAGGAAACGACCAACCCGAACCGTGCACCTTTTGTCGACGTTTTATAAGTGCCCATGTAGGCCTATGTGAAATAAAAAAAAATGATTTTGATGACTTTAAAATGTCAATGACGAGTACATCACTCACCTTCTGTTTGCCGACGACATAGTGGTTATGGCTGAGACCATGGAGGACCTCAGTATAATGCTCGATGACCTCAGTAGAGCTTCCGAAAGAGTGGGTCTTAAGATTAACATGGACAAAACCAAGGTGATGCTGAATGCCCATGTTACACCCACTCCTATTAAGGTCGGAGACTATACACTCAAAGTTGTGGGCGACTATGTCTACCTGGGACAAACGATCCAGTTGTGTAGGGCCAACTTCGAGAAAGAGGTCAACCGTCGAATCCGACTCGGCTGGACAGCGTTCGGAAAGTTGCGCGGTATCTTCTCGTCTAATTTACCACAGTGTCTCAAGACGAAAGTCTATGACCAGAAAGTCTATGTAGCCAGTGATGAATAAGTCATCACTGGCACCGGCTCTGAGACGTGGTCGCTTACAATGGGCCTCATCAAAAAGCTTACAGTCACCCAAAGGGCAATGGAGAGGGCTATGCTCGGAGTTTCCTTGCGTGATCGAATCAGAAATGTAGAGATCCGCAAGAGAACCAGGGTTACCGACATAGCCCGAAGAATAGCCAAACTAAAGTGGCAGTGGGCAGGGCACATTGCTCGCAGAACGGATGGCCGATTGGGCAGAAAGGTTCTGGAGTGGCGACCGCGAACCAGAAGACGTTGCGTTGGAAGGCCTCTCACCAGATGGACCGATGACCTGGTGAAGGTTGCAGGGATACGCTGGTTGCGAGACGCACGGGACTGGTCAAAGTGGCGACGTTTGGGGGAGGCCTTTGTCCATCAGTGGACGTCTTTTGGCTGATATGATGATGATGATGAAAACAAATTAGCCTTCAAGATAATTATGACAACATAAACTGTATGCCAAAAAAACTATGGCAAAGAATTATTATGGCAAAACAAATTATGCCAAAACAATTATGCCAAAGTATATTAGGAAAAAGAATATTATGCAAAAAAAAGGGATCCCTAAAAAAATGGTGTAGTTTTGTGTCTCAAGTGTCTTGTACTTGATAAATTATAGTATTAATGAAACAGGCGCAATCTCGGTAAAGTGAAGCTGATAATTTAATTGTAGTATTGAAGTCAATACTACAATTAAATTCTCAGCTCCACAGCTGAGCCTCGCTGAGGACTTCAGCGAGGCTTGTCCAATCCAAAAACTTTAGGAAGTGCAAATCAGCATTCTAAAGCAGAGATAACTTTTTATTTAAAGCAACTATTTCAAAATCCTTAAATATAATACGGCTACGTAAACCATACATAGGCAACTAATATTACCTACTATAGTTTTATTTTATTAGGTATATTTTAGTGATTAATGTCAAGCTGGTAATGCACGAAGGATTAGGCATAGATTACCTACGTCTACGTTTCTACAGCTATGTTGCAGTCCCATGCAAAAGAAGGTGATTCGACTGACGCAGCAGTCGCTCATACAAATATAATGTTATACGCCTACCTTACTTATTGCATAACCAATTTTAAGGAGGTACCCACATAATAATTTCTTGCTCAATAATTCCTCTGCAACAAAGAAAGGAAAAGCTTTGTAAAGTCCATTGATCGATTTAATATTAGATTGAACTTTCGGCGTTCACAATAAGGCTCTAAACCCTCCATTATAAGGTGGAGTTAACAGTAATTGATCTTTCGGGATATTCGCATTCGAGGGTAGTAGGATATTATTTTTTTTTTATTACTTTTTATTAAGTATTGCACTTTGATGTTCGCTGCTATTATGAAAGCTATTTCTGTAGGTACAAAGAACCTTTCAGGAATGTGAGAAGGAAAAACAATTATAAAACATTATTCTCACATTTTTCATTTGTGTTTTCGTTTACAATTTTTTCAGTTCCTGTTTTTGATGTGGGCCGTGAGCTGTAAAGAAAAACGTCCAAAATGGTTTTAATTATGGTATCCTACCTACTGGTTGTGCGACTTTCAGGCTTCTGTATTTACGGCTGACAGAAAATAAGAAACATATTTAGTTTAAAAGGAAATAAAAAAACGAAATAGCGACCCGGCCTGGTAACGCTGATGCAAATTATTTTCCGATGGATTTTCCAAGAAATACAAACAAACCTAAAATACTAACCTTGTCCTGAAAATTACAAACACAAGGAAACAATCAGTCAAATCGGTCGAGCCGTTCTTAAGTGCTGATCGTTCATACACGAGATTGATTTTTATTAATATAAAAATATAGATAATTTACAAATTATTGAAAAATAAACTTATCAAAACATGAGTTTATTTATCACTTAAGAAAATGTTTCATTTATAGTTTTCAACTCTGAAAGTTGTTGTAGCTACTAAACGATTAAGTGTTACATTAACTATTTATAAACACTAAATAGACAAGTTTGAATGAAAATTTAATTCACTTATGAAATAGGTACGTATTTTTCGCCCACTTTCATTTAAAGCTGATTAATTTGTAAAGTGATTATTAAATATCTATCTGCAATAAGTAAACTAGTATTTTTATATTAAAATAGATTAACTTTAGAGTTTGCAGTTAATATTTTAATAAAAGTCATGTTCTTGTATATGTTGTGCCAGAAAGCGTTTTATACAACTAAAGATTACCTTGAAGACAAAAAGGCTTGGGATTGAGCTGCATCAATTAATTTTGTTTTTTTATTATATTTAGCACCGTGAATTTTGTTATTATAATTTTTAATTTTTTTTTTGGTTTTCTTGCAATGACAAGAATATTTACTTTTAAAGTATTATATTATTTTATTTTCATTATTGTGAAAGTGAAGACTATGTGGATCATTCTTTTTTGTATTTTTTTTGTTTTAATTTTAATTTATCTTAGTTTATAATCATCCTTTATGTAAAAAATGGGTGATCTGTAACACAGGGCCTTACCTATTTCAGACACCCTTCTCCATACAAGGTTACGTATTAAGATAGTCACTGTATTTTTGATGTCGAGATATATAAAGAAATTTTATTATTATTATTATATCATACGTCTGCTTTAACACCATTTAAAGGGGAATATTCTACCAACGTTCCTGAGCCTATACAGCCACTCATAAGAAGAGGACGACCTGCGAAGAAGGCGGTCACCCAAACCACACTCCCCAAAAGAGGACGTGGACGTCCTAGGAAGCAATAAATCTCCAGCTACTCTCGCCGAGACATCTTCGGGAACTGAGAGGGAGTTTGTAGCAAACCTGTTAAGATCACTAACGCCACCTATGATATAAAAGAAGACACTACATAGTGCAGCTCCTCGACGCTAGATGGCGCTGTGAGTTAACATCACGTTTCTGAATCGCGGTGTTAAGATTTACCGCGTTTAATGAACTCCGCTAGAATATTGATTTTTGTTAAGACTGAACTAGCAGAAATAACTTCACGAGACTCAGATACTAAGTTTGCCCGTATATTTAAGACTCTAAGTCTGTTTTTTGGATTAGAGGACCACGGTTCCCAGCCTTAGTCCTTACTGGGAAGAGGCTAACGGGATTCGTCCTATACCATTGTACAATTTACAAGAAATAAATCCTTGCCAAGTAAAAGACATCTCGTACCGGAAACGTTGACAACATACCCTACAATTTTGAGATTGTTTGTTTTATTCTAGACGCTTTTACGTGCATGACTTTTTACGTCGTTCTGACATTATTATGTGTATTTTTTCCAACGAGAATGATGTAACCAAATACTGGTAATTAAAATTTATTGATTGAAAAGAGTTTCCGCGGAGTTTCTTGCACGTTCTTCTCTATACACACCTTTTTATTTTAGGCGCACCGTGAAACCGGCTCTCCTCTCCCGCCGCGGCCTCCGACCCTCAGCCGCGATTCCTCCGATACACGACATCCCGGCCCGCTTCAGTTGCAATGTTGCCCAAGCGACACCGTAACCTACCTGTTGGCCGCTGCTTCGTTGGCTTATCGGAAAAAACCCTGACAAGCGGCCCCACTTCGAGTTCCTCTTCGCTTCACCGTGGCCCGTGGATGACCAAGCCAAGGCCAAGCGGCCTCGACAAAGCGAGAACCCAACGGGGAGTCTCTATACAAACCTACTGGCGCTTGCGAACGTGCATAGTAGTTTCATTTTCGTTTTGTTTTTGTTGACAATTCAAAAGTACCTGAGTATCAATGGCACAATTGAAGAAAACAAGATTTTGATTTTGTTGGCTTCCAGTCATAAAGTATATTATTTTAAACGGACATTGCCAGTCACACTATTTGAAGTTGAATATACGACTGTGCTTGATAATACATAGGTACGTACATACACATACATTTACTCACGCCTTTTCCCTTAAGGATAAACAGAATCTATTGTAAAACGCCAACTACTACGATCCTTACATACTCCTTTTGCTTCATCTTCGTTCATACATCTACTTATACATGCACGCTGATTATGACTACTGAATACCTAGTATTTCTGAATACATTACCAATATGTCTTTCTAGGGCTTCACAACACATTTACCGTGTTTACATTTTTAAACATAACAAAAATATCTGGTTTCCACGTTTTCAGGTAAATTGCTATTATGCAAGTAATCCCGTTACACAAAATTTCGGGAAATCCAGTTCGTAATAATTAAACGGGAAAGAGCTTCACATCGTTTATTTACTCGGCGCACCATTAAACAGATTATATTACGTACTTACAGCTCGGAAGACTCATTATTAATTATTCTCATAAGACGGTATTGCATTGAGTTCCCTTTGAGTACGGCCGAAGTGTACCTTTTTTTCGTTCTCAGGAGGAATCTTTCTAAAGCCACCTGGACTTTTTGGGGTAAAGACTAGGGAGATTCATGGATTTTTACCTTATAAATACCACCTTTTTGAGTACCACCAGTTCATGGTGGGGCGCCGTGATCTCTTAAATGGCCACCCCGTAATATTCTCTGTGCAACGACTGTTAGGGCATATCCCCGGGGAGTCCGAAAACACGTGTCCCTTGAGCCTCGCTGTACGTGCGAGCACGTGAAAACTATGCCACGTCGGCCGAAGTGTACCTACCTAAATACTTAGCTCTCATGTTGGATAAAGGTAATTGCAGTCCAAAATAAATAAATGATTTATTTGTAAAACATAACATAACATCACGCTAGTATTTCACAAAAGGTTGAGTAGTTGGGGTCCCGTGTTCCAACTGATGACTTTATTTTACAGTGGTGCAGTAAATTGTTTTCCCTCTATGATTCAAAAGTTCTAAACAATTATGTAATAAGAGTGAATTTATATTTACAATAATGTAATTGGTTTAATTATATTATTCGAAAAAAATATTCAATTTATATTATTTAATTACTTACAAGAAGGTACTGTGGGGACGTAGCCAGCGGTTAATAATTAAACTCAGTAATTACTTTTATATTTGATATATTTAGCAAAACGTGCCCGCCTGCTGGGCGGCTAGCTACCCTAGAATTTACAATCAAAAGCTTTGCAAAAACATCATCACTTATTTTTATGTTCCACCAATTCGCACCAAGCGCTTCCAAACATCCTTCATAATGCGCACGGCAAAAGAGTGGAACTCACTGCCTGCGTCTGTGTTTCCGAACGCATACAACCCGAATCTCTTCAAAGTTAGAGTGAACAGGCATCTTCTGGGAAAGCTCACTCCATCGTCGACTTTATCTCTGTCACCTCTGACCTAGACTAGAGTCAAGAGCAAACCCATCATAAATAAAAATAAAAAATATTTCAGTGCCCTTTCAAGACAAGTTATATGTTGCCAGTCTCAATATAGGCAAGTAGGTTGTCTTCTAGTTAAGCAGAGTCCTCACATGAGCTCCACCAAATGTGGGGTTGTTGCCAGCGGCTAATAATTAAACTCAGTAATTACTTTTATATTTGATATATTTAGCAAAACGTGCCCGCCTGCTGGTCGGCTACCCTAGAATTTACAATCAAAAGCTTTGCAAAAACATCTTCACTTATTTTTATGTTCTAATTTCTATTCCCTTTCAAGACAAGTTATATGTTGACAGTCTCAATATAGGCAAGTAGGTTGCCTTCTAATTAAGCAGAGTCCTCACAGTACCTAGTCTATATTTCAAGTAATTGCTTCTTAAGTTATTCAAATCCTCTCAGCTGTAAAATCAAACATACTGTCGTATTAATACGGCATCTTGGTTAGATTAGCCAATCCTTTAATTCATTAATCCCAAGATAGATTATTTGAGAAATATTCCTTGCTTGTAACTAAATAATAATATACTCACGGAACGATGGATGTGAGACGTACAGGACCGATGAGTGAAGTGACGCTTCGGAGAGGCCTAGAGATCCAGCAGTGGATATCTTTCAGCTGCAATAGCGATGATGATGATGAACGATATTCCAGGTTAAGTAAAGTTTACGAAGTCAGTCCATAAATGGATGATCATCCAAAAGGTACATACCGAGACCTTTTACCTCTGCAAGAACGTAAAACCTTTGGTCCAAAAGTTTTCCATTTGGAAACCTTGATAGTCGTTACTGGACAAGACTGTAACAGATTCTCTGACAAGACTGTAACAGATTCTCTGACAAGACGTAACAGCACAGAGTACCTCCCGAAGAGGTAATCTATACCATTACTAGCCTTGCCAAGGAATATCGTGTCACAATGTTACGGGGGTGTTGAAGTCAGATAAGCAGTAATTGCGCCATGTACAACACTGGTAATCAGCCTGCACTCGGCTAGACTGGAATCCGACCCAACAAAGTTGGGGCAAAAACTTGGTAGACTGAATGATATCTAATTCTTCAAAACCATCAATGAAGCAAAATAATAAAGTACACGAATCTTGGGTGGATTAGATAATCGTCTTGTTATTCCCGAGAGATTAGGTACGGTACAAAAAATCCTCCTTACTCAGCGAGTACTTACCGATATCAGCAAACCAAATCTTGAGAAATAGTTTGTAAGTAGAAGTTTATGAACTTATAAACGTAGGTACATATTGACATACTATTATCCGTACTAATCACACTATAATAATATTATAAAGACGAAAGTTTGTGAGTACATATGTGTGTTTGTTACTTCTTCACGCTCAAACGGCTGAACAGATCTGGATAAGATTTGGCACTGAGATCGAATACAGTCAGGAATAGCACATAGACTAATTTTATTCCGGGAATATGTTCCCTCGGGATTTTATAGAAGCCGCTGGCAGAAGCTTGTTAATTTTATAAATGCGAATATAACCCTGTCTGCTATTTGTATGCGTATCACGCCTGTACGATTACATCGCACATTTATTTAGCACGAGTATAAGCATTTTTACTTAATGTTAATCGAAATTATTACTAATACTGTTGAGTACACTTTCGACCGTTCTGTTGAAAACAAGTACAATCAATAAATATTTTATCAAGAAATCAGCAAGAATAGTTTTCTTCCATCTAATCAACATATCACATGTATTAGCAACCAAGTACATTTTGGTCCTTCGAGCTATGTGTTGGTGATTTGTGTTATCTCGTGTGGCTGCGAATCGGTTCCGTTGCAAGCGGGAATCCCTAACGCGAATCGAGAAGGTGCATAAGGTCGCACGGAAGAATATCAGAGCACCTACACAGACCAAGTGACAGTGGGCTAGCAGTCCAAGATCAACAACAGCATCAAGGCAAACATCAAGTAAGCATTTAAGCATCAAGGCTTCATGCAAGACAAGACAAACACATAAGGAAAAAGCTATATAGCAAACCAAAACAGATCGATCTTCAGCAAGTTTCAAGAAAGTTGACGATGAAAGAACTCCCCAATCAGCAGGGCAAATCAACCGATTTATTTGAATTTCCTATTTTTCAAGTATCAAGATGGAAGAACTATTTCACAAGCAGCAAGTTGCCATCAATCGCATGCGACAACTTTAGTCAAATTTCAAGAAAGATGGTCAAGATCGCAAAACTTCAGAATATATCAAGAAGAGAACTGAGACTCTGGACAGCTATTGGAACGAGTTTCCGAAAAGTTGTGCATGTACGAAGATAAAACCCAAGAATATTTTATCGGCAACCACTATGAAGAAACTAAGGCGTTCTACATAGAAGTTAGAAATTCGATTCAGAGAGCAAGTCTGATCAAGCCAACCCTGTTCGGTCGGCAGCCAGGTGCCTCAACCGCAGAGGGCAGAACTACTCCGGTGAGTCCAATACCAGCTCCGGAGTATACTACTCAAGGAACTGATAGCAAGTTAGATGAAAGGTTGCGTAAACAAGCTAGCAACTTGAAAGCCTTTTCTCGCTTCGTGACTAACATAGATCTGTCAAACATAGAAGAAAATAGGAGTTTGCAAGACATTTTGAAAACTCTAGAAACCAGTTGGAATGCGGTTGATGGTCTCCACTAGAAAATAGAAAGCGAATTTGAAGAAGTAGATGAAAGTTACGAGACTACATACACGCAGTAGAAACCCATTGGAATGCGGTTGATGGTCTCCACTAGGAAAAAGAAAGCGAATTTGAAGAAGTAGACGAAAGTTACAAGACTTTATACACACAGAATGTACAGATATACTTCAATATTAAGAAACAAATAAAACGTAGATTATTCTCTGCATCCCATCGAGAAAAGTCTACGCCACAGCTGGATATTGCTATATTCAACGGCAATTACCAGAATTGGGTATCATTCAAGGACTTGTTCACGGAAGCAATTCACGGTAACCAATTTTTATCTGCTGCACAGAAAATGCAATTCCTGAAAAGCAAGATTAAAGGTGAACCAGAACGTCTGATACAACATCTTCCAATCAGCGCTGACAATTACATCGCTAGCTAAGATATATTAAACCAGCGTTATAACAACAAGAAACTTATCTTTTCTACTCATATTAACACCTTGATGAACATCCCAGTTACGCAACAAGCGACATCGAATCACATCAAACATATTTTGACGTAACAACCGAGTGCCTTAATGGTATCAAGAATTTAGGTGTCAACATTGACACCTGGGATCCAATGGTAGTACTGCTCACTCAAAAAATGGATTCCGAAACATTGAACAAATATTTCACTTCACTCAAACAGTCAAGAGAACTGCCATCCCTGAAGGATTTTTTTGAATTTTTGGAGAACAAGTTCACTACCATACAACATAATACGGTGTTACATGACGCCTACGCAAATGAAAATACGACGTCATTGAACGTTTCCGGCCACGTGCCCCACGAGCAAGATTCAAGCCCCGGAGCTCATGTTGCACAGCAAAAACTTGCTTCGACAGTTCTTTTAGCAACTGCAATTATCAAGGTGACAGGAGCTGATGGAATAAAAAGAACGATGCGAGCCCTCATTGACCAAGAATCCCAAGTTTCCTTAATTGATCACCGAAAACGCAGCGCAAGAGCTAAGGTTGCCACGACAGAACTGCAAGGGAATTATTACTAGCGTTGGTATAAATGACAAGACCTGCAAAGGAATGTTAAGTATCAACTGTACATTATTGGACGACAACAACAAGTTCAGCACTAATGTTCTCATAATGAACAACATAACAAGAAACCTGCCGAATTCATCATTTTCTAAACCATCATGGGTATTTTTAAAAGAAATTGACTTAGCCGACCCTCAGTTCTACGTCAGCAACCCAGTTGACATATTATTGGTTGCGGATATATATGCTAAGATTATCATGAACAAGATTCACCGTGAAGATTCAGGTCATCATTGCGCATCAAACTCGCATTGGGTGGATTTTGTTCGGCGGGGTCCAAAGTCTTCAATGCAACCTAATCCTGAATAACATACAAGACATTCAACAATTTTGGGAGATCGAAGATATTCCTGAAGATGTTCAAATATCATTTGAAGACGATGAATGCAATAAATTTTACAAGTCGACCACGACAAGGTTGGAAGACGGATGATATCAAGTGAGACTGCCACTAAAGTCAACTTTCAACAAGGATATTGGGGCATCTAAACACAAGGCAGTCGCTCAACTGTATCAGATATAACGAAAGTTCGCAAAAAACAAATGTATTGATTGCCAAACAATACAAAACATTTATTGATGAATATTTATCTCTCGGTCACATGAAACCGCTGCAGAGCAAAAAGAAACCAGAGTATTTTCTACCGCATCACTGTCTACTACGTAGCGAGTCAACAACTATGTCACTCCGCGTAGTATTCAATGCATCATCAAAAACTTCTACTAGGACGAGCTTAAATGATTGTATGCATACGGGATCCAATCTGCAAAAGGGTCTTATGACACTTATTCTGAAGTGGAGACAACATCGCATAGCCTTTATCGCGGCAATTGAAAAATGATTCGCGAAATTTGGGCACATGAAGACTATCAAAACCTCCAAAAAATCGTTTGGCAAGATTCTTCTGATCAATACGTCAAGAGTATCAACTTACTACGGTCACCTATGGCACCAAGGCCGCGCCTATGGCAATGATGACCCAAAGGCAATTAGCGGATGACGAGAGATCAAATTACCTATATGCAGCTAAAGTCGTCGAAGAATGTTTTTGCATGGACGATTTGCTACACGGTTCAGACTCTGTAGCATCAGCAAAACAATTACAGCAAGATTTGATGGCAATCCTCAAGACAGGTGTTTTCAATTTACGAAAATGGAGGTCCAATTATCAGGAATTGCAAGACAGCACCAGCAAAGGCTGTGACCAGGAGCGTTACGACTTCAAATAAGCAGAATCGACAAAAATATTAGACCTTCACTGGAATCCGCAACAAGACATCTTCACATTTCAATCCAGGATTGAAACCACTACCATTATGCAACTCACGAAGCGGAAGTTACTGTCTGAAATATCCAAATCGGTTGGCTCACACCAGTTTCTACCAAGATGAAAATACTGTTTCAAGACATCTGGAAAGAGAAGAATTTGAATTGGGATGACAAGATTCCCGAACAAATTAACCAAGAATGGACAAAAATTGAACATGACGTAGAAAACATAAATCAATGTCAAATACCTCGATGGATAGGTACGGAATCAGCCGGAAACAATATCGTGTTACACGGATTTTGCGATGCATCGCAGAAGGCGTATGCATGTGTCGTGTATTGCAAAATTACACGTCAAGGTGAAACAAAAATAACTTTAATAGTTGCGAAATCAAGATTGGTTCCATGCAACAAGAATATCTCTTTGCCCAAATTGGAATTAAGTGGAGCTCATCTGCTATCTAAACTAATGGTCAAAGTGAAGGAAAGTTTGATCGGTCATGACATCAAAGTTCATGGGTGGAGCGATTCTATGGCGGTTCTGGGATAGATACAAGGCGATCCCAATCGCTGGAAAGTTTTTGTTGATGCGACAAATAACAAAGGAGATGCCATCTCAATGTTGGCGATATGTGAAGTCAGAAACTAAAGGAAGACAATCTGTGGTGGAATGAACCCACCTGGCTACCTCATTGTACGCCAGAATTCCAAGCAAGTCGCCAAACTTATTTCACAGATGAAGAATCCCTTAATAAGCAATGAAATATTGTGACACAAGTAAACAGCGTTATCAAAAGACTTTTTAGCAGACTGAGCTCATTTACAACAACAACACGTACTAGCACGTTTACGGCGCCTGGTTATCAGAAAACCAGAAAACACATCAAAACCCCCTACATTACCTTAGCGGAGCTACGCAAGGCCAAGGTCGTAATAATCAAAGAAGTTCAGTGTGTGGAGTTCCAGTAAGAAATACATGACCTGAAGAAGAATCACAAAGTGTCCACGTCAAGCAAGATCGTGAATTTGAGTCCGTTCCTAGATAAAGAGGGAATATTTCGTGTCGGTGGGAGACTGCATCATGCTGCGATCAATCCTGAACTAAAACATCCTATAATTTTACCTCATCAACATCGTCTGACGGAACTAATAATAGAACACGCACATAAACTCACATTTCACGGCGGAGCTCGTGTTACATTAGCATGTATCAGGAAAAATATTGGATAATCGGGGGCAATAATGCAACGAAAAAATAAATACGTCAATTTATTTCCTGTAGGAAACAAAATCCTGCCAGACTACAACCCCTGATGGGAGACCTGCCTGCAGCAAGAATCAATCCATCTCAACCCTTTATGCACACCGGCGTTGATTTTACTGGCCATGTCTATATCAAAACCAACAGGGGCTGTGGTGTCAATACCACCAAAGGATATATGTCAGTATTTGTGTCCATAGTGACGAAGGCCGTGCATCTGGAACTATTCTCCGACCTCACAACGTCATCATTTATTGCTGCCTTACGTAGGATGGCAGCTAGAAGAGGCACACCTTGTCACTTGTATAGTGACAAAGGCCGCAACTTCGTAGGAGCTAGCAGGGTTCTACAAAACGAATATGAAGAACTACAGAGAATTATTAATGATAAGCTAATCGGTGAGATAACGGGTATGGAGATCATATGGCATTTTAACGCCCCGTCATGGCCATCAGCAGGAGCCCTATGGGAAGCTGCAGTGAAGAGTTTCAAGCAGCACCTCAAGAAAGTGATCGGTGAACAAAAATTGACTTACGAAGAGTTCACCACACTTCTAAGACAAATTGAAGCCTGCCTAAACTCAAGGCCAGTATGTACAATCTCAGAAGATCCTGAAGACCTAGATTTCTTGATTCCTTCTCACTTCATAACTGGCGGACCTACGTTAACGTTAGTTGAAACCGAAAGAGATATACGAACACGCTGGCAGTTAACACAGAAAATACTACAAGATCTGTGGAAAAGATGGCGCACAGAATATCGTGCGCAATTAACTGCAAGAAGCAAGTGGAGGCAACCTCATACCAACATCAAGTTGGACGATACAGTTCTCATCCACGACGACAACCTACCACCCGGCAAGTGAGCGATGGGAAGAGTCGTAGAAGTCAATCCAGGCAAGGACGGCTACGTGCGTGTCGTGACCTTAAAACGAAAAGCGGCATTATTAAACGTCCCGTCATAAAAGTTTCCATACTTTTAGAACGTAAAGAAGTTTCCCCACAGTACGACACGGCACGAGACAATAAACAAGACGTGGAACACCAGCAAGCCCAAGCATCCTCAACAAGGAGGTCAACGAAAAGCAAGTTCAACTTGACAACCATGGTCACTACTCTCATGTTATTTTTAACATTAATTACAAGTGCAGAATGTAACATGAAGATAGCCCCATTTCAAACACGTCAAAGCTTGTATTTTGACAAAGTATCCGACATGATGCTTATCAGAGACGATTGAGATATTGTGGTTTACTACAGCATGGATACGTACTGGCAATCAACTGCAAGGTTCAATAAATACATCCAATCGCTCAAACAAACATGTGATATCATACAAGATCAAATTAACGGTGACTTAATCACAGCAGCTACGTCATGTGTTCTCAGAACTCGAGCACTACAACCAAGTTTTGCAAAGTCAGCAGCCCGGCACGCGACCGGGGATACTGCGTCAGCGCCGTGGCCTTATCAATGGCGTGGGATACATCGCTAACAGCCTATTCGGAGTGGTCGACGAAAGTTTCTCAAAAAAATATCGCAAGGACATTTCTCTCATCTGGAAAAATCAGACCACACTCATGGAAGCAGAAAACAGCCTTCTTAAGCGCACATAGCAGTTACATACAGCAGTGGACCAATTGAAAAACAACATTGAAGCTAACAGCATCATTAATGACTTCAACATGGGAGTAGCAAGTAATATGATGTATAATTTAAAGAGCATTCAGAATACGTTATTAGACACAGTTACTGACATATACAATGGTCGTTTCAACTTACATTTGATTACACCCGAACAACTCATGAACGAGTTAAGCACGATTTCTAGCAAGTTGCCCAAGGACGTACTCTCCCTGCCAATTGACAACATACACTCGGACCTTCGGAAGATATATGATCTACTGGAAATAAAAACAAGACTTCTGAAAGACATTATCATCTTTGAGATCAGACTACCTCTCATCAGTCGAGATTCATACGAAATCCTCAAGATCATTCCGATCCCCAAGACAGTGGGCCAAAGTGACATGATCAACATTAACTCATTATCTGAGTTCATATCTATCAACATCAAGAAAAATACCTATATTAATATGTCGGAAGAAGTCTTGAGATCATGTCCTACCGTATCGGGAGTTTATTACTGCCACATCTTACGACCCATATACAAAATTAAAGGAGACAAGAATTTCTGTGAAACGGAAAATTCGGAATGCAAAACAACATCAAGCTTCTGTAAAGATTAATTGTTAGAAACATACACATTGAACATACATTTTTACTTTTGCTGTGATAGGTGTCTCGTTCGAATAATATGCGGTGATCAAATAACCGCACATCAGGTGGCACAAGCCGGACTATTCAATATAGGTATTCACACAAACCTCACATAAGTAAATTAAGGACGAACGCAGATATTTATGCACCAGTGATTACCCCTATCAACCACATCATCAACATCAGCATACCTAAACTAGTTTTGCACAACTAAACTCAAGATTTAGAACAAGAAATTAGCGAAGTAGAAAAAGGATAAAGTCTATGATAAATGATTTTATTTCTGTAAGTTGGTTTGTACAAACACTTTTACATGCCGAACATATTTTTTAAAGCTAGATGAGGTCGGCGTTTCCTATCTGACTACTCTGAGAAGAAAGGCCGAAACAAACTCAGAGGTCACAGTCTCTTTTAAAGTCCAGACAAAATATTGGTTAGATCATGTGAAGACCATGTAGACTGATGTCTGAAATAGTCTTTTGAGGAAAGAACCAGCCAGATTGAGTGGACCTGTCCAGTTAGTGCACGCATTTGTCAATAACCGAGCAGCTCAACTCAGAATTTAAGGAGCTCAACGATTCGACGAACAATACCAAAGAAAGGAGATTCGGGTAAGCCGCATAAACTACTCAAACTGCCAGACCATGATTAAAAACTAAGATAAATTTAAATTAAAACAAAAAAAAAAGAAAGAATGATCCACATAGTCTTCACATTCACAATAATTAAAATAAAATAATATAATACTTTTAAAATTAAATATTCTTGTCATTGCAAGAAAACCAAAAAAAAGAATTAAAAATTATAATAACAAAATTCATGGTGCAAAATATAATAAATAAAAAAACAAAATTAATTGGAGCAGCTCAATCCCAAGCCTTTTTGTCTTCAAGGTAATC
Source organism: Orthosia cruda (assembly GCA_964057195.1). Classification (NCBI taxonomy): domain Eukaryota; kingdom Metazoa; phylum Arthropoda; class Insecta; order Lepidoptera; family Noctuidae; genus Orthosia; species Orthosia cruda. The sequence continues at coordinate 40,572,484 of OZ059828.1, read as the reverse complement.
TTTAGTTGTATAAAACGATTTCTGGCACAACTTACGTTTTATGAAAGCGGCAAATATGATTTTAACTGATGATCTATCTTATCATGATATTCATCACTACGCTGTGATCTACACTCAAGTTGGAATATTCTGTCAGCAACAATAGTTTTCTTCCATCTCAACAAATCACATGTATTAGCAACCATGTGCTCGTACAACGCCAATGCAGCTAAACCGACCAGTTGTAAACAACCCTTTGTGCCTATTGCCTTGTTTGGTACAGACCAAACAAGGCAATAGGCACAAAAGGCTCCTGCTTGATATGGAGGCAAGTGGCAATTTGTTTTTTCCTTCTCCTCCGTTATACTTTTCTGATTAATTTCTTTGCGGGATCCAAGACAGTTAAATTCATTCTCCGGGACCTCGTCGAGCTTCATTGCCTCGGCGCTTTTCTGGCGATCGCCACTGTTGATTCTGGCTTTCAGGAGTTACAGTGGTTTGGGCATAGTGCGGTTGGACAGTCAGAAAAAAACCGTTCATAATACAATAACTATTATCAACATACCACGTGGGCGAAGCCGCAGGCAGAAGCTAGTGGATCAATAAATATTCACTAATTTCCATAAAACGATGGATGTGAATGTGAGGGATCAAAAGATATTTATTTACGTTATCCTAATATCAAACGGGCAACGACGCAATACAACGAGAGCAAACATTTTTGATTACCTACTTTCTTTATTATGTATCATGTTTGTCGTTCTCAAAGACACGTATCTACTGATTGCATTTATTCTCATTTTTCTCACATTTTTAACCGTCTTCAAAAAAAGGAGGAGGTTCTCAATTCGTCGGTTTGTTTATGATTGTAACCCGATAGACTTTGGAACTTTGAAATTATGGAATGTATCTTAGTCGTGTTTCGGCTTATGGAATCGTCATGAGATGTACTTTGGGTACAAATGATTCACATGCTAATTGGAAACTGTCAAAACTAAACAAGATAAATAAAATATTTTTAACAACTAAATCAAACCGACTTCGGAAGTCGGTGTCGAAATACGGAAAAAAATGTTATCAAAGACATTGACTTCGGAAAAGAAAGTTATTTTTCAGTTTGTAGTGTTTTGTTTTGTTGTTAACATAAAAGGCTGTTGTTAGCATAGAAGCTTTCTGTTTAATCTCGTATATATTTTTGTTTATTTAACTACATTTTAAGTGAGCGTTCTATATCGCTGTTTCATTCTCAACATAAATTAAATTGTATGATCCAAAACGCTACTAAGCTAATTAAATTACACATTAAGCTCACAAAAACCAGACAATTAAACAAACATTTAAGCTTTAAAGTTATATTTGTGAAGAATAAGAGTACTTATTACTTTACCACGATCTCGACACACATCCCTCATTCCTTAGCCACAGAATAGATATAATATAAGAAGGCCGGATTCATACAACGAGCGAATTCGCACGCACGCACTGACACGCTAAATGTACAGCGAGTGCGCTTGCACTGTCGACTGTCATTTGTTTGAAATCACCGCCCGTCGTTCTACACGTCTATGTGTGCGTGCGTTTTCGCTCGTTGTATAGAACATTCTGTTCCTATCTATTTTGTGCCATAGGTTTTATGCCGTATAAAGAAATTCTCAATGATGAAGTTTTGAGATACTGACAACTGAGGGCTGGTTAATTTGTGACAAATTGTCAGCTGATTTGAGATGTGACTGACGTCTATTTCAGAAACCGGCCCTTAGTCAGTGTTTGATTTAAACATATTATACAATTATTGTGAAAATAAATAATAATTAAGCCGCAAATATTGCCGAAATAAATGTGAAGAACTTATGTCACAAGTCAAGATGGCTTTATCGCCCAAACTGTGATAAAATGTGTGACTCAAGCCATGTCACAGTAGGCCGTGCTCGCCGGGCTGAGGCTCTACATAAGTGTCATTATCATTGACATGCCAAAATGTAAGGAATTGATTAAATGACATTTCGATAGCGCTTGGCAATCCCATACATTTTTGAAGTTTCTCCAATCGCTATCGCTACGCTTTTGTTGATAGTGGTTGTCACTTTTTTAAAGCCTCTGCAATTTAAAGCGCTTTAGGTTAAAACAAATTGATTGATTAGATAAAGCAAAAGTATGTGTCCAATATTTATTGATTAACCAACTGTCGGCATTAATAATTTGCACCCAAGTAACATCCCTTTTGTCACGAGTCGTCACATTCTGCGATTATACGGTGTCTTACCTAAAAATTTGAAAGAGGAAATCATGTTGCAGCGACCTGGAAAAATTGGGACAAAGACATGAATGATAGATGATGGGTGTTATGCTATGTTAAGTAAACGGTAGTGATGCAACGTACTTCTAAGCTTTCTCACATCCGTGTCTGTTTCTGCCTCCGCAACTTCTAAAACGGAACCTTAAACGGCGGGTGTAGCGCGGGCGGACAACTGGGCTAGCAATTTATGAAGAGCACCGAAGCAGATTGCACACAAGCGGCAAAACTAATTTATAAATATATTTTACTCTCATTTAATTTTGATTATTGATATATCAAAAACTTCATACTTTTATATTCTCTTTAATAACTTGCCCTATATATTTACATAGTATAAAATACTTAATTAACAATAACTACCTATAATTATATGCACTTAAAAAAAAAGACTACGAACGCGTATAAAAGGGCAGGGGTCATTGAGAGTAAAAAAAAACATCCACATAGCTGTCAACGTGAAAAAAGCCCTTTACGCTAGTAGCATTGCCACGTTGGATGGCAATGCTGATTCTCTGGCCGATGAAAAGCCCAGCCCTCTGGTCACGTGAAGAGTCGATTAACCGTTTGCTTATATCTCGAAATACTCGATGAGTACTGGGACCCCATGGACCTAATGTTTCAACCCCCAAACGGCTCAAATATATAGCTTCCAATAAGGTTGTTGTATTTGCGCCGTTTGAGAATTTCTGCACCAGCAGCAGCTACCCCAGCACAGCCCACTGTGCTAAAAAGATGGGATTGCGCAAGGGTGTCAACACATGTTGCATCCCACACCAAGGCCTACCCACCTTCCAAGGCATTGTGGTCATCCCATCTGGTCTCTTCCCATCGTCACGCGCTAAGCCATTGGGTTCTAAGACAGCTGGCACCCCGGCGGTGACAAAAGCCCGACGAATGATGTCATTAATGCTAGCGTGCCGTGCCAGCCAACCAGTGCTCATACTGCAGGATTGGGCAGTGTGTCACAGGCGGTCGACTGCTTCACCACGTAAACAACGATGTGGATTTCCGCTAGGAGCACCCAAACGCAGATATGTAGCGATCCGAAAGGTGTTGTCACTCAACATAGTACCTAAGTTGGGCGACGGTAGTGCCTGTAGCCAGAGGCCCGACTCCCATTCACCTACGGCTAGCACGCGGGCATGCTCAACAGTATTGGTGGACTTATCTATAAGTTTATTTCGTACCAACCTGCAGAGCGGCTTATCCCATTGTTTCTGGGAAAAAGGGGTCTCGGGCAATGCTGTGTTCGGGCAAGCCACTTTCCAGGCATTCACTGTATCGGTCGAGTACGGCACTACACAGTTAACCAGTGATGGCAACAAGATTTTTCTGGTTAAATGTTCAGTGCTGTGGACCGAAGACAGGAACGCCGGTAGGCCTATACTAGAAGCTTTGGATTCCGAGCCCAACAAATCGAATGGGTAGTGTCACTTGTAGCCACGCTCCGACATCCTGGGCCACATTTAGGATAGATGATAGCGTGCAACGAATAATCTGGTCAATTTTGTCCAGAAGATTTTCTGAATGCTTCTGAAGAAAGTACATGAAATTTGGACCAAAACAACAATAACAAATGAGGGTGATAGCCGAATGTATATTAATTTTAGAGAGTCTGTCCGAAATATCGTTGAAATGTGTTATTTTGGCGTCAATGAATGGAGAAAAACTATCTTCTAAAATTGGGGCACCTAGGAAGTGCAGTGAACTTCTTTCTTCATTTTGATGTCTGGTGCTATAGTATTGAATTTTTGAAGGGTCGATTGTCTGTCCGTATAGTCACTGATGAAATATTCACATTTGGAGTGGTTGAGTTTTAGGACAATGGACTGGAATTGCTGCTTCAGGAATTGAAAATCTTGCAAAACTGTATCTACGGCACCTCCTAGAGTGTCGCCATCTAGTTACCAGACGTTGAATTTAGTTGTTTGATGATAGGATGAATAGCCAAACTGAAAATGACTGCCCCGAGAAGGTCACCTAGTTGGCATCCTACTGCAGATTCCAAAAGATTTTCTTTACCTATACTCGTATAATAATTTAGAAGGGTGCCTGTAGCACTGCCAAATAAAAACGAAAATTTCAGGGAGTTCCTTTTTTACCTCCGCCATCAAAGTATCCCTGTTAACAGAATACTTTAATTGTTTATTTTCATAGTATTTACACTTACGTTTCTGCATCCGTTTCCATTCCGTCAAAATTTACTTTTACATCTGTTTCCTTTTCTGCTTCCGTTTTGACACTGCCGTTGCATCACTAGTATACGGTGACTTACCTACAGGTGTGATAGAGGAAAACATGTTGAACCGACCTGGTAAAATTAGGACAAGGCCAAGAGAACCATCAGTCGTCATCGTCAATGACCATCAGTACCACGCTTAGTTTGTTTCGAAAAATTTTGACAGTGCCATCTCTAGCAATGGCCATGGTATCTCGATGCTCTGTGGTACATGACAACAACATGACACGCTTGTCGATTTGTCGATATGTTAAGAGGGCAAAAAAGGTTGCATACGATATGTCGGTTGTCGAGCACCTATTGCGTAATCGGTATTTATTTAAATACCGATAACAGCTTATGTACACAGGCCATCTTTGTTTAGAGTACATTGTTTGAAGTTATGTGGTGTTACGGGCCACAATAGTCGCGGATAAGTCCAGATCTTATATCTGTGATTAACTAAGTCAGATAGGGGTACTCCAATGACCCACAACGCGATTGCGGAGCTGCGTCCCAAACAAAGCCAAACCTATCCTCTCTGTGCAACACACCTGCATCCTGAAATACCTTTACGAGGCAAACCCTAACGCTGTCGATTTTGGTCAAAATACATTTAATTGGCAAAAAAGATATTGGAATCATCATTAAGGGCAAAGGCAAAGAGTCTGTGTTAGGGAGTGGACTATAATGTTATCCACCGCGCAGAATGTGGACATTGGCATAAAATAAAATATTATTACTAAAATATAATATTATTATTATATTTGGTATACTCTATTCGCTGGAGTAAAAAATAAAAGGTAAACAAACCATAAAAAAGGTTTTTACATTTTTTTCTTTGTTGTCACTAAAATCTAAAATAAAAAATATCATGAAAAGATGTTTATTTCATACAAATACCAAATACATTATAATAATACATAACACTCTCTTGACTGCAATCCAATGTTCAGTCTTCGGTGCCTTATTATATCTACTTAGCATATTCACCGCAAATGATATGTCTGGTCTTGTGCCTTGTGCAATATATAAAAGCGATCCTAAAGCCTGTTGATACGGACAGTCACAAATAGTGTCTTTTTCAGAGAACTTTAACCCAAGTTGGGTTGGTGTTTTAGCAGGTTTGCAGTCTGACATTCCAAATTTAGCTAATACTTCATTAATTTACTTATTCTGGTTAAGCATAACTACATCTTCTTTTCTGATTAATTTAATCCTACACACTGGCTGGCTTTTCCAAGGTCTTTCATTTCAAAACTGAGTTTTAATTTATCCTTAATCACATTCTTTATGTTCTGTTAACAAGTAAATATAATTAGGTCATCAACCCATACAGCAATGTATGCATTCTTCTCTATATTATAAGAAATACACGGGTCTGTTTTAGATTGTAACATTCCAATTTCAAGTAAGACTTTATTGAGTTTTGTGTTCCAAAGTCTGCTCTGCTTGTTTAAGGCCATAAATAGATTTGTGTAAATGACAAACTTGAGAGTCCTGTTCATACAATTCTGGCTGTAGCATATATATCTCCTTATCAATTTCACCTTGTAAAAATGCTGAAACAGCATCCATCAGATCAATGTCACAGTTAAATCTAGCAGCTGGTGCAAACAAATAGCGGAGAGAAGTGTACCTTGCTACCGGCGAATAAATTTCTTCATAACCTGTGCAACTTCGCTGGGCATAGCCTTTTATAAGAAGTCTAGCCTTGTATCGCACAATGTTGCCATCTTTATCGGACTTATTTTTTAATACCCACTTTGAAGGTAAATCCCTCTTGTCACATGGAAGATCAGTCAAAGTCCAGGTTTTATTTCGCATCAGCGAACTATACTCTTCATCCGTAGCCTCATTCCATTGGGAAGCACATGGTGATGACAGTGTTTCCTTGATTGATTGTGGGTCTGGCATACCAGTGTACATACAATACATGCTATTTTAACTTACTTGTTCATTTCTCTTGTCACGACTTCTCAGCGTCATTTGTCCGCTACTAGTTGACATACGTATGTTGCTTGGTGGATGGTAACTGTAATCAAGGTCACCAGTATCGGTTTCATATTCACTTGAGTTGTCTTCAGCAGCTTCGTCAGTGTTGGAATACGTACTGGACTTGCAAAGCGCTTGTGGAGACACAGCTGACACTTCAGAGTGATATTCCAGTGATAAACCGGTACTGGTATCCCTCAAAAAGCTATTCTGAATATGATGTATTTTGCAGGGGCCCACATAAATCTGAATGTATGATTTCCAATGATTCAGTAGCCCTAGAACCGACATTGCTAAAGGGTAGCCTGGCTTGTTTACCTTCACAACAGTGGATGCATCTGATGACATTACTCTCCGTTTGAGTCAGTGCCACTCCATCCGCACAGTCTGATAATTTATTCATTGCTGACTCTTGTTGTCCTCTGCCAGGTAAATAACTATACAACCAACTCCCTTTACCGTCAGTGGCACTCTGTTGGCCACTGTGATGCTAGTCACCGATGGTGCGGTGACGTTGTACATCCAGTCCTTCCTGCAGGACATGTGCATGGATGCACCGGAGTCAAGAAACCACCTCCCTGTTTCATCTGCCACTGAAGCTAAGAATGCTGCGACAAAACTTGAGCTCTCCACGTCCTCTTTGTCCTGTGGTTCCGTAGCGTGTTTACAAAACTTTGCATATTGCCCATATTTATTACAGCTGAAACACCTTGGACCCCTTGATTGGTGATAATGTTTACCCTGTTTTGAGTTTTTAAAGAAAGCAGTGCTGTCACTAGTTATGTTTACTTCCTGTAGGCGTTTTGTTTTCACAAGATCAGCGCTTATCTCAATACCCGAACTCTCCAGCCCCATGATCATAGGTATGAACATATCGGGTAAACCTGCCAACATGAGTGTGCCGAGCCACTGCTCATTGACCTCAAAGCCAATGTTTCTCATTTATGTGATGTAGTGATGATTTTGCTTACGTAATCTTCAACACCATTACTTGATTCTAGTGATATGATGACCAGATCTTTCAAGAGGCCAATTTTTCTGGTCAACCCTCGATCATCAAAGGCTTTCTGCAAGTTATCCCAAACTTGTTTGGCTGTTTCGCAGTCTTGTACATGGAGATATATCTGTGGGTTTCATAAAAGTATTAATTTAGCTTTTGCTTTGACGTCTTTGCTGGGATCAACTGTCTTACCAAGAGCCGGTTCGACACACTGCCACAAATCTTAATGTTCTAAATAGGATTTTGCTGTGAATTGCCACGTGGCAAAATCATTAGTTTTTGTTAATTGAATACCTGACCACTGGAGCTCATCTTGAAACTTCAAAATAGTAGAATGCAAAGTTGCGAACACGTTTTTTCTTAACCTACAAATGTACTCGGTAATTATTTCGCCGGTAAAGGTGCAAAATATTTACCATCCGGATCTCTGTTGTTATATATCCTTCAACCACGATCTGGAGGGTGGCCACAAGCTCTTAGAGTAAGGTTATTTTGAGATCGAGTAAGTGACAGATGTATACACGTCATATACATCTGTCCCTTACTCGATCTCAAAATAACCTTACTCTAAGAGCTTGTGGTCACCCCCCAGGTAATATCAAAAATATCAATATGTTTAATGTATTAACAAAAAATCTCGTATTATTAAAACAAAATCAATGGCCGACATTAAAAAGCATCTCGATAGCCTGGCGTTCGGAACTATTATGATAATAAATTAAAGAGTGCTACAAATGTAACCATTTAGCGCTGTAAGGTTGAATTTTTAAATTAGTCGGGTTATAACCGTATGACGTTTGTTTGCTTATCTTTTATTTTTTGCTCCAATGAATAGAGTACACGGAGTATTTGCTTCACTGACTTTACTGACTGAACTTAGATCTTAGTCAAAAACCTATAAAATGCTGATTAAATATTTCCACAATCAAGTCTTTGACAACATTTTTTTTTTCGATTTATCTTTTCGCACCTATTTTCACAATCAAAAATGTAATCTGTTTAAAACGTGATCACAACGTTTTAGGTATAAAGATGCAATAGAAACATTTATGTTTATCGAATTGGGCTTATTTAGCCTTAATTTTAAGCACACGCGAATTTACGTTAATGTTTCTGCATGATGTTCGAAAACACCAATTTTGTGTTTTTTTTACAAATTGAATTTTAGAAGCTGCCAAACTTAGCCGCCCTGCAAGTGATATTAAATGAGGACCCCATTGTAACGTTGAGTCTAGCGTGATCCCCAGGAAAACCGTTTTATCGACGAATTATAGCTTCTCCTTGTTTAATATAATGTCACAATCAGTACTTTTTACATTCGGCAAGGAAAATTTTACGCACTTGGTTGTTTTACCATTTAACTAAATTATTGGCAGTGAACCAATCCTGAAGCTGCCGTAGCGCGTGATTTACGTCGTCAACCTGACAAGTACGTCTATTTATTTTAAAAATTAAAGATGAAGCGTAAAAATTAAGCGTAGTGGTTAACGCTTCGTGCCTTCTCTGTATGTGAAGAAGCCTTTGCCCTGCAGTGGGACTATAACAGCCTGGTAATATTCAATTAGATTAGGAAACAAACATAAATAAAAATAAAGATGTTTGTATTATATTATTATAACTGCACAGCATATAATATGTGAGTACTATACATCTACCATTTACTGTACCCATTATGTCGCTCGTGGACTTGGGATGTGCCCTGGCAGTTTAAGAGTGTGTCATGCTCTCATAAATGGTATCTCTGATGGTGGCACATGTGTTGGATCATTCGGTTCCCTTCATGATGGTTGAGCTGAGTGGTGCCAATACATACGGCATGTTCGTGAACGGGCCATCAGATGGGATTGATCATAACTTGGCTGCCTCGGCCTGTTTTTATATATTTTTTTCTCTAGCTAGACGCTTTTGCGGGCACATCTTTTTACATCGTTCTTAATTATATGTAATTTGCCAACAAGAATGATGTAACTAAATACTTGTATTAAAAAAAAAATTGATGGAAAAGGATGTCCGTGGAGTTTCATGTACGTTCTTCTCCATAGAGACCTACTGAAGCTTGCGAATGTGAAACTATAGCTACATATTAATTTTATTTTTGTTGAAAATTCAAAATTTAAAATATGTTTACTCCAAAATCCAGCTACTTTTGAACAACCATCAAAAGTAGTTGATTTTTGGAGCAAAACTATTTTGATTTAATTAATGTTATTTTTCTACGATTCTTCTGAAAATTAATATCGTACCTAACTATCTAATCATAGTTCCCGTTTCAATGTTTTTCTTCTGTATTTGACGTTCTTGTAGCTCGTACTTGGTGTGTTAACTTCCTACTAATATTAGGAATGTGAAAGTTTGTGAGAGCTCAAGTTTTGTCGCAGGATTCTCAGCTTCAGTGGCAGAAGAAACAGAGAGGTGGTTTATTGACTCCGGTGCATCCATGCATATGTCCTGCAGGAAGGACTGGATGTAGAACGTCACCGCACCATCAGTGACTAGCATCAAAGTGGCCAACAGAGAGCCACTGCCGATAAAGGGAGTTGGTTGTATAGTTATTCATCTGGCAGAGGACAACAAGATTCATCATTGAATAAATTATTAGACTGTGCGGATGGAGTGGCACTGACTAAAAGGGAGAGTAATGTCATCAGTTGCATCCACTGTTGTGAAGAGAGAGATAGAGATTGAAGCCAGGCTACCCTTTAGCAATGTCGGTTAGGTTAGGGCTACTGAATCATTGGAAATCATACATTCAGTTTTATGCTGGCCCATGGAAAATACATCATATTCAGAATAGCTTTTTGGGGGATACCAGTACCGGTTTGTCACTGGAATATCACTCTGAAGAGTCAGCTATGTCTTTCCATTCCCAATTGGCGTGTCCAAAATGAATACGCCGCGCCGCGATGACGCCGCTGGTTTTCGCAGGATCGCTCGGCCGCTGTATATACCAGTATATACGTCAATTGTTTCTGTTCGGGCGCTACTTTTGTTGAGGATATCAACAAATAAAACTGTAGATTGGTACTGGATAACTCGTTTACTTAAGTTTCTACAATTTTTGGTAGATAAGTAATTTAGAATAAAAATAACACAACACAGAAAAGTGGCGGCTGATAGCGAGCGCGCAGGTGAAGTGAGGTGGCGCGGCAAACGCCAAGTGTTGCCAGGTCTTAGTGAGGGCCGGAACAACGAGACGATTAGACTGCAACCGAATTGATTGTCAATTAAAGATGTAATGTAGATAAACCACTGTCCATTCGTTGTCTGGAAGAGATCGTGAGAGCCACCCGTTGTATGTTTTTAGTTTCTTTTGTTTTAGAATAAAGTATGTATCGATAAATAAATAATAATCACGTTTCCTTAATGTTTTTTTTTCTAATTCAATATAGTCTAGCTTATGGACTGTTGTTTTCATTGTTGACCTAAATATAGAACTATAGGTCTAAAAAGGACAATAAAGGACACTTAAATATTTTCAAAATTTTTGTTACCTAAGATTTATTAACCGAATGTCGGCAAATATTTCTCCCAGAGCTCCCTTCCCAGCTCTCTCGGCTCATAACTTCTACTGCCTTTACTTCGAAACTTAAAACCTACTGCCTATATTATTTTGAGGTCCTGGTTTCGTAAGTTTTATTGTTGTATTCATAAAATACAAAGGCTTTTGTCAAGAGAGTTATATCTCGTTTCTGAATTAGTTTGAAGAACTTGAAATTTGTAATTCAGATATCAGGGGTACACTTCAAACCTAGTTCTAAAATTTAATTGATTTAGATTAAAGTAACGATTATTTTTTAGTTCATCACATTCCGATGCTAATATTTTAATATTTTAGCCAAATATTAGCGGATATGTTATTCGAATACGTCCCTAACATATCAACACTACTAGATTTAACTACCACAGTTAGATTTAACTCAAAATCAAAATTTCTTTATTCAATTAGGCCATTAAGCGGCACTTTCGAACGGCAAAAAAAGAAAATTAAATGTAATAATAATTGATTCTACCGTCCATTCGGCAATGTAGATTGTTATGGAGAAGAACAGACAACTACTCCAGAGGCTCTAGACAAGTGCATTCGATGTCAACGAAGGCGATAGGCGAAATGTCAAAATGTAAGGGATTGATCAGGTGATTTTTCGATATCGCTTGTCAATCCCATTGTTGAAGTGATTAAGGTCCAATATTGAATGAAGGAAAGTAAACACACGTCTTTACTGTATGAGGATTTATTCCGAACTACTGTAATGAGCAAGACAGACATTTATAGGTATATGACCGAACATACCGCCCACTAAAAGGGAGTTTTTTAATTCCTTTTACAATTCAATTTTGTTGTTTAGACATTTAGACATTAGGTTAACTCATATTAGTTAATGATTAATGAACAAATAGTATGACGTTCCAGATATACTCGTACTACGACTTAAGTTTATATTTCAAAACAAATTGGGAATCTTTTGAACAATTATTTAACTCTGCATTCATAGAAATATAAAATACTACTACTATTTGATGAATGCAGACTGCATTCATCAAATAGTATAACAGACTATAAAAAAAAAGTAAATAAAAATAACTATTGCAATAGAGATTGCTATCGCTACTATTACAGATTGGTAGAAAACAGAGTTTAGAGATTGATCTTTTTACAATGTTTGTACCACTCTTTACACTATAAACTCTAGTGATTCCATCAGATCCTGTGTGTTTGTTCACAATCCGTCCTAAAGGCCATTTGCCAGGTGGCAATCCTTCTGTTTTTACCAAGACAATCTGTCCTACGTCAAACTCTTCTTGCCTTTTATGCCACTTTGGTCGTTGTTGGAGTCTGGAGAGATACTCGCATTGCCAACGATGCCAAAAAATTGACAGTATCTTTTGACAGTGTTGCCAACGCTATAAGCTTGATTGGGGACTATCTTTCAAGCTAGGTGCAGGTATAGTTATTGGAGACTCTCCAATGAGGAAGTGGCCAGGTGTAAGTACATCCAAATTGTTCAAATCTGACTCAATAACAGGGCAAAGAGGACGGGAATTAAGACATGCCTCAACTTGACATAATACGGTGGTCATCTCTTCGTATGTCAAATTCGTATTCATGATGCGTTTGAGGTGAACTTCATTGATTTTACTCCGGCTTCCCAGAGGCCTCCAAAATTTGGGCTATAAGCTGGTATGAAGTGCCACTGAGTGACGTCTGTTGCCAGGAGGTTGGACATGTGATCTCCAAAATTCAAAGTTTGCCACCTTAAACGAAATGCCTTCGTCGACATACATATGAAGATGGCGATGTAGGATTTGTTGGTTTTTGCACCTCTGCCTTTGGACATAAGGACATCATAAGGGCCCGCAAAATCAACGCCACTGTGAAGGAATGGTCGTGCTGGGGTTACTCGCACCTTCGGTAACTCGCCCATCAATTGCGTCCGAACATTTAACTTTGCGCAAACAAAACATTTATGAATGTATGTCTTTACCAAACTCTTAACTTTCAGAATCCAGTATCTTGACCTCAGGTAATTTAGCATCAGTTGCACTCCTCCGTGTAGCGTCTGTTTGTGAGCATCAGCAATGAGTAAGGAGGTGAGTGGATTTTTGTGGTCTAAGACGATAGAATGTAGACGGTCGTGTTCCAAATAAAAAGCGTTTTGTAATCTTCCGCCCACCCTGAGTATCTTTTTAGCATCCAGATAAGAATTAAGGGTCTTCAAACGGCTTGTATTTCTTACTTGACTCCTTTCTAGTAGGTCTCTAATTTCTTCTTCAAATATAACATCTTGTATGATTTTTATGCAGGTCTGCAGCGAGGCTTCGAGTACAGATTGATTTTGTCTTAACCTTAGAAATATTTTAAAATAAACGATATTCTTCAATAATTCCGGTAAGTCATCGAAAATTTGCATTTTTCTGTACAAGGAATTTTTATCGCTTTTTCGTGAGTGGGCGCACGGTTGGCGCAGTGGTTGCGTGATTGACTGCTGCGCTGCGTGTCGCGGGTTCGATTCCCGCACGGAACAAATATTTGTATGAACTACAGATAGTTGTTCCGGCTCTGGGTGTTTGTGTATGTGAGTTCATATGTTTGTAAACGCACCAACGATACAGGAAAAAAATTCCTAGTGTGGGGCAAAGGGTAAAAAAAAAAAAAAACTATGTCAGTTTCTTTATTAATAATTTATTTAATTTAATAATATAATAATAATTATTTTTTCCATGTATATTTCTGTTTGTTTCAGGTGTTCCGGACCGTGCCACCAGAGTGTATATTTTCTCAAATCCGAAGCCAACATTCCACTCGATGCGACATTAGCTAGATTTTATTGTGACTGTATGTGGAACCACTTGTTTCCAATATTGTCAGAATAGATTATTTCTTACAAATGTGTGCCATCTGTTTGGATCTCCTTGCAGCCATGACAACACTATCGTGGAATTAGGCCAACAAAATATCTGACTCTTTGGGATGCGTGTCGCCTCACTGATATGCTTTAGTAAATTTGACAGGAGAACTGCACCGCACAATTTCAGCCGTGGAAGGGTTAATGCCTTGACCGGAGCGACCTTTGTCTTGGCAGCTATAATTCCTGTCTCATAGTCTCCGTTGTCTCCTCAAACTCTCAGGTAAGCAACAGCTCCATTCGCCTTAGTTGAAGCGTCACAATAACCATGAATCGTCACAATAATCTTTGAACGTTTCTAGAGTAGTAAACAGCCATCTCTTTAATTCCATCAATTTAATATCTTCAAAACTATGTCTAATATTGAACCATTCGTTTTTTGTTTCAGGTGAGAGTTCTTCATCCCAGTGGATCCGTTGAAGCTATAATTTCTGGATCATTATCTTTGCAGGAACCAGTGCTGGAGCTAACCATCCCAGAGGATCAAAAAGTCGTTGAACCTCGGCCAATATTTTTCTCTTAGTGACTGTTTCCGACAAGTGTGGTAGCTTAAGGTTATATTTAAGTACATCTTCTACCATATTCCAGGATAAGCCCAGTGTTTTTATCAAGCCCTTTAACTTGATATCGATGTTAACATGAGAGCTGAGCTCAGCTGGATGAAATTCCGTAAGGAAATCGGAATTGTTCGACGCCCATTTCTGTAGAATGAAACCAACTCTCTTCAGAATTGCCTTCCCATCCTTAGCTACACCAACTGCTTCGGGAACTGTATCTTGACCGGACATCAAATCGTCCATGTAAAAGTCTTGTCTAATGGTGTCTGCTGCTCTGGGATGATTCTCGCCTTCGTCGTTCGCCACCTGGTGTAGAGTTTTGACGGCAAGGTATAGTGCGCATGCCGTGCCAAAGGTGACTCGCAAAAGCCTATATTCCTTTACAATTTCATAAGGGCTGTTACGCCAGACAATTCTTTGATAATCTGTGTCCTCTTCCAAAACGAGTATTTGTCGATACATCTTCTGAATGTGGGCTGCAAATGCTATCTTTTTCAGGCGCCATCTCATGATGAGTGATCTCATATCTTCCTGAAGTTGCGATCCAACAAGTAACTCAACGTTGAGTGCTATGTTATTTAAGCCTCTGTGAGAGGCGTCAAATACTGGCCTTACCTTAGTCGTCTTACTTTCTTCTTTTACCACTGCATGGTGAGGAATGTATACAGCTGGCTTATTACTTTCATCACTTGGAACTTCCTCCATGTGTTTCATTTCATTGTATTCATTAATTGCCTTAATGTACTCCTTTCTCAGATTATCATTCTTGCTGAAACGTCTTTCCAGGTGAAATAATCTATTTATAGCTCCTTCCTTCGTATTACCATACGGTAATTGTGGGTTTTCTGTTTTAAATGGCAGCTTGACTATGTAACGCCCTTCACTATTTCGCATGTATGTCTCTTTATATATTCTCTCGCAGTCCTTTTCTTCTTTGGTAAGTTGTCCTTGCGCATCTGTTTCAACCTCCCACATAGATTTCAAAACTTCATCTAGATCAAACTTATGATGCATTACTAGTATCTGTGGTTCTGATGTTTGTGCTTGTATCTTTCCAAATAAGATCCAACCCAAGCTTGTCTTTTGGGCACATGGGGAGCCAGGTGGACCTTTAATAATTTGAGCACAAACTTCTACGCCCAATAGCATGTCTACTCGCCCTGGTGAATGAAAGCTCGGGTCAGCCAGGGTGAATCCTTTTAAGTGCGGCCAGGTGTGCATTGTACCAGTAATTGTTTCCGATGGCAAGTGTGATGTTAATAGCTTTGGCTTTATATAGGCATCAACAGCAATCTTGACATCATTATCATATCTTGAACGAATCGACTTGTATCACGTGATTGACTACAGTCTGTGTTGCTCCAACACCAGTGATTGTTCCCTTTATTTGCGATCTCTTGATTCTTAACAGTTTCGCTGCTCGCTCACTAATAAAGTTTGCTTGCGAGCCCTGATCAACCAATGCTCGCAAAATTGTACTGTGTTCATATTCATCTCTTACTTGCACTAATGCTGTAGCAAGCAACGCTGTTGACTTCTCTGACACAAAGTGCGTTGAAAATGCTATCTCAGGATTGTTACTGTGTTCCGCTTTCTGTTGTTCTTCCTCAATTTTTTTTGTTGTGTTTTCACATTGTCTGACTGACCGCTGCTGGGTTTATGTAATAAGGTATGGTGGCGGCGGTTGCATCTTCGGCAGGTCATTCGATTGCGGCATCTCCCGACAGAATGTCCTGCCGTCAGACAATTGAAGCATAAATTATTTTTCTTAACAAACTCATTGCTTTCATTCGGTTGTAACTTACAAAATTCCTTGCAGTGACACAAGGAGTGCTCCGCGTTACACATACTGCATGACTTGGCCGGTGATATAACTGACTCCTCTTCCGGTGCTGTGGAATGGAATGACTTCGCTTTAATATTCGTCTGCTCCTTTTAAGCTGTAGGGTTAACCATGTCCCTTGTCCGGTATTTGTTTTCCAGGAAAGCCTTCAATTCTTCCCAAGATGGTAGGTTGTCAGCCTTTTCCTTGTAAGAATCTTCTTCCCAGGCCGTGGGTGTGTCGACTTCTAACTTCTCCACAACTAGGTGTATAATCAGCTGATTCCAGGACTCGATAGGTAAGTCTTGATTTTTCAAGTTATTTAAGCACTGACAAGTTGTGTCTAATAAATTCTTTATTTGGATAGCCGATGGATTGGTTATTTTCTTTTGAGTAAATAACTTCTGGAGTAGAGAATGAACTATTAAACGTTTGTTTCCATACCGTTGTGCAAGTATATTCCATGCCTGTTCATAATTGATGTCCGTGATGTTAACATGCTTCATCAATTCTTTGGGTTCACCAACCAGGCTCAACTTCAGGTAATGTAACCTTTCTACGTTACATAAAGACGTGTTGCTTTGTACCAACGACGTGAACATATCTCGGAACATAGACCAGTCCTCATAGCTCCCGTTGAAAGAAGGTAACTCGATGCGTGGTAAATTAACTCGTGGCGGCGGTGGCGACGAGGCTTCATTTGTTTGTATCTGATTGTCTGTAGATTTCAAAGACATCGACAACATATCCTTCAAATCGCCTAATAAACATGAGTATAAATCTTCGACCAGAAAGTAATCTTCGTTTACGAAATACGGCACATCATTTCGTTTACATTTAGGCGTACACTTCACTAATTCTTGATGTGTCGTATTAAACTCAGGAAACTCCGCCACTACGGGATCCGGAACAGCGCTCTGGATCTTCTTACTTCATATTTGAGTAATAGGATTCAGACCGTTGACGTTAATGGAAAAAGATCTCCTGGATCTATGGTAACAATGGGAGTCCCACAGGGCTCGATTCTTGGTCCTTTCTTGTTTCTTATTTATATTAATGACTTGCCTTACCTCATAAAGGATAACCATGATAATTATAGTGTTGTTTGCGGATGATACTTCACTTATGTTTAAACTTAAACGTCAGCAGCTGGTTACTGACGATGTAAATAGCGCGATCTCAAAAGTAGTTCACTGGTTCAATGTTAATAATTTACTTCTTAATGAAAATAAAACCAAATGCATTAAGTTTACCCTACCTCACGTTAGGCATGTGAAAACCGATGTGTTGATAAAAGGCGAAGAATTGAATCCTGAAAATAGCACAGTATTCTTAGGCTTAACTTTGGATGCTAAGCTTCAGTGGGGCCCACATATAGATAAATTGTCAAAGAAGCTAAGCTCCGCAGCATGTGCTGTTAGAAAAATTCGTAATTTAACTGACATAGAGACAGCCCGTTTAGTATACTTTAGCTATTTTCATAGTGAAATGTCGTACGGTATTCTGTTGTGGGGAAATGCCGCCGACATCCAGACTATCTTTGTTTTGCAGAAAAGAGCTGTTCGGTCAATTTATAAATTAAGCCCAAGACACTCTCTCAGAGAGAAATTTAAGGAGATTAATGTAATGACTGTGCCTTCTCAGTATGTTTATGAAAATCTTTTATATGCCCATAAAAATATAAAATTGTTTAAAAAATACAGTGATATCCTAGTGATATACAGTGATATCATAAATACTAGGAATAAACACAAATTTGTAGTACCTACAACAAGGCTCAAGAAAATAGATGGCTCGTTTAGATGTCAATGTGTGCTTTTATAATAAGCTTCCAAGCCGCGTACAACATCTAAGTCTTAATAAATTCAAATCTTTTATTAAACGTAAGTTGTGCCAGAAAGCGTTTTATACAACTAAAGATTACCTAGAAGACAAAAAGGCTTGGGATTGAGCTGCTCCAATTAATTTTGTTTTTTTTTATTATATTTTGCACCGTGAATTTTGTTGTTGTTTTTTTTTTGGTTTTCTTGCAATGACAAGAATATTTACTTTTTAAAGTATTATATTATTTTATATTAATTATTGTGAATGTGAAGACTATGTGGATCATTCTTTTTTGTTTTAATTTAAATTTATCTTAGTTTTTAAACATGGTCTGGCAGTTTGAGTAGTTTATGCGGCCTACCCGAATGTCCTTTCTTTTGTATTGTTCGTCGAATCGTTGAGCTCATTAAATTCTGAGTTGAGCTGCTCGGTTATTGACAAATGCGTGCACTGACTGGACAGGTCCACTCAACCTGGCTGGTTCTTTCCTCAAAAGACCATTTCAGACATCAGTCTACATGGTCTTCACATGATCTAACCAATATTTTGTCTGGACTTTAAAAGAGACTGTGACCTCTGAGTTTGTTTCGGCCTTTCTTCTCAGAGTAGTCAGATAGGAAACGCCGACCTCATCTAGTTTTAAAAAATATGTTCGACATGTAAAAGTGTTTGTATAAACCAACTTACAGAAATAAAATCATTTATCATTTATCATTAAACGTCCGCATATATCCTTCGATACTTTGTAACTTCGTTTCGATATAACCTCTTGTCAATCTTTGCTTCGGATATTTCTTTAAATTACTTTGTGTCTTCTGTAATAGTAAATAAGTATCTTTCAACGAGTTAACTAACTGTTGCTGTTCACTAGTTAATGTAACACTCATTGTTCTATATAGCTACTACGTCTTATGATAGTTTCAAAGCACAAAGCACTCACAATTCACCTTTTTAGTCAAAACGTTATAACTTGTTTACTAGTCATATCGCTCGTAACACCAACATGACTTGCAAAAATAAATAGGTGCAAAAAATGGCTCATGAATGCGGCCTATTGTTCTCCGATCGCTGGGTCGTCCTTATCTATTTTTCTAATTATCCGGCTCGAAGGACCATATGTTGAAGTGATTAAGGTTCAATATTGAATGTAGGACATCGTAGAAAATAAACACATGTCTTTACTGTATGATGATTTATTCCGAACTACTCTAATGAGGAAGACAGACATTTATAGGTATATGACCGAACACCCATACAATTTTGCCTTTTTGACAATCGAATTTCGAATCGAAAGAAATCGAAAAAAATACGAAAAAAATCGAATGATAGAATGCCACTGGTCTTGGACCTCTGTACAATTTAATTTTTACTTAGCATACTTGTGTTTCCATTTCACATCTGATATAGATAGAATTGTCGACAGTGGCACCGATGGTCATATAGAAAAATAGATACAGAGATACTAAACGGCGTTGGCTAATCTTGTAACAGCAGTCCATGTATTTTTTCTAGTTTTATCGTCTTAACACATGTTTCTTTTGTTTCCAGATTGGTTGGCGAACAACAAACGCGTGGCTAGCTGGTAACCTGGCTTGCAAGTTCTTCCTAGTCTTAAGGGCGTTCGGCCTTTACCTGTCATCCAACGTTCTAGTCTGCATATCACTCGACAGGTAAGAACAGTTCTATTTATAGTTTCCACCACCATGTTCTCTTTATCTAGTTACCTATTTGAATGAAATAATAGTTGTGATCGAATGCATAGGCTACACGTAAGTTTTTCAGGTTTATCATAATTACTATGTTATGTTTATTTAATTAATTTCATCACCACTGTCCACAAAACGGTGAAGGATAACATCGTGAGGAACTAGTACTAAATAATCCTAGAACTAACAATTTAAACACATGACATCAACCAATCCACAATGGACCCGCGTGGTATATTATGGCCCATTTTCTCTCACAGAGAGGCAACATTATAGGACGATAATGATGATGATATTATCAAAATCATTGATGACTTTAACCAAGTTTAATACGTAGATTCTACAATCAATAATGTCTGTTATCTGCCTTTACGCGGTATGGAATTTTCATACAAAGATTTTTAAATCAAAATCACTTTAACAAAACTTAAAATCACCCTCTTTTTGTCTTTCTACTATTTTCACTAAAGGTTCCTAGCTAACTCTTAAAATAAAGGCTTCTTGCTTGTGTATATCAAGTTTCATTATAATCGATTTATGCAGTTTCAAAGTTTTTATAGTTTGAAATACGAGTACCATGCCGTGCCACGAAAACTCCCTTTAGAGTAGATCTTATACTCTCCTGAGCGAACAACACTTTTGCAACAATTTGGCATGGATATACATATCAATCACGCTGACATATTACCACTGTTACCATATTATCCTGTTTTATATTACTACTTGTTAATATAAAACAGGTTCCTCCTGTACCATGTAGTTTACGTAAAATTAAGATTTAAATGGCTATTTTTTGTTAGAATCAAGTGCCCCCCCCCGCCAGCTAAATGGTTGCCTTTGGGCATGTGAAAAGATTGTAGTGAATTTTATCACATTATATGTACTATGTTTTTTGTTATATGTATTAACATATAACGAAATTAAAAGGAAAACTTTCACAACTAAGTAGGCTTTTTACGAGTAATAGTCAACCAACCAATAAAATGTACTTGAAAATATATTGATGTATGGGGACAGCAGTTTTTGAACGGCAAACTTAATTTTGTCCCTTCCTTAGAGCAATATTCGGTGCTTTCATTGTTTATGAGCGTTAGTAATGTTAACTATATATTTTGGTGAATGTAGATGTTTATACGGATCCCTCTGTGCGCGAGTCAGACTTGCACTTGGGCGGTTTTTTTTGCATCTGAAATTTTTCAGATTCGGGCTCTGAATTTTTGTTTTTTTTTTTTCTTAATTATCTATAGGCTCGCGTTTGAACACTATCGCGCCTGGTGTTAACCGATGATGTGGACTACGGTGAAGCACGCTTGCCTCGAAGTAACTTATTTACTCTTGACTTAAAGACCCCGAGGTTGTAGCTATCAAGGAACAAAGACTCCGTAATGGAATACGTAAGCCTCTTGGCCCGTCTGTCAATCAACTCAAGTGCATCAAGCTGGTGTTTGGCAGATCGGTCCCAGAGGTGAGAGCAGTACTTCATGCATGACCGAACTTGCGCTTTATACAATTTGAGCAGCTGAGTGAGAGCAAGAGTTCAGGCGTAAAGTTCGTGTTTGCAGCTAACTGAGCTTTCGCATCAATGAATGGACCGAAATTGAGGATCGATGTCAACGTAACACCAAGAAGTTCGAGATCGTCCATAACGGCACGGTTACACCACAGAAAGATGGAGCCGGGTGGGATTGGCTCTTTTTAGCGGGAAAAAGACACGCCTGGGTCTTAGCAGCATTGAAACTGACCAGATTTTCATCACCCCATTCGGAGACCGGCTTCAAGTACAGGTTCAAGCGTTCAACTATGGCCTACCAGAGAGACCAAATCTGTAGCCCGTGCGACGGACACGTATCTCTCAGCGACAGTGCCGTCGTCTGCGGCACTGTCGCTGAAAAGGTTCCGGGTTTTAGCAGATCATAAATGTGCAGCAAGAATAATGTTGCCGAGAGCATTGAACCCTGAGGGACTCCGGCGTTGATATCTAACTGTCCGGACGAGCAGCCGTCGGTAACCAGCAGGACCGATCGATCTCTCAAGAAGTCCGCAATCCAATCACACAGACCACTAGGCAGACCGAAGGAAGGAAGCTTACCAATGAGGCTTTCGTGCCAGACCTTTTCTAAAGCCTTCGAGATGTCGAGGGAGACGTCGAGCACTTACCCGTGTCTCTCGATGGTCACACTCCAGATGTGAATGGCATTCGCTAGAAGATCCCCAGTGGACCGATTTCGGTGGACTCCGTGTTGGCAGTCACTGTGGATGTCGTTCGCTTCTAGATATGCCAGGAGGTTACCATTGAGCACACGTTCTATACTCTTACAGAGGATCGACGTTACAGAGATGGGTCTGTATTTGGCCGGGTCAGCTCGACTGCCCTTCTTGGGCACAGGCTGTACGTTAGCGTGCTTCCAAGCCTTCGGCACATTTCCAGTCTCTATCAAAAGGCGATATAAGCGTGTCAAGATCGAAGACAATTCATACGTATAGGTTGTAAGTACAATAGCTGGTATCCCGTCGGGGCCATTCGCTTTGTTCACATCAAGGCTACGCATCACCCTACGGACGTTCTTCTGATGGATGCGAATGTTCGACAATCTCGACACACATAAAAAGGAGAAGGAGGAGGCTGCTTGCCATCAGATTTCAGATGCGAAGATTCCGCAAAAAGGGAGGCAAACGAGTTTGCGTTCTCCTCAGCGGAGTGGGCCAATGACCCGGCAGATTTCAGCAATGGTGGTAGGGAGGGGCGACAGAAGTTTGATTCTACCGACTTAGCTAGGGCCCAAAACGCTTTGCTACCCGCTGGGTATAAAGCGAGTTTGTTTCCAATTCCGCTAATGTGGTCAAACCTTGCCCTTTGCATCACCTTTATGCAGGACTTGGCAGCCGTGTTGAAGGCTCTCTTCTTCTGACTCACGTCATAGTGGCATCGGCACAGTGGTTATCACAATAAGTTCGCCCCCTTTTACATGGGACTTAAACATAACTTGCGAAATGTAGGTGTACTGTGTAATATTTGTTCCGTGCGGGAACAAATATTTGTATAGGTTTCAATGGATATTAAATATCTGTCGACCTTTCTACATATACATACAAGTTAAGTATTAAATTGACAAGCTTTTATTTTTTTTAGTGTCACCTGTCCCGGTGACTGTATATCAGTAATCAAAGCTTGCAAGTTTTTGAACTGCCTCCCTGTGTTGATTAAGCTGAAAGCTTGCACACACGTTTTTGTCTAATGGGAAAGCAACTTTGAATATAAAAACTTGTTTAAAAAATAGGTGGTTTACTTATCTTAACATCAAGTCTCGGCACGGCAAAATTCTCCGAAAAGTTAGATGTATATAGTACACCCTCATTTCGCCCGTTCTGTTTAAGGATACCCTAGTCGGCGGCATGGACTATTTTATGCTATCTCATCCGACACCACTTGCAAAAGGGATAGATGCGCTGAGTAAGAAACTAGTGCACGTACGACAACACACTTTTGCAAATTTGTAGCGAAATGGATGATGATTTGAACGAAAACGAGTGCGCAAAATTTTATAAACAGGCCTTTGGGAATATGCATATCATGAAAAACTACTGAATGTAACTTTTCGAAATAAAATTATTTGCATTTTTCTCAATCTATTCCTGTATGATGACTGTTTTCCAATTTTCTTTATTCTTATGGTATTTATTTCCACACAAAGATACGTTAAAATTAGTGTTGAAATAGGGAACTTCCGACGATCATAAATATCAAATAATTATTGTGTTTCATTTTTTGTTTCCATACAGAACGTACACCGTCAAACAGTGGAGTAATCGCCATACTATGTTTGTATGGAAGAATGACCGACTAATATATATATATATGAGTCCATGTGATAGAGGACCAGCAAATTGCCGTCAAACGGACACAACGATTTCGGACTCCTACTGAGAAATTCAATCATTTTATGACCCATTTAAAACTTTCTCTGAAAAATACAGGTTACCAAAAAAAAAAAACTAGAAATTTCAACAAAGAAGAAAACAATAAAGTAACCAGTTTGTTTTGTATGCTGTTGCATTAGCGGAAGAATGGAGGTCTTATTTATTCTATCAGATACGTGTTGTTTGCCAGAATTCGAAGCTTTAAAGTATTGTTAAAATGCACGTTGGCAGAATAGCATATTACTGATAATAGGAAAGTTGCTTGAAATATAAACTTATTCTGTAATTGGTTTTCCAAAGCGATAACAGGTTTCTATTTTGTGGCATGCACTGAAATAACATTCACCGTATTGAGGCTCTAGAGAAAGTGTCATTGCGATGTTGGAAAAGCCAAAATGTAAGATATCCTTTTTACCATTTGAGGAACGGAACCCTTAGTAAGAAATAAAGATAGATCACATGACATTTTAATAGCGCTTAGCATTTCCCAACAATTTTGACATTTTTCCAATCGCTATCACGTTGCTTTCGATGATAGAATGTCACTTGTCATAAATCATGGATAATATATATTTATTTTTAATTAGAAATATTTATTTTTTACGAGTATCACGGTATAAGTTGTTATTTTCCTTTAATTTATCCAAATATGAGAAAAGTTGGTCACTTGATATTGGTGATAATGGAAATGGTGGACGCCTTTGTTTAGTATCCAAAAAAAAATTCATAGCTCTCGCAGCCTGGCGCATCGTCGGTGTCGTGATGATTTGAGCAACGATTAATTTCTATTAAAAAAGCGTCGTCACATTGTCGCGTCGTCTTATTAAGAAAAATGTTCACATGAAGAAAGTAATAGTGATAACTACATACATGCAAAGACTTCTTCTCGGAAAACGGGTTTGTAAACTTTCGGCACGCCATATTCGACCTCCCTTGGAGCGAATATTAATTTGTGTGTAGACGGCCATTCCACAGGGGATTCGTGGTTCGCAATATGTATGTCAGACAGGTTTCTAAGGGATTATACGAGCTTGAGTGAACGCTTCCTTCTTGTGTCTAACAAACTGCAAACCAATCCGTGTAGGTAATAATTGATTTAGGTCACGGATGTTTTGGATAAACACTGAGTCTAAGCTTTAATTATTACCAATCTGTCTAACCTTTAACCAAATTTATTGGGGTCAGCCTTCAGTCTAACCGGATCACGCTGGGTACGCGTATTTTAAATGGAGCGACTGCATATCTGACCTCCCTTGACAAAACTAAACTTAAATTACAAAGAGATAAAACTGCAAAATGGTCGTAAAAGGTAATCTCTTGATGTGCTGTTTCGCCTTAAAAAAAAAAAAAAACTACGAAGGATGCCATGTTTCTTTTAGAAAAAATCTGCTAAGCGAAGGGTAATGGAGGTAATTGAATATCCTGTTTAATATTTCGATCCCTGTCAATAATACAAAAGGTACAAGATCAATAAAGCCTCTAATGGTCCGACATTACTCCTTGACAGGGAAACCTGGGCGACGGCTTTTTGTCAACACGAACATCAATCACGCCGCGGCGTCATTGAAACAAGTGAAATAGAAAAAAAAGCAATCTGTGACTCAATATTACGACGGTTACGACTTTTGGAGGCCATTTTTGGGATAGGTCGGGGTTATTAGGGTTCCGTACCCAAAGGGTAAAAACGGCACCCCATTACTAAGACTCCGCGGTCCGTCTGTCTGTCTGTCACCAGGCTGTATCTCATGAACCGTGATAGATAGACAGTTAACATTTTCACAGATGATGTATTTCTATTGCCGCTATAATAAAAAATACTAAAAATAGAAAAAAATAAATAATTAAGTGGGGCTCCCATACAACAAACATGATTATTTTGCCGTTTTTTGCGATAATGGTACGGAACCCTTCGTGCGCGAGTCCGACTCGCACTTGGCCGGTTTATACATAAACTCACGCCTTTTTCCCATGGGGGTAGGCAAAAACTACAGAACGCCACCTGCTACGATCCTTACATACTTCTTTTGCTTCACTCACATTCATGCATCTAGTCATACACACACGCCGGTTATGAGTACTGCGCACCTGGCCTTTTTGAAGAACATCACCTATAAGGTATATGTATGTCTTTCTAGGGCGTCCCCTCCCGGCGTTTCCATTCACGTCTGCCTTGTTAATACATTTCGTTAGTCGCCTTTCATTCATCCTCGTTCAAACCATCTTAACATACTCTTTTCAATTTTAGTCACTACATCTTCTTTTAGACCACAACGTTGTCTTATTACCTCATTCCTCAACCTACCATTTAAAGTTACCTCACACATACTTCGCAAGGAGCGCATTTCTACTGCATTAATCCTACTTTCATGTCTTTTTTGCCATACCCACCCTTCACTTCCATACATAAGTGTAGGCACCAGCACGCTGTTGTGAACGGCGAGTCGAGCTTCTGGAGACATCGATTTGCTGGTCACAACCGCATGTATAGCACCATTCACTTTATTCCCTGCATTCAGTCTCCTTTCCACATCCTCTTCAATCTTTCCATCCCTTGTGAACATGAAGTATGTTCACAAGGGATGGAAGATATACAAACTCGTTCACTTGCTCCACAATCTTATCATTTATTTTCACTTCACACTCCGATACATCGTCTTCTCTTTCAAACACCATTACCTTAGTCTTGCTCACATTTATACTCATACCTTTTAACTCCTTTTACTTTTACCGGTTTTCTATGTTTGGCATAAACCTTTGTAATACGGTCTACTACATCAATATCTGAAGAGTACTGTTTAACTGTGTACTTATCATCAGAATTGACTTAAAAGTTTATAACACTTCATAAGTTAAATTACCATAATTACATACATACATAAACTCACACCTTTTGCCCATGGGGGAAAGCAGAAGCTACAGAACGCCACCAGCTACGATCCTTACATACTTCTTATGCTTCACTCACGTTCATACTCATACACACATGCCGGTTAGGAGTACTGAGCACCTGGCCTTTCTGAAGAATATATAAGGTCTATTATGTGTCTTTCTAGGGCGTCCCCTCCCGGCGTTTCCATCCACGTATGCCTTGTAAATACTTTTCGTTAGTCGCCTTTCATTCATCCTCTCAACATGGCCAAACCAAACCAAACATTATGACCATAATTATAATGTTATATTTTGCGGCTTTATTTTGCATAGCGCATTAACTTTTAGTTATTATCAGATTTATTGTTCAACAATCTTTAATTAGTCTATGACTACAGCTTTGGTAAAATCTATGAAGACTAAAAAATTGCCAGCCTTGAAAAATAAAAGCCCCATTATTGTCTACGTTCATATTTTTTTAAACCACACTAGGAATTTCTCCTATTTCATGAGTGCATTTAAAAACATTCAACCTCACATACAACAACAGCAAGATCCGGCACAACTATATGTAGGCCATACAAATATTGTTCCGACCGGGAATCCAGCCCGCGTCACGCAGCGCCAGAGTCGATCACTCAACTACTGCAAAAGTTAGAGCTGCGGGAAGTGCAACCTTTTCTCCTTTACGTAACAAAGAATAGGCTGCAAAGGTGAGCATAAGTATACTCACCTCCGCAGATTCGGCTTGCTGGTCGCCTGTAGCGCACGCTGGAAGCCGCTACGGCTCCAGTTTTAATATACACTCTAGGGGTAGCAGCCCAAAGACTACGTGAAGTCGGAGTGCCCCGATTCAGTTTTGGAATGGATTCGACCTATTTTAACCATGAAGGGTCATGAACTTCAAGAGGAACGGAATGAATGACCCGTCATATCAGTTCACTAATACACAAAAAGACGAAAAACGTTCCGTTTCATGATCGTCATTTTTTTTCTACCATAATATTGAATTATTATGAACAAACAATAAATAACTATAAAACAACAACACAACTGTTCACACTAATATTTCGTAATAATAAGTCAATTTATGTAAAATGTTTTTATTCTAAACGTTGTTTTATGAAATAAAATGGACAAAGGTTATAAATAAAAAAATAAAAAAGACGTGTGGCACTCGGGGGCTGCCGCGGGTTCTTAAAATCTACTTTCTTTTCCCAAATAGTAAATGCAGATCACGGTCCACCCACAATAATAAACTCTTAACGCCACCCTCTAACAACCCCCTTATTATCATATTTTTTACCTTTTTCCCAAATAATAAATTTAAATAGTGACCCCTATTTATACCACAATAAGGTCGCTTTTTCAAAGTGACCCTTATTCCCACATACATAAAGTCTACATTGAACGCGGTGGAATTTAAAATAAAGGAATAAGGATACAAATAAAGAACCTCAACTTCAATAGAACATAAAAATATTTCCTAAATCCGTCATAATAAAAATTCTTATTTTAACTTGTCATTGCCAAGCGAATTTGAGCCTTTAAATTAGAAACTACTGATTCTTTAAACGATTAGAGCCGACAAAAGAGAAGACGGATAGTAATATTTTACTATATCATCAAAATATAAATCGCTTCTCCGGCAAAATTTTAGACTTGGGATTGTTAGTAGATAAATACCACATGGATATCTTATGTTTTTGTGAAACTTGGTTAAAACCAGATAGGATGTTGTTTAATGTAATGGTTAATGTAAATAATTTCTCAGTTGCCAGCGCGTACAACAGATCCACAGTGGGTGGTGGTACCTTGATACTTCGTAATAGTCATGTCAAATATAAGGAAAGGAAGGATATCACTGCTTACTCTGTTGATCGCTTATGTAAGGTAGCATGTGCAGAGGTCGAGGGGCATACTATGTTGTGTGTTTACAGACCACCAGCATCAAACTTGTCATTGTTTTTAATTACAATGGAAGAATTATTATGTAAACTTTTCAGAGATAATAAATTAGTTTTTGTTTGTGGTGACTTAAATATAGATCTGTTAGTCAATTCACCTGAAAAATGTAAGCTCATTTCATTGTTCAAATCTTCGATGAAGAATACACTAGATTCCCGGTCAGCGCTTCAAAAACGGGCCGAAAAATATGGCCACAAATACGGTTGTGTCACTATTTTTAAATTAGTATGGTCCAATCATAGCCAACATTAATACGTACAAAATGCCGCAATGTGCGTTCAAAAACTGTGCAAATAACCACCGTAACACCTTGAATTTGGAAGGAATATCTTTTTTTGGGTAAGTTTATTGCAAACATTTTTTATTGCTTTTTGTACAGTTTTGTGAATGTAACTTTAAACATTGCATTTAAGGTTGAATTTGCATTAATGAATTTTTATTTCAAGTAGAATTCTTAGAATTACCTAAACACAATTGGCGTCACTTTTAAAGATAAGTTTTGTATGGGATCCTGTATCTAGTGAATTCTTCATCGAAGGTTCAAATCATTTACCTTAAAATATTTATTTAATTAACCGACAAGAATAACAGCTACTTCAGTTTCGTGCATTGATAATGTATGCACTAATTGTAAAGTAAGATAATCGTTTTTAATTAGTGGCGTTAGGTCAGACCATACTGGTCAACTAGTATCTTTTGAGTCAAATAAAAAATTAAACCAAGCTAAATCAATTCGATTAAGACCTCTTACTAAAAATAAATTAAATTCTTTTAATAATAATGTTAAAACTTTGTAGCGCCAGTTTTGATTCAAAAGACCCCAATATAAATTACGGCACGTTGTTTTCTACAGTTTGCCAAGAATTCAATAAAACGTGTCCTGTAAAACCAGTTAAAGTCAACAATTCCAAATCGAAATTTAGTGAATGGGCCACTGTGGGCATAAGAAAAAGCCGAGATATCTTATATAATTTATATTACGAAAAATCTCTGACTTCCGATCAAGTTTTTCACTCTTAGAAACTATTCCAAAATATTCAAAAGAGTCTGCGCTCAAGCAAAATCATAAATAATAATTAACAACATTGGTATTTCTAACAATAAAATAAAAACTGTGTGGCAAGTAATTAATAGAGAAACTGGAAAAACACAACAACGCCTTCAGAATGAGTTGTCTTTGAAAATAACTAATCAAACCATTTCTGATAAGCAAGAAGTCGCTGAGACATTAGAAAATTTCTTTACCAACATTCCGTTAGAGGTAACGAAGTCTCTTCCCTCCTCATCGAAATTAGCTGAAGCTCTTCTTAAAGAAAACTTTACTAAAGACATACCAAACTTTAGATTTAAACCAATATGTCTTGATACAATTAAAAACGCGTTCAAAAGTCTCAATATAAAAAATACTCAAGACTGACGTCCGTTAGGGTTCTTGTAGATATTATTGATTCGATTGCTCCTGTCCTTACAGGCATATTCAATCAATGTTTGGAAAGCGGCACGTTTCCTGACTTAATGAAGCACAGTAAAGTAGTACCAATTTTCAAATCAGGCTGGAAGTGTGATCCCTCTAATTATAGACTTATACCCGTGCTTCCAGCATTGAGTAAAATCTATGAAAAAATCATGCTGGACCAGATGTTGTCTCACTTCAATTCTAATGGGATCCTGCATAGTCAGCAGTTTGGATTCACGAGAGGTAGGTCGACAACGGACGCGGGAGTAAAACTCATCAGCCACATCTTGGGAGAAGTCCCAGGATGCCATTGGCGTTTTCTGTGATCTCTCAAAAGCGTTTGACTGCGTCGACCACAACACACTGATCTGTAAATTACACCACTACGGAATTCGAGGACAAGCTGCTGATCTCGTGCTTTCCTATTTATCAAACAGACAGCAAAAAGTAAATGTTAATGGGGCGACGTCCACCGGGTCTCTAGTCAAGATGGGCGTGCCCCAAGGTTCAATTCTCGGCCCTTTCCTCTTTCCTGTTTACATTAATGATCTCCCCTTTATGATGGCCAAATTATCGGCTATAATTCTATTTGCTGATGATACTTCGCTAATTTTTTAATTAGATAGGCAAGATACGGATGTCTTAAATGTCAACGAAAGTCTAATTGTTTTCTCAAGATGGTTCGCAGCTGACAATCTTTTACTGAATGCGAAAAAAACAAAATGTCTAAAGTTCTCTTTACCAAATGTACCACAACATGACCTAAACTTAAATCTTGACGGCAAAAATCTTGAAGTTATAACGGAAACTGTATTCTTAGAGATTACTATCGATTCAAAATTGCAGTTGGGCGCGCACATTACAACTCTTTCGGGAAGGTTAAGTTCAGCTGCATATGCAGTAAGGAAAATAAGGCAGTTAACCGATGTAGCCACAGCTATGTTAGTATACTATGCTTATTTCCACAGTATTATGTCTTATGGCATTCTGCTGTGGGGATCAGCAGCAGATGTTGACTCAGTTTTCATATTACAAAAGAGGGCAATCCGCGCGGTCTATAAAATGGGTCCTCGCGAGTCCCTCAGTGATAAATTTAAAGAGATCGATATACTGACTCTACCTTCACTTTATATTTTGGAATGTATTTTGTATGTCCGCAAAAATTGAGGGCTTTTCAAAACTAGAAGCGACTTCCATAATTTAAATACACGCAGTAAGCACGAAATTGTAATACCCAAATTCAGATTAACTAAAAAACTAGCAAGTCTTTTCTTATAAACAGTATACGCTTTTATAACAAGTTGCCAAAGTCGGTTATAGAACTGACCGATGGAAAGTTCAAAAATCACATCAAACGTGTCCTTATTAAAAAAGCATATTATAAAATCAAGGACTACGTTGAAGATAAAAAAAATTGGCTTTAGCTCCTTCTGCGCATGCGGCTTCCCTGGTAACTCATAAACGGCACAAATATGTGGATGTCTCTAACTATTCTCAATCTCATTTGTTTTTTTTTTATTTTTCTTCTTTTAATTAGACTTTTTACAATAGTTCGCAATCATCTTTATAGCCCTTTGCAAAGAATAGTAACAGCACTGATAACAACATTTGTGCCACATGTAAAATTTAGTCTTGTTATGTATTTTTTTTTTACTTTGTATAGATTCTTTTACCGATTATTTTGTGAACGTGTGAACATTGTAGGCCTTCTAGATGTTAGTTAACATTTGTTAACTTTGTTATATATTACATAAACTTTTTTTTTTCTTTATTTTCTTACGACTTATTGTCGGGCCTACGTTGTCCCCCCATTACTATGGGGGGACAACGTAGGACAACTAATGCTGTAACATGAAAATATTGTAAAACCAAACCATTTTTTAAAAGAGTAACCATGGAGTTTCTTGCCGGTTCTTCTCCATAGGAAACAACCAACCCGAACCGTGAACCTTTTGTCGACGTTTTATAAGTGCCCATGTAGGCCTATGTACAAAAAAAAAATGATTTTGATTTTTGATTTAGACATGAATAGTATAATCCTCATATGAATAAATTTTAATATTGGGAAGATAAATATTGAAGAGGTCATTTACGTATATGAGGAACAATAAAGGACCCTAAATACTACCTTGAGGCACGCCATATGTCATTGTTCTCTCACTGCTAACTACGTTTCAATTTTTACCTGCTGCTTCCAATTTCTGAGATAGTCCTAAAAAATACCGAGTGTGATGCCACGAATACCAAGGTTTTCTAACTTTGAAATAAGTATGCGAACAGAAATTGTGTCGAACGCCTTCGAGAGGTCCAGAAATATCCCTAGACATTACATTTTCTCCTTCAAGATTAGTCGCTATATATTGAGATCGAGTACAGCATCCTCGGTCGAGAACCCGGTCCGGAAGCCATATTTATTAACCGATAGTAGATGATGTTTATTTAAAAAAAATCTAAGACACTTGTTCACGGTCTTCTCCAAGATCTTGGAGAGAGCGGGAAATATCGGCCTATCGGTTATATGGGCCTATAGTTACTGACACAGCTTCTGCTCCCCCCCTTGTGGACGGGATGAAATATATATTTTTTCAGGACATCGTGAAACACTCCCGTACGAAGGCAGAGATTGAAGAGGTGAGTGATTGGTGGCACCAGCACATGGCGGCGAGTCTTCAGTATCTCAGGACCTATACCATCCCAACTGATAGCGCAGTCTTTACGCAACTGCATCACAAGAGACCTCCGCTTGATCTACTTCTAAAACCGCAAGAGTGTTCAGATGGGAGAGATTTTTGGAGGAAGGTGGAGGAGAGTTTTCTATAGAGGTATGCAGATTAGCAGCCAATGGTAGTGGAGAATGGGATAATATGTTCGCCGCCAAGTTACTTCCCATATTGGTAAAGAACTCACAAACCTCGTCAACAGATGACCCGGGACTCGCACCAATTTCAAGCAGCTCAGAAGGACTAGAACATGTTTTCCCTTAATTTGTCGATATTTTTAATTATCCTCCACAAGCCTTTTGGATTTTTTTGGGCTTTTTCAAGCTCATTTCTTTCATACGCTACTATTAGTTTTCTCAACAGAGAATTACAGAAGTTCCTATAGCGACAGTAGGTTGTTTTGAGAACTAAGTTGTCAGGCGCTTTTCTAGATTTGATATGTAGCTTATCACGGTTCCCTATACATTTAAGAAAGCCAGTTATCCATGGCTTAATAGTTCTACGTTTACGATTGATTGGAATATGCTGTGTATGTTTGGATGCTATTTCGGTTACCATATTTACAAATTTAGTCATTAAGACATTTGTGCCATCTTCTTTGTATAGAATCGCAAAGTCTGTTTTTTCCAGTTCTATCTTTATAGCTGCATAATTTATGCGTGTAGAATTTTAACAACATTTGCGAACGGGGGAAGCATTGGAAAGCATTAGCAGATTAATTGTTTGTCAAATAATACGTTATTATAAGAAAGTTTTTAATACGTGATTAATTTTCTTAAGTGAATTATTTGGCAAACTTGTTGTTGCCAACAATGATGAATATACAAATTAAGTTTTCGTCAATCGTTGCTGTTCAAGTAAAATTTATAAAAAATAATTGGTGAACTTTTTAAAGGATTCAAAGTTTAACTTGAAACGCCTGAAATGACGGAGCGTATCGACCCCAAAACTGTATCCTAAACAAACTATTATAATAGAACAAGGACTCCAGTTTGGCTTCACTTTTAGTTTGTGGGATCAGAAACTCGTACATAAGTAATCACAGCGGCACAGGTCGATCATCGAGGTTATGCAACATTTGACGAAGGCGGTCCTTGGATGGGTAAACATTGTTTACATTCCGAAATTCCTCCACACTTTGGAAAGAACATTAATCCGTTGGTCCCGGCTGTCATTTATAGTCCTTTAGGGGATCTTTAGGACTGTGGAGGTCGAAAGTGAGTTACTGCGGCCCTGGCTCAAGCAACTGAAGGAGCACGGGTGGGTTTAGTCAATAAAGACTGACACCCGCTTTACCCAGAGCAGGAGAAGTCATTGGGTGATTTCGCATCCAAAGAAAAAAAACGTTTTGGAGGTCAAATAGGTCGTTTCATCTTAAATATTTATCATATAGAACATCTTATAGTGTTCTGACGGGTAGTTTCTCAGCGGTCTCAACCAATCAGAACTTTGTATTTGCATAAACTGAGTTTAGTTGAACTAATCGCGATTAGTTTCATTGGTGAAATAGGCCCTAAGACGTCTCGGGGGCCACGCTCGGGGCGATGTTGGTATCTAGATTTTTTGCCCCACACTAGGAATTTCTTCCTGTATCGTGGGTGCGTTTACAGACATATAAACTCTCATACACAACACCCAGAGCCGGAACAACTATCTGTAGGTCATACAAATATATGTTCCGTGCGGGAATCGAACCCGCGCCAACCGTGCGCCCATATATGAGAGTTCGAAGTCAATGCTAGAAATCGTGATTCATCAAAATGTTTCTCAAGTAGGTACATTTACATTTCGCCGCCACTCGATCGTAAAAGTAATTTGAACTTGGTCTTGAGAGAGATCTTAAAGGTTAACATGCCTATGGATGAACTCAATAACGTACTCTATAAAATCATGCTTGTCATCCCTGAGGTTGGGCAGAGAAGTTCAACGCATCTAGGTACATTTCGATAATAATATTTAAATACATTTTACGGGTTTATAAACATATTGAAGTAACCAGGCTGCTCCTGATAAATTATTGATGGATAAACCTTACACCAGGGTTGTCTGTGTGGGTTTAATATGAAATGTGTAATGAAAACCATTTTGTCCGACTGATAAGATTTTCTCTATGTCATCCCTTAGAGTAGATAATCCCCTAGCCTAGGCAGGGTGAACTTTTATTGTAGAACGTAACAATAGATATTTAAAAAAATGTGATCATGACGGGCCGCAAAATAATCTTGACTTGGCGATATAATGGACCAAAATCCCCGATACAAAACGTTAAATACGCATAACTTTTGAAAGGCTGAACCGATTTACATCAACCGTAGCTAAGAACACTATCGTCAAATTTAAGTTTAAAAAAAAACCGCCCAAGTGCGAGTTGGACTCGCGCACGAATGGTTCCGTACCATTATCCCAAAAAACGGCAAAAAATCACGTTTGTTGTATGGGAGCTCTACTTATATATTTATTTTATTCTGTTTTTAGTCATGATTTCAGCCTAAAGACGTCCACTGCTGGACATAGGCCACCCCCAGGCGTCGCCACATTGACCGATCCCGTGCGTCTCGCATCCAGCGCCTTCCCGCATTCTGTTTTTAGTATTTGTTGTTATAGCGGCAATATAAGTACATCATGTGTGAAAATTTCATCTGTCTATCTATTACGGTCCATAAGACGAACAGACAGACAGACAGACGGACCGCAGCGTCTTAGTAATAGGGTCCCGTTTTTACACTTTTGGTACGGAACCCTAAAAAAGACTAAATTAATATCGTTTTATCCATTTAGGGGATTTGATGCTACAGATAGACACACATATAGACACGTCAAACTTATAACACCCCTCTTTTTCAATCGGGGGATAAAAATAAGTATCTCACAATCGCATTTAAATAGTTCGATTAATCTTTGCGCGCGGCGCCATGTAAATATACAGCTTTATATTATGTGGCAGTGACGCAGCAGTGCAAATAACGACCCCGACTTAGAGCCGCGCAGAAAGTTGACTTGAACTATCTATACCCGAAATATTTTGTCACTGCCATCACTGACTCACGTGTCACATTTGCTATCCCTGCCCTAGACGTATGAGACCGGTAAATACATTATCTAATACAATATTGTTTCTTTCGCTATGTATATAAACATGGTTGATTCTATTTCACTATTGGTTCAGGAGCGATAAACAGGTGATAGACATATATGTTAGACGTGTATGTGTTGTATTTATGTTTACATAGTGTAGTAGACTAAACGATGTTTGGGTAATACCACAGAGCACTGAGGCGTCTCGACGACCACTATTATAGTCGCAATTGTCAAAAGTTTCCATCCTAACCAAGACAATGTGACAAGTGTGACTGATCCTAAATGACCCTAGATTGATAAAAATCCTTTTCCAAATATGGCCTAGATTTTGTGTTGAAGTCGGCTCTATTGATAAAAGATGGACAGCGCCCCAACATCCGTGTTGCTCAGTGAATTTCGCCTCCCGACATGGTTAATTCTCTTCCGACTATAGTGAATTCCAAATTATGTTTTGTTTTGGAATTCACAGTTATAAGATTATTACTTGGAAGTGGTTTAGAAGGATAAAATATAACTAAACGGATATAAACTAAATTGATACAATTAACTAAAGCTTGTATAAGAAACCCTTTACACTAATGTATAGAGTATTTAAATAAAAGACATTATACATTCAAGAATTAATACAAATACAAGTAACTAATTTGGCAGAGAGTTTTAACTCTCTGCCAAAGTAGACTCTGACAAAGAAGTAACTGGAGTTGATTAGTTCAACCCTCCTACAGACAGCCCAAAAGCCCCAAACCGATATCATTTTCTATTGTATTAGCTGGTGAGAAGAAATGATGAAACAAACTACCCTGCACATATTTCAGTCTGTTAGCCATAAGGACTATATAGGTAAAACAATAGGGATGTATGTCGTTAATTAGACAAAAGAGTTGCAAAATGCATTATTTACCTGACGAAAGGAAGTTGGTAGGAGCGCTACTCTTGCATTGACAGATTTGTTTACTTGAATTACGTTAATGAGTTTGGTGCGTATAACCTCTAAAAGATTACTAGTAAAATCACACGCGCTTGAACCTAAATTATAAGAGTAATCTAGGCTATATTTGCTGATTCAGCAGTGCTAATTTTTAGTAGAAAAGTACGCAGATGAGACGAAAGGCAATGGATAAAGTTCAATTTACTAATTATGCCACATACCTTGAAACAGCGATTCCCATGCAGATGCAGATGGATGTCACGTTCGGGAAGTTCAGCTCATAGACTAGGCACGGGCTTCTTGGGCACGGGCTGTACGTTGGCTTGCTTCCAAGCATCCGGCACTTTTCCAGTCTCATACGAAAGGCGAAACAGGTGTGTCATGATCGGAGACAATTCAGGCGCACAGGTTCTAAGAACAATTGCTGGTATACCGTCGGGGCCACTAGCCTTATTCACGTCGAGGTTTGGCCTATGTACGTCCTTTTGATGGATGCGAATGTCCGATATACTCGTCTCGCATCCAACAGAAGGAGGGGGGCGCGCGCGCAAGGATACCAAAACCGAGTAACGGTCTGGATCTGTTGTCAGCAGAAGGTCCAAGCAATTAGCCATATGCGAATCAATATCCGGCTCCCTCGTTGCCCCCTGGACCAGCTGAGTGAGATTTAATGCTAGTGCAAGCTTTCACGTCTCTCGCCCAGCATGATCAGTGAACTTATACGGGAAGAGCCACTCCTGGTGGTGGGCATTAAAGTCCCCCAGTATCACCAGTTGGGTGACAGGGTATCGTTGCTGAGCCTCATCAGCCGCCTCACTTAGGTATTGAGTAAGCCCAGTTGTCTCCTGGTCGCCGCTGTGCGACCGGTAGACACAAGCATAAATAATTTTATCCAGACCTGTGTCCACCAGAGCCCAGAGCGCTGAGAATCGAGAGGTTTTCAATTCAATTCAAGGTTTTGGAGACGCCGATAACAGATGTCGTCACGGGCGTACATGCATACACCCGCGCGTGGCTTGAACTTGTGCTCCAGGGTAAACCCTGGGTAAGAAAGATACGCCACGTCTGACGGACATCCGATATGCGTCTCCGAAAGGAACAAAAGCGCTGGTTTATCAGCCTCTAGATGATGGTGGACTGCATCAAGGTTTGAGTGTAGATCTCTGATATTACAGAGGTGCACCTTATGTGACAGTGAGTGCTGCCACTGTACAGCTTTTTTCCTTATGTTGCTTGTCATGATTGAGAGTGAATAAGGATAGGAGAGGAGAAGGAAGTGGGATGAGGTACCACGCTGGCAAACCACAGACACACGCCGACATGACGTAATCATTGGGGGACTGGTCTGGAGACTCCGGGGACGCCCAAGCCCCCCAGGAAATGTTCATCAGGCACTATCCCAACTCCTCTAGTGGCTACAACGAGCATCGTACCGGAACACGGCTAAGCCGCTTGGCGGTACGTCTTTGCCCGGTGGGTGGTCACAAGCCTTCGGCAGAAGCCTACCACCAGTGGATGTCACCTGATTTGCACCACCCGGGGACCACGTGTAGGGTATCAGAATGGGGTACATTCCTACGGACGTGGGTGACTCAGCCGCCAAAAGTCCCTCGGCCTATTCACCCTTTACAAAGACAATACAAATATAATGCAAGCGTACCATAGACGCAGTCCGTAGCAGAACTCATGGCGATCGATATTGCTGTGTGCCGGAGCGGATTTAGTCGTCGTTCCTCATTTCCTTAATCTGCCCATTTCGAGGATATACGGGCCGCTAGGAGCGGCAGCCATCCAATAAGGTGTCTCGCTAAATAGTGACGATTTAGTATTGTCTACAATTGGCTTGGTGTGGTTTTAACGAGACACGTTCCCTAAGCGTCCTTAGACGAAGTAGTTTGGGGTTATTTGTGATGCCCACCGTTGGAAGCTTATTCCTTCTTCCTGGATCTATGCGACAGTAAGTATTACGCAAAGTGTTCTGAGCTAGAACTTCTGTAGGAAACAGTAATTGTCAACAAACAATTGGTTGTCCTACGTTCCCAATTAAAGGTGGCCGTATAGCTTATTTTATACAAATAGTGAATATTAACGGTGCCGCCTTCCATGTA
Source organism: Orthosia cruda (assembly GCA_964057195.1). Taxonomy (NCBI): domain Eukaryota; kingdom Metazoa; phylum Arthropoda; class Insecta; order Lepidoptera; family Noctuidae; genus Orthosia; species Orthosia cruda. The sequence continues at coordinate 40,533,639 of OZ059828.1, read as the reverse complement.
TGTTATGTCAGTTAACGCTTAATAATGTTCCATAATCAAACGAGTAATTGTGTAATGTATAAATGATAGATTAGGGCTTGTAAATGTGATGGAAGACTTCACCACTTCCCTAGACCAAATGCTAGTGACAAATATCTGCCAAGGTGTGGATTAGGAGATAAATACAAGGTCACGCCAAGCAAGAATAAAAAAGTACATTAGTGAATTGAGGACCTTGCAGCAAAAGGGAGGCAGATCCAAATTTTTGCCGTAACTGTTTTTTTCACCTACAATTTTAATAAAAAATAGGGCTTTCGTTTGATGTATGAACGAGGCAGATCCGACGAAAAACAAGCGCGCTTTAACAAAATTTGGATCCGAATCCGATGATGAAACCGAATAGGGTGGCAACCCTATTCGGTTTGGTGCAAGAAGGCAGCAGATCCGGACCTGCCACGTTTTTGCAACAAATGAAATGTCATTGCCATTTGTGACAAGTCTATTTGGAGTTTTGGTCAAAGTTTAACAGAAAGAAAGATTACGTTTTTTCTTTCAAGAGTGTGATGAAACAAAATAAAGGTGGTATTTTAGGAATCTTAGAAATAATTCTTCGATGGCATCGTGGTTCGAAACTTTTGGCTATAGCAATTAAAAAGATCGCTGGTAATTAGTTTCATCCACTGTTTACTGAAATAGTCTTGAAAAAATAAGCTTTGCTTTTAGCTTTAGCTTTCTATACGAGTTTGCCCCTCGTAATGACGAGGGGCAAACTCGTATAGAAATTAAGAAGAAGAAAGAAACTAAGAAGAACTGAATTTAATTGACTTTTGACTTCTTCGAAATTGTATTTATAAAAGTTTTAGTACTTTGTCAGGATATGTTAGCTTGATAGCTTGTATAATAGCTATTTCATAATCACACTGCTTTGGAAAACTGTATAGGTACCTATAATTATGCGTGGCGGTGAAGTGAAGTGTGAAGTAAAATGTAGTAAAGTTTTAAGTGCCTAAAATAGTGTGCAGAACTGTACCTTTTCTGTCTTTATGCGAAACTGTCCTTGTGAGAATCTGTCCTTCTGCTAATCTGTCTTTATGAGAATCTTTCCAGAAGCGAACAAAGGTACTACTGTACATGAAGTTTAAAGCTCTAGAGCCTTGAACATCGACGCCGAGTTGCCAGCCTGTCGGTTTCTTATCGGTTACATTTTTGAGAGTGTGCGATGGAACTGCACAATTTGATTCCATCTAGCCCTTTCCATAATCAGACTGCAAGACGTACGGCAATGCGTCATCGGTACATGGTGGAGATTCCACCCATACGCACAAAGCGGTCTGCAAATACCTTCATTGTGCGTACAGCTAAGGAGTGGAATTCCCTGCCGGAGTCCATGATTCCTGATAGCTACAACCTAGGGGTATTTAAGTCAAGAGTGAATAGGTTACCTACTTTGAGGCAAGCGTGCTTCACCGTCGACCACATCAGGCAAAATAGTGTCCAAACATGAGTAGGTCACAAAAAAAAAACCGTTGTCATACTTCAATTAAATGGCGTCGTTTTATAGATACAATTAGTGAAACATAGATTGTTTACAGGGAGGTAATTAAATATATCAAAACATATCGAAGTAAAAACGAAAAAATTGGTTTGGCAAATTATAGTACCAACCTGTGTCTACAAAATTCGAGTAGCTATTTATTTAATATAATGATTTTCTTGAAAAACATTGATGTTTCTTTGATGTTTCATAAAGTATATCAAATATACTAAAAGCTAATTACCTACTGTGGTATATAACATGTTATTCGTTAAATATATTATTTAATGAGGTACGTACCTTTGAAGTTTTTATTGTATTTTTTTTTTGTATCACTGTACACTTACCATAACATAACACCACGCCTCTATTCATCGAAAGGTAGGCAGAGGTACACTTAAAGTACACCCATATTACTCCAGTAATATTTAAGTCCCATGAAGCAGAAATGAGCCTATTGCCATCAACCGGACACAAATTCAGTCCCCGTGTTGCTACTGAGAATTTCCAGATGGGAAATCCCAATAACACTTTACCCGACCGAGGAGTCGAACCCAGGACCTCACGCTCAGCGGTAGCGCTTGCGACCACTAGACCAACGAGGCAGTAAATTCTTTGACTCAGTATTATGTTACAAATAAAAATTAAATTAAAAAAAAACGACTTCCAAAACAAAACACTACAAAGCAAAACCCTACCTCTCTTTTCGGCAGTCGGTGTCATTGGTACCTATTTTGTATAGTTTTTGACAAAACTTCCGAAAAGAAAGTTAGTTTTAGCTTTGTAGTGTTTTGTTTTGGAAGTCGATTTTTTATTCATTGAACCGTTTTTTTTTATTTTTCTCTTTTTATTTTTGATACCTACCTTATATAACCATGAACATACGTATTATTAACGATAACTTAAAAACTACTCGAGGCCTTCACCTCACGATGTATTCCTTCACCGTTTTGAGAAAATAAATTACACAAAGTAAATTGCCCAGGGCTTGAACCCAAAAGTTATGACATGGAACTCGGGGCCATTACAACTGAGTCGCCACTGCCCACAAATTGGACAAATGAAATTATAAGAATTCCATTTTTTTATTTGAATACGGAATCCCAAAAAGTTTGCATAATTTTAGTAATATTCCTTACAAGGCCAACGCTATTGTGTAGGATGGAGTAGGTAGAAATAACCTTACTTTTAAAATAACTAAAATCTTTTTGTTTTCTTCCAGATTCTTCGCCATACTCTACCCACTAAGGCTACCTATAGCAAGAAAAAGAAGCAAGATTATGCTTTCCCTTGCGTGGATCATCGCTCTTCTATGCAGTCTTCCACAGGTTAGTAACCATTTCTACAGCATATGACATTACTAAACTAATTTGAGTCATCATCACACTCTTGTCCTCACCCAATTTATATGGTTTTGGCGCAACATGAATTACTTTGTATATATACATGGATTCGAAATGAAACTTTGAAAAAGTTATGTCATTGAATGAGGGCTATCGCATTTAAATTTGCCGCTACGAGCGCTGGTGTAGAGTGAGTTCTTCAAAATTTCAAATTTCATAGTGCTTTTAGCGCGAGTTTATTTACTACTATTTGATTGTTGTGAATTTTTTTCTAAAAATGGCAGATGAAGATAGGTACGGGTTTGACCAACCACTGCTTTAATAATAATAATACTTCATGCCGGTATTGATGTACTCTTTCGGCATACTCAAATGGACTCAAACGAACTCGACGCCCTGGATAGGCGGGTCCGTACACTGCTGATTGCATATCGAATGCATCACCCACGATCGTCGGTCATGAGATTGTATATCCCACGGAAGTGTGGAGGCCGAGGCTTTTTAAATGCCAAAAACCTGCACAACCGCGAGGTATGCAATCTCAGGGAATATTTTCTACGCACCGTCGTGGGTATGCATCGAGATGTAGTAGCAGTGGACAAGCCTGTAGTGCTTGACACTAACGACCGCAGGGAAGTATGGCAGAGTAAGGAGCTTCATGGACGCTTTTGCCGGGCCCTACATGGGTCCGATGTAGACCAAGCAGCGTCCGTAGCCTGGCTGCGTTGCGGTGACCTCTTTGGGGAAACCGAAGGTTTTGACTGTGCAATTATGGACGAAGTTATCATGACGAATAACTACCGGAGATTTATTGTGTAGAATGGCACGGTTTACATTTGTCGGGCATGTCACCGCTCCGGGTGAATCGATCCGCCACATTATCTATGGTTGTTCTCGTCTAGCTAACGAAAAGTACTTGCATAGGCACAACATTGTAGCCAGGATTATCCATCAGCAACTTGCTCTGAAATACACTTTTGTAGCATCGGAGGTGCCGTACTATAGATATATGCCCGACCCAGTTCTCGAGAATGGCAATATCACATTGTACTGGTATTGGTCCATCATCACTGACAGGAATAGCCGACACCACCACTATATCAGGCTTATGGGCTACAATAGTGTAGCCCATAAGCCTGATATAGTGGTGGTGGACCGATTCAAGAGGCGTGCAAAATCAAAAAACAAAATCATTTTTTTTATTTCACATAGGCCTACATAGGCACTTATAAAACGTCGACAAAAGGTGCACGGTTCTGGTTGGTCGTTTCCTATGGAGAAGAACCGGCAAGAAACTCCATGGTTACTCTTTTAAAAATGGTTTGGTTTTACAATATTTCCATGTTACTGCATTAGTACTTAGATATGGGGGACAACGTAGGCCCGACTTATGACAATAAGTCGTAAGAAACTAAAAAAATTAAATAAAAAAAAAGATATTATATAAAAAAAGTTAACAAATGTTAACTAGCATCTAGAAGGCCTACAATGTTCACACATTCACAAAACAATTGGTAAAAGAATCTATACAAAGGTAAAAAAAATAAGTATAACAAGACTGAATTTAACATGTGGCACAAATGTTGTTATCAGTGCTGTAACTATTCTTAGCAAAGGGCTATAAAGATGATTGAAAACCATTGTAAAAAGTCTAATTAAAAGAAGGAAAGAAAAATGAGATTGAGAATAGTTAGAGACATCCACATATTTGTGCCGTTTACAAGTTACCAGGGAAGCTGCATGCGCAGAATGAGCTAAGGCTAAATGTTTTTATCTTCAACGTAGTCCTTGATTTTATAATATGCTTTTTTAATAAGGATACGTTTGATGTAGTTTTTGAACTTTCCATCGGTCAGTTCTATAACTGACTTTGGCAACTTGTTATAAAAGCGTATACTGTTTACAAGAAAAGACTTGCTAGTTTTCGTTAATCTGAATTTGGGTATCACAATTTCGTGCTTACTGCGTGTATTTAAATTATGTAAGTCGCTTCTAGTTTTGAAAAGCCCTCGATTTTTATGGACATACAAAATACATTCCAAAATATAAAGTGAAGGTAGAGTCAGTATATCGATCTCTTTAAATTTTTCTCTCAGGGACTTGCGAGGACCCATTTTATAGATTGCGCGGATTGCCCACTTTTGTAGGATGAAAATTGAGTCAACGTCTGCTGCTGATCCCCACAGCAGAATGCCATAAGACATAATACTGTGGAAATAAGCATAGTATACTAATCTAGCTGTAGCTACATCGGTTAGCTGCCTTATTTTCCTTACTGCATATGCAGCCGAACTTAACCTACCCGAAAGAGTTCTAATGTGCGCGCCCCACTGCAATTTTGAATCGATAGTTATCCCTAAGAATACAGTTTCCGTTATAACTTCAAGATTTTTGCCGTCAAGATTTAAGTTTAGGTCATGTTGTGGTGCATTTGGTAAAGAGAACTTTAGACATTTTGTTTTTTTCAATTAGACTTTCGATGACATTTAAGACATCCGTATCTTGCCTATCTATTTTAAAAATTAGCGAAGTATCATCAGCAAATAGAATTATATCCGATAATTTGGCCATCATAAAAGGGAGATCATTAATGTAAACAAGAAAAAGGAAAGGGCCGAGAATTGAACCTTGGGGCACGCCCATCTTGACTAGAGACCCGGAGGACGTCGCCCCATTAACATTTACTTTTTGCCGTCTGTTTGATAAATAGGAAAGCACGAGATCATCAGATTTTCCATGAATTCCGTAGTGGTGTAATTTACAGATCAGTGTGTTGTAGTCGACGTAGTCGAAAGCTTTTGAGAGATTACAGAAAATGCCAATGGCATCCTGGGACTTCTCCCAAGCTTCCAAGATGTGGCTGATGAGTTTTACTCCCGCGTCCGTTGTTGACCTACCTTTCGTGAAACCAAACTGTTGACTATGCAGGATCCCATTTGAATTGAAGTGAGACCACATCTGTTCCAGCATGATTGTTTTATTGATTTTACTCAATGCTGGAAGCACGGATATAGGTCTATAATTAGAAGGATCACTCTTACAGCCTGATTTGAAAATTGGTTTCATTACTGTGTTTCATTAAGTCAGGAAAAGTGCCGCTGTCCAAACATTGATTGAATATGCCTGTTAGGACAGGAGCAATTGAGTCAATAATATCTCCAAGAACCCTAACGGATATCCCCCACAAGTCTTCAGTATTTTTTATATTGAGACTTTTGAACGTGTTTTTAATTGTATCAATACATATTGGTTTAAATTTGAAGGTTGGTATGTCTTTAGTAAAGTTTACTTTAAGAAGAGTTTCAGCTAATTTAGATGAGGAAGGAAGAGACTTCATAACCTCTAACGGGATGTTAATGAGCAATGATTGTTGACATTACTGGCCTTCATGTCGGGAACCTCGTGAAAGCCGAGAAAGATAAACAAATCAAGTACCTTGACTTGGCTTGCGAGGTTGTCTACATGTGGGATGTGGACACAGCGATCATTGTACCGATAGACGTGTCAGCCAATGGCTTACTAGCCACGAGGCGGCGGCGGCTCTCGTTAGGCGGCTGGGTCAAGGGTCTGATCCAGAAAGCAGTACTGCTGGACACGGCTCGCATTGTTAGGAGGTTCCTCTCTCTGGAGCCCTGACCGCCGGTAGCTTGGACCCTGTTCCCGATACCGGTGGGCCTCTATTTTTTATATTTTGAATGTTTTTCTTTTTTGTATGTGTTTTGTAAAAATATTTAAAAATGTAATCAATAAGAAAAAAGTTAAATAAAGGACATAATAATAATAAAATAGCTTTATTTGATTCCACAATAATTAGATAGAATGTGTACCACCTTTGCGAGATTACGCAAAGCATATGAATACTGGTTCAGGCGTTTACATACATTGTCAGTGTGAGTTTTCCACGACATATCTCTACCCAGTTCCAGTCCCAAGAATTTTGTAGTTGTCGTTTCTGAAATTATATTGTCTCGAAATTTTATGTCAGGTTTTTTTTGGTTGGTCCTTTGCTCAAATGTCATTATTTTAGTTTTGCCAATATTAATGTTTAAATTATTAGCATTAATAGAATGGATATTCTATTAATGCTTAGAGAAAGTTGTTTATCTCTCTCTCAAGTGTCGTCGCATCATTATTATCACTAAAAACGACAGTGCTATCATCAACAAACAAAGCCATCGGGTGATGTGTTTCTCTGGGCATGTCATTAATGTAAATAATAAATAATAAAGATCCTAAAATACATCCATGGGGTACACCGTAGTTATTAGCTCTCTGACTTTATAGATACGTACGCTCGGTTTTTGACGTAATGCAGACCTTACCTATTTTCGTAACTTGTTTACTGACGGACAAGTACGATTTCAATAGTTTCGTAGTTAATCGAGACATCATGTTATTGTAATTATAAGTCGTTAATCGAACAACACAAGTAGACGAGTAATTATGCTATGATGCTATGTCATGTTTTACTTAAAAAGTTATAAGCTTACCCTCAATCTTCTTCATAAAAAATAGTTTTTATAATATTTTATAAACATCACAGCCGACATGAATAATGTGATGGATGATTTATAAACATATCGATGAATTTCACAGCGACGGTAAGTGTCAGAATGGCGTAGCGGTATAGTAGCTTGACTCGTGAGTTATAGGGTCCAGGTTCGAATCTTGCTTCGGCCTAAAGTTTTTACAAAATTTTAAAATTCTGTTGTGAGCTTTTATGTATAAAGCATAATGTTTGTGTTTGTTAAAGACGTTTGGAAGTCTAAAAATATCAATAGCGACCGCTATGTAATATCCATCGCATCCTACATGCGATGGATATTACATAGCGGTCGCTTGCATGAGTGCTATCAGTTTTTTTTTAAATTTCTGGTTAGAATATCTTAGCAGTTTCATTGATATCACAGAGATGGCGCGCACGTGGCGCACGTAAACATCGTAGTATATACTCCTGTCCATAGATGTCACCTTTGATACATTTCTAGGGATGAGGATTCTCTGCTGCTGTATGTACTTCTAGGGCATTACAAATGATTTTAATTCAACCTGCTTCCATTCGCGTAATAATAACGTTTAATAGCTATATTTAAGGACCTTACTCGCCAGTGGCGCCAACTGGTGGGCACCGAAACGATATCCCTCATTTATATGGGGTTGGCGCAACACGAATTTCGTTGTATTTCTATCCACATTGATCCGAAAAGAACTTAGAAAAACTCTGTCATTGAATTGGTTTCGGTTTTGTCACTCATCAGTACGTGATATAAGAGTCGGTAATTCCAAACATCCTTCATGATTATCAGCCTTTTTATTGTTCCTACTGCTAGGACACAGGCCTCCTCTCTGTGAGAGGGAATGGGCCGTAATTCACCACGTAGGCCCAATGCGGGTTGGTGGATCCCAATGCGGGTGGGTGGATAATATCCTTCATAATGCGTACAGCAAAAGAGTGCAATTCACTGCCTGCGTCTGTGTTTTTAAAGATTTTTAATTGACTATCCAAAAAGGAAAGCTATAGATTATTTAAACCACATATTGACGTCTGGGAGAGATTCTACAACCGAATGAAAATGACATCAAGGGCCGACACCTCCACCGATCCTTTCCATCCGTTTGCGTAGCTGGAGGTGGATTCCCGTGTTGCCCAATTTATCACAGGGCATGTTAACTTTAAAAGTAAATCATTTTTCTTCAAGCTCGTTGCGTCGCATTTATGTCAGTGTTCTACATCTGACTGCGAATATGTACAATCAGTACATACTATCTTATGGAAGTGTATTTTTTGGCAGAATGAACGCAATATTATGTTAAATAATGTACAGGATGCATCAGGAGTTGTTTACTATACGGACCTTGTGGCAACTAGAAAAAAAATCCGTGCGTTCAAGTGTTTTTGCCATACCTATTATTGGCATCAGAATATCAATATAGAACCTCCTTTTGGACAGATTTATTTGCAAAATAATCTTTTATTAACATACGCTATTTCAGTTATGAAGAAAATCTAGCCATACATTTTCTGTGTACAATGTTTTTAAACATCCAACCGTTTTGGAGGAGTATCCAAAAGTAGCAAACGAATATCTTGTTTTTAATTATTTTTTTAAAGCAATACTATTAGTTACACGAAGATACCATGTTTCACAAAATAATGAACACTAATCATTTTTTTTCCAAACCTTTTAACCTATCCGTTACTTAGGAGTTTGCATTAGAAAGTTACTGTTTTACGTTTCAATGAATAACACACTAGATATAGGATTCCATACAAAACTTATCTTTAAAACTGACGCAAATTGTGTTTAAGTAATTCTAAGAATTCTACTTAAAATAAATATACTTTAATGCAAATTCAACCTTAACTGCAATGTTGAAAGTTGCATTCACAAAACTATGTACAAGGCAATAAAAAAAATATGAGCTCAATACAAATTTAGTCTTACACGCAAGTATTAAAGTCTAAATTACAATGTGCCAAAAAAAGCAATTCGAAATTTCTAAATTTATGTTCGAGCTCGCTGCTTGGACAAGGAATGAGTGGAGTCGAAACATTCAATATTTTTTTATATCATCGATCTATAAAAATACTAGATTAAGGATCAGGAACGAAAATAAGACGCTCAAATGGCCACACACACTTATCTACCTATCTTTCTATTATATAAAAACCAATTGCTGTTCTTTGGTCTCGATAAAGCTCAAAAACGACTGGATCGATTTGAATAATTTTATTTTTGTTATGTTCGCTCGAATAAAGAGACAGTTTAAAAAACATATATATACGTGGGCGGGTAGCTAGGATAGGTAGGTAGGATAGTTAGGTAGGGTAGGAAGGTAGGTAGGGTAGGGTTTACTTGAAAACTTGAAAATTAAAAGTCAGACGCATCGCTTAACATCAGCCGAGATAGTGGTCAAACGCGAGACTAAAGATTATAAAAAAAGGTTATATGTAGGTACAAAAATATTTATTATAAAATGAAACTTAAAATTTCAGCAATAAGGTTAAAAACACTATGTAGGAAATTTCAGGGTTACTTTATTTCGTTTTGTTTTTTTTAGGCTTTTTTTTAGCTTTCCTAATGATCCATAGATTATTAGGAAAGCTAAAAAAAACTTTACAATCTACTCCATGCATTCTCTGTACCAGAACAGTCGTTGTTAGTAACAATAGTTGGCGCGTTCGCTTTTTCGACGCAAACGTTGGTTAAACAATCATACTTTTTGGTAATTGACTCATATTTACTATTTAATACGGTTTTTACTTTATGAAAAACACATAATGATATAAACTTACCCAAAAAAGATATTCCTTACAAAAACAAGGTGTTACGGTGGTTATTTGCACAGCTTTTGAACGCACATTGCGGCATTTTTAACGTATTAATGTTGGCTATGATTGGACCATACTAATTTGAAATAGTGCCACAACCGTATTTGTGGCCATATTTTTCGGCCCGTTTTTGAAGCGCTGACCGGGAATCTAGTGTATTCTTCATCGAAGGTTTTACGGCACTAAAGCGGTGGAAGGTCCTTAACACGTCGTCAAATCACGAACAAAAAGTGCGACAAAATTGCTTTGTATTTTTAACAAATTGCCTGCTTTATTTACCGTATAGCGTATTCAACAGTGACTTAATACTTAAAGCACTAAAAAGCTTTTATAAATTCTAGTAAATTAAATCATGAAGGATTTTTCAAATTGCCCCTGCCGATTATTTAAAAAACTTTTAAGGCAATATTTCTAAAATTTTCGGCACTTTCCTGGAATTTTGCTTTGAAATATACCAAAAACGGTGTCTTTATTAGACAAAATCTACAACTGATAACAAATACTGGCATTTTATTTCTGTTATTTTCGTTTTCTTGTCTAGTCGCCTACTATATATGTGCTGTTTAGTCGGTTCACCTCTAGTGTTATGCCATTAGTACTGGCAATCCACATTATTTTACTTCGTCTAGGAAGGAAATAAAAATCTAGGAAGACGGCTTATAGAGTTGGCTATCATGGAAGAAAAAGGCAAGGCAGGCAAGACAAAGCCAACTGCGCTGACCCCAATAACCCAAATACTTATAATAAGGGAAGGATTATGATAAGTTAAATTAGTTGGTAGATAATTATATCTGCAACTCTCAGGCACTCATCATTTACTTCTTAATAATATGAGTAAGCGTGAGTACTGATTAGTGCATTGCGGTTCATCGTCGTAGCGCCAATGATGCGTCGTTTTACAAATATGACTATAAATTTGTAAAACGAGTGTATTAAACTATCATTTAAATCGCGACGTTTCAACGGATCATTGGACGAGAGACGAAGCGTGGGGAGAGTGAAGCACTGAGATGTCGCAGCTCCGGTGCGACGACGGACAGTGTTTGTTCGTATCCATTGTCGAATCTAAAATGCACACTGAGACGCTGCACTGCTACGACGTGCGTCGCCCTCTTGCCTTGCGACGTCGTGCGTCGCCCTCTTGTATTGCGACGTCGTGCGTCATCGCAACGCAGGTGTGGCATACAATACGTTGATCTGCTGTGACGCCGCTACGCAACGCACTAATGAGGCCTCAGCCTATTACCAACCCGTTTTTGTCCCACTACAGGACAAAAGCCATATTTCATACATAGAAGGCACGAGCGCTAAACACCACATTTGCTCAAGGCGGATACGATTTGAACAGGCTCTGACTTCTAAACTTATTAGAACAAATCTCTTACACAGCTTAAAGTAGGTATATAGCAGTATTTGAACCCATACTATTTTGGTTATAACACCGAAGACATAGTAAATAGAATTAACGCCAATCCTTGTGCTACCCTTTAAATTAATCTCGTTTTTGCTACGAAATGAGAATTTGTGGGCAGAAAGGTCTTATTTGAGCAACTTAAGTTAAGTGTTTTTGTAGTTTGATTTAATTTCAAGCCTTTCTTCTTACATCTTTTTGAAAGCTGAGTTTCTTTTTTGTGGACTCTGGTTGCTATCTTAAAAAAATGTGTCTCCTATTCTGTTACAAATAATTGGCATTGTACAATTAACAATTTCTAATAAAAGCCGTTCAGATAAATGAAAATGAGGAACTTAACACAATAGAAAAATAATAAATCAGCATTATTGCACATATCAAATAAGAATAAATAAGAAAACACAGAAGCCAAAGCTATTGTTCATTTTATTTTATTTATTTGTTAACCCTCGCACTGGAACGCCTTACAGCAATTACACCAATGGAGCATAAACTTACAAATACACTATAAGTCCAGGTTTCCTCACGATGTTTTCCTTCACCGTTGTCAGCGATGTCTAAGATAAATTTAGAAAGTACATATGACTTGAAAAAGACACATTGGTACTTGCCCGGATTTGAACTCATGGCCTCAAGCACGAGAGGCGAGGGCTTAGCCACCGGGCCACCACGACATACTAATAATAAAAACTAATTATAAAATTAATCAGTGACTCGTAGATTATCTGGATAAACATAGAGTTTCAAGAAACGGTTTGAGTTGAATAAGATTGAATAATAAATGGGACTATTTAATAGGATTGCTCAGTTTAACAAGATTACGATTAAATATTACAAATACGAATTGTATCACAAATCTGATAGTTTTGTGTTTAAATAAAAATTGGAATTTTTGACTAAATAATTACATTCTATTCTTAATATTGAATAGGAAATAGGGAAACCAATTCGTGACATTATCCACATACTGTTGAAGTTGAATGGAATATTATCTATGTGTAATGTTACGATTTGATCTATATGTCGCATCAAGGTTGGCAGATAGATGCAAACCATCGGAAAGTCAGGATGAGACACTTAGGTTAAGACATCGTATGTGGGCAGGTCGGTGGATACAATCGTAAAAATGAAATCACACAAGTTATTCGATTCACTGGGTTTATTCAAATAGTCACAACTCATAGTTACAATGTTGCTTACCAATATTACGGATCGACACTGATTCTATGACGTCTTAGCTCTAAGGCTGTCAGTACTCAACTGCCATAATCTGCTGTCCCCGCCACGTAAGGTGTTAGAAAAAGCGCGCCAATGCGTAGTTGTTCTTGCTTTGCCGCCAGATGGCGTGCTTTCCATTTGTTTTGACGTCCGTACTATTGACTATACCCAACACGGCCATCCTGCGAGACAGGCGTCCTCGTCTGTTCCTCATTGTCAGGTTTTAACAGTGTATCGAATCATGTGGAAATCCTCATGAATGTCCTTAGCCCTTGGGGAAAGCTGAGTGGTCTGTCAGACTCCTACTGTCTAAAACCACATGGTGTTCTGTAGGCCTTAGTTCATCTTGAGAGGCGAGCGTGGAACACAGCACGTCGCCTTCTCGGGCCTCTCTCAGGTGACAGTACCCAAATCTATCACCCGCAGGCAGCATCATCTTGTCCTTGCTCCATGCCATCTCATGTCGTGTTGCGCCACACGTTCTCTTAGTCCACTCCGTGTTATCAAAATTAGAAAAGCCAATACTATTAAGATCTTCGTAATGAGGGCTTGACGATTCGAAAGTCATAAACGATAACATGGTGATCTCTCCACACGTGTGACTGTGTGAATTTACTTTCTTTTAATCTCATAACTGAATAGGAACCTTCTGTAAGGTTTGAATACACAAACATGAACCTTCTCACTAGACAGTGTCACACAGACTTATAGGTGCCATACAAGCCTAAAGTTGCCATAAACGCCAAAAGTTGCCACACAGACCAACAGTGTGCACAGTTGCCATACAGGCTCACAGTTGCCACACAGGCTCATAGTTGCCACAAAGGCCAACAGTTGATACATAACGCTCGGCTACTCCAACCGACCCAACTTGATTATTGGGTTCGTGAAAATAGGAAAAAATTTGAACTCTTTAACTAAATCATTACTCTGGGCCATGTAACACTAGTCGCTCCAAACAAACTTTAAAACCTATCCTTCAGCATAAACTGCTCTGCTTACTGAGACCCTCGAGAAACTCTACTCTACTAAGGTTTAGTAGAGTAGAGTTTCCCACACAACACTTCATTAGAAAAAGGTCCAACGATCAACAAGTTCAAAAACTAAACAAAGTAGTTGTTAAAATGCTGTAACGGTTTGTTATAATTCATAGACAATGCATACTAAACTCATGAAACCTTCATTGTGACCTGTGCACCAACACAGACAAGAATCACATCAGACCCACGATTTTCAAAAATCTAGCGCAATATGTGCTACAACACATGAAGCGCTCTGTGCACCAACACAGACAGAAATCGTAGAAACGATTCTCAAAAATCTAACGCAAATGTGCTACAACAAATAAGCGATTTGTGCACAACACAGACAGGAATCGCACCAACTATTCTCAAATTCTAGCGAATATGTGCTTCAACACATGAATCACAGATTTGGTCTCACTACCACTGTCATCAACTATGACATCTAATTCACAAGGAACTTGGTGATCGGGCTTCTCACAAGATTCACGCTTTTTACTCAAAGATCTTAATTGGACCATACAGACTGCTAATATGAGGCGAAAAATTAAGCCTGATAGTATTTGCTTCTTAATACCTTATTAAATAAATAAATAAATAAATACCTCGTGTGATGGAGCTTCACGAATTAACTTTAATCAATATCTTTAAAATCAAATATCAACAACAACCATTTATTATCGCTTACTAATTCAGTTTTCATGCAAGGAAAACGATCGCGAGATCTACTGCCATCATAATATTACTTTGAAATTAAGCTAATTAATTCAGATCTGAAGACGGTGGTTGTAAATCGTTACGTCATCGTGTCTTAATTACTTAGTGATAGTGCTAGATATAGTACCAAATCAGTGGTCAAACATGAACACTCTTAAAACTCGAAATAGCATCTCTTCACTAGAGAACAGTCGACCACACTATCGAAATAACATGGAAGCGACTCACCGAGTATTCCATTCCAATATTGCTTGCTCCCGACCTCACAGCTGTTGTCATTACGTCCGTCTACCACCTGCAAACTGCTAGCCTGCTGTTCCTCACGTTGACACGTCAGCCTTTGCATACAGCATCTGAACCACTAGCCTGCAACAGAGGCTCTACTGCGACACAATATGGTATCTGAAATATTAAAAAATCTACGATGTTCACACGCTAATCTTAACCATACAGAGCTTTGATGGAAATTAATCGGTGCAGTGGTGTACTTACCTAAACCTGCACGGCAAAATATATGCCCAGCTAGGATAATGGGCTTTAGAAAATCGAATGAATGGCATAGCGACGGGGGCATTTTTAGCCTCAATTAACGTAGCCTGGTAGGGTTTACTATGTTTCAGATAGTTTGGCTTTATAACTCTTATTATATAAATTTATCACACTAAAAACTAATCAAAATATTTCATTTGGAATCATCATAATTTCCAGAATGATATGTTTGGTACGGCAATGCTAGTAAATCGCTCTAAAGTACGAACAATAATAGCCAGCTAAGGACTATTACCAGTGATAGTAGAATAATAACTCTTCAGCAACACTAAAACTTGATCAGTGATAACTAACATGAGATTTTGACCAGACATGGGCCATCCCGTAAACAAAATCAGAATTTTGAATAATTAACACTTTTCCATAGTCATAACAAATTGAAAACGACTCACACAGATTGGCATAAAGATCAGTGTGTATGGATATTTCCACACGTCCACACGCTCCTCCTTGACCTGACCAGCTCCTTGGTTGTTGCTAGCCTCCTTGCTGCTCCGCGCCGGACTGGTTTTTCATTATTTAAGACTGAGGGTCGTCGCAAAAACGAACCACAACTGTTTCTATCTGAAACCGCATTTTTTTTTGCTAGAATGTAACCGCCATTTTGTCTAGCTTTGTTTTTACGTGTGATCTCATTAGAATGGTTGAATCCCAATTCTGATGTTGCATCAAGGCTGGCAGATAGATGCAAACCATCGGGATGTCAGGATGTATTGCCTTAGGTTAAGACATCGTGTGTGGGCAGGTCGGTGGGTACAATCGTAAAATTGAAATTACTCAAGTTATTCGATACATTGGGTTTATTTAAATTGTCACAACTCACAGTTACAATCTTGCTTACTTATATTACGGATGGACACTGATTCTATGACATCTGAGCTCTAATGCTGTCTCCGCCACGCAAGCGGTTAGAAAAAGCGCGACAATGCGTAGTTGTTCTTGCTTTGCCGCCAGATAGCGTGCTTGCCATTTGTTTTGATGTCTATACTATTGACAAAACCCGACATATATATCATAATGGAAAACAAATTATGTTATTATAACGTTCACCCCAAAACCTACTTTGTAGGATTGGTAACAAGACAAATATACAGGACCACAAAAAAAACATACAGGAACAAATATTTTCAAAAACATTCATTAATTTTTAGGGTTACGTACCCAAAGGGTAAAAACGGGACCCTATTAATAAGACTCCACGATCGTCTGTCTATCCATCTGAGACCAGGCTGTATCTCATGAACCGTGATATCTAGACAGTTGAAAATTTCACAGATGATGTATTTCTGTTGCCGCTATAACATTAAATACTAAAACAGAATAAAATAAATGTTTAAGTGGAGATTTTAGGACTCCTGATTATCAGGCTGTAGTTTCGTCCTGCTGTCAAAGATCTAGGGTAAAAGCCGCATCCCCCCCGGTGGGTTCCCGCATTGTCGAGGTGGTGGGGCAGAGTAACCGTGGCTTGGTCACCCACGGTGAAGCGAAGAGGAACCCGAGGAGGGGCCGCTCGTCAGGGCTTTTGCCGATAAGCCGACGACGTAGCGGCCAACATGTAGGTTGCGGTGCTGCCTGGGTGACATCGCAACTGAGGCGGGGCGCGATGTCGTATGGGGCCCCCCAAACCCATACGATGTCGCGGCTGACGGTTGGAGGCCGCGACGGGAAAGGAGTGCCGGTATTACGGTGGGCCGCTCTCCCTACCTTCCGCGGCCTGGACGGGGTCACCACCGTCTGATGGTGGGCGCGGTGGGGCCGCAGGGGAAGAGGAGTGTCGGTATAGCGATGGCCGCTCTCCCTATCCCCTGCGGCCGAAAAATGGTATTTGGCGGGGCCATTGACCTTGACCCGTCACAAGGGGACAAAGGGTGGTATGTGCTGGAATGGTCCCTGGGGTGGTCACGGCGCACAGTGTGTTCTGGTGCGCCAGTTGATGAGGAGGGTTCGGTGACGGACAGCCGCGGCGGGTTCGCGGTGAGTGCTAACGCGTGCCCGTGTTCCTGCCATAAGCGGCACAGGAGGAAACGGTGGAGTTTTAGTGGTTAGAGTCCCACATAACTGCGCTATCTCCCCGTGGTAGCGCAGTATGCATGAGCATTTACCCAGGCTAAAAAAAAAAAAGGGATGAAAGCCGGATCGTTGCCACACTTTTTGATATCACTCAGAACAAAAAGCATTTGTAAAACTGGGCGGTACTTTGATTTTTTATCTAAAAACTTATGAAAAGTAAAAAACATTAAGTATCTTTAATATTGCTAGAGTATTAGCAATTCTTGCGGACCTATATATTTTGGGATATCTATCCCACATAGGGTATAGTTGCCTAATCGATGTAAATAACGTTAAGGATAAATGCCCCACCGAGAAACAGGACATCTATCCCGCAAAAACTTTGATCGCATTTTGCCTTCCCATGCAATCGCACAGAGACATGAGATATGGGCAACTTAGTGATAGTTGGAGAATCTTTCGATAGATTAATAAAATAGCATGCGTAATAAATAATATCATCCGTAATAAAAACTGAAACTAGAGTAATATCGGTGCAACTATACCCCTGGGGAAACTATCCTGGTTTTACCCTATAAACGACGACCGTGACCAACGGCGTCTCGGTCTGCAATGGATATTCACCCATTTACGGGCTGACCTCGGCAAGTGTTGCTTAACCTGGAAAACCGACCCTTGTGGCTATTATAACTTATCTATGAGCTCCTAAAAAAATAACAAGAATTAGGAACAAATATTTCGTAAAATAATACATTTATTTTATATTACATTAATGTTGGGTCGTCTAGAATCTCGACCAACGGTTGAGCATTTTATTGATTGTCAAGTAAATAACCTTTGTTGTACTTATCCCATCAAAAACATAAATGTGAAAAAAGGAGCTAAGTTCAATACTAAGAATATGCGCGGTTCTTGACTACGCTGATAAAATAATTGGGATCTAAATGGGTGCCAAGTTCAGTATCCTGAAATTTATTTACAGAACATAAAACATTCAAAAATAAATTTAAGAACACAATTTCTTGCTTTTTCTGCCACAACAATATTTGCAATTTTAATATATATAACTTCTTAAATTTGAAAAGTCGAATTATTAACCGCAGATAACTTAAGATAAATTGTAGCTTAAGATTTGACTTGGCTGGTTTTCACAAATACTATAACGGTATTGATATTCATTCATTCGAACCTTTTTTATAAATACCTTTATCGTTATAATTGCCACATTATGATCAATATACTATTATTAGTTGGTTGAGAGCCATCTGGCGGTGAACATTCACAACTTCTTCCAAGTAAGCCTTTCTTAATGGTTGGTCTTATAGTTTTTACCATAAAAATTAAATTGCGAGGAACATAAAGAAGATAAATTTATTAGCCAAATATAAGGTAATTTGAATGTGAAAACTAGCCAAGTCAAATCAGTTCCTTTTTTGCTTGAACTTGGCTTGACACGCTGCCACGTGTCTACATTGGTACGTTTAGGCAGAAAGTCATTTAGTGTTTCCCTGCGGATGACAACCCTTAATACAGAGACCCTTTTAGAATTTGCTTTCTGGCTCCAATTTAGCCTGCCACGCTAAGGAATATTTATTTGTACCAATTTTTAAATTTCACTTGAAGAAGTGGGCCGTTTCTCTTCTTTTAATATACTGCCAGAACCTATTTATTTTGCTTAACAGGTCAACATTTAATCTTTAGACTTATGTCATAACCGCTAAGAAAGTCTTTTGATATAAATTTCTGAAATATGGGATTGGCTTCCAGTTTTTAATCAAGATTGTTTTGAAAGGGTTTCGTAAAAAATATAATCGAGAGTTTGTAACGAATACGTGAATTATTGAGCGCATGTTTTCGGTTGTAAAATGTTTGTGATAGATAAGATTGATCGCCGTTTTGGAAGGAATCACAACGAGTCAAATTTCAGAACAAGGGTGTAAGGTACATATAGGAATTAACAGTTCATCATCTTAAGGTTTAGCTTTGCTTGCTTGTCATAAAAACGACAAGCTTACACACTATCTTAATATTAATAGGCATAGTAAGTACTAATTGATTTTATCCTAGATAACATCAGTGCTGTTACTACAAAAATGAGCAGGGTAACACTCAAGTAAGAACCCTGGCCTGTTCTTCAAATTAAGAAAAGTTTGAACATTTTAATCTTTAAATGGATTCATATATTTTATTTATAAATTGAGCACTAGTACTGAAGTTAACTTATACAAATTGAATTAAGAAGAAGTTAAGTTTTGGTTAACTGTGTGAGGTGTTCGTGTGTCGACCTTAGTAAAGTTTGAATTTAGGTATTATAATGTAAATAATTGTTGTCAAAGCCTTACAATGTATGTAAATACAAACCAAAAAATGATATGTACAGTTTTTACAATTTACCTACCCGTATTGAAACTAGTAGCGTTCATATAATTATTAGAAGCAATGCCTGGTACATGTTTAATAAAAACCTTAATATTACACCACATAATAACTACTTGCTGGATTACACATCCTGAAAACTTTAATTACATTTATTAGAAATGTAATTAGAAAGTGAATATTAATTACAGACATCATTTTTATTTATTTATTCAACCTTATCACATAAAATCTTTACAGGATTACACCCAATACGATAAATGCGCTTATCCTAAGTTACTTCACATCCGTAACTACAGTAAACCTAATATATTACATTACATCTCATTACGAAGTGTCAACTCCAGCTAAACAGACATCTTCATTATCGACACCATTTCAGCCGAAAGAAGTCCACTGTTGGACATAGGCCTTCCCAAGTGTCGCCACACCGATCGGTTCTGTGCATTTCGCATCCATTGGATTCTCGTAGCCTTAACCAGGCCATCGGTCCACCTAAAGGGAGGCAGACTTCGCAACACAGTAGAAAAATATAGCTAACTAAACAACAACAAGGAAATGTTTGGTAAACAAAATAAAATAAACAGTTTTTTTTTTTAACCTAACGCAAAATGCTTTATTTTTAACCTTTGGCATCACCGAGAAAACGAAAGGCGCAAATTGGGTTATTCTACATCCTCAATTTCCTCCCTCGGATAGACAAATAAATGACGAAATATTGAAGACGGTTAGATATTTTTGGATTTATTTTTACATAAAATGACATGCTTCGATGGAAGAGTTGAATTTTTTGGACTTATGAACGGATTCCACCTACTTAACCCATCATTTATTCGCTTTTGAGACAAATTACGATTACAACTCTTGAGTGAAAGAATAATCACGGTTATGACTTAATAATCTGTTGGCAAAGATCCGGTGTTCCGTCAAGTTATGAATATATAGTGTTAGGGCGGTTACTCACTATATCCGAATCCGATCTGTGATCCGTGATTTGAGTGCTTAGTTCAAAATGTTCTGAATTATGACGGTTAGAGTTTTGATGTAGTGTTTGCTTAAGCTTCCCTATAAGACGTAATATGGCTATTTTGGGACCGAAATTTCACGGACACGGATCGGATGTAGTGACCGCCCTTAGGAAAGCAGATGAAGATCAGACCTAGTCGTCTATTTTCTCGAAACCATCATTAAATCACAAAATAAGCGACGGCGCGGCGCGCCGCAGAGAGTGAGGCCACTATGAACAAAGTGCCATTTTGAAACTACTCTTGGTAATTTTAGGTAATAATCTGACTTTCGGCGTTCACTGCCAGAACCAAACTAAAAAACTAACGCCCGTTTTTCCTCCTTCTGTGTCATATCTTCTGAATTTCAAATCTCAATTATAAGTAATCATGACCAGAACGGATAAAAAACGGTTTACACAGGGGGCCGTCTGCCGCTGCCCTTATTTTGAAGATTATAATGTACAACCAGCTTTGTAGAAGGTCCAAAAGAAGAAGTGTCCATGGTTTGTTATGTCTATGGTTTAAGAAAATAAATTGGATTGACAGATGTCAGTTCAGATGAAAATGTCAGAGTATTAAATATTCTAAGATTTTACAAATTAGCGGTATAAAATAGGTTGTGGATGTTATAATTATTATATAATTTCATTTTTTGAAATATTGCCACTAGGTTTTACGACGTTATTTTGTATCTGCGTGTTACAGTTATCAACTGTGTTATAGCGGTTTGAGAAACCTCTTCATCCTTGTGTCTATTATGAAAAGTGGACTGTATTTGAAGGGTTCTGGCAATAGTGCGTTGAAAATAAGCGGGAAAATATTCACGGATCAATTCGGGCGATCTAGTATGGAAATGAGGGAAGTAGTACGCCTTACCTTGTAGTGGTCGATGCCAGCCCACGTGTGGCAGCGAGCTGGTGTTCTTCTACTCCAAACTGGCGACCTTCAGGATCCACACACTTCACACAATTGTTTTATATCCGCGAGGCGGGTGAATAGACACGGTTCACAAGGTTCTCAGCAATCTAACTAATTAGATGCATCAGTCTCCAGCCTTGTGGCTTGGAAAGCTAGCGGTTGAGATACGAGGCCCGTTCACGTTGAAGTTTCGGTTCGTTCTGGCGACCTGTCATTAAGGCGTACATAAAGGGAAAAGGAATGAGGAAGGAACGAGATAATTAGGATATCGATCGCCCGCGAAATCTCAAATGCGTTTGTCTATGTGTTTTTGGTCATTGATTTATGACATTTACAAGAGATGGCGCTACCATTTTCCCGGCCTTAAAGGGTCACCTTTAATGAAAATTAAACTTAGCCCTATGAGGTGTACTACCGTATACCTATTCAGCAATACGGACTAAGATGCGGATTTTTACATTTCAATTATTAAGATTTAAGATAAATACTGCGAGTTCCATAATACATTAAGTTGCATACCTATAGTTAAATTTTAATAGAAAATTATGTTGCGTCGCTAACTAACTAAAACTAAGAGACCTAACTATCAAGCCAGGCCTTATTGAGTCGGTAATGGACACAGACGCACAACAGGGCGCACATAGCTACCCTTTGCGGTTTTCACAGTAACAACACGGGTTGTACCGTCCTTGGAGGTATGCAATTTATCAATAATGCCTAACGGCCATGAAAGGGGCGGAGAGTTATCAGTAATGATAACTACAATAGTACCCTCTTGTATAGAAGGTGCAGGACTATTCCATTTGGATCTAGCCTGAAGTTGATGTAAGTATTCTGAACGCCAGCGCTGCCAGAACGACTGCACCAGTTTGTCAAGTAGAGTATGTCGCTGAAGCAAGCTGAGCGAGTCTGCTTCAGGAGCGGTAAGGGACAACAATGGCGCGGTGTGCAAGAAATGCGCAGGGGTCAGTGCTGATGGTTCAGTAGGGTCACTACTCAAAGCAGTAAGTGGCCGCGAATTAACTAGAGCCTCAACTTGACTAAGGACAGTTATAAGTTCCTCGTAGGAGAGGATTTGTTGACCTATAACTTTAAAAAGGTGAGTTTTAACTACCTTAACCATACTTGCCCAACATCCTCCAAAATGTGGGGAAGCAGGCGGAATAAACTTCCAATCTATATGATTGAAGGAAAGTTCTTCCTCAAGATGAGGACGAAAATCTTTAAGAAATTTGTGAAGGTCGCGTAAATAAGAACTTGCACCTACGAAACAAGTACCGTTATCGGTATATAAGCATTTAATAGGACCGCGTCGCGAAAGAAAGCGTTTTAAGGCTGCAAGGAAAGTCACTGTACTTAAATCTGTTGCCACTTCAATGTGCGTGGCACGCGTCGTCAAACACGTAAAAATGCAGAGCCAAGCCTTACGGCTCTTAACACCTCGACCACGAAATGGTGTGTACTGTAGCGGGCCTGCATAGTCACAGCCGGTGTGAGTGAACGCCTTGTCGACTTGGTTAACACGCTGGCTAGGTAGATCTGCCATAAGTGGAAGAATAGGACGCGGGCGGAACTTAAAGCAAGTGTTACAGTTGTGGATTCTGTGACGAATTATTCGACGTGCAGCTAAAATCCAATAATTATGCCTGAGTAAGGACATAAGCAACTCCGGACCGGCATGAAGATGTTTCTTGTGACAAAAGTCAACAAGAAGATCAACAATATGGTCATGACAGGGATGTTTATATTCGTAGGGTTCGTCCGAATTTGTGAGACGACCACCAACTCGTATGATGCCGTGCTCATCGAGAAACGGCTTAAGCTTATGGATGGCGGGAGTACATGGTTTATTGTTTTTTAAATTTAAAATATCGTTACGGAAATGAACATCCTGTACAGCTCGCAGCAATTTAATTTCTGCATATTTCAGATCAGAGCTTGATACAGTACGTGCACTAGGCAGTTGTCTTAAAAACTTATAGACGTAAACAACAGCGCGTAGCAACTTAGACCACGACGAAACACGTAGTGCTAGCGCGTAAATTGGTGATTCCGTAACCTCAGAAACCACGGCATGAGCGACTGATTTCTGTTCAGGTACGCCCTCATGCAGTGCATTGTGTTCGAAAGTATGTATGGGCCACTCAGCTGGGTCATGAGAAACCCACGATGGTCCACGATTCCACAATGGATGCTGCAAGAGCTTAGCTGGCGTGACACCACGAGACAGACAATCAGCGGGGTTCTCAGTACCTGCGACATGGTTGAAACAATTAGCGGGTATAAGCTCTATCAGCTTAGTAACCCGATTGGCAACAAAAGTTTGCCAGCGGTGCGGTGAGGAATTTATCCAGGCGAGCACTACTTTAGAGTCAGTAAACGCGTATACCTTATGGATGCGGTAGTGGGGCGATATTGTGTCTTGTACCTTGCGAAGCAACTTAGGGCCGCGCACAACTCTAGTCTAGCCACCGAACTGGTTTTCACAGGTTAGACTTTAGACTTCGCACTAACTAACTGCACGGAGTAGTTAGAACCATTGTATATTTGCATGTATACGACTCCACCGTAAGCACGCTCGCTGGCGTCAGCGAAACCTACTAAATTCATGGTGCATCCGTCGACCAACCCCAGATGACGCGGGATAATAATTTCATTAAGCGTAGAAAGCTCAGTACAAAACTGCTTCCAAGCGGTGACTATATGTTCAGGTGGTATGTCGTCCCAGTCACACTTTGCTAGCCAAAGTTCCTTAATTAAGAGCTTAGCGTAGAGAATAGTGGGGGCGACAAAACCCATTAAGTCCCATAGCCGAGCCACTGTGGAAAGCATGGTTCGCTTGGTACATTTATCATCTGGTGTAGTGACGTCAAAGCGGAAACTGTCACAAGACTTGTCCCAGCGTAAACCCAGGACCTTATGCGGTATAGACTTCTCATACTCGATATCGGGCGAAGCCTTATGAGTATCAGGTATGTGTGCGAGAACCTCTTTCGAGTTACTTGTCCATTTGACAAGGTCGAACTGGCCTCGCTTGAAGAGCTGAATAAGCTCATCACAAAGCGAAATTGCTTGCGGTATGGACATGACACTACAGGCAATGTCATCCATATATAGGGCGGAAGAAGCAGCAGCAGACGCTGCAGGGAAATTATCGCCTTCATCAGCGACTAACTGGCGGACTACACGTAACGCGTGATATGGACTAGACTTAAATCCGAAGCAAACACGATTAAATTGGTAGACCATTATAGGTTCATGTTTACTGAATCTGTAAAAGATGCGTTGAAATCTACGGTCCGATTCACGAACGCCGACATTGAGAAACATTTGGCGGCAATCAGCAGACAGGGCTATTTGAAAGAGACGAAAACGAATTATTATATTAAATAAATCACCCTGTAGATTAGGGCCTGCAAGTAGAATGTCATTGATCGACTGTCCCGATGTAGTTTGACTACTAGCGTCTAAAACTACGCGAAGTTTAGTAGAAGTCTTATCTTCGCGAACGACACCGTGATGCGGAATGTAATATGACAGATTAGAAACGTTGTCATCTTTTAAAACCGGACTCAAATATCCCTTGTTAATGTAGTCCCGCATGACGTCATTGTAAGCGCTGCGTAACCCTAAGGACGCATCAAGTTTGCGCTCCAAACAATGAAAACGCCTAAGTGCGGCAGCGTATGAGTCGCCTAGCGAATAAGGGTCGTCGCAAAATGGCAGCGACACAATATATCTACCACTGTCATCGCGAACAGTGGTAGCGCGAAAATGTTCTTCGCACTCGAGATCCTTACGGCTCTGCGAGGGCGAGGCGGAAATTTCTTCAAGCTCCCAGAATCGCTTGAGAAGCGAATCTAAACTGGGATCTTGAAGAACAGAACAACATGAAGTTGTACTCGTACAGTGTGAAGTATGTGCCGTAGGTACGGAACCCATAACCACATACCCAACACAGTTTCAATAGCGGGAGGTATATTATATTGCTCGCTATGCACTATGTTAGGCAAAAGCAAGCGCGGGAATATAGCAGCACCAATCAAAACATCGATACCGCTCGGCTCCGCAAACTTCGAATCTGCGAGCGGTAATGTTTTGAGATGTGTAAGTTTAGAGACATCGACGAGAGCGGTCGGCAATGTCTCCGTTATACGTTCAACAATAAGCGAAGAAACGTTAAAATTAATATCATTACTAAAACGAGAATATAATTTAATATCTACGGAACCTTTAACTGGTTTTTCCGACCCACCGATTCCTTTAACTATTAAATTAGAAGTATGAAAGTTCTTCCAAAATCCTAGACGCTTAAAACATTCAGAAGTAATAAAATTACTTTGTGATCCACTATCTAGTAAACAACGTATTATGTGCGGCTTATCATTTACATCGTAAATTACGACTTGAGCAGTAGCGAGCAGAACGGTTGTGTACGCCGTACATTGCGGGCTATCTCTCGCCGACGGCGACGCCGCAACGCATCGAGTGTCAATCGAACGCGATCGAGCGGCGCCAGCGACAGAGGTCGTACACAACGATACCTCAGACTGTGAGGTAATAGAAGGTACAGTCGGCATAGGCGTTGGGACCGGATTCGGCTGTGACGTCACTACAGTTGATAATTGCGGGTTTTTATTAAAATGTAACAATGTATGATGACGTTGATTACATGCGCGACACTTTAATTTAGAAGAACAGTTAACCGTTTTATGTTTAATACTCAAACAATTGACACAAGCACTGTTGTCTTTCACACATTTGAAACGAGCTGTCGGAGTCAAATTATCAAAAGCGGGACATTTATATAAGTGTTCATGGATATATGCTTCGCACAGACACTTGTTTGAATTATTTAACTCAGAGCAAGCTACATAGGATTGTGGATTAGGAGCGGTCATTTTATTATTAAAACTACGCGATTTATTAGACTTATGTGAATTGTCCGAACTATTAGGCTTATTATTGATAGCTAAGGGTGGTTGGGTATTACGGAATATCCGACACTGATCATTGATGAAGCTGACAAAACTATCTAGAGTGGGAATCTTACGATTACGTTCTGTCATCTCGAAAGCGCGAATAGTTTCAGTGTCAAACTTTTTTATTGCGAGGTGCAATAAAATGAAATCCAGAAGGTCAACTAATTTTAGATTCTTTAGGGAATTAATTGCGGTGATGAACTTGTCCACGAATAGCTGGTAATTCGAAACAGACGCGGGACCGGACAATTTAAGATTTAAAGCTTGATCCAAGTAGGTAGACGCGAGGACACGAATATCCTGGTACCTATCTAGGAGTGCCTGGAACATGATTTGGTAATTCTCAGCACACGGTGTGACTCCCGCGAACACAGACTGTGCCTTCGGCGACAGCTTACCTATTAAATAGTACAACCTGTCTGCATCCGTCAGCGACTTATTGTCATGAACTGTAGATTTAAAACTTGCATAAAATAATGGCCAGTTTCGTATATCACCGTCGAACGACATGAGTTCGATTGACGGCAACCTTGGTCTACATGTTGCGGAATCACTCATACTGTGCCTCCCGGACGGCTTATCTTCCAATTGAGACATCACACGTTTCACGGAACAATACATATCCTCGAATGAGGCGTAGGCTTGATAGCTAGGCTTCGCATCGGGATATATAGCCAGTAACCTAGCATTATAATCATCCAATAATTTATGAAAGTCCGTTCGAATATCATCTATTGTTACACAAGAACTGAGAAAGCCTTCTCTCACCGATTCGAAAGTATTAGCGACTTTAGAGCGATCATAAATTGACTGAATACGCTCGAAAAGTATATTACGCTTAGCTTCTAAAATCACTAACTGTTGATCTTCCGAAGAAGCGATTGCTTTCGCATCACGCGGCATTGTTATGTTATGTAGTTACAAATAACCACACAAACAAAACAATGTACGGTAATTATTTAAACGAACAACTATATGTAGAAAAGTAATACTACTGATTGTGACTGTACTGTGACAACGGGTTTCGCAATATTTGCGTAGTAACGAAATAAGTTTTTTCGTAGTACCCACTAACCAAAGTAATTAGATAGTACAAAATGTTAACAGCATTACTATCCCAACCAGTTTTATTGCTAAGTTTGAATATTGTTTAAGATAAATGAATAGGTATAAATATGCAACCTATAGCCGTGTGCGTCAGAATGGCTGGTTGTCTGTAACGGTTCGCGTCACGCTGGTAACCAAAAATTGCTACCTATTTGCTACTTTTTACTACCTATAGTCAATTAATTGCTACCTAACTCTGAAAGAAAATAAAGGGACTTCAAAATGACCAGCCATTCTGACATCAGGATAGCTGGTCAACTCTCCGTATGTGTAAACTATTCAAATTTGTGTTATTATTTTTACTTGAGTAATTACTACCTGATTGCTACCCTCACGTAATTCAATGTCTACCTTGTAGTTTTAACAAGTAAAAAGTTATGATCATTTGAAATTTTTACGGGGAATGGATTACGATTATTGAAACAAAGCAATTTGAAACGATTACTACAATGTTTATTTTTATTGGAATACACCTATCCATTATGTTAATTGAACATATATATGTATATGTTAATGTAAAAGCCCGAACTATGGTAAAACCTAAGATTTACTCAGTCTTACTGGTAATCAAAAAATAAAAGAATGAACATTTTTAAATAATAAAACAAACAAACACCTCAGCTTTATTATTTAGTACAGATGAAACAGTTTTGATAAATTAAGTAATGATTAATAATTTTGCTTTTACGATAATATTACAAAAAAATGTTTGTTGTTGTAGATGTTTAATCAGCATGTTACCTAATAAATAAATAATATATATAAAGGTATCAGTATAATCAGTGAGTTTTTTTTGCGTACAATATACAGTGAGAAATATATTTTCTAAAACTTTTTGTTATTTTTGTATATTGGTCATTTTAACACTCCCACACCGAACCTCGTTTACAGTGAGCTTTTAGATATAATGGCCAAAGTGTACGTAACACTACGTTTATAATGGCCCATTCCCTGTAAAAAAATGAAATGATGCTAACTTTTTTCTTGTTAAAGCTACAAAGTGGACATTGAAAGACGTGAGGGTAGCAATCAGGTAGTAATTACTCAAGTAAAAATAATAACACAAATTTGAATAGTTTACACAAACGGAGAGTTGACCAGCTATCCTGATGTCAGAATGGCTGGTCATTTTGAAGTCCCTTTATTTTGTTTCAAAGTTAGGTAGCAATTAATTAACTATAGGTAGTAAAAAGTAGCAAATAGGTAGCAATTTTTGGTCACCAGCCTGACGCGAACCGTTACAGACAACCAGCCATTCTGACGCACACCTATAGCCCGCAATCGTCGAAACGTATTCGGTAAAGTTATGATATTTATACTGCGTAGGTACCTACAAGTAGTACACCTATTTTATTTTTCTCTTATAGAATGAATGTCTACCCCGCGGTATTCGGAAAGTAACTTATTCCTAACAATTTATAATTGGAGGTAGGTGATTCCTATAAGGGCGGTTAAACTAAAAGACTCTTGAAATATAGAAATTTACAATACGACAAGTTAGTTTTAAATAAGAATTATTTTTAATAATAGCAGATACGTAATTATGAACCTGCTATAGCGGCGTTGATGGAACCACGTATTGGGTTTACAACTTGATTATGTGGGTAGGCGGCTAGGTGCCACGACCCTAGTAGGAATTTATGATTGATTCCTACGTAAGAAATAAAGGAAAATGGATATATTATAGTAATATATCGGGCTACGAAGGACCAAAAATGTTATAGCGGTTTGAGAAACCTCTTCATCCTTGTGTCTATTATGAAAAGTGGACTGTATTTGAAGGGTTCTGGCAATAGTGCGTTGAAAATAAGCGGGAAAATATTCACGGATCAATTCGGGCGATCTAGTATGGAAATGAGGGAAGTAGTACGCCTTACCTTGTAGTGGTCGATGCCAGCCCACGTGTGGCAGCGAGCTGGTGTTCTTCTACTCCAAACTGGCGACCTTCAGGATCCACACACTTCACACAATTGTTTTATATCCGCGAGGCGGGTGATTAGACACGGTTCACAAGGTTCTCAGCAATCTAACTAATTAGATGCATCAGTCTCCAGCCTTGTGGCTTGGAAAGCTGGCGGTTGAGATACGAGGCCCGTTCACGTTGAAGTTTCGGTTCGTTCTGGCGACCTGTCATTAAGGCGTACATAAAGGGAAAAGGAATGAGGAAGGAACGAGATAATTAGGATATCGATCGCCCGCGAAATCTCAAATGCGTTTGTCTATGTGTTTTTGGTCATTGATTTATGACATTTACAAGAGATGGCGCTACCAAACTGTATGTCCTATTTTGTTGCATTTTGTGCATTTTATAAGCGGTTTAAGACAATATAAGAAGCTGTGACCCCTTTATTTGCAATGATAACATCCAGGAATGAACCCGACTTGGCACCCGACTTTTGACTGGGCTGACTATTAGGCGTACTAGAGTGATCGGTTTTGTTCTTGATAAGGTTTCGATCGAAACGCTGATATGAATCCCTACTGCTCATAAAAAATTGCAAGAGCTGATCGGGGTGAGAGGACCGTTAAGCTAGAGCACCTGATTTGAGGTTCTTATCACTGATCCCATGAATGATACAATCTACTGCACATTTCTCAACAATGTCACATTGGTTAAGTAAAGCCAGTTTTTCATAAAAATAAACATCTATAGGTTCATTATACCTACTCCTTCTATTAAGCATTTCCTCCAAGGCCTGACCGTAATTTTGTTCGCAAGGGAATGCGTTTATTAGTTTACCTTGCCATTCTTGTCAATTAAACAAAACAGAGTTTAAACCTTCATACCATATTTTGGCGAGGCCTTGGAGTTTCTGCATAGCAAAGTGATCGATAGTTTTATCATCCCAACCGTACACGCTGGCACACTCGTTGACTTTTTTGAGCCATACATCAATTCGTTGGTTTTTTGTAGATCGATGAAAATTAGGCAGTATGTTCAAGTGATCAACTTTTTGAAAAGACCGTGTGTCTCTGGCGGGTTGAGATGCCAAACTATCTTTCAAACATTTGAAAACATCAACAATATATTTTTTTAATACATCTGTATTCAGGACACTTTGAAAGGTTACATGCTTGTGGGCCGTCACCGGCGTGTCGATTGGCTTACACCCGTCGCCGTTGATGGTCGAGTGTCTCACTGCGATGGCTGCGACTGCGGTCTCTCACCCGACTCCTACTTCGATGCTTCATCGTGTATGGCGTCTCAAGTCGTCGATGACTGGATTCCTTGCTTGAGCGTCTAGATGTCCCATCCATGATGAAAGAGCTCAAAAGAAAAACCAAAACAAGCTCAGCTATGATTTAAAAATCCGTAATAAGTATCAAAACATTACTGTCCATAAAACAACTATATTATTGAGGTAATATAGCAAGCAAACTTACCAAAATGTTTGAGAATATATCGTTAAAATGAATATCACTACTTAAACTGAGATTAATGCAAGAAAAACTGTGTAACTCAACATAGTCAATCATAGAATAACAATGCCTTTACTCGGTAACACATCGGTATAACAAAGTTAGTGTGGGTAGTTTCACAATCATGATTATTTAAAATAATTAAAAAAACTGTTGAATTTTTATCTCTGCTATGTAGTTGCTAAGCAAACTGACTTTAAAGATCTATTTATAACTATTCAAAATTAAAGATAAAATCTAAATAATAAGATAATAAAAACTAAAATGATTATTTTTTTTGGTATCATCTACTGCAAATAGCCCCAAATATCGTCTTCTCCCCCCCGGTGGGTTCCCGCATTGTTGAGGCGAGGGGCCCAGTAACCGTGGCTTCGTCATCCACGGTGAAGCGAAGAAGAACACGTGGAGGGGCCGCTCGGGGCTTTTGCCTACTAAGCCGACGACGTAGCGGCCAACATGTAGGTTGCGGTGCCGCTTGGTAACAGGCGACATCGCAACTGAGACGGGCCGCGATGTCTTATGGAGCGTCCCAGGTTCCATACGATATCGCGGCTGAGGGTTGGGTTAGAGGGCCGCGGCGGGAGAGGAGTGCCGGTATTACGGTGCGCCGCTCTCCCTACCTTTCGCGGCCTAGACGGGGTCGCCACCTTCTGATGGCGGACGCGGTGGGGCCGCAGGGGAGGAGGAGTGGCGGTATAGAGCTGGCCGCTCTCCCTATCCCCTGCGGCCGCAAATGGTAGATGGCGGGGCCACCATGAGCATTTCTCCACGATAAAAAAAAGGACTGAGAAAACTGATACCAACTGATACCTTATGTGATTACATAAGGTTTATTATAATTGTTTAACTATTGTTTGTTGTGCTAACATTGAAACTATGAAACTTTCACTACATAAGGAAAAAAATATAATTTAACAGTGGTTGAATTTTTCCTGGTCTACGTTTTGGTATTACGATTCAATTAACCAACTGCCTCATACATTAATTATATTTGCTCTCGACAAACTGTAGGTACTGAACGGCAATTTTTTATTCTGGATAACATTATTCATTATATATATAGTATTGATAAAAGTTTTTCATGACATAGATTAGATTAGATTAAGACGGGCTGGTGTCCGCAACTCCACAATGATAAGTACAATTATCCCTGAGCATGATTTGGTATCATTTAGATAAATTATGTGTTTCTTTAATCCAGAGTTGAGCGAAGGATTCTAGAGTAGAATACTGAGTGCAGCGAGGGATTCAAAGTTCGTCACTTGAACTTAAAAAAAAGTGTTGCTCCCGAGGAGGACACTCTACTTTTTATCACCCTCTATGAGAAAATAAGTAAATGCAACTTATGAACAAGAACCTAACGTTTATTTAATCACATACAATTAGGAACCATACGACATAACATAGAAATAATTAGGGCCTAATGTTTATATTTGAACAATTATAGATGAGTATCGTAACAATTTTATTAGTACCATCTGTTACAGTTTTAGATTTATTTATTAATTTGGCTTGCTCGCGGTTTTCCAGCCAGTCACTTGTTAAATATAGTGTTACCGTGCGTTCCTAATTAGAATTACAATCGCTCATTAGCCATTCACCTCATACATTCGTCTTAATCGATTTTAGCTATGTAATCCTATTTTGGACCGCATGGTTTCTGATTCATATCTTTGCTGATTGGAACATTTACTAACAATATCCACATTCCAAATTAAGAGTATCATAATTATGTAAATATTGTGCAATTCCGACAATATTACATACATAAGTAACGAATTGATTACCTCCTTTTTTGTAGTCGGTAAATAATAAAAAGATATCGTAATATTCTTCGCTAGGCTGCCCCAATGATTTTCTTCGAATATATCGATGAAACATTTATGAATATATATGATTTATTGGTACTATGTAAAATTGCTGAGAAACAGCACTTTATTTATGTCAAAAGCCAGACTAACCTCACATCACACACATAATAGTTGTGGATTCAGATTACAAAATAGTCTAAAATAGTCCGAAGCAGCGATGAAAATTCCACATATAGTAAGATCAGACTAATATTATAAATATGAAAGTTTAGATGGATAGTTTGATCACGTGATTTTTCGATATCGCTTGTCAATCCCATACAATTTTCCCTTTTTGAAAAACGCTATCACCACGCTTTCGATGATAGAATTTTACTTGTTAAGTGCCTAAGATATTAACCTAATTTTCTTCGTTGAATAATATTTTCTACTTGCCCAATCAAATCATGCCCGATGATAGAATGTCATTTTTTTAGGGCCTCAGGGCTGTTTTAAGTTGAGTTGTTTGATCAAAATCTCGTTAGTTCGCTGCCTTTGCACTTCTCTATCATGTACCTCGTTTCGCTTACTCGCTTAACATACAGCAAAATAGTCTTATCTAGATCTTGTTTGTCTTTAACAAAATTGGAATCAAGTATTTGCACTCAGCATCAAATACAAATAACAATCGTTGAAGTTCCAAAAGTGTCTCAATATCTAAACGAAAACTTAGTAGTGATTAAATATTGTTTTGCAATATAAATTATATGATAAAGAATACCTTTATTCGATACTAAAACAACAAAAAAGATTTCACGTTCTTATATTAATTTTAATATTAAGCCAGACCCAGAAAAAAAAAAAAACAGAAAGAAGCCCCTAAAATGTTATGAGCCTACATAACCTATGGTACGTATATGATTAAAATTGATAAGAGAATCTAGACAAGTGTCATTGTACATGTCACATATATAACAAATCTCACTCAATCACACGTGGGGGGTCTCGGTAAATATCACGTATTTTTTTTTGATAATCTGTATGCTCGCGTTTGACCACTATCTCGCCTGATGGAAAGCGATGAGGTGGTCTACGGTTAAGCACGCATGCTTGGAATAAACTTATTCACTCTTGACTTAAAGACCCCAAGGTTGTAGCTATCAGGGCACAAAGACCCCGGAAGGGAATTCCACTCTTTAGTTGTGCGCACAATGATAGTAATAGCGAAAAGCTTTGTGCGTATGGGAGGGATATCCACCATGTACCGGTGGCGCATGGCCGTACGTCTTGTAGTCCGATGATGGAAAGGGCTAGGCGGAATCTGATTGTGCAGTTCCGTCGCACACTCCCCGAAATGTAACCCATAAAAAACCGACAGGCTGGCAACTTGGCGTCCATGTTTGAGGCTCTGAAGCTCTGATGAGACCAGTGCAATAAGCCTCTTGGCCCGTCTGTCAATCGACTTAAGTGCATCAAGTATTCACCACTAAAAGTGCTTGGGGTCCACAGTACACCAGCCAAATGTGTACGACCAAAACGGATTGTCACACGTCGAGATACTGAGGTTCTGTGTGCAAGTGACAACAGTTTAGAGTGGCTTAATCAGAGCAAGGTTGAAGGAGCAATTGATTTGCCTTAAAATCACAATATGGACATGTTGGTTCCAGTAGTTACTCTTGAAACGAAACATGAGTCCCCGTGGAGCTAAATTTTCTTATTATATAGAATGAATATTCTTTTATAAATAATATTATTTTCTATTTAAGTATTGTATTATATGATTTTCTCACTGTGATTTTAAATTACGTTCTTAGTAGTCTTAGATAAAAGTAATTAAGCAAATATATTTTTTTATATAAAAAATACGCATTTAATAAAATCTAACGTGAGATTAGAGATAGGAGAGGTGGTCGAAAAATCGCCGAAATCACCTCACGTAATGTATAATGGACGCCCCGACAAACCTATAATTTTTTGACATTTTTCCAATTGGTATCGCAAAGCTTTAGTTGATATAATGTTACTTGTCCAGATCCTAAGATATTCATCTAATTCTCTTCATTGAATAATATGTTCTACTAGCCCAAGCTTCGATCCCTCTTAGGCGAAGGCCAAAGTTTACTGTTTATTCAATCAATTGAAAACTAAAACACAGACACCGTTTACTTAAATGTCGAATCTTTTAGTTCAAAGACATAACTTAATATAAAAGAATTTCCGAGCGTTCCCAGACAAATAATGGGCGTTTTCCGTAATTCATAACCCCGGGTGTCGTATAAACGTGAAAGTTTGTGAGGATGGATGGATGAATGGATGTTTGTTACCCTTTCACGCAAAATCTACTTAACGGACTATAATGAAACTTCACAGAAATATAGCTTAGACATCAGAATAACACATAGGCTATTATTTATAAAGATATTGGGCGAAGTACACATACCACGCGGGCGGAGCCACAGGTGGTCGCGAGTTTGTTATATACAAAGTCGGAGCCTTTAATTTTTTTCTCTTTCAAAGCTATCTATATACGAATATTACGTTCAATTCATCCTACTAGAGAATTTCATCAAAATTTTTTCATTCACTGTTTATTTCTGGATTTTATTCTTTACTACTCCTGTAAAGCGTATTAATACAATGCTTACACGAAACGTACAGATTTACTTGAATAATTTAATAAGAAATTTGGAATGAAAGTTACCTTCACATTTTCTGTACATTTGTATTCTAATAGCAATATCAACGGTATGAATTTAAGACAGTATATACACAAAATGTACTAGATCGGCATGCGCTACCAAAATGTCGCGTGGGTAATCAATATGGACTTCTGACAATAGCTTCTTCTTCGTATCGCTGGCACGACAGTCATTCTTTATTTGGCGGAAACTTTGCCACTTTAACAGCATCGTCGGTGGACTTTGGTTGCATGATTTGTGGCACAGAGGGCAGGACAGGAGGTGGAGCATGGTTTGCGACTCAGTTGTTGCTGTTCCGTCGAAGCAGCCCTATTTTGCGAGGTTTGAGATACATCTACTTACTTGGGTTGGGTTCTGAGGCCGCATGTTCAATTTACTTTATGAACTTCTTAAAAACGGATGTACTGGCGCCCTTTGATCTATGTCCAAAAACCGACACTAGACCGGATCAGAGACAAGCGTCCACAAGCTCACGGAAGCGAAGCCAAACGCTCTTTACACGCCTGTACATGTGGACTTTTGCCAAGGCTTGGCAAGCATGTAAAGCCAGCATTACACAAACAAAATTCTATAGAAGTTGGGGAATGTCTGTGTAGTGTGGACCAAATTCAAATTTCTGTTGACATGACATCTTTATTTTCTTTATTAAATTAAATTCATAATGATGCATTTAATTGAACCCGAAGCCATGCAATCGTAAAATTGTAGTTATCACGATAACCCTTGAAACGTTTGTAGTTGTATAGTGAAATGCGTAAGTAGTTTATGTATTGCTTTTTTCTCTAACAAAGACGAGTCAAATCGAAAACATGATATGAAAGTACCCGAGTGTCCTGAATGCCTCTCTCCAAACATCTCGACAGACTCTGCAATATCATTATATTTGTAGTTTTCATAATTTACAAAGTTATATCGTATTACATCTTCTATTTCATACTGTTTCATTTATTTGATTGTTTCACCTTTTGTATCTACCATCAACCATATACGGGTACTCGATACAAATTTACATTCTATCCATACGCAGTTATGACATATTTACATTAACTTGGTAAGTAATTAAAACTAACAATGACCCTGACAAGTTATCAATGGGTATCTAGGCACAACCTATATCCTAGCGACCCAGACATTACACAGGGTGTGTGAGTCCTAGTAGCGCTATCAGTGATAACGATTGTCATAATTCTGAAAGTTTGGGATTCAAGACGTGACTTTTCTATAGTGCAAGTGTATTCCATACATTTTGTACTATTTGACGATTTTAGAGTTATTTTAGTAGTATTGCTGACATAATATCAAATTGCCTATTGCCTGGCCAGAGCCTCTTATTTATTTTCTCACGCTTATAGATAGATAAAACCATAGAGTAATAGCAAGCAAAAAATATTTCATCACTAGTTCTCTCAAAACGGTGAAGGAAAAACATCGTGAGGAAACCGGCTTGTCCTAGAACCACAAATTCGAGCCCTCTCTCGCAGAGTGGAGACCTGGGTCCCAGCCCTCCCAGCAGTAAGAACATTAAAAAGGCTGATGATGATGATGATCCAAAAATAATTCTTAAAGTGCTGCCACGTTTTATGAAAAGTTGTGTGAAAATCAGTTGTCGAGGAATGTAAATTATGATGCGGAGGAATGTAAATTTTGAAGATGAATGTAGATGAGTGGAAGATGAAATGCCTAGAAAGGGAATGTCTTCTGAAATAACGATTAATAAATAAGTACGTATGTAAGATGAAGACATGTTGAGCCGACCATAAATAACTGGCAAGAAAACTAAACTAATGACATCTACATCAGATTGTAGTAGTCCTTTGGCAAAAACATTTCTATAGTTACAATTTTCATTACATCGTAATTACTTTTAGTAAATTTTGTGCCAATAAATATTTATTTTTCTCCTTCTTTCCACTATCCCACGCACAGGCACCTAATAAAGTAAATTGCCTCTTTCCAACAATACAAATCACCAAGTTTTTGTGGTGATATATCTAACGACTACGCAGTATCCTTTATTACTAGGGCTTGTTGCCCGAACAGAAAAATGCCAATTAAATTAAGTAAAAAATAAGTGAGGATTTTTAAGATATTTGAAGGTTTTCAAAATATATTTTTTCTGATATTAACTTCACTAAGGCAATCTTAAACCTTTCTTGTAAAAATCGGGACAGCACAGCACGATGTCTACGTTTATGTGTAATAAGCCTCTTTCAGACATAATATTGGCATTCAACCTTTCCTGTACTATGTGGGGCTGACGTGACAATATGACAATAATTTAATATTCACAACCGTAATATATAAAGGCATTAAAAAACAATAGTTTACGTCAATAAAGCTAGACAAAGGTGACGTTTTTTGTTTTGAATTACTCCTAGGCACTAGTGAAGGTATTTTGTTTTATTGTTACCATTGACATGCATTCTGCCGATAGACAAGAACATTTATGAAAAAAAAAACAAATTCTCTTGAGTTAAAACTGAAGATCGCTGCAGCGCTAAAATATTTATGTTATCTAATCAAACTAATATATTAAAACATGCAACACTAGAACGTTTATAGAGTTTTCAATTTACTCGCGATCAAAATTAAATTCATGGTGCTTACGCGTTTCTTTGAACATACATTAAAGTAAGGTGTACGGATTGCAGTTTAGTCAAACAGAGTGAGTGTTCGGATCGCCAAATCTAGTGCGTTGTGCATATATATCGATGATTGTCGCATTGTGATCCTCACTTATTACTTGGTTATGTAATGTAATAAACCTATACGTAGGAAAGTCGGCATTTCAGTCGGCAGTAAACAAAAGAATTTAATAAAATATGTATTAGTACTACTTAGGTACTACATACCGAAATCGAGATATAAGACTTGTTCATTAGGTTCCGAGTACCAAATACCGGCCATCCCTAATTTTGCGGTGAGATAATGGTTCATTACCCTGGAGTACGACCGTATATGAGACTTCATAGATTATTAAGTACCTACTGGCCGAAAGGCTTCATTAAACTCTGTATTTCGGTTCTTTTTAATTCCTCTCGCTGGATTAATTAAAAAAATGGCGTAGCAAGTTATCCATGTTAGGTTAGGTTTTGCGTTGAATTAAGGTTTTGCGGACATGATATTAGGTTCAGGATTAAATGTAATAATTTTATATACGCCCACGCATGTTTATCAAATTATTTAAACTCGTGTTTTTTATTTGAAATGACAAACTTCAAGTTTTGCCAAGGGTTATGGTGTTTCCTAGTTACTGGAATGTCGAGGTGAAATATGCCTGCCTAATGTTTTTTGTGGGTCATATGGTTAAAGCAGGATAGGAGTTGGTCAAATAAAATTCATTGTTTATTTTGAGTTAATGATTTTATCCGAGTTCTTTTCAAGGGCTATCTTGTACTGTTCTTGCCAATTTCCACTTACTGTTACAATTTTTTCCTTTGTGCGTGCAGGCCTTGTCTCTGTCCGCCTGACGCAGGTCCATACCATACTCGGCTATTTTGGGAGGGTACTGTTCAGTACAAGTTAGCCCTTGAAAATAAAATTGCATCATTAACTCAAAATAAACAATGAATTTTACATGACTAACTCTACTCCAAGTAAAACTGCAGCTCTGTGTAAAATACTGGTACTCAGCTGCATCCGGTTAGATTAAGGTGGGGTGGTCTGGGAAACCAACCGTAATATATTTGGGAAAAGGCTAGGTAAATTCATTGACATACCAATCTAATCTCAAAAAACAGTTGGCTTACGTCCAAATTCAACATAACTTTCGATGATAGAATGTCATTTTGTCTAGGCCCTTCTTCAGATTTAAGTCATAGAATGGGATAGGATAGATGGACCCCTTTTGCCGCACTTAGACTCCCATTTGGTCCGTTGTGCGTGCATGCCTCCGCTCTGTCCGCCTGACGCAAGTCCTCAACGGACGTGGCTGTTTCGGGAGGTTCCTGTTCAGGATAAGGCGGGAGGAAACGCTCGGGTGTCACCATTATGTGGATCACCTGGAGGACACGGTGGAGCAGACGGTGTAGGTCTGCCCCGCTTGGGCGGAGCGGTGCGGTGGTTACCTCTTGCGTCCGGCCCTGGTTCAGGCCATGGTACGGAGTGAGAGGACATGGGAAGCTGTCACCTCCTTCTGCGAAGCAGTAATGCTCGCAAAGGAGGAGGCTAAACTCACAACAAAAAAAAATAAGAGAGATGCAACGAAGACGTCCTCACGCCCCTAGCCACCACAAGAGACGCCCCGGGCGTCGGGAGTCGCAAGCCGATTACCGGCCATCGTAGGCGCGGGCTTGCAGTTACTGGCGAGTACTGGATTAGATAACTCGCCGACCGATAAGGACCAGGCAGATGTCAGCCAAAACTGACGGGGTCCGCTAGGGCCGATGCCTGTCTGGGTCACGTATAAATTTGAAAGAGAGTTATCGCCGCCTTGGCTCAAGCAACTGTTTGAACACGGGTGGGTTTTAATCAGTAAAAACGAAACGCACTCCCGCTTTACCCAGAGCGGGAGAAGTCATTGGATGATGTCCCATCCAAAAAAAAAGAGATTTACAGAAAGTAAAACGCCTGCCTGGGTCCGACCCCACGATATACAACTTGTAAGTCGCAGCCGTTACCACTGGGCCATCACTGCTCTTGATTTAGGTTCTAAAGAAAAGCTGTAAAAAAATGTGGTTAATATAAATTTTAGTAAATAATATAAAATCTTTTGTTGCTAAACATACGAAAGTGCTAAAATTATGGTAATTTTAAAACTTTTTATACGTCACCTCCTTTGCTAAAATTAGCCAAGGAAGCCACGTACATCAAATTTTTCCGTGGCATTTAGGGCTGCTAAAATTCAAAAGAACAAGTATAATTAATTTACTACTTGGCATTCTTAAGAACTTACTCTAGAATAATGATAACAAAAAACAAAATTGTACAGGTTTTCAACTTCATTTCCTAAAAGTTGCTTGTGGTTTAACATAATCTCAGTACACGAGAACTTAAACCTTATCTCTTTTGTTTCAGAGTCTAGTCTTCCGTGTCATGAGTCATCCGAAGGTGCCGGATTTTCAGCAATGTGTGTCTTTTGAAGCATTCGCTAACCAACACCAGGAGTTGGCGTATAACGTGTTCTGCCTCGGAGCTGTGTATTTTCTACCCTTGACAATAATATCGGTGTGTTACGCATGCATTTTCTATGAAATATCGAAGAATTCTAAAGAAAATTCAGGTAAGTTTTACCATATTTTTCTCTTGTAGTCTGACAGGCTTTCTCCAGCTTTGCTACTATTTCTCCTGTTACACACAATATTCAATATATTTATTACTTCCACATGTAAACATAGATGGTAGGTTACAAATTTAGACCATTGTGGACCCTGTGGGGCAGTGTTTACAATGGCCTAAATTCGCATTTTAGTGCAAAAGTAGGAGAAAGGAAGAGGGCTAATGGTTGATTTAATTTTCTGTAATAAATAGCTACGGGTGAGTCGTTTATTCCTTCGCCATTTTGCAAATTCTTGCCTTAAACACGTTGAGACACATGAAGCTATGGCATTTAATAGACTAGATACTAATGAGCGACATATTATGATCAGACCACACCGGATCATACTTGATGTGTGTATCGAGTATAGTTTGAAAGCCGACTCAGTTACAACACAGTGGTCTAACCAACTTGCAGAATAGCTTTTGTTCAAAGTGACTGTCAAATAATTTAAGGCCTGACTTAAAGGCCTCAGTAGCCAGGTCATGAAATTGATGGCGCGATCACTGCGCAATTGTTGCTGATTGATTTTTCTTACATAATAAGCCTGCCAATCCTTACGGAACAGAACTCTGTGACTGACTTAAAGATATAATTAAATAAAAATCTTGTAAAGGCTTTGACCTTGATACTTCGGTCTTTCAATCACAATAATGGCACTAGATTTAGGTGCCGATAATAGACTTTAATCAGGCTTTCGAAATTGAAAGTGAACTAGAAAATAACGTACTTTAAACATTCCTCTCTCGTTCAATTAAGTTTGACTTAGCGCAGACTTAGTCTACTTCTAGTCTTATTACGCTAAGCTCATTGAAATTTAGAGAGTTTATTAAAATTTAGGTTTCGTTCCTTCAACCTAATGTACCTAAATGCCAGTTAGTCAGTAAGTATAAAATATTTTGAAAGTTTTCCTACTTATAATATGGCCAATATGAAGGTACAATATTTACTAACAAAGCACTGACAGCTCAATCAGCTGACAGAAGGGGTGAAAATTTTAGATTCGCTCTAATCTAATCTTCTAGTCCTATGAGTATGAACTTGGATATTTTATGGTCTCAAACTATATTTCATCTGTACTAACTCATTTAAATCGATGTACAAGAGATACAACATTCTATATCGAATTCGTTTTATTTTTGTTGTTGAGTAGAGGGTAGCCCGAAAAAATGCTGTTTTACTTTGTTAGTAAATATTGTATCTTCATAATGGCTTGAGCGACATCATTATCTTGTTCCTTATCTAATTCATTTGGGGTCAACGTAACATTCTTCATCATCCATACTTCTCCATTGTCATCTCCATAATTTTCTTATTTTTGGCCATATTATTTGCCACGCAGTCTTTACATCGTATCTTTGGTTTTTCCTTCTACTTATAGCCACTCACAAACTTTTTTCACGACATTTTCATCATTCTTCCGCCTCAAACCTATGCCAACTGGTTTTTAAACGACTTTTTATTCACCGTACTAAGGTACGTACGGTAAATAAAATTTGTAACTAAAAGGGGCTGACACCAGAAAATAATGATGACTAATTGAGAAGAGTTGAATATGAAGACTTATTGTGGTGACCTCAAATAAGTTTGTATCAGAGTACGATAATTAAGAATAACTATGTACAACAAAAAGATTTAGGAAGGTTGCTCACGCCAACTTTTTGCAGCAATTCATTAGTGTTATCACATCGCTACTTTTGGGTATTTGTCGTATTCACGCCCAGTGACTGTATCGATGAAAACCTATGAGTGTATTGATGTAACATCGCTATTAACGCATGATTCGTTGTCTTGACCGAGCCCGTCTTGAACTTGTTGTTTCCCAGGTGTTCACTACAGCACACGACTGTATCGACGCTGCTTTGCGTCTATATCCAAGGTGTATTGCAACAGCAGCGATTCCAAATCATTGTTAAATAGGCGACGGTTTACGACTAGCCAATTCATCGCGAATGATTTTCAATCATTTTTGCGATTTTATCTTTGCAAAAAGTCACACAGGTCTTAAATTAAATTGTTCATGATATTAATTTCAAAATATTTGCAGGCCATAAGAATGTGGCAAACATGTCCAAACATTTTGTTTTTTTTTTATGTTATTTTGCATGTACGTATTATTTATTCTTGCATGTATACACGTGTTTGAGAAAATAAATATATCTTTATCTTAATTAGAAGCAGTTATTAACAAGATTAAAGATAATATTAATATGGAATAATTATGTCACTAACGCATGAATATTTAGTTACTCATTTTAATAAAAGGGGTATAATATTATATTAATATGAGAAATATTAGCATTCCAACGCCCTAGAGGTTGTTGCGGTTTCATTTATACCCGAGACCACATTGAAATTTGATATGATATTTTATGATGATATGATTAAATCTACCATTATTAATAGGATTATAAATACTCGTAGCTGATGTTATTCATGAGTCTATTTCTAAAACACCTATTGTAATATATTGTTTGTGCTGCCTGCTTCTTATAAA
The DNA here is from genome assembly GCA_964057195.1 of Orthosia cruda. Taxonomy (NCBI): domain Eukaryota; kingdom Metazoa; phylum Arthropoda; class Insecta; order Lepidoptera; family Noctuidae; genus Orthosia; species Orthosia cruda. Next base: position 40,490,470 of record OZ059828.1, on the reverse strand, counting down.
TGTTTTAAAGGTCTGTATGTATGTTGATTGGTATACAGTGTCCTCTCATATGTATTAACACTGTAATATGAAATCATTTAAAAAATCTCTTATTTTATACAATCTTTTTTATTTAACTTGCCTTTATAGTTTGTGTGGGTCAAATCTTGCAACTGAATTTTAAAACAGTTATCCTCCTTTCCGATTGAGCTAAAATTTTGCTTACACGATTTTTTGAATCATAAAATTTTTCATCACGTAACAATTTATTTTAAAGGGTGCGCTTGTAGATTTATGTGAAATGAAATATTTGGAAATTGATGTTTTTTAACCAATCACAACTCAACGGTGGTTAGTACATGGGTAGTCTATCGCTTGGATTAGGATATATAATACTTTTGATTTCGGTAATCAGCCCCCATGTGATTATTTAGTAGCGGGCGTAACCGTTGGTAAAAGCTAGTACCTGCGGTCAAAGTTGTGGGCTTGTATTTTTAAAAGAAAACATTTTGGTGCAAAATATTTGTTGCGAAAGGTTAAAAGATTTTGCTTTACTTGCCTTTTAAAGAGCACTGACTAACCGCAGGATTTTTAAATAAAAATTTAAAAAAAGCTTCTCACATATTTTAAGGGGCGCTGCTGCATTTTGTTTTATTCTTGTATGGCTGACTCCTTTTTAGGGTTCCGAAGTCAACAAGGAACCCTTATAGTTTCGCTATGTCCGTCTGTCCATCCGCAGCGTAGCTCGGAGACTCTGAGTACTAGAAAGATATAATTTGTCATGGATATACATATTAATAAATCCGACGAAGTGGTAAAATAAAATAATGAAATATATTTTTTCTTTTACTTTGTATAGAGAAAGTGGAGATGTTTTTTTCTCGTCTAGATAGGTCAATCAAAATTATTATTGGTCTCGCAAAACTATTTTTCGATTCAGAGATCCGTTTGCGTAAAATTAAGCTTTAAATTGAAAAAAATTGTTAGTCAAGTACCCCCCCCCCCCCTCCTCTGCCAGTGAAATCGTTGCTTTTGGGTATGAGAAAAAATCACGGCCATAGTATATATAACGAAATTAAAAGGAAAACTATAACAGCTAAGTAGGCTTTAAAGTTTACGAGTAATAGTCGACCAACTTAAAATGGAACAGTAAAAATGTTGTACAAGTGCCATTGAAAAATTACTTAAATAACAACTTTCGAGAACGAAATAGTAAATACTTTCAATAATCTTCAAATGCCGAAAGATATAGAAACAAGGAGCGTGTGTGGGAGGATCCAGGAACGAACCAAGCATTCTTCGTTGCTCTAACGCGCGCTCGTATCGCAATTGACGTATTTCATAGAGATTATTTATTGCAGCTTATTTACGTTGGTTGTTTGTTTTCATCATTGAATAATTTGGTTTTCATTTTTGGTAGTTGAGTAGGTTGTTTGGTCATACTAAAATATTTGTTTTCGTTTTGTAAATATTTGGATATTTTAACGATGACTATCTCCGTAACGGCAATACTGCAGTATTCAAATTAGTAACTGACGCTGGTTTTAAATCTTTATTACAAAACGCTTGCCTCTATCCGCGGTGGTACTCTCACATACACCTACTTACATACACTCACTCACATACACCTGTACACATACATATAACTCATATTATATCCATTCTAGAATTAGCATTTTTGTTAATGTCGTAAATTATGCATTGTAAACCTTATCATTATCACACACCTAGTTCATACTTGATCTATTACATACAAAGTCTAACTGTGAGAATTGGGGAGCCTGGTGACCCGTAACACAGGTATTCAATACCTTTTTCGGGCACCAGTCTCTCACAATATTTTTTTTATTTTTTATTAGTTTAAGTATTTTCTGTACCTGCAACATTTGTGATGAGAAAATAAATTTAATATTATTCCTTTATTCATTTACAATTTTATTTGATACATCTTTAAATATTAAAAAAAATGAAAATTTTAAAAAAGATTTAAAAATATTAAAAATAGTGGCCCACCGGTATCGGGCACAGGGTCGAAGCTACCGGTGGTTAAGGCTCCAGAGACAGGAACCTCCTCACAATACGAGCCGTATCAAGGAGTACTGCCTTCTGTAACAGGCCCTTGATCCAACCGTGAAATGACAGCCTCGAAAGATCGTCAGCCTCGTCGTCGAGGCTCTTGGCCATCAGGCCATTGGCCGTAACGACATTCGGCACAATGATCGCCGAGTCGACATTCCACATGTCTACAACCTCGTGTGCTAAGTCGAGATACTTGATTTGTTTCTCTTTCTCAGCTTTCAAGAGGTTCTTGTCATGTGGGATGGTGACATCGATTATCATTGTGCGGCGAGCTAATCGGTCTATCAACACTTTATCCGGCTTATTGGCAACAATAGTCCTATCAGTGATAATAGACCGATCCCAGTACAACGTGGCATGGTCATTTTCAAGAACTGGGTCGGGCACATACTTGTAATACGGTACCTCCGATTCCACTAGATTGTACTTCAAAGCAAGTTGCTGGTGAATAATCCTGGCCACTTGATTATGCCTGCGTAAGTACTCGCCGTTTGCAAGACGAGAACAACCAGAGATAATATGTCTGATGGATTCACCCGGACGGTGGCATGCCCGACATATGTCAACCGTGCCGTCCTTCATTATATGTCTCCGGTAGTTATTCGTCAGGATAACTTCGTCCATAATTGCACAGACAAAACCTTCGGTTTCCCCAAAGAGGTCACTGAAACGCAGCCAGGCTACGGACGCTGATGGTCTACATCGGACCCATGTAGGGCCCGGAAAAAGCGTCCGTGAAGCTCCTTGCTTTGCCATACCTCCCTGCGGTCGTTAGTGTCAAGCACTACAGGCTAGCGCCAGTTCTCATTTGCCAAGGAGAGCGGGGTGAGTCCCTTGTCGTAGACGAAGCATACCCACGTCTGTGTTTAGAAAATATTCCCTGAGATTGCATATCTCGCGGTTGTGGAGGTTTTTGGCATTTAAAAAGCCTCGGCCTCCACACTTTACTTATTATTATTACTCAAATAGATAATATTTTTCCAACTTCGCAAGTAAAGTTACCGACGGAAAAAGAGGGTTGTTATAAGATTGACGTGTGTCTGTGTATCTGTGTATCTATGTGTCTGTTTGTGGCATCATAGCTTCTAAACGGATGAACCGATTTCAATTTAGTTTATGGACGCAATATCTGTTCGACAAGTGTGACTATGATTTTATCAACAAAGACATTTCCATGACTGACTGGGAAGCCGAGTTTACGACACGATCAGTTGATGAATCATTAAACTTTATCAATCAAGTTATTCTCAATTTACACACAAAATATATTCCACAAAAATTACATCGTAACAAAAAATATCCAACTAGGTACAATTCGGCATTAATTAAAACAAAGAAAAATACAAATATTTAAAAAAAAAAACTTACGGCAATATATCAGATGAGTCAACATTTAAGCTACTTCGTGAAAGGGTAAAGGAATTAGAATCGCAATGTTATGAAAACTACTTGAGCTTAACCAAAAAATCTATTAAAGAGAACCCTAAATATTTTAAGATCTTCGATCCGGAGAAACAATATGCGAAACGTTTTCTACGTACTTCCATTCTACATTTCTCGATACTAACCCTGGGCCAACAAAAATGGAGTCAAAACCGAAACTGTAAACTACAGGCCGATATCCTAGCTCTGTATTGTGGCAAAAATGTTCGAAAGGATTTTTTTAAATTTTATTTATGATGGGTTTGCTCTTGACTCTAGTCTAGGTCAGAGGTGACAGAGACAAAGTGGACGATGGAGTGAGCTTACCCAGAAGAAGCCTGTTCACTCTAACTTTGAAGAGATTCGGGTTGTATGCGTTCGGAAACACAGACGCAAGCAGTGAGTTCCACTCTTTTACAGTGCGCATTATGAAGGATGTTTGGAAGCGCTTGGTGCGAATTGGTGGAATGGCAACTAAGTGAGGATGGTAACTTGCAGCGCGTCTAGATGTCCGATGGTAGAAAGGGGCTGGTGGGATGAGGTCGTGGAGTTCATGAGCACACACAGACGTGAGTTGCTAGCATAGAGATAGAAAAATAGATTAGCTTTTTCACTAACAGAGTGAGCCAGCGACCCATCAGGCTCTAGCATTGGAGGTAAAGTGGGACGACAGAAATTAGTTTCAACCGCTTTAGACAGGGACAAAAACTGTGTACTACCCGGATGGTGCAATGCCAGCTTGGCCCCGATACGTCCAATATGGTCAAAACGTGCCCGGCGCAGAACCCGCTTGCAGAGCTTGGCGGCAGAATTAAAGGCTCTTTTCCTGGCTAAACCCTACGCGCTCTAACTTTGCGGTCGCGGGCCTTAACCCAGGCTTGGTAGGCAGATTCTTTTCGGGCCTCAGCGTGGGCTCATCCTCCATATACCAAGGCCGGGATTTGTGACCGAGCGGGATGTCGGAGAATGGAATAAAATACTCCATTCCCTGCCGAACCACGTCCGCAACCACGTCAGCACAGCACGAGGGGTCACCCTAGGAGAAGCACAAATGCCGCCAAGGATAGGACGCAAAAAAGTGTCGCATCTCATCTCAATCTGCTGACTCGTATCGCCATACTCACCCCGTGCCTCTAGGACTCTCATCTGGAGGAGAGCCGGTCGAAACGGATTTCAACAGACAGTGGTCAGACGTTCCCAGCGGGGCTGAGACCGATACTGAATGACTGTCCATATCAGTTGTCAGCAGGAGGTCCAAGCAAATGGCCGTCTACATCCGGTACCCCGTTGCCACATTCACCAGCTGGGTAAGATCATCTATAACCAGGTGTATAGTGCTCTCAGAAATTAGTTTAGTTCCTTTCAACATGGTTTTTTGAAGGGAAGGTCTACCGTCACCAACTTAATACTACTCAATGATTTTATTACTGACGCCATGGATAACGGTAGGCAGGCTGATGTCGTTTAAACTGATTACAGGAAACTGATCTGAGAACTGATCAAACTTTTGATCGAATTGACCATGAGATTTTACTATCTATGTTATATGGTATGGGAATACGAGGCGATTTACTCAGAGGGTTTACTTCTTACCTGGAGAATAGGCCCCAAGCAGTAGTATTAAGCAATTATATATCTGGTTGGGTGCCTGTCCCCAGTGGCCCATTACTTTTCATTATCTACATAAACGACATCAACTCTTGATTGCTTTCATTCAAACTGTTGTGTTTTGCTGACGATATGAAAATCCATGCCACAATATCATCACATGCGGACGTGATTGCACTTCAGGATGATTTACATCGTCTGGAGGCTTATTGTCGTGGGAGTAAGCTTGATCTTAACCCTGCTAAATGTTCGGTTCCAACATATTATCGAAAACGTTCAAATATACCTTCATCGTATATCTTGGGTGATCAAGTACTACCTAGAATGAATTGCATCCGTGATCTGGGGGTATATCATGATTCTAAGCTTACGTTCGAATCTCATATCAATGCCATAGTCACTAAAGCATCTAAAGGACTAGGTTTCATAATGCGGCTATCCAAGTGCTTTACTCAAGCCAAAACTTTAAAAATTCTTTACTGTACTTTTGTTAGAAGCAACTAGGAATATGCGTCTTAAATCTGGAATCCATCCACAAGTACATTGATCCTATAGAGAGCATTCAGAAAAGTTTTATCAAGTTCAAAATTCAAAATTCAAAAATTCAAAATCATTTATTTGCGAAATATGGGTAGTTTTCAGGGTGACATTTTTATAAAAGTTCTTTAGACCATATCCTACCATGGCAGGTGTGCAAAATATTACAATAAATTGAATAAAATATTACATTATTAATTAACAATTGCATCATCTATACATTACATAATATTATTGAAAAATTACATAAGTTTATAATTACATTATTTTCTCATTTAAATAATCATTAACAGAATAATAAGCTTTTTGAATTAAATACTTTTTTAATTGGTTTTTAAATAAATTGAAATTATTAGATTCTTTTATGTACTTAGGTAGCTTATTATATATTCTAGGGCCCATACAAAATGCACTCTTATCAAACATAGCCGTTCTGTGGCTTATTGCACTGAGTGTACTGGCAAGTCTTGCACTTTTTAAAGTTTTATATTTATTTAGGTTAGTTCTTATTTCCAATGCTAGTTCATAGATGTACAATGATGGGAAAGTCAATATTTTTAAATTAATAAAGTGCGGTTTACAAGTTTCAGTTGATTTTAATCCACAAATCGCTCGGATACACTTCTTTTGAGCTTTAAAGATGGTTTCTCTCTCAGTGGCATTCCCCCAGAACATTATACCATATCTAAGTGTAGAACCAACATATGCATGATAAGCGGACAGAAGAGCAGTTTGATTTACAACCTTTCGAAGCATATAAATGGCATATGAATAACGACTTAGTTTTGTACATACTTGTTCAATATGTGTCTTCCATGTCATGTCTGAGTCTATGTGTAATCCTAGAAATTTTGTTGTATTGATTTTGTGTATTTTTATTTGTTCGTAATTTATATTTAAAGTATTTTGTTTTGAATTTCTGTTTTTAAATGTCATTATATATGTCTTAGTTAAATTTATTTTGAGATCATTAAGATTTAACCAGTTAACAATAGATGATAGCGTACAGTTTATGTCATGTTCATGTGTCTTAGGGTCATCGGATATAAATATTGCAGTACTATCATCAGCATACAGAACCATGGGGGTTTTGATTGATTTAGGGAGATCGTTAATATAAATAATAAATAACAAAGGGCCCAGAATACTCCCTTGTGGTACGCCTTTACAGACTCTTATTGGTGTTGATAAATGTTTCTTTTCTACTTTTGTGATATGCGAAATGCTAGATATTTCAGTTTGTTGTTCTCTGTCACTTAGGTATGATTTTATGAGATCTCTAGCATTTCCTCTTATTCCGTACGTTTCCAATTTATTCAACAATACATCATGATTGACGCAGTCGAAGGCTTTTGTCATATCCATATAGAGTGCTGTGACTTCTTTTTTATTATCTATGCCTTTTAGTACCATATTCAAAAAAGTGTACAATGCATTGTTAATTGATTTATTTTTCCTGAAACCCATTTGTTCTTCCGACAGGATGTTGTGTTTTTCGAAGTAATTATATAGATTGCTATAAATAACTTTCTCAAAAACTTTCGATAAGACAGGTATTAGCGATATAGGTCTATAACAATTCATATTTTCTCTATCCTCCTTTTTAAATATTGGTTTGACTATACTCAATTTTAATTTTGATGGGAAGACACCTTCCTCGATACATTTATTAATTATATGAGAGAGTGCTGGTGCTATTAATTCTGCCACTACCTTAAGAACTTTAGTAGTAATGCCATCATAGCCTGTGCTATTGGTGTTTTTAAGTGATTTTATTATTTGGGCGATATTTTTAGGAGTACACGGGCTCATAAAGAGTGAATTTGAATTATTGTATTTAATTGTATAATGCTTTTTATTATTTATGGAATGGTTATTTGGTATTATGTATTGGTTATTTTATGGAATGGTTATTTTGGTATAAGTATTTGTGTTATCATCAGAAAGTGCCCTACCGCTCTGAAGATTACCTCAATCTCTGCAAGAAGTATCATATATTACCCCTAATTAATGGGCGAGCTGTCTCTGACTGTACTAAATTATTTAAAATTTTCAATAATTCTATCAATAACTCCGATATTCTATCCAAATTTTATTTTAACGTTCCCGGAAGGTCGAAGCAATGGTGCGCACAGTTGCGTGTTCCATCTGCCTCTACGAATTACAGGCAAAATTCATTTATAGTGCGTGCAAGTAGAAACTTTAATGACATATGTAAGCGGCATGATTTTGATCCTTTCATAACGGGTTTGTCCTCGGCCAGAAAGTGCCTGAGCCTTGGCTTTTTTAATTAGGATTTTGTATGTTTAGGTTTTTATAATTGTATGGAATTTAAAATGTTAATTTAGTTTGAGCTTGAATGTTATACTGTTTTGTTTTCCTTTTTTGGTAGGTAGCTGTGTTGTGTTGTTCACACTCTTTTTTTAGAAGTGATGACTTTTCGTTGGCTGTCAGTCTCACGAACTATTTGTTATTCTGTTTGTTTTAGCTGTAAGTTGTCCATAATTGATAAATAAATAAATAATTTAATAAAATCGGTTCAGCCGTTCAAAAGTTATGGGCGTTTTACTGCTACAATTAAGTAGCATGAAATAAAAATGTGTCGGGGGTTTTAAAATTTTGAAATTTTACTGGTATAACTCCTTCATCAGTTACCATCGTCCTATGTGGGCCCGTTTTTAGACGTTGTGAGCTGCTAAAACCATTTAAATGTTCATGTAACAACAAAAAACCCTCTTCTTAGTAATAGTGCGGCTATTATGCAATTTCGGAAACCGATTACTGCGCGTGGCCCGACAGGCACTTGGCCGGTTTTTTTTTAAATTTTGGCCTATTCATTAAATTAGATAAACCGCTATGGTGTTGGTACCCGTATAAATAACATAAAACCACCCACCGCCTTTGGGATGAGTTGTTTTTATTGTAGTTTACGGTGCTACAGGATAGGCGCAAAATGACAATGGGTCAACCCATTTTCATATCATTTGTTTTATGTACCTTTCCGTTTTTTCGGACTCTACTGCTTTTGCAGTTTCTATAAAAAGGCTTGCCGTATCGTCTTTGCATCGTTGCGTAGTGCCAATCTGCGAGAACCTTAAAACTAAAAACGAATTTAATTTTAGAATATCACCTAGTTTGTCCAGCCCAAAAATTAAACCGCCAGTCGTCTTCAATAATATAAAACCGAATGTTAGGTAAGTCAAAAAGTGACCTTAAAAGTACTTATATATAAACTTTTTTCAGAAAAATACCATCAGTCAGACCACAGTAGAGTGATGCTGAGGAGGTCAGACCAGCGACCTCTGGCCAGAGCCAGGAGAAGAACGCTTAGAATGACTGTCACCATAGTGACGGTTTTTGCTTGCTGCTGGCTGCCTTATGCTACCATGACGTTATGGTAAGTGTACTTTGAATAGATTTCACACAATTCTGAAAACTGAGTGAGCATTTGGGACACATCAGCATGCGAATGTTTTCACTGCTAGGGAACTGTAGAATGCGGTCACTGTACGCATTGGCAGATGTCAGCCGTATTCGGTTTTTTGGTTCTAGGACTTGCAGGTTTCCACACAATGTTTTCTTTCAATGTTTTGATGACAGGAGTAATAAAACAATTTACACAAAGTAAAGCGTCTGCTTGGGTTTGAACTCACGATCTTTGGATTACAGTTGATTAACGGCCAAGTCCCTTAAACAGAAAGCAGGTCAATGACCAATGACCCAGCAGTGGGAACATAATCCAAACAATTTTAGATTCTAATTTACGCCAAAACTTGTTGTCTTTAAAAATCTCAGATAATATTTTGAGGCTTGTGTGTTTGCCAGTAAACATTTCAAGGTACGTAAATATTAATTCTGCCAGGGTTTTGTGATTATCTAGGTTATTCCATACTGGTTTTGCTCAACTATGACTCTCTTCTTAGAAAAGATTGTGTGTTCTGACATAGCGTTCCCGTATTGCAATGTAGAAATCAAAGCAAATCATTCTGGGTTTTGAGTTCGCCTTTACGGTTCTCTGGGCATTGAATTTCTAACGTGAAATCATACGGCCAGGTTTACTGATAGTAAACCAGGTGGTGGTGGTGGTTTTCTTTCTAAAACGTATTCTGAGCAGGACGTGACAATGTGACCTTATGACTCAGTAAAAATTGTAACAAGCCGTGACATCACACCAAATTTCAACGCACTGTATAGTCGTAATTTTTTGTTTTGTCGTGGCAAAAGAAAAATACGTGATCAATATTTTTAGGTAATCTAACAGACGGACTCAATAATTTTTTAGTCATCATGCCTATTATCGCAAAGTATAGGACACACGAAATATGTTGTAATTTCTTGTTTGATTAGTTGTTTGGTTTTGGTGTGGTGTAGTTTACGCGCTTAAAAATAAGTTACATTCATTTTAATAAACTGGGGGGAAGGGATTTAATTCAATTTCTTTGAAGAAAAGCTGTGTCTATCTAGTTATGAATGCAAATTGATGTTTTCCTTATAATCTTTGGATTCCAGTGGCATATTAAACTGTTAAATGTTTATATTGATCTTTATACCAATATGAAATTTTAATGCAGTTTTATCTCATAGTTTTGGAATCCGATTAAAACCACAGGTAACAGCTACTTTTTTAGGGTGATGCCCTATTTCCCCAAATTCCAAGTCTCATAAAGTGATTTTTCATACATTCATTCCCAATATTTCAATATATTGCCCAATATTTCGATATTTAACCAATAGTTGAAGAATTTTCATGAAACTCCATGAACATTAGTTTTCAATCTATAAATATTGTTACAAAGATTACATCTTTCTTCTTGTTCAAAATTATATGTATGTGTGAACGATATAAAAAGACCTGACATTGAAGTGGAGAGAACTATAAAACTCTAAAAACATTAAACTATAAACAGTTGCAAAACCTGAGCGAAGTAGAATAACTACTTCACGTCTACAATTTGCTCCACTTTACAGACGTGGTCCAATAGGCATACTAAAATATAAATGTGAATAAATGTGAGTAAATTCTATGTCTATTTTTGGATTTTATTTGACCAATAAACCTTCAACAGCTGAACACATTTGGATGTAAGGCATATGGGTAGACTATAAGTAGGATTACGAAAAAGGATACTTTTAGGTTGCGATAATTTTCAACATAAAGGTGGGCGAAGCCGCTCGCAATTACAAGTATTTTTTGACATTTCGCCATTTTGAATACTAAAATATATGCAGAGCTAATATTCTCCGTTTTCAATGCATTGCCGCTCTTGCACCGATCATTTACCTTATCGGTATCGTTGCTTAGTATTGCTCCCACGATATTCTCTGCTTGTTCACCCTGCTCAATGGAGCTCATTGGAACAAGCTACCTTTAGTTGGGCAGTTGTTGTTTACTTGGAAAATATCTGTTGCGCAGTTGATATCGAGGAAAATGTCTTCAATCAAATTCTTATTGAAGTCCGTATTATTATTAGCCTTTGCTGTTCTACTTCTGAGAAAAGGCTTCCGTACGAAGTAAGGATCATTCCATTTTCCAGGTCTTCTGCAATATTGGGCCAGTTCTTTAAGAATGAGTCCAGCTTATCCTACCACCTCCTTTTGGATATTGTGGTATTCATTTCACATCGTTTAGCGTACTTACGTTTCATAACACTATACAAACCATACCTTTTTTTATCTTTTGATATTGTATCAACTCATGTGATTAATTTTTATGTATTCTTTGATACTATTTAACACCTGAAAAGCATATTTTTAGTTAATTCTGATTGATTTAATAGCTTCAACTTAATTTATATTGCTAGTTTGTGAAATCTTAGATGATTTTATATTCTGACATTTTCTTCTGACTTGAAATGACATCTGTCTGTCTAATTTATTTTCTTAACACATAAACATAACATACCAAGGATTAGACCTTTCCTTAAGCTAGTTGTACATTATTATAAGGGCAGCGGTAGACTGCCCCCTTCTGTGAACCGTTTTTATTCATTCTGGTCTTGATTTCTAAATTGAGATTTGTATTTGAAATTTAGAAGATATCACAGAACGAGGAAAAACGGGCGTCAGCACTTTTAGTTTGATTTCGGTTGCGAAATTTGAAGGACATATTTTAGCCTGGAATTACAGTGTACTATCTTATCTCCAAAACTCTCTAAAACCATATTATCCAGCTTGATGTGTAATTATATCTGAAGTGCACTTATTAATATATATATTGTGAGTGTTATTTATATGGTGTATCATTTGACCGATGCCTTGCCTACCTCTGTAGGAGGGTTCACTGTACGGCGTGTAACGCCACAGCCCGGTTCCTTTTCACTCCTTGCTGCCTGCCTTCCTGCCTACCATATGCCTACATAACTGCATACCAACCGGTACGGTGTGCATGAGCTGCAGCAGTGTAGTCAACAGCGGTGCGCGCGACGTCAGCGCGCCCGCCAGCAGCACGCGCAGGTTGCGCACTCTGAACACGAGGGCCATCTCGAGACAGCGCTCCACCAGACGTCCCATCGCACCGTATCACGCCGCTCTGGTCTGCGGTTGCCCCTTCACCACCATAAAAGAGGCGGGCAGCACGTCGTACGAAGCCGGCCCTTATTTTTACCTTTTTTATTAACTTTTTTTTTATTAGCTCATCTGAGCCAAACGTAACTCTACAAGTATGATGTTTGTTTCTCAGTCACGCCAGAACGGCTGAAAGAATCTTGACATATGAAATTTAGTACAGAGTTACATTATATTCTGCAATAGCACATGATACTTTTCATCCTGGTATAACGTTCCCTTGGGACAAGAAAACATTTTTCAAGCGGGTGAACCCGCTGGCAGAAGCAAGTTTTAAATAAAGTCTTGGATAGACACTAAACACATAACCACAAACAAATACGTCCAGATAATTCTGAGTGACTGAGATTTCCAAAAAAATTCGACCTGCGAACAAAATCGAAAATTCAATTCAATTATTTATGAATCAGACCAAGATCTATAAATGTTAGTAACTCAACGTATATACTACAAACAAACTTACATTATTTATAATGGGCATAACTTTCTTGATCCAATATTATTCTAAGATTTAGGCACCTTCATAAGGTAAATATTTTCGTTACAAAATCTGCTGAACATAAGATTTTTATATTCAATAACGTTTCTCCTGTGATTTTTCACATTTTTAACGGAATGTAATATTGAACGATTTCGAATTCAGTTTCTGTGTGTCAGTGAGTGCCTTTTAGAAAAAAACTTTTGCAGCTTTATTTTAAGCCTCTTTTTGACTCATCATCATCATCAGCCTATAGCAGTCCACTGCTGGACATAGGCCTCTCCAATTGCACGCCATTTGCTTCGATTTTCGGCAACTCCTAGCCAGCTGCTACCAGCCACCCCGCGAAGATCGTTACTCCACCTAGCCTGAGGGCGTCCCACCTTACATTTACCAATTCGCGGTCTCCACTCAAGAACACGTCTACCCCAACGGTCATCGGTTCTACGACTTATATGGCCGGCCCATTGCCACTTCAGCTTACTTATTCTGTGAGCTATGTCGACAACTTTGGTTCTCTGCCGGATCACCTCATTTCGGATTCGATCCCTTAGAGAGACTCCGAGCATAGCCCTTTCCATAGCTCTCTGAGCAACTTTGAACCGATGAACCAGCCGTATTGTGAGTGTACAAGTCTCGGCGCCGGATAACAGGTAGGACGCACTGGTTGAAGACTTTGGTCTTCAGGCTCTGTGGGATACGTGACGAGAAGACTCGACGAAGTTTCCCAAACGCCGCCCAGCCCAGCTGTATTCTTCTATTATCCTCCTTCTCAAAGTTGTTCTTACCAAACTGCAGAGTTTGCCCGAGGTAAACGTATTCTCGAACAACTATGAGAGCACTGCCATTGGCCACAATCGGTCCCGGAACGACGTGTGTATTGAACATAACCTGGGTTTTGTCCAAGTTCATCCGGAGCCCGATGCGTGCAGAAGAACCAGCTAAGCCGTTCAGCATCAGCTGAAAGTCATGCAGTGACTCTGTTATTACGACGATGTCATCCGCGAATCGCAGGTGTAAGATGTACTTACCGTTTATATTAATGCCGCGTCCTTCCCAGTCCAGCGTCTTAAACATATCCTCCACCGCGTTGCTAAACAATTTCGGGGAAATAAAGTCCCCTTGTCTAACCCCTCGACGCAGTGAGATATGCTTAGTTTGCCGGTCCTGACTTTGGACGGTCATTGTGGCGTTTGCATAAAGACATCTCCGCACTTGGATGTATCGCCAGTCCACTTGGCACCGCTGCATAGACTCCAAAACAGACCAGGTTTCGATAGAGTCAAAAGCCTTCTCATAGTCCACAAAAGCAAAACACAGGGGCCGATTATATTCTTCGGACTTCTGTATAATTTGCCGCACTGTGTGGATGTGGTCTATGGTGCTGTATCCACCTCGGAACCCGGCCTGCTCCGGTGGTTGAAACTCGTCGAATCTTCGCGCTAGACGATTCGTGACGACTCTCGAAAACAACTTATATATGTGGCTAAGAAGCGAAATGGGTCTATAATTCTTCAAAAGGGTCTTGTCACCCTTTTTGAAGAACAGAATGACCACGCTCCTTTGCCATGCTTCTGGAGTTCTCCCAGAGAACAGGACAGAATTGAAGAGCTCCCCAAGCTCCTTCAGTACCGGTCATCCTCCCGCTTTCAGTAGCTCGGTAGTTATCCCGTCCTCGCCAGGAGCTTTTCCATTTTTAAGCTGTTTGAGAGCCACCTCGATTTCGTCTTGGCTTATCTCAGGCAGGTCTTCTGTGAAATGGCGGGTTAAGGTGGCTCTAGAATCCTCATTTTCGGGATCAGGCCGAGATGCATGCATTGCGTACAATTGGCCGTAGAAGTTTTCAACTTCCGAAAGAATCTCCGGCTTCGAAACGACGATATTCCCATTAGATGTAGTCAACTTCGTCAGATGGCTCCTCCCAAGTGACTGGACAAACATTTTCGACCCCCGGTTTTGCTCAGTCGCTTTCTCTATAGAGAACGTGTTGGCTCGTCGGAGGTCGCGTCTTACCATTTTCCTTATATGTTTATTGAGTGCCTGCTGTTCTGACGAAGTGACCGGTGGATTTTCACGTCGTTTCATCATAAGCTTCAGAGTTCCCTCCGGAAGTATGGACTTCCTGCCCGTACGCCACATCTTACAAAATCTCGCACCTTCCTCCCTGAGGATTTCCACCATTTGATCGAACGCCTGGTCAACGCTATTTGCGGTTTCCACGGCAGCAAAACGGTTCTCCAGGTCTGACTGGAACGCTTCAGATCCCAACATTGTTTGGAGCATATTGGGACGGAGCCTAGACTTCATCAAACGAGTTCTCTCAAGCTTGCAATTGATATTCAGGGAGCCTCAAACAAGTCTGTGATCGCTGCCGGTATTAAACCTGTTGATCACTGAGACATCCCTGAATATGTGCTTTTTATCTGTTATGATGAAGTCTATCTCATATTTGGTCACGTTGTAGGGGCTTCGCCATGTCCACTTCCTTTGTGGCTGTTTCTTAAAGAAGGAATTCATTACGAAAAGACCCTCTCTTTCTAGAAAGTTGACAAGCATTTTTCCCCTATGATTCCTGCTACCAAACCCGTAGGATCCTACTACCAAATCACTGCAATTCTGTACTCCCACTTTGGCGTTAAAATCCCCCATGAGAACGCTGTAGTGGGTCTTAGTGGTGGAATGCAAGGCCTTGGAAATGTCTTCAAACATTTCCTCCACTTCGTCGTCCGAGTGTGCCGAGGTCGGTGCGTAAACCTGTACAACCTTGAGGCTATACCTCTCGGTTAGCTTAATTATGAGGTACGCTACCCGGTTCGAGACACTGGAAACTTCCACAACGTTGACACAGATGGACTTGTTTACCAAGAACCCGACGCCACCTTGGGATAGCTGGTCTCCCTCTCGGAAATACATAAAGTGGCCTGATTTCAGTGTTATTGTATCCTCCCCCTCTCTTCGGACTTCACTCAGCCCTAGAACGTGCCATCTTATACTCTTGAGTTCTTCCTCAAGCTGCACGAGGTGTTCATCAAGCCGTAACGTGCGTCCATTATACGTCGCCAAGGTCGGTTGGGTTTGGCGGCCATCCGTAACCCGGTGATTCTTCGCACCCCCGAATGCCCTGCCGTCTCCGTGACCGCCGCCATAATCAGGTATAACAGCAGGGCGGCCGGGAACTGGGGGCCGTGGTTGATTTTGACTTGTCATATTGGAGGGTATGCCCATAATCGCCACGCTGGGCATGCGGGTTGGCGATCGCAGATCGCAGCTTTTTCGCACTGGTGACGCTGCTGCCCGTCACCAGTCTGTACCACTTAGCTGCGAAGATTTGTTAAAATGGTTATACCGCCATTTATCGGTTGTCGTCAGAGCCTCGTTTGTTATTTAGCAGGATGTACCGCGAGCAGGTGAGGTTGACTTGGGACACTTAGATCGTGAATGTACCCCCTTTTTGACTAGGTACTATCAAATTCCATGTACTGGATTAATCATATCGTACTGACATTTATTTAAATCTTTCCCACAGATTGGCTACGTTCATATTGTTTTCATTAAGCATCATCATCATCATTAGCCTCTTAACGTTCCCACTGCAAGAACACAGCCCTCATCTCTTTGAGAGAGAAAACTTCTCGTATTCTAGTCTAATCCTAGTCCTAATCTTGTCTATCTGTACAAAAACATACACAACAAGCCTCCAATACCAAATTTAAAAGAAAAAATCTATAGATTGTTTTTTTTTCAAACTATTGGACAGGCTGAAATCGTTGCAGCAACCGTTGCTGCTTCGCTATCACATAAAAGAAAACAAAAAAAGAATGGCCAATTTAAAAAAAAACAGACTACAGTACAGTCATAAGGTACAACTCATTGAAGATGTTGATGATTTTCGTTTAACATCTTCGCATGAGTCCTGATTCATTGGCTAAATTGTTGAAACTAACTGTCAATCTGTTCAGTGTGAAGGTCCACACGAGCGAATCTGCTCAGCACCGCACCGAATTCGATGTGCAAGTGATTGAACCATCGATATTATGAGTTCGCTGGAACTGGTAAAATTAATATTAATGCCCGGTGTGTAGTCCGCTACACTATTGAATACGAGTCAAGAGCGGACCACGTTCATCATTGAGCACTCTACAAATGATAAAAAATTATATAAATAGACAGACAAAAAATGGTTAAATTCTTGGAGTATTATCAAGGTTACAAGGGGCTTTATTTGCAGTCAATGGGCCTTACCTTGTTATTTTAGGACGTAACAAATGATGTAATGTCTAACGTAGACAACCTTCAAATGTACAGTAAAATAATTATAGATATTGCTACACATACTATGTGTGTGTATGGGGTAACTTTTTGAAGTATACAGACGAAGAAAAACATGTCTTTAAACTTTGAAATAACGTTTTCTCTTGAATTATTTGCTTTCGGCATAGTACGTTCTTCATGCTGTTTAAGGTTCTTGCCAAGATTTTCTGAGTAAACTCAGATGTTTTTCTCTTAATTCTGGAATGGACACGCATGTGTTAGAATTATAAAGGAACTCTATATAAAAGTATTGATATCTACCAAGAAAGCAAGCTTCGAATGTCAAGATGGTTATTGGTTATTTACTGTGTATCAGAGTTCCAATGTGTGTGGTGTGTAAGGGAAGGGTTTTATGAATAAAAGCACAGACAGACAAGACTAGGCATTTATTTTAATAAGGCTTGTCAATTAATTCATACTGAGGCTTAGAGAGCTTACCGCCCTATCGCTAGACCTAGTTCTTGTGAAGAAGAAGGGCAAGAAACTCCACGGAAGCAACTATGTTTGTAAAAGTATTTATAGATATCTTTCACAACCATATACATATCGTTTATCACAATAAAGGTCTGATTCTGTTATGGCCATTATATAATGAATCTTGTTACATTTCACAATGTTACATAATCGAAACAACAAGAATAAGGCAAAGAACATGACCAGCCCTTAAATCAATTTTATATCATTATGAATAAAGACCACAATATGTAATAGAGTTTCAACACAACCATTAACAATAATAAAGTTATAATATCAAATAACTTACGTGAAGCTTGTGTAGTCCGTCTTTCATAAAATGTAACAATTCAGGAAAACAATATCACAATCACAACATAATATCAGGTCCGTACTGGCTTGTAGCTCACAACAAAGTGAGACATCTTACGAATTACATACTATTTATAGTAACAAGTCGATCTGTCAAATGTCCCCACCATTTTCTACATTTCTATAATTAATATCCCAATTAGGTCAATAATCAATTCATGAGTAATGAAACATTTTTAAAACGTATCAAGACAATTAAGGAATTTAATATCGCCTATTTAGTTATTCTTAATCAATATTCGAAAGAATATTGATACTAACTGGGAGTTTTGTACTAATTGTCTCAAAGGACTTATAGTACTAAAATAGCAATATAAAATCCAGGATACATCACAATGATCATAACAAATTACGTAATATTTTATAGAAATATCTTCGCTGTGGCTTAAATGTAAATTGAGATTTATTTCCTGTACACATAACAATATTTACTCAGGTGGGTATTCTAACAATTGTAGGTACTTGACAACACAATAATAATTTAGATAGGTACTTAGACATTTTTCGGTAGATGCTTAATAAATATGACAGTTTGTATTTTGTAGCAAACCATTATGCTTAAAAGGTGAAAATTCATAATTTAATGACGCCACACGTACTTCCAATACTAACACCTGCATTTCAAACAGAATCGCCTCTACTGACCTGTAAAAAGGGAAGGGCAAACGGAAAAAATTGCAGCGTTTTACCTTCAAATAAAACGCTTGTTGTGTCCGAAGACTCATTCGGGGTCAAATAAACATAATTTGAGTCTAGCATCTTCCGTTTCCGTGTCACATCTATATAGGTATATGCCACAATCGCCTTCCAAGCAACACGATAATGACGTAATTCCGCTTTCGTTCACCAGGTGGCTGCAGCGCGCCAACTTGTTCATTGTGGCCTCAAATCCTAGAACTTAAAGAGCCAATAACACCAGGCAATCTTTAAAATTATGACCCCGAATGAGTCTCCGGACACAACAATCGTTTTATTTGAAGGTAAAACGCTGCTATTGTGTCCTTCGGCCTCATTCGGGGTCATATAAACATAATTTGAGGCTTTGTTTGTTATCGCCTGGTGAACGGGACGCCACTGTGTTGCACACAATATAAGTACAAAAATAAGCACAAATATAATTTTATAATAATTATATTTCAATACCAAAATAATTATGATTATCTATTTATACAGTAATTAAACCACTTTATTACAAAATAAACAAAAACATTTAAGACGTACCACATAACTTTCATCGTTATAGTATACTTGTATGATCTTACCATAATCATGTTCTCCTTGTGTATCCATACCTCATTACTCCTGATTGTCCAAATCATTTTGCTGTGGCATAATCGATTCTTGCATTTATATAACTCATTTATTTGAATTAACGAAGGATATTTTAGTTAATTGGCTGAAAAAGACGAATCAAAGAACTGTGCTGGAATCACTTCCTTCCTATAATGTTTCCTAAAATTGTTACCAGATTTGCAATTAGCTCGTGCCATTATCTCATCGAGAGGTTCGTTATCTAACCAACTTCGTGAAGCTACCGCAGAACGGAAACTACCTGGAGTAACCTCGATTCCTGCTTCCTTCAAAATTGACTTAACCCAACCTGCCAAAATAGTTCTAGTTGCCGGCTTAGGTTTTCCGCATGCAGTAACAAATAGTCTATCACTAGAACATGTTAAACGACGCGGTTTTCCAATTTCTATAAGATTTTTAAGCCAATGCTTAGGATTAAGAGGCGCACTTTCGGTATTACCTAACAATTTCCAACCAGACTGTACATGAGTTTCAGAATCAGTTTTCGAACCAAAATGTGGCCAAAACATTATGCTATTCTCACCTACAATACACCTGTCTGACGAGACACTCAGTAATGTTAAATCGTGTATCCTACGCCCTGAACATAACGACAGTAGCACTGCACATAGTCTTGAAATTTCATATAGACTTTGATTTTGAAGAGGTCTACTGCCCAACCAACCTGCCAAAGACTGAGGATCCCAAACAGGGGGTGGACACTTTTAAGGCTGTTGCAATGCAATTGCCTTAACCATCTGTTTAACCAAAATGTTCGAACTTAATCGGGCCTCACTTTTTGTATTGCACAAAGTAGACACAACAGATTTATGAAGTAGAATAGTACGATAAGACAGTTTTTCTTTTAAGTGTAAATCCGCCAAATATCGTGCCAAATCACTACCGGAAGGATTTGAAAAATTTACATTTAACTTGGAACACCAATTCAACCATCTTTGGCATGCTGGTCTGCATGTGTATATTCAAAGTAGACGACCTCCAACCTTCTTTGAGCAGACAACTTTGTTCTTCAGACCACTCACCTAGGGATTCAGACCACCCCCACATTTCCATACTTCTAGGTGCAGCTCCTGTACTCGCGGTGGCGGCTTCCTGGTCCTCGTGTTTACTAGGACTTTCGATAACCTGTGAATCGTGAATGGTGGCGCGATCGCTCTGTTCTTCAAATCTGCTCTCCAGAATGCTCGGGACCACTTTAGTGCGACTATCAGGAATAAACCTCGAGCCTGATTTAGATGCATCAAGACACGGGGTATCAAACTTGGAGGAGGAAAGACCCAAGCGAGACGAAAATCCCATTTGAATGCGAATGCATTGTGCCTCCATGCTCGCCGATCTCGTTGATCTAGAGTCAAATAACGCGGGACTACGTGAGCCGTGCTGGAAGCAAACAGATCTATTTGGGGAACCTGTAACTTCGAGTGACGTGACAGACCGTCTGCGACGTTGATGTACCTGCCTGGAATGTGATGGGGAATTACATGAATCTCGTACATCTGAAGAATGCGAAAAATTTGATATATAAACATCATTAGGATCTGCGACTTGTTTCCCCCCTCCTTCCTCAAGGAAGCTACTACCGCTTTGTTGTCGCACTGCAAAAGAAGAGATGTATGACTCAGAGACGGAGCGAATTCTGACAAACATTTTAAACTGGTTAACATCTCTTTGTGATTCAAATGAAGGTGCTCTTCTCCTTCTGTCCATTTGCCCGATACGTGAAGAACATTCAACTCCGCCCCCCAAACTGCATCTGCTGCATCTGTGGTCAAAAAACTTTTTACCTGTGGAGGATGAAGCCTGGACTTCTCCATACAATGAACCTTCCACCACCTCAGTTCTGCCAACACCTCCGCAGGTAAAGGTCGACTGGCATGGCATCTTTAGGACTTTGTTGCAATAAGACAGTAGGAGGCGAAAATTTAAATTGGAACTACCAGACGAACGAAATTCAGAACGCCTATAATACTCTGTATTTCTCGAAGAGACGCCTTTTGCCGTCTCATCAACTTTATCAGAACGATTTTCATGCTCCGAATTTTGTTTTCCGGTAAAAAAAATTGATTTGACCAGGGATTCCACATCAACCTCAGATATTCTATTATTTTCTGAGGGATAAGAATCGACTTCTCCCTGTTTACCTGTCAAACTAACTTACCGAGAGTTTGAAGAACAATTTCGACGTGTTTTATTATGTGTGTGTCGTTCTGTCCTGTGCTACTAGAAGGTAATCGACGAGAAAAACCACAACTCAAATGCCTAGGTTCCTGAAAATCTCGGCAGTCCAGTTGGTCAGCGATGCAAACACTTTGGGCGCTGTCGCCAGGCCAAATGGCAAACAAGTCATTTGCAGTAATCGGTTTCGATATATTAGACGGAGAAAACAACGGTGAGCGGGTGCAACACTTACGTGGTTGTAAGCTTGCCGGAGGTCTATTTTGACCATTCAATCCCTTTCCTGAATAAAATCTGGAACCCGATTTACAGAAATCAAACGAAACTTACTTACCTTTAGATAATTGTTCAAACTCTTTAAATTGAAAATATGACGGTAGGTTCCGTCGCTTTTCAGGATCAGAAAGAAATTTGAGACAAAACTTGGAGTTATGGAGTTATATTCTAAAATTTTCTGTTTCACAAAATTTCGAATTACTTTGTCCATCTGCGGAGATGGTCGAGTGAGATTGCACCGTTTTACCAGGCTTGGCGAGACCAGAGGCGGTTTCTTTTGGAATGGAATTCGATAACCCTTCACTATTTTTATTAATGGTTCCGGAGCTCTCAATCTCTTCCATTCCGTAACGTAATTTAGTAAGCAACCCCCCCAGAAATCCCAGAGTCAGAACTTTCTATTAAATTTACCCGAGCCTCTGCCTCGTGGTATATTGTTCTGCGGTTCGTTTCTTCGAAAACGAGAGGGCTGGAAAAAACGTTGTCCAGCTTGCTGTCCTCTTGGTTGAGGACGAAAAAAAATAGGATTATTATTAAATGGGTTAATTGGTTGATAATTATAAAAGGCTTCAACACTCTGTGGAGGAGGAAACCTATAATTCATCGTCAGTGCCGAAGCGCGACTGGACGTTCGATATACACTAGGCCCAGGGTACGCCGCCTGGGGTCTAGTAGTCTTCTTTTCTTGCCCAGATATATATAATTTATTCTTATAATAAAATTTGTTGACACCGCCGTTATTTTTTACAAATTCGCTAAAAAGGTACTTTATCAAACAAAAAAATACTTGACGGCGGTATCTTTTTCAAACATGGTTTAAATGATTGATCTCTTAATTGCTTAATGAACACTTCACGTCTTTGTTCTATTATATCGGCCCTACGGCCACAAGCTAACTGTATACAATCACGTGAAATCTTTTGGTAATCACCGAAAAAAAACCTCTTTTAATTTTAATGTCAATTAGTCTAGGTCAATGTTGCCGGTATCCTTGGCCCAGTCAACTATCTGCCGAAAACCTTGCTGCATGGCCTTGCTTTGCATTACAAGTCCTCTAGTTACAGCACCAAGAAATCTATACGCTGAGGGT
Source organism: Orthosia cruda (assembly GCA_964057195.1). NCBI lineage: Eukaryota > Metazoa > Arthropoda > Insecta > Lepidoptera > Noctuidae > Orthosia > Orthosia cruda. The sequence continues at coordinate 40,467,815 of OZ059828.1, read as the reverse complement.
AGATGGCTAACTTTTTCTAATGACTTGATTTCATCGTTTACTTCAAGGTCAACGTATCCAGGACGAGCATTATAAATCTTTCGTGATTCCACATATCTGACATTATTCCAATTATCAATACTAAAATATTGAATCGAATTTAACAACTCCCACTGATTAGGTGGAGTAGCAGTAACAGCTGGCTCCTTTAATTGCGTTGCCAAATCAAAATCAAATGATTGAGACGGTGCAGGATCTGATACGGGTTCAGACAGTCTATCTGGAACCGGTTGCTCTTCTGCTATTACAGAATTATCAATATACATCCGATTACCACCCTCATAATTTTCATTTTCATACTACATATTTTGAGGGTAGTAGTATAAATCTTTCAAATCACTGACCTGTTTTGCAAGTTTTCTGATTACCTTGCTTTGTCCTCGGCGACGCTTACTCTTCTTCTTCTTAGTCGCCTTCTTCCTCTTACGGGATCTTTCGACCTGTACAGTCTCCAAATCCGACGGATGCGATTCAGAGGAACTTAAGGAACTTGACGAGTCCGATGACGAATCGGAATCCTTACGATTACGCGCATGCACACTGTCCACCATCTTATCAATATCTAATTAACTAAAAAACTAACATTTATTAATTAATTTGCAAACATAATACAAATAATACAAAATATTTACTAATTTGCAAACACTTCTAATCTTTAGTTCCCTTTTATTAGTTTGCATATACCGAAAGCTAATAGCGTGAGATAAATGTTACATGTACTGTATTATACAGTTACAAACACTTATTTTATAAAATATCGAACGTTAACAACGTTAACTTTTAAAAGATGTGAACCGTCCGAAAAACAGGACGCCAATGAACAAGTTGGCGCGCTGCAGCCACCTGGTGAACGAAAGCGGAATTACGTCATCATCGTGTTGCTTGGAAGGCGATTGTGGCATATACCTATATAGATGTGACACGGAAACGGAAGATGCTAGACTCAAATTATGTTTATATGACCCCGAATGAGGCCGAAGGACACAACAAACAATATTTATTTGTGACCCGCACAGGAGACACTTAGACATATAAATAAACTCACATCCATATTTATAAGAAAGCATACTATTACCCTCTACAAAGGAATTAGAGATGAAAGAAAATCTTTTCTGTATGATCATAATTTGTTAACATTTCCTTATGTATGGTTATAAAAAAACATTACACACAAAAATATAGCAAATCAGACGAAAATATTTTTCTTGGGCTGGAAAAAATTCCTTTAGTTAAATTACATTCAAGTCTGCGAAGCACAAAAACCTCTTACCGAAAAATTCTGCTATTAGTGAACTTCAGAAAGTTTGACTTTTGAATAATATTCTTTGTAATCTGACTGTGACGGATGAATAGTGACTAGAATATTAACAAACCTATCTATAGTTTAGAAGTTGTTATTATTCATTGAAAAGACCAAATAAATTGATGCTAATCGTATTGAGATTCCTGTCAATGAATGTGGTAAAGTTATTTGACACAACTTAGAAACATTTATTAGGATACTGATAATATTCGCCCGCGTGTCTGTCGAAAACTATCCCAAGGGGACATATTCCTGGGATAAAAAGTATCCTATGTGCTATTTCTCTATGCCAAATTTCATCCAGATCCGTCGAGCCATATGAGCGTCAAGAAGTAACAAACGTAGAAACACTGAGACACACACACCATCTTCCGCCTCTATAATATTAGTGTGATATGTTTTTATGAATCAACTAGCTTCTGCCATTCGCTTCGCCCACCCATATTCCCGGGATAAAAATATTCTATGTGCTATTCCAGACTATAATCTATCTCTGTGTCAAATTTAATCCAGATCCGTCCAGCCGTTTGAGCGTGAAGACGTAGCAAACGTTTAAACACACACACACTCATAAACTTTCGCCTTTATAATATTAGAGTGATGTTTCTTTTTTGGCTCTTCAACTTATTTTACCCAACGGTGTATTTTAAATACTTTTTAAGTTTAATCTTCAATCAATTTTTTTTAATTGGTAAATTAACAAATCTACTTAATTTTAATTTTAACAATAGATTGCCAGACTTTTAAATGTCTTTTGACACCTTTCATTTAAGTACTCCGTGTTTGACACGAATTGAATGCAGGTTTGTTGAAGGCAGGTTTAAGGTCGTTACAACTCGGTTTTAGAGAATAGATACAATTTTTGGTGCTCCAAACGAAGGTGCTTGGTTATCTTGCTCTTATTCATCTGTGACAAGTTTCAAAGTCAAAATCGAATTCTTTATTTCAACTAGACCAATAAACGGCACTTTTGAACGTCAACATTTTTAATTTAAAGGTAATAATAATTGATTCTACCGTCCATTCAGAAAAGAAGCTTGTTACGAAGAAGTACGGACAAGACACTACACTTTCGTGAGAAGACACCCTTTTACTCCTCATTTAAACTAATATAATAAAGAGTTATAACTCTTTGTCTATTTACCTATATTATTATGTGCCTTGGTAAAAGGTAACCTCTGAAAGCACTGATCTGATAAAGATTTTATACACTGATATCAAGTTTTCCAAATGAGAGAGATTTATACTATGTCCCTATGTTTTCCTATTGATGATGACATACTATCGTTAGAAACACAATAACCCTCACAAAAATGCTAAAAATCGCGCTGTCAACAGAGGCCTAGTGTACAATGTAAATAAAAAAAACAAAACAACAATTTAGGGAATATTTTATATCCGGTTAGACTGGAAGTGGGTCCCTAACATAGTTGGGAAAAGGCTTGGTAGTTTGATTGATCAAGCTTTTGCAAACATTATGACAAAATTAAACAATGATTGGTTTTATATCTTGGCAAAGTGCACACAGCTCTTATGGGATATGGCACGTGAGCGAAGCCGCGGGCAAAGCTACTAGCATAACAATAATTAAAATAAATTAATTACGGGTTAAGCTCGCTGTTTAATACAGGTCTGCGGATCCCAAGCCAGGAGCTCATCACTGGGGCCCATTAGCAGCGTGCCACTCCTGGATCCAATCAGAACCGTATCCCACGAAACCGCGGTTCGCGGCAGTGGAAAGCTAGGGATTTGCTCCCTATTGGTAGATATACTGGTTCCTACTACGGGTGTAAGGTGTCACAAACGTTGGCCGGTAATAGTATAGTCACTTACCTTAGATTCCTGTGGTAGACTCCTGGGCGTCGATCAATCTCGTGCTGTGAGGTTAGGGATAGGAGAATATATATATATAATAAAGGACAATAAGGGATAGACTGACGGCTGTCTGGACCGAAGAATCCGGCCGGCGTCCACCAGGCAGCACGTTTCCCGCAAAAGCACTTCGATGCGCGTGAAAATATACTCTAAACCCACTTTAGGGGCGTCCCACAACGCCGATTGCGAACGGCGGGCGCAATTAACAAATACAATGGATGAAACACGTCTCGATTAGATATGTTTCCACAAAACCCCGACTTCCGCGTGTTCACGTTTTAAACTTTCTCTTTCGACTGTTCAGTGTCAGCTGTCAAAATCGTTGACAGCCCACCGGAACGGTGTTGCAAGTAAAATTTGGGACGAAACATTCCCCCGTCTCGGACATAAGGAGTTATGTCCGCTAATAATTGAGCAAGCGTGCTATACTCGCCACTGCTCGCTTCAAAACCGAATCTCCGACCATGACCTCCGCAACTCTGGGAACTCCGTCAGACCCATAAATCAAATCTACAATTCGTCCAATATAAAGGCAAAAAATTAGGTTCTTTAACAAAGACAAGGTCTCCGACTTTGGGAGAGTCAGTATTGTCAGTCCACTCAACGCGCTGCTGCAAAATATGCAAATATTCCAAAGACCAACGATGCAAGAAACTTTGGGACATCTGTTGGAGCAATGCAAAACACGTCAATTGCGAAGATTTAATTTACCTGAAGGGGATTCCGGCAGGGCGTTGAGGGGCTGACCAATCAAAAAATTACCAGGGGTCAAAACTTCCAGGTCATTTGGATCTGAGGAGATCGGACAGAGAGGTCGCGAATTGAGGACGGCATCAACTTTACAAAATACCGTAACAAGTTCCTCAAATGTGAAAATAGTTTCACCAACAACACGGTGGAGAAGCGGTTTTGCTACTATCGCAATATTTACAAAAATGCCAATTAATTCCCATTTGCGCCATGGCAAATCTCAAAGTTTATCCTTATTTAGATAATGACAAATATCATTTAAATATCTATCAGCGCCCTTACAATTAGTACCGTTATCAGAACGGATCAAAGATGGTAGTCCTCGGCGGGAAATAAATCTACATAGCGCTGCAATAAACGCATCTGTGCTGAGGGCAGTTACAAGTTCCATGTGAACCTCCTTGGAGGCCAGACAAACGAACACACACACGTAGGCCTCTGCTTGGCGTTCCGAAGTTGAGAAGTCTTCACCAAGAAGGGACCAGCGAAATCGGTTCCGACCGAAGCAAATGGTCTGCTCTCCGTCACTCGGTCGGATGGCAAATCACCCATTATGGGTTGAGTGGGAGCAGCCTTCAACTTATAGCACTGCATACATTTAAAGATGATGCCTCGAATTGTACGTCTGGCCAACAAAATCCAAAATTCACGCTGCAAATGGCTACGAGGGCGTTACAACCGGCGTGTGCGTTATTAATGTGTCGATAGGACACCAACAATTTCACCAACGCTCCTCCTTTAGAGAGTAAAAAAGGATGGCGAGCACGATAAGGCAAATTCGAATTCCGCAGTCGTCCTCCGACTCGGAGCAAACCAGATTGGTCTAGGAATGGATTAAGACGAGCGATTGAGCCTTTCAAAGCTGAGCATTTCCTCAGGGCTTCAACAGTCTGGTCAAAGTGCTCGGCTTGTACAGTACGATCCAACAACATAAGGGCCTCTTGGCGTTCATGAGGCGAAAAAACTGGGGATAACAGTTTATTATTAGGGTTCCGTCCGATACGTCTGAAACGCCGGACCCAAGCGGTCACTCCCAACAACTTCGCCAAAGAACTGTATCTGTCCAAAAGTTAATCCAAATTATATGCACATTGCGTTTCAACAATTCCAATACGCAAGCCTGGCAGAACCTCTGGAGAGGAGAACCTATTCTGGGGCCAGGGCGACTTGCAATGCGTCAACCAGTCTGGTCCCCACCAAAGAGAATGGTCAACAAGGGCAGGAGCCTCGCAACCACGTGACGCGCAGTCTGCGGGGATCAATTCACCTGGGACACATGTCCATGTTGCATGTCGTCCTGGCCCCAGAATAGGTTCTCCTCTCCAGAGGTTCTGCCAGGCTTGCGTATTGGAATTGTTGGAGACATCTCCAGATCAGTTTGGTCTCAGAGTTCTGACTCTGTGAGACTCTATTCGCCACAAAAACCTCCAACGTATGAGCTGAGGTGCGAAGCCAACAAAGGACTATGCCATTATCAGTCCTTGGTCCTCAATCCGCGGGGCGGAGCCCTTCAACACGGGACCCGTAAGTCCAAAACCAAAAGACCGTCGGTACAACTACTAACCTATTCGTCTGCAGAACCCACTTGGTCCCGGACAAAATCAAACCCAAAACATCCGCACCCATATACGGGTACGGGTACCAACCACTTCGGGTCGGCAGGAGTTAGATCCGACGTCAATTTCACCACTGCAGGGCTAATGGTTACCTGCGGGTCAAGATTCTTGGCCCACAATGAACAGGCGAAACACAAATTTCAATTTATCCCCGTTGACTAACTGCTTCAATACCACCCATATGGTAGAAGGGTGGAATCACGTGGGAGACCTAATCTCTCCACTAAACAAACGGATACAAGACAGCCTTGACAAACCGAATCCAAAAGAGCACGAACTAACAAATATTTACTCTTCAGGCCACAGATCATTACATGGACAGCTGGCAGAAGGACTGTCTCTGGCTGGGCGACTGTAGTGGAGGAGAGGGAGGCGACTACCTAATGTTGATAACCCCTCTGGGGTTGGTAGTCGTCCTGAAAAGCGGACGCTTCCTCCAATTGAGGACGGGGTGGAGGGGTGCCCCCGCCTTTGCGAGGTATACCCCGTCGAAGATCCACCTGGGGTTGGTGGGGATGCGCTCCCCCGCCTATGGGGGAGCGTCCGGCATCATCAGGGCCACAAACACCATTTTGGTCCGGACACAACACGCGGTGGTGCCTACCTTGACAGTGCGGGCAAGGATCTGACTTCTGGCAATCCCGCTGCAAATGCTGTCCCAGACAAGTGTAGCACCACTTGCGGCTGTTGGCGATTCCACGTCGGTCCTTTGTGTTCCGTTCTAGAAACTTCGGACAGGACGTGACCATATGGCCATCCGGGTTTGCAATTTATGCAACGCAAACTGCGAACCTGAGTCGCTACAAATTTATGAGGCTGGCGTCGTGGCTCACCCAACCCACAAGTGGAGGGGCACGCACCAACACGACGCTGGTCCGGAGACGGCCGCTCTGGGGCCCGCAAGGGACCTTCAACACCAGAATTGTCCAAAAGGCGACATTCCTCATCCAAAGACTTCAACAAATCATCAAGAGGGGGGTGGTGTGTGGCATCATCCCCACCATATTTCCCATGTGCAAAACCCCTCAACTTAGCGGTTGCCTCAACAATGTCATCAGAGAAACCGTAAAACTGCGCGAAGTCTGCCTCAACCGCAGCGGCCAACTCAGTGTCCTCGGTGGACAATAGCGCCAATCACTCCGCAAAGCATTCATCCACCCTGGCTTGGCGGGCTGGGAGTTCACTAAATCGGGCCAACAAAGCCTCTGATCTATCAGATCTACTTATTAAAGAGGTCACCAAGGTCACCCATCTCAATTCCGCTCTAATCTAACAAGCAAATGTATAGGCAGTCATACCTTCAAAATGTAAGCAACGGTGATTATATTAATTAATACACAAAATGTTCAACAAATTAAATTAATAATTGGTGTGTTACCAAAACAACAGTTTGACAGTAATTCTCTTACCTAATTAAATATCAAATAATACAGTCTGTAAGAAAAACAACAAGTTAATTCAACAAATAGTACTGAACCCTGTTACATTTACTTAATTATTTTCCAGTACAAATTTATTATGGAACCCCAAATATCAATTTATAAATTATCAAAACCAAATTGGGTACCTCAAGAAAATAAATTATTAACACTCAAGAGGGTATTCAAAAAAAACAAAAATTATCAACACAAAAGTGGGTAGTTTGATTTTACAATAAGAATTCAATATTCAATTTACTTTAATAGTTAAAAACAATGACTTTAATTTCAATCAATTAGAATATTACTGTCAATATCAAACAAACTAACCAATTTTCTTATACAATTGGCAACAACACACTTTACAACAATAACTTCTGTAGCGGGCACTGAGTACGTTTATGTCAACAAACTTACCAACCCAAGATAGAAGGTTCAAGGTCCAACAATAACTATGATTCAATTAAATACAATTAGGGAAGACTATTTAGTCTGCACCAAACCTATATTGTATACAACAAATAAACAAATTATACTTTCAATACAAAACTGTAACCTTCTATCCCGGAGTGACAATATTAAGTTGTGAGTTGTACACTTTATTTTAACAAATTGGAATGTAACTATGGGGGCTGTACGCCCCTAACAAGACACAGCTAACTCTGTGTGACTCAAAATGTACCACTTTCCAACCCAGTATTCTCAACAATAACAAGCAAACCGACAAACAATACAGCGTTCACTGTGAACGAGTGTCCTAGCGTTTACTATGCTCGTGGAATGCAAACCACGCTCTGCTACCAAATGTTAAATACAGGTCTGCGGATCCCAAGCCAGGAGCTCATCACTGGGGCCCATTAGCAGCGTGCCACTCCTGGATCCAATTAGAACCGTATCCCACGAAACCGCGGTTCGCGGCAGTGGAAAGCTAGGGATTTCCTCCCTATTGGTAGATATACTGGTTCCTACTACGGGTGTAAGGTGTCACAAACGTTGGCCGGTAATAGTATAGTCACTTACCTTAGATTCCTACGGTAGACTGCAGGGCGTCGATCAATCTCGTGCTGTGAGGTTAGGGATAGGAGAATATATATATATAATAAAGGACAATAAGGGATAGACTGACGGCTGTCTGGACCGAAGAATCCGGCCGGCGTCCACCAGGCAGCACGTTTCCCGCAAAAGCACTTCGATGCGCGTGAAAATATACTCTAAACCCACTTTAGGGGCGTCCCACAACGCCGATTGCGAACGGCGGGCGCAATTAACAAATACAATGGGTGAAACACGTCTCGATTAGATATGTTTCCACAAAACCCCGACTTCCGCGTGTTCACGTTTTAAACTTTCTCTTTCGACTGTTCATTGTCAGCTGTCAAAATCGTTGACAGCCCACCGGAACGGTGTTGCAAGTAAAATTCGGGACGAAACACTCGCCTTTGTACATAAGCTGTCCTACTATATTTGTTTATGTATATTTTGTGTACAATAAAGTATATATTAATATATGAAGTTAGTTTATTCCTAATACCTACCATTCTGATGTCTAACTTGAATTCAAGCTTAATGGTAATTATAATGACAAAGAGATAATTCCTCTTACAGAACCGACCTGAAAAATTTCATAGAACAGAAATATTTAAAAAAAAGCCGTTGAAAAGCATTCCAAACTTATACAAGGACTACCTTGTATAAATTTGGAATGCTTTTCAACGGATCTTGTATTTTTCACGAAAAATTTAAATATTTTATACTTAAAAACTCTTGGACTTCAAAATACTTTCCTGACGAACTGTTAGCTGTAAAGATAAATTTTCCTATTATATAATTAATTTTTCGGTTTTTTGAAGAATGCATTTGAATATATAATTCGTTTTCTGGTCGCTAAGTTTGCTAGCCTACTGCGGGTGTAACTAGAGTAGTAAAAATTAAATATCACATACTTGATCTTTAGCTTGCCTAGTTTACTTTGTCATCGATTTTCTTGTGTTTAGTAACTATTTTGTAATTCCTTGACCCGCAAGGTCAATGAAGATAAGCAGTCTTTTATTACAACACATAAGTTTTTACGAGAACACTACGAGTCGGTTTGTCTTGTAAAAGATCGAGCTATTTTCTCGGAGTTCCCAAGGAACTATTGTCGGACCCGTAGCATGATCTATATATAGTTTTTCCTTCATCTTATACCTAACTAAAATATATTATGAAACCATTTGAGTTAAATATGGTCGGCAATATTCTAGTCTAATGAATATTTTTATTTGATAAAATTAAAAGACTTCGTAGAATACACTGTGGTGTTTTCTACGAAGTCTTTGACATCACAAAGACTTCATAGTACACAACGCCATAAAAATAAATCATAAAATTTGTATGAGAATCTGGAATATCTTTGTATATAGCCTTATTATTATGTTAGAACATGTGACATTACGATTTTACTGTTATTGCGGTGAACGAATTGCATGGTTTAGCGATGGTTTGGACAAAATGTTGTATCCAGAGCCTCGGAAAGTCGGGATACTGTAAATTCTGCATAATATACAATTCTTTTTCAGATACAAATTTCATAATTAAAGTGAAAATGCCAAATAATAAAACGTCAAGTAGATATTAAAATGGTGGCATGCCATAAAATGACAGAAAGATGGGTAAACTCAGTAATTGACACTGTCATATATAATCGATAGCAAGTTTGTTTCTAGAAGATAATATAATTATAATAAAGCAAAATTTGACCCTATTGTATTAGAAGGAATGTAGAAAAATTTGCTAATGGTGGGTCATTATACCACTTGTTTGACTCTGTGTAATTCAAAGCTTTTAAAGAAAATTTGTATTTGACAGTGTAAGCCTAGTCTCTTCTCTTCAATAGTTTTTGATAAAGTAGACGCCGCTGATGTTGAACCCAGGCAGGCATTTTACTTTGTGTAATTTATTTCATCACTTGTATCTGCCAGCAGCTTCACTCACGTGAATTTTGAATATTATTCCGAGGGAACATATGCCCGGGCTAATAAGTATCATATATGCTATACCAAACTATAATCTAAGTCTGCACCAAAATTCATCCATATCCGATCAGCCGTGATTGAGTAACTCTCAAACATACATCCATCCATCCAAACCTTCGCATTTATAATATTACTAGATTCTGCCAGCGGCTTCGCCCGCGTGAAAGTCAAAAATTATCCAGGGGGAAGATATTCCCCGGATAAAAAGTATTCTATGTGCTGCTCCTGACTATAATCTATCTCTGTACGAAATTACATCCAGATACGTCGAGCCGTATGAGCGTGAAGAAGTAACAAACATACAAACACACACACACACTCACAAACTTTCGCCTTTATAATGTTATAATATTTAATAATAATATATATACTATTATAGTAAGATAAGAATTAAGATCACTGCTTACGAAACGGTGAATGAAAACGTTGCGGGAGAAGTGGCATAACCTAATTCAATCTACATACTTTAATCACCTGCATGTTGAATTATGGTGCATAAGATTTATATAGAGAGGAGGTGTCCCAAGAATGGATATTCACATAATTATACATATAAGTATAGGTAATTTTTACATGAATAAAAGTAACCGTGGAGTTTCTTGCACGTTCTTCTCGTATAAATAAGAGGACAATAAAATATGTATGCACTTTGGAACTTGCAAAAAGCTTTATATATCTGTAAAAAAAAGAAACATTTAATTGAAATTAAATTAAATACAAAACCTGTGCTGAAAATAAATTTCTTATAACTTCTTGGAGTAAAAGATTTTTCTACTGTACTTTTTCTCTTATGTTGAGTTTTAACTGCTGTTGCTAATTCAAAATCTTTTTTTTAATATCAACAATAATGACACAAATTCTTCTTTTACAGGTACATGCTAGATCGAAAGTCAGCAGTCCACGTCTCTGCAAGGGTTCAAGACCTGTTCTTCATCATGGCTGTCTCCAACTCCTGTATGGATCCTCTGGTCTACGGCTCGTATATCATTGATCCGAGGACCTTCAAGAGGACGATAAGGAAGATCTTTTGCATACATGTCAGTCCATCAGAAATACCAGGTAGGATTGTTTACGGTATAATCTCAACTTCAGGGTATATTTGCTTTATTGCTTGAATTTGTGCGAAACATAATCACACTTGTAATGTATTATCTGCACTGAGAACTGGTCTCTTAGTACCATAAACATCCTTGCATAGGTATCTTGTGCTTTATTTGGCAGCAAAATATATGCCAAGGGTACGAAACATACATATTCGTCTTCATTCAGCATGTTAACGTGTAGCGTAAATAGCTGAAAGAATGGAGTGGGGGTAATTTTAAAAGTACCATCTCCACTATATTTTCGGAACTTCTTCAAATTCTGTTTCGCCATCGTAGTACCAAAAAATAAAATTGTATCGTCGGTAACTCCATCATCATACATAAAAATATTTTTCACCAAGTCAATGGGTAATCTTAAACTTTTCATACTTCTACAAGTTGTTCTATCCCTAGTTAAAAATGTTTTCTTGCATTATATAAATATTCTTTTTCGAATTAAATGATGGTAAATCTGCCGCGTTTAGGCAGCATTTGTTAAAATAATTTTCGTATATTTTTGGAATCGGTTCTAGATTAGCGCAAACCTCTTTCTTACAACCATATTTCTAGCCATGTCTGGAGTACAGGTGTGTCTAGATTCCTTAACAATATTATTCGCAGCATTCAAAGTTAGTGAAGTATTGCATTCTAGCTTATTGCGGCACCTCCAATTGGTCGTCCCGTCCTTGTTGTCCACGGCAAAATTGTAACGATACCCACCGTGAAGTACAACGGGTTTTCCCTTTTTACTTTTAATAATCTGCAAATCTCCTTCACCACTAGGACCAGGCAAACCTATTGTGCTCGAGACAAACCTAAATATTAATTTGAAAATATTCACTCAACTCAAAAAGGAATGACAACAAGTCAGCTATGACAACAAAGAAATCATTATGATTTATACAAAAGAGACTAAATAATAATGTATTTGTAAACCAAAGAGATTACATTTCAAGGCCCTACAGACTATGATTTCAATGTTATACGTAACATCAGATTTCGTGTCCAGGCCTGATCTTTTTAAACCATCAGTTATACCTCCTACAGGATCTGATCTCCTAGTACTTTTGCAAATTTTATTTGGAAAACCACTGTAATAATTGTACTATGTGAGCGAAATCAGGCCGGATTGCTTCACACGACTTGATTTTCATCTGATCTGACAAGACTAACCGTGTCCGCCATCTGACGAGGATTTATCAGATTATTTAAGACTAGAGAGACCACATGAAATCGCTCCTGATCTGACCATATCAGGTCGTGTGTAGGATCTATTACCCGCAATAAAGAGTTTTCCAATCAATGCATGCTTTTGTATATAATCGTTACATAATACTTCTGTGGATGACTGTAAAATATCTGCCTTATCAAGAATCTGCCCAAACCAGAATCTGTCCTAAACCGAATAATCCACAGCTTTTATCATTTTTCTCACGCCATTAGGAAAAACAGTAAATCAATTGGTTACACTAAAACAGTCGGTGGTTCAAAAATCACACGATTGTACACACAGCTCGCACTTTTACATCCACGACTAATCCCTGAGGGTTATTTGGCTATTCGCGAGATACCTACGGATTGCGAGGAAATGTCAAAGTTTGAACCTTTGAAGTCGTAAGTTGTCTGATGACCTAATAAATTTTGTGTGGTAATCGCGGAGAAACTGAAAACATTTCTTAAGGTAAAAAGAGGTTGAAGAAGTAAAGAGCACATTCCATAAAAGGGCAAGAATATGAGCATTCCGGCGAAGGCGAATTGGCAACCACTTGAGCTTCACACGAAATTCGGAAACATGGTCATATTTGCGCAACCCGAATATGAACCTTATACAAACATTTTGAAGCCGCTCAAGTTTATCGAGTTGTTCTTGAGTAATTTCAAGATAGCTAGCATCAGCATAATCAAGTATGGGTAAAAGAAGAGATTGTTCAAGCGCAATTCTGGTGGCAGTCGGAAGAAAATTACGCAGTTTCCTCAAAGATGCAGCAGATGCAAATAGCTTGCGGCTAACCTCCTGCAGTTGGGCAGTCCAAGAGAAGTTTCTATCAATGAATATGTCCAAGTTTTTAACTTTCTCGCAGAAAGGAGAACACGCAAGTACACGTCGTGCCGCCCCTTCGTCAGGAACTTGGAGAAAGTGACGCATCAAGCCCTTAATTTAGTTTTCGAGAACCAAATCTTATCATAAGATAGGCCTGTTTTACTGGTCACCACTCGACCCATCATGTGACAACGACTGATGTCAGCGACAGTGAAACTGCTCAGCTGAAGCTTATCACCCACCATCTCAGTGCCCAGCTTGGCAGGGTCCTCCTTTTGCTCTTCTCCAATTCCATGCAGGAGCAAAATCATTCTTGGTCCCCGCATCTCTATCTGGTCGACACTTCGAGCTAGAAGTCCCACCTGCCGCTGAAGACTGTTGAGAGCCTGTGTGACAAATGTTCGGAACAAACTGAACTCTGTAGCTAGGCCAGAAGCTGTGATGGGTGACTGAGGGGTTTTCTGAAACTCCTCCTCAAAGACTGTCATTCTCGCGTGAAATATATCCTTCAGTTCACTCAGTGTGCTTGAAAGTGAATCCATGTTGATGATTTGTGAAGTGATTGTAGTAAGTTATAGTAAAATAGCGAAGATATAACGTTTCACAAGCTGGTACAGATAGTTAACTTTTACTATCAGGCATTAAATACTTGTAAATATAGTTACCTATTTACTATTATATTATATTAAATTTAAAATAAGAGCAAAAATATTTTGTGTATCTGATACAACTACCCACATGCCACCGATGCATAAGTAACAGACGGTCCCGTCTGTTACTTAATTGAAAACTATAAAAAATAATAAATGTATAAATAATATTATAGAAAAAGCATAATCAAATAAAATCACGATATTAGAATGTCTTCAACGTTTGGCAACGCTAAAAAAATAAGTTGGTAAGTCATTCACCAAGCAGTGTTAGGTATTTGCGGAGGTTTTTTTTTATTGTCTATAGGCTCGAACTTGACCACTATCTCACCTGATGGTAAGCGAGGTTAAGTTTTCTTTGTTTTAATTTTGTTACCTTTGCTACTAAAGTTTTTAGTTTGAAATTGACATTCAATATACTATACATAAATAATATGGTTTATGTTGGTCATGTTACTTATAGTTATACGGCATAACGAATCTGCCTAAAAAAGAATCTGCCGTAACAAAAATCTGCCCAAACCAAAATCTGTTCTAAACCGAATAAGCCTTTTTCACTATAGCATCAGCACGAACCACAAATTATTAAAATTTATTATTGGTTCATATTGTGGCCAAAAGATTTGTTATTCAACTTGTGGCTAATTTAGCAGACTACCCAAAGCATTTGTAGACCCGTTGTCATAAATATTTGCGCTTAGCGATTTATGGCCCGACGCGATTCGATTTATATTACAACGATAAGCAATTTTTCTTTAGTGAAACTGCAAGTATGTTCATATGAACGCAATGCAATTCGACCGAATTACACTTGAAATTTTCGTAGTAAATAATTTAACCATAAAATCTTTCGACACAATTTAAATTACGTCGCGACATCAGTAAAATCCCTTACATATAATGTCAAATCTTGCGATAATGCGTCGTTTCAATTTCACTTACGTCCAGCTTATGAATGACTTTCAAAATAAATTTTACAATATTTTTCGTAGAACTCTCCCCTTGATATTATAAATAGGGATGTTTCCCGGGTAGAAAAGTGATAATTATATTAAGTCCGTCAGTGAGATTATCAAATAATAATGGAACCGTATTTTTTGCATTATCAAATAAATAAAATTGACAAAGATAAAGCTCATCAAATTTCAGGAGTGGGGGCTTGTGACGTCACTTGGTCAGTATAAAGTGTATCACATCGTGACGTCACCCGATATTTCAACGTACTGTATCGTCGTTCATTTATGTATACTTGTCAAAAGATTTTTTTATTAATCTTATCATCAATTACCCTATTATGTATTTACATTCATTCATTCAGCACAACATAAAAATATTTTTTTAATTTAAAACCTTATCTCGCAAGAACTGTTACTATTACTGCTTTGGATTCTTTTACTAACAGTCTTTCGAAGAGCATTTATAAATATCAAACAGAGCTGTGATTATCTTATCTTAATATATATAAATCTCGTGTCACAATGTTTGTCCTCAATGGACTCCTAAACCACTTAACCGATTATAATAAAATTCGCACACCATGTGCAGTTCGATCCAACTTGAGAGATAGGATAGGGTAGGGTAGGTTGGGTAGGGTAGGTAGGGTAGGGTAGGTAGGGTAGGGTAGGTAGGGTAGGGTAGGTAGGGTAGGGTAGGTAGGGTAGGGTAGGTAGGGTAGGGTTTTTTTTTTTTTTTTTTTTTTTTTTAAGATTTGGCAGGCGGGGAAATCCGGTCGGACTTACACCCAAGCTGCCTCACAATACGAGCCAGCCTGGATAGTGTCAGGCTCCAACTGACTAAAACCCCTCCTGCCTTACACAGATCTCCCTCGGACATAGTCCGAGACTTTGGGGACTCATTTGTTCTAAGAACTTTTGCACTTTACATAGTTCTTTACTCTATTTAATCTATATCTATTTACATAATGAGTTTCTCAATTTACTTATATTTACAGACTATATTAGCTACTTGCACAGTATGTTATACGATATCTTACTTCTATTTTATCTATAGGTATTCTATCGTACTGTTTGCTACCTACTATATATATATCCATATAGAGTTTTGAGCAATGCTGTTAATTTTTATTCCTTTCTATCGTTCTTTGTGCCGTTTTAACACAGAATTCGATAAAAGCTGTACTGTGTTTTTTGTCTGCGATAAGTTTATTTAAATTCTCAGTTGTAATGTCTGTCCCTATTTTCTGTTCAAGCTCATACCTATCGGGGCCATAGACCGGGCAGTCGGTCAGTACGTGGATCGCTGTCTCATCTTTGTCAGGGTCACATACGCATGATGGGCTTTCCTTACACTTGAACCTGTTCAGGTATTCTAAAAACCCACCGTGCCCAGTCATTACTTGGGTTATTATCCCTGTTGGTCTAATTTTTCTGACAATTTTATAAGCATCGACAGCGTCCGGGAAGAAAAGTTTCGTCGTCGCGGCTGTTTCACCCATTTTGTACCTCAAGTTCCATTCGACAAGCGAATCCTTTCGGATTTGTCGCTTGACGAATGACACCGGACACGGGTCGTAATCTGGCCTCTTTTTAAGGTATAATGCCGCTTCTTTGGCCAAGTGGTCGGCTCTCTCATTTCCCTCCAGTCCCGCGTGCGCCTTGATCCAAAACAAAGACACACGCTTGTTTTGGAT
Organism: Orthosia cruda; assembly: GCA_964057195.1. Lineage (NCBI taxonomy): Eukaryota > Metazoa > Arthropoda > Insecta > Lepidoptera > Noctuidae > Orthosia > Orthosia cruda. The sequence goes on along the minus strand of OZ059828.1, from coordinate 40,451,377 downwards.
GCTGCACTTTCGCAGGTTCTCCCTGGTTTCGACTGCGAGGGGATGAGAAGAGCGGTGGTTTGCGACCGTTTCCAGTGACGATCGTGAGTCACTGAAAATGCCAAAAGACCCTGCATTGTGCTTTTGTATCTCCCGCGTGGCTTTACATATGGCCAGCAGTTCCGCCTGGTAGACCGTACAGTGAGACGACAGCTTCATCTTCTGGCATTTGGTTTCGACGCCATTGCTCCAGAGAGACAATGCCGCCCCCACCTTTCCATCAATTTTGCTGCCGTCCGTGTATATCTGCACTGCTTGTGTGCAGTGGTGTGCGAGTTGTTCTTGGTCTGCCAGGCATATGAACTGCAGACTCATATGTTCCGCCGGGTGGGGTGTCGAGGCAAATGCGGTGCGTCGCTCAACGTCCCTATCTCCTAGCTCCAACCGGGGCAACCCCCTCCTCGCCTCATACAGGGCAGCTGCCTCTCGTATTCGGAGATCAAGAGGAAGTATCCCAGCTAGCACTAGCGCCGAGTTCAGGGATACGGTGCGATAGGATTTGCACGATTTCTGTGCAAATCCTCTTTGGACCGCATTTAACCTCTTCGTTACGCACAGCTTGGTGACTGCGGGTGCCCATGCACTTGCTGCGTACATTATGATCGGTTCGACTACTGCCGTGTACATGGTGCGGATGACGTCGGGGTGGAGTCCCCAGCTGACCTTCGCAGCCCTCGACAACTGCTTGTAAAAACCAATCGCCTTTTGGCACACATTCACTACGTGCTTGTTGAATGTAAGCTTGTTGTCGATCGTTAGCCCCAGGATTTTTATTTCCTGCGTCATGCCAATGGCTACCCCTCCCATGCTTAGTCGCGGAGTGTCGTATTTCAGTTTCCGCGTTATTACCATCGCATTTGTTTTATGCGGTGCGAATTTCAACTTGCTACTAACACCCCACTGATAAACATGGGCGAGGGCGTCATTCGCCTTTCGCTCGATCTCGATCGCTGAGTCGCCATCAAATACTAGCACCACGTCGTCAGCAAAGGCTTGGCAGTAGTCTCCCCGTTCCTCCAGCCCCTTTAGTAGGGGGTCCAGGAGGGTGTTCCAGAGAATCGGTCCTCCAATCGATCCCTGTACACAGCCCTTCGACGTCTCCCGTACTACCTCTTCACCTGCGTACCTGACCCTGACCCTTCGGTTATTGAGGTAGCTGTCTATGATTCTCCTCACATTTACCGGGCATTTTTCCTCAGCCAGTCTGGTTCTTATAGCTGGCCACCATGCGCTGTCAAAAGCTCCCTCTATGTCTAGTGTATGGTAGGGTAGGGTAGGGTAGGGTAGGTAGGGTAGGGTAGGTAGGGTAGGGTAGGTAGGGTAGGGTAGGTAGGGTAGGGTAGGTAGGGTAGGGTAGGTAGGGTAGGGTAGGTAGGGTAGGGTAGGTAGGGTAGGGAAGGTAGGGTAGGGTAGGTAGGGTAGGGTAGGTAGGGTAGGGTAGGTAGGGTAGGGTAGGTAGGGTAGGGTAGGTAGGGTAGGTAGGGTAGGGTAGGTAGGGTAGGGTAGGTAGGGTAGGGTAGGGTAGGGTAGGTAGGGTAGGGTAGGTAGGGTAGGGTAGGTAGGGTAGGGTAGGTAGGGTAGGGTAGGTAGGGTAGGGTAGGTAGGGTAGGGTAGGTAGGGTAGGTAGGGTAGGGTAGGTAGGGTAGGGTAGGTAGGGTAGGTAGGGTAGGGTAGGTAGGGTAGGGTAGGTAGGGTAGGGTAGGTAGGGTAGGGTAGGTAGGGTAGGGTAGGTAGGGTAGGGAAGGTAGGGTAGGGTAGGTAGGGTAGGGTAGGTAGGGTAGGGTAGGTAGGGTAGGGTAGGTAGGGTAGGGTAGGTAGGGTAGGGTAGGTAGGGTAGGGTAGGGTAGGTAGGGTAGGTAGGGTAGGTAGGGTAGGTAGGGTAGGTAGGGTAGGTAGGGTAGGTAGGGTAGGGTAGGTAGGGTAGGGTAGGTAGGGTAGGGTAGGTAGGGTAGGGTAGGTAGGGTAGGGTAGGTAGGGTAGGGTAGGTAGGGTAGGGTAGGGTAGGTAGGGTAGGGGAGGTAGGGTAGGGTAGGGTAGGTAGGGTAGGGTAGGTAGGGTAGGGTAGGTAGGGTAGGGTAGGGTAGGTAGGGTAGGTAGGTAGGGTAGGTAGGGTAGGTAGGGTAGGTAGGGTAGGATAGGTAGGGTAGGGTAGGTAGGGTAGGGTAGGTAGGGTAGGGTAGGTAGGGTAGGGTAGGTAGGGTAGGGTAGGTAGGGTAGGGTAGGTAGGGTAGGGTAGGTAGGGTAGGGTAGGTAGGGTAGGGAAGGTAGGGTAGGGTAGGTAGGGTAGGGTAGGTAGGGTAGGGTAGGTAGGGTAGGGTAGGTAGGGTAGGGTAGGTAGGGTAGGGTAGGTAGGGTAGGGTAGGTAGGGTAGGGTAGGGTAGGTAGGGTAGGTAGGGTAGGTAGGGTAGGTAGGGTAGGTAGGGTAGGTAGGGTAGGTAGGGTAGGTAGGGTAGGGTAGGTAGGGTAGGGTAGGTAGGGTAGGGTAGGTAGGGTAGGGTAGGTAGGGTAGGGTAGGTAGGGTAGGGTAGGGTAGGTAGGGTAGGGTAGGTAGGGTAGGGTAGGTAGGGTAGGGTAGGTAGGGTAGGGTAGGGTAGGGTAGGGTAGGGTAGGTAGGGTAGGGTAGGGTAGGTAGGGTAGGGTAGGTAGGGTAGGTAGGGTAGGGTAGGGTAGGTAGGGTAGGATAGGTAGGGTAGGGTAGGTAGGGTAGGGTAGGTAGGGTAGGGTAGGTAGGGTAGGGTAGGTAGGGTAGGGTAGGTAGGGTAGGGTAGGTAGGGTAGGTAGGGTAGGGTAGGTAGGGTAGGGTAGGTAGGGTAGGGTAGGGTAGGGTAGGGTAGGGTAGGTAGGGTAGGGTAGGTAGGGTAGGGTAGGTAGGGTAGGGTAGGTAGGGTAGGGTAGGTAGGGTAGGGTAGGTAGGGTAGGGTAGGTAGGGTAGGGTAGGTAGGGTAGGGTAGGTAGGGTAGGGTAGGTAGGGTAGGGTAGGTAGGGTAGGGTAGGTAGGGTAGGGTAGGTAGGGTAGGGTAGGTAGGGTAGGGTAGGGTAGGTAGGGTAGGTAGGGTAGGTAGGGTAGGTAGGGTAGGTAGGGTAGGTAGGGTAGGTAGGGTAGGTAGGGTAGGGTAGGTAGGGTAGGGTAGGTAGGGTAGGGTAGGTAGGGTAGGGTAGGTAGGGTAGGGTAGGTAGGGTAGGGTAGGGTAGGTAGGGTAGGGTAGGTAGGGTAGGGTAGGTAGGGTAGGGGAGGTAGGGTAGGGTAGGGTAGGTAGGGTAGGGTAGGTAGGGTAGGGTAGGTAGGGTAGGGTAGGGTAGGTAGGGTAGGTAGGTAGGGTAGGTAGGGTAGGTAGGGTAGGTAGGGTAGGATAGGTAGGGTAGGGTAGGTAGGGTAGGGTAGGTAGGGTAGGGTAGGTAGGGTAGGGTAGGTAGGGTAGGGTAGGTAGGGTAGGGTAGGTAGGGTAGGGTAGGTAGGGTAGGGTAGGTAGGGTAGGGTAGGTAGGGTAGGGTAGGTAGGGTAGGTAGGGTAGGGTAGGTAGGGTAGGGTAGGTAGGGTAGGGTAGGGTAGGGTAGGGTTTTTTTTTTTTTTTTTTTTTTTTATGGCGCCTACCTCTCCGCGCTTTTGGCGGAGTCTGCGAGCTAATAGTTCCCCGGACATAATCCGAGACTATGGAGACTTATCTTTATTTCTAGGTACTATAAACTTTCTTATTTCACTATTACATATTTTACTTACTACTACATGATAAGTTTTCAAATTTTTAAAACTAATACATACATAATTACAAATCTATTATTATTTTATGTTAATCTACTGTTATCCTCTTTTTTTAGATCTATTTACTAATGCTACCTGTTATATATGATATATATAATTTCGAGCATAATTATGCACCTATTTATTGTTGTGAATCGTTTTTTCCGCTATTTTCTTACAGTATTCTAAAAATTCTGTTCTGTATTTTATACCTTTAATTAATTTATTTAGATTTTCAATATTTACTTCTATTCCCAGTCTTTGCTCTATCTCGTACCTCTCGAGGCCATAGGCCGGGCAGTCAGTCAGTAAATGGGTCACCGTCTCGTCTTTGTCAGGGTCACATGCGCATGATGGGCTTCCCTTACACTTGAATCTGTGCAGGTATTCGGAAAACCCACCATGGCCAGTCAAAATCTGTGTAATTACACCTGTCGGTTGAATTTTTCTGACAAGCCCATAAGCGTCAATTGCATCCGGAAAAAACAATTTTGTGGTCGCGGCTGTGTCGCCCATCTTGTACCGCCGGTTCCATTCGTCAAGCGAATCCTTTCGGATTTGCCGCTTGACGAATGAAACCGGACACTGGTCGTAATCCGGCCTTCTCTTCAGTTTGAGCGCCGCATCCTTAGCCAACTGGTCGGCTCTCTCATTCCCTTCCAGTCCCGCATGGGCCTTGATCCAGAACAAGTGTATATCTTTGCCCTGGGATCTGCCCTGCCGCAGATTCTCTCTGGTTTCGACTGCAAGGGGATGAGAAGAGCGGTGGTTTGCGACCGTTTCGAGTGACGATCGAGAATCGCTAAAGATGCCAAAGGTCTCTTTAGCGCTCTTAAGTATTTCCCGCGTGGCTTTACATATGGCCAACAGTTCGGCCTGGTAGACCGTGCAGTGGGACGACAGCTTCAACTTCAGACTTTTGGTTTCAGCGCCATTGCTCCAGAGAGACAATGCCGCCCCCACCTTGCCTTCAATTTTACTGCCGTCCGTGTAGATCTGCACTGCTAGTGCGCAGTGGTCACTGAGTGATTCTTGGTCTGCCAGGCAAATGAACTGCAGGCTCATATGCTCTGCCGGGTGGGGTGTGGAGGCAAATGCGGTACGTCGCTCGACGTCCCTATCTCCTAGCGCTGACCGGGGTACCCCCCTCCTCGCCTCGTACAGGGCAGCTGCCTCTTGCACTCGGAGATCGAGGGGCAGTATTCCAGCCAACACCAGTGCCGAGTTCAGGGAAACGGTGCGGTAGGATTTGCACAGTTTCTGTGCAAATCCCCTTTGGACCGCATTTAGCCTCTTCTTTACGCACTTCTTTGTGGCTGCTGATGCCCACGCACTTGCCGCGTACAAAATGACGGGTTCAACTACTGCCGTATACATGGTGCGGATGACGTCGGGGTGGAGGCCCCAGCTGACCTTCGCAGCCCTCGACAACTGATGGTAAAAACCAATCGCCTTTTTGCATACATTCGCTACATGCTTGTTCGAAAAAATATCCTAATGTTAATTTTTTTTTAAAGCAAATCTATTAGGTTATATGAAAAAACCATGTTTCACAAATAATGTAGGTACATGAATCAATAATAAATATAGTTTTTTTTTCAAACCTTTTAATTTAGCCGTTACTAAGGAGTATGGTTTAGAAAGTAACCGATTACGGCACTAAAGCGGAGCAAGGGCCTTAATCTATAAACATCTAATTAGAATGAATGTCTAATGTCGAACACCTTGGCTTAAACAATTTTGTTAATGTTAACTGGCAAAAATGGCCAAAAATCGACCCATTTAACCTAAGCCGTAATTTTTTTTCAATTAAATCTTTCTAACATTTGCTTCATATAGTTTTATTTTCATATTTCTCTTTTGCATTAATACTTTCCTTGGGTTCCTTAAATCAAACAATCGTACAAAGTTTATTTTAAAAGTCTTGAACATAAAGTCATAGATACAGCGTCGCAACGAACGATGCGAAACCATTTTATCAGTGTTGCTTTGTTGCATGCCACTTGTCTGATTGAGGCATACGCCTGATTTTGAGCCTTAATAGGATTAATTTTGAATCATGAAACAGAATCACGAATCACGTTACAATATTGTAACTTTAAGCATATTACATAAGAATTTCACTGCGTAGAGTAGGTATTTTATTTTTGTTACAAATTTTAGGGAAATACCACAAATACATTTTTATTATATCTTCATGTTAAAACTAGAAATACGTTGATCTGTGATGTCGACTAAATAAATAAAGAAAAAACCTTGTTGAGCCAACCCCAATTAAATTGGAATAAGGGCAAGGGAAGAATGTTAATAATTACGAATACTGAAACTAAGCGGTAATTAATTATTATTCTTATATTAAAATTCTTAACACTAAAAACTAATTAAATTAACAAGAACAAGAAAATGAATATAAATGACAATAGAATAGTCACGGAGCTCAAATAATAATTGCCACGGAATAGTTGTGAAGCATTTTCTTCTGAACCAAAGACATCGAGATACCTCGGCGACCACTGCTTGAGACGGCACTGTCAAAACTGCCAATACAAACCAACCGCGTCAATAAGTCTTCTTCTTTGGCCTCGCTGTTTGCGCTGTTTGCGTTATCTTCTGTAATTCTCATCATGTCCTTTTGGACCTTGGTTAGTGGATTGAAGTTTTCGTCTTCCCCTCTTCTTTGTAGCATTGGAAAGTTTTGAAAGGCACTTTAACATGACATGATCATCTGTTCCTCGAAATACATGACTATTGACCATACCATCTCAGCGCATCAATACGTGTCCTCTTTTAATTGTAGAAATTGACGGCCCATGATAATTCGGCCTGTGGCTATAACAGCCAAAACTTGTACAAAATAGATTCATCTTGAGTTCTAATATGGTTCGCTCATTTAATAATGTAACCCCTTTATTGGTTTACAAACTGAGTCAATGTCAAAGAATAACCCAAAATTTCTTATTAAAAAATGAACAGCTAATTCAGACACTATTTAATAAAAACAGATTTTATTCCTATTTCATAAAATGGCTAGTCCATTAAAAAAGCTTTTAGGTTGATATTACCTACATAGGCATTGAGAAAAGGTATATGCTGCTTCTAACTTTTTAATTTCGCTCCACCCAATCATGTGTGTTATCTTTGAAAAGGTATTTTAATATTAATGTAGGCTTTGGTACATCTACATCTTATGTTTGTCAAGCGTACCGTTCGCGAGACATATCTTTTCAAAATCTTGAAAATAAATTTTCACTACGCGGCCCATTAGGTGTATATATACTCCCTTATAACTTCTAAACTGCTTATTATAATTTGACAAACGAGGTGTATTTGGAAGCGTATTGTTTATCCGCTTATGCTCGGTATCTAACATTTTGACTAGACGAGTGGTGGACTACGGGTCCAAACTCTCAAAACAAGTCTGTTATTGTTATCTTCTAATTTATAGAGATATCTTTCAGAGGGTGAATATACTGATAAATATAAAGGACTTTGATATCAGTCCAATTCCGAAAAAAATAAAAAATCAAGCAGTTTTAAGCATCAGCTTTTTTCATACTCAAACCTATTAATCTCTTCGTAATTAATCCTCTGAAAGGGATCCAGTAAAAAAGAAGTCACTCTGTAGGTTATGTGTCATTACTTATAAGGATATCATATTTGTCTTATTACCTAATTTATAATTTTTACCTTCGCAGGAATCACAGGACCAGACTTACGAACAAAAGTGAGCATACGCCAGCCAAGCCGAGAAATTACGCAATTAGAGAACGTAAGTCCTTACACTCCTTACTTAACCTAAATAATTATATTATACCTACAATACGACCCAATAACTTATCCTAATAAGCAGGAGAACATTACGTACAGTCAACAAAAGAGATTTCTTAGTGTATAGCACAATTGAACGTGTGAGTGTGTCCTTTGTTTAAATGTTATTGCACAAGCAATAAGGACGAATTTAGCTTACAGTGTAATATGATTAGGTACCAATCTCTTTAGTTAACGGTACTTTAATGAATGAATGATTAATGAACAACCGCTCACCGCCGAGAAATGTGATATTATTTATGTACTCGTATTTTGTTGTGACTAATTAAATTAAATTTTAATGATTTCCTTCTGTACAATTTAAAATATTTTTCTGCAACAAGTAAACGTTTTCTTGCGCTGACGTTGATGCAAGACATATCTGACATGTCAGTGTTTCAAATTTTAAAAAGAAAATTGAGTAACGTTTCGTTTTTAACCGACTTCCCAAAAAGGAGGAGGTTCTATGTTCGACTCCAAATTAGTTTTTTTTTTTTTTTTTGTTTATGTTCACCGATTACTCCGTCAATTGTGGACCGATTTTGAAAATTCTTTTTTTGTTTGAAAAAGTATGTTCCGAAATTGGTCCCATTTTAATTTGGTGAAGATCTGATGAAGAACTTCGGAGATATACAACAGAACTCTTCAATAAATAACGGCAAATCTCTCGGGATTGCTGCAATCGCATGTCTGTTTGTTGTTTATAACATTTCATAACATAACATCACGCCAGTTCGCTCTTAAGGGGTAAGCAGACCTCTCATTTCACCGGTTGTGTTCAAGTTTCATGAAATCTATTCTGGTGAAATAGTTCCCTTACTAACTTGCCTATTAGGTACGTACAACTAAAAAGTGAAATAAATGAATAACTTAATTTTTTGAAGTCGGTGTCTTTCGTAGGTACCATTTTTTTGCGTTATGGACACCGACTTCAAAAAATTAAGTTATTTTTTACTTTGTAGTTTTGTATTTGGAAGTCGGTAGTATTTTTTTGCAAAAAGTTTTTTTTACAGCGTAAGCTTTAAAAAAAAATATTATCAAAGTTTCCCCTGATCTCAAATGTAACTCTGTTCTACCGGTAACGAAAACAGAGAAAAATATTTTCAACACAATATACGAGATGTCTCAAAAGAAAGTAAAAAAAAATTAAGCCGTGTATCGAAAATATGTTTATTAATTATTAAAGTACACAATTTGGGCATTTTTTTCCTAAAAATAATATCGTCCAAATGTAGACCCAAGTGTTCGCGGCATTTATTTAATCGAACAGTAAAATTACTTATGACGGCTCGGCAGGTGGTCTCAGTGATGGCTGCCATTTCGTGACAGACCTTTACTACCGTTCTTGATGACCTTAGTCGCCCGGATTTTAGTTTTTCCAGCGTTGTATCGGTCTCTTCAAACTTTTTGACCCATTTTCGAATAAGAGGAATGCTTGGCGCATCATTAAGTGGCAAAAACCTCGAATACTGCAGAATCTTCTACGCGCTACAGTCGCCGAATCACCGTTTTTGTAAAACTTCGCACAACAAGCGGTCTGCTCCCGAAAAACGCTTCACAGCGACTGAATTCCCAACAGCTAGGCTACCGATTGACATAACCCCCGCGCCCCTTGGATTCATTGCGTTCACGCAGTAATTTATTTTATTTTTATTTTATTTATTTTTTTATTTGGGAAAACAAACGACTACACACTACAGCAGTACATAAAATTTAAGCAAGAAGAAAAACAAATGTGCACCTAGGTGCACATTTGTTTTTCTTCTTGCTTAAATGTAAGAATATATATGTGTCTTGAAGAAATGTTATATTTATTTAGATTAATGTGCTAGCACATTAATCTAAATAAATATAACATTTCTTCTCTCATCTTCTTAACAGACACCTTGTATAACCCTGCCTAGCCTTATCCCAACTATACGTATAAATATACGAGTAATTATGCGGCTTCCAGTCTAACAAGATACATCTGGTTACTGGTATTTTAAATGGAGTGACTGCATATCTGACCTTCACGGACCAGTTATTGGGTAACACGGTAGACCTTGGCAGGACTGGACAGACTTTCGAGCTTCTGATTATCTGCAACGAATCTCTAAGATTTACAATTAGACAGTGCCTTACGTGCTTTCCAAGGCACGAAGGAGTTTTTGTATGTAATGGATGGTCACCCATCCACGGATTAACCTCGGCGCGTGTTGCTTAACCCTGAAGACCGAACTGTGCGGCTGTTATTATATAGGCACAAGCTCCACGGCTAAATGAATTAATGTTAAAGAAATATAAAAAGTCAAACAAAGTGTCAACGGCGCTCGACGCTCATGAGAAAATATTTTTATTTACTTTTTAAAGAACAATGGCATACGTCTTTTGTTTTCGATATAGATTGTTGGGTAAATAAATACTGAAAATGATATTTTGTTACTTAAAGAGTGTATTCAGACATGGGTATGTGCCCCGTACCATGGTAAGATCCTGAACCAAGACCCAAAGGTCTTCCTTATACTTTTTTAATGGTGTTTGTATTTTGTAAGTCCATCAATGTGTCTTCATTGCAAAATCCGTCAGGACTTAGTCCAAGTTTTCTCAAACTGGCTGGGAAACTACTTCCAGTCTAGAGACACCTATTGTCTGACAATCCTGAATGAAAATAATTATTAATACGCATTTTGAGAATTCACAAGATAAAATAGTTATGTCTATGACGACAAATGTCCAGTAAATCATAACGCTTGCCTCCTAACTTACTAAATATATTATATTGTAATACCCACGCAAGTGCCTTTATCAGTCCTCCCACTTAGATTAGTACCAAAAGAAATATTGTTTAGGTGACAATTGACATTAAGTCTAACATAAAATTAGGTAAGTAGGCCTCTAGTATACATCTCTCTTGGTCTCTGGTTGTTCCTACATTGTGTGTATCTGTGTGTGCCCAATAAAATAGTTGTCTTACATTCTTTCTTTTCTGTAGCCTTTGCATGAGAGTCGTGACATTTTATTTTCTCTTTGTTCTCTCACTGCTGAGAATCATGTTGAATTCCTGTGAATTGTTTTGAATTGTCAATGGTATTTCTCCATCTGTTGCAATCACCAGCCTGGTCGAGATGCTCTGTTATTTGACCCATCCACCGTTCGTATAATATGGATAAGTGCACCTCTGCCATAAACTTCAGGGTCCACAAGTTGACCATAGCCTTAAAAGATAGGATTAGACCTCTTTTGTTATCTTAACCATCTACTATCAGTTCATATCGTCCTTACCTCAGCATTAAGACATACCCGTAACGAAGATAAAACTTTACAAAAGTTGGCATATTAATAATAGGGACATTTTTCCAAAGGGGTCGGCTTCCAATCTAACTGGATGAAGCTGAGTGCCAATGTTTTACAAGAAGCGATTGCCTATCTGATCTCCACAACCCAGTAACTGGATAATATGACACCCGTTTGCCAATACTGGTGTCATTTCCAGGCATCTGTCTACCCGTAATAACTGTCAATTATATACAAATGATAGCTGGGAAAACCGGCTTAGCGTGCTTTCCGGGGCTGGAAGGAATCTCAGTATGTTAAGATGGTCATCCATCCACCGACCGACCTTGGCAAGCGTTGCTTAACCTTGAAAATCGCCATCTTCTATGAGACCCCAAAACTGTGATGTGCTCAAGTGCGTAAATACCTAATCATCCTAACTTTTCAAGGCCGCTATCTCCCCTACGCGTTATATAGCGGGGCTTTAGACAAAGGCAAATAAATAAGCCATTGTCGAAATCCTAAAATGTATGGGATTGACCACGTCACATTGCAGTAGCGCATGTCCATCCCAACATTTTGACAATCGCCTTCGTTGATAGAATGACTTTTTGTCCTTATGACCTTTGGAGTCAAAAATATCTTAAGATAGCTATAAAAACAATAATAGGTTCTTTTTCCTGCCCTTATCTCATGTTACTTGGGATCGGTGCAAGACATTTTCATTTTACCCGACTGCCAAAGGAGGGTAATGTGTTTATCAGTCTATGTATGTATGTATGTATGTATGTTTGTTCCTATGTGGCGTTCTAGAGACCAAACGCGTTGGGAATTTTTTTTCTTCCAGACCCATCGTGTCGGGTATCAAAATAAAGGGTTTTAAGAGGTGATTTCAAAAATATATAACACTTGTATGTTGAAATGTACTTAAAAATAAAAACAAAAACTAAAAAGTTGTAAATAAAAATAAAAAAAATATAAAATCAAAATACCCGACTGTTTAAAAAGCGAACTAAAAAGATGTAAATAAGAAGAAAATCATGCTGTGCAGTCGGAGGATACATCTGGTTTTGGTCAGCCAGCTCGTGAATATGTATCCTCCGACTGCACAGCATGATTTTCATCTTGTTTACGTCTTTTTAGTTCGCTTTTTAAGCAGTCGGGTTTTTTGATTTTATAAATTAATTCCGTACCGTCCTGTCACCCGTCACGCTATCAATAACGCCCTTTTCTTTCATGTCACTCCTCACACAGTCCATCTATCTTTTCTTTGGTCTTCTCCTCCCTCTCCATCACCAGGAGAAACGGTTTCCTTTCAACTTTTCTGTCACTGGCGCCACTTTCAAATTGCCTCTAATATACTCATTTCTCACTTACTCTATTCTCGTCACTCCGCCCATCCATCTAAATATTCTCATCTCTGCTACATGTAATCTCTTTTCATCCATCTTTTTCACAGCCCAACATTCTGATCCAAACAGTACGACAGGTCTAATCACGGACTTGCAAATGTTGCCCTTTAACTTGAGGGGCAACGATAGCAAGCACTCTAAAACATTTTCATAGATATTTAAGAGTCCACTAGAAAACTATTTTGATACAAGACACCACGCAAAAAAATATGCCATCCAGTTTTAAATAAAACCGGCCAAGTGCGTGTCGGGCCACGTGCAGTAATAGGGTTCCGAAGTTGCATAATAATGTGGACAAAGAAGAGGGTTTTGTTGTTGTTACATGAACATTAAAACGGTTTCAGCGGCACACAACGTCTAAAAACGGGCCCACATAGGATGATGTTTTTTTTTAAATCTATATGCTCGCGTTTGACCACTATCTCGCCTGATGGTAAGCGATGATGTGGTCTACGGTGAAACACGCTTGCCTAGAAGTATTCTATTCATTCTTGACTTAAACTAAAGAAGGACTAACTGGTAACTGAAGAAGGAGTAAATCCAACTATGCAACTGAAGTTAGAAAAATATTATCTATTTGAGTACCGCCGCGGGTGCGAATTGCGAAAGGAGCCGATACGAGCGCGTTAGAGCTACGGGGAATGGTATGGTTCGCTCCTGAATCCTTGCGCGCACGCTCCTTGTTTATTTCTCTTTCGGAATTTAATTTAATTTACCTCTAATCTGCGGTATTCACTATTTCGTTCTGGAAAGTTTTACTCTACTCAATTAGTGATGTAGTCGGGTCGAATATTTATTTTATAGATGGATATCAACAAAAGAAAATAAGTAATTTGCTTGTCTATCGAATCTTATTTGACTTTAGATTACATAACGTCGAAAATATTTCTGCACTAACACAAAATACACAACCCCGCGCGCATGCGCCGTATGGACTACGGTCCGGTACTGCCAACGACTCCGGCCACTCCAATGCGTTATTCGAGCTTAAACATTATTAATTTTGAAATCATTATTACTAAGGATATTATGATTTTATTTTTCTATATTTTTACATGGTTCATAAGCATATATTTACTATCTATTTTAAACAGCTAAAAACGTTATTTAAGTAATTTTTACATTTTATAAGTTGGTCGACTATTACTCGTAAACTTGTGAAGCCTGTTATGATTTTAGTATTGTATATTTTTAAATGGTTTATAAGCATATATTTACTCTATTTTTCACAGCTAACAACGTTTTTTAAGTAATTTTTCGATGGCGTTTGTACAATTTTTTTACTGTTCCAAGTACATTTTATAAGTTGGTCGACTATTACTCGTAAACTTGTAAAGCCTACTTATCTGTGATAGATATACTTTTAATTTCGTTATATTTACTACTGTCGTGATTTTTTTCACATAGCCAAGAGCAAACATTTTGCTCGCAGGAGGAGGGCGGGGACACTTGACTCTAACATAAATTTGCAATTTAAAGCTTAATTTTACGCAAACGGATCTCTGAATTGAAAAATGGTATTTACAAACTCATAATATTTTGAATGGCCTATCCAACGATACCCCACACCATGGGATAGACGAGAAAAAAAAGCATCCCCATTTTACGTATATAGGAGGAACCACAAAAATATTTTTTTCATGATTTTATTTTACCACTTTGTCGGAATTATTAATATGTATATCCATGCCAATTTATAGCTTTCTAGTAATTAGATTCTCTGAGCTAGGCTGCGGACGGACAGACCGAAACTATAAGGGTTCTTGTTGACTTCGAAACCCTAAAAATGAACGAAGAAAATAAGCAGGAAAAGCAAAACTTTTATTGCTGGCATAAGTTAAAGATAAAGTAATTTTAGTTTTGAAACCGTAGCTTATTTTCTTTTGAGATTCTCCATAGACAGCTGCCTAGTTTTATAGTCTCTTAAATCTTTGTAGTTCGATGTATGGACGTAAACGAAACAAAAGGAGTGTTTAACGATCCTAGCGTTAATTGTATCGTTCTGAAGTTTCTGTCTACCCCCATGGATAAAGGCGTGTGTGTATGTGTTGCAGGGAATCAATTCCTTAGGGGAGATAATCAATTCACGGAAGATGTTTAAATAGCAATTCTGTGGGTCATTTCCCTAAATAAAGTAAGTGATGTGATCAAATCCCTAGACAAAGCTTTCATCATTTCCCTGTGAAACATATATGGTAATAGAGAGATTATATTAAAGTCGTAGCTTTTAATTATCAATATAAGCTTTTATTTGCATTAGTAGTCAATAAATAAATATGCGAGGAAATCGGAGCTACACTTACGGCGGTTACGCACTACATCCTATCCGTGTCCGTGATTTGAGTTCCGAGTTCAAAATACTCTGAATTATGACGGATAGAGTACGGATGTATTCCGTAAGCCTACAAGAAGTACTACGGCTACTTCGGAACCGAAATTTCACGGACACGGATTGGATGTAGTGCGTAACCGTCCTTAAACTAGTAAAATTATACCCCCGACATAAATACCATATTAAAAAGTGTTTATGCTTTTTAAACTACATAATTTAAGTATTAGTAGACACGCTTTGATCGACAATACTTCGGAACACATAATTAAAACACGATATCTTGCGGCAAAACCGATTTTACTCTTTGAATCGGTCAAATAGTAAAATGCGCATAACTTTGAACGGTTGAGCCTATTTTTCTCGAACATAGCTAAAACACTTTCGACAAAATCATCTTTCAAACTAAATCAAATTCGGTTAATCCGTTCAGGAGCTATGATGCACAGACAGATACACAAATACACAGATGCACAGTTTTTACGACGGGAGATAGAAAATAAAATGGTCGTTTTACTTTTACCGCGTTTTTGAGCGCTCGCTTCCCAACACGCTTTTGATTCATATATAAAGTGGCACACCTGTGCTTCACACGATTTTTGCGACTTCACATTAAACCGAGAGGAGGGTTTAATGTTAATTTACTGTATAAATAAATCTTCCGGATATATTATTTTAATGATGGAGTATATCGGATTAAAATCCGTTGTGTCGTTCGGAAGAACAACGCGGCCCCATAGACAGACATAAGCTACTTATTTGTCTTCGACACGGTTTATACATGTAAGAAATGGAACAAGAAAAGAAATAAAATATTAAAAAAACATCTCAACGTTCTGCTGTATGTTTAGCACCTTAAGAGGAGTGTACCCCACTTTTGTCAAGTTCATTACCGCGATGTACGTTACTGTGAAAGTTTACTATCGCGACGTTCGTTGTTGCGAAAGTTCTTTACTGCGATGTACGTTACTGCGAAAGTTTACCATTGCGACGTACGTTGTCGCGAAAGTTCTTTACTGCGATGTACATTACTGCGAAAGTTTACCATTGCGAAGTACGTTGTCACGAAAGTTCTTTACTGCGATGTATGTTACTGCGAAAGTTTACCATTGCGACGTACGTAGTCGCGAAAGGTCATCTAGGAGGATTTCCGATACCGGTGATAATGGAAATATTTTATTGTTGGATATGACTAACAAATGAGCAAAAATTGTAAGCAAATTTAATTATAATTGAACCAAAAGATAACAAGAAGAAGTCCATTTAAATAAATTGCGTGTAATTGATTGTTGAATAACTTTGGTTGATTTAGTTGATTACAGATGTTATAATAAATTGGTTTTTATGGCAATATTGCCACACACGTGGATTGTTTCCATTAAATTCATATTGCCATACAGGGTGGTTTTCAGTTGATCTATTGCCAAACTAAATTATACTGCTCAATTGATAATAACCACCAATTTCAGGGAATCAACCCTGAGTCAATTAATTATTTACGAGTGTCGCAATAGATGAATTCTAGCTTTTTCAGAAAAGCCTCGCTTTGAAACAGTTAAAAGATTTCTTCAAACGATTTTTCTATATCAATATAAATAAATAGGCACGTTATAATTTTATATAAATGTAATATTGACCACTCAAATGAATAGTCAAACGCTTTGGAGAAAGTTCTATCATATACTAATATAACACATGTGACAGTCTGTGGGTCTGATTTATTAACAAGTATAGTACTTGTAAAAAAATCAGACCTACAGTGTTTTAGATGTCTCAAAGGTTGAATGGATTTTAATGAAACTAAGCTCACTGGTAGACCATAATCTTGGTCAGGATATTTAATAATTTTTGTCATGGTAGTCTTTAACATCCTCCAACCCGCTCGGCCCATGTGATAGATTGTGGTACATCTCGCGTCTCTCATCATCGGGATCTCACAAAAAGAGTCCTATGTGGCCTATTTATTACAGGGAACTTTATATGCTGATTATGCAAATACAATAATCTTTATTGACATATTTTTTTACAGCAGTTATTCCCGAACTAGGCAGACCTGTATAACTAGAGTCAGCGCCCTCCCCATTTTATATTGTCCTAATATATATATATATATATATATTTATTATGTTATGTATGTTAGACGTTATCATATAAAACTTTACTAATCAGTTTTGTAGTACCTGGGCGACCGAGCTTTGCTCGGGTGAACATAGAGAAAACGTATTTCTCAGGTTTAAGACCTAGTTAGATCGACTTTTCTCCCCCAAAAAACCCCCACATTGCAAATTTTATCGGAATCGTTTGAGCCGTTTTCAAGAACGTGATTACAAATACATATATACAAATATTGCTCGTTTAATGGTATAGAATAGGATAAATTTAGCACACGGATGAGTAGATACAACAGAGGATACTTTTTGTTCCTGTGGGATAAATTCCGGCTTTCAAATAGACGAAGCCGCTGGCAGAAGCTATTTAGCACATGACAAAACACCCACATGAATTCGGGAGATTAATAACATTATATCTGCCCTTGTTCTGGTCTAAAACGTACGTAGGTAATTAAAGGAGCCGAATGTTGTCAGAAGATAGCTTCGTATGGTAGTCAGACTACACTGTATTTCCGATGAACGTGGTACAACAGCGTATTTTGAGCGATCGTATTATTAACTTGTTCGTAATTGAGTTGACCGCAGGCGATACGATACGCAACAGTTTAATGCTTGCATTTATGCAGGTATTCAGAATCAAACTTTTTTTATTTCACATAGGCCTACATGAGCACTTATAAAACGTCGACAAAAGGTGCACGATTTGGGTTGGTCTGGTTTCTTTTGGTTGGATTTCATGTTTTATACATGTTACGTTATCGTTATACGGCCCGCGTGAAGGACATTATGTTACATTTCGTCACATTGAAGAGTAGTTTATTCTCTTCACTCCACGCTACCACCCGATCGATGTCTCGCTGGAGCATTCCGCAGTGTGACTCGTCTGTGATCCGTAGGAATAGCTTGAGATCGTCAGCAAATAATAAACAGCCAGCGTCTTTAATGACTTCTGGAAGATCATTAATCATAATAATAAATTCTAAAGGTCCTAAGTTTGTGCCCTGACTTACCCCCGTAAGGGTGAAATACGAGTTCGAGGTGTAACCTGCATATTCTACCATTTGCTTGCGGTTGCCTAAGTAGCCAGCAAAGAACTCTAGGAGGGCAGGAGTAAAACCGGCCCTCGCAAATTTACTTAAAAGTATGTCATTATCCACACTATCAAATACCTTTCTGAAGTCGAAGTAAGCGACGTCCAGTTGGGCACCAGTCTCCGAGTCCAGCACTGTGTTGGCCTGATTTAAAAAACACATTAAATTAGAGTTCATGCTGCGGCCCGCACGGAAACCATGCTGCGCGTCGTTGAGCTGTGAGGCTACTTGCGAGTGGATAGTTGAAAACAACGCGGACTCGAAGACTTTAGCAAATGCTTACAGTACTGCTACTGGTTTATACCCGCTAACATCAGAGCTTGGAGCCCTCTTCGGTACCGGAGTAACCCTAGTCAATTTCCAGCCGTCCGGATACGAGCATTCTCGTAAAAAGCTATTAAATAAATGCATGAGCTATGCTATGCGTAAAAAGCTATGAAAGGTGGCACCCCGTCTGGCCCAACCGAACGATTGGGCTTGAGGCGCATGAGCGCGGCACTCACCTCGCCGAGAGACAGCTGCCCCACGTGAATGCGGGCGCCGCGCTCAGGCACCGTCTGCCCAGCGGCAGCCGCATCCAACCGCGGTGACACCGCCCCATAAACCGAATGAACGTAATCAGCGAATGCCTGAGCGCACTTATGCTCTGGCAAAGGCTGGCCATTCTTAACTATCTATATGTTTCGAGCGCTTGCCCCCAATAAAACCCCAAAAAGACCTCGGTTCCTTCACAAATTGTTGCTCAGTACGCCTCTGAAAATCGCAGTATGCGGTACTGATTTCTACTTTGACAATTGAACGGCAGTACGAAAAGTTAAAACAGTCGTTGACCGAACCAGTCTTCTTAAAAGATTGTGCCAAAAAGTTTTCTTCTTAAAATGACCTATTATGTTAGTGGGGCTACCCCACTGTACCATCCCAACCCAGCGGAATCCCATGGTTAAGGAGATATCCATTGTTAAAGTTTTTACAATTACTATTTCGGGGCTCCTATTTCTGTCTGAAGCGTCTAAAGTAACCTAACCTGTCCGTGTCGGGGTGCCCTAAGCTCCCGAGCTTGCTTCGCTCGCTCCTGGACTAATTTTCATATTTTTACCTCACGAAAAACATACAAAAAAACATAAAATTTCCGAGTCTTGAAAATTGTAAAAAGCTTTCTATTTATGAGTACAACCTATAAAAAAAAATGAACTTCCAAATCAACGGCAAATTTTATCCGAAGTCGCTCGCACACGACTTATACTTACTCGTAGCGGCGGATGCCGTATGTCTTTGCGTGACAAACACTCCTCACCTTCCTCGCTTACGACAGTATCAACTTCGGGCAAAGAAGTTAGGACTACATTGAGCGTGCGATTCTTGCAATTAAGAATATTGTTACTTTGGCGAAACCCACAAAAGGTGACAAAGTATTCATAATAACATTGTACATCTTGGTTTGTTGAATACATATTTAAATCAGCTACTAAAACAACTTTGTCATATCTAACACTTAACTGCTGCAGTAAATGGAACATATACATATATTCCCTTTCAATAGTCTTAGGTGGAATATAAGCAACACAACACAAAACAAAAAAATATTGTGACGGTATACCGTCGCACATACGATTTCGAACGGGTGGTGGCTCAAGCTACTGTTATCAGATAACGGTACACTGCGTAACTCGAGAGCGCCGCGCGGGGTGGCGATCAGCATGACCCCTCCGTGTTTACGGCCATCCTCGCGGTCACATCTGATTATTGTGTAACCGCTCGGAGCCAGTTCACCATCAAGCATCAAGTCATTAAATCCATTCTCAGTTAATGCTACCAAATCAACCATAGACTCTAAAATATTATTATAAAAGGATTTTTACTTCGTACGTAAGCCTCTAACGTTTTGGTAGTACAGATCTAACGAGCATTTGGATTTCTTGCCACTAGCTTGAACCACATTCATACCATGCGAGCACACCAGTCCCATAGTTTGCGAGTGGGAACTATTTAAATCACTTGTGTTAGCATACTGACACTGTAAGTGATTCCTATTTCGTCGTTTAGTGCGATTTAATTGTTCACTGGGAGAAGCACCCAACGACTGCGCGTGCACTGTCGCCGGTGCGATCCTCGGAGCTCGTGTCCCCCGCTGCCCGCGGGGACGCTTCGGAAACCTGTCAGACAACTTCACTCCTGCGGGCCACCATCGGCGTGTTTATGCGCTCATTTAAGCTCTCAGGAAAAGCAATAACGGTAGCAGCGTGTCTTGTAGTCTTAATTAATCGTTTCTCCACAACATATTGGTCACAATCTTGAAGCTTGTTCAAATATGTGAGCACGTTTTGCTCCGTCGTCTCTGGCTTAAAAGACCAAGCTTGCAAATATTTAAGCTTTTCTACAGTTTTAAGCTCGTTATCCTCTTGTCCGCTGCCAGTGACTACTCGCCGTTTAGAATTACGTGCTTTACGCGCCAGTTGCCACCCTTCATCGGAAGTAATGTTTTCATGAAGATTATCTCTTGTGTCAACCGTGCGCGTTTCCGGTGAATTTGTGGCCCGACACTCCATCGATGATAAAATTGCTTTTGTGGGTAGATTGGGATTTTCACTCGTAGCTGTCACCGTGGGTGTCTTCGGCAAGTTATTTGTCTCCCCTACGTACGTTACCATCCGTCCTAGGTTTTGCAACGGCTGACTTTTTTGCAGCGGCTGCGTATCCACTTTTGGTTTTAGCACTTGAATTAACTCGTGCTTGACGCAAGGGACGCTGCGTAGTCGCTGGAATCGCTGGATGCTCTTGACCACCGTCGGCGTCCAATAGTTTCGGAGGGCCTAATTTCGTTGTACCCTCAACAGCTAATGTTAACAAGCTCAACGATTGCGCTTGCTTAACAATTATAGCAGTTTGCTCATCAATTTTGCTCTCGAGAGCACTGACTTTTGTCGCAAGATCAGTTACTACTTTATGTAGCTCGCGCACTACACCTTTAAGGGCCTTTTGGGCCATTATTTTATTTTTAAAACACGTAAATACTGGGACTTGTACTACACTGCACGAAGTACCCACAGTAATTAAATGAATTCGCAGAAGCGCACACGGATGTCTTTCATGCTCTAATAAGAAAACAATGTAACTAAAATATTAATGTGTTGGGTCTGGTTTTCTTCGTTATATTTTGCATTGTTTGTTTTGTTTATTGTCTGTATTGTTTTTGTATACTCATTCTATGTTTTATAAGTGTGAAGTTAAAAATAAACGATTTTTTTTTATAATCGCCTTAACTTACAGACGCGGACGTTTTAAAATACTGCATTTAAATGGCTGCGTCACATAAACTCAGTCAGTACACATACAGTGGTAAAATTTATCATTTCATTTCATTTGCAAATACTTATAAATCGTCGTCGACTAGCGGATTGCACCTTTCTTTTGAAAATTATTTCTAACGAGATTGATTGTCCTGATCTCTTGCATAAACTGCGCTTCAATGTCCCCAGGCGATCGGTTAGATTTAATCCGCCTATCTCCACTCCTTTTTCTTATTCTAACTACAGGCAAAATTCATACATGGTGCGAGCGAGTAGGGACTTCAATATTCTTTGTAAAGAGTTCTCATTCGACCCATTTACCACCAAAACCTATTCGGCACGCATTCGGCTGAATGCTGACTTTTTCAAACGTGTTTAGTTCTTATTGTTAGTTATTTAATCATATAAGTCGTGCTTGTTAGTGATCCTAAGTTTTCTACTACTTTTTCTGTTTCTATCCGTGAGAACCTGTAATTGGCTCTATGTCTCATATCCATCCATATATGTTATCCATCTGTTATAGCTGTTGGTTCTCCTAATATTAAATAAATAAATAAAACAATTGAGATATAAATAACAAAACTTAAGCATGCAAGCATCCACCTTTATACTTAACACTCACCCCGATATACACGACACTCCACACATACTCATACACTCACCCAAAAGCAACATAAACAGAACTCTATTCAATTATTCGTATATTAAATAGTAAACTCTTATCATGTACATCCGCGGGTTGGGGATCCGCTGCCGCTGGTTGCGAGACGCACGAGACTGGTCAAATTGGCGACGCTTGGGGGAGGCCTATGTCCAGCAGTGGACGTCTTTCGGTTGATGATCATGTACATTACAACTAAGTTTTATATAAACTACCTAGTGAACATATTTGCGTTACCTACCTAGGAAGAGACTGGATCCCACAACACAGGGAATCTTAGTGTGGGGTTCAGGGAATTTGTAAACAATTAGAACTTAAGGACCTCTATTTAATGTATTATTGGTTAACTGTTGTACTGTGTAAAAGTGAACGGAAGAAAGATTATTATTATTTTATAAATTGCGCTGTACTGTTACGCGTTTGAGTCAGGAGGGTGACCATAAGCTCTTAGAGCATGGTTATTTTGAGTGTGCTCTGTCCCTTTTTTACAGTCGAACTATGATATTTTTGACACGTCAGGGTACGGGGACAGGCCACTCATCCATTGTCACTGCTTTATTCCAATTCATTTGTGGTATACGTAAAATTTCGTCTTCTTGTTGCACACTTCTTTTACTCACTTCCTTCTTTTCTCACCACTTTATTAGTTTTATTATCTTGTACACAGTCCGTGCACCGTTTTATGATCGTCTTCCACTCTTATATCCGTCTAAATTCTTATTCAAAATTTTTCTCACGACATTTTTCTGCTTGAAATGCAAACCGAACAAACCAAAGCCGAAAATGTACATACATCACACATGTTCAACAAAATATCTCCAATATCTCCATTATATGTGAAAACATACCCACGCTTTAACATACCCCACCGTATTATACATTTTCTTTGGTTGATTTTCAATCCACAAAGGAGCTATCGCCAATCGATTCCTAATGCATACTAATCTCGTGTATCTAAGGTTCAACTTACTTTAAAGCGCATTCTACTTCGTTGCATATTTGTCTAGTATTGGTCAGGACTGAACTGAATGTTCCTTCGGTCTTTAATGTTTAATTTCAAACTATCAAGCGTGTAGCTTATATGGATGTGTTTACTTGTGTTCTTTGAGCAAACGGATGGAACTTATATCCAGGAATCTTGGGAGTATTTTAGATACCTGCTAGTGTTTATGCTCACGCACAAATCACGCATTTTTTCTGCATTGGTAGGCAGGAACTACAGAACGATCTGCCTGCTACGATCCTTACATATTTATTTTGTTTGGTTTACGTTCATACATTTATAAAATAAAAATATATTTACCGTCGACGGTTAGAATAGAATAGAAAACATTTATTCGACCTAGACACAACACAACAAATACAAAGTATCAGAGAAGAATAGTAAAAATAAAAAAGTTAATTAAAAAATCAAAAACCCGACTGCGAACTAAAAAGATGTAAACAAGTAGAAAATCATGCTGTCGGGGGATCAGGTGGTCAGCCAGCTCGTGAATATGTTTCCTCCGACTGCACAGCATGATTTTCTACTTGTTTACATCTTTTTAGTTCGCAGTCGGGTTTTTGATTTTTTAAATAACTTTTTTTATTTACAACTTTTTAGTTACCTATTTTTTTTGGAATCGCATTTAAACATATAAGTGGTATATATTTTTGTAATCACCTTTAAAAATCCTTCATTTTGATACCCCACACGATGGGTTTCGAAGAAAAAAAATATTGAGTCGCCCCCAATATGGCGCACAAAAGCCGCCATATTTGTTTTTTTTTAACGTCACTTATCTAAGAACACTTGAGCGGCCAAGCCCTATCTAACGATGTATTAATTATAAAAATCCATCTAGCGGTTTGCATGATATGAGGTAATAAAGAATATTACATACATACAAACATACATACATACATACAAACATACAAGATACGCGCGAAAAACATAACCCTTTCCTTGCAGCCGGGTAAAAAGTACAAACAAGGTATAAGAATTATTGCGCCGAGCGTGCCCATACCGAAAGTAATACAGCTAATTCATTCATCTTATCTTAGAGTAATCTAATTTATGCATCATATTAATGTATTGCACAAAAGGTACTGCTACTGGTTCCCAAACTAAGTCTGAGCTTGTATTTTGGGAAAAAGTGTTCAATTTAATCAAGATGATGATGCCATCTAGCCGGTTTCGGCCTCATTGATTGGCCTCATTGTGGTTGCGAGCTCAGATTTGCTGTTCTGTTATGTGCTCCTCATGTGACTTGCATATCCACTTTGTCCGATTCAACTCCGAGCACAAAGCGGACATGTCAAAATACCGTTGACGACGTGATAAATAGTAGCTGGTGGTCTAGCTTTATGGGTTATTAACCGACTTCAAAAAAAAGAGGAGGTTCTCAATTCGACTGTATTTTTTTTATCTGTGTTACCTCAGAACTTGTTACTGGGTGAACCAATTTTGATGATTCTTTTTTATTTCATCAAGTTCTAATAAAGAACTTCGGAGATACATATCAGAACTCTTCAATAAATGACGGCAAATCACTCGGGATAGCTGCAATCGCATTTATTTTTATTGTTTCCACCATTTCATAACATAACATCACACTAGTACGCTCTAAAGGGGTACGCAGGTGTAAACAGTTCACCTTGGTATACCCTTACTCGACCAGTTTTGTTTAAGTTTCATGTTATTGGGTAAATCTATTCTGGTTTCACTTTGGGCATTATTGGTACCTAGCCTATATAAATTATGTAGCACAACTAAAAAGTGAAAAATAAAAAAAACTTTTTACAAAAAATACAACCGACTTCCAAACAAAAAAAAGAGAAAAATAACTTCAATTTCGGAAGTCGGTGTCAAAAAACGAAGAAAATAAAACAAGAACACCGACTTCCGAAATTGAAGTTATATATTTTTTTTGTTTGGAAGTCGGTTGTATTTTTTTTTATCATACACGCACGCCGATAGTGAAAACTACGCAACTGGCCTTTCTGTAAAACATCCACCAATAAAATCTGTGTATGTACTTCTAGGTTGTACTAAACTTACACGGCGTTTCCCTCACATCTGCCTTGTTGACCTTTCACGTTTTCCTTTGATTTTTAATATTAAGTTTCAAACTATCAAGCGTGTAACTTATATGGTCGTATTTTATGCTTTGCGCAAGCTGATGCATGTTCGTTCTAGGAATCTGGGTAATTACTTTCTTCTAAGATGTTCTGATACTCGTTCTTATACTAAAGAGACCAGCGGATGATGAATTGTCTATATAAACGTAATAACAAGATCATTTGTGATTAGAACGTATTTCTAAAATATAATATTGTATTTTTTTTTTATTTGATAAATATTTACATTATATTATATATTATTTTAACAGAAACATTGGTTATTATAGTCTATATAGAGATAATCTTTTGTGTTGCCTCAAACTATGTTATTTTTAAGACCATTATTTTTATTTTATTTTCTTTGTGTGTGCTTTGTCAAATAAATATTTTATATGTTACATATTTTGTATTACTTTCGCTTCAAGCTGGGGTTGGAGTAATTCAGCCTTTTTGCATTTGTCAAATAATATTGACATATATGCAATAGAGTGAGATTATCAATTAATATTGGACCCCTATTTTTTGCTTTATCACATAAATAAAAATTTACAAAGTGCGTCAAAGTTGAGGAGTGGGGTCTAGTGACGTAACTTTGTCAGTATAAAGTGTATCACACGGAGACGTCACACGATATTTCAACGCATTGTATCGTTGTAGTTTTTGGTTTACGTGGCAAAATAAAAAATACGTGTCCAATATGTTTAGGTTATCTAACTGACGGACTAAATAGATATTTTTTGTCAATATCAAAACAATTTCTGTATTTGTATTACGTGGGAAAATATAAATAGGTATAGGCGAAATCTGCGTGTGAAGTTAAGGCGGAGTTAACATATTGTAACTGATTTTAAAATTAAAATCGCGTCTAAACGGCAAGTGGTAATTTTTTGAAAATAATAATTATTTATGTTAATTATACTGTAATTATTTACTATACCATTTTCTTAATAATTTGATCAGTGACAATTTAGAATTCTATGTGTATAACATTATCATCTTTTTTAATGTTTCCACTACTGGGACTCAGGCCTCCTCTCTGTGAGAGGGAATGGACCGTAATCCACCAATCGGGGCCACTGCGGGTTGGTAATATCACATGACTTCGAATTTTTGGTTCTAGGACATTCCGGTTTCCTCACGATGTTTTCCTTCACCGTGTGTATAACACAGTGTAGTTAATTTGTAAAGTTATTTTTGGAGCGAACCAAATAATGACAATCGGAACAAAATCATTTGGCGTATGTTTATGAAATTTTCACCATCTTAAAGACCATTTAACTAACAAATATCTTATCCACATTTTACTTCTTTTTTAAGTAAAATACCTGCTAAAAACGATACAATTGTCAGTCGCGCGAGTGTGAAGTAAGTGTGCATTTTGTTCAGATTGACGAAGTGTACAAGGTCGTCCCCAACCCTGTAGCTGTAACGATTCTTAATATTAACAAGTAGGGATTAAGACGAAACCATTTGCCAACTACCTTGAGGGAACAAAACTGCACAACCTCGCTACCAAATTTTGAACCGTTTTCAGAACTCCTACTTTCGCTATATTTATATACGCTGGTTTTGGTGCGATTGTCTTTTTTGTTCACGTTAGACATAACTTTACAAATTAATTACACTGTTTTATACACGGAACTTTTCTGTTTCGTGGTTTTATACAAATATAATTTAATTTTTTTACAGATCAAATTATTAAGAAAATGTTTAGTACCTCCATATTTTTTTTGACACAAATGACTTTTAGAACCACGAGCGTCGCCAAAGGAGGGCAGTTTGCACATAGAGATAAAAAAGTAGCCAAATGCAAATAAATCAAAGTCCTAAGTCTACTCACTTAACATTCTAAGCATTGTTGATGTCCTAAAAGTTACAATAACCTTCTTGCTGAAACGGGAAAATGTTTAAAATGTTGATCACTCTACCGTGCACGTAAGTCGTACATATCGTACGGTAGAGCGAGCATTTATCAGCTTCGGGTGACTAAAAATCTGCTTAAAATACACTATGGGGAAATCGCTTCAATGGTCTGCCCAAGATGAGTGTGCACAGACAACTTACAAGATTGCCATGATGAAGTGGTCGAAAAGTTTACAATGAACCCCCGAAGATTGTGTTTTAATTAACCTAGTCAAAACCCATCGTCTTTATATCTACGTGCCCCCACCCTGCGCTACCGGCTGGTGACGCCCTTGATTAGATGTTCATACTAAATTTCGTTAAAATCGCATGAGTACCTGCGCGAGCAATACCAATGGTCTCCATGTTGCCAGTAATCTGTAGCTGAACC
The DNA here is from genome assembly GCA_964057195.1 of Orthosia cruda. Lineage (NCBI taxonomy): Eukaryota > Metazoa > Arthropoda > Insecta > Lepidoptera > Noctuidae > Orthosia > Orthosia cruda. The sequence goes on along the minus strand of OZ059828.1, from coordinate 40,424,251 downwards.
TTTTTTACAAGCTTTAATTTAATTTGCAATGTATGTATGTGTGTTCGGGTCAAATCTTGCAACTGAATTTTAAAGCAGTTATCCTCCACCGATTAAGATAAATTTTTGCATACTCGTTTAGTTTGGATGACAATGCAGGGTAAACTAAGTGACGTTTATCTAAATCAAATATGGCAGATGACCTAAGATGGCGGACTAGTTATTTTTGTGCACTGCCATGATATGGGTTTTAAATGAAAGGGTTTGCTGAGAAGAATACGAAAAAAGCTTGTTTAAAAAAAAATATGTTTTAATTAATCATTTTATTTATTATTGATAGGCCTACGTGGGTCCAATATCTCACCTGATGGTAAAAGATAGACAGCAGTTACCAAATAATACAAAATTCTGCTTTTCTTCAATGTAAGTGTGATTGGAAGTAGCAAAGCCACAAATCAGTAAATGGCATTTCGCCTTCAGTCGTAAAGTTCATTCTACATTGATTTGACTTACTAATTAACTACGAGTGAATTATTAAGGCATTAATTACATAAGCACGTCAATCTTATGGCCACAGTTCCATTAACCACTATACGTCAGCCATGTTTAGGGCCCAACTCACACAGGCTCTTGAGGCAAAATGACGCTGCGCGCCGTTTTTAAAATAGCGACACAATTTGAACTTTATTGCCAAACAAAAAGGAGGGTACACACAAGACGTGGAAAATAAGGGTGAAAGAGAAATGAATGGAACTTGGACAGGTCCATACTTATGTAGGTTACTTAACTGCAACTTACTTAACTGATCTAGGTAGATTCTCAATTGTGAAACGTAAAATACTCAAACGATTCCTAAATTATTTGACAATAATCAACTGATTTTTGCTGCTTTACTTAAATCAGAAACCAGCTGAAAGCCTTCCATTATTTCTCTCTCCCGGATTGCGGCAACTCTGCCGTCCTTACGAAAAGTGCAATAACTCGATTTTTGCCCCAAATTGAGTTAAGTACATATTTGGAATCTGCAGAATGAGATCTATATATTCTTTTTAGACACTTTTTACGTATCCATGACGTAGCCGGTTTTAATACTAAGCATAACTGCAATATCTAGGTCGGTGCTTTATGATTTACATATCAAGACCGAAATAACTATAGTTAGGCATATCTTACTTACACGATTAAGTAGTTTTCCTAGCCATATCTGCAATAAGTATAGTTAGTACATTTATAATTAGCATAGTTCGTCATTTGTAATATACTATTTACTAGTTAAAAGTGAAATAAGTTTGAGTTATTGCAGATATGATACGGAACCTTATGTACGCTATTAAATAATGTACTAACTATTTCTGCAATAGGTAGAGTTATTGCATATATAATTACCATATTTCGTTACTGTGATCCTCATTTACAAGTTATAAGTACAATAAGCTTGAATTATTGCTGTTATGTTAAGGGGCCTTATTACTAATTATGAGAAGAATACTAAAATTGATGTAGTAAGTAGATTTATTGCCTTTATTTGTAGGGAGATTAAACGAATACAGTATACCTACGCGAAATAAACTGCAATAAATTCACCATTTATTGCGTTTATAACAAGCACCAGGAGGTGAGGGAGTACGAGGGGAGTAAAATATTTCTTCCAAACGCCAGTCGCGGCTAGGCATCGATTCGAGTCGGATGATCACAAGCACGTGCGAGCCAAGTGTGGACCAATCCTATCGACGTAATTCAAATCATCTGCATTTTATCGAGTTAAGCGTTCATATTAAGAGTTGATTCTATAGTTCATGTTCATGAGTACTTCTAAAACGTAGCAAAACTTTATTTACAATTTCCTGGTACAGTAACTTGTTTCATAACAATGTTAAATAACAAATTTTGCTCTAAAAAATGTTTCAGCAACTTCTGTTTTCTTTGAATGCGAGGATTTTCTGTTTTTGACGAATATTTGTATTTTTTACAAAACTCAATGAAATTTTAAAATTCTCGCTTAGCTATTGAAATGTTTGTCCACGTTCCGCGGCTTGTATAAATTTGGACTAAATCTGCTGTGTATTAATTAATAAGTATGTTTCCTTATACGTGGGCATTTCTATTGGCACGCACGAATCTTTCATGAAAAGTTATTAAAGTTCTAAATATAGAAATAGGATCAAGAAAAATGAATTCCATTATTCCTGAAAAAAAACAGTATTGTGACAACCGACCTTTCAAACTCTCGATTGACATTCTAAACTATCAAAGGTTTCATCTTTTGAGACGTAAAGCCAATAAAGGGAACAATGCGACAACGATGCCCTTTTTTCCCAGAAATCCTACTATTTACAGGTTTTTACCCGACTGCCGAAGGAGGGTAATGTGTTTATCAGTCTATGTATGTATGTTTGTTCCTATGTGGCGTTCTAGAGACCAAACTCATTGGCCGATTTTGATGATTCTTACATCAATCGATTTGTCTTAACCCTGCGAGTGACACTATCTACATTAAAATTGAAAAAGAAAAATGGCGGATTTTGGGCGCCATTTTGTGGGGGATTTTTATTCTCCTTCCTAACCCATCCTTTGAGGTATCAAAATAAAGGGTATTAGGAGGTGATTTCAAAAATATATGAGACTTATATGTTTAAATGTACCTAATTCTAAAAAAAAAATAACTAAAAAGTTGTAAATCAAAAATCAAAAACCCGACTGCTTAAAAAGCGAATTGAAAAGACGTAAACAAGAAGAAATTCATGCTGTGCAGTCGAAGGATACGTCTGGTTTTGGTCAGCCAGCTCGCGAAAATGTATCCTCCGAGTGCACAGCATGAATTTCTTCTTGTTTACGTCTTTTTAGTTCGCTTTTTAAGCAGTCGGGTTTTTGATTTTTTAAATTAACAATTTTTTTATGTATATCGTCGGACTGTTGTATGGCGCCTCTCTGACAGAGCTGTCACGTGGTAGTCGTGGAGCCGTAGTTTTGTTGCTATCTTAATCATCATCAAACCTTTTAGAATCTAGAAAGAATGGCCAATGGCGGACTTCTACTGAATTAAACGACGTGCCCGTTTTAAGTATGCCTAGAAATTCGGGGTGTTCCGCGGAACCCTGTGCCCTGTGTATTGTGCACAGATATATCTAAATAGCAATAACATCACGCTTGGAATTACTCACCAAAGCACAGATGTAGTTTTTTTGAATTACATGGGAATTAACCATGCCCTCAATACGAGTCTATATTTATTGGCATTAACCGGGTACTAATCTAGAGACCGGGTTTTTTCCTGCAAATTCCCGATGGAAAACACCAATAAAACTATTCTCGAACCGAGACGCGAACTTAAATTAACGTATCGTATCGTAGAGTAAACGTATCTATCCATTAAAAGATTCCCCGATTTTATGAATTGAGAATTTGAAAATGAGTCTTTGTTGAACTTATCTTTGGGCCGACGACCTGTCAACTTTGGAATTAATCAGTTTTTGAGGCGTTCTTAACATAACAGACCCTTCATCACTATTTAAAACGTTCCTTCTTTTGTCCACAGATTCGTCTAAACTGCGTGCGGCGTCACAAAGTTCGCTTCGAGGAGATGTCCTCAGTGAGACCAAGCGTCAATTCAGACCCCATCCCTCATTGGGCTGAACATTCCATAGACGAGAGGATCGTCAAAGCCTCTCACAGCTGCGAGATATTCGTTCTCCACACACCTAAGAAAAATTTCAGGTAGCGTTCAGCTATCCCTGGAAAATTTGTCCAGGAGAGTGAATTTTAAAACGGAAAATTAAAGTGAAAATCTATTTTTGTTACAAGTTGGACGGTATTACGAGTGGTAAATATTAATAAAATATTAAAAACGGTTGTGAACAAAATATTTTTTATGAAAGAATACTGTAGCAAAAAAAAACTTTGAGAGTGGAAACTGATTAGTGTTAAGTATTTTTAAGGTAGTATTGTGAGACTTTGACAATTAATCTCTAAAATCTGACTGTTGTGAAACTCCCCTCATAGAAATATCTGTAATACATTGTACTTAAAACTTTGATATATTCCCCCTAAAGTGACGCGAAGAGAACATGTCAATATGATAAAAATACTGAATGTTTGAACCCCTGTAAAGTTTTAAAATCTGTATACAATGATCAGTATTTTTTTATTTGTTATGACATGGGTGCTTTAAATAAAAACGTGTGTCAAAAAATGTATTCGTAAATATTGACTTCGAAAAATGGAAATGTGTCTGACACATTTTAATTTTTTTTCAAAAGAACGTCCTTACAATCGACTTGAGTGAATACGTTCACTCACACTGATAAGAAAAAAATATTGTAACTTGCTCACTCAAGCAAAAAAGATAGAAGTAAAGTTCTACATTTTCGTTTCTAAAAGTCGAATTCTTACTAAAGAATTTTAGTATGAAGCCTTTATTTTTAGAAGTCAAAACTTGGTTTATATATAAGAGGGCACAAATGTATTCAAATAACTAAATCTCTCCTTTATAAAATGTATTCAAGTTACAATATCGTTTGTTTCCTTGTTCTCTAGATTTTCCAAGAAAAATACCGATTGGAAAATATGAAAGAAATTGGTTTAATCGAAATAAACTATGATTGTGGTAAAATCGTCCGGTTCGCGGTCGCCATCCAGAACTTTTCAGCCCCATCGGCCATCCATTCTGCGAGCAATGTGCCCTGCCCACTAGGTGGACTGATGGTTAAGGTTGCGGGAAGGCGCTGGATGCGAGACGCACGGGTTTCGGTCAATGTGGCGACACCTGGGAGAGGTTTATGTCCAACAGTGAACGTCTTTCGGCTGAAATGATGATGTGGTAAAAAAAAAAAAAAATTATAAACGTGTCTGTTAATGATTTTAGAGAGAGATGTTTGTATTTAGTTACAACTTTAGTAGCGCTTGTCAAAATAAATGGTCTTAGAAATTTTGTATTAATTTGTGACAATACTTATAAATATACCTAAACAATACATAAATGTCTACGATATAAAAATAACTTTTTCAACAATGTTAAATATCTGAATATTATCTTTGTTATAACACCTAGAGAAAATAGTATTCTATCAGCTGTTAGGTGTAATAACAAAGATAAAATTTAGATAATTATCATTGCTTACAAAAACGTTTCTAAATCATCGATATTTATGTATTGTTTAGGTTTATTTTTAAGTATTGTTATGATTAATAACTTTTGTCCAATTCACGATCATAATCCATAATGTATGTAAAAGAATATAGTGTACCGAAACTTCGAGAAGTTTTTCGATGGACGAACCATTGTTTTACATAATCACCGGCAGAATATCACTTTGTCTATGCCCATTAAATCATAAATTATACCCCATAATACATTTTTTATCGTCCAATGGTAATGATGTAAAATTGATTGGCTTGCCTTTCCTAAATGCCTCCTGGATGCGATGTTTTTGTTTTTACTTGTTATTTTTATTTTTACTGTTATTTAAATAAAGAGCAGTCTTTTTCTTAAATTATCTCTGTACAAGATCCCAGTTATGTAAATCTGTGACACTGACCTCATTTTTGTGACTTTAATGCACTGCTGACGAAGTTGTCCCAGATTTTTGCCATTATGTTGAATTATTTAGTGCTTCGTGTTGGAAAGTCCTTGGAAAACTCTTTAGAATGCGTTGGGAAGGTCGGCTTTTTTTGAAATTGTACTATGGGTGTGGTGCCATCGATACCTTTAGCTAGTTTACACAACTTCCAAATTCTTCTAATGCACTGCTGACAAATTTGTCCCAGTTTTTTTTCCTTAGCTTGAATTATTTCGTCCTTTATGTTGGAAAATGCTTTAGATTGCGTTGAGTAGGTCAGTTTTTATTCGATTGTGGTAAAAAGGTTGCGTTTCCATCGATTTCCATCTACTCAACTTCCAAACTATTGAATTATTAACTATATTACCATTATCTGTCCAACATTATGGATCCAATTGCAGTAAAGATCTTCTTGAACTACGAAACTACTACTACTAGATAACAGCTTCCTCGTTTTATGAAAGCCTTTGTATTAAATCAAATGAAATCCATCAGGCGGGGCACGGAATGAGGGTTTTTATGAAAATTCACTTCACCAGTTGGCACCACTTTGGCGAGAGAGGCATGTTGTTGTTTTTTTCATTATTTAACCTTACTTAAATATTAGGTTATAAGGTATGGTTTATAGACATTTAGATTATTATGGTTTATGATAATAAAATTAAACCTTTAATGTTTACTGCTTTATTTACTGATACTTAATTCCATTCATTTGTGAATTTTAATTCATCCTAATATCGGGACTAAAGAACACATCTCTTCACTATTGTAAGCGTCCATGAAGTATTGTATTTTATTGTCTATGGTTGCTTGTTAATAATTATGGAACTTCACAGGCGTGCTTAATGACAAATGTAAAATTAAAGGATGAACGGAATATAGTGGACATCATCACAGAAAACCCGCATTGTAGCGATTGCCACCGAATTGTATCTGTTCTCTATGGCAAATCACATTCATTGTCGATCATGATAATAATGAAAGTTATAGTAATAAACGCTCACCTTTGTTGACTTTTGAGCCAACACTTGTAATATTGCACTGAATTGTAAATATAGTAATGAAAGAATCCTAATTGATCGATATTTTCATCGAGTAGGCAATTACTCGAAAAATATCCTTGTTGTACCAATTTGTTATATCATTCATGTACATAAGTTTACATAAGCTCGACTGTATGATGTTGTGTCCAAAATTGTATTTAAATAAGTATTTGAGAAAATAAACTTCTTATTGCTAATTGGTTGGTATTTATTTTATAATTACCTAAGTATTACATGTAAATATTGAATATATTTGTAACCGAAAAGATTTGAGTAAAATATTATATAATATTCGTTTTTAACGCTTCACCGAATGGCCTGACTCACATTCAAACAAACGAAATGAATTTGAAAGAATATCCAAAATGGTGGCGTCCACTGGGATTTCACAGTAATGACAAAATTTTACTAACCCAAGATGAATGAAAAATAGCTTAATTAAGTTTTTCTCGATTCTTAATAAATCAATAAAGGTATAATTTACTACTACATCAATAATTACAATGGAAATCTACCAAGACCGATAATGTACTGTAATCTTGAGTAGGCATATTTCTGTCTTCTCCCAAGGGTATCGTGCAGGGTGGACGAGGGTCAGGTATACAGTATTAGTATGGAATGGAGATAAATATGGGGTCCCTATAGAATGTAAAGGTCAGGAAGTGGTAGCCAATCAGACCTTATTTGGCCGTAACAAATTGTTTATGTGCTAGTTCGTTATGCTTCTCTTTAGGGCATTGTCTTGTTTTCATTATATTTATTTTAAACTAAACATTAAATTCATATTGAATCTTTTAGCGATCTTCTCGTTGGTTCGACGCAATTCGATTTACATCAAACCGTTAAGCAGATTTTACTTAGGAAAATCGCAAGTACGTTCAAATGGATGATATCCGATTAATACTTGTTCTCTTAGAAAAAACCTGTGCGATATCAACGCAATTTAATATGCATCGCATCATCAGATACTCTTTCTCGTTTACTCTCTCTCGTGGCTTACGTTTAGCTCAGATGAGCTAAACGTAAGCTACGTTATTTAAACAATAAGAATCATAAAAAAAATGAAAGCTATGAAAATAAAAAAGATATTGAGTATAAAAACTAAGGGGGCGGCTTCGCACGACGTGGGTTGATTTTAAGGTCAGCTAGGCAGGCAGCTGGACGGATAGGAACTCTTCGTAACTCATTGTTGTGGTATGCTCGTGAGAGATATGTGAGCAGGCACCACAACGATCAAGCAGACGGGTGGTAGCCAAGTAGGTAATCGGGCAGGTTGGCTTGTAGGTAATGGAGTAGGCAGCAGGACGGATAGAACAGGCAATCGGGTAAGTAAGTAGGCAGCAAGGGGTTTGGAGGCCGGGCTATGGCTCAAAACACCAAACAGTTCCCTTTGATGCAATGAGGTGTCCATTGAGGCTAAAGTTTCAGTAAATAATGCTCACTTTAGGGAACCACACACAATATATTTAAATTAAAGCACTTCAGTGATAAAATACTCTTACACCAACTGGTTATAATACAGACTTGTTTGCAGATAAAACCAAACACTTAGTAATTCTAGGTAAAAAAACGTCTTTTGGCGTTCACTGCCAGATCCAAAACTAAAAGGCTGACGCCCGTTTTTCCTCGTTCTGTGTCATATTTTCTGAATTTCAAATTCAAATCTCAATTAAGAAATCAAGACCAGAACGAATAAAAATGGTTTACAGTGGGGCAGTCTGACACTGTCCTTATTATAATGTACAACCAGCTTAAACAAGGTCTAGTCCATGGTATGTTATGTCTTTGGCTTAAGAAAATAAAATTAGACAGACAGATGTCAAATCAGATGAAAATGTCAGAGTTTAAAATATTCTAAGATTTTGCAAATTAGCAGTAAAAGTAAGAAGTTGATATTATATCAATCAGAGATAACTAAAAGTATGCTTTTCAGGTGCTTACAAAATCAAAGAATACATAAAAGTGAGTAACATAAGTTGATACAATATTGAATTGAACCTATATTAAAGTTGGAAAATAGAAAAATGACGGCTTTTGGCGACATATTGTGGGGGCTCAATTTTTTTTCTTACAATTCCTTCTTGTGGGGTATAAAACTAAAGGGTTTCAAGAGGTGGCTTCAAAAATATAAAACACTTATTAAAATTATTTTTTTTACCTAATTCGAAAATAAATGTTGTCTTAAAAGTTATAAATAAAAAAAGTTAATAAAAAAAAATTAAAAGCCGACTGCTTAAGAAGCGAACTAAAAAGACGTAAACATGAGAAAATCATGCTGTGCATTCGGAGGGTGCATCTCGTTTTGGTCAGTCAGCTCGCGAATAGGTATCCTCCGACTGCACAGCATGATTTTATTCTTGTTTACGACTTTTTTATTTGCTTCTTAAGCATTCAGGATTTTGTTTTTTTTTTTTGACAGTTGATATCGCCACGCTTTCGATGATCGAATGTCACTTGTCTAGGGCCTCTGGCTTCGATCTAGGTCGGGCAAAAACTATTATTAGATTTTCCATCTGGATTTTTGTAAGTATCAGTATAGATAATAATATAATAATAAAGCATTTTTATTTCCTATAAACCTTAAGTAAGTAGTTAATTCTATGTTAGTAGCTCTATGTATAAATGATTCTAATGTTAGTTTTTATTAATTTATATTATAGGAACCCCTTGGTAGGGTATAGGCCTCCTCCAATTTCTTCCATTTTACTCTGTCCTGTGCTATTTTTGTCCAGTTTTTTCCTGCCACCGACACTATGTCATCCGCCCATCGTTTTTGTAGTCTGCCCACATTTCTTTTACCTTGTGGGGCGGTCCATTTCGTGCTCTTGAGAGTCCATCGCTGGTCTGTGCATCTCGCTACATGTTCGGCCCAGCTCCATTTTAGTGCTTGGTGTAACGCATCTGTCAGTTTCGTCTTTTTTCTTATTTCCTGACTTATTGTTTTTTGAACTTTCCTTAGGCATAGCATGCTTCTCTCCATGGCCCGCTGACAAGTTCTTATTTTGTTGGTTATATTATTTGTAAACGTCCACGTCTGGGAGCCATAGCTCAATCAGGGCAGAATACAAGTGTCCATGATGGTCTTTTTTATATTTAAGTCGTAGTTACCTTTTAGTATTTCTTTGTGGGCCCAGTATTTGTTCCAGCTGCACGTGACTCTTTTGTTGACCTCGTCTTCGTTTTTTGTTTTAGAAAACGATACTTGCTTTCCTAAGTATACGTACTGCTCTACATATTCAAGTTCAACACCGTCTAGCAATATTTTTCCTTTTTTTGTCTTTTGTCATTATTTTTGTTTTGCTTAGGTTCATATACAGGCCTACATGTTTGCTTTCTGTATTTAGTTGGGATATCATATTTTCTAGCTTCTTGTGAGTTTCAGCAAAGATTACGATATCGTCAGCAAATCTTAGATGGTTGAGACGTTCGTTGTTAATTGGGATGCCTTCAGAGATCCAGTTCAATTTGGAAAAAATGCACTGCAAGACAGCTATAAACAATTTTGGAGATAGTGGGTCTCCCTGTCTGACGCCTCGGGCTATTTTGATCTCGTCGCCTCGAGATTCTAGCTTGACTCTGCTCATACTATTCCGATATATGTTTTTTAGAGTTCCAATGATTATTGGATCTATATTGCAGTTGTGTAAAGCTTGCCAGATAGAGTTATGATAGAGACTGTCAAATGCTTTTTTGTAATCGATGAAACCTATGTACAAGTCTTTGTTGAATTCGGAGTATTTTTCTATGACTTGTTCAAGCGTGTGGATGTGGTCCATTGTCGAAAATCCCGAACGGAAGCCCGCTTGCTCTACCGGTTGCTCACTGTCTATTACTGAGCTAATTTTGTTATGTAATATGGAACTAAATAACTTAAACACGCTTGATAGCAGGCTAATTGGGCGGTAGTTAGCGATATCGAGTGGGTCTCCTTTTTTATATAGCAGTATTATGTCAGAATTTTGCCACTGCTCGGGTATTATGCCTGTTCTTAGAACCAAATTAAATATGCGTGTCAGTGGTCCGGTGAGCAGTTTTGCTCCTTCTATCAATGCCTCGTTCTTTATACCATCGGGTCCTGGGCTTTTCTCTCGCTTCAACTTTTTAATATTTTCCAAGGCATCTCGCACTTTTATAATAGTTGAATCACTGATGTTTGCCTGTAATCTATTTGTTTCTATGAACGGAGTCGTGTGTTGTAGCCTAGTAGCATATAGTTCTTTGTAGAAGTTCGTAGCACAGGATATTAAGTATTTTCCGGATTTTGTTTCTGTTTGTCCATTCTTTAAGCTCTTGATCCAGTCTGTATGATTGATTAATTTCTTGTAAGCTCTTTTGGCGCTTCTATAGTGCGTTATACTATTTTCAATTATGTTTTGCCTGTGCCGCTTGTAATCGTTTCTTATTGCCTTGCTAGCTCGTTTGAATAGGACTGATAACTCTTGTTTCATTTCTTGTGATTTGTTTTTAATTTTTATAAGTTCGTTACGCCGTTGGATCAGAAGTTTGGTTGTTTCGTTTAAGAAATAGCAAGTATGTTCGTTGTTATTGTTTGCAGTCTCCGATTTTAAGCTATTTCTTAGGTGAAGTTCGAATTTATTATAAATTTCTTGTATGTTATTTTCATCAAAGTAGGTTGTGTCCGTAATGTTCATTTTCAGTTTGCGAAGGTATGTCTTTATTTCTTCGTCTGTTTTCAGCGATGACACCGAGTTTTGAAAGTGTCTTCTACACTTTTTAAGGTTTTTTAAGGTTAGTGTGGCTCTTACTATTCGATGGTCTGACGGGAAATCTACGTTGCTTAGAACCTCTATGTTTGAAATATTTTTAGGATTATTAGACATGATAAAATCGATTTCGTTTTTTGATTTTTCGTCTATATTCAAGGATAGTTTATATTCAAGGGCATATTGTACCAACCTTTGACCTCTTGTATTTCTTTTCCCGTACCCGTATTTTCCCATGATAAGGTTTTCGTTACTTTTTGGTTTTCCTATCTTGGCATTGAAATCTCCTATTACCATGATGTTTTTGTAATTTTTTAATAAGTTGTGAGATTCTTGTAGCGTTTGATAGAATTTTTCTATGTCCTCTTCGTCTGAGTCTGACGTCGGTGCGTATACTTTTATGATTGACAAGTCGATATCACTGAATTCTAGCTGAATCATTGCAACTCTTTCCGACAATCCGCAAAAAAATTTAATGTTTTTCTTATACTCCTTCTTGATGAGAAATCCCACACCGTATTGACCTACGCCCACGTAGCATAGTATGTGGTCGTTATATTCTTCTATTCTACTTCCCATTCTTCTTATTTTCGATAGGCCAAGTATGTCTATGTTTCTGTTCCGAATGGCGTGCATTCGTTCAAAGTATGTTGCAATTTTTAAATTATTATTTATATTTTTTGTTTTTAGAATATTAGTATCAGTATAGAATCTGATCTAATTGTTTAGGGAATATTGGCGTGTTGGATAATTTACATATTTTTAGTAAAAACGGCGACAGATATAATTATGTTACTAGAAATAGGGATTAATTAGTTCAACCAGGTTTCAAGCTGACTAGTGTCATCTTTTATGGGCTACTACAAAATGTTACAATGAAGTAACTATTAAAACGCACAGTTTCGGTTAACGACTGAACCACAGATATTTATTACACAAAAAAATAAGCTACCAATTACAATAATAGATGGTGTTACAAGTAAACATTTTGTTATAAACTAACACCCCCACTTAACAAAATAATAAAAAAATATAACAGTAAACTTATTTCTCTAGTTAGGCACAAGACCTATTAATTCCAAAAATGTATAATGTTTGCTAGACAATAAGACTTTGGTTAATAAGTCAGCAGGCATGTCTAGAGTTGAGATATATTTTACTTCAATTAAGTTGCCTTTTATAGCATCTTTGACATAATGATGTCTTACATCAATATGTTTAGTTCTATTTAATGACTGCTGACATGTGGCTAATTTCAAAGCACTTTGGTTATCACAATGTAACTTGACCACAGATGATTCACTTGTAATCTCATACATCAAATTTCTTTAATATATAGCTTCTCTAGTTGCCTCCGACAATGCAACATACTCAGCCTCAGTACTTGACAAAGAAACTGTCTTCTGTTTTCTGCTCTGCCATGATATAACAGAACCACTCATGGTAAAGCAGAAACCAGTATAAGATTTTCTGTCTAGGATGTCACTAGCCCAATCAGCATCAACAAAACCCTTGAGTTCGAAGTTATCTTTACTATATTTTAAACAATAATATTTAGTTTTTTGTAAATACTTCAACACCCTTTTTGCATGAATATAGTGAGTCTCATTGTGACAATTATTAAATTGACTCAAATAACTTATAGAATATGATAGATCAGGCCGAGACAAGACAGCCAAGTACATTAAACTCCCTATAAGTCTTTGATAAGGAATATCTCTTTCACAATTTTTTGCCTTTTCAAGGTTCAATTTACTTTCCATCGGAGTATCTATGGATCTACAATCAAACATTTCAAATCTATATAACAATTGTTCTATGTACTGTTGTTGATCTATTGTTACAGTGTTAAACTTTTTATCCACATTAATTCTCATACCTAAATACCGTTTCACACAACCTAGATCCTTTATTTTAAATTCAGTACCTAATACTGTTTTAAAATTTTCAGTCTCATGTTTACATGTAGAAAATATCAAAAAATCATCGACATATACAGCTATTATCAGTTTAACATTGCCATTTATTTTGGTAAACAAACATTGTTCAAGACTACTCATTATAAAACCCAATTTACATAAACAATCTCTAACTCTTTTATACCACATTAAGGATGATTGTTTAAGCCCATATATAGCTTTCTTAAGTTTTAAAACTTTACCTTTATCTTTACATTCAAAACCTTCAGGAATAGACATACAAATATTCTCATTTAAGTGTCCATTTAAAAAGCTGTAGTCACATCTAGATGTGTTATGTCCATACACCATAGTACGCTGAGAGCAAATAACATTCTTAAAGTTGAATGTTTTACAACAGGTGAAAAAGTGTCCACATAATCAATTCCACTTCTTTGAGAAAAACCTTTAGCAACAAGCCTAGCTCTATATCTCACTTTGTTATCTACATCTAACTTTTTATTGAAAACCCACTTACATTGCACTATTGGAGTATCACCTGGTACATCAATGAGCTCCCATGCATCATTGTACTCAAACGATTGCAACTCCTCTCGCATGGCCAGCTTCCATTGTTCTGCTTCCTGACCATTCAGCGCTTCTGTGAAGTCAATCTCTTTTGCTCCTGGCAAGGTATTTGTAACACACATGTTTGTATAACCAAAGCGAGTTGAAGGTTTTCTCACTCTCTTATTTTCAACTATTTCGTTACTCCCTAGAGTTCGTAGCTCACTTGATGAAATATTTGTTGATATAATGGAGTCAGTAGAAGTATCATAAGCTGATGAACCAGAACTTGGACTAGCCAGAGATTCATTAGTTGTAATATCCCCCACTGAATCTCTGCTCTCTACACTTGATTCCTGCACATCTTGTGTTTTTTTTGAGTCTCCTCTCTCAGAACAAGGTTATTTTCTTCATTCTGAACCCATATAGGATTATCTTCTACTGTTTTTTCAATACCTAGCTTTCCCTCCATCACTATTACATTTCTTTTCACTGAAATAACATTTCTCTTTGGGTCATACACACGGTATCCCTTTACGTTGTCTGAATATCCAACAAATATGTATTGTTCAGCTTTCTTATCCCATTTTAATCTCTGTTGTTTGGGAATATGCACCATCATCGGACTTCCAAACAGACGTAAGTGACTCAAGTTTGGTTTCCTTTGATACCAAATTTCATAAGGTGTTTTATCTACCTGTACTTGCTGTAACAGACCTATTTTTCAAGTAAACTGCTGTGTTTGCCGCTTCTGCCCAAAATTTCTTTTGTAGTTTGGCATCAAACAGTAAACATTTAGCCTTCTCTATTACAGTTCTGTTGGCTCGCTCACAGACACCATTCTGTTCTGGTGTGTATGCGGTTGTCTTTTGGTGAATGATACCTTGTTTGGTTAAATAGGTTTCCATTGCATCATTACAAAATTCACCTCCGTTATCAGTTCGGAGAATCTTTGTTTTGTTGGTTTTCAACAATAGCTTTGAAATCTATAAATTTCTGGAAAACTTCCCATTTGTGTTTAAGGAAATAAATAAATGTCATCCTACTGTAGTCATCTACAAAAAGGAGAAAGAATTGTGAACCACCAATTGACCTGGTTTCCATTGCCCCACATACATCGGCATGGACTATTTGTAGTGTCTCCGTGCTGTTATGTCTACTATGCTTGAATGGCAATCTCATGTGTTTACCCTCACAACAGGTTACACAGTTCTCCTTCTTTGTATCACAAGGAGCTGACAATGTAATTCCTTCTACAATGCCATTTCTCATTTTGTTCAAATTACTACTATTAATGTGTGCCAGACGCCTGTGCCACAGCTCCGCACTTGCCAATTCTGGTGCTGCTAACATACAATCTGATGTTTTTATATTCAACTTGTAAACACCGTTGGTTAAGTGTGCTGTCGCTACCAGCTCATTTTTCACATTTCGAATATAGCAATTATTAGTTTCAAATGTAACTTTATTACCATTTTTATAAGTTCGCTCACTGATAAAAGATTTGTTGACAACTTTGGAATACACAACACATTATTTACTGTGATGTCGTAATTTCGATCTGTAGTTATATGCACGTTTCCGGAGCATAATACGGGCACCTTTGTATATCTGCAACCGTAATTTCAGGTAAACTCGGCGTAAAGTTTTTATTGTTTAACCAACCTTCATTAGTCGTCATGTGTGCACTTGCACCGGAGTCAACATACCACTCGCATTTACTATACTGCCCATTCAGAAATACTACATTGAATGCATTGGATTGTTTATTTTTCTGTACTAACGGACATTGATGTCGAAAATGACCGATTTCTTTACACTTATAACTCGTGACTACTTTTTTCGCCGGCATCTTTGATACTTGTAATTGCGACATATCAGTGCTACCATGTTGTTTTTTAGAGTTGTACCGTGCCTTCGAGTACGGTTTATTCGCAGCGAATGCAGCGCCACTGGTATCCAAATTAGTATGGTTTGACTCATCCGTAATTGCGAAACCCGTTCCTTTTAATCGTTGTGTTGTCTCAACAATTTGAGTTACATAATTAGTCATTGAATCACAACTTTATTGCCTTATTGAAATTAGATGTTGCAGCAACGTTATTTTTCTTGCAAACCCGGAATCATCGAACAAGTTTTTTAGCTTTGTCCACAACTCAACCGTGGTTTTGGTTTCTTTGATATGAACATATAATCCGGAATCGATAGTCAAAATTAGCTTTGCCTTTGTTTTTGCATCTTCTGCAGGCTTTGCTTCAGTACCGAGCACCGGCTTGATATGATGAACCATGCCTTCGAGCACAAGCAAGTTCTCTGCCGCAAAACTCCATTCATCATAGTTTTCCCGCCCTTTAAGTTTGGGAACACTTTGTATATAGTTCACAGCCATTATTTACACGAAAGTTCTGCACTTTTCTTAAACTGTAACACGATAATTACTTAAGAAATCTTAGGATTTTCGTTTTAATAGGTTATGGGCTTATAACCTATTAAAACGCACAGTTTCGGTTAACGACTGAACCACAGATATTTATTACACAAAAAAATAAGCTGCCAATTACAATAATAGATGGTGTTACAAGTAAACATTTCGTTATAAACTAACAATAACTCCCCACATTCTAGAACTGAATGAGACGAAATTTAGACTGAAGAACGACATAATAAACTTGTATCTCAGAAGTGCGAACCCGTTGGCAAATTTCTGTTGTTTCAATAACTCGCAATTCAACAAGAGAACAGAAGCAAATCACTAATGTTCTTGCTCCAATCTGAGTTTCATAAATATATTCTATTATTTCCTTGTTGCCATATTTAACTAACTTAAAACCCAACATGAGAAACATCATTAAAGCAAGCACCTAAAAAGAAACTGTAACAAATAGGCAATTTTTTTATCTTTAAAGAGTTTCAAAGTAAAAATAAATGTTCTAAGCCTATAAGCACTTCCCTAGGGCCTAGGAAAAAGTTACCTTCTTTTTATTATTTTTTTTTTTGCGTGGAGAATGCTCATGCATACTGCACTACCACTGGGAGATAGTGCAGTTATGTCGGACTCTAACCCACTAAAACTCCACGGTGTCCTCCTGAGCCGCTTATGGTGGGAACACGGGCACGCGTTAGCACTCACCGGGTACCAGACGACCGAGTGTATGGCACCCTTGGCCCCCCTGTGTCGGGTCAAGGTCAATGGCCCCGCCAAGTACCATTTTGCGGCCGCAGGGATAGGGAGAGCGGCCAACGCTATACCGACACTCCTCTTCCCCCGCGGCCCCACCGCGTCCGCCATCAGACGGTGGCGACACCGTCTAGGCCGCGGAAGGTAGGGAGAGCGGCGCACCGCAATACCGGCACTACTCTCCCGCCGCGGGCTCCAATCCTCAGCCGCGATATCGTATGGGACTTAGGACGCTCTATAGACATCGCGGCCCGCCTCAGTTGCGATGTCGCCTGTTACCAAGCGGGGCCGCAACCTACTAGTTGGCCGCTACGTCGTCGGCTTATCGGCAAAAGCCCTGACGCGCTGCCCCTCCTCGGGTTCCTCTTCGCTTCACCGTGGGTGACCAAGCCACGGTTACTGTGCCCCCCGTCTCGACAATGCGGGAACCCACCGGGGGGGAGGAAAAAGTTACCTAATATTACAATATAACTATAGCATTTGAAAATATATATGTCCTTTCAACTTTTAATTTACAAACATCGTTAATATAGCCCAGTGTGGGCCCCAGAACACTAAAGACAAAGACAAAGATATTTTATTTCAACTAGGCCACAAAGCGGCACTTTTGAACGTTAGATACATTAAAATTTACAAGGAATAAAAATTGATTCTACCATGCATTCGGAAAGTAGCTTGTTATGGAGAAGAACGCACAAGAAACTCCATAAAAAAAAAAACTCTTTTAAAAAAAAATGTTTTTTTTACAATATTTAGGTACATAAGTACATACATTAATAAATTTATATGTGTGAGGACAATATACCCAGAATCACTACATACTATACAACGTACAGGTACAAAGTATTAAAAGTACTCACACATGTACTGTGCAGTTACATAATAAGCACTAGAAAAACACTAGCATCCGAAGCACTTAAGTTAAGACCAATCCCAACTGACGGCGCCCGTTCACGAACATGACGCATGAATCGGCACCATCCAGCTCAACCATCATGAAGGGAACCGAATGATCCAACACACACGCCACCATCAGAGAGACATTTGAGAGAGCATGACACACTCAACTGCCAGGGCAAACAAAAGTCAACGAACGACACCAAGGTACAGCAAATGGTAGATTTACAGTTGGGTACATAGTACTCACACACGTGCTGCGCAGTTATACTATACTAATTCCTTAACACCCCACAAAACGTCCTTTAGGAGGGAGTGGTTTAGAAAATTTATAATGAAAACAAGAAATTGAGTCTATATAATACAAATATATTCATACAGACTTCAGCAGGTCCAACAATTCTTCAGAACAATAATGTTCTGCATATCACTTGTTTTTGCGCCCTAGTGGTTGTGGAGCAAGACTAGCATTGAGCCAAGCATTTTTATCAGTGATGTAATCCCCCAACTTATAATATGCCTGCCTGCATAGTGTGCGTTTTATACAAGTTTTAAATTTCGTCTCATTCAGTTCTAGAATGTGGGGATGTATTGTATTGTAACATTTTGTACAGTACCCCATGAAAGAAGAGGCTACTTTAGACAGTCTGAAACCTGGCTGAACTAATTGGTCCCTATTTCTAGTAATGTAATTATGTCTATCTCCGTTTTTACTAAAAAGATGTAAATTATTTCTCACGTACATGATATTTTCATAAATAAATTGACAAGGAACCGTCATGATGTTAATGCCCTTAAACAGTTCCCTTAGAGAATCGCGCCGGCAAAGATTGTATATCGCTCTGATGGCTCGTTTTTACAGAATAAAAATTGACTCAATGTCTGCAGCCCTTCCCCATAGTAAAATACCGTAAGACATTATACTATGAAAGTAACTAAAATAGACCAGCCTCGCGGTATCTACATCACTAAATTGACGAATCTTTCTAACAGCATAAGCTGCCGAACTTAGCCGCCCTGCAAGTGATATTAAATGAGGACCCCATTCTAACGTTGAGTCTAGCGTGATCCCCAGGAAAACCGTTTTATCGACGAATTCTAGCTTCTCCTTGTTTAAGATAATGTCACAATCAGTACTTTTTACATTCGGCAAGGAAAATTTTACGCACTTGGTTTTTTTACCATTTAAAACTAAATTATTTGCAGTAAACCAATCCTGAACCTGCCGTAGCGCGTTATTTACGTTGTCAACCTGACAAGTACGTCTATTTATTTAAAAAATTAAAGATGTGTCATCAGCAAATAACACCATGTTTAGTTTGTTTTCCAATAAACGGGGTAAATCGTTTATGTATATTAAAAATAAGAAAGGACCTAATATTGAGCCCTGGGGTACCCCCATTTTCACGTTTAACCCCGAAGAATTCACACCGTTTATTTGAACTAATTGCTGTCTATGACTTAAATAAGATTCAACCAAACTTAACGCTGATTGACCTAGCCCGTAATGCTCAAGTTTCAGAAGTAATGTTTCATGATTAACGCAATCAAACGCCTTCGACAGGTCACAGAAGATACCTATGGCATCCTGCGACTCTTCCCACGCATTAAAGATGTGTTTTAATAGGGTGACACCAGCGTCAGTTGTACAACGTCCTTTGGTGAAACCATACTGTTTATCATGCAAGATGTTATTCGTATTAAAATGAATGAGCATTTGATTAAGCATTATCTTCTCAAATACCTTGCTGAAAACCGGCAACACGGATACTGGTCTATAATTATTGTCTTTACTGTCCCCTACCCTGAGGTACACCGAACAATACATCAGCGTCATCACTAATATACCCTTCTATCTTTACCGTCTGTTTCTTGTTTGTGAGGTTTATAAAAAAAAAATAGTTTAAACAGCCGAAGCTTAAGGGGCGATTTCACCAGTCACTATTTAAACTAAGTTCACCAGATCTAAGCAGACGCGCGATCTAAGGGGACGCGCCGATTTTTAGTGTGTTAGAGTCTAGTCAGCTATGTCCCCGTGGTAGCGCAGTATGCATGAGCATTTCTCCACGCAAAAAAAAAGGCAACTCAAGATATTTTATTGTGTTCAAATGGTATGTATTTTAATTTATTATATCCTTTGCTTGTGATTTTTTGGTAATAATAGTCTTGTAAAAAAGGGCATTGGTGTTTAATACTTTGCTCTTATATTTTTTGCTATCAAGTGACACACAAATGGAAATAAGTTACCGAAGCTGTTAATAGGTATTTACAAAACAATTTGTTTTAGATGCCGTTACCAGTGAGTGACAGGTGCAAGACACCAATAGGGAGATTACTGAGGCCACTGAGATGGCTGCTACAATTGCAGCTGTAAGTATTTTGAAATTAATTTGAATAATAAATCATATATATTTTTGTTTGTAATTTATTTATTATTTTATGCAGGACTGGTCTCAGTACACAGCTGGTATGCTTAGAGAACCAATAAGATCAGTACTCATACTGTCTAGAAGCCCATCACCTGAGGCAAGTGAGAGTCAAATGGAACCACTACCACAGCACCAACAAGCATCAACCACTCCACCTAGGTTCGATGTATTATAAACTATTCATATATTATCATAAAACTGCCCGTTATGGTACAGCCAATACCTATTTAATTTGATATTTCAGGTTTTTCAATGAAATCAAGGCAGTAGCGTGCATTGCATATAGGCAAGTATTAGTAGTAGCAATAGAACCGCAGAGCACGTAGTAACTGATTAATGAAGGATACACTGTTGTTCTAAAAAAAAAAAAATGGTTATACAAAAATTTATAAATTACACTATGTAAAGTGATGTGGTTGTGATGTAGGCAACATCTATTCGTTAAAATATGCATCCAACATTACAATGAAAAACCATACTTACATATTTGTTGGAAACTCTAATTTATCTTCGATAGACTCCAATACAGATAGAACTGTTGGTTTCGTCATACGTGTCACAAAGTCTTTATCATCAAGAGTGTCGAAGTGTTCTTCTCTCTCGCGTATCCATCTTGGTCGACAAACTATTTCCTCTTCATCATATCTTTCGTCAAAAGCTAGTGCTATTGCCCTTTTCATCTTTATTTTGTAACGAAATAACAAAAAGTCGTAGTCGTATTAGGTTTACAAAACAATGTTGGTTATTATTTTGACATTGCAAGTGATATTAGTGACAGCTGTTAAACGCGTTTAAGCGAGCTTAAACGTCGAAAACTGGGCGTTTAAGAATTTAAACTAGTTTTAGGTTAAACTAGTTTAGTTTATAGTGGTGAAACGCAAAATGAAACTCTAATCTCGATTAAGCGCATAAACTGAGTTTAGTTGAACTAATTGCGATTAGTGTACATTGGAGAAATCGGCCCTTTATCCTCGGGAAATATAAACGTGATGTTATTTGTGTTAGGTGTTGTTCCTTTTTTAATTAATAATGGCTTGTCTAAACTAATATTATAAAGAGGAAAGATTTGTATTTTTGTATGTAACGAATAAACCTAAAAACTACTAGACCGATTTCAAAAATTCTTTCACCGTTGGGAAGCTACACTAACCCCGGGTGACAAATGCTACTTTTTATCCCTGCATTCCCACGGAAACGGGAACTACGCGGGTAAAACCGCGAGGCGTCCGCTAGTTTTGAATAAAATTGAATGATCTTATAATTATATTTTGGTTATTTGTTAGGATTTTTGTTTTATATAATTCCAAAGCACTGTCAGCCATGGAGGCGATATTTTTTTATTGTGAACACTCGGAGTTTATTGAGTGTTTTCTAGACAGTACGAGTAATGTGGCTTGAGGATATATTCAGTTGATGGTCGTCGCCTGAGACGCTTGGTTAAAATATCGTTCTCAAAGTCATAGACTTCGTTTTAGAATTGTATTTTTTTGTTAACAGTTTTCTCAGATTATAAAACTAAATGACCAGTATTAGTTTGATTTCACATATCACATTCAAGTATTCGTAGCAATCCTACTGACTGCTACATTTGTTAATACATTATGTTTGATGTTTATTCAATTATATATTAATGCTTACATAAACCTCAAAGGTTTTAGATACTGAATCTATAAAAAGCTAACGTATGTAGTTAGTCAACCTAAAAATCAATCTCGCTGTCTGACCCCGATTGAATCGAAAGGAAATTGAAATAGCGCAAAGGAAATAGTCCCATTACCGTGAAGTATGTTTTTTGTCGAAGTATGTGTTTGTGTGACATTCATTGGAGAGAAGTTTTATTATAAAGCTCTTTTTATAAATTCTTAAGGTGGGCTTCGACCACAAGAGCGAATTGTCGTTCTAACCCCACTCTATATTTTTTTTTCTTTAATTTTATATTCATCGACATTTTAGGACGCTGTTTTCGCCGGACTTCTGCGACTCTTTTTGCAGATTCAGTATATTTAACTACCCCAATCGCAATGGCTAATGGCAATACAGTGGTTTCGCGGAATGATATATCGAGGACTTAATCGAAAATAAGGCAAAAATTAGCAATCGCGTAGTTAAATGTATTAAATTACAGCCTTCCTCAGTTGATCTAACAATTCAAACATTGTTACCGCGCCAATCCACTTCAAAACAGCGTGAAATGTCACCATTGACTCAACATGATCATCAAACAAAGTCTGAAGTTATTACGAATACCCAAGCGATAAATAAGCAACGAAATTTTCTGTTCCCAATAAAACAGCAAATTAAAATAAACTTCGCAAATTGCGAAAAATTATATAATAGCAATATAAATTTGTAACTTGGTTGTGTAAATATCCGGCACTACTAAAAGCATCTCTTATTTATTTTCCTCATAGAGGGGTATGAAAAGCAGAGTGTACCACACGGTATCAAAATTATTTAACCTCAAGCAACGTACTTTGACTCCCTCGCTACGCTTAGGATTCTAATATAGAATCATTTTGGTCCCTTGTGACACAATCTACTATTTAATATTGCTTGCTTTATTCCTAAGCGATCACTGAAAATCAGCGCCGTGCTGTTGATCCCTCGTGGCACAGCATCATGCTGAGTGGGAGCCATATTATCACAGTCACGACGTTCATCTGCCTAGTTTCTGTCCCGTCCGGTTTCTTTTTATTTGTTTTGCGTAAATTTTTTATTTTAGACATGTTAGTTTCTGTGACTAAAATAAATTTTCTTTCTCGTTAGCTTTCTTTTAACAAAATAATTTCTTGTTCTAGCTCTAGCTCTTGCTGATTTGGTCTAAAACCATCGTTAACACTAAAGTTTAAAATTGAAACAAATGACCGATGTCATTTGTCTCAATTTTAAGCTCCAGTGCTGAATGACGTCATTCAATAAAATGTAGGGGTTAGGAAAAGATCACAATGGAATGTAAAAGTGAAATTAATCTCCTTTTTCTTTAATGATATTGAAGTTCGAGCTTGGCATAGCATTACCTTAAATGCCGACAGTAGTCGTTTATGATATTTTTCTGATCAAAAATTGACCAGACTAGAGGTCCTGATTTGCATATTATACTGCCTAGACAGAGTGATATTCTATCAACAAAAAATATCAGAAATACAAAATGTATAGGATTGACACTCGCTGCCCATATTTCAATAGTCAATCAAGATCAGTTCAAGAACTTCAGTACCTACTCATAGCCGGCGTGCGTTTATGACTAGAACGAACGTAACCGAGGCAAAAAGAGTATGTAAGGATCGTAGCAGATCTCATTTGTTTCTACCTACCCTCATGGGAAAAAGGGTGAGTCTAAGTATGTATGTCAATCAGAAAAATATAATGTGATATTTCACCTCACCACCCTAACATTTTGAACCTATGAAACATTTTTTAGAATGTGCTTTGTTTAGAACCCCTGGGAGATAGAAGAATTTGCGAGTGCGTTTTGTTAGCTTTAGGTACTTATTCCTCACGGATACACGTCATTTGATATACGTAACTTCTAAGAGAGAAGATTTTATACATCAAACATTGCTTCAGTGTCAAGCAATTACTTTGTCTTTTCTGAGCAGCACATCACTCTTGTATCTTGCAAGCCAGGAGGATACTTTATATTAATATTTAATTTAAATACATGACTATATTTTCACTTTCAGTGACATCTAGCGAATTCCCAATTTAAGAATAAGCACTATGTTGTGAAATTCACAGGTTTCTAGTGTTAGAGATTATTTCGCTTGTCATAGTTCTTAATTGCTTGTTAGATAGGAGCTATTCTCGGTTTTTACCCGACTGCCGAAGGAGGGTAATGTGTTTGTCAGTCTATGTATGTATGCATGTTTGTTCCTATGTGGCGTTCCAGACCAAACGCGTTGGTCGATTTTGATGAATCTTACATCTATTGATTCGTCTTAATCTTGCGACTGTTATTGGCTTCATTAAAATTGGAAAATAAAAATGGCGGCTTTTGGGCGCCATATTGTGGGTTCCCAATTTTTCTTTTCTCCCAAACCCATCGTGTGGGGTTTTAAGAGGTGATTTCAAAAATATAAAACATTTGTATGTTTAAAAGTGCCTAATTCATAAAAAATAAAATTTACTAACAGTTATATATAAAAAAGACAAAACAAAACAAATAAAAACAGTTTTGGTCAGCCAGCTCGCGAATATGTATCATCCAACTGCACAGCATAATTTTCTTCTTGTTTACGTCTTTTTAGTTTGCTTTTTAAAGCAGTCAAGTTTTATGAAACAGTTTTGTGTTTGCATTTATTTATAACAGCCGCACGGGTCGATATTCAAGGTTCAACGCATGTCGAGGAACGCCATTCATTCGCCTACGGAGCATACATTATTTTCTTCCTATGCGTGGTTGAGTGGGACATAGTGATTTCTGTTTTACCTCCGATTTCGGATTTAAGTATTTAAAGTTGAGTATTTGACAATCTCCACATAAGCCTGCAAAGCCTGTCAAAAATTGGCATAATATACTCAATTTAGAAATCGGCCATGTCTTTCAAAAATATCTCCAATTTACCTACATTTTTGAAAACCGATGGAAGTGTGATAAAAGTATGATTAAACATTATGATTGTCACTTTTTTTTTAAACGTTGCCCTTATTGAGAAATATCTCCTGTATCGTGGATGTGTCCACTTTCGTCTATAGGGATAGGTGTAATTGAGTGCACTGATATTCATTTTCTGCTACTTTCGGAGTATTCAGGCCGCGACCTCGTCCGTACAATCGCATGCTCCTGAAAGCCTAGTGGTTGATCTCCTGACGCATCCAACGAGTATGTCATTTTATATGGCCTATATCCCAAGTAGAAAAGCACTGCACCCATCAGACCAGATTATTATTGTGGTTATGGACGTTCAAATGTGTCGCAATTTCTTGCAAATTCGCACTATTTCCAGCACAGGTTGCGTTTTGAGGTAGAAAAAGCTCTTCTTTGGCCTGGTATCTTGCTTTGCCGAATAATTTCGTACCAATTAACAGTGAAGCTAGTTGTAACGCGACACGACCATTACGCGGGACTTGCCCGAAAACAGGGTGGCCATGTATATGTTTTATTCAGTACACGAATTGATGTATAATACTGGACTTTATTAGCAAACCATTCAATATATAGACTTAGGCTACTTATACAGACAAACATAGCCATAGTACTATGACACCCACACTACACGTCAACAAACAAATAGAAGGTTTTTAATTAGGGATACCTAACACACAGTGTTATTTTTTTTATTATATTTCACAAAACTGATGTTCAATCAAACGTGCAAAAAAAAGTACAACACAAAATATCTGATTGACTTCTACTCGATGTGAATCTTACATGCACATATAAACACAATTACTATTAAATAAATTAAAACAAATCAAATGAAATTACTAGATCCAAATAAAATTAAAAATAACCAACTATAAAAGTAAATCAAAATTAAATTAAAATAAACCAAAATTAAATCAACATTACAATGAAATTAAAATAAAAATATCAACTAAAATTAGTAGGTATACATGAAAAAAATATAAGTTGAATTAAAATTAAAATAAATCAAGAATAAATTCAAATTAAGACAAGTCAAATAACAATATAGCTATATAAATTAAATCAAGCATAGGTACCTAAAATTAAATTAAATTAACAATCAAATTAAACTAAAGTAAATCAAAATTAGATCTACAATTAATTAATAACATAAAACAAATATAAATTAATTAAATAAAACAAATTCAAAATAAAAATTTAACTTCGAACAAGTAGTTATAAATTAAATCTCTGAGTTTGCATCTCACTGAAGCTACTGAACCGGCAAAGACACCTATTTCGCCACGAATGTAGTTGGCAAGAGAAAGCATTCGGCATATGGGTGAAAAATTACCTATGTTAGTTCGACTATGGGGCAGGATGATGAAAGTTCTACGGTTAATTAGGCGGCTACCGCTGCGTGGGATACTTGTTGTCACTTTCTCCAAGTGCTCGGGAGAATCGATTAGGCCATTAATTAATTTATACCCAAACATGAAATCTAATGATTTCCTACGTGCCCTCAAAGATTGGACCTTGTAATGACTCAACCTACTTTTATATAAGTTCAGACTACGACATCTGTTATCTGAGTAACATAAGTGATATAGAAACCTTTTTTGCACGCGTTTAATCCGATCTGAGTGTACCTGATAGGACTGGTTCCACACCATACTCCAGAATACTGCGAATAACACTGTTGTAAATCGTAATTGATAAAATTGGTTCTCTAAAAAATTTCATCTCTCTGACGATGAAATCCGATGATTTGGATGCGCGACTAATCATTTAGTAGTAATGATTTCTAAAACTTTAACTGCTATCTACTAGAACTCCAAGGTCCTTAATGGTATCCACCTCTTGGAGAGGGCTTTTATTAATTGAATAATAAGTTACACATGTTTTTCTTTTCCTGTTAAATTTAATGAAATAACATTTATTTTTATTTAGAGACATTTTATTTTGTAAGCACCAGTTGTGAACATTATTTAACTCTTATTGAAGCTGAATAATTTCGGATTAATTGTGTATAGTTCGATACAGTTTTAAGTCATCAGCAAAAAGTTTGTATTCCGAGTCAATTCTGCGGCCCAAATCATTGATAAAAACTAAGAAAAATAAAGTCCCCAAGTGTGACCCTTGAGGCACGCCTGATGGTATATAACACTGTTTGTTTTTAAAACCCTTAAGGTACACCAATTGTGACCGATTTCTCAGGTACGATTTGCACCAACGCAGCAACGATCCATGAACAGCCATGCTTCCCAATTTAGCTATAAGTAAGTCGTGATCTACTAAATCAAAGGCCTTTTTAGAATCAGTGTATATTGCATGCAATTCCATGTGTTATGTACAGTCAAGGGTCAAAATTGCAGTCACCCCTCAATGTTCATAATCGCCCACACGCGAATGGCGTACGCGAGCCTGTTCAAACGTAGTCCTAAAATTCGTCACTGACATTGTACTAGTCGTAGCTGAGTTGTGAGGCTGTGCTACTTTAAAGCTGGTGGCATGGGTTCAAATCACGGCCGCCCAAACTACTTTTTGTTTTTTTTTTGTGTATCCTACACTCATTGTATGTAAGAAACAATGCAAAAAGGTTGCGCGATAATGATGCAACTTATAGATATGTATGAAATAAAAAAAGAACTTTTTAAGTATCGTTTATTAATACCTAATAATATTATTTATACCTTTGTTTTAAATACTAGGATAAATTGATTTTTACATAAAATGTGTCTGTCATGACAGTTATATTTTTTTATAACAAATTTGTTTTTCATTATATTATTGACTATCTTTTATTGAGGTTATAGCTTAATTATTAATTTTCACAAGGAAAAGAGGATTGAAACTTGACCTCAACACAATATTAAAAATTTGCTATTGTTTAAAAATTCTATAACCATTGATTTCAATAGTATGATACAATATTTTTACATAAAATTAATACCTATTTTATTACAAAATTTAATTGTATCGTAAAATATTTCTTACATAATTATTGATTAATTAATATTAAATAGATTATTATAGTTTAAATAAATATTATTTCGCACAGTGTTTAACATTATGTCGTTGATAACTTTAACGTAAGGTCCTTAGGAACTTGTCTACTCGCACATTTTATTCACACTTCTACCTGACTATGTGGTAGGAATAATATTGTCTTTAGACCAAAGTTATTATCTTCGCGCCATTAATGAAGTCTTCCTTTTTTTACTACCATAGTCCCCCAGTTGAAAACTAAGTATTGACGAGCAAAACATAAACGTTCCTTTTTAACCGACCGCCCAAAAAGGAGAAGGTTCTCAATTCGGATGTTCAATATATATTTTTTTATCTCTTTATTTTTGTATTTATATAATCTTTCGCCATGAAGTGCGCAATGACGTATCTACAAGTTCACTTGCAAAACATCTTGTTAGTTTGAAACAAAACCAATGCATATATATTATAAGCGTTGAA
The DNA here is from genome assembly GCA_964057195.1 of Orthosia cruda. Classification (NCBI taxonomy): domain Eukaryota; kingdom Metazoa; phylum Arthropoda; class Insecta; order Lepidoptera; family Noctuidae; genus Orthosia; species Orthosia cruda. The sequence continues at coordinate 40,395,946 of OZ059828.1, read as the reverse complement.
CTCCCACTTCTTATACGATCTGGACACTTATTTATTTCTCAAATCTCTTTATTTGAGACTCATGGTTACTCATAGCTATTCTCTAAAAAATAAAGAATAGTACATTATGGTACAAGTGTGTAATGTTGGTGATTACCGCTGAGGCGCCATTGAGACCCGAGCCGTTAGGTGAGGGTCTTAAGAGAGCTGAGGACGGTAATCATCAATACACACGTGTATCATACGACGTTTTTCAACACACTTGTGAAGAAAATAATACTAAAAAATCATTTCCAACAGTGACAACGAATTGTGATTTTTTTTTCGCAATGGCGGGCTAAATTAATCAGTTTTCCTATGCGCGCGCATCTACCAATGGCGATCGGTCATAGACTAAAAATCAATATTTTTAGTCTATGGCCGATATAGTTATCTTTTTTTTGGCTTTTCGCGGATAGCGTTTTAGCCACGTACAAAATGGGGAATTTCAAGTTTTCTTTATTATAGACAAAAACAAAAGTTATATTTAAGTGAACGTTCTATTTATTAAACACGTACAAGTTGAAAGTATCTATTTAAATACGAAGTTGCATGAAATTTGTTGCATTTGTACTATTGAACACGATCTTTTTTGTATCGAAACTTTTTTAAGAACAAAGCAACTCAACCAATAAATAAATAAACTCTTTATCTCACTTGTGAATAATAGTAATGAAAAAGTCACAGTTTGATAACAGGTGTCATTATGTGCCTAATTGCGGTGAAATTAGAGCCACTTTATGAGCAAGTGTGAAAAATATATTATTACACACTTGAAATAAGTGATAAATTTGCTTACCTACTTGGCAAGAGAGATCATGCACTTTAATTAATAGGTTATTAATTACATTATCTTTATTACTAAATTATTCATTTTCATGTTATTCATTAAATATATTTTAAAAACAAAGACAAAACAAAATTACATTAGGTTTTGAAAATAACTTACACATCATCCAGTTTCATAAGAAATTTGATATATATTTAGCCCATTAAATTCAAGACTACATAATTATATTTACCCTAGTTTAACAAGTTAGTTTTGCTTGTATTTCGAATTCGATATAAAAAAACAAACACCACAAGCAAAACGACTCAAACGCTCGTATCAAAATTCACCAACTATCGTAACCACGTCAAACTAACAAGTTATTCGTATTTTCTCAAATATACCATCAGTTTTCGTAATTATACCGAAGATAAGAACAAATTTGATATCAATTTTAAAAGTTTACCCACATTTCCTGTAGTATTATATTGTCTGTGCCTCATTAAAATTCAATGCATTAGTTAAAGACCCAATTAGCTAAATACTTAAACGAAAATCTTTCTTACAACTGAATCCGGCTATTATTAGAAAAAGAGTTATAAGATTTAAAATATTTTAATAAAGAAAAAGATAATCATATTCACAAATTAAGTGTATTAAATTATAATAGTTTGCTTATTTTTCAAGTTAAAATAATATTTAAAAATTTATAAAATGTGTATAGAAAAATAAATGAAGAAAAATTTTTTTTTTTATGTTACTGGAATTACCAGGGTGGAAAACCAGGGCCATGTTGGTTTCTTGTGGTTTACCTAGCAGTGTTAACCGCTAGGCCAGATGGACACTTACGTTTTGGATTGAAATTAAACATGTGATTCTAATCAAACTAACTCGAAGGTAAATGATTAGCAATATACGGGAGTAAGTGCGATCGATGTTGGCGACAAAACGTGTGGGTATTGTGTTTGAAATCTACCCACAATGTTATAAAGTTAAGGTAAACGTTTTTTTTTATATTATTAGATGAGGATGGATTTGAAACACCACCACCCACATGTTTTGTTATTTTAATAAATAGTATGACGTTGTGGCCCTGTCGCGTTCTCATTGGTTCAATAAGTCTATAAGAAGGTCGTAAGTGCGACTGGTTGGATATGCTGATAGTACCTACTATGAAGAGAACTGTATATAATAGCTCCCTTTTCATAACCCTTTGCAAAACACAGAAAACTGTTACGTATTATAATCATTGGAATATACAGTGTGTGCACGTATGCAGTAATAAAACTTTAAGGCCGTTAAATACTCTTAATTTTATCGATAAAATGAACCCACTTAATTGTTGAAATCACCATATTCTCAAAGATGAGCAAATTTATAATCTGACTTAATTATTCCGATATCCACATTGCCTAATAACCGTAACTTTGGACCTAGGTCTCACAGAGGCGTACAATTCTAGCAATACACAAAGATATCGTCGGTGCGCGTTTAAAAGTCGCTATGTGTAATTTAACTAAATAACACATAGGGACTTTCATCTTACTATATTCGGTTTTTATGCAGTTTTATCCGTTATTTCAATACACACATACTGTAAAAACCACTGTGTGGTAAATGCAATATTTAAGGAGTTACGGAATGTAGATGTGTGAAATTCATACATTGAAAGTTCTATAATTTTTTTTTACCGCGGCAGTGGTTCTGGCGGTTATAAAGTGTTATAATTCACATAGCTATGTTTGTATTGAGCCACAACAATCAATTTTAAATGAAATTTGCCGATTATTTATTGCATTTCCTAAAATTCTGCATTTTTTTAAAGGGTCACATGTCTTTTATGGGTTTTATTGTTAGTCTTTAGAGTTGTTCTTGAGTGAATGGGCCTTAATGCGAATATTCAAACCAGAAGACAAAAATAAATATTAATCTTTGTTTACAGAATAAGGTCTCCGAAGTTACAATACCCATTCTTAGATGTCTGCAGGCCAAAGAGTTAGCGTTCAAAGCAAATAAGGCACTAAATTACAATAAAACTCTCCGAATTCCACCCTAATTCTCATCTAACAAGGACTTATTTATATGAGTAGACTCTCCCAATCGAGCTTTTCAGCTGAATTCAATGTTTTATAGAGGTTATTAGAGTTTTGGTGGTTAATTAAATCCGAAAGAGTCTGGTTCATTAAATAAACTATAATTTCAAAGGAAGTTGATGCAATTTTCTATAAAACGATTTTAATTTCGAAACACTGACTGCTATATTTTAGGTGAAATTGCAATTTCAAAAGCGTGGTACTAAATTTTGAAGGCCATTGTAACTTTAACATTTTAGATTAAGGCCCTAGCAAGGAATTATGGCAAAATTTTAGACTTTTGGACCTATATTTGCTGTGCAGTTAAATCGTTGAAACCACACGTACCTTTGTAATAATTATATTGATGTGTCGTCTATAGCGACACATCAATATAATTATTGATGTGTCGCTATAGTCGACAGAGTTGTAGTCTACGTCGATAGCTTGCATAAAAAGAATAAATTGTGGCTAAACAGCCACAGAGGTCGATCACCAAGGTTAAGCAACTCTCTTCGAGGTCGGTCCCTAAATATGTGATCATCCATTACTTACCGACGCATGAGTTGGTCCCGGCGGTCTTTTGTTGATCTTTAACCGTCAGTCAGCCCAAAAATCTGTCAAGACTCGTCAAAATTTGTCGTGTTAACCAGCTACTCTTTTGTTGACTATACCGGTTTTGTTTTTGGTCAGTAAACTAAATCTTGTCAGGATATAAGGGTCAGTTTGCTTTGTACAGACTGGTCTGGGAAATACAAATGGACGCTTATTTTAGACTCCTTTGACTTGCTTTGTGTAGGATTCGCTTGTTTGATATTCCTTTATAGTGTAGTCAACAAATGCTTTTTGTTCAACTTTTTTCAGCAGTCTCGGCAAAATATGAACAAGTGTCATTCGATTCGGAATAGCATTCAAATGAGTTTTGAAAAAAATACAAAGTTCGCTCGCAAAAATTGCAAATGTCCAAATAGGTTGTCTATGTATAAGCTACGCTTGCAATATGCAGTTTACTACCTTTAGCACTCTGAATTCAGACAGAGATTATAACGAGTAAATAAGTCGTTAGACGAATCAGTGTTTATACTTCGGCAGCCTACCAACCTTTATAAGGTTTCATTGGCCGCATCGCTCCAATGTAGTGCACTTCACTCAGGTCTGGTCTTACCTTATTAGTCTAGTCAACAAATGCTTTTTTGTTCAAATTTTTTAATCAGTCTTGGCAAAATATGAACAAAGTGTTTATTTATGAAAATAACAAGTTTTCGCTCGCAAAAATGCAAAAGTTATAAACAATTTGCTGAAAAATAAAAAGGGGTTTCGGTTTTCCTGCAAATATTTCAAAACTAATTAAGATTTTTTAAATCTAAAAAACAGTTTTAAAAAAGGAGAGTAGATTTGCTTAAAGAAAGTCCTAACAATCAGAACTCATCTGGAGCAGTATTTATAATTTTCCCAGAGGGATGAAAATATGGCCAAAAACGGGTACTCTGGCAAGCCACGGCCATTTCGGACACTTTAAAAATGTTTTTGAAGGTTTTGGCGTAGTCCCCCACCCTGCCAATTTAGTAGTGGGGGTAATTTCTCGCATATTTCGTGAACTGACCAACCTCCATAATTATATAGCGTACAGAACGTGGACGCGATGCTATTGGTTAGTCGATCCTTGTGTCAGCTGACCAACCAATCGCGCGCTCGGCACGTTGCCAGCGCCCCGCTTCACTACCAAAGATACATAAAAAAAGACTTCTGCGCATCTAATGACTCTTGCCAATTAATATGCCGGAACCGTGCATCATCGGGGCTCGTCCGAGCCTTCGAGCTTCGGCTCGCGCCCACTACGGTTCAGCATAATTCATCCTTTAAAGTGCTTTCCGAGGCACGGAGGAAGCTCGGTGTGCTTAACCTTGAAGATCGACCCTTTTGCCTAATATTTAGCCACGAGCTTGTTGAAGTGAAAACTTCTTTAGCCGCGATGAGCGATTTTCGATAGGGCCTAAAAATTATGGTTTGCGTCAACGACCTGAGACGTTTTTTTTTTCACTTCTGACGGCAGTACTTACGACTGCTTATTTTTTATTAATAACACATACATAAATGTAACTGTCAATATGGAATAAGAAATAAAAACCCCGTATAACATTATAGTTTATTATTCAACACAAATAATTATTTCTTACAGTTTTCAATCGACTAGATAGACTAGAATATTAAATTTTTTTAAGATCCTATTTCTTTTGTCGACAACCTAATTATTATATTTTCAACCTTGCGAAACATTTTTAACATCCATCATCTCGTAAAATAAAAGTGTCACCATCTGTACAAACAAAATTTACAGTTTCACAAGCTTTTTTTGCTACAAAAGCCTTATGGTGCACCTACCAACAGTACGACTCCTCGAAACTAAAAATTTGTGGAAAGACGGTCTAGGGCGCCATGTAACACGCGTCGCTACATGTTAACCATCGTATCCACTAAGCAACATTTGGCACTCGACATGTTCGTTGACGTTGCCACTTGACGTTAATAAAAAAAAGTTCGAAAGGTATTCATCAAGTCGCGCATAAAAATTTGCCTAGTGGATACGAAGCTATTGAGTCAAACCACTTCGAACTGCGACAGTTGCAGAGAGGTGTAACTCGAATCCATAAGTAGCATTCTTTCTGTTTTCTTGTTAACGCCCTGCTCCAAATTGCACCTTTACACATTGAGATTTTTGATATCGCAAACAAAAGCCTGTTCCAAAACTACGCAAAATGTCCCTTCTTTACATATACCTATTGTTGTATATTATATGTCAATATGAGGGTGGTTGCATCGACTCCTATATAAGTTGTGTCGCTTGCCAATTAAACTCAGTGTACTACCAGCTATCTGCTGTTTCACTTGCCTTACATACACATCATTGGCGACGAGGACTTACCCACAATTTAAAGAAAAAAAATAAAAACATAAAAAAAAAAATGTCACATTTCGGCATTTTAACGTGTTTTGACCATAATATCCATACATGGCAAAACTATAAACAACGCATTACACAATGGTTCATTGCGAACGACGTGGACAGTGTACAGGATCCCAAAGGAGTGAAAAGACGGGCAATATTGCTGAGTGCACTCACTGACAGCACGTATAAACTGGCATCCGACTTGGCGTTACCGAAGGAGCTGACGCAGACGCCATACGAAGACATTCTAACACTTCTCGACAGTCATTTCACACCATAGAAATGCGGATTTGGTGAGCGGTATAATTTCTATGCTGCTACTCAAGGTCCAGAAGAAACAATCTCACAGTGGGCTGCGAGGTTACGTGGCCTCACAACACTTTGCGGATTTCTGAATGTAGAAGAGGCGCTGCGTGATCGGTTCGTTATGGGTATGCTGCCGGGACCGGAGAAGGACAAGCTATTCTCGAGTGACCTTCAGGAGTTGACATTGGCAAAAGCGGTGGATTTGGCGGAGATCGTGCGCAGTGCACGGAAGGGAGCAGCAGCGTCATCATCGGCGTCGGCGCAGGCGCCACCGTCGAGCGAAGCGCTATTCAAGATCGCCACCACAAACGAACACAGTGCTAACAAAGAAAAATGTTCCGTGTGCGGTTACAAAAATCATAAAACGTCTCAGTGTCGGTTTGCTAACTATACATGCAAAAAGTGTAATGTAAAAGGCCATCTACGAAAAATAAATTTCGTAGGAACAGGCGGGTCGAGCGAGAGTGATGATGACGGTAATTCGAAAAAATATGTTCACGTAGCGGCGAACCAATGACTACAATAGTTTCGATACAAAATATAAAGCTAAAGTTCGAAGTCGACACCGGGTCGGCAGTCACAGCGATTTCCAAGAAAGTGTGCAAAAGGTATTTTGAATCGTTTCCGTTATTATCATCATCGGACCGATTATTTACGTATACAGGTCAAATTATCAACTGTCTAGGAATAGTACAATTACCTATTACTTATAAAGAGAAAACACACATAGTTAATGTTCGAGTGATACGTGATGGTGGACCCCCAATTTTAGGCAGAGATTTTATTAGTTTGTTTAAATTACAAATGTTGCAAATAAAATATTGTCAGTCAAACAGTATAGCCAAACAGTTAAAACAACAATATCCATCTGTTTTCTCAGACGCGCAGGGGTTGGGGTATTTACAAAGTATCGGGTAAAACTACATTAAAAGATGACGCGAAACCGGTTTTTTTCAAAGCTCGTCCAATAGCATTTGCACTTAAAGATAAGATAAACGACGAGCTCGATCGTCTGGTGCGTATAGGTGTACTAAAACCGGTACAGTACTCCGATTACGCATCGCCTATTGTTCCTATATTAAAGCGAGATGGCTCAATTAGGTTGTGTGTAGATTATTCAGTAAGCGTAAACAAGCAGGTAGTTGTAGAACAGTACCCCTTACCAACGGCACAGGAACTTTTCACAAAATTACACGGGGGGCAGCAGTTTCGCAAATTAGATTTGACGCAAGCTTATTCACAATTTGTCCTAGACGAGGCATCTCAGAATGTAACTTGTATTAATACCCACCGTGGTTTATTTGTATGTACACGTTTAGTTTTTGGTCTTGCTAGTGCCCCGGCTATTTTCCAACGGGCAATGGAGTGTTTATTATCAGGGTTGGACGGTGTTATGTGTATGCTTGACGACATTTGCATATCGGGACAAACTAAGGAGCAACATTATGAGAGATTGTGTGCGGTGTTGCAAAGACTGCAGGACGCGGGTCTAACACTTCGTAAAGATAAGTGTATGTTTTTTGAGAACCAAATAGAATATTTAGGCTATACCATATGATTATTGGTGTCAAATAAATAAATAAATAAATAATATAATAAATTAGAAAAAAAACACAACCACTTACCGATTTTGATGAGGAACAGGATCTGGAAACTGAGGATCACAGCAATTCACAATAACCACTATAATTGGTATTTTGTTTGGTGATATTTTAGAACACGCGTTGATTTTTGTCTTATTTTTTAATGTTGAAGGAAGGGAAAAGGAAGTGGGAGGGACAACATGGCGGGTGGTTGTAATCAACCAATCAAATCGATCCATTGTAGTTATTTCAAAATTTGAATTTGCGTTCCCTTTTATGCAGTAATTACATTGATTATACATACCCCTGGCCAAAAAGGAGATATCCCCTTTTTATACACAATAGTCAGATGCTGGTAATTTACAATATTAAATAGTTTAGTGGGCTGTATAATAAACAAAGAGATTAGCTCAATAGACAATTACTAATGAAGCTGAGAATAAATATTATGTAAGTATACGATATTTCTATTTCAATAACTACTAAAATATAATTAAAACTATTATTGTTAGAATGCGCTTAAACTAGTCCATGTTTTCGTTAACTGGTAATGGGCAGATTTTAGATAATGATCTTATAAATAAACCCTTAGCTGTTTTAACTTCCACCACTCTAACAACTGAATCCTGTCCAGGCATAATCCTTACAATTCGACCCATACACCACTGCAAGGGTGGTAAATTATCTTCCTTAAGAAGTACAAGATCATTGACCTTTATGTCATATTTAATAGAGTTCCATTTATTCCTCTGCTGCAGTGTATGGAGATATTCATGGCTCCATCTCTTCCACACGTCCGTAACGATTGACTGTAATAAGTGCCAACGTGAAATTAAACTTAAACGTTCGTTAACGGGCAACTCGGGCACAGCTACCAGTGGAGTTCCTATTATGAAGTGACCCGGAGTCAATACTGATAAATCGCTGGGATCGTTGGACATAGGGCACAGTGGCCTTGAGTTAAGGATGGATTCATCTTGAACCAATATAGTCGTTAGCTCTTCAAAGGTTAGGTTACGATCGCCTATAACTCGTTTCAGGTGCATTTTGCATGATTTTACAGCAGCTTCAACTAGTCCATTGAAATGAGGACTAAGAAGAGGCGAAAAGCTCCACTCAATAAAGTGTTCAGATAAATATTGTTTCAAACTAGGGTTGTTTTTAATTTCTTTTGCAAAGTGATTTAAAATATTACTAGCGCCTTTGAAATTTGTTCCTGAATCTGTTCGAATTTCTTTAGGTAAACCACGTCTACCTACAAAACGCTTGAATGCCGCTAGAAATGCTTCCGCTGATAAGTTACTGACAAGCTCAATATGAACTGATTTGGTTGTAAAGCATACAAATATACACACATAAGCTTTAAAAATCTTGGCATTCCTAATCGAACTACTCTTCAAATTAAAATGTCCCGTAAAATCGATTGCAATAGATAAAAACGGTCTATAAGATTTTGTAACGCGGCTAGAAGGTAAGTTACCCATAAGCGTTTCAGGGGGCTGACATTTTTGACGAAAGCATTGCAAACATTTAAATACTCTCTTACGTATTACACGTCTAGCAGACAAAATCCAGAATTTTTCTCTTAGAAGTGACATCAAAAGACTAGGTCATGTAGGTCGGCATGTAAGTGTTTTAAATGATAATAATCCACCAAAAGAGTAGTAAAATGGCAATCATGAGGCAACACCAATGGATATTTAGCAGTATATGCAAGTGACGAATGTATCAGTCTACCCCCTACCCGCAACAAGTCACTATCGTCAATGAATGGATGTAACCGTTTCAATCCAGTGCTACATAACTTATTACTTTTAATAAGTTTAATATCATCTTTGAAATGATTATGCTGAACTATTTTGACTAAAACTAACAAGCTGTTATCTAATTCTATATGTGATAGGTGACCATTAAATATTAATAATTTTCTACAGTTGCTTATAAAACGTAGGCACCATGCCAATACACGGGTAAGTTTAGTAAACGAACCAAATCTATTAATCAAATCTTCACTAAATGATTTATTTTCAACTACTGAAACAGTAACCTTCTTGTGTTTTCTTAAACCGGGCAATGTGCCATAAGTTAGTTGTTCACATGGCTCAGGCCAAGTAGACTTGTCTCTTAGTAACCAAGTTGGACCCCACCACATATCATGGTGAACAAGGTCCTGAGGTGAAATGCCCCGCGAGGCTGAGTCAGCTGGATTTAGTTCTGATGGCACGTATCGCCAGAACTCAGGTGACACTGTATTTTGTATTTCATTAACCCGATGAGACTCGAATACCTTTAGCTGATATGGTTCCGTTCGCAACCAACACAATACGACTGACGAGTCACTCCACGCATACGTGTGTCTCAACAGATCAGTATGTGATCTTAAACTGTCAATAACGCGTTTTATTAGTCGAGCTAACAACAAAGTCCCAGACAACTCGAGCTTGGGAATTGTCAGTTTTTGTTTGATGGGTGCGACACGCGTCTTAGAAATAAGAAGATATATGGTCACCCTACCATCAGTATGGGTGCATCGTATGTAAGCGCTAGCCGCGTATGCTGCGTCTGACGCATCGCTAAAACCATGCAAATCAAAATATACAACGTCGCTAGATAAAACCTTTCGCGGAATGGACAAATTGGTAAGATAATCTATATTGTTACAAAAGGCTTGCCATTCAGCAATAATTGAACTGGGTGGTGTCTCATCCCACTGTACACCCAATTTCCACAATTGTTGCATTAATATTTTTACCTTAATTATGACAGGAGCTAACCAGCCGTTTGGGTCGTAAATGCCGCTTATTTTTGACAAAATTTCTCGCTTCGTGCATTTGGTAGAATTAATAGAAACTTGATAACTAAAATGATCTGAAATTGGATTATACTTGAAACCTAATAATTTGAGTGGCGTAAATCCGCAAGCAACCGCGGTTGATTACTTGTCCACTTCCGAAGTTCTAAACCTCCTAATGCTAATAAATCTATGAGCTCGGCTTTAATTTCTTGTGCTTCAGAAATGTGGCTTGCTCCGGTGACTATATCGTCCACAAAAATATCATTTTGTAATACTTTCGAAGCACGAGGGTGAGTTTCTCTCCCTAAACTTGCAAGCTCTTGAATACACCGCATTGCTAAAAATGGAGCCGAAGTGACCCCATATGTCACTGTATTAAGTTAGAATTCTTGTACATTACCAATTTCATCCCGCCATAATATTAATTGAAAATTACGATCGTAAGGATGGACTAATATTTGCCGATACATTTGGCGAATGTCTGCAGAAAAAATTATTTCGTGCAATCGAAAGTGAAGAATAATATCTACTATATCTTGTTGAAGCTTGGGTCCAGCTAGTAAAATGTCATTCAAAGAATTCCCCGAACTACTCTTCGAATACACAACGAATCTTATCAGATTTTTTTTTTATACACTCCGTGATGAGGAATGTAGTATTTTGGAGAACGTTGTGCAGTTGAGGATTCAACTGGCTGCATGTGGACCAGAAGGTGATATTCTCGCATAAAATCTTTGTATATTTTCTCTAAAACAGGGTCGCGACTAAGTTTCTTTTCGAGTGAATGTAGTCTATTCAATGCCAAAATCCTAGTTTCCCCTAATGTATGTTCACCCTGTTTGAAAGGTAAACGCACGATAAATCTACCATCTTGAGTACGTGAATACGTCTGCTTAAAATGGTTCTCACAATAAATGTCGTCGGGATGTGGTATTTTATTCTCAGACACTTCCTCAATCTCCCAGAACTGTTTTAATGTCTCGTCAACGTTGCTAATGCACGAAAATGCTTGCAAACTTGTTGGCTTATTTACATTGTCAGAGTTAAAATCGCCCATTAAAACTCACCCGAATATTGTTTCAAAAGCTGTAGGTAAGTTATCACCCAGAACTAATTTATTACCCTGAAATATTCGAGCGCACACTCCTGCACCCAGGAGTACGTCAATAGGTTTCTTAATATTACATAACGGATCAGCAAGGTTCAACATTTTAAAACGGTCTAAAAACTTGTCATCTATTGTGGTTGTAGGTAAGTCACACGTAATACGCGGTAAAACAAAAGTATCTATACACAATGATGACTCATCTTTCTTATTTATCGCCTTTAAATACAATTTTAAGTGCCCCTTTACATTCAAACTAATCGCGCCACCTATCCCTGTTGTAGATATTTTCGATTTATCATACTTAGCATTCAATCTCTGTAAACAATTCATTGAAATATAGTTAGTAATGCTACCGGGATCGGGCAACGCGCGGACTCGTTGAGTGCAACCGCCCTTAATAGAAGTGACATCTATGATGGCTGTTGCGAGTAGTGAGTGTCGCTGACCGCTATCGGGTTCGCGCCGACACCGTGTGAAACATATGAGTGTGAAAGAGACGAATTAATGTTCTGTGTTTTGTCATCGCGTTGGACTCCCTCAGACTGTGACGATATTGAGATTCCGCCGGTAGTTGGGAATCCTGAATGACATTTAATGACGAAGATGGAGTATTATCAATCGGATCATTACTATTATTTAACTGAGCACTATTCACTGGGGTTTGTTCACCTGAAAGGTGAAGCAACGAGTTGTGTTTTCTATTGCAAGTTTGACACCGAGACTTAGAAAAACAATCAGTTACCCGATGAGGGCGTAAACAATTAAAATATAAGTTTTTTGACGTAACAAAATTAAACCGAGATTGTGTGTCCATGTTCATAAACTTCGTGCATTTAAATAAATAGTGAGAACTATTGCATAATGGACAGCTGCGATTATTTTGATTCGGTTTGTTTGATTGAGTTGAATGATTATTGTGATTGGCTGATGTTAATGACGCCTAAGGGAAGCTATTAGGACCCTTGTTGTGGGGACCAGGTTTGCTCCCGCTGTGAGCTACATCAAGACCTGACGTTTCCAAAGTCTTACATATATTATCTAAGTATGTGTTTTAAATGTGTTGTAAATTATCGAAAGTATGCAAGTTCGAATTTCGATCGTAAGTCATTATCTAGTTTTCGTACGAAAATGTGTAATAAAAGCAAAGACCACTCGCTCACAGGAAAGCCAAGACTTGTTAAGCCCCGTGTATTTGCCTGAATATTACCAAAAAAATTACGTAACTGAGAAAAATTCCTGACAGATACAGTAGGTAAGGATAACATCGCGCTCAGATGTGAGTCGGCTATCATTCTCTTGTCATCAAACCTATCTATCAATATTGAACGGGCCGCCTCATAATTCTGCGGAATATTAGTCAAATGTTTAACTAAGTTAAGCGGCTCGTGTGAAAGACAACTAAGTAAATAATGTTTTTTCTGGACTGGACTAAGCGATTGTTGATTATGTACTAAGCTATCAAATAGGTTTATAAAATTAGGAAAATCACAATAATTACCCGAGAAATGTGGTAGGTTAATTCTCGGCAATTTAATATTGTTATCTAATTGGAAATCAGTTTTAACGCTTCTAGCATTCGGAACACAATTCTGATACCTACATTTTATTTCTAAAAACTGTTCTTCGAAATATACATACTTTTCCTTAAATAACTGTAATTGTTCTGTATTAGAAGCAAATTGACTTAACAAACTTAGATAACAATCCTCAACACATTGTTTGACTTCATTCAAATCGGCACATTTTATCTTGAACTTTTCAACAAATAATGGATCGTTTAAGTTACATGTTGAAAGTGAATCGTATATGTTAACAATCTTTTCAATATAAAACTCAAATTTTATTACCAGCATCTGATTACTTTTAGCCCTTTTAGCCATTTTAGCAAAATATTAAAATATTAAATGAAAGGGAAATTCCAATGAAGTTGCAAGAGGTTAATGGCCGCCGGCCGGCGTGTCGTGATTTACACTATCCGGCTCGAAGGACCAAATTTGATTAGAAAAAAAACACAACCACTTACCGATTTTGATGAGGAACAGGATCTGGAAACTGAGGATCACAGCAATTCACAATAACCACTATAATTGGTATTTTGTTTGGTGATATTTTAGAACACGCGTTGATTTTTGTCTTATTTTTTAATGATGAAGGAAGGGAAAAGGAAGTGGGAGGGACAAAATGGCGGGTGGTTGCAATCAACCAATCAAATCGATCCATTGTAGTTATTTCAAAATTTGAATTTGCGTTCCCTTTTATGCAGTAATTACATTGACTATACACCATAGATAAGAATGGGTTAAGTAAATCAAAACTAAAGGTCCAAGCAATCGTTGAGGCGCCTACACCGACAAGCGTGAATAAGTTGCAGTAATTTCTAGGATTAGTTAATTACTATAGGAACTAAGTCCCTAACGTATCATCAATATTGACCCCGCTTTATTCATTGTTGCAAAAAGGCAATACATGGAAATGGGAGGACATACATGATCAAGCATTCAAGGCAATTAAGCAATGTTTAGCTTCAAATCAGGTTCTAGCACATTTTGATCACAATGCCAAAATTATGTTAACGGTAGACGCATCACTCAGTGGACTAGGTGCTATTTTATCGCAGATAAGTGTTGACGGAGTGGAACGACCAGTATCGTTTGCCTCTCGTACATTGAATTCCGCAGAGAAGCAATATTCACAACTACAAAAAGATGCTACGGCTATTATATTCGGTGTGCGACGTTTCCACCAATATTTATACGGGAGGGCGATTCCGTTTGTATTTCGCACAGACCACAAGCCACTGTTATCTATATTTGGGCCATATCGTGGCATCCCAGAGGTTTCTGCAAATAGGCTACAGCGTTACGCGATGTTTTTTAGTGGTTATAATTACTCCATTGAGTACATACGCAGCGCTGATAACAGCGCCGATTATCTTTCGCGCGCCAGCCTACCAGACTATGAGTCAACGCCGTAAAGAGAGGGGTGCGGCTACGAAACCGACGGTAGTTTAGTGCCGGTAGAAGATCGCGCGTCGTATGTTAATTTCGTTATCGATGGTAGTTTACTATACTCGGAATTTTAATTCGATTCCAGATTTGACAATTTCAGTGTTGCAACGTTATGACAAGTACTAAATAGTTACGTTGCAAAATTATTCGATATGGAAATGGAATATTTCCGGATCGATTCTTCTCGTTTATAATTTTACTCTCGTAAACTAAGTATATCAGGAAATTAAATATTTGTGAACCGATAATTTAGTTTTGACTAATCGTCAAAACTAAATTATCGGTTCGAGACTTTTCTTTTATAATTGTGTGTGAAATAAATAAAAAAATGTGATCATGAAGGAACATGACAAATAAAACAGATAGATGTATTATGGTAATAATTTATTTTATATATTGTCGCCGTCATCGCTATCGCTATCGCTGTCACTTTCTGTAACATTTATTATAAATGTGTCTGTGATATTGTCAATTAACATATCTAGCCTACTCATGTTTTCCTCTTCTTTGACAACATGGGATACGCATTTAGACCATTCGGTAGTCGTAATTTTTTGAATGCCTTACTGAAATAAATTTCTCACGTCTGTCAATTTGAAAGTTTTATTATTTTGAGTTACATGCCCCTTTACCTGCGCCCATATCAATTCGATAGGGTTTAGCTCGCAATGGTAAGGGGGCAGTCTTAAAACCGTGGTCCCATGTTGTGCTGCCATTTCGTCTACAGCGTACTTATTAAAAGACTCGTTATGTGGAATCAGTTCTAAAAGCGTAGCTTTAACCATATCTGGTTCGTAATGAATATTTTTATTTAAAAGCCAATCTTGAATGGCAGCTTTTTCCAGCTCATTTTTGGTGCCGTTTCCAATTTTCGGGAGTGGTAAGGTGCATTATCCATCACCACAATTGAGTTTGGTCTTAATTTTGGTAAGACTCCAGCGAACCGCTCCTCAAAACAAACTGCATTCATCTCATCATGGTAATCTTCACAATTTTTCTTTGCTTCAAAAATCATGAGCCCCTCTTCCAGGAAGCCTTCTTCACGACCTATATGGCTAATTATGAGACGTTTGCCTTTTCCAGATGGATTTTTTAATCCAGTGGTCAGTCCCTCCAAAAACGCTTGTCGAGATGATGTGACTTTCTTGTCCACCCAAGTTTTTTTTACAGTATGACCTTAAAATAAATATAGTACATGAACATTCAATATTACTATTAAATTTAATGTAAAATGTATATAAATTCATTTTGTGTATAAATGTTAGCCTTATCTGCGTTAACCCAAGTTTCATTTTGATAATATATATGTCTCCCTTCTCGTCGAAACTGACATATAGATCGCAAGTAACGCTGGCGCCATGTTATTATATCATTTCGATCAATAAGTATGCTCTTGCGTGACCGTGCAACAAATTTAAAATTAAGATGCTTCAAAATTTTTCTGAGGGTGTCTTTGGAAATCTTGGGCATTTCTGAATCATAGTTCATCACTTGTAAAATCTAAAATAGTAAGTTTTATAATAGCTTGGAATCATTACTTATATATAAAAGATGTAGGTATAAAATAATAATGTCTGACTGATTGACTAACCTTTAGAATGGTTGGAGGTTCATTTTGGTAAAAGAACTGATGAACAATTCTTCGTATTGCAGAGAATGTAAATTCATCAATTTTATCTTTGAAACTTCGCTTTGGTCCAGTTTTTTTAGGAGGAGTTGGCGGCGCACCTTTATTTACTTCCTTCAAAACGTTACAAACAGAGCGTGAGGTTATTCCCAATATGTCAGCAACTTTGCTCATACATTCATTTTCTTCCACAACTTCAAAGGCCTCCAATTGCGCAGAAATTTCATTTTTCACGTATTTGTAGGCGTTGCGGATCATTACTTTTTCAGTAACAGTGAAAGCTTTTCGTGGACGTTTTTTTTCTTGGGGACAAGAAAACATCCACGTCTTTTTGTGATGTACTTGGCTGAGGATCCATTTTGATAGAAAACCAAAACAAATAGATTCACTCAAAGTTCACAAAAAACTATAAACGTAACAACAAACACAACGTAACAACACTTTAACAAAAACCCAACAAAATATCGATTCGCAATGATATAAGATATTCGTGCAGTCACACTGGGAGAATGAAGGCGAATGACACGATAAACAAAATGGCGATAGCTGCACGAGCGCGCACGGGTTGCCAATACTGAAAACTATCGAGGCTCTTGTAGTATAAGTTTTGTTTTTAATATAAAAACAAAAATATTAACTTTTTATAAAATAGAGCAGCGATTACTAATTAATAAATAATTATTATGAATAATTATGTATTTATTTATATAAAAATCAATAATTTAGTCTTTAATTGGCACACTGATGGCACACACACTGATTGTTTATCGATTTTTGTGTTCATCACTACACTATTATATGTGGTATCATTATTTCACAAAATGACAGTAGCTAATGTCAAATCTGGAATCGAATTAAAATTCTGACTATAGTTACGCGTAGCGAAATTCATAGTGAAACTATTAAGGATGCAACATTGAATAAAGTCTTATCATATATTGTTAAGGGGTGGCCTGAGCGGTTATCAGATATATCAATGAAACCATATCTTTTATGTAAAAACCAGCTGTCCTATGAAAGCGGTTGTATTATGCGAGGACATAAAGTAGTAATACCCAAGACACTAAGAACTAAATTATTAGCAGAACTACATAAATCACATTTAGGAATCGTAAAAACGGAAGCTGAAGCGCGAAGTAGATTTTGGTTTCCGGGAATAGATAACGCGGTAGAAAAAATGATTGCGTATTGTGAGGTTTGTTTCCAGTTGAGACAGTTACCAGCGCGTGCGCCGCCAGCGCTATGGCCACACTCTCCGAAGGCATTCTATCGTATACATATAGACTATCTCGGCCCAATACATAACCATTCGTATTTAGTCATTGTAGATGCATACTCAAAGTGGGTAGAAGCGTATGATATGGGAACAAGTACGTCATCATGTTCGCTGATTAATAAACTGTATGAATATATGGCAAAATTTGGCTTACCGCATACCATAGTTAGTGATAATGGTACGCAGTTTACGTTTGCAGAATTCAAAATGTTTTGCACATCAAACGGAATATCGCATGTGACGTCACCGGCTTATCACCCGGCCAGTAACGGGCAGGCAGAAAGCTACGTGAAAGTAGTGAAAAAGGGAATTAAATCCTGTATGTTAAGTAATAGCAATACTAAGGCTTTGAACAACAGGTTATATAAATATCTATTTGACTATCGAAATTCCGTTTATTCGGCAACTGGCTGTTCGCCTGTCCAGTTTGTGTTCGGACACAAACTGCGATCGCAATTAGATTTAATCAAACCAAACCCACCACCACCGGCGTCTGTCACTCTCACTCGAAACGTCGAAAACAAACAGTGTTTGCAGTTTAAAGTGCTAAATGAAAAGAAAGCTAGCATTTTTTTTTAAACTGGAGACTATGTTTTGTACAAAAAAAACAACATAAAAAAGCAAGGATCATGGAATAGAGGCATAGTAATAAAAAAAATCGGGAAAGTAATATATATTGTGAAGGACTGCATAACTTCTTGTAATGTAAAAAAACATAAAAATCAATTAATAGCATATAAAGGTACAGCAGCAGTTTCCCCCCGGTTAGAGGATTGCTCGATTGAAGTCGAAGACATCACTCTACAAGCAACTTCACCACCAAACCGTACACCCCCAGTGGACAACAAGGAGTCAGGACACACGGGAGGGGAGGGAAATAGTGAAAGAAAAGGAATAATGGATACAGAAACACCGGCTGACGCACCAAATGAAGATGACGACGAATTCTATGAGGCAACAGACGGGGCTCATGATCAACCACTCGTGGAGGCAGGGTCAAGCCAGACCCCACAGCCAGAAAGGCAAATGGCTGATGGAGAACAACTGCGAACTGTACCTAGGGTCGATTATAAACAATTTTACTAGATAATTCTAATCATGTTTATGTTGTCAAGCTATGGGGAGGAATGTTGTATATTATATGTCAATATGAGGGTGGTTGCATCGACTCCTATATAAGTTGTGTCGCTTGCCAAATAAACTCAGTGTACTACCAGCTATCTGTTGTTTCACTTGCCTTACATACACATTTTTTTTTTCTTCTATAACCTAAACTAATTTCCGAACTACAAAGATGGAGCAACTCACTTCCAATTTAATTATAGATACTTAATTTGTAAAATAATTAATATCTCTTCGCTTCGTTCTTCACGCTCGTTGCCATACTTATTGAAACGATTAAAAAGCCACTGTGCCTCGCGCCTGGCGAGTCCTTGGCAACGAACGCGTTAATAGACACTTAGAAAACGCCGGATCCAATCGGTGACTCCTAACAATTTCGAAAAAGAACTGTACGAGCGCAGTACTCGCATAGCGCGAGCGACGACATTTTTGACAGAAAACGAGAGTAAATTAAAAATGCAAGCAAAGCGAGCGCGAGCGCGACGAGCGTAGCGAGGAGCCAGAAAAAAAACATACCGTATAATCATATAATAAGAATTATTTGTTTATCTATATTTCTATATATAAAAGGCAATGTCCCGACTGACATATCAACACCTATCCTAAACCACTAATACTAAAAGTTTGAAATTTTGGGAACATGTTGATTTTATACTATAGGCGTCATTTAAGAAAGGATTTTTGGAAATTCAAATCAAATCAAATCAAAATGTTTATTTGCCAGAAATACAAAGTTTTGAAGGGAAGATGTTAAAGCCTAAAAGTGACTGTATTCTGCCTGCAAGCAAGCGTGCAAATTATTTATAAAAAAAAATAAATCATTAAATTAAAAAGAAACCATAACAACACTTATGCATTCCAAAAAGTAAATTACAGTTGTCTATATAACTAAAGTTACCAAAAAAAAAATGAAATAATATTTAAGAAATAACATAACAAAACAAATGTCAAAAGTTAAAAAAGAACCATAAAATAAATTAAAATGTCAAAAATTATAAAAAAATAACTATAAATTAAATTAAAATGTCAAAAATTATATTTAAAAAAAAAACTATGAAATAAATTAAAATGTCAAAACTAGAATCTTAATATTTTATCTTATAATTATTTATTCATTAAACCATTATTTCCATGTTCTGTAAATTCCCCAACACTATAAAAACAACACTTTAGTAGCCACTCTGTCAATTTTGTTTCAAATAAATTACCCTGTAACAATTTCAATTCATTTGGTAAGTTATTATAGATTAATATGCACATATTAAACACATTTTTCTTATAAATATATTTATAACAAGGTGGATGATACAGTAGGTTGCCAAACTTTTCTCTTTTCTGTCTTGTGATAACCTTTGTATATTGCTTAAAGTGATGCATGTGTTTCTTTGTAAAAATGCAGATATCTCTTATATAAATACAGGGCAGTGGTAGAATTTTAAATTTTTGGAAGCGAGGTTTGCAACTATCCAAGAACCATGCTTTGTTCATAACTCTAACGCAACGTTTCTGGAGCTTGAAAACTCTATCGGTGTCGGTCGAGTTGCCCCACATGATTAGTCCGTAGCTTAGGACAGATGACACGTAACCATGGTAAGCCGAAAGAGCAGCTTTGACAGAAACGTTTTGTCTTAACTTTTTCAAGGCAAACACAAACTTATCAAGTTTTTGACAAATATGTTCAACATGGCTTTTCCAATTTAGATTTTTATCTACGATAAGTCCTAAAAAATTTAACTCCTCTACTTGTTGTACTTTTTCGCCTTCATACATAATATCTAAGGGTAATTGTTTTGTATTATAGGAGTCGATTTCTATTAATTTTGTCTTTTTAACATTAACATTTAAGCCATTATTCTTCATCCAATTTATAATATCTGATAGGGCCTTTTTGGCAACAGATTTGTAGTTCTTTTTATCCTGACTTCTATAATAACTGTGGTATCATCTGCGAAAAGGTTACATTTTAGCAAAGTGGCCTCCGGAAGATCATTAATATAAAGCAAGAATAGTAAAGGACCTAGAATGCTACCCTGAGGCACACCACACATATTTATTAAGTTTATTATATGCGCTAGTGGATGACATATCCAACTAGCACAAGCTTTCAAAACTTGCGTGGCGATGCCGTCATATCCACTAGTTTTGCTATTATTTAGGGACATTATAATTTTATACACTTCCATTGTATCTACAGGGTTCAAGAATATAGTATTTAGATTTTTGCTTGTTTGATTGAAGTAAGAGTTATTATGATTATTAGAAATATTGGAATTATTAGAATTATTGGCATTATTGGCATTATTGAAATTATTGGAATTATTAGAATTATCGGAATTATTAGAATTATTGGAATTATTGGAATTATTAGAATTATTGGAATTATTAGAATTTAATGATTGATTAGCTGTCAAATTAATAAAGTAGTCATTAAATGTATTACAGATGTCAGAGGGATTATTATATGTCACATTATTAAAATTTATTTCGTCGATTTAATTTTTATACAAATTGTTATTACTTATTGTTGAGGAGATTGCATTCCAAGTAGCTTTACATTTATTTTTATGGTGTTGTATACGTCTTGTGTTCATAAGTTTTTGTGCTCTCTGTGCACATCGTTTAAACATATGTTTATAAAGTTTGTAGTTTTTCTCATAATATTTTTTATTGGTTTTACTAATTTTAAATTTCAGATAAAGCTTACGTTTTGTTTTGCTAGACTTTTTAATGCCTTTCGTTATCCAGTTTTGTGTAACTGGTTTATTGTTCACTTTAACCTTAATCACCGGAAAGCACAACTCGTAAAACAATGTAAATATTTCATATAATAAGTTAAAGGCTTCCGTTAGAGTATCTGATTTAAATGTTTCCGAAAACGAAAGAGAGGATATGCAATCGCAAAACTTTTTGATGTTATCTGAACAGTAGTCACGTTTTAATTCAAACCAATAAGTTATTTTTTTGCGTTTATTCGTTTTTATAGTGACTGTTTGTGCTGTTTCGTGATCTGACAAGCCGAGGTGAAGAATTTCTGACTGAACACCCTTAATGTTAGTGACGATTTGATCAATGCAAGAGTTTGCCCGACTTGGTGATCTTATATGTGCTTTAAAATTGTAATTTGCTAGTATGCTTAAAAGTTCTTTTGTTGAAGAGTTATTCTTTAAAATATCAATATTCCAGTCACCACAGATTACAATTTTCTTTTTCTTGAAATTGTCAGTCAAGTATTTCAACAAATTGTCTAGTTTATGAAGAAATAAACCTACTTGCGTCTTTCTCTAATCGGGTATTCTGTATATATTGACAACTTTAAGGCTCAGACCAATAATCTCTGTACCACAGCATTCAAAATAAAATTTCGTGGCTAGGTTTGCAGGAATACTTAGAGTTTTGGTGTCGAATTCCCTATTTGTTAGAATACAAGAACCCCCTCTACATTTATCTCGATTAAATGATGCAGCTAATTTAAAATTATTAAGTTTAATGTTACACTCCGTACCTTGCTTAACAAAAGTCTCAATTAAACATAGTATATCTACCTCCATGTGTTTTTCTACTAATTCGGATAAAGTTATCTCTAACATGTCAAGTTTGTTGCAGACGCCGGCTATATTTTGGTGCAACATTCGCAGTTTACTAAGTCGGCAAGCTTGTTTTGGTTTGTCATAATTAATGGCAGACTTATGCGTGGGGTAATTAGTGACGAAAAAAATTATTGCTTTTTTTACTAGTACTAGTACCATGAAGTGAGTTTCGTTCACTTAGACTCAGTCTTTTAGAACAACTTTCGTGTTGCATAAAATCAATTTCTATGTTAAGTTTACAAGTAAAAATCAAGTTAAATCTAATTCTGAGAGCTTCTTTTGATAATTTACATCTAACTTATTAACTTCAACAAACTTACAATTCTTAAAGTTTTTGGTAAACAATTTAAGTTCATTATTAAGTTTTTTAACATTGAGAAACCTATTTTCTGAGACATTCAACATCAATATTGTACAATTGCTTAAACTACACAAAGCGCCACAAAGATTAGTTAACAACATGTAGGGATTTTTATCATGTTTACCAACAGAGATTATAACAATACATATACAATTCATCCCCTAAAGGTGGTGATTCAAATTTGTATGAAACTTTGTCATTTTTAATTTGAAATAAATGAAATGTGGTATTTAGCGTTTAAATTTAAAATACTAAAATACGTCTTTGAGGCTTTTTTGAATTTCATCCCTTAAAGGGTTAAAAAGGGGTGTTAAAGTTTGTATGAAAAATAAATTATTTATTGTCACAATTACTTGAAATTTAGTATTTCTGCTCTTCAATACAATTAAAGAAACACGTATTTAAGGAATTTTGAACTTCATCCCTTAAAGGGGTAAAAAGGGATGTTAAAGTTTGTATGACAAATAATTTGTTGGTTATCACAATTACTTGAAATTTAGTATTGCAGCTGCTCTTCAATACAATTACAGGAATATGTATTTCAGGCTTTTTTTGAATTTCATCGCTTAAAGGGGTAAAAAGGGATGTTAAAGTTTGTAAGACAAATAAATTGTATATTAACAAAATTACTTAAAATTTAGTATTTCTTCTCTTCTATACAATTAAAAAAACATGTATTTAAGGTTTTTTGAACTTTATCCCTTAAAGGGATAAAAAGGGGTGTTTAAGTTTGATTGAAAAGTAACTTGTTTGTTATCAAAATACAGCACAAAAATATTATAGAGGCCACGGTGATTACTGGATGTACTCGAGGAAATCAGTTTTTATACCTCGAATAACACTAATAACCTCTGACTATGTCTTTGAGTTACAACCGAGGTCTGCTTTGCAATCATCATAAATAAGATTCAGGATCTGTGATTAAGGCAAAGATTTAAAGGTAAAATTACTTCCCACACGGGCAATTCTACTTTGCCTGTTCCAGAGTCAGTACTAATAACAGCCTGATAATTTCGGGACCAGACAGAAAAACCACCTACGCGACATACAAAGAAGTGCTTAATTCAATTCTAACTTCCTGATGGCGACTTTGTTACCCTGAGCTAATTAGAGTACCCATACCTAGACTGTACAAGATCGCGCAAAACTCATCACTCTATTGGCAGATGCTATAATTTATGCATATGGCGAAAAAATTTCAGTTCTGCTTCAACATTTGTGAAATAAACTGATACAAAAAAAAATTCTACAAATAAAATACAATTGACTTCCAAATGAAAATACTACAATGTGAAAATAACTTTAATTTCGGCTGTTTTTGTTTCTGCGGGTAAAAGGGTACTTTAAAGCGTACTGGCGTGATGTTTTGTTATGAAATGGAGTAAACATAATGCAATTGCTGCAATCCCGAGATATTTTCCATTGTTTGTTGATATGTTATTTTGTATATCTCCGAAGTTCTTCATCAGATCTTCACCAAATTTGAATGGGACCAATTCGGGAACATACTATTTAAAAAAAAGAATGTTCAATATCGGTCCACAATTGACGAAAAAATCGGTGAACAAACACAAAAAAAAACATAGTTACAGCTGAACATAGAACCTCCTCTTTTTTGGAAAGTCGGTTAAAATATAGTTGGAAAGGTAAGGTAATTTTTTCATCGAAAATCATCACGAGCAAGCTCTGTGAATAGAATAAGCAAAATTATTACTTCTGTGGCACCGAAAATCCGCGTATAATCCAGGAAGAGTCAAATCCGCTCAAAATTATTGCATGGTGTGTTGTTTACGCTAGAGGCGTCATCGGGCCACCAAACGATTACTGTGGTCAACGAGATAAAAGAGCCATGATCAACGTCTTTCGCTATCCTTGAAATAAATAAATTGGAACTGGAGAACAGGATAGTGCAACGGCGCTTACTGCACGAGCCCAGCCAAAATTCTGAGGGCTGCATTACCAGGTCTTGCAATGGCCGGTAAGATAGCCTGATTTAACTTTGCCAGACTTCTCCCTGTGGTTTTTCCGTTGTCTATGTCAACTAGCGTCAGACTCTTGAAGCCCTCAAAGATTATCAAGTATCATTTTATCGATAAAATTGAAAAAAAAGAAAATTAGGTTACCAAATGAACATTATCCAAAAGCAGAACCAAAGTTTTCCATGCATAAAAAAATATTACAGCCGAAGAACATCGGGTTATAACTTTTGCGCCACCCTGTATTAATTTTATATCGTGTCGGTAGCAGGATTCAAAAATTGAAAGCAAAGTGGCTTTCCACTATTTGTAACTCTCCGTAGAAATCGATACCAACAGACCACCAGAATAAAAGCCCAGCGCTCTCTATTACATTTTCCCCTCACATATATCTGTAACTTAGCTCTAAACACAGGTATCTTCCCTGACCTTTTCAAAAAGGCACTACTGCACCCGATTTTTAAGTCTGGCGATCGAGGCCGTGTCGAGGACTACCGGCCTATCTCTGTTCTACCCGCGTTGTCCAAGATACTTGAGAAAATTATTAACTCTAGGCTTGTTACTTATCTGGAGACGCACAGCTTGCTATCACGTAATCAATTTGGCTTTAGAAAAAAATTGTCAACAGATGATGCTGTACATAAACTAACTGATCTAGTAGTCAAAAAACTTGATAAAAATCAAAAGTGCGTTGCGCTGTTTCTAGACCTCGCGAAAGCCTTCGACACAGTTTCCATTTCCATGCTCATTCATAAGCTCGAGTCTCTGGGAGTAAGAGAGGTGCAGCTATCCCTATTTCAGAGTTATTTAACAAAAAGAACCCAAAGTGTCACAATTGGGTCTTATACTAGCTCTGATTTACCAATAGATTACGGAGTGCCTCAAGGGAGTATCCTTGGGCCTACCTTGTTTTTGGTCTTCATAAATGATCTCTGCAACCTTACTCTCCAAGGCGGTAACATATTTTCATATGCTGACGATACAGCACTCATTTTTTCATCCAACTCCTGGCAGGATACCTAGTTGCTCAAGTTGGGTTTGATACAGTCAGAGAGTGGCTAAATAACAATTTACTTACCTTAAATACAACTAAAACTAAACTTATGAAATTTTCTATTCGAAATCCATCGAATTCTTTAGACCCCTCTCAGATATCGGCGAAACCTTTATATCTTACTAATGACTATGCATGTGATAATGTTTCAGGTGCTATTGTGCTTGAACATGTCACATTAGTTAAATACCGAGGGATACTGATAGACAGTAACCTAACCTTTTTAAGAACATATTGAACAATTATCAAAGAGGGTGAGAAAGCTCATCTACATTTTTAAACAATTGCGTCAATCAGCTGACGCAGATGTCATGAAAATGGTGTATCTAGCATTGTGCCAGTCCATCTTGAGTTACTGCTCAATCACGTTGGGTGGTGCAGCCAAATCCAACTTGATAAAGGTTGAGCGTGCGCAGAGGGCGGTGCTTAAGGTGTGCTGTTTTAAGCCCCGTCTCTTTCCCACAAAACAATTATAGGAGTACTGTCAAGTTCCCACTGTGAGGCGACTATTTATTCTAGTTACTGCAGTGAAACAACATTCTCTAACACCCTTCGACCCGCATTCCACTACTCGTAACCGTCTTGTAGCGACATCTACCGCAATAAAAACATCCTTTAGCCGCAGATTCTTTGTCTTCCTTGGGCCATACTTATATAACAAACTCCATAAACAGTTATCCATACATAACTTAAATCGTCGTTTATACAAAACTACAATACATCATTCTTCTTGGCTTCTTTTACAATCCTACTCAGAAACAGAAGGCCTCTTGGAGGTCCTCCAGTAGTCTCTCCTTTCTTTTGAATGATTAAATCGTTAATATAGAAATTTTACGCTTTGTAATTGCCCACACTAGCTCAGTTACCCACATACACCGCACACACACATACACACCACACACACCCATACACATACACCCCCCAACACTACACATACACACTCCCCACACACACGCACTCATGCACAGGTACTTCTGATTTTCCTAATTTATGTTTTAAATATTGTAACCTTAGCTTACTCACCAACCGTTTTCTAATCTCTAATGTAATTGTATACTCGTCTAAGCTACTTTTAACTGCAATTGTAATTTTTTATAAAAAGCGATGTGAGGTGGAGGCCTACCACAGGCACCATTTATTCATTTCATTCGCACTCTAGCTGTCGTACGTACCGGTTTGCTGTCAACGTCTTAGTAATTTGTGAGATAACTACCCTCTACCCTAACCAAAATGACCAAATGCGATATCTGCAGCAAAGGAATAACCAGCAGGTCGCCTGGATTGGAATGCAGGTCCTGCGCCAAGACTGTCCACGCAAGTAAAGCTTGCTCTGGACTGACCGCGAAACAACTATCTGCACTTCGCAACGCGGACAGCCTGGATTGGATTTGTGAGGAATGCAATCACAACTCGCCTAATAGGAAGTCATCTTTTTTTATTCCGGATGAAGAAGAAGAAGAAGTTGCCTCCAGCAGAAACGTAGGTAACTGCGATATAGACAGTGACAAGTTTCTGAAGGATATCACAGCCGAGTTGAAAAAAGTCCTAAAAAAGGAACTGCAACCTATCGAATTATCGGTAACCCTATGTGGAAAGAAAGTAGACGATCTAACTAAAACCGTGGAAGCTCAACACAAACATATTCAGGACCTGGAGAAGAAATATACCCACCTTAACAATGTAAAAACTCATCTTGAGCTGGAAATGAGCTCGATGAAACAATATCTGCGTCAAATAGAACAGCAGCGTCTGGATAACGTTATAGAAGTAATAGGAATACCGAAAGTTCAAGAAGAAGACCTTGATTTGATATCCCTCAGGCTGGCTGAAACCCTTAACGTGGACAAATCCCAAATAATTAATGTTAAACGTATGGACGAAAGAAACGAACGCGAAGGGAACATCCAGGTGGAGCTGAAACAAGCACAGCAGGCACGTTCGTGGGTACAGGCTTCTGGAAAGGACGAAGTATTGCTCGAAAATGTCGTATCAGAAGCGCCTGCAAAATTGGCCAAGTCGAAATTGATCCTGCGTCGCGCCCTGACCAAAGCTAATAAAACGTTGCTGTGGCTTGGCCAACATACAAGTATGTGTGGTTCCAGGATGGAAAGGTGCTGCTACGTAAGGAGGACAAAGATAAGCCTACAGTTGTGTGGAGCGAAACGGACATCGAAAAGCTTTCGACTACAACCGCGCAGGCAGGACGGCAGAATCTCTGTCGGTAATAGTTTTAAATAAGTTGTCCCAGTTCACTTTTCAGATCACCAAGAATTATTCGACTGTGTAAACATCAATGATTTCAGTAAGCTTATACCTTCTACTTATAAAACTAGTTTAAACATTATTCATTCAAATATTCGATCCATAGTTAAAAACTTTTGTTATGTAACACAATTAATTAGTTCATCCAACATAACTATAGATGTCTTAATCCTAACCGAAGTAAATATAAATGAAACCACTGTCCAAATGTACAACATCAATGGCTATAAAATGTTCAGTAAATTGCGCAAAAACAGAAAAGGCGGTGGAATAATAATGTATGTTAGAGATGGCCACACATTTACAACAACAAATCACTTCGTGTCATACTGTGAATGTATTTTTGGACAAATAACTACTCCTCACAACTACCACGCATATATTTGTGCAATTTATAGACCACAAAGCGAAAGTAAGCATCTATTCGTAAAGGAAATGAGTAGTATCTTATCAAACAACTCTATTAAATCATACGACACTTATCTGCTAGGTGACGTAAATATAGATCTAAAAACATTCGATAACATCCGAGAATACTACGTTATCATGTCCGAGTGTGGTCTAACGAGCGCGATATCTGACTACACAAGGATTGAAACACGCAGAAATAACACTACACGTAGCTGTATAGATCACATCTTTACAAGAACGCACTCGTTAGATCTATACTCGGCCGCACTTGGAACTGTATTGGCAGATCACCGCATGGTAATACTGTCGTGTGTGGGGCTTGACCCAGCAACAATACAGGCTGATACAAAAATAACACAATAAATTGATAATGTTAAAATTAAAACTTTACTTAATAGCGTAACTTGGAGTGAAATTGATAATACAGAATGTCCAAATATGATTTACAACTTTTATTTTTTTATTTTTAGTGTCGTGGTGGCCCAGTGGCTAAGACCTCACCTGTCGTGCTTGAGGTCATAGGTTCGAATCCGGGCAAGTACCAATGTGGATTTTTCAAATTCATATGTACTTTTTAAGTTTATCTTGGACATCGCAGGCAACGGTGAAGGAAAACATCATGAGGAAACCTGGACTTATATAGTTACAATGTAAGTCTGAAATAGCCAAGTCCAGAGGCCTGTGGGGATTCCCAGAGGCGGCTTAATTAACTCTGACACCAGAGGTAGCCACACCTCACACGAAAAGAAAGAAAGAAGATTTACAACTGCATAAAAAACCAATTTCATAAAAGTTACGAAGAATCAAAATACATCAGAAAAATAAATCAAAACAGTAAAAGAAACAAACAACCCTGGATAAATAATAAAATTGATAATATGTTTAAAAGAAAGGATCTGTTAATTACAAAATGGAAAAACGATTCGACTAATAAAACTTTGCGATTAGAATATAATAAAATAAAAAACATGACTCATAAAACCATTGAAAATTATTTAAATAAATATTATATGGAACAAATAAAAAATAATAAAATAAACCCTAGGAAACTACGGCAAATTCTAAAAAACTTATCTGGTCGCAACAAAAATTCGGTTGACGAAACTATTTTAAGAGCTTTCAAAAATAATAGTGTAAATATAAAAACGATAGCTGACAACTTTGCCGTTGAATTTCGAAACAGTGTTTAAAAGATTTTGCCAAAATGTAACCTGCATCTTCTATATGAATCAGAATATATATTTCCTAATAACAAATCAATGTACTTCAAAAAAGCTACAAATGACAGTGTAAATAAGTTAATTAAAAACCTTAATACGAATAAAGCGCCGGGGTAGATAATATTAGATGTGTTGACATAAAATCCATCTGCGACAAGATGACAGGTATTATCGTGAAACTAATCAATACTAGTATTAAACAAGGTAAATATCCGGATGAACTTAAGACTGGTATAGTGCGGCCAATACATAAAAAAGGCAGTTTTGCTGATTATGCAAACTATAGACCGATCACTATTCTATCAGTTGTTGATAAAATAATAGAAAATATGTTTGCAACCAGATACAAGACTTTTATGTAAAAAATGAAGTGCTGTCCAGCACACAATACGGTTTTCAGCCCAATAAATCAACCTCACAGTTGTTGTCAAAATTCAAGGAGGAAATCAACGAATCTCTTAATGATAAAAATCATGTAATTTTGCTATTTATCGACTTCAGCAAAGCGTTCGACACGCTTAAACATGACACATTATACAACATTATTTTTTGACAAAATTATACAACTCTGGAGTTCGAGGACCATTACTTGAATGGTGTAAGAACTACCTTCACAATCGAAAATATAATGTTAAGATCAATAGCGTAAGTAGTGATGCCATTGAAATCACTGAAGGAACGGCCAATGATTCAGTGCTTGGATCTTTACACTACCTGACATATGTCAACGACATGGAACATGTGGTCAACCACTGTTCTGTCTATCAATATGCAGATGACACATGCTTGTTAGCTGCTCATAAAGACGTAAATGTTGCTGCTCAATGGCTGCAGGATGATTTTACTCGAGTTTCTAAATGGGCGCACGATGCTGGATTGGTTCTTAACGCAAATAAAACCAAAACTATCCATGTCCATTCTAGCCATATAAAACAAATTACTTCTGTTAAGATAATCGCACATACTCACAATTGTCTTCACTCTGCTTCTTCAAATGCATGTCAATGTGAGGCAATAGATCAGGTAACACACCACACGTACCTAGGTTTAGTCGTAGACAATCGTTTCAACTGGGCTTTTCACGTAGACTTAGTCTGTGATAAATTGCGGGCCATATTGGCCAAATTCTACATATTAAAAGCTAAAGTACCGTTAAAAATCCTGCGTAACATGTACATTGCTTTAGCGGAGTCAATTATAGCATACGGAATCACGAGCTATGCGCGAACATTTAAATCGTATATAGAAAGAATTTGCAAACTACAAGTTAGACTTTTAAAGCTAATAGTACCCACAAAAATAAAATATAAATACAAAGAAAACGTCACGGAACTGTTCAAATACTGTAAAATACTGCCAGTACATACTAGACTTAACATGGCCCTCTTAATTGAACAATTTAATAATAAAACCATTCAAATACCCATATCGCATAAAATAATCACTAGAAGTATCACAAATAATCAATTAAAAATACCTCAGGCTAAAAACTTTTACGGAAGGCGGACGATACAATTCTTAATTCCCACTTTATTAAATGAAATACCGACCAATATAAAAAATGACATAAATTGTAAAAATTATAAACTAAAATACAAAAAATAATTTTACGACTTCATATTAACTTAGCGTAACTAAAAATGATCTAACAATCGAAAAAAAAAACGGTAAAAATAAATCAACCTATATATTTTGCTTAGAACCGGTTTTCTAATGAGTTACCCAATGGTACACAGCTCGGACGAAACGTCACAAACAAAATACTCACATTCCCACAATCACACCCGCAATTACACTTTTTTTTTTCCTTTGCTGATAGATGTTTACGGCTTAAACAATTGCGTGATTAGTAGGTTGTTGGGATGAGTGAATAGTTAGTTAATATTAAGCATATAATTAATAAATAAGGCAAATGTGAGTACCAACACAAACCCATTCGAGTTTAATGGTACAATATATAAGTGAAACTATACTGAAGACTGTATTTATGATAAATAAAAAAAAATCCAGCGATACACAACCAAATTTGTAAATTACAATATAAAAAATATTTTTTGGTTTTGTACTTGGTTTGTGGTGAGAAATAAACGATTTTATTATTTATTATTCCATTTATTCATTTTATATACATATTTTTACATTTTTAAATATTATTCTATAAATAAATAAAATAAAAAAAACATTTAAAAATACAAAAATAGTAGCCCACCGGTATCGGGAACAGAGGAACCTCCTAACGATACGCGCCGTGTCCAGGAGTTACGCTTTCTGGATCAAGCCCTTGATCCAGCTGCCCAACGAGAGCCTCCTAAGGTGTTGGTCGAGGCTCTTGGCTATTATGCCATTGGCCGTAACGATTATCGGCACAATAATCGCTGTATTCACGTCCCACATGTCGACAACCTCGCGAGCCAGATCAAGATACTTGCTTTTCTTATCTCTCTCAGCCTTCACGAGGTTCTCGTCATGTGGGACCGCTATATCAACAATCATTGCGCGACGCTCTAGTCGGTCTATCACCACTATGTCAGGCTTATTGGCAACAATAGTCCTGTCAGTGATGATAGACCGATCCCAATACAACGCGATATTGCCATTTTCGAGAACTGGGTCGGGCACATACTTATAGTAAGGCAATTCCAACTCCACAAGATTGTATTTAAGAGCAAGTTGCTGATGGATTATCCTGGCTAAAAGGTTGTGTCTATGCAAATAGTCTCCGTTAGCCAGACTAGAACAACCGGAGATAATGTGACGGATTGATTCACCCGGCCGGTGACATGCCCGACAGATGTCAACCGTGCCGTCCTTCACAATGTATTTCCGGTAGTTGTTCGTCATCATAACTTCTTCCATAATCGCAAAGACAAAACCTTCGGTTTCCCCGAAAAGGTCACTAAATCGCAGCCAGGCCACGGACGCTAAAAGATCTACATCGGGTTCATGTAGGACCCGGAAGAAGCGTCCGTGAAGCTCCTTGCTCTGCCATACCTCCCTGAGGTCATTAGTATCTAATACTATAGGTTTGCGCCAGTTCTCGTTAGCCAAGGAGAGCGGGGTGAGGCCCTTGTCTACCGCTACCACATCTCGATGCATACCCACGTCAGCGGCCTGGAAGTATTCCCTAAGACTGCATACCTCGCGGTTGTGGTAGGGTCTTAGCATTTAAAAAGCCACGACCCCCGCACTTCCGAGGGATATACAGTCTCATAACCGATGAACGTGGGTGATGCATACGATTTGCCGTAAGCAGCGTGCGGACCCTCCTATCCAGGGCGTCAAGTTCAGTCTGAGTCCATTTGAGTATGCCGAAAGAATACATCAATACCGGCATGACCCAGCCGTTGAAGGCGCGCACATTGTTATCGCCCGATAAAAGACTATTTAGTACTCTTTTCAGGCGGCCAAAGAAGCGCTCCTTCAACGACTGTTTCACGTCAGTAGCATTGATGCCTAGTGATTCCGACATACCCAAATACTTGTAAGTTTCAGTTGAGAAAAGGGATCGAAGGTGTATGGAATCCGAGAGTTGTATTCCCACGGATTCCATAATCTCCCCTCGCTTTACATGCATGACTGCACATTTGTCCACACCAAATTCCATACGGATGGCGTCACTGAAGGTTTCTGTTACCTTCAGTAGCTTCATCAGTTGCAAGTTGTTGGGGGCAAAGAGCTTCAGATCATCCATGTAAAGGAGGTGTGATATGACCTGACCACCTCTCCTCAACCGATAGCCCAGACCTGAACCCTCCAGCAGTGTACTGAGAGGGTTTAGGGCTAAACAAAACCACAGAGGACTCAGACTGTCGCCCTGAAATATGCCGCGCTCGATCCTTATAGGTTCGCCGTTTTCCTGAATCTATCGACATCCTGGATAGTGAAGGACCGTCCTCCACTGCCCCATACATGACGACAGGAAGGCGCCCAGAGCATCAATTTTATACAACTCCAGCACCCTCATGAGCCATTTATGTGGCACTGAGTCATGGGCCTTCTTCTTCTTATTTATTATTATTATTATATTATTATTAGAAAACAAAGGCAGTTCAGTATATACTCATTTTATATCAATTTACATGTAATTTTTATAATTCGTTAAAATAATGAGATACAGATTTTGTGGTCTAAATTTGTATAATAATTTGCAACATCTTGCCAAAACTGAAACGAATCAGCTAAAATCGTGTAGTCCATGCAGGCAAAGCTGCGGGCGGAAAGCTACTATTGTATAAAAGTGTGTATTAGTGTCTAACATTTTTGGAGTTAATTATTTTGTGTATTTGTTATGCTTACAAAAATATGTTTTAATATCATTATGCGTAAACAAATTTATGATTTAGAATGTTATGTTTAAACATTATTATGATTAGAGTAATTATGCTAAAAAAAAATTATGCATAAGCTGTTATGTGAAAATAATGTTATGCGTAAATATAGTTAGGGTAAACAAAAGTATGCCACGTTATATTATGTCTAAAGTTTTTATGCAAATAGATAGGGAACCTTTATAAACATATCGATGAATTTCACAGCAATGATAAGAGACAAAATGGCGTGGCGGTAAAGCAGCTTGATTCGTGAGTTATAGGGTCCAGGTTCGAATCTTGCATCGGCCTAACGATTTTATAAAATTTTAAATTCTTTTGTGATGTTTTAGAAATCTGTAAAAAAGTATAATGTTTGATAAACACATTTGGAAGTTTAAAAATATCAATAGGTAGAATGCGGTGGATATTATTACCTAGCGGTCGCTCGCATGAGCGCCGTCAGTTTTTTTATTTCTTGTTAGAATATGTTAGCGGTTTCATTGATAGCACAGAGAAGGCGCGCACGCGGCGCACATAAACATCATAGTATATCCTCCTGTCCATAGATGTCGCTTTTTATACATTTCTAGGGGTGAAGATTCTCTGCTGCTGTATGTACTACAGACTATACTGTAATCTAGCTGTAGGTAAGTTATATTTAAGCTACTTTGTCATATGAATTTGTTTCAACCATCTACCGGCTACCATCTGGATGATAAACGTTTTCTATTTCTACGTTAGGTTTACTAAGTGAATCAATAACTAAGTTAAGTCGCTACACGTGCTATTCAAACAGGTCTAAAACAGTTTACAAGATGAAGGCTCCTCGTTCAAGGGATGGCTCTAATAAAATTTGTATCAAAGCCTATGAAGAGTATAGTTGCCATGAAATAATTTAATCTAAACCGCGCAAAAGGTAGGTGTAGCTAACGATATTATTTATCTGGAAGTGATGTAGGTACTTTCGAGGAATAAATAGTAGATTTATAAAATTCTGGACACATTCATGGATCTTATTAACAGGTTCACTGTTCAATCAGTAAAACAAAATAATTAATCATATATGATTCATTGGAAAACTAAACTGTTAAACACATAAAGCTTTATAAGTCGATCGCAAATGTTTCTTAATTTTATGAACAGTCACGGCTGTTTATCTGATTACAATCCAAGGAATACATCGCCCCTATGAAAAGTCTACCTAAGGAAAGGTACTATCGGAATCACAAGACAAGTTTACTAAGTCCTGAACCGTGTTATGGTCTACCCGTGAGCCCAGCTAAATAAAAAAATCATTAATCCTTTGAGTTGTGATATTCAAAATCGAAACAAACAAACATACAGGCTTTTACATTAGGAACATTAGGAACATTATAACCTAAATCTCGGTTGCTACAAATTTCTACGTAACCGTTGCAATCAACTGTGTCAGGATGCTAAGAGGCGCTATTTCCATGAACAACTCATTAACCGCAGTTCGTCCGATATATGTAAATTTCTTAAATCTGTAGGCATAGGCAAATCACCCACTAACCAGTGCAAGGATTTGAACCTCAATGATCTCAACAAACATTTCTCTTTTCTTCCTTTTTCTCTCGATCCGTGCGTCAAAGCCGTTACTTTAGATAGTCTTTCTAGTATGACGTTGCCACAATATTCAACCTTTAACCTTAACGATGTTACTGAGGATGACGTTAAGAAATCTGTACTTGCAATAACTTCTTCAGCAGTCGGTGATGATATTTTGTGTTCCAGAATGATTACTCTTATCCTTCCCACATTGCTCCCTGTCCTAACTCACATCTTTAATCACTCATTCACTTCTTGCTCTTTTCCGTCGGTTTGGAAGCAGGCTCACATCATACCTTTACCTAAAACCAATAATCCATCTCTATTAATTCACTTTAGGCCTATTTCTATTCTTCCGTTCCTCTCTAAAGTATGTGAACACTTAGTTCATAGACAGTTATCCTTTTTCTTGGCGTCAAACTCGATCATTTCTCTCTTTCAATCCGGTTTTAGCGCGGGTCACAGCACTGTCTCTGCACTGTTAAAAGTAACTGACGATATCCGCTGGGCAATGGAGAGTAAGTCCCTTACGGTACTTGTATTGCTTGACTTTAGTAGCGCCTTCAACTCAGTGGATTTCGACATTTTACTAGGTATTCTTAAATCTATCAATTTCTCTTCTTCCGCTTTAGCTTGGTTCAACTCTTATCTTCGGGGACGCTCACAGTATGTTCGCCTTGATGAGTCATTCTCTGATTGGTGTAGCCTTACTGAGGGTGTTACTCAGGGTAGCGTAATATCACCTCTCCTTTTCTCAATCTTCATTAACTTTGTTACCAGAGTAATCTCTTCTAGTTTCCATCTTTACGCAGATGACTTGCAGCTGTATCGACATTTCTCTATAAATGACGCTGATTCGGCTATTGCGGCAATGAACCAGGACCTGGCAAATATCAGCATATGGGCTAAGTCATTTGGTCTGCAAATAAACCCTAGCAAATCACAGGCCATGGTCATAGGAAGCAAATTTGTACGCAATGCGGCTGACGTCACTTCCCTGTTGCCTTTATACCTTGACGGTGTTCGCATTGATTATACCGAAACGGCAAAGGATTTGGGGGTAATAATTGACTCTAATCTTTCGTGGCGTGCTCAGGTCAACGAGGTCAGTCGTAAGGTACTTTTCTCTTTCCATTCGCTGAAGTGCCTTCAGAGTATCTTGCCCTTAACGACAAAAATATCCTTAGCCCAAACACTTATTCAGCCGATTATAGATTGTGCCGACGCCTGCTACCTGGATGCCACAGAGGAGCTATTGAACAAGCTTGAGCGCTTGCAAAACTTGTGTATTCGCTTTGTTTTTGGTCTACGTAAGTATGATCATGTTTCTCACCTTCGCAAGGAACTCAAGTGGCTCCCAATCCGTCTTCGTAGGAACACTCGGATTTTATGTCTCCTGTTCAACATCTTGAATAACCCCTCTTATCCCTCCTACCTGCGTGAGCAATTCTCTTACGCTCGCCCCAGAGATGCACTATGCAGATCACATCTCAAATCTCTCCTTAAATCTCATCCACATAAAACCAGTTACTATTCCTATTCCTTCACTGTCCATGCTGTAAGATTGTGGAACTCACTTTCGCCTAGCATCAGAGATTTAAATACGATCTCACTATTCAAAAAACGTTTAAAAGAGCACTATCTATCCTCTCAAGTCTGATCTTTATTTATGTATGTATATATATATATATATATATATATATAATACATAAGTATCTATATATTATACAATTATGTATTTATATTTGTAAATATCCACCATTACACTATTTGTGTAGGTGTGCTAATTTTATAACTTAGTTTAAGTCTTTCACTTTCTTATTTTCCATTTCTCACACACTATTGTCTACATTTCTATTTCTTTTTCATTTTTCCTTTTCTCGGGTCTGCTGGCAGAAATTTCTTAAGAAATAAGCAGTGCCCTTGTACTCTTTTGTCTTGATGTGTTGTCTTTATATATTATACTGTGTGTGTACATTAATTATTAAATAAATAAATAAACAATTTATGCGAAATTTTTGAGGCGCGTTTTCCGATTTTAACTTGGCAACCCTAAGCGTTCCTTTCGCCCGCCAGTGCGTCCAATGCCGCGTAATTATCAACATAAACACACTGGTTCCGTACCCTGCCGAATATGGAAGCGGAAAACGTGTTTGACGGAAATATACATTGGAATACTCATGGCATGGGTCCATGTTTACGTCTGTGAATCGACGCGTCTTATGGAATAAATCAATCTATTTTGTATTCAGTTTTCAATTGAATTGGCTCAATAAAGTTACACAGATAGGTCCGGGACTTACAAACGGTTTTGCATACTAATGGTATTAATATTCTATTACATATCAAAGGGATCGATTTGGAATTCTAACTGAGATGTGCGAGGATGCGTAACGAGAAATGTCTGCAATACTCATCAATGCCTTATTTCGCGCAGCTCTCGTGGAAAAGGGCTTAACGTCGGCTCATACAAAACAAGAGACTCGTTTCTGGCTTGTTTTCACTGAAAGATTATTGGGGCTAGCGATTTTATTTTTACTAGCTACAAACTTTTATTTTGTATCATTATATTTATAAGTTGATTTACTAATAACTAAATTTAATCAAACTTTATTTATGAGAAAATATTTTTTTATAAAATAATACAAAACCAAATAGCAAAACTATGTTTCGTTGCCAATAAGGAAATAGATCGAAATTCAGTTTTTTTTTTTTCATTTTAATATGTGAAACAGCTCGCCCACGCTGAGACCAGAGTTCACTACGCATACTTGCATCACACAACGTCCTTGTTTGGCTCTGGTGGAATAAGTCACATAGTTTCACAATTCCACCATCCCTCTTTGTTCCATTAAACGGGTGTTTTTCATCAAAGATCTTCGAGGAATCGTAAATGTTTAATGAGAACGCACTTTTAATGGAGTACTTAAACATTCTTGTAATTTTGTAAAGGCGATCTTATTATAAACCTAATAAATAAAATAATACTAACAATATCTATTATATCGATATCAATATCTAAGATATCTATTATCACTTTACGTACGTCAACCATTCAGCGAATGCTGAACACACTAAACACTCTCCTTGAATCTAGTCCTAGACCAGATCTATTAGATGATGAATGGAAGGAGATATTGTTAAATGGCTGGGGATCTGTGAGAAGACAGAGTGAATAGTTTATTATAACATGGAGTATATGTGATATGTAATACATGATGTGCTGTATACACTTTGTTATCTGCCTAATCAGTGAATTCGCATTATGTCATTCTGGTTGAAACTTACATAGATCGGTTTGGATGGATGTATGTTTATTACTCAATAACGCCAGAACGGGTAAATTTCTCAGAATGAAATTTGTCACAGAGATAGATTGATTATAGTCTACTATTTATCTCGGTATAATGTTGCTTTGGGATGATAAAACACTTTTTACGCGGGCGAAGCCGCTGGCAGAAACTAGTAAATAAATAAATAACATTGAGTAATACCGGAAAAATTTATAAATAACATAATGTATTTCATAGATAAGCGAAATTGGTATATCTAACGCCCGGGAGCTACAGGTTTGGATAAACCAATTGATCATAACAGGATTGTTATGAATTCA
Organism: Orthosia cruda; assembly: GCA_964057195.1. Lineage (NCBI taxonomy): Eukaryota > Metazoa > Arthropoda > Insecta > Lepidoptera > Noctuidae > Orthosia > Orthosia cruda. The sequence continues at coordinate 40,356,953 of OZ059828.1, read as the reverse complement.
ATTCGTTTGATATGTTTAAACTTAACAAACGAAGCGATCATAAAAGGTTACTCTGACAGGACTGTAACTGATAGCATCCTATATTACCTACCTATGGTAGGTATAAAATATAGGCTGATTTTAAATGTATTTACGGTAATTTTCATTGTTACGTTTATATTTTTAACCCCCGACGGAAAAAGAGGGGTGTTTTAAGTTTGACGTGTGTTGCTGTGTATTTGTGTGTCTGTCTGTGGCATCATAGCTTCTAAACGGATGAACCAATTTTTACTTTTTGCTCAAATAATAATGACCACTCGGGTCGATGTTCACGATTACGCAACGCTTGCCGAGGTCATACCGCGACTCTTCCGTGCCTCGGAAGGCAAGTCTAGGCTGCCATTTGTAGAACCTTGACAGTTTTTACGGTTGGTTCACTATTCTTCCCAAAGGGTCTGTTACCCAGTTACTTGGGGGATTGTAGAGGTAAGATAGGCAGTCCCTTTATCTCAACTGTATTGCAAACGGTTAGACTGGCAGCTGTCCCTCTCACAGAGGGGTGGCCTGTGTTCCAGCAGTGGGAACATTAAAAGGCTGGTGATGATGATAATGAGACTGGCAGCTGACCTCAACATTAATCGGAAAAGGTAAAAGCAGATTGATTTCGTTTTATCACAAAACAAATTAAATGATTTAATCAGCCTTGTAATAATACAAAATGCTACTCAACCAGTTCCAGGAATTAAACAATTTTATAACGTAGAAGCCACATTCATCCTTCAAAAGAGAAAACCGATAAACGCTGGTAAGATTAACGGGAATAGTACGGATGAAGGTCGGTAAGCTGCACAAAACTTTTAACACGAAAAGTTCTTATCAACCTCGCAGGTATACGTTTCAACCGTAAATTAATGAATATTATTTTACAAAGAAATTCTGTTATGAATACCTCTTCTTTGCGACACAAATTGTCTGATATAATTCCATCAAATACGGTGATCTTTACAAGTCTCAGAAATAAATGCGATAAATCTGTACATTACCTTTGTGAAATAAATAAAATTAACAGAACATCCATCAAAGGTGCCGAGAACAATATTATTTAATTAAAACATTTAACGAAATTATTGGGTACCTAGCAACGTACCCAAATACTCGGTACTAACTATTTTCATTAAAATTGAATTGTAGCAGGCAAGTAAGACTTCTTGAGGTAAATGGTACACGTACCATCCTGGTTAGAGAGGGTACTTCAAATTATTACAGTATCGCTTTTCAGAAATCTAAAGGGTGACTTTACAATTTAATGAAGATTTCAAATATATAGTAGTATCGATATATGAGTTATTTTAACGTTAAAACATACTACGCATTTTGTTACAGAATCAATATAGACGATATAAGGGATATTTTTATAGACTGTCATCAAGGTTCGTTACCCAGTAATTGCCTTTTGAAAGTCAAACAGGCAGTCACTTCACCACCATCTTTAGATAGCGAGTTTCTTCCGTGCCTCGGCAAGCATGTTAAACTGTTGGTCCAGGCTTACATTTGAAGATATTTGAGCAGAATGTGTTTCATGGCATATTCATATATTTTTCCATTTTCTGGATTTGAAAATTGAATTTGTGATGAAATCAATTAATTTATTCCGTATTGCTATTTAAATGATTGATATATGAATAGGTACCCTATTCATAACAATTCTAGTTAGTAGATAACTTCCAAGCAACCATTTATTGTCAATGTCGCTGTTTAAGCTACATATGTTCAGGTTTCCTGGAGATATATTTAAAGGATATATGCTACACATCATTCTTTCCGCTAAACTAGGCACTCTAAAGTAACACATTTTAAATTTTGCAAGAAAATACAGTTTAAGTGACTTTAATGGTAGTGTGTCGCAATTTTGTCAATGGACAATATCTTATATATTTAAAATAAAAAATTGAAGTGCATATCGGTCGAATTGCATTACATTGCGTCCATGTGAACGTGCTTGCTATTTCATTTATTAAACACACCCGTTACAGTTGGAATACAGGAATAAAACGTAGCCTATATCACCCGGGGATAGTGTAGCTTCGCAACGGTGAAAGAATATTTGAATTCGGTATTACCGTTTCGGAGTCTATAAGGAACATACATACATACTTTATTTTTTATATAGATAGATATATAGATTTAGTATCGGTGTGATATAATTGAATTACGTCAAGCCATCTGGAAGGTCGTTTAAAGTTAAGAAGTAAAAGAAATTGCAATATAAAAAGTCTTTCACAAAGAACTTCACTGGCAAACATTTTAATTAACTATTTATCCCTTCTCTTACAGATATACACAATTATCAACGATAAACTCGTCGTACTACTCATAAGGACAAGGACACATCAGCTGACTTACTTCGAAGGCGAAGTGTTGTTCCAGGTACAGTTTTATTTTGTTCAACTTTGTTAGAAAAAAGTAGGTCGAAAGAACCTTCGCTTTCTTGTTATTATTGAAAAACTTCTATTTAACATGACTTGTTAGTTTACCTATATGTGGGTCAAAACTTGCAACTGAATTTTAAAACAGTCAACCCAACCGATCGACGTGTAATTTTCTAAACACGTTTGGTTTGGATGACAATGCACGGTTAGTTAAAAAGCTTGTTTCATATATTTATTTTTAGGCTTATTCAGCAACTCAACATGAGAGCATGGCAACATAAGCATGTTTTTCATTTTGATATTATCGTTTTCAACCGACTTTGCACCAAAAACATTTTTGGATATAGAATAATAGATGAACGAGGAGACTATTGACCTGGCTGTACCCTTCTTTAACTTCTTTACTAGGTTTGACCAGTTGGCGAAAACATAAAAGTGATTTAATTTAAGTTTCACTATCGGGACACGCGTAAAATCTTGGCGTGTCCAGATGACGAAATTAGAAAATATACTAATTATGAGTTTCACCAACTGGACATATGGGTGTCCAGTCTCTCGTGTCATGTTGGTGAATAACCCGACTTTTATTAGAAAAACTGATTTTATGCAGGCTGACTTTTGGCAGTGTTGTAAAGTGGTTTTCAAATGATTCTTTTATTTTTGTTGTTGGAATAAACCTCCCGAATAGTCAACTTTTCCGAGTGAGCAGCCAGTAGTAGAGGTGCCGTAAAGGACTCTTATTTCACCTAATTCATATTCATCGTCAGGCATTAATTAATATTATAGTTTATTTTATTCGTGGTGATTTGCTTATGCCAGTTGTAAAAGCCCACGGTAGCAGTCAAAGGATAGCCAACTTATTAATACCAAACATTAGTGAAAGGAAGGGTAAAGTGTAGCCCATAGAGGTCCCTGATATTTCAAACTAGCTTTTGCCAGCGGCTTCACCCGCGTGCAAGTCGAAATTATTCCGAGGGAACATATTCCCGGAATAAAAACTATCCTGTGTGCTATATCTGACTACAATCTATCTTTGTGCCTAATTTCATGCAGATCCGTTCAGCTGTTTTGGCTTAAAGAAGTAACAAACATTCACACTCGCAAATTTTCGCCTTTATATCAATACATAATCGTGAAGAAGACTTACGACCTTTTGCAAATTTTACCAACTTGTGGTCAGAGGCTGTATGTATAGGTCTTGATATTCTATCAACAAAAGCTTTGTGATCGCGATTGGAAAAAAAGTTAACGAAGATGTATCCTCCGACTGCTCAGCATGATTTTCTTCTTGTTTATGTATTTTTAGTTCGCTTTTTAAGCGGTTGGGTTTTTTATTTTTATAATTAACTTTATTTATTTACAACATTTTAGTTTTTTTTTTTTAATTAGGTACCTTTCTACATTAGGTACTTCGGCTTCTTGTTTATGTCTTTTTAGTTCGCTTTTTAAGCAGTTGGGTTTTTTGATTTTTATAATTAACTTTATTTATTTACAACATTTTAGTATTTTTTTTTTACGATCACCGCATGGTAAGAGGCACATTGAACATTAATGTCAAGCTTTAAAGGTCTCGACTGATGAAGTCCACGATCCGTCCAGCTCAGATCTAAGTCCAAAACCCCGAGACCTTTCAACTCGAACTCCAGAATCGTTTCGAGTGCCGAGGGAGCTCCGTGGGCGAATACGGTTGGTTCTAAGTTTTTCAAGACCAGCCGTACAGATAAGAACAAAAAGCTCTCTGGTCCTACTCTCAAGCTCATGAAGGAGAGGCGTGAGATGATCCTGCAGTCTTCAGACGATGCGTTGAAATACCGGTAGCTAAATAGACGGATCTCAAAGTCCTTGAAAAACGACCCCCGCCGCTTTAATACCGAAAGTATTAAAGACGCGATTGAGCGGAATAAGGGCTCCTAAGTCTTTACAAGAGATCTGTCTATAGGGCAGAGCCAGCTCACGAAATTGAAGACCGATGATGGCAGGATCGTATCAGCCAAGCCGGAGCTTCTGAGGGAGATCGATAGATTCTTTGGGCAGTTGTACACTTATTGTTTGAAGTCCCGTCGCGAATCTAGCGAATGACCCTAGAGCTAGATTGACCCGACACTATACCGAAGAAATTCCGGACGTCAGCCTGTATGAGAGTAGGATGGCTCTGAAACAGCTTAAGAACAACAAGGCGCCGGGTGATGACGGAATCAAGGCCGAACTCCTGAAGGCGGGTGGGAAACCGGTCTTTAAGGCCCTTCAGAAGCTGTTTGATTCCATCATACCCAAGAAGAGGATGCCACAGGCATGGTGCAGGGTTGTTGTGGTACTCTTCTTCAAGAAATGTGACAAAGCCTTACTGAAGAACTATAGGCCCATCTCACTTCTTAGCCATGTCTAAAAGCTGTTTTCAAAAGTCATCACGAATCGTCTCGCGCGTAGGTATGACGATTTCCAGCCACCCGAACAAGCCGGATTCCGTAAAGGCTTCAGCACCGTAGACGACATACAAACGCTGCGACAGGTTATACAGAAGACCGAAGAGTACAACCTGCCTCTCTGTTTAGCGTTTGTGGACTACGAGAAAGCCTTCGATTCGATCGAGACTTGGGCTGTGCTGCAATCTCTCCAACGGTGCCAAATTGATTACCTGTACATCGAGGTGTTGAAGTGTTTAAACAAAAACACCACCATATCAGTTCGATTTCAGGATCAGACCTCGGAACCCGTATATTTGCAGCGAGGTGTGAGACAGGGAGACGTCATATCTCCGAAGCTGTTTACCGCTGCACTGGAGGACGTCTTCAAGGTTCTGGATTGGAGAGGGCTAGGCATCAACTTCAATGGCGAGTACATCACTCACCTTAGGTTTGCTGACGATATAGTGGCAGTACAGAATGATTCAAACTTTATGATGGCTGTGAAGTGCGCTACAGTCCACCTCACTGCTCACCTCTGCTAACACCAAAATGGTCAATTGTGAATCCGCGGAGTGTTCCAAGCCGCCGTTAAGTCTGAATCAAACTGTCATCAACACATTCAGTTAGTTAATAACAATTTATTGTAATTATCTTAATAATTATTGTGGCATAGGTGACACAGATCTCCTGGCTTGCAAGGCCTTATTGTCGCAGTATGCTCTGATGTCTTGGATCGTCTGCATGAGGAACATCGAAACGTCGTCATCACGTTTCTGTAAAAAAGATAAGGAGGTTATTCCTTTGCTCGGTATTCGGGTATAAAACGATTAACGGTTCCGTATAACATGGATACTCCTTTCTTGCCGCTTCTGCGTGGATTTGAAGTTAAGCTAGACTTAGTTAGGTTGTATCTACTGCAGTTATGGTCAAAATGTCAAATTGGAAGGTATTGGTCACGTGAAATTTCTATAGCGCTTTACAAACCCTTTCATTTTTATAATGTAAAAATTGTGACAAGATAGGCCAACGCCATCTAGAAACGAGAGGAAAAACTAGGTAGTAACTAGTGGCGCCATCTAGTATCGAATAGCGGAACGAATGTTCTCGAAAGCTCGTGTCGAATGGAATTTTCCAGAAGGTTCGAACAGAACATTCTGGAAGTTTCTAGTCGCGGGAACAATGAGTTCGAAAGTCGATTGTTCTGGAAGTTTCTCAAATTATCTAGAACAGTATGGAACGTTCTAGAAACTTCTTCCGTGCTATATAAAGAGCGGTCGGGTTCGTCGTGGGTCAGTTTTGATTGAGAAGCGATACAGAGCGATCAAAGCGGAAAATAGTGCGAAGTAATAGAATTGTTTAAGAAGTGTTTTTGTAATAAACAGTGATTATTTGAAGTCTGCTGTTTAAATAATTTATCCCTGAACCCCAGCTCGTAACAAATTGGTGTCAGAAGTGCTGGATAAATTATGCCGGTTCTACCGTGGGAAGAAACGGAGAGGATGCGCACCAGGAGCCAGCGCCAGCAAGACGTAGACCAGAGGAGCTTTGGAGACGCTCCCTCACCGTCATCAAGTGGACAACGAGACTCCGCGGCGGCAGCCGCATCAGCTCAATCTCCGGTGACCCCTGACCTCGCTGCTCTGATGACTTTTATGCAGGAACAGGCTCGCCGTCAGGAGGAACAGGCTCGAAGTCAGGAAGAGCAGGCTCGGCGCTTGGAAGAGCAGCTGCAGCGCGACAAGGAGGAGCAGGCTCGCCGTCAGGATGAGCAGGCTCACCATCAGGAGGAACAGGCTCGCCGTCAGGAAGAGCAGGCTCGCCGCTTGGAAGAGCAGCTGCAGCGCGACAAGTAGGAGCAGGCTCGCCGTCAAGAGCAGCAGGGTCGCCGCTTGGAAGAGCAATTGCAGCGCGACAAGGAGGAGCAGATTCACCGTCAGGAGAAGCAGTTCATGGTAATCAAGCCCCTCCGCACTGCAATTGGTAAGGAGATGAAGGAGGTAAAGGACCAGGTCCAGCAACATGAGCCCCGCATTATCTAGATGGAGAAGACAATATGTGGGCTCAAGTCTGGAGGTGGGGCCATGGCAGCTGCGGTTGGGGCGCCTTCGCCACGTGGTTTTAAAGTGCCACCATTTGATGGTTCTTCGTCATGGTCCGCCTACAAAATTCAGTTTGAGGCCGTGATGAAATCGAATGGATGGACTAAAGAACAGGCCTTGACTGCTCTAACCTTGGGCCTTCGCGACCAGGCCTTAACTGTGTTAGAGCCGCTGGGACAAGACGTCACTTTCGAGAAGCTTCTGGAAGCATTAGAAGCTAGATACGGCGACGCAAACCTGGAACATGTGTTTCGGTCCCAACTGAAAGACCGGTCGCAACGGGTTGGTGAAACTCTTCAGCAGTGGTCTCTGTAGGTGAAAAAGCTGGTTCGGAAGGCTTACCAGTCGTCACCTGTGCTGATTGACGGGAACCTCGTACAGGCGTTCACGGATGGGATCCGCGACCTGGAGGTTAGGGCTGCAGTAAGGCTAGGTCATTTCAAGGACCTCAAGGACGCTCTAGCCCATGCTTTGGAGGTGGAGGCAGTGCGGCAGGCAGAACGAACTCACCGAATCAGGGAGGTTACGACTTCACCCCGATGCTATGGCTGCGGAGAGAGAGGCCACATCCGATTGAGCTGCCCGAAGCGAAGGCGTGCCCACGGTGGTAAGCAGTCGCAATTGGTAGGATCATCTGACGTCCCTGCTGGGCAACAGCAGCAGGGAAACGAGTAGATGCCAGGACTAAGGGGCGGGTGCTGGCGGGTCTTGGAAGAGACCCAAGGATCTCGATCTCACAATCCTGTGACGGGAACAGCCTGATCATCGAGGGCAAAATTAACAGAACACCATGCAAGCTGACATTGGATACTGGGGCTTCTCGGACAGTTGTCAGTTTCCAACTAGCAAGACGGTTTCTTGGGAATTTCTTCGGGAGCCATGAACGTGTACATCTGAGAACAGCCACCGGTCAGCACATAACCGTCCGAGGTGAGAAAAAGTTAGGGAACAAAGTTTACCGCCACAATGTTATGGAGGCCGACATAGTGGACGACTGAATTCTGGGTTTGGACTTCATGCGAAAACATCACTGTGAGATCGACGTTTATCAAGGTGTATTGAAGTGTGGTTCAGAGGAAGTCTTCATGGAAGGTGCAGCATCGGGAAAAGTGTACTGCTTAAAAAAGGTTATTCTTCGTCCAAGGTCAGAAACAATCATACCAGTTTGTCAACCAAGGAATTCTGGTCAGGAAAACCGATGTTTACTTATAGAAGTTTTAGATAACGATGCTTCATGGAAAATTGCACGCACATTGGTAAGGGGTACTAGTGTTTCATCGGTACGCGCACTCAACACAAGTGACCAGGACCTGGTACTCAAGAAAGGCACAATATTAGGCACTTGTGATGGAGTGGTTTGGATGCGTAAATGCCACGAACACCCTACCAACACCAAAGTTAGTGCAAGATTCGATGTGTCATCGCTTTTGAAGAACAGCCAGAATAACTTGTCGGAAGAAGAAAAGAACAAGGCTAAGAATATGTTAAACAAGTTCGCCGATATTTTCTCGACAAATGATGTCGACATAGGGAAGACTGCGTTAGTTCAACACAGAATAAATACAGGAAATGAGGTACCAATCCGCCAGCGACGAAGACGTGTTCCAGTGGCACGGGAACGGGAAGTGGACGACATGATCAAGGGTATGGTGAAAGACGGCGTGATTGAACCTTCATCCAGTCCATGGTGTTCACCGGTAGTATTGGTGAAAAAGAAGGACGGCAGCATGCGCTTCTGTGTAGACTATCGCCGACTAAACGACATCACGAAGAAGGACAGTTATCCGTTGCCAAGAATCGATGACACGCTGGATACGCTATCGGGAATGAAGTGGTTTTCCACCTTAGATCTAAAGAGTGGCTACTGGCAGGTCGCAATAGACCCTCGGGATAAAGAAAAGACAGCGTTCTCTACTGGCAAAGGATTGTGGCAATTCAACGTTATGCCATTTGGACTGTGTAATGCTCCTGCCACCTTTGAGAGATTGATGGAGCGGGTACTTACTGGGCTGATTGGTGACGCCTGCCTAGTCTACTTGGATGACATTATAATCGTGGGACGGACGTTTGAAGATCACCTCCGCAATTTGGAACGTGTGCTGTCAAAGATACGAGGAGCCAATCTGAAGCTAAGTCCAAGGAAGTGCACGTTGTTCAGGCGGCAAGTGAACTTTTTAGGACACGTGGTTTCCGAAGAAGGTATTCAAACGGACCCGGATAAGCTCGTTGCCGTCAAGGATTGGCCAGTTCCGGAGAACAAACCGCAAGTCAGGGCATTTCTCGGTTTGTGCTCCTACTATCGGCGTCGTTTGTAAAGAGCTTTACTGACATTGCCCGACCTCTTCATAAGCTAACTGAAGACAAGATACAGTTCTGCTGGAATGAGAGCTGTGACGTCGCATTTCAGAAGCTAAAGGAACATCTGTGCAATGCACCCATCCTAGGCTATCCTGACAATGAAAATGAATTTATAGTTGACACAGATGCCAGCAATACTTGAATCGGCGGGGTCTCAACGAAAAGGAGATCACGAAGTTGTAGTTGCGTACTTCAGTAAAGCCTTATCCAAACCTGAGAGGAACTACTGCGTCACTCGAAGGGAGCTTCTAGCTGTAGTAAAAACATTGCAGCATTCCAATAAATATTTGTTGAGGCGGAAATTTCTCCTGCGAACGGACCACGCTGCTTTGAAATGACTACTGCAATTTAAGAACCCAGAAGGACAGGTAGCAAAACGGATTGAGCTACTGCAAGAGTTTGATTTCGTAATTCAACATCGTAACGGAACGTCGCACGGTAATGCTGATGCTCTCTCGCGAAGACCGTGTCCAGACCAATTTAAACATTGTGCGAGACAAGAAGCTAAGCAGGTAACGCTAGTGCGGGTTTTGGGGACGGATCTTAGCAAAGAGTGGAAGAAAACCTTGCAGAGTGCTCAACAGGAAGACAGAGACATACAACCAACAAATGAATGAATGGAAGAAATCAGGAGCTCCTAGACCTCACTGGAGGGATGTTGCAGCAACCAGTTCCATCACCAAGAGTTATTGTGCACAGTGGGAAAGCTTGGTCATCCAGGATGGAGTTCTGTGCCGGAAATGGGAGAACGCTCGCGGTGACCAGTGTCATCTACAAATGGTCGTACCTAAAGTTAAGGTGCCAGAGATCCTACAGCTCTACCACAATGGATGTTCAGGGGGTCACATGGGAGTTAAGAGGACTTTAATAAAGATCCGAGAACGATTTTACTGGGTCCATTGTCGAGAGGACGTTGAGGAATGGTGCCGCAAATGCACAAGTTGTGCGGCTGTGAAAGGACCACAAACTCGTAGCAGAGGGGCACTAAAGGTTTACAATGTTGGTGCACCGTGGGAACGTATAGCATTAGATGTTGCTGGACCATTTCAAGAAAGCCAAAGCGAGAACAAGTACTTCTTGGTCGTCATGGACTACTTCACAAAATGGCCGGAAGTGTTTGCAATCCCTAATCAAGAAGCCTCTACGGTGGCTTATAAGTTAGTTCACGAAGTGTTTTGTCGGTTTGGTGTACCCTTGGAAATCCACAGTGACCAAGGCCGGAACTTCGAGTCAGAAGTGTTCAAGGAGACGTGTCGTGTGATGGGTGCTCACAAAACCAGAACTACTGCTTATCATCCGCAATCAGACGGGATGGTTGAACGATTCAACCAGTCATTAGAGAGATATCTTGCAAAGGTTACGGAAAACAGATAGAAGGATTGGGACAAACACATTCAACCATATCTCATGGCATATTTTTTTTTTTTTTTTTTTAAAAAAAACGTTGCCCCACACTAGAAATTTCTTCCTGTATCGTGGGTGCGTTTACAAACATATAAACTCACATACACAACACCCAGAGCCGGAACAACTATCTGTAGGTCATACAAATATTTGTTCCGTGCGGGAATCAAACCCGCGACACGCAGCGCAGCAGTCAATCGCTCAACCACTGCGCCAACCGTGCGCCCATATTGCAGTGCTGTTCATGAAACTACAACGGTAACACCAGCTTTTGCTAATTTCGGCAGAGAACTACGATTACCTGCAGATCTAAACACCGGTATCCCGCCTGAGTCTCCACGCAATGTAACAGATTATGCGAATGAGCTACGAAATAGGACGAATGATGTATATGAGCACATGAGACAGACAGGTCAACAGATGTCTGAGAGGATGAAGACCCGCTACGATCGGAAAGCGAACAATAAGGGCTTCGATGAAGGATCTCTTGTATGGTTACATAACCCGGCACGTAGCAAAGGAAAATCGCCTAGATTACAAGCAAAATGGGATGGACCTTATCGCGTAGTTACCAAGATCAATGACGTCACCTACCGATTTCAAAAGGGACCCCGAGGTGCATCAAAGGTCGTTCATGTGGATCGGTTGGCCCGTTATCATGGATCTAACAATGCTCGGGACGAGCATGTCGAAGAGGGACACAATGTTACAAGATAGGCCAACGCCATCTAGTAACGAGAGGAAGAACTAGGTAGTAACTAGTGGCGCCATCTAGTATCGAATAGCAGAACGAATGTTCTCGAAAGCTCGTGTCGAATGGAATTTTCCAGAAGGTTCGAACCGAACATTCTGGAAGTTTCTAGTCGCTTCGGGAACAATGAGTTCGAAAGTCGATTGTTCCGGAAGTTTCTCGAATTATCCAGAACAGTATGGAACGTTCTAGAAACTTCTTCCGTGCTATATAAAGAGCGGTCGGGTTCGTCGTGGGTCAGTTTCGAATGAGAAGCGATACAGAGCGATCAAAGCGGAAAATAGTGCGAAGTATTAGAATTGTTTAAGAAGTGTTTTTGTAATAAACAGTGATTAATTGAAGTCTGCTGTTTAAATAATTTATCCTCCATATAATTATTAAAAAAAAAAAAAACCCTGAACCCCAGCTCGTAACAAAATGTTGGATTTTGGGCGCCATTTTATGGAACAATATTTTTTTCCCTTCCAAACCCGTCGTGTGTGGTAAGAAAATAAAGGGTTGTAAGAGGTGATTTCAAGAATATACAACACTTATAATGTTTAAATGTACCTAATTTAAAAATATACTAAAATGTTGTAAATAAATAAAGTTAATTATAAAAATCAAAAAACCCAACTGCTTAAAAAGCGAACTAAAAAGACGTAAACAAGAAGAAAATCATGCTGTGCAGTCGGAGGATACATATGCGCGAGCTGGCTGACCAAAACCAGATGTATCCTCCGACTGCACTTTTTAAGCAGTCGGGTTTTTTGATTTTTATAATTAACTATTTTTTCCAATCGGTTTCACGAAACTTTTGTTGATAGAATATCAAGACCTATACATACAGCCTCTGACCACAAATTGGTAAAATTTGCATAAGGTCGTAAGTCTTCTTCACGATTATGTATTGATAAAAAGGCGAAAATTTGCGAGTGTAAATGTTTGTTACTTCTTCAAGCCAAAACAGCTGAACGGATCTGCATGAAATTAGGCACAAAGATAGATTGTAGTCAGATATAGCACACAGGATAGTTTTTATTCCAGGAATATGTTCCCTCGGGATAATTTCGACTTGCACGCGGGTGAAGCCGCTGGCAGAAGCTAGTTTGAAATATCAGGGACCTCTATGGGTTACACTTTACCCTTCCTTTCACTAATGTTTGGTATTAATAAGTTGGCTATCCTTTGACTGCTACCGTGGGCTTTTTACAACTGGCATAAGCGAATCACCACGAATAAAATAAACTATAATATTAATGAATGCCTGACGATGAATATGAATTAGGTGAAATAAGAGTCCTTTACGGCACCTCTACTACTGGCTGCTCACTCGGAAAAGTTGACTATTCGGGAGGTTTATTCCAACAACAAAAATAAAAGAATCATTTGAAAACCACTTTACAACACTGCCAAAAGTCAGCCTGCATAAAATCAGTTTTTCTAATAAAAGTCGGGTTATTCACCAACTCGACACGAGAGACTGGACACCGATGTGTCCAGTTGGTGAAACTCATAATTAGTATATTTTCTAAATTCGTCACCTGGACACGCCAAGATTTAACGCGTGTCCCGATAGTGAAACTTAAATTGAATCACTTTTATGTTTTCGCCAACTGGACAAACCTAGTTTTTTTTAGCAAAAGAAGGGTACAGCCAGCTCAATAATCTCCTTGTTCATCTATTATTCTATATCAAAAAATGTTGTTGGTCAAAGTCTGTTGAAAACGATAATATCAAAATGTTGATGATGTAAAATGATGAGATCTGAGATGATAGATCCTTGACCGTTACCACGGTTATTCAGCAGCTCAAAAACTGATTTTTGAAAAATAAATAAAGTGACTCTCGCAAAAATTGCAAAAGTTAGAAACAGTTTACTGAAAACTTAAAGGGGGTTCGGTTTTGCAAATATCTCAAAAACTAATTAAGATTTTTGAAATCACACGCACCCTTCGCACGGGGTTCGGCTCGCGCCCGCTATGGTTCGTTGGAACCGGCGTGTGTGTATGACTAGATGTATGAATGAGAGTGTAGCAAAAGAAGTATGTAAGGATCGTAGCAGGTGGCTTTCTGTAGTTTCTGCCTACCCACATGGGAAAAAGGCGTGAGTTTATGTATGTATGTATGTAAAGATTTTTGAAGAATTTTACTTCACATAGCTTCTTTTTATGATGTAGAGGAGCAAACGAGAGATATTTGTTTTGAATGAAAAGTCTAATTCCTTGGGCAAAATAATAAAGGTAACATTAGTTTTTCGGAACTACCCCCAAAAAACGATTTCAGGGATGTTAAAGTTTGTATGGATAATTTTATGAACAACTAGAGGACGCCTCGCGGTTTCACCCGCGTAGTTCCCGTTCCCGTGGGAATACAGGGATAAAAAGTAGCCCATGTTACCCGGGGATAGAGTAGCTTCCCAACGGTGAAAGAATTTTTGAAATCGGTACAGTAGTTTTGGAGCCTATTCGGTACAAACAAACAAACAAAAAATCTTTCCTCTTTATAATATTGGTATGGATTGTATGGAAAAAATAATAGGCACAAATACTAACCTAAGTAAAGGAACACATCATTATTTTTTCGAAACTACCCCTAAAAGTTGATTTAGGGGGTTGTTGAAGATCTTGGGTAAATAAACTTGAAATTTAGCACAATTTGTAATCTTAATAAATAATGTAATTTGTTAGTAGTTATTAGTTTTTCAAAACTATCCCCAAAATACTGTTTAGGGGGTGATCAAGATTTATGAAGTATTTTATTGCACATAGCTTCTTTTTATGATGTAGGGGAGCACTAGGGTGAGATTTTTTGTAAATTCAATCTTTAAAGAGGTTAAAAGGGAGGCATTTATTTGTATGAAAAATCTTATTCCTTGGGCAAATAAAAATTTGCCATCACAAGTTTTAGAAATTACCTCTAGAAGATGATTCAGGGGTGTCAACGGTTTTTTAAAGAATCTTACGGCACTAAGACGACCTTTACCTCGATTTTAAACTACCGAATTGGACCGTTTGTCTCAGGCCAAACAAACAAAATCAAAACACAACAAAAAGTATAAGTAAAACGTAGGTAATTTTATGAGTTGTGTGTGACGTTTTAGTATCGCATAATTTACGCAGCAATTATTTTCATACTAAATTAATTTTTGCTCCACCCAAAATTATGCGACTCAAAAGTCGCGACCAGTCTTCTGCTCTTCGGATTCAGCTGACTTGCGGCCCTCGCCAGGACATCATTCCAACTTGTACGAGACCTTGCAATGTTGCATCTGCCAGTAACGACCTCGCCACTCCAGAACCTTTTAGTCCCATAGACCATGTTCATCGAACAAACTGGTCTGCTTAATGCAACCAAACTTTGGTCATTCTTGGGGCTATGTCGGTTACCTCAGTTTTCCTGTACTTGTTTCCGAGTCGGATGATTCGATGAATACCTTCTGTAAAATCACTGATTTTCATGAGAATGGGTGCTACATGGGTATTTAAATGACCTTAGTTTTATCCATATTTATCGTAAGACTCGTGCGATAGCTCCACTACATTGTTTTCTTCATAGTATTAGATGGTGAGTGGTGTACTCGCTATGGATCTTATTGTAAAGCCTCATAACTAAGATTTTGATCGAATGACCAGTGTGACTGTTATTTACCCACGAGCCCTTTAATTAGCTAAAAATTATCGTACCTACACGTCATTAAAATTTCCCATTTATTTTTTTGTTTGAAAATAGCTTATTTTTGGTCGCCTTCACTAACACGTAAAGTCATCTGTACCTACTTATTTGAATAAAATTAAAAATCATGTGAACGAAGTCGCGGGTGGAGTGCTAGTATGTAATAATTTGATATGTGAAAATTTTAAATTATATTTTTAACGTGAACAAAAAAAGACAATCGCACCAAACCGGGCGTATTTTTTTACCCGACTGCCGAAGGAGGGTAATGTGTTTATCAGTTTATGTATGTATGTTTGTTCCTATGTGGCGTTCTAGAGACCAAACGCGTTGGCCGATTTTGATGATTCTTACGTCAATCGATTCGTCTTAACCCTGCGAGAGTCATAGGCTACATAACAATTGCAAACGAATGAAAAAAAATGGCGGATTTTTTTTTTATTCGAAACCCGTCGTATGGGGTATCAAAGGAGAGGGTTTTAAGAGGTGGTTTCAAAAATATATAACATGTATATGTTCAAATGTACCTAATTAAAAAAAAACTAAAGAGATGTAAAAACAAAATTTTGTCGTTTTCAGAACTCGTATTTTCCTTATGATCATATATGATCATTATAATTTTTTGACAAGAAAAGCCCTAGATAAAATGTAGATAGTTAAATTGTCTTTGAGTTGGTGAAAATTTCATAAAAAAAAGTTAATTGAAAAAAAACAAAAAACCCGACTGCTTAAAAAGCGAACCGGAGGATACATCTGGGTTTGGTCAGCCAGCTCACGAATATGTATCCTCCGACTGCACAGCATGATTTTCTTCTTGTTTACGTCTTTTTGCTTCGCTTTTTAAGCAGTCGGGTTTTTTGATATTTTTAATTAACTTTTTTTATGAAATTTTCACCAACTCAAAGACAATTTAACTATCTACATTTTATCTAGGGCTTTTCTTGTCAAAAAATTATAAGGATCATATATGATCATAAGGAAAGTACGAGTTCTGGAAACGACAAAATTTTGTTCGCGAGAGTGTGTAGTTTTGTTTCCTTAAGGTCGTGGGCAAATAGTGTCGTCTTAATCCCTACTTGTTAATATTAAGGATCGTTACAGCTACGGGTGGGTTTGGGGACGACCTTGTACTCCTTGCTCTTCTTAGCCATTAACCGATTGCCGCTTAAGGCAACGACAGACGCCAACGACCTTGGGCTCTAGACAAGTGGCATTCGATGTCAGCGAAGGCGATTGACGAAATGTCAAAATAGTCCAGTAGTGATATAATTATTTTTCAAAGGCGATTGACGAAATGTCAAAATAGTCCAGTAGTGATATAATTATTTTTCACATAACCTTTGATAATTTTAAAGTTTTTTTTATTTTCGCTGGGTGGATAACGTATTTGAATTCATTCCTATGTATTAAAATGCTAACAGTTTAGAGTTATGCAATAGGTATGACGTAGGTATTTTCTTTTATTTCGTGTCTTAACAATAATATTATATTCAAATTTAAATAATTTAGTGTTTCTTAATTAGTACTATCTAAACTTTATATTACCTAATAAAAATGCTGACAGATGGTTACTGTGGAACAATGGAAAACTGAAAATGGCTCGTAACTGTTTCAATAAAAGATTTAAGTTTTCAAATTATTTCTTCTATGCTTAAAGCGAGTAGTAAGTTCTAATAACAAAGTATCATGCTGCACAGGTAATTGTATTTTTTCTTTGCGATACGCGAAATATTGAATTTAAGTTTATAATTTTGCGCGTATGTATTCGTAATAATAAACTCAAACCCCATACAAAAGTTTAAACATTTACATGCTATGCCTTTAGTTTGGGTATTGCGGGGTGCGGTGTAAGGTAAGTACGATCTTCCAAGCGGCGCGGCGCGGTAACACTCCACACCGAACGTATTGAATGAGGCGCGAAAACTTTTCATTACTGTCACTTCTCACAAATCACTACACTGTTCCTGTAGTATTTAAACCTCGTTGATAAAATCTAATTTTATATAAATTTGTTTTTTTTATGTTGCGGTCGAATACGATTTCTACCTTCTTTGTTCCTATAAAAAGAATAACATGGAAATATTCACAGAACACGGAATGATCGTACCTGCCGTTCTGAAAGTGGCTTGAGATGACTAAAATAATAAAATTCTCCGTATCGTGAATTTTTGACAGACGTTATGGGGCGTCAGAAACCTGAAAGTCTACGGCCACCCTAACAAAAGGGTACAGTATTATCCAGTAGGATTACCGTAAAATCTGGTTTGGCAGGGTAGGCAGTCACTTTATATAAAAGACTGGTATTCAGATGCATCTGGTTCGACTGAAAACAGTGGAAACCAACCCCAACATATTAGGGAAAAGTCCAAGCAAATCCCTTTACCAAACAGATGTGACTATAGAAGTATACACATCTTATAACCAGTGCAACTGTAACATAACTAAATTGACTGCATCGCTGGTCATAAGAACAAATACAATAAAGGCAGTGTTATCCACTAAGTCTAACACTGTAAGCATGATATTTTGATGTATGAAATAAAAAAAAAACAAAATCAAACTTTTTTATTGTATTCATTGGCCTACATGGGCACTTATAAAACGTCGACAAAAGGTGCACAGTTATGTTTGGACGAAACGATATATTTATTGTCCATCTGTAAACTTTCTATTTAGTGGTATTACATACATACATACAGATACGTGCGCAAAACTTAACACTTGCAGTCGTGTAAAAAAACAACAAATCGTTTCAGCCTTGTGGTACGCTTACCAATACTAAGAACATTTTTTTATTTTAAAGGTAGATACATTTTACATAATCGTGTTTTCTGCGCCCTCTCTATTTGTTTTTAAACTCTATTAAACAGAAAAATTGGCACCACGTGACCTTACCACACGGCTGCTTTACATCAAAACCTAGTAAATGCCTCAAACTATTATATTCCAAGATAGCGCAAAAAATATGATTTGATTAGCCTATGACAAATCTTGTGTTAGGTAACTAAACGAAAAAATAATAATTAAGCGAGTACTAAACAAGGCTTAGGGAAGAACAGTACTTAATAAATAAAACAAATTATATTAATAGTGTTAAAAATCTATTGAATATTTTACATATCTCTAAACAAGACAATTCAATATCTACCTATTAAGTGCCGGATATTTGGTATTTAAGATTTTTTTACAATTTGAATGGAATTTCCTATTGTGAATAGTGATATAATTGATTAATTAAAGCACCAAAACTCTATTTAAATTTTAAATTCCCCAGGTTAAAATCACACAGTCCATCGCTGGTTAGTAAATCTCATAAAAAAATATGATTATCAGGGTATAAAACCATTTTAAAAAATGTCACCTACTGCGTTCTTATATGGTGCAGTCGTAAAGCACAAGACATAATTTTGATATTTATTCAATTCGCACGGCGCAGGCACACATGCCAGATTACCTATTTTAGTGATCTTTATTTTCATAGCACTAAGGTTGCATTCATAGGTAAAATAACAGTTAACGATCTGTCACATACTAGACGCCAGTTTGAAATAAAAGTTTGAAATACAATTTCCTGCGCAGCATAATACTTAGTTGTTAGAACTTTTGTTGTAAGGTATAACTATTATCCTTGCATATAGGAAATAATTTGAAAACTTAAATCTTTTATTTTTTAAGTTTTTCATTATGCCACATTACCTATCTGTTAGCATTTTCGCTTACATACAGTTTAGATAGTACTAACAAAGAAACAGCAAATTATTTAAATTTAAATTTTATATTATTGCTATTACACGAAATAATAGGCAATACCTACGTCATACCTATTGCATAACTCTAAACCGTTAGTGTTTTTGTACATTGCAATGAATTCATGTAAGGTGCAAAAATAAAAAACTTTTGAATTATCGAAGGGCATATTCTTCTGGCTATTGGACTAAAATGTAAGGGATTGTTCACGTGATATTGTTATTTGAGGCTAATTGATATTTTACATAAATTTTTCAAAAATGATTTGACACCTTGCATGATATTTTTGACATATTTATTTTGTTGACATAATATGTAATAATACGCTTGGGGGAAGCCTATGTCCAGCAGTGGATGTCTTTCTGCTGATATGATGATTATGTAATAATTGCTTTTAGATTCATTTCATGTATTATTATTGTGTGTATTAATTCAAGATTTACATGCAAACTTGTTGAACCTCTTCTCCTATTGTTATCCTGGATGCACTTATTATTATGTGTTGTATGTATATGCATTTTTATGCAAATACATATATCCGAATCTTAACAAAATGCACACTTACATCACACTCGCGCGGCTGGAAATTTTATCGTTTTGAGTATGTTTTTTTGTAGATATTTTATATGATTGTATTCTTTGACATAAAAAAGCGGTACATCAGAAACTTGATAGTTACATTGCCTTTAAGATGGTGCAAATTTAATAAAATACTCCATCTCTCTCCGATTATCGTTATATGGTCCGCTCTAGACGTATCTAAAGGTTGTCTGTAAGAGATTGCCTAGTGCGATAAGACCGCCCATTCTACACTTGTATATTTGAACGTTTGTCCTGTATGTTTTTTTTGTGGTTTACAATAAAGTATATAATAAATAAATAAAAATAAATATCTTTACAAATCAAGTACACTATGTTGTACACATATAATTCAAAATTGTCACTGATCACATTATTAAGAAAATGGTCAAGTATAGGTGGTAACGTAATTACATTTTTTTCAAAAATATACTAATAGTCGTTTAGACGCGATTTTCATTTTAAAATCAGTTAGGTACATTCTGTAATCTGCACCTTAACTTCACACTGATTTCGCCTATACTTACATTCTCCCACGTAATACAAATACAGAAAGGTTTATTCTTAGATACACATACAGATAGCTCCGACAAATATTCATTCGTGTTTTGTTCGTCCACACAAAATGACAATATTTGACCAACCCTTAAGGGGCTGAGGACGAACAGTTGACAATCGACATCTGAGGTTCTAAGCCACGCCCACTGTCATTAGGGGAAAACTTAAATTGGAGCGAAAAGTATTTGAAAATTAAATACACAAGGCCGACCAAAGAGGCCCATATCATAAACGGACTCTTCCGATGGTTTTTTACCAAAATATAACCGCGCAAGTTCTTATTTCAAACTGGCTAGCATCTGACATCAGATCGTTCACTGTTATTTTGCCTATGAATGCAACCTTATTGCTACGAAAATAAAGATCACTAAAATAGGGAATCTGGCTAGTTTCATACGAGTCTTTGCCGTGCAAATTGAATAAATATTATAATTATGTCTGCTTCTATGCGACTGACACATATAAGAACACAGTACGTTACATTTTATTATATTGGTTTAATAGCTAGATAATTTTATTTATATTATTTTAATGAGTTTTACTATACTGAAATGGACTGTGCAATATTAAACTGGAAACATTAAATTTGAATTGAGATTTGGTGCTTTCAGTTATCAATTTTATAATGATTTACAATAGGAAAGTCACATCAAATTGTAAAGACACCTTAAATTAGCAAATATCCAAAACTTACCAGGTTTGGAATTGTCTTTTTTAGGCATGTTTAAAATATGCAATAGAATGTATGACGCTATTAATATCATTTGTACAATTAGTAGCTTCATATTCCTTGTTTAGTATTCTCTTGAAATCTTAATATATCATTTAGTTACTAATACAAGATGACTTTCCGCTCTCCTGGAATATAATAATTACAAAGCACTTACTGGGTTTTGATATACATCAGCCCTCTGTGGTGAGGTCACGTGGTGCCGCTTTTCTGTATATTAGAGTTGAAAAACAAATAGACAGGGCGCAAAAAACACGGTCTTGTAAACTTTATCTATCTATATATGTAAATTAAAAAAAACCGGCCATATGCGAGTTGCACTCGCGCACAAAGGTTCCGTACCATTATCGCAAAAAACGGAAAAGAACACGTATGTTGTATGGGAGCCCCACTTTAATATTGATTTTGTTCTGTTTTTAGTATTTGTTGTTATAGCGGCAACAGAAATACACCATTTGTAAAATAATTAATTGCCTTGCTATCACGGTTCATGAGAGACAGCCTCGTGACAGACGGACAGATAGACAGGGAGATAGACGGAACCCTAAAAATGCTTTATGTGATTGTAAGCGTCTCACTAGAGAACGGCTGAAACTATTTGTTGCTATTGTTTGTTATATATCAATCAATCAATCATTTATTTGCTATAAGTATTGGTACAGTGTAGGTGTTTAAAGATAATATAGAAAGAAAGAAAATGTTTATATGCGACAGGCACAACGCATGCAAAAAACCGGCTAAGTGCGAGTCGGACTCGCGCACGAAGGGCTCCGTACTTGTTAAATTGTGGTTTACGATTTATGACGTATTTAAAAAAAACTACTTACTTGATCTCGTTCAAACTAATTTTCGGTGGAAGTTTACATGGTAATGTACATCATATATTTTTTTTAGTTTTATCATTCTCTTATTTTAGAAGTTTCAGGGGGGGACACATTTTACCACTTTGGAAGTGTCTCTCACGCAAACTATTCAGTTTAGAAAAAATATATTACAAACCTCAATATCATTTTTGAAGACCTATCCATAGATACCCCCACGTACAGGGAGGATGAAAAAAAAATTGATCTTCAATTTTTTCTATTTTTGTTTGAAAATCTTAATGCGGTTCACAGAATACACCTACTTACCAAATTTCAACAGCATAGTTCTTATAGTTTCGGAAAAAAGTGGCTGTGACATACGGACGGACAGACAGACAGACATGACGAATCCATAAGGGTTCCGTTTTTTGCCTTTTGGCTAGGGAACCCTAAAAAGGAAAACATAAATACTAAATACAGTGTATGCCTCACAACCACGTATATGTTACTGTATAAGCCGAACTGTTGTTTCAGTTTAAAAAAAAAAACTATGATGAAACTTATTATTTTATCGGTAAAACAGATTTACTAAGTCTTACCGGTAAAAGTTTGAAATCATCATCATCATCTACCTGCCCTTGTCCCATGTTACTTGGGGTCAGCGCAACATGTTTTCTTCTTCCATATCGTTCTGTCCCGCACCACGCTATAATTGACTCTCTTTTCTTTAATGTCTCTCCTCACACAGTCCATCTATCTTTTCTTTGGCCGTCCCCTCTCTCTTCATCCATCCCCAATTTAATTCATAAGAGCACACCTAAGTCATTCCAGACATTCTTTTCCCGCACCGTCTAAAACCAGCCCTCACGGTACGCGTCCAAATCATCTCGGCACCTATTTCTGGACCGGCCTCAACGGTGCGTTCCATCTTCAAGATTGTGGAGGCTTGCCCAGCGCTCAATTTGCATGCTACTATCGTGAGCCGTAATGGCATTGGCCCATTTGAGCCGAACAGCCTTTTTACCCACGTCTATTATGCCCGTTTGGGAACACAGCGTGTTCCGTATTCGGTCTGTTCTTTTTACATCCAGTATGCTGCGTAAATCTCTGGCAATCCCCAAGTGTAAGTCTTTGAGTTTACTCTCCATGGCGATCGGCGGATTTTTTGTAAATAAATAAGAATTGTCAGTGCCGATTTGGTAAAATGATAAGATCAATTAATAATTAGCTTAACAATATTAATAGACTAACAAACTATTATTGCAGCCCGTTATTGCAATTGGGATAGTTAATTGCGAAAAATACAGGACTGATCAATGTGGTGATTCTTGGTGAGCTTTATGTCCACACGTGGACGATTTTTGGTTGAAACGACGAAAAATGTCAAATTCGTGAGAAATAGATTATCATTTCTCACGAATTTGACATTTTTTGGTCAGTTCTAGGTGCCGTATGTTAGAAAAAAACAAAGATTGAAACAAATGGATACGAAGAATTTTATTAGTTCTGTCATTTCGAGACACTGCCAGCGTGGTTGGTACGACCATTCCATGTTCTGTGTTTTTTGCTTCTATTGTTTTCACATGAACGAAGAAGGTTAAAATAGTATTCGACCTTACCTATATTTTAAATATTGTTTAATTCAAATTGAGATAACATTTGTTGTATTTTCAAAGAGTTTCAAATACTTTTTAGTTATGGACTTAGTAAGTAAACTAAACGACGTGAGTCGTTTATAATACAACAAAAATATAGATGCCAGTGACAGCGGTAGTGCCAAAAAATAAAAATAATACACTTTGACAATATTACTTGTGATTTCGTTAGTTACAATTAAAGCCACCTGGCTACATGATCTGGCTGCATTATACCTGATATTTTTTTGACAGATTGAATTGACGAGAAATAAATTGAATATTATTTTTGCTTTTTGCGGAAAAAAGCGACATACGTCCACCTAGCAACGCCGCAAAGCGGTCACTGTCGAATTGCACTGGATGGAAAGAGAAGCACGATGGAATTTGTATAGACTTTTTTACAAGACCTAATAATATGAATTACTTAAAAATAATGAATGAAACTTCAATATATAAGACAATGAAGTTTTGCGTCCCTTTATGATACGTTATTGTTGTTAATTGTACAAATGTACGCTGGTCAGTATTACCGGAAAAATCTTTTGAAGATCACGGTATGAGGTTACTTTGCCATTCAATTGTATCGAGGTTTTTGTGCGTAAACGTGTTTCGGCCACAACAAAGTTTTCGTAAATATGATCAAGATTAACATATCTTTTTTTTGCTGCCACATCTTCAATAGATTTGGCTAAAAAATGTTTAAAAGAAGGCCTATTTTAAGTATTCAGCCCCATCTTTTACTGAGGCTTTTACCAGCGGTTAATACGGCCCGCATGAAAGTTAAAATACGTTAACGCAGTACCGGGCAAAATCTTATGCATCTGTGTTTTATGTATCTTAAGGTGTGTATTACGGTCATACCTATACATTAACAAAGTTTCATCTAAATCCGTTCAGCTGTTGAGGTAAACTTTTTAACTCCTACAGAGTTTTATTTCACTTTTACATTCCAATCCAATCCAACCTAGGTTGCCTGGAATAGATCGCGCAACGCTTCAAATTGGCGGCACTATGTTTTTATTATATTTAATTTCCTTTAGTATTTTATTATCAGGGACATAAATATATCTATCTATATATATAAAAGGCAATGTCCCGACTGACATATCAACGCCCAGCCTAAACCACAAATGATAGAAGTTTGAATTTTTTAGAGGATGTTGATTTTATACTATAGGCGTCATTTAAGAAAGGATTTTTGGAAATTCATCCCCTAAAGGGGTGAAATAGGGGATGAAAGTTTGTATGAAACTCTGTTATTTTAATTTTGAAATGAATGAAATTTGGTATTTAGCCTCTAAATATAAAATAATAAAGTACGTCTTTCATCTATTTTTGAATTTTATCCGTTAAAAGGGGTGTTAAAGTTTGTATGGAAACTAAATTGTTTACTATCAAAATTACTTGAAATTTACTATTAATGCTCTTCAATACAATTAAAGACACACGTATTTAAGGCTTTTTGAATTTTATCCCTTAAAGGGGTAAAAAGGGGTCTTAAAGTGTGTATGAAAAATAAATTGTTTACTATCAAAATTACTTATTTTAATTTGTATTTCTGCTCTTCAATACAATTAAACAAACAATAATTTAAGGATTATTTGAATTTCATCCCGTAAAGGGGTAAACAGGGGTGTTAAAGTATATGTGAATGATTACTGGATGTACTCGGGAGGAAACAGTTTTCATAAATCGAGTACCACTGATAACAAGTGACTATTTCTTTGAGTTTAAACGATTACAATTCCTCTTAAGGTCTGCTTAGCAATAACCATAAATAAATTTCAAGGTCAGTCATTAAGGGTGGCAGGCATATATTTAAGGCAAGACTGCTTCCGGCACGGGCAATTTTACGTTGCCTGTCCAAGAGTCAGCACTAGCAGCCTGGTCATTTTGACACCAGACTGAAAAACACCAAAGTGATATACACAAAGAAGTGGTTAATTATATTCTAACTTCTTGATGACGACTATGTTAGTGTAAACTAATTGGAATACCCATATCTAGACTGTACAGGATGGTACAAAACTCATCACTCTATCGGAAGATGCTTTAATTTTTGCAAATGGCGGAGAATATCAATTCTGCTTCGTCATTCGTGAAGTTAACAGATACAAAATATAGCTGGTAATCTCCAAGCGGGTGTAACCTAAGTCAAGCCATTCTAAATCGTAACCACGGGGAAGACAACTTTTCATCGAAAATCATCATGAGCAATCTCTGTGAATAAGCAAAAATATCACCTCTGTGGCACGGAAAATCCGCGTATAATCCAGACAGAGTCATTATACCCGCTCAAAGTTACTGCATGGTGTGTTTTTTACGCTGGAGGCGTCATAGGGCCGCCAAACCACTACCGTGGTCGACAAGGTCACAGAGCTATGATCAACATATTTCACTATCCTTAAAAGGAATATTTTGAACTAGAGTACATACTAGTTCCAACAGGATAATGCAACGGCGCACATAGGGTTATTTGACAAAAAAAAGCGGACAATATTCAACAAGATCAAAGTACAGTATCTTCGCAAATTGGATGTACTTGAGGGTACCTAGATAAATTAAGAACCTAAAAATACCCACATTAAAAATTTAAAAAAATGTTGTGTGTCATTATTTTGCCTATCAATTGAACGGTTGCAAACGGTCACGTAACAATCATTGAGTTTAACGATTTTTTATCGCGCAATTTTGGTTGTTATTAACTAAACAAAGTCTTGTGAAGTGATATTCATTATGGATATTAATGAAGCAGGTATTCATTATTCGTTTTATTTTATTTGTTTTGATGTAGTATTAGTTTGCATAAAGATATGAACAATTGTTTAGACTGCATAAAAACGTAGTAAGATTTTACAACAAACATATACATAATAGTGTTTTTGTTATGTCTCAGGGCGTCTCACGGCATTTCTTGTTTTTTTTATAACAAGATTAACTATTCTACTATTGAAAACATAGAAATTTAGGTGCCTAAATCTGCCTATCATATTTTTTTTCGTATTATTTTGTTAATACTATTTTTACAAAACAAAGTTATATTATTCACTTGATATTGAAAACTTGACAATACACGAGTTTTTCTTTAGCAGGTAGTTCTGGAAATAATGTTATTACGCGGGAATACTTATTTAAATTGATGAAAAAAAGTACAGAAGTAGAATTTGGAAAGAAATTGGACTCTGTGGAGAAAGATATTGTAAGTAAGCCGACTTTCTCAGAGAGAAATTTAAGGAGATTAATGTAATGACTGTGCCTTCTCAGTATATTTATGAAAATCTTTTATATGCCCATAAAAATATAAAATTGTTTAAAAAATACAGTGATATCCATAACATAAATACTAGGAACAAACACAAATTTGTAGTACCTACAACAAGGCTCAAGAAAATAGGTGGCTCGTTTAGATGTCAATGTGTGCGCTTTTATAATAAGCTTCCAAGCCACGTGCAAGATTAATAAATTCAAGTCTTTCATTAAACGTAAGTTGTGCCAGAAAGCGTTTTGTACAACAAAAGATTACATTGAGGACAAAAAGGCTTGGGATTGAGCTGCTCCAATTAATTTTGTTTTTTTTATTATATTTTGCACTATGCATTTTGTTATTATAAATATTTTTTATATTTTTTTGGTTTTCTTGCAATGACAAGAATATTTACTTTTTAAAGTATTATATTATTTTATTTTAATTATTGTGAATGTGAAGACTATGTGGATATTTTTTTTTTGTTTTTATTTAAATTTATCTTAGTTTTTAATCATGGTCTGGCAGTTTGAGTAGTTTATGCGGCCTACCCGAATGTCCTTTCTTTGGTATTGTTCGTCGAATCGTTGAGCTCCTTAAATTCTGAGTTGAGCTGCTCGGTTATTGACAAATGAGTGCACTGACTGGACAGGTCCACTCAATCTGGCTGGTTCTTTCCTCAAAAGACCATTTCAGACATCAGTCTACATGGTCTTCACATGATCTAATCAAGATTTTGTCAGGACTTTAAAAGAGACTGTGACCTCTGAGTTTGTTTCGGCCTTTCTTCTCAGAGTAGTCAGCTAGGAAACGCCGACCTCATCTAGTTTTAAAAATATGTTCGACATGTAAAAGTGTTTGTACAAACCAACTTACAGAAATAAAATCATTTATCACATTTATCATTTATCATTTCCCCGAGGAACAAAAACAACAGTTTCTGCACAAATTTTCTGCCATTAAGTCAGAAATGAAGACCAGATGGGTTGCTGCGAGTAGGACAGAAAAGGTTTTCTTGAAAAAAAATCACCGTTGGCTTCAAGGTACCGTAGAAATACCTACGGGATCAAGTAGAAATTCGGGTCGTCCATCGAAAACATTTAGTGATTTATGTGATCGCAGTAAAAGGCGAAGAGTTGAGAGCCTTAAAGATGAGGGTGACTCTCAACAACTCTTATATGCGAGTCAAATGAAGCTTCGAGAATGTGGTTATCCACAGGCTGCAAAAGTGGTCAAAGATATCAGTAAAAGTCCAACCCGAGGATCTACACGATCGATTTATTATTATATTATTATTATATATATTATTATTATTATTATTCCGTTTATTTAGCTTTGTACACACTTTATACTTACATTTTTAAATATTTCTTTATAAAAAACAAATCATTAAAAAAAAACATTTAAAAATATAACAAAAATGGTTGTCCACCGGTGTCGGTGTCTTGTTATTATTATTATTATTATGTCTTTTATTTAACTTTTTTCTTATTTATTACATTTTTAAATATTTTTACAAAACACACAAAAAAGAAAAACATTTAAAAATACAAAAAAATAGAGGCCCACCGGTATCGGGAACAGGGTCCAAGCTACCGGCGGTCAGGGCTCCAGAGAGAGGAACCTCCTAACAATACGAGCCGTGTCCAGCAGTACTGCTTTCTGGATCAGGCCCTTGACCCAGCCGCCTAACGAGAGCCTCCTAAGGTGTTGGTCGAGGCTCGTGGCTATTAAGCCATGGGCTGACACGACTATCGGTACAATGATCGCTGAGTCCACATCCCACATGTCGACAACCTCGCGAGCCAAGTCAAGATACTTGATTTGCTTATCTTTCTCGGCTTTCACGAGGTTCCCGTCATGCGGGACAGTTATGTCAACAATCATTGCACGCCTCTCGATTCGGTCCACCACCACTATATCAGGATTATTAGCGATAATAGTTCTGTCAGTGATGATGGACCGATCCCAGTACAATGTGATATTGCCATTCTCGAGAACTGGGTCGGGCACATACCTGTAGTACGGCACCTCCGACGCCACAAGAGTGTATTTCAGAGCAAGTTGCTGATGGATAATCCTGGCTACAAGGTTGTGCCTATGCAAGTACTCTTCGTTAGCTAGACGAGAACAACCAGAGATAATGTGGCGGATCGATTCACCCGGACGGTGACATGCCCGACAGATGTCAACCGTGCCATCCTTTACAATAAATCTCCGGTAGTTATTCGTCATGATAACTTCGTCCATAATTGCACAGACGAAACCTTCGGTTTCCCCAAAGAGGTCACCGAATCGCAGCCAGGCTACGGACGCTGATTGATCTACTTCGGACCCATGTAGGGCCCGGAAAAAGCGTCCGTGAAGCTCCTTACTCTGCCATACCTCCTTGCGGTCGTTAGTGTCAAGCACTACAGGCTTGCGCCAGTTCTCATTCGCTAAGGAGATCGGGGTGAGTCCCTTGTCCACTGCTACTACATCTCGATGAATACCCACGTCGGTGTTTAGAAAATATTCTCTGAGATTGCATATCTCGCGGTTGTGGAGATTTTTGGCATTTAAAAAGCCACGGCCTCCACACTTCCGCGGGATATACAATCTCATGACTGACGATCGTGGGTGATGCATTCGATATGCAGTCAGCAGTGTACGGACCCGCCTATCCAGGGCGTCAAGTTCCGTTTGAGTCCATTTGAGTATGCCGAAAGAGTACATCAGCACCGGCATGACCCAACCGTTGAAGGCGCGCACCTTGTTTCCGCCCGAAAGAAGGCTATTGAATACCTTCTTGAGGCGGCCAAAGAAGCGTTCCCTCAACGATTGCTTCATGTCTATAGTACTGATACCTAACGCTTCCGACATACCCAAATACTTATAGGTTTCGTTTGGAGAGAGGGATCTCAGGTTTATGGAATCCGCAAGTTGAATTCCTACGGATTCCACAATCTCCCCTCGCTTTACATGCATGACCGCACATTTGTCCACACCAAACTCCATCCTGATGGCGCTACTAAAAGTTTCAGTTACCTTTAGTAGCTCCATCAGCTGAAGATTGCTGGGGGCAAAAAGCTTCAAGTCATCCATGTAAAGGAGGTGAGATATAACCTGACCACCTCTCTTCAACCGATAGCCTAGCCCTGAATTCTCCAGCATCATGCTTAGAGGATTCAAGGCTAGGCAAAACCAAAGTGGACTCAAACTATCGCCCTGGAATATACCTCGCTCGATCCTTACAGGTTCGCTATTCCTCTGGATATTTCGACATCCTGGATAGCGAAGGACTGTGCTCCATTGCCTCATACACGACATCAGGAAGGTGCGTAGAGTTGTATCTATTTTATACAATTCTAGCACCCTCATGAGCCATGTATGCGGCACCGAGTCATAGGCCTTCTTATAATCTATCCAACATGTCGACAGATCCTTTCGGGAACGCCGAACCTGTTGGCTAATGGCCATATCAATAAGGAGTAGCTCCTTAGTACCGCGGGACCCGTTCCTACATCCATTCTGAGAGACCGACATGATGGAGTTATTGTCAACATGTTTATTAATTTTTACTCTCAAAATGGATGTAAGAACCTTATAGACCGTTGGTAAACATGTAATTGGTCTATAATTTTTGGGTTCCGCGGTGCTACCAGACTTGTGGAGCAGGTGGGTTATACCTGTCGTAAGGAACTTGGGTAGCGAACCAGACTCTAAGGCTGCCTGGTACTGAGATGCCAAACGAGCGTGTGACATTTGTAGCCACTTGATCCAAAAGTTGTGCAGTCCGTCCGGTCCTGGAGATTTCCAGTTCGGCAACGGACGGACTGCACGGGCTACATCTTGGGGGCTGATCGTGATAGCCCCCATTTCTTGTATTGGATCACACGCTCGTTCGACCTCCCGAGTCCATTCACCTTCGGTGTGACTGACAGGCACCGACCAGATGCTGCGCCAGAATGAAGACATAGCGTCATCATCCGGCAGGTGCGTATCAGTCACACCTTGGTTGGGTCGCTCCCAAGCCCGATAAACCCACCTTTCATTACTTTGGAATGTGCGATTCTGGGTGTATCGCTCCACTCTCCGCCTGTACCTACGAATACGGTTTGCCCATGCATACACTTTTTGTTTCAGGAAGTCGATGCGCTCTGTGACATGGGATATATAGTCCCGGGGGCTGACATCAGTCCCCGAAAACGCCCGTCTCACAAAGCGCATCACTCTTGGGCGGCTATTGCCCTCCCTGAAACAAATTAGTTTGCCGATGAGTGCTCTGGCCCCACCAATACGACGCTCGATCCTGCACTGCCAAGCCGGTACGGCTGGTTTCGGTCGTGTAGCTCTGT
The DNA here is from genome assembly GCA_964057195.1 of Orthosia cruda. Lineage (NCBI taxonomy): Eukaryota > Metazoa > Arthropoda > Insecta > Lepidoptera > Noctuidae > Orthosia > Orthosia cruda. Next base: position 40,326,239 of record OZ059828.1, on the reverse strand, counting down.
CATCTGCAAATTTGACATGAGCTACACGACATGCCGCTACAGCCGCGCAGTACATAATCGAATGTGTATCAGTGAGGTCTTCGCAGTCATCAAAATAGTTTGACAACTGCGAATCCAGAACAGCCACCAGCGCCCTATTCTTGTTATGCATGGGCAAACGAGGTAATCGTGGCCTAAGTTCGGGTGGCATGTTTCGATACTCCCGAATAGCACACTCCAAAGCACTCCTCAATTCCTCATTGCACTGGGTACTTACGTTTGTAACCCTGTCACTACTCTCCTCATCAGCGTGGTTGGACTGTGGTAGCACCACAGCCTGCGACGTTGGGGCAGTGACACGGTTACCCATTTCCGTTCGGAGGCGATCAAGTACAGTATCATCCAACATACGATTACGCTGGATGACCCGCACCTGATCCGAAAGTCGTTGGGCCGAAACGTTGACGGCTGGCTCAAGCACCTGAAACAAAGAGAGCATCCGGACACGGTACGCGGTCAGGTTGTTTCCTCCCTCTGTAGCCCCAAAGTATGCGCGCATGACATTTTCGTTTATGGATTGTGTCCATCTCATGCGCTGCACACTTCCGCCGGGTGCTGGGACCCTATCAGAGACCGGTAAGCCTCGAGGTCCTAAGCGGTCCGGCGGCCGGCGTCCTCCCCGTCGACGCGCAGGTGGTGGTGTCGTCGGCGGAGAGAAGTACTCGTCGCTCGAGCTCGACGCAACTGCCACAGCCGGTGTCACAGCACTCACGGTGGGGCTGGTTTCCGGCGGCGGCGAGGCGGAGCTGGGCGACGAGGCCGGAGATGGTGGGCGTGCACGTCTTGCAGCGGCAGCTCTCGTCAACATGACGTAGTTTTCATTTTTCTCATATTTTGTAATTCAGTTTATAAATCGGTCATAATTTTGATAATGTTATTGTATTATGTTTTTTTTGCACTATTTAGATGGTTGAAATTTTATATTTTGTAATAAATTTGGTAGAGAAAAATTTTGGCATCCGTCTGTCAAGTCGAGCCACAGACTCTTATTATTATTATTATTATTATTATTTTATTATTATATTTATTATTTATTTATTTATTATTATTTATTTATTTATTATTATTTATTTATTTATTATTATTTATTTATTTATTATTATTTATTTATTTATTTATTTATTCTATCGATTTTTTTTTCACGACTTTTTTTTATCTAAAATAATATCATAAAATAAGTAATAATACATTCTACATAGTGATTTTTGATCAATAAACAGGATAAGAGCATAAAATAATATTGTCCGCTTTTTTTTGTCAAATAACCCTATGTGCGGCGCTTACTACACGAGCCGCAACCGAAATTCTGAGGGCGGCACTACCCGGACTTGCACTGGCCAGTAAGATCGCCTGATGTCAGACTTCATTCTGTGTGTTTTTGTAAGTCACGAGTCTATGTCAACAAACCTCAGACTCTTGAAGCCCTCAAAGATAGTCTCACCGGAAGTTCTGGCAATAGTGATGGCACATGCTATATACGGGCCTGAATGTTTATCAATTCCGCCGAAGCGACGGCCACTTAGCCGTAACATTTTCTCGACTAAATGGAAAATAAATTAAGACAACAAATAAATATTATCCAAAAGCAGAAACAAAGTTTATAATTCATAAAAATAATTATAGCAAAAGAACATCGGGTAATAACTTTTGCGCCAGTCTGTATTCATTTTCATGTCGGTAGTAGCATTCAGAATTTGAAAGCAAAATGGTCTTCCACTTTTTGTATCTCGCCGTGGAAATCGATCCCACGAGACCTCCGGAATAAAGTCGGCGCTCTAGCTATAAGGATAGGAAGGCAGTGCAGTTTATGCTCATTTTAAATCAATTTACACGTAATAATTTATATAATTGAATAAAATAATAAAGTTGAGCAAATTTTGTGGTCTACGCGAAGCGAAGACGCGGGCGGAAAACTATTTTTGGATAATAATTTGCAATAACCCGCCAGAACTTAAAAAAACCGGCCAAGTGCGAGTCGGACTCGCGCACGTAGGGTTCCGTACTTGGTAATCATTCTCTTATTTTAGAAATTACAGGGGAGGGGGACACACATTTTACCACTTTGGAAGTGTCTCTCGCGCAAACTATTCAGTTTAGAAAAATATGATATTAGAAACCTTAACATAATTTTTGCAGAACTATCCATAGGATGATGATGGGGTATCCCACACATTTTTTTATGAGTTTCTGTTCTAAGTATGGGGTACCCCCAAAATTAATTGTTTTTTTATCTATTTTTGTGTGAAAATCTTAATGCGGTTCACAGAATACATCTACTTACCAATTTTCAACAGCATAGTTCTTATAGTTTCGGAAAAAAGTGGCTGTGACATACGGAAGGACAGACGGACAGACAGACATGATGAATCAATAAGGGTTCCGTTTTTTGCCATTTGGCTACGGAACCCTAAAAACAACTCAGCCAATATCGTGTAGTCCACGCCGGCGAAGCTGCGGGCGGAAAGCTAGTTATAAATAATGGAATACTTATTTTTTGGGTTACTTCAAGCTTTTTGATGAGGCCCATTGTGAGCGACCACGTCTCTGTTCCGTAAGTAATCACTGGCAACACACACTGGTCATAGACTTTCGTCTTGAGACACTGTGGTAAGTTGGACGAGAAGATACCGCGCAACTGCCCGAACACTGCCCAGCCGAGTCGGATTTGACAATTGACCTCTTTCTCAAAGTTTGACCTACCTAACTGGACCGTTTGTCCCAGGTCGACATAATCGTCCACAACTTCGAGTGTAGAGTCTCCGACTTTGATAGGAGTGGGTGCAACATGGGCATTCAACATCACCTTAGTTTTGTCCATGTTCATTTTTAGACCCACTCTTTCGGAAGCTCTACTGAGGTCATCGAGCATTGTACTGAGGTCCTCCATAGTCTCAGCCATGACCACTATATCGTCGGCAAACCGAAGGTAAGTGATGTACATTGTCGTTGACGCCTAGCCCTCTCCAGTCCCGAAACTTGAAGACATCCTCCAGTGCAGCAGAGAACCGTTTCGGAGATATGACGTCTCCCTGTCTTACACCTCGCTGCAGAAGGATAGGTTCCGAAGTCTGATCCTGAAGTCGGACTGACATTTTTATTTTTTTTATTTTTTATTCGTTATAGGCTCGCGTTTGACCACTATCTCGCCTGATGTTAAGCGATGATATGGTCGAAGGTGGAGCACGCTTGCCTAGAAGTAACCTATTCACTCTTGACTTGAAGACCCCTAGGTTGTAGCTATCAGGAAACAAGGACGCCGGCAGGGAGTTCCACTCCTTAGCTGTACGCACAATGAAAGTATTTTCAAAACGCTTTGTGCGTATGGGTGGGATATCCACCATGTACCGATGGCACATTGCCGTACGTCTTGTAGTCCGATGATGGAAAGGGCTTGGCGGAATCAAATTGTGCAGTTCCGTCGCGCACTCCCCGAAATGTAACCGATAAAAAACCGACAGGCTGGCAACTCGGCGTCGATGTTCGAGGCTCTGGAGCTTTGAGGCGACCAGTGCATCGTTGCCAATAAGCCTTTTGGCCCGTCTGTCAATCGACTCAAGTGCATCAAGCTGGTATTTGGCAGATCCATCCCAGAGGTGAGAGCAGTACTCCATGCATGACCGAACTTGCGCTTTATACAAGTTGAGCAGCTGTTCAGGCGTGAAGTACCGTCTCACCTTCGCAAGGATCCCCAACTTTTTTGCAGCCAATTGAGCCTTTGACTCAATGAATGGACCAAAATTGAGGGTCGATGTTAACGTAACACCAAGAAGTTCGAGATGGTCCGTTATCGGCACGGTTACACCACGGAAGGATGGAGCCGGGTGGAATTGGCTCTTTTTTGCGGATAAAAGACACGCCTGGGTCTTAGCAGCATTGAAACTGACTAGATTGGCATTGCCCCATTCGGAGACTGCCTCCGAAGACAGGTTCAAGCGCTCAACCATAGCCTCCCGAAGAGACCGGACTTGAGGCCCAGTAGCCCGTGCGCCAGATACGTATCTCTCAGCAACAGTGCTGTCGTCTGCATACCCAAAGGTTCCGGGTTTTAGCAGGTCATTAATGTGCAGCAAGAACAATGTTGCCGAGAGCACTGACCCCTGAGGGACTCCGGCGTTAATACCTAACTGACCGGACGAGCAACCAACGATAACCACTCGGATGGACCGATCCCTCAGGAAGTCTGCAATCCAGTCACACAGACCACTAGGCAGACCGAAGGAAGGAAGCTTACCTATAAGGCTCTCGTGCCAGACCCTGTCAAAGGCCTTCGATATGTCAAGGGAGACAGCAAGCGCCTCCCCGTGCTTCTCGATGGCCTCACTCCAGATGTGAATGGCATACGCTAGAAGATCCCCAGTTGACCGGTTTCGGCGGAAGCCGTATTGTCGGTCACTAAGGAGGTCGTTGTCTTCTAGGTATGCCAGGAGCTTTTTATTCAATACACGTTCCATACTCTTACAGAGGATGGACGTTACTGATATGGGCTTGTAGTTGGCCGGGTCCGCTCGACTACCCTTCTTGGGCACGGGTTGAACGTTAGCTTGCTTCCAAGCCTTCGGCACTTTTCCAGTCGCCATCGAAAGGCGATAAAGGCGTGTCAAGATCGGAGACAATTCAGGCGCACAAGTTTTAAGTACAATTGCCGACATGGTGGCGTTTTTGTTCAAACACTTCAGCACCTCGATGTACCGGTAGTCGATTTGGCACCGTTAGAGAGACTACAGTACAGCCCAAGTCTCGATCGAATCGAAGGATTTCTCGTAGTCCACAAACGCTAAACAAAGAGGAAGGTTATACTCTTCGGTCTTCTGTATAACCTGCCGTAGCGTATGTATGTGGTCTACGGTGCTAAAGCCTTTTCGGAAACCGGATTGTTCGGGAGGTTAGAAATCGTCAAACCTGCGCGTGTTAGAATTTGAAGTATGTGTGACGTCATTAAATCGTTAATTTTCATTTTTCAATGGTTTGCTACATAATATATACCTGTCATATTTATTAAGCACCTACCGACAAATGTCTAAGTACCTACCTTAATTATAATTGTGGTGTCAACTACCTTCAAATGTAAAAGAGTACCCACCTAAGTAAATATTGTAGTGTGTACAGGAAATAACTCTAAACTTATATTTAAGCCACGTTGATAATATTCCTATAAATGATTTCGTAATTTTTTATGAGCATTGTGATGTATCCTGGATTTTATAATGCTATATTAGTATCATAAGTCCTTTGAAACAATTAGTACAATACTGTCTGTTAGTATCAATATTCTTTCGAATATTGATTAAGAATTACTATAAAGGCGATATTAAATTCCTTAATTGTCTTGATACGTTTTAAAACATATTCACTTCATAGTAATTGATTATTGTTCACCTAATTTTGAGATTATTTGAAGCAATATAGAAAATGGCGGGATACCGCGCCATTTTCTCATATTGGACGTATTGAGACACAGATAGACCCGATATTATAAAATATTGTGTAATTGTAATTGATAAGCGGACTTACTTTTTTGTGAACTATAAGCCAGTACAGGCTAGATATTGTTATTTAGAAGTATACTACTTTATAATACTTTGTGTAAGATCGACTACACAAGACTAACGTAAGTTATTTGATATTATAACTTTATTATTTCTAATGGTTGTGTTGAAGCTGTATCTATAACGTATTATGGCCTTTATTCCTAACATGTTATATAGATTTAAGGGCTACTCAGTGTCCTTTGCCTTATCCTTGTTATTTTGAATCTATAATATTGTAAATACTTTGTGTTTGTAAAAGATATCGACAAATACAACGAAAGAGCTTCCGTGGGGTTTGTTGCCCTTCTTCCCCACGAGCACTAGTCTATTGATTGGGCAGTAAGCTCAATGAGCCTTCTAAATATGAATTAATTGACAAGCCTTACTTAAATAAATACCTAGTCTTGTCTTTCTGTGCTTTTATTCATAAAACCCTTTCCTTACACACCACATACATTAGAAATCTGATACACAGTAAATAACCAATAACCATCTTGACATTCAAAGCTTGCTATCTTGGTAGATACCAATACTTTTATATAGAATTCCATTCATGATTCTATCACGTGCAACAAGATTCGTGATGACTCTTGAAAACAACTTGTAGACATGGCTAAGAAGTGAGATGTGCATATAATTCGTCAATCGGGCAGTGTCGCCCTTCTTGAAGAAGAGTACCACCACACCCCTGCACCATGCCTGTGGCGTTTTCCTTTCGAGTATGACGGAATCAAACAGCTTCTGAAGGGCTTTAATACCGGTTTTTCACCCACGTTCAGGAGTACGGCCGTAATTCCGTCAACACCCGGCGCCTTGTTGTTCTTAAGTTGTTTCAGAGTCATCCTAATCTCGTAGAGGCTGACATCCGCGATGTATTCGGTATAGTGCTGGGTCAATCAAGCTCTTGGGTCGTTTGCTAGATTCGCAACAGGTTTGCTGACTGACGTGTACAGCTGCCCATAGAACCACTCGATCTCCCTCAGAAGCTCCGGTTTGGCGGATACGATCCTGCCATCGTTGGTCTTCAATTTCGTGAGCTGGCTCTGCCCAATAGCCAGATCTCTTGCAAACACCTTGGAGCCCTTATTCCGATCAGTCGCATCTTTAATACGCTCAGTATTAAAGCGGCGGAGGTCGCTTTTCAAGGACTTCGAGATCTGTCTATTGAGCCACCGATAGTCATCGTCTGAAGACTGCAGGATCATTTTACGCCTCTCCTTCATGAGTTTGAGAGTTGGCTCGGGTAGTTTCTTGTTTTTTATTTGCACGACGGGTCTTGAAAAACTTAGACGCGACCGTATGGACAGTTTCCACGAACCCATCGTTGTAATCGTCCACGGAGCTACCTAGGCACTCGAAACGATTCTGGAGTTCGAGCTGAAAGCTTTCAGGGTTTTGAACCTGAATCTGAGCTGGACAGAGCACAGACTTCATCAGTCGAGATCTTTCCAGCTTAATATATAATAAGTTCAATGTGCCTCTTACCATACGGTAATCACTTCCGGTTTTAACCGCGTTGATCACATAGACATCATTGAACACTTGCTTCTTCGTCGACATGACGAAGTCTGTCTCATTTCATCGGGGCTCTGCCAAGTCCATTTCCTGTGCTCACGCATTCTGAAGAAGGAGTTCATCATATAGAGGCCCTCCTTCTCCATGAAACTGGCCAGTAGGTGTCCCCGGTAAATCCGTCGTCCAAATCCAAATTGCCCCACTCGCAGCTTATTATCGTCTCGTTTACCCAGTTTCACGTTGAAATCCTCCATGACCACGGTGGAGTGAGTTTTATGACTATGCATGGCTCTGGAAATGTCCTCATACATAGTCTCTACTTCGTCGTCGGGGTGTGCCGAGGTCGGGGCAGTATGACCTTCAGCGAATACCTTGAGGTTTTTCTATTATAAGGTACGCCACCCTGGTCGACACACTCTCGATCCTCACTACGTTGGCCCCAAAGGACCTGTGGAAGATAAACCCGACACCACCCTGGGACTGCCGGTCGCGCTCTCGGAAGTAGAGCAGGTTGCCGGAATTAAGGATTATCGAGTCCTCCCCCTCTCTTCGGACTTCAGATAACCCTATGATACTCCATCGTAAACCGCTCAAATCTTTCTCGTCGGTCCGGAGTGTTAGCGTGTTGTATGTTGCCAGGTACAGTCATCGGTTTTTATTGGGATAGCCGGGTCCACTCCGGGGACTCTTTGCACCCCTTGCCACGCCATCGCCTTGACCGCTACCGTAGTTGAGGGTAGACGGGCTGCCGGGCACTAGGGGCCATTTCGTGGTTGTGCTATTTATCGGTTTGGGGGGGTTTGCCATAATCGCCACGCTTTGCAGGCGGGTTGGCGATAGCGGTTTGTTATGAAGTGCACAGAGAACGCTGCTGCCCATTCTCTGCTTTGTCCCTTAGTCACCTCTTACGACACCCACGGGCAGATATGGGATGGTGAGATTCTTAACGTCCGACACCATACGAAACGGAAAGAAACGGAAAATGAGGATAATTCGACCAAACCCTTTGATAGAGGGTAAAGCTTTTATTGACACATAAACATAGCCATAAACCTCTTTAGGGAAACCGCTGACAAGGAAATGCTTTAACACCGTCTATAACACTTTTTTATCGCTGGACTTACATTAAAACTGTAATGACTTCCTGCTGTTATGAAACGCCCAAAATTGATTTCAAATAGTAGTCGTTATTTTATAATATAAGAAAAAAAATAAGATTTAACTGCTAATTAAAGGCACCCAAATGACAATGGAGAGGGTTATGCTCAGGGTTTCCTTGCGTAATCGGATTGGAAGTAAAGATAGCCGCAGCAAAACCAGAGTTACCGATATAGCCCGAAGAGTTGCCATACTTAAGTGGCAGCTGGCAGGGCACATTGTTCGCTGAACGGTTTTCAATGGGGCCAAAAAGTTCTGAAGTGACGAGTTCATATCGGAAGACGCAGTGTTGGAAAGCTGGGCGACTTTACTTTGTTCTTTAGTTTTGCCAAGTCAATAAAGTAAAAACATTGCTAATGTTGCTACTAATCAGTATATGTAGAGTACTTACTTTAGTAATGGTAGGTAGGCGTCCAAGCTAAATGGGTCTAGTTCTCGACATTTAGTTACCGATATTTAAGCAGTTTTGTAAAGTTGTCCTCATACAAACAAAGTACAGTTTTAACATGAAACTGTATTGTACGTCTGATAAAAAAGATTTGCCAGGTTTTAAATATTTGTAATACTTATTAACAATTGACTATTCTAGACACCGAATCTAGTCCCAACGCAATACCCCACTACCTTTTTTACATGGACGCCCACATTAAACTAACCAAAACTAAACTAACTTAAATTAAACCTATCTAAGTACATACTTACATACAAAAACAAGGTACATTAGGCGTTGAAGTACTCCTCCACATCGTTGTCATGCTGAAACGTGCCCAGATGTGAAGCTAATTTTAATGTGGCAGCATTGTCATTTGAATGGCAATGCTGATTCTTTGGCCAAAGAAGCAGGCAGTCCTCTGGTCACGCAATGTGGCGATCAGTCAATCTAATCAGTTTCGCCCATTTTATGATCAGTTTGATTCTACCACATTTGTATTTGTACAGCTGTGCGTTAAAATATGGCGTGTGGCGTCACAGGTGTGCTACATTACTGACAAATTGACGTCACTAGCCCCCACTCCTAAACTTTGACGGGCTTTGTAATTTTTTATTTATTTGATAAAGCAAAAAATACGGGTCAAATATCATTTGATAATCTCTATTGCATAAATGCCAATATTATTTGACAAATGCAAGAAGTCTGCGTTACTCCAGCCCTATGCTTAAAGCGACAGTAATACTTCTTCTTCTTATTCGTTTCGCTCTTGACAGAGCGGTCGTGGTCACGATGAATTTTGTCCGATCGCTGGTGTTCTTGTCACTCGCCTCACGATCTCCCTCCATTTGGCTCTGTTAGATGAAAGTTTAGCGCATTCATTTACTGGACCGCCTATCGCAGATTTAATTTGGTCGGTCCACCTCATCGGTGACCTCCTGCGTGGCCTGTTACCGTTCACTCTGCCCTGCACCACCAGGCGCTCAATAGAGTCGTTATTCCGCCTTGAGACATGACCAAAGAATTTCAGTATGCGAGACTGTACCATTGCTGATAGACGCTGCTTGATGCCGAGTTCTTGGAGTATGGAGACGTTAGTGCGGAATTCTGTCCAAGAAATGCCAAGCATTCTTCTCCAACACCACATTTCTAGAGCGTCTATCTTTTTCCGTTCCAGTTCTCGAAGTGTCCATGTCTCAGCTGCGTACAGAAATATGGGGAAAACAAGCGCACGGACGAGCCTGATCTTAGTGGCTTTCGTTATACTGCGATTCCTCCATATCTTCCTTAACTTATCTATTGCCCCTCTAGACATCGCCATTCGCCGTTTCACCTCATCCACGCAACCGCCATTGCTCGCAATCATAGCGCCAAGATATATATAAGACTGAACTACGTCACAGTTGGCAATCTGTGTCACAGCCGACGAGTTGTTGTTGCTACGGTCTACAATCATTATTTTGGTCTTACTCCGGTTGATCTTCAATCTAAATGCAAGACTCACGCGCTCCATCTTAAGGAGAAGTTCCTCCATTAGGTCAGCACTAGTCGCAAACAATGTTGTGTCATCAGCGTAGCGAAGGTTTGCAATTTTGTAGCCGCCAATTGCAACACCATCAGTCCAGTCTTCGAGGGTGATTCGCATAATGAGCTCCGTGTAGATATTAAACAAAAGTGGCGATACGATACATCCCTGGCGGACACCTGCACTGGGATGGAAGCTATCCGAAATGTGGCTATCTGTTCGCACTGATGCAGTTCCTCCTTCGTAGAGTTCTCGAAGAAGGTGCACAAGATGTTTTGGTGTGCCCATTTCCAGTAGCGTCTTCCACAAGGTTGGCCATTTCACGGAGTCAAACGCTTTTGAGAAATCAACAAAGCATATGTAGGTCGGCTTGTTGAATTCTCGTGCCTTCTCGATAACCTGACGGACAATAAAAATTTGCTCCCGAGTTCCTTTGCCCTTCACAAACCCAGCTTGTTCTTGCGCGATTTCTTTCGACAGGTGTGCCTTCAGCCGTTCGTTAAGGATGTGCAGCAATATTTTGCTTGCATGACTGATCAGTGCAATCAAACGGTAATTACTGCACTTTTTGGTCGAACCCTTTTTGTGGAGAGGAATAAAAACAGTGTGAGCCCATTCCGTCGGCCATTTTCCTGCCAACCATATCTTATTGCAGATGATGTTAAAGATCTGAACGCCGCGTTCCCCCATTGCTCGAATGGTCTCAATTGGGATGGTATCAGAACCCGTAGCCTTTCCACTCTTCAAATGCTTAATGGCAGCTCTGACTTCAGATTCAGAATATCTGGCTCCAGTGTATCACTCTCAGGTTCTGTAGGTGTAAAGGCTTCCGATTGCGTATCCTCAAATAGTGACCTACAGTAACTTCTCCAAGCCTCAGATATCTGCTCCAGTTCGCTGACCACTTGACCATTACCGTCTTCAATGGCCCCAGTTTTAGATGGGAGCGCTTTAGTTATAAGCCGGATTTTGTGATGCAGGTCTCTCGACTCGTATCTACCTGCATGAGCTTCAATTTCCTCACATATATGGCGCAGGTAGGCGTTGTGATCCTGTCTGCATTTCCTTTGGATCTGGGCAGACTTTTCATTACAGGCTTGAACACTTGCACCGGCTGCTTTCATTTTTCGACGCTCCTCAACAAGCGCAAACGTTTCATCCGTCATCCAGTGTTGCTGTTTGTGTGTCACAGTTGGTGTTTTAGATCCTGAAACCGCCAGCTCTATAAGGGACTTTGCTCTGTTCCAAAGTTCTTCCGGTGGTTCGCTCTCAAAATCCGTATTCGTCCATTTAGCCCAGTTGTGTTCCACTAGAGACATGAATTTCGGAATATCTGTCACGTCTAGCCTTCTTCTCTGATATTCGAGGGCTCTGGCAGCCGTTAATTTGAGTTTGAACTTAGAGATCAGAAGTTGGTGATCTGATCCGCAGTCAGCGCCAGGTAATGTATGGGCATTCGTGACAGATGACCTCCACCGCGATCGAACCAGAATATAGTCTATCTGGTTGCGGTATTTTCCATCGGGTGATGTCCAAGTGTATAGCCTTCGAGGGTGGTGTTGGTAGAAGCTGTTTGTAATAACTAGATAATTTTCGGACGCAAATTGTATGAGCCTGTCACCTCTGTCGTTCCGAATACCGAGTCCAAAACTTCCGACGCATCTGCCAAGCTGCTGAGCATTTGCTCCAATTTTTGCGTTGAAATCACCCAGAATCACAAGAAGTTCTCTGTTGGGGATTTTAGCTATGGTGGTTTCCAGTTCGGAGTAAAATCTTTCTATTACCTCGTCACTGGCAGTGCTCGTAGGGGCATATATCTGTATCAGGTTCAGATTCACTGGCGACGCTTTCAGCTTTATGCTGATTATACGGTCGCTTACTGGCTCGTAACCTATCACACTACTCCTCAGCTGGACGGGAATTAAAAAGGCTACACCGTTCTGGCTGTTTTTTTCGTGGCCGGAGAAATAAACGACGTGGTCGTCAGTTACGAAATGACCGTTGTTTTGCCAGTGCGTCTCGCTGAGTCCACAGATGTTTATGCCGCATCTTTCAACGTCTCTTTCCAGGATGGTGAGTTTGCCAGGTCTTAGTAGGCCGTGTACATTCCAGGTCCCTATCGTCTGGCTTTGTCGCAGCTAGATGGAGATTCCAGTAGTTGGATTTCCATGGAGAGCCTGGTCTCCTACTACTCCATGGCCGGTAACCAACTTCACACCGTGCGCCCCGGACGCAACACGGCGCCGGTTGCTAAGCGGCTCGCATGGCGATCGTTCTCTATTTAATGCTACTTTCATGGTGACTGTCTTGGGAATATAATGCAGTGGTTTCCCCTTGCCTTCTGCATCAGTCGTTTTTGAGGCTATTTGGGCCCCAAGGCTGCTGAAACCTCTTCTGCCTGGTAACCCAAGTAGGTGAGTGGTTATACCGCCACAGCTCGGTCGCCATTGCCTCGTTAGTTGTCTAGCAGGGAGCACCACGACAGCTGAATGCTGTCGTCCCTGGTTGTTTGTATGTACAAACTTCCAGAGCGTGCAGGTGAGGTTGACTGGGGCTGACTAGATGTTATCGTCATTCTCCCGTATCTGCCCGACAGTAATACTAGTCGTTCAAAATTCATGATAAACCTGTTTATACTCCGTTCTTGCAAAAAATGTGAATATAAACTTGATATTTTTTGAAACAGAAAGAAAATAAATAAAGAGAGAAAACATTTATTTGACATAGGACACACAAACAAAATAAAATTAAAGTAACAGTTAAAAAAAATAACATTTTTTGAGGCAGCACAAAAATATATCTCCAACTAGGCAATGAAACCTAATATAATTTGATTGTGTTTTGATTTTTAACTGTTAAAATAATATTAATTTGATTGTTTTACAAATCCAAAAATAAAACAATATTTGAATTTATAAATACGATCTAATCACAAATGATCTTGATATTACGTTTATATTGACAATTCATCATCCGCTGGTATCTTTTATGGACAGATAAGAATGAATATCGGAACATCTTTGAACAAAGTAATTACCCAGATTTTAGAACGTACGATGCCTGTACTAGTTTGCGCAAATAATAAAATACGCCCGTATAAGTTACACGTTTGATAGTTTGAAAATCAATATTAAAAATATAAGGAATTCGTAAAAAGTCAACAAGGCAGATGCGAGGGAAACGCCAGGTAAGTTTAGTATAAACTAGAAGTACATATACAGATTTTATTGGTGGATGTTTTACAGAATGGCCATTTGTGTAGTATTCACTACCGGTGTGCGTGTATGATTACCATAAAGCTAGACACTTTTATTTGTATTTTTATTAAAAAAGCTATTCATAAATGCAGGTTGTTTTCAAAGGCCATGTTGATCATCCTTCGGCGTTCGATTCCATTAAGCACGAGTAACTCTGGAAGGCTTTAACTCAACAAGGAATTCCCAAGAAATACATACGTATAATCAAAAATAAATACACAAATAGCACGGCACAAATAAAATTGGAAACAACCGGCCAAGAGTTCCCTATAGCGAAAGGCGTAAGACAAGGAGACCCGTTGTCCCCAAAACTTTTTTCTGCAATCCTAGAAAGTGTATTTAGGAACACAGAGTGGGAAAATGTAGGCATAAGTATTAACGGGGAAGTACTCAACCACCTAAGGTTCGCAGATGACTTAGTATTAATCACTGACAGTCCTAGTACACTGCAACATATGGTGCAACAGTTAACAGAAGCTAGTAGAGTCATGGTAAGACCATGAATAAATCTAAAACAAACATAATGACAAACAGGGAAGAAATAGCCATAACAATAGATGGCGAAAGTATTGAATACGTGAAAAGCTACACGTACCTGGGACAGTTCATTTCATTCAGAGATCAAACGGACATGGAAATCGAAAGAGGAGTTGCTTGTGTATGGAAAAGATATTGGTCACTCAAGGAGATACTCAAAAGCAAATATTTTTCCATGGCAGCTAAGAGAAAAGTCCTCAATTCGTGCGTCTTACCTTGTCTGACGTATGGGAGCCAAACGTGGGCCCTAAATCAAAAACATCTTTTAAAACTGAGATCATGTCAGCAAGAAATGGAGAGAAGCATGATCGGTGTCACTAAAAAAGATCGGTTAAGAGCAGTTGAAATACAATCCAGAACCAAAGTAGAAGATATAATAAAGAAAGTAAGACAGTTGAAATGGAGATGGACAGGACACATGACGAGAGATAGTAAGTTTAAATGGACAAAAATTGTAACAAAATGGCAACCACGCGATGGCAAAAGGAAAAGGGGAAGACAGGCAAAGAGATGGATAGACGACATAAGAAAAATTGGAGGCGCTACCTAGTCTAGAAAAGCTAGAGACAGAAATGAGTGGAAACAGCTGGAAGAGGCCTATGTGTCACAGGACACGCTGGTCACTGAACCGGAAAACCGGCTGTATTAGATTTAAGTTTTTAATACTATTAGATTATACTTGTGTTTAGTTCTTCAGCAATAAAGGCTTAATAATAATAATAATAAAGCTGGACCACCAGCTACTATTTATCACGTTGGCAACGGTATTCTGATATGTTCACTTTGTGATCGGTGTTGAATCGGCCAAAGTGGATATGCATGTCACATGAGGGGCACATAACAGAGCAGCAAATCTGAGCTCGCAAAAACAATGAGGAGCCAATGATAAGCCGGCTAGATGGCATCATCATCTTGATTAAATTTAACACTGTTTCCCAAAGTACAAGCTAGCAAAATACAGCAATCAAAATAAATATGTAACGATCGTAGCAGGTGGCATTCTGTAGTTCCTGCTTACCCATGCAGGAAAAAGGGTGATTTTTTGGTGAGCATAAACACTAGCAGGTATCTAAAAGACACCCAAAAAATTTACTACCAAGATTTCAGGATATAACATCCGTTTGCTTGCCGTTTGCATACGTTTGCTCAAAGTAAACAAGAAAACACACCGAAGGAAGGAAGGCACATTCTGAACATTTCAGTCCTGACCAATACTAGGCAAACATAGATCGAAGTAGATTGCACTTTAAATTAAGGACCTTGATACACGAGATTTGTATGCACTAGGAATAGATTTGCGATGGCTCCTTTGTGGATTGAAAGTCGACGAAAGAAAATGTATAATACGGTGGGGTTTGTAAAAGCGTGGGTATGTGAGGCAATTTTGGAGATATTCTGTTGAGCATGTGTGATGTATGTAAATTTTCGGCTTTGATTGGTTCGGTTTGCATTTAAAGCAGGGAAAGTCGTTAGAAAAGTTTTGAGTATAAATTTTGATGGATGTAAGAGTAGAAGACGAGAAAAAAACGGTTGACGGACTGTATAAAAGATTTTTATTATTATTATTTTTAAAATTGCGTTGTAATGTTACGCATTTTAGTCAAGCGAGTGGCTTCCACTGCCACGGCCTTATCACAATTTATTTGAGGTAAACGCAAAATCTCGTCTTCTACTTGCACACTTCTTTTACTTACTTCTTTCTTTTTTCAACACTTTTTAGACTTTATATCTTTATTGCGTTAATTTTCATACAGTACAATAGTTAACCAATAATACATTACTTAGAGTTGTCTTTAAGTGCTAGGTGTTTACAAATGCCCTGGATGCCACACTAGGATTCCCTGTGTTGTGGGATGAAGTCTCTTCCTATGTAGGTAAGGCAAACATGTTCATTAGGTAGTTTAGATAAAACATAGTTTAAATGTTCATGATAAGAGGTTATTATTTAATATATGAATAATTGAATAGAATTCTATGTAAGTTGTTTATGGGTGAGTGTATGAGTATGTGTGGAGTGTGGTGTATGTCGCGATGAGTGTGGAGTTTAGAGGTGGATGCTTGCATGCTTAAGTTTTGTTATGTATGTCTCAATTTTACGACTGCTGTGTGCAAAAGGTTTTTTATTTGGTTATATTTTATGAGATGCTGCCATTAAAATGCAGTATTTTTAAAACGTCTGTAAGTCAAAGCGATTATAGTTTTATTCAGAGAGCAGAAATTTGATTAGAGGTAAGGCCCAAGAAATGCAAAAGATCTGCGTATAAAAGAAGCGTGAACTTTTGGGCGATTCCATTTTACCGTGCTGGATGAATGGTGGGCCAGCTCTTTATCATCCCTGTAAAAACGTATTAGTGTTGACACGGTGTCAGTTCCAAAATCCAAATTCGCTAATTTTTATATTATTTTACGAATTGTTAAAAATACGCAACATTATTTTTCCTAATTATTATTTTTCAGATTTTTATATTTCTGAATTCTTAGCTGTCTTAATTGTTTATTGTCCTCACACAATTTTTTTCCGAATGAATACATTTCGATACACTAAGGAAAATAAACGGATTATCATAATTTTTTTCATCAAATAATCAAACTTATAATCACATCCATTTATTTCAGCAAAAATATCAAAAAAATAAAAAGAAAGAGGTCTAGAACAAAATATAAACTTTATAATACATGTACATAAAAAGTTGAGAAAAATAATTCAATCCCTTTTAAACATATTCTGAAATAACAAGGAACTTTGTTTTTTTTTAAAGATTTGTTGTGATTCACGTATCAATACTGTTACTTGAACCAACATAATTTCTGTCACTCACCACCTGGCACTCCAAATCAAGAGAAGCGTCCGTGAAATCAGAGAGGAGGGCAGAGAAGTGAGGCTCTTTTGGCTCAAGGCCCATGTGGGAACTGCCGGGAATGAGAGGGCGGATGAGCTGGCCAAGGAGCTGCCTCCTTGCCCCTAACAAAACTCACATCAGTATACAGCAAGGTCCCCGTTTCATTCGTGAGGAAGAAGATTCGGGAGAGGACTATAAGGAATTATAGCCTAGATTATTCTAATAATTTAGATTCAATCGCGTGTGATTTTACTAGTAATCTTCTAGAGGTTATACGCACCACCAATATTTTTTTATGAACCCCCATGATATGCATATCAAATGAAAGGGTTTGATAAAAGAAATATGAAAAAAACTTTATTATAATTTATTACAGCCTTAACCAAAATAATATTTTTTTAATTAATTAGGTTAGTTGCCACCCAGCAAAAAGCTTAAAAAAAATTTGATTAAAGTCTACGGAGATGCAAAATTAAAGAATAATATTCTTAGACTTACACCTGGGAAATTCGTTTTCTCTATGTTCACTCGAGCAAAGCTCAGTCGCCCAGGTACTACAAAACTGATTAGTAAAGTTTTATATGATAACGACTGACATAACTTAATCAGCCTACAAAGTGCCGATTAATGGGACACAGGCCTCTTCTTTGAGTGAGAGGAAGAGGACCGTAATCTACCAAGCGGGCCTGAGGTGGGTTGGAAAATGTTAAAGACTACCAGGATAAAAGTATACGATGCCCGATGTCCTAACCTAGATTAATGGTCTACCAGTGAACCTAGTTTCATCCAAATACCTTTGTACCTTTGAGGTTTCTGGAAGTCTGTAGATATGATTGTTAATCAATCAGATTAAAAAACATACCTACAGACTCTCACATGTATTATATTAGTAGGTATCTCATAGAAAATTCTCCAAAGCGTTTGACGAATCATTTGAGTGGTATATTGTCAATATTACTTTCATATAAAATTATTAAGTTCCTATTTATTTATATTGATATAGAAAAACCGTTTGAGGAAATCTTATAACTGTTTCAAAGCGAGACATTTCTGGAAAAGCTAGAATTCATATTTTTTTCTTTTTTAACCTAACTCTAATCCATGCCAACGATATTGGTGCCTTGAGTGTAAACACTTCCATTCCGGTCAATCTTTCTTGCCTCTCGCACTTTTATTCTTCATACCAATGTTCTTCTTGTATTCATCATCTTGCATTCTGTGGGTAGGACTCCCACTATTATTTACCTAATCTATGTGCATGATTTATTCATTATAAAAATAGGTAACATTCAATAAAACAATAAAATACAATGTGCGAATTACAGTTTGAGCAAAAATGCTGTTTATCACAGATGTATATAGAGCAATTTATCACAGCAAAAATTTGGTACCTACAATATAATATTACAATTAGGGATAAAAACACAAAATCACAGTTATCAAAATTACCACAGAAAATTAAACAGTCTAAAAACTTAGGTACTAACATGAACTACTGCCGGTTATACGTGCCGGTGCTGCATTCCGTGCTTACATTTAAATATCACACAAAATACTAATGAAGCACGGTGCGCTTCAAGTTTTGTTTCGACGTATAACCGCAGTGGCTACTCTAGTGCAGTACTGCAGAAAATTTACCCTAGTGTTTTTGTCCATGAGCCCATGCAGGCTATTCCTCGTTATTTTCCTGTCCAGCTCACATTCAAGTTGGTAGTGCTCCCTGATAAATAACGGGCATTCTACAAGTATGTGCTGGACAGTCTCTGCCACGCCTGGATCGCAGACGCACGATGTGCTCTCCTTACACTTGAAGTGATTCAAGTATTCAGAGAACCTACCGTGCCCCGTCAAAACCTGCGTGAGGATGCCTTCATGCCGCACCTGTTGTACTGTACGGAAAGCCACTATTGCGTCCGCAAGAATCATTTTCGTCACAGAAGCAGTCTCGCCCTACACATATCTCCGATTCCATTAATTAAGCGATTCCAAACGGATCTGTCGCTTGATAAATGAAACCGGACATTGGTCGTAGTCCGGCTTCCTCCGTAACGACAATGCTGCTCTCTTAGCCAGCTCGTCCGCTCGCACATTCCCCAGCAGGCCCGCGTGGGCCTTGATCCAGAACAAAGTAACAACTTTGCTCTGGCCCAGGGCGTGAGCCAGGTTGGCGCGCGCGCAAACTGCCAGGGGATGGATAGAGCCATGGTTTGCAAGCGTCAGCAATAATGCCATTGAGTCGCTGTACACACCATAGCTCGCCTCTTGCCACGCGAGGGAATTCATCTATTGCGTCACTCGTAATTTACTTAATCAACCCTGAAATCGGTGGTTATTATTAAATAAGCAATATAATTTGGCTTGGAAATAGATCAACTGAAAACCGCACTGTATGGCAATATGAATTTAATGGAAACGAGCTTACCTACGTGGTTACGCTTCCTAATTTATAGATCGTATTTTATTACATCACCATAGGGCGATTGAGAGGCATTGGTTCAATAGTTCCAATTTATTAAATAAGTGTCACATATCGTTGGTTTGGTGATATCGCGCGCGGTGGCGCTACGGTCATTACGCCGCCGCCACGACCCACAGCCACCGGCAATCGTCGATAGTCTCTTGCCAACCACGGCTGGGGTGCTTGCACATCCATCATCACGCATCATCTCGCCCAAACCTCTTAATTGAACCTACATGGAAAGCGTTATCTGTATTACCTAGGCCTACTGTGTTGTGTACCGCTGGTCAGCATAGTGTACCTAGTCTGTGAGCTGAACTTCCCGAACGTGACATCCATCTGCATGGGAATCGCTATTTCAAAGGTATGTGGCATAATTAGTAAATTAAACTTTATCCATTGCCTTTCGTCTCATCTGCGTACTTTTCTCGTTCAAATTAGCACTGCTGAATCAGCAATTATAGCCTAGATTACTCTAATAATTTAGGTTCAATCGCGTGTGATTTTACTAGTAATCTTCTAGAGGTTATACGCATCATTTTGGTCCTTTGAACCGGATAAATTAAATTTGGGCCTATTTACACCCTAATTTTAAGTTCTAAAAATCTAATTTTAAGCAAAATGTTTGGGAAATTTCCATATTAATTGCAGATCATCACACAATTCTCGCCTCTATTGCGTTGGGAATAAGGCTGGCTGCCTTGCGTGTAGTACTTTCTACCGGCAAATTAATTGTTAACGTAAATCTTTAATTTCACTAATTGAAACTCCGAAAAATACATTTAATTGAATATCAATGTTGATTCATATCGCTAAATAAGTTTATTTAATAAATCAGTTAATTTTCGGCGTAATTACATATTTTTTTGTTCCTGTATGAAAATTGTGGGTAGTCTGTTAAAACATTCGTCAAGTTGGCCTACGTGACTGTGGAATATTCCAGTTCTCGTTATCGTACGGTTAATTTTTATTTACGCATTGGAAACTTTTATATATTTTTCTAATCGAAATTTGCGCAGTGAATGATATTGATTGTTATTTTACGATACACTACTACTGTTGGTTCGTTAAGTAAATGCCTACTATACTCGTATTGCACCAGTAGGTATTTTTTATAATTCTAGACTCAACCGCATTTGATTAATTATTGCAATTAACCAGATTATCATTGCGTCGCTTGTTATTTTATTTTGTAAGGTAACTTGATCTTTTGATAAGGAACCTTCAGGTAAAATAACAGATTTGTATAAACTTTACGCGTTTAGTTCTCCTCATAGGAAACAGTTCAACTCGTATTTCGCGCGGGTTCAAAGGATTTTGGATTCAACTTTCGGCAGGTCACTTCTTCCATGTGAAAGAGTCTGAAAATCCTAGTGATTGCCTCTCTCGCGGTTTAACGCCTGTTAAATTAGTTCATCATCCGTTGAGGCTAAATGGACCGCCGTGGCTTAAACCCTCGCGTGCTGAATGGCCGATAAAACCATTCGTTTCTGGCGAGTCGCAAGAGCTTCCCGAAATGAAGCCCGTGGCTTTACCTGTGCTCTCGCACGAATGCTCGGACAGAAGTCCTCCTTCCGACAACATTCTATACGCTCGTTCTACTAGATTGTCGTCCTGGTTGAAATATTTAAATACCATTTGCTTCGTTTATAAGTTTATCAAACGACTCCCTAGAGGGCCCGTTACCGCGTCTGATCTAGAGTTCGCTGAATCTATAGTGTGGCGATCTGTGCAGAGGTTTCATTTTGAAGTTGATCTCGATCGCTTAGCCCTCAATGAGGTGTGCTTTAAGTCAGTACAACGGCTAAGTCCCTTCCTCCACGAAGGACTTATCCACGTTGGAGGTCGCCTAGCAAACTCTGAGCTAGATTTTGACTATCGTCATCAGATCCTTCTTCCGCGTCAAGATCATATAGTGGAACTATTAGTTTCCCACTATCATGTGAAAATTTCCACACAGGACCAGCCTTGCTCGTATCTATCTTACGACAGATGTATTGGATCCTGTCCGCGCGACGTATTGGACGTCACATTACCTTTAATTGTAATCTTTGCTTTCGAGCAAAGCCGCGACCTACCTTTCCTATCATGGCGGATTTGACACGTTTTCGCGTTGAGTCGGCTCCTAAGGCTTTTTCTCAAACAGGTTGCGACTATGCGGGACCTTTCTTGATCACGTCGATACGTGCTAGAGGTCAAAAATCGAGGAAAGCGTATATCTGCCTTTTTACAAGCCTGACAACTCGTGCTCTGCATCTTGAGATTGCCTCAGATCTTAGCACTGCGAGCTTTCTGTCCGCTTTTAAACGCTTCCTGGCGCGTAGAGGACCGGTTCAATGTCTTTACACAGATAACGCTACCAATTTTGTTGGAGCCAAATCCTATCTACGAGATCTCTACCAATTCTTGGCTAAAGAGTATCGCCCTTTATGGGAAAGAGAACTTGGAGAGCATCGAATAATACTTAAAAACATCCCCTGTAGAGCTCCACATTTTGGTGGTTGTTGGGAAAGTGAAGTAAAGAGTGTCAAAACGCATCTCTGCAAAGTCATCGGTCAGCAAATTCTTAGTTTTGATGAGCTTAACACTATACTAACTCAAATAGAAGCTTTATTAAACTCGAGGCCTCTGTATGCGATCAGCTCGGATCCGTCAGAGCCCACTTCATTATCGCCGGTGCACTTCTTGCATACGAAACCTCTTTTATTTCGCCCCGCCCGCGAAGTCAATGAAACGCGGCTACATCTTACTTCGCGTTATGAATTAACTGACCAAATGGTCCAGTCTTTTTGGAAACGATGGCGCCAAGAGTACCTGCACACCCTACAATCCAAACAGAAATGGAACACTTGGAAATGGATACGGGTCGGTATGGTTGTCGTCTCCATGCAGGACAATGTGATGCCGCTGCATTGGCCGTTAGGAGTAATCACAGAAATATTTCCAGATAGAAACGGAGTTTGTAGAGTCGCATCGGTAAAGACTAAAAGCGGGATCCTTCAGAGTCACCCGGTAGTAAAGTTGTGCCCTTTGCCAATGCAATAAGTTTCGTTACATTAATAATTAATTTTACCGTGCACGAATGTGCAGTATTAGATTTAATTACCGCGTAGAATAGTTAGTTAAATATTCTTATTTATAATAGAGAGTCGCAACTTTGGAGTTCTCATAACCTTTGGTAGAGTTGTGATGATCTGCAACTTTATTTACTTCTCCTTTGTGTTTCGAAAGTGGGAACTTTCAAGCCGGGGAAAATGGTTACGCTTCCTAATTTATAGTTCATATTTTATTACATCACCATAGGGTGATTGAGAGGCATTGGTTTAATAGTTCCAATTTATTAAATAAGTGTCACATATCATTGGTTTGGTAATATCCCGCACGGTGACGCTACGGTTATTACGCCGCCGCCACGACCCGCGGCCGCCGGCGATCGTCGATAGTCTCTTGCCAACCACGGCTGGGGTGCGCACACTTCCATCATCACACATCATCTCGCCCAAACCTCTTAATTGAACCTACATGGAAATTGTTATCTGTATTACCTAGACCTACTATGTTGTGTACCGCTGGCCAGCATAGTGTACCTAGTCTGTGAGCTGAACTTCCCGAACGTGACATCCATCTGCATGGGAATCGCTATTTCAAAGGTATGTGGCATAATTAGTAAATTAAACTTTATCCATTGCCTTTCGTCTCATCTGCCTACTTTTCTCTTTCAAATTAACACTGCTGAATCAGCAATTATAGCCTAGATTACTCTAATAATTTAGGTTCAATCGCGAGTGATTTTACTAGTAATCTTCTAGAGGTTATACGCATCACTACGTTTGTGGCACAGATTTTCATGAAAAACCAATTTATTATAACATCTGTATCAACTTAATTAACCAAAGTTATACAACAATCAATTACACGGAATTTATGCAAATTAACTTTATTTTATACTCATCAGTGTAATTTGGCTTCGCACATATTAAAAATAGACTTTTAATTTCACAATTTGATTAAAACAAAATTATGTTTACGTTTGTGACAGACGCAGTCGCAGGCACTCCTGCTGAGTATGAGCTCGTGGGTCCGATTCCCGTGTCGGCCAAAATGTTAATGGGTTTTCCATGTGGAACTTCTCAGTAGCAACTTGGAGTCTGGACTTATGCTCGGGTGATGGTAAAAGGCTCGGCCCCTCTTCATCATCATCATCATTATCATTTCAGACGAAAGACGTCCACTGCTTGACTTAGGCCTCCCCCAGGCATCGCCACATTGTTCGATTCCGTGCGTCTCGCTTTCAGCGCATTCCCGCAACCTTAACCAGGTAATCGGTCCACCTAGTGGGAGGCCTTCCAACGTATAGTCTTCAGGTTCGCGGTCGCCATTCCAGAACATTTCGGCACCATCAGCCATCCGTTCTGCGAGCAATGTGCCCTGCCCACTGCCACTTAAGTTTCGCTATTCTTACCACCCCACCTTCTTAATTATTCGCCCCCTATTACCTGGAAACTAAACACACCTGATGAAATGTGGATGAACTATAGGTACACTTCTACCTAACCCTTCGGGGAATGCAGGCGTCATGATATATATAGGTCAACTCATCTTTGCGCGCGGCGCTATGTTTGGGTAAGAATATGTACCCACACATGGTTGTTTGCTCGGACGACGCGGCGACTACTACCGCGTCACTGTCACACAAATGCAAAATGTATAATTACAAGCGCACGCACACATGGCACCGCGCGCACAGATAAGTTAAACTATCTGATGTTATGTTTGGGACAGACTTGTATGAGAAATTACTGCCCTAAAATAACCTTATTGCGCTAAACATACACAAGAACGTTGCGATGGTTTGATTGTTTTATTTCATTTCGTGTTTTGCTTTTCATATGTGCATAAACCGCGTCGAAGACAAATAAAGTAGCTTTTATGTAAGTCTGTGGGGCCGCATTGTTTTTCCAAACGACACTACGGCGGTTTTTAATTCGATATACTCCATCATTAAAAAAAAAGATAT
Organism: Orthosia cruda; assembly: GCA_964057195.1. Classification (NCBI taxonomy): domain Eukaryota; kingdom Metazoa; phylum Arthropoda; class Insecta; order Lepidoptera; family Noctuidae; genus Orthosia; species Orthosia cruda. The sequence continues at coordinate 40,301,935 of OZ059828.1, read as the reverse complement.
CCGGAAGATTTATTTGTACAGTAAATTAACATTAAACCCTCCTCTCGGTTTAATGTGAAGTCGTAAAAATCGTGTGAAGTACAGGTGTGTCACTTAATTAATGAATCAAAAGAGTGTTGAAAAAACGCGCTCCAAATGCGGTAAAAGCAAAATTACCATGCAAATAAAAGCTTATATTAATAATTAAAAGCTATGACTGTAATATATTATTTCTATTACTCTACATGTTTCGCAGGGAAATGATGAAAGCTTTGTCTAGGGATTTGTTCAAATCACTTACTTTCTTTGGGGAAATGACCCCACATAATTGCTATTTCAACATCTTCCGTGAATTGATTATATCCCTTAAGGATTTGATCAAATCTCGGCTTTGATCGTTCTCTGCAACGCATACACTCACGCCTTTTTCCCATGGGGGTAAACAGAAACTTCAGAACGATACAATTAACGCTACAATCATTACACACTCCTTTTACCTCGTTTTCATCCATACACCGAACTAAGAAGATCTAAGAAACGAAATGCAAGGCAGCTGTCAAGTCAATGGAGAATATCAAAAAAAAATGCTTCAGTTTCAAAACTAAAATTACTTCATCTGAAACTTATGCCAGCAATAAAAATGCGTTAATTTTTTTAAACTGCTTTGTTGTGTGGTTTCTTGTATTGAAACAGTTTTTAGCTGACTTTTAAACATCTATGAGAATGTTTTAGTGTGAATTTTATCATTGTTTGCCCCTCAAGTTAAAGGGCAAAATCTACTAGTCCGTGATAAGACCTGTCGTACTGTTTGGATCAGAATGTTGGACTGTGAAAAAGATGGATGAAAGGAGATTGCATTCAATATCGATTCGAATAATTATATATTGATTCATTGCAATATCGGTATTAACCTATCTCTAAATGTGTCAATTTTAGTTCCTCAGACGCTCAAGCGGGGCGCTCTGAATCAGCACAAAAATCAACTGTCATTCGTATAGTATATTTTGTCCAGCGTACTTGTATAACAGAGGTCAGTGATGTATGGGAACATCTTTTAATTTTCAACTTTTTTTATTTTTTGGAATTTTTCCTTTATTTGTGCTGCTTGTGTAAAATGTTGGTACTTACAAGTTTTCGCAAAATCTATCTTTACCCATATCTTTTTATCATGTTAATTCAGTACATCCTCAATACATCCCTCGCACAATTTCTCGCTCGCATCTCTCGCACACTTCTCTCTTTTTTTGTATGTACGAGTACAAATACCTAGCTCTGGTAGCCAGACTAGATAAATTAATTTCATTCTCCTCGCCATCTCACTCAACTCTAGTGGAAAATAATCCTAACGCCGTCTGTTCACTACGGGATACACGACACGATAAAATGTGGTCACGATTCAGAGCTCCATATATTTGTATGATCCGTTTGATCATTGCACGACACCGAAGTACACGCGACACGATTTACAAATAGTTTTTGGGCTATTTCATTGATGCTGCATGTCATCGCGACTTTTTTGCATTGACGATTTAGCGGCTGTACAAATCAAATATGAGCTTGTTGAAGACACAGCACACCGCACCGCACGGCTCATGCGTGGTTCGTCACTCACGCGCTTATAGAGCAACAATACAACTGCACTGCAGTCTCGTTGCAGAATTGTGTCTACTGTGTCTAGTGAACAAACGAACGGACGACAGATCGTCCGCTGTGTGTCGTGTATTAAAAATCGTGACCGCAAATTGTGTCGTGTTGTGCCTCATGCACAAGCGATCTTATAGTACCACACTTGATATTTTTAGGTGAGCGTTGTTAGTAAATATTTGTAATAATTAGTAAAATTATATTGAAAAATAAGATGGTGATAAGTTAATATTTTGGATAATTATGCTCCAAAAGGTCCTTGAACAGTCTGACTTGCACCCACATGTCAACCTTCACGAAACGAAAATCAAATTTTGCCCTATTTACACATATTCTAAGTTTGAAGAGAAAACCTCACTATGTTTATTTGTTGACTTACAAACTATCCTGATTTATATAATCCTTACAAAGTTCTGAGCTCATTAGTAGAGAAATACCGAACAAAGAATAATCGATCATTCTCGAGCGATTGAACAGACTTAATTTAATGTACAGGCTTCAACATTCTTCGTCTTAGAAAAGGATGGTACAAAAACAAACTGAAGTCATTTAAGCTATTTTCTTGGACGGTAATTTTAAGATCTTGCTTTTATTTCTTTTTCCGTTTGCGAAGCCCTTTCCAAGAAAACTATAAGTTTAATAGATTTTGTTTTCTTAATCATAACGTTGATCTTTTCTTAGGCGTAAATAAAACTGAATTTTTAAATAATTGGTTTCTTACGTTCTAAGTACAGATTTTTTTTATGAGTTAGTACTTATAGACCTAATATCGGTTGTAACAAAACCGGTATAAGCTGGCCTCTCATTGTAATAAAACTACGTTCTTAAGCCATCCCAAGGCCAAAATGTAACCACCGATGGCGTGCAAACGGCTGTACCTGTAGAATCTTAAATTACATAAAATAAACTTTTTACGAAAAATATTCTTCATGTCTTGAAAGCCAATCTTCAAAATGAATGCATTATATCTTCATTTTTAACCCCCGACACAAAAAGAGGGGTGTTATAAGTTTGACGTGTGTTGCTGTGTATTTGTGTATCTGTCTGTGGCATCATAGCGTCCAAACGGGTGAACCGATTTTGATTTAGTTTTTTTTTGCTTAAAAGGTGACTTAATCGAAAGTGTTCTTAGCTATGATTGAATAAAATCGGTTCCGCCGTTCAAAAGTTATGGGCATTTTACTGTTTGAATCGGGGTGTTTTCGCAAGATATCGTGTCATAATTACGTATTCAATAGGTTGCCGATCGAAGCGTGTCTACTATATCTATATCTATACTAATCTATACTAATATTATAAAGAGGTAAAGTTGTAGTGATGTTGTAAGGGGTAATCTCTGGATCTACTGAACCGATTTTGAAAATTCTTGCACCGGTAGAAAGCTACATTATTCCTGAGTGTCATAGGCTATTAAATAGTTTCAAAAAAATAGAGATCCTTATGAAAATTGCAATAATGTAACCCAAGGTAGCAAAATGTTGTCTGTAAAATAAATTATTTGGCGTGCGCTGAGAAAACTATTGATGATAGATACAAATTAGTAGGTAGGGTAGGTAGGATAGGCAGGGTAGGCAGGGTAAGCAGAGTACGCAGGGTAGGCAGGGTAGGCAGGATAGGCATGGTAGCCAGGGTAGGGGCAGGGTAGATAGGGTAGGCAGGGTAGGCTGGGTAGGCAGGGTAGCCAGGGTAGGCAGGATAGGCAGGGCAGGCAGGGTAGGCAGGGTAGGCATGGTAGGCAGGATAGGCAAGGTAGGCAGGGTAGGCAGGGTAGCCAGGGTAGGTAGCCAGTTGACGGGAGCGAAGCCCCGAGGGTCAGCTAGTAATATTACAATGAGGTAAAATTTGTGAGTTTGTGGGTTTGTGAGTTTGTGACATTGTAAGGGGTAATCTCTGGATCTATTGAACCGATTTTGAAATGCTTTCACCAGTAGAAAGCTACATTATTCCTGAGTGTCATAGGCTATAATGTAATTTAAAAAAATTAGAGATCAAAAATTAGAGAAAATTGCATTAAGGTAACCCAAGGTAGCAAAATGTTGTCTGTAAAATACGTAGGCAGTGTAGCCAGGGTAGCCAGGGTAGCCAGGTTAGCCAGGGTAGGCAGGGTAACCAGGGTAGGCAGGGTAGCCAGGGTAGGGGCAGGGGAGCCAGGGTATACCATGGTAGCCAGGAAAGACTGGGTAGGCAGGGTAGCCAGGGTAGGCAGGATAGGCAGGGTAGGCAGGGTAGGAAGGGTAGCCAGGGTAGCCAGGGTTGCCAGAGTAGGCAAGGTAGGCATGGTAGCCAGGGTAGGCAGGGTAAGCAGGGTCGGGGCAGGGTAGGCAGGGTATGCAGGGTAGGCCGGCTAGGTAGATAGGTAGCCAGTTGATGGGAGCGAAGCCCCGAGGGTCAGCTAGTACTAGATAAATTATGTAGCATGAAATAAAAAATGCGTCGGGAGTTTTTTAAATTTTGAAATTTTACTTGTATTTCTGAATGTCGTCATAAATACGTATTTTTACTGCACCACTAAATACACATTTTTTTTTTTTTTTATCGTAACATCTGTATTATGGCTGAGCCTCTCTTAAGTATCGTAACATAAAAAAAATAAAGTCTGTTCTTAGTACAGAAAACACCAGAGAAACTTCACCCCTAGAAGTGTATAAAACGCGACATCTATGGGCAGGAGGATATACTACTACTTTTACGTGCACCACGTGCGCGCCATCTCTGTGACCACAATGAAGTTAGTTTTCACAGACATACAGACAAACAGACGGCCCGGTGTCTTAGTAAAACGGGACCCCGTTTTTACCCTTTGGGAACGGAACCCTAAAAATGATAAAAATAGGCCAAGTCAGCCAAGTTATGACCAGATCCATCTGATGGCACCCGTTCACGAACATGACGCCTGGATTGGCACCACTCAGCTCAACCATCATGAAATGACACACTCTTAACTGCCAGGGCACATTCAAGTCAACAAAATATATAATAGGTACAGTAAATGGTAGATTAACAGTTGTTTCATAGTACTCATACTCACTTATTATAAGCTGTTTTATACAAACAGCTTTATTTTTATTTCTGTTTGTTCCCCAATCTAATTGAATATTACCAGCCTGTTATAGTCCAACTGCAGGACAAAGGCCTCTTCTCATACAGAGAAGGCACGAAGCGTTAACCACTACGCTCGAGGCGGGTTGGCGATCTCACACTTAAAATAATTATGTGGGGCTAAAATAATTATAAAACGTGCCAACGATGATGTTGTCAGCGATGTTCAAGATAAACTTAGAAAGAACATATGAATTGAAAAATCGAATTGGTTTTTGCCCGGATTTAAATCCATGACTTCAAACACGATAGATGAGGTCTTAACTACTAGGCTACCGCGATATCTTAATTAAATTGAAATAATTAGAAGAAACCCAAAGTTTAAGTACTAAATTATATTTTACTTACCCGACATGTGCAAGTAACGAGTCTAAAATTCAATTTGTAAAATTAAAACACAAAATTGGTGTTTTTGAACTTCACGTAGAAACATTAACGTAAATTCGCGTGTGCTTTAAATTCGTTACAAATAATCCCAATTCGATAAACATAAACGTTTTTATTGCATTTAAAGATGTGACCTTAAATGTTGTGATCACGTTTTAAACAGATTACATTTTTGATTCTGAAAATAAGTGCGAAAAGCTAAACTTTGAAAAATAAAAAACAATGTTTTCAAAGACTTGATTGTGAAGAAAATTAAACAGCATTTTATAGTTTTTTGAGAAAGATCTAACTTCAGTAAGTGAAGTCACTGGAGCAAATAATCCGTATACTCTATTCGCTGGAGCAATATATAAAAGGTAAACAAACAAACGTCAGACGGTTATAACCCGACTAATTTTAAAAATACAACCTTACAGCTCAAAATGGTTACTTTAGTAGCACTCTTTAATTTATTATCATAATAGTTCCGAGCGCAAGGCTATCGAGATGATTTTTAATGTCGGCTATTGGTTTTGTTTTAATAATACGAGTTTTTTTATACATTTAAATATTGATATTGTATTTGGTACTTGTATGAATTAAACATCTTCGCATGATTTTAGATTTTAGTGACAGCAAAGAAGAACTGTAAAACGTCTTTATGGTTTAATTACCTTTTATTTTTTGTTCCTACAATGAGGGTAGGTATAGATACACAATAATTATAAAAATGTTAATATTAATATATTATACTAATAATAATATTTACCTTATGATGTCCGCATTCTGCGCGGTGGATAACATTAAAGCCCACTCCCTAACACAGACTCTTTGCCTTTTCCCTTAATGATGATTCCAATATCTTTTCGCCAAATTTATTTTGACCAAAATCGACAGCTTTAGCGTTAGCCTCGTAAAGGATTTTCAGGGGGCAGGTGTGTTGCATAGAGAGGATGATAAGAGGTTTTGCATTGTTTGGGACGTAGGAGCTACGTCTTAAACAATGCAAAACCTCTTCGCTCTTCTAATGACCCAAAACGCAATCGCGTTGTGGGTCATTAGAATACCCCCATCTGTCTAAGTTAATAACAGGTATAAGGTATGAACTTATCCACGACAATTGCGGCCCGTAACACCACATAACTACAATCAATGTACTCTACACAAAGCTCGCCTGTGTACATAAACTGTTGTAATGAAAACAAATGTATATTTATCATAAAAAAATAAGATTTAGAAAGCTCTAAATAAATACCTACCCAAAAAAAACGTTTTGAATGTCACAAAGTACAACTTTTGCACATGACGAACCTCCATCGCAGAGGAATGCCGACTACGCATTACGTACTCGACAACTGACATAAACACATCAACACGGTCTAGGGATATTTTTAAAAAAGCGAATTACTATCAATGTGTTAATTATTTATATGACATGTATATATTTAAAACATACGTTATTTAATATTCTACCATTTTTTAATAATGGTTAAGGTATATTGATTAAAATTTCTGGATTTTATGGAAAAAAAATGAAGCATAGACGGAAACCGTATATGAATTAACTTTTAATTTATGAGTAAAAACTGAAAAAAATAGAAAAATCATTTAATTTGTGTTTATAAACTTGAAGTTAGTAGTCTGAGAAAGCGCCCATGATGTTCATAACACATCGGCAACGATTCGGCATGCTCAGAACAAGGTTGTCAATGTCTTGCTGCGGAATATTGTCCCATGTCCTTCTGAGGTGCGCAAAAAGTTGATCTTCATCCGTGAACAGCACATTGGACCATTGCTCACGGCCCCAGTCCACGTGGTTCCGAACCCATTCTAATCGTCGTCCACGATTGCCTCTCCGTAAAGGTGGGACCCGGAGTGGTCTACGAGAGCGTAGATTGCTTTCATGCAGTCGCCTTCTTACAGTTTGGTCACTCACAAGCACTTGGTGTTCCACTCGCAGCCTTTGGACCAATTGAGTCGCCGTTGCATTTGGTTGAGCTCGCGCAGTAATTTGCAAAAATCGGTCTTGTCTGGGGGTAGTGATGCGACTTGGCCCCCGGTGCCTCTCCGCTACTTCACCTGTGGCACGATAGCGTGTCCACAATCTTGAAATTACATTTTGGTGGGTCCCTATGGCCTCAGCAACATTACGCTGAACAGACCCAGCTTCCAGCATTCCCACAGCTCGTAACATCTTCGCCCTCGTCAAATGTTGGCGTTGCATGGCTACAATATCTCAATTTTAACTTTATCTTTCGTTTAAAAATGAAAAAAAACTGTAACTAAACGTAATTCGTATTGTTTTCTAAATTTCGCACAAATGAAAATTCCCTCTCCTGCACATCAAGACATTTTTATGCCACCGAAACAAAAGAATTTTCAAAAATTTGAATTTGGAATTAGTCTGAGATAAATTACAAACAAATCGGTGTATAAAAGATTCCAATGCGGCCAGTACTTTTCGAGTTATTTAATTGAGTATGAAATATCCCTAGACCGTGTTGATGTGTGTATCATATGCAACCTTTCTTGTCCTTCTAACAAAAAGTTAGGCAGAGGCGCACCTACAGTACATCCATCATTCTCTTGGCCTTGGCCCAATATTTCCAGGTTGGTAAAATTTAAATTTAAACCAATATGTATTGATTCAATTAAAAACGCGTTCAAAAGTCTCAATAAAAAAAATACTGAAGACTTGTGGGGGATATCCGTTAGGGTTCTTGGAGATATTATTGACTCAATTGCTCCTGTCCTAACAGGCATATTCAATCAATGTTTGGACAGCGGCACTTTTCCTGACTTAATGAAACACAGTAAAGTAGTACCAATTTTCAAATCAGGCTGTAAGAGTGATCCTTCTAATTATAGACCTATATCCGTGCTTCCAGCATTGAGTAAAATCTTTGAAAAAATCATGCTGGAACAGATGTTGTCTCACTTCAATTCAAATGGGATACTGCATAGTGAACAGTTTGGTTTCACGAAAGGTAGGTCGACAACGGACGCGGGAGTAAAACTCATCAGCCACATCTTGGAGGCTTGGGAGAGGTCCCAGACAAAAAACAGACAGCAAAAAGTAAATGTTAATGGGGCGACGTCCTCCGGGTCTCTAGTCAAGATGGGCGTGCCCCAAGGTTCAATTCTCGGCCCTTTCCTTTTTCTTGTTTACATAAATGATCTCCCTTTTATGATGGCCAAATTATCGGATATAATTCTATTTGCTGATGATACTTCGCTAATTTTTAAAATAGATAGGCAAGATACGGATGTCATAAATGTCAACGAAAGTCTAATTGTTCTCTCAAGATGGTTCGCAGCTAACAATCTTTTACTGAATGCGAAAAAAACAAAATGTCTAAAGTTCTCTTTACCAAATGTACCACAACATGACCTAAACTTAAATCTTGACGGCAAAAATCTTGAAGTTATAACGGAAACTGTATTCTTAGGGATTACTATCGATTCAAAATTGCAGTGGGGCGCGCACATTAGAACTCTTTCGGGTAGGTTAAGTTCGGCTGCATATGCAGTAAGGAAAATAAGGCAGCTAACCTATGTAGCTACAGCTAGGTTAGTATACTATGCTTATTTCCACAGTATTATGTCTTATGGCATTCTGCTGTGGGGATCAGCAGCAGACGTTGACTCAATTTTCATCCTACAAAAGAGGGCAATCCGCGCAATCTATAAAATGGGTCCTCGCGAGTCCCTCAGAGAAAAATTTAAAGAGATCGATATACTGACTCTACCTTCACTTTATATTTTGGAATGTATTTTGTATGTCCGTAAAAATCGGGGGCTTTTCAAAACTAGAAGCGACTTCCATAATTTAAATACACGCAGTAAGCACGAAATTGTAATACCCAAATTCAGATTAACGAAAACTAGCAAGTCTTTTCTTATAAACAGTATACGCTTTTATAACAAGTTGCCAAAGTCAGTTATAGAACTGACCGATGGAAGGTTCAAAAACTACATCAAACGTATCCTTGTTAAAAAAGCATATTATAAAATCAAGGACTACGTTGAAGATAAAAACATTTGGCCTTAGCTCCTTCTGCGCATGCAGCTTCCCTGGTAACTTGTAAACGGCACAAATATGTGGATGTCTCTAACTATTCTCAATCTCATTTTTCTTTCCTTCTTTTAATTAGACATTTTACAATGGTTTTCAATCATCTTTAAAGCCCTTTGCTAAGAATAGTTACAGCACTGATAACAAAATTTGTGCAACATGTTAAATTTAGTCTTGTTATACTTATTTTTATTATTTTTACCTTTGTATAGATTCTTTTACCGATTATTTTGTGAATGTGTGAACATTGTATGCCTTCTAGATGCTAGTTAACATTTGTTAACTTTTTTATATAATCTTTTTCTTTTTTTTTTTTTAGTTTCTTACGACTTATTGTCATAATTCGGGCCTACGTTGTCCCCCCATATCTAAGTACTAATGCTAATATTGTAAAACCAAACCATTTTTAAAAGAGTAACCATGGAGTTTCTTGCCGATTCTTCTCCATAGGAAACGACCAACCCGAACCGTGCACATTTTGTCGACGTTTTATAAGTGCCCATGTAGGCCTATGTGAAATAAAAAAATTGATTTTGATTTTGATTTTTTGGTGCAACATGTTTTCCTCTTCCACACCTGTAGGTAAGTCACCGTATTATCATGGAAATTGACGGCTCGTGACAATAGAGATGATTCTTGGGTAAAAACATAATAATTCTATTAAACCGGCTATCATAAAAAGTTTCCGTTTCCGAGTCTTTGCTTGTAAAAGTTCGATTTGAAGCGGAACACAGTTTTGTGCTTACCAACTTTTCCTTCTGGAAAATGTAAATTAAAACATTAAGTGCTAAAATGACCCTTATTTTGTTTTGCCAGCCCGGACCTAGGCTTATTCTGCCACGGTAATTTTACCACTATCTTTAAATATTGACAGACTAATAAAAAAGACGGATTATTATTAAGCAGCCTTGGAAATTGCTACCCATCTTCTCCACATCATGTTTAAGTCAATAAACGTTAGTTAAACTACAAACACCCTTGACCTCAAGCTCGAACCAGACACCTCAGATATATCAGCGAAGACGATATGCCTACAAACTGTCGCCGGTGCCTCAAACGATGTATTAGTTATACATCGTTTGAGGCACCGGCGACATTACCCAGCCTTCAAAGCGAAGAAAGTTGAGTAATTACTTTATACGGCATAAAAGCTATGGCACAAAATAGATAGGAACAGAATGTTCTATACAAGACGTGTAGAACGACGGGCGGTGATTTCATAAAAATGACAGTCATGAGTACAAGCGCACTCGCTGTACGTGAAGCGTGTCTGTGTGTGCCTGCGAGTTTTCTAGTTATATGAATCCGGCCTTCTTTATAATATATCTATTCTGTGGCTAAGGAATGAAGAATGTGTGTCGAGATCGTGTTAAAGTAATAACTACTCTTATTCTATACAAATATAACTTTAAAGCTTAAATGTTTGTTTAATCGTCTGGCTTTTGTGAGCTTAATGTTTTTAGCTTAGTAATTTTTTGGATCAATAAATTTAATTTATGTTGAGAATGAAACAGCGATATAGAATGCTCACAGAAGACTTCTATGCTAACAACAGTCTTTTATGTTAACAACAGAACAAAACACTACAAAGTGAAAATAACTTTCTTTTCCGAAGTCGATGTCATTGGTACCAATTTTTTCCGTATTTCAACACCGACTTCGAGCCGAAGTCGGTTTGATTTGGTTGTAAAACAGCTTTTTATTTATCTTGTTTAGTTTTGACAGTTACCAATTTGTATGAAAATCATTTATAGCCAAAGTACATCTTATGACAATAACAATAAGCCGAAACACGACTAGGATACTTAATTTCAGAGTTCCAAAGTCTATCGGGTAACAAACATAAAAAAACCGAAGAATTGAGAACCTCCTCCTTTTTTTGAAGACGGCAAAATATGTGAGAAAAATGAGAATAAATGCAATCTGTAATTGATAATTCTAGCAAACGACCTAAGAGCTAGATTGACCCGGCACTATACCGAAGATATCCCGGACGTCAGCCTGTACGAGATTAGGATGGCTCTGAAACAGCTCAAAAACAACAAGGCGCCACGAAGGCGGGTGGCAAACCGGTCCTTAGGGCCCTTCAGAAGCTGTTTGATTCCGTCATACTCGAGGGCAAAACGCCACAGGCATGGTGCAGGGGTGCGGTGTTACTCTTCTTCAAGAAGGGCTGAAGAACTATAGGCCCATCTCACTTCTTAGCCATGTCTACAAGTTGTTTTCAAGAGTCATCACGAATCGTCTCGCGCGCAGGTTTGACGATTTCCGGCCCCCCAAACAAGCCGGATTCCGAAAAGGCTTTAGCACCGTAGACCACATACATACGCTGCGGCAGGTTATACAGAAGACAGAAGAGTATAACCTGCCTCTTTGTTTAGCGTTTGTGGACTACGAGAAAGCCTTCGATTCGATAGAGACTTGGGCTGTACTGCAGTCTCTCCAACGGTGCCAGATCGACTACCGGTACATTGAGGTGTTGAAGTGTTTGTTCAAAAACGCCACCATGTCAGTCCGTCTTCAGGATCAGACCTCGAAACCAATCCTTCTCCAGCGTGGCGTGAGACAGGGAGACGTCATTTCTCCAAAACTGTACACTGCTGCGCTGGAGGATGTCTTCAAGGTTCTGTACTGGAGGGGGCTGGGCATCAACAATAATGGCGAGTATATTACTCACCTTCGGTTTGCCGACGATATAGTGGTCATGGCTGAGACCATGGTGAGCCTTAGTAAAATGCTCGATGACCTCAGTAGAGCTTCCGAAAGAGAGGGTCTTAAAATGAACATGGACAAAACCAAGATCATGGTGAATGCCCATGTAACACCCACTCCTATCAAGGTCGGAGACTCTACACTCGAAGTTGTAGACGATTATGTCTACCTGGGACAAACGCCAGTTGGGTAGGTTGAATTTCGAGAAAGAGATCAACCGTCGAATCCGACTCGGCTGGGCGGCGTTCGGGAAGTTGCGTGGTATCTTCTCGTCCAATTTACCGCAGTGTCTCAAGACAAAAGTCTATGACCAGTGTGTTTTGCCAGTGATCACCTATGGAACCGAGACTTGGTCGCTCACAATGGGCCTTATCAGAAAGCTCAAAGTCACCCAAAGGGCAATGGAGACGGCGATGCTCGGAATTTCCTTGCGTGATCACGTCAGAAATGATGATATCCGCAGGAGAACCAAATTTACCGACATAGCCCAAAGAATTGCCAAACTTAAATGGCAGTGGGCAGGGCACATTGCTCGCAGAACGGATGGCCGATGGGGCCGAAAAGTTCTGGAATGGCGACCGCGAACCGGAAGACGTTACGTTGGAAAGCCTCCCACTAGGTGGACTGATGACCTGGCTAAGGTTGCGGGAAGGCGCTGGATGCGAGACGCACGGGATCGGTCAATGTGGCGACGCCTGGGGGAGGCCTATGTTCAGCAGTGGACGTCTTTTGGCTGAAATGATGTTTATGTTTATGATTCCAGTCTGGCCGGGTGCAGCTGATTACCAGTGTTGTTCATGGCGCAATTACTGCTTATCTGACTTCAACACCCCCGCAACATTGTTACACGATAAACACGAGTGTCCCACTTATAAACTTAAGCTCGAACAACTTATCCTCAACACCAACTACTAAGATAATGTATAGATTAACCATAGGACAATTAAATCTCCACAAAGATAGGGCGGCGACTTCTGAACTAGACAAACTAATTATCGATTATCCCGTTGTTCTAACTTCACAGTAACGCCTTAGCGTAACCTTATGACACCCCATTGTGCCGTTGCGGAGGTCGTATCGTCTTCTTTTAAAGTTTATGTTGTGAGCTGCTACTTTCAATATTCAGACCCTGTTGCTCCTCATATAAATAATTTCCGTCACGTGTTGCAGTCGCTCGCGGGCTGCAAAGTTATCTATCGTTAGCGCTGATGTTAATGAGTCTTCGACTCTATGGTATGGCAAGGTTCGGTCTACGAATTATGAACGACGCTGCGTTTTTGAAGATTTCATTGCTGAAATAAATCTGACTATTCATAATACCCCTGACGCACCACACACTTTTTGCAGCCAAATGGGCGAATCTTGTATTGACGTCACACTTTCTAGTGCCGACGTACGATTGGATAGGTGGCGTGTCCTACCTGATGCATCTTGTAGTGATCATCGCTTGATCGTGTACAAATTTGTTCCGGTTTTTACTCAGGGTACGTTACATGCCATTGGTAACTCTAGGTATAAATGTAAGGGTGCGAACTGGTAATTATCTCGCTTCTTGCGTGTCACGCCAAAGACTTCACTCGTGATGGGCTTTCAGCTGAAGAAAGTGCTGAAATTATCTCAGACACCTTTACTTACTGTGCTGACGTTGCCATTGGTCGTGGATCTATGACCAATATACGTGAATGTGATTGGGGGTGTAACTACCTAACTGAACAGCGTAAAAGTTATCGCCGAGCGCGTAAACATCTTAACAAGCTTACAAAACGTAAGGTCACCGGTGACCCTCTTTCCATAGCGTTGAGTACTTTTAGAGTTGCCAGGTCCCGCTACAGAGCATCGGTTGAAAAATCAAAGGGTAATTTATTGCGTAAAATAGTAGAAAAATTAGATATAGAAGGTCTCCTTTATATCATGCGTTTCGATCAGTCGACCTAGCGTTTGTTTAGAACATAAAAGTAAATAATAAACACATCACTGGTATTGAGGAAACAACTGAAGTTTTGCTGAATACTCTTATACCTGATGACTTACTTTCTAATGACAACGACTACCATCAACAGATCAGAGCGTGGGCAGCTGTACAACCTGAATCACCAGTGTCAGACCTTCCATCCACTGACGAATTTATTAACGTTTTCAAGAGGTTACCACTCAACAAGTCATCAGGTGAAGATGAAATATCTATTCGGATGATTATAGAAGCGTGTAAAACAAACGGTGATGCGATTTTAACCGCTTACAACTCTTGTATTGCGGAGGGCATATTGCCTAGTATATGGTGACGCGTATTTATACGAATCATCCCAAAAAGTGGCGACAAACTGCCGGACAACCCAAAGTCGTACCGGCCCATAACATTACTTCCATCTTTGGGGAAACTCCTGGAGCGCCTTATGGTTCCACGTTTGCTACCGGACGGACCAAAAAGTCATAACAATCAATTCGGTTACACTATGGGCAAATCTATCGTAGACGTGGCCCTTACTGTTAGGAAAATAGATAATACATCTGAACATAGTACGTAATTGGGCTTTTTCTAGATATTTCTGGGGCTTTTGATAACGCATGGTGGCCAATGCTATTGCTTAAAATGAAAACTCAGGGATGCTATAGAAATATATACAATTTAGTTTACTCTTACTTTTTAAATGGTTCCGCGAAACTCAAACTCGGTCATCATTCCATGTCGAAGTCTCTCACCATGGGATGTCATCAGGATTCGGTTATTGGTCCACTTTTATGGAATTTAGGCTTTGATGATTTCCTCGCGATTCCAGTTCCAAGCATTCATTTGCGTTCGATTTTTGCTGAGGGCAGTTGTATTACATGCGATCGCGCGCGTACCACAGTTTAAAGTGCTTACACATCAAAATAACGCTTATTGCGTAACGCTGACGGCTGCAAGCGAATATTATTGTTAAGGCGAATTTGTACAATGAGATCAAAAAAGGAAAAATTTTGCGTGAACTTATCAACAGAGATTGAACATCTGTTGTACAAGTACTTCTGTGAAGAACAAAGGCAGCGCGAAAAGCTGCAAAAAGAACTAAATGACTTAAAATGACAGATAGAAAACCTCCAGCAACAGCTGAAACTTCAAGCGGTGAACCCACCGCAATCAACTACTACAACCGCCCCTGAGACTTCTTCCCCGCTTATTGAAAATACAACGGATGAAGAAGAACTTGCTCGAGAAACAGGATGGATACGGCAAAAAAGCAGTAGAAAAGAAGATTGAACACCTCTCCCGCCCAACCCATTCTGAATGAACAAGGAAGTGAAGAAAGGTAAGAAAAATACATTAATACTCCTTTGCCACCACCAATTGTAGTAGACGGTATCCAGGACTACCGGAAATTCTTTGATTTTCTGTCTGAGAGCCAACCAGCTGACGCGTTCAGCATCAAAATGATGAACGGCGATACAATCAAAGTAAATGCCAAAAACGATGATTCGTACAGAGCCATTACAAAGGCCCTCTCACTGAACAATTGCCTTTGGCACTCGTATGAGAAAAAACAAGAGAGACTAGTTAAAGTTATGGCAAAAAAATTGCATTTTACATGCATTCCGGAGAGAATTGTTGAAGACTTGCGTGGCAAAGGCTACAAAATTCTAGAAGCAGTCAACAAATTGAGTTGGAAAACCAAAGAGCCACTCAATAAGTTCATGCTAACAATCTCAAACGATGAAGAAACTAGCAAAATTTATAACATCAAATCTGTATTGGGATGTAATGTGGAAATACAACCGGTAAAATCCACAAAACTGGTACCTCAGTGCAAACGATGCCAGGCTTACGGCCATACGCAAAAGTACTGCTCCAAAGAGCCGAGGTGCGTAAAGTGCACAGGCGAACATCTCACGAAGGATTGCAGTAAATCAAAAGAGGAGAAGCCAAAGTGCGCATCCAGCTAACTACAGGGGATGTATCGAAGCCAAAGAAATAAAGCAGATACGAAATAAAAAATCAAAAGGCAATAATACTGCCCCTCAAGAAAATACACGTACTGGAAGAGTCGAAGTCCCCAACCAGTTAGTACAAAAGAAGTCAAAGCACATTGCAAACTACGACAAAAAACGTATCTTAAGTCCAAGTAGCTACAAGAGGCATAGCCAAGGCGCCTTTGGTTGATATGAACAGTGACAAAAATGATGAAATCTTAAAGTTAATGTCAACATTCGATGCGAGATTGAAAAAAATTGAAAAAAGCAACAAAGCTGCTACTTCTAAGGCACAAAAATGAATACTACACTAAAAATTATGTCGTGGAACTCAAATGGGTTACAAAAACATCAGAACGAGTTACAAGTAGTATTAGACATAGAAAAGATTGATGTGTGCCTCATATCAGAAAGTCACTTCACAAAGCAATCTCACATTAAGTTTAAAGGATACAAAGTATACCATGCAATCCACCCAGACAATTCTGCAAGAGGTGGTAGTGCCATCATTGTAAAAGAAAACCTACAGCATTATGAAGAGTTCAAATACGAAGAGAAGGACATCCAAGCAGTGGCGATTTGTCTACAAACCAAAAAATATCCTATAACAGTATCTGCCATCTACTGTCCACCACGGTATATGATAAAAAAATACCACTAAATGAACTTTCTAAATCACTTTAAAAGTCGATTTATATTAGGAGCTAACTTCAATGCTAAAAATACGTATTGGGGCTCCAGACTAACAATTACTAAAAGCAAAGAACTACTAAGTGCCATAAAAGAGCTGAAATGTGACTTCATATCAACTGGAAAGTCGCCTCGCTGCGCGTGAAAATATATTCTAAACCAACTTTGCGGGCGGCCCACAACGCCGGTTGCGACCGGTGGGTGCAATTAACATATACTATGGGTAAAACACATCTCGATTAGATATGTTACAAATTTTCTCTTTCGACTGTGTAGTGTCAGCTGTCAAATCGTTGACCGCCCACCGACACGCTGTTGCAAGTAAAAATCGGGACGGATCACTCACTAAAAGAGACTTCATCAGCATGTGAACGTCGAGGCAATCCAGCTTCTCGACCACACAAACATAGTGAGAAGACTAAAAAGAACAAAACCGTTCGAGTTAGTGTTCAGTGTTAGTGAATAGTGTAACGTACGAAAGTACGAAAGTGCCTTAATAGAGACAATAAGAAAAGTGCTATTGGACACATTCTTAGTCAAGACAATGTAATAGTTCAGGTTATAATTAAATTACTTATAAGGCTAGATTGTAATAAGATTAGGGTCCATCCTTGATGAAACCTAGAAAAAAAAAAAAACTTCCAAGCGGTTGTTCATTAACCGGTCACGCGGACGACGGTCTTCTGCTCATTCAATCAAGTACTCGAGATTGACTCGAGAACTTGGCTCACACTTGCCTACGATTAATATCTCAGTGGGGTGAACTTATCAACTCATGTTGAAAGTTAATCTTAAATCGTTTCCTACTATTAAATTTAATAAAGTTCCCGTAAAAAGTAAGCAGTTCGTGTACTATCTTGGTCTAGTGTTAGAGAGGAATTTGCATTTATAGATCATATTAAAATAGTCGGTGAAAAAGCAAAAAATAACTTCTATGCCTTAACGAGAATATCGAAATCTATTTGGGGTCTGTCTTTTTTAACCTTGAAGACTATTTATGGGGCTACTTACTTCGGTTGTTGCCATATATCAGTTAAGTCAGCGAGAATCTCTTAGGGAACTATTGAAAAAGATTAAAATTATGACAATTTCTTGCCAAATCATTTATGAAAATATTATGTATGTAAGGAAAAATATTCATCTCTTTAGTTAAGTCAGTGATAGACACGATTGTAATACGAGAAATAAAGATAAGTTAGACCAACCATCTTACAGACTAGCTAAAGCACACTCATCTTTCGGGGGGTACTGTGTTAAATTCTATAACAAAGTACCTTGTGATATATTAAAACTAAATGAAAGTAAATTTAAAAATTTCGTTAAAAGCACACTTCGTAAACAAGCATATTACAAATTAGATGATTATATTCAAGATAAGAATGCTTGGAAACATGCTGGTCCTGCTCCATAGGGCAATCTTTAGTGTAAACAAAATCTAATTTGTTCATTTATATTCATAGTTATTATTATTTTCTTTTTTTTTAAGAATTTTACTCACACACTCTTCCGTTGTTGTTGATTTAGGTATTTTACCTATGTTTGCAATATTTCAAGTATGTGAGAAACATGTTCCTATTTATAAAATTAATGAATTTACCTGTTAATGATTATAATACTTTATACCTGTACGTTGTATAGTGTGTTGTGTTTTCTGGGTGTTTGGTCCTCACATATATGAATTTATTAATGTATATACTTATGTAAATATTGTAAGATACATTTTTGTTTTAAAAAAGAGTAAGTATGGAGTTTCTTGTGCATTTTTCTCCATAACAAGCTACTTTTCCGAATGCACGGTAGAATCAATTTTCATTACTTGTAAATTTTAATTATAATTTGTGTACGACGTTCAAAAGTGCCGTTTTTTGGCCTAGTTGAATAAAGATATTTGACTTTGACTTTGCTATGGGGCGCCTGTTTGGGCTGATAGGGCCACAATAGTGGCGGTACGACGTGAATTGCTTCAGAATCAGCGTTTGGCTTTGATATTCTTATGCAAAGCATACAGGACGGTTAGTACTGAGGCCTTACCGGTACTTGCTGGCGTACTTTCGGTCGACCTTAATGTACTATTCCGCACGAGAAACCATGAACGCGGACTTTTTAACGCGTAATGACCGTGAGAAAATCTCTAGATTATTTAAACCACAAATTGACGTCTGGGAGGAACTTTTATCCGAGTGACAATGTAGGTGGGATAATTCCATCAAGGGTCGACTCCTCCACGAATTCTTTTCATCCGTTCGCGTCTGGCCAGGACGTGGCTGGAGGTGGATCATTGTGTTGCCCAATTTCTTACAGGGCATGGTAACTTTAAAAGTAAATTATTTTCCTTTAAGCTCGTTGCCTCGCCTCTATGTCAGTGTTCTACATCTGACTGCGAATATGTACAATCTGCACATCATATCTTGTGGGAGTGTATTCTTTGGCAGAATGAACGCAATATTATGTTGAATAATGTACAGGCTGCATCAGGAGTTGTTTACTATACGAACCTTGTGGAAACTAGAACAAATTTCCGTGCGTTCAAGCGTTTTTCCGTACCTATTATTGGAAACAAATATAGCAACTCACAATGTTAGGACCCATTAATATTATTGCTATTTTTTTATCCGTGGTGCTAGGCAAATGGGCTTATCCCAGTTGTAAACGACCCTTTGTGCCTATCGGCCTTGTTTGTTCTGTCTCCTGCTTGATATGGAGGGAAGTGAAAATTTGTATTTTCTTTCCTACTCCTTTTATTCTTTTCTGATTAATTTCGCTGCGGGATCTATGACAGTTAAATTCATTCTCCGGAACTTCGTCGAGTTTCATTGCCTCGGCGCTTTACTGGTGGTCGCCACTGTTGATTCTGGCTTTCAGGAGTTGCAGTGGGTTGGGAATAGTGCGGTGGAATTGTCCTAACACCATAGTCCTTGGCAAGGTTGGTAACAGCACATTACCTCTCCGGGGGATATATGCTGTTACCAGTCTTGTCCGAGAATCTGTTAGAGTCTACTCCAGTAACAGATTCTCGGGCTTCTGACTGCCCTTAACGACTCTCAAGGTTTTTGAATGGAAAACTTTTGGACCAATGGTTTTACGTTCTTTCCGACGTATGAAGAGGTCTCGGTATGTACCTAAGGGATGGTCATGTCATCCATCTAAATACCAACTTTGGCATCTCGGATTGCCCGATATTTCATGTAACGGGATTACTTACATAATAATATATTCAGCTATTCATGCAATTTTCCTACAAACGTGGAAACCAGATATTTTTGTCATGTTTAAAAATGTACACACGGTAAATGTGTTTTGAAGCCCTAGAAGGACATATTAGTATTGTCTTCAGAAATACTAGGTATGCAGTATTCATAACTGGCGTGCATGTATAACTAGATGTATGAACTAAACATGAAGCAAAAGGAGTATATAAGGATCGTAGTAGGTGGCGTTATACAATAATTTCTTAAGGGAAAAAGGCGTTAGTAAATGTATGTGTAAGTATGTATATATTGTGAAGAACAGATAGGCAGTCGGCCCATGAAAAATTATTATACAACTGTAAACAGTGTGACTGGTGGACGTGTCCGTATATATAATGTACTCTATGACTGAAAGCCAAAAAACACAATACAATTTTGTTTGAATTCTAATAGACCATTGATACAAAAAATACAAATACAAAATGGTTTATTGTTTTATAAGTTTACAAAAGAAACGTTTTTTGTTAGGAGGTTTCCTCGCAAGTAATGCCTGTGTTGGGAAGCTCCGCTCTTCCATAGCAAAGCAATACAAATTTAGAAAACTTGGTATTTACAAAAGACGATAGATACAGAAATATGATAAACATAACAGAAATGACTATGTAATTAAGTTACCATTTAATGAAAATCTTGCCTGCAAGTGTGTGCTCAATGTTATGTAAGGTAATGTGTTGTATATTAAAGATAGTAGTTGCGTGTGTGTCAGAGTGATGATATGGAATTAGTGATGGATGTCGTAATGGCGTGTGTTATGTGTTATAGTTTTTTTCTGTTGTATTATTTTACTTAATTATATGCGTGTGATGTGTGATATGTGTCCGTGTTGTGCATTTGATGTAAAACTAAAATGAAGCTACTATGCACATTTGCAAGCGTTAGTAGGTCTCTATAGAGAAGAACGTGCAAGAAACTCCGCGGAGACTCTTTTCCATCAATAAATTTTAATTACCAGTATTTGGTTACATCAAACTTGTTGGAAAAATAAACATAATAATGTTCGAACGATGTAAAAAGACGTGCACGTAAAAGCGTCTAGAGTAAAACAAACAATCAAAAAACCCTTTTTTTTTTTAACTGAGGCAGCCAAGTTATAACCAATCCCAGCTGATGGGGCCCGTTCACGAACATAGCGCATGGATTGGCAACACTCAGCTTAAACATTATGAAGGAAACCGAATGATCCAACACCAGCGCCACCCATCAGAGAGAAATTTGAGAGAGCATGACCCACTCTTGTTCTTGTTTCACGTGTGGAAACTGTCCATACGGTTGTACCCGTAGCTCAATAGACGGATCTCCAAATTCTTGAAAAGAGACTTGCGTCACTTGAATATCGAGCGTATTAAAGACACGATTAAGCGAAATAAAGGCTCCAAGATGTTTTCAAAGGATTTCCTGAGCGATATCGATACATTCTATGGGCAGGTGTACACCTCAGTTAGCAAACCCGTTGCGAATCTAGCAAACAACCCAAGAGCTAGATTGAATTGCGCCTAAACCTATAAACAAGAAGTTCGAAAATAGTGACGAAGATCTTTTTAAATACTGTAATGTTATGAATGTGTTCAATAAAGTGGAATTTTTCACTCTTACTGAAGTGAATAGACCGGAGATGCTAACCGAAAAAACAAGATCTGACTTTCTTAGAAATGTAAAACCTAAACATAAATACAGCTTACCAAAATACAATAATTTGTACGGGATGAGTGTTGAAGAAAATTTGGAGCCTCATTTTCTTAATAATCTTCCAGAAGACTTGCAAACTTTATACAAAAGAGGTTCGAAGGGTTGTAAGTACAAATTAAAACGTTTCTTTATTAAACACAGTCAAATTTCCTAATTAATTAATTTATCTTTCAACAAAAATTTATCAATGTTTATTATGAAAGTATATATATATATATCATATAAACATATGTAATTTAATATTTAATATG
Source organism: Orthosia cruda (assembly GCA_964057195.1). Taxonomy (NCBI): domain Eukaryota; kingdom Metazoa; phylum Arthropoda; class Insecta; order Lepidoptera; family Noctuidae; genus Orthosia; species Orthosia cruda. The sequence continues at coordinate 40,280,240 of OZ059828.1, read as the reverse complement.
TAATATTGTATTGCAATTTGTAATTTAAATTAAAATAAGCGGCTCGCCATCACACAGTTAATCCCTGTGAGGTTTTTGTTGTGTGGCTAAAACCAAATGTTAAATAGGTTATGTATTTTGGAAATAAAATAAATAAATCATTTTTATTTTATTAATCTTCATCAAACACATTTCAATTCTTGGACATATCGATAATCTAAATTATAAAAGCTGAAGCTATTCGCGTGTTTACAGTCCATACATCATTATCATTCATCATCTTCCTGCCCTTGTCCCATGTTACTTGGTCGACCTTAAAAACATGGCGCAACACGTTTTCTTCTTCCTTTCCTTAGTGAAAACCAACCCGCTACCACCGACTCCCTTTTTTTTAATTCACTTCTCACACAGTCCATTCATCTTTTAAAGTTCATACTGCAGAAATCTCCAATTTCCCTACATTTTGACATGTTTTTAATATTGATTGTCGCTGATATGACACAAGTTTTTTTAAATACTCACGTACTTAATCTTCAGATAATAATTCTGGCTGTGACAATCTAAATCCCCGTCACGTTTTCCGTCGTAAGCGGAAAAACGTTATCTTCTTTCTCTTAAGTATTTTATTAAGCTCATTTTAAAGCTTCCTTTTTTTATGATGTCCTAAATTAACCATAAATATTCGCCTTATACAGTTTTCAGACATATGTTAGGAAAGGTTTACGGAGCGAAAACACATGGAATATCGTTAAGCATATTGTAATAGGAAGGTATAACATCAAGATATGTAAAAACAGGACAACCGTACAAAAGACAGTACCAAAACTCTATTCTAAAGCTAGTTCAAACTAGACAGTACTCTATCTAGCCAGTAGCTAGTGTTAGTACATGAAGGTGATATATCTTCAACACACCCCCTCAACTTATGTACGATACAATCCATAAAAATAAACCAATCTTTACTTTCGCACACATAATCCTAAAGCACTTTTTAGTAATTCATGTCTTACGCGAGGTAAAGGTTTGGTGAGGACATCTGCCAACATCTTATCAGTTGACAAATATTCCAACGTTATGTTTTTACTGTCATGTAGCACATCCCTTATAAAAAAATGTCTAATGTCAATGTGCTTACTTTTCGCATGATGTACACCATGATCCTCAGCAAGGCAAATAGCACTTAAATTATCAGCATGCATTCTTACCTTACAGAGTTGATGTAAACCTAGTTCTTTCAACAGGCTATTCAAAAACATAGCTTCTTTCATAGCTTCTGCCAAACTTACAAACTCAGCCTCACAAGTAGAAGTCGCAACGATGCGTTGCTTGTGTGAAGACCATGATATGCTTGCTCCACCTAGAACGAATAAATAACCCGTAAAGGATCGTCTATCGATAACGCAGTTACCCCAATCTGCATCTGCAAACCCTTGTATGCATAACCCTGTCGACTAAAACGCCAAACCGTGAGTTATCGTACCTTTTAAGTATCGAAGAATTCGCTTCGCAGCCCTCCAATGAGTTTCCTGCTGGTTTTCTGCAAACTGTGCAAGTTTTGCCGTAGCGTTAGCAATATCAGGTCTTGTCGCTACAGTTAAATACATGAGCGCTCCAATTAGTTCTCTATACCGAAATTGTTTCCCTTTAGTTACTTCTTTTTCACTAATAACAGGATTTCCAATTTCCATTGGAGTCCGAATAGGATTGCAACTATCCATAGCAAATTTCTTCAAAATGTCTTTTATATACTTCTCTTGTGATAAGAAATATTCATTGCCATTTTTCTTAATATCTATCCCGAGACAGAAGGTTGCTTGGCCAAAGTCTTTGAGCTCAAACTTCCTCGCCAATTCCTGCTTGAATTTATCTATATACATTCTATTTTGCGATGCGATCAATATGTCATCCGCGTATATAACGACAAAAAGATCTGATCCGCCTTTATTACGCTTATGATACAAACAAGGTTCATTTATTGTAGGTTTCAATCCCATTTCTCTCAGTTTCTCGTCCATTTTTATGTTCCACTGTCGTCCAGCTTGTTTGAGACCATACAGAGATTTCTTTAGACGACAGGTGTCAACACCTTCTTTCATATCTTCAAGCATTTTTGCAGATTTTTTACCTACTGCAGAATTAACGCCATCGTTTTTTATTTTCTCTAAACCTTCTTTCTGCAGCCTTGGGATCCTCATATAAATATCTTCGTTCAGATCACCGTTTAAATAGGCGGTATTTATATCTATCTGGTCAATATCCATGCCCATTTCGACAGCTAAGGCGACCAACAAACGTACAGTTGCTAGCCTCGCAACTGGGGCGAATGTCTTATTATAATCTAGGCCATATTGCCGACTGTATCCTTTAGCTACCAGTCTAGCCTTCTTTTTCTCAGTACTGTCAACATTTAGCTTTGTCGTCAGCACGTATCGACAACCCACGATATTACGATCTGGAGGTTTCTTTACAATTTCCCACGTGTCGTTATTTACAAGACTTCTTATTTCTGAAAGAATCGCTTCTTCCCATTTGACCTTTTCGTCAGATGCCAAAGCTTCCTTTAACGCGGTTTCAATAGCTCCAGCAAAAACATCAGTGTCGACGTATTCTTCCGTCGATGAACCATTGTCGCTACTCTCTCTTATCTCAACCATATTATACATTTTACGAGGGCGGCCAACTAGTCCTCTCTGCATTCTTAACCTTCCAAGACCTCTTTTAAGAATAATGTTTCTGTGACTAATTTCAGTAGATACCGTATTTTCTGCACTTTCTTCATTAATCACTGGTACATTTGGTTGAATATTTAAAGTAATTTCTTCTCTTGAAGGCTCATCACTAAACGGCACATCCGACTGTTCTTTAGTTTGGATTTCTATATCCACCGTCTTTTCACATTGTGGTTCAATTAGTGATTCATTTGAGACCTTACACTCAATTTCAGTTAGCTTACCTTCCTGAAATTTTACATCTCTCGACACTACGATTCTTCTACTCTCAGGTATCCATTTTTTATAGCATCAGCTGGATAACCCACAAAAATGCCGAGTTAACTACGTGCAGCAAACTTATCCTTACCTGGTTCCTTTTCCAAGACATGTACTTTGGTGCCAAACGTTTTTAAATATTTGGCATTCACAGGTCTCTCAAACCATTTTTCGTATGGAATTTCACCATTGAGACTGCTTGTTGGGCACCTATTACGCAAATAGCATGCAGTAGCTACAGCTTCTGCCCAAACACTTGGTGATATACCTGACGATAAGATCATACACCTTGCCATCTCAATTAACGTACGGTTCATCCGTTCAGCGATACCATTACTTTGAGGTGAGTATGGCGTCGTAAAACGTCTCTTAATTCCTTCATTTTCTAAAAATTCATCGAAAAAATTATTTTTGTATTCTGTTCCGTTATCCGTATGTAAATATTTAATTTTTCTTCCTGTCAAATTTTCGACATGACGTTTAAAAATCTTGAATTTTGACAAAACGTCACTTTTATTTTTCAGCATAAAAACTTCACACCAACGAGTACAATCGTCAATAAAAGTGATAAAGTATTTATTTCCGCCATTCGATTGTACTCTCATTGGACCGACCACATCAGAGTATATTATTTGCAACTTCTCATTGCATGTAATTTTCTTTGAATTTTTGTCCAAATACATGGCGCCTTCTATTTTGTCAACTTGAGCGTTTCCTCTTGAACTATCCTCTCCGATGATTTTAACTCTTAGTTGCTCTGGCTTTGGGAGCTCATCTCTACACTCTATAGCACATCTAAAGTTCTCATAACTTCCCGGCAGACTATACAGCAGCAAGATCGTTAACAAGTCATCATGGATTTTTATATCCATTTCTTCCAATTTGTCGACGGCTTCGAAAAAGGAATCAAGATGCTCACATACCTTTTGGTTTTCACCCATCCTTTGTAACATGAGCCTTTTCATTAAATTCGCTTTCTTTGCAGGTCCTCTTGATGCAAACAAGCTCTCTAATTTTAACCATACCTCTCGTGCAGTCTCCACCCTTTTTACATGACGAGCTACTCTTGGATCTAATGCTAATACCACCTCAGACTTCGCTTTTCTGTCAGTCTTCTCCCATGTCAATATAGCAGCATCCGTAATAGGTTTTGGCTTTTCGCCACTCACATACTCCCAGAAGTCATTTTTTATTAACAATGCTTCTACTTGTACCTTCCAACTGTCGTAGTTGTCCTTCGTCAATAATTCTATTCGTACATTCATTTTTCTTCTGACATGTACTTTATAATTTTACAATTTCGAATTATTTTCATAACATACACAACACGCTTACTGCCCTGGGCCCATAACCTTTTTTAATAATTTGTACATCCGCTGTCATCTTTATGGTGGCACTTCACATCGCTATTAGTTGTTCGCGTTTTTTTAACCGACTTCGCAAAAAGGAGGAGGTTTTGTTAGGGAAGGTTTACAGAGCGAAAACACATGGAATATCGTTAAGCATATTGTAATAGGAATGGTATAACGTCAAGATATGTAAAAACAGGACAACCGTACAAAAGACAGTACCAAAACTCTATTCTAAAGCTAGTTCAAACTAGACAGTACTCTATCTAGCCAGTACCTAGTGTTAGTACATGAAGGTGATATATCTTCAACAAGATCTCATCTAAGATATTTTAAGAAATGTCTCAAGTTTATGAATGGTGTTTAAATTGGAATCTGGTAACGGGAAGAGGCGAGATGAACTCGCCTCTTCCCGTTACTTGGGGTTGGCATTCCTGGTCATGAGGCGCCACTTGTTCCTCTGATAAGCATCGTCAGTAGATAGACCGCACTTCCTGTCCTTCTGAACACTCGGCATCCAAGATTTCAGCGGTCTACATCTCCCTCTCTTTTGTGACGTCATGGAAAAGCGCCTTATCAGGATGTGGTCATCTGGTCTCCACACTACATGACCGTACCATCTAAGTCATTCAGTTGCCTTTATGAACATAATCTATACTAATACAGTAATGCGGAAGAATTTGTTTGTTTTTTTTTGAACACGTTAATCTCTGGCACTACCAGTCGGAACAAAAAAAAAATTACACACTTACATACATGATAGACAAACATACGTACATGAAAGAATAAACACATAAAGAGTAAACTCTCGGCACTCTCCGGGTCGTTGCGTAACATAGTTCGTTGTATTCCATCAAAATTGCGGTATACTATTTACAACTCCCTAGTAAAGCCGCATCTACTTAATTTGATCGAAGTCTGGGGCAGTGCTGCAAAGACAAAGCTATCAGAACTCCAAGTTGCCCAAAATAAACTCATAAAAATACTATTCCACTATCCATATCTAACATCAACCAGTAAAATCTATCAAGACACAAATTTAATGAATATAAAGCAACTATATATTTACAACACATGTATTTTCATCAGAAACATTCTCAACAAAAGTGTTCACTCAAACTTAACACTCACACAATATAAACAAGTTAGTCAACGCAGCACACGGCGAGCAAGCTTGCTAGTTTTACTTAAAATAAGAACTAACTATAGCAACAAAACGCTAACTTTTGAAGGAGCACAACTCTATAATAAGTTACCGTCCTGTATAAAAAATCTACACTCTTTCAATGCATTCAAGACTCAACTTAGCCAGCACATAATTGCAGATCGATCACTTCTGGAGAAAATAATGCATTGGATGGGTAACTATTAAATTGTAATACCGATGACGAACTTTTTGTAATCTATTGTATGTTTTTTAGTATTGTTCTCAAGTAAGTGACATATGTCATTATCTATATATATAAAAGGCAATGTCCCGACTGACATATCAACGCCTAGCCTAAACCACTAATGATAGAAGTTTGAAATTTTGGGAGGATGTTGAGTTTATACTGGAGGCGTTATTTAAGGAAGGATTTTTGGAAATTCATCCCCTAAAGGGGTAAAATAGGGGTTAAAAGTTTGTATGAAACTCTGTCATTTTTAATTTGAAATGAATGTAATATGGTATTGAGCCTCTAAATATAAAATAATTTATTTATTTAAAACTTCATGCAACATACAGATACATAGGCGGACTTAATGCCTGAGGCATTCTCTACCAGTCAACCAAGGGTGGTGGAGAGATAACATGGCAGGTGCATAAAAATTTAGAAATTAAATTGAATAACAATATATATATATATATATATATTGTAGTTAAAATAAACATACATATATATTTACTATAATAAATACCTTTATATATATATACATATATAAATTAATAGAAAGGAGATTGAGACGACTCTGCTAATGGTTCAGAAAATAATGTCGCAGCTTCCGCTTAAATGCATATTGACTGGTGGCCGTCCTGATATCGAGAGGAAGCGCATTCCAGAGAAGAATGGACTGAATATGAAAAGAAGAATGAATAAAATCAGAAGTATGAGAAGGACAAAGCAAGAGAAGATTGTTAGACGAACGCAGATTCCTAGCGTGTGAAGTACACAGATACTGAAAGTGAGAGATGAGATAAGAAGGAGGGGTGGGAGAGTTGAGTAGAGAGAAGAGCGTGGTCAAAGCGCGTAAATTTCGCCTCTGCCGAATGGGCATCCATTTGAGCTGAGATCTACAGTTCGACACATGGTCATATTTCCTCAGGTTGAATATGAACCTGATGCAGTTGTTTAGGAGCCTATCAAGCTTATCCAGGAATACCGCGTTCAGGTCAAAGTAGCACACATCACCATAGTCGATTATAGGGAAGATTAAAGTCTGCACAAGCATAGCCTTCGTTTTTGCAGAAAGTTTCTCAGACGATACAGGCAACGCAAGGTCCCGTTGACTCTTTGACTGATACTTGAAACCTGACTTTGCCATCCCAGCGTCGAGTCAAGATGTAGACCGAGATCTTTTACACTAGGGCTGATGGGGATAACGGTACCATTAAAAATAATAGGAGGAAGAGAGCTAATCCCCACCCGACCCATCATGCGAGAGCTCCCGATCACAATGGCCTGACATTTTGAGGGGTTTACAGACACCCCAAATCTATCAGACCAGTTCTTGACAGCGACTAAGTCCCGGTTCACATCGCCTATAGCGTCCGACAAACCCTCCACCCGCGCAGATGCATACAGTTGAAGGTCATCGGCATAAAGATGATACGAACACCGAAGACAGTGAGTTATAAAATTTATGAAGATGGAGAATAACAATGGAGAAAGAATACCGCCTTGCGGAACACCAGCAGCTAGGTCACACCAACTCGATGAACTCTCGTCAATGCGAACCGACTGCTGACGTCCCCGAAGATAGGAAGAGAACCATTCCAGGGCCTCGGAAGAAACCATAAGATGTGAAAGGATAGAAAGGAGAATATCATGACTGACGGCATTAAAGGCATTGGAGAAATCAATCAAAACCAAAACAGTAACTTTGGTATCCTCCATCGCTTCTCTAATGTCGCCAGTCACTTTGAGGAGAGCAGAGGCAGTACTGTGCCCCGGCCTGAATCCAGACTGGAATGAGCTAACAAGGTTATTCCGATGAACAAACCCTGGAAGCTGCTTGTGGGCACAGGCTTCCAGCACTTTGGATAGAAAAGGAAGGATAGAAATTGGTCGAAAATGGTTAGGTAGGGAGGGATTGGAGATTTTAGGAAGTGGACGAACATAGGCCATACGCCACAAGGATGGGAATTGTGCGGCATCAAGTGAAAAATTGATTATGTGGGTAATTGGGGGAAGAAGAAAGTCGAGGATTAGGGTGACCATATAACGACTGATGCCATCAAAACCCATGGCTTTGGATTTAATGGATAGGATAATTTTTCTGATTTCATCCAAGGTGACTGGAGAAAAATGGAACTGTTCTATAATAGGACCGGGTAGGCCAATAATATAATCAACCGTCTGAGATAACATATGGGAGCCCAAATGGCAGGTTGTAGTAAAGTGACGGTTGATATCGTCCAAACCAATTGTCTTAGGAAAATCCTCATGACGTGACCTACCGATACCAAGAGTTCCAAGGAATTTCCAGATATCAGCCGGAGAAGAAGAAGATATGTTTTCGAGAATATGGCGGCGTTTGGCATTGCGTATCACCTGATTACAACGATTTCTTGCATTTTTGAACAGGTTCCTGTTTTCAACACTGCGATCCTTTTTAAATTTTCTAAAGGCCCGATCCCTGCGCCTCATCGCCATACGAACCCCTGTCGTCATCCAAGGAGCAGGTGGACGCCTGAGTTTAACCCTCTTGACAGGAGCGTGTCTGTCGTAGAGTGCAAGGACCGTTTGATTAAACAAACCCAGCTTATCGTCTACAGTTGTTGCCGCAGCCAGGTTGTCCCAGTCCAATTCAGACGCATCCTGACGCAGTTTTACAATACCCATGCGGGCAAAACAACGCATATGCAGAACTTTATGCGGGACTTTGGGTGGTTTTAGGGTATAAGAGAGGAATATGAGGTCGTGATTGGAAAAGCCAGGCGCAGGACACTGACCATGAGAGGAAACAAGGGGGGGAGTGGACGTGAGGATTAAGTCAAGCCAAGTATCATCACCTGAGACATTGAGGTGAGTAGGTTGCAGAGGAAGGACATGGAGACTTACGGACTCGACGATATGAAGGAGTTTACGGGAACGAGGGGCTGGACGAGACAGGTCAGTGTTGAAATCTCCCATGATTATACAATGTGCATACTCTGACCCTACAGATTCAAGCGCCAATTCCAAGTTGGAAAAGTAATCAACGGCGGGCGGACAGTAGACAACTCCAAGTAAGGTCTTGACTCCTTTGACGTAAACCTCCAGAAAGAGATACTCAGCGGAAGCACTATAATTTGAAGGAGATGAGACAAGGACTTTGCAAGGGAAATCGCTGCGAAGATAGATAGCAACACCACCCCCTCCCTTTCCAATTCTATCGTTGCGGATAAGAATGAAACCGGGAAGAGGGTAGGTGGTAGAGAGAAGATGAGGTTTGAGCCAACTCTCAGAAACCAGGACGGCGTGGACATTGGCGTTGGAAAAGGTGTCATACAGCTCACTGTAGTGACTTGGCACACTCTGGGCGTTGATGTGGCAAACATTAAACAAGTGACAGTTTTGTTGGCTGAAGCGCCGATGAAGAACGTCACGAGGGGTGTCAGTCAGGGACCTAAAACTAGCATTAGCGGTTGAGTTGAAGGAATCATTAGCAGAGTGAAAAGAATCGTCAACAGATATCATAAAATACAATATAAATAATAAAAATAACTTAAGAAAAATAAAAAATAAAATAACTATGAAGTTTAGCCTAACGGTGCAACACGACTATCCGTCCACCACCCACCAGCAGCACCAGTCCAATACATAAATATCAAATTGAAAAAAAAACAAAGCATTATGAACACAAGACAGCCAAAGCAATGCGTCGAATTTCATTCAAAACACAAGTTACAAAAAAAAGTAAAGAAAATAACTAAACGCAATTTTCGAATACAACATGGAACGTCACAATGACATTACAAATTAACAGTTATGACACAACTGACAGATCACAATCTGACAATGACATTTACTCTTAGTTCCACAGTGACGGAACACAAAAACAAAGTAAACAAACATTATTTTTAACAATATAAGCAAAATACTGTACAAATACCACCAAACTGATAACGATTTACTTTTAAATAAACACATAGTAAGCAGGTACACGATAAAAGTTGCGTAAACTTTGAAATAAGCCGTTCCAAGTATTGTGTTCAAAGTTAATAAATATGTCTTGCAAACACTTAGCCACTGCGCACTACACCGCTGTTGCCCGGAGCACCAGACGAATCCCCAGCTCTCCTAGGGTACTGAGTCAACAGTGGATTTAGCTCCTCCACCGCAGTTATCTTGTGCCGTGTTCCATCGGGGGTTCGAACGACAATAATACCGTCTTGAGTCCAGCAAGCCCACATTCCAAAATGCAAGCGCGCTTTACTGAACACGGCCTGCCTAACTTTGGTTAGGAACTCCTTAACCGTGACCGTGGAGCCCTTCAATGCTGATTTCGCCTTCCACACAGCAGATCTGTGGTCAACATTAGTAAACCTTACCAGTATAGGCCGACTGCGTGTGGGCCCCCGGCTGGATGCCCCAAGTCTATGGCACCCCTTGATGGACGAAGCAGTAATGTTAGGCAGGGCCAGCTTGTTGTTAATGAGGCTCAGCACCAGAGCCCGGCAATCTTCCTTATCAGCCTCAGCAATACCGGTAAAGATGAGCGCTTTCCTACGTGAACGTGTCTCCAATGCATCCACTGCACTGGAGCACTCGGTGATTTGTTTCCGCAAAAGTCCCAGCATAGCGAACATCAATTCCTTGAATGTACGAAGCTCCTCTCGGACCTTTGCCACGGTATCCTTTGCAGGTCCTGCACACTGGAGCTGTGCCTCAAGCTCATTCATCTTTCTCAGGAAACACTCCTCCAGGTTCTTCTGGGCCGACTGGATATCATCTAGCTGAGACATGCTGAAGTGCAGCTCAACAAATTTGCTTTGACAGTTGATAGTATTGGTGACAACTGGCAGGTGGTGTAGTTTAACTGCTATATTACATAGATTGTTTCACCAATATATGTGCAGCTGTTTAGGTAGTTTATGTAACTGATTGAATTAAAAAAACTTAAAAAAATATACTCATTTATATTTTAAAATAAATTTACTAAAACCGATGAATAAAAAACGCGTCTTAACTTTTTTTACACCTACCGCCGAAAAAAAAACCGCCGAATAAAATACGTCTTTAAGCTTTTTTTAATTTCACTTGAAGGGGTAAAAAGGGATGTCAAAATTTGAATGGAAAATATATTGTTTCAAGGCAAAATTACTTGAAATTTAGTATAAAGACACTTCAAAACAAAAAAAAACAGATTAAGAAGATAACACCCCCAGTGTTAAAGTTTGCATGAAAACTAAATTTTTCACTATCAATATTTCTTAGAATTCAGTATTTACGCTCTTGAATACAATTAAAGAAACACGTTTTTGATGCATTTTTGAATTTCATTCCTTAAAGGGGTAACAAGTGGGGTTAAAGTTTTCATGAAAACTGAATTGTTTATTAACAAAATTACTTGGAATTTAATATTGATCTTCTATACTATTAAAGAACATGTATTTAAGGCTTTTTTTAATTTCATCCCTTAAAGGGGAGGGGAGATGTGTTAAAGTTTATGTTAATGATTACTGGACATGCTCGGGCGGAAATAGTTTTCATAACTCGATCGAGTACCACTGATATCCTCTGACTATGTCTTTGAATTTTTTTAACGACCGTAAGTAAATCTCAAGGTCAGTCATTAAGGGTAGCTGGCATAGATTAAGGGCAAGACTGCTTCCGACACGGGCAATTTTACTTTGCCTATCCCAGAGTCAGCACTAGCAGCCTGGTCATTTTGACACCACACAGAAAAAAAACACCAATGTGATATACAAAGAAAAGAAGGTTAATTAAATTCTAACTTCTTGATGACAATTTTGTTAGTGTAAGATAATTGGAGTTTTTTAATAATAAGCTAATTCACTTTTTCGGAAAATGCTTTAATTTTTCCAAGTGGCGAAAAATACCAATTCTGCTTCAACATTTGTGAAGTAAACAGATACTAAATATAGCTGGTAACCTCCAAGCGGGTGTAACCTACGTCAAGCCATTCTAAATCGCGACCACGAGGAAGACAACTTTTCAACGAAAATCAGGAGCAAACTCTTATCAATCGTGAATAAGCATTATCTCCTCTGTGGTACCGAAAATCTATAATCCAGATAGAGTCATTACACCCGCTAAAAGTTACTGCATGGTGTGTTTTTTTAAGTTATCGGGGCGCCAAACTACTACTGTGGTCGATGAGGTCACAGAGCAATGATTAAAATATTTCTCTATTCTTAAAAGAAATAAATTTTAACTAGAGTACATAATGGTTCCAACAGGATAAAGCAGCGGCGCTTACTGTACGAGCCGCAACCGAATTTCTTTGGGCGGCATTACCCGGACTTGCACTGGCCATTAAGCCTGATGTAACTGTTCCAGACTTCTTTTTGTGGGATGTTTTTTAAGTCACGAGTCTGTGCCTAGACTCTTGAATCCCTCAAAGATAATATCCGCCGGAAGTTCTGGTAAGGGTTATGGTAAATGCCATAAACGGGGCCGAATGTTTACCAATTCTGTCGAAGCGAAAATGAAACGGCCACTTAGCCATTTCATTTTCTCCACTAAATGGAATATAAATGAAGACACCAAATTCAAAAGCAGAAACAAAGTTTTTAATTCATAAAAAAAATATAGCCAAAGAACATCGGGTGATAACTTTTGCGCCACAATGTATTAATTTTCTATCGTGTCGGTAGTAGGATTCAGAAATTGAAAGCAAAGTGGTCTTCCACTATTTGTGGAAATTGACCTAATCCGGAATGAAAGTCTAGCTCTAGCTATTAGAACGGGAAGGTAGTGCAGTTTATGCTCATTTTATATCAATTTACACGTAATTTTAATAATTCGATAAAATAATAAAGTTGAGAAAATCGGTCTACGGGAACAAAGTCGCGGGCGGAAAACTATATTTGGATAATAATTTACAATATCCCACAAGAGCTGAAAAAAAAAACGAAATCGTGAAGTCCACGCAGGCGAAGCTGCGGGCGGACAGCTAGTTGGGAATAAAGTTTCTTTAAACCGAAACCGAAAGCCACATTCCTGAGGAAGACTATACATCATTAAGCAATAGTTCTTGGTTAGCTTTAAATATTGATAAATTGCCAAACTTAAGGGGCAGTGGGCAGGACACATTGTTCGCAGAGTGAGATGGCCGTTGGGCCGAAAATTTCTAGAGTGGCGACCGCGTACGAAGATCCAGCGTTGGAAGGCATCCCTCTAGGTGGAGCGATGACCTAGTCAAGGCTGCGGCCGTCCGGTGGATGCGAAACGCACAGGACCGATCAGTGTGGCGACGGCGACGCTAGGGGGAGGCCTATGTCCAGCAGTGGACGTCTTTCGGCTGAAATGATGATGATGATGACCATGTACTACAAAGATATTGTTTTAAAGTAGTTCAAAAAAGAAGTCCACGACTCTCTATATTTATCTCATATAAATAAGCCACATTAAGGCATTTTCGGCCAAATAATTTATCCTAAAACACAGTTATAGACTTTAAAACCATCTAACCTATACCTATACTGGTTTCATTAAAGGAAATAAATGCGAAGATGGCATTAGACAAAAAAAACAATTGGTACGTAGGTAGGGTAGGTAGTTTAGGGTAGGTAGAATGGCAGGTTGGTAGGTAGGGTAGGTGGTTAGGTAAGTGAATAGGGTAGGTGGGTAGGACTGATAGAGTAGGTAGGTATGTGAGGTAGGGTTGGTAGGAAGGTACGATAGGGTAGGGTAGCTAGGTAGGTAGCCAGTTGATGGGAGTGAATTCGCGGGGGATAGCTAATATTTACATGACATGTATTCCGCGAAAGGTTAATCAGAGGTGTAGGTATCCATATAGCACATTTACATTTTGTTTTACCCCAATGTAATAGAGAGCGAAGCCGTTGCCATCAACCAGACATAAATTCAAATTCTAAGCTGTTACCTACTGAGAAATTCCAAAAGGAAAGACCACCAAAGCCTTTAGAAATTAAAATAGTAACAAACCAAATTTAAACAAAACGAATTCGTCTAAGAGCTAGCAACGTTTTTGAGAGAGAATTTCAGGTAGGCCAGTTTTTAGATATGTTATCTTTCTCACTCTCCCGGACGTCATATGGGCTATCTGGCTGGCGGTAGTGGTTGCGTTCATCAGTGCGCATCCTACCTGTACAGGTAAAATATCAATTTTTTTCAAATAATTTTTAGAAGTTTCTTTTTTTATTATTTATTTATTTAATACTTCATGCACACAAATGTACAGAGGCGGACTTAATGCCTTAGGCATTTTCTACCAGTCGACCTTTGGGTGATGCAGAGACAATTAGTGGTAGGTGCAATATTTAAAGTAAATCACGATACCTAATATTCAAATACAAAGCTATACATACATACTATAAATACATACAATAGTTACTCAAACATATAAACTAAATAAACTAAATAGACAAATACTATATTATTATATTTATTGAACTTTTTGCAACATGAATCTATTATTGGCAGATATTATAATTGTTGTTTAAACTGTGCCAGACGCTAATATTAAATTAATATTATTTTTTTCAAAATATTTCAGTATGGCCGAAATTTTTATGGATTAATTTGGGTGTGGGGAATAATGAGCGATTTATAAGCGTCAATCAAGTACACGCTCAAGCTGTACCTTGCTTTCATGCACTCACAGGATGCTACTACACACCAGCTTTTTCCGAAAAGGTAAACTTCGACCTTTTAAACTGTTAGAGCAATCAGAAGAGTATCAGTTAGCCTGTTAAAATATTATAACAGATGATGAAGAATTGCTCGATGAGACATTTAAGATCTTAGAAAAGTTAATTTAAAAAAAAGTTATTTACGGAGCTCGCGATTCTTGGAACGCAATGAAGTTCGGTTACAACTGTTTTCTAACACTTATCGGTCTAAAAAAACAGATGATAATTTTGAAAAAAACTATTTCTAGACCAAGCAAAATGATACCACAACACTTTTCATTTTTGATCGGTCTGGCTGTAGGTTTAACAATCGAATTAATGTTTGGCAAATTAATGTAGGTTTTATATACTTAAATAACATCATATAAAAATTTCAGCCATACTGAAATATTACAAAAATAATAAATAAAAATGTTTTAAAATTAGCGTCTGGCAAAATTTAAACAACAATAAAAATAACTGGCAATAGTAGATTCATATTGCAAAAAGTTCAATAATAATAAAAAAAAGAAACTTCTTAAAATTATTTGAAAAATTTAAGTTTTACCTGTACAGGTACGATGCGCACTGATGAATGCAACCACTACCGCCAGCCAGATAGCCCGTATGACGTCCGGGAGAGAGAGAGAGATAGCATATCTATAAACTGGCCTACCTGAAATTCGTGTTTTTTCGACATTGCTAGCTCTCATACTAAATGGTATTGTGGGAGTCAAAGTATTCCTTTGATAAAAAATATTGGAATATAAAAAAGCCGGTATCAGAGAATTCGTTACAGTTATTGCATTTTATGAACAAGCAATAAATATAAAAGTAATGTTATGCATATTGTAGCAGCTCGCTAACAGACTAATTGACATAGCGCCCTTTTAGGGTTTCGAAGTTAACAAGGAATCCTTATAGTTTTGCTATGTCCATCTGTCCGTCCGCAGCTTAGCTCAGAGACTTTTAGTACTAGTAAGCTATAATTTGGCATGTATACACAAAAATTTTTTTATTTCTGGTGCCTCCAGACGTAAAGAGGGGATATTTTTTTTTCTCGTCTATCCCATGGTGTGGGGTATTGTTGGATAGGCCATTCAAAATATTATGGGTCTGGTAAAACCATTTTTCGATTCAGAGATCCGTTTGCGTAAAATTATGCTTTAAATTCTACATTTTTGTTAGAGTCGAGTGTCACCCCAGCGAAATAGTTACTTTTGAATATGTTAAAAAAATCACGGCAATAGTATATATATAACGAAATTAAAAGGAAAACTATCACAGCTAAGTAGGCTTTACAAGTTTACGAGTAATAGTCGACCGACTTATAAATGTACTTGGAACAGTAAAAATTTTGTACGAATGCTATTGAAAAATTACTTACATAACGTTGTTGTGTAAAATAGTAAATATAGGCTTATGAACCATGTAAAATTATACATTAATAAAATCATAACATCCTTACTAATAATGATTTATAAATTAATAATGTTTAAGCTCGAATAGAGCTCGAAAGCTCGAAAAAAGTAAACATTTATTTGACACACAAACAAAATAAATAACAGACTTAAAAATAACATAGTTTGAGGCAGCACAAAAGGATATCTCTAACTAGTTAATATAACCCATGTTTCTGTTAAAATAATATTAATTTAAATGTTGCTCAAATCCAAAAAAGAAAAACAACATTTGAATTCAGAAATACGTTCTAATCACAAATGATCTTGGTATTACGTTTATATAGACAATTCATCATCCGCTGGTATCTTTTATGGACAGATAAGAACGAGTATTAGAACATCTTTGAACAAAGTAATTACCCAGATTCCTAGAACGTACAGGCATCAGTTTGCGCAAAGAAGAGACCAGATTATACACCCGTATAAGTTACACGCTTGATAGTTTGAAACTCAATATTAAAATCGAAGGAAAACGTGAAATGTCAACAAGGCAGATGTGAGGGAAACGCCGCGTAAGTTTAGTACAACCTAGAAGTACATACACAGATTTTATTGGTGGATGTTTTACAGAATAGCCGGTTGCTTAGTATTCACTACCGGCGTGCGTGTTTGATTAAATAACACATCAAGCTAGACCACCAGCTACTATTTATCACGTCGTCAACGGTATTCTGTTATGTCCGCTTTGTGCTCGGACTTGAATCGTCCAAAGTGGATATGCAAATCACATGAGGGTTACATAACAAAGCAGCAAATCTGAGCTCGCAACAACAATGAGGAGCCAATTAATGCGGTTGCTAAGGACGAAACCGGCTCGAATCATCTTGATTAAATTGAACACTGCTGCCCAAAATACATATAAAATATATATAGTTTGAAATTCAATATTACAGATCGAAGAAACATTCTGAAAAGTTCAGTTCTGACTAATACTAGGCAAACATGGAACGAAGTAGATTGCACTTTAAAGTAAGTTGAACCTTAGATACACGAGATTTGTATGCATTAGGAATCGATTTGCGATAGTTTCTTTTTGGATTGAAAGTCAACCAAAGAAAATGTACAATACGGTTGGGTTTGTAAAAGCGTGGGTAAATGAAAGTGGGCAATTTTGGAGATATACTGTCGAGCATGTGTGTACATTTTCGGCTTTTTTTGTTCGGTTTGAATTTAAAGCAGGAAAATGTCGTGAGAAAGTTTTAAGTATAAATTTGGATGGAGCATCAAAAAACGGTGGACGGGTTGTATACAAGATAATCAGTCTAAAAAAGTGATAAGAAAAGAAAGAAGTGAGTAAAAGAAGTGTGCAAGAAGAAGACGAAATTTTGCGTACACCACAAACATGTTGGGATAAGGCCGTGGCAGGTTGAGTGGTTTGACTTAAACGCGTAGCAGTACAACACAATATTAAAAATAATAATAACAATAATCTTTATTCCGTTCATTTTTACACAGTACAATAGTTAACCAATAATACATTACATAGAGGTCCTTAAGTGCTAGGTGTTTACAAATTCCCTGGCCCCCCACACTAAGATGCCCTGTTGTGGGATCTAGTCTCTTCTTAGGTAGGAAAGGCAAACATGTTCACTAGGTAATTTAGATAAAACTGAGGTGTAATGTACATAATAAGAGGTTATTATTTAATGCATGAATAATTGAATAGATTTCAATGTAAGTTGCTTTTGAGTGAGTGTATGAGTATGTGTGGAGTGTGGTGTATGTTGGGATGACTGTGGAGTATAAAGTTGGATGTTTGCATGCTTAAGTTTTTTTATTTATGTCCCAATTTTACGACTGTAAGTGCAAAAGGTTTTCTGTTTTGGTTATAGTCTAAGGATTAAAATTCAGTATTTTTAAAACATCTGTATGATTGTGAGAGTGTTATTTTGAATAGAAGTGAAGTCCATGATATGCAAAAGATCTGCGGGTAAAAGAAGCGTGAACTCTTTGGGGATCTCATTTTAACGTTCCAGGTGAATGGCAGGCCAGTGCCGAAACGATAAACAATTGACTCACTCGTAGGACGCTACATTTCGAATATTGAACATCAGTTGAATACCACCAGGGTTTTTTGTACGCTATCTTTAAAATAGCACGTTGAGCTCTCTCCAGTCAATGTAAATGCTTTTGTTGGATTTGACGGCCTTTCGGTCTGCGGAATTTAGTGTCGCCGCGTCACTGTCGCTGGAGGCACACTTTTCGGAAGTAAGCATTTACAGAGTTTTGGCAATTTGTTTTACTACGCAATACTTTGGAATTCTTCATGACTTCAAAACCTGCAGCTACGAAGGATGCACCTGTGTTATTTATGTAAACCTATCGAGGAAAAATAGGCTGGCCCTCTATTCTGACAGACATAAACATAAGTAACTGGCGAAATATGTACCTCTTATACACTATACACTTCGGCTTAACGTTTCAAGGCATACATACAAGATGATAAAGTTGTAACCGTCAAATGAAATTGTTTTAAAAGATAAATTCAAAAAAATTGATTTTTTGACTCTAACAAAAAATATCCATTTAAAGCTTAATTTTACGCAAACGGATCCCAGAATTAAAAAATGGTTTTCACAGACCCATAATATTTTTGAATGGACTATTTAACGATCCTCTACACGATTTGATAGAAGAGAAAACAATAACATCCCCACTTAACGCATAAAAAAATTGTTTTATTTTACCACTTTGTATGATGATGATATATACGTATATCTATGCCAAACTATAGCTTTCTAAGAATAAGGATCTAAATTTGTGCTTTTTCTTTTTTTATTTATTATTACTTTTTTCTTATTTATTACCAAGAATCTCTGTGCTAATCTGCGGACGAACGGAAGGATGAGCGGACGGACGGGCAGACGGATATGGCGAAATTATCCTGGGCTCTTGAAAAGGCACGGGCCCTTTTTGACTAAGGAACCCTAACAATGTCTTTTTTCTCTCAGACAATGTAAAATTGTTTAATTTTTATTAGAGAATATAAAATATAAAGTAAAGTCACATACACGGCATTTTTCATATTTTTCGAAATATAATTGAAGTAGTCATGTCAATTTAAATTCTAAAATTAATCAGTTAACCTCGTTTTACGGTATCGAATTTAGTTATATAGTAATATTTGTTTCGGAATTTTTGTTGTTAATTACTTTTCCTTAATCACAACAAAATACGAGTATATAAATAATATCACATTTATCGGAGGTGAGCGGTCGTTCATTAATCATTCACTGCATACTCAGCCAGGTGTTAAAGTACCGTTAACAAAAGGGTAAAGGTACCTAACCTAATTACACTGTAAGCAAAATTCGTCCTTATTGCTTGTGCAATAACTTTTAACAAATGACACACTCACACGTCCAACCGAGCTGTATACTAAGGAATCTCTTTTGTTACCTGACATAATATTCTTCTGCTTATTAGTATAAGTTATGAGTAATTGGGTCGTATTGTATGCATGATATAATTATTTAGGTTGAGTAAGGTGTGTAAGGACTTACATTCTCTAGTTACGTAATTTCTTGGCTTGGCTGACGTATGCTCACTTTTGTTCGTAAGTCTGGTCCGGTGAATCCTGCGAAGGTAAAATATTATAGATTAGGTACTAAGACAAATATGGTTTCCTCATGAGTATATACGAACATGAGTATGAGCACATACCTACAGAGTGGCTTCTTTTTTACTGGATCCCTTTCAGAGGGTTAGTTACGAAAAGATTAATAGGTTTGAGTATGAAAAAAACTGATGTTTAAAACTGCTTATTTTTTTAATATTTTAGAGTTAATCTCATATCAAAGTCCTTTATATGTAATAGTATTTTCACCTTCTGAAATATTTTCCTATAAATTAAAAGATAACATTATCAGACTTGGTTAGAGAGATTGGACCGTAGTCTGTAATCCACCACTCGGTAACAAAATGATAGTTTCATCTACTAACAAATCTCAATCTACTAAGCCCTTTAGAAGTCTACAGAGAGCTTAAGCTAGTCTTGCAAACAATGTAAAACTGCCGACTGAACTCTCTCACCTCGTTAATTAAAGTTTCTCGAAGCAAGTTGAATGGTAATACCGAGTAAGATAATGACCTACCGAATAACTACCTACTTCAATCCGAAAGGTAAGGAGATCAAAGGACTCCGAGTAAAAACTTAGTGTGAAGTTATTATACTTAGGAAACGACACGAACCTTTTCTTCGCCTTTAAAAACTGTTATGCAAACCTCGAGAAAATAAAAACAAAACCAAAATTAAAAGAGCAAAAGTAACCTTAAGTGACGCAGCGATGTCAATGGGAAACGTGCCCAGAACGATGGCAGCATTGCCACGTTGGATGTCAATGCTGAATCTCTGTCCGAAGAAAAGATTTTTATTGCGTTTAACTTGGTGAAGTGACGGGTCATTGTTGACGTAACTGCTTCAACTGTATTTTAGTTATTTTGACATGCGATGTTAAGTTACTGCTTTCACAAATTTGGTTTTATCATCGTGTAAATTATAGAATCAAAACCTAGGTTAGTACAATGTGTTCCATAAAACATGCTCGTTAAAATTCAATATTTAACTAAAAAACGTAGAAAAACCTCTTACTGCGTTTTAGGGCCTGCACGGCAGTGTAGTATAAGTTAGGTTACTAATATTTATAGATCTTGGTCTGATTAATAAATAAATTGAATTGAATTTTCGTTTTTGATCTCAGGTCGAATTTTAAGAAAATCTCAGTCACACAGAATTATCTGGTAGTATTTGTTTGTGGTCATGTGTTTAGTATTTCTATCCAAGGCTTTACTTAAAACTTTTTTCTGCCAGCGGGTTCACCCGCTTAAAAAAAATATTTCTTGTCCCAAGGGAACATTATACCAGGATCAAAAGTATTATTCGCTATTGAAGAATATAATCTAACTCTCTTCCAAATTTCATCCAAATCCGTTAAGCCGTTCTGGCGTGATTGAGTAACAAACATACAACCATTCATTCAAACTTTCGCATTTAGAATACTAGTAGGATATATCCAGAAGGAGGTGGCAGGATAAGCTGGATTCATTCTTAAAGAACTGGCCCAATATCGCAGAAGACCTGGGAAATGGAGTGATCCCTATTTCATACGGAGGCATTTTCTCAGAAAAGGCACATAAAGGCTAATAATAATAAAGACTTCAATAAAAAAATTATTCAAGACATTTGCCTCGATATCAACTACGCAACAGATATTTTACAAGTAAACAACAACTGCGTAACTAAAGGTAGCTTGTTCCAATGAGATCCAGTGAGCAGGCCGAACTAGCAGAAAATAGCGTGGGAGCAATTCTAAGCGACGATATTTACTGAAGCGAAGTGACCAGGTAAATTTTATCGGTGCAAGATCGACAATACATTGAAAACGGAGAAAGCTCTGCATATTCCTAACTCACCCCCTGGATACATCGCTAACATACCCTGGATATATCTCGAATCAATCTCAAAATACATAATATAAATTATAGGAAGAGAAAATATATCATCCTAAATAAGTTTAATTTTAACTAGGTACTGATTTTATTTTATTCTAACCCTTTTGGAGATGTCAGTTTTGGGGATGTTGGGAATGAATGTATGAAAAATCATTTTGGGAAACTTGGAATTTGGGAAATCGGGCATCACCCTAAAATAGTAGCTGTTACCTGTGGTTTTAATCGGGTTCTAAAACTATAAGCACTGCATTAAAAGTTCATATTGGTATAAAGATCAATATAAACATTTATCAGTTTATTATGCCACTGGAATCCAAAGATCATAAGGAAAACATCAATTTGCAATTACTAGACAGGCATTACTATTCCCACCAGTTTATTAAAATAAATGTAACTTATTATCAAGCGCGTAAACTGCACCACACCAAAACCAAACAACTAATTAATACAGAAATTACAACATGTTTCGTGTGGCCTATACTTTGCGATTATAGGCATGATGACTAAAACAATATTTAGTCCGTCTGGTAGATTACATAAAAATATTGATAACGTATTTTTCTTTTGCCACGTAAACAAAAAATTACGACTATACAGTGCATTGAAATTCGGTGTGACGTCACGGCTTGTTACAATTTTTACTGAGTCATAAGGTCACATTGTCACGTCCTGCTGAGAATACGTTTTAGAAAGAAAAAGTAAGAAAGAAAACCACCACCACCTGGTTTACTACCAGTAAACCTGGCCGTATGATATCACATAAGAAATTCAATGCCCAGAGAACCGTAAAGGTGAACTCAAAACCCAGAATTATTTGCTTTGATTTCTACATCGCAATACGGGAACGCTATGTCAGAACACAATCTTTTCTAGGAAGAGAGTCTTAGGCGAGCAATGGTTTTGCTGTATGGAATAACCTAGATAATCTCAAAACCCTTAGCAGCAGAATTAATATTTACGTACCCTGAAATTCTAACGTAGGATCAGTTCGGGAACAATAATACGCCAAATATTGGAATAACAGTTTATTTTGCGGTACACCCGAAACACGTCACAATAAAAATTGTAGATTACAAGAGGGTCGCTGGTTGCAATTGGCTGGTCAAACTTGATTACCCTATTATTAATTTTAATGTTGAGGGTGGAAGAATTAAAAAAAAAAACTGTAGGCCTGTCCCGCTGAACGCCGCAGCGTAGCCAGCCAACCCACTCCGCGACGCCCTGCCTCGAGCGGGCCGCCTCAGCCTTTGCCGAATAGTCGGTTTAGCTGGACAGTCAGCCCCAGCCAGGCAAACAACAGGCAGCCAGGCAGTCTCTGGATTCCACCCTATAACCTCTGGCCCCCGCCAGACACCTCCTGAAGTCACAGAACAAAGACATCTTAGATTATAAACTTAAACCAAACACACATGTTTTACGGTTAAACAGAACATATAAATCGTTAAAACTATGGTAAATAATATCTTATACACCGGGTTTTACATAGGCAAACATAATTAAAGGGCCGTCTGCCACCCTTCATAGAGATTGGCACGACCTAATAATATTATATCCCGGGATACACCACGTCTACACCGTTCATGTACTACGGTCTGACGCAACACGGCCCGGACCCTTCCCAGTATATGGACCGTGACTAAGGCAGCACCTGTCCACAGACACCCACAAAGGCTAGCCCAGCTTAAAATAAAATATATATATATAGGCTCTGCCTAAGAAACAAAATACCACCCGACAGAACTTTTAGAAAATCGGACAAGTATCTGTCGGAGGAAGAGAAACCCGTCGGGAAGATGGGTTGGCTCAATGTCAACCCCACGCTACGCTGTTCTGAAAGAAACCGACTACACACAACTAGAAGTTATGGGATCACTTCCCCGAACATAATATGAGGGATAATGAGCCCAGCTCACTGTTCTCACAGCAGCACACCAACAGCACACGGGTCGCCGGTATAACGGACCGCTCGGTACACGTGGCCCGGCGACACCGTTCACAACACGCGAGCTGCCTTATTGGTCGCCGAGACGCACTATCAGCATTAATCACCAGGACATGATAAGGGCTTCGGCCCAAACAGCCCGTTGGCAAGCGGACGACCTAACCTCTAGTCGCCGGGCTGCCCCGCAGAAAAAGAAAAAAACGACAGCCAGCCTCTATCGCAATCCAAACGTCAGTCCGTTCGGAAACACATCGCACAAAAATCTAAACTATATAATTTCAACTAAAAATTTCAAGAATTTTAATTCTTTAAGAAATCACACGAAACTATTACCCTTTCGCAAAATACACCATTCCAGGTCCAAATCACATCCAACAAATCATTTAAATAAATAACACTATTAAATATGCATTGCGGATCGCTAACGATTTGGGTGTTTCTGAACGCGAACGCCGCACACCAAATGACAGCTGTCAGCCTGTCGAAACAAATTTAACATCCAAACTCGGAATTTTAATTCGATTCCAGATTTGACAATTTCAGTGTTGCAACGTTATGACAAGTACTAAATAGTGACGTTGCAAAATTATTCGATATGGAAATGGAATATTTCCGGATCGATTCTTCTCGTTTATAATTTTACTCTCGTAAACTAAGTATATCAGGAAATTAAATATTTCTGAACCGATAATTTAGTTTTGACGATTAATTAACGATCTGAGACTTTTCTTTTATAATTGTGTGTGAAATAAATAAAAAAATGTGATCATGAAGGAACATGACAAATAAAACAGATAGATGTATTATGGTAATAATTTATTTTATATATTGTCGCCGTCATCGCTATCGCTATCGCTGTCACTTTCTGTAACATTTATTATAAATGTGTCTGTGATATTGTCAATTAACATATCTAGCCTACTCATGTTTTCCTCTTCTTTGAAAACATGGGATACGCATTTAGACCTTTCGGTAGCCGTAATTTTTTGAATGCCTTCCTGAAATAAATTTCTCACGTCTGTCAATTTAAAAGTTTTATTATTTTGAGCTACATGCCCCTTTACCTGCGCCCATATCAATTCGATAGGGTTTAGCTCGCAATGGTAAGGGGGCAGTCTTAAAACCGTGATCCCATGTTGTGCTGCCATTTAGTCTACAGCGTACTTATTAAAAGACTCGTTATGTGGAATCAGTTCTAAAAGCGTAGCTTTAACCATATCTGGTTCGTAATGAATATTGTTATTTAAAAGCCAATCTTGAATGGCAGCTTTTTCCCAGCTCATTTTGTTTTTCGATTGTTTTTCGATTGTTTATCGATTTTTGTGTTCATCACTACACTATTATATGTCGTATCATTATTTCACAAAATGACAGTAGCTAATGTCAAATCTGGAATCGAATTAAAATTCTGACTATATACTCGGAATTTTAATTCGATTCCAGATTCACAATCAGTGTGTGTGCCATCAGTGTGCCAATTAAAGACTAAATTATTGATTTTTATTTAAATAAATACATAATTATTCATAATAATTATTTATTAATTAGTAATCGCTGCTCTATTTTATAAAAAGTTAATATTTTTGTTTTTATATTAAAAACAAAACTTATACTACAAGAGCCTCGATAGTTTTCAGTATTGGCAAACCGTGCGCGCTCGTGCAGCTATCGCCATTTTGTTTATCGTGTAATTCGGCTTCATTCTCCCAGTGTGACTGCACGAATATCTTATTTCATTGCGAATCGATATTTTGTTGGGTTTTTGTTAAAGTGTTGTTACGTTGTGTTTGTTGTTACGTTTATAGTTTTTTGTGAACTTTGAGTGAATCTATTTGTTTTGGTTTTCCATCAAAATGGATCCTCAGCCAAGTACATCACAAAAAGACGTGGATGTTTTCTTGTCCCTAAGAAAAAAACGTCCACGAAAAGCTTTCACTGTTACTGAAAAAGTAATGATCCGCAACGCCTACAAATACGTGAAAAGAATCCATCCGGAAATATTCCATTTCCATATCGAATAATTTTGCAACGTCACTATTTAGTACTTGTGATAACGTTGCAACACTGAAATTGTCAAATCTGGAATCGAATTAAAATTCCAAGTATAATGATTTGTTTACTTAGAAACAAATCCATTCTCGCCACGGGTTTCTTGGAGCGCACGTTGTTTCTAGTTTCTTGTGGTTAAAATTCAGTTTTTATTTTATTTTACTACTGTTGTGACTTGTTTTAATTTTTAAGTGTGTTGTCCTAGACTGTAGAAACAGGATTGTACCGTGTTTTTCCACCCCTTGCTCCTGTTTCATCCATAATGGATAGAAACAAACCACCTGATCCTGACCCTCCTGATATCCCAACCTCCTTAACTTCTTTTCCTCCCTCGCCGAACCCCCTATCGCAGTTTGCAGATGTGGTCTGCAGTGTGTCTGACATGGAAGTCCTTCATAGTACGCGCAAACGTCCCAGTAATGCAGAACTACCTACACCAACATCTCCAAACAAACAACCTAAGAGCCAAATCGGCCGTGTAAGATACTCCGCTTTGGATAAAGGACCATTCATTGTTCACGTTTCTCGTGTGGAGGCGCAGGTTAATTCTGGCACCACTCTGCATCCCATTAATTTTGGGAATTTTTTAATTATTAATAAAATTACAAATATTATCCGCGATGGAGTCAACAAGGTTGGAAGAAAAAGGGTTTCAGTTGAGTTTACATCCCCTCAAGATGCAAATGTTTTTATTGTCAACACCTTGTTGTCCAAACATGGATATACGGCTGCTATCCCGACGTTCAACTTAACCAGGATGGGTGTTGTAACGGGGGTTCCCTCGGACCTTAGTGAAGAAGAGGCATTAACCTACTTGTCTGTGCCCTCAGGTTGGGGGCAAATTTTAAAAGTGCGTAGAATAAACCGGAAGGTCCAGGCTGAAGGGAGAGTGGAGTGGAAGCCTACAGAGACCTGTGTGCTTACCTTTGATGGACAGGCCTTACCGAAGCAGGTATTTTGCTGTTACACTTCCCTTCCTGTTGAGCAATACATTTATCCCACCATCCAATGCCGTAAGTGCTGTAGATTTGGTCATGTTGCAAATGTCTGTAGGTCAAACCCACGCTGCAGTAAGTGTGGCCATGATCACCCTAGTGATGGTTGCAACATTTCTGAGGGCGAGGCCGTCTGTGTGCTTTGCTCGGGAAACCACTTCGCTAATAGCAAGTCTTGCCCCGAGCATGGTAGACAGAAAGCCATTAAAACTGTCATGGCTGAGAAATCGATCTCGTATATTGAGGCTAGCAAAGCGATTCCAGCAGTGTCCTGCAACTACGCCAATGTCACTAAGTCACAGTCTTACCGTAAAACCGTCACTCTCAAGCCCAGGAGCCATGCCCCACTTTCTCAATCCTATAATAAAGCTGCTCATCAGCAAATAGTAAACACTCCTCAATCTTCACAGTCTAATGGCTGTGCTCTTAATAATAATACCCCCATTAATAATACCATTTCAGTCATTGAACTTTTACTTAAAATTTTACCATCACTTATTTCCTCTACTTCAAATAACTCTCAATTACCGTCTAACGTTGCCGATCAACTTATTTCTCTCTTATTAAACATTAAAAATGGAGTCCCACCAAATATTTCTCCAGTGGAATGTGAGGAGCGTGTGGCGTAAAAAGCACGACCTCATATTCCTCTTGAACAAATACAAGCCGTTGGCTTGTTCCATAGCTGAGACTTGGCTCACCCCAAGTCTTAGCTTCCGTATGCCACATTTTAACATTCTTAGGTGTGATAGATCCGATGGGTACGGAGGGTCAGCTCCCTTTTCTTTGCCTCCATTCGATGGCAATTTGAGTATTGTAGCGGGAAGGGTCGAGGGCATCACAGTGTTTTCAATTTATATTGCACACCCTCATCCTGATTTTCTAGCTGTTTTAAGAAACCTTTTTACCAATGTGCAAGGCCCATTGATGGTCATGGGTGACTTTAATTGCCACCACTATAGATGGGGATCTGAACGCTGTGATGCCTTCGGTGTAGCGCTGGTTGAAATTTTGGATGATCTAAATCTCTGCATTTTAAATAATGGCTGTCCAACTCGTAGATCTCTTCCTGGTCAACAAAATAGCTCCACCTTTTCTTTGACAAAATAGCTCCACCATATGTACCCCTCTTATCCGAATGTGTGAATATAGGTAATGTTTCTGATTTAGCAGAGGATCCCTTCGATGCACCTTTTACTTTGGAAGAACTGAATGTGGTAGTCCATCATGTCCGGGATTCAGCTTCTGGTATTGATGGGGTGCCATATTCTTTCATTTGTCATGCTGGTGACAAGGCAAAAACCTACTTTCTAAATATAATTAACTTTTGTTATAATCAAGGCTGGGTACCAGACCAATGGAAGCTCCAAATTATAATTCCCTTATTGAAACCTGGCAAACATGCAGATGATTCGAATGGTCTTCGGCCTATTGCTTTGTCCTCAGTCCTGGCCAAACTACTGGAACACTTAATTAAAAATCGTCTCGAGTGGATAGTCGAGTCAAGAGATTTACTGCCGAATTTCCAATTTGGTTTCAGAAAAGGGCTTGGTACAATGGACAGTATCGGTGTCCTAGTTACGGATATTCGACTAGCCTTCTCGAAAAACCAATCCCTTGTTGCAGCATTCCTCGACATCTCCTCCGCATATGATAACGTTCTCCTTCCCGTACTCAGGCAAAAATTGCAACAGCTGAGTCTTCCGGCTAAGATGATCCAATGCATATTCAGTCTCCTTATGTCCCGGTCACTGGTTTTGAGGGTCCAGGGGGAGGAGTTTGAGGAGAGGCAGACGTGGAAGGGGCTCCCACAGGGCTTTGTCCTCAGACCGCTTCTATACAATTTGTATACGGCCGACATTGGGTCCTGTTTAAACAATGATTGTCAAATTCTAAAATACGCCGATGACATTGTTTTGTACGTGACAGATCCTTCGATCGTCGACGCCGCTTCATCTCTATGCCTCTCTTTGGATTCTTTGAACCAGTGGCTTTTAAGCCATGGCCTTTCCCTTTCCGCACCTATAAGTTCGGCAGTAATATTCTCTAGCAAAAGACAGCTTCCTCAGGTCTCCGTGAATATTTCTGGTCATAATATCCCTGTAGTAGCCAAAGCTACATTCTTAGGCGTCATTTTGGATCCAAAATTAACAGGTAAAATATCACATAAATTCTCTTATCCAAAAATGTGAACGGAAAATTTCAATTTTAAAAGTTCTAGCTGGTGTTTGGTGGGGTGCTCACCCTTACACCATGAAATTAGTATACAATGCTTTAGTTCGCAGCGTTTTAGATTATGGAACATTTCACCTGATTCCTTGCAACAAGGGCGCTCTGGCGGGGCTGGATAGGGTTCAGTCGAAGTGCCTTCGGATCATCTCAGGTTGTATGAAGTCCTCTCCTATTAACGCCTTGCAGGTCGAATGCGCTGACCCTCCCCTTGCCCTGAGGCGGCAATATCTAGCCTCCCGTTTTCTGTCTAAGATAATTTCCAGATCGTCCGGTGGGACGATCTGGAAATTATCCCCCCTTTTAGCGAGATTGAATTAGCTTAATGCCATATGCAGAAGCTCAAGTTTTTGGAGAAAAAAAGAAATACCTTTAATCCTTAGAGCCTTCCGAACTATTAAAAATTTAGCGTGTCCGATTTTCCAGTATCCCAGACTCCCCCTTTTTAGCTTCGCTTATGAAATTATTTGTTTTTCCCCCAAAATTTTCTATGATATTGGTATATCAAAAACATCTCTATCGGCGAGTTCGGCCTTCAATGCGGTGGTAGGCGAGCGATGGGATGGGTTTCAATTTTTTACTGATGTATCAAAATTAAATGATATTGAAAACACTGGTGCCGCTGTTTACTACCAAAACTCCAGAATAATCTTACAATTTAAATGTCCGAAAGAGTCTTCTGTATTCACCGGTGAGTGTGTGGCTATATTGGAAGCCTGCGTTTTTATTGAATCACACACTAATATTGATAAAGCCGTAATTTTTACAGACTCACTTAGTTGTTTGCAGGCCTTAGCACAAAGTCCGTTTAAAAGTAGAATACATAGCCCTTTAATCTTAAAAATTAAAAAATCTTTATTCGCATGTGCTAGCAGTCAAAGAGAAGTTCAGTTAGTTTGGATACCTAGTCATTGTGGCATCAAGGGTAACGAATGTGTTGATGTACTGGCTAAAGATGCGTGTTCAATTGTTCATCTGTAACGGCCGATCTCTCACATAATTCGCACCTGAGTTATGATCTGTTGTCCCTTCCTAAATCGAATCTTCAGAGTTCATGGCAGGAGCATTGGAATATCTCTAGCAGAAAGAAAGGCAAATTTTTCCATGCTGTCCAACCGGCCATAAATCGAAAACCATGGTTCTTTGGTTTCAGAAAGGTTTCCAAAGCTGCTATTTCTGTCCTTTGCAGAATCCGACTAGGTTTTTGCTGCACCCCCGTATTCCTCCATAAAATCCATGTACGCGATTCCTCTCTCTGCGAGTGTGGATTAGGCGAGGGTACCCTGGATCACATTTTTTTTGAATGTTCTAACAACGTCCCCTCGCTTGATTTGTACCGCCGTCTTCCTAAATTTAGGATCCCTCTCCCAATAAATTTCCCCTCTCTTCTCACTTATTCCTCCCCAGAACTCCTTGTGGCACTGATGATTTTCATTCGTCACAATAATATAAAATTATGAGTCAAAACTTTAAATTATCTCCTATTTGTATGTGGCATATAATGTATCTTTAATGTGTTAACAATTATATTATTATTTATGTATTTTTATTTTTTGTTTGTTTCAGTCCTGTACTAACACAACAAGTGTCAACTGTATTACATTGAAGAATTTCGTACCTATATACAGTTCCGGTTTTTAATAAAACATTCTTGCTCTTCCTTTTAACTTTAGACATTGGCAGAATAGTCGACATCGGCTTTGCTTGCCATAAAAAAATATAGAATAGAACAAATAATTAGAGGTTAAATGTTTTTAAAGTAATTTTAGTGAAATTAATGTGTTTAGAGTGAAATTACCCAAAGTGTAGTTCTACAGTCCAGCGAGGCGCTGAGATTAAGGAAGCGTCGCAAATAAAATAAATATAGTGAAACCGAGCGAAGAACGAGGTACAAGCCTCAAACATTTATCTGAGATTTTGAAAGACAACAAGTTTTGGCGTAAATTAGAATCTAAAATAGTTTGGATTATGTTTCCACTGCCGGGTCATTGGTCATTGGCCTGCTTTCGGTATAAGGGACTGGGGCGTTAATCAACTGTAATCCTCGATACGGGCCCAGGGTCTCTTGGTAGATGTCAAATGTCTTTGTATTTTTGGGTTCTAGCACATAAGTGTAACCCGACTTAGGAATTATAGATCGTGGGTTCGAACCCAGGCAGACGCTTTACTCCTGACATCAAAACATGGAAAGAAAACATTGTGTGGAAACCTGCATGTCCTAGAACAAAAAAATCGAATACAGCTGACATCTGCCAACGCGTACTAGGACCGCATCTTGGATTCCTGCTGATTACCATTCTACAGTTCCCTAGCAGTGAAAACATTCGCACGATGAAGTGTCCCAAATGCTCACTCAGTTTTCAGTATTGTGTGAAATCTATTCAAAGTACACTTACCATAAAGTCATGGTAGCATAAGGCAGCCAGCAGCAAGCAAAAACCGTCACTATGGTGACAGTCATTGCGTTCAAGCGTTCTTCTCCTGGCTCTGGCCAGAGGTCGCTGGTCTGATCTCCTCAGCATCACTCTACTGTGGTCTGACTGATGGTATTTTTCTGAAAAGAGTTTATATATAAGTACTTTTAAGGTCGCTTTTTGACTTTCCTAACATTCGGTTTTATATTATTGAAGACGACTGACGGTTTCATTTGTGGAGTGGACAGACTAGGTGATAACCAGAAAATATTCTAAAAATTAAATTAGTTTTTCGTTTTTTTCGCAGATTGGCACTACGCAACGATGCAAAGACGATACGACAGGCCTTTTTTATAGAAACTGCAAAAGCAGTAGAGTCCGAAAAAACGGAAATGTAATAAAACAAATAATACAAAAATGGGTTGACACATTGTCATTTTGCGCCTATCCTGTAGCACCGTAAACTAAAATACACACAACTCATCCCAAAGGCGGTGCTTTTATGTTATTTATACGGGTGCCAACTCCATAGCGGTTTATCTAAATGAATGAATAGGCCAAAATTAAAAAAAAACCGGCCAAGTGCGTGTCGGGCCACGCGCAGTAATAGGGTTGCGAAGTTGCATAATAATGCGGACTAAGAAGAGGGTTTTTTGTTGTTACATGAAAATTTAAACGGTTTTAGCGGCTCACAACGTCTAAAAACCGGCCCACATAGGACGTTGGTAACTGATGATGGAGTTTACAAGTAAATTTTAAAATTTAAAAAAACCCCGACACATTTTTATTTCATGCTACATAATTTATGTCGTACATAGTAGATACGCTTCGATCGGCATTCTATTGAACACATAATTATGACACGATATCTTGCGAAAACACCCCGATTCAAACAGTAAAACGCCCATAACTTTTGAATAGCTGAACCGATTTTATTAAATTTTAGCTAAGAACACTCTCGACAAAATCACCTTTGAAACAAAAAAAAACTAAATCGAAATTGTTTCATTCGTTTAGGAGCTATGATGCCACAAAGAGACACATATATACACAGATACACAGACACACAGCAACACACGTCAATCTTATAACACCCCTCTTTTTCCGTCGGGGGTTAAAAATCCAACTTTACTTGCGAAGTTGGGCAAAATAATATCTATTTGAGTACCACCGCGGGTAGAGGCAAGCGTTTTGTAATAAAGATTTATAACCAGCGTCACTTAATAATTGTAATACTGCAGTATTGCTGTTACGGAGATAGTCTTCGTTAAAATATACAAATATTTACAAAACGAAAACAAATATTTTAGTATGAGTATTTTCAAACAACCCACTCAACTACCAAAAAGTAAAATCAAATTATTCAATGATAGTAACAAACAACCAACGTAAATAAGCTGCAATAAATAATCTCTATGAAATACGTCAATTGCGATACGAGCGCGCGTTAGAGTAATGGGTAATGGTTGGTTCGTTCCTGGATCCTCCCACACACGCTCCTTGTTTCTATCTCAATCGGCATTTGAAAATGTTTGAACGAATTCACTATTTCGTTCTCGAAAGTTGTTATTTAAGTAATTTTTCAATGGCACTAGTACAAAATTTTTATGTTCCAAGTACATTTTTAATTTATATACTGCGTTCGTGAATTTTTCACTTACCCAAAAGCAACCATTTCACTGGCAGAGGGGGAGGACACACTTTAATCTAACATTTTTTTTCAATTTAAAGCTTCATTTTACGCAAATGGATCTCTGAATCGAAAAATAGTTTCAAGAGACCCATAATAATTTTGAATGCCCTATCTAGACGATCTCCACTTTAGTTCGATACGAAGTAAAAGAAAAAAAACATTATTTTATTTTACCACTTTGTCGGAATTATTAATGTGTGTATCCATGCCAAATTATAGCATTCTCTAAGAGTCTCTGAGCTACGCTGCGGACGGACAGACGGACATAGCGAATCTATAAGGGTTCCTTAAACCCTAAAAAGGTGTCAGCCAAACAAGAATAAAACAAAATGCAGCAGCGCCCCTTAAAATATGTGAGAAGCTTTCTTAATTTTTTATTTAAAAGGCAAGTAAAGCGAAATCTTTTAACATTTCGTAACAAATCTTTGGACCGAAATGTTTTCTTTTAAAAATTGTATGAAAAAATCGTGTACGCAAAATTTTAACTCAATCGCTAAGGAGGATAACTATTTTAAAATTCAGTTGCAAGATTTGACCCACACAAACTAGTTAAATAAAAAAGATTGTGAAAAATAAGAGATTGTTTAAATGTTGTCATATTACAGTGTTAATACATATAAGAGGACACTGTAGAAGAAGCAGGTAGCACAAACAATATATTACAATAGGTGTTTTAGAAATAGACTCATGAATAACATCCGCTACGAGTATTTATAATCCTATTAATAATAGTAGAATTAATCTTGTGTCATATCAAATTTGAATGTGGTCTCGGGTACAAATTAAACCGCAACAACCTCTGTGGGCGTTAGCTTGCTAATATTTTTCATATTATTATAATATTTTACCCTTTTTATTAAAATGATTAACCATAAGCATCTTCATGCGTTAGTGACATAATTACTCCATATTAATATTATCTTTAATCTTGCTAATAACTGCTTTTAATTAAGAAAAAGATATTATATATACTATTTATTTTCTCAAACACGTGTCTGCAAGAATAAATAATACGTGCATGCAACATAACATAAAAAAAACAAAATGTTCGGACATGTTTACCACATTCTTATGGCCTGCAAATATTTTCAAATTAATATCATGAACAATTTAATGTAAGACTTGTGTGACTTTTTGCAAAGATAAAATCGCAAAAAAAGATTGCAAATCATTCGCGATGAATTCGCTAGTCGTAAACCGTCGCGTAGTTAAGATTAATTTGGCATCGCTGCTGTTGCAATACACCTTGGATATACGAGTAGACGCAATGCAGCGTCCATACAGCCGTGCGCTGTAGTGCGCGCCTGGGAAATAACAAGTTCAAGACGGGCTCAGTCAAGATAACGAATCATGCGTTAATAGCGATGTTATATCAGAACAGTCCTGGGCGTGAATGCGACAAATAGCTAAAAGTAGCGATGTGATAACACTAATGAATTGCTGCAAAAAGTTGGCGTGAGCAACCTTCCAAAATCTTTTTGTTGTACTTAGTTATTCTTAATTATCGTACTCTGATGCAAACTTATTTGAGGTCGCCACAATAAGTCTTCATTTTCAACTTTTCTCAATTAGTCATCATTATTTTCTGTGGTCACCCCCTTTTAGTTACAAATTTTAGTCACAGTACCTACCTTAGTACGGTGAATAAAAAGTCGTTTAAAAACCAGTTCGCATAGTATGTGATGCGGAAGAATGATGAAAATGCCGTGAAGAAAGTTTGTGAGTGGCTATAAATAGAAAGAAATACCAAAGAAACGATGATGAAACGACGATAAAGACTGCGTGACAAATAATATGGCCAAAATTAAGGCAATTATGGAGCTGACAATGGAGAAGTATGTATGATGAAGAATGTTACGTTAACCCCAAATAAATTAGGTAAGGGACGAGATAATGACGTCGCTCCAGCTATTTTGAAGATACAATGTTTACTAACAAAGGAAAACAGCATTTTTTAGGGCTACTCTCTACTCAACAACAAAAATAAACAGAATTCGATATAGAATGTTGTATCTCTTGTACATCGATTTAACTGAGTTAGAACAGATGAAATATAGTTTGAGACCATAAAATATCCAAGGTCATTGGACTTAAAGATTACATTAGAGCAAATCTAAAGTTTTTACCCCTGCTGTCAGCTGATTTCCAGTAATCTTCAGCTTCATCTTGGCCATAGATAAGTAGAAAAACTTTAAAAATATTTTATACTTACTGACTTACTGACATTTAGGTACTTTAAGTTGAAGGAACGATACCAAAATTTGGATAAACTCTTAAGTTCTTATCAATGAGCTTAGCGTAACAAGACTAGAAGTAGACTAATCCTGCGCTAAGTTAAACTTAATTGAACGAGAGAGAAATGTTTAAAGTACGTCATTTTCTAGTTCACTTCCAATTTCAAAAGCCTGATTAAAGTCTGTTATCAGCACCTAAATCTAGTGCCATTATTGTGATTGAAAGACCGAAGTTACAAGGTCAAAGGATTTACAAGATTTTTATTTAATTATCTTTAAGTCAGTCACAGAGTTATATTTCGTAAAGATCAGCA
Source organism: Orthosia cruda (assembly GCA_964057195.1). Lineage (NCBI taxonomy): Eukaryota > Metazoa > Arthropoda > Insecta > Lepidoptera > Noctuidae > Orthosia > Orthosia cruda. The sequence continues at coordinate 40,245,138 of OZ059828.1, read as the reverse complement.
GGATTAACTAAGAAAAATCAATCTGCAACAATTGCGCCGTGATAGCACGGTCAATTTAGTGATCTGGCTACTGAAGCCTTTCAAAGTCAAGTCTTTAATTTTTTGACAGGCACTTTGAACAATAGCTACTAAGCAAGTAGGTTAGACCACTGTGTTGTAACTGAGACGGCTTTCAAACTATAGTCGTTACACACATCATGTATGATCAGTTGTGGTCTGACCACTTGCCACTCATTATTAAATATTATATAAATAATTTAAACTAAAGACTTTGCAAGAAAGTTTTAAATGTAATAAAATGGAGGGTGAGAAACCTCGAACAAATAGATTTATGTAGTAAATTATGTAATGACATTTCAAAAGAAATTGATTTTCCGCCTGAATTCAGTGACTGTGATAAAATGATAAATGATTTTATTTCTGTAAGTTGGTTTGTACAAACACTTTTACATGTCGAACATATTTTTAAAACTAGATGAGGTCGGCGTTTCCTATCTGACTACTCTGAGAAGAAAGGCCGAAACAAACTCAGAGGTCACAGTCTCTTTTAAAGTCCTGACAAAATCTTGATTAGATCATGTGAAGACCATGTAGAATGATGTCTGAAATGGTCTTTTGAGGAAAGAACCAGCCAGATTGAGTGGACCTGTCCAGTCAGTGCACGCATTTGTCAATAACCGAGCAGCTCAACTCAGAATTTAAGGAGCTCAACGATTCGACGAACAATACCAAAGAAAGGACATTCGGGTAGGCCGCATAAACTACTCAAACTGCCAGACCATGATTAAAAACTAAGATAAATTTAAATAAAAACAAAAAAATATATATATCCACATAGTCTTCACATTCACAATAATTAAAATAAAATAATATAATACTTTAAAAAGTAAATATTCTTGCCATTGCTAGAAAACCAAAAAAAAAAAAAAAAATATAATAACAAAATGCAAAATATAATAAAAAACAAAATTAATTGGAGCAGCTCAATCCCAAGCCTTTTTGTCCTCAATGTAATCTTTTGTTGTATAAAACGCTTTCTGGCACAACTTACGTTTAATGAAAGACTTGAATTTATTAAGACTTAGATCTTGTACGTGGCTTGGAAGCTTATTATAAAAGCGTACACATTGACATCTAAACGAGCCACCTATTTTCTTGAGCCTTGTTGTAGGTACTACAAATTTGTGTTTGTTCCTAGTATTTATGTTATGGATATCACTGTGTTTTTTAAACAATTTTATATTTTTATGGGCTTATAAAAGATTTACATAAATATACTGAGAAGGCACAGTCATTACATTAATCTCCTTAAATTTCTCTCTGAGAGAGTGTCTCGGGCTTAATTTATAAATTGATCGAACAGCTCTTTTCTGCAAAACAAAGATAGTCTGGATGTCGGCGGCATTTCCCCACAACAGAATACCGTACGACATTACACTATGAAAATAGCTAAAGTAAACTAAACGGGCTGTCTCTATGTCAGTTAAATTACGAATTTTTCTAACAGCATATGCTGCGGAGCTTAGCTTCTTTGACAATTTATCTATATGTGGGCCCCACTGAAGCTTAGCATCCAAAGTTAAGCCTAAGAATACTGTGCTATTTTCAGGATTCAATTCTTCGCCCTTTATCAACACATCGGTTTTCACCTGCCTAACGTGAGATAGGGTAAACTTAATGCATTTGTTTTTTTTTTCATTAAGAAGTAAATTATTAACATTGAACCAGTGAACTACTTTTGAGATCCCGCTATTTACATCGTCAGTAACCAGCTGCTGACGTTTAAGTTTAAACAAAAGTGAAGTGTCATCCGCAAACAACACTATATCATGGTTATCCTTTATGAGGTAAGGCAAGTCATTAATATAAATAAGAAACAAGAAAGGACCAAGAATCGAGCCCTGCGGGACCCCCATTGTTACCATAGATCCAGGAGATCTTTTTCCATTAACGTCAACGGTCTGAATCCTATTACTCAAATATGAAGTAAGAAGATCCAGAGCGCTGTTCCGGATCCCGTAGTGGCGGAGTTTCCTGATTAGCGTTTCATGAAAAACACAATCAAATGCCTTGGACAAATCACAAAAGATTCCCAAGGCATCGCACTTATCTTCCCATGCATTATAAATATGTCCTAAAAGCTCAACACCGGCATCAGTAGTTGAACGACCCCTTGTAAAACCGAACTGTTTGCTATGTAATAATTTATGTTTATTAAAAAATCTTTGCAATTGCTCTAAAATTAATTTCTCAAATATTTTGCTAAACGTAGGTAGTACTGAAATGGTCTATAATTTGTAGGGTCTGATGTACTACCTGATTTAAACAAAGGTATTATTTTACTATTTTTCATAAGGTCAGGAAACTCCCCACAGTCGACACAATTATTAAAGATAATAGCTAAACTAGGTGCGACAATGTCAATAATAGTCTTAGCAACTTCTACAGAATGACCCCACAGATCTGCAGTCTTTTTAACATTTAAAGTGTGAAAGGTTTTAATTATGTCTTTACAAGTAATATGTTCAAAACGAAATTCCGAATTGCAAACATTAACATTTTCTTTTAGCAAAGACTCAGCAACAGAAGGTGATGAGTTTAAGTATTTAGTAGTTGAAATGGGAATATTTGAAAATAAATTTTCAAAGGCCACTGCGACTTGTGAGTCTGATTTTATGATGTTGCCATTAATAGACAGGCCGTAGTCAATATTTCGGTTACCAGATCTTCCCGTTTCATTATTAATAATATTCCAAGTCGTTTTAATAACATTACTACTGTTTTTAATCTTCGAGCTCAAATAACGCGACTTGGCCAAACAACAAACTTTTTTAAATAATTTTGAATAATTTCTAACATATAAATTAAATTCAGCAGTGTTTACATAAGTCCTTTAACTGTACAGCTCATAAAGCCGTGTTCTACTTTTATGAATACCAATGGTAGCCCAATCACTGAATGATGCGTTACTATTAACGGAGATAGTCTTTGGAACAAAGGTCGAATTAAATTGTTTACAGTATATACTAAAACAATCATCATATAGATGATTAGGATCAGCATCAATTGACAAAATTGGTAATTTATTAATGAGTTTAACTTTAAAAGCTGCCAAGCGACTTGCAGTTTTGGGGTTAACAGTGATATCCTTTTTAGCCACTTTGTTGTTTTGGTTTGGTATAGTAATCCTCTGCCCGCAATGATCAGAATCTAGTAAATTTATAATTTCTTTGTGGACTGGTATAACATTAGTATAAATATTATCTAAGCATGTAGCACTAGAAGGGGTTATTCTTGTGGGCTCCAAAAATTGGTTTACAAGATTGTAGGACTGAAACAGACTTATTGTTATACTACAAGAACCTGAGTTTTCTAATAAGTTAACATTAAAATCACCACAAGTGATAATGGATTTATTCGAGTTACAAATCTTGTGTAACACTTCATCCATTGCCTTTTCAAAGCAGTCATACAATCCTGAAGGCGGTCTGTATACGCTTAATACAATAAACTGCTCCAATTCTATACAAGCTATTTCAACTGTCCGCTCAACAGATAGGCTCACAATATCCTTACGGTCTTTAAATTTAAGCTGGTTACTTACTAAAATCAATGAGCCACCATGTATAGCATTAACTCTGCTGAATGAACTACCAACCTGGTGATTATTAAAATTGAACAATAACTGGTGGCTTTTAAGCCAATGTTCTGTTATACAAAGAACATCAATACTGTTAAAGTTCATAAATAATTCTACTTCTAAATCTTTGTTCATAAATCCTTGAATATTTTGATGCACCAGGTTAATACTATTTACCGAATTTAAACTTTTATTTGATTTTATTTTGCAATTTTTATCCTGTATAATTTTGCAAGAGGTTGTCCCTATTGTCCTAATTTCTAATTTAAATTATTATCAATATCAATTTCTGATACCAAATCATTGGCTGAATTAAATAACATTCCTTGGCATTGCTCAATAGAAGCAAGTTGTTTAGCCAAATTCTTGGCTGTAATAGAAAAATAATATGATAGCGACACAGCTATCTGTCTTTTATAATACTTTGAAAGAAAGTAACTATCCATGAAAAATTTATCTTTTGTCAAATAAAAGTGATTACCAACATAATTGTTAGTGTCAATTAAATGGAATAAATTACTACTATATGTTAAATTATGTAATGTCCTATTCAATTCATATCTAAGATTGTTTTCTTCCTGTGGCAAACTTTGGCTGTAAGGGAAAGTGAACATCACAATTTTGTTTAAACTAAGGTTGCACAAAGTTCTATAATGTTGGAGTAATTCTCCTTTGTTCACATTACCCCTATTACCAATAAATATTAATAATGTGGTATCCTGGTTAAAATTGCATTTTATAACTTTTCTCATTATGTCAAATAAAGAACAGCCAGGCATACAGTAGTTCATTATTGAGTGTCCTGGATATCTATTTGTCAACAAGTGGCCTAAATCCTTTCCAATTTCATCACAAAATAATACTATTTCTGTATTTACATTCTTTTTAGGCAAACAGTTAGTAATTTCTAATGGCAAACTTGCACTAGACTGCGGTATGGTGGCATCACATATTGTCAATGTATGGTCCGGTGTGGGTTCAACAGATGGTGGTTGACAATGATCACCTTGCCAATACATATTCCCTCATTTGGTTTTCAGAGGCTGTATATTTAATGATCATAGAAGTAAGTTTCTCTTGTAGATGGTCAAGTTCATACCGCAAGTCTTCTGTGTCAGTTTGGTATTTTATAGTACTTTTTTCTAAGTTAAATGAATACATATCTAATTGGTTAAGTAGATGCAACCTTTCTCTATTTAGTTTTACATTTTTGATGAAAAACCTTTGTTTTTTGATCATTTTCTTAGTTTTAACTATGTATTTGTTAATTTTAATGTACTTTTTTATTTTATTTTTACTAGTAACTACCCTCAATGATTTAATTGATTTTGAATCATCATGACCTGTTAAATCTAGTGTGTAAGAGGGGTTTATTGCAGTAACCATTGATGGGGCAACTGTAGTGATAAACGTTGTGGCAATCGAGATCACATGCAAATTATTGACAGTATGAATATAATAATATATTGTTAATGCCTTGTAAGCTGCCTCTGAGAATCATTCTATTGTTAAACCGAGAAGAAAATAACCGGTGATCGGATGAAACAAGCATGTGCGTGACGCTCACGGTGTAGCTCGTTGTAAATTTATGTATCGGGTACTGTAGGTTAAACCGAGTGAAGGATATGTTTGGGAGGAGATGCGGGTGAGTCATAGAATCTTTAAATCACGCCAATTGGTGCCAAAATAATAGGGAGCAGATAAAGATGGATATCCTCGCTTCTCACCATTCGAAGCATGGCTTTCGTAACTTCTGGAAAACTACTAGTAGGCTAAATAACAAGCCGGGCTTACCCATGAGTGTCAATGGTGTGAGTGAACCAAAATGTATTTCGGACATATTTAAGGATCCCTTTATGGTGAAATCGCCATTGGGACCATCACGATGATTTAGTGTGGAAGGGCCACATGGACAGGAGATAAACACCAGATTCACAGCGAAGGATGTTCGGGGAATTATAAAATCAACGTCGCGTAGAAAGGCCATGACAGCCTGTGCAATGAGGATCTAAAGCATGCCGGCGTCCATCTTGCCATTTTATATACATTTTGTATAGGAAATGCTTACGTACCAGCAAAAATGACGAGGTCCGTGGTGGTACCAATTGAAGAGTAAAACCGGTAACCTAAGTGACAGGAGCAACTACAGGCTAATCTCACTCATCACTAGCAACAGTGCTTGCTAAGGTTCTTGACAGTTTGCTTGATACACAGCTTGACCGGTACGTAACTACTCACGACAATCAATTTAGTTTTAAACCAGGACTGTCTACTGAGTCAGCTATCTTGTGTTTGAAGCAAACTGTCAAGTACTACTCCGATAGGAGCACACCTATTTATGCCTGTTTTCTCGACCTCTCGAAGACGTTTGATCTGGTTAGCTATGACATGATATGGCAAAAATTTAATAACATCTCAATGCCTCTCGAACTGATAGAAATGGTCAAGTATTGAAATCTTAACCAGGGCAACTTCGTTCGATGGTCAAGTGATCTGTCGGAGCCTTACTGGTTGGATTGCGGAGTGAGGCAAGGAGGACTGACCTAAGAATCTCTTTAACCCGTTCGTGAACGCACTGATAGAGGAGTCCAGCAGCACCCGTGTCGGCTGCCATATTGATGGTGTTTATGACAACAATATTAGTTACGCGGACGACATGGTGCTGCTAAGCGCTTCGGTGTGTGTTCTGTCCAGGTTGCTGGGCATATGCGAGCGTTACGCGCTGGATCACGGTTTGCTCTATAACGCAAAGAAGAGAGAATGCATGGTCTTTCGGGCCAAGGGTCAGAGCTGCCCGGATTCTGTTCCACCTATAACCCTGAACGGTGTCAAGTTAAAAACAGTTCAACAGTTCAAATATCTCGGGCATATCGTGATTTCTGACCTGAGGGACGATGCGGACATCGATAAGGAGCGGAGGGCGTTGTCTGTGAGGGCCAATATGATCGTCCGCAAGTTTGTTAGTTGTTCGGGGGCGTCAAAGTAACTCTTTTCAGAGCGTTTTGTACGTCCCTGTGCACGACCAGCCTGTGGGGGTCATATACCTAGAAGCAGTCAAACGCTCTCCGTGTTCAGTATAATAATTTATTCAGGGTGCTTTTGGTTTAAGTCATCCAACTCACAAATATGTTTCCTTCGACTGCACAGCATAATTTTCTTCTTGTCTATCTATTTAGTATGCTTCTTAAGATTCGGGTTTTTTGATTTTATTAACTTTTTTTCGCATTTATATTTTTGGCGAGCTTGGTGCTTTTCGCATTTTTATGTTTTTGATGGGGTCTACTAACTTGTTGTCCGTCAGCCAGCTTATAAAGAATGGTAACAAAGTATGTTTCCTAAAAGAAAATTGTTTCATCAGATATAGGCAGAATGAGTTGATTGGCATTGCACAGGCGGTGAATGGAGTATACAGACTTAACACCAGGTCAGTATGTGTGTTAGCAGCTTCAGCTACAACAACCTCAGATATATGGCACAGAAGACTAGGTCATATTAACAGCACAGAAATGAATGCAATGAGAAATGGAGCTGTAGAAGGTTAAGTGTTTGAGGAAAAAGCTGTTATTAGTAAATACAATTGTGCGGTGTGCTGTGAGGGTAAACAGAGCCGACTACCATATCCACAGAGCAGTCACAGAAGTGAGAGAATACTTGAGATTGTGCATGCAGATGTGTGTGGCCCAATGGAGACTAGGTCGATCGGTTTATCCAGATATTTCTTGCTATTCGTGGACGAATATAGCAGGATGTCATTTGTCCATTTTTTGAAAAATAAAAGTGAAGTTTTTAATTGCTTCAAAGAGTTTAAAAATATGGTTGAAAAACAGACGAGTTCTAGCATTAAGACTTTAAGGACTGATAATGGCACAGAATTTTGTTCGAATGAAATGAAGGATTTTCTGAAACAAAGTGGCATAATTCATCAGATAACTAACCCTTATAGTCCGGAACAGAATGGGATGTGCGAACGATTTAACCGAACTATAGTTGAAAAAGCAAGATGTCTATTATATGATGCTAAGTTTGAGAAAAAGTTTTGGGCAGAAACAGTGTACACAGCTGTGTATTTAAAAAAATAGGTCTCTAGCATCAGGATTAAATCAAAAGACTCCCTATGAACTTTGGACTGGTCGAAAGCCGAATGTCAGTCATATACGAGTATTCGGTAGTACAGTATTAGCACATGTTCCTAAGGAAAAACGCCTGAAGTGGGACAAAAAGGCTGTGAAACATTATCTTGTTGGACATGCCGATAATGTGAAGGGCTATAGACTGTACAACCCTGCAACCAACAAAGTTATAACAAGTCGAGATGTTACCATCATGGAGTCAAGCTCAGAAATGCTGCAAGCAGTAGTTGCTGATAACCCAGAAACACCACCAAGTCTTGAACAGCATGGAGACTTAAATAGCTCCGATTCAGATGAATCTACTTGTACAGTGATATCAAAGAATGATAGTACCTATGTAGAAGAGGAAGCAGATACCAGCAGTTCCTCAGAAGGGTTTCTTGAAACTATACCATCTAATCTAAATCCATCAGAAAGAAGCCAGACAGATTTGGTTATAGCAATATATGTGTTAATGCAGATCTCAATCTGTATGGAGACCAGATAACTTACAAAGAGGCTGTAAGTGGTCCTGAATCGCAAGAATGGAGTAAAGCTATGGAAGAAGAGCTGAAATATTTTGAAGAAAATAAAGCATGGGAAGTGGTGGATAAGCCTGATCAAGCTACTATGGTTAAGTGCAAGTGGGTATTTAAAAAAAAGTTAGACCAGAGTGAAAAAGTGAGATATCGTGCGCGCTTAGTAGCTAAAGGCTACACCCAGAAAGCTGGAATAGACTACATAGACACTTTTTCCCCAGTTCTTCGTTACTCAACACTAAGACTTTTGTTTGCATTAATTGTCAAATTCAACCTAAATATAACTCATCTTGATGTAACCACAGCATTCTTAAACGGTTATTTAAATGAAACAGTATATATGCACTGACCAGAAAATTTTGTGTGTAATGATAGAGAAAATAAAGTTCTTAAGTTGAACAGGGCAATTTATGGCTTAAAGCAATCTGCTCGGGCTTAGTATAAGCGAGTAGATGATTGTCTAAAAGCTTAGATTATAAAAAGTCTTTATATGAACCTTGTTTGTTTGTCAAACAGAATGAGAAAGTTAAAACATTTGTAGCTCTATTTGTGGATGATTTTTTTGTTTTTTCTGACTGTAAACATGAAACTGAATGTCTCAAGACTGAGTTAGGTTCAAAATTTAGATTAAAAGATTTAGGAGAAGTCAGACAATGTCTAGGTATGCGAATTAGAAAAGAGAATAATGCTTTAATTGTAGATCAAGAACAATTTGTTGAACATTTATTAAATAAATTTAATATGAAGAATTGTAATCCAGTAAATACACCAATGGAGGTAAATTTAAAACTTGAAAAGGAAAATAATTGCTCTACTCAGTATCCTTATCAGCAATTGATAGGAAGTTTGCTTTATTTGTCGATACTTACACGTCCAGATATATCTTATGCAGTTTGTTACCTCAGCAAATTTAATAACTGTTTCAGTGAAACCCACTGGAAACATATAAAACGAATATTAAAGTATTTAAAGAAAACCAAACACTTTGCTTTGAAATATGTTAAAGATGATTTAGATTTAATAGGGTATGTAGATGCTGATTGGGCATCTGATTGCTTAGATAGAAAATCTTATACTGGATTTATGTTTAAAATGTCTGGTAGTGTAATCTCATTTGAATGTAAGAAACAGACAACAATAGCTTTGTCCAGCACAGAGGCTGAATACATGGCCATTTGTGAGGCAACTAAAGAAGCAGCTTATTTAAAAAAATTGTTGTTTGAATTAAAATGTAGAAATGAGTTACCTGTATGTCTTTATAATGATAATCAAAGTGCACAAAAATTAACAAAAAATTGTGTATTTCATAGGAGAAGTAAGCATATTGACGTGAGATTTCATTTTGTAAGAACAGCTGTTGAGAAAAATATTGTAAAAATAGATTATTTGAATACAAATGATATGCCCGCTGACATACTGACAAAGAGTCTGTCCCCAGAAACTTATAAATTTATTGAACAGTTTGGTATCACAGATTTGTAATTTAATTTGCTTGATTTGCTTATTGTAATGTGATATCATTTTTTGTTTTATTTAATATGATTTTATTTCGTTAAGGGAGTATGTTAAATTTATAACGAAATTACATATTTAGTACAAGTAGCGACATCTACCTGTAACTGTGTCAAGCTTTGTTTAAGCTGTAATTTCAATGTATTGTCTTTGAAGTTATAATAAAGTTTCATCAGTCTGTGACAACTCCTCGTGTGTTTTAATAAAAACAAAAGCTGCCAGAGATTTTCTCATAAGTATTATGAACCTAAACTATCCTAACTTCGGATTGAGATCCAGCCTAACTATATTCAAATTCCGCACATTTTACGAGAATCGTAGCACTTATTTGCTGACCCAAGATACCCGAAAAACTTAGGAATAAAATAAATTCTTCAAGTCGGCTGGCAGAATCTTTGGGCTAGATAAAATCTGCAGTAAAACTGGGCCTATGAAAAATCTATTTGCCTTTATGGGAACCTAACCTAGTAAAAATTACTGTCTAGCTTTTCTCTGCGGTTTCGCCCGTGCGAATGTACGATGTTGTCCCACGAAAACTTATAACCGAAATAAAACTATATCATATGTCGGGCTATGATTTCTACGTATTCCAAATTTCATACTAATTCGTTTAAACGTTGAGGCAAGATTAAATAGCGTACATTTCATTTTTAATTTCGGACAGATTTTTATAATTACACTTATATATAATATATTAATTGAAATTAAAGTAGTGAGGTCACAGAAAATGTTTATGACTTTCCTGCTTTTTAGGGTTCCGTACCCAAAGGGTAAAACGGAACACTATTACTGAGACTCCGCAGTCCGTCTGTCTGTCTGTCTGTCACCAGGCTGTAACTTATGAACCGTGATAGCTAGACAGTTGAAATTTTCACAGATGATGTTTTTCTTTTGCCGCTATAACAACAAATACTAAAAACAGAATAAAATAAATATTTACCATTTAAATATTTATTTTATTCTGTTTTTAGTATGTGCTCCCATGCAACAAACGTGATTTTTTTTATCGTTTTTTGCGCTAAAGCTACGGAACCTTTAGTGCGCGAGTCTAACTCGTACTTGACCGGTTTTTTTTAATTTATTTAATAGTACCTAACGTTGTTTGTTTTTTTTTTGTATGTTAAAATAATTATATCTTTTCTACAAAAACTGTACAAACAAAATACTTAATAACATATCCGATAAAGTACAATAGCACTTAACAACACTTAGTCTATTTTTCTCTATTCACCCACTAACATTCCAATAAACTCGCTAAGAAAACTTTGTAGACGGTGAAATATATCTGAAATACTCTTTCATGTAATAGAGAAATAGAGACTGCCAAAAAGAGCCTAAATACTATTTGAGTACTAGTACTTAGACAGTATTTAGGCTATTCTTGTCTCTTTTTGGAAAAAGCTAAATTAATATTAACCTAAGACCTAGCGTTATTTATTGATAGAATATTTCGCGTCAGAATATCTGGCAATATTGCTGAAATGGACCTTTTTAACTCGGCCGTGAGACATGTTCTACTAAGTTACTCGTATGTTAGTTTTTAAACTTACCTATTCAAAGCTTTTCAATATTTTTTCAACCATTCTTTTGTCTATATATCTATAAGTATTATTATATACGATCAAAAAAGAATATAAAAACATCGATAAACACTGATGTCTCGGGTCTCGGTATTTCAAAACATCTATTCAGTATGGGAGTGTTCGACTATCTGCCTATTGACTGATATTCCTTTTGATAGAATATATATAAATATTAATACTGTTTTTATTTAATTAAAACCGAAATTACACCCGGTGTCAAATATGTGACAATACTTGTCAAACTTTACTTTAACGCCAAAGTTTTCATTCTAAAGTAGATTTTGAAAACTACTCAATTTTAAATTCTAATCTCATAAACCCAGGGACAATCATTTACATCAATCCAGCCTTATAAGTTTTTCACCTTTGAGCACAAGTAGGTATAATGATCGATATGGTGAATTGGCGACTGTGGTGCAATGGACTTATTTTGGCTAAAATGATGATTAGTTTTGATGACCTAAATTGTCACGTTGGTCTATAAGTAGACTGTGTCTTGGTCTATTGGTTGGAAGCACAACCAATAGACCAAGACACAGTCTACTTATAGACTATGTTTAAGCAAACATAACTGGTAAAATATGTGTGTTGCTACTAGAAGTAACTACATTATCTCTATTCCTCATAATACTCAGCGTAGCCAGCGGAATCCAAATGAATGAGCAATGGCGTTCCGATAAATTAGAGTTGTGCCGTGTTTTTAGAGATATGGCTATTAACCGTATTAACTTACTAATTTTGATATTTAGTATCATTCGAATATTTTTAGTTGAGATCCTCACAACGCTATAATAGCAAACAGAAAAAACGGGTCCCGAGTGCCCGGCAGCTCGTCTACCCTCGGCTACGGTGGCGGTCGAGGTGGTGGCGTGGTAAGGGGTGCGAAGAATGCCCGGAGTGGACCCGGCTACTCCAAAAAACATCAACGACTGGACCTGGGAACATATAACACGCGAACACTCCGGACCAACGAGAAGATTGCCGAACTCGAGGAAGTATTGACCTGCTCAATACGTTGGGGTATTATAGGGTTATCTGAAGTCTGAAGAGAAGGGGATGACTCAATAATCCTTAAATCCGGTAACCTGCTCTATTTCCGAGAGGGAGACCGGAAGTCCCATGGTGGTGAAGATCAAGAGTGTGTCGACCAGGGTGGCGTAACTTATACTCAGAATATCCGCAAGATATTCGCTGAAGGTCATGCAGGTCTACGCCCCGACCTCGGCACACCCCGACGACGAGGTAGAGACCATTTATGAGGATATCTCTAGAGCCATGTACGATTTCAAAATTTACTTCATCGTTGTCATGGGGGACTTCTACGCGAAACTGGGTAAACGGGACGAGGGTGAGCTGCAAGTGGGCCATTTGGAGTTGGACGTCGGAACCACCGGGGTCACCTACTGGCCAGTTTTATGGAGAAGTAGGGCCTCTACATGACGAACTCCTTCTTCAGAAAGCGTGAGCACAGGAAGTGGACCTGGCAGTGCCCCGATGGCACATTGCACATTAAAGTTAAGCTTGAAAGGTCTTGATTGATGAAGTACACGGTCCGTCCAACACAGATCCAGGTCCAAAGCCCCGAGACTTTTCAGCTCGAACTCCAGAACGGTTTTGAGTGCCTGGGGAGCTCCGTGGGCGAATACAGCGATGGGTTCGTGGAATCTGTCTATACGGTCGGGTCTAAGTTTTTCAAGACCTGCCTTACAGATAGGAACAAAAAGCTCTCTGATCCTACTCTCAAGCTCATGAAGGAGAGATGTCAGATGATCTTGCAATCTTCAGACGATGCGTTGAAATACTAGCAGCTAAATAGACGGATCTTAATATCCATCAAAAGTGACCTCCGCCGCTTTGACACCGAAAGTATTAAAGACGCGATTGAGCGGAATAAGGGCTCCAAGATCTTTGCAAGAGATCTGTCTATTGGGCAGAGCCAGCTCACGAAACTGAAGACCGATGATGACGGTGGTATAGCAGCGTGACTCGTGAGTCACGAGTCCAGGTTCAAATCTTGCATCGGCCTAACGATTTTATAAAAAAATTAAAGTCTGTTGTGAGTTTTTAGAAATCTGTAAAAAAGTATAAAGTTTGATAAACACATTTGGTTTAAAATATCAATAGGCAGTAGGAAAGTAGGATGCGATGAATATTACCTAGCGGTCGCTTGCATGAGCGCCGTCAGGATTTTTTTTTACTTAGAATATCTTAGCAGTTTCATTGATATCACAGAGATATCGCACGCGGCGCACGTAAACATCGTAGTATATCCTCCTGTCCATAGATGTCGCTTTTGCTTCATTTCTAGGGATGAGGATTCTCTGCTGCTGTTTGTACTTTAAATAAAACGACGTGTTAGCGTTCACAAGGAAAAAAGATGGAGAGATTTTTATTTCATAGACAATGGCAGTACAGAATCTAGAACTATAGACTATCTATATTTCTATTTGTCATTGACTAGTATCGTTTATTCAATACATACTGTCTCATTATTTTAAAACAATAACAACACTTATAAAGCAGATACTTTAAAAAATGTTTATGAATTTTAGAGAAGTGGGGTTTGTGGGCATTTAAATAAAAAAATAGAATTTTAAATTAAAACAATAAAAAAAGAATCAAAACACGCCTGCCTTGACAAAAAGTGAATTTAAATTGAACAAAAAAATAAAACAAACTAAATGTGTTGAATGTTGTACACTGACAACCCTAAATTTCTCTCCTCTCGTTCAGTCCAACCAAAGGTTGTCTGTAAGAGATTGCCCTGTGCGATAAGACCGCCCATTGTACACTTGCTTTTATGATTTTTTGTCCTGTATATATATTTGTGTGGTGTACAATAAAGAATATAATAAATAAATGGCCTCAACTGAAAACCAATATTTTCAGTGAAGTCAGGGGACCTATAAAAACTGTTCCAAGGAACCGTCCCCCGACAGCAAGGCAGGAATTAAGTGATTGACACTTGAGTAGTTTAAAAATAAACTTTATTTAGACGAACAGCGTAACAATAATTAAGATAGTAATGTCTATTCTAATAGGGAGACATGTATTTATATTTAATTATTACTAAGTTAACAATATTCTTATACACTACTTACTTATTTGCTACTTTGAGATGGAGGGGATTTGCGGATAAAGCGAATAGCGTTGGGGTCGTCACACTTAACTTAGGCGTGTTTTTAATTATTTTGAATGATTTTTTTTTACACAAAAAAACTTGTTGAATGTCACAAAGTGCAACTTTTGCACATGACAAACCTCTATCACAGAGAAATGCCGACTACGCATTACGTGCTCGACAACTGACATATCGTATGCAACCTTTCTTGTCCTTCTCAAAAAAAGTTAGGCTGACCATCATAAAAAGTTTCCGTTTCCGAGACTTTGCTTGTAAAAGTCCTATTTGAAGCGGAACACAGTTCTGTGCTTACCAAGTTTTCCTTCTGGAAAATGGGGATGATTTATTATTTGCAACCCACGACCGTAAGGTGTAAGGTCGAAGGTATTTGTGGAGCGAAATGATAGGCACGACTGCTCAAATAATACTCTCCTTTATTTTAGGATACACATGATTATATAAGGTTGGTTACATACACATAGGTACACTGCATACACACTACACCTCCCATGGCGAGGTAAAATAAAATAAAATTATCATTTTGTTTTATTTTTATAATACATTTACATTTACACAAGAACATGATAATTACTGATTAGGATAATACAATTTTTTTCTGTTTTTGTGAATGGTGTCTACATTACCATTCTTTATTATTTTAACATTTGGTGACTCTTCTGATATAACTCTATATGGTCCCGTATAAACACTATCTAATTTATTACACATATTATTTTTAACTAAAACTAAATCATCAGGACGGTAAGTAACTGGATTTATATTTCTGTCATATAGTTCTTTTTGTTTTAATTTACTTTTGAGTAAGTTGTCTCGTGCATCTTTCTGTGACTTTTGTAATCTAAATTTTAATTCTAATGGATAATAACCAATGTTATATAGTGGATCAACAATCCTATTGGTCAAATTGCTTGGTAACGAGCACTTTTTTCCGAAAACTAACTCGTAAGGGGTATATTTTGTTGCTGAATGTACTGAAGTATTGTAGCAAAATGACCAAAATGGAAGCCATGTACTCCATGTCTCTGGATGGTTGTCGGTTTGAATACGGAGAAATGAATTCAAATGCTTGTGCGTGTTTTCCAAAGCACCTATACTTTGGTGGTGATATGCTGTTGAGTTTAGTTGTTTAATATTTAATAGATTACATACCTCCTTGAATGTTGATGACAGGAACTCGGTACCCCGATCCGTCGCTATCTCCTTCGGTACTCCATACCTTAATATAAAATTATCAACTAACGCTTTCGCTACTTCTTCCGTTCTGCGTGTAACTAAGGGATATGCCTCAATGTATTTGGTGAGTTCACACTGCAACGTGAGGATATAACTATAATTATAATTATCTCTTTCCAGAGGACCTACTAAGTCAATATATATTTTTTCAAAGGCACTATGTGCTGTTGTTGTTATTTCCATAGGTTGTTTGGTATTGTGCGGTGAATACTTTTGTTTCTGACATTTGTCGCACCTCTTTATAAACTCTTTTATATCATCTTCTAATCCCGTCCAATAGTAATATTTTTTTATATTGTTGAACATTCGTCTCGTACCCGCGTGGCCACTGGTAGGTAAGAGATGAAAATCGTTCAAAATTACTCGTTTATCTTCTGTATTCTCTATTCGTTGTACATCTTTTACTATATGTAAGTGTGGTCCGGTCCACTTTTTCATTATATCTATTTCATTTAATAACTTTTTTATAAAAATGTTATTTTTATTACTTTTTATTAAATAGATTTCCGTAATATTTACGCTTCTACAAAAATCTTGTAACTCTCTCACAAATTCGGCTCGCGATATTTGCGATGGAGAAGATACATGTTTAATATAGATAGTTTTTTCCTTAGGAATGTACATAAATGTATTACTTTCTTTACATGTTTCACCACTTTTTCTAATTGTTTCTAACTTGCATGCATCAATAAAACGTAATTCCACTGACTCGTTTAAAGTACTAGTACTAGGAGTGCTTACAACGTTTGGTTGATCAGACCGAACTGTAGTTGTGCCACTCGTTCCTATCTTAGAATTATTGTCAATCTGGTTTCTTTTCTGAGCTCTTGTCATAACTGAAACACACGACTCGTGCATTTGTTTTAAGTCATTACATGTTATGGAAATTCTCGACAATGCGTCTGCTGCCGCATTTTCCGTACCCCTGACATGTTCTATCGTAAAATCATATTCTTCTAGTAATAACCTAAATTTAAATAACCTGCTTGATGGGTCTTTCATGTTAAATAATGAAATTAAAGGTCTGTGGTCTGTGTATATTTTAAAATGTTTTCCGTACAAATAGGGACGAAAATGTTTAATCGCCCACACTATAGCTAGCAATTCCTTATCGATTGTTGGATAATTTATTTCCGCTTTGTTTAGTGATCTACTTGCAAATGATACTGGTCTTCCATTTTTGTTAGACAAAATTGCTCCGATTGCATAATTAGAAGCGTCTGTCTGGAGATTAAACTCATTTTGTTCTGTGAAATCCGGATATTGTAAAATCGGTGGGGATATGATTTTTCCTTTTAAACTATCAAATGCCGACTGACACTTTTCATCCCATATAAAAGAAGCATTTTTACGACATAATTTGTTAAGTGGATAAGCTAACTCAGCAAAGTTTGGAATGAATTTTCTATAGAAATTAACAAACGCAACAAACCTCCTCGTCTCGTCTATATTTGTTGGACACGGATATTTTTTTACTACATTTATTTTATCCGGGTCAGGTAATACACCGTTACCTGATACCACATGGCCTAAGTATAGTAATTCCTTCTTTAAAAATTTACATTTCTGCGGGTTTAATTTTAAATTTACTTTCCGCAGTCGTTCGAAAACGTCTTGTAGATTCTTGTTATGACTATCTAAGTTTCTACCAAAGACCACTAAATCGTCTAAATAAATAAGGCATTTTTCATACGTTAAGCCAGACATAGCCATGGTCATCATTCTGGAAAATGATCCTGGACTCGTTTTTAAACCCATTGGCATACGAGTCATTTGGTATTGTCCTGAACAGAATGCTGTGTACTTTCTGCTTTCCTGTTCTAGTGCAATATTATAGTAACCTTGATACATATCTAAATGTGAAAAATATACCGAACCCGATAGCGAATCAAGTATTTCGGAAATATTTGGAAGTGGAAACCTGTCGTCTTCAATACAATTATTTAATTTTCGGTAATCAATAACTAGTCGCCACTTTTTCTGACCTGTACCGTCAGTCTTTTTAGGAACTAGTAATACTGGACTAGACCATTCGCTACGACAAGGTTCTATGATCCTTTCTCTTAACATTTTATCAATTTGTTGCTTAATTTCTCCCTTCTGTGAATGTGGTAAACGATATGGCTTTGTAAATTCAGAAGTTACATTTGGTTTTAAACTAATGGTATGTTTATAAATACTTGTTGTAGTTAATCTATCTCCTGGCAAATAAAATATATCCGAGTACTTCGCGCATAATTTTTCTATGGATATTTGCTCTTCCTTATTAAGATGTTTGAGGTTTAGTACCGAAAACAATTGTTTTACTCTACTTGCATCACGTTCTGATTTGTCAAATTGGCAAACATTGTAGTTGTTTAATTTTTCTATACATGGATTAATGTCCGTTAAGGTACACAACTTATCCGTTGTATTTAATATCTTAATCGGTATTAGACCATTAACTGGTGTTGCTATGCAACTGGCCAATAATATTCCGTCACTAATTTCCTTAGAATGTACTACACACTCTTCTGTGAATTCGGTCTTAAAATAATGTATGGATTCACATCTTGGGTAAACTTCCATTGTGTTTTTATAACTCAGTAAAGGTAAAACTATTTTAATTGAACTTTGTGTCAACAATGTTAAGGTATTATTACTGAAATCTAATATGGACTTATGTTTATTAATAAAATCTTGTCCGATGATGCCATTAGCCCTACATGGTAGAGTATCGAAAACATAAAACTTATTACAAATAAGGTGATGATCACCCGATGACAACGTTAAACAAACATATCCCATTGCATGGACTTTGCCACCAATTCCATGTATGACTATGTCCTCTTTTTGGACTGGAATGTTTTGTTCTAGAACATATTTATATTTTATAGCCGAAATTGTAGCACCGGTATCGACTAACCATGAATAAGTTTTGCTATTAGAACTTAAGTTAATATAATAGTTAGTATCAGTTGCGAGAATAACTCTATTATTCACGAAAAAACTCATTTGCATACTCTTCATTTTCCTGTCCCGTTAGAACATTAACCGCGTGTTTATTTGTATCTTTAGGGGTTTGGCTTATCCCTTGGTTACAGCGATTCCTATAATAGCTCCTACCTCTACCACGCCATGGTGATCCTCGGCCTCGCTGTGGTGCACCGCGGCTCTGCTGATGCGCCTGCTGGCCCCCCCGAGGGTAGCCTCGACGAGCACTGGAATCATTGTTACGACCCCTGTTATAATATGTCCTGTTGTAATTATTATTTTGATAACCACTACGGAAATTCTGTTGTCTTCCTCTAGGAGAATACATACCTAGGATCTCGCCAGAACTCGAACTCGGTCCCGCTATGGATGTTTCTTCATCCTTCGCACCTTGTATTGCGTCTTTTAACGACTCGTAGTCCCTAGCTGCAATGATAGTTGAAAGACGGCGGTTTCGCAACCCATCGGCAAACCTTTTGATAACTTGCTTTTCATTCAAGGGTTTAATTATTTTGTATGTCTCTAAGTTACCGTCGGCTTGCGATACCGTCAAATCCACGAAAAGTTCCGAAAGTTTGGTTCCGTAGTCCTGAATTGACAGTTCTGTTTGCTTTAATTGATTTATATTATTTTGTATCGCAAACGGTGATTTTTTAGGCAGTAACACTCTACGCATTTCCTTTACCAAATCATCAACATTAGAATAATCTAACTGTAACTGCAATTTAGCGTTCTGAGACAACCTACTCTTCACAACAAACTGTACTAGTTTCTTCTTACACTCATCACTAGCCAATAACGAGCTATAGTATTCTACATTATCAATAAATTGTTTAAGCGAACATTCATTGTCAGTTGGTATCATAGGTAATAAACTAAGAGCTACTTTCAAATCAAATGACTCCATTTTTGTATCCTCGCTACTACTCGTACTTGACGTAGAGGATAAATCTAAAATTTGTTTATACAATGACTCAAAATCAATACAAAATGTATTTATTAATATCTGTTCGTTTTGTCCTACTTTACCTTTCTTTACATCGTCTGATATCTTCTCTATTATATCAGTATATTTGTCATAAATTTCCTTTGAATCACACAACTTTTCTCTAATACATTTCCTTGCCTTCGTTTA
Organism: Orthosia cruda; assembly: GCA_964057195.1. Classification (NCBI taxonomy): domain Eukaryota; kingdom Metazoa; phylum Arthropoda; class Insecta; order Lepidoptera; family Noctuidae; genus Orthosia; species Orthosia cruda. Next base: position 40,225,272 of record OZ059828.1, on the reverse strand, counting down.
GGGCCAATTTTAATTAAATATGTTTTTATACATTTCAAATTTTTATATAATTGTTCTAAGTCATCTGCCATTTCCTACCATCATTAGTTGTTTAATTAATCACTTCGTTTATTATAGTTACAAGTACAATGTAACATATCATTTACTACGTTTATTATTATTACGATTATGTACTTATCTAATAAAGTTCTGAGTCCATTTTACGATGCCCGTTGTTTTTCCTCGAACTTTCACACACTCAGCACTTTTTTTTCACTTTCACTTAAACCCATGATGTGTAAACCGATGTGCGATGGTATCCGCTATCTTTGTTTTCACACTATGTCGCCCTTCGACCGTCCTTTCTCCAGTGATGGTCCAGATTGCCTCGCTCCTGACCTTCTAGATATTGCACTCCTGTACATCTCCTGATGTATCCAGCGTACATGACATCGCCGATACATTTGCAGCAGAAAATACAGCACGCCGAGTCCCAGAACCAGCACCACTATAGTCGTCAGTATGGTGATGGTGGTAATATGTAATTTCACCTCTTCCAGATGCGCGTTATTAGTTCCTCCGGCTGCGTTTTGCACTATCACGGTTTCATCTTTAGTTTGCGTAGTTCCCATTTTTAATGAACCCGTATTTTTCGTAAGCAACGAACCAAATACCACTTGTCACAACCGCGAACGTTATTAACGCTAGTGAATAATTATTATAATTCATCTTAGCTTGACTCTACTTAGTCCAATTGTTTACACTGTACAACCCTTATATGGCACGGCGGTGTCGGTAAGGCGATCGCGCGGCGATGCCCGCTGGCAGGGTCGCCATGTAAGGTCGAAGGTATTTGTGGAGCGAAATGATAGGCACGACTGCTCAAATAATACTCTCCTTTATTTTAGGATACACATGATTATATAAGGTTGGTTACATACACATAGGTACACTGCATACACACTACATACTGGCGGACTAAGGTTCCCGGGCAACAAGGATATTCTGTTCATGGCGTCCGGTCCTGGCTGTCCCCTAAAATCTTAAGAAGCCATTTTTAATCAAATCTAAAATAAGACGAAAATAAATACGGAAGGAAGACGTTGTTTGGAATTGGTGCCGCCTACTTATGTAAATTAAAACGTTAAGTGCTAAAATGACCCTTATTTTGTTTTGCCAGTCCGGACCTAGGTTTATTCTGCCACGGTAATTTTACTACCACTATCTTCAAATATTGAAACACTAATAAAAAAGACGGATTATTTTTAAGCAGCCTTGGAAATTGCTACCCATCTTTTCCACATATGTTTTTAAGTCAATAAACGTTAGTTAGACTACAAAGACCCTTGACCTCAAGCTCGATCCAGATACCTCAGACATATCAGTGAAGACGATATGCCGATTACACCTACAAACTGTCACTGGTGTCTCAAACGATGTATAACAACATTACCCAGCCTTCAAAGCGAAGGAAGTTGGGTAATAACTTTATACGGCATAAAAACTATAGCACAAAATAGATAGGAACAGAATGTTCTTATACAATGAGCGAAAACGAACGCACACATAGACGTTTAGAACGACGGACGGTGATTTCAAACAAATGAAAGTCATGAGTACAAGCGCACTCGCTGTACTTGAAGCGTGTCTGTGTACGGCTTGCGATTTTGTAGTTGTATGAATCCGACCTTCTTTATAATATACCTATTATGTGGCTAAGGAATGAAGGATGTGTGTCGAGATCGTGTTAAAGTGCTACTCTTATTCTATACAAATATGAATTTAAAGCTTAAATGTTTGTTAATCTTCTGGTTTTTGTGAGCTTAATGTTTAATGTTATTAGCTTAGTAATGTTTTGGATCATAAAATTTAATTTATGTTGAGAATGAAACAACGTTATAGAAGGCTCACTTAAAACATGGTTAAATAAACAAGCATAGGTACGAGATTAAACAGAAAACTTCAAATATGAAGACTTACTACTCATAATATTTATTGTGAGAAGAAGTATTCAACATTTGAATGAGAACTATGAAAAAAACGCTTGTAAATTTCGCGAAGTTTTTTCTTTTTTTTACATGTAGCACAGATTAGATAGGGTAGTTTGTTGACGGTATAGGAGCGGGTTCGAATAACAGCGCATTCTCACACGGATGAACGCCATATTCACCAGGTGGAATTTTGTCGAATCGTGACTATTTTTAACCAACTTCAAAAAGGAGGAGGTTCTCAATTCGACTGTAATTTTTGTATGTGTAAACTTTTTACTAGGTGAACCCCACTTGCACCTTTTGTCGACGTTTTATAAGTGCCCATGTAGGCCCATGTGAAATAAAAATGTTTGATTTTGATTTTTGTACCCATTTTTTCCGTATATCGACACCGACTTCGTGCCGAAGCCGGTTTGATTTGGTTATTATAAAGCTTTTTATTTATGTTGTTTAGTTTTGGTAGGTACCTGCAATTACCATGAAAATCATTTATAGACAAAGTACAAAGGAACTCTCGCATATTGTTGTGTCTTTTATTTAACCTCTTGCATAATCCTAAAACGCCTTCCTACCTCTGAGAACGTTTTTCCTACTCCCATCCTCCCGATGCACTTTGCAGATCGCATCTTATCCCTTCTCACTCTACCGACTTCTACTCCTACTCTTTTACTGTGTACGCCGTGCGATTGTGGAACTCTCTTCCGCCTGACATTAGAGACTGCCAAACTCTTGCAGTTTTTAAAAGAAGAGTGAAAGAACACTACCCTTCCATTCCGTCATAGTTGCATTTTAATTATGTATCTACGTATGTGTATATTATCTTTTATATATATAGGTATTAGTATGTATTGCTTTAATATTTATTTTACAATTATGTTTGTATATTTACAGTATATTTAATTTGTATTCAGTATTGTTTATCAGTTATTACTTAGTTATGATTCGTTTTGTGTTAATTATTTTTCAACTCTACACACTATGTCTACATCTCTTTTTTCATCTTTCCTTTCGCAGGTGTGCAGAAACAGAAAAATAAGTACATAGGTGACCTTACATAGGTCACCTATGTACTTATTTTTCTTACTATTGTTACTTCCTATTGTTCTGTTTCTTCTTCTTGTCTGTATATTATGTGTGTGTGCATAAATGGTTAAATAAATAAATACTTCTCATGACGATACTAATAAGCCGAAACACGACTAGGATACATTGCTTAATTTCAGAGTTCCAAAGTATATCGGGTAAAAAACATGAAAAACCAACGAGTTGACAAACTCCTCCTTTTTTTGAAGACGGCAAAAAATGTGAGAAAAATGAGAATAAATGCAATCTGTAGATACTCTACACGTTCGTTCTATGCGTCTAAAACTGAATGCATTCCGAAGACAATCATGTCTTTGAGAACGACAAACATGATACCTACATAATAAAGAAAGTAATCAAAAATGTTTGCTCTCGTTTTATTGCGTCACCACCCGTTTTATAGTAGGGTAAAGGATGTATGTCAAATATCTTTTGAGCCCTCACTTCAATGGTTTTATGGAAATTAGTGAAGATTTATTGATCCACTAGCTTCTGCCTGCGGCTTCGCCCACGTGGTATGTTTATAATAGGTATTTTATTTCATTCCACGGGTCCTAAGTTATAACTATGTTAAATTCCATTAAGATCGGTTTTTCCGGGCTATCCCATAGCACGATTCCCAAACCACTGCAATACCTGAAAGCCAGAATCAACATTGGCGACCACCAGAAAAGCACCAGTATTATTTTTGTTGACAATTCAATAGTACCTACCTATCAATATATAATAGTCTTATTGAAGTTAAACAAAATTGTATTTTTTTTGTTGACTTCCAGTCATATAGTACACTAGCTGTCCCACGCATTTTTCATTTATGCTCCGCTCCTATTGGTCGTAGCGTGATGTTATATAGCCTATAACCTTCCTCGGTAAAAGGACTATCCAAAACAAAAATAATTTTCAATTCCGACTAGTAGTTCCAGAGATTAGCGCGTTCAAACAAACAAACAATCTCTTCAGCTTTATAATATTAGTATAGATTATATACGAACACTTCCAGTCTTAACGTTCATACATCTAGCACGCCGGTTATGAATATTGCATACCTAGTATTTCTGAAGACATTACCAATATTTCCCTCTAGGGCTTCACAACACATTTACCGGTTTCCACGTTTTCAGGAAAATTGCATGAATAGCTGAAGATCTTATTATGTAAGTAATCCCGTTACACGAAATTTCGGAAATTCCGGTTCGTAATAATTAAACGAGAAAGAGCTTCGCATCGTTTATTTACTCGACACACCATTAAACAGATTGTATTACGTACTTAATGCTTGATTACTCATTATTAATTATTCTCATAAGAGCATTGCGGTATCGCATTGAGTTCCCTTTGAGTACAGCCGAAGTGTATCTTTTTTATGTTCTCAGGGGGAATCCTTCAAAAGGCACCTGGTCTTTTTGGGGAAAACACCAGGGAGTGTGGGATTTTTACCTCATACTCGTTAATACCACCTCTTTGATTACCACCAGTTCATGGAGGGGCGCCGTGATCTCTTAAATGACCACCCCGGTACCCTTTCTGTGCAACGCCTGTTAGGGCGGGTGTATGTGTATGTGCAGTTATATCCCTCGGGTGTCCAAAAAAGCGTGTCCCCTGAGCCGCGGCCCCTATTTTACGATAATTTAATTACCTACAAGAAGGTACCAAATTGCAAGTAATTGGTTCTTATGTTATTCAAATCCTCCTAGCTGTAGAATCAAGCATACTGTCGTATTAATACGGAATCTTACGGTAATCAGCTGCACCCGGCTAGACTGGAATCCAACCCAACAAAGTTAGGGAAAATGCTTGGCAGACTGATTGATGTCTAATCCTTCAAAACCGTCAATGAAGCAATAGAATTAATTAATTACACGAATCTTGGTTAGATTAGATAATCCTCTTGTTATTTCCGAGAGATTAGGTACAGAAAATCCTTACACAGCAACAAAATATGTGAGTGTCGGCGTGTGTTTGTATGTTTGTTACTTCTTCACGGTCAAACGGCTGGACGGATCTGGATGAAATTTGGCACAGACATAGATTATAGTCAGGAATAGAATATAAAATATTTTTATGGGAATATGTTCCCTCGGGTTAATTTTCGACTTTCACGCGCACAAAACCGCTGGCAGAAGCCATTAATTTTATAAATGTTTGCGGGCTTGTGACGTCACTAAGGCAGTATAAAGTGTACTAGCGGCGGCGTGACGTTTCACGATATTTCAAAGCATTATACCGTCGTCACTTTATGTCTACGTGTCAAAAGAAAATAGGTACGTGTGCAATATTTTTTATTATTCTACCTGACGGACAAAAAACTAATTTTCTGTAAACTACCCTATTAATAAATATAAATTATCGCCAACGGCTGACTGTTACCGCTTACTTATTAAACCAATCGGTTCCAATCAAAATCTATTTTCTACATGATTTAGAATAATACTTAACATAACAAGATTAATAGGCACCCATAAAATTTCTATTTAGGCAGCAGACTTGGAAATTCAATGGATGTTTCGTTTCTAATTACTAAGGCTCGTACGACATCAATGTCAAACTACAGGATGGTTAACTAGTCATATATAACTATGTATAAATGTTCTTCTTAACTTGATTAAATGTCTGGGTCTGATGCAAATACAATAATTATTATTAAGGGGGAAAGCCGTCTCATGACATAACCTGTCATTTGACAATTTAAATTATTCACACATTGCTACGCATGTACCTATTCGAGTTGAATTTTAGTCAAATAGGTATGTGTTTTGATTGTTTGTTATTTCTACAATGAATAACAACGTAATGTTGCTATAAATTAAGTTGATTTCAGAATGAAATTTATACTGTGTGGGTAATAATGTTTGTATTCCAAAAATATTTATTGTGTAAACAATAAATAATATTTGGTAACTTAACAGTTTTTTTTGAGTACAGTATTATTCGTATTAAATAGCAACCAAAAACCACAAAGGTTTAAACTTGTGCTATTATGAGTCTATCAATATATATATAGTAGAATAAAAACGCTAAAAGCAAAATACAAACTATAATTACAGCGTTCCCTAAGCAAGACAGATAACGGAAACTATACAATAATAAGCGTTATTGTTGATAGCAATTAATAACATCTTTAACATAATATTCAGGTCTTTAACTAGTTGGTAATACAAACATCTTTACAATATCTAAATAATACTTAAATAATATTGTTTAAGCTTAAATTTGATAATTTTATCTGTTATACAATTATTTATTTCTGAGCGTAGACTGTTAATAAGTCCCGGTATAATATAACCAGTAGTTCGGTCGCCATACATGTTGTTGGCGGTCTGTCTACGAAGCCTATTCTCAGAAATTGCCAGCGTAGGTACAGGATGCTCTATTATGTTTCTTAAATATTCATTGTAAAATTGTACTTTTAATAATAAAAAAAAAACTTGTGTATGAACTGATATAACTACCTCTAATAAGATAGCTAGCTACCTTTTCTCTAAATCTTATGTATATTACAAGTGTTATTATACTCCTACTCTAAAATTCGCGTGGCACATACGTGTGTCATATTCTAAACAACCACGTGGTGATTTCTTAGTTACACTAAGAAGAGAAAGCTAGGGGCAATCCTAACGGGACCTCCTGATTTCTCTCGACGCGTCCGCACCATGTGTTTGGGTTACAATACAGGCCAGTTATTCATTCATTCCTGGTTTACGACGGTTGCGATGGTCGCTATTCAACAGTTTAAAAGACGGGTTAGTTTACAGTTCCAAAACCATAAGCATTGATTTTAGCCGACAAGCGATCTATATTGCGTCATTCATAGACCCGTTAAAAACCCCAAACACATGTACCTATAAAAAAAAGAATTTAGCGTGGCAAGTGTCCGTTTCTAAAAATCACCACGTGAAGTCTCGCCTCTTTTACAGCCCGGGATAAAAGTAAACTATTTACTATTCCAGACTATAATCTATATCTGTGCCAAATTTCATTTAGATCCGTCCAGCCATTTAGCGTGAAGAAGTAACAAACATACAAACACACACACACTCAAAACTTTTGCCTTTATAATATGAGTGTGATTAAGAAATACTTTCTTTTTATTTATTTTTATAGTTAGTTTCCGAGGGACCAACGCCCTGTATAATGCCAGATTTAACTAAATTACAATATTTTAATTGGGGACCGTTCGACCTCAAGATTCGATAAGTCCGATCGATTTGGTCTCAAGATTTGTAACATTCTGGTGACCCCTATTTCAAGTTCGCCTTGAACACCTTTCAAGAACACCTGTTACTATGGTACCTCAGAATTAAAATTAAAGGCATTCTCTAATAACATCACGTTCACTAAAGAGGTCGGTACAATTTTAGATAATATGTATGTTGTCAAATGGTTAAAAATAACACTTTACAAGTCAATTTTTTTAAACAATTTTAATTGCATAAGTAGATGAGGCCTTTTTTTTTGCCTGGGGTCATTTTCATGCATACTGCACTGCCACGGGCAGATAGTGTAGTTATGTGGGACTCTAACCCACTAAAACTCCACGGTGTCCTCCTGCGCCGCTTATGGCGTGAACACGGGCACGCGTTAGCACTCACCGCGAACCCGCCGCGGCTGTCCGTCACCGGATTACTCCTCTAGGGTTAAACCCCCATCACCGGCGCACCAGAACACACTGTACGCCGAGACCATCCCTGGGACCAAATCAGCACATGGGTGCCAGATGATCCCGTGTATAGCACCCTTGGTCCCCGTGTGACGGGTCAGGACAGTGGCCCCGCCACCTATCACTTTTCGGCCGCAGGGGATAGGAAGAGCGGTCATAACATCGGCTGCGCCCGCTAAGAACATAAGGAAGACGCGTCTGCGCAAGTAACATTAATTGTTGTTTGTATTTTCAGCCCATATTACTCCTAAATTTGGTCGTTTTGCACTAGCGGTTCACCATTTCCATTATCAGGCCGGTAGTTCAAAAAGTTATTTTTCCTGCATCACCTTTAAAATTTAATTTATTTATCTCAAACCGGTGTTTTGTTTATAATTTTACAATGTTTTTAGTTTGACAGAATGGAATGAGTGACCAGACGTTGTGACACTGACAGTTGGCATCTGTCAGTTGATATCTGTCTGTTGGTTGCACTGCGTTTTGTTATTTCTTTTTTTGTCTACATTTCATTTGATGCCGATATGTGAATCGATTATTACTTAAACCTGTTGAATTTCATTATTCTTTTTCTAGTTATTATTCAAGTGCCTTTTCAAAAATAAGTTGTAAAATTTCTGCCAATATACTAGTGAGTTGGGGTGGTTTTCTAATTGATAGGAAATCTTTATTAGCGTTTTAAGTGTTTACATAGATTTTAGTCATATTATTTATATTTGTATTACTATTTAGGTGTATTTTTATATATTATTATGAATGATGTAGCTGATTTTAATGACAGCTTCTTCTCATGCTCTTCCTCTGATAGTTTTGCTAGTGCGGATAGTGACCCATCCTTGCCACTCACTTTACACGATAAAATCTCTTCTCTTTTCTCTAATAATCCTAAAAATCTGCATATTGTGCACATAAACGCCCAGAGTGTTCCTGGTCACTATTCTGAACTTCTGGCAGCCTTTAGCAGTGCTAACCTGGATGCAATATTGATATCGGAATAATTTCTGAAGCCTTCTCTCCCATCAACTTATTATTCACTCCCCGGCTTCGTTTTGATCCGCAATGATAGGACTGGCAAAGGTGGAGGAGGTGTGGCTGTGTACCTGCGGTCTGACTTACCCTACAGGGTGGTTAGTTCATCTCCTTCGCTTTACTCTGAATCGGCTCAATACTTGTTTATTGAAGTATGTGTTCATCACACAAAAGTTTTGCTTGCAGTTCTCTACAGCCCTAATCTTCACATTGACTACTTCAATTCTCTTGAATCCACTCTCAGTGATCTATGCCCAATGTATGAGCACATTATTTTAATGGGTGATTTCAATACTTGCTTGATTAAAAATGACTCCCGCTCCCTTAAACTCCTTTCACTCTTGTCTTCGTTCAATCTTCAAGTTTTGCCTCTCTCTGCTACTCACTATTTTCCCAAAAGTAAGCCTTCTTTACTTGATCTTATGATTGTTTCCTCTCCTAATAATGTTTCTTCCCATGGCCTGCTTACTGCTACTTTCTCTTACCACGATCTAGTTTATCTATCTTATCGTATCCGTGTCCCCAAGCGTAAGCCCCAGCTCTTATATCTTCGTAATTACAAGGGCATAGATCTGGAGGCATTGCGGCGTGATGCCGGCGATCTCGATTGGTCTCCTCTGGTCGAGATGGATGACATCGATGACAAGGTGAAATGCCTTAATGTGAACATTGTGAACTTGTATAACCAGCATGCCCCTATTCGACGAGTCAAAGTGCGGCATAGTCCTGCACCATGGATTACACCACAAATTAAAGAGTATATGGCCCGTAGGGACAAGGCCAGAAGCAGGTATAAGCGCAGACCCTCAGACCTGAATCTCGCTTATTACAAATCTTTACGTAATCGCTGCAGTCATCTGTGTCAAGATGCTAAGAGGCGCTAATTCCATGAACAACTCAATAACCGCAGTTCTTCCGATATATGGAGATTCCTCAAGTCTGTAGGCATAGGCAAATCGCCAACCAACCAGTGCAAGGATGTGAACCTCAACGATCTTAACAATCACTTCTCTGGTCTTCCTTTTTCTCTTGATAAGTGTGTTAAGTCGGCAACTTTAGAGCGTCTTTCTAGTTTGCCGTTGCCACAATGCCCGACCTTTAACCTTAGCGATGTTACCGAGGATAACGTTAAGAAGTCTGTTTTGGCAATAACTTCTTCAGCTGTCGGTAATGATAAGTTATGTTCCAGAATGATTACTCTTATCCTTCCATCTTTGCTGCCTGTTCTAACTCACATCTTCAATCACTCGTTTACTTTTTACTCGTTTCCGACGGTCTGGAAGCAGGCTCACATCATACCCTTACCTAAAACCAACAATCCTTCTTTATTGACGCACTTTAGACCTATTTCTATTCTTCCATTTCTCTCTAAAGTCTTCGAACACTTAGTTCATAGGCAAGTATCATATTTCTTGACGTCAAACTCTTTAATATCTCCCTTTCAATCTGGTTTTCGTTCGGGTCACAGCACTGTTTCTGCACTTTTAAAAGTGACTGACGATATCCGCTGGGCTATGGAGAATAAGTCCCTTACTGTACTTGTATTACTTGACTTTAGCAGTGCCTTAAACTCAGTGGATTTCGACATTTTACTCGGTGTTCTGGAATCCATCAATTTCTCTTCTTCCGCTTTAGCATGGTTCAATTCTTATCTTCGGGGACGTTCTCAGTGTGTTCGCCTTGATGAGTCCTTTTCTGATTGGTGTAGGCTCACTGAGGAGGTTCCTCAGGGTAGCGTTCTCTCTCCTCTTCTTTTTTCAATCTTCATTAACTTAGTTACCAGAGTAATCTCATCTTGTTTCCATCTTTACGCAGATGACTTGCAGCTGTATCGCCATTTTACTATAGACGACGCTGGTTTAGCTATTGCGGCTATGAACCGGGACCTGGCATGTATCAGCTCATGGGCTAAGTCATTTGGTCTACAAATTAACCCAAGTAAATCACAGGCCATGGTCATAGGCAGCAAATTCGTTCGCAGTGCGGCTAACGTTGCTTCTTTGATGCCTCTATATCTCGACGGTGTTCGCATAGAATTTACCGAAACCGCAAAGGATCTAGGGGTTATCATTGACTCCAATCTTTCGTGGCATGCGCAGGTCAACGAAGTCAGTCGTAAGGTTCATTTTTCATTCCATTCGCTGAAGTGCCTTCAGAATCTATTGCCCTTAAAGACGAAAATTTCCTTGGCGCAAACACTTATTCAGCTGATTATAGATTATGCCGACGCCTGCTACCTGGATGCCACAGAGGAGCTATTAAACAAGCTTCAGCACCTGCAAAACTTATGCATTCGCTTTGTTTATGGTCTACGTAAGTATGATCATGTTTCTCACCTTTGCAAAGAACTCAAGTGGCTCCCAATCCGTCTTCGCAGGAACACTCGGATTTTATGTCTCCTCTTCAACATCTTACACAACCCGTCTTATCCTTCCTACCTGCGTGAGCGATTTTCTTACGCTCGCTCTAGAGACACATTATGTAGGTCACATCTTAGACCCCTCCTTAAATCCCTCCCTCATAAAACTAGCTATTATTCCTATTCCTTGTCTGTCCATGCTGTAAGATTGTGGAACTCACTTCCGCCTAGCATCAGAGATCTAGATACTATCTCGCTTTTTAAAAAACGCTTAAAAGAGCATTATCTTTCCTCTCAAATCTGATTTTTATAAGCATATGTATATATATTTAGTATCTATATATTTTAGTGTTATGTATTTATTTAAGTATGTATCACTTACACTATATGTGTATGTTTATATTTCTTAGGTTATTCGTTAACTTTTCTTCTCTTCCTGTTCTCACACACAATTTGTCTACATTTCTTCTTCATTTCTCCTTTTCGCGGGTCTGCTGGTAGAAATTTCTAAAGAAATAAGCAGTACCTTTGTACTCCTCTGTCATGATATGTTTTCTGTATGACTTTGCTGTGTGTACATTAATTATAAAATAAATCTATACTAATATTATAAAGTTGAAGAGTTTGTTTGTTTGTTTGTTTGTTTGTTTGTTTGAACGCGCTAATCTCAGGAACTACTGGTTGGAATTAAAAAATTATTTTTGTGTTGGGTAGTCCATTTATCGAGGAAGGTTATAGGCTATATAACATCACGCTACGACCAATAGGAGCGGAGCATCAATGAAAAATGTTCCAAAAACGGGGAAAATTTATTCTTTTTGAGACGCAACGTATTTAGAGTAGGTGGGCTAGCTTGGTAGGTAGCCAGTTGACGGGAGCGAAGCCGCGTGGGACAGCTAGTAAATAAAATAAACATGGTTATCACTGGAGCAACCAGCCGGATTTAAAAAATTTAAATAGTAACAAACCAAATTTAAACAAAACTAATGGTTTTGTCGGATTCAAATTATTCTTTTGATAAAAAATATTGGAATATAAAATACAGGATCAGAGAAGTTGTTACAGTTATTGCATTTTATAAACACGAATCAATTATTTTAATTCAAACTTAATAGCAATAAATATAAAAGTCATATTGTAGCAGATCCCTACCAGAGTTATTGACACAGCGCTTTTTTTTTATTTGAAAAACTGGCTGGTCACATTATACGAATTTTCAATTGATGATTACAAAATTGATAAAAAAAAATGTCATAATAGATAAATCTGGTAGACAAAAGAAATAATTTTAAGGTGAATTTAAAAGCCAAAATTTTAATGTTTTGATAGTTACGAGTGGCTGACGTATAATTGTTTTACGTTAGGTTTAGTATCGGTCCTCATTACTGAGGATCGTGGTCACTAAACCTCTTTAAGCGGACAATATGCCTTCATCGACTCCGGTCCAAAGTTGCCATCACCACCTGCTGGAATTTGCTTGAGGACGTAGCTTCCTTTACTTGGTCAGACCATCGTGTTGGCGACCGGCCTCATGCTCTCGTTCCTTCGGTATTGCCAACAATGACTAGCTTTTCAAGGCTGCTATCTCCTCTTCACATTATGTGGCCAAAGTTAGTCAAAATACGCTGTAAGCAAAATTTAGACAATCGGGTCTTGATATTGAGCTGTGAAAGGACAGACTCATTTGTGCGTTTGGCTGTCCGTGGGATTCGGAGCATCCGACTCCAGCACCAAATTTCAAATGCGTATATCCTCTATCTTTCTCTTGCTTGGATTGTCCTCGTCTCAACTCCATAGAAAAATCGGGAAAACCAGTGCTTTGACCAAACGGTTTTGAAACTTACACCGCGATATTTCCAGATGTTCTGGAGACACGTCATAGCATCTTTTATAGCCATGACTATCCGTCGTTTTATTTCCGGGACGCAGCAGCTTAAATAAAATACACATGACCTGAATATTTATTTTATTTAAAGTTTTTCTAAGGCCTCTATACATGTATTTTTATATATTCAGTGGCATCATCCTAATAGAAAGCGGTCATCTAGCGAAATCACTTTCAGTTTTACGGCAAATACGATCGAGAATTTGCGCGATGATCGCATTTTTTAAGACGACGACGGAGTTGCCTAAAGCCCCAGAAAATAAAAGTCCTTAGTGAATTATCATTTCTCACAGAAACCAATCAAGAATCCATTCAACTTGATATTGTTATAACTTTTGAAATCGTTGCTAAGCTCAAGACAATTCATGACATTAAACATACTATGTTTACCTAAACTTTGGCTAAAACTATTTGACCTTTATTTAATTTAGATAATATACTCTAATGGTACCTAGGCGACCGAGCTCTGCTCGGGTGAAAAACGACGATAGAGAAAACGACTAACTTTTCTAGCTAGATTATTAATCAATTTATCGCCCCCGAAAGCCCCTGCATACTAAATTTTATGAAAATCATTGGTGCCATTTCGGAGATTCAGATTATATATATACATATATACAAGAATTGCTCGTTTAAAGGTATTAGATTAGTTAAATAAACAGTGTTGATTTTAGTTGCGTATAAACTACGCGAAAGTGTGCCTTGAGACTATTGAATTCAAGAACAGTCTGCTTTGATATCAAATAGAAAACGCGTAGGCCGATATTGTGGAGCAGTTTGGCTACAGTGCTACGACGTAGCAGCCGCAGTGTTGACTGCTACGAATATCGTAACAATACTGTATGAGTTATAATCAGAATCTGTATTGTTCACAGAAGATTTAATAATATTTACGGCCCGTTCGGCTGCCGCTGGATGAGTTGTAGCTATGACCTGGCAGATAATTTCATAAAAATATATCGTTTTAATTTATTAATATGTTATTATCACTGCAGTATGAATTATCTTAGCTAATATTTTAAAGAGGGTAATCTCTGAAAAAATACTAAGCCGATCATGAGAATTCTTTTACCTATAAAAAGCTATAATATTGCTGACGACTTATTGATAGGGAACCTTTTATTTCAATGCACGATTTCTTTAGGAAAAGCCAGGAGAGCGTAGCCTCAGGAAAACGCTACTTCCAATTAAAACGACAAATTTCCAAAAAGAACGATATAAAATAGATATGTCTTCGTAATATTAAGGATGCCATTACGTTAAATATGGCAATAAAACGCTCACTTATCTACAAAAGCGATAAAGATAACCTTGGCTTTATACAATTTATACATTTGCATGATATTACGCAAAATAAGTACTTCTGACAAATGACGCCTCTCGAAATAACAAAACCAACAATGAAATAATATATTATACCAACTTGAATTAAATCCGAACAGAAACAACAATAATAACAGTTTTCACCATAACCTTCGAATGCGAATTATATAAGTGATTTATCCACTCTAATTATGAAAATGAATTCGGAATAATATTATAAATACGAAAATAACTTTGTCTCTCTGTTAACTTTTCACGTTTTAGAATGGCTCAACGGATTAAAATATCCATATAGATTAGCATATCCTAATCCATCCCGGATTAGGATATGCGATACATTTTTTTATGCCTGTAGTGCGTAAAAATTTCCGACTTTACACGACGATGAATATGCTTATACCAAAATTTTAACTAAATTCGTTAAGCAACAACAAAACAGATATCAACAAAACGATTTATTCGAATGCTTATGACAATTTAACCGCAGGATTACGCTAGTAAACTAATATCCACATTAATAACTATAAAAATGAATTACGAATAATATTATAAATACGAAAGTTTCACGTCTTAGCAGCTCAATGAATTTAAATTTAAATTGGCACACCGGTAGACCTTGTCTTTGATTAGGACATGCGATATTTTTTTTTATTCCTGGAGTGCGTTCCCTTGAGATAATTTCCGACTTTATATGACAATGAATATGCTTATACCAAATAGTTAACCAATTCCGTACGGAAACAACGAAACAGATATCCACAAAACCTTATTCGAATGCTTATGACAATTCAAACGCAAGAATACGTTCGTAAACTGTCCACATGAATTATGAAGTCAGAACTGAATAATTATTAATTTGGTATTAAGCAAATAGTCATTATACGATTCATTTAACCATGATTTTTATCAAATCCCTGGTAATTAATCTGACAATCATGTTTCTAGGAATTGGTTGAATATTTGTTAACACTCGTACGATCCATTCTATCCTACTATACATATATATATTACTAGAGGACGCTTCGCGGTTTCACAAGCGTAGTTCCCGTTCCCGTGGGAATACAGCGAACGGACGGTCCGCGCTGGGTGCGTAAGCGCATCGACAGGGAACTTCTCGAGGAGGCCACCATTGTCCAGGCCTGGATCCGGGAGTCGGCAATGACCGGACCCGTCGACGTCGAACAGGAGGCGCTTTGGTTCCGCGGGGCGATGACGCAAATCAGCGACGCGTCCATGCCCCGGGTCCACGCACAGTCAACAAGGCGCCAGTTGTACTGGTAGTCCGCCGAGATTGCACAATTGCGTGTTGCGTGCGTAGCGGCCAGACGCGCGGTATGAGGTGTACCGCGCGGCGACGGGGACTCTGCGGCTGGCCATCGGCGAGGCGAAGAAGCGAGCCAGGGAGGAGATGTTGGCGACTCTAGACGGGGATCCGTGGGGGCGCCCTTATCGAGCGGTTCGAGGGAAACTTCGAGCCGCCGCGCCTCCGCTTACGGAGAGTCTCCAACCCGAGCTGCTGGAGGAGGTAGTCGCAGCCCTCTTCCCGGCGAGAGCGGAGCATTTCCCGCCGCCGATGGCTTTGCCCACGGCCGCAGAGTCTACAGAGGAGGACGCCATCAGCGTCCCAGAGGTGAAACAGGCAGAGATGGGGGCGGCCGTGATGCGGCTCCGGGCCAAGAACGTGGCTCCGGGGCCCGACGGGATCCACGGCCACGTATTAGCCCTCGCTCTGAAGGAGCTAGAGCCCTGGCTGAGAGGACTCTTCACAGCGTGCCTTGAGCGGGGCCAGTTTCCCACTTTGTGGAAATCTGGTCGTCTGGTCCTGCTCAGGAAGGCGGAGCGCCCTGCGGACTCACCGTCCGCGTACCGGCCCATAGTGCTGCTAGACGAGGTGGGTAAACTGTTCGAGCGGATAATCGATGCTCGCCTCGTCAGCCACTTGTACAGAGAGGGGCCGGACCTGGACGAAAGCCAGTTCGGCTTTCGGCATGGGCGCTCCACCATCCACGCAATATCGCAGGTGAGGGTCCTGGCGGAGGAAGCGGTGTCCCGGGGTGGGGTGATGTTGGCGGTGTCCTTGGACATTTCCAACGCCTTCAATACCCTGCCCTGGAGTTGTGTTCGGGAGGCACTGCGGTATCACCGAGTGCCTCCCTACCTCCGCCGCATCGTCGGGGCTTATTAGCGGAGAGGTGTGTCACCTACGTGGGACGTGATGGCGTCGCAAACCAGCACCGCATGTCGTGCGGTGTTCCACAGGGCTCGGTCTTGGGCCCTCCTCTGTGGAACATCGGGTACGACTGGGTGCTGAGGGGCGAACTCCAACCGGGCGTGGACCTGACGTGTTACGCGGACGATACGCTGGTCACCGCCCGGGGGAGTTCGTACAGGGAGGCAGCGTTGCTAGCGACGGCTGCGGTCTCACAAGTGGTGAGCCGCATACGGCGCCTTGGCCTGGAGGTGGCCCTCAACAAGTCGGAGGCCATGGTCTTTCATGGCCCCCGGCGGGCGCCACCACCCGATGCCCACATCGTGGTCGGGGGGGCTCGAATCGCTGTCGAGTCTACCATGAAGTACCTAGGATTGGTGCTCGACAGCCGGTGGGATTTCGGCGGCTGGCGCCCAAGTTGTTGGGCGCGGCTGGAGCGCTGTCAACGCTGATTCCCAATCTGGGGGGCCCGAGCGCCGCCTGTAGGCGGCTCTACGTAGGGATCGTGCGATCGATGGCCCTGTATGGGGCCCCAATCTGGGCGACTGACCTGACGGCTGGCAGCATCGCTGTTTTGCGAAAGCCGCAGAGAGCGATGGCCGTCAGAGTCATCAGGAGTTATCGCACGATCTCCTACGAGGCGGCTTGTGCACTGGCCGGATCCCCGCCCTGGGACCTGGAGGCGAAGGTACTCGCGTCACTGTACCGGTGGCGCGAGGAAGCGCGGGCGCGGGCCGAAGGGCCGATGCAGCGACATATGGAGTTGCGTCGGTCTCAGCTTCGCGAGGTCCTGGTCGCGGAATGGCGGGACAGGCTTTGCAAACATTTTAGAAGTACTATCCCAGTGAGGACGAAAGAAAAACAAATGGTTCGTTGTCGGTTAGTTAAGAAACGAATTCAACACATTCCCAAGATAAGGCGGTGGTCCAAGTTAAAAGATTTGAAACACTGATTTAAAATACTAAATTAAGGAAACGAATTCAACACATTCCCAAGATAAGGCGGTGGTCCAAGTTAAAAGATTTGAAACACTGATTTAAAATACTAAATTAAGTCAATTATTTCCCTCGGCATGGAGTGCGCGGAGACAAGTGCGCAATGACGTCTCGAATTTACTAGCAAAACGCCTAGTTGGTATAAAACCAAGACACACACTACACTTTCATTATGCGTACTGCTAAGGAGTGGAATTCCCTGCCAGAGTCTGTGTTTCCCGATAGCTACAATCTAGGGGTCTTTAAGTCAAGAGTGAATAGGTTTTTTCTAGGCAAGCGTGCTTCACCGTCGACCACATCATCGCTAACCATCAGGTGAGATAGTGGTCAAGCGCAAGCCTATAGAGGAAAAAAAAAAACATTGTTTTCATATTCATTCACCATAAAACTTCATTGAGACTGAATAATAAGCGGTGTTCGGCCACTTCATGCACGACTCTTGAGACTTCCTTCTTCCTCTAACAAATAAAAAAAACTCTTATTAAACATTTCTAAAACGTGATTTATTTGCTTACTTGACACAAAAATATCATGTACTATATTTAAACAAATCATCACATTATTTTTATAATATAACTTACACTTAAGCCGGTTTCATCAGAAATTTCTGATTGTATTTAGCCTATTCTTAAGCAAGGCAAGAATGTTTGCCCTATTTTCTAAATTTATATTTGCTTGCATTATGACATTCAAATAAACACCGCTATTATAATATCTCGAACGCTCTGAATAAAGTTCACCAACTAAAAACGTCTACTACTAAGTATTTCTTCAAGCAATTCATATTGTTTCAATATAGGGTATATTGAAACAACACACCTTCGTGGATTTTACCGAATAAAATAAAAAGCTCTACCCTCATTCAAATGCAATGCTCAAGATCCAATTAACTAAACAATTAAACGCAAATCTTCCGGAAAACTGAATACATTAGGTCATAATATAAAGTAATTAATGCAGCGACGAACATAATATTATGAAAAGGATAACAAAATTATTATGCTATATTGAGATTACATTAAAAAGATAGTTAAGATTTAAATCTTTATTAATATAGGCATTCAATTTAAATGAAGAAATAGATATTCATGTTCATAAATTAAGTTTATTAAATTTTAATCATAATAATTTGATTATTTTATAAGTTAAAAATAATATTTAAAAATGTATAGAATTATAAATGAAGAAAAATAATATAATATAATTTTTATGTGTTACGGGATTCGAACCAGGCTTAACGTGGTTTATCTAGCTCTGCTAACCGCTAGGCCAAATGAATAATTACGTATGGTAATGCAATTAAATAGCTCATTCTAACCTAAAGGTAAATTATTATCTACCGCACTGTCTAGGATTCTTAATGAATAATAATATACGGGATAGTAAGTGCGATCGATGTTGGCGACAAAACGTGTGGGTATTGTGTTTGAAATCCACCCACATTGTTATAAAGTTTAGGTAAACGTTTGTTTTATATTATAATATCTACAGATGAGGATGGAATTCAAACACCACTACCCACATGTTTAGTGATTTTAATAAATAGTATGATGTTGTGGCCATGTCGCGTTCTCATTGGTTCATTTTGAAAGAGTTCGATATATAGTTGTGTGCATGAATGTTATGTGTCTATAGAAGAAGGTGGGACTGATTGGCTATGCTATAGTTTCGTGAACGGTACAAACTACTACGGTCTAACTAGTACGGTCAAAATCGCAGTCGTAATGACTGCGATTTTGACAGTTGATTTTGTGATAGTACTTCGCGTGTCAGAAAAGGTAGTAAAAGTGAGCGCAAAGCTCTTCCTTTAAGAGCGCGGCGAAGCATCAATTGTCCATACAAACATAATACCAAAATCATTTGTGATTTTAGCATATTTCCACCATATTAAGATGATATTCGGATTAAGACAGTATTTATCTAGGTCCCTACGTCTTCTTTTTTTCTAAATACTTACCTAAAATGAAGTTTTAGCGAATTCCATTTTGTATATTTTTACAGCGTAAATGACATGTTTTCTTTTTGATATTTCTGTATTATAAAAAACAATATCTTTATTAATCTCGTAGCAGGAACATAGATCATATTATCAAATTACAAATCATCGAACAAATTTTTTTTAAAACATTAAGTTTTCATTCATAATTTTTGGTATTACGGAACACATCAAATTAATCACACATTTCCAATAGCTAGTATTGCTGTCGCGTCAAGCAAATGTCAATGTGTGTGTGGTCGCACTGCTCACGGTTGTGTATCGTTAGTACGGCGTGGGGTTTGTTCGGGGCACTTCGGGTGTGCTTCGGGTGTGTTTCACTGTTTTTTGTTCTACTGTTCTGTGGATTGTTTGTTGTCATTATTAGATGATTACTTTACTATGCTTTATGTGCGTGTTTATTTATTTTATAAATTGTACTTATTTTAATATTTCTGACAATATTGAATAATGCTTTGAACTTGGATTTAGATTTGCCTTGTGATTTGAACTTTGGTATTGAGTAATCTACTTTTTTACGAACTTTGCGTTGTTTACGGACTTTGTTATTATTTACTATATGGTTCGGTTGCCGACTTGGTCTCCGAACGTTGGGATGTTTCTCACAGGAAGTACCTATTTCCCAATGACATAATACAATAAGTCAAATTAATAGGTATAGTATATCTATACTAATATTGTCAAGCTGAAGAGTTTGTTTGTTTGTTTGAACGCACTAATCTCAGGAACTACTGGTTGGAATTGAAAAAATATTTTTGCGTTGGATAGTCCATTTATTGAGGAAGGCTATAGGTTATAACTTCACGTTACAACCTGTAGGAGCGGAGCATAAATGAAAAATGTTGCAAAAACGGGCAAAATATTCCTTTTTTAGAGCTTTTGTTGCGTGCGTTGCGTACGATCATGTATGTAGTATAGATTAGGTATGTAGATAGGGTAGGGTAGGTAGGTAGATATGTAGATTAGGTTAGGTAGCCAGCGGCGGGAGCGAAGCCGCGGGGTACAGCTAGTTTTGTATAAATTAGTATTTACCTACCTACCTATCCATCAACTTACGAAGCTTTGTTTTTTTTGTTTGTTTATTCATGCATGACATAAATAAACAAACAAAAAAAACAAATGAATAAACAAAGACAAAGCGGGCGTAGGTAATTATCTCAAGGACACCGCTAAGACTTACCTACATTGCTCCTCTATACTTACTGTGACGTTACGGCTCACCCAGGGTAGGGTGACCATGCGATTGGACTTGCATGCACAAGCGCGGTTTTATGCCCTCCGTCCAGTTTTTGCTGGACTTTTTAGTAAAATTCCTGTTACAAAAAACTAAAAATTCCAAATTCGTTCTAGTTTATTTCATTATTCTTTTTTATCTGGACTTCGGTGACCCTTACCCTGGAGAGGATCTAATAAACTTTGGTAACTGGCTGGCTAATCGACTTCATAATAATCTGCAAAAATATTTTCAGAGCCACGACGATCAAGGAAAAAACGCCTTTGGCCATCAGTTTTCAGAAAGAAACACTAGAAAGAAATAAAATAAGCGTGTTTAGTGTGGATCTTTGACACTATGTTTTCTGATTACCATTATTGTATTTTGTTTTTCGTTCAGTCGATAATATAATTATGGTCACCATACACGACTTTATCAAGTTTCGATTTATATTTTTAAACAGATGAATGATGATCTATAAAGTAAGAACGTAACAAAATAATATTTTTTTATTCAAAATCCTTGTTTTTATTTTTAATATTCTTAGCTCAGAGCGCTGTTATTTATCTGCGTAAATAGGCTTAGATTATTGGAATATTTGTCTCTTACTTGTAATATATTACTTGCATTCATTATTTATTTTAACAAAACATATTTGATAAGTAGAAGGAATACCTACATAAGTAAAAAAAGTTAATTTAAAAATCAAAAACCCGACTGCGAACTAAAAAGATGTAAACAAGTAGAAAATCATGCTGTGCAGTCGGAGGATCAGGTGGTCAGCCAGCTCGCGAATATGTATCCTCCGACTGCAGAGCATGATTTTCTACTTGTTTACATCTTTTTAGTTCGCAGTCGGGTTTTTGATTTTTAAATTAACTTTTTTTATTTACAACTTTTTAGTTACCTATTTTTTTTTCGAATCGCATTAAAACATATAAGTGGTATATATTTTTGTAATCACCTTTAAAAATCCTTAATTTTGATACCCCACTCGATGGGTTTCGAAGAAAAAAATATTGAGTCGCCCCCAATATGGCGCACAAAAGCCGCCATTTTTGTTTATTTTTAACGTCGCTTATCTAAGAACACTTGGGCGGCCAAGCCCTATCTAACGAAGTATTAATAAAGAATATTACATACATACAAACATACATATATACATACAAGATACGCGCGAAAAACATAACCCTCTCCTTGCAGCCGGGTAAAAAGACAAAAGAACGCGGGCGCCATTCGCGTCGGCCGGCTTTCGACTTTCGAGTCGATAGGATGATTAGGTAGCGATATCTATCTGCTCACACACACATGGCTACGTACGGCGCACCGCGTGTGCGTGCAAACAGAGATAGCAATACTCCAAACGAATTTTTCGCTCGCCTCGAATTGCATTTGCGAGCTTTGTTCGCCGCGCCCTTAAGCTGCTTCATTTAGCGTTGTCGGCACCAGACATCAACCGAAGTCTAGAAAATTTAGCTGTAAAAACTCTACAAAAATTAAGTAAAATTGTTCTTAAATTGTGTGAAAAAAGTAGCACGTGTTAGAATCATGAATGGAATTGTATATAAAAGTATTCGTATCTACCAAGATAGCAAGCTTTGAATGTCAGGATGGTTATTCGTTATTTACTGTGTATCAGAGTTCTAATGTATGTGGTGTGTAAGGAAAGGGTTTTATGAATAAAAGCACAGAAAGACAAGACTAGGTATTTATTTAAGTAAGGCTTGTCAATTAAATCTTATTTAGAAGGCTCATTGAGCTTACTGCCCGTTCGCTAGACTAGTTCTCGTGGGGAAGAAGGGCAACAAATCCCACGGAAGCTCTTTCATAGTATTTATCGATATCTTTTACAAACAAAAATTATTTACAATATTATAGATTCAAAATAACAAGGATAAGGCATAGGACATAGAGTAGCCCTTAAATCAATATAACATATTAGGAATAAAGGCCATAATACGATATAGATACAGCTTCAACACAACCATTAGAAATAATAAAGTTATAATATCAAATAACTTACGTTAGTCTTGTGTAGTCGATCTTACACCAAGTATTATAAAGTAGTATACTTCTAAATAACAATATCTGGCCTGTACTGGCTTGTAGTTCACAAAAAAGTAAGTCCGCTTATCAATTCCACAATATTTTATAATATTTGGTCTATCTGTTTCTCAATACGTCCAATATGAGAAATATGGCGCGGTATCCCGCCATTTTCTATATTGCTTCAAATAATCTCAAAATTAGGTGAATAATAATCAATTACTATGAAGTGAATATGTTTTAAAACGTATCAAGACAATTATGGAATTTAATAACGCCTATATAGTAATTCTTAATCAATATTCGAAAGAATATTGATACTAACAGACAGTATTGTACTAATTGTTTAGAAGGACTTATAATACTAATATAGCATTATAAAATCCAGGATACATCACAATGATCATAACAAATTCCATAATCATTTATAGGAATATTATCAACGTTTTCCTGTACACACAACAATATTTACTAAGGTGGAAACTCTTTTACATTTGAAGGTAGTTGACACCACAATAATAATTAAGGTCGGTACTTAGACATTTGTCGGTAGGTGCTTAATAAATATGACAGGTATGTATTATGTAGCAAACCATTGAAAATGAAAATTAACAATTTAATGACGAAACACATACTTCAAATTCTAACACACGCTTGGTTTCAATATAGATAAAGAGACTTGCGTCATCTAGTTACATTTACGCGTGTGGGTATTGACTTAAGCTGGCCTTTCATGCACAATAGATTGACCGCTCACCCACGTTCATTATATCGTGACTTCTAATTACATCGGCTCATTGTTCTTAAGCCACCCATATGTGTGAGATAAAAATTGATTACACCTTGATTCTATCTTCAGAAGGTAAACAATAAAATAAAATACCTTGTTTGCTTGTTATATCATCCATTAACTTCTCCCGCTCTTGGTGAAGTGGATGGTTGTGTTAGACTTTTACTGACTAAAACCCACCGCTCCTTCAATTGCTTGAGCCAGGGCCGCGGTAACTCTTTTTCAAATTATTCCGCGACCCAGACAGGCATGTACCTTAGCGGACCCTGTCAGCTTTTGCTGATATCACTTTGAGGTGCGCGGGGAGCACTACGCGCCGTTGGCTTGGGCCTGGTCTTTATCGGACGGCGAGCTACTCATGACTCGCCGTCCGCGACGGCATGACTCGCCGGACATCGCCCACGCCTACGATGGCCGGGAATCGGTTTGCGGTCTAAAACACAAACCGTTAATTTTTATTATTATTAATAGGCTCGCGCTTGACCACTATCTCACATCATGATAAACGATGATGTGCTCGACCGTGATGAATCATTTGTTCCTGTTTTATCATCATCTGCCTAGCTTTTACCTAACTATTTTTGGGAATACTTACTTCCAAACTGAATGCAGCTCAAAATCTACCAGTATTTTGAGAGCGTCCCTGGTTTAGTACGTTAGTAGTTGTAGGTAAAAGGAAAATGCTTAAGGACTTATGTCTGCTTTTGTGCGTTTTTTATACTAATGCATAAGGAATAATAAATAAATTAAGTACTTATTCTACAAATAAAAAGTGACAAAATGCAACTGACATGACTATCATCATCATCATTTCAGCCGAAAGACGTCCACTGCTGGATATAGGCCTCCCCCAAGCGTCGCCACACTGATCGGTCCTGTGCGTTTGGCATCTACCGGACGCCCGCAGACTTAACCAGTTCGTCGCTCCACCTAGAGACATGAATATTGTAGCGTTACGTAAGCTCCCGAGAGCTAACGTTAGCTACGTTAATAAAAATAAAAGTAATTATAAACTAAAATTAATAAAATGGGTATTGAGAATAAAAATAAGGTCCAGCTTCGAACGAAGTGGGCAGCTAACCAGGCAACAGGGGCAGGCAGACGTGGCACGGTGTGATGGGACGGGCAGGATGACGTCGTATGCCCTAGGTAGGCAAATTAGCAGGCTATCGGGCAGGTACGTAGATGAGTAGGCAACAGGAATCTGCGTGTGCTAAAACGGGCGCGCTGTGGCCGCGCGAGTCTGTAGACTTGTCTGCTACAGCTCATACACCAAGTGTGGGCAGTAAGGAGCGTCGGGGATCGGACTGTGGCGTTACACGCCGTAGATGCGCAGGTAACGGCAGGTAGGAAGGCTGGCAAATTATACACAGTATAACACTATATATTTATATATATATTAAATTATAGCACTTCAGATAGTATTACACAAGCCATATATATAATAGTTTAAAGACTTTCAGATACGATCGTACATTAAGTAGTATTCAGTAGTCCACCGACTTTCGGTGTTCAGTACAGATTCTAAACTAATAAAGTTGACGCCTGTTTTTTCTCGTTCTGCCATCCCTTCTAAATTTAAAATTAAAATCTCAATAAGACCAGATCGAATAAAAAACGGCTTTACAGAGGCGGGACAGTCTGCGCTGCCCTTACAATAATGTACAACTAGCTTAAGGAAAGGTCTAGGTAGTCCATGATACCTAAGTTATGTCTATGGCTTAAGAAAATAAAATAGACAGACAGATGTCATATCAGATGAAAATGTCACCGTAGAAAAATATTGCAAGAATTACAAATTACCAATATAATTTAAGTTTTAAATATTAAAACAATCAGAGATAACTAAAAATAGGCTTTTCAGGTACAAACAGTATGAAAGAATACAAAAAGTGAGTCATATGATTTGATACAATATCAAAAGATAAAAAAGATATGGTTTGTATAGTGTTATGAATTGTAAATAGAGTTAAAAATGTGGATCTGTAAATCAGAACACCACAATATAGGTACATCGATAACCTTGCATTTTTCATATTTTTTTCAAAATAGTTCTTTTTGATGTTACTCGAAATCTAAGACACGTAATATATTTTTTTTTAATTCCTAATTGAAAAATTCACTTACAAGCAATTTTCACTTTTATTTGTAGTGTTAAATACAAATAAAAAGTGTCTATATCGAGATAGACACGAAAAGTGACTTTGTTCTTTTGAACTACGCAACGGATTTGTATACCGTTTTCACCATCAAATGTCAAAGTAAGAATTAACCATTGAGATATGTACTAGAGAAGCTATCCTAAGTAAAGGACATGCTCCATTTTGACAAGAGTTTAAACTAAACTTCGTTGCAGCGCTGAAACAATAATTAGCCGTCTACCAAAACAGTATAAACACGCAGCGCTAGAGCGCTTATAAGGTATAGTTTTCTCGCGATCAAAAAGACGGAAGCGCCGTGATTTTCATGGCGCTTACGCGTTTCGTTCAACATTCTGCAACAACTTGTCACTCATATAGACTAAACTGCTGACTGACTACAGAAGCGGTACCTACATAGCTTTATACCTAATAAGCTTCATTAGAATCTAAATATCTTTACAAAAAAATATTAGTTGAAATACCCTTAGTAAACAAATAATTAATTTAATATTATATTTATGTACTTATTTTTTGGTACATTCCCACAGAACTATTCCCAAATCACTGCAACTCCTGAAAGCCAGAATCAATAGTGGTGACCACCAGAAAAGCACCGAGGCAATGAAGCTCGACGAAGTCCCGGAGAATGAAATTAACTGTCTTGGATCCCGCAACGAAATTAATCAGAAAAGAATAGGGGAGGAGTAGGAAAAAATTAGAATTTCCAGTTCCCTCCTTATCAAGTAGGAGACAGAACAAACAAGGTCAATAGGCACAAAGAGTCATTTACAACTGGGATAAGCCCAGATGCCTGGCACCACGGATAAAAATTAGCATTAATATTAATGGGTCCTAACATTGTGAGGTGTTACTCGTATATTTGATTCCAATAATAAATAGGTATGGCAAAAACGCTTGAACGCACGGAAATTTGTTCTAGTTACCACAAGATCCGTATAGTAAACATCTTCTGATGCAGTCTGAACATTATTCAACATAGTATTGCTTTCATTCTGCCAAAGAATACATTCCCATAAAATATGATGTGCAGATTGAACATATTCACAGTCAGATGTAGAATACTGACATAAAGGCGAGGCAACGAGCTCAAAGGAAAATAATTTACTTCTAAAGTTACCATGCCCTGTGAGAAATTGGGCAACACAGTGATCCACCTCCAGCCACGTCCTGGCCAGTCGCACGTGAACAGATGGAAAGAATTGGTGGAGGTGTCGGCCCTTGATGGAATTATCCCACCTACATTGCCATTCGGATAAAAGTTCCTCCCAGACGTCAATATGTGGTTCTAATAATCTAGAGATTTTCTCACGGTCACTCCGCGTCCATGGTTTCTCGTGCTGAATAGTACATTGCAGCACATCGTTCAAGCAAGTACCGGTAATGTCTCAGTACTAATCGTCCTGTTTGTTTTGCATAAGAATATCAAAGCTAAACGCTGACTTTGAAGTAATTTACGTCGTCCCATTATTTAGGTACTAGCTGTCCCCCGTGACTTCGCTCCCATCAACTGGATACCTACATACCCTACCCTACCCTAGACACCTAAACACCTATCATAACTACCAATTTGTTAAACTATTTATTTGAATAACCACAGTCAGTTTTTTTCTGAATATACTTAAGATTGTTATTTTCCGCTATAAAAACCAAAGTCAGCTAATTCTACCTACACTTGTTACACAAATTGTCACATCTTATTTTTTAGTCTATATGAGAAATGAGGCAACATGGCGTCCACCAAATATTTCAATTTAAAAATGATTTTCTAGTTACTCATTGACGAAAAGTTATTCCTTTGCATTTAGCCGTATTAGTTGAATTATAAGTGCAATATCTTAAAACACAAGACAGCATATTTAATGCGTTTGAACGTTTTTTCGTTTAAAAACAAACAATGAGATAGGCTCTCAACATCTAGCAAGCAACTGAGTGAAGTGCGGCCGGCCGACCCCACATGAACTGAACACAGCAATGATGTGTGGTGACTTCTCTAGTGCGTAGTACATTATTACCTCAATGGAATTAACTAAGAAAGTTTCGTCAAGTCGTAAAACCATTCGAAGCAGGAACGGTTTGCTAGTGTCTGAACAAAATGGTAGTATACGAGTTACGGGACGAGAAAAGGTGGAAAAGCAATTCCGGAATACGTCTGTTACTTATAATAGAAATACAACACGCGCTGTCCGTCGCAGTGGTGAAATGCTGACAGCCAGCAAATCAGCAATCTAAACAGTGGCCATGATTAGATTTCAGAGATACAAAGTAAAAGAAAATAAAGAAGGAAATAAGTATTGTTTATTCGGCACAGACAAAACGCACATTACAGAAAGCCAAAAAAACATATAATTAAAAATCAGTAAACAATACCGTGCCTTATAATAATTCATTTTAAATAGCTGTTGTCTACATTTTGTCATTACAAATTGATTATTTTTTTAACTCTTTAACTGCTATGTCATAACTCGCATGGCGCCTTTATTTAGAACTATGCATAATGTTGTAAAATATAGCTATCGATAAACATACTAATGTAATAAATACA
Organism: Orthosia cruda; assembly: GCA_964057195.1. Lineage (NCBI taxonomy): Eukaryota > Metazoa > Arthropoda > Insecta > Lepidoptera > Noctuidae > Orthosia > Orthosia cruda. The sequence goes on along the minus strand of OZ059828.1, from coordinate 40,197,016 downwards.
ATTCACAAAATTATAATCTGGTTTATTTCTTTATAAGTACGTAAATTAGTCTTCAAACATACGTTAATCAGTATCGATTTCACACTGTAAAAGTTGTTGATATGCATGAGTACTTTCGCACATTGAAAGATTGTAACTACGTCAAAACTGACCCAATATACGCCTCTGCTGACCCCTTCAGGGAATCCAGGCTTAGTGTTATAATACAAAAATGTCCCCTTACAACAGAATACGATAGCACTATAAATACCTAACACGGTCATCATTTATTCACCACAACTCATGATGTGTGCGAGAAGATTCAATTCCTTGCTAAAATGACACTTGTCGAGAAAAGGATAAGGAAACAGTGCAAGATATACATGTAGGTGAAAAATGGACGCTTTCTTACAAACATAGGAAGAGAGAAGAAAACAGTCGTTACTATAGGGTATGTTTACGTTGCAAGTTGTGTTCAAGGGAGTTATTTTGAGGAGGGAGGGAGTACTGTATACGTGATAAATTATTAAAAATAAGCAAATAAGTGCAACAAACACACTGGCGACCCGCTTGATATTCATAATGGAATGCAATACATTTATTAAAGTTTCAAGGAAATGCCTTTGCCTTCTTTTATAATATTTTATCAGCTAAGAATAAGAGACGAGAGAGAGTGCATTTATCTCTCAGCATAAGCAATTGTGCTTATATTGTATATGTATAATAGTGCTACTACCTAGAATTCGAAATCATTGATAAAATTTCTTAAATATAAATAATGTTGCTGAAAATAGCCTGACATTGACACTTGGTAAAACGTTTTATTGTAATTTCAGTTTATTTATCTTTTAAATAAAAGAGCAAGACAGTGTTTATTTGATGTTAGTTATATATCATATTTATATTTTTCTTTCTTTCTTGTTCGAGTTTTAACCGAACACTCAGCGAAAATGCATAATTGCATCAAACGCAAGTATGCACATTCGCTCGATTACCAAAATGTGGGCCAGTTCGCGTTTAGATCTCGTCAGAGACACCACGTACTCATAACCAAACCATAACCATTTTACCATACTTTTTACCATTAATTTAGTTACATAGTTTACCATAATTAACCAGTTCGTGTATCTAAGTGTTATATTTATTATTTATTTATTTATTAAAACTTTATGCACAAGTACAAAGGCGGACTTAATGCCTTAGGCATTTTGTACCAGTCGACCTTAGGGTGGTGCAAAGATAAAATAAGGCAGGTGCAACTAAATTAAGGGATAAATTGAGAAAAAAAACATATATAAAAAATACATACAAATATATACTTAGATACATACATACAAAAACAATGCTATAGAGAAACCGAAACCAACAAATCAATTCTGTGATCTGCAAATTTCTTGCGAATGTGCTCACGTGCCTTCAATTTGAAAGATAATATAGTGATTCAATATAGTTATTTCCCTTATAATCCAAGACTTTAACTTTACCATATCCTATCATTACAAGAAAGGTGTGTTGGTAGCACCAAGCACTACTTTCTACATGGTCCTTCGAGCCGGATCCATCCTTCTTTATGTTGGTTAAGAACTTGTTCAGGATTTCATAGAGCTCCGTTTGGTTGATGAACAGAGTATCGGAATCCATTTTAAAAGTTGGTTTGAAAAAAAAAATGGTAATGATTAGTTAATATAACTGGTTTGATCTGACCTTTATGCTCCAACCGACCGTCTCTGCAATCCGTGGTTCTTCCAATTGCAGCGATCTCCTGGTTTGCGTGGCACTGTATCACTTGGTAGTCACTGGTAATTAAATGCTCGAAGGACCATGTAGAAAGTAGTGCTTGGTGCTATGGTGACCTTTCTTGTAATGATAGGATATGGTAAAGTTATTAAGAAGATATTAGTTATTAGGAAGTTTATTTCAAAATAAAGGAGATAATTGATAAAACCATGAAGCAGTTAGGCACAACGCAGCTGCAGGAAGAAAGCCCCCGTAGACCAAAAGCGGAGGAGGTACAGCCATTACCAGGTGTCCGGGCTAGGTCACAGCTAAGCGCTGACCATCTTCGGCCGGAAGATGAGACGGCGCAGCCACAACCAGGTACGTCGTCTCGCTATAAGGAGCCCTCACAGCGAGAGAACTTTCCCCATACAGAGAGAGGGTCCAGAAAGCTGAACGGGTTGGTAAAGAAGCAGATTATCAATTTCAAGGCGTTCATGAGAACCGTGAGTAGTAAAGAAGTAGACAAGTTCGAGAATCAATTGCAATTCGAGAACGCTCTGAAATCACTGGATAGCCGATGGGGTGAGATTGACAGACTTCATTGGGAAATTGAAGGTGAGGATGGAGGCGACGATATTACGTACCAATGGAATTCTGCAAGCATGAGGAAAAGTACAGGGAGTTGACAAACGACATCAACAAAAAGATGTGGGCAGTGAAGCACCGAGAGAAGTCAGCTCCGACGATGGACATCCCCGTTTTCAATGGAACTTACAACCAGTGGGTTCCGTTCAAAGACTTATTTAGCGAAGCGATCGATAAAAACCCGTCGATGTCTAATGCGCAAAAAATGCAGTTCTTGAAGAGTAAGGTGACTGGGGAAGCAGAGCGTCTGATTCACCATTTACATATTAGCTCTGACAATTATCAGGTATGCTGGGAAATTTTAAGCCATAGATATGGTAACAAGAAATTGATTTTCACGTCCCATATTAATATCCTACTTGGGCTTCCCAATATACAACAGCAATCGCTGGCTACGATTAAGAAACTGCATGACGTAACCAAGGAGACGTTACACGCCATACAGAATCTGGGAGTGGATATAGCAACTTGGGATCCACTTCTAGTGCACCTACTAGCGCAAAAGCTGGATAATGATACCTTCACCGAATACATAGAATCGGTCAAGAATCCTAGAGAGCTACCCGATCTGCAGGAGTTCCTGGAATTCTTGGAGAAAAAATTCACAGCGCTAGAAGCGTCTCGTCGCAAGCAAGAACCAGCCAACCAAAAAACCACGCCGCATCAACCATTCCCATACAGCAACCACAACCAAAACCAGAAGAAAAATTTTCAACGAAATAACCATCAATCAGGCAACAAAGAAAACACAAAATCAAATGCTTTACACGTGTCGCGGTCGATAACCTGTGCATTGTGCAATTCTGACCACGGTTTGTGGCGTTGCCCTGATTTTTTGCAAATGACGCACGAGCAAAAATTAAATAAGATTGAGCAATTAAATTACTGCCAAACCTGTCTATGCAGTCATAACAAAAAACCATGTCAATCGAACAAACGATGTCGTAAATGCTTATCTACACACAACACACTACTTCACGAAGCAGTGGAAAAACAAAGTCCAACTGCGTCAGCAGAAGGAACCACCAACAATGGTGCAACCAAAAAGAGCACATCTAGATCATCTCACGCGTCATGGGATGATATATCTGAAATACTTTTAGCCACCGCTATTATAAAAGTCAAGGGAGCTAATGGAACACAACACAAGATGAGGGCTTTAATTGACCAGGGTTCTCAACTATCGTTAATAACTGAAAACGCAGCCCAGATCTTGGGATTAAAGAGGGCTCATTTCAAAGGTCAAATATTCGGCGTCGGTGAAAAAGAAAATAACGCGAAAGGAATGTTACAGGTAACACTCCAGTCTGCAAATAGTGAATTTACCTGCGACACAAACGTTATTATTATGAATAACTTGATCAAGCGATTGCCAAATAAAACGTTTACCAAACCAACAACATGGAACCATATCCAAGGGATACAATTGGCTGATCCAGAGTTTTACGTAAGCAGACCCGTAGATATACTCCTAGGCGCAGATGTTTACAGCAAAATAATGTTAGGAGGTATCTTGAGAGGAGACAACGACAAGCAACCAATCGCTCAACAGACGCAAATAGGATGGCTACTCTGTGGATCCATGATACCACACTACCAGTGCAACATGGTTCTTAACAACACAGAAGATCTTCTGAAATATTGGGAGAATGAAGACATACACCAGAAGATAGAGATGTCCAACGATGACCATGAGTGTTTACAGTATTTTATAAAAACCACTAAGAGGCTTGAGGACGGAAGGTACGAAGTCCGACTGCCACTCAAGCCGGAATACAAGGACAAGTTGGGCGCAACCAAACCGCAAGCATTAGCTCAATTTAGAAACTTGGAGAAGAAATTTGAGAGGAACAGCGCATTGAAGAAAGATTACAAAAGGTTCATGGACGAATATTTTGCATTAAACCACATGATACCATGCAACATTAACCAGGCGCCCGAATGCTACTTACCACACCATGCAGTCATTCAGGCTGAATCTACCACTACCAAGTTGAGAGTAGTTTTTAACGCCTCAGCAAAGTCTTCATCAGGATACAGTCTAAATGACGTCATGTACAGGGGCCCTAATATACAGAAGGATCTTCAAGAGCTTATCCTGAAATGGAGACAATTTCAATTTGTATATACTTCGGACATCGAGAAGATGTACAGAATGATCCGAGTGCACCAAGAAGATCAAGCTTACCAAAAGGTACTATGGCGAGAATCAAATAAGCAACCAATACAATCATTCCAGCTCGTCACGCTTACATACGGAACCAAACCAGCAGGATTTTTACTTTTCTTTCTTTCTTTCTTCTTCTTTATATGGACGGTTTTTGCGGAGGGCGTCACTCAATGGAAGCAGCAAATAAACTGAAATCAGATCTCATAAAATTATGCCGATTAGGAGGATTTAATCTAAGAAAATGGACCTCAAACAAACCAGAGCTATTAACCGATTTAGAGAGAGAGCAATGTGACCTGTCAACATACGAGTTCAAGCAGAGCGATTCGACCAAAACTTTGGGTCTCTGTTGGAACCCACAGAAAGATAATTTCATTTTCAACTCGAAAATAGAACCCGAATCACCAGCAATTATTACCAAAAGAGCTCTACTTTCGGATATTTCGAAGCTGTTCGATCCATTAGGGTGGTTAACCCCCCTGAGTACTACCATGAAACTACTGTTTCAAAATGTCTGGTTGTCTGACATAAAATGGGATGACCACCTATCCGAGGCAATGAACTCCGAATGGACAAAATTAAAACAAGAATTGCCGGACATAAACACTATAGAAGTCAACAGATGGCTGGGAATGGGAGAGAACCAAAATATTGCATTGTATGGATTCTGCGACGCATCAAACAAGGCATACGCATGTGTAATCTACTGCAAGGTAGTAAAGAAGGAAGGGACAACCATTACATTAGTTGCGGGAAAGGCTAGGTTAGCACCCATAAGCAAAGTCATATCAATACCAAGACTAGAGCTAATGGGCGCTCATCTTTTAGCTCAGCTAATGCAAAAAGTACAAAATTCCTTGTCAGAATACCCGACGGATGTCTACTGTTGGACTGAGATATGGTGGCAAGGGCCGTCATGGCTGCCGTCATACACCAATCAAGAAAATCACCAAACAATTTACGAGACGAATTTAGAAGTAAAGCCGTCTATTTTAAACCAAACCAACGCGGTAGTCATTGGACAACCAAGAGAATCGCTGACTACCGAAATTACTAAACATTTGATAAACAAATATAGCTCCATTACAAAAATCATACGTATTTTTGCGTGGATACTGCGATTACCTACCTTGAACAAACAAGTTCGCCGACCCTACCTCGAATTACACGAGCTTCGCCGGGCTAAACAGCTGATAATCAAAAACGTTCAGCTGACAGAATTTGCAAACGACCTAGATTCAATAAACAAACACGGAAGAGTGCACTCCAAAAGCAAGATTTTGAGTTTGAATCCTACCATAGATGAACGTGACATTTTACGTGTGGGTGGGAGATTAGAAAACGCCCACATGAGTCTTGAGATGGAACATCCCATCATCTTACCTCACGACCACCCGTTAACCACATTACTTATCGATCAAGCTCATAAATTAACTTTCCATGGCGGGGCGCGTCTAACGCTAGCAAACCTTCGACAACAGTATTGGATTGTCGGCGGATACATGGCAACTAAAAAGTTTATAAGAAAATGTGTCATATGCAGAATACAAAATCCCGTGCGGCAGCACCAGCTCATGGGAGATTTACCAGAACCAAGAGTGAATCCCGAACATGCGTTTTATCACTGCGGCGTAGACTACACAGGCTTTGTAGAGGTCAAGACTAATAAAGGGCGGGGAATTAAAACTACGAAGGGGTACATAGCAGTTTTTATATGTATGGTCACGAAAGCGGTTCACTTAGAGCTCGTGTCAGACCTGAGCAGCTCCGCCTTTTTGGCAGCTCTAACCAGAATGGCTGCCAGAAAAGGGGCACCACGACATATGTACAGTGACAACGGCACTAACTTTGTGGGAGCAAACAGGATGATACAGGAAGAATTTAATCAGCTTCGTGAAGTATTCAGTGAAAATTTTATAAACGAGATAGCAGAGATGGGCATAGAATGGCACTTTAACGTGCCTAGCTGGCCTAATGCCGGCGGTCTATGGGAGCGAGCAGTACGCAGTCTGAAACATCATCTCAAGAGGGTCATCGGTCAACAAAGACTAACCTTCGAGGAGTACGCCACACTGTTAGCTAGACTAGAAGCGTGCCTCAACTCACGACCTCTTTGCGCGATATCAGAGGATCCCGATGATATAAACTTCCTTACACCAGCTCATTTCTTATCAGGAAGACCAGGAACAACTGTAATAGAAACCGAGCAAGATGCCAGAACCAGGTGGCATCTAACCAACAAATTATTCCAAGATCTTTGGAAACGATGGAAGACTGAATACTTGGTACAACTATCATCTAGAAGTAAATGGATGGAACCACAGAAAAACATCGTAATTGGAGATCTAGTAGTTATTCATGATGAGAATCTGCCTCCAGGAAAATGGGCTCTTGGACGTGTGGTCGACACACATCCAGGAAATGATGGTCTAACCAGAGCAGTTTCATTAAAAACCAAAAATGGGGTCATGAAACGCCTTATTGTGAAACACTCAGTTTTGCCCGTTAACCAGAATAACGTAAATAAACCAGAACCAGAATAACGTAAATATACCAGAACCAGATACAAAACCAACAACCAAATTACCAGAACGAAAAACAAAACCAAGGTCAAAAATCGCAACTATATCAACTGTTTTACTGAGTTTTTTTACGCTGATCTTACCATCTTACGGTTTAGACGCCGTGAAACCATTTCCAAACAACCAAACGCTTTATTTTGACCCTATTTCAAAAGTACAATTAATCAGGGATAAATGGACATTAGTCATGTACTACGACATGGGACCCTATTGGACAGGCATAAACATTTATAACAAACTAGCCAATTACCAAGAAAACTTGTGCGCAACCATAGAAACACAAAATCTTTGTAATACGATCGTGAAGCAAGTCCGGCACGATTACCAAGAACTCGAATACTACAATGAACTTTTGCTAACACAGCATTTTGATATCCACGCTAGACGGCGACGCGCCACGGGGAAGACGGGTCGGCGCCGACGAGGCCTAATCAACGGTATCGGGTATCTAGCGAATGACGTATTCGGAGTGTTGCACTCGCTTTTTGCAGACCAGCATGAAAAGGACATTGAAACCATACATCGCAATGGATGTGGCGCACGGGGCTATGTTGCCTGTGCCGGAAGGCTTCCGCTGGGCATCGTGGCGAGGGATCCCGCCGGCAGCAGACCGCGGTGACGCCGCCGCCTCCAAGAACTCGACGCCGCAGCGAGAGTCGCTGCCAACAGGAGTTAGCAGCGACTCCGCTGACTCCGAAACCAACCAGAAGACGTCAATCATATAGTGAAGTGCTCAGTGCCAGTGATCTAAAGAATAAAAGTGAAATCGGTTTTCGTTTACATAATTATGCCAAACGCTGGCCTAGTGCGAAGGTGCGAATTATAGTTCGCTAAAACGGGACAAAAAATATAAGGACACAGGCAATCAAAATATTGCTTTTACTGTAGAGGACTATATAGTGTAATTTTAAACCACCATGAATGTTTTTATAATTATAGTTATTTAAGTAGACCAATATGCTTTCAATTTTTGCTTTTTATATGATCAATGTTGTTAAGCTTACCATATAAGATTACTAGAAAGTAATATGTTTAAGTAATTTAATGTTATATACACACCATATCATCATCCCGCATTTCTTCTCGCTCTTGGGAATATGTTCGAGTTTTAACCGAACACTCAGCGAAAATGCATAATTGCATCAAACGCAAGTATGCACATTCGCTCGATTACCAAAATGTGGGCCAGTTCGCGTTTAGATCTCGTCAGAGACACCACGTACTCATAACCAAACCATAACCATTTTACCATACTTTTTACCATTAATTTAGTTACATAGTTTACCATAATTAACCAGTTCGTGTATCTAAGTGTTATTAGTGATTCAATATAGTTATTTCCCTTATAATCCAAGACTTTAACTTTACCATATCCTATCATTAAAAGAAAGGTGTGTTAGGTCACCATAGCACCAAGCACTACTTTCTACATTTCTTTTCTTTTTTTCTTTATATTTATTTATTTTGATACCTAGCTGCACGCCCCAAATTCGCATGGGAGTACATAGATTATTATTAAATTATTTTTATCATTAAATTATCATTCATTTTTTTATTAAATTATTTTTTTTTATAGATTATTATTAAAAGAAAAGTAAACTATTTGTCTTTCATACAAACCTTGTCCTGACAATAGGGTAGTTGACAAAAAATATATATTTAGTCCGCCAGTTAGATAACGTAAAAATATTGGACACGTATTTACTTTTGCCACGTAAACAAAAAAATACGACGATACAGTGCGTTGAAATATCGTGTGACGTCACTTTGTGCTACTCTTTAGGACAAAGTGACGTCAGAAGCCCACACTCCTGAACATTGATGCACTTTATCTTTGTCAGTGTTTATTTATTTGATAAAGCAAAAAATACGGGTCCAATATTATTTGATAACCTCACTGACGGACTAGATATAATTATCATTTTTCTACCCAGTAAACATCCCTATTACGAACACAACAAAAAAAGCCAAATAGGTGCAGCAATTCTGAAGTGATATACACCAATATAAGTAAATGGCTTAAAATCACAACTGTGTTTTTAGACAGATTCCTAGAAACAAATTTCATTTGTAGTGTATTCTTTTTATAGGTAAGTGTTTAGTAAGAAGAAAGCTTATTCTAGACTTCAAGCTGCTACAAAAGTTTTGTTCCGGAAAACCTCAATATTTTTAGCAACTCAGGAATTAAACCCCAACGCAAAACCGCACACGTTTAGGGCTTAAAACTAAGTGCGTTTACAATTTCCAAAGGGATTATCTGCAGCCGAAATAGGTAAGACCTGTATTTTAACATGCAGCATGGCAGCTCCACACATAGGAACATTAACGCAATAAATTTAGTACATAAAAAAATACAAAAACCGCCTTGCCAAATTCACTTGCTCAATTCGGCTGCTGTTAGCGAATCAGAAAGTGATTCAACTTTATTTTCAATTGAAAGCCAAAGTATAGTATCTTTAAGCTCAGATTCGGAGCATAACATTTCAAGCATAGAAGAAATGCTACTGTCCTAATCTGACCTACTTGGAATCTGAGCTCCATCGTCGAATATAAATACTGCTATGCTACTGTAAGAGTTTTTTTTTGTTTCGAAATATAGTCATATGTTAATAAATTACTACGAATAATATACGAATATTTCTTATTTACATGGCTTAATTTCATGTCAGAAAATTATGATACTGACTGTATTGTGCATTACCAACTCAAAATCTGACCTAGTTGGAAAATGTCCTAGATGGAAAATGATGTACATGGATCTGACTTACTTGGAATCTGACGTCCGTAGCCGCTTCCAATTTACATGATGGAATAATTAAAGGACGTCAGCTCGTTTGATCATTTAACATGGAGGCTTTTTCAACACGGAGCACCCGCGTCGGTAGAGATTCACAGAAGGTTAGCTCCATGGCAGTGGGCGGATATTCCTACCCGAACGAATTGTTGATGTGGCTGTAAAGTTCTGGAGTGGTGACCGCGTACTAGAAAACGCAGCGTTCGAAGGTCTCCTTCTAGGTAGACCGATGACCTGGTTGACCTGAATGAGTCCACTCTTAAAATCGTTCACGCCTGATGAACAGCTATGGGTGAGAGAGATCTGTAATGGAATGGGCATGACTAGAAGATGTCCGACACACTACAATCTTGCTTTAAAAGCTGCGGCTGGTATATTCGGCTGCACCTATTCTTGAATTCATTATTTTCTAGATCATTTTAATCCATCGTCACCACAGACATAAATCTAAGTAGATATCGCAAGTCCCTCCATCTGTATGAAAACCAAGCGTGCCACTTTTCACAAACAATTTAAAAACAAATTTACTTACCAATGAATGAAAACATTTCCGATGCCTAGGCCAACTTTTTCTATACATTATTTTTAGCTCAATATGGAATAAAAGGGTATTTTTCTAGATTTCGGTGGATTTCCGTTGGCGATAATGCTAAATGAAAAACTCAGATTACGAGCATCGATCGTAACTTTACTTCGTTTTTTGGCACTCGAAGTACATACAATCGCGTCATCTAGTTAGATTTATATCTGTGTTCAACACCATCTCAAATATCGACTATCGACATTTAAAAAGGCCTTCACAAGTATGCGTTTTAATAGAAGTTGTACTTTGTCTTGTTTATAATAGAGATTATAGTTCCAAAATTTGAAGATTGTCTCGAATTCTGAATTCAAATATATTGAATGTCAAATACCTACGTCGGTTGCGTTTGACGATCTCAAATAAATAATGCTAATCCCAAGTGCGCTTGCACTCGCTGTACTTAAAGCACGTCTATGTGTGATTGTGTGCGTTCGTTTTCGCTCATTGTATGTTCCTGTGTTCATGTCAACAATTTAATTACTTTGAAAGTGTTTTACTTGACAGATCAAAACAATGGAATTCAATTAGTTCTGTTACAAAGTACTTTGGCCTGATTTTACTTAGAAAATACGTGTGAAAACATGTGAGTGTCTAGGAAAGAGGAAGAGGGCTTTTATTTGACTAAGTATTTATTTATTTAGTAGATTCTAATTTGTTCAATTGAATATTTGTCATTTAAATATTCAATAACATTAAATAGCATTCATATTTATTAAAAGATCGGCATTTGTTAAATTTAAAATTTGTCATTTAAATATTCATTTACATTATAATAGCATTTAGTTAATAGAAATTGTTTCAATTTATTAACTGAAATTGTTTAAATTTTCAATTTATTAACTGAGCCGTTAAAGTTCAAAAGCGATTGAACTGTATTCCGAAATTATTCCTAGAAAACATGTTTTGTTGTGAACACTTGACTGGATGCTTTTTCCATCGTTGAAATTTTGTCAAAATAAACTTAAAACGCGTCAAGTTGTTATCGCAATATCGCATCGCGTATATCTGCTTGAAACTTAGAATGGCTGTTTGAGAAACAGTTGAAATATCGGCTTCAGGATTTTGATGGATGAAGAATAGTGTGTATAGTATAGTAGCTTTCTATCGGTGCATGAATGAACAATGGCAGAAGCCCATATAATGTTTGAGCTGAGATTAAATTCATAGGTATTTAAATGAAAAATCTCAGCGTCATCTTCTGAATTAGATTGTGCAAAAACTTTTGTTCCAAAGGTCCAAGAATAATAGATATTCAGTCATGAACGTTTGTAGGTTACGTCTGTAGATATGTGTACAATAGGTGATATTATTCGATTTCAAGGAAATAAATGGGTAATATCGCATTAGTATTTCCCTTACCTAGTTTTTTCAGTTTAAAAATGTCTATACTTCGTAAAAGATAGCTTGATCTCTGCGACATATTTCAAACTGACGTATACGTAATGATACGTGCGACACTTTGTTTTTTTTTTATAGAACTCACTTTTACACGCAAATTTCATCAAAATCCGTTCAGAAGTTTTTGCGTGAAAGAGTAACAAACATTCATCCTTCCATCCTCACGAACTTTAACGTTTATAGTCTTAAACATGCACTATAATCCGATTAAAATAGAACTAAATATCCTACAAATTATGTTTTAATCGGATTATAATGCTTGTGACTTTTAGTAATTTGGCAATTAGCGGTTTCGTTTTTATTTCAATCGGTAATTGGCAGAAATATTGGATTTTCATGTTTCTACTTCCGATAATTCGGGCATTGTTTTAGGAGGACATCGGCACTTTTGGCTGATTCGGGCACTGATCTGATCACGCTAAGCTTCACGGCGGCTGAAAGTTCAGTACGTGGCAGAACGATACACAGAGGATTCTATAGAAAACAAGTCAAGAATATTGCTCTATTTCTCACAGGGCATGGTAACTTTATAAGTAAATTATTTTCTTTCAAGCTAGTTGCCTCGCCTTTATGTCAGTGTTCTACATCTGACTGCAGCTAATATGTCCAATCTGCACATCATATCTTATGGGAGTGTAGTCTGTGGCAGAATTAACGCAATATTATGTTGAATAATGTACAAGCTGTATCAAAAGTTGTTTACTATACGGACCTTGTGGAAACTAGAACAAATTTGTGCGTGCGTTCATGCGTTTTTGCCATAACTGTTATTGGAATCAAATATACAGCTCATATTATTAGGACCTATTAATATTAATCCAAATTACAAGCAAGTTGATTTTGTGGTTTGGTACGGAACCCTAAATGTGCGAAGTTCGACACACACTTGGCCAGATTTTTAATTGAAAGCTGGTGGTTTTCATGTGGTTTCATTTAAATTTGTTCAAGATCTGGCCATTAGTTTTTGTGTTATTCTTAAAAATGCGTATTTTCATGGCTATATAAGGTACCTATAAAAACTAAAAAGAGTATATATTTTTTTTTAATCAAAAATAATAAACCGTCTTCCAGAACAAAACACTATAAAGCTAGAGTTATTTTTTAACCGACTTCAAAAAAAGGAGGAGGTTCTCAATTCGTCGGAATCTTTTTTTTTTTTTTTATGTATGTTCCCCGATTACTCAAAGACGCCTGAACCGATTTAAAAAATTCTTCTTTTGTTTGAAAGGGTATACTTCCTAGTTGGTCCCATAATCATCAAGTCAGGATCTGATGATGGAATCCTAGAGAAATCGAGGGAACTCCTCAAATATTATAGGCAAACATATAGTGATTTTGGTATTTTCATCAACAATGCAATCATTTGCACTCAGAAAGTATCATTTGGTGAAGTGGAACTGATGAAGAAGACCACAGATGGCCACTGAATCTCCTAAATGCTAAATATGTCACGGGCATAAGATATCTCGAATAGTTAACCGACTATAATGAAGCAAATACTTATAAATAAATGGTACTGGTGAAAATGACACCATCGAACTGATCTGATGATGAAGCCGGAAGGTAGGCACTGGAACTCTAATATAAAACAATGTATCCTAGTCGTGTTTGGGCTTATTGGAATCGCCATGAGATGTACTTTGGCTATAAATGATAATCATGTTAATTGGAGGTACCTACCAGAACTAAAAACAGAAAAATAAAAACTTTTTAACAAAAAATCAAACCGACTTCCAGAACAAAAAACTACAAAGATAAAAATAAATTTCTTTTCCGAAGTCGGTGTCGAAAAACGGGAAAGAATGGGTAGACACAAAAGACACCGACTTCGGAAAAGAAATTTATTTTTATCTTTGTAGTTTTTTGTTCTGGAAGTCGGTTTGATTTTTTGTTAAAAAGTTTTTCGCTTAGTAGTGTTTCGTAGTGGAGTCGGTTTGATTGTTTTTTATTCTTTACTACCATTCTATTTTACTTTGTGTTTGTCGCTGTTGTGTTATGTCTGTGTCGAATAAATGTTTTCTATTCTATAATTTTTCTATTTCAAACAAATGTTTCTTAAAGCATGAAATTTTGCACATGTGTTCCTTATTTAACGAACGATGAAAATAAGGAAGGCATGCAAAAACAAATCCAAGAAGAGTTGAATAGGGAACGAAAGTTTGTAACAAGCGATGGTAAAACTCTAAAAACCCACGGCTTGTTTAATTAGAACATAACATAACATCATAGAGCAGTGGAGGCCCAGTGGTAGAGCAATGGTGGCCCAGTGGTAGAACAGTGGAGGCCCAGTGGTAGAGCAGTGGTGGCCCAGTGGTAGAGCAGTAGTGGCCCAGTGATAACGGCACTGACTTAAGTGTCGTAGGTAGTGGGTGCGAACCCAGCCAGATGCATAACTTTGTATAAATTATTTAATCACCGCTGCTCTAAAAAACGGTGAAGGAAAACATGGTGAGGAAACCGGCATGTCCTAGAACCAAAAATTCGAACACATGTGACTTCCAACAAACCGCACGGGGCCCGCGTGATGGATCATGGCCCATTCTCTCTCTCACAGAGGCCTATGTCTCAGCAGTGAGAACGTTATAAGGCTGATGATGATTATTTTCGTGCCTGTATTCTCCAAAGGGTTGGGCAGAGCACCTTGCACACCCACATTTTGCAAGTTATGTTAAGGTCCCATGTAATATAGCCTATTGCCATCACCATGGCATAAATCCAGACTCCGAGCTGCTGCTGAGATATTCCAGGTGCAAAACCCAACAAGATTTTACATGACTCGGGCATCGAACCTAGATCCTCGTGCTCAACAGTAACTCTTGCGACCACTAGACCAACGGAGCAGAAAAATTCTTATAAAAACAATGGTCCTTCAATGCCCTCATGCATTACAGACCAAATAAATCACAGATTTCAATCAAACTAGATGATGCGATTGAATGTGCTTCCCGTGTCAAAACACGGAGTGAAAGTACGATCAATGATCGTAATTTGAGCTTTTCATTTAGCATTATCGGCACCGGACATCCACCGAAATCTAGAAAAATGCCTTTTTATGCCATATTAAGCAGTAAAGACTGTATAGAAAAAGTTGGCTACGACATTGGAAATGTTTTTTGTCATTGGTAAGTAAATTTGTTTTTTATTTGAAAAAGTGGCACGCTTGGTTTTGACTTGCGTTATCCACGTACCTAGTTAGATTTATGTCTGTGAGCTAAACGCACAAACTTCAGAACTTATAATATGATTATTGCTTGGCTCACGACTTCCCATGTTCATATATTAATTCCTTAGTCGTTCTGTTCTCCGGCTCTCTCATCTGTTTACTAACCTGGAAGTACCAGGGCTATATGATGCTTCTACGATTCTATTAGACTTAATTTTCCTTTGAATCCTGGTGAGCTATATTTCATTTAGAGTCGACTAAAGCATGTCTCCCTTTAAGTATTATACAATAGGTTAAGATTTGTAGTAATACAACTTTAAGGCCGTAAAACACTGTTGTTTTTATTTTTCGAAAAAGTTCTTCTTTCCGAGCCTGCCCGCACAATGATTTGATTTAGCATTATCGGCACCGGACATCCACCGAAATCTAGAAAAATGCCTTTTTATGCCATATTAAGCAGTAAAGACTGTATAGAAAAAGTTGGCTACGACATTGGAAATGTTTTTTGTCATTGGTAAGTAAATTTGTTTTTTATTTGAAAAAGTGGCACGCTTGGTTTTGACTTGCGTTATCTACGTACCTAGTTAGATTTATGTCTGTGAGATAAACGCACAAACTTCAGAACTTATAATATGATTATTGCTTGGCTCACGACTTCCCATGTTCATATATTAATTCCTTAGTCGTTCTGTTCTCCGGCTCTCTCATCTGTTTACTAACCTGGAAATACCAGGGCTATATGATGCTTCTACGATTCTATTAGACTTAATTTTCCTTTGAATCCTGGTGAGCTATATTTCATTTAGAGCCGACTAAAGCATGTCTCCCTTTAAGTATTATACAATAGGTTAAGATTTGTAGTAATACAACTTTAAGGCCGTAAAACACAGTTGTTTTTATTTTTCAAAAAGTTCTTCTTTCCGAGCCTGCCCGCACAATGATTTGATGTTTATAACACTTAATTTCCCCATAACTCTTTGTGACCTATATTTCATTCCAAGTCAATATAGCATGTCTTACCTTGAGGTCTATATTTCCCAGGTCATACCATATTGGTTTGAATCCAGGTTGAAATTCGATTTTGACTGATTTTATAATAAAGCCCATTTAAAGTTGCAATAAATCCTTCAGTTGATAGGTTAAGTGATTAAATTGAAGGAATCAAAATATTGCAAATATTTGAAATCACAATATCTACATGAAAGTTTGATTTCTTTGCATAAGGACCAGGCATATTAAAAAAAGGAAGCATAGCATAATAGGGACTGCCGACAAAAGTTAAAACTTTAAACTTTGTAGGTTTTTGGATTTTGGTGCAACACCTTACATGTCGGTGACGCGAACCCATTAGTTTTGTCCCTTCCAAAAATCACTCAACGTGGCTTGAGAAGTTTCCATTTAAATAAATTAGTCATAGGTATATCTACGTCCTACTCACGGTGATACATTAAACACAAATTTCCTCTTTCTAGCATGATCTGGACTTGCATTGTAGAGACTTTCCGTACAGTGTGAAGTCAGCTTATTCAGTGTTGTGTGAACGATTTTTCCTCCACCGGTTTTAGCAGATTTGCTGGTAATTCATTTCATGCACGGTCGATTCGGCTTCGAGATGCGGCTGCATTCCAAATTCTACGGTTGCTGGACTAACATCTATTTCGCACACTCAGTGACATTTAAGTGGCATTTGGCGGTAATGCGTACCAGTAGGTACTTCCACTGTGGTATTCCCTCTATTCTATGCACATCCTCATCTTTTAGTCTATTTACGTTTTATAATACTATACAAACCACACTTTTTTATCTTTTGATGTTGTATCAACTCATGTGACTCACTTTTATGTATTCTTTGATACTGTTAGCACCTGAAAAGCATACTTATAGTTATCTCCGATTTGTTTTAACATCCACAACTGATTTTTACTGCTAATTTGTAAAATCTTAGAATATTTTATACTCTGACATTTTCATCTGATTTGATATCTGTCTGTCCAACTTTATTTTCCTAAGCCATAGACATAACCTTGGACTAGACCTTCTATAAGCTGGTTGTACATTATGATTTCATAATAAGATCAGCGGCAGACTGCTCCCTCTGTAAACCGTTTTTTATCCGTTCTGATTACTTTTAATTAAGATTTGAATTTAAAATTGAGAAGAGGTGACAAAAAACCCCTGACACGATATCTTTCGCAAATACCCCGATTTAAACAGTAAAACGTCTAAATCTGTTGAACGGCTACACCGATTTTTATCAAACATATCTTAGAACACTCGCGATAATATCACCTTTCAAACAAAATACACTAAAACAATCGGTTTATCCCTTTAGGAACTATGATGTCACAGACAGATACAAAAACACACAGGTAGACACGGTCAACTTATAACACCTCTTTTTTAACGCCGGGGGTTAAAAAGACACGCCTAACCTTCTAATATCCTAATCTTCTTCCTTGTCCTGTGTCATCAGGGCTCAGTGCAACACGTTTTTAACCATGAGAACTGGGACTTGAAGCATTTTTCCTGTGCACAATACCAAAATCAAACACCATTTCAAATTCATTGCAGGCTGTCGCAAACTCGTTGGTAAATCAGTTCAAGCCACTGTGGGGGCGATGCAATTCCAGCTTTTCCATCTATTGGCCATTTGAATAGCCACTACAATCACCTGGTTGCCTTTCAAAAGCCTTTCATATGACTCAAATTCTATTTCGAACGCTCTGTTTGAATCGTATCTGAGGGTATTTGAGGATTTCCGAATTCAGTTTTTTGTGTTAGGTATTGGTATGCTGTAATATAACTTAGAGTATGTACCTGTGGTGTTGCTTAAGCTAGAGTATGGAAGAAAGAAAAAAAAAATTATAACCTCCGACAGAAAAAGAGGAGTTTTATAAGTTTGACATGTGTATTTTTGTATCTGTTTGTGGCGTCATAGCTCTTAAACCGATTGATAATGAACCGATGTTGGTTTAGTTTTTTTGTTGGAAAGATGACTTTATTGAGAGTTGTCTTAGTTATTTTTGATGGAAATCGGTTCAACCGTACAAAAGTTATGCGCATTTTACTCTTTGAATTGGGGTATATTCGCAAGGTATCTTGTTATAATTACGTGTTTCAATGGATTGTCGATCGAAGCGTGTCTATTACCAGCTATATTATTTTGTTTAAATAAGTATATGTGTCGGTTTTTCTTTTAATTAAAATTTTCTTTTTCATCCTGTAAAAAATAATAATAATAATAATAATCGTATGTTGGATGATACTGTACTTGATCGCCTCCGAACGGAAATGGGTAACCGTGTCACTGCCCCATCGTCGCAGGCTGTGGTACCACCACAGTCAAACCATATTGCCATCAATGCTGACGTGGAGAGTAGTGACAGGGTTACAAACGTAAGTACCCAGTGCAATGAGGAATTGAGGAGTGCTTTGGAGTGTGCTATTCGGGATTATCGCTACATGCCACCCGAACTTAGGCCACGATTACCTCGTTTGCCCATGCATAACAAAAATAGGGCGCTGGTGGCTGTTCTGGATTCGCAGTTGTCAAACTATTTTGATGACTGCGAAGACCTCACTGATACACATTCGATTATGTACTGCGCGGCTGTAGCGGCATGTCGTGTAGCTCATGTCAAATTTGCAGATGACAGAGCTACACGACCGAAACCAGCCGTACCGGCTTGGCAGTGCAGGATCGAACGTCGTATTGGTGGGGCCAGAGCACTCATCGGCAAACTAATTTGTTTCAGGGAGGGCAATAGTCGCCCAAGAGTGATGCGCTTTGTGAGACGGGCGTTTTCGGGGACTGATGTCAGCCCCCGAGACTATATATCCCATGTCACAGAGCGCATCGACTTCCTGAAGCAAAAAGTGTATGCATGGGCAAACCGTATTCGTAGGTACAGGCGAAGAGTGGAGCGATACACCCAGAATCGCACATTCCAAAGTAATGAAAGGTGGGTTTATCGGGCTTGGGAGCGACCCGACCAAGGTGTGACTGATACGCACCTGCCGGATGATGACGCTATGTTTTCATTCTGGCGCAGCATCTGGTCGGTGCCTGTCAGTCACACCGAAGGTGAATGGACTCGGGAGGTCGAACGAGCGTGTGATCCAATACAAGAAATGGGGGCTATCACGATCAGCCCCCAAGATGTAGCCCGTGCAGTCCGTCCGTTGCCGAACTGGAAATCTCCAGGACCGGACGGACTGCACAACTTTTGGATCAAGTGGCTACAAAGGTCGCACGCTCGTTTGGCATCTCAGTACCAGGCAGCCTTAGAGTCTGGTTCGCTACCCAAGTTCCTTACAACAGGAATAACCCACCTGCTCCACAAGTCTGGTAGCACCGCGGAACCCAAAAATTATAGACCAATTACATGTTTACCAACGGTCTATAAGGTTCTTACATCCATTTTGAGAGTAAAAATTAATAAACATGTTGACAATAACTCCATCATGTCGGTCTCTCAGAATGGATGTAGGAACGGGTCCCGGTACTAAGGAGCTACTCCTTATTGATATGGCCATTAGCCAACAGGTTCGGCGTTCCCGAAAGGATCTGTCGACATGTTGGATAGATTATAAGAAGGCCTATGACTCGGTGCCGCATACATGGCTCATGAGGGTGCTAGAATTGTATAAAATAGATACAACTCTACGCACCTTCCTGATGTCGTGTATGAGGCAATGGAGCACAGTCCTTCGCTATCCAGGATGTCGAAATATCCAGAGGAATAGCGAACCTGTAAGGATCGAGCGAGGTATATTCCAGGGCGATAGTTTGAGTCCACTTTGGTTTTGCCTAGCCTTGAATCCTCTAAGCATGATGCTGGAGAATTCAGGGCTAGGCTATCGGTTGAAGAGAGGTGGTCAGGTTATATCTCACCTCCTTTACATGGATGACTTGAAGCTTTTTGCCCCCAGCAATCTTCAGCTGATGGAGCTACTAAAGGTAACTGAAACTTTTAGTAGCGCCATCAGGATGGAGTTTGGTGTGGACAAATGTGCGGTCATGCATGTAAAGCGAGGGGATATTGTGGAATCCGTAGGAATTCAACTTGCGGATTCCATAAACCTGAGATCCCTCTCTCCAAACGAAACCTATAAGTATTTGGGTATGTCGGAAGCGTTAGGTATCAGTACTATAGACATGAAGCAATCGTTGACGGAACGCTTCTTTGGCCGCCTGAAGAAGGTATTCAATAGCCTTCTTTCGGGCGGAAACAAGGTGCGCGCCTTCAACGGTTGGGTCATGCCGGTGCTGATGTACTCTTTCGGCATACTCAAATGGACTCAAACGGAACTTGACGCCCTGGATAGGCGGGTCCGTACACTGCTGACTGCATATCGAATGCATCACCCACGATCGTCAGTCATGAGATTGTATATCCCGCGGAAGTGTGGAGGCCGAGGCTTTTTAAATGCCAAAAACCTCCACAACCGCGAGATATGCAATCTCAGAGAATATTTTCTAAACACCGACGTGGGTATTCATCGAGATGTAGTAGCAGTGGACAAGGGACTCACCCCGCTCTCCTTGGCGAATGAGAACTGGCGCAAGCCTGTAGTGCTTGACACTAACGACCGCAAGGAGGTATGGCAGAGTAAGGAGCTTCACGGACGCTTTTTCCGGGCCCTACATGGGTCCGAAGTAGATCAATCAGCGTCCGTAGCCTGGCTGCGATTCGGTGACCTCTTTGGGGAAACCGAAGGTTTCGTCTGTGCAATTATGGACGAAGTTATCATGACGAATAACTACCGGAGATTTATTGTAAAGGATGGCACGGTTGACATCTGTCGGGCATGTCACCGTCCGGGTGAATCGATCCGCCACATTATCTCTGGTTGTTCTCGTCTAGCTAACGAAGAGTACTTGCATAGGCACAACCTTGTAGCCAGGATTATCCATCAGCAACTTGCTCTGAAATACACTCTTGTGGCGTCGGAGGTGCCGTACTACAGGTATGTGCCCGACCCAGTTCTCGAGAATAGCAATATCACATTGTACTGGGATCGGTCCATCATCACTGACAGAACTATTATCGCTAATAAGCCTGATATAGTGGTGGTGGCCCGAATCGAGAGGCGTAATATGATTGTTGACATAACTGTCCCGCATGACGGGAACCTCGTGAAAGCCGAGAAAGATAAGCAAATCAAGTATCTTGACTTGGCTCGCGAGGTTGTCGACATGTGGGATGTGGACTCAGCGATCATTGTACCGATAGTCGTGTCAGCCCATGGCTTAATAGCCACGAGCCTCGACTTACACCTTAGGAGGCTCTCGTTAGGCGGCTGGGTCAAGGGCCTGATCCAGAAAGCAGTACTGCTGGACACGGCTCGTATTGTTAGGAGGTTCCTCTCTCTGGAGCCCTGACCGCCGGTAGCTTGGACCCTGTTCCCGATACCGGTGGGCCTCTATTTTTTATATTTTTAAATGTTTTTCTTTTTTGTGTGTTTTGTAAAAATATTTAAAAATGTAATAAATAAGAAAAAAGTTAAATAAAAGACATAATAATAATAAGATCTATGGCCTGACCTGTCAAGAGTGACATATAAAATTTTCATCTCCAAACTTTCTAATATAATAATACAATAGAAAAATACAATAGAACAATGTACAAACACACCAATAAAATGAAAAATCAAGAAAATAAAAATAATTTGCAATAGTGACGATAACACAAAACTACAACATGAAAAATCATTTGACAAACAAAGATGATTAAAACATGCTCACAAGAAGCCAGGCCCGAGCACTATCCACACGCCCAACATCTTCGGGTTCGTCGCTCAGCTCCGCCTCGCAGCCGCCGGGAACACCTACAATCGTGAGTGAAGCGATCCCGGACATTGCAGTTGCGTCGAGTTCGAGCGACGAATATTTCTCTCCGCCGACGACACCACCACCTGCGCGTCGACGGGGAGGACGCCGGCCGCCGGACAGCCTGGGACCTCGAGGCCCATCGGCCTCTGACAGGGTCCCCGCTCCCGGTGGAAGTGTGCAGCGCATGCGATGGACGCAATCGATCAACGAAAACGTCATGCGCGCATACTTCGGGGCTACAGAGGGGGGAATTAACCTGACTGCGTACCGTGGTCGGATGCTCTCTCTGTTTCAGGTGCTTGAGCCAGCTGTCAACGTTTCGGCCCAACGTCTGTCGGATCAGGTGCGGGTCATCCAACGTAACCGTATGTTGGATGATGCCGTACTTGATAGATTGCGCAATGAATCACGGAGTAGCCGTGTCTCGACTGCCTTGCCACTGGCCGCGGTGCAACTGCAACCCAGTGTTTCACCGCGACCAGATAATGATGGTGAGGATGACGACGACAGGGCTATATCTGTGAGTACCCAATGCAATGCACGTTTATGGAGCGCTTTGGAATGTGCATTCAGCGAGTATCGCTCCACACCGCCTGAGCTTAGACCTCGACTACCTCGTCTGCCCATGCATAAGAAAAATAGGGCGCTGGTGTGTGCTCTAGATTCGCAGCTATCAAATGTTTTTGATAGCAGCGAAGACCTTGCCGATACCCACTCAATACTGTACTGTGCGTGCGGCATGTCGTGTAGCTAACGTCAAATTCCCAAAAAGTGACAGAGCTACACGACCAGCTGTACCAGCTTGGCAGTCCAGGATTGAGCGTCGTATCGGTGAGGCTAGAGCTCTCATCGGCATACTTATCTGCTTCAGGGAGGGCAACACTCGCCCTAGAGTGATGTGCTTTGTGAGGCGGGCGTTCTCGGGGACTGATATCAGTTCTCGAGATTATCTGTCCCGCGTCACAGAGCGTATCGACTTCCTGAAGCAGAAGATCTATGCATGGGCAAGCCGTATTCGTCGGTACAAGCGACGAGTGGAGCGATACACTCAGAATCGCACATTTCAAAGCAACGAAAGGTGGGTTTATAGGGCTTGGGAGCGACCCGGCCAAGGTGTGACTGATATGCGCTTACCAGATAATGACGCCATGTGTTCTTTCTGGCGCGATATCTGATCGGTGCCTGTCAGTCACACCGAGGGTGACTGGACTCGGGAGGTCGAGCAAGCGTGCGATCTGATACCACAAATGGGGGCAATTACTATCAGCCCCCAAGATGTAGCTCGTGCAGTCCGTCCGTTGCCCAACTGGAAATCTCCAGGGCCAGACGGACTGCAAAACTTTTGGATTAAGTGGTTCCAAAGGTCGCACGCTCGTTTGGCATCTCAGTTCCAGTCTGCCTTAGAGTCAGGGTCGCTGCCCCAGTTCCTAACGACAGGAATAACCCACCTGCTCTATAAATCGGGTAGTACTGCGGATCCTAAAAATTATAGACCGATAACGTGTTTACCGACGGTCTATAAAGTTCTTACATCCATTCTGAGAGCTAAAATTAATCAACATATAGACAATAACGCCATCATGTCTGCGTCTCAAAATGGATGTAGGAACGGGTCCCGCGGTACTAAGGAGCTGCTCCTTATAGACATTGCCATTAGCCAACAGGTTCGCCGTACCCGCAAGGATCTGGCGACATGTTGGATAGATTACAAGAAGGCCTATGACTTAGTGCCACATACATGGCTCATGAGGGTGCTGGAGTTGTATAAAATTGATACAACTCTGCGCGCCTTCCTGACGTCATGTATGGAGCAATGGAGGACGGTTCTTCACTATCCAGGATGTCGACAGATTCAGGAAAACAGTGAACCTAAAAGGATCGAGCGCGGAATATTTCAGGGCGACAGTCTGAGTCCTCTGTGGTTTTGTTTAGCCCTGAACCCTCTCAGTACTCTGCTGGAGGGTTCAGGTCTGGGCTATCGGTTGAGGAGAGGTGGTCAGGTCATATCACACCTCCTTTACATGGATGATCTGAAGCTCTTTGCCCCCAACAAATTGCAACTGATGAAGCTACTGAAGGTAACAGAAACCTTCAGTGACGCCATCAGGATGGATGGACAAATGTGCAGTCATGCATGTAAAGCGAGGGGAGATTATGGAATCCGTGGGAATACAACTCTCGGGTTCCATACCCCTTAGATCCCTTTCCTCAACCGAAACTTACAAGTGTTTGGGTATGTCGGAAGCACTAGGCATCAATGTAACTGACGTGAAACAGTCGTTGAAGGAACGCTTCTTTGGCCGCCTGAGAAAAGTATTAAATAGTCTTTTATCAGGCGGGAACAAGGTGCGCGCCTTCAACGGCTGGGTCATGCCGGTCTTGATGTACTCTTTCGGCATACTCAAATGGACTCAGACAGAACTTGACGCCCTGGATAGGAGGGTCCGCACGCTGCTTACCGCAAATCGTATGCATCAACCACGTTCATCGGTTATGAGACTGTATATCCCTCGGAAGTGTGGGGGTCGTGGCTTTTTAAATGCTAAGACTCTACACAACCGCGAGGTATGCAGTCTTAGGGAATACTTCCAGGCCGCTGACGTGGGTATGCAATGAGATGTGGTAGCAGTGGATAAGGGCCTTACCCCGCTCTCCTTGGCTAACGAGAACTGGCGCAAACCTATAGTATTAGATACTAATGACCGCAGGGAGGTATGGCAGAGCAAGGAGCTTCACGGACGCTTCTACCGGGTCCTACATGGCCCCGATGTAGATCTTTTAGCGTCCGTGGCCTGGCTGCGATTTGGTGACCTTTTCGGGGAAACCGAAGGTTTTGTCTTTGCGATAATGGACGAAGTTATGTTGACAAACAACTACCGGAAATACATTGTGAAAGACGGTACGGTTGACATCTGTCGGGCATGTCACCGACCGGGGGAATCCATCCGTCACATTATCTCCGGTTGTTCTAGTCTAGCTTACGGAGACTATTTGCATAGACACAACCTTGTAGCCAGGATTATCCATCAGCAACTTGCTCTTAAATACAATCTTGTGGAATCGGAAGTGCCTTACTATAAGTATGTGCCCGACCCAGTTCTCGAAAATAGCAATGTCACGTTGTATTGGGATCGGTCTATCATCACTGACAGGACTATTGTTGCCAATAAGCCTGACATAGTGGTGATAGACCGACTAGAGCGTCGCGCAATGATTGTTGATATAGCGGTCCCCCATGACGAGAACCTCGTGAAAGCTGAGAGAGATAAGAAAAGCAAGTATCTTGATCTGGCTCGCGAGGTTGTCGACATGTGGGACGTGAATACAGCGATCATTGTGCCGATAGTCGTTACGGCCAATGGCATAATAGCCAAGAGCCTCGACGAACATCTGAGGAGGCTCTCGTTGGGCAGCTGGATCAAGGGCTTGATCCAGAAAGCGGTACTCCTGGACACGGCGCGTATAGTTAGGAGGTTCCTCTCTCAGGAGCCCTGACCACCGGTAGCTTGGACCCTGTTCCCGATACCGGTGGGCTACTATTTTTGTATTTTTAAATGTTTTTTTATTTTATTTTTTTATAGAATAATATTTAAAAATGTAAAAATATGTACATAAAATGAATAAATGGAATAATAATAATAATTCTTTATTGACATAATGAATACAATTTAGATTATAGGATTCCCTAGCACCTGCGCTAGTAAAAACTGTGTTGCAGGTGCTAGTGTCTTCCCCGTAATAAAGTGACAGTAATCTTACATCAGACAGAATAAATAAATAAATGAAAATAATAGAAAAGTTAACAAACGTGCTACTATGTTTCTGTATGTGTGTGTTTGTGTATGTGTGGTGTGGTATTCTGCTAAACAGAACCACATATTTTTAAGTCTATTTACAATTCATAACACTATACAAACCATACCTTCATATTTGTTGATATTTTATCAACTTTTGTAATTCATTTTTATGTTTTCTTTCATACTGTTTGTACCTGAAAAGCATATTTTTTAGTTATCTCTGATTGTTTTAATATCTGAAACTTAAATTATATTGTTAATTTGTAATTCTTGCAATATTTTTCTACTGTGACATTTTCATCTGACATGACATCTGTCTGTCTAATTTATTTTTCTTACAACCATAGACCGTAACATAGGTACCATGGACTAAACCTCCTTTTAGCTAGGTTTACACTATTATAAGGGTAGCGTAGACTGAACCCTTTGTGAACCGTTTTTATTCGTTCTGGTCTTTATTTCTTAATTGAAATTTGAATTTGAATTGTAGATAGAACACGGAACGAAGAAAAACGGGCGTCAATTTGGAGTTTGGATCTGGTCGGAACGCGGAAAGTCGGTGGACTACGGCATACTACTTAATGTACGATCGAATCTGAAAGTCTTTAAAACTATTATACTTACGGCTTGTGTAATCATATCTCATGTGCTGAAGTTGAATATATAAATATAAAGTGTATTACTGAGTATAAATTGCTTACCGGTGTACCTGTGTACCTACGGCGTATAACGCCACAGTCCGATTCCCCTACACATCTTGCCTATCTACCGCACGTGCTGTATGAGCTGTGGCAGACAAGCATACAGAGAAGCGCGCGGCCACAGCGCCCCCGTTTCAGCACGCGCAGATTCCTGCTGCCTACTCATCCACCTACCTGCCCGATCGCCTGCTAATTTGCCTATCTCGGGCATACAACGTCATCCTGCCCGTCCTGCTGCCTGGGTGCGCACGCTGAACCAGAGGGTGCATATCTTGCGGTGCGCACCACCACCTCTTTCTATCTGACCTGCTGCCCGGTTAGCTGCCCGACGTCGTGCGAAGCCGGCCCTTCTGTTTTTATTCTTAATATCCTTTTATTATTTTTTTAGTTTTATAATTATTTAATTTTATGAACGAGGCTTACGTTTAGCTCCCTCTGAGCTAAACGTAACGCTACAGTGGGTGTGTATTTGTGTGTGTTTTGTATATGTGTGTGTGCATGTGCTGTGCAGGATGAGTTATGTTTTTATGAGGTTTTCTACATCAGTATAGTCCATTGACTTTAGCCAGGTATACAGAATTATTTTAAATTTATTGTTATTC
The DNA here is from genome assembly GCA_964057195.1 of Orthosia cruda. Classification (NCBI taxonomy): domain Eukaryota; kingdom Metazoa; phylum Arthropoda; class Insecta; order Lepidoptera; family Noctuidae; genus Orthosia; species Orthosia cruda. Next base: position 40,170,048 of record OZ059828.1, on the reverse strand, counting down.
AATTTGCTTACCTTCTGGACTTTAGTTAATTTATTATAGGTATGCGGAGCAAGATAAGCATAGTGTCTTCTAGCAAATGTTGTTCTAGTATGAGGAACAGGGAATCTTTCCACGCGCTTTTCTGATATTGGCAGGTAAGGAACAACTTGTTTGTGGTATCTTCGTAGTACTTCGTAGGTGAATATCTTTCTCACAGACAATACTCCAGCCAGTTCGTAGACTGAAGATGTGGGATGTCGATACGGTAGGTATAAAAGTACTTTCAGCACCATACGCTGTGCCCGCTCCACTCCTATCATATGAGTTTTTGCCGCACCTCCCCATGCGCAAATGCAGTATCTGATGATGCATTCGCACAAAGCTCGGTAGGTTTGTACAAGTAGAGTTCTATATGCAACTGTGCGCAAGTTTTTAAACATATATACTAGTTTTCTGATTCTAGCTATTGTCAACGTGAGATGCACAGTCCAGGTAAGTTGGTCATCCAGCGTGACACCCAAATACTTAATAGAGGCGACTCGTGAAAGCGTCGAACAATCACAGCTGGTTCGAGTATCTCTTTTGTTGCACGGGAAGGTATGTATTTTGATGGCGTGCGAGGCAGCAGGTTTGCCTACAGATGTTTTGCTGAAGCATACATATTTTGTCTTACTGGTGTTTAATGACAGGAGACTGTTTACTAGCCAGAAGGTCACCTTTGCTAAGCCTGTCTCAGCCAGTTCAAATACCATGTCCCAGGTTTGAGCATGGAAGATCAGCACCGTATCATCAGCGAACAATAAGAGATCCAAGTATGGCAGGGTAGCAGCTATCTTGCATAGATTATTAATGTAAATGAGGAATAATGTGGGTCCTAGCGTGCTACCCTGGAGAACGCCGTATTTGCATGTTGATTCAGAGCTTTCATAGCCGGCAACTCTAACTCGTTGAGATCTATCGGTTAAATAATCTTTAAACCAGTCCAGAGCCACCCCTCTTATACCAACGCCCTCGCGGACACGGTATCAAACGCCTTTTGGTGGTCTAAAAAGACCCCCAAACACTTGCTTCCCCCATCCAGATAAAATACCAGAGTTGAAGTCAGTGCCAAAACTGCATCCTCGGTTGATTTTCTTTCTCTAAAGCCGAATTGAAAGTCACTAAGCAGCTTGTTCTTCTCTAGATATTTCATAACTCTCTTGTTAACGTTAATTAAAAATACCCTACGTCATTTCTTATCCCTTGAAAAATATTTCTTGAGCAACTTGGTCCTCCGGCGGACATCTTCATTTCTGATTCGATCTCGTAAGGCAACTCCAAACATGGCCGTCCCAACATAGTCAACACCTAGTTATCACAAATGGCATTATAGTAATTTATATTATCTACTCTTTATGTTGTTTCCAACGTATATATATTCTCAACGCAGTCCGCAGGCCAGCTTGCAGACCATAAATTTAAAATTATCGCAATAGGTATACTGTTACGAGGAAGGTACAGTTTATATTCCTTTGCTGTCCTATTTGGTAAAAAAAAACTTTGTTAATCCTTAATTGTATTAAATTAAAAATAGGAAACACGATCCGAATGTTTAATGTTAAAAAAATAAATTTTATTGTGAGTAAACAGAGGATAAATAAAGTCATAAATATGTTTGTCTCGTACCTATATTATTCGAAAAAAAATAGTTAACTAAAAAGTTGTAAATAACAAAATTCCATAACATCAAAAAGCTGACCGCTTCAGAAGAGAACTAAAATATATAAACAGCTCGCGAGTATGTATCCTCCTTATTTAAATTACCTTTTTTATGTATTTATTTAATCTAACTAGATCTTATTATGATAGATACTGTGAGAATGGGGGTGGGCTGGAAATCAGCGTTGACCAGCGTAACAGCCATGCTGCACACTGGTCAGCATCGGCTGAGTCCGCTCCATTTGCCATACTGGAAATACTGTGCTTTAAAACATCTAGTGTTTTGTTTATGTTGTAACATTTCTTATTAGCAATAAGGGTTTTCTTTCTTTCTTGCTGTTGCCTGACTGCATCATTGGTCTCGCCGTCGCAAAGGGGACTGCGGAGTGTAATGTCCGGGTTCGATTCCCAGTTATGGCACAGTGATATAAGGTTTTACCATTAAGAATTTTCCAGTACTAGCCCGGAGTTTGGAAGTTGGCGGTGTGATAGCCCCGTGACTCGGCAAATACATTAAGCCGTTTGAACTCGGGAATACCGGTGTTTGCGCAAACAATTGTGCGATATAATATCCGTCGCGCTGATGGCTAATCTCCGCTGAGATTAGCCATCGGCGAAATGTAGGCCGAAATTCGTTCTGGAGGACTATTACTATAGGCAAAATTTTAACATCCACATGTGGTCTATGGATATGGATCGTTTCATATAACATTTTGCAAGTTACTTGCATGTAGAAACGCACGTTGTAATTCCTATACTCAGCTACAATAATTGTATCCCCATAGGATATATGGGCCCCCTTTTCCGCACACGTCAACCATTTGGTCCATTGTGCGTGCAGGCCTCCTCTCTGTGAGAGGGAATGGACGTATTCCACCATGCGGGCTCAGTGCGGGTTGGTGGAGGTCACATGGCTTAAAATTTTTGGCTCTAAGGCATGTCAGTTTCCTCAATACGATGTTTTCCTTCATCGTTTTAAGAACAGTGGTGATGAAGTTATTTCCACAAACGAAAACGCCTGCCTGGGTTCACCTACAATTAGTAAGTCACGGCCGTTACCACTGGGCCACCACTGCTCTAAAACATTTGTTATGCCGCATTTACAGACATAGTCAATTGAAAATATCGGGCACAACAGTGAAGAGGGGACGCCCTAAAAGGACACAGATCGATATTTATCTTGATGACGTTTTTTAGAAAGGCCACGTAAAAGTACTTAGTACATAAATGGCGTGCGTGTATGACCTGAAGCATGAAAGTCTACAAAGGAAACGGAGTATGTAAATACTCCCATGGGAACAAGGCTTGAGTTTATGTACGTAATAATGTCAATAGAAAATGTCGTTAAACGTGATTGTTTCTTTGTAAAATATATTATCCTATATTCAACGCGCAATTTGAACTTATGTTGTAGTAATTGGCTTTCCTTTTTATTGTTATCGTCTTTTTGCATTCGCTTTTTCTAAGCAATGGCTCCTGGTTTACTCCATTCAAGGTAATGACCTTGAATGGAGTAAACACATGACTTGGTATGAATTAGTCTTAGCTTCATACAATTGTAAATGTGAATGCGTGTGTGGGTGCTATGTGCGTGTGTTTGTGTAGGATTCGGTAACATTTACTACACTGTGTTTGCTGCAATTTGCGAGGTGTATCTCCTTATCACAAGCTGTCTAAGTCAACATCGTAAGAGTGATTCAACTTGTAGTAGACTTACATAATGTCATATAACCCCTAGATGGGCTAGAGGGCGTCCACAGATGTCCTCCATCGCGATCGGTCTTGAGCTTCACGCTTCACCTCGCTCCATGCCATTCCGATGCTCATCGCTTCTGCCAACACGGTGCGACGACAGGTTTGACGGGGACTGCCACGCTTTCTTTTCCCTTGGGGATTCTAGTCCAAAGCTTGCTTGGGTATGCGATCAGGACCCCTTCAGAGCGTGTGGCCAATCCATCTCCACTTTCGACGCTTGATCTGGCAGTCGAACTCTCGTTGCATTTCTCCAACAGTTCTTCGTTGGAGATGGTCTCGAGTTAGCTTGTAGTAGAGTAGACCTACCTATATCTACTAAAACTCTACTGTGCCTGTATACTCGGGTGATCTTAGGAAATCTGTTAATGAATCACACCTCAACAGATTCAATTGGGTACTTTGTATACTCATTTAAATGCAAGTAGGCCTCTCTCAAGTGTCACCATATCGACCGGCAGGATTATTACATAAGAAACAACAATAATCAGCAATCATCGCGCGATAAAACGCTTTATGTCATAAAAGTCGACATTACCTAGAGTGTAGGTCCTACACAATCCTTTGCCAATCGCTTGCTGTTTAGCAAATGAACTTGTTTAAAAAAACACACCAATATCTCTAAAACTTTTGTATTGAAAGGCAATTATTGCGCAAAAATCGCTATCGTTTTGCTCTTGCAAGATACATAATAAGACTGCGGGTCTGTGCGTCGCGTGGCGACGTATTCCCGCAGCCCATATAGGACATCGGCCATCATAGTAGAAGGACTGGCCAGTACGTGGAATATTTGTTCATCATTATCATTATCATCATTATGAGCCTATTAATGTTCCCACTGCTGGGACACAGGCTTCCTCTCTGTGAGAGGGAATGGGCCCTATGGCAAATGGGAATATTTTTTCGCCTCATGCCAATACTAGATGATCCATCTAATACAGCAACATCTCACACAATAGTTTGACTTATATATGCTCACTAACACAGCTCTCATGATTATTTTTGTCTCTCTTTGAGCCATTGCACAGCTTTTCGAATGAAAGAATAAATCGTGTTTTGAAAGGCGATTGCTTTCATAGACTGTGCCGTAAAGCCTGATGCATATTGAAGCGGACCATAACAATAAGAAATCCTTCTACATTGCTTTTGTACATCAAACGCTTGCGAAATCCTGTTCACCCGAATACAAATATTGTAGAGATGAATACAAAAAACTTCGATTCGGATTTTCACTTTGATATCATAAAAGGTTTCTAACAAAGCATCGATTTCATTTTCATTCTATAACTTTAATAAACGCGAAAGTTTTTAAGGGCATATACCTATCCATATGTTACTCTTTACCCAAAAAATTACAAAACGACTTTTGATGAAACTTTGCAGTAATTGAGCCTATACAACAAAATAACACAGCCTATGTGTAATTTACAAAGATAGTTTACAATTTCACTAAAATTGAGGTGAAGTGGAGGCAGACGAATCCACGCGGGCAAAACCACGGGCCCCGGCTAGAAACAAATAAATTTGATTACATTTTTTTTTAATAACGTGAAAATCCCCAACAACGTTTTGTTTCTATTCATCTCTACATTCCTATTTATCCCATTTGGTTGTACATTCTGTGTATCTAAGAGCCATCTATCAGAACGTCTATTTGTACTAAAATGCGTTTCGTTGCGGTCAATCACAACTCTATCGCCAGTATATATAGAAACGATTTTAGGTCATGTTATGAACAGAAATTCAATCAAAGTTTGGTGAATTCAGTTTTGTAGTTCACTGAAATGGGTATATGAAATTGTCAGAAGAAAAGTGCACAAACCCGTGTGTGCAGCACAAATGATGATTCGGTATTAGGTCCACTATATACACGAATTATGAGCTTAGCTGTATGCCAATACATTAAAAACAACAATTGCCTCGTTTAGACCAACTTAGTGGTTGCAAGAGCAACTGATTTAACTGTTCGTGGGATCGAATCCCAGGTCAGGCAATGTGTGATTTAGTTTTGCTATCAGAAATCTCTTTATATTTAGTAGCACAGAGTAGGAAGTTTGTGGTGTTAAACCCCTTTAAGTATCTTTGTATAAACGCGATGTTGAGGATCAGAGTATCTGATAACTACTGATGAGCGTCGACTGTATGAGTATGATTTTTTTATAGAAACAGGTATTTAAAACAGTTATTTATTAAAAAATTACGCAGAAAAATAAGGAACAAGGCGACGATTACGTGACGAAAGTGAAAAGACAACTGCTGGTATAAATCATTGAAAAGTAAAACGTTCAAAATTGATGAAATTTATAAAAAAATCATAACCCTTTTCTTGCAGCCGAGTAAAAAAGGTCACATCACAGACAGTCGCCAACAGTACTTTTCATTTCCGTTTTTTTAAATTAAGTGTGTCAATAATTAAGTAGGTCAATGACAAACATTGCCATACTATAACGGAACAACATGGAAACAACTGTAGCATAGAGACATGAGATTTGCGTTTGTGTGAGTACACTTATAAATGCTTTATAAACCGGTTTGTACAGCATACGGCTTGAGTATGTACAGCACAGCTGACGTACTACGGCTTGAGCTGTACTCGCCGTATACAGTACCAATTCACTGAAACTGAAAGCTTAGCTCGTGTCTTGTTCTGCAAATTGTGTTACTGTAGTCTGTTTGTGTTCCAACAATTGCTAAATATACCTAAATAGAATGTGTTCACTGATGTTTGTGTGATAAATAGTAGATTCTAAATCTGGATTCATAATATTGTCATCTTAATTCCTACTACTAACTTTCACGTTTATAATATCAGTAGGAATTAGTATGATCATCATCATTTCAGCCGAAAGACGTCCACTGCTGAACCAAGACGTCCAATGACCGGTCTCGTGCATCTCGCATCCAGCGAATCCCCGCAACCTTCACCATGTCATCCGTCCACCTAGTTAGCCACGTTCCAGTTCGCGGTCGCTACTTCAGAATTTTTCAGCCCCAACGGCCATCCGTTCTGCGAGCAATGTTCCCTGCCCACTGCCACTTAAGTTTGCCAATTTTTCGGTTCTCTCATTTCTGATTCGATCACGCAAGGAAACTCCGAGCATAGCCGTTGACCTTTGTGTGACTTTAAGCCATGCATGCTTGAAGGCATTAGTATGATAGTTTTATTAATGCCTACTAATAATATTATAAACGTGAACATTTGTGAGTATGGATGTTTGTTCGTGCAAAAATAATTGGACGGATTTAGATGAACTTCTAAATCTGAATCACAATGTTATAAAACATTGTCCATAATTTATATATTATCTAGGATTTTGGAGTAAGTACTAATTGAATGCGGGCAGTGTCGCGAGCAGCAGTCAATTATAATCACGTCAAGGCTTAGGCTTTTTCACATGCAGATCAAGTTCAAGTGAAAAAACCTAAGCCTTATCGTATAACACAAAAGTTTTATAATTAAAACCATTTTAATGAAGCTTTGGTTTGATTTTACATACTTAAAAAGTTTATGTCCCCATTAGAAAAAGGCACCCAACAATATTACTTTGTCTTGATGTTTTTCGGCTCAGTTTCTAATTTAAATATGGTTTTGATTCACTACTTCAAATTTATTATTTTCCTTGTACCTGCCAAGTTACTTAGGGTCGGTGCAACACGTTTTCTTCTTATATTCTCAAATGACAAGAATAGTGTCTATATTTCCATCCATCAACAACACTCAATACTTTTTTACTTACTCAATACACTCAACACATAGGATGGATGAACCCTGGGAAGGAGTTTTTAGCCCGAAAATCATGAAAAGAGGGGTGGAAGTTTGAATGGTGAACTAATAATTTCTCCAGTAAGGTGGCACACACACCCACAATATTATTGAGCGATATAAAAAAATTGGTTATTTGAAGTACTAATGCTACGCAGACGAAGTCACGGGCAACGGCTATTTCTTCATAAAAACAAACCATTACCAGACTTCCCGCTTCTTACTATAAACAATGACATAATAAAAAGATCGAGTTTCGAAAAATATCTCGGTTTGAGGACGACAAATTCACATGGAAACTGCACATCGAACATGTAAAATCAAAATTAACGTCATTACTAGCATCATTACGCAAAATCTCAAAATGTTTTCCAAGCAAAATACATAATATTATTTATAACTCATTAGTAAAATCACATCTTGAGTACCTAATTGAAATATGGGGATCTGCCGCAAACACTATCCTAATGCCTTTACAACGAACCCAGAACAAAATTATAAAAACGTTGTACCATTATCACTACCGTACTCCAACTAAAACACTATTTGAAAAGAGCAAATTATTAAATCTCAAACAACTATATACATACGGTGCCTGCATTCTAATAAAAAAATCACCACAAATAGCGTACAATCAAAGTTAATTACACAAAAAACAATATCAAACAAAATTAAGAAATAAAAATCAATTACAACGAATTACAAGCTCAGACAGACTACGGTAGAAAAACCATATTGTTCGAAGGAGCACAGCTGTTTAACGACCTACCAAATGACGTAAAAGATTGTGATAATATTAACAGATTTAAACTAAAACTGAGAAATTATGTTTATGAAATTTAGTCATACCGCATATTAAATGTTAGCAATTACATACTTCCTATATACGTATATTTGTTTTGTGTAACTTCACCAACACGCATCGGAGGCAAAAAATTTTTATTGAGATATAAACAATTACTTTGTATCTCATTGTATGTGAACCTATGTATTGTTCTTATGAGAATAAAAATATTTAAACCGAAACCGAAAAGACTATCAAGTATTAATATTCTTAGTATTGAACTTTTATATTTTGTGATAACTCTAGCGTCTAAATTGACTAACTTTTAGCTTTTGAAAGTAGCTCTTAAAAGTTTTCTCACTCATATATTAAATATGATTGAGTGTCAAGGCATATTAGTTTCATGTACCTACTTGTTCAATACTTTTATGCCATAAATCTTCTTCTATTATCCATGACAATATTTGAAATGGATTTTCGCTCTTTGTAGCTATGTATCGTGTTCAAACGAAGTTCTAGAAAAAATATATAGCTGGATCCATTCACTTCCTCAGATATTATGTATAACAATCATCTTATTTATTTACTTCCCACATTTTTTACGAACCGAAACCGAAACAAATTACTGTGAAAAATTTTAACTCCAACTTTTATAATTATCATTATAATGTAGCTGCAAAAAGGGTAATCGAAAACCGCAAAAGATTTAAATTTACATTTTCGAAACCAAGAATTTCAATTATTTAAATATATATTCTGTCAATATAAACGTTTTATAATACACATTTTCACACCATTCAATCCGAAATTGGCATAGACTGTGAACATCTGTACTAGATGTGATTCAGGCTTGGGACAGCTGCCGGTTTCTGTCAGAAATAAATCTAGGTGAGTTTAATAAGTCTGCATTACGTTTATCATAAAGTAGATCAGACCATTTCCGTGTATTTTGGAATCCTCATCTCATATTCTAGCAAAATAAAGTCTATTTCCAAATAATATTATGTAGATTCATGCATTTAGGTATTTTGTGTATATATATGACATATTTATTTAGTCATTTTATCTAGAAATTAAGATTGAACTACAAAAAATAATTTTTCGATTAAATAAATCGCCAATATCTATCTTTCTATATTTAGAGTAAACGGTATATCGAAGGGCGTATTCTCAGACATTATTAATAGACGATGTGACATTATAAAACAAAAATATTTGTCAATGAAGTACGAAAATAGTGTAACTTATCATTTATAATCGTTTGTGGATTTATATTACAACAAAATGTGCCAAGGTTCCGTGTAAACAAAGATCTGGGCTTTGAAACAAAATATCAGAACTATGCGATATATCAAAACCAAAATTAAGATGTTTGCATTTAATAATGTCATCTGTAGAATGAAAGTAATGTCGTGCAAAATAGAATGAAAACAAGGGAATTGAAATATAAAAGAAATATATTGTACAATTTCCTTTGTTTTTTTTTTGTTTACTGCCTCTCTTTTACGTCATACCAATCACTTATTTTTATCATGCATAAATTATGCGAAGTCCTAGCCATTTTATACAAATCCTTTCATACGTGAATTCTAGACAAAATACTAAAAAGTCGAAATCTCAAACAATCCCGTCGGTGTTCCATGGACCAATTGAAATTTGACCAATTGGTCTATGGGGTAAATTACAAGTTTCCATCGTCCAATTACCAACTGGGCTATGGAGAATTGAGAAATGTTCCGCTGACCAGTTTAATAGAAAGCCTTGTCCATAAGCATGTAAAAAACGTTTTTTTTTTAAATACTACCTTCCAAATAAAAACACTACAAAGTGAAAATAACTTCAATTTCGGCAATGGGTGTTCCTGTTTTCGTTTCTTCCGGTTCAGACACCGCCTGCCGAAATAAAGTTATTATTCACTTTGTAGTGTTTTTATTCGGAAGTCGGTTGTATTTTTGTTGAAAAACTTACTTATTTAGTCGATGGTTTAAAATATCAAATTACAGAAGTAAGCATTGCACGTACGGCAGTGAAAAATATGCAGATGGGACAAACTGTCTAAAATATTCTGTAACAAAATTGATAACCCTTAAATGCTCAAAAAACGGCTTATTATCTTGAAAAGTATTATATATTTATTTAATCCGGAAAAAAAAACGGTCAATCCTTCCCACTGGTAGGCAAACGAGTTAATCCAAAAATGTATACATTATCATTACATGGACGCCATAATGATACATAAGTTTTCTGTCAAGTTGCCATTTCAAACAGTTTACATACTTTCCTATCTTTTCATTGAAGATTCTATTTCAATTAACTATAATTAGCTAACATTATATTATATTCATTTATTTATAATATTTTTGAATTTAGTTTGATGTGAACCAAAAAATATATCAAAGGCTTCTTGGGATCAAAAGTAGAGAAAACTGGTGTGTACTCAGGGTTATAATGTCATAATGGAACATAGTTTTGGTTTACGTCCAGTGTGCTCCATAGCCCAGTTGGTAATTGGACGATGAAAACATGTAATTTTCCCCATAGACCAATTGGTCAAATTTCAATTGGTCCATGGAACACCGACGGGATTGTTTGAGATTTTGACTTTTTAGTATTTTGTCTAATTGGTCTACGGAGCACCCCGGAACACTTTTTCGTTTCTTCAAAACGAAAAAGTGTAAAAGTGTTGGACTTTATAAAATTTTATTAAACGGAGAGTATTATATGGAATTCTAGTAACCCAGACCATAAAAAGAAACATCAGTCTAGTACAATCTTTCAAATTAATCCTCGACCACGCATCAAAGTCGCGGATAAATTTGAAACAGAGTTACCGCAGCCCTGGCTCAAGCAACTGAAGAAACACTGGTGGGTTTTAGTCAGTAAAAGCCTGATACGCCCTGCCGCTTCATCCAGAGTGGACGAAGTCATTGGATGATATCGAAAACAAAAAGTAATAATATATAGTACACTATGCGTGGGTTAGAATTAAAAATAAGCTCAGTTGGCCTACCACGGTAGAAGAAATGAAGACAAAAAAGATTATTTGATTTCATATTCCAGAGCCCATCACAATAAAATTAAGAAATCGATCAACCGAAGTGCACGATCGGCACGATGATCGCGCCAACGCGACATGGGTCTAATGTAGACGAGTACATCGCGTATACCCATAAACGATGTTTTTAGCGTGCCATCGCAACACAAATCTTTGCCGCTAATGTAGCCCCAGCCGAAAAGCACTCTAGGCCGTTGATGACGGCTATCATTTTTAGATCTTTATGAGGCGTTACGGTGAGAAGCTGAAAAATCTGTCACTGGGTTTTTAAGGCTCCGGCTCCGCAAGTTGGTCCCAGTGCTGGCACCAACGTTGGTCGGTTAATTTCGTGAGGCGTATACATGTTGACTTTTAAACGAGTTCTGTCTCGTCAGAGCCAATGTGAAGATGTCCGATACAGAAATTGAAATTGCTCTAAGCGCTTTTACAGTACTGAGTACATAATATATTTTATATTTGTTACTTATAATAATATCATCTGTCGATGATCCAGAACGAGAAGTCATTAATTATCTTTCTATAAAGGCGATATGTGCTCATCAATGATTCTGGCTTTAAAAAAATCTTCAATTGATTAAGTCATTCCCATATTCTGTTGAATGGTGCAACATTTTAATTCGTTTCTTATTATATAAATTCAATTATTTTTTCATATGTCCATGCGCGTGACGATTTTGTGGATGAGAATGATATTCTGGCTCGACGTACGCACTCGATGCGTGTTGCAACAGGACTGAGCAAATCACCAATATGTGAACGCGACCTTTGTCACAAATTCCTTTGATAAAACCGACTCACTCCGGCCAACTACCAAAGCTCGCTCCAATGTTGAGGCCAATGCAATTTTCTAGATCCACACGTTGGACGAGTGTCGTTGGGGCAAACGTGTGGTCCCTACCAAAGTTCAATGTATTTTTTTTAACTCCGAAATGTTTGACCTTTTTTCCTGTTTGCTGTAGAAAGCGTGTTTATTTTAATTATGTGAGTTTGTCTCGTTTTGAACCAATTATTATTTTGCGCTCTTATCCTAATTTTATTAAGGAGACAAAACAAAATTAAATGATTAATAAAGCGATTATAAAAAAAATGTCAAGTGTTATGTTGTTTAAGAAAACAAGATTATGAGTTTTTTATACTAATTTTGTTTGCCAACACAAAAACATGAAACATATTTTGTTTTTCTTCAGATAAATTGATTTTTCGCCGAATAAGTATAGAATAAAAAGTGTACTGTTGTTTTATTCTGAATCATGAATGAGAAACTTTGTCCATTAAATTAATTTATGTCAGTGAAGTCGTTTTGTCAGGGCACAATAAATTAAAACATGATGAGCTCTTTTCGAAGAAAAGCAAGACAAAGTGTCAAGATGGGATAGAATGTGTATGAGAAAGACTGGGGATGAAATGAGACAGATTGGGGATGGGATGAGACGGGATAAGGATGGGAGGGAGATAGTAGTTTCCAACTCACAATTAATGAGATAGAGTTAAAGAAGCATGCATTAAAGCCTCTGATTACTTTCATTATTCTGTCGATAATAAGACTGCCCTTTGACAAAGTCCTGTGCTTTTTAGGGTTCCATACCCAAAGTGTAAAAACGGGACCTTATCACTTAGACTGCACGATCCGTCTGTCTGTCTGTCCGTCTGTCACCAGGCTGTATCTCATGAACCGCGATAGCTACACAGTTGAAATTTTCTCAGATGATGTATTTCTGTTGCCACTATAACAACAAATCCTAAAAACTATTTCTTTTTCTATATTAATAAAAACTAAGGTTCTTAATAATAAATTACAATCTAACCTTAATAGACTAATAAGCAATTTGACTCTCACTTATTATTATATTGTATGAATTAATTATTAATTATTGTATTAATGATATTTCGGATAGACTCTCGAAAATTAATTTACATTCGGCATTCACCCTTATCACATATTGCTGTTTCGGACCAAATTGTATGTATTTTCTCCGTTCTTCTACTCTTTGGAAGAAATCACAACTTTTGGACAAAATTGACCAAATTATTCGCAACACATTAACATCCATTCTTAATGTGGCCTTGGACGACCGAGCGTGGCTGCAAGCCACCCTACCAATTCGTTTTGGTGGCCTCGGCGTCCGCAAAATTTCTAGTGTAAGCTTACCAGCGTTCCTGTCTTCTGTCCACAGCACTGAAAAGCTGACCAGGAAAATTTTAGCTCTTTCCCTGGTTGACTCGGAAGTGCCGTGCTTGACGGACGCAGAGGACGCCTGGAAAGTGGCTTGCCCAGATACGGATTGGCCCGAGAAACCTATTTTCCCAGAGACAGTGGGATGAGCCGCTCTGCAGGTTGGTACGGAATAACCTAATTAATACGTCTACCAATACTGCTGAGCGTGCCCGCCTGCTGGCTGTGGGTTAGTGGGAGTCGGGCCTCTGTCTTCAGGCACTACCGTCGCCTAACATAGGCACTATGCTAGGTGACACAACCTTCCGACTCTCTACATGCTTGCGTTTGGGAGCTCCTTGTGGGGCTCCACATCGCTGTCAATGCGGTGAAGCAGTCGACTGCCTCGGACACCATTTGTAGTAAGAGTGCAGGTCGGATTGCGCGGCACGCTAGCATTAATGATCTCATCCATCGTGCTCTTGCCACCGCCGGGGTACCAGCTGTTTTAGAACCTAATGGCCTGGCACGCGTCGATGGGAAGAGACCAGATGAAGATGAAGTTGGGTAGGTCTTTGGTGTGGGATGCAACTTGTGTCGACACCCTTGCACCATCCCATCTTCCTAGCACGGTGGGCTGCGCTGGGGCGGCTGTTGCAGGTGCTGAAAACCTCAAACGGCGCAAATACAACTATTTAATTGGTAATTATGTGTTTGAGCCGTTTGGGGTTGAAACACTAGGGCCATGGGGTCATCATAATTACCAATTAAATAGTTGTATTTGCGCCGTTTGAGGTTTTCAGCACCTGCAACAGCCGCCCCAGCGCAGCCCACCGTGCTAGGAAGATGGGATGGTGCAAGGAGGAGGAGGAGGAGGAGGTTCCAGATCCACACGTTGGAACGTGTGGATCTGGAAAATTGCATTGGCCTCAACATTGGGGCGAGCTTTGGTAGTTGGCCGGAATGAGTCGGTTTTATAAAAGGAATTTGTGACAACGGTCGCGATCCGTCCACATATTGGTGATTTGCTCAGTCCTGTTGCAACACGCATCGAGTGCGTACGTCGAGCCAGAATATCATTCTCATCCACAAAATCGTCACGCGCATGGACATATGAAAAAATAATTAAATTTATATAATAAGAAACGAATTAAAATTTATCAGCTGATGCATGTTGCACCATTCAACATAATATGGGAATGACTTACTCAATTGAAAATTTTTAAAAGCCAGAATCATTGATGAGCACATATCGCCTTTATATAAAGATAATTAGTGACTTCTCGTTCTGGATCATCGCCAGACGATATTATTATAAGTAACAAATATAAAATATATTATGTAATCAGTACTGTAAAAGCGTTTAGAGCAATTTCAATTTCTGTATCGGACATCTTCACGTTGGCTCTGACGAGACAGAACTCGTTTAAAAGTCAACGTGTATACGTCTCACGAAATTAACCGACCAACGTTGGTGCCAGCGCTGGGACCAACTTGCGGAGCCGGAGTAAGACCTTAAAAACCCAGTGACAGATTTTTCAGCTTCTCGCCGTAACGTCTCATAAAGATCTAAAAATGATAGCCGTCATCAACGGCCTAGAGTGCTTTTCTGCTGGGGCTACATTAGCGGCAAAGATTTGTGTTGCGATGGCACGCCAAAAACATCGTTTATGGGTATTTTAACCAATGTTCAGTTAGACGAATAATATCAAACTTGGTTTTTTCTAAAAATAATTCAATTTCTAATAATTTTGAAGAGCAACTCTGAATGTTCTGATTTAATAATTTTAAAGAGTATTGCTTTCCCCTCAGCTTTGTACATGCACCACTAAATGGATTTCCAGAAGATACCTTTTTACTATGTACTAATAATAACTGATTATTTATAGGTGTAACTACTGTTGTCTTATGTACTAGTTTAAATCAATGTCGCTAGTTGAACTAGGCAACACAGACTCATCAATTAATATAAAATTTGATAAATTTACCATCAATTCATTTAAAGCATATGCTATCAACATAGCAATATTACGTCTACATTTATATGACAGAGAAAAAGCTCTCTGAGTTACTCTAAGTCCACTAATAAATATATTATTGTCAAAAAACAATAATTTATCATTATGATAAGTCAACATTTTCAAAATGTTATTTATTTAAAAAATAAGATTGTTCTCCTGTTCTGAGAAACTATCAGAGTATGGAAAAGCACTTAGATGCTATAATTTGGCATGGTTATACATATTAATCACGCTGACAAAATAAAAGTTTTGGTAAAATAAAAGCATGAAAAAATAAATTACACCTAAAGTGGGGATTTGTTTTTTCTCGACTATGGTGCAGGGGATCGTTGGATAGGCCATTCAAAAATATTACGTATCTGTGAAAACCATTTTTCGATTCAGTGATCCGTATGCGTGAAATTAAGCTTAAAATTGCTCAGTTTTGTTAGAGTCAAGTATCCTCCACCAGGGCAGGATTGCCAGCTGGATATGTGAAAAAAATCACGGCAATAAAACGAAACGGCAACGAAATAAAAAGAAAAACTATCACATCTAAGTAGGTTTTACAAGTTTACGAGGAATATTCAACCAACTTAAAATATGAAAAAAATAAAATTAAATGATTTTATTTCATTTGATTTGAAAATGTACCTACTTGGAGAAGTAAATATATATATATATATATGTTTGGTGACAACGGTTTTCAATCAGCCAACTAATGTAAATTTTATATTAATAGTTTGTAGTTACCAACAGAATTAAACTTCAAAAGATACAATGTTATATGTTTTAAGAACATCATCATCATGTCATCGGTACATGGTGGACGTCCCACCCATACGCACCAAACGTTTTGGGAATACTTTCATTATGCGTACAGCTAAGGAGTGGAATTCCCTGCCGGAGTCTGTATTTCCTGATAGCTACAACCTGGGAGTCTTTAAGTCAAGAGTGAATAGGTTTCTTCTAGGTAAGCGTGCAGGCCTAGCCAAGTTACATACGTTTTGTATCGAATCTATTTCTACATTCTTTAACGCATCGGCGTTGGCGATTTTAGAAAACGAAAAGTTGGTAGCCAAGTTGACACGACTGAGTCAATCGCTCGTTCTACAATTTAGATAGAAAAAACCTACACTTTAGTCTATGGTGAGCGTTCTTACAAACGTCAAACTAATCTAATTCTAAGGTCAAAATGTCAAAGTCACAGTTGCACTTTTATTTTAAATTGTTATGGAAGTAATACAGTGTTAAAGTGTTATAAAAGTTAGTGAAATAAGGTTCGTTAGTGTAAGAAAAATTATTAGTTATTTCGTAAATATCTTCCTTTGTTATTTGAAAATCTCTCATACTCGGGCACTTGAAAGTTTAGAACATAAACAATGACGTGATATGCGACATGAACTAATATATTAATACTTACGATACAAACAAAATTATTGTGTTTGACCCGTTACTTAATCAATAGAACCTTTGTTTCTCTGAAATTGTTTTAACTTATGTTCTAGCCATGATGCGATAAAACTATGGTAAATAAACAAAACGCTTCGCGGTCTCAACACAGCTGTATCATAAAGACGCCATTTTTTTAGGGCTTACTCTTGGGTCTCGGCGATCGCTTAAGTAGCGTTCAAAAACTTCGACATCGTTTCGTTAGCGCTTGTCAAAACTGTAACTTGGCTACAATTTCTATGGGATGTAGCGATCAACATTGTAGAAACGATTACATTTCATTCTAACATTTTGAACGATCCGTTACGTTGTAAACTTGGCTACGAATTTTCTATTCGTTTGGTCTGACCACGTGACTTATCGTTCAGATGAGGTCATTCCCATAAATTTGACTATTTTTATATTAGCGTTTTCAATTGTAAGCATGATCTTATAAACCCATTTCCCTGCCCCTTCCCAGTATTATCGAAACTGTTTGAAAAGCTCTTATTAAAACGGCTCAAACCAATAATAGAAGAGAATGACCTTATTCCGAACCATCAATTTGGCTTCAGGAACAAACATTCTACGATAGACCACGTACACAGAATAACAAACATCAACGAAAAAACGCTCGAAAACAAGCAAGTCTGCGCCACCGTATTTCTAAATGTCCCATAAGCTTTCGACAAGGTTTGGCATGAATGACGGTCTGATATAAAAATTCAGACGCATGCTCCCCGAATTTTAAGATATTCTATAGTCATATATAAGCAACATAATGTTTAGGATAAGGCAAGAGGACGCTTATTCTGAGCATAAAACTATTAAGGCCGGAGTACCCCAAGGAAGTGTGTTAGGCCCAATCCTGTACTTGGTATACACATGTGATATCCCAAAGCTGGAATAAAACACCATAGCGACCTTTGCTGATGATACTGCTATTATGGCTACTGGTTCAAACCACGAAGAAGCAGTAGAAAAAGTTCAACAAGCTGTGAACAAAGTATACGACTTGACACAAAAGTGGAAGATCAAACCAAATGAGTCAAAATCGATTCACATTAACTTCACTAATAAACACTGCGATTACCACCCAGTCTATATAAACGGCATGCAAATACAGAAAAATACCTTGGCATAACTCTTGACGCCAAGTACGCTTGAAATCTCACGTCAAAAAGAAAAGACAGGAACTCGATATACGCTACAAAAAAATGTTTTAGCATAAATGCAGCGTCAATAAGTGTGGTCAGCTTAATTATGCCTTTGCGTGGGAGGTGTTTTAGTATTTCTCCTGTTATGAGGTCATAACCCGGGGATTTCTTCGAGCTTATGTTGTTTTGAATTTCTCTCACAACTTCTTTAGGAGTTACAAGCTTAATTTTTTGGTTTTGTTATACATTTGCACTTCCAGGTATTTTTTATGGAACTTTCATTGGGTTGAAAATTATCTTCTAAGTCTTGGGAAAAACTTACCGCTTTTTGTTCATTACTTATGGCCCATTTTCCATCGCTCTTTTTGATGGGAAAAACAGAATAAAATAAATATGTAAGTTGGGCTCCCATACAACATACGAGACTTTTTTGCCGTTTTTTGCGATAATGGTACGGAACCCTTCGTCAGCGAGTCCAACTCGCACTTGGCCAGTTTTTTAACAAACTTGCCTTTTAAAAGATACTCGAAAGTCTATCTAAGTACTTACTGTATTGAATTACTTTGGTTCACAAAAGCTTTCTAAAGTTTTAACTAAGATAAATTACTGTTTAAGGATTTCTCGAACAGTCGTTACCTTTCGAAATAGGCTGATCTTAGAAAGGCGTCTTGAAATTTTTGAGAATCCCTGGTCTACATTTGTTACAAACCGGACAAGTCCACAAGAAAGGTTGTAGTTTTTTTTATTATTATTATTGATAGGCTCGCGGTTGACCACTATCTCACCTGCAGGCTTAGCCAAGTTGACAATCTACAATTGAAAACGCTAATATAAAAATAGTCAAATTTATGGGAATGACCTCATCTGAACGATAAGTCACGTGGTCAGACCAAACGACTAGAAAATTCGTAGCCAAGTTTACAACGTAACGGATCGTTCAAAATCTTAGAATGAAATGTTTCTACAATGTTGATCGCTACATCCCATAGAAATTGTAGCCAAGTTACAGTTTTGACAAGCGCTAACGAAACGATGTCGAAGTTTTTGAACGCTACTTAAGCGATCGCCGAGACCCAAGAGTAAGCGCTAAAAAAATGGCGTCTTTATGATACAGCTGTGTTGAGACCGCGAAGCGTTTTGTTTATTTACCATAGTTTTATCGCATCATGGCTAGAACATAATTTAAAACAATTTCAGAGAAACAAAGGTTCTATTGATTAAGTAACGGGTCAAACACAATAATTTTGTTTGTATCGTAAGTATTAATATATTAGTTCATGTCGCATATCACGTCATTGTTCATGTTCTAAACTTTCAAGTGCCCGAGTATGAGAGATTTTCAAATAACAAAGGAAGATATTTACGAAATAACTAATAATTTATGTACCTTTCCATGAATTCCAACAAAGCTGCGAACTGTTCTGGGCTTGCTCGTGATCTAGATTCCATCCTTTAGAAGTTATCACTTAGTTTAAGGTATCTTTCATTCATACAGGATAATAATATAACATTTCGAATGTTTAAAATTACATTCCGCACTGTGATATTAAAATAAACCAATTATTAGAAGATATTCACCTTATTTCACTAACTTTTATAGCACTTTAACACTGTATTACTTCCATAACAATTTAAAATAAAAGTACAACTGTGACTTTGACATTTTAACCTTACAATTAGATTAGTATGACGTTTGTAAGAACGCTCACCATAGACTAAAGTGTAGGTTTTTTCTATCTAAATTGTAGAACGAGCGATTGACTCAGTCGTGTCAACTTGGCTACCAACTTTTCGTTTTCTAAAATCGCCAACGCCGATGCGTTAAAGAATGTAGAAATAGATTCGATACAAAACGTATGTAACTTGGCTAGGCCTGCACGCTTACCTAGAAGAAACCTATTCACTCTTGACTTAAAGACTCCCAGGTTGTAGCTATCAGGAAATACAGACTCCGGCAGGGAATTCCACTCCTTAGCTGTACGCATAATGAAAGTATTCCCAAAACGTTTGGTGCGTATGGGTGGGACGTCCACCATGTACCGATGACATGATGATGATGTTCTTAAAACATATAACATTGTATCTTTTGAAGTTTAATTCTGTTGGTAACTACAAACTATTAATATAAAATTTACATTAGTTGGCTGATCGAAAACCGTTGTCACCAAACATCAATATATATATATTTTTACTTCTCCAAGTAGGTACATTTTCAAATCAAATGAAATAAAATCATTTAATTTAATTTTTTTCATTTTTTAAGTTGGTTGAATATTCCTCATAAACTTGTAAAACCTAATATTTGTTTCGGGATATTTACCATGTATATTTTGTTTTTGAGACGAGTGCTGAACAGTGTCGAGTAACTAGGGAGACGAGTTCTGGTGGTAGCGACATCGTGCGTGAAAAACGAGTGAGGAAGAGGGTAGACAGATATGGCAGCTCGTAAACAACACCCACCCGCGAAGAATTTAGTTCTCGTGATCATGGCGCTTGTAACGGTGCCGAAATATCGAGCTCTCAACAAAAAACAAAATATACATGGTAAATATCCCGAAACAAATATTAATTCTAATGATTGTGACCATGTCAGCTTAAAAACTTATATTGTAAAACCTACTTAGATGTGATAGTTTTTCTTTTTATTTCGTTGCCGTTTCGTTGTTTTATTGCCTTGAATTTTTTCACATATCCAAAAGTAACCATTTAGCTGGCAACCCTGCCCTGGTGGAGGATACTTGACTCTAACAAAAATGAGCAATTTTAAGCTTAATTTTACGCATACGGATCACTGAATCGAAAAATGGTTTTCACAGATACGTAATATTTTTGAATGGCCTATCCAACGATCCCCTGCACCATAGTCGAGAAAACAGAAATCCACACTTTAGGTGTATTTTTTTTTTCATGCTTTTATTTTACCAGAACTTTTATTTTGTCAGCGTGATTAATATGTATAACCATGCCAAATTATGGCATCTATGTGCTTTTCCATACTCTGATAGTTTCTCAGAACAGGAGAACAATCTTATTTTTAAAATAAATAACATTTTGAAAATGTTGACTTGTCATAATGACAAATTATTGTTTTTTGACAATAATATATTTATTAGTGGACTTAGAGTAACTCAGAGAGCTTTTTCTCTGTCATATAAATGTAGACGTAATATTGCTATGTTGATAGCATATGCTTTAAATGAATTGATAGTAAATCTATCAAATTTTATATTAATTGATGAGTCTGTGTTGCCTAGTTCAACTAGTGACATAGATTTAAACTAGTACATAAGACAACAGAAGTTGCACCTATAAATAATCAGTTATTATTAGAACATAGTAAAAAGGTAACCTCTGGAAATCCATTTAGTGGTGCATGTACAAAGCTGAGGGCAAAGCAATACTCTTTAAAATTATTAAATCAGAACATTCAGAGTTGCTCTTCAAAATTATTAGAAATTGAATTATTTTTAGAAAAAACCAAGTTTGATATTATTCGTCTAACTGAACATTGGTTAAAAGATCAAGTAAAGTCCATTAATTAAGAAAATTATTGTGTAGTTAGCCATTTCAGCAGACAACATATGATACATGGCGGATCATTAATTCTTATTAAAACTCTATTAAATCTAAAAAAGGAAAGACATTGTTACACTGTCGGTTGAACACACCATTGAATTGTCCCGTGTTGAGCTTGATAAGCATATTGTAGTGTATGTGTATACAGACCTCCAAGTTACCAGAATCTATCTGTGTTTGACTCTATAATGGAAGATGTGTTAAAAAAAGTTAGTACTAGTAGTAAATCAATTGTCATACGTGGCGACTTTAACATTAACTTATTAGAGAATAACTATAGGTTGTTGGGTCTTTTTAAATCATTTAATCTAGAAAATGTGTTTATGGAGCCAACCAGAGTGACAGCTTCTTCTGCGACTTAAATAGATAACGTTTTTTTGTAATTGTGATTACTTAGATAACGAAATTATAAATAAGTTAGCATCTGATCACAGTGGACAAACATAACCTTTAACACCTACATACCTTTATAAAAAATACAAATAAAATTTTGACCAATTACTTGTAAAAATTTAGAAAAATTTAATAATATGATAATAGTAAGTTATGTGTTCAAAACTTTAACAATATAGATGACCCAAATGAGTTCTATGCCGAATTTTCTAAAGTACGAAACACGCGATTTAATGAGACTTTTCCACTGAAAGCGAAAAGTATTTACACCAAGTTTGTATTTAGCGATTGGGCGACCCCAGGCATTCGTATAAGCAGGGAAAAGCTATATGAACTTTATAGCCTAAAGCAACATTTGAATAATATAAGCTTTGATATATATGTAGCGAATTATTCAAAAACCTTTCAAATTGGATGCAAAATAGCTAAAACGCTGTATATAAGCAGTAAAATAAAATCAGTAGACGATAAAATAAAACTACCTGGAAAATAATAAATAATGAAACAGGTAGAAAAAAACAGCGTAATACTGAAATTAATTTAGCAACTGCACATGGTCCCATACAATCAGGTGTAGACGTAGCTCAGGAATTTGAAAACTTTTTTGTTTATATTCCTCTTAAAACTAAAGCAGCTTTAAACTTCTCACCCGTACTCTCTGCTGCCTTACTTAGAAAGAATGTAAATGTGTGCCTTTCGGAGTTTAAGTTTCAACATACAAACCCCCAGGCTATTTCAAAAGCTTTTAAAGATCTTAAAATTAAATCAACAGAACATCTTTGGGGATTATCTGTAAAAGTATGTAAATCAATCATTGAAACTATTGCGCCCTATTTGTCTTACATATTTAACACTAGTGTCAATCAAGGAGTTGCCGGACCTTATGAAACACAGTCAAGTAGTTCAATTGTTTAAATCCAGGGATAGGAAATAAGCCAATAATTATAGGCCAGTGTCAATTCTGCCGGTTCTCAGTAAAGTCTTCAAAAAGTTAATGCTTAAACAATTGTTGCGTCATTTTAACAAACATTCCATCTTTTATGATCAACAGTCCGGTTTCACCAAAGGGCGTTGCACAACTGACGCTGGCGTCACCCTTATAAAGAACATCTTTAACGCCTGGGAAGAAGCACAAGACGCCATTGGAAAGATGGTGTTATTTGCTGATGACACATTTTTGATACTTAAAATAGATCGGCGGTCACAAAATCTTGATGATGTGAATAAGTCTATTCATCAGGTCCAAACTTGGTTCACGGCAAACAATTTGGTACTAAATGAAAAAAAAACAAATGTATTAGATTCACATGCCGAATGTCCTCACATAACATTTCTTGCGGGTCGGCGGTCAGCCGCTTATGCTGTTAGAAAGATAATACAGTTAACGGATGTAGAAACCGCGCGTTTGGGTTATTTTATTTATTTATTATATTCTTTATTGTACACCACACAAATATATATACAGGACAAAAAATCATAAAAGCAAGTGTACAATGGGTGGTCTTATCGCACAGGGCAATCTCTTACAGACAACCTTTATTTTAGTTACTTTCACAGCATTATGTCATTCGGTATTTTACTGTAGGGTCAGGTGGCTGACATTGAATCAATATTTATATTGCAACAAAAGAAAGCTGTTAGAGCCATATATAAGTTATAGAACCGAGAATCTCTTAGGTAGCTATTTAAAAAGATTAATATTTTAACAGTTTCTTGCCAATTCATTTATGAAAATATTATGTAGGTAAGGAAACATATAAATCTCTTTAGTAAAGTTAGTGATACACACAAATATAATACTAGAAATAAAGATAAGTTAGATGAACCATCTTATAGATTAGCTAAAGTGCGCACATATTTCATGGGGTACTGTGTTAAATTCTATAACAAAATACCTTGTCATATATTAAAACTTAATGAAAGAAAATTTAAAACAATAGTTAAAAGCACACTTTGTAAGCAAGCATATTACAAATCAGATGATTATATTCAAGATAAAAATGCTTGGAAACATGCTGGTCCTGCTCCATAGGGCAATCTTTAGTGTAGACAAAATCAAACTGGTTAATTTGTATTATATTCATTATTATGGTAACGATCTGTTTCTTTATTTATTTTTTTCTTCTCTTTTTGTTTAAAAAAAATGACTCGCACACTGTTCCATTGTTGTTGAATTAGGTAATTTACCTATGTTTGCAATATTTGTAAGTATGTGAGAACCATGTTCCTATTTATCAAATGAAGTAATTTACCATTTAGTGCTTGTAATTCTGGGTGCATCGTTCTCATGTATATGAATTTATTAATGATTGTACTTATGTAAATATTGTAAAAAACTCATTTTTTTAAAAGAGTATGTATTGAGTTTCTTGTACGTTCTTCTGCATAACAAGTTACTTTGTGAATGCACGGTAGAATCAATTTTTATTACTTGATAATTGTTAAAGTTCAAAAGTGCCGCTTAATGGCCCAGTTGAAATAAATACATTTGACTTTGACTTTGAGCTAAGCTGCGGACTGCCGGACGGACAGACAGACATGGCGAAACTATAAGGGTCCGTATTTGACTACGGAACCTTAAAACCAATTTTTCTGTCAATTTGTTAAAGTTAAAAGAATTTAACACAGTACCCCATGAAAGATGAGTGTACTTTAGCTTATTCTAAGGGCGTATGGTCTCCCTCCTGAATATTGGTCGAAGAATAAAATTATCATAATCATTTCAGCCAAAAACATAAAAAGTAGTTTTGTTTTTGTGTTTTTCAATTTCGAATTCTTTTCGATCTAAAGCTCGTTTTGAAACGCTAAAATGTTATTCTCAGTTGTGAACAACATGAACACTCCATCAAAATCCATTTCGTAGAAAACTGAAATGTTTCAAATATTTGTCTTCCAAGAGTCCAATTTATAACGCCAAGGAAACTGTTTAACTATTTTCTGGTTTAACAACCTACATTTATCTACTTAAACTAATATTATCCTATCCAATTATTACTTACTATTATAAACGTGAAATTTTGTGAGGATGGATGGATGTTTGTTACTCTTTCACGCAAAAACCATTGATAATATTTTGTTGAAACATTACAGAAATATAGCTTATACATCAGAATAACACTTAGGCATAATATATTAACACATCATTTATAAAGATATTGGCAGAATTACTATTGCCACGCCGGGAGAGCCGCGGGCGGCAGCCAGCATATTTATGTTCTTAAAAGGTAATAGAAAAACTCTATAGTATATCTATCATAAAATATGTGGTTTCTGTTACTGCTTGGATGGTCTAAGGGAGCAAGGTAGGTGAAAAATATTCAATTATATTATGGCAGGTGTAAGTTTCCCGAAAATTTCAGCTTGGTCCTTTAGCTACATTACCAAAAAAAAAATGAATGTGTATGTCATTTTTTTATCACTTAAACGAAAAATTACGATGATACAATAGGTTGAGTTTTAGCGTGACGTCACGCAGAGGTGCACCTTTTACCTAGAATTAAAGTGACAAGCCCACTCCTGAATTTCGATGCGCCTTATTTTTGTAAATTTTTAATATAAGTGATAAGATATAATAAAATAAGTGTCCAATATAACGGACACGGACAACGGACGGTTAACGGACTAAATAGATTTTTTTTTATCAAAGAAACCTCGTTATTTAATATTCTTCAAAAGAAGATATAATTAATAGGTCCTTCCGACAAACACAAATTACTCACACTTCAGAAATACGGCACTATGCTTGGTGGTCGAAAAACAAAGTTCATCAGACGTCTATTTTTAAATCGCAGCCGATGCCAAGTCGTTTTTATTAATTTATATCGCATTACCACTGCGCTAATGAAAACATTGAATAAATTACCACCCGCAAACATCACTTATGAATCATTCAAAGAATGTTTACATTGAAACTATTAAAACTTTTATGAGTTACGCATGGATACTAAAAGGAGAATGCCCATGGACAGTACTTTCAAAAAAAGAATTGTGTCACAATAATTTCTGGACAATAAATTAAACAAAAATATTTCAAGTATTTTGACTTCTTTTCTAAAAGATTCCTAGTGGGGTTCATTTTCATATTCTAACTTCCGTTTCTCAGCTCAAACATATTCTGCCATTTATGTTAGGGTTGAGGCATGTTGACGTGATCTGACATCGATGAATCGAAGAATCGTTTTTTTGTAATCCACCTGAAACACTGAATCGATCCAAGGATCTCCTGTATCGAACCGATTCACCCGTTTAATGTAAAAAAATAATTGATTTTGAAATTGATTTGATTTACTAGTTTAATGCATACTAAGATAACAAATGAATCATGTTTATAGAAATCGATTATATTACCGATTTGGTAACATGCCTATTACCGTCAGTCATTTCATTTGACAGTGACAGTAGCCGTCTTTTCATTTGATTTGTTTGTATCTTTTGGTGCGTCGAGTTGCGTTACCTAATACTTATCTTATCGATACAACACCGCCGTGTGTTTGTGAAAATTGTGCTTAATAAGACAGGACTTTATATAATAAGACAGGACTTTATATTTGTGATTTCCGACATGGCTACGGCTCGAAGTTGGTGTCTCAAATGTTCTTTGATGTTGCCGCCATATATGCGCAGACAATATTTTTCTGCATTTTTGCATTGTATTGCCTGATAATATATTGAACATATTACGGGCTTGCATCTACACCGGTAAGTAAGAATAACATTATATGTCTTACCAGCACTTGAACAAATGTCTAACGAATGCAAATCTTAAATATGTTGGCATAGAGTCCATATTGCTGTGAATTTACTATAACCTAAAAAGGAACACATTTTGTTCAATATCTCTTAAATCCCGCATTAAAAATTGATTAAAGTTGGAACGTGTAATTAATTAAGGTAACATAATCAAATAAAGGTGTTTTTATCAGGACACGCAAATTTTTCGGTCAGTACATTTCTCCAAACAAAATGGGCATTCTCCTTTAGACATAAATGAAAAAAAAACCGCAGCAATCGAAATGTCGCGATAGAATATTTACATATTAAAGCGTATATATGTCCCAATGTTAACGCAGTGGCCACGCGCCCGCTCGGAGCCAGAATTTCAATATTGAATCTCCTTTTGGATAGTTTTGTTTGCAAAATATTATTTGATTTACATATGCTATTTCAGTTATGAAGAAATTCTAGCCATTCATGTTTCCTAAACTTTTAAACTTTCTAAACACCCAAGTCATTTTGGACCTATCAAAAAGTAGCGAAAAGATATCGTGTTGTTAATTATTTTTTTAAAGCAAATCTATAAGTTATGCGAAAAAACCATATCTCACAAATAATGTTCATGAATCAATAATAATTTTATTTTTTTCAAACCTTTTAAACTTGGCGTTACTAAGGAGTATGCTGTAGAATTAACCATTATACGACACTAAAGCGGTGGAAGCGAATATAATTTCTGATTCGATCATATAAGGAAACTCCGAACACAGCAACACATTAACATTCACTTAATTGGATAAAAACTTGACTATTTCATTTCAATTAAAATATACATTATTCTTGGGGGCCGAGTCACCCACGTCCCTTTGATTCCCTACACTTGGTGCCCGGGTGGTGCAAATCAGGTGACACTAACTGGTAGGAGGCTTCGGCCGAAGGCTTGTGACCATCCACTGAGCAAAGACGTACCGCCAAGCGGCCTAGCCGTGTTCCAGTTACGATGCTCAGTGTAGATATCTAGAGGAGTTGGTCAAGATAGCTGTTCCACTGCAGGCAGACCAGCCTGACACGCACTGTTATGGGCGTATCGGGAGACTAGTCGCGGAGGGTAGCGGGATCCGAGGCACGGTGCGCCGCTGGCCGACCGCAGGTAGTTGGGGGCCCAACTAGTGTGCCAGCCACATATGAAAGGCTGCCCCGCCAACTGTCGAAAAATCCCGGAATGCACACGATGGTGCTGGTTGGCGACCAGATGGGGAGGGCCCGATGGTCATTCCGGGGGGGCTCGGGCGTCCCCGCAGTCTTCGGTCTAGTGCCCCAATGATGATGAAAATGCCAAGGAAAAAGAATACAGGATTTAAACAGCGGCTGCACCCCCTCCCCCACAAAGTGCACCTCACCAACATTAGAGGTCTGTACTCAAATCTCTCTGCAGTCCACTACCACCTGGAGACTGAGAAACCAGCGCTGTTTTTCCTTACGGAGACGCAGATAGCGAGTTCCCCAGACGTGTCGTACTTGTCATATCCAGGGTTTACCCTGGAGCACAATTGTGAACCGCGTGCGGGTGTGTGTATGTACGCCCTTGACGACACTTGCTATCGGCGTCTCCGTAACCTTGAGGACTCAAGATTTTCAACGCTGTGGGCTCTAGTGGACACAGGTCTGGATAAAATTATCTACGCCTGTGTCTACCGCTCGCACAGCGGAGATCAGGAGACAACCAGGCTCACAGAGTAACTCAGTGAGGCGGCTGATGCGGCACAGCAGCGGTACCCCTCCGCCCAATTAGTGTTACTGGGGGACTTTAATGCCCACCACCAGGAGTGGCTCTTCCCATACTAGTGCACTGACCATGTTGGACGGGAGATGCGTAAGCTTGCGCTTGCGCTTAACCTTACCCAGCTGGTCCAGGGGGCAACGAGGGTGCCGGATGTTGATTCGCACACGGCCAATTGCTTGGACCTTCTGCTGACAACAGAGCCAGACCGATACTATGTGTCGGTAACTTCACCTTTGGGTAGTTCCGACCATTGTCTGGTGAAGTCTGTGTCCGTCTACTCCCCGCCCGATCCCAGCCCAAGAGGCACCCGGCGGGTTTGGCGGTACAGGTCAGCAGATTGGGATGGCATGCGATCTTTCTTCGCATGCTATTCTTGGCAGCCTACTTGCTTTTCTTCGGATGATCCTTCAGCGTGCGCGGAGGCCGTGACGGATGTGTTGCGTCAGGGAATGGAGTACTACATTCCGTTTTCTGACGTAACAATGTCCAGTGTTGACCGGCCATGGTTTGGCGCCGAATGCTATCGCGCCGACGCGCTTTAACATGAGGCTTACCTGGCATGGGTCGACGCTCGATCACGCAAAGCGAGTGACGTTGGTCAAAAGAAGAAGGCCTTTAACAGGGCTGCCAAGTCCTGCAAGATGGTGTTACGAAGGGCTTGGTTCGACCACATTATAATAATAATGCTATCTAGCCGGTTTCGGCCACAGCGACCGCAATCATTGGCTACTCAATGTGGTAGAGAGCTCAGATTTGCTGGTCTGTTATGTGCTCTCATGTGACTTGCATATCCACCCTTGGCCGAAAAACTCCGAGCACAAAGCGGACACGTCAGAACACCATTGACTACGTGATAAATAATAGCTGTTGGTGATCTAGCTTTGAGGTCGTCGCGTTTTTGGTCCAATTCCGACCTCCTTCTATCCTCAAAGGCCTGCACCTGCCGTTGCACACGACGTCTCCACTCGGGCCGATCTTGTGCTTGATTCTCCCAAAGTGTGGGGTCAATGTCGCCTCTCTTCATGTGTCTATTCTGAACATCCTTGAAGCGCAGGAACTGCCCACCACGCCTCCGTTCGACCACATTAGCCGAATAGGGACCAAACTTGCTTCTTACCCAGCAGGAAGTAAAGCGTTTTGGTCCCTGGCTAAGTCGGTCAAGTCGAACTTCAGCCGTCCCTCACTACCACCACTGCTGAAACCCGACGGGTCGCTGGCCCACTCCGCTGAGGAAAAAGCAAATTTATTTGCCTCTCTTTTTACGGGATCTTAACGTCTGAATCCTGGTGACGCGCAGCCCCCACCTTATCCAGATGGATGCGAGACGAGTATGTCGGACATTCGCATCCATCAAAAGGACGTCCATAGGGTACTGCGCAACCTCGACGTGAACAATGCTAGCGGCCCTGACGGAATACCAACGATAGTTTTCAGAACCTGTGCGCCTGAACTGTCTCCGATCTCGACACGCCTATTCCGCCTTTCGTATGAGACTGGAAAACTGCCGAATGCTTGGTAGCTAGCTAACGTACAACCCGTGCCCAAGAAGGGTAGTCGAGCTGACCCGGCCAACTACAGACCCATCTCTGTAACGTCCATACTCTGTAAGAGTATGGAGCGTGTACTTAACACGAAGCTCCTGGCATACCTAGAAACTAACGAGATCCTTAGTGACCGCCAATACGGCTTCAGCCGAAATCGGTCAACTGGGGATCTTCGAGCGTATGTCATTCTCATATGGATTGAGGCCATCGAGAGCCATGGGGAAGCGCTTGCTGTTTCCATCGACATCTCGAAGGCTTTTGATAGGGTCTGGCATGAAAGCCTTATTGGTAAGCTTCCTTCCTTCGGTCTGCCCGGTGGTCTATGTGACTGAATTGCGGACTTCCTGAGAGATCGGTCCATTCGAGTGGTTATTGATGGCTGCTCATCGGACCAATTGGATATTAATGCCGGGGTCCCTCAGGGGTACTCTCAGCAACATTATTCTTGCTGCACATTAACGATCTGCTAAAACCTTCAAAAAAAACCTTTGGGTATGCAGACGACAGCACAGTTGCTGAGAGATTTTTGTCCAACAAACGGGGTACCGGGCCGCAGATCCGGTCTCTCCGTGAGGCCATGGTGGAGCGTTTGAACCTGTCCTTGCAGGCAGTCTCCGAATGGGGTGATGCCAATCTGGTCAGGTTTAACGCTGCTAAAACCCAAGCGTGTCTTTTTTCCGCAAAAAAGAGCCAATTTCAACCGGCTCCAACTTTCCGAGATGTGACCGTGCCAATAACGGACCATCTTGAGCTTCTTGGCGTTACGTTGACATCGACTCTCAATTTTGGCCAATAGGCAAAAGCTCAGCTGGCAGCCAAAAAGCTGGGGATCCTTGCGAAGGTGAGAGGGTACTTCACACCGAAACAGCTCCTCAATTTGTATCAAGCGCAAGTTCGATCATGCATGGAGTACTGTTCTCGTCTCTGGGATGGATCTGCCAAATACCAGCTTGATGCACTAGAGTTGATCGAAAAGCGGGCCAAGAGGCTCATTGGCTACAAGGCGCGGGTCAAGATAAAGCTCCAGAGTCTTGAACATCGTCGCCGAGTTGCCAGCCTGTCAGTCTTTTATCGGTTACATTTCGGGGAGAGTGCGATGGAATTGCACGATCTAATTCCACCGAGCCCGTTTCATCATCGGACTACCAGACGTACGGCGATGCGCCATCGATACATGGTGGACAGCCCACCCATACGCACAAAACGTTTTGAGAACACTTTTATTATGCGTACAGCTAAGGAGTGGAATTCCCTGCCGGAGTCTGTGTTTTCCGCCAGCTACAATCTGGGGGTCTTTAAGTCAAGAGTGAATAGGTTATTTCTAGGCAAAGGTGTTTCACCGTCGACCACATCATCGCTTACCATCAGGTGAGATAAAGGTCAAGCGCGAGCCTATAGAATATAAAAATAAATACATTATTTTGTTCATACTGCCGCGGTCGTTTGAAGAAATATAAAAAAGTAAAATATACAGAGTTATTTGGAAAATACCAACAAGCTTACAGGGGGTGAAAGTCAAGATTATAAACAACTATTAACTTAGATAATAACCAAGAAAAATTAAATTAAAATATCGGCTGTTTCATGCATTGTCATCTTCAGACGTATCTCATAAAAAGAACCTTTAGTAAACCGCAAATTTGATTTCAAGGAAATTACAAAACATAGGAAAATTTCTAATCTGATTAATAACCTCGGTAAAGCAAACTCTTCGAATACATTCCAGCAATATAATTTAAAAAAGATGAGGCTTAGGAACCCAATAGATTCGATTGAAGTAACTTAGTTAAAATGGAGGGCAGAATGAAAATACAGACTCAACGATTTTAATAGCTTCAGCTACTGGTGGAATCAAATTATACAAACAGAATTTGCTATAGCGTTTGATAAAATAACTCGTGGCAATTAGGTTATCGATCCTTAAATTCTGGACTGAATAATATTTTACACGTAGCTCTTAATTTTCTATATTAACTTTCATTTGTACCAACATAAACAGGCAAAATTGGTTGTGGAAGTTAATCTCTGGAATTACTTTGCGCACTGGGCCCGCGTGTTGTATTAAGACCCATTCCCTCTCACAGAGAGGAGCCCTATTTCCCAGCATTGGAAACATTAAAAAGCTGATGATGATGATGACTCCGATTTCGAGTTTTTTGTCACTAATTGAAAAACATTCGGTTCCTGTGGGATAAAAGTGGTTAAGGAAGTGATGTTGCGGGAAATCGGTAATTGTTTGATCAAAACCGTCGAGATTAGTTTATTACTCCCGAAATTTTTGTCACTAATTGAAATACATTCGGTTCCTGTGGGATATAAGTGGTTATGCAAGTGAAGTTGCTGGAAAACGCTAATTTTTTAATCAAAACCGTAGAGATTATTTTATTACTCCCTAAATTCTTTAGGGGCTTCCGACTTTAAATAGACACATTTCATTTTAATAATCACGATGGTTTCACTTTTCAATATATCTGTTTATTTTTAGTCTTTGATATTATTATTGTTTTAATTACTCTTCCTTTGTTACATAGTTTATCGATAAGTCAATCTTTTTCAAATCTTGACATTTAAATTTTGTTTCTCATAAAAGTTGGGTTTTTTGTTTCCACAATTTTGAATGGCCTATAAAATGTATTATTATATTTGTTATCTGTAAGACATAATTAATTTGCATTATATTGAAAGATTACAGGCACATGACCATGCAGAGCTTAAATAAAATAAAATAAATATTCCAAGTAGGTACCAATGTAACCTATACTTTATACTTCAATTGCTCAAAGGGATTCAAATTTCAAAAACTTTGCCCTAACATTCAGGTTATTGCTACTACTTGAAATATTTGTTTCACGAAATCTTTAGCATTACTTATAAACAGGCTCATTTTATTAATAGTGTGAAACACCGAAGAGTTCAGTGATCCTTGACACACAAGTGTCGTATGTAATTAATTTCATACGTCATCGCTCCGACTGATTCCCTCAGCGTCAAGTATTTTCTTTAGTGATTGACAATCTTACTTATCTCTGCCTATGTCTAGAGTACTTGTACCTAAATAAAGTGCCATTTGATTTGTGAAAGTATTATCAAATTTCTGAATCATTAATACTGATTTCGAATACCATAGTTGTGATTGGTAGAGCAAAATAATTTGTTTAACCAAACACCTATAATAACAATACCGGTCAGTTACTCTTCCTCATGTAGGAGAGGCGAGGTTTAAGACAATGCCACCACATAATTTTTATGTATTATAAAAATATAGAATGGATAGTTTTTCTTACACCTGCATCTGCTACTGCATGATCTTTATGTTACTTTGGAACTTTAATGGTCTGTTTTACATCTTATAGAGCTTCAATTAAGTTACCTATCTGCGCCCAGTCAGACATTATGCTGAGCTGAGGCCTTTTTGGCTCAATATTGTTATTTTTCATGCCGTCAAGTGTTTTCGATTTTATTTAATTTGCAATAAACTCAACTATATTTTTTTCTAATAAACGTAAACCAGCAGATTTTGTATAATTAAAAACCGAACTTATACACCGTTAAATTTCGGTCGTTTAAATCCCGTGGAGGGTTGATCCGGTAAATGAAATAGTATCGATTTAAAAATAAAATACAAAAAATAAACCGACTTCCAAAGCAAAACATTGAAGTGCAAAAATAATTTTCGTTTCAGAAGTCAGTGTCTTTTAAACCTCTTGTTTTATGATTTTCCAACACGTGTATAGTAGACAGAGGCTATCTACTACTAACTGAATAATAATGTATGTCTCCCTCTTTCTCTTAATTTAGAAATCACTATCTTTTTGTATAATAAAATTTATATTATTTTACTTTCAGAGCTCTTTTCTCACAGACCTGATCTCCGAACACAAAGGCTCATACTCACACAGACCTACAAAAGGTGACGGCATTCAGCGGATCGTTCGACAAAAACTACAAACCTAAATTCTCAAAGAATGAATACGGCAAGTAAGTAACAGTGACATCATACTTTACATTAGTTTAATACTAGTAGTTTGTGACGTGAAGGAGTTCGTGTATAATTTATGACATAGACACGGTTCAACCATCGAAGTTAGGTAGGCAACTCTTACTGAGATCAGTCCATGAGTGGGACATCCATCACATGCAACTCCTTTGTATCTCATAACGGTAAGCTATTGGCCCTGGCAGTCATTTGTAAATCTTTGGCAGTCGTTCGAATAGTCAGAAGCCAGTCTTGCGAAGGTTTGTGACCAGTCCTGACCGTGTTACCCAATGGCTGACGCCTTCCACTGTGAGTGGAACGGGCTCCATACGGAGTCCGTTTAATTCAAATGACGAACTACATGGTAGTCCTTCCACTGATTAATAGTGAGCGCAGTGAACTAAACGAGATCAAAGAGTGTCGAAAGTGTTCGCAAAGTCACGAAAGTGTTCGCAGGGTCACGAAAGTGTTCGCAGAGTCACGAAAGTGTTCACAGACTCGAGCGAAGTCCGCACGGAATCCGCTCGACTCTGCGAACAACACTGATTTTTATACGAGCATTTCCACCACGAGCGAGTAAGCGGAGCGGATTTAGCGAGTTAAAATGGGTCCGCTGTGTCATGGCGTCGCACGATAGTCTTGATCGGCAGGCAAATGCTGAAACTCTTACTTAGTGGAAGTGCACAAATTTTACTCCAGTCCGCTCTGTTCCTTTCCTCCGTTTCCGCTTCTTCTTCCTGCCCTTGTCCCATGTTACTTGGGGTCGGCGCAACACGTTTTCTTCTTCTATACCGTCCTGTACGCCGTCACGCCGTCACAGACTCCCTTTTCTTTCATATCACTCCGCATACAGTCCATCCATCTTTTCTTTAACCGTCCCCTCCCTATCCATTCATCCACATTTATATTCATAACTCTTTTAGTAACATGCGCTTCATCTCTCTTCATCAGATGACCATACCAGGACAAACGGTTTCCTTTCAACTTTTCTGTCACTGGCGCCACTTTCAAACATCCTCTTATATACTAATTTCTCACTTTATCCATTCTCGTCACTCCGCACATCGATCTCAACATTCTCATCTCTGCTGCATGCAATCTCTTTTCATCCATTTTTTTCACAGCCGTTGGGCTGTGAAAAAAATGGATGATCAGAATGTTGATTCTGATCCATAAAGTACGACAGGTCTAATCACGGACTTGTAAATTTTCCCCTTTAACTTAAGGGGCATCCGTGGGTCGCAAATTGTTCCAGTGACCTGTCGCCATTTCATCCATCCCGAGTTGATGCGTCGCGTTACGTCTCGGTCTACCTCGCCATCCCCTTAGAAAAGCGTCCCTTGGTACCGGAAGTCAGAGCACATCGGTATGGGTGTTCCAGCAAGAGCTAGAGGCACGGAATTGGAGAGACCGCCAAAATGGCAGAACAAGTATTCGGTTTTAGTTCTGCTTATTTTCAAGCCAACACTCTCCAGTCTGTGCCACCAAATCTCCAATTTGCTCTGAACCTCTAGGCCACTTTCGGCAACAAGCACAATGTCATCGGCAAACAGCATACACCAGGGTGCCTCTTCCTGTATGTCCGAAGTCAGTGCGTCCATTATCATCAGGAAGAGGTGAGGACTGTGAGCCGATCCTTGGTGTAAGCCAACCGCCACACAGAAGCTGCCAGTAGTGCCTACTGTAGATCGGACTTGGGTACTGCATCGACTGTACATCGCTCGGACCAACTGAACATACTTCCCAGGCACACCTTTCTTCTTAAGAGCCCACCACAAAACCGCAAAATATTTCATCCGCGGTACCCGGTCGTATGCCTTTTCGAGGTCAATGAACACCATGTGCAAGTTTTTATGTGCACTTCTGTATTTCTCGCACAACTGGCGGATTGCGAAAATGGCATCCATTGTACCCCGACCAGGCATAAAACCGAATTAGTTCTGCGATATTTCACTCTCTTCTCTCAGCCGCCTTTCAATAACTTTCTGCCAAGCTTTCATACTATGTGACATTAGCTTTATTCCTCTATTATACCTCCGTTTCCGCTTATTACCCTTTTTTATTGGAAGGCGGGCATAGTACTGGTATTCAGCCTATTGTCATCGACGGGGTACGAGTCCAGATTTCGTCCTGCTACTACGAAGAAGATGGCAAAACTCAATAATACTTTGCCCGACCGGGAATCGAACCCAGGACTTTCTGCTCAGTGGCAGCACTTGCAACAACTAGATGAACGAGGCAGACTATAGTCTAGTAATATTTATTTTTCCTAAATATTTCTTGCTGGCTCTTCTGAAATTTTCATTCATAATAATATATTATTTGACAACCAGAATTATATTTGGAGGAGCTCGTGGCTAAATAATAAGCATGAGCCGATGTTCAAGGTTAAGCAACGCTTGCAAAGGTTGGTCCGTGGATGGGTGACCATCTTTACATAGCGAGTTTATTCCGTGCCTCGAAAAGCACGTTAAGCCGTTGGTCCCGGCTGTCATTTGAAGTCCTTTGACAGTCGTTACGAGTAGTCAGAAGTCTGAGATCTGACACCAGTCTTGCTGAGGGGTATCGTGTTACCTAGTTTGGGTTGTGGAGGTCTTATAGGCAGTCGCTCCATGTATATATATATATATATATATGTTTCCTCAGACACCCTCCTCCAGCTGACTATATTGAATTTTGTAGAAAAGCTCCCTGCGGGCCACCAACTGCCTTGGCCCACCTGAAATCTCTAAACCGACTACGAAGCCATGTGGGTCGCTGCGGTGTTGCCTGGGCGACATCGCAACTGAGATGTCGTATAGGGCTTCCCAAACCCATGCGATATCGCGGCAGAGGGTTGGAGGCCGTGGCGGGAGAGGAGTGGAGTGGAGTGGAGCCGGTATTGCGGTGCGCCGCTCTCTCTAACTTCCGTGGCCTGGACGGGGTCGCCACCGTGGGATGGCCACGGCGCACAGTGTGTTCTGGTTCACCGGTGATGGGGGGTACTCCCCAGAGGAGGGTCCAGTTACGGACAGCCGCGGCGGGTTCACGGTGATTGCTAACGTGTACCCATGTTCCCGCCATAAGCGGCACAGGAGGACACCGTAGAGATTTAGTGGGTTAGAGTCCCACATAACTGCGCTATCTCCCCGTGGTAGCGCAGTATGCATGAGCATTTCCACACGCTAAAAAAAAAAGGTGGGTCGCTGCAGCCTAGTTAGATGGGGGCACTCCAATGACCCACAGTGCGATTGTGGAACCACGTCTCAAACAATGCCTCACCTTTTGTCCTGTTCCCTGTGCAACAACAACTGCAAATCACCGTTAAAACCAGATTTAGGTTGAAAATATTATTCTCGTCGTCCTTCTGTCAATCAACCAATGGACATGCATGATAGTATATCAAGGTAAGTATTTGGGATCCTTTTCAAAGAACTGACAGTAGGGTTTCATTTTGCCGACCTTGTTACAAAGGTACCAGTATTTTATTGAAGTGAACCAGTGCAGAAACACAATAATACATTTTGTTCGGCTTATTGTGTAGAAGTAATTATGGAATACCTGTATTGTTCAGGCATGCTCGTTTCAGCTTGATCAAAGTCCTGCTATTGCTGACCAGTATTAGGTACAGTTGGACTGATTTATGTTAAGCCATTTTGTGACTTATTGTCAGAATTATACAATCAGAACTTTCATTACGTTGCTCAAACAAAGTTTTGTTTTCATATATTTTAATTAGCTGTTCTAACTCTTAATAAATGATCTAAAACATATTGAAAATAATGTTATTAATTTCAATAGATGTTTTTCATAAATGAAGCAATATAATTTTTCTAAGTGTAATGCAGCTCTGATAGAACTATTTAAATTAAGAAGTTAATTTAATTTAAGAGATGGTTTTTTTATGAATGGCTTCCCATAGTTATATCAAAAGATTAACCTACTGCTTAATAGAAACTTGCCAAAGTAATTTTAATTGGATATAAGATCAGTTCGCAGAAGATTTTTATTAATTTTGATTTACATTTCTATAGGAAAATACCACTAAAGTTCTTTTAGCAACCATACATAATTTGAGTTCATTATACTTATAATATAAAATAAAGATTATAGAAATATTAAAATAAGATGAAATAAAATAAAAAAACTCTTGGAAATCTATCTTGGAAATCGGTAAAAGACATCGTTTCAGTACATTGACTTGAAAGCTATAAAAGGTTGTCTGATGCTTCAAAAATAACCTATCGAAGGTTGAAATGCCGATGTACTACAATCATTATCCATGACTGGCATCCCATTATCTCTACGTACGGCAAACTGGTACACTTCAGAGATTATTAAGAATCAATGAGAACCTTATTATCTAACTACTTCAGGCGATGAACAAAAGGTATTTTCAAGGCCGACGTGAGTCAGCTACGGATTTGATTGGTGATTTTCTTCAGAAATGTCTGGTGTGCAGTATTCCAAACCGGCGTACATAAATGTGTGCGTGACTAAATGTATGACCGTAAATGAAGCAAAAGAGATAAGGATCGTATCAGGTGGCATGCTGTACTTTCTGCCTTTCTGAGTATTGCTTCAAATTGTGCATACATTGGGTTGTGAATTAGATTGAATTTATGTGAAAAATAATGAAGCATTGAAGGCTTTAAAAAAACGTCTAAACATATGAAACTAATAAGTAATTCTTTATAGCTTAAAAAGCGATTTCGAGAAAGCTTTTAAAAATTTAATTAAAATATTTATGGGTTTGTACGTGTTATATGAATGTTTTAACCAGGACTTGCATCGAATATTTACTGCTAAAATTTAAATCAAATAAAATTATTTCAGACTAACTTCTGCCAGCGGCTTCACCCGCGTTAAATGTTTTTTATCATCCCAAGGAGACATTATTCCGAGATAAAGTGCCTATACCTATGTGCTATTCCAGACTATATTCTATATCTGTGCCAAATTTCATCCAAATCCATTCAGCCGTTTTGGCGTGATTGAGTAACAACTGATAACTGGTATAACAAGTAAATTTATTCAATACGATACAACCAACTTGCGAATTTCGACGAAAAATTCCTTCGCATAAGCATAATTTTAACAAGAAATGTTTTTACTATAAATTGTGACTGCTGTTCGCCCACGGACTAAAACTTAAAAATAACTACAACATTTTGAGCGTACTAAATAGCCTCTGACTGAGTTCCGAGGGGCCCAAGCTCAATCCAGAGTCTACACAGAAATGAAAAAACTTTGTAAAATCATCCACGATTACGGCAAAGCACCTTGCAAGAGTCTTCTCCCTCCTGAACTGCAAGATGCTACCAGTGTCATCTCCTATGGGGAATTATTTTCGGTAAGTGCTAGAATAAAACTATCAGCGTAAATTATAAAAGTTTGTCCATCAGTGGATTGTTCCTTACCAAGTTTACTGTTTGATACATATAGCACAAGACTGACTGACCAGTCAGTCTTACGACCACCGCAATTATAATTTCAATTTTTTTGTAGATAGATACAGACACTAGAAAAGGCTCGTATGATTTATTTTTAAAAGAAAAAAATTGCCATTCGATGAACTGTTAGTTTACCTTTACAATTGCTTGAGCTCGGCTGAGTTAGATAGATATTCTGAAACAAGACTAATATACAGGGTGTTTGGAAGGGAGCTGTACATACGCCTAGGGTAGAAACTAGGGATAGTCTGCTACCTACCCCCGCCCATTATATTGACCTTGGCCTCAAGGTTTTTTTTTAATTTATTTTTATTTTTTATTTGACTTTTTTGTGATTTTTTGACTAAAACTACCTGTAGCTCAAAATCTATCCATGGGACCGGTCGGCTAATGGTCTTGTTTTAATCGTTAGAGTCTTAGGGTCCTGCAAAAAATTATTTTACACCAGAAAATTGTGGAGAAGAAAAGTTATGGGGCCTGAAGTACCGTAGTAAGGTAAAGAAATAATTTTAAGGGCAACTTTCTATAGGGTTTAAAAAAAAACTAACAGGGTTGGAGTTCTTCTGATTTTTTTAAAACATCCTCAGTCCATGCCCTTTCTAACGATATGCTAAAAGTGTAATTATCACTTTTAGTTTTAAAGTTATTAATTAATTTTCGCAACTAGGGCACTTCAAGCAAAAATTTCAACTAATGAAAATTAAATGTGTTCGATCGTAAAAGGATGGCAAATGAAACAAAAAATTTGGTAATGACTAATGTCATTAAATTACAAATTTTAATTAATTACTAATTTTAATTAATTACAAATTTTGTTCAAACTGATGACCATTGACCTGTAAACATGCTCGGCACCTCTTCCTCATCTCCACGGTCACCGTTCTAAGCAGCAGTTCCTCGCGCATTGTATCGAATGCGGCGTGGATCCTGTTAATTAGAACCTCCCTTGTTGGTACTTCTTCTGCGTACACCAACTCTTTCGCCCTTCCCCAGACGTAGAAGTCGAGTGGGGTAAGGTCAGGCGACCTTGGGGGCCAGGGAATTGGCCCACCCCGACCAATCCAAGAATTAGGAAAGCAGTTGTCCAGAAGCTCCCTCACTGCTAGGCTCCAATGAGCAGGACAGCCGTCGTGCTGGAAGACTATGGGCCGATCTTCGTCAAACACTTCTTCCGCTAAATCAGGCAAATCGTTTTCGAGGAAATCTAAGTAGTTTTGCCCGTTTAGGTTGTCTGGCAAAAAGTGCGGCCCTATCAACCGATTACCGATGACGCCTGCCCATACGTTCACGGAGAACCTTCGTTGAAAACCTCTGTGCCTCTTGACTCTCGGGTTTTGATCTCTGGGTGCCCAGTGATGGAGATTGTGGTAATTTACAATTCCTTCCTTGTCAAACTTGGACTCGTCAGTCCAGAGAATACTCCGTAAAAAATTAATATCTTCCACGTCCGTATGGAGCAAGTGGCGGCAAAACTCCACCCTTCTTGCATAGTCGTTATCCTCTAAGCCTAAAACAATAAAAATATCAACGTTAGCGGTTTCCTTATGAATTAGAAAATGCGGAAATTAATTAATAACTTTAAAACTAAAAGTGATAATTACACTTTTAGCATATCGTTAGAAAGGGCATGGACTGAGGATGTTTTAAAAAAATCAGAAGAACTCCAACCCTGTTAGTTTTTTTTTAAACCCCATAGAAAGTTGCCCTTAAAATTATTTCTTTACCTTACTACGGTACTTCAGGCCCCATAACTTTTCTTCTCCACAATTTTCTGGTGTAAAATAATTTTTTGCAGGACCCTAAGACTCTAACGATTAAAACAAGACCATTAGCCGACCGGTCCCATGGATAGATTTTGAGCTACAGGTAGTTTTATCAAAAAATCACAAAAAAGTCAAATAAAAAATAAAAATAAATTAAAAAAAAACCTTGAGGCCAAGGTCAATATAATGGGCGGGGGTAGGTAGCAGACTATCCCTAGTTTCTACCCTAGGCGTATGTACAGCTCCCTTCCAAACACCCTGTATAGCTGGGAATTATGATATACCCCAAAGAAGAATTATTACTTTTAGTCACGCTAGAAAAGCAGAGTGAACGTTTGGTATACCGTGAAATCTCTGACGCTTTCATTTGTCACGCCTTCGTCTGGGGTCAGTTGGATGCCATCTATGTATAAAGAGTGTTGTCTTTAGTTATTGCGTTTTAGCATGGCGATAGCGGTAAAGTGTTTCTCTTTCGAATTCATACACGGAAAAGGGCAATAACCGCTATTTCCATGCTAAAACAAAACAACTATATTAGCAATTTATTGGACTGAAAGAAATTACGAAAGTAATATCAAGCTTCTTTGAACCTATATCTGTCCCTGATACTTTCAAAGGACCAGAGTTATCCACTCAGAACATATTCCGAGAATATTATATTTGACGCGATTGAATAAAAGACAAGATTATCAAGGCAATAGTAACTTTGACGGGTTTGTCACACTATCTTAGATTTCGATTTACAATAGAACAATCATCACTGCCCTAGGGGATCGTAAATAAAAGATCAAAGATTAATGCTATGACGGATAGAGACAAGCAGCTAAATTAACTAGGAACACAGAATAGATAAGTATCTCTCTGGTCTGCTCCATACAACAAGTGAAAACGCACGCACACATAGATACGCTTCACGAATAGCGAGTGCAAGCACACTTGCGACTGGCATTTGCTTAAGGTCTTTGTATGTACGCGTCATTCGTTGTATGGAGTAGACCCTTATGTATCAACTTTTGTATTTTGTGCTATTATGGTAAATCCCTGACCCCTTTGGTGAATGAGTGTTGGACATTGGAATGTAGGTCAAAAGCCATGGGGCCGAGATACAGTCATGCATTATGCAGACACAGCTTCGGTTATCAGTTCATCTCTTGTCCCGGTAGAATCTGCTAGTAGTAAATGTGTAAATTCCCGGTTCTATTTGTGTGTATCTATTTAGTTTTCTTTTGCAATATTTTTCTTCTCTTCTTTGTTTTCAACTTCTTCTGATTGAATAACATAAAAATTGCCTAGGATACAGTGGGTGTGGGCATTTTCAGTCAGTAAAAGAATACAGACTATATTTAATTTTATAAGAAATCAGCCTGCTCTTAGCCGTGAAAACGTTTTGCGCCGACCCCAAGTAACATGTACTTGGGGTCGGCGCAACACGTTTTCTTCTTCCATACCGCCCTGTCCACTGTCACGCTATCACTGACTACCTTTTCTTTCATATCACTCCTCGCACAGTCCATTCATCTTCACTTTAATTTTATAAGAAATATACATTACAACAATTTTCTTAATGTCCCTTGGCAAACTTCGTGTTTCGTCAGTCGTCGCATTTCTATCAGTTGCCGTTGGTGAAGACTGGACGCTCTCAATCAACTTGGAAGTATAAAGAGTTCTTAATACTCTTTTAAATTAATGTGATTTATTTAATAAATGGGCGGAAACCTGCTGCGGTTAAAAAGTAAAATAGTTTTACATGTATATATAGTTCACACGGAAATAAATAACAAAAAACAATAAAGTACTTAGTTCTGAATTCAAATTATTATACACAATAATTATAATAACTGATGGATATGGAAATTAGCATTCGTTTGTATTCGGAAATGCGATAATTGTCGAGTGACATTAAGAAAATAGTTGTACTGTAACATTTTCAAAGAAAAGATTTGATTGTATGTAATGGATAAACTCAGAAATAAATAAATCAATTTTAAAAATTATTTCGCTTATGAAAAGTTGCATTATTCCGGACTGATATAAGCTATTTTTACTCGACTGCCGAAGGTGGGTAATTAGAAAAATCGCCAAACGCTTTGGCCGATTTTGATGATTCTTACGTCAATCGAATCGTCTTAACCCTGCAAGTGTCACTGCTACATTAAAATGGAAAAATTGAAATATGCCGCGTTTATGAGCGCCATATTGTAGGGGACCAAATTTTATTTTCCTTACAAACCCATCGTGTTGGGTATAAAAATAAAATATTTTAAGAGCTGATTTCAAAAATATATAACACTTA
This sequence comes from Orthosia cruda, assembly GCA_964057195.1. Lineage (NCBI taxonomy): Eukaryota > Metazoa > Arthropoda > Insecta > Lepidoptera > Noctuidae > Orthosia > Orthosia cruda. Next base: position 40,126,804 of record OZ059828.1, on the reverse strand, counting down.
AATGCTTAAATGAACCTACTTCTAAAAAAAATTTAACTAAAAAGTTGCACCTGCCTTGTTTTATCTTTGCACCACCCTAAGGTCGACTGGTAGAAAATGCCTAAGGCATTAAGTCCGCCTTTGTACTTATGCATAAAGTTTTAATAAATAATGTGTTAAATAAAAAAAGTTAAATGATTTTCGTCTTGTTTACGTCTTTTTTAGTTCGCTTTTTGAGCAGTCGGGTTTTTTATTTTTTGAATTGACTTTTTTTTATCGCGAAAACAGGTCTTCTGGCGTGGGCCACGGGAACGAAACCGCGGGGAAAAGATAGTAAGAAGTACAAACAAAGACCGAATACCTTTTCGATCATGTAGAAATACTTTTGAGTCAGATGTCTGTTAAAGGAAGGAGAATTCCTATCTAACTAAAATCACAGTCCTGAACACATAATGAACTGTTATCTGCAGTAAACCGAATTAATAACGGATACCTAACTTGACTTTATGTCTCAATTGGTAATTGATATTCATTATTATTATTGCGAACCTTAATAATTCAGCAATATCTAACGTAGTCAAGTAATTGAACCTTGTTGTTTACAACTATTGTTAGGTTATTGATTTAATTTTATGGGTTCCTTGTTTACATTTATTTTGACAGTAGCTGTTTTCGTGGCTCCGTCTATATTTTCTTCTTTCTCGTAGAACACATACCCCATTTATTTGTGAAGTGGGGCTACTGGATCTTATTTTCCACTGACCACGATTTTTGTGCGGCGTCGTTTTGTTTTTTTCAATTGAATTGAGTTCCTTTCAAGTCCTTAATGATCGTCTTCAACCTGATGTCGGTACCATGAACACGTTATTTTATATAAGGTGTTAAAAAAAGGTCGTGGGTAGATATAGGTTATTTTTGTGAAGTATTAAAATCGTATTTTTGTTTTTGTAATCCTTTTGGCAATGGAGAGGGCTATGCCCGAAATTTCCTTGCGTGATAACGTCAGAAATGATGATATCCGCAGGAGAACCAAAGTTACCGACATAGCCCGAAGAATTGCCAAACTTAAGTGGCAGTGGGCAGGGCACATTGCTCGCAGAACCGATGGCCGATGGGGCTGAAAAGTTCTGGAATGGCGGCCGCGAACCGGAAGACGATACGTTGAAAGGCCTCCCACTAGGTGGACCGATGACCTGGTTTAGGTTGCGAAGAGGCACTGGATGCGAGACGCACGGTATCCGTCAATGTGGCTACGCCTGGGGAGGCCTATGTCCAGCAGTCGACGTCTTTCGGCTGAAATGATGATGATGAATCCTTTTGTTCGAGTATCCTCACGAAATTCTTAGAGTTAATTTTTTAACACTTTATCTAGCCATGTAGTCATTTGAACATAGTCATAATACCGTCTAGAATTCCAGATAATATTGCTATTTTTCCAGTTTATTCTGGACTTTTTCTACCCGGTTCACCCATCCGTTTGTAAACTTCAAAACATTAGAGTTTTCTTACTATATACCAGCATCTTATGGTGGATATAAGATGTTTCAAAATTATAAAAAACTGAGTTAGTACAGGCATCTGGTCGCGCAACTACTATGACCATTTTGTTCATTGCAGTAAGATTATTAAAAGAAAAAAAAAATATTGTGTTATAGCAGATATTGGAATTAACTGTCGTCACGCATTGTTTCCTTATATAAAGAAGCGCAGAATAGAATTTGATAAAATAAATACAAAATACGAACTATTTAGAGTACTACTATTTATGAGTTTATTCTGAATTCAAAGAAAAATACTAAATATCAAGATGTTGAGTAAATATTCAATCTGCTAATATCATTGAAATGACAGCGAGATTGGTAAACTAATAGTCACTGACTTTCACTCTATAATATATTAGTATATGACTGTCTTATTAAATCGATGGCAAGTTGTTGCTGAGAAAAAATATATTTAAGCAAGATTAGACCTAATTGGGTTAGAATACCCGTAGAATAATTAGTATATGGTGGGTCAGGTTTCAATCTTGTTGATTGTACACATAATTATATTGTGTCATTATAAAATAATTTATTTTCAACTGAAAATTTAAATAGAGGTGTCGTGACACTGAGATTCACGCCACTATACAATAATACAACACAGAATTTACACTTACAGTTTTCTGGGTATTTAAAGCGGGACGCCTGAATGTATTAGAGTAGATACGATGAGCAATGGCGATCTCTTTACTTTTCTTTACACATAAGTATGTATGTGTTACAAATATAAAGTTTGAGTATGAGTTCTTCATTAACGTCAAACGGACAAAAAAGTTAGTTTATGGTCAAACTAAGATTTGCCTGACGGCTAAGTGTATTTGAAGCGAAAAAAAAGAACGTATTTATTTATTTGGACTTCATGCACAAGGGTGCAAAGGCGGACTTAATGCCTGTATGGCGTATGGTTGGCTACATCATGGGAGGGTGATGCCAGTTTAGGAGGTTGGATCCAAGGTGGCTGATGCCATAAGGTATGACTAGATCCTAGGCGAGTTATGTCAATTTAGTTAGATTCAAGGCGGGTCATGTTCTGAAATCGTGCCTGTGTCGGCGCGGCAGCGCAATAATAGCACTGAGGCACGCCAAAGCACGTAGCGGTTTGCGCTGGGGTTCAAAGATAGGCTAGACCTTGGGAATCTGACGGGTCGGTATGCTGAGAGAGATGCTGCATTAAACAAACTACGACTAACCTCAGAGGCGGGTGTGCTCGTGCTTAATCCTGGCAGCGCTCCTTCTCTGTTCCACTGGACGTCTTGATTCAAAGTTCCCTGGGTACTGGCACTATTTGCTGACGCGAGAGTGGACTGTATGCGGTGCGGTATAACGGCGAGCCACGTGACGCTGGCTCAAGGTGATGATCAGAGGTGACCACCACGAATCCGGCGGCGACGATAGTCGATCGCAGACGGTGCGGTTTTATAAAGCGGTAATACAGCGGTAGGATCTCACAGCGGGTGAGGAATCCAGGGTTAATAGCCAGGCGGTTGACTTATCACGAGCGGTGAGGCTACCCTCGACGAGGGCCGAACGTAGACTGTTCGAGAGTCGAACGTGTAGTTTAATGCAGCGAAAATTGACAAGAAGGGTACATAAAGTATTAAGAGAAATGTGGGTAACTAAACAATGAGCGCACCTACAAGTGGCGCGAACAGTGCCTATTTCATGTGGAATGAGTATTATGAAGGCTAACCTCAATATACGTAGATAACGATATGATTTAAAGTAGTGTACAGCTTGGAGAGCGCGCTGGATCAGAATAGCCATATGGGCGCAAATCAATTAAAACTACCAAGTGCACTGCTGTTGTAAAAAGATACCTCGGGGACCAGACAACTATCGAAATGTCAGTTTTAACAAGTTCGACATCGATAGCCTTTAAGTTATTTAGCTGTGAAGATATCCAATGTTAACGTTAACACTGAACTGTTTTTGTAAAACTATAAAGGTACCTACATAAACAGTTTCGTAGGTGACCACACTCGATTGGTGTAGTGGATTGTCAGATTTCCAATGTCACGAAATAGTACTCAGTTATAAAAAAAAATACTTATGGTGAGGAAACCGTATGTCCTGGAGCTGGTAATTCAGGGACGTGTGACGTCTGCCGGGCAACGCTTAGCTCATGTGATGGATTGAGGCCTTGTCCCTGTCGCAGAGGGGAGGTTCGCTTTCCGGCGAATGGAGCATTATAGGCTGATTATGCTTATAGGAATAGTTGGAGTAAAAAGACGCTGCCATTTAATTGGTTGGTTGTTCTGCCATTATATTGGCGGGTTTTGCTACCATTAAATTGGTGGGTTTTGCTATCATTCAATTGGTGGGTTTGCTACCATTAAATTGGTGGGTTTGCTACCATTAAATTGGTGGGTTTGCTACCATTAAATTGGTGGGTTTTGCTGCCATTAAATTGGTGGGTTTTGCTGCCATTAAATTGGTAGGTTTTGCTGCCATTAAATTGGTGGGTTTGCTACCATTAAATTGGTGGGTTTGCTACCATTAAATTGGTGGGTTTGCTACCATTAAATTGGTGGGTTTTGCTGCCATTAAATTGGTGGGTTTGCTACCATTAAATTGGTGGGTTTTGCTGCCATTAAATTGGTGGGTGGTTGCTGCCATTAAATTGTTGGGTTGCTACCATTAAATTGGTGGGTTTGCTGCCATTAAATTGGTGGGTGGTTGGTGCCATTAAATTGGTGGGCCGCTGCCATTAAATTGGTCGGTTGCTGCCATTAAATTGGTGGGCTGCTGCCATTAAATTGGTGGGTTGCTGCCATTAAATTGGTGGGTTTTGCTGCCATTAAATTGCTGGGTGGCAGCTGCCATTAAATTTGAGGAATTGTAATTTCCATTAACATACATCAACTCACACTTTTTTTTTATTTCCCAGTGACAATCTAAAAAATGTAACAAAATACGTAAAAAACTTAAATCACAAACAAGTACTCATGTCACACATACTAATGACCACGTACTAACAAAATAATTATAAAAGTACACTGTAAAATTACAGTTTTCAGAGATTTTGGTGATAGCTTTATTTTCTCTCATTAAATTGAAGAAAAATAGGAGGGTGAAGGGATATTGAGAGCGTGAAAAAAAGACAAGAATCTGTCACGTGAAGAACAAACAATATAATTATGATTACATTAAGCATACCAAAAATACATTATACAAAATGAATTAATATTAAATATATTCTTAATAAAATCATTAATGAGGAAGGGATGTAGTGTATCTATCTCACTCGCACGTTCACTTTGCCATCCCCACTTTCCCCCACACAGACATACACAATCTCGTGCGCACCGCGTTAGTATTACGAGAGCCGTTGGCCAGAGTAGATGTGTTGAAGTGTGGTCATTTAGTGCGTGAACGAGCCTGTGAATTGCCCCATAGAACCGGTCACTACAATTATTATCAATAGGCTTGCGCTTGACCACTATCTCACCTGATGGAAAGCGATGATTTGGTTAAAGACCCCAAGATTGTAGCTATCGGGAAACACAGACTACAGCAGAAAAAAATTACGTTATTATTTTTGGCGGTTAATTGAAAAAAACACAATATTTGCTGAGTATTTATCGGTGTATCAATCTAATCTTACTGCTATCTTACTTCTTACATAATTATATAAATGCGAAAATTTTGATGTATGTTTGTTACTCAATCACGCCAGAACGTTTAAACGGATTTGGATGAAATTTGACAAAGATTATAGTCTGGAATAACACTATTCTATACACTTCTCACGCGGGCGAAGGCGCTGGTAGAAGTTATTAAAACATAATTCAATGACTGTTCAAAATTGCGAAACAACTCAAATAACTTCATATTTGTGGTATTTCTACGCAAAAATTTTTTTGCTCGACATGAATTTTCGGCAAGTGACGCGTCATTCCATTAATTGTATTGTAACGTCACGACTGTTTTGCCCAAAGAGGTAGCGTACCCACAATTTAATCATTATATGATGATAACGTATGAAGTGTGGGTACTAAATAGCTATAGACTTAAAAGTCTATAGCAAATTCTGTAGTCACAACCTCGCCGCCGCTTACGTACTTTGTGTCACAACACTTAAATTTAAAAAAATCGACATTTCATTATATTTTCGTTTCCGTACAACTCGACAAAATGTAGGGAACAGGTGATTAAATTTCGTTTTTAAGAGTTATTTGTATCATAAATTAGGTTTTTAAATGCGAGAAAAATTTTGGACGGTGGGGAAAAAACAAGTTGTGTATCTGACTACACCCACCTTTAATTACTAGTTTTCTATTCAAGCCCGTACTATATATTCAAATAGGTACTAGACAAGACACGACATTAGCTACATGCTCCTGAAGATCGGGATTTTTTTTTGTTCAGATAAACATCATAAATACAGGTGTGGATATTAGTTACATTGTTAAATGGAAGGTGTGTGAACTTCCTGATGGGCGATATCGCAAACGTATTTTTTACGAACATTTCAAGAGCTAATCGATCGAATTGCATCGCATTGCGTCAATTTGAATGTACTTACAATTCCGCTGGAAAAAATGCCTATCTGCGTGACATAAATCGCAACGTATTGAGCCATCAGGAGGATACAAATACGGATGCCAATATAATATGGCTTTTACAGGGTGTATTTTGGTCTCCCAAACTCTTGAACTTGTCAAAAATTTTAAGCGGCGTTATGTTTTTTTTTTAAATTTTGCTTTTAATTAAAGATCTTTAACTGATATTCTTTAAAATTTTCGATGTAGTGAAGGTCACACTAAGTATAGTTTTGAACTCGTTCTTGGCAAACAACTAACAAACAAACGTTAACCCCAAAAATTCTATCACGTCTTTCAAGAAACAGTCGGCCTTGTCAGCTTAAAGTGTCCTGTTCTTTCTCTTTCTCTATTAAACCTAAAATTCCAAGAAAAAGTAAAATTCACAAGCCTTTAAAAAGTTTAAATTCAGTGAATAAAAAGTTACAACAAAGACTGCTGAAGTAGGCATTATAATCTATGAAGAAAACATGTTTCCAAATTCCCTTTAACAATATTCTAAAAAAAATGTAATAGGTTTTAACATTACAAAACTTGAGGATTTAAAAGTGGTTGAATACAAAGGAGTCCTGAAATCTGTAAATCTTTCAGATGAATGGTTGTTCGTTTCAAAACTCAGTGAATTTTCAATGAGAAATCCGCTGAAAAAAATCTTATTCCTCGCTTATAAACACAGTATTATTCAACAAGTTAATATCTTTGTTTTAAAGTAAATTAAACACTTATTGACAAAAGCTTTTGATATCAGAAAGTTATGTTTTGGATTACGGATACGGCGCATATTTGATGAATATAATTATTTTATTTGGGTAAATTAAGTGTCCAATCGTTTCAGAGCGTATTTTGGCTATTTGCGATTACAAAAGCGGTGATATTTCCACGAAGTGTTGTCAGCGTAAATTGAGCTTTTATTTATTTATAAAATTGACTAGGTTTTAGTAATAAAATGTTTACGATCGTACTCATTGCATGCAAATCTGTTTTTATCCTACTAACGCTGAGGAATACAGAGATTTAAGCGATACTGCGGTATTAAATTGACATCATTTGATTGCTTTATCTTTTTATACTTTTTTAAAGTCCGTTGCTTTAATTTGAAATTTTGTTTTTGTTACAATGTTTTTATGAATTTGCTTTTTAACTAGGTGCTTATTTTTTATAAAAATCAGAGTTATTGAAAATTAAACAAAAAAATAACAAAATTTTAATCATAATTTACAAAATGTCTGTTGCCTAATGGCTTGCCGATGAAATTATCTCAACCAACTTTATCATAACCTATTTTCAAGCCTTTCATAATTTGAAATTATTTAATGTTAAAATCCTCCCAATATTTTTTTATTTGCGGTAGTCTCGCAAATTACGTTTACCACAGCCGGGGAATTATAAAGAAACCCGAAATGACTAAACTTTTAATTATTAAAGTTAATTACAATTAATTATCCCACAAATGCCCATTCCAAGTCGAGGTTGGAACATGGAATGGTTACAACCCAAGTAACAAAAACTAGTTGTATAATAAGCCATAGAACGTTTTAGGCAACACTGTTTTTGGTCCTATAAAAACCCAAATAAGGTGAATTATGTTCGAAAGTGGCGCATTTATTTCTCTATTCAGTGTTAAAACGAATCAATTGCAATGTTACCCATGACAAATCAATCATATACTCGCTATGTAGCAGTGCTCGGGTCACAAAATAGTGATGTGCTGGTTAATAAACACCTTTAAGGATCTTTTATAGTACTTTTTCATACCATACGAGAGTTTATGTTTCCTTATTCACTCATTATTCACTCACCATTTATTCTTCTATCATGAGAGTGTAAAGACTTAACAAAATATATTATTTATAAAAGGATTGAAGCAATTTGCATTGAATATAAATTTTATTTTATTATTACATTTGTTTATATAGTGTGAAATGATGTGCAACTGCAATTTTATGGATAAAATATGATTAGGTTTACCATAAATTTTACGTACCCCCCTTGGATTATTGAGATTTCACAAAAAAATATTTTTCAATTAAAGGGACTTGGAGTTTTAAGCGCCATTATAGCATTATAGCACGCCGAATAAAAATGTCTGAATATGGTTGTAAAAGTGAGTTACAAAAATCTTTTTCAGGACATAATTGTCATATAATAGCAACATTTATCCACTTTTAGGTGTCCTTTTTGTGTTATTAAAGAAAGATATACTCTGTCATGATACTAACAAGTATATTATAGGAACTGAAAAGTCATTACACAACAATTCAGCTCTAAAAAAGTGTTTGTGTGATGTGCTTATTAGTAAAACTATACTACTAATCTCTAAACCAATATAGTGCAGTTACTTTACATAGTAATAATCTGGAACTAAGCTACATCACAAAATCATCCTATAGTAGATTTTTGGAACTACTAACGTACTAAGTACTATAGCAACGATCAGAATATCCTCAATACGATAAGGTCGCCTTGTAGTTGAGTTTTCATCACTGCTAAAACGAAACGATTATAGAAGTTCGTTTGTAACCTTTATTACGCAAATCAGATGAATAAAAGCATTTTTTAACAATTTTATAGAGCAGTATTATTCTGTACTAGTGATATTACCGCTTGCACATACTATAACGGTTGTATAAAATGGTGTAGTAAACGTTTAGATCATTTGTTTATGGGTCTTTTTTGTCCTATAAGCTTATAGAGCAAAATTGTGTTGTCGAACGCTTTTATACAACACGCTGTCACCGCTAAAACCTTAATAACTCATTTATATGCCTTTTTAGAGAAATAGGCTTAGGTTATAGGACTGCTTTGCTGGTTGGGAACTATTAACTACAACTAACCTACAAATGTCCATTCCAAGACGATGTTTGGACATGGAATGGTTACAATAATTAAATAGACTAACTATAACTAACTAACCTACGAGTATCCATCCTACTCGATGTAGGAATGTGGAATACCTTCTTCTTACAAAAAATGCTTATTAATATTGGTTTCGAAATCGATTGATTTACTGACGTTCAAGGCTGCATTGGCTTCAAGGTAATTGCACTGTCAGTAATTTCCTATATTGATGCTACGTAGTTTCTGTGTCAGCAAATGCCTAGCTACGTGCGTTGGCTTCAAGGTAACTGCACTGTCGACAAGGTCTATGAATGCTTAGTGTCCGCAATGTCAGTGGATTCCTTGGCATACGTAACACGCGTTTTACCACTATCGCGCCTGATGTTCAACGATGATAATGATTGATGACGTATTTTCAATATAATGTGCCTGAATCTTTTCGCTTTTAGAACTGGTAACTAATTAAATCCTAATTAATGTATGTATCTTACTGCCGCACTCAGAGACATTTAACGATTACTTAAAGGTCTCCTTAGTAAAGATTTATAGTACAAAATCTATACTAAGGAGCGCCTTAAGTAACCGTTAAATCTCTCTGAGTGCGGCAGTTATTGGCATATGAATTTGATTTTGAAATGAAAAATGCAACTATATGAAAATAGGACAAAATATGCAAGGCTATGAAAATCGACCAAAAAAATGGAAACATTATAATGTAGAAAAAAATAACTGGAAAGCTGTAAACGGGATTAAAATAATATATAGTAACTTGCAGAAAGGTACGCATATTTTGGTCTGTCAGTTTACACAAAATAACATAATTAGTAGCCCTATCAACATTGCTCCATCTGAACGAGTCGATAAAAACCATATTTACCAAAATCTATCCATCCGTCAGCTTGCTACCTGGCCTGGGTATGCATATCCCACACACAAACATACACTATAAATATAACATTGTCTTAGTTGTCGCACAGTCGGGTAAAAACAAATAGAAACGATTAACTGTGTATCTTGAACTAAATATTTTATTACTTCATAAAAGTTGTTTTTAAGTAAAGTTTTTATAATGCTTATACATATACAACTTAATATTCTAAAACATAGGGTTAATAACAAAACAAACCTATATACAAAGAGGAGAGAAAAAAGGGCTCATTGCGCATCAAAAATCCACGTCAATGGAAAAAGTGCCCAGAATGCTGCTGGTAGCAAAAAACCTAGCGAAAATAGTAGCAAAAAACCTAGGTGTCCATATGTATACCTACTAACTTCTCTTGGGAGGTTCATGCTGCTGATGTTAGTAAGAGGGACTTCTACTCTTTTCGGTCTCTTAAACGTCTACAAAAATTCTTACCATTTCTCACTAAGGTCACTCTTGCTCAATCTCTTCTTCTACCGCTCATAGACTATGTGGATGTCTGTTTTGTAGATGCAACGGAGGTACTCCTAAATAAACTCGAGTGACTGCAGAATTTGTGCATCCACTTTATTTTTGGCCTCCGCAAATACGACTATGTGTCGGAGTTTCGGACTAAATTAAAGTAGCTGCCGATACGGCGTCGTCGAGACTCATATCCTATCCCTTCTCTATTTAGTAAAGACAAAGACAAAGACAAAGATATTTTATTTCAACTAGGCCACAAAGCGGCACTTTTGAACGTTAGTTACATTAAAATTTACAAGGAATAAAAATTGATTCTACCGTGCATTCGGAAAGTAGCTTGTTATGGAGAAGAACGCACAAGAAACTCCATACTTGCTCTTTTAAAAAAAAAAATGTTTTTTTTACAATATTTAGGTACATAAGTACATACATTAATAAATTTATATGTGTGAGGACAATGCACCCAGAATCACTACATACTATACTACGTACAGGTACAAAGTATTAAAAGTACTCACACGTGTACTGTGCAGTTACATAATAAGCGCTAGAAAAACACTAGCATCCGAAGCAGTTAAGTTAAGACCAATCCCAACTGACGGCGCCCGTTCACGAACATGACGCATGAATCGGCACCACCCAGCTCAACCATCATGAAGGGAACCGAATGATCCAACACACACGCCACCATCAGAGAGACATTTGAGAGAGCATGACACACTCAACTGCCAGGGCAAACACAAGTCAACGAACGACACCGAGGTACAGCAAATGGTAGATTTACAGTTGGGTACATAGTACTCACACACGTGCAGCGCAGTTATACTATACTAAAAGAAATTGAGTCTATATAATACAAATATATTCATACTGTCTTCAGCAGGTCCAACAATTCTACAAAACAATAATGTTCTGCATATCACTTGTTTTTGCGCCCTAGTGGTTGTGGAGCAAGAGTAGCATTGAGCCAAGCATTTTTATCAGTGATGTAATCCCCCAACTTATAATATGCCTGCCTGCATAGTGTGCGTTTTATACAAGTTTTAAATTTCGTCTCATTCAGTTCTAGAATGTGGGGAGGAATTTTATTGTAACATTTTGTACAGTACCCCATGAAAGAAGAGGCTACTTTAGCCAGTCTGAAACCTGGTTGAACTAATTGGTCCCTATTTCTAGTAATGTAATTATGTCTATCTCCGTTTTTACTAAAAAGATGTAAATTTTTTCTCACGTACATGATATTTTCATAAATATATTGACAAGGAACCGTCATGATGTTAATGCCCTTAAACAGTTCCCTTAGAGAATCGCGCCGGCGAAGATTGTATATCGCTCTGATGGCTCGTTTTTGCAGAATAAAAATTGACTCAATGTCTGCAGCCCTTCCCCATAGTAAAATACCGTAAGACATAATACTATGAAAGTAACTAAAATAGACCAGCCTCGCGGTATCTACATCACTAAATTGACGAATCTTTCTAACAGCATAAGCTGCCGAACTTAGCCGCCCTGCAAGTGATATTAAATGAGGACCCCATTGTAACGTTGAGTCTAACGTGATCCCCAGGAAAACCGTTTTATCGACGAATTCTAGCTTCTCCTTGTTTAAGATAATGTCACAATCAGTACTTTTTACATTCGGCAAGGAAAATTTTACGCACTTGGTTTTTTTACCATTTAAAACTAAATTATTTGCAGTGAACCAATCCTGAACCTGCCGTAGCGCGTTATTTACGTCGTCAACCTGATAAGTACGTCTATTTATTTTAAAAATTAAAGATGTGTCATCAGCAAATAACACCATGTTTAGTTTGTTTTCCAATAAACGGGGTAAATCGTTTATGTATATTAAAAATAAGAAAGGACCTAATATTGAGCCCTGGGGTACCCCCATTTTCACGTTTAACCCCGACGAATTCACACCGTTTATCTGAACTAATTGCTGTCTATCACTTAAATAACATTCAACCAAACTTAACGCTGATTGACCTAGCCCGTAATGCTCAAGTTTCAGAAGTAATGTTTCATGATTAACGCAATCAAACGCCTTCGACAGGTCGCAGAAGATACCTATGGCATCCTGCGACTCTTCCCACGCATTAAAGATGTGTTTTAATAGGGTGACACCAGCGTCAGTTGTACAACGTCCTTTGGTGAAACCATACTGTTTATCATGCAAGATTTTATTCGTATTAAAATGAATGAGCATTTGATTAAGCATTATCTTCTCAAATACCTTGCTGAAAACCGGCAACACGGATACTGGTCTATAATTATTTGTGTCTTTACTGTCCCCGGATTTAAAAAGTGGTATAACCTTACTATATTTCATTAGATCCGGAAAGACTCCTTGATCCACACACAAATTAAAAATTACAGCTAAGTACGGCGCTATAGTCTGAATAATGGAGGTACAAGCTTTGATGGACATTCCCCACAGATCTTCAGTCGGTTTGATCTTGATTTGCTTAAAAGCTTTTATTACTGTTATGGGGTTTATATGTGAAAAGTTAAATACATTCGGGCAGGCTGAAACGTTCGCGTTTAATAATCCAAAAGCAAGCGCGGGCGAAGAATTTAAGGTTTCAGTAGTTTTAATTGGGATGTTGGTAAAGAAATTTACAAATTCTTGCGCAACTTTTTTGTTATCTCTAATAAGTCCGTGTGTGGTCTCAAGCGTGTAATCAGGATTATTTCTTTTATTCCTGTTCGTTTCATTATTTATAATTTTCCAAACCGTCTTGATTTTATTTTCTGCTAATTTAACCTTATTTCTAATATACAAGGCCTTAGCTGCCTTACATGTATTTTTAAAAATTCTCGAGTAAGTAGCAACATACTTATTAAACGTTTCAGTGTTCATACAAGGCTTAAGGCCATATAGCTCGTAAAGTCTTTCCCTACTTTTTCTAAGTCCTGTAGTCGCCCAGTCACTGAATAAAAACTTAGGGCATACAGTTTTAGTTATCTTCTTAAAAGTGTTATTAAACTCTTTTTGAACCACTGAAAAAACTTCATCATACAAAATATTACCGTCATTCACTGTGAGGTCCTGATCGCTTAACTTAGCGATTAAAGTGCTGTTAAATTTATTTAATTTACCGGATGTTATTGGTCTGGATTGAATCTGCACTTGTTTAATTAGCATATTGGACTCAAATGTCACAAGTAGCCCACTATGATCCGAAGGCAGATAATTTATAATGGCATTGTCCAAGTAGTTGCAGCAACAAAAAACATTATCAATACATGTAGCAGAAGTCAGCGTAGTTCGGGTTGGTTCCGTAAACACATGTGACAAATTAAATGATTTAAAGAGATTTAATAACCTACTTCTATCTGAATTATCTTCTAGAATATTAATATTAAAGTCACCACAGACAATTACTAGTTTATTACCCATTGCGAGTTTTGCCAAAACATCTTCCATCACTGACTCGAATATAGAGTAGTTCTTATAATTAGGGGGTCTGTAGACGCACACTATGACATGCTTATCCAGCTCAACACAGGACAGTTCAACACTATGTTCAACTGAGAGGTCTACTATATCTTTACGAGGTTTTGATTTAATACCATTTTTAATTAATATAAGTGAACCCCCACGCAACACAATATTTCTGTTAAAACAACTGCCCACAGTATAATTTTCATAATTGATTAGAATTGCGTAATCTTTCAGCCAATGCTCAGTGAAACAAACAATGTCAAACATTGTTTTTTCTAAAAACAGTTCGATTTCTAATTCCTTTGAAGAAAAACCCTGAATATTTTGGTCAAATAATTTCAGAGAATTCTGCTCAGACCCTTTTCTTAAATTATTTTTTTGCGAGCAAGAAGGTACCTTTTTAATGGTGGACATACTCGCAACTATTCCGTTATTGATACCCTCCCTTGTCCTATCAACTAGTTTAAAGAATAAATATTAATAGCATTTTTGCTAACGTTATTCAAGGTATTGACCACCTTTAAATTAGTACTATTACTAATATCAATAATATTTGTATACTTCGACATACTACTTATGTCTGAGTTTATTGTATAAGATAATAGCCGAGCTATTTGATGTCTTACCCTAAGAGGCAGATACAAAGTATCGCCTGTCGACTTTAATTTATCAACAAAAATGTTGATGTCAAAAAAAACAAGTTTGTCACTATAGTGACTCACAAGAAAAATAGATAGTAATAATACTCACAAGAAAAATAGATAGTATAATACTATCCTACACAATCCTAATTCTCCTCAATTTCTTTGTGAACGCTTTATATATCATAGTATTTGTAATACATAATGAGGAGAGCCTTAGAAGAGTGGGAGGGAGGCATCGCGGTAGGTGGCAACAAAATCAGCAATCTCCGGTATGCAGATGATACCACTTTGTTTTCATCCTCAGAGCGCGAACTCGCGGAACTATTTGCTAGAGTGGAGCGTGAAAGCGAGATGAAAGGATTGTCGATTAACAAATCGAAAATCAAAGTGATGATCATCGACCGAGCTGGACTAATCGCACGCACGGGAGAACTTGCGGATCTGGAGTTTGTGAGAGAATTTGTGTACCTGGGCTCCATGATCAGTGATCGGGGAGGCTGCGACGGGGAGATTCGGAGGCGTACGCAGATGGCCAAGGCTGCTATGAGCAAGATGTCGAGGATATGGCAGAATAGAAATGTCTCCAACAACACAAAGAAGAGACTCGTGAGAACTCTGGTATTCTCGATATTTCTTTACGGCTCGGAATCTTGGGCAATTCGCACGGTGGATCGAAAAAAGATAGAGGCTTTTGAGATGTGGTGCTGGAGAAGAATGTTGCGCATACCATGGACAGCCAAGCGCACGAATAAGTCCATTCTCGACCAGTTGAACATCAAAACCAGACTCTCCACGATCTGCTACCAACGAGTCCTAAGTTACTTTGGTCACATCGCCCAGAGACAGCCAGACAACCCGGAAAAACTGGTTGTAGTGGGAAAGGTGGATGGAAAAAGACCACGCGGACGTTCACCTACTTGCTGGTCTGACCAGATCAGGGCCATTACGGGACTCACTTTGACCAATGCTATGAGAAGAGCCGAAGACAGGATGGCTTGGAAGCAGCTCGTCGTTGACTCCGTCAAGGCTTTTCAAGACGGGCACGACCTTCAGAAATGAAGACAACGACTAAGAAGAGAGAGTATTTGTAATATATATTTGTATGTATGTAATAATGGTTTATTTTATATTATTTTATAATTGTACACTGGACTACTTCTTTTCTTTCTTTTGTAAAGTCTCTCTATCACTCTGGTGGTAGAAAAGTCTACTTTGAGTTAAGCTCGCCTTTGAACATCAACTTTATAATCACTCTCTGTTGTATGTCATTTTGGGTACAATAAAAAATTCAGAATTAAGTAGTATTGCCACGTTGCAAAGCAAAGCTGATTCTCTGGTCGAAAAAGGCCAGCCCTCTGGTCACGTCAAGTGTCGACGAGTTTTTGCTAATGTCTCTAAAAACTCGATGAGCACTCGGACCATGGACCTAATGTTTCAACCCCAAACGGCTCTAACAGATAATTTCCAATAAGGTTGTTAATAATAACTGTTGGTAATACAATGACCGTACCAAATAAGACTGGCTAGCTTGGGTACATGAGCCAAAATATGACAGCATCGTACTATTTTAGGTTTAATATCGGCAATACCGTGTAAATATTGATTGACAGGTTTCATAGTAAAATTAGAACTGATATAGAATATTTGAGCAAAATATTAATTTGAATATGACATCATGTCTGCTGGCCTTAGCCGTAGGTTGATTTCTTTTATCGTGTAGCAGTCTTGTTAGGTCTCATGGAAACCCTCCGTCAAAAGAAGCGTGTTAAATAATAATAATTGTATCAAACTTCTTCTCTTGACTGGACATACATAGATGTGACACGTCTTTTTAATTTTTTGTCGATGGGTAACTTCTTATATAGGTAGATACATATTTTGGACCCAGTAGGTACTTTTAGCGTCTAAATCGTTTATGAGGTCTACAAAAGTGTAGGTGGAGTGGCACATGTGCTTGTGATTCATGTTCTAAATCACTGCACTCGCATTATCAGAGTAGTCTTTAAAACCCTATTCTTCCAAGTTGTTTTCTCTGCGACCTATCTGGATATACAACTGACTGAGAGCATTACGTTCATGACATCATTTGTCCACGTCCGGACTTCTTTGCCCATCCATTCGATGGATGAGCAAAGATCGAACATTTCCAATTCGTTCTTACTCTTTGGCTGAATGAAGTGAGGGTGTAACACGAACAGTCCAAGAATATGTACATTTCTATGTATATTTTTATCCCGTGGAATAGTTTTTGATTTGTATGCGGGTGAAGCCGCTGACAGAAGCTAGTTACCAATAAGTCCAACGCTATGCAAATAATAATAAGCTTTCTGTTGTGATTTATAGACATTTTGTTTGATTGCGTTTTAGTACCAAACGTTAGTCTACACGTGCGGAGCTACGTTTGAACATTCTCTGTTTGAACATATTCGGTCATGCTTCGTTGATCATGCTTTTATTAAATTGGCAACTTTTAGGGAGTTACTATGAATGTAAACAAGTTTGGTTTTTTGGCAACATCGTCCCTTTTTATCTGACCTCAAAAAAGGAGGAGATTCTCAATTCGTCTAATTGTCGTCGTCGTTAATGTATTTGTATTACTCCGCCAGTTATGAATTGATTTCGATTTTTTTTAAATAACATCACGCCGGCACGCTCTAAAGGGGTACACAGATGTGTACTGTTCACCCTGATACATTGTCATTTCAGCAATTATGTCATGTTATTCCGGTAATTTATTCTGGCATAACTTTTGGAATTATAAATTCTTTATTCAAGAACTTGCCCTAATGTACAGTCAAGGGCCAAAAGTGCAGTCATACTCTCCCAAAACTCAAATGGCTAGTTTTTGTAGAAGAAGTTAAATTATCCACAACTGATTTAATATTTTGTATATAAATTAAAGTATAGATTTTAAACATCTTCTTGGAACTAGCTTTTCGATTGTATTTAATAATCTTCATCTGATTAATAAATATTGTGACAATTTTTGACGATGTAAAATAATTAGTGTCTTACTCTAGACACTACCCGTCAGAATTGATTAAGTTGATTGAAATTAAATTGATAAATTGTTTTTTTTTTTTTTTTAAATATTTCCTTGCTCAATCAGTAGATTTACGTGATTACGTCAAAACCTATAACGTATAAACCTAACCTAACCTTAACTGTAGACGACGCGTGATATTTTATTTTAGCTACTCCTCGTTACTACCTCGTTGAAGCAATAGACCAGCTAATGTAGGGGGTGTGGATGTGCAGTAAAACACAGTACTTCAAAAGGGTGAAGGGTTGGGAGACGCAATGATAACAATTACACGTCCGTGCGCAATAACTTGTAAAAGACTACTAAAAAATACTGCCGCGCGCTCCCGCACCCTCTATTTATTTATAAACATAAACAGACGTGAAGGTAGCTAAAATAAAATATCACGCGTCGTCTACATTCCCCTCCCTAGTGCTGCTACAGCACTCATCACCCATAGAGATGGGTGCGACGCGTGTCGCATTCCTTCGCAGAAGGCCAGATTTAGTCTTGACATCGACCACTCTAACGCGGCCGTCTTTGCCAGTCATCACGGACTGTATCAAGCCTTTTGGCCATACATTTCTAGGGGAGTTAGGGTCCACGATCAAAACCAGATCTCCCACTTGCAAAGGTCTCCGTTCATCGTACCACTTCTGTCTTGGACGCATATCAGGCAGGACTTCGCGTACCCAGCGCTTCCAAAACATATCGGCTAGTCTTTGTGACAACCGCCATTGCTTTCTGAGATACGTGTCAGACTCATCAAAGACACCCAAAGTAGGTAGATTGGACGACGTTCCCAACAGAAAATGGTTGGGGGTTAAAGATACGGGACTGCCGGGTTCCACTGTGACGTGGGTGAGGGGACGGCTGTTTATCATCTGTTCTACTTCGGCTAATAATGTTTGAACTGTCTCATCACGTGGCGCTCGATCTTTCAATACAACCTTAAGTGCGCCTTTTACACTTCTGATAAGCCGTTCCCAAGCCCCTCCCCAGTGAGGACTGGCGGATGGGATGAAAATCCAAGTTGTCACCGTACTGTAGGTCGTTGCTCCTTCTTTGAGTTTCTCCGGGTCCAGCTCAAGAACATATTTCTTTAGCTCTGTATCGGCTCCTCTCAAGTTCGTACCATTGTCTGAGTACAAGTACCGAGGCCAGCCTCTTCTGGCTGCCATTCGTCTGAGAGCCATTATTAGTACGTCTGTGGTCAGCTGGTTCACTATCTCAATGTGAATGGCTCTCACGGTGAGGCAAGTGAAGATAACACCGTACCTCTTCTCTCGACGACGGCCAACGGTTACTTCTAGGGGTCCAAATAGGTCAACTCCGGTGAAAGTGAAAGGACGATGGTGATGAGCGATCCGCGCTTCAGGTAAGTCACCCATTCTAGGTGGCTGGGGCCGAGCTCTCTTAATTCTGCACAACATGCATTTTGAACTAATATACTTCACGGTAGGTCGTAGCCGTATAATCCAGTATCGTTGTTTTAGTTCGTTAACGACCATTTCCTGGTTTCCATGGCATGCTTTTACGTGGTAGTACTTCACGATGAGGTGAGTGACATGCAGCGGCCGTGAAGTATAACAGGACGTTTCACGTTGGTAGATATCTCGGGTGCGGCATCAATGCGGCCAGACAGTCTCAGCAAACTATCATCGCCAATAATTGGCGTCAAGGTAAGTAATTTACTTTTCCTATCTAACCTTATGTTATGTTTCAGGTTGTGCAGGTCATCTGGGAAAGCTTTCATCTGGGAGTACTTCAACAACATGTTTTCAGCGCGTTCCATCATCGCGCCATCTACACAAACACTAGAAACTTTCTTACATTTGTTCACAAAAGATAAAACCATACACATGGACCTCACTAGTCGAAGCCACGAAGAAAACCTTTCTGGTTCAGGAACAGCAGGTAAACACACAGGTGCAACGTGAATGTTATTTAAGCATTCTAGGTCCACATCGCGAATATCAGGTAGATGTATGTTTGTTTCTCTAGGCCACGACCGTTCTTCTTCATATAGAAATGACGGCCCATATAACCACTCATTTTTCAATGTTTTTATTTCACAGGTTTCTCGTGTGGCAATATCGGCGATGTTCAACTTCGTAGATATGTATCTCCATTCTTCAATTTTTGTCAGTTCGTCCAATTCGCCAAGGCGGTGAGCTATGTAGGCTTTATAACTTCGCGCATTATTGCGTATCCAGTGTAAAACCGTAGATGAGTCACACCAGAATATTTTTCTTTCAGCCTTTATTCTATGCTCGGTTATTATATTATCGGCCAACCTTCCCGCCAAAACGGCTGCTTGTAGCTCCAATCGTGGCATCGATACGTACTTTACAGGCGCAACTCGACATTTACTGGATACAAAGGCAACTTGAATATTTTGTTTACAATCGATCCAGCGCCAGTATGCGGCGGCGCACACCGCTTGAGTTGAAGCGTCACAGAAAACATGTAGCTGTAGGTTCGCATAGCGCTCAGTGATCGGCGCCGGTGGCTCGCTATTCGGTACATCTGCATTGAGGTCGTGCGTCTCGCTCTCGCACGTAACCGAGTGGCGAGTACTTCTAGTCGCTGACTCGTAATGACGGGGTAGGCGAATTTTATCAATGTTTGTCATTATGCTCAGCCATTCTATCCATTTTGTAAATATTTGGTCATTTATTTCATCGTCCCAACTGATTCCAGATCTCCAGGTATCTTGTAAAAGGATCTTGCCTTTGATCGTGATAGGCGAAAGGAATCCATAGACATCGAAGATGGACATTAGTACACGTAGCATTTCCCGTTTAGTGGGTTTCTTTTTTCCAAGCAATATTGGAGTGGGAATTCTTTTGAATGACACATCGAATCCCAGGTTATCATTAGTCGGAAACCAAATTAGGCCGAGTGTACGTTCTCCGTCAAACAGTTGTCCATTTTTGAATATGACAGAACTCGATTTCAGATTTTCTTTGGGTAAATCTTTAAGTACAGACGGCATATTAGACGTCCAATTTCTAATCTCGAATCCACCTTGTTTGTGGACAAATGTGACGTCATTTACAAGTTGATTAGCCGTTTGTTCATCGGGTAAGGAGTCTATATAGTCGTCGGCGTAATGTTGTGTAAGTACAGCTTGCACAGCGGCTGGCATTGTTGCCTGGAATCTTTCGGCGTTTTTGTTCTTTATGAACTGGGCAATAAACGGGGAACAGTTCGCGCCAAATATAAGGCTAGTCATGACCCAGGTTTGTACGGGTTTATCTGGTGATTCTCGCCATAAGAAGCGCAAGGCATCTCGGTCATGATCTCGTATTTTGATCCTCAGAAACATGTCTCTTATTTCACCCGTGACTGCCACTTTGTTTTCTCGAAACCTCAGCATTATCCCGTACAGAGAGGTAAGTAAGTCGGGACCTTGAAGCAGGTAATCATTTAAACACATGCCTTCGCTTCTAGCCGCGGCATCAAACACCAGTCGTAGTTTTTGTTTGTTAGGGTTGTCGACTCCAAAGTGCGGCAAGTACCATATTCTATTGGCACTTATAGTTCCGGTGAGCCGTGAGGCAAAATCGTTACTTAAAAGGTGGTCTATTCTTTCTTTGTATCGCTCTGCGAAGCTTGAATTCGCTTTCATTTTCTTTTCAACACCTTTCAGTCTTATGAGTGCATTATCGTATGAGTTAGGCATCTCACTAAACGTACCCTTCCAAGGGAGACCCACGTGCCACCTACCATCTTTCAAAGTGGCCGTTTGTAGTAAGTATTCCGTAGCTTTTAAATCTAGTAGGTTTTGGCGGGGCTTACTAGTAACTCCGACGGACTCCATTGCAAATGACTGGCGCATCTCGTTTTGCATTTCTCGTAGGATATGCTCACATCCATTGTTTTCTCCTTCTGACAGGCACAGAGCAGATTGCCGCTTCACTTCGTGATCGAAGGCAGGCTTAGTGCGCATGCACCCGTGCATGCACCACCCTAACGGAGTACGGGTGAAGTAGGGGTCCGTGGGTTTACCCTTGATTATTTCCAACGGTAAGATTAAATCGTAATTATCCTGCCCTATCATAAGTTCCGGTCTGTATTGTCCATCACAAACCACATTTTTCATTTCAGGTGTCATCAGTTCATAATCACTCATGTCCACGGAAGTAATATTTTGTACTGGTAAGTTCATATTTGTTACACTGCGCGCACGAATTGTAAACTTAATTCCTTCACAGTTAGAAAGTTCAAGGTCGAGTACCTCACTATGGCATACCACTTCGCTATTGTTCCATGCACCGCACACACGTATAGATTGTTTGTTTCCGCGCAGTCCTACTTTCGACGCGAGCGCAGCGCTTATCAACGTCACCGTTGAACCGTCATCGAGAAGCGCGACACTACGAAAAGTACCGTTAGGTCCGTGTAGGTAAATAGGCACAGTTTTTAGCAAAACTTTACGGCAGTTCACTTGAAGATGATTGACAGTTTCCACTTGCGACTCAGTCTCAGTTTTGGCCTCCGTGACATCGGTTATATTTACACTACTACGCGGCACTGAGTTTTTATTTGTAATATAATGCAACAAACGATGGTGAGATAGTCCGCAGTTGTCAACGTTACAGGCTGGTGCGGTGCAAGTATCTTGTTTATGTTGTGACGTCAGACACTTGTAGCAAATACCATGTCTTTTTACGAATGACCAGCGGTCTTTGCGTAAAGATTTTTTGAACTTTTTACAGTCTTGTAGTAAGTGTTCGGAAACGTGACAATACCGACACTCCTTATCACCTTTTTGTTCATTGTTCACTCGTTGACTGCTCACTCGTTCACTGTTCACTTGTTCATTCACCACTAGAGTACGATGTTTAGAGTTTTCGCTGTGACTTTGTTTACCATAGTATTGTATGTTTGATAAATTCACAGAAGTTTTTGTCATTTTTACAGCTTCATCGCTCAGAAACTCGGACAAAATAAGCAGTGTTGGTTTTTCTGTGTTACTGATAAGAGGATAACAGTAATCAGCCCACTTTGAAACCAGTATCATCGGTAGTTTCGAGAGGATGACCGATACAACGTTCATTCCTTTTAGGTATTCTTCGCGTCCGATGGCAGTCACAGCGGCGACACAGTTTCTTACTTTCACAGAGAAAGGGATAATATCCTGCTGATACTCTTGTGGCATGGGGCGCAATTTACTTATGTCCTGCAGAATCCTGGAAATGATTACGTCAGGATTTCCAAACTGAAGTTCCAGCGTGTTCATTACATCTACTGCGGAGGTAGCACCAATGAGTAAGGCCGTCACCGCTTCTTTTGCTGGCCCTTGTAGGCTCCTCCTCAGACGCCACAGGTTTTCTTTGTCACTAAAATTGCACACTTGAGAGGATTCTTCAAATGCTTGCTTGTACTGCAGCCATTCAAGTGGATCACCAGAGTAATTAGGTAATTCTCTCGGCGTACACAAGCGATTCAGCATTCTGTCGTTAGATCTGCTGGCACCGGTAGCAGAGGCGGCGGCAAGGTCCTTCAAAGCACTCGCTAGGGCTCGCACGGTGTCATCAGTGCCACCAGCAGCTGTTGGTGGCGGGCGTGCTTCGAGCGCGGGTTCCGTAACGGGGTGCTGCGGGCCGGCGGGCCCCTTATGGTGCAGGTGCTGTTCCTGCGGTGCCGGCCGCAATACGTCATCGCAGAAGCCACGTTTGGTGACGCCTTGATTTTTCACTTCCTGCCGACTACTTTCCAGCCACTTTTCTACTACACGGTTATTTTTATATTTTTCGGAGGGTAGACTGCAGCTGCTGCGGTCGTCTTCCAGATTTGCTAGGTCTGCATCTAGCTGTTTGTCTATCAACTCCAATCTAATTTGAGCTTTTGCATGAGCGGCTTCTAGTTCCAGCCTTTTCCTTCTCGCCGTAATGAATGACGTCGACGATTTTTTATGACTGGTAGACATTCGAACACTTTGGGCTGTAGAAGGTCCAGGTTGATTTTCTTCCATCTTGTTCCCAGGTTCAATCGGTTTTACAGCTTCTTTCGAAATGTCTACGTGTTCGACTTTGCACTGTTCTCGAACTTTCACTTGTTGAGCATCTTTCTGTTGTGCCTCATTTTGCTCCTCTTCCTTTCTTCTCGTACTCTTTGTGTTCACCATGCTTCGTTGTGGTGTATGGAACATCCAGAGATCCGACTCGAAGACCAGCTAATGTAGGGGGTGTGGATGTGCAGTAAAACACAGTACTTCAAAAGGGTGAAGGGTTGGGAGACGCAATGATAACAATTACACGTCCGTGCGCAATAACTTGTAAAAGACTACTAAAAAATACTGCCGCGCGCTCCCGCACCCTCTATTTATTTATAAACATAAACAGACATGAAGGTAGCTAAAATAAAATATCACGCGTCGTCTACACTTAACTGTCACTTTCACATTACATACTTTGACTCTCCTTCTGTGTTTTTACTATTTTGTTTGTTATTTATCTATTCTACTTTATTTTTAAGCATTTTCCGTTACCGTGTGTCTGTCCGTGGCATCAACAGCTGGCCTTATCATAATACTAGCGCAGTGATATTTTCTTTTTGTATATCACTGCACATCGCTGCTTATAAACAAAGTGCCACAAATCGAAATTAAGATTTTTTTAGCAGAAAATTAAAAATAAACATTTAATTTTTTGTGTGTTTTTTTGCACTCTTACTTTCAAGGCTTTTATGTTATATATCCTTCGATGTGTATTTAAATTGCCTACCTCTTGTTTATTTTAACTTTGTGGTAACTATAACTCAAACAGGACTAGAAGCACATAAGTCCCTTAAGCATATAAAATATTTCTCACAAGTACATTCATATTTTGAATAAAAGCCCACAAGAAGAAAAATAATTCTTAATTCTTTATTGTACCCAAAAAACAATTACATATATATCGGCGCAAAATCAACATTCGCGTGAAGGCGTAACCGAGCGTTGAATAAATTATCATTGATTATTTTAAGTTTAAATAACGTTTGATTGCTTATTTGAATATTTAAGTTGATAAAAATCGCTCAAATGACTATTTGATTATTTTTACTCATTTTATTAACTAAAATTATTAAAATCTAATTAATCTGTACTTCTAAATTCATTTTATGATTTGTTAAATAAAAATAAGAATGCAATAACAAACAATAAACAAAGACAGTCTAACCGAAGATTCGTATAAATAGGACCGCCCGACCGCTTACAATTCATTCTAAGTCGAGTCGTCGGACGGTACGGAGCTCCGGAATATTGTGAGTCATTCTTTATTGTTGATAACTATTTATTGTGTGCCATTCTGTGTCATTATTGTGTGCTATCTACCAGCAAGAATATAAGTTGATACTCTTTAAGTGAAGTCTTTCATTTTCAACATGAGTAACCATCACCAGCATCAACACCAAGATGGTAATGGAGATAGTGACGTCAGCATTGCTGACGTCACTATCGACGTTGCTTTTTAAAAATAACCAGGGGGCCCGTCCCCCGTCATCAGAAGTGGGATTGGAACAGCATCCAATCCAAACCACCTCCTCATCAGCTCGATCTCCAGGTGACCAACCTGGAACCGTTACTGCTCAACGAATGGAACCAATGTCGGTTCCCACCACTTCGTTGGGCTATCCATCTCAAACTCGTAATGAGATGATTCATGCTCTGGGCCGTGATCCGCCTATGGGCGTACCACCACAATTCTTTATGCAGATGATGGACACGATGCAGAAAATGTCCGAGCGTTTATGTGCGACATCAGCAGATTCTAAAATCAGGATTAAGGATGTCTACTTGCCATCATTCGATCCTGACACCAACGTCGGCATACGTGAATGGTGTCAACATATTGACAAGGCGGTGGAACAATATAAACTGAATGATTTCGACGTTCGAATGAAGGTGTGCAGCTTACTAAGAGGACGTGCCAAGATGTGGGTCGACGACTGGATGGTGACTACGTCTTCATGGGAAGAACTACGCAGCAACCTGAACCTGACTACGACGTTCGAGCCTGAGAACAGATATTCTCGGGATATTCTCAGATTCCGAGAACATGTTTACGACTCTACAAAGGACATTGCCGAGTTCTTGTCACGTGCTTGGGTCCTCTGGAAAAGAGTGACAAAAGATAACCTGGACAACGGACATGCAGTGGAAGCCATTATTGGATGCATCGATGATGAACGTGTGCGGATGGAACTGCTGAACACAAAAGCAACCACGGTGCCTGAACTTATTTCCATTGCATCCTCAATACGAAGAAAGCGTCCTCAACAGAGTTCAAACACCACTACCACTAGCAAGCGTCCGCGCTTTGCAGATCACAACCAATCATCTCGGAGCTGTCAATTCTGCAAGAAAACAAACCATACGACGGACCATTGTAGATTCAAACCAGCTGATGCAAAACCTGAATCTTCCAATAAAAACCCAAAGCCATCAAATATTACTTCGTGCACATTTTGCAAGAAACCAGGCCATACTTATGAAATGTGCTAGAGAAGAGATCGTTCGGTATCGTCAAACGTTAACTGTGTTACGGGAACTAAGTTAGCACCTATCTCTGTGCAAATCGGTACTCGGTCTATACAAGCAGTATTCGATAGCGGCGCGGAGTGCTCCATTATACGAGAATCACTTGCTGCTGCTTTACCTGGTCAAAGAATCTCTATGGTCAGTTATTTAAGGGGTATTGGGCAGTTTCCTGTAATGTCACTTGCAAAACTGCTAACCATCTGTGTTATCAATGCTATCAGTGTTGAACTTCAGTTTTTCGTGTTATCCGATGGTGACATGACCGCAGACGCGTTGATAGGTATGAATTTAATTCATGACACCAATTTGAGTATGCTAATAACCTCCAACGGCACTCAACTTATACGTCAGGTGACTATCAATCATGTGATTACGAACAATCCAATGTTCGATAAACTGGACTGTGACCTTACCAATGATGGAGATATTATGCAGCTACGTGGACTACTGAACAAATACGAACACATGTTCATTCGTGGATATCCAGAAACCCGAGTCAACACTGGACAGTTGGAAATAAGATTGAAAAACCCTGACAAGTACGTAGAGCGGAGACCATATCGCCTTAGTCCCGTTGAGCGAGAAAAGGTTCGTGCTATCATCAAGGACTTACTGGACAATGATATCATCCGAGAAAGCAAATCGCCATATTCAAGTCCTATCATCTTAGTGAAGAAGAAGAATGGTGATGACCGACTCTGCGTGGACTTTCGGGAACTCAACGCAAATACACTACGGGACCATTACCCTCTACCACTGATATCCGATCAGATTGATCAGCTAGCCAACGGACATTTCTACATAAGTTTGGACATGGCAGCCGGATTTCACCAAATACCAATTGCAGAAGGGTCAATTGAGAAGACTGCCTTCGTTACACCAGACGGACTCTACGAGTACCTCACGATGCCATTTGGATTGAGCAATGCTTGCTCAGTTTATCAGCGCTGCATCAATAGGGCCTTGTGTCCACTCCTTGGCTCGGTTGCGCAGGTATATGTTGATGATGTGCTGAGCAAATGTACAGACTTTGCTGAAGGGCTGTCAAACCTTGAACGCATTCTGATGGCGCTTCAACAAGCTGGCTTTTCAATCAATGCGGACAAATGCAGCTTCTTCAAGCGATCCATCGAGTACCTGGGCAACATTGTCTCGGATGGACAAGTACAACCAAGTCCTAGGAAGGTGGAAGCTCTCATCAAGGCACCAATTCTAAAAACGGTTAAACAAGTAAGGCAGTGCAACGGTTTAGCTAGTTACTTCAGAAAATACATCCCAAACTTTTCCCGCATAATGGTGCCTCTGTACGAATTAACAAAACAAGGTGCAAAATGGGAATGGGATGAAAAACATGAAAGTGCTAGAAGTACGATAATACAATGCTTAACATCGACTCCAGTTCTGATATTGTTTCAAGAGGCAGCACCCATTCAATTGTATACTGACGCCAGTAGCCTTGGTTTTGGCGCAGTACTCGTCCAAATTATTGATGGACGACAACGAGCTGTGGCTTTTATGAGTATGAGAACCACAGAAGCAGAAAGTCGCTACCATTCATACGAACTTGAGACGCTAGCTGTGGTACGTGCCATAAAGCACTTCCGACAATACCTCTACGGACGCAAGTTCACAGTCATAACGGACTGCAATGCACTCAAGGCGTCGAAACATAAAAAAGACCTTCTTCCAAGAATTCACCGCTGGTGGGCATTCCTGCAAAATTATGACTTCGAGGTGGAGTACCGTAAAGGTGAACGACTCCAACATGCAGATTTCTTCAGCAGGAATCCTACTGAGCACAAAGTCAACATCATGACTAGAGATTTTGGTTGGCTCAAAATTGAACAAAGACGCGATGAGGAACTGCGATCAAAAATGGATAGCTTGAGAGACAATAACCCAGTTGAAGGCTACGTTCTGAATGACGATGTTCTGAAGAAGATCATTCAAGATCCCGTCTTCGGACAACAAGTTTGCACTGTGGTACCCAAGTCGTTCCAGTGGAGTATCATCAACCACTTCCACACAGCACTGAAACACCCCGGATGGGAGAAGACGCTGCAGAAAATAAAGGAAACTTACTGGTTTGACAAAATGAGTTCACTGGTAAGAAGATTTGTCGACAACTGCATAGTATGTAGAACATCGAAAGGACCATCAGGCGCTGTACAAGCACAGCTTCATCCCATCCAGAAGCCAACCGCCGCGTTTCAAGTAATCCACATGGATATCACGGGCAAACTGGGCAACGAACATCAGTATGTCATTGTCACGATTGATGCTTTCACGAAGTATGTGATGTTCTATTACGCCAACAACAAAAGCCCTCAAAGCACACTTGCTGCTCTGAAACGCACTGTACACTTGTTTGGTACACCTGTCCAAATCATCGTCGATGGAGGAAGGGAATTCCTGGGAGAGTTCAAAGACTACTGTGTCAGATTTGGAATGAATATCCATGCTATCGCGCCAGGAGTCAGCCGAGCGAACTGACAGGTTGAAAGATTAGTAGCAACACTGAAGAATGCATTAATCATGATGAAAAATTATGAAGTTGAACCATGGCATACTACACTCGATGCGCTTCAATTAGCAATGAATTGTACAGTCCATCGTGTAAATGGCGTCGCTCCCCTCACGCTCATCACACAACGTCGTCACTGCGTTCCGACGGAACTTCTAAACATGGTGGATATTGATGAAGCAACGGTTGACATCGAAGCGCTCACTCAACATGCACAACAGAAGATGATACAGTCTGCAGAACAGGACAGACAGCGCTTCAACAATCGGAAAGCGAAAATTCATCCATTCCAAAGAGGTGATTATGTGTTGATCAAGAATAACCCTCGGAACCAGACTTCACTAGATCTTAAATTCAGTGAACCGCATGAGATCTGTAGAGTTTTAGAGAATGATCGATACTTGGTGAAGAAAGTGGTCGGCAGAGGCCGCCCACGCAAGGTCGCTCATGACCAACTTCGCCGTGCTCCGCAACCCGGTGATCAAGAGACCGTATCGGCGCATGGAGATACATCTACACCACAAAACGCAGAACCAGTGGACCCCGTGCCATCAACTTCACGAGGAGGACAGCCTGCACATCACGTCGAAGACACCAGAGACGCAGATGAAATATCATCAGAATAAATTGTGAGTATTTCAACAAAATTCTTATTATTTTCATATAAACCTTTGAATAACAATATAAATCTACGAGACCCTACGAGAAATCTACGAGACCCTACGAAAAATCTACGAGACCCTCCGAGAAATCTACGAGACCCTCCGAGAAATCTACGAGACCCTCCGAGAAATCTACGAGTCCCTCCGAGAAATCTACGAGACCCTCCGAGAAATCTACGAGACCCTCCGAGAAATCTACGAGACCCTCCGAGAAATTTACGAGACCCTACTAACATTTAAATCATAAACCATAGTGCAACGTAGGTTGCCTACGGATACCAATCTCAAAGAAATACCATAATTTGTTTCAGATTTAGAAGACGATCACGATCTACATTCAGGCTGGTGCAGAGCGCGCACCGCCTGTCAGAATGGCCGTATCGGCGCAAAATCAACATTAATACCGGCGTGAAGGCGTAACCGAGCGTCGAATAAATTATCATTGATTATTTTAAGTTCAAATAACGTTTGATTGCTTATTTGAATATTTAAGTTGATAAAAATCGCTCAAATGACTATTTGATTATTTTTACTCATTTTATTAACTAAAATTATTAAAATCTAATTAATCTGTACTTCTAAATTCATTTTATGATTTGTTAAATAAAAATAAGAATGCAATAACAAACAATAAACAAAGACAGTCTATTGACTTGGTCAATAGACTCTAACCGAAGATTCGTATAAATAGGACCGCCCGACCGCTTACAATTCATTCTAAGTCGAGTCGTCGGACGGTACGGAGCTCCGGAATATTGTGAGTCATTCTTTATTGTTGATAACTATTTATTGTGTGCCATTCTGTGTCATTATTGTGTGCTATCTACCAGCAAGAATATAAGTTGATACTCTTTAAGTGAAGTCTTTCATTTTCAACATGAGTAACCATCACCAGCATCAACACCAAGATGGTAATGGAGATAGTGACGTCAGTATTGCTGACGTCACTCTTTTTAAAAATAACCAGGGGGCCCGTCCCCCGTCATATACAACATAAGTGATTATAAAGTTGATGTACAAAGGCGAGCTTAACTCTAAGAAGAGTTTTCTACCAGAAAACCTTAAAGTGATAGAGTTTACAAAATAAAGAAGAGAAGTAGTCCAGTGTACAATTTTAGAATAATGTACAATAAATCATAAACATACATACATACATAAGTACAATATATATATACCTATATACTACTAATATTATGTCTTTCCGAAAGAAAATGATCCTTGATTTTCCTCTTGAAGTTATTCAGAGAAGGGCTGTCGTGTAGGGAATGTGGTAGAGAGTTCCAGAGACGCACTGCAGTAACAGAGAAGGAGCCCTCATAGCGGCTGGAAGTGTGACGTGGGGTACGAAGGAGAAGAGAAGTGGAAGTGCGACAGGGTTTACCCCTCTTGAAAAAGTACTCAAAGTGTTCACGAAAGTATTGAGGAAAATTAGGATTGTATAGGATAGTATAGAGAAGAGATAGGATATGGGTATCTCGACGACGCCGACTCGGCAGCCACTTCAATTTAGTCCGAAACTCCGACACGTGGTCGTATTTACGTAGGCCAAAAATAAAGCGGATGCACAAGTTCTGCAGTCACTCGAGTATATTTAGGAGTACCTCCGTTGCATCTGGAAAACAGACATCCACATAGTCTATGAGCAGTAAAAGAAGAGATTGAGCAAAAGTGACCTTAGTGTGAAATGGTAAGAAGTTTTGGAGACGTTTAAGATACTGAAAAGAGTAGAAGACCCTTTTACTTACATCAGCAACATGAACCTCCCAAGAGAGGTTTGTATCCATATAGATGCCTAGGTTTTCACGCTTTTCGAATAACATATGGCCACTGAATCATAAACTACTGGCGGGAGGGCTTGGTGATTTAAATGGTTGAGCATTTATATTTGGTTGGATTCAATTAGGGTCCAAAGGATTTAGGCCACTTGTTAATATTTTCAAGGTCACTATTGATGGCAAACACAGCCCCAACCAGATCACCCACTTTAAACTGTCGATATAGCTGCAAGTCGTCGACATAGAGATGATAGTTAGAAGTTAGGACCTTAGTGATAGCATTTATGAAAATCAAGAAGAGGAGAGGAGAGAGGACGCCACCCTGAGGAACGCCCGCAGTCAAGTCACACCAATCAGAGGAGTCCTCATCGGATCGAACAGACTGCGAGCAGCCCCGAGGATAAGATTTGAACCACTCAATTACCGAAGCAGAGACATTAAGAGAGGAAAGGTTTCCTAAGAGTATGTCAAAGTCAACTGAGTTAAAAGCACTGCTGCAGTCCAGTAGAACCAATATAGTAAGACATTGCCAGTTTTATATCGTCAGTTATTTTGACAAGAGTAGTCACAGTACTATGGCCAGATCTGAAACCAGATTGGTAAGGACTCAACAGGCTATTAGAGCACAAATAACAAGAAACTTGCTTCTGAGCAATACTCTAGAGGACTTTGGAGAGGATTGGTAGGATGGATATTGGATGGAACTGGGAAGGTAAGGAGGGATTTGTAACTTTAGGAAGCGGTAGGACGTGAGCCCTCTTCCAAGCTGAAGGAAAGGAGTTTTGGAAAAGAGAAAAATATATTATGTAAGTTATGATAGGAACTATTTCACTTAAAATTGGTAGGAACATTTGGAGACGTAGGCCATCATGATCTGCCGCTTTAGTGGATATGGATTGGATACATTCCTTAATATCTAGTTCAGTAACTGGGTAAAATGAGAATGAAGTATTTGCTGGCAAAGGAAGATTAGAGAGTTCTTTGAGAGTGGAGGATTTAACGTGGTTGTCGAGGGTTATTGGTGACTTAGAAAAGTGTGCATTAAGTGCGTTGAGGTCCATCTTAACAGGAGAACTTTTGCTAATGGCTTTGCCAATACCAAGAGTATTTAAAAATTGCTATACTTGTGCCTGGTTGAAGTTATTAATTGAATTGTGAATTTGGCGCCTTTTTGCACTCCTACACAAACGACTGCAGCGATTTCGCATCTTCTTGTAAACGTCCCAGTTTTCCTCCGTGGGCCGCTTCCTGTACAAACGCTTAGCCTTGTCACGCTAAAATAGTCAATTCTAAGATAGTCCTATTAAAGGTTGGTACCATAGTGTCTATATCCTCGTACGTGATTATAGGCCCCTAGTCAATCATACCCAGCCCTCAAACGCTCAAAATCAATGTTTTTAGAACTTCGAAGATATATAAATTTGGCGTTGCGTTTAGGAGTTCGAATCATATAGGACAGATAAATGAGGTCGTAATAGGAAAAAGAAGCAAGAAGCTGTCCATGTGCGGCTACTTTGTGAGGGTCAGAAATCAGAATAAGATCTAAGAGAGAAAGAGTACAGTGAGGAGCCCTGTGAGTAGCATTTAGTGGAAGTATGTGCATGTTGACAGAAGACACAAGTGATTGGAGTTTACGGCTGCGCGAATCTTCCTTGAGTAGACAAGTGTTGAAGTCTCCGAACTTCTGTATGCTCATAAAATGTGGAAAGATTTTCTAATTTTGCTTCGAAGGAGGAAAAATAATCGATTTAGCAAGAGGGACTGTAATATACACCCAAAAGTAGCTTTGTGTGAAAAAAGTTTATTTCGATAAAAAGGTGTTCAGCAAACTTAGAGTAGACACTCGGAGACTGGTCAACTATTTTGTACCTTATATCCTCGCGCAGATAAATGGCAACCCTTCCACATCCCTTGCCCGTTCTGTCATTGCGGACAATCTTGTAACCAGGCAGAGAATACTGCGTGGAAGGAAGTGCAGGATTGAGAAAAGTTTCGGATACAAGGACAGCATGAACAAGACCTGAGTCGAAGGACGACAGCTAATCAGAGTAGTGGGCGGGGATGCTTTGAGCATTTATGTGAATAGCGTTGAAGAATTTGTGACAGTTAGAAAAATTTAAAGAAAGGTGGTCTCGAAGGTTTAGAGAGTTACCATCGTTAAAAGCACAAGCAAAGCTCTCATCTAACGCACAAGAGGATGAGCATGAAAATATTTTTTATTAATTAAATAAAAGTTTTTTATTAAAATTTTTCATTACAACCTTGTTGAATGAAGACAATCTTATAACTAAAACAAATAACATAAAAAGGCCCTTCCCTTTGCACATTACAATTTTTTAAATAAATCAAAAACTTAAATTTTTATGTCAAAAATAGTGTTTTGGCACCATACAAAACATCTAATTAACAAAATTAAATGCTTTGTTTTGCCTGAAGTACGCTATTACAATCTCATGATCCCTTTTCATTGAGACAACACGCCGCCGATTCCAGTATTGCTGGCATCTGTGTCTACTATGAATTCATATTCATTGTCAGGTTAGCCTAGGATGTTCCTTAAACTTCTGCAATGCGACGATTTCAGCTAGCATTCCAGCAGAAATGTATCTTATCTTCAGCTAGCTTAAGTAAAGGTCGAGCAATGTCAGCGAAGTTCTTCGCAAACCGTCGACAGTAGAAGCACAAAACCGAGTAATGCCTTGACTTGCGTTATATCTCAGGGACGGGCCGACCCTCCTGGAGGATAACGATCTTATCCGAGTCCATTTTAATACCTTCTTAGGAAACCACATGTACCAAAAATTGACTTGTCGCCTGAACAACGCGTCGTATCTTCAACAGAACTTGTTCCAGATTGCGGAGGTGATCTTCATAAGTGCGTCCCATGACAATAATACCATCTAGGTAGACTAGGCAGGCGTCTCCAAATAATCCCTTTAAATACCCGCTTCATCAATCTCTTAAAGGTGGCAGGAGCATTACACAATCCAAATGCATAGCGTTGCCTTGCCACAATCCTTTGCGCATGAGAATCCTGTCTTTTCCTTATCTCGATGGTCTATCTCGACCTGCACGTAGCCACTCTTCAGATCTAAGGTAGAAAACCACTTCATTCCCGTTCGCGTATCGCGTATCAACACTACCGGTTAACACCTTGCACTGAACGCAGGCTTAATCACTTCGTCCTTCACAAGTCTTGGTAGCTGGTGGAATGGTACCTCATATCCTGTATTAATTATGTACTGAACTAACGCTAAATAATAATTAAGTGAGTAGCTCTATGCCGTTTACTCAGGACCGTTACAAAACTCGTTAATTTGAATTGTAAAAATTGTAGAAATTTCAGCTTATTTGTATAGTTATTAAAATATAGATACTAGATATATAGTAAATGTGGTATTCTATTGCACAACATAAAGCAAAGTATTCCTTTATTAAACAGTAATGTCAGCAAATCCAAATTGTATCAAAGCCCATATTTTTTCTTAAAAGAAAATATGATAAGCACAACATTTTTTTGATCAAAACAGACGTTTCACAGAAACAAAATTCTTAAGCTTGTAGGGAATACTGTGTAATTGTCAGGAAAAGCCAATATTGCATGGGTTCTTTTCGGGCTAATACAATTTAGAAAAACCATCTTCTTCACTTGTATGTAGGGTCACCGTTATGTATTGGCGAATAACGTAGGTATACGACATTCCACTAGGCACGTAGTTTTCAATTGCGAGGCCGCGAGCATTTATAATTCTTATATTGGCCAGTCATATCTCACACACCAAAGAAAGTAACATTCCATTTCGATCTGCTCGTCCATTCCTGACATGCATACTCTGCGGTATCTTATGGTGTAGACCAGGCGCACAAGATCCTTTAGATCAACCAACAACTCATCATATCATGTGCCCTGGTTTGTTAATACTACTTTAAGTAGAAAATTAGGTGTTACTGCTTGTAGACTCAGATCCGGGCACATTCCATGTAATAAGTTTGCGTTCCTAATTAAAAAAGTTAACTCGCCTAATTGTGTCGAGTGTGGAGTTGTCGAGGACCTACAGCACTTATTGATGGACTGTGTGCGATATGAGTCTATGAGAAACGATTTGTTTAGGGTCCTGAGGTTGAACCGACTTGATATAGGCACGTTCCTTAGACTTATGTCTCAACCAAATGGTGATGAAGCGAAGAGAATGTTCAAATTCATGACCCAAATCTGATAAATAGCAGGTATATAGTGTGTGTTTAGGGTATGATGGGACTGTCATGAATTTATAAAAATATTCATGACAGATTCCGCATGGCGATTATAAAAGTCCCTAATTAAATAAAGTATAAAAAAAAGTTCCTTTAGATCAACCAACAACTCATCATATCATGTGTGGAACGGGCGCACAAGGCCCTTTTCAACCAACTAACTATTCACAGCGTGGCATGGACCGGGCGTGCTGGGCCCCTTCGACCATCCACCTGTACAACGCGTGGCGTGGACCTGACGTGTTGGGCCCCTTCGAACACCCACCTACTCTCAGATTGGCATGGACCGGGCGTATTGGGCCCCTTCGACCATCCACCTGGACAACACATGGCGTGGACCGGGCGTGCTGGGCCCCTCCAACCACCCAACTACTCTCAGCGTGGCATGGACCGGGCATACTGGGCCCCTTCGACCATCCACCTGGACAACGCGTGGCGTGGATCGAGCGTGCTGGGCCCCTTCGACCACCCACCTAATAACAGCGTGGCATGGACCGGGCGTGATGGGCCCCTTCAACCACCCACCTACTCTCAGATTGGCATGGACCGGGCGTATTGGGCCCCTTCGACCATCCACCTGGACAACACATGGCGTGGACCGGGCGTGCTGGGCCCCTCCGACCACCCAACTACTCTCAGCGTGGCACGGACCGGGCATACTGGGCCCCTTCGACCATCCACCTGAACAACGCGTGGCGTGGATCGAGCGTGCTGGGCCCCTTCGACCACCCACCTAATAACAGCGTGGCATGGACCGGGCGTCCTGGGCCCCTTCGACCATCCACCTGTACAACGCGTGGCGTGGACCGGGCGTGCTGGGCCCTTTCGACCACCCACCTACAAACAGCATGGCATGGACCGGGCGTGCTGGGCTCCTTCGACCATCCACCTGTACAACGCGTGGCGTGGACCGGGCGTGCTGGGCCACTGCGGCCACCCACATACTAACAGCGTGGCATGGACCGGGCGTGCTGGGCCCTTTCGACCATCCACCTGTACAACACCAACCTACCTAACGTACCTAGCTTGCAACAGACATCAGGTCGGTCTCGAAGCACCAAGGGTGCCAGATTCCTTCCAGATGCTTAACACATCATACTATGTCACATACTCCAAATAACAGGTCACCAAAGCACCAGAGGCACCAGGCCCCCACCTCCCATCAGACAGCAGGTCGGTCCCGAAGCACCAAGGGTACCAGATACCTTCCAGGTTCTTAACACACCATACTATGTCACATACTCCAAACAACAGGTCACCAAAGAACCGAAGGCACCAGACTCCCACCCAGATGCCACCACATAAGCAGCCGTACACCGTTTGCCTGGGCAGCAACTGGACTGCAGCTCTACGACTGGACTGCTTTCAGTGGTGAAGCTCCTTTCTACAATGCATAATGTCAATGCATCAACTTCCACTTTAACAAGTACTCTCACTGGCACTATCACAATATTGATTCTCTTTACCCTCAGATATCAATTCAACACTCACGAAAAGTCGGACCCAGAACAATCACTTGCAGGCCACGCAAATATCTACTCCATATGAGAATGGAACTTGCGACACAGCGTGGCATCCAGAAACTCAGCCACAGCGCCATCAAAATGGCAGTAAAAATTAATGAACAACATAAACACATATAGGAACAATACCAATATGAAGAAATTACAAAATTTCTGAGATACTGTCACTAAATCACTAACCATTATATTATGTTATAACACATTTGCATACCTATCTGTACATTAAGACAATTTTATGACACAAAATAACATGTCTGCACTCACCAATCTATATCTGCAAGCAGAAGTGTATAGCGCACCCTTAACTCACCAACCAAGTTCAAGCTTCAAGCTATAGGATACCACTACATGTTGTCCAGAGATTGAACCTTAGACCCCATGTCCAGCAGGTGCACCAGCAATTACCAGACCAACAAGGTAACAAACACAATTATGAGAATTTCGTTATCTTCATTAGTTTAAACTATTTACTATTATTGTAAACCCTCCAAATTTAATCAAGAAAGAAGTAGACCTTTCAATAAGCTTTCAAACCATCATGACCAAACTTTATGGTTGAGGAATGTTTTCCAGGTAGGTACTCTTTGTGCTACAAATACGATTACAAGTTGTTCGATTGTTATTTCACTAGTCTCCTCAATAAAAGGCCCTTATATCCCACGATCTGATGTAGGGAATACTGTGTAATTGTCAGGAAAAGCCAATATTGCGTGGGTTCTTTTCGGGCTAATGCAATTTAGAAAAACCAACTTCTTCACTTGTATGTAGGGTCACCGTTATGTATTGGCGAATAACGTAGGTATACGACATTCCACTAGGCACGTAGTCTTATCTACACGATCAATCGGTCACTGTCACTGTATTTCTCCGTAGTTTCATCACTTCACTTCTTTGCGCCAAAAACTAGTGTTACGTCAAGTTATCATCTGTCAAAGTCGTTCCAAACCATAGCTCTCGTCAGAACGAAATCGTTTGAAGTGCCTATTGTGTTATAAGCTTTATAACAAAAACAACATATTAGGCATTTTTTTACTGCTAAACGGATACTTTCCAAAAACCTTTGTCCAAAAAATAATTGTAAGCGATACGGACGCATTCCCAAATATGGCCATGTTGCCCAAAAGATTCACTCACAACATAGGTAACTTTTTGCGTTAGGGCCCTTTATAACAAAACTGACGTGCAATTGCGCCGACTATCAGATCGCAACTCAAAAGATGGCCGCTTTGCTCGGAACTTAGCCATCAATACCTGAAAATGCTAAAAAGGGCGCATGCATAAATTTGTGATTAAGAGGCTGATTTTGACAGGTGTCGTCATGAAATATGAAAATAAGGATGATTTTTGACACATTTTTTACTTAAAAGTAATTTTGGATAATTTGGATTTGTGGCACTTTAGTTTATAAGCAGCGACATGCTCAGATAGGAGCCGTTTTGGTCTTGCCTGGGGAGATTTTTTTATTATTGTATCTTTTTTTTGTTTTTGCTTATTTATTTCTCGTGTCTCATGTGCGGGTCACAAATAAATATTTTTCTTTCTTTTTTTATTATCAACGTCATTATGGCCAGCCTTGTTTCAATCACTGCTTAGTTTAAGCCTTCTCTCTTTGCTCCATCGTCACTGTTCTGCGCAAGTCTCATCAAGTGCGGTGCGGTTCAATTTATTATAACAATCGACTTTATTAATAAAGAAATTTTAATCTAACATACGTTAACACATGATTTTATTCAAGTCAAGATTCCAGTTTGTATGGCTTTTTTAATACTGTATCGGTGAATCACGCTTACCTAGAAAAAATCTATTCACTCTCGACTTAAAGACCCCTAGATTGTATTTTATTGACTATCGGGAAACACAAACTCCTGCAGGGAATTCCATTCCTTAGCTGTACGCACAATAAAAGGGTTACCAAAACGTTTACATTATTATGTAACAAATATTTAATTTACAATGCGATATCTACTGCTACGTTTTATTTGATTTAACTGTGAATTTTGAATAATCGGAATAACGGAGCGAATAACGACGTCCATTCACTACTGTAAGCGTCCATGAAGTATTTCATTTTATTGTCTATGGTTGCCTGTTACATAAAAGATAGCTTGATCTCTGCGACATATATCAAACTGACGTATACGTTATTGTTACGGTATTGTTACCCTGTCAAGCGCTATTGTAACTGGCAGATGTCGCAGAGATCAAGCTATCTTTTATGAAGTATAATTACGAATTTTCATAGGCGTGCATCTGTCAAAAGTAAATAATAAATAGGCTGGACTTATTGAGTTCGGGCATAATAGGACTTACTCTCCGTAAGTCCAATTATGCCCGAACTCAATAACCGGTCAGCGATATTTGGAAAATATTTTTCAGCGACTCTAAAATTATATAAGTACCAGGATACAGTTTGTCTAACATATTTGGCACAGTTACAATACACGATACACATTGAAATTATCTCGAATCGTTTAGATTCCTCTCACATACCAAACTTGTTGGAATGTCAGAAATAATAATAAATTGTTTCATATTTCGAGTGTTCTAATTCATCTTCACGGCTTGTAATCTATATCTATAAAAACGAAAGGTGACTGACTGACTCACTGACTGACTGATCAATCAACGCACAGCCAAAACTGCTGCGCCTAGAAGCATGAAATTTGGCAGAAAGGTTCCTCAAGTGACGTAAGTGTGCACGAAGAAAGGATTTCCACCCCTAAGGGGGTAAAAAGGGGGTTGAAAGTTTGTGTGAAAAATCTAATTCCTTCGGCCAAAATTCTTGAAACTTAGCAAAAATAGTATTATTTGTAAATGATAAAGATTGACATTATTAGATTTTCGAAACTACCCCCAAATGATGATTTAGGGGGTGTTGAAGTTTGTATGAAAAAATCTGATTTCTTGGGTCAATAAACTTGAAACTTGCTACAAATAAATATATGAATAATAAAGGTTTTTATTATTATTATTTGAAACTACCCCCAAAAGATGATTTAGGGGCTATTACAGTGTTTTTCTAGAATCTTATTTATTGGGTTAATACATTTTTGGAAGTTGACATAAATACCATCCTAAGTAAAAAATAAAGGTTGTCATTATAAATTTTTCGAAACTATGCCCAAATGATGATTTAGGGGTGTTGAAGTTTGTATGGAAGAATCTTATTTCTTGGGTTAATAAATTTGAAATTTGGCGCAAATACCAACCTAAGGAAACAATAAAGGTTGTCATTATAAGTTTCTCGAAACTAACTCAAGCTTAGAATCTTACCGGACAGGGTTTCGTTATTGACGTGGGGTTCTAGGGGCGCACTAAGGCGCAATTTTGCGGCCATTCAACCTTTAAGGAACTAAAAATGTTAAAATTAATTTGTATGTAAAAACAAATTCCTTGAGGATAAGGTTGGTACTCAAAATTTACATAAAACATTTTTTAAACTCTCTCCCAGATAGGGTTCGGGGTTTTAAAGTTTTTTTTTGAGGAATCTCACTGCGCAATCTGACTAACATAAACGATAAAATATAAGAAAGAGAAGTAAAGAATGAATAGCATATTTAGGTTATTCAAAACTCGACCCTCAACGGGGCAAAAAGGGGTTGATAAGTTTTTAAGGGACGATTTTACTTTGTGGCGGTAACCTAAAATTTATTATTCTTTAAGTCAAATAATGAATCGTCCCAATCCAATAAACCCTGTATATCTACGATACCCAGTTTTTATTGTTTTAATAATAGCAAATTTTTGGTCGCCTTCACTAACTGCGTATAAGAAAATCATTTATAGCATAAACATATTTCAGAATATATTGATTATAATGGCTTTTTTATTTTATTTGCAAACCATTTGAGCAGCCCCCGTCACAGTATTTACTTATCTGATTTTAATATTTAATTCACTGGTAGGAAGCTTCACTGTCTTTGAGTGCCATATGCTGTTTGAGACCCCATGGGAACAAAGTCCCGGACAAAAGTAGGGCATGTAATATCGGAGGTTTTTCAATTCCAATATTGATTTCCGATATTAGATTTCAATATCAGAATTCCGATATCGGAGTTGCGCACTTGCGTTAAATATCGCATATTTTTTGTTAATTGCTCAAATTTGGTATAAGGCTGGATTGAGTACAATAAAAAAACACGTCAATGCCGCGACACAATCAGATTTTTTATTGTGTCTCTCTATAATCAACAGTGACTGTGTAATCGGGCGCTTATTTACCTTAACTGCACATTTGTTCCTAAAAAAAGGGTTTATGAGTCATGACTCTCTGAAAAAGGATAATGCTGATGTCCCGATAAGTGTAGTGATTAATAATGATTTATAAATCCAGTATAAGTATCGGTCAATGTGGTGATACCTCCTGGGGGCTAAGTTCAGTAGTGGACGTCTTTTGGCTGAAATGATGATAATGATGAGAGACAATGAAGTCAAGTAGTGGAAGTTCAATCACATAAAGATGTGAAAGCCTGTATGTTTGTTTGTTTAGATGTTTGAGTGTCACGCCTCAAAGGCTTAATGATTTTTATTAAACTTGGCACACGGGTAGACCACAACACGAATTGGGACATAGTATACTTGTCTAGTGATTTCGATAGTACCTTTCCTTAGTATAATTTTTGTATTTTCACAGGGGTGATGTATTCCTTGAATTGTAATCAGATAAAACAGCCGTGACTGATCATAAAATTGGAAAACATTTGCGATCGACTTAAAAAGCTTTATGTGTTGAAATAATAAATGAATCATATATGATTCGTTCTATTGTTTTACTAATTGGACAGTAAACATGTTAATAAGAGCCATGAATGTGTTCAATATTTTATAGACCTTTTGTTTATTTCTCTAGAGTACGTACATCACTTTCAGATGAATAATATCGTTAGCTTTACTCCTCTTGCGTGGTTTAGATTAAATTATTTCATGGCAACTATACTCTCCATAGGCTTTGATACAAATTGTATTAGAGCCATCCTTTTGAACGAGGAGCCTTCATCTTGTAAACTGTTTTAGACCTGATTGAATAGCGCGTGATTTATTTACTTAGTACACCTTACATAGAAATAGAAAACGGTTATCATCCAGATGGTAGCCGATACATAGTTATAAACAAGTTCAAATGTGAAAGTAGCTTACAAAGAAGCACAAGAAATTTAAAACCATTTTCGTCTGTGCCCCCTTTCATCATCAACACATTTCAACACAGTGTTCTCTAAAGGATAAAACTTTTTAACAAAAAATCAAACCGACTTCCAGAACAAAAAACTACAAAGCAAAAAATAAATTTCTTTTCCGAAGTCGGTGTCTTTTGTGCCTACCCATTCTTTCCCGTTTTTCGACACCGACTTCGGAAAAGAAATTTATTTTTTGCTTTGTAGTTTTTTGTTCTGGAAGTCGGTTTGATTTTTTGTTAAAAAGTTTTTATTTTTCTGTTTTTAGTTTTGGTAGGTACCTCCAATTAACATGATTATCATTTATAGCCAAAGTACATCTCATGGCGATTCCAATAAGCCCAAACACGACTAGGATACATTGTTTTATATTAGAGTTCCAGTGCCTACCTTCCGGCTTCATCATCAGATCAGTTCGATGGTGTCATTTTCACCAGTACCATTTATTTATAAGTATTTGCTTCATTATAATCGGTTAACTATTCGAGATATCTTATGCCCGTGACATATTTAGCATTTAGGAGATCCAGTGGCCATCTGTGGTCTTCTGCATCAGTTCCACTTCACCAAATGATACTTTCTGAGTGCAAATGATTGCATTGTTGATGAAAATACCAAAATCACTATATGTTTGCCTATAATATTTGAGGAGTTCCCTCGATTTCTCTAGGATTCCATCATCAGATCCTGACTTGATGATTATGGGACCAACTAGGAAGTATACCCTTTCAAACAAAAGAAGAATTTTTGAAATCGGTCCAGGCGTCTTTGAGTAATCGGGGAACATACATAAAAAAAAAAAAAAAAAAAGATTCCGACGAATTGAGAACCTCCTCCTTTTTTTGAAGTCGGTTAAAAAGAAAGTCCACACAAAATCGCTCCGATTTTTATCACACCTACTTAATTATTAAATTTAGGCCCAGGCCAGGCCCATTTCGTCCAACTAGATTTTGTGAACCCTTTCTAAATAAAACTTTTGTAACACGAAATAATGTGATCAAAAGTTTTACAACGAGTGGCAATTTGGGCAAATATCTGTTAAATTTAGTTTTGAAAACCCCCGAGGCTTATTAAACTACATAATTTGTCTAGTAGTAGACATGCTTCGATCGACAATCCATCGATATGCGTAATTATAACACGACATCTTTCGAAAATACCCCAATTCTTAGATTCAATTGGCATAATTTTTGAACGGCTGAATCGATTTTCATCAAACACAAGTAAGAACACTTTCGATCAAGTCTTCTTCTTCTTGGTCGTGTTCTTTATTACTGAAGGTCGTGTCCCTGAAAGATTCTCGTGGCTTTATGCACGATGTTCTTCCACTTCAATCGGTCCTCAGCTTCTCTCAGGGCGGTTGTAACAGAGAGTCCAGTGAGGGCGGTTACCTGGTCTGAACAGCGGTTAGGTGACCGGCCGCGGGGTCTTTTCCCATCCACCTTGCCCATTACCACCAACTTCTCTAGATTGTCTGGTTCCCGACGGGCAATGTGACCAAAGTAGCTAAGAATCCTTTGGTAGCAGACCGTGGT
Source organism: Orthosia cruda (assembly GCA_964057195.1). Lineage (NCBI taxonomy): Eukaryota > Metazoa > Arthropoda > Insecta > Lepidoptera > Noctuidae > Orthosia > Orthosia cruda. The sequence goes on along the minus strand of OZ059828.1, from coordinate 40,083,427 downwards.
CAGTCTGTCTTTTATGCCTAGTTGCTCAAGGATCGATTTGTTCGTTCTCTTGGCGGTCCATGGTATGCGGAGCATTCTTCGCCAACAACACATCTCAAAAGCTTGTATCTTTTTCCGTTCTGTTGCCCGAATCGTCCACGACTCCGATCCGTAAAGGAATATCGAAAAGACCAGTGTCCGGACTAGTCTCATTTTGGTGACATTGGAGACCTTTCTGTCGTGCCAAATACGTGTCAGCTTACTCATCGCAGCTTTGGCCATTTGAGTACTTCTCCTGATCTCTCTTTCGGTTCCTCCCTGGTTAGTAAGTAGCGATCCGAGGTATATAAACTCTCTGACAAATTCTAGGTCCGCGAGTTCCTTCGTTCCAGAGAGTTGACCGGTTCTGTCGATCAGCATGACTTTTGTCTTCGATTTTTAATTCGATTTATTTTCGATTCGATTATTAATGCTGAGTCCAACCAGTCCACTCTCATATTCTACTCTGAGAAACAGATCAGCTAGCTCCTTTTCTAAAGCCGCAAAGAGTGTAGTGTCATCCGCATATCTCAGGTTGCTGATCTTTATTCCCCCGACAGATACGCCTCCCTCCCATTCTTCTAAGGCTTTCCTCATTATGTATTCACCATATATATTGAAGAGAATAGGAGAAAGAATACACCCCTGTCTTACCCCTTTTTCTGGCTTGAAAGGGCCTGAGAAGACATCATTAACCCTCACCATGGATACCCCGTCTTGGTACAGATTAGCGATCAACGAGACGAGGTGTTGAGGTACGCCCATCTCTTGCAATATGGTCCACAGGCAATGCCATCTGACGCAGTCAAACGCCTTCGAGTAATCGATGAAACACATTAAAATCGGCGTGTTGAACTCTCGGCTTTTCTCAATTATTTGCCTCACATTCACAATCTGTTCTTTTGTGCCTCGACCTTTCACAAAACCCGCCTGTTCACTGGGTATCTGCCACTGAAGGTACGATTGCAGTCGGCCGTTGATTACGTAAAGCATTATCTTGCTGGCATGAGATATAAGTGCAACTGTCCGGTAATTCCCGCATGTTCTAGTGGAGCCTTTCTTGTGCAGAGGAATTAGTAGGGACTCTTTCCAGTCGGTACACCAAACGCTAGTTTTCCAGACTTGATTGCACAGGTCAAGCATTATCTTTATCCCTAGATCCCCCAGGTGCTTAAGCTCTTCAGCAAAAATGTTGTCTCTACCGGCTGATTTGTTTGACTTGAGCTTGTGCAGTGCACTTCGGATTTCAGATTCGTGGATTTCGGGTTCCATGCATTGCCTGTCTGCAATCGAGTTACTTGGAGCTCGTGCTGCAGAGTCAGCGTATAGGTTGTCACAGTATGATCTCCATCTTTCTGTAACTTGATCTATCTCGGTCAACAGTCTTCTTTCTTCACTTTCTATGGCCCATGTTTTCGGCTTGAATTCTCGAGTGATACTTTTAATTTTCAGAAAGAGATCCCTTGTCTGAAATTTTTGCGCATGGTTTTCTATATCCTGACAAACTGAATTCAGGTAGTCATTATAGTCCCTGCGGCACAGACGTTGAACCTTTGCTGACATTTTCCGGTAGTCTACAAGCTCGGATTCAGTGTTACCCTTGAGTAGTTCCTTTCGTTCTCTGACGGCCTTCCATGTTTTTTCCGTTATCCATGCCTTTCTCGGAGAGTCGGCTGCCTTGCTCTGGCTCTCCTTGCGCGATGAGAGGATAAGATCTTTAACTCTGTTCCATTTGTCGTCGGTGTTATCATGACAGTTAATGGCAAAGTTGGCTACTTTAGTCCTGAAGCACTCACTGAAAGCCTTTAGTTCTCCAGGCTCAGGTCTTCTTTGTGTTGGTTGAACTACTCGCTGGAATCTTTTCAGTTTGAGACACATCTCTGCCACCAAGTCTGTGGTCACTCCCGCAGTCCGTTCCAGGGTTCATTTTAGTGGACGTTATGCAAGAACTCCACCTCTTGCCGACAGCGATGTAGTCTATTTGATTACGTGCTCGGTCCCCTGGCATTATCCACGTATACAGTCTCTTCGGGTGGTTTTTAAAGCAGGTGTTCATAATTGTTAGGGAGATTTCCACGCAAAATTGCAGCCATTTCTCGCCCCTATCATTTCTGGTGCTAAGTCCATATTAGCCGACTACGTCTTTTAGGTGGCAATCTCTCGACGTGTCCCCTACCTTGGCATTAAGGTCTCCCATCAGAACTGTGATATCTCTTTTTGTCAGACCTTTGAGAGTATCGTCGACTTGATTATATAATGCCTCAACATCAGACTCGGTTGAGGTGGACGTTGATCAAGTCACCTTTCCAATATTAAAATAGTTTCATCTACAATGTCACTGAGAGACACACAAATACATAGACTCGGGGTTAAAAAGGATTATGGTTAGAAGTTTTTTGTAGGTACAGCTGTTTAGTGGCATTACGGGTTATATTTTACTAGAATTTATCAGACTACGCTAAACGAGATTTATTTAAACACCAAAAAAAGATAAAACAATACAGCAAAACAATCACATCAACGTATAATATATGCTTGCTCCAGTTTGTAACAAATCGGTTCGCGGTGCAACACAGAATAGAAAGCGTTTCTTTCTAGTTTGAAAAGCCTTGAGAGCATCAATACCGATTTGAAGCGACCTTCACCGTGAAAGAATATTCTTTCACTAAGGTGAAAGAATATTCTTAAGAATATGCTAAGATAGTTTTTAATATTTTTGAAGGGGCTGTTTCGGAACGAGTACCTATACTTATTAAAGTTTATTTCAAAATGTGTTATTTACTTGGAAACTTTAATAAATTAAATCTTAATAATTTTCTGTCTTTAGGTACTCGTTCCGAAAGAGCCCCTTCAAAACTATTAAAAACTATCTTAGCATTCATCATCATCGTCATTTCAACTGAAAGATGTCCACTGCTGAAAATAAGCTTCCCCCAAATATCGTCACATTGGCCGGTCCTGTGTGTTTCAAATCCTGCGAATACCCGTAACCTAAGCATTAATCAATGAAAATATAATTGTTACAACGAGTTCTATGAATCTGTGTATTTACTTGTACTCTTAAAGTTAACATTTTTAGCAAGCTCGGGACTGTAAATCCGGCATCCATTAAGTCACATATAATTTTTTCATGAATTGAAGTTTAAGTAAATAAGTGCCCGATTAGTAAACGGATTATTCGACCACTGCTAATCACCATAGTCAAAGGGCTTAACCGAGCTTTCTCGCTCGACGCTCCACATGGAGCTAGAATGAGGTATTTTTCTGATTCTGAGATTCCGATATTGGGTCACTCAGTATCGGAATTGAAATATCGGTAATTTCGTTCCGAGATTCCGATATTCATGCCCTACTCAAAAGGCTTTATCGGGGTTATGGTTTGTACCATTTAAAAATATGATGCATAATACCCATATTAGTTTGTGAAACGGGTTAAACAACAAAATATTTGTTAGATACTGTTTAATAATATGTTAACCTAAAACAACATGTATTGGAAACGGCTTCTCAAATAACTGCAAGACTACCAACCAATGAAAATTCCAGAGAATTATTTAAAATCTAAATACACGTTAATTGGTCTGCAGGCAATAAATTACTCATATTTAATGTTAGTATCAATAAACCACAGTGTTAATACTATTCGGCTGGTAATGTGTATATAGAAATAGAAATATATTAGTTTAGACGACTAACTAAATGTGGCGTATATACTTATACCTTTATTCAACTGGGTCCTGAGTTTTTATTCAGTTGGGTTAAGGTGAAAGAATATTCTTTCACGGTGAAGGTCGCTTCAAATCGGTATTGATGCTCTCAAGGCTTTTCAAACTAGAAAGAAACGCTTTATATTCTGTGTTGCACTGCGAACCGATTTGTTACAAACTGGAGCAAGCATATATTATACGTTGATGTGATTGTTTTGCTGTTTTGTTTTATCTTTTTTTGGTGTTTAAATAAATCTGGTTTAGCGTAGTCTGATAAATTCTAGTAAAATATAACCCGTAATGCCACTAAACAGCTGTACCTACAAAAAACTTCTAAACATAATACTTTTTAACCCCGGATCTATGTATTTGTGTGTCTGTCAGTGACATTGTAGATGAAGCTATTTTAATATTGGAAAGGTTACTTGATTGAAAGTGTTCTTACTTATAATTGATGAAAATCGATTCAGCCGTTCAAAAATTATGCCAATTGAATCCTTGAATTGGGGTATTTTTGAAAGATATCGTGTTATAATTACGCCTTTCGATGGATTGACGATCGAAGCGTGTCTACTACTAGACAAATTATGTAGTTTAATAAGCCTCGGGGGTTTTCAAAACTAAATTTAACAGATATTTGCCCAAATTGCCACTCGTTGTAAAACTTTTGATCACATTATTTCGTGTTACAAAAATTTTATCTAGAAAGGGTTCACAAAATCTAGTTGGACGAAACGGGCCTGGTCTGGGCCTAAATGGAATAAATAAGTAGGTGTGATAAAAAGCGGAGCGATGTTGTGTGGACTTTCTTTTATCCTTTAGAGAACACTGTGTTGAAATGTGTTGATGATGAAAGGGGGCACAGACGAAAATGGTTTTAAAAATCTTGGGCTTCTTTGTAGGTGTAATATTTAAGCTACTTTCACATTTGAACTTGTTTATAACTATGTATCGGCTACCATCTGGATGATAACCGTTTTCTATTTCTACGTAAGGTGTACTAAGTAAATAAATAACTAAGTTTAGTTTCTACACGCGCTATTCAATCAGGTTAAAACACTTTACAAGATGAAGGCTCCTCGTTCAAAAGGATGGCTCTAATACAATTTGTATCAAAGCCTATGGAGAGTATAGTTGCCATGAAATAATTTAATATAAACCACGCAAAAGGAGTGAAGCTAACGATATTATTCATCTGAAAGTGATGTAGGTACTCTAGAGGAATAAACAGTAGGTCTATAAAATATTGAACACATTCATGGCTCTTATTAACATTTTCACTGTCCAATTAGTAAAACAATAGAACGAATCATATATGATTCATTAGACAAGTAAACCGTTATACACATAAAGCCTTTTAAGTCGATCGCAAATGTTTCCCAATTTTATGATCAGTCACGGCTGTTTTATCTGATTACAATTCAAAGAATACATCGTCCCTGTGAAAATTCTAAAATTATCCTAAGGAAAGGTACTATCGAAATCACTAGAGAAGTATACTATGTCCCAATCCGTGTTGTGGTCTACCCGTATGCCAAGTTTAATAAAAATCATTAAGCCTTTGAGGCGTGACACTCAAACATCTAAACAAACAAACATACAGGCTTTCACAACTTTATGTGATGATCATCAATATGATCGTCCATTAGAAAACTTGGCAACCCTTAGCGTTCCTTTCGCCCGCCAGTCCGTCCAATGACGCGTAATTGCCAACATACACTGGTGCCATACCCTGCCGAATATGGAATCGGAAAACGCGCTTTGACAGAAATACTCATTTCAATACTCATCGCGTGCGTCAGTGTTTACGTCTCAGGATCGACGCGTTTTATAGGAACAAATAAATCTGTTTTGTATTCAGTTTTCAATTGAATTGGCTTAATAAAGTGACAGAGATAGGTCAGGGACTTACAAACGGTTTTGCATACTAATGGTATTAATAGTCTATTGCATACCAAAGGGATCGATTGGGAGTTCTAACAGAGATGTACGGGGATGCGTAACGAGAAATGGCTGCAATGCTATCGTGGAAAAGGGCTTAGCGCTCAGCTCAGCTAAAATAAGATACTCGTTTTAGCTTGCTTACATTGAAAATAAAACATTAAGACTTGCGAACGTTTTATTTACTAACAACAAAATTTGTTTTGTATTATTTTTAAGTATATTTTCTATTTTTTTTTTTCTCTTTTAACCGAAGAAGTACCTAATTCAAACGTAAACATAAAACAAATACAAAACCAATTAGCAAATAGCAAAACTACATTATGTTTTGTTGCTAGTAAGAAAAAAGTTCGCAAGGCCCAATATTGTTTTCAGCGTAATATGTGAACGACCTCGCCCACGCTGAGCCCAGAGTCCACTACGCATACTTGCACCACTCAACGTCCTTCTTTGGTTTGGTGGAATAGGTCACATAGTTTTACAACTCCACCATGCCTCGTTGTTCTATTAAACGGGTGCTTTTTCATCAAAGATCTATGAGGAATCATAAATGAAAACGCACCCATAATTGAGTACTTATTCTTGTAACTTTGTAAAGGCGATCTTATTATAAACCTAATAAAAAAAAAATAATAATAGATATCACTTTACATATGTCACCCATACGGCGAACGCTAAACGCACTAAACGCTCTCCTTGAATCTAGTCCTGGACTGGATCTATTAGCTGATGAATGGAAGGAGATGTTGTCTGAATGTCTGGCGATCTGCGAGAAGACGTGGAGTGAATAGTTTATTATAATATGGGGTATTTATGATATTTAATCCATGATGTGTTGTACATACTTTGTAATCTGTCTAATCAGTGAATTGGCATTTTGTCGTTCTGGTTGAATCTTACTCAAAATATTACTAACTGTCCCCCGCGGTTTCATTCCCAACTGGCGACCTACCTACCCTACTCTATCCTACCTACCTACCTATCCTACCCGACCTACCTACCCTACCATACCTATCAACCTACCTACCTCTATACCCTACCTACTTATCCTACCCTATCCCACCTATCAACCTACCTACCCTACCCAAACCTACATAGATACCTACTCTACCAACCTTACCTGCCAACCTACCTATCCTATCTACTTACCTACCTACTCTACTTATCTACCTGCCCTTCCTTACCTACCAACCTACTTACCCAACCTACAGTTTTTTTTTCATTCTTATTGTAGCTTATGTCCTTTCTCGAGGATGAGGATGCCATCTATCTCCTTGCCAAATTTCATTGAATTCCGTTCAGTGGTGTAGGAGCGAAAAGGGAACAGACAGGCAGACAGAGTTCCTTTTGAATTTATAATATTATATTAGTAGTATGGATAAAAGCAAAAGCATGTATGGATATAACATATTTGTTACTCAATCACGCCATAACGGCTGAGTGGATCTTGATGAAATTTGTCACAGAGATAGATTATAGTCTGGAATAGTACAGAGGCTACTATTTTATCCGGTATAATGTACCTTTTGGATGATAAAACACTTTTTACGCGGGTGAAGCCGCTGGCAGAAACTAGTAAATAAAAAAAACGGTGCGTAATACCAGAAAAATATAAATAACAGAATGTAGTTCATAGATAAGCGAAATTTTCCTATCTAACGCCCTGGAGCTACAGGTTTATCCTGTTATGATCGATTCGTTTAATACGTTTACCTGACCACCTGTAGCCAAGATGACAATCTACAATTGATAACGCCAGTTAGAAAACGAATCAATGTATGGGATTGACACATCTGAACGTTAAGTCACGTTGTCAGACCATACAAATAGAAGGTGTTAAAGATTGTAAAAGATTCAATACGAAACGTTTGTAACTTGACTAGAGGGGCAGGACTGTAACCGATAGCATCCTATATTGTATATGTCGCAGTCATATTGTATAACACGCCGTATTACTAATACTTGCGCCCGATTGAAAATTGTCGCCGTTTTGAAATGCGGCTACCTTTTGTCCAGCCGGATCGTGGTGTCGATACGTTCTACAAAGCGCCGTTCAACGTTTAGCTTTATTGTCAGTAAAAAGAAATGTAGGGTAACTATAAATTTATTTACAACGAATTAGTCCAAGAGCGAGCAAAGCGAGCTCGGAAACTTAGGGCACCCCGGATGACTGGAGCTGAAGTGAGCGAGCAAAGCGAGTGAACTCTGCTCCCGTCATATCCTTCATGTTAGGTTACTCTCCCTGGTCCCTGCAGACAGAAAAAGGAGCCCCGCGACAAACTTTTATTTTAAAGTCTCTGTTATAAACATTTATATTCACCCACTGTTTGTCGCCCACTTAGTATTTCAGTAAACAATATTCAGTATTTTTTACACCTGTAATTTGAATTTTCGCTAGTTTAAATAAATACTATCCAAAATAAAAAGGCAAGTAAATCGACGAACGAATCAGCGTTTGCACTTATAAAACAATATTATTTTCACTTTGTTGTGACACCGTTGACGATTGCGACGCCATTTTTGTTGTTATGATAATGCATTGCGTGTCAAATTTCAAAGCGGCGTATCGAAGATGCACCCGATTGTATGGGTGCCACGTTACTAAGCCGCTTTGACAAACGCGATGTTACAATGCAGCGTATTTTATTTCAGCTGAATTGAAATCCGACTAAATGAAAATAGCCGAATTTAAAAACAGCGACGTTTTTTCAATTGGCCGCGACTATTTGTAATACGGCATGTTATACGACATATACAAAAAAAAAAAAAAAAAAAAAAGGTATAAAATATAGGATGCTCCCTAAATTCTAGGTACTAGGCTGATTTTAAATGTATTTACGTCAATTTTCATTGACACGTTTATATTTTTATCCCCCGACGGAAAAAGAGGGGTGATTTAAGTTTGACGTGTGTTGCTGTGTATTTGTGTGTCCGTCTGTGCCACCATAGCTCCTAAACGGAAACGCTAGTTACGTCGGCACGGTTTCTTTGTATGGGATGAGGCTTCTGTATGCTAGTATTATATATATCGGCGCAAAATCAACATTAATACCGGCGTGAAGGCGTAACCGAGCGTCGAATAAATTATCATTGATTATTTTAAGTTCAAATAACGTTTGATTGCTTATTTGAATATTTAAGTTGATAAAAATCGCTCAAATGACTATTTGATTATTTTAACTCATTTTATTAACTAAAATTATTAAAATCGAATTAATCTGTACTTCTAAATTCATTTTATGATTTGTTAAATAAAAATAAGAATGCAATAACAAACAATAAACAAAGACAGTCTATTGACTTAGTCAACCGAAGATTCGTATAAATAGGACCGCCCGACCGCTTACAATTCATTCTAAGTCGAGTCGTCGGACGGTACGGAGCTCCGGAATATTGTGAGTCATTCTTTATTGTTGATAACTATTTATTGTGTGCCATTCTGTGTCATTACTGTGTGCTATCTACCTGCAAGAATATAAGTTGATACTCTTGAAGTGAAGTCTTTCATTTTCAACATGAGTACAATACCTCAATTTTAACTTTATCTTTCGTTTAAAAATGAAAAAAAACTGTAACTAAACGTAATTCGTATTGTTTTCAAAATTTCGCACAAATGAAAATTCCCTCTCCTACACATCAAGATATTTTTATGCCACCGAAACAAAACAATTTTCAAAAATTTGAATTTGGAATTAGTCTGAGATAAATTACAAACAAATCGGTGTATAAAAGATTCCAATGCGGCCAGTACTTTTAGAGTTATTTAATTGAGTATGAAATATCCCTAGACCGTGTTGATGTGTGTATTATAGTCGTGAACAAAGGGTCGGGTCACAGTGTTATCGTTTGTGTAGTTTAATTGTTAGAAAAAATAATTACTATATGTTTATCATTTTTTTTATTTCACATAGGCCTACATGGGCACTTATAAAACGTCGACAAAAGGTGCACGGTTCGGGTTGGTCGTTTCCTATGGAGAAGAACCGGCAAGAAACTCCATGGTTACTCTTTTAAAAATGGTTTGGTTTTACAATATTTCCATGTTACAGCATTAGTACTTAGATAGGGGGACAACGTAGGCCCGACTTATGACAATAAGTCGTAAGAAACTAAAAAAATAAAATAAAAAGATTATACATTAAATAAAAAAGTTAACAAATATTAACTAGCATCTAGAAGGCCTACAATGTTCACACATTCGCAAAACAATCGGTAAAAGAATGTATACAAACGTAAAAAAAAATAAGTATAACAAGACTAAATTTAACATGTTGCACAAATTTTGTTATCAGTGCTGTAACTATTCTTAGCAAAGGGCTATAGAGATGATTGAAAACCATTGTAAAAAGTCTAATTAAAAGAAGGAAAGAAAAAATGAGATTGAGAATAGTTAGAGACGTCCACATATTTGTGCCGTTTACAAGTTACCAGGGAAGCTGCATGCGCAGAAGGAGCTAAGGCCAAATGTTTTTATCTTCAACATAGTCCTTGATTTTATAATATGCTTTTTTAACAAGGATACGTTTGATGTAGTTTTTGAACTTTCCATCGGTCAGTTCTATAACTGACTTTGGCAACTTGTTATAAAAGCGTATACTGTTGTAATACAATATAATTATTATTATAATAAGTACAAAAGTTAATGCTTGATTGAATGATGTTCTCTAATTTTTTTTTTTTTGCTCAGATCTTGGTGATTCTGACATCAGATAAAACAGTTTCGCTGTTCCGTTTCTTCGACTCTCTCTCAGCTTCTCGTTTTTTTAATTTCCTCAATCAAATAATTGGGCTCCTTTATTTCCATTTTCCTGTCTAATCGTGAATCTATTATTTCCGGAAGCATACAATCAAGATAAAACTTTTTAATTTATATTCCTTGTTATTTCTTCAAATGCATCATCCTTTTTAATTGTTTCAACCTTCGTATCTACGTTGGTCCAAACAATAAAAATGAAGTAATTTTTTGGGTAGTGTGAAACTGTCCGTGGACCTGATAATACCAGTCATGGTTTTTATTTATTATCAGCTTTCCTGTTTGATTTAATTTTATTTTCAGAAGTTAATCTTTTTAATTTTAACGCCATTATCTATTGTCAATTTTGCGCAGGAATATGGACACTCGATTTCCACAATTTTATTGTTTTCTAATAATCCGTCTGGTCTAGCTCCCAAATATCCTAACTCTGGATCAACAAATAAGCCACATTTTTGTCTATGATGCAGCGAGAGCCCTCAACACTTCGTAGAACTGCTAATTGTTCCAGCGCAACACGTTCGTGATCTTTGCCGTACTGTGTTGATTTCACGTTGTCTAATTTTGCACGAAGTAAACTTTTTACCAGAGGTCCGCATTTAATAGGGTCTCTTTTACAAATTTTAACAAAACCAGAAGCAGTCAAGCACTGTCTTTTTTCTTGAATCCATTCCATGGAATCCGCTTGCAATATAGTTCTTCTTTCAAGAGCTTTTCTTTCCACTTGTGTGAGTTTTTTTTTTAATGTTCCGTTTTAGCAAAATCATCACCAAAAAAACAAAAAAAAACCACTATCAAACACACCAATCACCCAGACAAGACAAGACCAGACCAAAAACACCAACCATCATTACATAACCATCAACAACCAAACCATTCATAAATTAAGCTTTTAGCATTGTTGACTAATCTTGAGACAAGTTTCATTACGGCATTATAAAAGGGCTTTCAAATTTTTTAATTTTTTTATTAGTTCCAATCTCACCATCTATATTTGTTGAATTCAGATGCTTCTAATATTATGGCTTACTAGACTCATGATTACCAAAAACATGATTTCGTCCATTTAAAAAGCCAGTTTGTCTTATTGCTTGAATGGTGCTGCAGTCATGTCACGACACTCGTGACCCACCCTTATGTCTGTGTGCGTAGACGTTTTACGAACTCGGCTCGGATAAAAAACGGACGTGCTCTCACCTTGGAGTCTAAGACGGCACTAAATTTTTTTCGCGCTCGAGCTCTTTTATAAAACAAATTACGGGAGAGTAACGCGTCATACTAAAATGTATGGGAAATAGAAAACAATTTGTGTAGAAAAATAACAATGTTGAAACATAGATTACTATCATTTGGGTTAACTTATTAGATTTATAAAATGGTGAACTTCATATTCATACTTTCGTGTCATGATATATCTAAAGAGATTTATAAATATTGTTCTATAATTAATAAAATAGTGCAAATAGAAAAGGTCGATTAAGATGTTTTTGAGGGATTTCAACAAAAAAAAATATCGAAATTTAAGATGGTTTTACAATTATCTCGGGGTGAAACATCTATTAATGTTCTTCATATTTTTTTTGTGTAATTCAATGCGGTAAATCTTTAGAAATTTCGAAAACTGTAAGTGCCTTTTTAGGTGTTTCTTAAGGACTACCCTCTTAACGGAAACAGTACGGATGAAGGTCGGTAAGCTGCACATAACTTTTAACACGAAAAGTTCTTATCAACCTCGTAGGTATACGTTTCAACAGTAAATTAATAACATTATTTTGCAAAGAAATTCTGTTATGGATACCTCTTCTTTGCGATACAAAATCTCTGATATAATTCTATCAAATTAGGTGCTTTTTACAACTCTCAGGAATAAATGCGATAAATCTGAACATTACCTTTGAGAAATCAAATAAAATTAACTGAACATCCATCAAAGGTACCGAGAACAATATTATTTAATTAAAACCTTTAACTAAATTATTGGGTACCTAGCAACGTATCCAAATACTTCATAATTATTTTCATTTAAATGGAACTTTAACAAGCAGGAAAGACTTTGAGGTAAATGGTACTAGTAAGATTCTGGTTAGAGTGGGTACTTAAAATGATTATAAGATCGCTTTTCACAAATCTAAAGGGTGACATAACAAATTAAATGAAGATTTCAATGACATAGTAGTACAGATATATGAGCTACTTACTTTAATGGTAAAACATACTACGCATCTGTTGCAAAAGCAATATAAACGATATAGGGGCTATTTTTAAATAAACTGCCATCAAAGTTCGTTACCCGATAACCGCCTTGCGGAGGTATTATTATAGGCAGCCCTTATAAACTACGAATATTTCTCTCAGCCCGATATCCTGCGGTGGTTGGATTACGCGTGAGAGACTTTTTTCTTGGTCTGTATATGTCTTAAATTAATTTTATTTTGTATGTCCTCTCTTTTTGTGAAGAATTCTGGGTACATACACACGAAATTACAAACTTCAATTATATAAAGATAGGGTAAGGATATAATCTTTAGTTCCTGAAAATGGGGTTTGCAGCTATCGGTGACTTCAATATTTACTAAGATTCTTATTAGTTTTTATTTAAAGGGTAAATAGCGTGGGTGCATCAGTGCTGTTGCCCCATAAGATAACACCGTATTTGAGCCATGCGTAGGTGTACGCGTAGTACGTTAATAGTGCAGTTATTGAATCTGTAGTATTTTTTTTTATCTCCCGGAGGGCATATGAGAATTTAGATATTTTTGCCCTTACTTTCTGAATGTGTGACTTCCAAATTATGTGTTTATCAATGTTTAGGCCTAGTAGGGTGAAATTAACAACTAACTCTAATTTATTATTTTTAAAGCTTAAGTTTATATTTATTAATATTTTTTCACTCCTACAATCTTTTAAATTCGGAAATACATACAAAAGGAACGGGCTAAATTAATATTCGTGATAAATAGTTTCTTTTACGGGTACCGCTTACCGTTTCTACCATATAAAAACAAAACAATTACACTTGAGGAAAAAGCAATAAAAAAAAACTAGACCAGAGTTTTTGTATATCAATCCATCAACTAATTCATCCTAGGACGATCCATTACTAGTAATGGATTATGATTATCGTTAATCATACTAGCCACAGCACTTGGTACGCATCTCCCTCATGCTGTCACGACCGTTTATAATTTATCGTGTTTATAATTTATTATTAGTTTTAGTTCTTGAAAATCAGGTGCACTCTAATTTTCCTTTTTACAGTTTAAGTAGCTTGCTTACCCAATTATAAATGCAAACTATAAAGCATAAATTTAACTATTTAACTAACTGTTCCCGTGGCATGCAGTGTATAAGCATTCTGCTGGTAAATTAAACGTCTTAGGATCGTATATATGTGTCGGGAAATATGTCTAAAACGTAACATAAGCCCGATAGTCAATAGCATTATGACGATGAACAACTACTAACTTATATATGATTTGTCATTTTTAGTGGGTAGACAATTAATATATTCCAACCCAAATATAAAAAAGATTTGCTAATGGTTTTGCAATAAATTGTACAAACAAATGTAAAATATTTTATTAAAACATACAAAAACATTAAGGCGGAACCAGCACTCCGACTAAGACAAACCAAATTTAATAACTGCGATTTCGATTCAGTTCCGATAAATCTCATCCATAACATCTCCAGCACGGTAAAGATATCTCCAGTATTCTATCTTCATACAAACGGTCCGAACGCGAGTCATGCCTACGTGACTGGAGTTCAGCCCACACTCAGTATACTACCAGTCGCGGACGCGCCGCAGTGACGAACGAACGGTGTGATGGTTTTGTAAGCAGTAAGCGTGCGATTTGTGAGTATTTGATTAAAATACGTAAAAATACTACTTACTTAATATGGCAGAGAGCAATTATATACTATATTGTGCTTTTTTTGGTTGCTTGAATTCTTCTATAACGCACCCAGAGATAATATTTTTTAAATTACCTGGAACCTCCGAAAGGCAAGACTATAAAATATGCCTAACCTACTCGCGTACGTAATTTATTTATTATTTTAATCGGTAAGTATTTCGCTTTTACAGCCCATTAAAATACCTGGATTAATAAATAAATTAGTGGATAGGATGATAAAGTCACACACAAGTGATCTACCGACGCTCTGGTTAAAAAACACTAGTAGGTATAATATCGTTTCCTAGGCTAGGCTATCTAATTACTTATGTACTTAGCTACTAAAATATATGTAATATTATTGAATTTGACGAAATATCATTATTTATTTATTCATTAACAGATACATTTGTTTTAACAGGTAAGACCCAAGCTAACAAAAGTAGTCGTACGTAGTAGTAGTAATTATGAAATGATTACCTATGAGAGTTATAAATGTTAGGTACCTACCTGGTAAGATTTAATATAAGTATAATAAAAATATAATAGGTAATATATTATATTATTATATATTATTATTTATTAAATTTGTATAAATTGTTCGAGTGAATAAAACATTTATTATGTTTGCTAATTGCCGTATTGTTGTGTTACTAAGCATATTTTCCTTTCCAATATTTTCAGAAGTACTTTATCACTATGTTATTTAAAAATATCATAAAAGATCTAAAAGTAAATTAAGAGAAACTAACAAACTTCGTGACCTTATCTATAACACGGACACTACGTATCAGAATGGCTAAGATTGCTATAAAAATAGGCAGTTTTCATAACTTATTCCACCAAGATTCCGATAAAACTGCCACTTAAAAGCACACCAAACAGTAGCTGTTTTGACGGTTTGACTACTCAAATACCTCAGATTAGAGAAAAGAATCTGGGATATTTACAATCACAAAACTTGAAAGAAACTCAAGTAGGTAGAGGCGGGCAGCCCTAATGCGTGTTTACGTGACGCGGACTTGTAGGCACTTATTTCAAGGACAAGGCCGAGTCACAATACTGTTGAAGATATCTTTACCGTGTCTCTAGATAAAACTAGGGATGTAGTGGAACTTCGTGACCGCCCGTGCGAAATTTCTGCAAGAAATCACACCTCCGCAAACGCCTCCGCCAATATTTAGCAGAGTTTTAAAGAGGTCTACTATGTGAAGCTTAAATTATTTTCAGGCATCCGAGTGGGCAACCGTTTAGTGTAACCATTTCATTTTATGAACTCCTAAGAAATCTCCTCCTCCCTAAGTCATTTTCCCAATGCTGGAGGTCGTAACCTCATTATGGTGTCCAAACATTCTCTTTGAATGTATTTTTTTCACTTGCTCTTACTTTCCGCGACTTACACCTAAATTACCGTCGTGGTACATTGTTGTTTTTTCATCTCCACGTCCATTAGACTCTGCATTCGTATATAATTGAAAGGCAAACAAACTGCCAGGACATTCAACGTTTACTTTGGTCGCGCAAGCTTTTTACGCATCTTCAAACCTTCGGATCTTTTGAGTGGATCTTATGAGAAAATAATTATTTTGACCGATGTCGCCGTGTACACTACACAGGTTCAGGTTTCCTAGAAATCTATTTTGAGGGTATATGCCGAAATCTTTTCACCAATATACATAAAAGTAAATCGTTTTAAATTTAAATAAAAAACACAGTTTAAGGGACTTTACTGATAGTGTGACGCAATGTTGTCAATGGACGATATCTCACAGATAATTTAAAAAAAAAATTAAGTGCAAATCGGTCGAATTGCATTGCTTTGTGTCCATTTGAAAATAGTTGCTATTTCAATTAGTAAACATTTATTACTGATTTTTTTGTAAAATAAGATGTGTATTTATTTATTTGTAAAATAAAATTATTATATAATTGCGATATAAATCGAATCACGTCGAGCCATCTGGAAGGTCACTTAAAGTTAAGTAGTAAAAGTTTTGCACAAAAAACTTCACTTGCAAACTTTTAAATAAACTTTTTATATTATACCTACCTAAGTGTGGGCCAAATCTTGCAACTGAATTTTAAATTAGTCATCCCCAACCTTATGATTTTTTATATTTTGCACAAAGTTAGAGTAAACAGGCTTCTTCTGGGTAAGCTCACTCCATCGTCGACTCTGTCTCTGTCACCTTACTGACTTAGACTAGAGCCAAGAGCAAACCCATCTCAAATAAAAAAATAAAATCTTTTTTTTTTCTTGCAATGACAAGAATATTTACTTTTTAAAGTATTATTTTATTTTAATTATTGTGAATGTGAAGACCATGTGGATCATTCAATTTTTTGTTTTTAATTTATCATAGTTAGTTTTTAATCATGGTCTGGCAGTTTGATTAGTTTATTTAGTTTGTTCGTCGAATCGTTGAGCTCCTTAAATTCTGAGTTGAGCTGCTCGGTTATTGACAAATGCGTGCACTGACTGGACAGATCCACTCAATCTGGCTGGTTCTTTCCTCAAAAGACCATTTCAGACATCAGTCTACATGGTCTTCATATGATCTAACCAAGATTTAGTCTGGACTTTAAAAGAGACTGTGACCTCTGAGTTTGTTTCGGCCTTTCTTGTCAGAGTAGTCAGATAGGAAACGCCGACCTCGTCTAGTTTTAATAAATGTGATCGACGTGTAAAAAACTTTGTACAAACCAACTTACAGAAATAAAGCATTTATCATTAACATTTATCAACCAACAGAGGTGAAGATTTGCAAACAAGTTTGGTTTGGATAACAATGCACAGTAAACTCGACTTCAACAAAAGCGTGGTGATAGCGATTGGAAAAATATATAAAATGAAAGGGAACGTAAAGCGCTATTGAAATGTCACGTGACCAATCCCTTACATTTTGGCATTTCTGCCATTGCTGACATCCAATAACACTTTGTCTGAAACCTCAGGGCTATGATTACAGTAGATGCAACCTAACTAAGTCAAGATCAACTTCAATTTCATGCAGAAGCGGCAAGAAAGCAGTATCCATGCTATCTCTCCCCTTAACCTTTTTTACTCCCGAATACCGAGCAAGGAAATAATCTCCTTAACTTTTTTAAAGAAACGTGATGACGACGTCCCAGTGTTCGTCATGCAGACGATACAAGACATCAGAGCATACTGCGACAAAAAGGCCTTGCTAGCAAGGAGATCTGTGTCACCTATGCCGTAATAATTATTAAGATAATTACGATTATTATGTAAATAATAAATTTGTGCTGGCTTTGGTTTTTAAATAATACACCAAAAATATAAAAAAACAATTACCAACAAGAAAAACAAGACAAAAAAACACGTAAAAAAGAACATTGGTACCTACACATTTTAAAAGTCCTTTAAAAATATTTAAAGTAAATGCACTTATACCTAATAGGGTTAAATACCCTTGCAAGAATAAATACGATATCAATCATGACCTAAATTAAGTTTTTTTATTACAGCACTTCAAAAACATTAACCTAAAAATATTTATTTTCTCTTATTCAAAATCTTTTAAATTAAAGATTTGAAAAGCAATTACCAAAAGAAAAAATCCACCTAAAAACATACGTACACACTTTTACATTTCCTTTAAAAATATTTAAAGAAAATGTACTTATACCTAATAAGGTTTAAGTATCCTTGCATGAATAAATACGATGGTAATCATTTCCTAAATTAAAGCATTTTATTACAACAATTCAAAACATTAACAAAATTATTCATTTTCTCTTACTCAAAATCTTTTAAATTAAAGATTTGAAAAGCAATTACCAAGAGAAAAAATGCACCTAAAAAATTATTCGTACTTATTTTTACATTTCCTTATAAAAAAAACTTAAAGTAAATGTACTTCATACCTAATAAAGTTTTATTACGCTTACGATAATAAATACGATTATTAATCAACACCTTCAAAAAATTAACAATATCGTTCATTTTCTCTGTTAAAATGTAAACCAACAATTCAAACAGATTTAAGCGAGAGGCTAAATATGTACCTATCTTGAAGATTCTTGCCTTGAAACCTAGACGAAGTTTATATTGCAGTTTAAAATCAGATTTACAAAATCCTTTGCTAAGTCAATTTAAATTTTCTGCAAGGATTTGTTCGTTTTGCAAAGAGTTGTTTTAACAGCATGAAAACAAGTTATGGGAATCGGAATGGTTACACTGAAAGAAACTTATAGTTAATGTTACCAAAGGTTTGGTTTATAGTAACGAAATTATTGGAACTTGCGAACTTTATCATCAACAAAACAGTTTTGTTATTTGTTAATTAGTTTCGTATTATTTTAGTCAATTTTACATTTAATGTTACAAAACTTGTTCGGTTATCCCTTTCTTTTTTAAGAGCAAATCGGACGAATTGAATTGCATTGCGTCCATGTCAACAAACTTGCCATTTTATTCGCCTATTGTGTTTGGAATCATTCAAGATGGCCAAGTGTAACTTTTGCGTAATAAATGCGTTAATAAATCTTGAAAACAACCTGACTGGATGAAAGCTCTGCAATGTACCTAATTTCAAATGAGGGCTTCCATTTACACTTCGTTCCGAAAAAGTGAAAATAACTTATAAAGTTGCTCAATTGTAACGTCTATTTTTATCACAACATCTTTATAATAATATTTCAGTAAGAATAATTTGTTGTACTCTGTTTTGAAATCAAGTACGACTATTTAGTTGATCTAATTTTTACATAACAATGTTTGTAATGAATCATAATGTGTGGAATGACGGGTTTCTATTTCCTAATATTGATCGTTACCTCACCTATCAGTCTAACTAATTTTTTTACTAGAGCAAAAAAGCACAGTGTTTTTCTTTTTTTATAGTAGGCGTTATTATCTGGCGCAAATAAAGTCTTTGTGCTTTTCATTTACCGCAAGATAATTGGCAAACTATGAACCACATTGAGAAAGTAAAGTTTCAACTCAATAATGATCAGTAAGATTTATGAATCAGACGTTCTAAAGTCTAGTAAAATATGTAATGGATTGCATAATAGCAGTCCGTGGACTTAGCTTAAAGCTAAGCTGGACTTAGCTTTAAAGGGACGAATACAAGTAGAATTCTTGGCTGAATTTAATGTGAGCAAATTGTCGTAAAAGAATGAATGTGTGATTTAGTGGTTTGACCAAAAACTAACAATGTTTTAAGACCTGCTAAATTTGTAAGTACAGAATACTAAATCAATTATCATTATTACCTACTAATTGCTTCCTATCATCAATTAAGATACAGTAATTTTTTTAAGTGTCTGCAAACACGTTCGTTGCCAAGGACTCGCCTGGCGCGAGACACAATGGCTTTTTAATTGTTTCAATTTCTTCGCTTCGTTATTTGCCGTAATGGCAACGAACGTAGAGAACGAAGCGAAGAAATGTTAATTATTTTACAAATTAAGTACCTATAATTAAATTGGAAGTGAGTTGCTCCATCTTTGTAATTCGGAAATTAGGTTAGGTTATAGAAAGATTAGGTTAGGTTATAGAAAGATATATGTAAAGAAGGGACATTTAGTTTAGTTTTGCAACGAGCTTTTGTTTGCGATTTCAAAAATCTCTTGTGTATAGGTGCACTTTGGATCAGGGCGTTAATAACAAGAAAACGGAAAATTCAGGGAAAGAAGCGTTTCGCTTCTGGATTCGGGTTAAACCACTCCGCAACTGTCGCAGCCCTATGATGGAAGTGGATTTACTCAAAAGCTTCGTATCCACTAGACAAAATTTGACGCACGACATGATGCAACACATGTTGCTCATAATTTTGAACGGCCACGAGGAACTTTTGTATAGTAACGTCAGCTGGCAACGTCAACGAACTTGTTGAGCATCAAATGTTGTTTAGTGGATATGATGCGACGCGTATCACATGGCGCCCTAGACCGTCTTTCCACAAACTTTCAGTGTCGAAGAATCGTACTGTTGGAAAGTTCACCTTAAGGCTTTTGTAGAAAAAAAAGCTTGTGAAACTGTTAATTTTGTTTGTACAGATGGTGACATTTTTATCTTACGAGATGATTGATGTTAAATGTTTCGCAAGGTTGAAAATAATGTTATTAGGGTGTTGTTCTCGACGTTCATCCATAAATGATATATAATAAGAGGAAGATGTTTGCTTTCTAATAGAATCGTTTGGGGTGTCAAGTATGTTCATCCTTTTTAATATATTTCTAGGGGCACATTTACCATAAATGTAATAGAATTCGTTGGAATATGCACCATGTGCCAATTCTTTTTGTACCAACAAACAATATTTAATTCATATAGCAAAAGAAACAATAGACTAAAATTGGACGTTAATACTTATTTCAATTCTGTCGGGACTAAGGCTAATTATATATGTTGCCTGGATAAGTCAGAGAATAATGTAAAAATAAATGTAGTTGGCAGTTCAGTGTCACCTTATGTATAAACAAACCATAGTTTTATTTTACTTGTTCGATGCTAAATTAATTATGAAATATCAAAACATTTTTCTGTTTTTTTCAACATTGATAGTCTGGATTGTCCGCCATTTTGAATATCTAATAAATTAAATTTCTCTGAAATTTACGGCGTCTTAGAAAAATATTTACCTACAGTAATTTGTATGTTTTTGATCAAGTAAAATATCGGTTAGTAATATTTAGAGAAGTAGTTATATTTTAAGCAAATATTTTTATTATTTTAATGAAAAGCTAACTAAAATAGTCGGCAAAAGTATGACATTGATAAATACAAACATTTATATTTTGACAAAAGTATTTAGATAAATTATTAAAAAAATATTATTTATTTAGATTTAATACGAATGTAAAGAACATTAACTATTTTCTGGAATCTCGGTGATAAAAAGTAAATTGTAGATAGATGTAAAATTGTGAATAAAATATGTTGTTATATAAATATTTTTTTAGGTGGTTAGTTAATTGTATTCTCGAGATTTCTTATGTTCAAGATGTTGTTTAAAATATTGTGTAAGCCTTTTTTAATCGTAAGTACCTATTGTAATTGAATGTCAATGTGGTTGTGGTTTTCAAATGTGCTGTATGTTCTTATTAACACAGTAAACTTATTGTGAATTTTACAAATTAAAGTAACTAACAAAATATTTAATTAAAGACGTTAATTAATAATCATTAATTTCAACATTTATCATAACGTTCTAGTCTATTTAGTCGATAGAAAGCTGAAGAAATAATTATTTGTGTTAAATAATAAACTATAATATTATAAGGGATTTTTATTTGCCATTCCATATTCACAGTTACATTTATGTATAATGTTATTAATAAAAAAATAAGCAGACGTGAGGACTGCTGACCGTAGTGAAAACTGAAAACGTCACATTAGCATATCGGAGACCGCTAACCATAATTTTTAGCCCATACCAATAATCGCTCATCGCGGCTGAAGAAGTTTTCAAATCAATAATAACAACAAGCTCGTGTATGTCCATTACACACTGAGCATCCTCCTTGCCACTGAAGAATTATGCTAGACCGTAACAGGCGCGAGCCGGGCCCCGTGCGAGAGGCACGGACGAAGCACGGCTTCAAAGCTTCAGGAAAATTTTATATGATGCGGTCTATGCTACATACACCGTGCGGCATTCGCCACGTTCCGGAGGATCGGACGTGCCCCGACAACGCACGGTTCCGGCCCCCGCGTCTTTCTCGACTCCGTATAATCCCCGGCACATAAGTTGGCAAGTATCTTTAGATGTGCAGAAGTCGTTTTTATTGGTCTCTTTGATAGTAGAGCGGGGCGCTGGGAACGTTCCGAGCGCACAATTCGTTGGTCAGTTGACATAAGGATCAACGAACCAATAGCGTCGCATCCACGTTCAACGTTTATAAGCAGTCTCGGAAAAATATGAACAAATTGTTTATTTTTGAAACAAAATAAGGTTCCACTCGCAAGAGAATGCTCGTAGATGCGAATGCATATTGTTTCTGTGTGCGTAAGCTCGGGAGCACTCAGTATCGCCTGACCACACATAAATAATGTGCAAGTGCACACACACAACTTAGACCAACCCGCCGTCGTCAGATATAACAACTGTATGCTGTGCAGTTCAATCGTTGAACTACTGTACCTATGTCCTAAAGGCAAAATTTAGCCGTAATTCCTTCCTAGGGTCTTAATCTGATGTGTCAAAATTATCATTGTTCCACTACAAGAGGGAGGCGGAACTATACAATGTGCTATATGTGCTCCATTGGTGTAATTGATGCAAGGTGTTCCAATGCGAGGATAAACGAAAAAAATAAATACAGCATACAGGTAAACCGGAAGACGTTGCGTTGGAAGGCCTCCCACTAGGTGGACCGATGACCTAGTGAAGGTTGCGGGGTCCGCTGGATACGAAACGCATGGAACCGGTCAATGTGGCGACACTTGGGGGAGGCCTATATCCAGCAGTGGCCTCTTTCGGCTGATATGATGATGATGATAGGACAATATATCCCCTTTCCACAACGGAATCATGAAGGCGTTGACACGTTATAGTACGACCCCCGTTGCAAGTAAATCCAACCGATTCAATTAACCACCAAAACTCCAATAACTTCTGGAAAACATTGAATTCAGCGGACAAGCTCGATTGGGAAAATCTACTAAGATTAATAAGTCCTTGTTAGATGAGAATTGGGGTTAAATTCGGAGAGTTTGCCTTTAATTTAGTGCCTTTGCTTTGAACGCCAACTCTCTGGCCTGTAGAAAACTAAGAATGGGTACTGTTACTTCAGAGACCCTATTTTGTAAACGAAGATAAAAATTTATTTTTGCCGTCTGGTTTGAAAATACGCATTAATGCTCATCCACTCATCATTTATTATTAAATGAGAAGGCCTATAAGATGTGTGCGGTTTTGCAGCAATAAAACTTTAAGGCCGCATTATACACTTAATTTTATCGATAAAAACACTTCACATAAGGGGTTCCCACCCTTTTTTATTTTCATGCCTTTCCTAAAATTCAAAAAAAATCATAAAGTAAAAACTCACAAGGGTTCTTTTTAATTGGCATATAGCTGTGACTCTTCTGTCAGAGAGTAGAACAACTCAAAAGACTAACAATAAAACCCATTATAGATGTGATAATCCTGATAAAATAGCTGAATTTTAGGAAATGCAATAAAAGCTTGTAAAATTTAATTTAAAAATTAATTATTGGAGTCCACTCCCTCCCTTGTTTCTTCTCATATGTCCTAAAACCACCTAAACCTTTTCCTAGAGTTCTGCACATTCGTTGTTTTGCGCGTCAGGATGTTGAGAAGCTGCGTCAGGATGCGGCGGAACTCGATTGGAGTCACCTTGCTGCGGCAACAGCTATAGACGAATCGATCGACGATGGCAGTGAGGAAAATAGAAACATTTTCTAAGCTGCTAGAAATCGATATAATCAGGTGATGCGCAACGCCAAACGCCGCCATATTCTGGAAAACGTTTCTTCTTCTTCTCCTGCCGATATTTGAAAATTCCTTGGAACTCTCGGTATCGGTAGGCCTCGTCATGTGTATTTTCCCAAGACGATTGGATTATATGATATCAACCGTCACTTTACAACCACTTGCCATTTGGATTCCCAAATGTTGTCTCAGACGGTCGATTCCATTACTACCCTACCCGGTCTTTTCATAGAATCATTCCGATTTTCTTCAGCTACCGAGGATGAAATCAAAAAGATGATCCTTACCAAGGCTGTGGGCTATGATGATATTAGTCATCAAATGGTCACCTTGATCCTTGAATTTCTTCTGCCTCCGATTACCCATACAATAAACTTTTCCCTTCATTCCGGTCAGTTCCCATCCTCGTGGCGAATGGCCTACGTCCGTTCACTTCCTAAAATTTCAAATCCCTCCCTACCTAATCATTTTCGACCTATTTCCATACTCCCTTTCCTGTCAAAAGTGCTCGAGGCCTGTGTCCACAAGCAGTTTTCGGGGTTACTTCACCGTAACAACCCTGTCAGCTCATTCCAGTCTGGGTTCAGGCCGTTTTGGTGTAAACTCCTCGAAGTGTCAGTTTTGCGATTAGGACCGGATTATTTTAAACACAATGGAAACTCAATACCAAATTACTGGCAAACTTGTAGCATTTATTTAACACACATAATAATACTACTATACTACAGACACACAAAACAAATACAGCTACTTACGAGTACATATTACGCGTAGAAGAGCAGAAGTGAAAGAGGCTCCCTTAACGACAATGGGGCAAACGGGGCCGCGCGCGTCCTCCTTTCAGGTAGAATATTTGGCGACTGCCTTGAGCTCTGCGCCCGCACAAGTCATGGCGTTGCCAAGAACGGCAACGCTGGCTACAGAGCGACAAGGACAATAGGGCACGCCCGCACAAGGGCGACAAGGACAGCAACATACGGCGCATGCGAGGCTGCCAGCTCGCATGCCACAGATAACAATAAACTACAGCTAACACAATACAATAATATACAAAGACTAAAAAGGCACAGATAATGCAGAATGAGTTGCCTACATTAATGCAGAATGAGTTGTCTACAGTCAGGCTATTGTAATGGGAAGCTCGCGCATGGTGGGTAGAGTGGCGGTTAGCTCTATTCCTTCTCTTTTTTTCGATGTTACCGTTATTCCCATGAGCCCTAGCGTAAAAGATCTTGGTTTGCATCTTTATTCGAAACTTGGCGGTATAGTCGGGTTACTAGTGTCAGTCAAAGAGTCAAAGGCACTTTGCGATACCTATATAAAACGAAGACTATGCTTGTGTAGACCTTTGTTTTTCCCATAATTGATCCATAAAATACATAACAGTTTTCTGTATTTTGCAAAGGGAAAGGGAGGGGACGGATTTTGTATTTTGGGAAGGGTGAGTAGGGGCGGAAGAGGGGAGGGCGGGAGGGTTGTAGGTGGGATGGGGACGGAGGGGGTAGGGGGGAAGGGGTAGAGATACCTATTATATAGATATCTTTTCATAGTAGGTACATAACACCCACATTTCAGCAGCTGTATGTTACGTATCCCTAATTAAAAACTTTCTATTTGTTTGTTGTCGTTTAGTGTGGGTGTCATAGAACTATATCTATATTTGTATATGTAAGTAGCCTTAATCTATATATAGAATGTTTTGCTAATAAATACCTGTATTATACATCAATTCGTGTACTCAATTACACCTTTCCCTACATGGCGACCATGCCTTCGGGCAAGTCGCTCGTAATGGTCGTGTCGCATCACAACTAACTTCATTGTTAATTAGTACGAAATTATTCGGAATAGCCAGATGAGTCAATCATACCAGACCAAAGAAGAGGTTTTTTTAGCTCAAAACGCAGCCAGTGCTGCAAATAGTGCGAATTTGCATGAAATTGGAAAAAAATTGAACGTCCAGACTATTATAACCACAATAATTATCTGATCTGATGGGTGCAGTGCTTCTCTACTTGGGATTTAGATAATATAAAAAATGCCATACGCATGCGATTGTCTGGACAAGGTCGCGGCCAGAACACTCCGAATATAGCAGAAAGTGAATGTCAGTGCACTCAATTACATCTATCCGTACAGACGAAAGTAGAAACATCCACGATACAGGAGAAATTCCTCAAGTAGGGCAACGTTTAAAATATATTGTGACGATCTTTTTGCGGCTACTTTTATCATACTTCCATCAGTTGTCAAAAATGTAGGTAAATTACAGATATTTTTAAAAGACTAATAGCCGATTTCAAAATTGAGTATTTTGTTAAGAACGTATCAAATCATACTTAAATGCCAATTTTTAATAGGTTTTCAAGCTAGGGATTGACAGATACTCAACTTCAAATATTTAAATCAGAAATCGGGGGTAAGCCTGAAATCACAATGCCCCACTCAACCGCACATAGGATAAAAGATACGTATGCTCCGTTGGTGTATTTGGTGAATGGCGTTCCTCGGTTTGCGTTTAACCTTGAAGATCAACCCGTGTAGCTGTTATAAGTAAATGCAATCATAAAATTAATTAAAAAGAGAACTAAAAAGACATTTTTTATTTAACTTTTTAGATAACATTTTTTTTTTCGAATTAGGTACATTAAAACATATGAATGTTATATGTTTTTGAAATTACCTCTTTAAATCCTTTATTTTGGTATCCAACACGATAGGTATGGAAGAAAAAAAGACCCCACAATATGGCACCCAAAATCCGTCATATTTCTATTTTCCAATTTGAATGTAGCCACACTCGCAAGGTTAAGACGAATCGATTGATGTAAGAATCATCAAAATCAGCCAACGCGTTTGGTCTCTAAAACGCCACATAGGAACAAACATACATACATACATACATAGACTGATTAACACATAACACTCCTTCAGCAGTCGTGTAAAAACCGAGGATAGTCCCTATCTAGCACGTAATTAAGAAAATGACAGGCGATATAATATAATAAATAATCTCTGACACTAGAAACCTGTGAATTTCACAACGTAGTGCTTATTCTTAAATTGAGAATTCGCTGGATGTCTCTGAAAGTGAAAATATAGTCACGTATATAATTCAAAAGATTAATACATAGTGCTCTCCTGGCGTGCAATATATAAGAGTGATGTGCTGCTCAGAAAACACAAAGTAATTGCTTAACACTGAAGCAAACTATGTTCGATGTTGTATGTTTGTTTTTCTTAGATGTTACGTTTATTTATTATTTTATTTATTTATTTAAATCTCCCTTACAACTATAATTACAGGTAGGTATACCTAATGCGACAGCGCGTTCTTAAAATAAACTTATTTACAATATAAAACTAAGAAAACGTAAAAATAACTTATAAACTATGTTTCGTAAATATAAAAAGACAATATTTAAAATAAAAAACTAAAACATATCTACTCTAATCTTCACTATAACTTAAAATAAACAACAGTATTTTTGTGAAGTCACTCAAATGGCATGTAAATACATCAATCTCGATGTGAAGATCGTTAAGAACCTGAATTGCGCGGGTCATTGGTGTTTTGGCGAGAAGGTTGGTCCTGGCAACCGGCACGGCTAGCAGTGGCGGGCGTCGCCGCCTCCACACACACATAAACTCAGGTGCTGCAGCACTCCTGGGTTATGCTCAATGCCACGAAGTAACCTAACCAGATACGAAACAAGCGTGAATTCCCGTCATACCCTCAGTTGGTTGTACCGGACCATACCGAGCACAAACAGAGTGGGGTACATCAACGGGTAAAACGGATATACCCCGTATAGTTTCATGAACAAGTGGCGCGTGAACTTGTTTTGTACGCGTTCTGTGGCATTCCCGAATACATGGCCTCATGTGGAGCCCATATGACAGCACTATGTTCCAGATGACTCATGACTAGTGCGTCATACAGGACCCTGACTGTTGCGATGTTGGTGAAGTGCCTTGTCTGCCTCAGAAAAAATCCCAAGTTTCTAAACGCCCTTTTACAGATACTCGAAATATGATCGCGAAACGACAGTTCAGGAGTGACAACAACCCCGAAATCCCGCACCTCAGAGACTCGTTGCATAGGCGAGGCACCCACTACGTATTCGTGTACTAGAGGGACACGCGCGCGCGTAAAACTCATCACCGAGCACTTCGACACATTGAAGAAAAGCTTGTTGTACTGACTCCATTCCACTACCCTATCTATATCCTTCTGCAATCGTTCGCAATCGGATTTGCTATTAACCTCGAGCAGCAACTTAAGGTCATCCGCAAATAATAAACAAGAGCCATGTTTGACGACTTCCGGCAAATCGTTTATCATTATGATGAATTCGAGAGGCCCCAAATTGCTGCCTTGGCTCACACGGGACCAGTTGTGATATGGGTCGGATTCACACTCATTATAATCTACGTACTGCTGTCTATCTCGCGTATCACATGACGAGTATCCGTGAGGAATAAGTACCTAAAGCTAACAAAAACACACTCGCAAATTATTCCATCTCCCAGGGGTTCTAGACTAAACACATTTATCAACGTTTTCATATGTTCAAAGTGTTTTGCAGATCACAAAGCCAAGAGCCGAAGACTGGGGCCCATAGCAATATTGCAACTCCTGGATCTGCAAGGTCTATACCCGCAAAACCGCGATACGCGGCAGCGGTAGCTAGGGGTCTGTTCTTTGAGATACCGGTTCCTGGTAGTGGCAGGGACTCCCTTTTCTGCACTTAGACTCCCATTTGGTCCGTTGTGCGTGGTACTGGTTCCTGTAAGACAGGAGGAAAGTGAACTTACAACTATTACTCACATTGATTCTCGCGGTCGACTCCTGGGCTCGTTCAATCCCGTATGGGGTCGGGGGGTATAGGGTAAAATAGATATAATAAGGAAATGAGAGACGTGGTCTGGGGCGAGATGATTCCCTGCAGACACCTAGACACGCTCCCATCAAAATACCTTGCTGCGCGCGAAATATACACAAACACAAAAGCCCGGGCGGAGCACAACACCACTCGTGTAAGGCGAACGTGATTTCCAATTACGGTTGGTTGGTTATATATTAATTTCAACAAAACCAAATCAACACCATCGTATTACGTCTCACGCCGTCGGTCACAAATTTTCTAGCCTAGTGTCAACTGTCAAGTCAATCAGCAACTGTTTATATCGATGACAGCGATTTGACTCAGTGTAGTAACAAAATAACAGAAAGGGAACGGAACATTTCGTTCCAAACACTTAGACTCACCCCTTTTCCCCATGGGGATAGGGAGAAACGAATGCGATCTGCTACGATCCTTACATACTCTTTTTGCTTCGGTTACGCTCGTTCTAGTTATACACGCACGCCGACATGTGTACTGAAGTTCAAGATTGACTATTGAAATATTGGCAGTGAGTGTCAATCCCATACATTTTGTATTTTAGATATTTTTCGTTGATAGAATATCACTCTGTCTAGGCTACATAACGTAAATCAGGACCTCTAGTCTGGTAAAATTTTAGATCAGAAAAATATCATAAACGACTACTGTTGGCATTTAAGGTAAATATGCCAAGCTCGAACTTCAAAATTATTAAAGAAAATGAAAGTAGATTTTACTTTTACAACCCATTGTGATCTTCTCCTAACGCCTACATTTATTTATTGACGTCATTCAGCCTCTGATTTCATTTGTTTCAATTTCAAACTTCAGAGCTAAAGATGGGTTTAGACCAAATGCGTAAGAGCAAGAGCTAGAACAAGAGCTTAATTTGTTAAAAGCTAACGAGAGAGAAAAATTATTTATAGTCATGTCTTATCATCTAAGCACTTAAATTATAAATTTTACGCGAAACAGAAACTAAGAAGATGAACGTCGTGACGGTGATAATATGGCTCCCACTCATCATGTTGCTGTGTTTCATGGCATTTTTAGTGATCGCTTAGGAGCAAAGCAAGCAAGATATAAATAGTAAATTGTGTCACAAGGGATCAAAATAATGTATTGAGGACGAGATTGATTGTTTGAATCCAGAGTGAAGCAAAGGATTCTGGAATAGAACCCCAAGTGTAGCGAGGGATTCTATAGTAGAATCTTAAGCGTAGCGAGTAGATTCAAAGTTCGTCGCTTGAGATTATTTAATTTTGATACCGTGTGGCACACTCTGCTTTTCATACCCCTCAATGAGAAAAATAAATAAGAGATGCTTTTAGTACTGACGAATATTTACATAACCAAGTTACAAATTTATACTGTTATTATCTATGTTTTTGAAATTTTGGAAATTTATTGTATCGTTTGGGTATTCGTAATAACTTCAGACTCTGGTTAATGATCATGTTGAGTCAATGGTGACATTTCAGGCTGTTTTGAAGTGGATAGGTGCAGCGGCAAAATTTAAATTGGTAGATCAATTGAAGAAGGCTGTAATTTAATACTTTTAACTACGCGCATGCTAATTTTTGCCTTATTTTCGATTGAGTCCTCGAATGATCATTCCATGACACCACTGCCATAGCGATTCGGGTGCTTAAATATACTCCTGAATCGGCTAAAAGAGTCGCAGAAGTCCGGCGAAAACGTCCTAAAATGTCGATGAATCTAAAATTAAATACAAACAAAATTACAAAGTGGGGTTAGAACGAAAATTCTCTCGTTTGGTCGAAGCCCACCTTAAGAATTTATAAATAGGGCATTCTAATAAAACTTCACTCCACTGAATGTTACAAAAACCAATACTTCACGGTCACAGGACGATTTCCTTTGCACTATTTCAATTTCCTTTCGATTCAATCAGGGTCAGACAGCGAGACTGTTTTAAAACTGACGAACATACGTCGGCTATTTATAGATTCTGTATCTAAAACCTTTGAAGTTTATTTGAGCGTTAATATATAATTGAATAAACATCTAACATAATGTATCAGCAGTCAGTAGGCCTGCTACGAATACTTGGTGTGATATGTGAAATCAAACTAATACTGGTCATTTACTAGTTTTATAATATGAGAAAACTGTTAACAAAAGAATACAATTTTAAGACGATGTCTATGACTTTGAGCACTACATTTTAAACAAGCGTCTTAGGTGACGACCATCGACTGAATGTGTCCTCAAGCCACATTACTCGTACTGGCTAGAAAACACTCGATAAACTCCGAATGTTTATGTCCTTTGGAATTATTTAAAACAAAAATCCTAAAAATAACCAAAATGTAACTATAAGAAAGATCATTCAATTTTATTTAAAAAAAAAGCGGCCAAGTGCGTTTCAGGCCACGCTCAGTAATAGGGTTCCGAAGTTGCATAATAATGCGGACTAAGAAGAGGATGTTTTGTTGTTACATGAACATTAAAACGGTTTCAGCGGCTCACAACATCTAAAAACGGGCCCACATAGGACGATGGTAACTGAAGAAGGAGCTATACAATCCAACTTCACAAGTGAAGTTAGATTTTTTTTTATCTATTTGGGTACCACCGCGGGTAGAGGCAAGCTTTTGTAATAAAGTTTTATAACCAGCGTTACTTACTTGTAATAATTTGAATACTGCAGAATTGCCGTTACGAAGATAGTCTTCGTTAAAATCTCCAAATATTTACAAATTGAAAACAAATATTTTAGTATGAGTATTTTCAAACAACTTACTCAACTACCAAAAAGTAAAATCAAATTATTCAATGATAGGGACAAACAACCAACGTAAATAAGCTGCAATAAATAATCTATATGAAGGACGTCAATTACGAAAGGAGTCGATACAAGCGCGCATTAGAGCCACGGGGAATGGTATGGTTCGTTACTGGATCCACGCGCGCACGCTCTTTGTTTATTTCCCTTTCGGAATTTGAAAAATTGCGAATGTATTTTCAAAATCTCTTTTCCGTTCTCGAAAGTTCTACGCTACTCAATTAGTGATGTAGTCGGCTTGGGTATTGACTTTATGGATGGATATTGACAAAAGAAAATAAGTAATTTAATATTTCTATTGTGTTATATTATCATATTATGAAGAGGCCCGCCCGCCTCAATGAGCATAATTAAATTGGTACATAATTTCAAATTGATTTATGAAAATGTATATAAGACTCCAAATGAAAAAAAACATGTTTAATTTTTTCGAATGAAGAAATTGGGTATCTATCGATATCGATAATTTAATTAAAATTGCAATGTATTATATTGCACTGATGTAACCATGGTTTAGTAGTAGTAAATATCGTCCTATGACACGAATGTCAACTTTACGGCAAACGCAATTAAGTTTATAATTGCGACCACTGACAATACCGCCATCTATGGTCTGGTTGCTTGGCAATCAAACCTAATTTGACTTTAGATTAGAAAACGTCGAAAATACTTCTGCACTAACACAAAATAGACTCCCCCGCGCGTATGGACTACAGGCCGGTACTGCCAACGACTCCACCCACTCTAATGCGTTCTTCGAGATAAACATTATTAATTTAGAAATCATTCCATTTATTCGTTTTATATACATATTTTTACATTTTTAAATATTATTCAATAAAAAAAGAAAATAAAAAAACATTTAAAAATACAAAAATAGTAGCCCACCGGTATCGGGAACAGGGTCCAAGCTACCGGTGGTCAGGGCTCCTGAGAGAGGAACCTCCTAACGATACGCGCCGTGTCCAGGAGTACCGCTTTCTGGATCAAGCCCTTGATCCAGCTGCCCAACGAGAGCCTCCTAAGGTGTTGGTCGAGGCTCTTGGCTATTATGCCATTGGCCGTAACGACTATCAGCACAATGATCGCTGTATTCACGTCCCACATGTCGACAACCTCGCGAGCCAGATCAAGATACTTGCTTTTCTTATCTCGCTCAGCCTTCACGAGGTTCTCGTCATGTGGGACCGCTATATCAACAATCATTGCGTGACGCTCAAGTCGGTCTATCACCACTATGTCAGGCTTATTGGCAACAATAGTCCTGTCAGTGATGATAGACCGATCCCAATACAACGTGACATTGCCATTTTCGAGAACTGGGTCGGGCACATACTTATAGTAAGGCACTTCCGACTCCACAAGATTGTATTTAAGAGCAAGTTGCTGATGGATTATCCTGGCTACAAGGTTGTGTCTATGCAAATAGTCTCCGTTAGCCAGACTAGAACAACCGGAGATAATGTGACGGATTGATTCACCCGGCCGGTGACATGCCCGACAGATGTCAACCGTGCCGTCCTTCACAATGTATTTCCGGTAGTTGTTCGTCATCATAACTTCGTCCATAATCGCAAAGACAAAACCTTCGGTTTCCCCGAAAAGGTCACCAAATCGCAGCCAGGCCACGGACGCTAAAAGATCTACATCGGGCCCATGTAGGACCCGAAAGAAGCGTCCGTGAAGCTCCTTGCTCTGCCATACCTCCCTGCGGTCATTAGTATCTAATACTATAGGTTTGCGCCAGTTCTCGTTAGCCAAGGAGAGCGGGGTGAGTCCCTTGTCCACCGCTACCACATCTCGATGCATACCCACGTCAGCGGCCTGGAAGTATTCCCTAAGACTGCATACCTCGCGGTTGTGTAGGGTCTTAGCATTTAAAAAGCCACGACCCCCGCACTTCCGAGGGATATACAGTCTCATAACCGATGAACGTGGGTGATGCATACGATTTGCCGTAAGCAGCGTGCGGACCCTCCTATCCAGGGCGTCAAGTTCAGTCTGAGTCCATTTGAGTATGCCGAAAGAATACATCAATACCGGCATGACCCAGCCGTTGAAGGCGCGCACCTTGTTACCGCCCGATAAAAGACTATTTAGTACTCTTTTCAGGCGGCCAAAGAAGCGCTCCTTCAACGACTGTTTCACGTCAGTAGCATTGATGCCTAGTGCTTCCGACATACCCAAATACTTGTAAGTTTCGGTTGAGGAAAGGGATCGAAGGTGTATGGAATCCGAGAGTTGTATTCCCACGGATTCCATAATCTCCCCTCGCTTTACATGCATGACTGCACATTTGTCCACACCAAATTCCATATGGATGGCGTCACTGAAGGTTTCTGTTACCTTCAGTAGCTTCATCAGTTGCAAGTTGTTGGGGGCAAAGAGCTTCAGATCATCCATGTAAAGGAGGTGTGATATGACCTGACCACCTCTCCTCAACCGATAGCCCAGACCTGAACCCTCCAGCAGTGTACTGAGAGGGTTTAGGGCTAAACAAAACCACAGAGGACTCAGACTGTCGCCCTGAAATATTCCGCGCTCGATCCTTATAGGTTCGCTGTTTTCCTGAATCTGTCGACATCCTGGATAGTGAAGGACCGTCCTCCACTGCCCCATACATGACGTCAGGAAGGCGCGCAGAGTTGCATCAATTTTATACAACTCCAGCACCCTCATGAGCCATGTATGTGGCACTGAGTCATAGGCCTTCTTGTAATCTATCCAACATGTCGCCAGATCCTTGCGGGAACGGCGAACCTGTTGGCTAATAGCAATGTCTATGAGGAGCAGCTCCTTAGTACCGCGGGACCCGTTCCTACATCCATTCTGAGAAGCAGACATGATGGCGTTATTGTCAATATGTTGATTAATTTTCGCTCTCAGAATGGATGTAAGAACTTTATAGACCGTCGGTAAGCACGTTATCGGTCTATAATTTTTAGGATCCGCAGTACTACCTGATTTGTGGAGCAGGTGGGTCATTCCCGTCGTTAGGAACTGGGGCAGTGATCCTGACTCTAAGGCAGACTGGAACTGAGTTGCCAAACGAGCGTGCGATCTTTGGAACCATTTAATCCAAAAGTTGTGCAGTCCGTCTGGTCCTGGAGATTTCCAGTTAGGCAACGGACGGACTGCACTAGCCACATCTTGGGGGCTGATGGTAATTGCCCCCATTTGTGGTATCGGATCGCACGCCCGTTCGACCGCCCGAGTCCAGTCACCCTCGGTGTGACTGACAGGCACCGACCAGATATCGCGCCAGAACGAACACATGGCGTCGTTATCCGGTAGGCGCGTATCAGTCACACCTTGGTTGGGTTGCTCCCAAGCCCTATAAACCCACCTTTCGTTGCTCTGGAATGTGCGATTCTGGGTGTATCGCTCCACTCGCCGCTTGTACCGACGAATACGGTTTGCCCATGCATAGATCTTCTGCTTCAGGAAGTCGATACGCTCTGTGACGCGGGACATATAATCTCGAGAACTGATATCAGTCCCTGAGAACGCCCGCCTCACAAAGCGCATCACTCTAGGGCGAGTGTTGCCCTCCCTGAAGCAGATAAGCTTGCCGATGAGTGCTCTAGCCTCACCGATACGACGCTCAATCCTGCACTGCCAAGCTGGTATAGCTGGTCGTGTAGCTCTGTCAGTTTTGGGAAACTTGACATTAGCTACACGACATGCTGCTGCAGCCGCACAGTACAAGATCGAGTGGGTGTCGGCAAGGTCTTTGCTGCTATCAAAAACATTTGATAGCTGCGAATCTAGAGCACACACCAGCGCCCTATTTTTCTTATGCATGGGCAAACGAGGTAGTCGAGGTCTAAGCTCAGGCGGTGTGGAGCGATACTCGCTGAATGCACATTCCAAAGCGCTCCTCAAACGCGCATTGCATTGGGTACTCACAGATATAGCCCCGTCGTCGTCGTCCTCGCCAACATGGTCGGGTCGCGGTGAAACACTGGGTTGCAGTTGCACCGCGGCCGGTGGCAAGGCAGGTGAGACACGGCTACTCTGTGATTCCTCACGCAGTCTATCAAGTACGGCGTCATCCAGCATACGGTTACGTTGGATGACCCGCACCTGATCCGATAGACGTTGGGCCGACACGTTGACAGCTGGCTCAAGCACCTGAAACAGAGAGAGCATCCAACCACGGTACGCAGTCAGGTTACTTCCCCCCTCTGTAGCCCCAAAGTATGCGCGCATGACGTTTTCGTTAATCGATTGCGTCCATCGCATGCGCTGCACACTTCCACCGGGAGCGGGGACCCTGTCAGAGACCGATGGGCCTCGAGGTCCTAGTCTGTCCGGTGGCCGGCGTCCTCCCCGTCGACGCGTAGGTGGTGGTGTCGTCGGCGGAGAGAAGTATTCGTCGCTCGAGCTCGACGCAACTGCAGCGTCCAGGATCGCTTGACTCACGGTTGTAGGGGATCCCGGCGGCTGCGAGGCGGAGCTGAGCGACGAACCCGAAGATGTTGGGCGTGTGTTTTGGCTCGGGCCTGGCTTCGTGTCAGCATTTTCTTCTCAGCTTGTCATTCTGGTTTATTGTATGTTGTATGTTGTTCATTTTAATTATAGTTTATGTTTTCTTCTTGTTGTTTTATTAAATATATATGTAGACATTATTTAAATTTAGTTTTATGTAGTTTTAATGGTGATATTGTTCGGATTCATAAATATATTCTAAAAAATTCGAAGAGCGAAGAAAATTTTAGTGTCACTCTTGACAAGCCAGGCCACAGATATTATTAAGGATGTTATGATTTTATTATTTTTACATGGCATTCACAAGCCTAATTTACTCTGTTTTACACAAATAACAACAATATTTAATTAATTTTTCAATGGCATTTGTACAAATTTTTTACTGGTGCAAGTACATTTTATAAGTTTGTCGACTATTACTCGTAAGCTTGTCAAGCCAACTTAGCTGTGATAGTTTTCCTTTTATATTCGTTGCAATTTCAAGCTTAATTTAAAACGGATCTCTTAATCGAAAAATGGTTTTAACAACAAAAAACACACTTCGGAACCCTAACAAGCCATTATTAGTTAAAAAAGGATCAAAACCTAACATAAACAACATCACGTTTATATTTTCCGAGGACTAAAGCTTCGGATGTTGTTATTTTATTATAAACCTCACAAACAAAAAACAGACGGTAAAGATAGGAGGGTATATTAGTGATTTTGCAAATGTGTTGTTCGGTGTACCTCAGGGTAGGTTCTGGAGCTCACACTTTTTCTGTCCTACATTAACGATCTTTGTAAATTAAAAGTTGGAAATACAAAAATATTTTCCTACGCCGACGATACTGCTGTAGTCTTCCACTGACACAGTTGGTCCGATGTTAAAATTAAGACAGGCAAGTATGTACCAAATTGTGAATTGACTCGATTACAACCTTCTCACGTTAAATACTGCGAAAACCAATTACATATTATGCTTCTCCATCTATAAAAGATCACAACCAGATAATGTGTTCAACATTAAAGTACACTCTTGCGATAAAGCTAAAAACAATATTTGCGCTAGTCCCATAACCCATTGCGCGTATAATTACAGAGACAATAGAATAATGGCACTCTCATGTTGAACATGTTACTGGAAATATTAGAAAAGGGGGTGGATTTTAAAACATTAAGATATATTGCGCCTATAAATAGAAAAAAGAAATCAGGCTCTCACAGAAACTTATTAAGTGATATATATATCTCTCCATCACGATAGTGGTCAAGCGCGAGCCTATCAATAATAATAAAAAAAAACAATCTGTTATAGCCTACTGTATCACAATATGGAATGACGCAGCAAAATCAAAGTTTATAAAAAGGGCAATGGAGAGGGCTTTGCTCGGCGTTTCCTTGCGTGATTGAATCAGATATGTAAAGATCCACAAGAAAACCAATGTTACCGACATAGCCCTTAGAATTGCCAAACATAAATGGCAGTGGGCAGGGAACATTGCTCGCAGAACGGATGGCCGATGGGGCAGAAAGGTTCTGGAGTGGCAACCTCGAACCGGAAGACGTTGCGTTGGAAGGCCTCCCACCAGGTGGACCGATAACCTGGTGAAGGTTGCAGAGATCCGCTGGATGGGAGACGCACAGGGCCGATCAATGTGGCGACGCTTGGGAGAGACCTATGTCCAGCAGTGGACGTCTTTCGGCTAATATGATGATGAAGATTTCAAATGGATTACATACGCTACTGAAAGTCTCTATCAGGATAGTGGACTGCTTTCTATTAGAAAGTTATATATCATATATTCCGTTCGATAAAAACATAAGAATCTACCATACGATCAAAATACAATAACAAGAAGACGGAAAGATCTCATAGTACAGGTTCCGCAAGCTTAAACAAAATTTGCTGACATTCAGAACAATAAACTATCATGTCAACTACATAATAGGACAAATAAAAATAAATATGTACAAAATAAACAATTACACGAGTGTAAAAAAATACTAATTAACATAACATTAACAAATTGGATAAAGACACTAATTTACGCAGACACTGAGGCACTATTGCAAGATACAAAATTAAATACACACACATCCACGAATCAACCTCCGCAAGCGTTGCGTAACCTTGATGATCGAACAGTACGACTACTACCATGAGCTCTATAGAGCTTACCAAAGTTCAATATAAGTGATTGATAAACCCTAGACGCACGCATGCATAAAGCTTTTGCAAAAAACACTATGGTAACGCTTTAGATACATTGTAATATAAGGTAACTTTTCCCTAAGCCCTAGGCAGAGAAGTTTTTATATGCTTTATAAATTTATTTTACTTTGAAACCCTTTAATGGTAAAAGTTTGCCTATTTGTTATAGTTTCTTTCTAGGTGCTTGCTTTATTGATGTTTCTCAAGTTGGTTTTTAAGTACGGTAAATATGGCATCAGAGTAAAAAAATAGAATATATTTATGAAACTCAGATTAGAGCAAGAACATTAGTGATTTACTTGTGTTCTCTTGTCAAATTGCGAGTTATAAGTATACTAGCTTCTGCTGGCGGCTTCGCCCGCGGAAAAGTCAGAAATTTGCTAAAGGGTTCTGGGTTACAAGCTTACTATGTCGTTCTTCAGAGTCTAAATTTCATCTCATTCAGTTCTAGAATGTGGGGAATTATTTTATTGTAACATTTTGTAGTAGCCCATAAAAGATGACGCTACTTTAGCCTGCCTGAAACCTGGTTGAACTAATTAGCCCCTATTTCTAGTTACATAATTATGTCTGTCGCCGTTTTTACTAAAAATATGTAAATTATTCAACACGCCAATATTCCCTAAACGATTAGATCAGATTCTATACTGATACTTTTTTTATTTATTTATTATGGGTTGGCTATTGACTCTAGTCTAGGTCAGAGGTGTCAGAGACAAAGTCGACGATGGAGTGAGCTTACCCAGAAGAAGTCTGTTCACTCTAACTTTGAAGAGATTCAGGTTGTATGCGTTCTGTTAGACCGTGCCTTCGCGGAGGAGTTTAAAAAAAGCAAATTTAAACAACTAAACTATTTATTTGGAAATAGTACAAAAATAGTAATTTTGAAGTAGTAATATTAGGATTTAGAAACGTGTGGCTCTGTGTGATGACGGTTAAAGATTGACCTTTTTTGTGCTCGGAACCCGCGACGCGACGGGGTGTGGCGCCGGCGGTTGGCTGACACCTCAAATTCGAGAAATGCACAAGCTCGTAAATATGCTCGTAAATCAGGGGTATAACAACTCCCCGTTTAAGAGGAAACTTACGCTATTTAAAAGCGAAGTTTACAAAAACAAATGTTCTCGGACGCGACAAATGTGTTAATTGAATTTTTTTTTTTTGCAGGTCCGGGCTATCAGAGTTGAAATAGTTACTTTCAGACTTATTTATCATTTGAACGGGATTGAATTGAATGAAAAGAGCCATACATTTCTTATTATAATTACAACAATAATAAAGTATAAACATTACATACAAATTTAAAAAAAGTATAAAACAATAGAGCGTGATGGTGGTACCTACATTAGGTGTTTCATTATTGTCAAAGGTACTGGTTATTTCTAGGATGATAACAATCTTATCGTTAATTCTAGTTGACTTAACAGTGTTCAGATATAGAAATCTTAGATAGGCTCTTATTATAATAAGGTTATTAAAATTTTACATTTTGCAACATGGTTAAAATCGGAATGGATATAATTTAGAATTAATATTTCTTACTTATTAGTCTTATGTAAAAAACAATGATCGTTACAGTTAGGATTTAATGTTAGTATGTTTGTGCCTAAGGTAGAATATTCAAATATTTTGCTTACACATACAAATCTTAGTTCTAAATGGCACACATCAATGGCACACATCAATGTATACACAGCCATCTATTATTATCTACCGATTGATATTATTCTAGTTACTTTTAGAGTACATTGTAAATAAACATTTTTTATTATTATTTATGTTTCACAAATAGGGTTATCTTGAGTACTAAGTTCATTAAAACACTTTTACAATCAGTTAACTTATCTAGTTTAATATACTTAGATCTATCTTGACTTAAGGCTATTTATGAGGCTGACGATAATATGAGTGCATATGATTTAGACACATTAACATTATGAGGCACATTATGATATTTTTACACAATTTATATTGGCTTATCAAAGCTAAAGAAAATTTTAAAGTACTTAAATATAAGCTTATCATCTAAAATATAACTAACAATATTTGACAGATTTATTTAAGTGCGAATTCCACAAAACTACAAATCTATTTTGAATTCTGTGTATTTAGGCAAGTTTTAATATTTTTGAAAAGGTCGTAATACAAATCACTTGGTGATAAAATTGAAGGGTGCCCTTGAGTTTGCACACACAGAATGGAATTAAAAAAAATGTCTTTTAATTTATAGGCGAGACTTAAAATACTTGATTTAATGTGTTTTGTAGAGTAGCTCTAAGTATGAGAACATTCACATCGAATGTGAGTAGGCCAGGCCTATTATCAGTGTGGGAAGAGAGGTTTTCAATTACAGTATTGAGGAACATTTAATAATTAAAATATTAAGGCTAAAGCTTATTTAATTTAATATTAAAATAAAAGGGATAGAATAACTTATGATCTAGTGGAACTAACAGTAGCTAATTTTACTTGATCATAATGATGTTTGACATGTTTTCTATTAATTAGGAGAGAAAATGTGTGGTTGCCGTGGATTTTAACTACTTAATAGGGACCTTTCCACACAGGTGACAATGATTTTCGCATTCTTAAGTGGTTTTTTAGATAAACTATATCACCAACTTTATAAGTAACAGGTCGGGACCGCTTGTCGTAATACTCCTTTGATGTCTCTTTGGATTTATTTATATTTTCTATGGCTCTATTATGGGAAAGTTTTAAGCGGTGATTTAACATTTTAACGTATTCGTGATAGGTGCTAGTAGGGTCTAATTTATAAATGGAATCTGGTAAGTAAGGTTTATGACCAAACAGTAGTTCATAAGGTGTGAATTGAGTGGTTGTATGGACATTCATGTTATAAGCAAGGATACCTGTATAAACATATTTATGCTAATCTGTTTGATCATTATTAACATAAGATTTTAGGTATTCCTTTAAAGTGGAATGACTCCTTTCTAAAGCTCCTTGTGTTTGAGGGTGATAGGGTGTTGACCATATTTGTTTTATTTTAAGGAATTCGCAGGTTTTTTTAAACAAATCAGCTGTGAAATTAGTATCTTGGTCAGTCAATATTGTTTTAGGGATACCGAATAGGGAGATAAAGTGGACAAGACATTCACAACATTCTTCAGCTGAAGTATTAGTAATGGGGTAAGCAAACGAAAATTTTGTCAAGTCGTCCTGAAGGGTTAATATGTATTTGAATTTGAATTCACCAGCTTCAGGAAGTGGCCCTACAATGTCGAGACTAACGCGTTCAAAAGGAGATGTTGATGTAGAAGTAATCTGCATTGGGGTTCGATTGATTTGACGAAGGGCTTTATTATATTGGCATTGGGAGCATTTCTTTACATAGTTTTCTATGTCGGTTTTCATGTTTTTCCAATAATATCGTTCTCTGAAACGATTGTACATGCGCGATTGGCATACGTGACCGGCTATGTGTAAGTCATGATTCTGTTTTAGGATTTTAAGAATTTCGCTTGGAACTGGAAATATTATTGTATTTTTATGTATATTCATTATAATATTTGTATTATGAAATACATATGCTAGAATATTGTATACTTTGGCGTATGAAAGTTTGACGAAAGGGTCTTTGAAATCAGAGATAGCTATTTCATTGGGAATTTCATTGGTTCCTACTAATAATTCGTTTCGTAGATTTTTCAGTGATTTCAATAGATCTGTATTAGGGAGTTCATCAAAGTGATGCACTTTAGTGAAAAGGAAGTAATAGGTCTTATCTTTCAATTTCAGGTTTAGAAAGGAATAAAGAGTTCTTTCTTTACTCAATAAGTCAGAGGTGTCGCCGTAATTAGCAAGAATTTCTTCTATGTAAGGATTTGATTCATCAAGATCAATAGATGTCGGTACTGTAGAAGGCGTAGTCAGAAGTGTACAAATAAATAGATATATTACTTTTATAGCTCATATATTTAGTAATAATTTTACAATATGCCTGCCTTCTGGGCGGCTATACTAGAATTGACGATCAAAAACATATTCACTTATTATCTATTCGAAATTCATTTACCTTTCAAGTAATACCAATTGCCAGTGTTTTTTATAGGCAAGTAGATTGCCTTCTAGTTAAGCAGAGTCCTCACATGAGCTACGCCCCTACGAATAGACGCGCAGAATCATATGAAGTGCTTCTATTCTATGTCTTGAAAGGTTACATGAATCCTACCTTACCCTAACCCGAGCATTTACCTAATAGGGAAATCACATTTACAATTGAGGTACGACCCTTAAAAGGGGAAGGCTTAATCATGACAAACGAGTTATCGGATGCTCCGATATGTGCTTTTAACTTCAGTTGACGTGCACATACGCACTAACAAATCAACGCCGTCATGCTTGAACCTCCTTGACCAAAACCCTAAAAAAGGAACAAGGCGTCCTCCCAACACAAGAATGATGCGTCAACTCACATCGACCCGGATGGGGTTTAATCTCAAAAATTCAAATATGATACAATGTTTCGATCTCGTGCGTTTATCAGGCCAGAGAAGGAAAGGCTGGATCGCATCGAATTTCTAATCCTATTCATAGAGCTTGCACCAGGGTTTATTATTATAAATGCATTTATTATTTTAAACATCAGACATAAACTGGACCAATGATGTCAACTCGACATCCTTTGCAAAGGCTATGCCCCGTTAGCAAAGTCGGTTTCAGTTATGACTATTACTTTAAGAAACCTATACTAATACCCTGGCTTGTGCTTATGCCTTAACCAATAATCATTTCTTCGATGCGTGGCCAACGTTGCCAGCCTCTTCTTCCCCCTGCGGCTCACAACTCATCAGCACATCATCAGCACATGCAACGGAAAGAACTGATTTAATTATATATATCGATACTATTTGAAAATATCGGTAAGAAAACTATCGATACATTTTTCCTACTTTCCCATCCCTATTAACTTCAATATGTCAAATTTGATAGTTGTCATTCATATTTCTTTCTTTCTTTTATTTGACAACGGGCCTCTTCCTTTAAGGAACCTTACTAACCTTAACCTATTCTTACCTATTTAAACCTATCTCTTATCCTACTCTAACATTAAAAGGTTTTAATCTATTTACATGTACTATGTCCCTAAATCGCCTATTATTATTTTTTATAATTACATAATTTACATCAGATAATCTTCTAACTATTCGGTATGGGCCTTTATACAACCTACATAGTTATATACTTCTATTTGTGGTCCGGCCTAACTAATCTGTGGCTAATACGGCGCATAGAGTATAATTAAATTTAATTATGGTGTGAACACTGTGCTTTATTAAGTTGTCTATGGCACTATATGTCAAACCAATTCTTATAATGAAAACTATGCTTTACTTTTGGCAAGGTTTTGACACTGTCCTTTTTCGTATTATTTGTGGGACTACGTGTCAAATCAATTCTTAACATGACATCTATGCTTTCAAAGCATTTATTCGCCTTAGGGGCTTAGAAGACTTTTCTATTATTTTTTTGACTGTTTCCGACTTAGTCCTTCTGGATTTGTATTTGGACTTCGTCAGTAATTTCAAAAGCAATCCTATTTAGTAAATAAAGACAAGGCAGAGGAATATTTAATTTCATAAAAACATATACAGATAAATAATTCAAATAATCATTCGCATTTAGTTTCATTCGATGCCCAGCGCGCATCGCAAATTCCTTACCGTATTCATTTGCACGACATGAAAAGAAAACATTGGTTAATAAAGCACAAAATATAAGACACAACATTAAATAAATCAGTTTGCATAATACAATATTTACAACATTTTATAACTAATCTTCTTTCTATAAAATTTCCAAAATTTGCATTTTACGAGTTCGAATTGCTTTATGTATTCGCAATGCAAAAATCTTTGTACAATGTTACATCGAAGGAAAATATGAAGTGATTTTTTCCTTGCAACAATCATAGTAATATTACTTGAACGAAACCTTGCTCCCCAAGAAGTTTTATTAAAAATTCTTTTGAATTTAATTCGAATCATTTTTTTATTGATTGCCTTCTTTAAATTTATGTTAGCGCAATAAGAAATCTTACAAAAGACTCTTTTGAATTTCCTATGGATCTCTTTCGGTTTATTTCGAGCATTTTTTTTCTTAATGGCTGTCAACTTCTTTCTTTTCAAAATTATAAAATTTTGTATTAAGTCAGATTGAGAAATTTCAATATTATTTTCAATTTTATGGTTAAAATCAATTGGATTAATGTGCATGTTGACATCCGATACATATTGGTGTCCCGATGGAACCACAACTAGTTGTTCCGACAAAATCTCATCACTGTTCTCTGCAAGACAAATGGAATTAGTGGAGTCAATTGGACTGGACCGATACATCACAATACCCGCGTCCGCGCACTCGCTGTTGGATAGGGAGTCCAACTCGTCGTCAGCCGGGCCGTCCGCACGCTCGTCCTGGAACATAGACTCCA
This sequence comes from Orthosia cruda, assembly GCA_964057195.1. NCBI lineage: Eukaryota > Metazoa > Arthropoda > Insecta > Lepidoptera > Noctuidae > Orthosia > Orthosia cruda. Next base: position 40,038,841 of record OZ059828.1, on the reverse strand, counting down.
CCTCCAACTGGACATCGACGGGGCCGTCATCTCCGCTGGTCTGGTCACCTTCGTCCTCCAACATGCAGCTCTCTTCGTTGGTGTCATCGCCATCAACTGCGTCGCCTTCTCCGTCAACGTGGTCAACGCTTTTCTCACTGCACTGAATATTGTTTTGTGTTTGCTCGTCCTTAATCACGATACTAGAAAATAAATGTGCATTAACATCCTCACACAATACATCTGGTTGTTTTTTATCTGCTTTTATTTTAGAAATTATTATGCGCTGTTCGCAGTAACGGCATCTGCGGTGAAATATAGAGAATTCACTCCTCAAGCGATCGCATAACACTTCAAAGTCCATGTCATATTTAAAAATCATACGGTAAAAATAATATGCAGCCCCCTGCAGGAATCCTCCCAAGATCAGGCTGTAGTCGCTCTCTCTCCATTCATTTATTTCGGCCACTGACTTGAATTCGGTTAAAAAATCCTCTAGACAATACCCGTTCATTCCCGTGTAATAACTATGCATCATGCTTGCTTTATGCTCAATAACACTAAATAATAAGACCACTTAGCTTTATTCCGACTCTTCCTTATATTTCCATCCGCTTAAGGGAGGGATGAGAGGTAACAACCCTCTCTGTTAAACTTATCGCGCTTTATGTACGCCGATAGGGCTTCGTGCACTGTATATCGCCATGCACACGCGAACTTCTGTCTTTAAACACTTTCAACGTTTTTCACTCACTTATACGTATACTGTACGCCGTATACACGCGTAATTAATTTTTATATTTTTTTATCTTCTGGGATTCTGTACCCGGCGCCTCCACCAAATGAAGAAGGCGTAGTCAGAAGTGTACAAATAAATAGATATATTACTTTTATAGCTCATATATTTAGTAAGAATTTTACAATATGCCTGCCTTCTGGGCGGCTATACTAGAATTGACGATCAAAAACATATTCACTTATTATCTATTCGAAATTCATTTACCTTTCAAGTAATACCAATTGCCAGTGTTTTTTATAGGCAAGTAGATTGCCTTCTAGTTAAGCAGAGTCCTCACAGTACAATGATAATTTTGGAATTTGAAGATAATAAAGAGTTTGTATGCTCTTGTATTATGGTATTATAAGTGTGATTCTTTTCCGACGTACTTGTAGCTTTTAGGAAATCGGAGTATGAGTTTTCAAGCACGTCTGGATTTTTTAAGTTTACTGGCGAGTTTTCAGAGGTTTCAGAATTTGGTAAGTTTTCATCATTATAGTTTGCGGGATTTAGGGTATTTGGATTGGTACTAACACTGTTTTCATTTGCAGGATTAAAAGGACTCGGCGGGGACTGTGAATCTAAAGGATTAGGACGTAAGGGTCTTGGTTTTGGGGAAGTAGATCTATTAACCTCTGTAGAATTTGATATTGGCAGGACCGGGGTAGCTTCTAAATATTCGGGCTTTATTGTATTTAAAGGGGCTGATGCACATAGTGAGAATGCATCTGCGGTGGAGTCGAGTTTTCCCTTTTTGTAGATATGTTCTTTAAAATTTGAAATTTGATTTAGTTTATTAGATTCAGTGCGTTTGGATTTAGTATTTGTATAGTCAGTGAGTTTTATGGATGCAGTGGATTCAGTGGATTTGGAAGATTCAGTGGACTTAGAAGATTTAGTAGATTCAGTGGATTTAGAAGATTCAGTGGATTTAGTAGATGCGGTGTTCAATGGAGCTGGTAAGTGGTGTCTCGCACGACACCGATACGAGCCACTTAACGTTTTTTTGGTCAATGTTTATTTCGTAATTGGATTCAGAATCCTCATTACTTGTATCCTCAACAAAATTAATTCGTTGTGGTGGTATTTGACTGGAAGTGGAGAGGTGGTTATTATTTCGGAAACGGTTATTATTATACTCGCGTTTGCGACAATTTTCAAGTAAATGCCCCGGGAATTTACAGTATCGGCAAATATCGGATCTGTTCGATTGGTTATTATTATTGTTAGGTGTTGGACGCTGTTGCTGAGTTATAGGAAGGACAGGTTTGTTCGATTTAGAAAACCTATTTTCCGTAGATATATTTCTTTTAAACATCGATTGTTGAATGCACTCCTCATTAATTGCATAATATACAGCCTCATTTAAATTTTGTGGATACTTGCATCTCACCATATTGGAAATACGTGGGTGTAGCCCCATCGTGAAATTATGGAGAGCTAAGTCTTCCATAGCCGCTGTACGACCGGGAAGTTCTTCGGCTTTAGCCGTGGATAACGAAACTTCTGTAAGTAGTCGTGAGAGGCATGTCTCAATTTTAAGAGCAAATTCACTTACATTTTCTTGCGGGCCTTGTTTGCTCTCTTGGAGTTCGGTAAGAAGATGTGAGTAATGTTTTCTATCGCAAAATTGGGTTTTTAGGAATTCTTTCAATTGTTCCCAGGTATTAAATTCTCTTATGGAGCAAACAACCTCCGCTTTACCTTCTAATCGACTTAGGATATACTTAAATACAATATGCTTTTGACTTTCCGAAGCTAGATGATACGCGTTGTTACAGTTGGTTATAAATGAGTTTAGAGTTTCCCGTGTCCCGTCGTAAGATTTGACGAATTTGAATAAGCTATTCAAGTCCATCTTTTCAACGGATTCTGTGTTTTCTTCTGGTTTGATAGTGGTTCTGGGCATTATATTATGAGGTAGGATGTATAAATACGGTGTAGTTTCACTGTTGGATGTTGCAAGGACTCACGAAAGGCAGGCAAGTGTCAGAGCGTTTGCATAGATGTAGCACTTTCACTTGCTCTTGTACTTGAGCTTTTATTAGATTTTCACTGGTTTTCACTAAATTTTTGGGCGAGTTTGCCGGCGAGACGGAGACGTACCGTGGGATTCGCTCTTTTGAATCCCTTAAGCTGCCACAAATGTTAGACCGTGCCTTCGTTTAGGAGTTTAAAAAAGCAAATTTAAACAACTAAACTATTTATTTGGAAATAGTACAAAATAGTAATTTTGAAGTAGTAATATTAGAATTTAGAAACGTGTGGCTCTGTGTGATGACGGTTAAAGATTGACCTTTTTTGTGCTCGGAACCCGCGACGCGACGGGGTACGGCGCCGGCGGTTGGCTGACACTTCAAATTCGAGAAATGCACAAGTGTTTTGAAATACCATATGCTCGTAAATCAGGGGTATAACAGTTCGGAAACACATTCTTACAAAAATCCCGATGGGAAAATCTAATAATAGGTTTTGCCCGACCTAGGAATCGAAGCCAGAGGCCCTAGAAAAGTGACATTCTACCATCGAAAGCGTGGGGATAGCAACGGTCAAAAAAAAAAAAAAAAAGTCCGAATGCATAAGAAGCAAACAAAAAAGAGGTAAACAAGAATTAAATAATGCTGTGCAAAACGAGGTGTACCCTCCGACTGCACAGCATTATTTTCTCATGTTTACGTCTTTTAAGATTCTTTCTTAAGCAGTCGGCTTTTTATTTTATTTAATAAATTTTTTTATTTATAACATTTAAGACAACATTTTTTTTGAATTAGGCAAACAAACAATTAAACATAGAAGTGTTTTATATTTTTGAAACCACCTCTAAAAATCCTTTATTTTAGACGGAACGGTAAGAAAAAAAATTGGGCCCTCACAATATGGCGCCAAAAAGCCGTAATTTTTCTATTTTCCAATTTTAATATAGGTGACACTCGCAAGGTTAATATGAATCGACTGACGTAAGAATGATCAAAATCAACCAACGCGTGCATACATGCATACATACATGCAGACAAATTTCGAATCAATTTCGATTGATTAAGAAAGTAACAATTAGTTTACCCATCTCGCCAGATTTTAATATCTACTTGACGTTTTATTATTTGCCATTTTTCTTTAAATTACAAATAAGCTTCTGTAACCGAAATATTTCGTATATCTTTTTAACCGACTTTGCAAAAAGGAGGAGGTTTTCAATTCGGCTGTATATATATTTTATATATGTGTATATTAATAAATGACGGCAAATCACTCGTGATAGCTGCAATCGGATGTCTGTTTATTGTTTACATCATTTCATAACATAACATCACTTTAGCACGCTTTAAAGGGGTATGCAGGTGTGAATAGTTCACCCTGTTATACTCTAATTCCACCGTTTTTGTTTAAGTTGCATGTTTCTGGGTTAATCTGTTCTGGCTTCACTTTGGAGAAATGGTCCATTATGTACCACAACTAAAAAGTGAAAATAAAAAGCTTTTTAACAAATTAAAAATACAACCGACTTCAAAATAAAAAACACTACAAAGTGAAAAATAACTTCAATTTCGGAAGTCGGTGTCAAAAAACGAAGAAACCAAAACAAGAACACCGACTTCCGAAATTGAAGTTATTTTTCACTTTGTAGTATTTTTATTTTGAAGTCGGTTGTATTTTTTTTTGTTAAAAAGTTTTTATTTAAATTAAAATCTACTGAGATCCAAAATTAAAACTCATAATATTCTAGGTAATTTCTAATAGTATAGACTTAAAGATGAAAGGAGAAACAGATGACAGACAGTTTAATCTCGTAGGTAGTCTCAGATATAGTACACATTGTGGACAGCTTTCCTTAACCGTCAAACGAAATTGTTTTACAAGGAAAATTCATAAAATCTGGTACAAAATCAAATAAAAGCACATACTGTTTCTGCAGCATTAGAATTTGATTACACAGCAAATACAATATATTGCTTGCATATAAGTAAAAGAGGTTCCTTAAATTTCTGTGACCTATTTCGAATTTAAGTCAAAAAACCGGCCAAGTGCGAGTCTGATTTGCGCACAGAGGGTTCCGTGTAAAGAGCTACATTTATCAAAATAAATAGGTAACATTACTAACGTTCTTAAAAAATGAAAGCACCGAACATTGTTCTAACGAAGGCACAAAATTAATTTTGCCGTTGGAAAACTGTTGTCCGCATACATCAATATACATGTTTTTTACTTTTTCATGTATATTATATAAGTTGGTCGACAATTTCTCGTAAACTTGTAAAGCTTACTTAGCTAGGCTGTGATAGTTTTTCTGTTAATTTCGTTATGTTTACTACTGCCGTAATTTTTCAAACATATCAACAAGTAAAATTTCAAATTAAAAAAAAACCCCTGACACATTTAACTTGCGAATACATCCCGATTCAAACAGTAAAACGCCCATTACTTATGAACGACTGAACCGATTTTATTCAAACTTATCTAAGAACACTCTCGACACAATCACCTTTCAAAATAAAACTATAAACAAATACTAACTAAACTATATCAAAATCGGTTCGTCCGTTGAGGCGCTATGATGCCACAGACAGACACACAGATACACAGCAACACACGTCAAACTTATAACACCCCTCTTTTTCCGTCGGGGGTTAAAAAGCACCCACTTAGCTGGCAGAGAGCGGAGACACTTGATAAAAGTGTGTGCGTGATGTTTCAACGCAAACAATAAGACATCATACAGTCTAACTATGAGGTGAAGGGGCGTGGTTAACGTCACACAAAGATAAAAATATATACTTAATCATTTCACTTAAATAGAACTACAAAAGTCTGTGTCGAGCTGGTTCGAAACTAAGTCCAAAATTCATTATAGCAATTTACATACTTCGTGGCAGAGTCGTGAGAGAGTGCCACTCCAAAGCGGTATCCTAGTAGACGCGAGTTCAAATCTTGGCTGCGCGAATTTTTGGTGTGCGTCAGAATGGCTGGTTGTCTGTAACGGTTCGCGTCAGGCTGGTGACCAAAAATTGCTACCTATTTGCTACTTTTTACTACCTATAGTCAATTAATTGCTACCTAACTCTGAAACAAAATAAAGGGACTTCAATATGACCAGCCATTCTGACATCAGGATAGCTGGTCAACTCTCCGTTTGTGTAAACTATTCAAATTTGTGTTATTATTTTTACTTGAGTAATTACTACCTGATTGCTACCCTCACGTCTTTCAATGTCCACTTTGTAGCTTTAACAAGAAAAAAGTTATGATCATTTAATTTTTTTACAGGGAATGGGCTATTATAAACGTAGTTTTACATACACTTTGGCCATTATATCTAAAAGCTCACTGTAAACGAGGTTCGGTGTGGGAGTGTTAAAATGACCAATATACAAAAATAACAAAAAGTTTTAGAAAATATATTTCTCACTGTATATTGTACGCAAAAAAAACTCACCGATTATACTGATACCTTTACATATATTATTTATTTGTTAGGTAACATGCTGATTAAACATCTACAACAACAAACATTTTTTTGTAATATTATCGTAAAAGCAAAATTATTAATCATTACTTACTTTATCAAAACTGTTTCATCTGTACTAAATAATAAAGCTGAGGTGTTTGTTTGTTTTATTGTTTGAAAACGTTCATCCTTTTATTTTTTGATTACCAGTAAGACTTGGTAAATCTTAGGTTTTACCGTAGTTCGGGCTTTTACATTAACATATACATATTTATGTTCAATTAACATAATGGATAGGTGTATTCCAATAAAAATAAACATTGTAGTAATCGTTTTAAATTGCTTTGTATCAATAATCGTAATCCATTCCCCGTAAAAATTTCAAATGATCATAACTTTTTACTTGTTAAAACTACAAGGTAGACATTGAAATACGTGAGGGTAGCATACATACATAGACTGATAACCACATTACCCTCATTCGGCAGTCGGGTAAAAAGGCAAAATTATATTGGATTGACAAGCGATATCGAAAAATCCCGTGATTATTCCCTTAAATTTTGAAATTTCGACTATCGCCTTCGCTGACATCGAATGCACTTGTCCAGGGCCTCAGGATCTCATTCTAGGAGATAGCGCTAATTTGGCCGAGAATAATTATTTTCTTCGGGCATTTCATGTTTTGTGATTGTCTTATCCAGAATCAAGGACATAATAAGATAAGGGACACCTTAGGCCCTAGACAAGTGACATTCTATCATCGAAAGCGTGGCGATGATGTCGGCGATTCTTTCCGAAGTTTAAATTGTCCAATTAATCTTAATCATTCATATTCTTATTTTTCCGAATTCTTATTTTTACATATTCCGAATTTTTCATATCCATTTATTTACACTTTCTCATTATTACATGTTCCATTTTATTCCACATTTAAGTACAATCACAATAAAAACGATATATAACGATGACCAGGTTGAGGTTACAGGAAGGAACTGGACGCGAGATGCACGGGATCGGTCAATGTGGCGACGCCTGGGGGAGGCCTATATCCAGCAGTGGACGCCTTTCGGGTGAAATCATGACGATGATGACAATAAAAACTTTGAAACAGATTTTGTTCCACACATAATTCAAATAGTGGATGACCAAAATCTGCTTTGACTTGTAGAGCTGTTCTAGTGAACACCATAGGACAACCAACGCTTTAGAGGGTTGGCACTTGCTTTAAATAAAAAGGTAAGAAGAAGCAGTTTATTATTTTGCATATATTTTCTGAAATAAGAGGCATCATATTTTGTATATGGTTTTTTATATTAGCCTATACAAAATATGATGATATGATTGATATTAGTCTATACTGTGTCACTGCTGAGCAAAGGCCTTTATATTATGAAAAATTAAAAATTGCCGAATACTTACGCTCCGTATGTATTTAGCAAAGGAAAAGGCGTTCCAAATTTATATTCGAAGATGCCAAAATCGAAAAAAACCATTGCTGCTTTATTTTAAAGCGCAAAATCACCTGAAGAATGTATAAAGAAATGATGTTGGTTCAAGTAACAGTTGTATTGAAATTGAACCACAACACTTCATTAAAAAAAAACAGGTTCCTTTTTATTTCAGAAAAAGTTTGAAAGGTAATGAATTGTTTTTTCCCATCTTTTTATACATGTACATACGTAGTACAAAGTATATAATAAGTTATATTTTGCTCTAAAGCTAGAGCTTTCTTTTTCTTTCTTTGATTTTTTGTTTATGATTTTAAATTTAGATTTGATTATCTGATGAAAATTTATGACAATCCCTTTATTTCCCTTTTAGTATCGAACTGTACTCATTCGAAAAAGTTTGGTGTTAGGAAAATAAACAATTAAGGAACCTAAGAATTCGCAAATATAAGAATTTGAAAAATAATAATTATGAAAAATAATGTTGCGAATTGTAAAGAATTCGTATGAAAAATCGCGAATTTGGATTTTAGCGCTGACACTGTGGCGATAGCAATTGTCGAAAAGGCAAAATTGTATTGGATTCTCAAGCGATATCGAAAAATCAAGTGATCAATCCTTTTGTCATTTTTTCATCCTTCTGCACACGTGTTCAAGAAAACAAGTGTTAATCGGGGATCATCCATTTGAAAGTACCTGCGATTTTCCTAAGTAAAATAATCGAATTGCGTCGAACCATCGAGAAGGTCGCTAAATGATTCAATACTAATTCAATATTTTAGTTTAGTTTACAGTAAATATAATGAAACGAGACAATGCCCTAAAGAGAAGCATAACGAACTGGCGCACACACAATTTGTTACGGCCAAATAAGGTCTGATGGGCTACCACTGTCTGACCTTTACATTCCATAGAGACCCCAGATTTATCTCCGTTTCATACTAATACTGTACCTGACCCTTGGTCACTCTGCACGACATCCTTGGGAGAAGACAGAGATGCCTACCCAAGAATACAGTACATTATCGGTCTTGGTAGAATTCCATTAAAATTATTGAAGCGGTAATAGAAAACTTAATTGCCAAAATTGCTTTATTTTAATTAAGCCATTTTTCATTCATCTTGGGTTGGTAGAATTTTGACATTACTGTGAAACCTCAGTGGACGCCACCATATTGGATTTTCATTCAATTTCATTTTGTTTGTTTGAATATCTGTCTGGGCATTCGATGAAGCGTTAAAAACTAATAATATATAATAAGTTATTCAAATCTTTTCGGTTACAAATATAAATATGTAATACTACAATATTTATATGTAATACTTTAGTAATTCAAAATTAAAACCAACCAATTAGAAGTTTATTTTCTCAAATACTTATTTATATAAAATTTCAACATAACATGATACGGTCGAGCATGTGTAGACTTAATATGTTCATTAAAGATATAACAAATTGGTACAACAAGCAACAAGTATATTTCTTGAGTAATTGCCGACTCGAAGGGAAAATCGATCAATTAGGTTTATTTCATTACTATATTTACAATTATGTACAATATTACAACTATAAATAGTGTTAAAACAAAAGAAAACAAATGAGCATAAAGGTGAACGTTTATTACTACAACATTCATCATCATCATGATCGACAATGAATGTGATTTGCCATAGAGAACAGAGACACATCGGTGGCATTCTCTACCAGCGTAACAATGCGGTTTTTCTGAAATGATGTCCACTATATTCCATTCAACCTTTAATTTTACATTTGACATATACATGCCTATGAAGTTCTATAATTATTAACAGGCAATAAATACAATAAAATGCAATACTTCAAGGTCGCTTACAATAGTGAAGTGATGTGCTGTTTAGCCCCGATATTCCGATGAATTAAAATTCACAAATGAATCGAAATAAGTATCACTAAATAAAGCAGTAAAATTTTAATAATTTAATTGTATTATTATAAACCATAATAATCTAATTATCAATAAGATATTTAAGAAAGGTTAAATAAAATACTAATGTATGAAATCGATTAATTATTTTCGTAAATAAAGTCGTCTGTTGTAAGAAATCGAATCGGTAACGCATTAGGACATCATTAAAAGATTAGCTATTGAGCTGTCAAATGAAAAAAATATAGTATTTCACAACATGAATTACGAAATAATTTAAGCTGAGGGAAAAAATCTGGGACAATTTTGTCAGCATTGCATTAGAGTCGCAAAAATGAGGTCAGTGTCACAGATTTACATAACTCTCTTGTAAAGAGATAATTTGAGAAAAAAAGGCTCTTCGTTTATAGAACAGAAGTAGGATGACAAGGAAAAACAAAAACAGCACATCCAGATTTCCTGCCTAAAGACAAACCAATCAATTTTACATCATCACCATCGGATGATAAAAAATATATTATGGGATATCAGTTATGATTTAATGGGCCTAGACAAAGTGAGACTAGTGATTATGTAAATCGATAAATTTCTCGAAGTTTCGGTAACGTATATTCTTTTATATACATTACGGAAGTTGTAGACGATTATGTCTACCTGGGACAAACGGTCCAGTTGCGTAGGTCCAATTTCGAGAAAGAGGTCAACCGTCGAATCCGACTCTGCTGGGCGGCGTTCGGGAAGTTGCGTGGTATCTTCTCGTCCAATTTACCGCAGTGTCTCTAGACAAAAGTCTATGACCAGTGTGTGTTGCCAGTGATCACCTATGGGACCAAGACGTGGTCGCTCATAATGGGCCTTAGCAGAAAGCTCAAAGTCACCCAAAGGGCAATGGAGATGGCTATGCTCGGAATGTCCTTGCGTGATCACGTCAGAAAGGATGATATCCGCAGGAGAACCAAAGTTACCGACATATCCCGAAGAATTGCCAAACTTAAGTGGCAGTGGGCAGGGCACATTGCTCGCAGAACGGATGGCCGATGAGGCCGAAAAGTTCTTGAATGGCGACCGCGAACCGGAAGACGATACGTTGGAAGGCCTCCCACTAGGTGGACTGATGACTGACTGGTTAAGGATGCGGGAAGGCGCTGGATGCGAGACGCACGGGTTCGGTCAATGTGGCGACGCCTGGGGGAGGCCTATGTCCAGCAGTGGACGTCTTTTGGCTGAAATGATGATGATGTTGACATTACGGATTCCGATTGTGAGTTTTTCGACCAACGTTACAGCTGATAGAATACAACTTTCTCTAGATTTCATTACAAAGATAATTTATCATGGTTAACAAAGACATTTTTACATCGTAAAAATGTGTGTATTGTTTAGGTAACAATGAGGGCTACCGCGTTTGAACGTTATTTAGCCCTCATTAACACACAATTTCTAAGTCTATTTATTGTGTCAAGCGCTAATAAAGTTGTAACTAAATACAAACATGTCAATCTAAAGTCACTTACAGATACGTTTTAAAATGAAGTATTTTAACCCCAATAATAGTTTATTTCGACTAAAATAATTTCTTTCATATTTTCCAATCGGTATTTTTCATGTAAAATATAACTAGAGAAATATTCTCTAAGGGAAAAACGACATTGACACTTGAATAAATTTTACAAAGGAGAGATTTAGTTATTTGAATACTTTTGTGCCCTCTTATCAAGCTTTGACTTCAAAAAGGCTTCATACAGAAGTTCTTTAGTAAGAATTCGACCATGTATCTCCACACCGATCCCTTTTAAAATGGTTACCCATTCGTCAGCGTAGAGCGCTGAGGGCCTTGACTACCCTGTTTTCTTTTATTGATAATCCTACTTCTCCTTCTTATCTGTCTTCTCACGTTCAATTCCTTTGCTCTGCTCACAGTAAGAATCTTCGCTCCAGCAATAATCGTCTTCTACAATGTCCCTCTCACCGCTCTGGTTTTATCCACTCGTCCTTCTTTGTCCAGGCAATCTCCCTTTGGAATGCGCTCCCTCAGAACATCAGGATGGCAACCAGTCGGCTTTCTTTCAAATTGAAGGCACGTGAGCACATTCGCAAGAAGTTTGCAGAATCATCACAAAATTGATTTGTTCGTTCCGGATTCTCTATAACATTGTTTATATGTATGTATGTATCTAAGTATATATTTATTCTTCCTTTTTTTTTTTTTTCTTTTATAATTATATACTCTTTTCTCTATTCATCCTATAATTTAGTTGCACCTGCCTTGTTTTATCTCTGCACCACCCTAAGGTCGACTGGTAGAAAATGCCTAAGGCATTAAGTCCGCCTTTGTACTTATGCATAAAGTTTTAATAAATAAATAAATAAATAAATTCGACTTTTAGAAACAAAAATGTAAAAAGGCCTACTTATTGGCACCATTTTTCCTTCTATCTTTTTCGCTTCAGTAAGCAAGTTACAATATTTTTATCTTATCAGTACGTTCACTCAGGCAGATTGTTAGAACGTTCTTTTGAAAAAATGTAGCATGTGTCAGACACATTTTTATTTTTTCTAAGTCAAAATTAACGAATACATTTTAACACTTTGTAAAGTGTCAAAATGTAGTTGTTGACGACAGTGTCGCGGTCCGCCCGTCTTTTTAAAATTTAGTTATTTTTTAAGTAACCATGTATACTTTACTTTTTAATAATTTTGGTAGTATTTTAAGTATGTTTTCTACGGTTGTATCTTTACTTTTAAAATAAATCAAAGACCAACAAGAACGAACTGCACACGGGCGCTCTCATTGGTAGATGCGCGACCCTCGCCCGCCTACGGCTGCGGCCGCGATTGCTAGAAAAAAATAACGTGAGTTAGTGCCAAAAAAAACTACGCGACGACGACATGCGTACAAAAAACGCCCGAGCATTCCGTTCTAATGGTCTCTAATTTGCAATTTCATGTTCAGTCTTTTGTTTCTCACAACCAGCCACCTAGCAGCTACAAAGTTGGTCCTTCGAGCCAGATTGTGTATCGGTAGTGAGAAGCATAACCTGTGTAGCAGGGATGTCGTTGTTCCGAACGCCGCGTGTGGTGAAAACACGTGCACAGAAAAAAGAGCTACTGACTAACGAAGAAGGAAAACCACTTGAAGTCAAATCGGATCTGCTGCATGGCAGTACGGATGCAGTGAAAGAAGTCGAGAAACTGCATTCAGATATTGGTGTACGCCCACATGCTATCTCGAGTTTGAAACAAGATGGCAGCGAGTGTAAAAGTTCTCGCAATTCACGCGCGCCGTCGCACTATGGAAAATGGTAGAACAAGCGCATATCAAAAATGCTTTTTACGAATATCATAATTTAGATAATATGGCTGTTTTATTAGGTTCTCTAATAGTTAAATTATAATATTCATTAGGATTTTTTCACTTAATACGCGAAATTATTATTTTTTTCATAGATAGAAATACATAGAAGACAGAAGTGCCAAACTCAAGTCTTTGCGTATACATGTTTCAATACCATATTGTGAAAAAATACTTGGTACAGATATGCAGTATTTTACATTTTTAGAAAGGTTATTTTATGCTTTTTGCGATACAGCTTAATGATTTTAAAAGTAAAGAAAAATATTTCAGTAATTACTTAAAAGTGACATACCTTATTTTTCACTTATATTTTTTTTCGTCTAAGGTTTTCAATGTTACCCACGTTTGCCCAACCGCTACTTTTTGTGTGGACTAGTAGTCTAACTATTCATTAATAGAATGCAAAAAAAATCAGCTGCGGATATTTGCGGTTTTAGAAGATATGAGAAAAAAACGGATAAAAGTCAGTACCCGAAAATTGGTATCTTTTGCGGTTTACCACTGACACCATTCACATGAACAATATGGAACTTTTTGGATATTTTCTTCATTATTTCGTGATAACAAAGGGACCTTATCAAATTTGCACTCGGTTTGCGTGGGAAATTACAAGATAATGATAATGTAGGTACCAATTCGATATTGTAAAATGAGTATATAAAGGGAAGCAAAAACTATTCGAACCATCTACATCAGTGTAACTTCAAGTGAAGCAAATCTCATGTACGCCTATTATTTCTGCAGATTGTGAAGTGTTAAAATGTCTTCCTTCAGCTGTACCAAACGAGACTTCATTATCCCCTATATCGAGGGTGGCAAGACCATGGAATCATTATCCAAAGTTTTAGTGGAAAAGCTCAGTGTTTCTGAAAACAACTTGTGTTTTATAATTAGTGACATACAAAGGCACATGCTTCCTATTTTCAACAAGCGCTGGGCCCTGGCATCTCGGAAAAAAGAAACATTTTTACAGAAGAATTGTACTTGGTTGGACTCAACGTATTCGTTTTCAACGAATTTACCGGATTCTGAACAATATTCTACGCCATCAACATCTGGCCAACGAGGAAGAGCATGCGTGGCTTATGGAGACTCCTCAGAATCTACCAAGAAGAGGAAAAACACTCTTCTACTCCAAGAATATGGCTTCGAGCATATAAAAAACGCCTATGTGCAGGGACTACGGGCTTTACGTGAGTACACAGAAGCTCATCTTGTCGAAGAATTAAGAACCGCTGACACTCAAAAGAAATTAGATATCTCAAGTAAGTGGAACGACTTAGAGCAGATGAAGATTCTTTCCGATACGGAAGCATTGAGTGCTTTTATAGATTTGGATTTAGATGCAAACAAACAAAAGCACAATATATGTACCTGAAAAACTTAACCAACGAACGAAAGTGTTGTATATTCCCGCCTTACTACAAAATACAAGAAATAAAAAGATCCTGTTATCCACCATCTTCTACTATCGAAATCACGAATACTTATGCTAAAGTGATTAATATCCAAGATTTATTGGATCATACTGCTGCTAGAATTTTAAAAATCGATTCTGTTTTCCAAGAACAATATAGAACATTGATCCTTTATTGTAAATGGGGATGTGATGGTTCATCTGGTCAAAGCCAATACAAGCAAATACTTGCAGAAGAGTCGGAAACAATTTCAGATGCCAATTTGTTCATCACTTCATTAGTCCCCATCAGATTAGTTGATGTGCAATCGGGATCCGTTGTTTGGCAAAATCCGGTACCTTCATTTGTCCGTTTTTGCAGACCCATTTCTATTGAGTTTTGTAAGGAAACTCCAGAAAAAACCAAGGCAGTTGTCGATGATATTAAAAATCAAATTAGGGCTGCATAAGCATCACTTATAAACAAAGATGGTATTGCAGTAAATGTGAAGCATGAACTATTTCTAACGATGATCGATAGAAAGGTGGCTCAGGTCCTTACAGATACTCCATCTGGTTCCACATGCACGATATGTGGGGCTACTCCACGGCTAATGAATGACCTATCGAAAGTAACTGCCAGACCTGAAAACAAAAACGCCTACCAATACGGATTGTCCACCTTACACGCCTGGATTCGCTGCATGGAAATGATATTGCATATTTCCTATAATCTTTCGTTTAAGACTTGGGCTGCTTCAACTGAGGAAAATAAGAGATTAAAAAAAGAAAAGAAAGTACTTGTTCAAAAACGTTTCAGGGAGGAGTTGGGATTAATCGTCGACAAACCTCGGCAAGTTAGCGGGAATACGAACGATGGCAATACCGCACGAAGATTCTTCTATAATAGCACTTGCTCATCGGAAATAACAGGTGTAGATGAGGCATTGATTAAACGCCTATACATTATCTTGCAAGTTCTTTCTTCTGGAATGATGATCGACCCTGAAAAATTTGGGGCATATGCAATAGAAACTGCAAGAATCTATGTAAGTAGTTACGATTGGTATTATATGCCATCCTCCGTTCATAAAATACTCATACACGGAGAAAACGTTATCAAACATTTTGCGGTGCTTCCTATTGGACAGCTATCGGAAGACGCACAAGAGTCTCGCAACAAAGACTACAGAAACATACGACTTCATCATGCCAGAAAATGTTCCCGATCTGCTACAAATGAAGATGTCTTTAAGACGCTTTTATACACGTCAGATCCATATATAACAAGTTTGAGAAAACCGTACGTAAGAAATGTGAAAGAACTTGAAGAAGAGGCACTATGTCTTTTAAACGTGGCACCTGAAAGTGAACCCACATTTACTGACCCTGATCCTGATGTGGTATAAGTTAAAAATAATATTTATATTTAGTTATTACTTATATTTGTACCTAGCTACATCATTTCCTGAAGCCAGAGTATAGGATGTACCTATTAGTAATATGATTTTAAATTAGTAAATTGTTTTCATATATATATATATATATATATATTTTACTTTGCTTATTGTAATTAACCATGATTTAATCTTTTTAGTCATTATAAACTTGTATTCTACTTTAAATAAATTTTTAACTATTTTTTTTCGTGATTTTTTCCCATTTCTTTCATTCTATGCAAAAAAACATACATCGATATACAAGAAAACACTATAAACTACACATCATTCGAATCTCCAAACCTTACTGCATATTTGTGCCAAATTTTATCACGATACGACAAAAATTCATGAAGTTACAGATTTTTGATCCGATACCGACCTATATTTTCCATAGTGCGTCGTCAGCAATACGGCGGCAGCAACTGGAATATGATGCCACCGCCAAAAGTGACAATATGTCACTTAATGACTTTCTACTCCCAAGGGCCTGACTTATTACAATCCTTATACTGTATAACGTTTAGGTTTAGAGAGAACCCTATAGGAATAATAGGAGACATAAAAGATATGTTTTTACATATTAAAATACATAATTACGATCAACATGCATTATGATTTTGTGGAAGGAGAAAGGCAGCGATGTTGAAAATAAGTGACGTCATTACATACTTATTTACATGTTGTGTCCAGATTTTTCAAATATTTCTATATTTTTATTATATTGACATCTTCTGTTCGCGTCACTTTAGGCGGCATATATCAAAATTTTAAGTATAAATGTATTACAGATATTTCTATGAGGGGAGTTTCACAACAGTCAGATTTTAGAGGTTGATTTTCAAAGTCTCACAATACTACCTTAAAAATACTTTATAACTAATCAGTTTCCACTCTCAAAGTTTTTTTTGCTTCAGTATTCTTTCTTTAAAAATATTTTGTTCACAACCGTTTTTAATATTTTCTTAAATATTTACCACTCGTAATACCGTCCAACTTGTAACAAAAATAGATTTTCATTTTAATTTTCCATTCAGAAATTCACATTCCTGGAAAAAAAAACTAGGTATATCTGAACGCTACCTGAAGGTTTTCTTAGGTGTGTGGAGGACGAATATCTCGGAGCTGTGAGAGGCCTTGACGATCCTGTCGTCTATGGACTGGCCAGTTCAATGAGGGATGGGGTCTGAATTGACGCTTGGTTTCACTAAGGACATCTCCTGGAAGCAAACTTTGTGACGCCGCACGCAGTTTAGACGGATCTGTGGACAAAAGAAGGAACGTTTTAAATAGTGAATAAGGGCCAACACTAATTGAATGCCAAAGTTTGACAGGTTTTCGGGCTAAAGTAAAGTTCAATAAAGAGTCAGTTTCAAATTCTTTAGTCATAAAATCGGGGAATCTTTTATTAGATAGATACGTTTACTCTACGATACGATACCGGTCGGGAAAAGTTTTATTGGTGTTTTCCACCTCGAATTTGCCGGCAAAAGCCCGGTTTCTAGATTGGCAACCGGTATATGGCTATAAATATAGGCTATATATATGTTTAATTCCCATATAATTCAAAAAATATAGCTGTGCTTTGGTGAGTAATTACATGCGTGATGTTATTGCTATTTTTATGTATCTGTGTAGATTACGGAGGCACGAGGTTCGACGGAAAACCCCGAAGACATTCTTAGAACGGGCACGTGCACGTGCCATTGGCTACCTTTGTATAAGGTTTACATGATGATTAAGATAGAAACAAAATTACGGCCTTAGGACTACCACATGACAGCTCCTTCAGAGAGGCGCCACACGACAGTACGACGATTTATACATAAAAATCTGTAGAACTATTTCTAGGAAAAAAGGTTGTTGCATTGTTTCGTTTATTGCCTTTACGTCTCGAAAGATGAAACCTTTGATATCTTTAAAAGCTAATAGAGAGTTTGAATAGTCTGTTGACACAATTCTATTTATTTCAGGCATAACTTTGAATTATTTTTTCTTGCTGCTATTTCTATATTTAGAACTTTAATAGCTTTAGAATTAATATTTGTTTCGGGATATTCACCATGTATATTTTGTTTTTTGTTGAGAGCTCGATATTACTTGAAAGGAGTGACAGACAAAGTCACAAATATTCTCAGTAAATACTGCATAAAATCTATTTTCGCATTAACTATTTCATAGTATCCCAAATGCTGCTTTCGCCTAAAGATAACTTTCCCTTGGAAAAGCCCGGAGTTTATAAGATTATTTGTAGCTGTGGGCAATTATACATTGGACAGACGAAGCTAACTGTTGCTTGCCGAATCAAGGAACACATTAGGGCAGTGAAAAACAACGATGCCCAAAAATCGGCCATAGCAGAACATCTTCTCGAATTAGGGCCTAACCTTTGGATTGAGTTACATGACCCACATGTTATCTCGACTGAACGCCATTACATACCTAGAATGGTTCGGGAAGCAATTGAAATAACCAAGTGCAAAAATGGCTCTCGACAATTGAAACCCGTCGTCCCTATTGCAATTTTTGTGTTCAATCATCACAATCATCCAGTGGTTCAACTATGTTAAGATCGTAAAACTACTGAACAATTTTATTGTCAAAAGTGGATTCAGTGAGCATCGTTTGTCGTGAACAATATCGAGTAACTAGTGAGACGAGTGCTGAACAGTGTCGAGTAACTAGTGAGACGAGTTCTGGTGGTAGCAGCATCGTGCGTGAAAAACAAGTGAGGAAGAAGGTAGACAGATATGTAAGCTCGTAAACAACACCCACCCGCAAAGACTTTAGTTCTCGTGATCATGGCGCTTGTAACGGTGCCGAAATATCGAGCTCTACACCAAAAACAAAATATACATGGTAAATATTCCGAAAAAAATATTAATTCTAATGATTGTGACCATGTCAGCTTAAAAACTTTAATAGCTTTTCATGACAGATTCTTGCGTGTCAATAGAAACGCCACATATGAGGGTAAAAAGTTATTAATTCACAGCAGTTTTGGTCTCAATTTATACAAGCCGTGGAACGTGGACAAACATTCAATAGCTATACGAGAGTATTTATATTTTGTTGTGTTTTTTAAAAACAAATATTCGTCATAAAGAGAAAAACCTCGCATTTAATGAAAACGAAAGTTGAAAAACAATTGCTGAAAAATAATTGGTCAGAGCAGTGTTTGATGTCAACACTGCAATACGCCACGTTTCTCGCAAAAAAAAAAAACAAAATTGTTATGAAACAAAGTACTGTACCAGGAAATTGTGAATAAAGTTTTGCTATTTTTTAGATGTACTCACGAACATGAACTATAGAATAAAAAAAAAATACAGAAAAAAATATCACGACTTGGTAGCTTGAGTTAAAACGATAGGACTGGTCCACAATTGCCCAAATAAAAGTATGCGGGAGAGAGAAATGATGGGAGACTTTGTCCTATAATGGAACTTACAAATGTTACTAATATTATACATGAGTTTGGATGGATGTAATTTGTTACTCAATCACGCCAGAACGTCTGAACGGATCTGGATGAAATTTGGCACGAAGAGAGATTATAGTCTGGAATACCGCATAGGCTTTATACGATACGTAAACTTGCAGAGTTGTGGTTGTTGAGGTTAAAGCACGAAGAGAAAAGATCACTAAGTTCCCGTTAGGTTTATTTCGTATTTAATGTGTTTACAAATAATACTATTGACGATTCCTTTCTATAATGTTAGTCACCGCGTAGCAGTTATCGCAGTTGTCAATTTACTGTATTACATGTGTATTTATAATACTGAAATGACGCACGTATGGTGTACCATACGTACACCATACGTGCTTCACCGCGACAGCAAAATATGTACAGTTTTAGAGTGTTGGCCTTTTATTCGGGGAATGTGCTTCCTAGTGATGTTTACCGACTTGCACGCGGGTGAAGCCGCTGGCAAAAGTAGTTAATTGCGGTTTAATGGTTCCACTCAAACTGTCTTCTTAATGGTTTTGCCCGCTCGGAAATACTTTCGCGTCCGATAAGATGTCGAATTCTTTTAATTCCTCTAATGATATAAAAATGTTTTTTTTTATTATTTCCACTGGGCTAATGGAATCGGGTCGTGGATAGTGAAAAAAGAAACCACGCTATCTCGCAAAGCCAAGTGTAAAAGACCTATTAATGAAATTAAATTGAGATTTTTAAATCATCTATCACGATGCGACACAGATCAATCTACAATTAAAGACACATTAAAGTAACAAGCTCTTGATACGACGAAGGCTTAGTACGCGTTGCGGTTTTTAGCCGCACCAATTTTATCCACGAATATTTAATCCGCGTACTGAATCATAACTAACACGCACGAAGGATACAATTCTGCGTCTTTTTGTACCTGTTCATAGAGCACAAAAAAATCGCACGGATTTTAATCGCACTGCGGTGCGGTGGATTCTGTGGCTGAACACAGTCCTCTTGCAGTATTATTTCCGCGCGGTTTTTTACGTGCAGCGTGCAGCTTCATACAATTTCATATGTCGCAGAATTTGCGGTTTTAATCCACGAGGCTTAAAACTGCAGTGCAAGTTAAACCTAAGACAGTGATGAGTCAACACTTTTACCGACTTATAAGAAAGGACATTATCTATAGAAATTAGGCAAAGGGGTACCTACACCTACACCCACCCACATTTACCTAGTAGTATAGCCTTATTTTGATAGTTATATTTAAGTTTCATGTAGGTAATAGGTGGGCCTATTGTCATCAACCGGGCACGAATCCCAAACTCCTGGCTGCTACTACTTATAGAAATTAATCAACTAAAACTTCACTGAAAAAACACCTCTCATCTGCTTGACCTTAATTAGTTTGACTGTCAAATATTTTTATATTATTGTATTTTTTAAACATGTCCAACAAACTTGTTGTTATCTCGTGTAAAAAAAAGAAAGAATCAAAACATATTTAGTTTTGTTTAGTGTTCTATTTTTAGTGTGGAGGCATGTACCAGGACGTGTTGAATGAAACAGCTGAGGAGATCTAGTGAACTTATTATTTCGACACCCTAATATTTATACAGAATTACAAAATCGTCAATCCAAAACTGTCAGTTCATCAGCTGTCAAACCATTTCTTTTTTGGTTGTCAATATTACCGCACAAATGCAAAATCAAATCATGCTGATAGGAAAAACTTTTCTGTAAATTGTCTAAAAACATGACAAATAAACTTTGCAAACCGTCAGGATTTCCCCTATCCGCCACCTGGGAACGCGTTCTCTAGGGTGTGAGACTACCCCGAGAAGTGAAATGAAATTCGTTACAAATTACGTCACATAGTAAGTCAAATTAAATTAATAGCTTTTAAAGCCTAAAATTATAAAGCAAGCTACTGATGGGCTTAAGGCCCTGGATTTAATTCCCGCTAAGCCAAGCAAACAGTAATTTGGATTTTACATGAGGAATTTCTCAGCAGCACCTCGGAGTCTGGATTTATGCATGGTTGAAAGCATAGAGTCACCCTTTTTTATCACTTATCTTAAACATAACCGGTGAAATGTGTGTGCTCTTTAGATACACCTTTATACCCACCCCTTCGGGGAATACAGGAGCGATATTGGGTAAGGCTCAGACTGAAAATTATAAAATCAATTTTATTAAATGAATGTGAGTCACTGTGTGTGTGAGTGCAGTAGCAGAAATTTGTTTTGATTCTCTTTGAATTGGTATGACAACCAAAGCTAGCTAGAGAATGAAAGCTTTAACTACAGATTGTCTTGAAACAACTAAGGGACAACTCACTCCGAAACGTGACGCGTTGCGATGATGCTTAAAAGGTAGATTTAAAATTAATCGCTCCGACAGTGTCGTTTGTGGGATTTGACTCGAACGCATAAGCGAGGCGCATTACGCGGCGCTTAGGATCATCTTGCCCCGAATGTTCAGTGTTGCGATGTCAATGATGGCGGAGTCACTTTGCTAGGAAAAAAAATAGGCCAATTGCTTTGCGATGCATAGCGAGGTGCTTCGTGAAGTAGAGGGCGATATTTTCTCAATAAAAATAATCTGTACCTTTTGTGTAGCAATAAAGTTCAAATTGTGTCGCTATTTTAAAAAGTGCGCGTAGCTTCAGGTCGCTTCAAGAATCGGTGTGGGTTGGCCCTAACACCGACACATGACTGACGCATAGTGGTTAATGGAATGGAATGGTGAATGGAGCATAAGATTGACGTGTACAAGTAATGAATGCCTGAATTATTCATTTGTAGTAAATTAGTCAGTCAAATTAATGCAGAATGAACTTTACGATTGCTGGCGAAATGCCATTTACCGATTTGTGGCTTTTTGTCTTCCAATTACACTTACATTGAAGAAAAGCAGAATTTTGTATTATTTTTTAACTGCTGTCTATCTCTCACCATTAGGTGAGATAGTGGTCACACGCAACCCTATCAATAATAAATAAAATTAAAAGGTATTTTTTTTTTAAACAAGATTTTGTCTTATCGTGGCAGTGCACATAAAATAACTAGTCCGCCATCTTGTGTCATCCGCCATATTGGATTTAGAATGACGTCACTTAGCTAATCATGCATTATCATCCAAACTAAAAGTGTATGCAAAATTTCATATTAATCGGTGAAGGATAACTGCTTTAAAATTTAGTTGCAAGATTTGACTCGAACACACAAACATACATTCATTGCAAGTTAAATAAAAGCTTGTAAACAATGTTCAGCTACAGATTACTGGCAAGCTGGAGCCGTATTGCTCGCGCAGGTACCTATGCGATTAAAATGAACTTCTAAACAAGGGCGTCGCCAGCCGGTGGCAGTGGCACAGGGTGGGGGCAAGTTTATATATGATAGATGGAGTTTCATTTAGTTAATAAAACACAATATTCGGGAGTTTATTGTAAACTTCTCGACCACTTTATCATGGAAAACTTGTAATTTGTCTGTGCACACTCATCTTGGGAAGACCATTGAAGCGATTTCCCTCATAGTGTTTTTAAGCAGGTTTTTAGTCGCCCGAAGCTGATAAACGATTGCTCTACCGTACACGTTGTGTACAATTGTACATTAAGTAATTGTACAATTTTCACCGCTTTTCCCGTTTCGGCCGAGAAGGATTTTGTCCCTTTTAGGACATCAACAATGCTTAGAATGTTAATTGAGTTGACTTAGGGTTTTGATTTCTTTGCATTTAGCTAAATATTTTTTTATCTTTAAGGGGGGGCACAGCCCCTCCTTGGTGACGCCCATGCTTCTAAATGTCATTTTATGAAAAACAAAATATATATATGTGATTTTTTTAATTATCTATATATATAAAAGAAGAAACTGACTGACTGACTGACTGATCGATAAACGCACAGCCAAAACCGCTAGGCTTAGAAGCATGAAATTTGGCAGAAAGGTTCCTCAAGCGACATTCATGAGCAGTATGAAGAAGAGGATTTTTGGAAATTCCACCCCGAAGGGGATAAAAAGGGGGTTGAAAGTTTGTATGTAATTTCTACAGTTTGTATGTTAGACACGTAAAATTTTAGATTTACGCTGTTGGTTGATTAAAATAATTAATGTATTAATTGGTTTTTGAAAATTCGACCCCTAAAGGGGTAAAACGGGGGTTGAAAATTTGTATCAAATTTTTATAGTTTGTAAACTGGACACATACAATTTACAATTTCAAGCTTGGTTGATAAAAATAATTCATGTATTTATTGTTTTTTGGAAATTCCACCCCTAGGGGCGTAAAAATGGGGTTGAAAGTTTGTATGTAATTTCTACAGTTTGGAAGTTGAGAAGATGAATGAAAGGTGACTAACGAAATCTATTTACAAGGCAGACGTGAATGCAAACGCCGGGAGGGGACGCCCTAGAAAGACATACATAGACCTTATAGGTGATGTTCTTCAAAAAGGCCAGGTGCGTAGTACTCATAACCGGCGTGTGTGTATGACTAGATGTATGAATGTGAGTAGCAAAATAAGTATTTAAGGATCGTAGCAGATGGCATTCTGTAGTTTCTGCCTACCTAATAAATATTTTTGAAGAATTTTACTCTACATAGCTTCTTTTTATGATGTAGAGGAGCAAACGAGAGATATTTGTTTGAATGAAAAGTCTTATTCCTTGGGCAAAATAATAAAGGAAACATTAGTTTTTCGGAACTACTCCCGAACGATTTAAGGGTTGTTAAAGTTTGTATGGAAAATTTTATGAACAATTGTATGGAAAAATAATAGGCGCAAATACTAACCTAAGTAAATAATAAAGGAAGTCATAATTAGTTTTTCGAAACTACCCCTAAAAGTTGATTTGGGGGGTATTGAAGATCTTGGGTTAATAAACTTGAAATTTAGCACAAATTGTAATCTTAATAAATAATGTAGTTTGTTAGTAGTTATTAGTTTTTCGGAACTATCCCCAAAATACTATTTAGGGGGTGATCAAGATTTATGAAGTATTTTTTTGCACATAGCTTCTTTTTATGATTAAGGGGAGATTTTTGTAAATTCAACCTTTAAAGAGGTTAAAAGGGAAGCATTTATTTGTATGAAAAATCTTATTCCTTGGGCAAATAATAATTTGCCATCATAAGTTTTAAAAATTACCTCTAGAAGATGATTTAGGGGTGTCAACGGTTTTTTGAAAAATCTTACAGCACTAACACGACCTCTACCTCGATTTCGAACTACCGAATTGGACTATTTGTCTCAGGCCAAACAAACAAAATCAAAACACAACAAAAAGTCAATAAAAAGTATAAGTAAAACGTAGGTAATTTTATGAGTTGTGAGTGACGTTTTAGTGTCGCGTAATTTAGGCAGCAATTGTTTTCATACTAAATTAATTTTTGCTCCACCTAAAATTATGCGACTCAAAAGTCGCGACAAGTCTTCTGCTCTTCGGATTCAGTTGACTTGCGGCCCTCGCCAGGACATCATTCCAACTTGTACGAGACCTTGCAATGTTGCTTCTGCCAGTAACGACCTCGCCACTCCAGAACCTTTCAGTCCCATAGACCATGTTCATCGAACAAGCTGGTCTGCTTAATGCAACCAAGGTTTGGTCATTCTTGGGGCTATGTCGTTTACCTCAGTTTTCCTGTACGTGTTTCCGAATTGGATTCGATTAATAACTTCTGTAAAGTCACCGATTTTCATGAGAATGGGTGCCACATGGGTATTTAAAATGACCATAGTTTTATCCATATTTATTATTGATAGGCTTGCGTGTGACCACTATCTCACCTAATGGTAAGAGATAGACAGCAGTTACCAAATAATACAAAATTCTGCTTTTCTTCAATGTAAGTGTAATTGGAAGACAAAAAGCCACAAATCGGTAAATGGCATTTCGCCATCAATCGTAAAGTTCATTCTGCATTGATTTGACTTACTAATTTACTACGAATGAATAATTCAGGCATTCATTATTTGTACACGTCAATCTTATGGTCCATTCACCATTCCATTCCATTAGACACGATGCGTCAGTCGTCATGTGTCGGTGTTAGGGCCAACCCACACCGATTCTTGAAGCGACCTGAAGCTACGCGCACTTTTTAAAATAGCGACACAATTTGAACTTTATTGCTACACAAAAGGTACACATTATTTTTATTGAGAAAATATCGCCCGCTACTTCACGAAGCACATCGCTATGCATCGCAAAGCAATTGGCCTCTTTTTTTTCCTAGCAAAGTGACTCTGCCATCATTGACATCGCAACACTGATAATTCGGGGCAAGATGGTCCTAAGCGCCGCGTAATGCGCCTCGCTTATGCGTTCGAGTCAAATCCCACAAACGACACTGTCGGAGCGATTAACCTTAAATCTACCTTTTAAGCATCATCGCAACGCGTCGCGTTTCGGAGTGAGTTGTCCCTTAGTTGTTTCAAGACAATCTGTAGTTAAAGCTTTCATTCTCTAGCTAGCGTTGGTTGTCATACCAATTCTAAGAGAATCAAAACAAATTTCTGCTACTGCACTCACACACACAGTGACTCACATTCATTTACTAAAATTGATTTTATAATTTTCAGTCTGAGCCTTACCCAATATCACTCCTGTATTCCCCGAAGGGGTGGGTATATAAGGGTGTGTGCTCTTTAGGTGTACCTAAAGAGCACACACATTTCACCGGTTATGTTTAAGATAAGTGATAAAAAAGGGTGACTCTATGCTTTCAACCATGCATAAATCCAGACTCCGAGGTGCTGCTGAGAAATTCCTCATGTAAAATCCAAATTACTGTTTGCTTGGCTTAACGGGAATTAAACCCAGAGCCTTAAGCCCATCAGTAGCTTGCTTTATAATTTTAGGCTTTAAAAGCTATTAATTTAATTTGACTTACTGTGACGTAATTTGTAACGAATTTCATTTCACTTCTCGGGGTAGTCTCACTCCCTAGAGAACGCGTTCCCAGATGGCGGATAGGGGAAATCCTGACGGTTTGCAATGTTTATTTGTCATGTTTTTAGACAATTTACAGAAAAAAAAATCCTATCAGCATGATTTGATTAAGCATTTGTGCGGTAATATTGACAACCAAAAAAGAAATGGTTTGACAGCTGATGAACTGACAGTTTTGGGTTGACGATTTTGTAATTCTGTATAAATATTAGGGTGTCGAAATAATAAGTTCACTAGATCTCCTCAGCTGTTTCATTCAACACGTCCTGGTACATGCCTCCACACTAAAATTAGAACATTACACAAAACTAAATTTGTTTTGATCCTTTTTTTTTTTACACGAGTTAATAAATAAGATAAAACAAATAACAACAAGTTTGTTGGACAATATTTAAAAATACAATAATATAAAAATATTTTACAGACGAGAGGTGTTTTTTCTGTGAAGTTTTAGTTGATTAATTTCTATAAGTAGTAGCAGCCAGGAGTTTGGGATTCGTGCCCGTTTGATGACAATAGGCCCACCTATTACCTACATGAAACTTAAATATAACTATCAAAATAAGACTATACTACTAGGTACATGTGGGTGGGTGTAGGTGTAGGTACCCCTTTGCCTAATTTCTATAGATAATGTCCTTTCTTATAAGTCGGTAAAAGTGTTGACTCACCATTGTCTTAGGTTTAACTTGCACTGCAGTTTTAAGCCTCGTGGATTAATAATCCCACAACACAGGGAATCCTAGTGTGGCATCCAGGGCATTTGTAAACACCTAGCACTTAAAGACAACTCTAAATAATGTATTATTGGTTAACTATTGTACTGTATGAAAATTAACGCAATAAAAATATTAAATCTAAAAAGTGTTGAGAAAAGAAAGAAGTGAGTAAAAGAAGTGTGCAAGAAGAAGACGAGATTTTGCGTTTACCTCAAATAAATTGTGATAAGGCCGTGGCAGTGGATAAGTGGCTTGACTAAAATGCGTGTACAACGCAATTTTAAAAATAATAATGATAAAAATCTTTTATACAGTCCGTCAATCGTTTTTTGCTCGTCTTTTAATCTTATATCCATCCAAATTTATACTCAAAACTTTTCTCACGACATTCCCTGCTTGAAATGCAAACCGAACCAATCAAAGCTGAAAATGTACATACATCACGCATGCTCAAAAGAATATTTCCAAAATTGCCTCACATACCCACGCTTTTACAAACCCCACCGTTTTATACATTTTCTTTCGTCGACTTTCAATCCATAAAGGAGCCATCGCAAATCGATTCCTAGTGCATAAAAATCTCGTATATCTAAGGTTCAACTTAATTTAGAGTGCAATCTTCTTCGATCTATGTTTGCCTAATATTGGTCAGGACTGAAATTTTCATAATGTGCCTTCCTTCCTTCGGTGTGTTTTCTTGTTTACTTTGAGCAAACGTATGCAAACGGCAAGCAAACGGTTGTTATATCCCAAAATCTTGGTAGTAAATTTTTTGGGTGTCTTTTAGATACCTGCTAGTGTTTATGCTCACGCAAAAATCAACTTTTTTCCTGCATGGGTAAGCAGGAACTACAGAACGCCACCTGCTACTATCGTTACATATTTATTTTGTTTGTAGTATTTTACTAGCTTGTATTTTGGGAACCAGTGTTTAATCAAGATGATGATGCCATCTAGCTGGCTTATCATTGGCTCCTCATTGTTTTTGCGAGCTCAGATTTGCTGCTCTGTTATGTGCCCTTCATGTGACATGCATATCCACTTTGGCCGATTCAACACCGAGCACAAAGTGAACATATCAGAATACCGTTGCCGAAGTGATAAATAGTAGCTGGTGGTCTAGCTTTATGGGTTATTTAATCATACACGCACGCCGGTAGTGAATACTACATAACTAACCACTCTGTAAATCATGCACCAATAAAATCTGTGTATGTACTTCTAGGTTATACTAAACTTACCCGGCGTTTCCCTCACATCTGCCTTGATAACCTTTCACGATTTCCTTAATATTAATTTTCAAACTATCAAACGTGTAACTTATACGGGCGTATTTTATTCTTTGCGCAAACTACTGTAGGCATCGTACGTTCTGAAATCTGGGTAATTACTTTGTTCAAAGATGTTCTGATACTCATTCTTGTCTATCTATAAAAGATACCAGCGGATGATGAATTATCTATATAAACGTAATATAAAGATCATTTGTGATTAGAACGTATTTCAAAATTAATGAAACAACCGGTACTTAAAACCCTTCAGAAGCTGTTTGATTTCGTCATACTCGAAAGGAAAACGCCACAGGCATGGTGCAGAGGTGTGGTGGTACTCTTCTTTGAGAAGGGCGACAATGCCCGATTGACGAATTATATGCCCATCTCACTTCTTAGCCATGTCTTCAAGTTGTTTTCAAGAGTCATCACGAATCGTGTCGCTCGCAGGTTTGACGATTTCCAACCTCCCAAACAAGCCGGTTCCCGAAAAGGCTTTAGCACCGTAGACCACATACATACGCTACGGCAGGTTATACAGAAGACCGAAGAGTATAACCTTCCTCTTTGTTCAGCGTTTGTGGACTACGAGAAAGCCTTCGAGTAGATCGAGACTTGGGCTGTACTGCAGTCTCTCCAACGGTGCCAAATCGACTACCGGTACATCGAGGTGCTGAAGTGTATGAACAAAAACGCCACCATGTCAGTCCGACTTCAAGATCAGACTTCTGAGATGTAGAGTCTCCGACTTTGATAGGAGTGGGTGCAACATGGGCATTTAACATCATCTTAGTTTTGTCCATGTTCATTTTTAGACCCACTCTTTCGGAAGCTCTACTGAGGTCATCAAGCATTGTACTGAGGTCCGCCATAGTCTCAGCCATGACTACTATATCGTCGACAAACTGAAGGTGAGTGATGTACATTGACGTTGATGCCTAGCCTTCTCCAGTCCAGAACCTTGAAGACATCCTCCAATGCAGCAGAGAACCGTTTCGGAGATATGCTCTCGCTGCAGAAGGATAGGTTCAGAAGTCTGATCTTGAAGTCGGACTGACATTGTGGCGTTTTTGTTCATACAATTCAGCACCTCGATGTACCGGTAGTCGATTTGGCACCGTTGGAGAGACTGCAGTATAGCCCAAGTCTCGATCGACTCGAAGGCTTTCTCGTAGTCCACAAACGCTGAACACGTAAAACGTACATGATGTTTTCGTAAATATATTGACAAGGTACCGTCATGATGTTAATGTCCTTAAACAGTTCCCTTAGAGAATCGCGCCGGCGAAGATTGTATATCGCTCGGATGGCTCGTTTTTGCAGAACAAAAATTGACTGAATGTCTGCAGCCGTTCCCCATAGTAATATGCCGTAAGACATTATACTATGAAAGTAACTAAAATAGACCAGCCTCGCGGTATCTACATCAGTAAATTGACGAATTTTTCTAACAGCATAAGCCGCCGAACTTAACCGCCCCGCAAGTGATATTAAATGAGGACCCCATTGTAACCTTGAGTCTAGCGTGATACCCAGGAAAACCGTTTTGTCGACGAATTCTAGCTTCTCGTTGTTTAATATAATGTCACAATCATAACTTTTGACATTCGGCAAGGCAAATTTTACACACTTAGTTTTTTTAGCATTCAAAACTAAATTATTAGCAGTGAACCAATTTAGAACTTGCCGCAATGCATTATTTACGTCGGCAACGTTACTCGTACGTCTATTTATCTTAAAAATCAAAGAAGTGTCATCAGCAAATAACACCATGTTTAGTTTGTTTTTCAATAGATGGGGTAAATCGTTAAAAATAAGAAAGGACCTAAAATTGAGCCCTGGTGTACCCCCATTTTCACGTTCAACCCCGACGAATTGACACCGTTTATTTGAACTAATTGCTGTCTATCATTCAAATAGGATTTTACTAAATTTAATGCTGATTGGCCTAGCCCGTAATGCTCAAGTTTCAAAAGCAATGTTTCATGATCAACGCAATCAAACGCCTTCGACAGGTCGCAGATTATACCTATGGCTTCTTGTCTCTCCTCCCACGCATCAAAGATGTGTTTTATTAAGGTGACACCAGCGTCGGTTGTACAACGTCCTTTGGTGAAACCATATTGTTTCTCGTGTAAGATGTTTTTCGTATTAAAATAAATGAGCATTTGATTTAGCATTATCTTTTCAAATACCTTGCTGAAAACCGGCAACACGGATACTGGTCTATAATTATTTGTGTCTTTACTGTCCCCGGATTTAAAAGTGGTATGGTATAACCTTACTATATTTCATTAGATCCAGAAAGACTCCTTGATCTATACACAAATTAAAAATTAAAGCTAAGTACGGCGCTATAGTCTGAATAATGGAGGTACAAACTTTGATGGACATTCCCCATAGATCTTCTGTCAGTTTTATCTTTATTCGCTTAAAAGCTTTTATCACTGTTATTGGGTTTATATGTGAAAAGTTAAATTCAGTCGGACATGCTGAAACGTTAGCGTGTAATAAACCATAAGCGAGCGACGGCGAAGAATTTAAGGTTTCAGTAGTTTTAATTGGGATGCTGGCAAAGAAATTTACAAATTCTTGAGCAACTTCTTTGTTATCTCTAATAAGTCCATGTGTAGTCTCAAGCGTGTAATCGGTATTATTTCTTTTGTTCCTGTTTGTTTCATTGTTAATAATTTTCCAAACCGTCCTAATTTTATTTTCTGCGAATTTAACCTTATTGCTAATGTATAAAGCCTTAGCTAGTTTACATGAATTTTTAAAAATTCTTGAGTAAGTAGCAACATACTTATTAAAAGTTTCAGTGTTTATATAAGGCTTAAGGCCATACAGCTCGTAAAGTCTTTCCCTACTTTTCCTGATTCCATTAGTCGCCCAGTCACTGAATAAAAACTTAGGGCATATAGTTTTAGTTGTCTTCTTAAAAGTGTTATTGAATTCTGTTTGAACAACTGAGAAAACTTTTTTGTATAAAATATTACCATCGTTCACTGTGAGGTCCTGATACTTAACTTACCATTTATTTAATTAATTTTCCGGATGTTATTGGTCTGGATTGAATCTGCACTTGTTGTATTGGTATGCTTGGTATACTCAAATGTTACCAGTAGCCCACTATGATCTGAAGGCAGACAATTCATAATGGCTTTGTTTAAGTAGTCGCAGCAACATAAAACATTATCAATACATGTAGCAGTAGTCACAGTTGTTCGGGTTGGTTCCTCAAACACATGCGACAAATTAAATGATTTGAAGAGATTTAATAGTCTACTGCTATCTGAATTATTTTCTAAAATATTTATATTAAAGTCACCACAGATTATGACTAGTTTATTACCAGTTGTAAGTTTTGCCAAAACATCTTCCATCACTGACTTAAATATACAGTAGTTTTTATAATTGGGGGGTCTGTAAACGCACACTATAATATGCTTATCCAGCTCAACACAGGACAGTTCAACACTATGTTCAACTGATAGATCTACAATATCTTTACGAGATTTTGATTTAATACCATTTTTGATTAAAATAAGTGAACCTCCACGTAACATAACATTTCTGTTAAAACAGCTGCCCACAGTATAATTTTCATAATTAATAAGCATTGAATAATCTTGGTGAAGGAAAACATCGTGAGGAAACCGGCATGCCCTAGAACCAAAAATTCAAAGACATGTGACATCCACCAACCCGCACTGGGCCCGCGTGGTGGATTATGGGCCATCCCCTCTCACAGAGAGGAGGCCTGTGTCCCAGCAGTGGGAACATTAATAGGCTGATGGTGGTGTGAATAATCTTTCAGCCAATGCTCAGTAAAACAAATAATTTCAAACATTGTCTTTTCTAAAAACAGTTCTATTTCCAATTGCTTTGCAGAAAAACCTTGAATGTTTTGATGGAATAATTTTAAAGAATTCTGCTTAGCCCCTTTTTTAAATTAACTATGTGAGAGCAAGAAGGTACCTTCTTGTTGGTGGATGTACTCCTAACTATTTGGTTATTGGTACCCTCCCTTGTCCTACAAACTAGTTTAAACTATAAATATTAATAGCTGAATTGCTAACGTTATTAATGTTATTGGATACCTGTAAATTGGTATTACTACTAATATCAACTACAGTACATGACTTCGACATACTATTTATGTCTGAGTTTAAAGTAAAAGATAATAGCCTCGCTATTTGACGTCTTACCCTAATAGGCAGATACACTGTATTGCCTGTCGACTTTAATTTATCAACAAAAATGTTGATGTCTAAAAAAACTAATTTGTCACTGTAATGGCTGACAAGGAAATGAACATGTTTATTCAGCATGTGAATATAATTATTTTGTCTACTAGACAATTTTTCCAAATATGGAAAAGCACACAATATTATTTTATTACAATTAAATTTTAGTAACTTTGTTACACACTCAGTGATGTCTTCTTTTTTTACATACAAACTGTTACCTATAAAGACAGTTACATTGGTGTCTGATTTATATACATTCTCAACTCTTGGGCGATTCCATTTTACTGTTCTGGATGAATGGCGGTTCCAGTTTCTTAGCATTCCTGTGAACACTTATTAGTGTTGAAACGATAAACAATTGCCTCACTCGGAGGACGCTACATTTCGAATATAGAACATCACTTGAATACCGCCAGGGTTGTTTTCTACGCTATCTTTAAAATAGCACGTTGAGCTCTCTCCAGCTTAAGCAAATTGGATTTGACGGGGCTTCTATCCGTGAAGTTTAGTGTCGCCGCGTCACTCTTATCGGAAGTAAGCCTTTACAAAGTTTGGCAATTCGTTTTTTTTTTACGCAATACTTTAGAATACTTCATGACTTCGAATTCTGCAGCTATGAAGGATGCACCAGTGTTATTTATGTAAACCTATCGAAGAGAAATATGCTTGCCGTCTATTATGATAGAATTAAACATAAGTAACTGGTGAAATCAGAACCTACTATTCACTTCGGCTTAGAGTTTCGGGGCATTCATACAGGATGGTAATATAATATGAAAGAAAAAATACCCATTTCAGATTTTCGTATGCTAGAAAACTCGTATCTTGTTTATACCTAGCTTAATTAAGGTACTTTACTTTTTTTAGGTAAAAAAACCGGCCAAGTGCGAGTCGGACTCGCGCACGACGGGTTCCATACCATTATCGAAAAAACCGGCAAAAAACACGTTTGTTGTATGGGAGCCCCACAAAAATATTTATTTTATTCAGTTTTTATTATTTGTTGTTATAGCGACAACAGAAATACATTATCTGTGAAAATATCAACTGTCCAGCTATCACAGTTTATGAGATACAGCCTGGTCACAGACAGATAAACAGACGGACAGTGGAGTCTTAATAATAGGGTCCCGTTTTTACCCTTTGGGTACGGAACCCTAAAAACTAGCAATGGGTTCACTTCTTTCCCTAGCCTACCTTAGCCAAGCTCTAATAGAAAAGAGCTGGCGCAGCATTTCAACATGCAAAGGAACGAGAAATGTGTGTGTGAGGGTGAAGCAAGTGAGTGTGTGCGCCCACAGCTGAAAAGTCCGCTACGCATCATCGCACCACTCGGCTTCACACTGTTTCACAGCTTCGCTACGCATCCTCACTTCACCTAGCTGCCTCACACATCTCGGAAGGAAAATAACCTAAACCTCTTTGAAGATTAAATTTTAGCACTTTCATAGTATGGCTTCTTTCGTATCACTACGTCTTTTAATTTTCGTTGAGGTTTTTCTTAAGGCAACAATTTATTCGCCTAATATCCATTTCAGGTATAAATCTGTCGGCAGATAAAATTTCTTTTGGCTAGCAGCTTTTATCAACTATTCTCTTTTTTGACGAGAAAAATCACGTGAAAACCCTCACGTTTCAGATTATTTTTCTGGGAAATATTGAGGTTTTGCTTATAAATGGAAATTAGGTAGAATCAAGCAAGTTGATTAACGATCCACCCTGTGAGTATTTTATTAAAGACATTCTAATAAAATTAGGTCGAATTTTGCTTCTAATCTAAGGTTTTGTGATTACTTTTACTTTTTATAATGAAACAATAAGCAAAATCATTGCTCAGTAATCAAGAGTATTTATTTTATTAAATTAAGTTTTAGACCACAATAAAAACACAAAATATCTTCTTGTAACTAACTTACTAATAACAGATTAATTACGTTTCTGTAATCAAGACTAACAAGATTTAATTGCTTCACTTTATTCCTCACTAGCGTGAATGACTAAGTTTTCAGTAATAGCGTCTAATAATTAATTTTAACACACTCGTTGTTCCATAGTCAATCCAGAATGTCTATACTACAGATAATATAGAATAACTAAATGCATGGAGTGTATAAGCGGGCAATATAAATGAAGTTTAAAACTTCATTTATATATATGATCTTCACCTTCTTCTTTCAACCATGTTGTCGATTGATTAAGAAAGTAACAATTAGTTTACCCATCTCGCCAGATTTTAATATCTACTTGACGTTTTATTATTTGCCATTTTTCTTTAAATTACAAATAAGCTTCTGTAACCGAAATATTTCGTATATCTTTTTAACCGACTTTGCAAAAAGGAGGAGGTTTTCAATTCGGCTGTATATATATTTTATATATGTGTATATTAATAAATGACGGCAAATCACTCGTGATAGCTGCAATCGGATGTCTGTTTATTGTTTACATCATTTCATAACATAACATCACTTTAGCACGCTTTAAAGGGGTATGCAGGTGTGAATAGTTCACCCTGTTATACTCTAATTCCACCGTTTTTGTTTAAGTTGCATGTTTCTGGGTTAATCTGTTCTGGCTTCACTTTGGAGAAATGGTCCATTATGTACCACAACTAAAAAGTGAAAATAAAAAGCTTTTTAACAAATTAAAAATACAACCGACTTCAAAATAAAAAACACTACAAAGTGAAAAATAACTTCAATTTCGGAAGTCGGTGTCAAAAAACGAAGAAACCAAAACAAGAACACCGACTTCCGAAATTGAAGTTATTTTTCACTTTGTAGTATTTTTATTTTGAAGTCGGTTGTATTTTTTTTTGTTAAAAAGTTTTTATTTAAATTAAAATCTACTGAGATCCAAAATTAAAACTCATAATATTCTAGGTAATTTCTAATAGTATAGACTTAAAGATGAAAGGAGAAACAGATGACAGACAGTTTAATCTCGTAGGTAGTCTCAGATATAGTACACATTGTGGACAGCTTTCCTTAACCGTCAAACGAAATTGTTTTACAAGGAAAATTCATAAAATCTGGTACAAAATCAAATAAAAGCACATACTGTTTCTGCAGCATTAGAATTTGATTACACAGCAAATACAATATATTGCTTGCATATAAGTAAAAGAGGTTCCTTAAATTTCTGTGACCTATTTCGAATTTAAGTCAAAAAACCGGCCAAGTGCGAGTCTGATTTGCGCACAGAGGGTTCCGTGTAAAGAGCTACATTTATCAAAATAAATAGGTAACATTACTAACGTTCTTAAAAAATGAAAGCACCGAACATTGTTCTAACGAAGGCACAAAATTAATTTTGCCGTTGGAAAACTGTTGTCCGCATACATCAATATACATGTTTTTTACTTTTTCATGTATATTATATAAGTTGGTCGACAATTTCTCGTAAACTTGTAAAGCTTACTTAGCTGGGCTGTGATAGTTTTTCTGTTAATTTCGTTATGTTTACTACTGCCGTAATTTTTCAAACATATCAACAAGTAAAATTTCAAATTAAAAAAAAACCCCTGACACATTTAACTTGCGAATACATCCCGATTCAAACAGTAAAACGCCCATTACTTTTGAACGACTGAACCGATTTTATTCAAACATATCTAAGAACACTCTCGACACAATCACCTTTCAAAATAAAACTATAAACAAATACTAACTAAACTATATCAAAATCGGTTCGTCCGTTGAGGCGCTATGATGCCACAGACAGACACACAGATACACAGCAACACACGTCAAACTTATAACACCCCTCTTTTTCCGTCGGGGGTTAAAAAGCACCCACTTAGCTGGCAGAGAGCGGAGACACTTGATAAAAGTGTGTGCGTGATGTTTCAACGCAAACAATAAGACATCATACAGTCTAACTATGAGGTGAAGGGGCGTGGTTAACGTCACACAAAGATAAAAATATATACTTAATCATTTCACTTAAATAGAACTACAAAAGTCTGTGTCGAGCTGGTTCGAAACTAAGTCCAAAATTCATTATAGCAATTTACATACTTCGTGGCAGAGTCGTGAGAGAGTGCCACTCCAAAGCGGTATCCTAGTAGACGCGAGTTCAAATCTTGGCTGCGCGAATTTTTGTATTTTTTGGTAACTTGTAATGACTAGTAAGTTACGCGAAAGTAATGCATCTTATAATAGGTGTAAAATGAATACAATAAATTTTTATGCATCCTTCTTTTATCTTTTATCTATGCATCCTTCATTTTTATCCTTCCTTCTCCTCGTATCCAACCATTAAAAAAGAAATAAGTTGAAAACAAAGTAATTTATTGATTTAATATATATTACAACTAATTTAAATAGTAGGTAGATAAGTTTTACATAAAATTTTCATTAAAGATAGCTATTATTCTTTGATTATATACTTGTCTTGATGCCACATTGACCCTACCTGAACGGCCCAAATAAAGTCTACTAAAATTGGTAGACTCGCTTCTTATTTATGTCAGTGTCATTTGAAACACCTAAGGGTAACGTGTTCACGAAAAATAATTAATTATGCCGGTTTGTGCCGTCAGACTGCATAGCAATTATGTGGGAAAACCGTATAATAATACCAAGAGCACTTTTCACCGGTACGTTTTGTTATTTAACCACTATTATTATAAGAACACACGATTTTTAATTCGTTACTTTGTAGGTTAGTCTGATTTAGCCAGTGTTGTCAGTTTATTACTAGGGAGATTTAACGAAACTATGGGAGACAAAATACAAATAGCATTACATAATCTATCGATCAGAAGAACATTATTATTTTAAAAATTACATTATATATTTGATCAGTAAATGACAACTTACCTTAACGTAGCCCAGGCAATAAAATCAAAAAGAAAAATATTCCGAGAACAAACACAAAGAGATGGGTTTTAATCTATAAATTACTGTATATTTTTTCATTGTATTTTTTGTTGTTACTATAATAAATGATACACTAATCTACAAAATTATTGTTTAATTTAACCTGTTTTGTTTAACCTTCATCATATTAAATAATTCAGAAAAGGTAGGTTAATAGTTTGGAGCAGGCATCCCTAAACACGCATACATTGAAAGTTTGACGACAATAAGTACACGAGCGGTACTCACACATATCACGCAATTGGGGACAGTTTTAGCGCGTCGTTTGTTTGCATTGTTCTATCTTGACAAGTATATAATCAAAGCTATTATTATTGAGGATATAGCTTAATTATTCGTTTTCTCTGGGAAAAGAGGATTGAAGCTTAACCTCAACAATACAATGCTAAATATTAACTATTGCCAGCACATCCCTTGTTTCGTTAAAATATCTTTATTCACATTAAGACAAATTGTCATTTACACGAGAACAATACTCAAACATTTTAGAAATATTATCCCAGTGAGGGTAAAAGAAAAACAAATGGTTCGTTGGAACTAGTCAAGAAACGAATGCAACACATGCCAGAGATAAGGCGATGGTCCAAGTTAAAAGATTTCAAACACGATTTTACCTTTTACATTTTTTTTTAAAGTTGGTTAAAGATCGGGGCTGATTGATTTATTACTATGAAGTTAATTGATTATTTTATTTTAACTTAAAATATTGAAACTAATTCAATCTATAATAAACAAACTTAGTAAAAAAATTACTAGCTACTACTACCAACTCACTGACCAGCTCATAGAACTTGACACAAATATATGTTTCAAATGATCTGCATGATTTAATCAATATTTAGTGTGACCTCCATTATTATCTATGCAGCTAAGAAGACGTTGAAGCATGGAAGCCACAATATTTGCACATAAGTCTGTACCCCGTAAACTCTCCCACAACTGCATACAATGGGACTTGAGCTGCTCAGGACATCTCTCGTCTAGTGCATCCCATCTTTGTGCCATTAAACCCCATATATTTTCTATAGGATTAAGATCAGGGGATCGTGCTGGCCACGGAATAACTTTAATGTCCGAATGCTGAGTAAACCATTCACGGACAGGGCTGGCAAGGTGTATTGAACAATTATTATCCTGAACAAAATTGACTTCATAAAAGTCTTCTAGGGGATAAACATTTCGCACAGTGGGTAACATTACGTCGTTAAGAACTTCGACGTAATTGGAGCTGTTTGCACGTGTCGGTATAAATTCCAATTCACCGTGGCCTTGGGCGCTTATCCACCCCCACATATTCACACTTATTCTGCCCGATTCAGTGTTAGGAATAATATTGTTTTCTGACCAACGTGTATTATCTCTACGCCATAAATTAAGTCTCCCTTTTTGGCTAGATTTAAATGTCTTTTCATCAGAGAATACTGTAGTCTCCCAGTTGAAGTCCAAGTATTCTCGAGCAAAACGTAATCGTGCCTCTTTATGTCTTTGCGTCAAAAACGGTTTTATAGCCGGCTTACGGTGATGTATTCCTTCGGCATGAAGTGCGCGGCGAACAGTGCGCAATGACGTATCAAAGTCACTAGCAAAACGTCTAGTTGGTATAAAACCATTGGTATCATATTCATTCACCATAAATTGTCGTTGAGCCTAACTTATAAGTGGTGGTCTTCCACTTCTTGCACGACTCTTGAGACTTCCTTCTTCCTCGAATCTCGTTATCCAACGAGTCACAGTTGGCCTCTAAAAAATGAAGAATAGTGTTGTAACAAGCAATTTATTTGTTTATATGATACAAAAAAAAAGAACCATATTTAAAAGATCATCACATTATTTTTATAATATAACTTACACTTATTCCGGTTTCATCACACATTTGTGATATATTTAGGCCATTCTTATATTTGCCTTGGTTTCTATACATATGTTTGCTTGCATTATGATATTTAAATAAACACCGCTAAACTCGAACGCTCTGATCAAAGTTCACCAACCAACAACGTCGCGTCGTCGTACTAAGTGTTTCTTCAAGCAATTCATATTGTTTCAATTTACCCTCACCTTCGGTGATTTTACCGAAGAAAAGAAAAATTTCTACCCTCATTGAAATGCAATGGTCAAGATCCAATTAGCTAAATACTTAAGTATACGCAACTCTTCCTAACAACTGAAGACATCTAGATCATAATTATTATAATGCAACGACGAATATAATTAAAAGGATTATAAAATTATTATGCTACGGTATTTGATATTTTCTATCATTTATGAGATGACATTAAAAAAGATACAAATCTGTATTAATATTTATGCTTTCAACTTAAATAAAGAAATAGCTATTCATATTCATAAGTGTATTAAATTATAATAATAATAGAAGTTAAAAATAATATTTAAAAATGTATAAAATGTGTATAGAAAATAAATGAAGAAAAATAAAATTATATTATTTTAATGTTTCACGGGACTTGAACCAGGCTTAATATGATTTATCTAGCAGGGATAACCGCTAGGCCAGATGGACACTTATTTTTGGCGACGAAATTAAATACCTCATTCTAATCAAACTAACTAAAAGGTAAATCATTATTTACTGCACTCTCTAGGATTTTTGATGAAAAGCAATATACGGGAGTAAGTGCGATCGATGTTGGTGACAAAACATGTGGGTATTGTGTTTGAAATCTACTCACAATTGTAATAAAACTCCTTGGGTAGATGACAATATTATTTAATTACTCCTTTTCTACAATCTACTACAATCATCAACTATAAAACAATCCAACCCCCACAATAATTATCCTAAGTCGGCCGGCTAACCTCCATTCGTCCGTCCCCCAAAACCAAGTGAACCAATCGATTGTCGGAACGTGCCTACCTCCTATTCCCTTTATTTTTCTGTCAACCGTCACCGCTTGGAGTTGCAACATAAAATAATAACCGATATGACAGTTTAGTCGATTTCAAACTACAGATAAATTAACCTAACACTCGTCCATCCTGACCTTGTGTATGTCCTCATACACATAAATCAGGAGGAACCTAACACTCGGGCAATCGATCCGTTTTACACAATTAGCAAGAGAAAAAAAAAAAATGTACGTAATGTGAAACAGGAAAACATTAAAAATAATTATTATCTATTTTATACTTATTTCAACATAATTATTGCATCTAATATGATCGAACTAATAATTGAGGTAATGTCATTTTACAATATTTAATTCAATATCTTATCATTTATCTTTTAACAAATTAATCTCAATATTCTACTAGCACACTGTCTAACACACGGTAATTAACATTTTACTTTTTTAATTTGGCGAGTCTATCACTTAGTCGCATACTGGCAAACCAATCACATGGTTGCTAAACTGGCAAACCAATCACATGGTTGCTAAACTGGCAAACCAATCACATGGTTGCTAAACTGGCAAACCAATCACATGGTTGCTAAACTGGCAAACCAATCACATGGTTGCTAAACTGGCAAACCAATCACATGGTTGCTAAACTGGCAAACCAATCACATGGTTGCTAAACTG
This sequence comes from Orthosia cruda, assembly GCA_964057195.1. NCBI lineage: Eukaryota > Metazoa > Arthropoda > Insecta > Lepidoptera > Noctuidae > Orthosia > Orthosia cruda. The sequence continues at coordinate 39,998,033 of OZ059828.1, read as the reverse complement.
GCAAACCAATCACTTGGTTGCTAAACTGGCAAACCAATCACATGGTTGCTAAACTGGCAAACCAATCACATGGTTGCTAAACTGGCAAACCAATCACATGGTTGCTAAACTGGCAAACCAATCACATGGTTGCTAAACTGGCAAACCAATCACATGGTTGCTAAACTGGCACACCAATCACTTGGTTGCTAAACTGGAAAACCAATCACATGGGTGCTAAACTGTAAACCAATCACATGGTTGCTTAACTACCAATTACATCTTATTTACCGTAGGTATACCTAAATTAAAAATAAATAGTTCTACTTTGAAGTAACGCAATTAACCTAAACTTAAAATTGTAACTAACGCTTAACTTTCTTAGTATTAATATTATATTTCATTCAACTAAATAACAAATCTAAAAATGTAAACTAATAACTTCTTAACACTGATATATTTTATCCAACTGTAAATAATAAATCTAATTACTGTCAATATCTTGATTTTCACTATCTGAATCATTGTCATTCAAATTCAATGCAGCCACGTGTACCCAGGGCTGCATGCGGTCGGCAGCGACGGTCGTTTTACGTTTATGTCTACTATTGCTCAACCCTGGAATTGCTACAATTCTGTATCTATCATTTCCTAATACCGATACGACGCGATACGGTCCTGTATATTGAGGAAGAAGCTTCTTACTTTTACCGTCATTTTTAAAATTCGTGTTGGATATTTTAACTAATTCCCCTTCAGAATAGATACGGGCGGGGCGTCTGCTTTTATCATATCGTTCCTTTTGTTTTTCTTGCTCTTCGTCTATTTTATCTTTAACTTCCTCTCTAATATTAATTAAGTTATTATTTTCTCGCGTTTCTTGCCGAACTACGTTTAGTCTCGGGTCTAACTCGCAACTCATGCAATTACCAAACATGACTTCAGCAGCCATCCTTCCCGTTGTTTTATTAACTGTGTTATTAATGCCCCACTGAATTTTACCGACTTTATCATCCCAATCTTTTTCATTATCGTTGAGATTTATAGCGGTCAAAGAAGCAAGAATTGTGCGGTTATAACGCTCAACTTGCCCATTCGAGCGTGGGCTAGCAACCGCATTCAATACAAGCTTTGTGCCTCTATCCAAACAAAATCTCCTAAACGCATGGGAAGTAAAACAAGAGCCACGATCGCTAATTATTCTATCGGGTACTCTAAAGGTACTGAAAATTTCGTCTAGAACTCTTATTGCAAGCAGGGACTTTGTATTTCTCACAGGCCTTATGAAAACGAATTTGGTAAACGCAACTACCATCACTAAAATGTACGAATGCCCTCTTTTTGAACGCACGAAGGGTCCGAGATGGTCAATGTGTACGGTGTGGAAAGGAACCTCGACCTTAGGAATTGGATGCAAATGACCCTCGTTACATGAAGTCTTTTTCGAGTAGGCGCATTCAATACAAGCTTCAACATATTTTTTTACAAATTTTGACATTTTAGGAAACCAGTATGCATTCCTTATTCGTTCGAGGGTCTTTTCCACGCCGAAATGGCCAATGTCGTCGTGATTCATACGACACAATTGCCATCTTGCGCCCTTTGGCACAACCCAACGTAAGTTTGTTTTATCACCATCAATGCATCTATATAGTTTGTTGTCCTTTATTACATAATTATCCCTAATTTGCTTAAGCCCTTCTATATCTAAACTTGAAATTAAAATATCTCTGATACGGCCTAGTTCGCTATCACCTAACTGTAATGTGTGGAGCCAATCATCATCGGTAATAACCATTACTCTTGGATACTGGTCAGTAACATCTAATATTGTGTCCAAATTTGTTTCGTCATTAATGATCGGGTTACGTGACAAAGCATCTACATGTGCCATTCTATTCCCCGGCCTGTATTCTATTGTGCAATGAAATTCTTGTATTAAAAGATACCAACGCGCTATTCGCGGAATTATATCGCGTTTAATAAATGTGGACCGTAGAGCACTGCAATCAGTGACTATCTTAAAATCCTGTCCTAACAAATAAACTCTAAATTTCCGTAGAGAACAAACTACAGCCAACGTTTCCAGTTCATAGGCATGAAAGTTTTTTTCCTCTGGAGAAGTTTGTCGGCTGTAGAACGCCACGGGTCTAAAACTATCACTACTTCCCCTCAAACGTTGAAGCAAAATTCCACCGACGCCATATTTACTGGCGTCCGTGTGCAATTCTGTTTCCCTACTTGGGTCATAAATTGCCAAAACCGGACGTTGGACTAACTTTTCCTTGAGCATTTTAAATGCGTTTTCTTGTTCATCTGACCAAATCCAAGCAGCATCCTTTTTTAACAATTTATTTAAGGGCTGCGCAATTTGTGCAAAATTCATAATAAATTTGCGGAAATATCCTACAAGCCCAAGAAATTGACGAACAGTGTGAACATTTATAGGGCGAGGAAAGTCTAAAACACTCTGGATTTTTTTGTCACCTGGCCTAACACCTAAAGCACTAATTTCATACCCCAAATAATCAATTTTATCTTTTAAAAATTCGCACTTGGATAGGTTTAAAGTTAGATTTGCCTGTTTTAGTAGTTTCAAGACATGCTCTAGCCTCTCTAAACACTCATCTACGCTTCCCCCAAATATTAAAATGTCATCTATATAAGCTGTGGCTTGGCTATACCTAGCTGACCCCAAGACTCTATTCATCATACGTTGAAACACCGCTGGCGCATTTGCCAATCCAAACGGCATTCGATTAAACTCGAACTGTCCATCCGGAGTGACAAAAGACGTCAGCGGCTTTGACTGCTCTGATATGGGCACTTGATAGTACCCAGAAAATAAGTCTAGCGTGATGAAAAACACCTGACCAGAAAGCCTAGCAATCTCGTCTTCTATCACCGGCATCGGATAATGTTCCTTAATAGTAACGGAGTTCAACATCCTATAGTCTATGCACATTCTCATTCGCCCATCTTTCTTACGCACGAGGATCACGGGACTAGCATACTCAGAGGTGGATTCTCTTACAATCCCTGCTTCTAACATCTCGCCTACCATTTCACGCACTTGATCGCGTTCTTTATGTGATAACCGGTAAGGCCTATATACAATTGGACGTTTACTGTTTATTTCAATGTTCATTTCAGTGATGTTAGTACTTCCTAGTTCCTTTAAATTTGATGCAAAACAATCCTTAAATTCATTAAGTAATTCTAACAACATAGATTTATGTTCATCGCCAACATTATCGCCAATATGAACCTTACTTATATCAATATGATCAGTCATCAGTTTATTATCTACATTAAAAACACTATTAACTACCTGAACATTGCTAGCACGACTTATAATTGAGCCCTTGTATAAATGACAATAGTTCGATGCGGGTATAACATATACATATACGAAACCGTCCTTAAGTGCATAGACACCACCGCAAACAACGTATTGTAACATTGGTTTCCCTATAACCTTACTATTAATTATAATATGACCGTTCAACAGTGGTTCAGTATAGGCTTTGATAACAGTAGGGCCATAGATTTCAAAACTAGCCGTGGAAATAACTTTCACTAAACGTTCGTCGTCTATTTCAGTTTTATTGAACGGTATTTCTTGATTAATATCAATAAACTGTAACGCTTTTGCCGTTTTCAATACAAAAACGTGCGACTGTTCGGTGTATGTTTGTCCTACTAGCAGTGGTACATCTAAAAGTCTATCTTCAACCACCTGGCAAACAGTTTTAGCACTAACGCCATCAATATCAATCTCTACTGTGACCTTACCTAAAGAATAGACAATTTCGTTCCCAAATCCCCTTATTGGTGTACGCACGCCATCACACTCGAGCATCAAATTTGCCGACTGCGATTTAGCTAATAGGCAAACCTCACTTCCAAAATCTATAAAAGCCTTAATGGAAACCCCATTCACTAAGATATTCTTATAAAATTTCGAATTAGGATTAGCTAATGATATGCACATTGCCTTTTGTGTACTCGCTATCTTACTGTCCTCCATCTTTGTGGGACATTTATCGACTTTGTGGCCTATCCTGTGACATTGATTACATCGAATCAGCGGCTTGGGACATTTCCGGTATATGTGACCTCGTTCCTTACAATTAAAACAGAATGCTACGTAGTCGTTTGACACGTTTCCCGTATTATTAAATTTATCCGTTGTAACCGTTCCGCCTCCTAACCTACCTTTAACATTGGTATTAGAACGATCGAAGGAATTTGTCAATTCCTTGTTGCTCATCAAGAATTGTAACAATTGATCAGGTTGGGAGCATCTTAACGTTAAAGCACTTGATTTCATTGTTCTATCACTTAGACCATGAATTATACAATCGACAGCACGCTTGCCAACTATATCGCACTTGTTCAGTAAAGCCAACTTTTCGTAATAGTATACTTCAATAGGTTCATGATATTTACTTTTACGCCTGAGCATATCTTCCAAGGACTGGCCATAATTTTGCTCAAATGGAAAAGCTAGAGACAATTTCTCTTGCCACTGAGCCCAAGAAAATAAAATTGAATCTAGGCTCTCATACCAAGTCTTGGCCAGTCCTTGCAATTTTTGCATTGAAAAATGTATGGTTGTCTTATCATCCCAACCATAAACGGTGGCACACTCGTTCACTTTTCTTAGCCACACATCTACACGTTGATTTTTCGAAGATGGGTCAAAATCAGGCAACATATTTTTATGATTTTTAACAATGTTACTAGAGTGATCGAGTGGGCCAGGCGCTGACGGTTGTTTTCTAATTGAATTTAAAATATTCATGACATCTTTTGAGGAAAATGTAGGACTATTTTCTCTAACCTTTGTTCCATCTCGTGTCGCTGTAGCATCGCGTCGTCTGCTCCGTTCCTGTCGCAACTGATTTTCTAGAGACCGCAGGCGCTCCTGTGCCACCTCGCGTTCTTTTTCGAGTTGTTTAGCTCGGTTGCTCGTAACATTATGGACACTCGGACTGCTGCGACGACCGGTTCGGCTGCACTTCGGGCTCAGACTGCGTTGCGATCTTCGACTGCACTGCGGACTTCGACTACGCTGCGGACTTCGACTGCGCTGCGGACTTCGACTGCGCTGCGGACTTCGACTGCGCTGCGGACTTCGACGATGCTGCGGACTTCGACTGCGCTGCGGACTTCGAACACCTCTGCGTTGTCGACTACGGCTGCGACGGTATCCAGACGCTTCGTCGAGACGCAGTGATCTTCCATGGGACGGCGTCTTTAAACGCCGTCGCCCTTGAGCCTCGTGGTCTTGCTCCATAACTGAAACTCGAAATTGAAACAACTATGTATATGCTCAATTATTTTTTTTGAAACTAAATTCATTAATATCTCGAAAACGGTAAGCCCAATCGCAAAAATAACCAAAATTTGAGCTCCCCTTGAACCCCCGCGGTATGCTGGGATACTATTAATTATGAATTTTAATTGACCCTAAATAAATTGTGACACATACCCACTATAACTTGATTTATAAATTTATAATACCGTCTGGAGAAACTTTGACAGTAATCATTATATTCTGAAGGCCCAAAAGAAAAGTTATTTTAAAATTACCGAAAGTAACAGCCTGATTAAAATTTCAACTGATAAGTACCTCCTATCTACAATAAAAATAAAAAGTGACGGTATCAGACGAAATATCAAAGCTTTAATTGGGATTCATAGTGATCAGCCTAGGCTATACTGTACCGTTATAATAAAAGCAACACAAACATAACCATTACACAATAGAATTGCAAACTTATAAATAATGTGAGCATATGTGTACTTACCACTTCTGAGGTGTAATAAAACTCCTTGGGTAGATGACAATATTATTTAATTACTCCTTTTCTACAATCTACTACAATCATCAACTATAAAACAATCCAACCCCCACAATAATTATCCTAAGTCGGCCGGCTAACCTCCATTCGTCCGTCCCCCAAAACCAAGTGAACCAATCGATTGTCGGAACGTGCCTACCTCCTATTCCCTTTATTTTTCTGTCAACCGTCACCGCTTGGAGTTGCAACATAAAATAATAACCGATATGACAGTTTAGTCGATTTCAAACTACAGATAAATTAACCTAACACAATGTTATAAAGTTTAGGTAAACCTTTGTTTTATATTATAATATCTACAGATGAGGATGGATTTGAAACACCACCATCCACATGTTTTGTGATTTTAATAAATAGTATGACGTTGCGGCCATGTCGCGTTCTCATTGGTTCATTATGAAAGAGTTCGATATTCAGGTGTGTGTGTATGAGAGTGATGTGTCTGAAGAACGTCATAAGTGGACTTATTAGATATGCTATAGTTTCGTGAAGATAGGACTGCACTATTGACCGTGATAGTACAAGACGTAACATAAAAAAAATCATAGATTTATTTTAGCAATTTGTATGATGATGATATTGATTAATATGTATATCCATCCCAAATTATAGCTTTAAAGAATTTTTATTTGTGTGTTTTTCTAGTACCAAGAGTCTCTGTGTTATGCTTCTGACGGACGAACGGATGAACGGCGGGACGGACGGAAGGACGGACGGACAGACGAACATGGCGAAACTATAAGGGTTCCTTGTTGACTACGGAACCCTAACAATGTTTTACCAAAGTTATCCCTGAATTCTACCACAAGACTCATCCACCCTAAATTAATTAATATACATTTTGTTATTTATTGATATTAAGGGTTTTTTGTTTAGTCGAGTACGAAGTTTACTTTATACTTTTAGAGATTTTTGTATGCGTGTTTTAGTTTAACATTCATTTACTACGTTTTATTATAGTACGTAAGTATATACGTACCTCAGAGTGAACACGCTTCGATGGTCAATACGCATAACTTTTGAACGGCTGAACCGATTTTCATCGAACATAGCTGATTTTTTTTTAATAGTCATCTTTTAAACAACAACAAAAAACTAAATAAAAATCGATGCATTTGTTAGTATTGGAAGTACGTGTGACGTCATTAAATGATGAATTTTCACTTTTTAAGCACAATGGTTTGCTACAAATTACAAACTGTCATATCTATTAAGCATCTACCGACAAATGTCTAAGAACATACATACATTATTATTGTGTTGTCAAATACCTCCAATTGTAAGAGTACCCACCCAAGTATATATTGTTGTGTGTACAGGAAATAACTCTAAATTTACATTTAAGCCATAGTGATGATATTCCTATTAAATATAACGTAATTTCTAATAATCATTGTGATGTATCCGGGATTTCATATTGTTATTTTAGTATAATAAGTCCTTTGAGACCATTAGTACAAGACTGTCAGTTAGTATCAATATTCTTTCGAATATTGATTATTAATGACTAAAAAGGCGATATTAAATTCCTTATTTGTCTTGATTCGTTTTAAAAAGGTTTCATTACTCAATAATTGGTTATTGACCAAATTGTGAGATTATTTATAGAAATGTAAAAATGAAAAAAAAAAAAAAATTGAAATGAAATTTTTATCTTGGTGTACAATAAAGTATATAATAAATAAATAAATGTAGAAAATGGTGGGGACATTTGACAGGTCGACTCATTACTATAAATAATGCGTAATTAGTAAGTTAACTTACTTTGTTGTGAACTACAAGCCAATATGGACCAGATATTATGTTGTGATTGTGATATTGTTTGCCTGAATTGTTATATTTTGTTAAAGATGGACTACACAAGCTTCACGTAAGTTATTTAATATTATAACTTGATTGTTACCAATGTTTGTGTTGAAACTCTATCTGTATCATATTATGGCCTTTATTCTAAATGATGTTAAAGTAAAGGGCTGGTAATGTTCTTTGTCTTAACCTTGTTGTTTTGATTATGTAAAATTGTGAAATGTTACAATATTCGTCATTTTATGGTAAAAATAGAATTCGATCTTTATTGTGATAAACGATATTTATATGATTATAAAAGATATCTATAAATACCATAAAAGAGCTACCGTGGAGTTTCTTGCCCTTCTTCTCCACGAGGACTAGGTCTAGCGAAAGGGCAGTAAGCTCTCTGTGCCGCAATATGAATTAATTGACAAGCCTAATTGAAATAAATACCTAGTCTTGTCTTTCTGTGCTTTTATTTATAAAACGTTTTCCTTATACACCAGTAACTCTGATACACAACAAATAACCAACTACCATCTTTACATTCAAAGCTTGCTAGCTTGCTATACCGATACTTTTATATGGAGTTTCTTCATGATTCTAACACATTCATTTAAGAGCTATGATGCCACAGACATACATAGATACACAATACACAGTTACATACGTCAAATTTATAACACCCCTTCGTTTTCCGCCGAGGTTTGATCAAATTCATGGCAAACAATATTGCTTTTTAAGCAGGTAATAAAAATTAGCAGATAAAAACTAAATAATGTTAACAAGTACACAGATTTTCCAATACCTGCATAAATGCATGCATTAAACATGTTGCGTATCGTATCGCCAGCGGTCAACTCAATTACGAACAAATTAATAATACGATCGCTCAAAATACGACATTGTACCACGTTCATCCCAAATACAGTGTAGTCTGACTAACAAACAAAGCTATCTTCTGATAACATTCGGCTAATCCTCCCTTTATTAATTACGTTTTAGACCAAAACAAGAAATGGGTGTTTTTATGTGCTAAGTAGTTTCTGCCAGCGGCTTCATCGGTTTGAAAGCCGGAATTTATCCCACAGGAACTCACCTGTGTGCTAAGTTTATACTATCTTATCATTTACTATTGAACGAGAAATATTTATTTATATTTGTAATCACGTTCTCGAAAATGGTTAAATCACATAAATTGCAAATTTTACGATTTCGATAAAATTTGCAATTTAAGTGTTTTCGGGGGCGAAAAATGGATCTAGCTAGGTCCCATATCTGGAAAAATTCGTTGTCTCTATTTTCACCCACGAAAAGCTCAGTCACTCAGGTACTGATCAGCCAAACCCATCAAAGTTTTATATAATAACGATTGACATAAATTTAATAACATATTCAGCATATAAAGTTCCCACTAATAGGATACAGGCATCCTCTCTGTGAGATCCCGATAATGAGAGACGCGGGTTGAAGGGTGTTAAAGACTACCAGGATATATCGGGATAAAAACTTGCCTTTGTGCTATTCCAGACTATAATATATCTCTGCACCAAACTTCATCCAAATCCGTTAAGCCCGTTTTAGCGTGATTGAGTAACAAACGTACATCCATCCAAACTTTCGCATTTATAATATTAGTAAGATGCATTTGCGTGGCAGTGACGCGGCAGTCGTCGTCCGAGCAAACAAACATGTGTGGGTACACAAATGCTTACCCACACATAGCGCCGCGCGCAAAAATCAGTTGAACTATCTATATCATGATGCCTGCATTCCCCGAAGGTTTAGGCAGAATTGTACCTATAGTACATTTCGTCAGTTATAATGAAGTTCCATTTTAATAGGGTGCGAATAATTAAGAAGGGTGGGGGTAAGAATTGCAAAACTTAAGTGGCACTGGGCAGGGCACATTGCTCGCAGAACGGATTGCCGATGAGCCGAAAAGTTCTGGAATGGCGACCGCGAACCGAAAGACGATGCGTTGTAAGATTTTTCACTCCGATGACCTGGTTTAGGTTGCGGGAATGCACTGTATGCGAGACGCACTGGACCGATCAATGCTTGGGGGAGGCCTATGTTCAGCAGTGGACATAGTTCGTCTGAAATGATGAGGAAGAGGGGGCGAGTGTATTACCATCACTCGAGCATAAGTACAGACTCTGAGTTGCTACTGAGAAGTTCCAGATGGAAAAACCCAATAACATTTTGCCCGACACGGCAATTGTACCCAGGAGCTCATACTCGGCAGTAGTGCTTGCGACCACTAGACCAACGAGGCAGTCTGTCACAAACATAAACATAATTTTGTTTTGATTAGATTGTGAAAATGAAAGTCCATTTTCAAGATGTCCGAAGCCAAACTGCTCTGATGAGGATAAAAAAGTCTATTTTCATAAATTGCGTGTAATTGATTGTTGAATAACTTTGTTGGTTAATTTAGTTGATTACAGATGTCATAATACATTGGTTTTTCATGGAAATCTTGCCACAAACGTAGGTAAGCACAGATCGTTTACATTAAATTCATATTGCTATGCAGGGAACCACCTTGCTTCGGTTGATCTATTGCCAAACCAAATTACGTTGCTTAATTAATGATAACCTCCAATTTCAGGGTTGATTGACTCAATTACATTATTATTATACAGTTAAGAGTATATAGGTTACTTCTAGGCAAGCTTGCTACACCGTCGACCACATCATCGCTTACCATCAGATGAGATAGTGGCCAAGCGCGGGAAAATATATAATAAAATAAAAAAATACGATTGCATCGCAACATAATGAATTCTAGCCAGAAAAGTCTCGCTTTGAAGGATTTCTTCAAACGATTTTTCTATATCAATATAAATAAAAGGCAACGTAATAATTTTGTATGAATTAAATATTGACAATGGACACTCATGTGAATGGTCAAACGCTCTGGAGAAGGATCTATTATATACTCATATAAATCAACTCAAACAAACATGCCTACAGACATTCACATGATTTACATAAGTATATGATAGGACCTTCTCCAGAGCGTTTATCTATGTTATGTTTGGGACAGACTTGTATGAGAAATCACTGCTGTATTATGGCGCTAAACATGTAGGAGAACGTTGTGATGTTTTGATTGTTTTATTTCATTTCTTGTTTTGCATTTCACACGTGGATAAACCGCGACGAATACAAATAAAGTAGTTTTTATGTCTGTCTGTGGGGCCGCGTTGTTCTTCCAAACGACACAACGAATTTTAATCTGATTTACTCCATCATTAAAAAAATATATCTGGAAGATTTATTTGTACAGTAAATAAACATTTAACCCACCTATCGGTTTAATGTGAAGTCGTTTAAATCGTATGAAGCACAGAAGTGTCACTTTATAAACACATCAACACGGTCTAGGGATATTTTTAAAAAAGCGAATTACTATCAATGTGTTAATTATTTATATGACATGTATATATTTAAAAGATACGTTATTTAATATTCTACCATTTTTTAATAATGGCTAAGGTACTTCGATTAAAATTCAGGATTTTATGGAAAAAAATGAAGCATAGACGGAAACCGTATATGAATTAACTTTTAATTTATGAGTAAAAACTGAAAAAAATAGAAAAATCATTTAATTTGTGTTTATAAACTTGAAGTTAGTAGTCTGAGAAAGCGCCCATGATGTTCATAACACATCGGCAACGATTCGGCATGCTCAGAACAAGGTTGTCAATGTCTTGCTGCGGAATATTGTCCCATGTCCTTCTGAGGTGTGCAAAAAGTTGATCTTCTGTAGCCAGATTTTCAGGAACTTCCTTCAGAGCTCTTCTTTGCAGCATATCTCACGCATGCTCAATGGGATTTAGATCTGGCGATTGAGCAGGCCAGTCTAAGGCCCTAACATTGTGTGTATGTAACCAAGCTGCTACCGTTATCGCCGTGTGTGCCCAAGCATTGTCGTGCATGAGCAGGCAATCTTGCCCCATTTGTGTTCTGTGGGGCAAGATTACGGGCCCCAGCACCTGTTGGACGTATCGTTCTGCCGTCATATTGCCCCGCACCCAAACGAGATCCGTCCGTCCTCCAAGACGAATTCCTGCCCAAACCATAATTGTTCCTCCTTGGTATGGGTGAACTTCCTGAGGTTTCTGAAGACGGCTCCATCGTCCAGAAACTCGACAAACACGCGTCCTTCGTGAATCTGGATGGAAGCCGAACCTGGATTTATCCGTGAACAGCACATTGGACCATTGCTCACGGCCCCAGTCCACGTGGTTCCGAACCCATTCTAATCGTCGTCCACGATTGCCTCTCCGTAAAGGTGGGACCCGGAGTGGTCTACGAGAGCGTAGATTGCTTTCATGCAGTCGCCTTCTTACAGTTTGGTCACTCACAAGCACTTGGTGTTCCACTCGCAGCCTTTGGACCAATTGAGTCGCGTTGCATTTGGTTGAGCTCGCGCAGTAATTTGCAAAAATCGGTCTTGTCTGGGGGTAGTGATGCGACTTGGCCCCCGGTGCCTCTCCGCTACTTCACCTGTGGCACGATAGCGTGTCCACGCGTGTGTCCACGATAGCGTGTCTTGAAATTACATTTTGGTGGGTCCCTATGGCCTCAGCAACATTACGCTGAACAGACCCAGCTTCCAGCATTCCCACAGCTCGTAACATCTCCGCCCTCGTCAAATGTTGGCGTTGCATGGCTACAATACCTCAATTTTAACTTTATCTTTCGTTTAAAAATGAAAAAAAACTGTAACTAAACGTAATTCGTATTGTTTTCTAAATTTCGCACAAATGAAAATTCCCTCTCCTACACATCAAGACATTTTTATGCCACCGAAACAAAAGAATTTTCAAAAATTTGAATTTGGAATTAGTCTGAGATAAATTACAAACAAATCGGTGTATAAAAGATTCGAATGCGGCCAGTACTTTTCGAGTTATTTAATTGAGTATGAAATATCCCTAGACCGTGGTGATGTGTGTATATGAATCAAAAGCGTGTTGACAATCGATCGCTCGAAAATGCGGTAAAAGCAAAACGACCATGTTATTTTTTAACCCCCGTCGGAAAAAGTGTGTATCTGTCTGTAGCATCATAGCTCCTAAACGAATGAACGGAAAATAATTAACTTTTTTTGTTTGAAAGTAAATTTTGTGGCAAGTGTTTTAGCTATGTTGGATCAAAATCGGTTCAACCGTTCAAAAGTTATGCTTATTTCATTATTTGACCAATTCAAAGAGTAAAATCGGTTTTACTGCAAGATATCGTGTTTTAATTACGTGTTCATGGATAGTCGATCGAAGTGTGTCTACTTTTAAATAAATTACTTAGTTTAAAAAACATGAAAACTTCTTAATATGGTATTTATGTGAGGGCTTTATTACATTTTTAATTTTACTTGTTTAAGGGCGGTTACGCACTAGAACTGATCCGTGCCCCTGAAATTTCGCTTCCAAAGCAGCCGTAGTACTTTTTGTAGGCTTAGTCCCTTTTCACACGCTCCGGTTGCATAGGCATGTACATACATGGCTAAACACTTCGCCGCCGGTTACCCGGTAGCGGCTACCCGGAAACCGGGGCGTGTGAAAAGGGACTTACGGAATACATACGAACTCTATCCGTCATAATCCGTCATAATTCAGAACATTTTGAACTTGGAACTGAAATCACGGACATGGATAGGATGTAGTGCGTAACCGCCGTAAGTGTAGCTCCGATTTTCTCGCATATTTATTTCTTGACTACCAATGCAAATAAAAGCTAATATTGATAATTAAAAGCTGTGACTGTAATATATTCCTTCTTAACTGTACATATTTCGCAGAGAAATGATGAAGATTGTTTAGAGATTTGATCAAATCACTTACTTTCTTAAGGGAAACAGTAAAAACACAATTCCCACAGAATTGCTATTTTAACATCTTCCGTGAATTGATCCCTTAAAGATTTGATCAAATCTCGGCTTTATCGTTCCCTGCAACGCATACAATCACGCCTTTTTTCCCATGGGAGGTAAACAGAAACTTCAGAACGATATAATTAACGTTACGATCGTTACACACCCCTTTTGCTTCATTTACTATTGTGTCTGTTAATTAGCCGTTGACAGGCTGAGAAGATCTAAGAGACTATAAAACTAGGCAGCTGTCAAGTCAATGGAGAATCTCAAAGAAAATACGCTAAGATTACATAACCAAAATTACTTCATCTTAAACTTATGCTAGGAATAAAAGTATATTTTTCCTGCTTATTTTCTTCGTTCATTTTTTGAAACTGGCTGCCATATTTTGTTGCGTGGTGTCTTGTATCGAAACAGTTTTTTAGTGAACTTTTAAACATATATGAGAATGTTTTAGTGTGCTTTTTATCATTGTTTGCCCTTCAAGTTAACGGGCAAAATCTACAAGTCCGTGATTAGACCTGTCGTACTCTTTGAATCAGAATGTTGGGCTGTGAAAAAGATGAATGAAAAGAGATTGCATGTAGCAGAGATGAGAATATTGAGATGGATGTGCGGAGTGACGAGTATTGATAAAGTGAGAAATGATTTTATCAGAGAAAGTTTGAAAGAGGCGCCATTGACAGAAAAGTAGAAATGAAACCGTTTCTCCTAATGATGGAAAAGAAGGGAAAAGCCAAATAAAAGATGGATGGACCGTGCACCGAAACGAAGTAACATGGGACTAGGACAGGAAGAAGAAACTATTATTGTTTTCATAACTATCTCAAATACAGTTTTGACTCCGAAAGCCTATGGAAGGAAGTGGAAATATCTTTGTTGCCTACTCCTCCGTTATTCTTTTCTGGTTCCAAGACAGTTAAATTCATTCGCCGAAATTTCTTCTGCTCTGGTGGCCACCACTGTTGATTTTGGCTTTCATAAGTTTTGAGATTGTCGTCATTTTTTGTATTTCTATTTTATTTGCCTATATAATAAGTGGGTATGTATCTATTGTTGGTTTGTGTATCTATTATAGTATATCATTTTAGCACTGCTATTGTTACACCAATGACCGCCCCATTTCATGTTCTGACAATTACTGTCAATACCAGATTGCCTGGCAGATATCTCGGCATGCGATAAGGCCGCCCATTGTTTGTAGATTTAAGTTTATTTTTTATTAATGCATTTTATGGTGTACAATAAAGCATACATAAATAATAAGTAAAGGTAACAAGAGACAGAAATTGCCCCTGTTTGTAAAACATTTGAGCATACATAAAGTTATGAGTTATATAACGTCTTGCGTCAACCTCAGCCAATATCAATGTAGACTAACCAACTAATCTCCGTTTTGATTGGCTTCCGTGACCGAAATACGGTAAGCAGAATTATATTTGTATTCTTCGAATAATAGGAATAGTTTGACCTATATTTGTATTTATAAATAATTAATATCTCACGTAGTATATGCCTTGTAGAGAAGAAGCAAAGAGGCTTGGAAGCGTATTTTGTGTGCCGTGTTATCGTGACCTATAATTTGTGTGCCAAAACATGGATGAATGGAAGTAATTTGCCATACTCTGTGACGTCAAAACACTTTTCATCATCATCATTTCAGCCAAAATACGTCCACTGCTGGACATAGGCCTCCCCCAGGCGTCGCCACATTGACCGATTCAAAACACTTTTGTTATAGTATTATTTATTCTGTGCTTTTGTTTGGTTACTTTGACAGTGTATTATTAGGTTCTAAAAATATTATTTGTTCGGCACGTGCTTAAGGTAAAATATTTATTTATTTGAGGATCACCAACGAGTGTTACAAAATGTGCACCTTTATATTTTCATATAATGCACACTCAATTAAAGGCAACCACAGCTTATACAAATATAAATAATGATAAGGCAAATTACACTCACCAGCAATAAATTGAGCCCAAGTCCTAAACGCGAATGAATGTACGAAGTAAAGCTACTCAAACTTTTTTTTATGAGAATTGATTTTAAGTTAGAAGACATGTTCTGGGCACTGGGTCCGCGTGGTGGATTAAGGCACATTTCCTCTCTCACAGAAATCTTCCATCCCAATCTGCTGACTTGTACCGCCAAACCCGGGTTACCCTTAGGCTGGGATCGGGCGGGGAATAGGCGGACACAGACTTCACCAGACAGTGGTCGGAACTAACCAAAGGTGATGCTATCGACACAGAGTATCTGTCTGGATCTGTTGTCAGCAGAAGGTCCAAGCAATTTGCTGTGTGCGAATCAACATCCGGTACCCTCGTTGCCCCCCGGACCAGCAGGGTGAGGTTTAGCGCTAGCGAAAGCTTACGCATCTCCCGTCCAGCATTATCAGTGTACTCGTAAGGGAAGAGCCACTCCTTGTGGTGGACATTAAAGTCCCCTAGTAACACTAATTGGGCGACAGGGTACCGCTGCTGTGCTGCATCAGCCGCGCCTCACTGAGGTACTCCGTGCGCCTGTTTGTCTCCTGATCTCCGCTGTGCAAACGGTAGACACAGGCAAAGATAATTTTATCCAGACCTGTGTGCACAGAACCCAGAGCGTTGTAAATCTTGAGTCCTTAAGGATACGGAGACGCCGATAGCAAAGATCGTCACGAGCGTACATACATATGCCCGCCCGTGGTCTAAAATTGTGCTGAACCCTAGGTAAGATAGGTATGACATGTCTGATGGACTCTCTCTGAGAGAAAAGAGCGCTGTTCTCTCAAAAAGAGCGCTGGTTTCTCAGCCTCCAGGTGATAATGGACTGGAGGTACACTTTGTGGCGGGGGTGCAGCCGCTGTTTAACTCCAGTATTATTTTTCCTTTTCATAATTTTAAAAGAGTGAATTAGAAGGAGTAGAGGAGAAGGAACTTAGACGAGGTTCCACGCTGCTAACCTACAGACACGCACTGAAAGGACGCCATCATTGAGGCACTAGTCTGGAGACTGCGGGGACGCCCGAGCCCCCCCGGCATGTCCATGGGGCCCTCCCCATCTGGTCAACCAGCACGATGGCGGATGCCGGGATTTTTCGACAGTTGGCGGGGCAGGCTTTCGTGTGTGGCTGGCACACTACTTGTGCCTCTCTCCCGATACATCCCTAACAGAGCGGGTCAGGCTGGTCAACCTGCAGTGGAACAGCTATCTCGACCCAACTCCTCTAGTTGGATACACCGAGAATCGTACCGGAACACGGCTAAGCCGCTTGGTGGTACGTCTTTGCCCGGTGGGTGGTCACAAGTCTGCGGCCGAAGCCTACCACCAGTTAGTGTCACCTGATTTGCAACACCCGGGGACCACTTGTAGGAAATTAAAAAAAGGGTCATGGGTGACTCGGCCCAAATCGGTTACATAATTTTATTTTAAACTTAAGATTGCCAGACAAGTGTCTTTTGACATCTTTCATTTATCTAATCCATGTTTGACACGAAGATTGTTAAAGGATACTTCTCAACTAATATATTGAAGAGTTCAAACTCTTTGTTAATTTTTATGTCTGTAAAAGGCAGTTTCTAGGAGTACTGATCCGATTACGATTTGTATTCACTGAAATCAAGCTTTTCAAAGATTAAGATAAAATAAAACTTCCATGAAGTATTCTTAATACTTACAGTTCCAATGTTTAACTAGAATTGAAGCTAAATGGTAACAAGTGTGATAAAGAGGTATTCCACTAAAAATGTCGCCTTGATACATTTCATTTTAACAGAAATATTTTAAAAAATCCGTTGAAAGGCATTCCAAACCTGGTGAACTTGTATTTTCAAGAAAAAATTAAATTTTATAAGACTTGAAAATTTTTGGAAAGTAAAATACTTTCCTGACGAACTAATAGCTTAAAATATGAAAGTTGCTATCAAAGAAAGAATTCCGCAGTTATCTTAAGAATGTATTTGAATACCTTACTCTTTTGCCGGTCGAAGGGTCAAAGTTTACTAGCCTAGCTAGAGAAGTCAAAGATCAAGTATGACATGCTCGATCTTTGGCTTCCCCAGTTATGTTAATCTTCGATTTTCTTGCATTGATATTTGTAATTTCTTGACTCGCAAGGCCAATGAAGATAATAAATCTTTTGTTACAACACATTAGTTTTTACGAGTACACTACGAGTCGGTATGTCTTGAAAAAGATCGAGCTATTTTCTCGGCTTACCCCAAGGACATATTGTCGGACCCGTGGCGTGATCTTTATATAGTTTTCCCTTTACCTTTTAACTGAATAGTAATATATGAAACCATTTCAGTTAAATAAAATATATTAGTACTAGTAAGTAATTTTATTTGAAAAAATAAAAGACTTCATAGAAGAACACCACAACGCTATAAATACAAAGCATAAAATTATTACCTTGTTGAGAGCCTTATAATATTGTTAGATCATCACGATTTTACTGTTCTTTAGGTATAGTTTGGACAAAAGTCAGGATACTCTAAAATCTGCATAGTATTGAATACTTACTCCTATATTGCAAGTCATGTCCATCAACTCGACTCCATAATCTGATTGACAGTTAAAACTGTTTATTAATTGACATTAATCGATTTTTGTTTCCGTTGATATGGCGACTGAGTCGAGTGTAGGTGTCTTAGAAAAAGGGCGTTACTTCTAAAAGCGAACTTTTTTTCTATTACTCTACAGAGTATACATAACCGCTGGCCTGCAGTGACTAGAGACACCATCATAATCTTCCTGCCCTCTCATGTTGCTTGGGGTCGTCGCAACTCGTTTTCTTTCTCCATACCGTCCTGTCACTCGTCATGCTGTCACTGACTCCCTTTTCTTTCATATCACTTCTCACACACTCCATCCATCTTTTTTTTAGCCTTCCTCTCCCTCTCCATCCATCCACATTTATAATCATAACTCTATTAGTAACATGATTTTTATTCCTCCTCATCACATGGCCATACCAGGACTAACGGTTTCCTTTCCATTCTCGTCACTTCGCATATCCATCTCAGCATTCTCATCTCTGCTACATGCAATCTCTTTTAATCCACCTTGTTCACAGCCCAACATTCTGATCCATACAGTATGACAGGTCTAATCACGGACTTGGAAATTTTCCTCTTTGACATAGAGACACCATTATCATTAGTACAGGGTCACGCAATGTGCTCTAAGAACAATTGTTCACTGTCACACTTATAGCACTCATAGCAATTGGTCACATTTTCACTTGCAACTAATAATCATGCAAGTTCTATTACATTACGTGCTACCGAAGAATAATATGATGAATTACTTGATCTTCCCCCCTAATGTGATAAATCTTGCCTGCGAGTTGCTTGCAGAGGGAAATTTCATCGGAACATCAATTTCTGTAAATAAACGGAAAAACTTTGTCACATATTATGTTCTTTCCATTCTCGTCACTTCGCATATCCATCTCAGCATTCTCATCTCTGCTACATGCAATCTCTTTTAATCCATCTTGTTCACAGCCCAACATTCTGATCCATACAGTATGACAGGTCTAATCACGGACTTGTAAATTTTCCCCTTTGACATAGAGACACCATTATCATTAGTACAGGGTCACGCAATGTGCTCTAAGAACAATTGTTCACTGTCACACTTATAGCACTCATAGCAATTGGTCACATTTTCACTTGCAACTAATAATCATGCAAGTTCTATTACATTACGTGCTACCGAAGAATAATATGATGAATTACTTGATCTTCCCCCCTAATGTGATAAATCTTGCCTGCGAGTTGCTTGCAGAGGGAAATTGCATCGGAACATCAATTTCTGTAAATAAACGGAAAAACTTTGTCACATATTATGTTCTTTCATCTGTTTTCTTAGCGTGTTTAACCACACTAAGAAAACAGATATAAAAATGTATAAGTAACTTTGAAATCCTATATGAATAGTCATCCATAGGATTACAAAGTTACTTTTACACATTATTTGAATTTTATAAACAAACTGTAAAATTATGCAACACCTGCGCTACCTACATTTAAAATATGGATGGACTTAGTACCTATAGTGTAGATAATAATCTAATGGAACATGGACCGTAAAAGACGCACTGTTAATAAAAAAATAGTACCCAAAAAGAAATAGAGGAGAACTAAGTACAAACAAAATTGAGATCCCACAAAAAATGTAAAAAACAGAAGTCTCGCGGCGCAGTTCTTCTACCGCAAAAAGTAGTGAGATCGAATGTAAAATCTAATTGGATAACTTATTCAGTTGGTAAGTACCTTAATATTATTCATTAGACTACAAACAAACGAATTAATTATAAAATATCATCTAAATCCTTATTTCTTAAATTTAACTATTCTGTTTTTCCTAATTTTGCCAACAAGATTGTAGAATGATATAGCTTATCCACCACTTTTTCACCCAAAATGTGATTTTTACGTAGACTTAACTTACTAACACAAACAACTTTGCTTAAATAAAAGTAGCTTAATTACTAACGATACTTCAAAATCGTTTCAGGTAAAAATGTATGATCAACCAACTTGATATTAAACATTGATGACAAAATGGGCTTAACGTCCAAGTGATTGTAATTAGCAGAAACGTAAAGTGTTTTAACGGACAAAAAACAAAAAAATATACACAAATAAATTTAAAAGTTATATTATAATTTTTTAATTATCACACTAATAATACTATAAAGGCGAAAGTCTGTGAGTGTGTATGTTTGTTACTTCTTCACGCTCAAACGGCGTGACGGATCTGGATTAAATTTGGCACAGAGATAGATCATAGTCTAGAATAGCACATAGCATACTTTTTATCCCGGGCATATGTTTCCTCGGGATAATTTGCGGCTTTCACGGACCTGGATAAAATTTGGTACGGAAATACCTAACAGGCCGGATTAATACAATATACTACTTTTAATCACACTAATATTATAAAGGCGAAAGTCTGTGAGTGTGTATGTTTGTTACTTCTTCACGCTCTAACGGCGTGATGGATCTGGATGAAATTTGGCACAGAGATAGACCATAGTCTGGAATAGTACATAGGATACTTTTTATCCCGGGAATAAGCCGGGGAAAAACTAAAAAAGCTAAGCAAAATGCTACGCGAAAGCTAAGCTAAGTTAAGCTTGAGCGACTTCAAAATCTCTGTATCAGGTTCATATTTGGCTTGCGCAAGTATGATCACGTTTCTGAATTCCGTATTAAGCTCAAATGGCTTCCTATTCGCCTTCGCTGGAATGCCCTCATACTTTGCTTTGTAATGTGCTCTTCAATCATCTTACTCCTTTTTATCTTAAATAACACTTTCAGTTCTTCTGTGACACACATTCTAGGTCCTTGAGATCATCGGAGAATCTAAAACTTGAGTATTCGTATGCATTCCACTTCCTTCTTTGACAAATCTTTTAAGATTCAAGCTATCGCTGCACATGCTGAGACAGGAGACTTTTTGGTCTCGCACAGGACTTTATTTTTATTCTTGTTGAATTTTTTTGCTTATTTCTCGTGTCTCCTGTGCCGGACATAAATAAAAAAAAACTTACGTTCTTACTTTCTAGTAATTTAGCTAGTTGCTAATGGAGCAGACTACGCAGAACATTCGTAGAGCCCCGTAGTCATAAATATTTGCCCTTAGCGTTTGATGGCCCGATGCGATTCGATTTATATTACAACAATAAGCATTTTTTCTTTCGTGAAACTTAAGTGCAAGTATGTTCATATGAACGCAATGCAATTCGACCGAATTACACTTGAAATTTTCGTAGAAACAACTTGTGCGATATAATCTATCGACGCAATTTAAATTGCGTTGCGACATCAGTAAAATCCAAAAAAACAAATCTTGCAATAGTGCGTCGTTTCAATTTCTAAAACTATTTGGAGAGTGTCTTCATCCGCTGGAAACCTAAGATTTTTGAATATGTATATTAGTCTTCTGGTGCGAGAAGTTAAAGACGCCAGTTGTGTGGACCAGTCTAGTTTATCGTCGACGAACACTCCGAGATATTTTATAGATTCTACATTTGTCAACGACAGACAAGTACAAGTTTCAGTATTTTGCGAGCAGTTATGGGCTTTTAGATTTCCGGTTTCTTCGGCTGGTTTTGAAGTATGCGGTAGAACAAAACGTAGAAATAGATTGCTTGCTAACCAGTGCATTACTCTCCGTAATGCGTTTTCCGAATGCAATTTAGCGTCATCCCAACACTTGCCATATGCCACAAGTGCAGTGTCATCTGCGTAAGTGAAAATAACACAGTTGACGAGAGGCAGATTACAAAGGTCGTTGATATAAATTTGGAAGAGAGTTGGACCCAAGATACTTCCCTGGGGAACTCCGAAGGTTATTTGTTCCTCTGTGCTAATTATATTGTCTATCTTGACAGATTTTCTACGGTCAGAAAGATAGTCTTTAAATATGTCAAGAGCTAGCCCACGTATACCCACATTTTTCATTTTCTCAATCAATTTAGAAATACAGACAGTGTCGAACAGTTTTTGTCTAGTTTGTCAGCAACCGACTGTACAAGGTCGATCACGGCATCTTCAGTAGATATACTATAACGGAAACCATATTGGTTGTTGGCAAGGATGTTGAATTTGGTTAAATAATTAGTTAGGCAGTTGTTATGAACTCGTTCCATAATTTTAGACAAAGCGCTTAAGACGGAGATTGGACGATAATTAGAGATCTGATCTTTATATCCAGTTTTGTATACAGGAGTGACTAACGCCGTTTTTAAGGCCCTCGGGAATACCCCTTGTGATATGGCAAGGTTGAGGATATGAGTGATGGGAGCCACAAGAACGTTTCGAGCCATTTTGATTAATTTAGCTGGTATGTGGTCCCACCCCGTGGCACAGTCGTCCCGAAGGGATTTTATAACTATCTCGACATCGCTTGCACTAACCGGGAGAATTGCGATCGAGTTAAGCGGACTGTGTTTGGTTGTCATATCTCTGTCAGTAGGGGGGGGGGGGTAGTTATTCTAGATGCCAACGTCATACCTACATTAGCAAAATAATTGCTGACTAAGTTAACAGAGGATAAAGGGTCCGTGGATAATGTTAAGAGATTTGTAGCTGGTTGGATATTTGTTTCTATATGAGTAAGTTTTTTGACGACCTTCCAAGTTGCCTGACTATTATTTTGGGCTCTAGTAAATTAAGATTTTTCATAAGAACGTTTAAGTTTATTAATTAGCCAATTACAAAAATTACGATATCTGGAGTAGGTGTTTTGTGGATCTGAATTTAGCTTTGAATGCATGGTGTCTCGGTTTTTGTTGCACCGAATTAGACCGGGTGTCATCCAAGGCTTTATTATCCTAGTCTTTCTTGAAATTTTGATGTGTGAGGTATGTGTTAGAACAATGCCTTTGAGAGTATTGATTAAATTATCTGCAGCAATGTTCGCATCGGTAGCATCCATCACCGGGGCTAAGTCAGTGCTTCCCACATCTTGTACTGCATTAGTATAGTTTATATATGTGGTTGTCTATGGAACAAATTTGCGGTTCACTTTGGTTCTATCTATACATAAAGCCGTAGCATGATGATCCGTGATACTCATTTCTAATATAAAGGAGTTTGATGGGGATTTAGTTTTTAGTAAGATATGGTCTAGACAAGTGTTTGAACTTGGTCTAGTGGGATGTAGAAAAGCTGGAAAGAGATCCAGTGTCGCTGTGTATAGAAGATATTTTTGTGAGTTTGGGTGCCTGTTATCAGGTTTAATATCAACGTTCAAATCACCCATTACTATAACAAATGTGCTGTTTTTCAAGGCAGAGACAGCAGTGTCCAGGCTATTATAGAAGTTAGTTAAGTTAATATATGAAGGTGAACGATATATGCCAATGATTGCAGTGTCTTGAGGTACGACAGATTAAGCAATTTGCGTCCACAAAGAAAGACGGTTCTGTAACAGTACATTGTAGGTTATTTTTAACGTAGATTACTACTTCATCATTTTGAATTGGGTTTTTTGTAGTGGAGTACGCCGTATAACCGTCTATAGATGGTGATGGACCAGCATTTTTCAGCCAGCATTCTGTCAGTATAATAAGGTCGAATTGTATAGGCATCTGTGCAAGAACAACTAAAAAACTATTAAGGTTTTTGTGAACACTACGAATATTAATGTCAATAATTTTAATCGAAGATTGTGCTACATTTTGTAAAGAAGTGTATGCGGGTGGGGCAAATATTTAAAATTAGCTACACTGTGTTGATCAATTTCATCAAGAATATTGTTTATACAATTCATTTATAATTGATATTAACTAATTGTAAAGGAAAATCTATTTGAAGTGCTTTTTGTATTGAGATAGTTGGAATGACTGTTTTGGACTTAGTGTAATGTGGAATTAATTTCTTCAGTTTCTGTAAAGACGAAGTACGAGTATTAGAAAAGTTGAAATAGGGCTTCATGTGAGATGCATCGTACGTGTAAGCTGATCAGTGTATGTATAAAAGGGTGTTGTATTTGCGAAGATTGCGTCTTATGTTAAAAATATTCACAATAGTAATTTTAAGACATTTACATAGTATTTTTAAGTAGTAGATAGCTAAGACGAGAGCTGGAGTAATTATGTAGCATAGGTTGAGTAGTCATATTTTTTCAGAATGTTAGCCAGGCAGTCTCCCGTCTTAACAGTGTAAGTTTCTTTCCACTCCGGGCCCTTGCGTAGCAGAATCTTTCCATTAGAATTCCAGCAGAATCTAAAAGCGTTCTTTTTGGCAAAGTCTCGAGACTGCATGAATAATTTCTTCATCGAACCGGGAAGATGTTCTTCGAGATATATCGGTTTCTTATCTACGCATATGCCTGCTACTTGCGTATTTAATTTTTCTTCTAACTTCCGACAGGTATTTGGTTTTAGTATGTACAGTAGAAAACTCGGCCACAATACTTTTATTCGTGCCAGGTTTGGCTGGCAAACGATATATGTCTCGTATTTCAGACGCTGGTACTTCAAAGTCGACAGTTTTGCCGATCTGAGACACAATATTGATCATCTCCTCAACCGATTCTTTGTCTTTGTTCGGGACATTTCTAATTTCGACGGTAGATGACCTCGAACTCAGTTTAATATCTTGGAGTTGCATCCCAAGCTTGTTGCTAGTTTCAGCATATTCATCTTGGGTCTTTTCAAGGTACAGGATTTGAAGCTTCAGGTCCTCATAGTGATTATATATATATTCCATCGACTTCTCGATTTCTAGATTAGTTTTTTGTATTTGGTGTATTTTTCTTTGACATCAGACATTTCAGAAATTATTTTGGCAAACGTCACGTCTTGTTGTGTTTTCTTAGCGGTCAATGTAGTCATAATTAATTCAAGTGAGACATTGCTCGAGGATTCTTGGTTGTTAGATGAAGATTCCATACGCGGCCGCTTAGTTCTCGAAGTAATGTTCCTTTGCGGAGAGGGAATCACTTCAGAGTCGGAGTGTGAATGCTCTCTAGTTAGGTTAATATTTTTGGCTTTTGATGATGGGGTCTTTTTCCCGTTAGGCATGTTAAAAATCGGAACGTGTTTAGTTGAGTAGTAAACAAAATTACATGCGTCGTTATCTGCTACGGGCCGGTGGCAGTGGCGCAACGTACTACGTAGCACTCGTAGCACAGTTGTAGATCACTCGTAGCGGTAGTCGGTACCAAATGTAAATGAATGGAGAAAGAGCGACTATAGCCTGATCTTAGGAGGGTTCCTGCAGGGGGCTGCATATTATTTTTACCGTATGATTTTTAAATATGACATGGACTTTGCAGTGTTATGCGATCGCTTGAGGAGTGAATTCTCAATATTTCACCGCGGATGTCGTTATTGCGAACAGCGCATAATAATCGCTGAAATAATAGCAGATAAAAAACAACCTGATATGTTGTGTGAGGATGTTAATGCTCATTTATTTTCTAGTATCGTGATTAAGGACGAACAAACACAAAACAATATTCAGTGCAGTGAGAAAAGCGTTAACCGCATTGACGGAGAAGGCGACGCAGTTGATGGCGACGGCGATCACACCGACGGAGGGAGCTGCATGTTCGAGGACGATGGTGACCAGACCAGCGGAGATGACGGCCCCATCGATATCCAGTTGGAGGTGGAGTCTGTGTTCCAGGGCGAGCGCGCGGATGGCCCGGCTGACGACGAGTTGGACTCCCATCCATCAGCGAGTGCGTGGAAGAGGGTATTGTAATGTGTCGGTCCAGTCCAATTGACTGCAATAATTCCGTTTATCTTGCAGAAAAGAATGATGAGATTTCGTCGGAACAACTAGTTGTGGTTCCATCGGAACACGGAACACACAAAATGTCTCGGATGTTGGCATGCATGAGAATCCCATTGAGTATATCAGTAATCTGTGCATTGATTTCAACCATAATATTGGAAATAATATCGGAATTTCTCAATATGACATACATTTTATAAAAGTCATTTTGAAAAAACAGAAGCTGACAGCTTTTAAGAAAAGTTTTTCTCGAAATAAATCGAAGGAGATCCGTACGAAAATCAAAAGAGTCTATAGAAAAGGTTCTTATTGCGCCAACTTAAATTCAATAAAAAAAATATGATCCGAATTAAATACAAAAGAATTTATAATAAAACTTCTTGGGGAGCAAGGTTTGGTAGAAAGAAGATTACTAGAATTGTGGCTAAGAAGAATTCCCATCATATTTGTGTTAGGTGTAACATTGTACAAAGATTTTTGCATAGCGATCACATAAAACTATTCGAGCTCGTAAAATGCAAATTATGGAAATTTTATAGAAATAATGTATTAAGCAAACTGATTTATTTAATGTTGGGTCTTATATTTTGTGCTTTATTAACCAATGTTTTCTTTTCATGTCGTGCAAATAATACGGTCCAACAAAGAAGGAATTTGCGATGCGGGCTGGGCATCAAAAGAAACTAAATGCGATTGATTATTTGAATGATTTGTCTGTATATGTTTTGATGAAATTAAATATTCCTCTGTCTTGTCTTTATTTACTAAGTAGGATTAGCTTTTGAAATTGCTGACGAAGTCCAAATACGAATCCATTAGGACAGTCAGAAACAGTAAAAAAATTAAAGAAAAGTTTTTTAAGCCCATAAGGCAAATAAATGCTTTGAAAGGAAAGCATAGATGTCATTGTAAGAAATGGTTTGACACGTAGTCCCACATATAATACAAAAAAGGACAGTGTCAAAACCTTGTCAAAAGTATAGCATCGTTTTCATTATAAGAGTTGGTTTGACAAATAGTGCCATAAACAACATAGTAAAGCACAGTGTTCACACCATAATTAAATTTAATTTTACTCTATGCGCCGTATTAGCCATAGATTAGTTAGGCCGGACCATAGATAGGAAAAGTTATGTAGAGATATAAGGTCTATTCTAGATAGATAGAAAATTGGCGAATAAGAGAGTTAGGCCTAGGATAGACGCATGTAAATAAGTTGGATCGTTTAATGTAGACATAGGGTTAGAATATAAGAATAGGTTAAGGTTATTAAGGTTTCCATATAGGATAAGGCCCGTTGTCAATTTAAAAAAAAAAATGAATGACAACTATCAAATTTGACACATTGAAGTTAATAAGGATGGGAAAGTAGGAAAAAATGTATCGATAGTTTTCTTGTCGACATTTTCAAATAGTATCGATATATATAATTAAATTAGTTCTTTCCATTGCATGTGCTGATGAGTTATGAGCCGCAGGGGGAAGAAGAGGCTGGCAACGTTGGCTACGCATCGAAGAAATGTTTATTGGTTATGCGAATAAGGCATAGGCACAAGCCAGGGCATTAGTATAACCCAGTGGGTTTCTTAAAGTAATAGTCATAACTCAAACCGACTTTGCTAACGGGGCATAGCCTTTACAAAGGATGCCGAGTTGTCATCATTGGTCCAGTTTATATATGATGTCTAAAAAAAATGCATTTATAATAATAAACCCTGGTGCAAGCTCCAGCCTTTCCTTCTCTGGCCTGATAAACGCACGAGATCGAAAAATTGTATCATATCTGATTTTTTGAGATTAAACCCCATCCGGGTCGATGTGAGTTGACGCATTATTCTTGTGTTGGGAGGACGCCTTGTTCCTTTTTCAGAGGTTTTGGTCAAGGAGGTTCAAGCATGACGGCGTTGATTTGTTAGTGCGTATGTGCACGTCAGCTGAAGTTAAAAGCACATATCGGAGCGTCCAATAACTCGTTTTTCATGATTAAGCCTTCCCCTTTTAAGGGTCGTACCTCAATTGTAAATGTGATTCCTCTGTTAGGTAAATGTTCGGGTTAGGAGAAGGTAGGATTCATGTAACTTTTTAAGACATAGAATAGAAGCACTCCATATGATTCTGCGCGTCTATTCGCAGGGGCGTAGCTCATGTGAGGACTCTGCTTAACTAGAAGGCAACCTACTTGCCTATATTAACACTGGCAATAAGTATTACTTTTAAGTCAATTTCACCTAACCAAGATTATTCACAAACTTGTATTATCTCCTTAAAATATATAAAAGGTCAAAAAAAGGTCATGTAATTTGTTTTTGACTTAGCCATTAAATAATAAATATATTAAATAATTATTATTCTGAGTTTCAACAAGAATAATCCAGTAGTTAATTTACTATGTTTTTTTTTTGTGAAAAGTTGAACTTCAAATCAGTTTTTTGAACAGTTTATGTGATGGTCGTTAATACAATATGCCTTTCTAGCGTCGATATTGAAGATTAAAATTAATTAGAATTAAAACTACACCCTAGACGGGTAAAATAAGTTAAAGAGACTACAATGAAATATTGATCTCCAAAAACTTATCACACTTCACAGTTATAATATATAACTGTGAAGTGTGATAATGTTACATTTAAAACCAGTTTTTACATAGAACGTGTTTTTCTTAGTTAGAACTAGTTTTTACTAAATGTCTTTGTTAAAACTAGAATAAATAATTTTCAATATGTTATATGTATTAGTTACATGCCCAATATGAGAAGACAATGTGATAAAAACTATTATAATGGTACTCGGCTGAATCCGGTTAGACTGGAAGCCGACCCCAACATAATTGGTCAAAGGCTAGGCAAATGTTAATGTTGACATTGGTTTTAATATAGAATAGGTAAGTAAGTACAATTACTATTTAAGCAACAAAGTCGACGGAGCCCCGCTGCGCAGGGCTCTTATTTCTGTCTGCAGGGTCTAAAGTAACCTAACATGAAGAAGATGACGGGAGCTGAAGTGAGCAAGCAAAGCGAGCGAACGCAGCTCCCATCGAACTTAACCTATCCGTGTCGGGGTGCTCTAAGCTCCCGAGCTCGCTTCGCTCGCTCTTGGACTAATTTATTGACCATAACTAGTGCTAGTTATAACTAAAGCTCGGGGTGACAACTAGTTTTATCTGAAAATCAAATATATCAGTGGTAAATTCTAGTTGTGACTAGGTATTTCTAGTTTTAACAAAGGCATTTAGTAAAAACTAGTTCTAACTAGGGAAAACGCGTTCTATCTAAAAACTGGTTTTGACTGTAAGTGTTATAATGTAAGTATTATAGAGGCGAAAGTTTGTGTGTGTGTGTGTGTTTGCTACTGCTTGACTCTCATATGGCTGAACGGATCTGAATGAAGTTTGGCACAGAGATAGATTATAGTCTGGAATAACACATAGGTTACTTTTTATCCCAGGAATATGTTCCCTTGGGATAATTTTCGACAGTCACGCGGGCGAAGCCGCTAGCAGAAGCTAGTATCTTTATGAATGTTTCTAAGATGAGACAAATAACTTTACCCAATTTATTGACAAGAATCTCAATACGATTAGCATCAATTTATTTGCTCTTTTCAATGAATAATAACAACTTTGAAACTATAGAGGGGTTGTAAATATTCTAGTCAGTATTCATCCGTAACATTCAGATTACAAAAAATATTATTCAAAAGTGAAACTTGGTGAAGTTCTTTTTTCAGTAAGAGGTTTTTGAGCTTCGCAGACATGAATATAATTTTATTAAAAGTATTTTTCCCAGCTGAAGAAAAATATTTTCGTCTCATTTGCTACATTTTTGTGTGTAATGTTTTTTTATATCCTGACATGAAGAAATGTTAACAAATTATGATAATACAGAAAAGATTTTCTTTCTTCTCTATTTCCTTGGTATGCCTTCTTATAAATATGGATGTAAGTTTTTTTTATTTTTATTTCCAATAGGTTCGCGCTTGACCACTATCTCACCAGATGGTAAGCGATGATGTGGTCGACGATGAAACACGCTTGCCTAGAAATAACCTATTCACTCTTGACTTAAAGACCCCCAGATTGTAGCTGTCGGGAAACACAGACTCCGGCAGGGAATTCCACTCCTTAGCTGTACGCATAATAAAAGTGTTCTCAAAACGTTTTGTGCGTATGGGTGGAATGCCCACCATGTATCGATGGCGCATCGCCGTACGTCTGGTAGTCCGATGATGAAACGGGCTCGGTGGAATTAGATTAGATTTCGGGGAGTGTGCAATTCCATCGCACACTCCCCGAAATGTAACAGATAAAAAACTGACAGGCTGGCAGCTTTGACTTGACCAGCGCCTCGTCGCCGATGGTTTTCGCTTTTTTTTTAGTTTATTTATATGTTTAAGTGTCTCCTGTGCGGGTCAAAAATAAATATCTTTTCTTTTTTTTTTCTATTTGCCCTACCGTAATTTCAGTTCAGTAGAAGCGATTCTGTTTAAATTGCAGGCTTGTCTATTCCAGAATTAAGAAACACAAAGTCTGAGTTTACTCAGAAAATCTTGGCAAGAACCTTAAACAGCATGAAGATCGTACTATGCCGAAAGCATAGAATTCAAGAGAAAACATTATTTCAAAGTTTAAAGACATGTTTTTATTCGTCTGTAAACTTCATAAGTTACCCTTAACACACACACATATTTGACACATAGTTTGTGTAGTAGTTTCTATAATTATTTTACTGTACAAATAAAGGTTGTCTACCGACATTTCTTCATTTGTTACGTCCTAACATAACAAGGTTTGCCCTTGACTGCAAATAAAGCCCCTTGTAACCTTGATAATACTGCAAGAAGGATATGATTTTTGGCTGTCGAGCTATTTATATAAATTTTTATCATTCGTAACGATCATTCGATCGAACATTTAGTGCGGCCGAACCGAACCGGCGGTCCGCTCTCGAATCGTATTCCATAGTGTAGCGGACACTAGGCATCATTATTATTATTATCAGTTCCAGCGAACTGATAATATCGCTCGTTCAATCGCTTGCACATCGAATTCGGTGCGGTGCTGAGCAGATTCACTCATGTGGACGTTCACACCGAACCGTCTGACAGTTAGTTCCAACAATTCAGCCAATGAATCTGGACTCATCCAAAGATGTTAAACGAAATTCATCGACATCTTCTATGAGTTGTACCTTATGACTGTACAGTAGTTAACTGGCCCATTTTTCTTTGTTTCCTTTTATGTGATGACGTAGCAGCAACGGTTGCTGTAACGATTTCAGCCTGTCTAATAGTTAAAAAAAAACCGTCTAAAGTTTATTTCTTGTAATTTGGTATTGGAGGCTTGTTGAGTTTATTTTTGTACAGATAGACAAGATTTCAGACTAGGTATTTATTTATTTATTTAGACTTCATGCACAAAAGGTACAAAGGCGGACTTAATGCCTTAGGCATTCTCTACCAGTCAACCAAGGGTGGTGAAGAGATAACATGGCAGATGCATTGATAAATAATAAGAATAAAACCAGTTATTATATAACATACTAAAATAGGTAAAATACACGTACATATATATTGATAATAATATATACTTATATAAATATATATATTTATAAGGTAACAGAAAAGAAAAAAGTGAGATGACTCTGCTTAGTTGTTTTGAAAGAAAATCCACTATTTCCGCTTGAATGCATACCGACTGGTGGCCTTCCTGATCTCGGAAGGAAGCGCATTCCAAAGAAGAATGGACTGTATATGAAAAGAAGAGTGAACGAAATCAGTCGAATGAGAAGGACAGAGTAAGAGGAGATTATTAGAAGAACGCAGATTCCGAGCATGTGAAGAACATAGATATTGAAAGTTAGACATAAGATAGGAAGGATGGGTGGGAGAATTGAGTAGGGAGAAAAGTGTGGTCAAAGCTCGTAATCATCTCCTCTGGCGAATGGTCAGCCATTTTAAC
This sequence comes from Orthosia cruda, assembly GCA_964057195.1. Taxonomy (NCBI): domain Eukaryota; kingdom Metazoa; phylum Arthropoda; class Insecta; order Lepidoptera; family Noctuidae; genus Orthosia; species Orthosia cruda. Next base: position 39,966,296 of record OZ059828.1, on the reverse strand, counting down.
TCAGACCTGTAGGTCGACACATGGTCATATTTTCTAAGGTTAAATATAAATCTGATACAGTTGTTCAAGACCCTATCTAGTTTATCCAGCAAGACCGCGTTCAAGTCAAAGTAGCACACGTCACTATAGTCGACCACTGGGAAAATTAAAGTCTGCACAAGCATTGTCGTTGTCTTTACGGGTAAAAACCTAAGAACTGCCGTTGGCTCTCTGACTGACACTGGTTACCTGACTTTGCCAACTAAGTGTCGAGTCAAGATGCAAACCGAGATCTTTTACACTAGGACTGATGGAAATGACGGAACCATTAAAATTATCGGAGGAAGAGAGCTAACCGCCACTCTACCCACCATGCGCGAGCTTCCAATAACAATGGCCTACATTTTGAGGAGTTTACGGATACCCCAAATCTGTCAGACCAGTCTTTGATAGCATTCAAGTCCCGGTTTACATCTTCTATGGCGTCCAATAAATCTTCCATCCACGCCGCTGTGTACAATTGGAGATCATCGGCATAAAGATGATACGAACACCGAAGACAATGAGTTATAAAATTAATGAAGATGGAGAATAATAATGGAGATAGAATACCACCCTGAGGAACACCAGCCTCCAGATCACGCCAATTCGATGAACTCTCATCAACGCGAACTGACTTCTGACGTCCCCGAAGTTAAGACCATTCCAGCGCCTCGGAAGAAACCATAAGATGGGAGAGGATAGATAGGAGTATATCGTGACTGACGGCGTTAAAGGCATTGGAGAAATCAATTAATACTAATACAGTCACCTTAGTGTCCTCCATAGCTTCTCTAATGTCGCCAGTCACTTTAAGGAGTGCGGAGGCTGTACTGTGCCCAGGTCTGAATCCAGACCGGAAGGAGCTTATAAGGCTGTTCCGGTAAACAAACCCCGAAAATTGCTTGTGTACGCAGGCCTCAAACACTTTGGATAGGAAAGAGAGGATGGAAATTGGGCGTAAATGGTTAGGTAGGGAGGGATTTGAAATTTTAGGAAGTGGACGTACATAGGCCATACGCCACAGGGCTGGGAATTGACCGGAATCGAGGGAAAAGTTGATGATGTGGGTAATCGGTGCAAGAAGAAAGTCCAGGAATAAGGTGACCATGTAACGACTAATGTCATCATGGCCCACAGCTTTGGATTTTATCGATAGGATCATCTTTTTAATTTCATCTTCGGTGGCTGGAGAAAAGCGAAATGTTTCTATGATAGGACCGGGTAGGCTAGTAATGGAATCAACCGTCTGAGACAACATTTCGGAATCCAAATGGCTAGTTGTTGTGAAGTGACGATTGATTTCATCCAGGCCAATCGTCCTGGGGAATTCAACATGACGATTCCTGCCTATACTGAGAGTTCCTAGGAATTTCCAGATATCGGCAGGAGAAGAAGATGAAATGTTTTAGAGAATATGGCGGCACTTGGCGTTACGTATCATCTGATTACACCGATTTCTTGCAGCTCTGAAGAGGTTATTATTATCATCGCTGCGATCCTTCTTAAATTTCCGAAAGGCGCGATCCCTGCATCTCATCGCCATACATACCCCCGCCGTCAACCAAGGAGCAGGTGGGCGCCTAAGTTTTACTTTCTTTACAGGAGCATGCCTGTCGTAGAGGGCAAGGATAGTCTGATTAAAAATACGCAGTTTGTCGTCAACCCCTTTTGCCGCTGCAAGATGTCCCCAATCAAGTTCCGACGTTTTCTGACGCAGCTTCTCAACATCCATGCGCGCAAAACAACGCATGCGCTGAAATTTAGGGAGAGGTTTAGGTGGTTTTAGGGCACACGAGAGGAAAATGAGGTCATGATGGGAAAAGCCAGGTGCAGGACACTGACCATGAGAGGAAACAAGGGAGGGGGTGGACGTAAGGATTAAGTCAAGCCACGTGTCATCGCCTGAGACATTTAAATGAGTGGGCTGCAGTGGAAGAACATGGAGACTAACGGACTCAATGATGTGAAGGAGTTTACGGGAACGAGGAGATGGACGACTAAGGTCTGTCTTGAAATCGCCCATGATGACGCAATGTGCATACTCCAACCCTATCGATTCCAGCGCCAATTCAAGGTTGGAAAACTAGTCAACGGCGGGCGGACAGTAGACTACACTATACTCGGAATTTTAATTCGATTCCAGATTTGACAATTTCAGTGTTGCAACGTTATGACAAGTACTAAATAGTGACGTTGCAAAATTATTCAATATGGAAATGGAATATTTCCGGATCGATTCTTCTCGTTTATAATTTTACTCTCGTAAACTAAGTATATCAGGAGATTAAATATTTCTGAACCGATAATTTAGTTTTGACGATTAATTAACGATCTGAGACTTTTCTTTTATAATTGACTTTTCTTTTTTTTTTCACTCAAAGTTCACAAAAAACTATAAACGTAACAACAAACGCAACGTAACAACACTTTAACAAAAACCCAACAAAATATCGATTCGCAATGAAATAAGATATTCGTGCAGTCACACTGGGAGAATGAAGCCGAATGACACGATAAACAAAATGGCGATAGCTGCACGAGCGCGCACGGGTTGCCAATACTGAAAACTATCGAGGCTCTTGTAGGATAAGTTTTGTTTTTAATATAAAAACAAAAATATTAACTTTTTATAAAATAGAGCAGCGATTACTAATTAATAAATAATTATTATGAATAATTATGTATTTATTTAAATAAAAATCAATAATTTAGTCTTTAATTGGCACACTGATGGCACACACACTGATTGTTTATCGATTTTTGTGTTCATCACTACACTATTATATGTGGTATCATTATTTCACAAAATGACAGTAGCTAATGTCAAATCTGGAATCGAATTAAAATTCCGAGTATAAGTAGGGTCTTGACACCTTTGACATAAATTTCCAGAAAGAGGAACTCAGCAGAAGAACTGTAGTGTGAAGGAGAAGAAGCAATGATTTTGAAAGGGAAATCACTACGGAGATAGATAGCGACACCACCCTTTCCTATTCTATCGTTGCGGATAAGAATGAAACCGGGAAGAGGGTAGGTGGTAGAGAGAAGATGAGGTTTGAGCCAACTCTCCGAAACCAGCACGGCGTGGACATTGGCGTCAGAAAAGGTGTCGAGCAAATCACCGTAGTGACTTGGCACGCTTTGAGCGTTAATATGGCAAACGCTTAATAAATGACCTTTCTGTTGATTGAAGCTCTGACGCACAAAGTCACCAAGGGTGTCGGTCAAGGAAGTGAAACTTGCAATATCGGAAGACTTAACGGATTCAATAGCTGAGTGAAAAGAATCATCATCGGAAGACATATAATAAGAATAATATAAATACCTAACAAATATCATCGTGAAGTAGGTATCGAGAAGTATTTCCTCTCAAAGATAGGAGGGCTGTGTCCCTGCAGTGGGAACGTTAAGAGGCTGATGATGATGATGATGATGATGGTTAATGAACAGAATATGAACGTAGCCAATCTGTGGGAAAGATTTAAATAAATTTCAGTACGACATGAATAATCCATTACATGGAATTTGATAGTACCTAGTCAAAAAAAGGCTTAAAATATAGCGACAAAAGTTTTTTTCGGAAAGGCACACAGACACTGAATTCCGTTCAAAATGTGAAAAATCACAGGAGAAACGTTATTGAATATAAAAATCTTTTGTTTAGCAGGTTTTGTAACGAAAGTATTAACCTTTCCTAGGTTCCTAAATCATAGAATAATATTGGATCAAGAAAGTTAGGATAAAGTTGTCTTTAGCCCATTATAAATAATATAAGTTTGTTAGTAGTCTATACGTTGAGTTTCTAACATTTATACATCTTGGTCTGATTAATAAATCTATCTATCCAAGACTTTATTTAAAACTTGCTTCTGCCAGCGAGTTCACCCACTTGAAAAATGTTTTCTTGTCCCAAGGAAAAAGGATGAAAAGCATCATGTGCTATTGCAGAATATAATGTATCTCTGAATCAAATTTCATCTGTCCATATCCATTCAGCCGTTCTGGCGTGATTGAGTAACAAACATCATACCATTAATTCAAACTTTCGCATTTATAATACCTATTAGTAGGATATATCCAAAAGGAGATGTTGTGTTGTCTTTGTCTTTTATCTTTGTCTTTGATAAACTGGACTTATTCTTAAAAAACTGGGCGACTCTTCGCCTGCCATCGCCGCCGAGCGGACGTCTCGCTGCCGCCCGCCGCTCTCGCCGCCCCCACCGCGCGCCCCACCGCGCCCCTCTCTCCGACTCGTCGCGCCACTGCGTGACGTCACTGCGGTCGCCGCGTCTCCGCGCGCCGCCCACAGGTGTCGCTACTAGTAACTTCGTAACTTCGGTTACTAGTTAGTAGAGACAGTTAGTAGAGGTTAGTAGGGACATCTTTTTTGGCCCCTTCCGGGTTAAAACCACGACTTAGTGGTCCTTGGTGGAAACCTAACGGTGTTAACGAAGCCAAGTGAAGTGGTGACCCGCCCACTCGCCAAGTCCCGTCTGGACACGGCAGTCAGAAGGAGTCGGGAGCAGGGTAGTTGGCCTTGGTAGATAGCCTAGTCAACCCCTGTCTCTGCCCCACAGCGATTCACCTGGCACGGTCGGGTGTCTCAACCCCGACGTGCCAGACTTTCGGTACACAGGAGGAGGGTGGCCCACCTTCGGTGGGTTCACCGGTACCCTAGGACCCCTGCCACCCAATAAGATTGGTGGCAGGATAACAAGCTTAGGGCTCACCAGATACTCACCTCCCAGTCTAACCCGGCTGGGAGGGTAGGATTCACACATCCCCGGGCCCATCCACCCGGGGAATAAGGTTATCAGCCCCTTAGTAGTTTTTAGTCTTTTTTCTCTTCTCCTTGTTCTGACTCTATCGACAACGATGCATCCCGTTGAGGTGTTGATAGAGCTCGTCAAGGACTTGATGTCGGACGATCCCAGTCCGCGTCATGAAAACCAGGCCCGATTTAAGATCATTCTTTCATCTCTTGCCAGATGTATACCTTACAGTGCCCCTGCCCCCCCGCCCTATTCTGACTTTAGTCATCTCCCTGAAAATGCGCAATACGCCATTAAAACAATTAAGGAGAGGTTCGCTCAGGACTGTCATCTCCGAGCTAGACTCGCCACTCTTTTTGGTACAGTGTTAGAAACCCTAGTACCAAACATAAATCCGGTCGTGGATGATGTACTGGAACCCGAACCTAGCATGGCCCCCGTGCCATGTGAGGAGAAGGACTCTCCCAGATCACCCACCCCACCCGTCAGGCCCACTTCCGGGCCTAGATCACCCACCCTTTCCCAGGGTGAGGTTAGAAAGTCAGATCAAATTCCCTCTGAGAGAGACCGTAGCCCTTTAAAGCCCCAGACTTCGGCTACTAAGCCTCCTCCTCGTAGGAAGTCCGATCGCCTCCAGTACAAAAAGTACAAGGAGCGCATAGCCGCTTTTCACGCGGACACTAAGTCCAGATCCAAATCCTGGGTCGATGAGGAAGGTGACTCTCCCATCGATATGGACACAGCCCTTAGTACCGACGATGAATGGGCAGCAGTAGCTGACCACATCGATCAGGTGTTACCAATTGACCCCAATAAGCCCGATTTGTCAGAGGACTATGCCACCATGTCCTCTTCTTCTGACCCTGATGACAGAGACTTTATAGTCCACTCTGGAGGAAAGAGGAAAATGAGGAAAAGTCCCCCTCACGCTACCAAGGCCAAAAAGCCAGTAGCTAAGACCTCTCCCCAGCCAGTTCTGCCGCCGGCCTTGCCCGACAGGCAACCTTCCCCCGCCCCCGCCCCCGCTAGTCCTTCTCAGCGGTCAAACCGCTCGCCTAGCCCTATGGTAGTAGTAAATAATACTACCACTAGGAAGCCTCCTCCTCCTCCACCCATTTATCTTCAAGATAAAGGGAAATGGAGCGACATTTCAAGCGCCTGTGTAGCGCGTAAAATTAATTTCACCAAGGCCACTGCATGCCAACAAGGCATCAGAATTCAAGTCCCCACTCCCAATGATTATCGAGGTTTAACTCGTTTTCTAAAAGACAGGAAAGTATCTTTCCATACTTACTCCCTTCCGGAGGAAAAGTACACTAGAGTTGTCATTAAGCGCGTTCCGAAGGAAATCCCGACGGAAGAAATCCGAAAGGATTTATTAGCGCAAAAAGTCCCTGTGTCAGAGGTCCACCGATTGCATAAAGCAAGAGGCGGAGATCTCTACGACATGGTCCTTGTCGTGTGTTTCCCCTTCCAGGGTCACAATCCCATTTTCAATGTCAGTACCGTATGTAACTTGTCAGGCATTTCCATGGAAAAGCCATACCGTCCCCATCTCGTTGGTCAGTGTCACAACTGCCAACTCTACGGTCACTCTCAGACCAATTGTTTCGCTCCTCCCAGGTGCGTTAAGTGCTTGGGAGAGCACAATACCAAGGACTGTTCCCGTCCAAAAGACCGATCACAATGCACGGAGCCTCCCAGCTATAATTAGCGCGTACTCCATTTTCATGACCCCTCAAGCCCGTGCTCTGGATACTGAAATCCGGAATGCGGGCTCTCTCCTTCCCGCTGAATGCGCCAACCTCTTTTCGAGGTATGAGTCCATCACTAAGGAGCTCGATAGCCTTGTCTACAAGGACGGTCAGTGGGTTCGTAAATAGTACGAACCCGCCGTTCATACAAGATTAATGTACATATTCGTTCCGTCCTCACCGCAGAGGCTCGTCGCGTAATCCTTTTCGATTCTATAAGCTAACCCGCGTGCTGAGCCATAGTTAAATACCAGTCAGATATTATTGGAGTTTCTTGTCCGTTCTTCTCCACGTAGGCTTTTCCGAACGGATGGTAGAATCACTTTATCAGATCCGGCCTTTGCCATCCCCCAAGCGACGCCCTGAGCCGAGGTCCGACCCCAACTGGGGTAGCCCTTAGTGCTGTCGCTTTAGGTTTAGAAACTTTAAGCCTGCCCGGAGGCTACATAGCTTAGTCTCCACAGGTTAGTCCGGTTAAGCAGAGGACGGCTACTTTGGCCGAACTGCGAGACGCCACGCATTAAAAAAAAAAAAAAAAAAAAAAAAAAAAAAAAAAAAAAAAAAACTGGCCCAATATTTCAGAAGACCTGGGAAATGGAATGATCCTTACTTCATACGGAGGCCTTTTCTCAGAAGTGGAACAGCCAAGGCTAATAATAATAAGGACTTCAATAAGAATTTGATTGAAGACATTTTCCTCGATATCAACTGCGCAACAGATATTTTCCAAGTAAACAACAACTGCGCAACTAAAGGTAGCTTGTTCCAATGAGCTCCAATGAGCAGGGTGAACAAGCAGAGAATAGCGTGGGAGCAATACTAAGCAACGATATTTACTGAAGCGAAGCAACAAGGTAGATTATAGGTGCAATGCGACAATGCATTGAAAACGGAGAATATTAGCTCTGCATATATTTTAGTGTTCAAAATGGCGAAATGTAAAAAAATACTTGTAATTGCAAGCGGCTTCGTCCACCTTTATGTTGAAAATTATCGCAACCTAAAAGTATCCTTTATCGTAATCCTACTTATAGTCTACCCGTATGCCTTACATCCAAATGTGATCAGCCGTTGAAGTTTTATTGGTCAACTAACATCCAAACATAGACATAGAATTTATCACATTTATATTTTTAGTTGGATAGGATACAGCTCTGTTTCAGTATATCTATGCCTATTGGACCACTTCTGTAAAGTGGAGCAAATTGTAAACGTGAAGTAGTTATTCTACTTCGCTCAAGTTTTGCAACTGTTTATTGTTTAGCGATCTACACTTCTCTCCACTTTAATGTCAGGTCTTTTTATATCGTTCACACATACACGTAATTTTAAACAACAAGAAAGATGTAATCTTTGTAACAATATTTACTGATTGAAAATAATGTTCATGGAGTTTCTTGAAAATTCTTCTCTATGAGACCGGAGTTGAACATGATTTGGACTGACAGATTTCTTGCCAATTAAAATGTACCTGTTATTGGTTAAATTGAATTGGAGTTTAAAATAAACTCGCAGCCTACTTGAACTATTGGTTGAATATCACGAACAGCAATAAAACAATACTATTATAAACAATTATTATAGCTAATAAATATCTTTGATCCCAAGAGAGGGTGTGGTGAAACGCGGCATATATAATAATATTGCTAAAACCACTACATCTCCAATAATTCTTGAAGTGAACAAACTGGAACGCTAAAGGAAACAGTTCCGGGAAACGATAACTTTGAATGATACCAAGTATTCAGAAACGAACAATAGCATAATTTCATGAGTGAATTCTTTACATTTCCCAAGTAGGTATGATGGCAGGACGAACAGAAGAGAAGAAAAGGGGGCCTTTGTCCTGTAGTGGGTCAGAATGGATTGTAAATAAATAAGGGGTGATGTCCGATCTCCCCAAGTTTCCCAAAGCATTGTTAAATAAAATAGTACGAATCTGTCAGGAAGTAGTGTCAGAATGGTACAGTCGCCGAATCAATTCTAACGTAATTATTGTTTAATGTTATTTGTTTATTTATAGTTTTAAAGTTGATTGCTGTGATATTATTGACCATACAAGTTTTGAATATTGAAGCTAGATATTTTATAGTTTAATGGCTGATTACTTTGATATTATTGACCATACAAGTTGTGATTATTAAAGCTAGATATTTAATAGTTTTAGGGTTGATTACTGTGATATTATACAAGTTGTGATTATTGAATTTAGATATGTTTACTTAGCTTACTGAGCTAAATTATTGCTGGCTGGATGCCTCCAATATAACCTAACTTCTTCCCTTATACCTTTCAGTTACCCCAGAACAACCTGGATGTATTTCTAACTCACCCACTGGGTACATCTCTAACACACCTTGGATATATCTCGAATCAATCTCAAAACACCTAATACAAATAGAAAACATATCATACAAAATAAGGTTAATGGTAACTAGGTACTGATTTTATTTTATTCTAACACTTTTGGAGAAGTCAGTACGAGGAATAGTGTGGAAAGTGTGAACACTCCAAATATTTACATTTTGAGGCGGTTTGGAATGAAGGTACGAAAAATAATTTTGGGAAACTTGACACTTGGGGAAATCGGGCATTCCCCTTAGTAAGTAGCTGTTATCTGTGGTTTCAATCGGGGTTGTAAGACTGAATTATGAACTGCATTAAAAGTTCATATTGGTATAAAGATCAATCTAACATTTAAAATCTATTTAGGCTGTCAGTTATATTACCTTAAAATATTGTCCACGTATTATTTCGTTTGACAAAAAATTACGAGCCGTGACATCACACGAAATTTCAACGTACTATCGTTGAAATTTCGTGTGATGTCACGGCTTGGTACAATTTTTACTGAGGAGTTAATGAGTAGTTGTTGCAAATAAGTCACACTGTTACGTCCAGCTCAAAATACGTTTTACTATCTACAGATACTAAAACTAGTCCGTAACTTGTCCGTATAACTCAATGTTAGAAATTCAATGCCAAGAGAACCGTGAAGGCGAACTCGAAACCACACAATTTGCTTTGATTTCCACATCGCAATACGGGAAGCCTATGTCAGAACTCACCATCATTTCTTGGAAGATAATCTTATGCGAGCAAAACCAGTATGGAATAACCTAGATAATCTCAAATCTCTGGCAGAATTTATATTTGCGTACCCTGAAATGTTTACTGGCAAACACAAGCCTCAATCACTTATCTGAGATTTTGAAAGAAAACAAGTTTCGGCGTAATCTAAAATGGGTTGCATTATATTCTCCCTGCTGGGTCATTGGCCTTCTTTCTGTGTAAGGGACTGGGCCGTTAATCAACTGTAATCCACGATGCGGGCCCAGGGTCCGTTGGTAGATGTCAAACGTCTTCGTATTTTTGGGTTCTAGTAAATAAGTCTAACCCGACTTAGGAATTATAGGTCGTGGGCTCGAACCCAGGAAGATGCTTTACTTTGTATAAATTGTTTTATTACTCTACTGACATCAAAACAGTGAAAGAAAACATTGTGTGGAAACGTGCATGTCCTAGAACCAAAAAATTTAATACAGCTGACATCTGCCAACGCGTACTGGGACCGCATCTTAGATTATTGCTGATTACTGTTCTACAGTTCCCTAGCAGTGGGAACATTTGCATGCTCGAGTGTCCCAAATGCCCACTCAGCTTTCAGGATCGTGTGAAATCTATTCAAAGTACACTTACCATAAAGTCATGGTAGCATAAGGCCGCCAGCAGGAAGCAAAAACCGTCACTATGATGACAGTCATTCTAAGCGTTCTTCTCCTGGCTCTGGCCAGAGATCGCTGGTCTGATCTCCTCAGCATACGCCTACTGTGGTCTGACTGATGGTATTTTTCTGAAAAAGTTCATATATAAGTACTTTTACGGTCGCTTTTTGACTTAACTAACATTCGGTTTTATATATTGAAGACGATCGACGGTTTAATTACTGGAGTAGGCAGAGTAGGTGAAAAACCAGATGCTATTCTAAAAATTAAATTCGTTTTTTGTTTTAAGGTTCTCGCAGATGGCACTAAGCAACAATGCAAAGACAATACGACAAGCCTTTTTATATAACCTGAAAAAACAGTGGAGTCCGTAAAAATGGATAAGTACATAAAATAAATTATATGAAAATGGGTTGACGCATTGTCATTTTGTGCCTATCTGTAGCGCCCTAAACTACAATAAACACAACTCATCCTAAAGGCGGTGCTGCCACGGTTTTATGTTATTTATAAGGGTACAACATCATAGCGGTATATCTAATTGAATGGGTAGGCGAAACTTAAAAAAGGAGTCAGCCAAACAAGAATTAAATAAAATACAACAGCGCCCCTTAAAATATGTGAGAAGCTTTATAATTTTTTATTTAAAAAGCTGCGGTGAGTCAGTGCTTTTTAAAAGTCAGTAAAGCGAAATCTTTTAACATTTCGCAACAATTTTTTGCACCCAAATGTTTTCATTTAAATAAAGAAAAAAAATTAAATAAATTTAAATAAAAAATACAAAGCCACAACTTTGACCGCAGATTCAAGCTTTTACTAACGGTTACGCCCGCATGCAAGAAATAAATCATCCCATGAGGATTTATTACTGAAATCAAAAGTAACCTTGTCCTAATCCAAGCGATAGACTACCTATGTACTACCTGTACCTTTGAGTTGTGATTGGTTAAAAAACATCAAATTCTAAATATTTTATTTCAAATAAACCTACATACTAGCCAATTTGTTACTTAAAAAGCAAGAAACTCCCTTAAAAATAAATTCAGTTGCAAATTTTGACCCACATAAACTAACAAGGCAAATTAAATAAAAGTTTGTGCAAGATAAGAGATTTTTTAAATGTTTCCGAATTACTGTGGGTACTTTAGACCAACCTACATATAGACTTTGACCTTTAAAACATTAACAGGAAGCACAAACAATATATTGCAGTTGATGTTTTAGAAATAGACTCATGAATAACATCAGCTACAAGTATTTATCCTAATAATAATGGTAGAATTAATCCTGTGTCATATCAAATTTCAATGTGGTCTCGGGTATAAGTAAAACCGCAACAACCTCTGTGGGCGTTGGAATGCTAATTTTTCTCATATTAATATAATATTATACCCCTTTTATTAAAATGAGTAACCTTAAGCATCTTCATGCGTTAGTGACATAATTACTCCATATTAATATTATCTATAATCTTGCTAATAACTGCTTTTAATTTAGATAAAGATATATTAATTTTCTCAAACACGTGTATACATGCAAGAATAAATAATTCGTGCATGCAAAATAACATAAAAAAACAAAAGGTACGGACATGTTTGCCACATTCTTATCGCCTGCAAATATTTTGAAATTGATATTATGAACAATTTAATTTAAGACTTGTGTGACTTTTTGCAAAGATTAAATCGCAAAAAGATTGCAAATTATTCGCAATGAATACGCTAGTCATAAACCGTCGCCTAGTTAACAATGATTTGGCATCGCTGCTGTTGCAATACAGCTTGGATATAGAAGCAATGCAGTGTCGATACAGTCGTGCGCTGTAGTGAACGCCTGGGAAACAACAAGTTCAAGACGGGCTCGGTCAAGACAACGAATCATGCGTTAATAGCGAGGTTACATCAATAGAGTCGTGGGTTTTCATCGATACAGTCACTGGGCGTGAATGCGAAAAATAGCTAAAAGTAGCGAGGTGATAACACTAATGAATTGCTGCAAAAAGTTGGCGTGAGCAACCTTCCTAAATCTTTTTGTTGTACTTAGTTATTCTTAATTATCGTACTCTGATGCAAACTTATTTGAGGTCGCCGCAATAAGTCTTCATTTTCAACTCTTCTCAATTAGTCATAATAATTTTTTGTGGTCACCCCCTTTTAGTTACAAATTTTAGTTACCGTACCTACCTTAGTACAGTGAATAAAAAGTCGTTTAATAACCAGTTGGCATAGTATGTGATGCGGAAGAATGATGAAGATGTCGTTAAGAAAGTTTGTGAGTGGCTATAAGTAGAAGGAAAGACCAAAAAAACGATGTAAAGACTGCGTGTCAAATAATATGGCCAATCACTAGATAGACAACAGAGCTAGTACAAAGTGGTAGGTCAGTAGGATAGAAAAATACTCAAGAATAGATAATACTCACATGTAGTTGGTAATTCAGCAATAACACACAGTTTGGACTTTGAACTATTATTTATTTGCCACTTCATACTAAGTTACCATCAACTCCATACAATATATCCACCTAGGTCAGCATTACAATCTTCCAAGCCCGCCCAGACTAGACTGCCTAACCAATTCGACTCAACGCGCCTCGTTTCCGAACAATCTCCCTCCAATCAACAACTGTCATTACATGTGACGACATTTGACATTCGAATATTTTCTAGGGTAATCCATTTAACAACTTTTAAGTACTATTTGATGATAAAAATAAATAATTTAATTCTTAACAAATAAAAGATGTTTTGCGATTAGGACCGGATTATTTTAAACACATTGGAAACTCAATACCAAATTACTGGCAAACTTGTGTAATTTATTTAAATCACATAACAATACACTTTACACAGAACAAATACAAGGTACAATATAAGGTTGTCTGTAAGAGATTGCCTTGTGCGACAAGACCGCTCATTGTACACTTATCTTTATAAATGTTTTGTCCTGTAATTATTTCAGTGGTGTACAATAAAGTATATAATAAATAATAGACAACACGTGGGGCATGTACGAGCCCACGTGCACGTTCTCGATGCAAGTCTTCAATAAAGCACGCGTCAGCTAGCGCGGGGGGCACCAGCGGCAAGGCTGCGCTTTCGCAGGCAGCCTGATCAGCAATCGGGGAGAATGTCACAACACGTGGGGCATGTACGAGCCCACGTACACGTTCTCGATGTAGGCCTTCGGTCGAACACGTGTCAGCCGGCACGGGGGGCGCGGGCGTTTCGTCAATTTCCTCACAGGGAACTTCAGCAGCAGGCGGGCAGAATGCCTCGATCTCGGCGATCTCTAAAGCCAGCTTCTTTCTTATCGGCTGTTCCTTTAGCTTAGCGAGTTCTTCTTCCGCTTTGTACACGGCAGCAGCACGGCGGGCTTCGCGGCTCAGACGGCTTGATCTCACCCGAATTGACAAGCACATGGCACTTTCCTTCCCACGTGGTACTGTGGGAACACACGTGTTGTCATGTTCCAGGGCTTCGTGGCTACGGCTGCTCGCTCTCGATCTGAATGTCGCATACGTGGCATTAATCGAACCACGCGTTACAGACGCGATATCCAATCCAGGTCGGTGCTCGGCTCTAGCGTAGTCATGGTACAATGCGTCGCAGCTGAGGTTGCTCGATTTCGACCCAGATGACTTACACATGACAATATCCGAACCATGTGTTACAAACGCGATATCCAATCCAGGTCGGTGCTCGGCTCCAGCGGATAGCCGCTCCGTGTGACAACACCAGTAATTTGGTTTTTCATTGTGATCCGGCTCGAAGGACCAATTTTGCGATTAGGACCGGATTATTTTAAACACAATGGCAACTCAATACCAAATTACTGGCAAACTTGTGTAATTTATTTAAATCACATAACAATACACTTTACACAGAACAAATACAGCTACTTACATATTACATGGAGAAGAGCAGAAAGAGGGGCTCCCTTAACGACAATGGGGCAAACGGGGTCGCGCGCGTCCTACTCCCACGTAGAATATTTGGCGACTGGGGTTGAGCTCTGCGCCACACTCGTCGTGGCTTTGCCAATAGTGGCAACGTTGGCTACAGAGCAATAAGGACGATAAGGCACGCCCGCACATGGGCAACAAGGACAGTGACATACGGCGCATGCGAGGCTGCCAACTCGCATGCCACATATAACAATAAACTACAGCTAACACAAAACAATAATAGACATAGACTAAAAAAGCACAGATAATGCAGAATTAGTTGCCTACAAGATGTATTTATCAAAGAAAACTTAACACTCGACCATCCTTACACCGTGTATGACCTCATACACGTATCCGGTGATAACCTAACACTCGGCCTGTTGAGTCAATTTTCAAAGTCTAAAGTCAAATCAATTAAACCATTTAATGGCACTTTTGAATGTAAAACAGTTCAAAGTCACAAAAAAAAATGATTCTACTGTCCATTCGCAAAAGAAGTTTGCTATGGAGAAGAATGGACAAGAAACTCCACACTTACTCTTTTCTGTAAATTAAAAACTTATTTTTTATGTTTTTTCTTTTTTTATTAGTTCATAAATTTTATGGAAGTACCTTATAAAGTATAATTCACCTAGATTAAAACTGCTGTTCTATGTATAGATATAAAGTATTTCAGGCAATAACAGTTATATTGATTCATTTGATAAATACGAACATGGTACTCACATATCTACAAATTTTATTTGCCTCAATAGAAACCCGTGACTTATTCGCATATATATAAGTTCGTGACTTATAGACTTACAAAAATTAGCAAACACATCTAATCAATTGTAACGTTTAAATTTGGCTACTTCGTTACATTATACTTGAGTACTTTTTAAAGCATGATTCATCAAGAACAACACGGCTGTACCACGCATAGGTACAAAATGTTTACTTTGCAAAGCATTAACAGTTAAATATATCCATTTGATAAATAGGAACATGGTACTCATATTAAATTAAACTTAAATTTATTTCAGAAGCACTTCCATATTTGTTAGTAACAATGTTAACTTATAAAATATGCCCTCTGCGTAAAGTTCACCTACAGGCTGCACGTGTAAAAGGATTGGCAGAAGGCTTTGAAAAGCGTCACCTTAACCTGAGCCGTACAACGTGCAAATCTGCGGGCCAACATCGAACAGCCAGCGACCTGCGCTCCCGTTCTACATCAAAGTTATCTTTCAAGTCGTCTGAGACCCAATGACCCATATATTTAAAATTTGCAACTCTTTTTAGAGGTCTGCCGCCCAGCATAACTGGTGGAATTGTGCTGTAGCGTTTACTTACAAAATCTGTGATTTATTCGCATGTAGGCAAACTCACGACTAATTCGTATATAGACTTACAAAAATAGCAAACAAATCAAAACAATTCTAACAATTAAACTTGACAACTTCGTCTAATTATATGTGAGTACATTTTGAAGCATGTTTCACGTAGAATAACACTGCTGTACAATGCACAGGTACAAAGTGTTACAAGCAATAACAGTAAAATTTATTAATTTGATAAATATTAACATGGTACTCACATACTTACAACATCTGCAATGTATTCGCCTGTAGGCAAAACCCGCGACTCATTCGCATACTGACGAGCCCGCGACTTATTAACAAATTGATTAGTAGTACTATTTATTCTTCTGTAGGCAAGTCCGCGACTTATTCGCACATAGACTTGCAAAAAATAACAAACAAATCATATTAATTCTGTCATTGAAATTGGACCACTTCGTCTGTACGTGAGTACCTCCTGAAGTATAGATACAAAGCAATAATAGTTATATTTAATCATTTGATAAATATGAACACAGTACTCACATGCTTACAACATCTGCCATTTGTTCGCCACTTGGCAAACCCGCGACTTATTCTCATATTAGACAAACCCGCAACTTATTCGCATATAGCAATTTATTTGCCTGTAGGCAAGTCCTGCGATTTATTCGTATTTAGGTAAGCCCGTGACATATGGACTTGTAAAAAATTTACAAACAAACCAAATCAATTCTAACATTGAAATTTGACCAATTCATCTGTACGTGAGTACCCTCTGAAGTATAATGCACTGCTGTACTATGTATATGTACAAACTGTCACAAGCAATAACATCTAAATTTAATCATTTGATAAATATGAACATGTTACTCACATACTCACAAAATCTACGATTTATTCGTCGTGACTTATTTCGCATATTGCGATTTATTCGCCTGTAGGTAAACTGGCGACGTATTCTTAAATTTACATGTACTGCGATTTATTCACCTGTAGGCAAACCCGATATTTATTCGCATATAGACAAACCCGCGACTTATTCGCATATTTTGATTTAGTCGCCTGTAGGCAAGTCCTGAGATTTATTCGCCTGTAGGTAGGCCCGCGACTTATTCGCAAATTTAATAATACTTCGATTTGTACACCTGTAGGCAAACCCGCGACTTATTCGCATATAGCTATTTATTCGCCTGAAGGTAAGCCCACGACTTGTTCTCAAATTTATATGTACTGAGATTAATTCGCCTGTAGGCAAACCCGCGACTTATTCGCATATAGCGATTTATTCGCCTGTAGGTAAGCCCACGACTTGTGAGAAAAAGTTAAAAATTTAATAGTTCTGCGATCTTATTCGCCTGAGGGCAAGTCTTGCGATTTATTCGCCTATAGGCAAGCCCCGCGACTTAATCACAGACACATAAAAAATTTAGCAAACATACCAAATCATTTCCAACATTTAAATTTTACAACTTCGACCGTACTCTACCACTCTTCGAGTAAGACTTCATTCAGTATAGTGTTAATATCGCAATTCATACTAGTTCCATATATGACCTCTATGGCGTTCTGCCATCGGAGTATTAGTATAAAACCGTTCAAGGACACTAATACCGAAAAGTGATTTAAACATTGCACTTCCAACGTTAAATTACTATCATCAAAACAAAACATATTTAGCTAATACAGTGCTACAAATATTACTCATGACATATTGGGATTGACTGAAGTCCATCTACTAAAAGAAGCTATTATCGAAGACGATGATATATTTAGAATATTCCCTTCTTAGTAAAGACAAAAGACAAGTAAAACATTTCAACTTTCATAGAAATATTAGAAAGAGTTTGTGTTCTACAAATAGTTCTAGAAATCCTGCCTTTTGCAATTATACAGGCTTATCTGGTTAAGGTTGCGGGAAGGCGCTGGATGCGAGACGCACGGGATCGGTCAATGTGGCGACGCCTGGGGGAGGCCTATGTCCAGCAGTGGACGTCTTTCGGCTGAAATGATGATGATGATGCAACTTGTGAAACCTCGTCGCTTATGAATTTTTTATGAAAACTTGGAAATACTCATTACTTTACGAGTACCTCCATAAAATACAATACATCTCTATGGGTGATTTCAATGCACAGATCGGGATATCGGTAAAGAACATTAACATTTAGTTGCTGGAAAATATGGTTATGGAACCACCAGCATTCGTGGAGTGAGACTCATTCAATACGCATACGAATAAAACCTCAAAATTATAAACAAGATGTTCATGTTAGCACTTAATCGATCCCTCCAAAATAAACATACAAGAAAACGGAGTTTGGTCATATTACGACTAAACAACCAAAATTATTTTCAAAGTACGAAGTATCGTCGTGAGTTTCGTTTGGATAAGACCACATAATGCAGAGAGCTAAAATCCACCAGAAATCCACGATAAAAAGCAGGCACACTTCTCTGACACGCCATTAACAATGAAAACGTTGAACGCGCAAGAAGTTATAAAAGGTCTTAAAAACAATCTACCAGGACTCATAGCGTCACGTGAAAAGTATGACACAAAAATCTAATGAATCAATCAATCTGCCTAGCTTTTTTCCCAACTATGTTGGAGTCGGCTTCCAGTCTAACCGGTTTCAGCTGAGTGCCAGTGTTTTACATGGAGAGACTGCCTATCTGACCTCCACAACCCAGTAACTGGGTAACACGGTACCCCTTGGCTAGACTGGTGTCAGATCTCAAGCTTCTGACTACTCGTAACAACTGTCAAAGATCTTCAAACGACAGCCGGGACCAACGGCTTAATGTGCTTTCTTAGAAACGGAGGAAACTCGGTATATTGAAATGGTCACCCATTCACGAACCGACCTCGTCAAGCGTTGCTTAACCTTGGTGATCGGCTCATGCGGCTGTTATTATTTGCTCCTCAAAAATCTAATGAATATTACCACAAAAATCATGCACTCTATACTGGAATCTTTAAAAGTCACTAAAAGAATGATATAGAATTTATCAGAAAAACCGCACAGGTAATGAAAGAAACCAATGACGAAATAAGCCAAAACTGAACAAAAACGACAAAGAAAACTTCACTAAACACCAACACAGAAATAGGCCTCCCTATTTCTGTGTGTGTGACCCGCACCTGATCCGAAAGTCGTTGGGCCGAAACGTTGACGGCTGGCTCAAGCACCTGAAACAAAGAGAGCATCCGGACACGGTATGCGGTCAGGGTGTTTCCTCCCTCTGTAGCCCCAAAGTATGCGCCCATGACATTTTCATTGATGGATGGTGTTCATCTCATGCGCTGCTCACTTCCGCCGGGTGCTGGGACCCTATCAGAGACGGGTAGGCCTCGAGGTCCTAAGCGGTCCGGCGGCTGGCGTCCTCCCCGACGACGCGCAGGTGTTGGTGTCGTCAGCGGCGAGAAATACTCGTCGCTCGAGCTCGACGCAACTGCCGCGGCCGGTGTCACAGCCACAGACTACTTAGAGATACTACGTATCAGACTGCCAACTCTAGAACAAAAATTCTCATCATTCTGTTTTAATGATATATGACGTTTCTTTTTTTTGCTTTACATAGACAATGGCGAAGGAATAAAACGGACACAGCCTGAGACGCTGTGCTTATTAACCGACTTCAAAAAAAGAGGAGGTTCTCAATTTATTTTTATTATTGCTATTGCGGGCAAACTTATAAATTTTCTGGATTTAATTTTGCGGATAAGTAATTAAAACAAAGAATTATTTATTAAATGATATATTTTTAAATTTTTCACATGCTTTTTTTTTGCATCGCGGGCATATTACGGTTGTGTAAACCTTCGAATATGACCTTTAAATTTCTAGTAATCATATTGCACCAATTCATTATTGTAAACCTCACAACTAAGGAAATGAAATGATTTAGGACAAAATTGTCTTGTATTCGGTACAGTCAATAAAATCAAATGAATACTTGGAAACAATAACATCATTTACATTTGATGCTACATTGTTTTTATGGGCATAGTGTTCCAAGTAAGCATTTGTTTCAGTTATTACTGTACCAAAACATCTCACTGCATCTTCAGATGGGTAGTTTAGGCTTTTTTTTTGCTGCCGTATATTCCCGGTAGTTTATCCATTCGTGGCTACTACTTTCATTACTCGTTAGGCTAGTTTTACAAGAATTACATTTAAATTTATCATTTTTTTTTTTTTTTTTTCATTTTTATTTATCATTTTTATTTTATTCCTAGCACGGTCGGCTGCGCTGGGGCGGCTGCTGCAGGTGCTGAACACCTCAAACGGCGCAAATACAACAACTTGATTGGTAATTATGTGTTTGAGCCGTTTGGGGTTGAAACACTAGGGCCATGGGGTCCGAGTGCACACCTAATTTTTGGGATATCGCCAAGCGGTTGGTCGACTCTTCACGAGACCAGAGGGCTGGCCTTTTTTTTGGTCAAAGAATCAGCATTGCCATCCAACGTGGCAATGCTGCCAGCCTTCTGGGCACTTTTCCTGTTGACAGCGATGTAGACGAATTTTTTTACGCCCCGTAATTGTACATATTTTTATTCTTTTTAAGTTTTAATATTAGTTTGTAAATATTATTGTACTTATATAGAACAGTTGCGTTTGGTTAAAATAATTGTCTATTTATTTTATTTTATTTACCAAAAATTTCTTTGTTGTCATATTTTTCTACTGGGTTAAAATGCCTGCCTCTCTCTAGGTGTACCGTTAAGGCTGCAAGAATCCACTGGATGCGAGATGCATGGAACCGATCGGTGTGGCGACACTTGGGGAACGCCTATGTCCAACAGTGGACTTCTTTCGGCTAAAATGATGTCGATAATGAAGATGTCTGTTTAGCTGAAGTTGACACTTCGTAACGAGATGTTGTCTGTAATTAATATTCACTTTCTATATTTCTAATGAATGTTATTAAAGTTTTCAGTTGGCAAAGTGTAAAAACTGTAAATTTTGTCTATATCTTGTCTGTGGCTATTCGAGTCTGCTAGTATGCTCATAATTTGCTTGTCCACTATTTATGTGAAGAGACTGCCTGCTAACATAAAGGATCTTCCTAGTTTAGGTTTAGGTAGGTAGGTAGGTTTAGGTAGGACAAAAGCGGTCGGGCAACTTTAGTGGCCTTTGCAAAAAAATACACTCTTACTTACCATGCCGCTTTAGTGGCCCAGGCCGCTTTAGTAGTCTTGTTGAGTAGTTCGAAAAAAGTCGATTAAACAGTATACCGTAACTGAAGGAAAGTTAAAATAAAAACTCTAGATGGCGTGGCATTAAATTTACTAGATAATAACGCTAGATTCTAACATTCGTTTGACACATTTGGACTTTGGACGCTTGACTGTACTTTCCTATTTTTCGCACACTATTTTTGTTGTTAATTTCTCTGTACCCCAGTTGACAATTATGTGTACTTTAATATGTGTCAAACTTGTATTTCCTGCTATAAAATATTATATTATTGTACTTACACTTTTTAGTTTGTATTTATTTATTGTAAGGTTTGATTTGTGTGTCACTCTGATAACAATTATATTTACATTATAATACCTAAATTCAAACTTTACTAAGGTCGACACACGAACACCTCACACAGTTAACCTTAAGTTACTATCCCTTTCTATTTCTATAAGTTAACTTCAGTACTAGTGCTCAATTTATAAATAAAATGTTTGAATCCATTTAAAGAAAACTGCTTAAGATACAGACTTTTCTTAATTTGAAGAACAGATCAGGTTCTTACTTGAGTGCCCTGCTCATTTTTGTAGTAACAACACTGATGTTACCTCGGCGAAAATCAATTATTACTTACTATGCCTATTAATAGTTAGATATTCTGGAAAGTTGTCGTTTTTATGACGAGCAAGCAAGGATGATGAAGATGATGAACTGTTAATTCCTATCTGTAGCTTTCACCCTTGTTCTGAAATTTCACTAGTCGCGATTACTTCCAAAACGGCGTTCAATCTTTCTTATCACAAACATTTTACAACCGAAAACATTAGTTCACGTATTCGTTACAAACATTCGTATTTTTTTTTTATGAAACCCTTTCAAAACAATCATGATTAAAAACTGGAAGCCAATCCCACATTTCCGAAATTTATATCATAAGATTTTCTTATTGGTTATGAAATAAGTCTAAATATTAAATTAATGTTGACCTGTTAAGCAAAATAAGTAGGTTCTGGCCATTGAGGTAATAATGTAATACGCACTCTGGAAGTATATTAAAACAAGATAAACGGCGCACTTCTTCAAATGAAATTAAAAAGTGGTCCAAATAAATATTCCTTAGCGTGGCAAGCTAAATTGGAGCCCGAAGCAAATTTCTAAAAGGGTCTCTGTATTAGGGGTGTTCATCCGCAGGGAAACGCTAATGACTTTCTGCCTAAACGTAACTATAAGTATTACAAAGGTTATTTACTTGACAATCAATCAATTGCTCAACCGTTGGTCAAGATTCCAGACGACCCAACATTATTATAAAATAAAATATATTATTATAAGAAATATTTGTCTCCTATTCTTGGTAATTTTTGAGGAGTTCGTACCTAATAAGTAATAAAAGCCGCACGGGTCGGTTTTCTAGGTTAAGCTACGCTTGTTGAGGTCGGTCCGTGAATTTATAGGTGACCATCCATTACACACTGGGATTCCTCTGTGCCTCGGCAATCACAATTAAGCAACACTTGCCGAGGTTGGCCTGTAGATGGGTGATTATCCATTACAGACTGAGACAGTCCCGGCCGTCGTTTATAGGGTATAACTAGGATAGTTTCCCCTAGTTTCCCCCCTACCCCTCCCTGTGGGTGCCCGCATTGTCGAGGCGGGGGGCTCAGTAGCCGTAGCACCCATGTGCTGGTTCGGTCCCAGGGGTGGTCTCGGCGTACAATGTGTACAGGTGCGCCGGTGATGGGGGGTGAACCCTAGAGGAGGTTCCGGAGACGAACAGCCGCGGCGGGTTCGCGGTGAGTGCTAACGCGTGCCCGTGTTCCCGCCATAAGCGGCACAGGAGGACACCGTGGAGTTTTAGTAGGTTAGAGTCCCATATAACTGCGCTATCTCCCCGTGGTAGCGAATTATGCAAGAGCATTTCTACAAGCTAAAAAAGACTAAAATGGGTATAGTTTCCCCGATTATAATTACTTTAGTTTCACGGATGAATCGCATGCATTTTTTTTAATCTATCGATAGATTCTCCAACTACCACTAAGTTTCCCGTATCTCATGTGTCTGTGCGATTGCATGGGTAGGCAAAATAGGAGGGATAGATTGTTTCTCGGTGGGGCATTTATCCTAAACGTTATTTACATGCATTAGACAACTATCCCCTATGTGGAATAGATGTCCCATAATATAGAGGTCGGCAAAAATAGCTAATACTCTGAAAATATTAAAGATACTCAATGTTTTATTACTTTTTATTAATTTGTACATAAAAAACCAAAGTACCGGCCAGTTTTACAAATAAAGCATTTTGGTTTTTGTACTGAGTCATATCAAAAAGTGTGGCAACTATCCGGCTTTTACCCTAGATCTTTGATAGTAGAACGAAACTACGGCCTAACAATCAGGGGCCCGAAAATCTGACACCAGGTTTGCCAAGAGACGTCACTCCAGAACCTTTCTGCCCATCGGCCATCCGTTCTGCGAGCAATGTGCCCTGCCCACTGCAGCTTAAGTTCGGCAATTCTACGGGCTATGTCGGTAACCCTGGTTCTCTTGCGGATCTCTACATTTCTGATTCGATCACGTAAGGAAACTCCGAGCATAGCCCTCTCCATTGCCCTTTGGGTGACTGTAAGCTTTCTTATGAGGCCCATTGTGAGCGACCACGTCTCAGAGCCATAGGTCATAACTGGCAACACACACTGGTCATAGGCTTTCGTCTTGAGACACTGTGGTAAGTTGGACGTGAAGATACCGCGCAACTTCCCGAACGCTGCCCAGCCGAGTCGGATTCGACGGTTGACCTCTTTCTCGAAGTTGGCCCTACCCAACTAGATCGTTTGTCCCAGGTAGACATAGTCATCCACAACTTCGAGTGTAGAGTCTCCGACCCTGATAGGAGTGGGTGTGACATGGGCATTCAAAATCACCTTGGTTTTGTCCATGTTCATCCTAAGACCCACTCTTTCGGAAGCTCTACTGAGGTCATCGAGCATTGTATTGAGGTCCTCCATATTCTCAGCCATGACCACTATATCGTCGGCAAACCGAAGGTGAGTGACGTACTCGCCATTGACGTTGATGCCTAGCCCTCTCCAGTCCAGAACCTTGAAGACATCCTCCAGTGCAGCGGTGAACAGTTTCGGAGATATGACATCTCACTGCCTCACACCTCGCTGCAGAAAGACAGGTTCCGAGGTCTGATCCTGAAGACGGACCGACATGGTGGCGTTTTTGTACAAACACTTCAACACCTCGATGTACCGGTAGTCAATTTGGCACCGTTGGAGAGACTGCAGCACAGCCCAAGTCTCGATCGAATCAAAGGCTTTCTCGTAGTCCACAAACGCTAGGCAGAGAGGCAGGTTGTACTCTTCGGTCTTCTGTATAACCTGCCGCAGCGTATGTATGTGGTCTACGGTGTTAAAGCCTTTACGGGAACCGGCTTGTTCAGGAGGCTGGAAATCGTCAAACCTGCACGCGAGACGATTCGTGATGACTCTTGAAAACAGCTTGTAGACATGGCTAAGAAGTGAGATGGGCCTATAGTTCATTAGTAGGGCATTGTCGCCCTTCTTGAAGAAGAGTACCACCACACCCCTGCACCATGCCTGTGGCGTTTTGCCCTCGAGTATGACGGAATCAAACAGCTTCTGAAGGGCCTTAAGGACCGGATTTCCACCCGCCTTGAGGAGTTCGGCTGTAATTCCGTCTTCACCCCGCGCCTTGTTGTTTTAAAGCTGTTTAAGAGCCATCCTAATCTCATACAGGCTGACGTCTGGAATGTCTTCGGTATAGTGCCGGGTCAATCTAGCTCTAGGGTCTTTTGCTAGATTCGCGACGGGTTTACTGGTTGACGTGTACAACTGCCCATAGAATCTCTCGATCTCTCTCAATAGCTCCGGTTTGGCGGATACGATTCTGCCATCGTCGGTCTTCAGTTTCGTGAGCTGGCTCTGCCCAATAGTCAGATCTCTTGCAAAGACCTTGGAACCCTTATTCCGCTCATTTGCGTCTTTAATACGCTCGGTATTAAAGCGGCGGAGATCGTTTTTCAAGGACTTTGAGATCCGTCTATTGAGCTGCCGGTATTTCAACGCATCGTCTGAAGACTGCAGGATCATCTCACGCCTCTCCTTCATGAGCTAGAGAGTAGGATCAGAGAGCTTTTTGTTTATATCTGTACGACGGGTCTTGAAAAACTTAGACCCAACCGTATGGACAGCTTCCACGAACCCATCGCTGTATTCGTCCACGGAGCTCCCTAGGCACTCGAAATGATTCTGGAGTTCGAGCTGAAAGCTCTCGGGGTTTTGGATCTGGATCTGTGCTGGACGGAGCGTAGACTTCATCAGTCGAGATCTTTCAAGCTTGATATTAATGTTCAATGTGCCTCTCACCATGCAGTGATCGCTCCCGGTTTTCACCGAATTGATCACAGAGACATCATTGAACATTTGCTTCTTGGTTGACATGATGAAGACGATCTCGTTTTTAGTTGCACCATCGGGGCTTTGCCAGGTCCACTTCCTGTGCTCACGCTTTCTGAAGAAGGAGTTCATCATATATAGGCCCTCCTTCTCCATAAAGCTGGCCAGTAGGTGACCCCGGTGGTTCCGATGTCCAACTCACACACAACAAATTGGCCCACTTGCAGCTCATCCTCGTCTCGTTTGCCCAGTTTCG
The DNA here is from genome assembly GCA_964057195.1 of Orthosia cruda. Taxonomy (NCBI): domain Eukaryota; kingdom Metazoa; phylum Arthropoda; class Insecta; order Lepidoptera; family Noctuidae; genus Orthosia; species Orthosia cruda. The sequence continues at coordinate 39,940,879 of OZ059828.1, read as the reverse complement.
CGTTGAAGTCCCCAATGACAACGGTAAAGTGAGTTTTGAAACCACGCATGGCTCTAGAAATATCCTCACACATGGTCTCCACCTCGTCGTCGGGGTGTGCCGAGGTCGGGGCGTAGACCTGTATAACCTTCACTGGAGGACTGCCGGTCACCCTCTCGGAAATCGGGCAGGTTACCGGATTTGAGGATTATCAAGTCCTCCCCCTCTCTTCGGACTTCAGATAACCCTATAATACTCCACCGCAACCTGCTCAATTCTTCCTCGAGTTCGGCTATCTTCTCGTCGGTCCGGAGTGTTCGCGTGTTATACGTTGCCAGGTCCAGTCGTCGGTGTTTATTAGGGTAGCCGGGTCCACTCCGGGGATTCTTCGCACCCCTTGCCACGCCATCGCCTCGACTGCTACCGTAGTCGAGGGTAGACGGGCTGCCGGGCACTCGGAGCCGTTTTTTCTTTGTGCTTTTCATTTAGGTTTGGGAGGGTTTGCCTTAATCGCCACGCTTGGCAGGCGGGTTGGCGATCGCGTTTGTTGTTAAAGTGCACAGAGAACGCTGCTGCCCATTCTCTGGTGTATCCCTTAGTCGCCTTTTACGACACCCATGGGAAGATATGGGATGGTGAGATTCTTTACGTCCGACACCATACGGAAATCTAGAATCTACGGACACCTTAGAAAGTATTCGTAAAGAATTAAAAATTCTGAATTCTACCAAAGGACCTGGCCCGGACGGTACACCTGCGATATTTAAAAAAAATACCCATAATACCTTATGCTATCCCTTATTTATAATATTTAACAAACGTATATCGTATGGAGTATTTCCTGACTTGTGGAAACGCGCAAATATTGTACCAGCAAACAAAAATGGTTCTAAAAATGACGTGGAGACGTATCGTCCAATCTCAATATTATTAGCATTCTCTAAGCTCTTTGAAAGGCTTGTTCATGTTGAGTTTACCAATTTATTCGCCGTGTTCTAATAAAGGAGCAGCATGGTTTTGTCAAGGATTGATCTTGCTTAAGTAATCTCTTAATATTTACATCAATTTTTTTTGAAAATTTAGACAATAGGCAGTAAACTGACGCAGTATACACTGATTTTCAGAAGGCGTTTGACAAAGTTGATCACAGACTGTTGCTCAATAAAATCGCATTCAATGGTATCAGAGGGAACCTCCTGCGTTGGTTTGTTTTTTATATAACTAATAGGATCCAGAAGGTGGTGATTGATGGCTTCGAGTCCAGCTGTATCCAAGTCACCTCCGGAGTTCCACAAGGTTCAATTCTAGGACCTCTTTTATTTATTCTATTTATTAAAGATTGTTTCCAGAATTCAAAATTTCTCTTATACGCGGATAATTTAAAAGTTTATAAAAAAAATTGCAAATGAACAAGACTGTTTTGATTTTCAACAGGATCTTGAACGTTTTTCTGACTATTGTTTTTCTAAAAAACTTCACCTTAGCCTGCCCAAATGTATAACATTTACAAAAAAAAAATGTTATTAATTTTAATTATCGACTTGCGAATAGTATTATTAACAAACTAACTTGTCTTCGTGATCTTGGTATGCAGTTGGACTCTAAACTTCATCTGGATAGTCATGTTGAGCGTATCGTTAATAAGGCATACCAGATGTATGGCTTTGTGATGAGAGCATCTAGAGAGTTCCGTCGACCCTCCACCTTCTTGCACTTGTACAAGTCCATAGTAAGACCACAATTAGAATACGCAGTACCTATCTGGAATCCCTATTATGCAAAGTATCGTGAAATTATAGAACTAGTCTAACATAAGTACCTTCGAGCCATGGAGTATAGATGTTTTCGAAAGAAAACGTCATATCAGTCGATTCTCAAAAAATATGGTCTCCTTACATTACAGTCAAGGCACACGCTCCTAGAGACAATGTGACAGTGAGACAGTGTATGCCGAAACAAATTTGATTGCCCCGACTTGGTGAACAGTTTGTGTTACCTGGTTCCTCGAACTGTGCAGGGGCGGGAGGTGCGCACCAGGCAACTATTCGCTACTAACTCATGCAAATCGAATGCTGATGTGCGCTCACCGCTACGCCGTTTAGTCGATACATACAAGAAGCTATTTTGTGCAATTGACATATTATTTGTAAGCAGATATACCTTTAGATCGAACATAATCAAAATTTTGAAGGATCAACAGTAGCTTCTAATGTTTCTACATAGATCCTAACTACAATGACGTTTGCTAATCAGTTTGTATTAGTGTAAGTAGTAATCTGTGGCAAATGTAGTGGGTGGTATATTTATTAAATCATATATTTAAGACAATTTGTATATTTTTAGTATACTACTGTTTGTTTTCCCTATAAAAATCTAAACATATAAAAGAAGAAAGTGACTGACTGACTGACTCACTCACTGACCATCAACGCACAGCCCAAACGGCTGAAGCTTCAATCATAAAAATTGGCACGTAGGTTCCGTTGGTAGTGTAGGTGAGCACTAAGAAAGGATTTTTCAAAATTCCACTCCTAAGGGCGAGAAATAGGGGATGAAAGTTTGTATGAAAATCCGGCAGTTTTAAATTCAGAATCTTCATATTTTGGGTTTAGGCTGAATATTAAAAAATAATTTACACGAACCTCAGCGATTTTGAAGATTCCACCCCTATGAGGGTGAAAAGGGGGATGAAGTCATGGGAATAATGAAATCGTCTAGGGATTTAAAACCTTGCACATAGATACTTTCCAGGCATCCAGTAAGAAAAGATTTTTTTGAATTCCATCCCTAAAAGGGTGAAATAGGGGTTGAAAGTTTGTATGAAAATAAGTCTGTTTTAAATTCAGGATCTTCATATTTTGGGCCTAGGCTGAAGATAAAAAAATAATTTACAAGTATCTCAGTGATTTTGAAGATTTCAACCCCATGAGGGTGAAACGGGGTATGAAGTCATGGGAATAATGAAATCGTTGTACTCTTAAACCATACTTTAAGAGTAACTGGTAAGATGGTTTCTCTTTATAAATGTTGTGATAGTTAAGTATAAACTTATTATGGTTAGGTAAATACCTATAATTTTATAAAACAGTTACCTAAATGATCAAGTTATATAAGATAAGTCATAAGTCATTTATTTCTTAACAATATACATTGTGTAGAAAGTAATAAGTAAAATAGAGACAACACCATAAAAAAGTCCGATCGTAAAATACGTGTAAATAACAATAGAAATTGAAAACAGTTATCCAACAACAAAAGAAAAAAAAACATTTAAATAATAACAATAATCCAAATTCTGATTTAAAATCGTTCCAGCAAAATAAAATTTAAAATGTCGTAAATAATAATTAATATAAAAATATCAATAAATTCACATTTATGTAATAACAAAATAAACCAAATTCCAAATCATTCAAGAAAAATAAGAAAAATTAAATGACAAAACTAAAATTCAATAGCAAATAATGTCACATATCCAAGAAAAAAAAAAAGGTACCTAACAATTAACCAATTTCCATTTCAAAATAATTCCAGAACAATAATGTCACATATCCAAATACAAAATAAAAATATAATAATCCAAACAAGAATAATCGTTATGATATTAATCCATATTCCAATTAATCCAATAACATTATTTTCGTTAGTCCTCTAGAAACTCATCAACACTGTAAAAGCCCTTCCTCAATAAGTATGTCTTGAATTTGTTTTTAAATAGATTTGCACTATTTATGATTTTGTATTCTACGGGTAACTTGTTGTATAAAAAGACTGATTATGATGCTAAATTGGCCACATTCAACAAGAAACTCTGCTTGGACGTCATAAGAACCTATTTGTTTTTCTTTCGGTATTATTATTATCGTAATTACGGCAATTCTTAACAGTTTATTAGTTTTTCTAGATAAATGTAGGCTATGTAGTCAGTCATACGACGAGCTCCTGGGAGAACTAGAGAGGTGTCATATGTACAAATATATCCTAGCTCCCAAATGGAGCTATTGTGAAGTGTGTGGGAAGGAGAAGCTAAAGGCACAGCGGCTCAAACGAGTAAAGATGCTATCGAGCCGTGCCAAGTTCTCAAAAGTGTCTGCTGTCGTCACCACCCCGGAAGTGGCTCCACGTGTCACATCTTCCGATGTGTTTCAGGAGCTTGAAGTCGACCTCAGCGAGCTAGACAGCTTGGCGGAGCCGGCGTCGATGCCCACGGCACCTCCATATCCACTTAATGAAGAGCCTTTGACTAATGACGACGCCGCCCCCACCTAAAGAGTAAAATTGTACAGGTTTTCTCACGATGTTTTCCCTGACATAATTATTCAGTTTTTAATCGAATGTGCAGGTTTATTAACAATGTTTTTCATCATCGTTTGAGCATCTGTTACTGTGAAATCAGGTATATAATATATTAATATAAGTATAGGTATAATAGTACGTAATATACTTATAATAGTAGAGAGAAGAGGTTTTTCTTTTGTAGTTGTAGTAGGTAAGGTAAGCAACACGTCATGGTGTACACTTGCAGTACAGCTATAGACTTTACAGTCATTGTAATAAGGACGGTAAAAAGTCCGTAGTCTGTAGCTTGACGTGTTGCTGACTGTGTGTTTGTAAATATCAAAAATTAAAAATTAATATTATAGCTTGCTTATTTGCAGTTTTACTAGCCATAATCTATATGTTAACATATAGGTAAATAAAAGAAGAAAGTGACTGGCTGACTCACTCACTGACCATCAACGCACATCTCAAAAGGCTGAAGCTACAATCATGAAACTTGGCACGTAGGTTCCTTTGGTGGTGTAGGTGAGCACTAAGAAGGATACCTACCTACCAAATGTAAATAAAAGAAGAAAGTGACAAACTGACTCACTGACCATCAACGCACAGCCCAAACGGCTGCAGCTACAACCATAACGTGGCGGGGATTAGGTATACGTTCCATCCACACGGCTGCAACGCGGAGTGGGAGGTGCAACAAAGGTGCAAGGGGCGAGGGGGCACCAGTATGAGTGCAGAGCCCTAAAGTGGGCACTCGCTGCAGGGCCGATGTCGTTGACAGTTGTATGCGAAAACGGAACTTTGAGCTAATGCGTGAATAGTTTGTGGTTGTGCTGGGGACAATTTCTTTTTAACCGACTTCCCAAAAAGGAGGAGGTTCTATGTTCGACATTAGGTTTGTTTTTTTTTTTTGTATTTTTCACTTTGTAGTTTTTTTGCATTTGGAAGTCGGTAGTATTTTTTTTGCAAAAAAGTTTTTTATCTTCATTGGTTTTGTAGCATAGTTTTGTTAGTTCAGAAGGTTTTTGTTAAAATATGGTAAAGAGAATCATGAAGACTACGCGTGCGAAGCCGCGGGCAAAAGCTAGTAAATAAATAAATAGAGGTTAGCTAAGTCGTTGTTATAAGTAAGTAAAATACTGGTATTCTGTTGCATTTGGTATAGCGTAACGTTAGCTCAGTCGAGCTTACGTTAGTAAAATAAAAGCAATTATAAATTAAAATAAAGGAAAAGGATATAAACTAAGGGACCGGCTTCACACGTCGTTGGTTGCTTGCGATCGACAGCTAGGCAGGCAGCATAAAGGACGGGTACTCTTCTATGCTCGAGGTAGGCAGGTGGTGAACAGGTACCTCGACGGACAAGTCATGCAGGTTGGTGTGCATTAGTAGTCATACGGTAGGCGGGCAATAGTCTCGACGGACAAGCAGACACAGGTTGGTATGCAGTTACGTAGGCATACGGTGGGCAGGCAATCGGGCAGGTAGGCAGTAATAGTACATTTAAGAGACCAAATGCGATTTATTTATAGTTTTTAGAGATTAATATCACTCTTTCACAAGCTGGGTTTTACAGTTTAGAGTTTTCCAGGAGTTTTCAAATCAGAAGATACACTTTGTAATACTCAGTAGTAAAATGACTGTTGGCGTTCAGTCCCGATTCAAAACTAAAAAGCTGACGCCCGTTTTTCATCGTTCTGTGACATATCGTCTAAATTTTAAATTCAAATTTCAATTAAGAAAATAAGACCATAACGAATAAAAACGGTTCACAAAGGGGGTCAGTCTACGCTACCCTCATAATAATGTACACCTAGCTTAAAGCAGGTCTAGTCCATGGTACCTATTTTACCGTCTATGGTTTAAGAAAATAAAATAGACAAACAGATGTCATGTCAGATGAAAATGTCACAGTAGAAAAATATTGCAAGTTAGCAGTATAATTTAAATTTTAGGTATTAAAACAATCAGAGATAACTAAAAGTATGCTTTTCAGATGATAACAATAGAAAGAAAATATAAAAATGAGTTACAAAAGTTGATACAATATCAAAAGTCATATCTTTATTTATTTAGGTATGGTTTGTATAGTGTTATGAATTGTAAATAGACTTAATAGGCTCTGTTTAGCAGAATACCACATTGGTTACATAGGAACCCGCCTGCAAAATTTGGGGAAAATAATAGGCTGATTGAAGATTGATTGAACTAAACCAATAGGGGAGAAACAGAAACTAACTTTGAGTTATAACTCAAAGTTAGTTTCTATCACGAGATTACAATATTGTATAAAAAGTTTTTTTAACCACGTGTAGAGCCTTGTTTTGGCGCCAGTAATAAAAGCACAAAACAAAAAGTACAAACTGACGATTATTTAAATATAAAATGAAAAAACCGGCCAAGTGCGAGTCGGACTCGCGCACGAAGGGTTCCGTGCCATTATCGCAAAAAATACTTTGGTGTATGGGAGCTCCACTTAAACATTTATTTTATTCTTTTTTTAGTATTTGATGTTATAGCGACAAGAGAAATACATGATGTATTTCTGTTGCCTGTGAAATTTTCAACTGTCTAGCAAAGTGACCTGCACAAAAACAGTTATAGCACACTAATTTATAGTTAGGTATTAATTTGAGTCGGGCGTCTATGCTAAGTGAAAGGAATTGTGAACAACTACTTAAAACGTGATCTGCTTTACAGTGCGGGCACAGCTTACTTATTTCAGTGCTGGAATTATTAGAATCTTGTGAAACAACCATAGATTTCATCTTATTTGTATTTGAACTAAGCTTAGCGGGGTAGGGATTACTACTATTTCGTGTTGTTTCTAATGTTTCTAACAAGTCAGCGCGAATCTGAATAAATTGCATGAGTGCAGCGAATGTTATTGTGTTATCTTTGTCTATGCAACCTTTGTGCTCCTCCCAATCACGATACGTTAATTGATCCAGCTTTCGAATTACTATGAATATTAATAAAGTGTCCCAATACTTGATGGGCTCATCTAACGATTCCAACGCACGGAGATTTTTATTAAGTTGGTCTATCAATCCTTTCGACGCAACAGAGGACTCCCTTGAAATAGCATTCAAGTTAAATAAGGATGACACATGATTTTGAACTAACATCCTTTTGTTATCGAAACGATCACAAATAAGCTTCCAAGCTGTATCGTAATTGCTTGCGGAAAACTCAATCGCATGGATTACAACAGCAGCAGATCCTTCCAGGGACGCTCGTAAATAATGGAATTTGTTAATTTGATCGATTTCATCATTACAGTGAATGAGGCTAGTATAAGTGTTACGGAACTCCAACCAAATTTGTACCTGATACGGGTACATTTTTCACTAATGCTCGACTCATTTTCGTTGTTATATTTACATAACAGCTCCTGTGCCCTAAACAGTGCTTTATAATATTGTGAATCAAATTCAGTATGCTCAGAGAATTGAATTTTAACATCTTCTACCAGACATTCTAATCGCAACTGTACCTCATCGTAATGCTCATACAAAGACTCGATTCTTCCAATTCGTAACTGCAATTCCTTGACCTCACAACTAGTTAACTCCTTGTCACTGGATGCATCAAGGTAATTGATGAATGCAGTTAAGCGTCCCTTGATACTTCCTCGTTTTTTGATTAGTTCTCTTTCTTTATGTCCGATACTGGGAATCGAATGTTGACAACCTGGAATTAGTATAATAACAAATTAGAAATGTTTTTATACAATACTTAAACAACTTAATTAAAGTTACCTACGTTTAGCTACCATGGTATAACAATTTAATCAACAATGTTGATACTGTAAATATGTGTGAATTCTACCTGTTGTAAATATGATGTGAATACAAAATGAGATTTTTAAAACTTCTATTTAAACTCAACAATACCTCATAACTTGAACAATAAATTACCTAACGTCGAACTTTAGAGAAATACATTTAAAATAATAATCAATTAAATTGACTAATACGGTTTTATTAACTGAATAACTTGACTTTAAGAATTGCAATATCCATCTAACACCAATCTACCTATTAATAATTATTTAAATGAATAGTTAACTAAAACAATGCCATACCATTATTATCCATATAGAACATATGATCGTATTTGCAAAATAAGTTTCATCAAATATAATACGTACTAGAAAACTATTCACAATCCAAATAGGTAAAATGTTTGAACAATAAAGGTATTTAAAACACTAACCTTTTAATTCCATAATTATGGTTAAATGCATAAGTACTACCTGAACGAGTGTTGGGTGATGATATTTTAACTAAAATATTCTTAACACCGTAAATTTGCTTGAAGTCCTTTGTTCACAGTCACGTTGCCGGCTTATAACCTCCTCGGCAAAACTCCACGGTAATTATTATCCAAATCCACTGATTTTAGCAAATCTTCATGTAATTACCAATCCGACTCGGTATGGACCAAAATGTTGGGGAATTTTAGGTGACTCTTCAAGGAAACTCCAAAAATGCTGATATTTAGTCAAACATGTATTGTCTCGATGACGAACAAAAATGGAAGGGGCTTAATGACAAGCAAGTACAAAAATCCTTACATCTAATTAACATGTAACGTTGATTTGCTCATTTTAAACGAGCAGGCGTACCAACTTTCCTTAATGTTTTTGTACCTATACAAAAATTGTATCTTGTCGATTTTATGAAGACTTATTATTTTATAGGATTTATCTTGTTGATTTTGTGAAGAATAATTATTATTTCTAAGTTCTTGTTTAGTTTTAATGAAAATAAATAAGAAAGACTGATTTTAAGCTAAATCTTTGTTACCAACATTTTTAATAAATAAATGATCATTATTTAATGATTTTTATTAGATCAAAGTCACCCCATATGACAAAAAATACAGTATTAATTTATCCTGCCGGCAGATTTTTAATAAAAAAAAAAATTTGCTATTTTAATTAGGGTTACTTTCTAGTTACGCAAAAAAAGTCAACTCAAAGTAACCCCATTTTACGTATAACTTTGATCAGACAGATTTTATTTGTTCTCAAAATCTAGTCACATTTTTCACTTATTATTGCAGGAATCGAAAGTAATAAAAAAATCGACTATAAGAAAAATTTTGTATTTTTTTAAACCCACAAATTTCAAAATTGATTAAAGTAACCCCGGTCTACGGACCTATGGTACTTGTGGATAAAAAAATATATAAGTACCGGGATAGGTACTTATATAATTTTAGAGTCGATGAATAAATTTTTTTAAATATTATTTTTACTTCTATACTAATAATATTATGAAGAGGAAAGATTTGTACTTTTGGATTTTTGTATGTAACGAATAACCTTTAAAACTACTGGCCCTATTTCAAAAATTATTTCACGGTAGGGTAGCTATACACTATCCCCGAGTGACATAGGCTACTTTTTATCCCTGTATTCCTACGGGAACGGGAACTACGCGGGTGAAACCGCGAGGCGTCCGCTAGTGGAAACATATTATTGCTCGCCCGCCAGGCAAAATTAGAGAGAAAATGGTTTGAGGTAATTTTCAAATATTTTCAGTGTTCGTCCAAGATTTGAAAATTGCCCAAAGCAATTTTCTGTGTGGTCTAATCTTGTTACTGAATTTTAAACCAGTCATCCCCAACCAATTGAGCTGAAATTTTGCAAACACGTTTGGTTTGGATGACAATGCACGGTAAGCTAAAAGTTCACTTAAAGTTTATTTTTTTGAAAAAAGAATTCGATACCAGATTACTACTCATGCGACTGATGGGATTGCCCTCCTTCAGAAGAAGGATTTACTATATTCGTCATCCAATCAGGATCTCTTGTGCAAAATGTCTGTCTATTAGACCCAGCGGTTCAGGCTATGCGAAATCGGTGCTAAATAATAACAGCCGCACGGGTCGATCTTCAAGGTTAAGCAACGCTTGACGAGGTCGATCGGTCCGTGGATGGGTGACCATTTCAACATACCAAGATTGCTCCGTGCCTCGGAAAGCACGTTAAGCCGTTGGTCCCGGCTGCCATTTGAAGATCTTTGACAGTCGTTACGGGTAGTCAGAAGCCTGAAATCTGGCACTAGTCTTGCCAAGGGTTATCGTTACTGCCCACCATCGTCACCTAACCCAGTTACTGGGTTGTGGACGTCAGATAGGCAGTCGCTCCATGTAAAACACTGGTACTCAGATGAATCCGGTTAGACTGGAAGCCGACCCAACATAGCTGGGAAAAGGCTAGGCAGATTGATTGGTTCAGTCTATGCGTCGAATATCAGAGAGTGAATGAATTTGAGACTTAGTAGGTAAATAGATAGTTCAATGATTTTTAATTTTGCCCCGTGATCAAAACCGCAGGTAATAATGGAGAAAATATTAAAGTCAAATAATAATATGTAAATATCCAATATAAAATAGTTTTGTCGTGATCACGTGAATCTACTGATTGAGCAAAGAAATATATAAATTATTTAATAAATCAAAGCATAATTAATTTTAGGCTGTCTAGATCACTATGTAAATTGTTCTTCAATCAAAGCTAAAACTTAATTCAGCGTAACTTAATCAATTCTGACGAGTAGAGTCTAGAGTTAGACACCAATTATTTTTCATCGTCAAAAGTTGTCAAAATTATAATTATTCAAAAATAATATTTCAGACAAGCAAAAAGCCAGTTCCAAGAAGATTTATCTATGTTTCTTCACTAGGTGTGTAAAAAGAAACTGCGGCATCAACAAAAAATGGGAGATCGATTAACCAGTTGTAGTAATTATCAAAAGAATTAAAAAGCCATTGTGTCTCGCGTGGATCCACATTTTAGGCACTCAATTACGTAAGTGAATTCGGCAAGGCAAATGATTTTGACCCCATCAATCGACGACGACGACATAGACGGAAAGCCACATCGCGTCTTTCATCTCATATGTGATCTGGTCGATCGATGGGGTCAAAACGCTTTGCCTTGCCAAATAATTCAAGCAATTAGGCTGCGGGAGCCGTAGTCTGATGAGTCAAAACTACTCCATATCTCTCTCACAGTGGTACCATAGCTTTTAACTATGAGAACATTAACTATGAGAAGCCATTCGTAAAAAAAAAAAATCTATACGCGTTGTTTTGGTTTTTTATGTCAAGACAGAGAAGATTATTGAATAATTCTACTTTATAATTATGTATTAATGCCCCTTTTATGTAAGTTGGAGCACAAATAACAACATTTGTGTGGTTAACATTTTTCAGAGCGATTTTTAAATTGTCAAGGATGCTCATAAACTAATTATTTCCAAGATCATTTTCTCCAACAAAAATTTGTAAGATAATTAATAGACTAAGATTGTCCGTAGCGTCGCATCGTCTCTCGGTGTGAGGTGAAACGAAATTTCTCCCGAACTCTAATCCAACTTTGATTAAGTGGGTACATTATTTTTGTGGGTTGTTTTGGTTTTTCGTACTGCTTTTCAATCCAATTGACTTGGAAGCCTTTGTAGATCCTTTTACCACTCTAGCAAGAGTTGATCTTGCAATTGAATAATGCTCTATTCGTTTGAATTATTATCTACCTAATCACTTGGATATCTCTTCTTATTCGTTGTCTTTATTATAAAAGGTCGTGCCCGTCTTGGAAAGCTTTGACGGCGTTATTTGCGAGCAGCTTGCAAGCCAATCTGTTTTCAGCACTTTCCAGGGCTGTGGTCATCGTAAGTCCTGTAATCGCCGTGATCTGATCTGACCATCGAGTGGGTGAGCGTCTGCGTGGCCTTTTCCCACAACCTCCAGTTTCTCCAGGTTATCAGGCTGTCTCCGGGCGATAGAACTGAAGTAATTTAGAACTCTTTGGTAGCAGATCGTGGGTTTTTATGTTCAACTGGTGCAGAATGGACTTTTTAGTGCGGTTTGCTATCCATGGTTTGTGCAAAATTTTTTTCCAGCACCACATCTCAAAAACCTGAATCTTTCATAATTTGGATAGCGGTTTTATTTTCTTTACGATATAGGTGCACTCTTTGGGCCCAGTAGGTGGCCACATATAATGCAGCGTTGGAAGCATTGCTCAGGAGCCTTACTCTGATCTCTATTATTTGTTATTGACATTATTTAAAAACAATATATAAACATAAAACCTGACTGCTATAAATTAATTAACTGAAAAGAGAAATACAAATACTAGATATAATTTATACATTAAATATTATGAGATGCTGCAGGCGGGGATAAACAAAACACAAACCGGCCAAGTGCGAGTCGGACTCGCGCACGAAGGGACCTTGGTTTCCGTATTTGGTAAATTGCGGTTTACGATTTATGAGGTATTAAAAAAAAACTAATTACTAGATATCGTTCAAACCAATTTGCCTTGGAAGTTTACATATACATATAATGTACATCATATATTTTATGCAGTTTTATCATTCTCTTATTTTAGAAGTTACAGGGGGGCACAATTTTTACCACTACACACCCCACACGTATGGGTTTGATGAAAAAAAAAAATTGGATTTCAGTTCTAATTATGGGGAAATTATTGTTTTTTTTTTTCTATTTTTGTGTGAAAATCTTAATGCGGTTCACAGAATACATCTACTTACCAAGTTTCAACAGCATAGTTCTTATAGTTTCGGAAAAAAGTGGCTGTGACATACGGACGGACAGACAGACAGACATGGCGAATCCATAAGGGTTCCGTTTTTTGCCGATTGGCTACGGAACCCTAATTATTAATAAAACCTACCAAAACTTCGTTTGTCACCGTAGGCATATATAGTACTTGTTTTTCTCTTTCCAGTCAGAATTTTGAGTACAGAGTTTTTTGCAGTCTGCGTTTTAGTTTCTTTTATACTAAAACCCCGACTTATAATATACATATTTTTGGAATAGCTTATTTAGTAGCTTTCATTTGATATATTGTTACGATAACGAAAAAAAAAAATTGTATTACCAACTTTTTTTCAGTCACTCCCACAATTGAGACGAATCCAACGACACTTCATATGTCAAAATCTGTCAAGCCGTTTGTGCTGTAGAGTATGATATAGAAATGGACATACATACATACGCTCGAAAAACATTACCCTCCCACAGTCAAGTAAAAACTGATTGTTTAAACTTAAAGATTGATTGATTATTAAAAAAAATGTAAATAAAGTCATAGAGCCGTCTGAATCGACATTTATCGTCGGTGCTCCGTAGACCAATTGGTAATTGGACGATGGAAACATGTAATTTTCCGCACAGACCAATTGGTCAAATTTCAATTGGTCTTCGGAGCACCATGCATGCACCACATTTATCATGATTCTCAATATTTTTACTGATAAAAAAAATATTTGAGATTTTTCGGATTAATATACAGAAAAGGCCAATGACCGCTATTTACATACTAAAGCGAAACGACTATATTAGCAAATTATTATACCGAAAAAATTGACGAAAGTAATATCAAAGTTCTGTGAACCTATATCTGCCCCAGATACTTTCAAAGGAGCAGAGCTATTCCACTCAAAACATATTCGAGAAAATGATCTTTGACGCGATTGAATACAAGACAATATTATCAAGGGAATAGTAACTTTAACTCGTTAGTCACATTATCTTAGATTTCGATTTACAATAGAACGAGCATCACTACCCTAGGGGATCGTAAATCAAGGATCAAAAATTAACGCTATGACGGATAGAGACAAGCAGCTAAATTAACTACGAACACAGAATAGATAAGTATAGAAGGTCTGCTCCATACAACAAGTGACAACGCACGCACACATAGATAAGCTTCGCGAACAGCGAATGCAAGCGCACTGGTGACTGGAATTTGCTTTAGATCTTCGTATTTAAGCGTTTATGCGTGCGTGGACCTGTTTTCATTCGTTGTGTGGAGTAGACCTTCTGTATAAATTTTTGTATTTTGTGCTATAATGGTAAATCCCTGACCCCTTTGGTGAATGAGTGTTGGACATTGGAATGTAGGTCAAAATTCATGGGGCCGAGATACAGTCATGCATTATGCAGACACAGCTTCGGTTATCAGATCATCTCTTGTCCTGGTAGAATGTGCTAATAGTGAATGTGTATTATTCCTCGTTCTAATAACCCTATTATATCTACTCAGTTTTCTTTGGCATTTTTTTTCTTCTCTTCTATCTACTCAACTACTTCTGATTGAATAACAGAAAAATTGCCCAGGAGGATAACCTGGGCAATTTTTGCCTGAGCTGTGCAGTTCTTTTTTTACAGTCTAAAATGTTTGCATTTAACTTTATAAGAAATCATCATCATCTACTTCTCCTTATCCCACGTCACTTGAGGTCGGTGCAACATGTTATTTTCTTCCATATCGTCCTGTCTCATGTCACACTATCACTGACTTCCTTTTCTTTCATATTACTCCTCACACAGTTCATATTCTCTTTAACTTTATAAGAAATATACAGTACAACTATTTTTTTAATATCCCTGGACAAACTTTGTGTTTCGTCAATCGTCGGATTACTATCAGTTGCCATTTGAAATTGGTGCAGACCGGATGCTCTCAATCAACTCAGAAGTATAAAGAGTTGTTAATATTCTGTTAACTTAATGTAATTTATTTAATAAATGGGAGGAATTCAAATTACTATAATAATACACGAAAGATCTAATAATTGATGGACATGGAAACTAGCATTCGTTTGTATTCGGAAATGTGATGATTGCCGAGGACCATTAAGAAAATAGTTGTACTGTAATATTATAAAGAAAATATTTGATTATTTGTGATGGATAAACTCAAAAAAATATTTCACCTATGGAAAGCTACATTATTCCGGACTGACACAGGCTATTTTTATAACGAAAACCGAAAACGGATCTTGTGGGGTGGGCTACGGAATCGAAGCCGTGGGGAAAGATAGTAAGAAATAAAAACAAAGACCGAATACCTTTTTGATAATTTAGAAATTCTTTTGAGTCAGATGTATATTAAACGAAGGAGAATTCCCTTTTAAGTAACTGTCAACTGACAGACAGTCTTAAGGACTGTGGTTTTAGTTAAAAGGGAGTTCTCTTCACATAATGAACTGGTATCTGTAGTAAATCGAATTAATAACCTTTACCTAACTTGACTTTATGTCCCAATTGGAAATTGATATTAATTATTTATATTGCGAACCTTAATAAATTCAGCAATATCTAACGGAGTCAAGCTATTAAACCTTGATATTTACAGCTATTATTAGGTTATTCGTTTAATATAAGAGGTTCCTTGTTTAGGTTTATTTCGGTAGAAACTGTGTCCGTGGCTTCGTCTATCTTTTCATCTTTCTCCTAGACCACATTTCCCATTTATTTCGGCAGTAAGGCTACTGGACCTAATTTTCCACTAACCATGATTGTTGTGCGGCATCGTTGAGTTGAGTTTCTTTCAAGTCCTTTATAATCATCTTTAACCTGATGTCAGTTGGTCTACCACGAACACGTTATTGTATATAAGGTGTTAATAAATTAACTCTTAGAATTTTAAGTATTTGTGTAATATAACGTCGCTAATAATCGCTGTAGTCGTGTGTAGTGTGTAGAGATGCAAAGAGACGCTACTTCTATAATTCTCTTGACAACCGGAACTCCTCTGAAGTCTGGAAGTTTCTGAAAACTGTCGGCATTGGTAAGTCCCCTGTTATTGCTGGTAATGTCACTGACGAGGGTGCTCTAAACAAACATTTCTCACTTCCACCAGTTACTTTGGATCCTCACGTCAAATCAGTTACTTTAAGTAAGCTCTCCGTCTTGCCAGTGCCGCGGTGTTCATCTTTCAGTGTCAGTCCTGTGAGTGAAAATGATGTCAGGAAATCGATTTGTGCTATCTCCTCCTCTGCATTTGGCAATGACGATTTATGCTCAAGAATGATTACTCCTATCCTCTCCACAATACTGCCCGTTTTAACCCACATTTTTAACTACTCCTTGTTTTCTTGCTCTGTTCCCGATGCTTGGAAACTAGCCCATATTATTCCGTTACCCAAAATCCCTAACCCGGTCACACTGTCCGATTTCAGACCCATTTCCATCCTTTCTTATCTTTCCAAAGTTCTTGAGCACATTGCTCATCAGCAACTGTCTCTGTTTCTATCTAGTAATGATCTTCTTAGTCCTTTTCAATCTGGTTTCCGACCTGGTCACAGTACTGTCACAGCTCTTTTAAAAGTGACTGATGACATCCGCTGGGCCATGGATCACAAATCTCTCACGTTATACACGTGCTTCTTGATTTCAGCAGTGCCTTCAACTCTGTTGACTTCGATATCCTTCTTGGAATTCTTAAATCTTTCAAGTTCTCCTCTTCCACTATTGATTGGTTTGACTCCTATCTCAGAGGCCGCTCGTAGCGGGTACGCCTTGACGTGTGTTCTTCGGATTGATGCTCTCTTACTGCGGGTGTGCCCCAGGGTGGCGTTCTCTCTCCTCTTTTCTTTTCTATTTTTATTAACTCTGTTACTAGAATCATCTCTATGTAACTTCCATCTCTACGCTGACGACCTGCAGCTTTACCATCATTTTCTTAGTTCTGATGCGGAAGCTGCCGTATCTGCCGTAAACGGTGACCTGGAATTCATTGGGGAGTGGTCGCAGTCCTTTGGGCTGCAAATCAACCGTAAGAAGTCTCAGGCCAACGTTATCGGTGGTAGACAATTGCGGAACAGGCTTGATCTTGCGTCGCTGCCTCCACTCTGGTTGATTGGAGTTCAGATTGGATACACCAAGACAGCTAGAAACCTGGGGGTAATCATGGACTCCTATTTTTCGTGGACGGCCCATGTCGGTGAGGTCAGTCGCAAAGTGCACTATTCGTTCCACTTGCTGAAATGCCTCCAGAGCTTTTTGCCCTTGAAAACCAAAATTTCCCTAGATCAAACTCTCATTCAACCCATCATAGACTACGCCGACGCCTGTTTTTTGGATGCCACCGAGGAGCTTTTAGATAAACTTGAGCGTTTGCAAAATGTATGTATTCGTTTTGTTTTCAACCTTAAAAAGTATGATCATGTTTCAGAATTTCGCAAGTTACTCAAGTGGCTCCCTATTCGACTTCGCAGGAACTCTCGGATATTGTGTCTATTATTTAACATCCTTCACAATCCTAAGACGCCTTCCTACCTCCGAGAACGCTTCTCCTACTCTCGTCCTTCCGATGCACTTTGCAGGAAGCATCTTAAAAATCTCCTTAATATCCCTTCCCACACTACTGACTTCTACTCTTACTCCTTCACTGTGAAGGCCGTGCGTTTGTGGAACTCTCTTCCACCTGACATAAGGGACTGCCAAACTCTTACAGTTTTTAAAAGAGAAGTGAAAAGACACTATTGACCTTTCCATTCCAACATAGTTGCATATATTTCTGTATTATTATCTTTTTATATATAATAGTAGGTAGGTAGTTATTTTTATAATATTTATTTTATATGTATGTATGTATATGACAGTATATCCAATCGTATCCTATTGTATTATATTTAGCTCCGTTAAGTTTTATGTGTTTATTTTTCCCTTCTACACACGATATCTACATCTCTTTTTTTCATCTTTCCTTTCGCAGGTATGCTGGAAGAAATTTCATTAGAAATAAGCATCACCTATGTACTTATTTTTCTGTTCCTCCTTCTTGTCTGTATAAGTGTGTGTGCATAAATGGTTAAATAAAATAAATAAATATTTAAAAAATTCTCACAAAGTAAAATTTAAAAAAGCAACCTATCCAAAGATATGCAATTATTTGTATAACGCGTAAATTATTTAATTTACACACCATACAACGCCCAGGCAATCAGCCGCTCTGGCGGTCAGTGACACCGCGCCACAGAGCTCAGTAGGTGCTGGAATACATAGGTAGTGTTCGTGGGTAGGAAGGTAGGTTATTTTTGTGTAGGAATAAAATATTTTTTTTTGTATTCATTTTTTTTTGTATTCCTTTTTTTTACCGATACTGAGTATCCTCAGGAAATTCTTAGAGTTAATTTTTTACACTTTTTATAGCCACGTAGTCATTTGGACGTGGTCATAACACCGTCCAGAATTTCAGATTATATTGATAAGTATAATCTTACTAACTAAACCTGGACTTTCTCTACCTGCTACAAGAAAAGTATCTTCTCTGCATCATTTTTTTACAAAAAAAAACACAATAGTTGCTGAGTATTTATCGGTGTATCAAAATTTTCTTACTGTTGAGGATTCAACCAATAAAACCAGGTCAACTACTGAGGAAATATTCTTCTATACTTCGATCTTCTGTACACGTGTTGCTTGCGCCGCTGCTCGCAGTAAAAAGGGCTTTTTCCATTTTTTTATTTTTTTTATTAACTACGTGGCGTCTCACAGTTCGGTCAAAGTGACTGTCCACTGCTTAACCGGGCTAGCCTGTGAAGACTAAGCTATATAGCCTACAGCCAGGCACAAATTTCTAAACCTAAGCGACTACGCTAAAGGCTAACCCAGGTGGGGTCGAACCTCGGCTCAGGGCGTCGCTGGGGGACAACACTAGGGCTGGATCTTATTAAAGTGATTCTACCATTCGTTCGGAAAAGCCTACGTGGAGAAGAACGAATAAGAAACTCCAATTAACTAACTAGAATTTATTTAAGGCACAGCATTTCGCGGGCTGGCTTGCGTATCCTGACGGGGACGTCGCGGCGGGCCTCGGCGGCGAGGACGGAACGAAGGCGGTCTTTGTCTGCGAATTGTGCTTGTCTCTTTTTTGCTCTCTTGGAGCAGGGTAGTGGCGTCATCGGGGATAGAGAGGGTGAGCCTTGGTCGGCGAATTCTAGAGATTTGGGAGGGTTCATAGCGGGAGACCGCTTGAATTAAAGGGTTGCTGTGATTGACAGCAGAGTCGAAGAAACGCTTGGTAATGCGTTTCATGAATTGTGGGATTGTGGGGATTCTCAGATTGACGTGGAGTTCCTGATTACGAGCGTACCAGGGGGCTCCCGTGATCTTACGGAGGAATCGGTTTTGTATAACCTGAAGCTTATGAATGTGGTGGGGCTTTGCGTGTGCGAAGACAGCGCAAGCATAGGTCATGATGGGACGGATGACCGCAGTGAAAATGCGCATCTTGCACCTAAGTGACAAGCTGCTGCTTGTGTTCACCATCCCATGGAGTCTGCCCATAGCGAAGACGGCTCGCGAGCGCGCCGCCTTAATGTGCTTGGCGAAAGTGAGGTGGTTATCAAGGGTGACACCTAGGTACTTGGCTTGCTTCTCCCAAGGGATCGGCTTGCCGTACATTATGATGGGTTTGGGGGAACCCGCTCCCCGAGTCTTTAAATCTATAATTGTACTTTCGGTCAGGCCTCGAGAAGAAGACAGCCTGGCTCTTATAGGGATTGACTTCATTCTCCAGAGGCGGAACCATTTAGCCAAAGCGTTGGCGGCGCTCTGGAGTTTTAGGGCTATGGCATTGGGTACTGTGCCTGTGCAATAGAGGGCCGTATCGTCAGCGAATAATGTCAACTGGCCCTCTTTAGTTTTTGGGATATCGCTGGTGTACAGCGTGAAAGATAAAGGGGATAGTACGCAGCCTTGAGGGACTCCGGCTCGTATGGGGTGAGGGGAGTAGAGTTCTCCCTCGACACGATAGCGGAAAGTTCTGTCCGACAACCTACTCGTAAGATGAGCACGAGACGATCTGGCACGCCAAGTTTGTATAGCTTATAAATTAAGCCATTGTGCCAGACTTTGTCGAACGCTTTCACTATGTCGAAGAACAAGGCACCCGTTAGCACACCACGCTGGAATCCAGCACTGGTGTGTTCAACGATACGGTGAACTTGTTGGACAAAAGAGTGTTCAGCACGAAAGCCGAATTGCTATTGGGGGATAAGGCTCTTTCGGTCGGCAAAGTCTTTGAGCCGCTTATAAATAAGCCGCTCATAGACTTTTCCGAGAGAATTTACCAGACTAATGGGACAATAACTGGTAGGCTCCGATTTCGGTTTACCCGGTTTAGGGATGCCTATCACAGTGGCTTGTTTCCAAGATTGTGGGAAGATATTTTTGCTTAATGCAGCGTTGAAAATGGCCGTCATTAGCAATATTATTTGGACAGGGAGGAGTTTCAACACCTTATTGGTGATGCCATCTAGGCTTGGGGCTTTGTTGGGGTGAAGCCTTTTGATAACCTCCACTACTTCGTCTGGGGTGACGGGAGGTAGTGGGTCATCGGGGTCTTCAACGGGAGGAAGGGAGGTCCTACGTTCGAATTCAGCGTCCACCATGTCAAGGTGAGCCGGGTCTACTGGTTGGGAGCTGGATGTGCGTTGAAGTTTGAGGCTGTCAGCCAGATATTCGGCTTTTTCAGTGTTTTCAAATGCAACACTCTTATCAGGGCGAATAAGCGGGGGTATGGCAGAGTCTTCAGTGGAGCGTAACTTCCTCTGAAGTTGCCAGAAGGCGTGGTGGGTGGGCTCTAGCTCGCTCAGCATCTTATTCCATGTCGCAGAACGGTGTTCAGCAATACGTTCCTTTACAGCACGCTGCAAGTTACGCATGTGAACTCTGTTTGCGACACAGCGAAAGTTACTGTAGTCACGGATAGCTGCGTTCTTCTCGGTTATCCGGAAGTTTCCCATGCTGGATGTCCAGCATTGGAACCTCCCTTGATCATTCGTTCAGGACGGATTGTACGTGAGTTGTAATCGAGTCGATCGCCACTGTCGTGTCAGCGACTGAGTTTATAAGATTGGGGATTGCATCTAACTGGGGTGACTTGGTGGATTTCAGTTTTTCACTTACTTTCCTCCAGTCGGGGACTATTTTAGTGGGGGGCGGCTGTCCTGGATTTCGGAGGCCTGACCGACTTCCTAGGTGCAAGATCACAGGGCGGTGATCGGAAGTTAATTCGTAAAGCGTTTCCATAGAGCGAAACTGAAGGTTAACGTTCTTAAGGAGCGCTACGTCAAGAACATCCGGTTTGTACGTAACGTAAAGCTCATGGGGCCGATTACATCATAGTGGAGGGTTGTGCTTAGGTCCAGTAACAGCTTTCCACAAGGGTTAGCAACGGTAATGTTCCAGGATGGATGTTTAGCATTGAGGTCACCCGCTAGGATAACAGAGTCACTCAAGCTGAAAAGGGTGGTAAGGTCTTTTTTGAGACCGTTAGGGTAATCTACCAATGACGCCGAGTAGGGAGGACAATAGGCCGAAATGGTGGTGATCGTTGGATGACCAGACATCCCTAGCCAACAGGCTGAGTACTCAAGGTACGAAGTGGGGTCGGGTGGGGTTACTACACTACAATGAAGCTTATTTTTATAGTAAATGAGAGTGCCGCCTCCGTGGGAGCGGGTCCTATTATTGCGAACTATACGATAGTTGGCAATTTTGGGATCGCGGTGGTGGGGCTTCAGGAATGTCTCCTGGATGAGGAAGATGTCCAGCTGATGATCGCGAAGAAACGTGGCAATATCATCACGCTGGGTAGTAATGCCATTGGCATTGAAAAAACCTAATCTAAGGGATCTGGGCTTAAGGCAATTTATTGTCTGCATGAGGAACACCGGGACGTCGTCATCGCGTTTCTGTAAAAATGATAAGGAGATTATTTCCTTGCTCGGTATTAGGGTATAAAAGGGTTACTTAGGGTTTCGTATAGCATGGATACTACTTTCTTGACGCTTCTGCGTGGATATGAAGTTGACCTTGACTTAGTTAGGTTGTATCTACTGTAGTTACAGCCCTGAGGCTCTGGACAAAGTGTTATTCGATGTCAGCAATGGTCGAAATGACAAAATGGACGGATTGGTCACGTGACATTTCGATAGCGCTTTACGTTCCCATTTATTTTTGTAAGTCGAGCTTACCGTGCATTGTTATCCAAACCAAACGTGTTTGAAAATATTCACCTCGGTTGGTTGGGGATGACTGATTCAAAATTCAGTTCCAAGATTTGACCCACACATAGGTAGGTACTATGGGGACGTATGCGGAAGGCCAATTTAGGCAAATAGAAGTACTATTAAAAAACAAAAGTATATTATTTTATCAACAAGCTTTGCCTCAAACGGAGCATTACAAGATATTTTGGTTTCGTTTTTCATATCACTCCTGATATGAAAAACGAAACCAAAATATGTTCAAATAATCCTAGCGTTCTAATGAATACCTTCCAAAACTAGTATCTGTTACCAGCTTACAAATAGGTAGAGGTCGACTCTCTGGGGTAAGGAGGCAAAAGCTCATTAAAGTACTAACAAACTAACAAGCCATGCTAATAGAAGTTTGTAAAAAGAAAGTGAAGATTCTTTCGACCTACATTTTTCTAAGGATAGTTCTTGAAGTTGCACAAGATAAAACTGTACCGGGAATAACACTTCGCTTTCGAAGTAAGTCAGCTGATGTTTCCTTGTCCTTAAGTAGTCCAACGAGTTTATCGTTGATAATTGTGTATATCTGTAAAAGAAGAGATAATATGTTAATTAAAAAGTTTGCCAGTGAAGTTTTTTGTGAAAGACTTTTTATATTGCAATTTCCTTTACTTCTTAACTTTAAGCAACCTTCTAGATGTTCGACGCGATTCGATTTATATCACACTCTTATGGAGTTTTTACTCAATTAAATTGCACATGGACGCAATGCAAAGCAATACGACCGACTTAAAATTTTCTTACAGAATATGTATGCTATATCTTCCATTGACAAAATTGCGTCACACTATCAGTAAAATCCCTTAAGGTTGCCCCAGTCGGCGGCACGAACTATTTTGTGGCCGGGGTTAAAATGCATGCTATCTCATCCGATAACACGTACGAAAGGGATAGATGCTGTGATGAGCAGTAAGAATCTTGTGCGCGTACAAATACCCGCTCATTGAAAAAAAAAATATAAATGGATTATGATTTTGTATAAACAGACCTATGGGAGTATGAGTATCTAGAAAAAACTACTGAATGTATTTGTTAAAAATATTTTTATTTTGGCTTTTTAACTGCTAATCTATCCCTGTATGGTGACTGTTTTGCATTTTTCCTTCTTTTTATAGTATTTATTTCTGCCCAAAAATGCATTGAATTAAGTGTAGAAATATGGAACTTTCGACGCTCATAACTTTGAAATACATTTGTTTTTCCTTTTTTTTTCATACAGAGCTAGATAATGATAAGACAAATTTATATCATTTTTTATTTTGAGCGTACACCGTCAAACAGTGGATTAATCGCCATACTACGTTTGTATGGAAGGATGACTGACTAGGGCAACCTTAAACTTTGCTATTTTGCAACATTTTATCCACCTAAAAATATACCCTCAAAACAGATATCTAGGAAACCGGAACCTGTGTAGCCAGGTATACCAGTGTATACAGCGACATTGATATAATAAATGCTTGCCTGGAAATTATCTATTAACTAGAATTGTCATGAATCGGTACCCTCATATTGCTGGTAATTCTAGTTACTAGGTAAAGTATACCTAGTAATAATGCCCAGTAAACCTTTTAACGATATAATAATTTCTAGATAAATATTACGTTTGTAGGAAAGACACGAACCCAAATAACTTTTACTTAAAAAAAAAACACGGATAAATCAAAATAAGAAACTCAAATAAAAATGTTCACAGTTCTTTACACAAGAAAACTGCTATAGGTACAACATTATAATACCTATAAACCTAAACCTAACTGAGGTCACAATAGCACGGAAAAAGGACGACTCAACATGTCACTGGGTCTCTCTAAAGCAGTTAATTAACGAATCCTCTCAAAAGATCCGAAGGATCTTCGAGATTTTACTTATCATTATCATTCGATACTCGTACTAAAAATCAATTAAAAAGATAATTATAAAGAGGTATTGGTCTGTACCTAGTTCAATAATTAGGTATGTGTTTAAGTAAATAGGTACATAGTTGTCGTTCATAATTATTACCTCCAGTCTATTTGTTTTGTTTTTACATGGTAAAAGTAGTAAGCGGTTCTCTTCTCGTAAATCTCTTTGTAGCAACCCGTACAAGAAACTATTTATCACGATATATTAATTCAGGCCGTCCCTCTTGTCTGTATTTTCGAATTTCTAAGATTGTTATAGGAGTGTCAAAGACCGCCTTGCTGCAAAGCTAAAATATAATCTAACCGTATTGAAATATTAAGATAACAAAACTAAAAAGGTCCATTTAAATTATAAAATAATTAGTCAACAGCGTCGCGGAGGAGTTTTTGACACCATATTTTAGTAAATTTTTAGGCTTAATTAATGATTCGTTATATTTAAAGTGTTAATTAAGTATTTTGTACATTGTTTATATTTAAGTCCATGAAAACAAAAAGTAGGTAGGTAGTTTTTTACCCGCTCTTGACCTCTATCTCGCCCTTTGATAAGCAGTGTTTCTTTCATTCAAAATTCTCCGGGGGGGGGGCAGTTAATAGATCTGGGGGGGCGGAGTTAATAAAGGAAACAAGGTAATATTAAAAATAAATTCCAATTAATATACGTATTTTATTGAATAAAAGATGCTGTAAGCTGAACCATAATTGTCAAAGTAACATTGTAAAAAGCCACGAAGAATAATATTCTTTACAAAAATATTATTCTTCGTGTTTTTTTCTTGCGTACACATAGCGATAAGGACACAGCTATACTTTTCATTCTACAAATTTCGCGAAATTACTATCTATAAACAGCAGTTTAGTATGGGAGAGACTTATGGGATAGTGTTAGAGGAAAAGAAATGGCGATATTCTCGATAGTGTATCGTTTTTTCTAGGCGCTATTCTGGTTTCTGATTGGCTACTTTAATATGCCATTCAGTACTCAATTCCTGATGGACTGATTGAGTGCCACTTCACGTCAATAAAGGGTTTCCAGCTCTAAAATGAAACCAGGTTTAAATAATTTGCCAAATCGTAGGGATATTCGTCGCGAATATACGTAAATCTGCTGTAGACGAGCGAAAGTGAGCGAGCGGCAACCTATTGTTATTGATTAAGTTCCAAACGCTCCGGGGGGCAGTAAGGCTACTCCAGGGGGGATAAGCCCCCCCGAAGTAGTACCTGAAAGAAACACTGTTGATAAGCGATTGATTAGTTATATTATGTTAGAGTCAGCAATGACAGAAGATCAGAAAATGCCTGTTCAATCTTATTTTTAAGGCTGAAGGGTCATACGTGGTAGGAATCGAAACGGGCAGATGGTTCCAGTTTTCTCTCTTCTACACGTCTTCTTGTCCTTTTTTATCGTGGAGAAATGGGCATGCATACTGCGCAACCACGGGGAGATAGCACAGTTATGTGGGACTCCAACCCACTAAAACTCCAAGGTGTCCTCCTGTGCCGCTTATGGAAGGAACACGGGCACGCGTTAGCACTCATCGTGAACCCGCCGCGACTGTCCGTCACCAGACCCTCTTCGGTGCGGTAACCCTCATCATCGGCATACCAGAACACATTACACGCCGTGACCATCCCTTGAAACAAACCAGCATAGACGTGACGTCCCCGTGTATGGCAACCTTGGTCCCTCTGTAACAGGTCAGGTCAGTGGCCACGCCATCTACCACTTTTTGGCCTCAGGGGATAGGAACATCCCCTGCTGTCCCACCGCATCCACTATTAGACGGTGGCGACTCCGTAAAGGCCTCAAAAGGTAGGGAGAGCGGCGCACCGCAATATCGGCACTCCTCTTCCGCCGCGGCCTCCAACCCTCAGTCGGGATATCGTATGGGAGGCCCTGGGAAGTTCCATACGACATCGCGGCCCCCTCAGTTCTTAGTTAACGATGTCGCCTCTGTTACCAAGCAGTACCGCAACATACTTGTTAGCCGCTCCGTTGTCAGCTTCATCGGCAAAAGCCCTGATGAGCGGCCCCTCCTGGTGACCAAGCCACGGTTACTGAGCCCCTCGACAATGCGGGCACCCCACGGGGGAGACGTCTTCTTTTCTTGTCCTACTCATCTTAGTTAACATGAAAAAGTTAGGTATTCAAATGATGAGTTGACCCAACTAATTATACGAAAAAAGTAAAGAAGAAAAGGTTAGCCTGTCATAATTCAAAGAATTTAATAAGAGCATAACATTCATAAATTTATTCTGTTGTTAACGAGTTTTATAAGTATTTTATTAATTGACCTGAATAATTGGGTCAAATTATTCCTACTTCGTTTGGCAGTTTGTTCTGCACAAAATTGATTAGCTTTGTTGCTCATAACTCAAGGATGATCAGAGGTACTTTGAATAAAAATTATTTGACACATGCCACTTTCTATGTACTATCACAGTCAAAAGTGCAGTCCTATCTTCACGAAACTATAGCATAGCCAATCAATCCCACTTACGACCTTCTTCTTTAGACACATCACACTCATACACACATCTGTATGTTGAACTTTTTCATAATGAACCAATGAGAACACGACATGGCCGCAACGTGTATGACGTTGCGGCCATGTATTTATTAAAATCACAAAACATGTGGGTGGTGGTGTTTCAAATCCATCCTTATTAGTAGATATTATAATATAAAACAAACGTTTAACTAAACTTTATAACATTGTGGGTAGATTTCAAACACAATACCCAGACGTTTTGTCGCCAACATCGATCGCAGTTACTCTCGTATAAATCTATTCATCAAGAATCCTAGAGAGAGCGGTAAATAATCATTTAACTTTGAGTTACTCGGATTAGAATGAGGTATTTAATTTCATAGTCAAACTTAAGTGCCCATCTGCTCTAGCGGTTAACACTGCTTGATAAACCACTACAAAACTGGTTCGAATCCCAAACACATAAAAATAATATTATTTTATGTTTCTTCACTTTTTTTTTCTATACACATTTTATACATTTTAAAATATTATTTTGAACTTAAAAAAATGTTTAGTTAATTGGATCTTGAGCATTGCATTTGAATGAGGGTAGAACTTTTTATTTTATTCGTTAAAATCACCGAAGATGAGGGCATATTTTGAAAAATATGATTTGCTTGAAGAAACACTTAATACGACGTTGTTGGTTGGTGAACTTAAATCAGAGCGTTCGAGGTATTATAATAGGGTGTTTATTTGAACATGATAATGCAAGTAAATATAAGTTTATAAACTAGGGCACACATTGTTGCCTTGCATATTTTATAGGCTAAATACAATCACAAATTTCTGATGAAACCGGATTATGTGTAAGTTATATTATAAAATATGGAAATAAATATGGTAGATGATATTTTTGTGTCAATTAAGAAAATAAATCGCTTTTTTTGAAATGTTTAATAAGTGTTTTTATTTTTTGAGGAGAACTGTGATACTTTGGATAATGAGGTTTGAGGAAGAAGGAAGTCTCAAGAGTCGTGCATGTAGTGGGATACCACCGCTTATAAGTCAGTCTGAATGAAGTGTTTGGTGAATGAATATGAAAACAATGGTTTTATACCAACTAGGCGTTTTGCTAGTGAATTCGATACCTCTGCGCACTGTTCGCCGCGCACTCCATGCCGAAGGAAATAAGCGACTTAATTTCGTTTTTGTTAAACAAATTATTCATCATATAATGTTATGGTTTTCTTTTGTTTTGTTTGATTTGAAATGACGAAACACTGCATTGAATTTCTGTATTTTATTCTATAGTGCTTACAAACTAAAATCAGTGTTGGAAATCTTTTAACTTAGACCACCGCCTTATCTCGGGAATGTGTTGAATTCGTTTCTTAACTAGTCGACAACGAATCATTTGTTTTTCTTTTACCCTCACTGGGATAATACTGCTGAAATGTTAGCATATTGTTGTATTGTAAGTGGCAATTTGTCTTAATGTGAATGAAGATATTTAAACCGATCTAAGAAATAATTTATTATGGATAAAAAGTTTTAATTGTATTACAATATTATTACTATTAAATTGATTGTTTCCATTATCGGTATTCTATGTAAACATCACTGTATCATATTTTTTCATTATTTATTTAACTCAATAGTTGGTTAGTTTTGAAACAGAGGATGTCCTGGCTATAGTAAACATTTAGCATTGTATTGTTGAGGTTAAGCTTCAATCCTCTTTTCCTAGTGAAAACGAATAATTAAGCTATGGCCTCAATAATAATAGTTATCATATTATTATTTAATACATTTTTTATTTTTTATCTGCATACTATTTAAACTAGTGTTTATAATATTTAATCAATCAATAAATAACTTTATTTACAACATGGTTTCTTTTTTAATGGTTGGGTATGAAAAATAATAACAAAAGATGCATAAAAAACTTTTGTTTTTATTTTATACCTATTCTAAGATGCATATCTTTCGCGTACCTTACTAGTCATCATTTTTAACATGAGTATAAGTTACCAAAAATACAAAAAGAAATTTCGTGCAGCCGAGATTTGAACTAGCGTCCATTAGGATCCCGCTTTGGAGTGACACTCTCTCACAGATCTGCCACGAGTTATGTTAACTGCTATGACGAATTTTAGACTTAGTTTTGAACGGGCTCGATACGGACTTTTGTAGTTATATCTAAGTGAAACGAGTAAGTATATATTTTTATCTTTGTGTGGCGTTGACTACGCCCCTTCACCTCGTAGTTAGACTGTATGATGTCTTATTGTTTGCGTTTAAATATCAAGCACACATTTATATGCACAGAACCGTGCAGGTGACTATAAACATTGAGATGGGACTGCACTTTTGACCCTTGACTGTACTTTCTAAAATTATCTTGGATATCGCTGAATACGGTGTTGGAAAACATCGTGAGGAAACCTGGACTTATAACCAACCCGTATTGAGCAAGCGTGGTTATTAACGCTCGTGCCTTCTCTGTGTGAGAAGAGACCTTTCCCCTTTATTGAGACAGTAACAGGCTATAGCTAGACACAATTTCTCCTTTAGATATTTAAAAGGTGTTATTTCTGTCAAACAAACACTTAACAACTTTCAACAAGTGCGTTAATCCTGTCGACTTTGTCAAAGCTGCGGCTGATATCAAATCTATAAGAATCAAATAGCAATACGGAAATACAGCAATTGATATAGAAAATTGATTTCATAATAAATTCAATTTTCAAAACCAAAAAAAAAATCTTTATGAATAAAATATGCCATGAAACACATTATGATCAAACAAAATAAAAATAACATGTCTGTTTGAAATAATTGTAAAATTTTTGTTTGTAAGTAAACTTAGTTTATAGGATACCTTTGATTCAGTAGCAACGTATTCTAACTACCTACATTTTGAATTTAATGGGTACAGTGACGACATAAAATTTTTAATTATTATTTAGATAAAAATAATTAATCCAGTTTGCCCCGCTATTGTTGAATTAAATTAAATTTTACAGAAATCATGTTTGATTATATTTCATTAGGAACGGCTTTGTAAAATTAGACTCTTTGCAAAATACCAAAACTTATGTATCGCGAAAATTTGATTATTAATATGTGTCACTCTAGTACGCAGACTTCAATCAATTCTTCTTCAGTGAATATTTCATACTCACTGAAGAAAAAAAGTGTGACCTGTGAACTTTGTCTATACTAGCAACAAATCAGATTTTCGTAGTAACTCATTAGTTTTGTATAATATTAGTTACTTATTTTATTTTCTAATAACTGCTAAAATTTTAAATTTTCATTTGTTCTTCCGTTTATAAAAAGAGTTTATTAATCAATTCTTGGTATCACAAATGGTCAAATAAGTTAGTTAAGGAATTAATTATTTGACCATTTATTAGATTAATAATTGATGAATAAACGAATTTTCAGAAATTTTAAACCAATGGTTAGCATATTTAACCATTGATTGAGTAAACTATTGATCAAAAAAGTGAGCCTAAGTGCGAGTTTTGTATCACGCTGGATCGCGTTAACGTAAATTTCAATTTGTATTGAAATTTGTTAAGCGCCGCCTGGTAAGGAGAAACCATTTTTTTTATAGAAACTGACATAAGAGATCGTTTAAGCCCACAGTGCGCTTGTTCTTGCCTTGATTGATAGTGATGCGTGTTAATTGTGAATTTGTAATGAACATAAAAGACGCAACGCATGATTCATGTATAGCAGACTCAAACAAACAGACCACGAAAAACGTCTCTGGATGCGCAATCCAACCCAACCACCGCAGGATATCAGGAGAAGAGATATATTTGTATTTTACAAGGAGTTACTGCCTCCAAAAGGTGGTTACAGGATAACGAACTTGGATAGCAGTTTTTATAAAAAAACAGTTCATACATCCTCTATATTGCTTCTGTAACAAGATGCGTAGTATGTTTTAACATTAAAGTAACTCACTACTACTACTATGTCATTGAAATCTTCATTAATTTATAAAGCCACCCTTTACATTTCTGAAAAGCGATCCTGTAATGATTTTAAGTACTCTCTCTAACCAAGATCTTACGAGTACCATTTATCTCAATTAGTCTTACTAATAAATAGTAAGTATTTAAGATACGTTACTAGGTACCCAATAATTTCGTTAAATGTTTTAGGTTAGGTTAAAACGGGCTGGTTTCCGCAACTCCACGACCAAGCGCGTATTTTGCGTTAAATGTTTTAATTAAATTATTTTGTGGATGGCACCTTTGATGGATGTTCTGTTAATTTTATTTGATTTCTCAAAGGTAATGTTCAGATATATCGCATTTATTTCTGATTGTTGTAAAGAGTTCCTAATTTTATAGTATTACGTCTATATCAGAGAATTATTATCGCAAAGACAGAATTTCTTTGTAAAATAATGTTCATTAATTTACTTTTAAAACGTATACGAGGTTGATAAGAACTTTTTGTATTAATAGTTCTGTGTAGCTTACCGACCTTGATCCGTACTATTCCCGTTAATCTTACCAGTGGTTATCGGTTTTCTCTTTTGAAGGATGAATGAGTTTTCTACGCTGTAAAATTGTTTAATACTTGGAAACTGTTGAGTAGCATTGAGCTAACTTTTATCTTATGTAACAAGGCTGATATATCTTTATTTTTAAATATATTAATGAAACATATATATACAATTGAATATTCTAAAAAAATAAAATACCTATATACAAATACAAAGGGGAGACGGAAAAATGCTCATTGTGCATCAAAAAATTCGTCCCCATCGATGTCAATGGGAAACGTGCCCAGAACGCTGGCAGCATTGCCACGTTGAATGGCAATGCTGATTCTCGGGCCGAAGAAAAGGCCAGCCCTCTGGTCACGTGAAGAGTCGACGAGCTTTGTGCTAATTTCTCGAAAAACTCGATGCGCACTTGGACCCCATGGACCTAATGTTTCAACCCCAAACGGCTTAAACATATAACTTCCAATAAGGTTGTTATATTTGCGCCGTTTGAGGTTTTCTGCACCAGCAGCAGCCGCCCCAGCACAGCCTGCCGTGCTTAGAAGATGGGATGGCGCAAGAGTGTCGACACATGTTGCATCCCACACCAAAGGTCTACCCACCTTCCAAAGCTGATTAAATAATTTAATTTGTTTTGTGATAAAACGAAATCAATCTGTCTTTACCTTTTCCGAATAATGTTGAGGTCAGCTGCCAGTCTCTTCATTATCATCATCATCAGCCTATTCATTCTACTGCTGGGACGCAGGCCTCCTCTCTGTGTCTGTGAGGGCGACAGCTGCCAGTCTAACGGTTTGCAATTGAATTGAGAAAAAAGGACTGCCTATCTTACCTCCACAACCTAGTAACTGGGTAACACGACTCTTTGGGAAGAATAGTGTCAGAATCTCTGGCTACTGACTGACCCGTAAATAATGTCAAGGATCTACAAATGGCAGCCAAGACGTGCCTGCCGAGGCACGGAAGAGTCTCGGTATCACCTCGGCAAGCATTGCGTAATCTTGAACATCGATCCGAGTGGTCATTATTATTTGACCCAAAAACCGACACAGTTTTATTTCATGCTTTTTAAACTACGTACGTATTTTATCTAGTAGTAGACACGCTTTGATCGACAATCTAACGAACACGTCAATTTGACAGGATATCTTGAGAATATACCCCGATTCAAACAGTAACTTTTATATAAACTGCCGAGCAATGAAAAAGTTCCACCCACAAAATACAAAATAATAATAATATAATTAATAATAATTTATTTATCAAATTAATATTTATGTTTTTAGTTGGTAATATTCTGATGCGCTGTTAAATGTACTTCAATATTGCAAACGGCGTCATTAAGCTAGCCTTTCCCGTTTAGGAGTAATTTGGTGCTATGTCACTGGAACTTTTTCATTGCTCGCGAGTGTATTATACCGAGATAAATAGTTTTGCTTGTGTGCTATTCTAGACTATAACCTATCTCTGTGACAAATTTCATCCAGATCCGTTCAACTGGTCTCGTGTGATTGAGTAACAAACATACATCCTTTATCCAAACTTTCACATTTATAATATTACTAGCCTCTGCCAGTGATTTCGCCCGCGTAAAAAGTATTTAATCATCCCAAAGGAACATTATACCGAGATAAATAGCCTATATACTATTACAGAATGTAATCTATCTTAGTGACAAATTTCATTCAGATTGAGTAACAAACATACATCCATCCAAACCTTCGCATTTATAATATTGGTAAGATAGGTGTAACCAGAATGACAAAATGCCAATTAACTGATTAGACAGATTACAAAGTATCACATCATGGATTAAATATCACAAATACCCCATATAAACCATTATAATATGACAGTCTGACTCAGTCTTCTCGCAGATCGCCAGACATTCAAACAATATATCCTTCCATTCATCAGCTTATAGATCTAGTCCAGGACTAGATTCAAGAAAAGTGTTTAGTGCGTGAATCGATCATCAATCAATCCCTTTGGTATGCAATAGACTATTAATACCGTCAGTATGGAAAACCATTTGTAAGTCCATGACCTATCTCTGTAAATTTACTGACCCAATTCAATTGAAAACTGAATACAAAACAGATTGATTTATTCCTATAAAACGCGTCGATTCTCAGGCGTAAACACGGCCCCATGCGATGAGTATTACAACGTGTATTTCTGTCAAGCGCGTTTTTCGATTCCATATTCAGCTGGGTACGCAACCAGTGTGTTTATGTTGGTAATTACGCGTCATTGGACGCACTGGTGGCACGTTATTGACGAAAGGAACGCTAAGGGTTGCCAAGTTTTCAAATGGACGACCACATACTTTGCTTGGAATCTGATAATGGGTATGCCTTATGTGATAGTCTGTATGTTTGTTTGTTTAGATGTTTGAGTGTCATGGCTCAAAGGCTTAATGATTTTTTATTAAACTTGACACACGGGTAGACCATTGTCATGTGATTCCAATAGTACCTTCCCTTAAGATGATTTTAGACTTTTCACAGGGGCGATGTATTTCTTGGATTGTAATCAGATAAAACAGCCGTGACTGATCATACAATTTAGAAACATTTGCGATCGATTTAAAAGTTTTATGTGTTTAAAAAGAGCCATGAATGTGTCCAGAGTTTTATAAATCTACTGTTTCTTCCTCTAGAGTACCTACAACACTTCCAGATAAATAATATCGTTAGCTTTACTCCTTTGCGCGGTTCAGATTAAATTATTTCATGGCAATTACACTCTCCATAGGCATTGATACAAATTTTATTATAGCCATCCCTTTGAACGAGGAGTTTTCATCTTGTAAACTGTTTTAGACCTGTTTGAATAGCACGTGTAGCAACTAAACTTAATTACTGATTTACTTAGTACACTTAACGTAGTAAATAGAGAGCGTTTATCATCCAGATATAACCGGTACAGAGTTATTACAGTATAGTTTTATAGTATAACGGAGGGTACCAATAACGGCATAGTTACGAGTATTTACACCATCAAAAAGGTACCTTCTTCATCTCATAAAGTTAATTTGAAAAAAGGAGCTAAGCAGAATTCCTTGTAATTTTCCATCAGAATATTCAAGGTTTTTCTTAGAACGATTGGAAATTGAACTGTTGTTAGAAAAAACAATGTTTGAAATTGTTTGTTTCACTGAGCATTGGATGACAGATTATATAATGCTAATCAAATGAAAATTATACTGTGGGCAGTTGTTTCAACAGAAATATTATGGTGCAGTGGGGTTAACTTATATTATTTAAGTGGTCTTAATCAATCTATCTATCGATTGTACAAATATACAAGTGATGAACTGTCCTGTATTGAGCTGGATAATCATGTCATAGTGTGCGTTACAATACTCCCTGATTATAAAAACTGATGTGAAAAAGTTATTTACAAAATTGTATTTTTTTACATTTTAAGGTAAGCTTACAGACGAGTAATAACAATACTAACTTTAAAATAACAATACTATATAACTAAATCTATACTAATATTATAAAGCTGAAGAGTTTGTTTGTTTGTTTGTTTGTTTGTTTGTTTGTTTGAACGCGCTAATCTCAGGATCTACTGGTCCGATTTTAATTTTTTTTTCACTATTCGATAGCCCGATTATTGAGGAAGGTTATAGGCTATAAAACATCACGCTATGACTAATAGGAGCGGAGCATCAATGAAAAATGTTCTAAAAACGGGGAAAATTTATTCTTTTTGAGAGATGCCGTTGCGTGCACTGCGTAAACGGTTAAAGTTACGCAACAGTCATGTATATAGGGTAGGTAGGGTAAATGGGTAGGTAGCCATTTGACGGGAGCGAAGCCGCGTGTGACAGCTAGTTAATAATAACAGGCTTCCAAAGATAAGTAAAAAAAAAAATATTACTTCCATACATTCTAAGCTACAAGTACTTCCAACGGCTCATTTGATTGTTATTAATTTTAAGCCAATTTGAACAATGAACGGTTCAAGTGCAGGTGTCTCTTGTACAAAAAATGGTTTTGCTAAGAATATCTTTACTGTGTTCGGTGCAAAATGGATCGATGACGAGTTCATAAGAAATCTCGTTATAACTGCGACTGGCTCTCGGAATCTATGCATTACGCCTATAATTAGTATTTGCATAGGTACATGAAGAAGTGGTCGCTGTCGAAGTCCCATCTGATTAATGAGTATCGTTTATTTCGAACAAGTTCAGGACAGTCGACTGAACCATTATCGATTTTAAACAAGTAGTAAACGTCATTAATATAACGTCTACGGTCAAGTAGTAGAAAAGGGCACCTTCTGCATCGGTGAGTGTAATCTACAGATACTTAATTTGTCCTCCAATCAAGTTACTTCAGAAATATTCACTGGATGCCCTCAGTATGAGACTTGTAGATCTCGTATTGAATGTTCTAGACTTGTGATGCATACTCAAGGTGGCTGCGTACGAACAAACAATACAGGACTTTGATTGGGTTTAGTGATCGGAAACATGTTGAAGATCTCAGTATGAAACCAAGTGCTCTTGACGCCTTACTTACTATACTATCAATATGCTGATCGAAGAGAAGCTTACCAATAATTTATTATCTGTGCTAATACTATTGACTTTGCCTAACCCGATATTGTAAAGCTTGTATGTTGAATCATTGGAAACATTTTGAAACATTCAATTCAAGCCTGTTACGTCCACAGCATTCTTCAAAACTATTCAAATAGTATGGAAGATGTTTTGATAAATCATGCACCTAATAATAAACTAGTCACTGGTGTAATCTGTGGGAAATATCAATATCTTAAACGGAAATCTATAGCGGGGAATTCAATGAGCGCACTTACTAATTGTCATGCCTGCGGGCCATATCACCCCGAGACGGTCCAGTACCAAGTCCGACGTGGACCTCGCCACTACCATTAGATGTATATCTGCACCGGCCATATACTAAACAGTCTTAAATCAGGTCTAGGTATAATAGCGAGATATCCCAGAGCCTTATTTCTTTCTATATCAGCATCTATATTAATAAACATCAATTGCTGAATGTATGTAAGCGCATCACTTCAGAATGGCTGCACCTATTTGGTTACTAATTTGTTTTCTATGTTTGTAATTGTCAGGCTAAGGTTTGTATGAAATAAAAAAAAACGTTTTATCTTCTACATTCACGCCAATGATAAACTGGAATGGGCAGTTAGTATATTATAAATTATTTCTCCAATATTAAACCTACAAAGAAGCACAAGTTTTTAACACCATTTCGTCTTTGCCCCCTTTCAGGTCAACCCATCTCAACAGAGTGCTCTCTAAAGGATAAAAGAAAGTCCACCCAACATTGGTCCGGGTTTTATCACACATACTTAATTATTCCATTCAGGCAACCCAGTTCGTCCAACTAGATTTTGTGAACCCTTTCTAAATAAAATACTGTTTTATAAAATTTTTGTAACACGAACTAATGTGATCAAAAGCTTTACAACGATTGTAAATCTGGGAAAATATTTGTAAATTTCGTTTTGAAAACCCCCGAGGCTTATAAAACTACATAATTTATCTATTAGTAGACACGCTTCGATCGACAATCCATCGAAACACGTAATTATAACAAGATATTTTGTAAAAAAAACCCGCATCAAAGATTAAATTGGCATAACTTTTGAACGGCTGAATCGATTTTCATCAAACATAGCTAAGAACACTCTCAATTAAGTCTCCTTTCAAAAAAATAACGATATCAAAATAGCTTCATCCGTTTAGGAGTTACAATGCCATAGACAGACACACAAATACAAAGATACATAGCAATACACTTCAAATTTATAACGTCCCTCGTTTTCCGTCCGGGGTTAAAAAGGTTTTTGGTTAGAAGTCGTTTCTAGGTCAGCAGTTTAGTGGCATTACGGGTTATATGTTACTGGAATTTATCAGACTACGCGAAACGGGATTTAGTTGTGTTAGCTGCAAATTCTGTTTCCCCTGGGACTCACACATATACCACTTAAGGGCCATAAGGAATAAAGGCTCTATCACTTTTACTTAACATTTAATTCATTTTAACCTTATATTTTATCATATTAAGACCACCTAAGGGGCAATGATCGTATTTTAAATACTGTTAGTATTTTAGTCAATCAATACGTCAGAAAACACCAAAAATTTTGAAGTCTTGGATGTTACAGGACGAATTATATACGAAAAACACGACATATCCTTACCCCATTTTAAACCTAGATGATCCAAGACGATTTTTAGCCGAAAAAGTCCACATAACGTTCAGTTCAATAGGGTCTTCACAAATAGGGATAACAGCTCCTGATAAGTTGTACTATCAAGCTTAAACGGTTCTCAGAAG
Organism: Orthosia cruda; assembly: GCA_964057195.1. Classification (NCBI taxonomy): domain Eukaryota; kingdom Metazoa; phylum Arthropoda; class Insecta; order Lepidoptera; family Noctuidae; genus Orthosia; species Orthosia cruda. The sequence goes on along the minus strand of OZ059828.1, from coordinate 39,903,478 downwards.
TTACGTAGTATTTTCATGAAATGGCTTGAAGCCACCGACATAAATTTAACTAGATAACGGAAGTCCATCCATCTGTATGAAAACCAAGCGTGCCACTTTTTCACACACAATTTAAAAACAAATTTACTTACCAATTAAAGAAAACATTTCCAATGCCTCGGCCAACTTTTTCTGCAGTCTTTGCATTTAGCATTTTTATAGATTTCGTTGAATTCCCGGTGCCGATAATGCTAAAAGAAAAGCTTAAAGTACGATCATTGATCGTAATATTACTCCGCTTTTTGACACGCGAAGTACATACAATTACGTCATCTAGTTAGATTTATATCTGTGCTTGAAGCTGAATGGACCACATTTTACCACAAACGTCGTTTGAATCGGATTTAAGTTTACCTCTGTGGATAGCTGGATTCCATTGAAAATTTAAATGCAGTTGAAATGGAATTTGCAGTTTTCGGATTGAGGTCAACTCTACCGTTTGCCATGATGACCACTATGTTTCCTTAATAGATTAAATACGTCCAAGTCGTGGAACTAATTTGTTTGTGTAAAATCCGTACCTAGCTCTCATGTTGTGTAGATTGGTCTAAACATGAGAATTTCGTCATACGTTGCAGTTAAATGGTACATACGAAGAAAAAAAAATCCGATATCACAAGTATTGTTTCTTGGAAAATATGAATAAAATAAATGGTGATAGACCCCGAGAGGAAACTGATTTGGTAAAAAACATTACTGAAAATACTAGTAAATATTTATTTCAATGTCTTGTTTCTCATTGTTTGTTTTTTTTTCAGATTCACACTGTTTGATAATCATTGTTTGGGAATTGGTACTGACATTTTGACATATACCCAAACCACTATCAACCACACCACAACCAAACCACACCATCTATCGGCATGCTTTCCGGTTTCAAGATCAACTAAAAATATCTTCAAACATTTCAAAGAAACTCGCAGTAATTGCCAGAATGCCAGCCCTACTCCAAGTAGGTAAACCGATTCCAACTATAACGCTGGCCCTGACGGAGCGCGACGCCACGCTGAATGTGCATGACGTCACAGCTTCTAGCAATCACCGCTCGCTGTCGTGGCCTGTCGATACATCATCTTCTCTATTTATTTGTACACATGTGCTAAATAATTCTTAGTATTTGAGTACTTGATGAGTGGACAAAGGAGGACTGTTTTGATTTGCGCAATGTTTTTGCGTCGCTTCTTGGATATTTCCGTTAGTGTTTTGTTTTGCTAAGATGTGACTTTAAACTTTCGGAGATGCTGATTGTGTATGGTTATGTCAGTCAGTCGTTTTTTTTTGTATCCGACTGAATGTAACCGCAGTTACTAAACGAAACTAATCTAGCTTAGCTCTTGGTCTGCAACCAGGTTGCCAATGAACCTTAAACGCTAAACGAATAACTATGTAAGCTGCAAGAGTACATTTTAAATGTGCAACCTTAACAAGATTTTGATCAAAACCTTGTTATTTAAACACCTATAAAAGATAAATAATATCATATTAAGTTCATGCTTTTTAAAATATGTACATAACTTATCTAGTAGTAGACACTACTAGATAAGCTATGTACATATTTTACTTGTTTCCAAAGGTTTCGATAATTCTTGTTCCGATAAAAATGGGAGCCTGCCGTTTTGCCGAAAAGATTTTGACAAAATATCACTAGCCAAATAAATTTTAGCAACCTTTTTTTATACCAATGCAATATTTGGAATGATTTTTATACGCATATTTTCATTTGGTCAAATTTTTACTTGACAGAATATTATCAAGGAAAGTGTCATTAAGGACTTAAATCAAATTTTCCACCAAGCGCCAGATTTCCTCTTTTGCAAGGCAAGCATGGATGGTAGATTAATGGCAATTCCATAATTATGGTCAATGAATTAGTCCAAGAGCAAGCGAAGCGAGCTCGGGACCATTGGGCACCCCGAAACGGACAGGTTAGTTTTGAAGGAGATGACGGGAGCTGAAGTGAGCGAGCAAAGCGAGCGAACTCAGCTCCCTTCGACTCTCTCGGGGCTCCGTCGACTTTGTTGCTTAAATAGTAATCATACTTACACATTGTAAATTAATTAGTATATTATGTGCAACTGACATAAAATATAGATGCAATTTTTTGTCATTGGCTAAGCAATTGACTGAATATAAATGGTAAATTGAAAACTAACGATACTAAATATTAGTTTTGCGTTACAATTATTTGTGAAGAGATTTTTTGCTAAGTAATAATTTAGCAAATGAAATTATGCGGAAAGTTGTTTGGGAAATGATAATTTGTCAATTTATTTTCGATGAAACATAAGTTACCCTGGAGACAGAAAAAGGAACCCCTCGCGGGGCTCCGTCAACTTTGTTGCTTAAATAATAATCGTACTTACACATTGTAACTTAATTATTATATTCTGTGCATCTGACATAAAATATAGATGCAATTTTTTGTCATTGGCTAAGCATTTGACTGTAGAAATGGTAAATTGAAAATTGACGATACTAAATATTAGTTTTGCGTTACAATTATTTGTGAAGAGATTTTTTGCTAAGTAATAATTTAGCAAATGAAATTATGCGGAAAGTTGTTTGGGAAATGATAATTTGTCAATTTATTTTCGATGAAACACAAGTTACCCTGGAGACAGAAAAAGGAGCCCCTCGCGGGGCTCCGTCAACTTTGTTGCTTAAATAATAATCGTACTTACACATTGTAACTTAATTAGTATATTCTGTGCATCTGACATAAAATATAGATGCAATTTTTTGTCATTGGCTAAGCATTTGACTGTAGAAATGGTAAATTGAAAATTGACGATACTAAATATTAGTTTTGCGTTACAATTATTTGTGAAGAGATTTTTTGCTAAGTAATAATTTAGCAAATGAAATTATGCGGAAAGTTGCATACATTTAGCAAATGAAATTTTACAGATATGACAATCCATAGATATACGAAGTGCCAAAAGTTAAGAAACGAGAACACTTTCATATAAATTATTTCCGTTCACATTTTGTATAACTGCGCAAAAATATACGATACCTTCATGCAAAACATGTATTTGCATAACCTCGTAAATCGATTTATTTATTTTTTGCACGATTGATCAAATTCCTGTTTATTTGAATACTTGTTTAAATAATTATTTTTGCACATTACCAGCTGAATGGTATTAACACTGTTGTTTAAAGATACCAACTTCAAATATGAGTAATTTATTGCCTGCAGGACAATGAACGTGTATTTGGTTTAAAAATATTCTCTGGGATTCCAATAAATATTGTTATGGTTTAAGATATTATTAAACAATATTTAACAAATATTTTGTTGTTTAACCCGTTTCGCAAACTAATATGGGTATTTTGTATCATATTTTTATATGGTACAAATGATAAGCCCGATAAGACCTTTTGACCGTGACTTTGGTCCCGTGGGGTATCAAACAGCATATGCCACTCAAAGACAACCAGTTTCAACAAGCTTCCTACCAGTGAATGAAAGATTGAAATCGGATAAGTAAGTACTGTGACGGGGGGCTGCTGAAATGGTGTGCAAATAAAGTTGGAAAACCGTTAAAATCAATATATTCTGAAATATGTTTCGCCTCTGATGGCTTTTACAGGAATGGAAAATATCGGGTACAAAAATGTCTATGAATATTTGAATCGCGTTCTAAATATAATATGATTCGTATTTCAAAAAATAATGTGTCTCGTGCCAGTGTCATGGAAAGGGTAACAAGGGCATTACAGTACTTACCTACTTCTAGATATTAAACCCCGAGTTTTGAATTTCTAGACTAAAAACCTGTCAAAATTTGGATTTACATACATCACACTCGTATTCCCCGAAGAGGGAAGAGAGGGGAATATAGTACATCCACGATTGATAGAAATTTAAATACTCAAATTTGGCTCTTACACCGAAAAATCAACACCTCTTCATAATAATTACATCACATAATTATTATCGAACCAGGGAACATGGTAGATAATGTTAAAATGAAAGCATATGAAGCTCGAGGTATTATCAAATATCATATTGAGAATTTAACCTCAAACTTAGAGTATTGTTATCTATCTCAAGTATGGAAACTATGAAGCACTTGGGTAACACAAATCGCCAAGTAAGTTTATCAATATTATTGTCACAGATTATTGCAGAAAATGTAAGTTTGTAATTAAACTTGCGAGATTTTAAATTCCTGTTATATAATTTTGAAAAGATAATTTCAGATACAAAAATTCCCATCCAAATTAGATAGTTTAAAATCAAAGAAGTCAAACAATGCTTTTTAGAACTTAACTTTTTTTTTTAAATCATCTGTATGCTATTCTAAATCGAATGATATTTTGTTTACATTTTGCCCAGACTGCTGAAAAAAGTTGAACAAAAAAGCATTTGTTGACTAGACTATTATTGAGAAGAAAGAGTTTACAGTCTCACCACACGTAAAGTTCGTAAGTTCGATATTTGAAATTTTGAGTGCAGTTTTTTACAGTTGGCCAGTGTGTGTTGAAAAGGTCTTGATAGAGTGATAGATGATATTTTCGTTCACGTATGAACATTATTATACCAAATCCATCAGTTTTAAAGTCGCTTTTAACATTTGTTATTTCACATTGTTGGAATAGTAAATGAATTAGCGAAAATTATGAATTTTTGAATACGAATAAATAAAGAAAAAAGAGATGTTTTATTTTTCATTGGGATCTTGTGATTAATTTTTATTATTAACTTTACAAAACGACAAAATAACGTTTCATTCTTTAACTTTACGCGAGAGTAAAATGATTTCCGATTTAAATATTTAATAATTTTACTTTTCGAAGACGTGACGTTGGTCATTATTTTAACGTTTAAGTTATAATAAAAACAAATATACCTATTGTGTTTAAAGTTTAAAATAAATAAAACTATGCATAATATATTATATTGCATCATCATATATTTAAAATTCAATAAGTTTTGCTTATTCGTTTTTCACGTTTTCCTGTCGAGATTGGCATCCCACCAATAGCCAAATCACGATTATGAGGTCATATTAATTTTATTTGATTTTTGAGTTGCTTTCGAAATTTGTTTTTTTCCTTTTACAGTGATGACGACATTTATAACGGCGTAAACATGACGGTCATCATGAAAATAGACAGCGGGATTTTTTACTACTATGTGGCAAAACACTATAAGACATTTCAATAATTCCTTTTGAAGCCTGTCCAAACAACTTTGACTTCTATTGCGTTGGTGATATTTTATGTAAATATTTGGTTTTTGGTAATAGGTTTATGCTTTTTATTTCATCACAATATCATAATCATGTACGTTTAGAGGGAATAGAGCACAAAATTGGTTAAAATACTGTAAAAGGGTTGTAAAAAGTTTAATAGTAAACCTTTCAAACGGATTTTCGACAACAAATAAAATCATAATAATATGTATTTACTTTCAAAAAAGTAAGAATTCACATAGTCACTTTCTTATCCTCATTTGCAGACCAAGTCTTCCCAGAAACAGATTGTGAACACAAAGGAAAACTAATAGCTGGCAAATTGTTAGCGTGGGGGTTTCGCAATGAACTAGATGTTGACCAGGACTTTCATAGCTGTTATTGGTAAATGTTCACTTAGTAAGATTGTATCTGCAGACCAAACTGTTTCCGTAGGTGGTGGAAGCATTTGGACGCGAGGGTTTATAACCGAATCCGTGCCATCCGCCAGAGTGGTGATAGCGTGCCAGGAATTGCCTTAGTAAGACTGAGGCGGCAGGAGCGGCGACACGCGCTCGAGCGGTGGCGCGAGCGGCTACAGCAGCCGCAATTTTTGCGCAAGCGTGTTGTCGAATCCATCTTGCCGCACTTCGAAGCCTGGCTGAAGAGAGAGGAGCGCATCTCCTACAGGCTCACTCAGGTACTTACCGGGCACGGTTGCTTCGGTGAGTACCTGAATAGGATTGGGCGAGAGGCCACGGCTAATTGCCACCACTGCGGAGGCGACCTTGACTCTGCCCAGCACACGCTCGAGGAGTGCCCTGCGTGGGCCTCTGAGCGGCAGGTCTTGGTCGCTAGGATCGGGCGAGACCTGTCTTTGCGAGCAGTGGTGGGGGCCATGCTGGCAGAGACAGAAAACTGGAGGGAAATGGCTTCCTTCTGTGAGACTGTGATGGCCCAGAAGGAGGCCGCCGAGCGGGAGCGTGAGAGGGCCGATCCTGCTCGAAGAAGAAGGCGTCGGGGAGTCAACCGCCCCGATGCCTAAAACGGCGAAACCCCGCCTGCATTAAGCAAGTGGGACTCAAGGGTCACGGGCGCTCAGATTGGGGACTCTGTCCGTCTACCAAGTGACACCAGGCAAGACGGTGGCACAGTGATCACGTGCTGCCGTGCACAGCGAGGGTCAGGGGAGGCGCTCTCATTCTCCCCAGGGATGTGCCTAACAGGCGATGCACAGAGGGGGTCCCGGTGTGGTCTTTTAAGAGGTTACGGGGCCCCTTCTACGTGCTGATGGTGATCACCGGGGTGGTTTTAGTGAGGTAAAAATCCCACACTCCCTGGTCTTTTCCCCAAAAGTCCAGGCGCCTTTTTGAAGGTTTCCCCCCGAAAACAAAAAAAAAAAAAAAAAAAGGTGGTGGAAGCATTTATCTAAAATAGATCTAAAGAAGAACTTATTATGAAGAGCGATCAAGTTAAATTAAAGGAGCTTCTCCGAGGTATTAAGAATATCGTTTTTCGATTCCAAAGGCCCATTTTGAAATTATTTCACCACGATGACACAAACTCATCACAGAGATGGCGAAGTTGGCAGACGACATTATTGCCATCATTGGTAGAACCTAGATGAGGTTGATTTAAGAATGTGGGGATTGACAGAAAAAAATGAGGCATATGTCCAGCAACGGGCAAAGTAGTGTGATATTTTTAAGAATTCTGATAAATATATTATGTCCATGTTGTATGCTTGTTTGTAAGAGGATTTATCAGGAAAACCTCATTCAATTATGAAAATTCTTATACTAAAACTAATCTCCACGGTTCATGGCTCCTGTCGGTCATTAACACGAATGGGAAGCCGATAGGCACTTTTTAATTGTCTGTCACTAAAAAGATGAAGCTATATAATTGCTAGTTCAAAACCTGCAAGAAACTCCATGGACATTATGTATTTTTCTCAATATTTTTTCGTAACATTAATGATGACCAAACCAAGAGTTAACTTATGGACTCTTGATCATTGTGTTACTAATTCTTATAATTATATAACATTAATACCACGGTAGCAAAAATTCCAATATTAATTATTATTCCTCGTGCTCAACGTAATGCGAATTCATGAAAATTATAATATACTATTTTTTTTGTATTGCAGCATGATTTCAGTTTGAAGAGTCTTTGATTCTAATTTAGACCTGTGTTACAAATACTCATTTCCACATTTGCGTCATTTATTGTTAATGTTAACACTAAAATTTCAGATAATTATAAGACTCAACCAGTCCTATTATTCATGACAGAATCAGTGTGAAGGTATACACGAGCATAATATGCTCGTGTATACTTTCACACTGATTCCTGAACTGATGAACTTAAACTGGAAATGCCTGATATATTATATCAGCCGTGAAGATGAATCAGAACATACAACAATTTCAATGTGTATCGTGTATTGCAACTGTGCCAAATCTAACATAGACAAACTATATTCAGGTACTTTTATAATTTTGTCGTAAGTGTGAGTCACTGAATATTTTTTTCCAAATATCGCTGACCTGTTATTGAGTTCGGGCATAATAGGACTAACACTTACTCTCCGTCCAACCTATTTATTATTTACTTTTGACAGATGCACGACTATGAAATTTCGTAATTATACTTCATAAATGATATCACAGTAACAGTAGCGCTTGACAGGCTAACAATAACGTATACGTCAGTTTGACATATGTCGCAGAGATCAAGCTATCTTTTATGAAGTATAGTAATTGGCAACTATAGAAAATAAAACGCAATACTTCATGGACGGAGCGAAAAACGACGTCCCTTCGCTACTGTAGCGAAGGGACGTCGTTTTTCGCTCCGTTATTCCGATAATTCAAAATTCACAGTTAAATCAAATAATACGTAGCAGTAGATATCGCATTGTAAATTGAATATTTGTTACATAATAATGTATTTATAAATTAGATTTGCAATTAAGGATCATCCTTCCAATAAAGCCTAATTTAAAAAAAAAGTTATATTGGATATATAAATATTAAAAAAGCCATATATACTGGGATTTTCACTTGAATAAAATCATGTGTTATCGTATGTTAGTTTTTTTTTTTTTTTTTCATTATAATAAATTGAACCGCACCGCACTTGATGAGACTTGCGCAGAACAGGGACGATGGAGCAAAGACAGAAGGCATAAGCATATGTCACTAAGCAGTGATTGAAAAAAAGGCTGGCGATAATGACGTTGATAATAAAGAAAGAAAGAAAAATATTTATTTGTGATCCGCACAGGAGACACGAGAAATAAGCAAAAACAAAAAAAAAATACAATAATAAAAAAGCCCACGTGCAAGACCAAAACGGCTCCTATCTCAGCTTGCGCAGCGATATACAAAAAGAAAATATCACTACGCTAGTATTATGATAAGGCCCGCTGTTGATGCCACGGATAGACTCACGGAAACGGATAATGCTTTAAAATAAAATAGAATAGATAAATAAACAAAATAGTATAAACACAGAAGGAGAGTCAAAGTATGTGGTGTGAAAGTGACAGTTCAGAAGTTTTTATAAGTTTTGACGTGATCACTTGAATCTACTGATTGAGCAAAGAAATATTTAAAAAACAATGCATAATTATTTATAGGCTGTCTGGATTACTATGTAAATTGAACAATTTAATTTCAATCAAACTTAATTCAGCGTAACTTATTCAATTCTGACGGGTAGTGTCTAGAGTATGACACGAATTATTTAACATCGTCAAAAGTTGTCACAATATTTATTGATCAGATGGAGATTATTTCAGACAATCGAAAAGCTAATTCCAAGAAGCTTTTCACATTTATCTTTGTTTCTTCACTAGGTGTGAAAAAAGAAACTACCATACTTACAAATACAGTGAAAAGCATTATAAAATAGGAAATGAATTAACCAGTTGTGTGCAGTAATTACTGAAACACTTAAAAAACCATTGTGTCTCTCGTGGACTCACGCTTTAGACACTCAAGGCAGCCTACCCAGGCAAATGGTTTTGCACTCATCAATCGACAAATCACATGCGAGTGATGTGGATTTCCGTCTATGTGGTTGGTCAATTGATAGGGATAAAATCCTTTGCCTTGCCGAATTCACTGACGCAATCAGACTGCCGACGCTTTACTCTAATGTGGCAAAACTACTCCATGTCTCTCTCACAGTGGAACCATGATAGTTTTGGCTAATCAGAGTAAGGCCCCTGAGCAATGTTTCTAGCGCTGTATTAAATGTGGCCACCTACTGGTCCCAAAGAGTGAAACTATATCACGAAAAAAATTAGACCGCTATCCAAATGATAAAAGATTGAGGCTTTTGAAATGTGGTGCTGGAGAAGAATGTTGCACATACCATAGCCAGCAAAACGCATGAATAAGTCATTCTGGACCAGTTGAACATCTATACCTACGATCTGCTACCAAGGATTCCGAAATTAATTTGGTCACATCGCCCGGAAACAGCCAGTAAACCTGGAGAAACTGGTTGTTGTGGGAAAGGTGTATGGGAAAAGGTTATGCGGATGCTCACCCACTTGTTGTTCCGATCAGATCAGGGCGTGATTATAGGACATACGGTAACCACCGCCCTGAGTAGAGCCGAAAGCAGATTGGCTTGGAAGCAGTTCGTCAATATCGCCGTCAAAGCATTTCAAGACAGGCACGATCTTCAGTAATGAAGACAACGAATAAGAAGAGATATCCAAATGATTAGTTAGTTAATAATTCAAACGAATAGAGAATTATTGAAATTGTAGGATCAACTCTTGCTAGAGTGGTAAAAGGATCTACAAACTATCTACAAAGGCTTCCAAGTAACGTAATTAATTTGGATTGAAAAGCAGTACGTAAAACCAAAATAAATGTATCCACATAATAAAAGTTACGTTCGAGTTCGGGAGGAAGTTCGGGTCACCTCGCACCGAGCTGTGTTTATTAAAAATAAACACTTTGAGTAAGGTAAACTCTAAAATATGAAAAAAGAAGCTGCCAATCAGAACATGTACATAGAGCATGCCTCGACCAAACATAGGTAACAGCTGATTATTTTCATCATTTCATGGTTGAGACCATAGTAAAACTTTAGATTCATACAAGTTCACATTCATAGTAAAGCCGCGTTGCCACTAGGCAACAATTGACGCGCGTCATGTTGCACCACTATTTGCCCAACATGTTAAAAGTCAGCGCGGAACTTTTGTTGAACAACGTTGTCTGTCTACGCAGATACTACTTTAAACAAACAACAAGCCGCGCGTCGCATGTTGCGCGCCAGCTGGCAATGTCGCGCGCTGTTGTGCAGCATTGGCGTACATGTTGAGCGTCAAGTGTCAAATGTCGCCTAGTGGAAACGCGGCTTTACTCCCTAAAAGTTGCAAATTTATTAAAAAGTACACTCATGATCAAGGAAGCATGACCGAATATGTAAACAGTAAATCTTCAAACGTAGCTCCGCACCTGTAGACTAACGTTTGGTAATAAAACGCAATCAAACAATTCAAACTTTTTTTTTTAATTAGTATTTACTTTAGTAAGGTATTGAATGATTTAATACACTCTTTTTACTCATGCCCTGTAGTGTCTTATTTCTGATTGATAACTTTGGAATTAGATTGTTTATAGTCGTCTATTTTCTGCTCATTTCTGTTACCCTGGTACTTTTCAAAACAACTGTCATAATTCAATTTAATGAACCTGTATGTATTTGTAACATTATTGACCAAAAGTTGTTTAAACAACTAGTTCCAGTTAATTTATGTTTGCTTGGTACGCCGTTTTAATAAATAAACAATTAGGACAGTGGATTTAAAACTGTTGTTATCGATATCATCAATGAATCCATCACACCTCCTCTTTGTTTTTCATCATAGTGGCGCTTTAAAGAATAAACATATGATATTTTAATTTGTATTTGTGAGTGCCACTAATGGTTGCGCTTTAAGGAATAATTTAGTTGCGCTTAGTTGGTTGCACTAAGAATAGTTGTGTATTGAGGAATACCCCCATTAGCGGACAGACAGATAGACAGGGGGACGTTTTATTGGTAACTAGCTTCTGTCAGCGGTTTCACCCACATGAAAATCAAAAACTATTCTACGGGATAAAAAAATATATAGGTATGTACTTAATCTACGCTATGGACTGTTCGTGTTACACCCTCACTTCATTCTGCTATTGATACGTGATTGATTAAAGAAACATACAGACTTTCAATAAACGAGAGGAGGTCCAAAAGTTCACCGGCTCCACTCTTTGGTCCCAACGCTCGTACCAACGTTGGTCGGTCAATTGGCGAGGCGTACACACATTGGCTATTACATTAGTTCTGTCTCGTCAGAGCCAATGTGAAGATGTCCGATACGGAATTTGCTGTTAGCGCTTCTACAATACTGAGTGCATATTATAAATTATATATTGTTACTGAATAAAAAAAAGATGGTGGATGACGACACATCATAAAACACGGAAACACTCGATGCGTGTTGCAATAGGCTGAGCAAATCTCCAATGTGTGGACGGGTCGCGGACGTTGGTACAGATCCTTTGGTAAAACCGACACGCGCCGGCCATCTACCAACGCTCGCACCAATGTTGGCGCCAATGCAATTTTCTAGATCCACATGTTGTACGAGTTTCGTTAGGACCTACGTTGGGACCAACATGTGGAGCCGGCGTAAAAAAGGGTGTATTTTAAGGAAAATAGTGCGGAAATGTGAGTCATTTTGAAATGAGTGGGCAGTTAAAAAATAAAGAATCTTTTTCTCTAAGAAAAGTTTTTCACTCATCATTAGCAATTCGTAAAATCTCTATAGGTACAGCAGCTAATGCGGTGATGTTAATCGCATTACAAAGCATGAGTTAAAGGAATTCAGTTTTATGAAACTTATTAAAATTTTGGAGCTCATCAGTATCTTTAATTACCTACAATATCAATAGAAACCCCATTGTGTCTCGCGTAAATCCACATCTTAAAAACTCAAGCGATTCAGCACCAATTTAAGGCATAATGAACACTCAAGTCTCGGGCCGTGACCAGGCCAACGAATAAGAACGAAGTGGGAATGTTCGATCTTTGTTCATCCATCGAATGGATGGAGAAGTCCGGACGTGGACAAATGATGTCATGAACGTAATGATCTCAATCAGTTGTGTATCCAGCTAGGTCGCAGAAAAAAACAACTTGGAAATAGGATTTTATAGACTAGTCTAATAACGCGAGTGCGGTGTTCTAGACCATGAATCACATGAACGATTGCTACTCCAACTACACTTTCGAGGACCTCATAAACAAATTAGACACAAATTTGTACATACCTATATACGAACGAAGTTAACCATCGCATCGATTCGAAATAAAGAAGATGTGTCACATCTATGTATATCCAGGCAAGAGAAGTAGTCTGATATAATTATTATTATTTAACAGCAACTTTTAACGGAGGGTTTCCATGGGACCTAATAAGACTGCTATACTATAAAAGAAACGAATCTACGGCTTAGTCTAGCAGACGTGATGTCATATTCAAAGCAATATTTTGCTTAAATATTCTATTTCAGTTCTAACTTTACTACGAAACCTGTCAATCAATTTTTACACGATATTGCCGATTTTAAATCTGAAACGTTACCATGTTGTCATATTTTGGCTGATGTACCCAAGCTGTGATAGCCAGTCTTATTTGGTACGCTCATTTTATTACCAACAGTTATTATTAACAACCTTATTAGAAGTTATCTATTAGAGTCGTTTGGGGTTGAAATATTATGTCCATGTGGTCCGAGTGCTCATCGATTTTTTATAGACATTAGCAAAAACCTCGGTGACTCTTCGCATGACCAGAGGGCTGACCTTGTCTTCGGCCAGAGAATCAGCATTGCTATTCAACGTGGCAATGCTGCCACGTTCTGGGCACTTTCCCATTGACATCGATGTGGACGTGTGATGTGGTCTTTTGATGCACAATGGCATCTGGCATCCTTAACACAGGCTACTACATAACCTAGCAAATATACCAGTTGCGATAATTATTGTGTGTCTAAAACCTCTTTTCCTCTCCCCTTTGTATATAATTTAGGTTTTTTTTTGTTATTAGTTTTATTTTTTAGAATATTTAATTGTATTTAAGCATTATAAAAACTACTTATACTTATAAAAAAACTTATATTTAGTAGAGATACATAGTTAATCGTTTCTATGTGTGTTTTTATCCGACTGTGGGACAACAATGACAACGTTATATTTTGTAGTGTATGTTCTTATGTGGGATATTTTATTCCAAGGACCAGGATGCAATCTGACGGATGGATAGGAGACTCATTTAGGGTGAGCGATGTTAATAGGGCTACCAATTATGTTTTGTTTTGTAAACAGACTGACCAACACATGCGTATCTTATTATGTATTACTGTAAAACTCGTTTACGGATTTTAAGTTATAATTTTTCAATATTATCACGTTCGCATATTTTTGGTAGATTTTCATACTCAATGAATTTTTAGTTTTTTTTTATTTACCATAACGGATCTTCAACAAAAAACGAATGTGCAATTCAAATTCTAATTAGGTACGGTAAATAGGATTTAATAAGTTACCAGCTCTAAAAGGGAGAAGTTTGAACTTAGGTATGTGCGAAATGTTAGCCATTCAAACTTCAATTTATTTTCAACATAGGTATGTTGAAATTAAAGTGTATTTTAACATTACATCATTTCAAATGATGAAAAGCTTGAAACGTTACGATAACGTTGGTTGAGATAATTTCATCGGCAAGCAATTATAAAACAGACACTTTATATATTATGCTTGGCTATTAAATTATGTTTTCATTCGTTTTATTTTCAATAAGTGGTTATTGAAAAAAAAACGCATAAAACCATAATTTACGTTTTACTTTTTATAAAAATCATGGGCTTTTTATAAATAGTACCTGGTTAAAAAGCAAATTCATTGAACCATTGTAACAAATACAAATTTTCAAATTGAAGTAACGGACTTTAAAAAAGTATAAAAAGGATAAAGCAATCATATGATGTCAATTTAATACCGCAATATCTGTTTTCGTCAGTGTAAGTAGGATAACAATAGATTTGCATGCAAAGAGTACGATACGATCGTAAACATTTTATAGCTAAACCTAGTCATTTTTATACATAAATAAAATCTAAATTTACGATGACAACACTTCGTGGAAATATCACCGCGTTTATAATCGCAAATAGCCAAAACACGCTTTGAACCGATTCAATAAATGATTCGACTGGAACTCTTGAATTTACCAAACATAAAATAATTATGTTCATCAAATATGCACTGTAGAAATTAAAACACAACTTTCTGATTTCAAAAGCTTTGTCAATAAGTATTTAATGTACTTTAAACTAAAGCTAATAACTTGTTGAATAATACTGTGTTTATAAGCGAGGAGAAAGAAAATTTCTTCAGCGGAATTTCTTATTGAAACTTCACCGAGTTTTGAAACGAACAACCATCCATCTGAAAGATTTACAGACTTCAGAACTCCTTTGTATTCAACCTCTTTTCAATTATTTTTATGTTGAAACTAGGTTTTAGGCACCTATTATATTTTTTTTGAATATTGTTAAAGGGAATTTCAAAACATGTTTTCTTTTTAGATAATCTTAGATTATAATACCTAGTTTAGCAGGCTTTGTTGTAACTTTTTATTCACTGAAGTTTAACTTTTCAATGACTTGTGCTTTTTCCTTGACATTTTAGGTTAAATAAAGTAAGAGAAAGAACAACACACTTCAAACTGACAAGGCCGACTATTTAATGAAAGACGTGTTAGAATTTTTGGGGTTTAACGTTTGTTTGGTAATTGTTTGAGCCTCACCAAGAACAAATTCAAAACTACTATCAGTGTCACACTTCACTTCATCAAAAAGCATAACAAATATCAGAAGGTAAGGTGAATCCCCTTAAAATACTTCCTTTAAAAGGTGTGGTATTCTGCAGTACAGATCCACATCTTTTAGTCTATTTACGTTTTATAATACTATACCAACTACACCTTTTTATCTATTAAAATTGTATCAACTCATGTGACTGACTTTAAGTATTCTTTGATACCGTTAGCACCTGAAAAGCATAATTTTAGTTATCGCCGATTGTTTTAACATCCAAAACTTATTTTATACTGCTAATTTGTAAAATCTTGGAATATTTTATACTCTGATATTTTCATCTGATCTGACATTTGTCTGTCCAATTTATTTTCTTAAGCCATAGACATAACATACCATGGACACTTCTTCTTATTGACCTTCTACAAAGCTGGTTGAACATTATAATCTCCAAAATAAGGGCAACGACAGACTTCCCCCTCCGTAAACCGTGTTTTATTCGTTCTGGTCATGATTTCTTCTAATTGAGATTTGAATTTAAAATTCAGAAGATATGACACAGAACGAGGAAAAACGGGCGTCATTTTTTCAGTTTGTTTTTGGGTATTGGCTAGTGAAGCCCACATTTTTGTTGCTGTTATTTATTTAAACAAATTTGTCTAAATACTTGAATTCTGGCCTGATCAGTTCAGTGCTAGCATGTATATTTAACGTACCCACTGTGTGTTCTAACTTTCAATACTTAGTAGTATCTGACAATAAACATTGAGTGTGTGTTATACTGTGTATCATTTGTCAAACGCCTTGCCTACCCCTGTAGGACGGTTAGCTGTTCGGCGTGTAATGCCACAGCCCGGTTCCTCAACACCCCTTGCTGCTTATCTGGCTACCTGCCCGTTTTGCCTGCTTGTCCGTCGTGGTGCCTGCTCATCTGCTTACTTCGAGCATTCCACGACTTTGAAGAGTTCCTGTCCGCCCTGCTGCCTGCTTAGCTGTCGACCTCAAACAACCCACGACGTGCGAAGCCGGCCCTTAGTTTTTATACTAAATATATTTTTTTCATAGCTTTTTTTTTTAACATGGCTTACGTTTAGCTCTTCTGAGCTTTACGTAACGTTTCAAACTTAGTCAGATGTAGTCAGTTATAGATACAACTTGTTTTGTCACCACCATAAAAAATTTCCTCGCATTCAAAGACCCATTTTATGGTCAAAACTGTCGTGATAAAAATACTTCATCGTCAATAATTAATGGAATTACGCTTCACTCCGAAAATTCATGCCAGGTAAATAAATGTAAAAATTCCACAAATATTAAGTTATTTGAGTTGTGTCGCAATTTTGAACAGTCATTGAATTATGTTTTACTAGCTTCTGCCAGCAGCTTCGCCTGCGAGAAAAGTGTTTTCTTATCGCTAGGAAACAATATACCGGGATGAAAAACATTATAGTCTGGAAAAGCATATGTGCTATTCCAAACTGTAACGTTGGATCCGTTCGGGAATAATAAAACGCCAAATACCAGTATATCAGTGGTTTATTCTGCCGTTCTCCCCGAAACACGTCACAATAAAAAAGATAGTAAAGTAAATTAGGTAAAGGTCAGGTGGCTGATCAAACTTAATTTTATAGAATACTAGCATCTGCCGATTGATTGACCTGCGAATGATGATGATGAAACCTTCCTCTTGAATCACTCTATCTCTCATATAAAAAAAAAAACGCATCAAAATCCGTTGCGTAGTTTTAAAGATCTAAGCATACATAGGGCTAGACAGCGGGAAGCGACTTTGTTTTATACTATGTAAGGATTTATCAACTATTTTTAAGTTGAGGGTGGAAGAACAAAAATATAAAAAAAACAAAAGGCCTTTCACTCGGAAGGTCGCGCTGCAGCCAGCCAACTCAACTCCTTGAAGCCCTGCCTCGGTCGGACAGCCTCAGCCTTAGACGAACAGTCAGTCTTAGCCGGACAGTCAGCCCCAGCCAGACAATCAGCCCCGACTTAACATCTCCTGTCGGAGGGAGAAATTCCCGTCGGGTAGAAGTATTAGCCCAATGTCAACCCCACGCCACGTTGTTCGTAAAGGATAATGAGCCCGACACACAGATCACCCAGGAACACACCAGCACGCAGGTCGCCGGTACACGGAACACTTGGACCCGGCGACACTGATCACAACAATCCGAGCACGCGAGCAACCCTATTGGTCGCCGGGACGCAGTCACGCGTCCCTAAGCGAAGCCGGCTACTCTCAACAGCAACAAACAGCAAGACATAAAAACTTCTGTCAGGGCTTCGCCCTGAAGAAAATCGTGGCAAGCAGGAAACGGTGACCACCCGTCCGCTGAAGCGCAAAAAAAAAAGGAGCCTCTCCAGCAGGGCAAAACATGAAGTGCGTTTTGCACTACTCGCCCAAAAATCTAAACAATATAATTTCAAATAACCATTTCAAGAATTTTAATTCTTGAAGAAATCACATGGAACAATTACCCTTCAGTAAAATACACCATCCTAGGTCCAAATTACATCCGTCAAATCATTTAAGTTCAATTTATAATTAAATTCGATAAAAAACATAAATCTACCATGACATTACTGATGCAAGAACGAAACGCAAAACGCCGCTGCAATTCACCTAAATTATCGAACCATTCCAGAACATTCTAGGCCCAACTACTAAATAAAATAAATACAATCGCCCAATTGATACACAAATTAAATCGGCACAATAATCTCCTGCAATCCTAAAACAAAACTTGAATCGAACCCGATCGTTGACTAATAAAAATGATTTTAAATATACAATTCATCCAACAGACAATTTCAGCCGAAAGTTGAAATAAACAAATCATTAGAGGTTAGTTATGAAGTTATTTAAGTGAAATGAATGTGTTTAGAGTGAAATTATTACCCCAAAGTATAGTTCCTAAGTGGTTCTACAATCTTGCGACGAGGTGTGAACAATGAAGCGTCAAAAAAGGAGTGAAAAACAGTCCCACCTATGAACTAATTTTCCCCTAAGAAGGTTTCTTATATCTATATAAAAAAGGTATTACAAAACTATTACCTGAATCTGTATCAAATTTTATCCAAAATATTTCTTTCGTTTCTGGCGTGATTGAGTAACAAACATAAATCCAAACTTTTGTATTTAAAATATTAATAAGAAGTTTGTTTATGATAAATTAAACAAAGAATTTTGTAGAAATAAGTAGGTTTAATAAAGACCTTACAATCCTTTTTATATTATTTTTAAATGCGCAACGTACAGAGTTGTATGAATGATTTAGAACGAATGAATAGGAATGAAGTACATTGAAGAATGAAAGTTTATGAATGAACAGCGAATGTGTCGTAGACATCCTCGGGGGCCTTGAAAGTTATAGATGAAGCTTTCAAGATCATTTATCCGTGTAGTTATCTGGAGAAGGCAGCAGACACAATCTGTTGATGGCTCTCCGTATGGTGCCTTGTAAGGTAGATACGTCAGCGACTCGTGGCACTCTATCAGTGCCGGGGAATAGCTTCGAGACTCTTCCAAGGCGCCAGCATAGTGGAGGAGTCCTATCATCTTTAATCAGGACTAGGTCGTCTATCTTCAATTCTCGGCACCGCACCTTCCACTTCGTGCGCTGCTGAAGCTCCGTGATGTACTCTGTCGACCACCGCTTCCAAAAGTGCTGACGAGCTTGCTCTAATCGCTGAAAACGGTCAAGACGGTTTGTGCTATAGTCCAACAGGTACGGCGATGGTAAAGATGTCAGCGGCCTACCAATTATAAAGTGGCCCGGGGTGAGGGGAGATAGGTCTTGTGGTGAAGGACTTAACAGGCATAAGGGTCGGCTATTAAGTATCGCCTCGATCTGAGCAAACAACGAAGTCAGCTCCTCGAATGTCAAGTGAATATTTTTTAGTACTCTGTATAGGTGGAACTTTGCGGACTTGACCCCGGCTTCCCATAGACCACCAAAGTGAGGAGCGTATGCTGGTGGAAAGCGGACTTCAATGCCTTCGCGAGATGCAGAGTCAATAATAGAGTCACTATAGGACTTAAGAAATGAATTTACTTCTTTTGCTGCTGCAACAAAATTTCTACCATTGTCGCAGTAGATGACCTTTGGTTTACCCCTGCGGGCTATAAATCTTTTTAGTGTCAACACAAATGCATCCATTGTCAAGTCGCTGACTAATTCTAAATGAACACATTGGTACCGAAAGCAAACAAAAATACACAGGTAACTTTTAGTTATTTTATAGCCTCGTCCCTTGCGGTCCGTAATAAGAAATGGACCGGCAAAGTCGGTACCTATCGTGGAGAAAGGATAGTCAGCTTCAACACGATCTGGAGGTAAGTTTCCCATAATGTTATCCATAGTGCGAACATTGAAACGACGACAGGTAACGCACTCGCGCGCTGCACGTCTAGCTAGGGCCCTGCCTCCTACAGGCCAATAGCGTTCCCTTATAGATGCCAGGAGATGCTGAGGACCGGCGTGCAACAAGCGTAGATGCTCCTGTTTGAATATTAGCTTTGTTAAATAATTACTGGAATGCAACAAAATAGGATGACGTTTGTCATACAGGTAAGTAGATGAATCGATGCGCCCTCCGACTCTAAGAATCCCATTTTCATCAAAAAATGGATTAAGAGACGCGAGCGCGGCTTTGGAATTTAAAGATTTACCCTTTTGTAGTAGTCCTAATTCTATAGGAAAGGAATCTTTCTGGGCTAACTTTATAGAGACATTGTGAGCGTTTTCTAACTCGGAAACTTGAAGTGGACCTTGTAATCTGTCCGACCTTTTGTGTGACCTACAATTGTTAGCGAACCTTAAAACTCTAGCTAGAACCCGAATAAGAGTAGTTAAATTGGAATATTTTGCTAAATCTGCAGACAAGTCTGGCATGGAAGATGCCTCCTCCCCCTTTAAAATATGGTGGGTTTTAAGTTCTGGCAATTCTATAGATTTCGCAGTGTAGGCGGGCCAGGAATCCTCGGATTCTAAAAGAAACGATGGACCATTCCACCATATAGAGAGATCTACCTGGTCTGGATCGACGCCACGCGAGACCAGATCAGCCGGGTTGATAGAAGTAGGAACATAACGCCAGTCTGTGGGGTTTGTTAGCTCATTTATAGCAGCTACTCTGTGGGCAACAAACGATTTAGTTTTACTAGAGTTGAGCCAACCTAACACAACCTTAGAGTCTGTCCAATACACCTGACGTTCAATAGAGCAACGTAATGCGGCTAAAACTGTAGCAGTTAGTTGAGCTCCTAACAGGGCAGCGCAGAGTTCGAGCCGTGGTATTGTCGTGAGTTTAATAGGTGCAACCCGTGATTTTGCACATACCAGGCTGACTTGTATAGCGCCGCTAGAAGAAACAGACCTCAAATATATACAACTGCCGTAGGCACGCTGCGAAGCATCACAAAAACAATGTATTTGTACAGAAGAGTTGCTGTCAATTAAAATGTATCTAGGAATCCTTAAAGAAGACAAACATGAAGATTTAGTAGAAAACTGTAACCAGGAAGACCTTATTTCTGGGGGAACAGGTTCATCCCAATCAACTTTGTGACTCCATAGCTCTTGTAGCATAATTTTAGGTTTAATCGTGAAAATAGATAGAAGACCAAGAGGATCGAATATTTTAAATGTTGAGGAAAGTATAATTCTCTTTGTGACATTCTCAGAAGCCGCCATATCATGCTGAAAGTGAAGTTCATCCGAAGACGGCGTCCAACCTATACCTAGCGTACTAGTTGCATTACTAATCATGAGATTGCTATCTTCCAGGTTAGCGGAGTCTGCGAGTAGTTCAGGTAAGTTTGAACGGTATTTACGCAGATGAAAGCTTCCTTTTGCTTACTCAGAAGGCACTGAAAGACGGATATGACGTAACTCCTCATCACTGCTTGCTCCGGTAAGTAGATCATCACAATATAGATCATTTTGTATTATAGTTTTGATTTTCTGATCTGAACACTCTTCACCTATCTGCCAAAGAGAACGAGTAGTAAGAAATGAGGCACTAGCGAACCCATAAGTAACCGTATTTAAACGAAGTGTCCTTAAAGGCTTATCCTCACTATCTCGCCATAGTATCAGTTGAAGATTGCGATCAGATTCTTTGAGGAGCACGCAGCGAAACATTTTCTCTATGTCTCCTGTTAAAACATACTTATGTTGTCTGAAACGAACTAATATATTAAACAATGGTTCTTGCACTACTGGTCCCACCATTTTTCTGTATGACCCGAACAGATGGGGGCTTTCGCAGCTGGAACTACGGGTCCGGCTGTTTGGATCAGGGTACGCGGGGTCAGGTAGGCCCTCCACCATTGCAAGCGCAAAGGTGGTACCTGACATTGAGGTTGGACTCGCGGTGGTCTATGTGGTGGTTGCAGAGGAGTGGCATGTTGTCTGCTCGGCTATGTGTGGGCCGAGCGTCATTCCTCCCGCGCAACAAGTGTCTGAAGTTACCGGCCCAAGGCAAAGGGCCACCTGGTGGTCAGACGCGGGGTTCGTGAGTAACCCTCAAGCAAGTGAGCTCCTGTGAGCGAGCTGCATCTCCGGCACTTTCCTGGATAGAAAGAAGAGGACTACCCGTTGGATTAGTTTTCCGGCAACCCAGCTGTAGGCATTGGGTAGATGCGATGATTTGTATTCGAGAGGTGAGCGTGCTTACAGCTCCGGGACCATTCTGGAGAAATGGGAGCCAGCTTCTCTGGCGTCCTTAACGGGGATTGAATCCGCTAGCACCAACTGCGCTGGTGCTGGTGCTTGCACTAGTGCTGGCGTGCTGGGGTGCGTGTGGTGAGCGGCTTTATTGCTCCGGTACCATTCTGGACAAATGGTAGTGAGTAATCACGGTGCAACTCACATTTTCTCTTGAGTACCAGGGGCGAGTGCTCTCGGAGGCGTGACCTACCGAAGATGGTCCCAGACACCTCGTAAGGGGTTGCCTGGTATAGTGTGCCGCTTTCCATAACGTAAGGTTGGTGAAGGAGGCCACTATAGGAAAACTCAGTAGACAAATAGGGTACGTGGTCCCACCATTTGTAAGTCGTTAACAGAAACACCAGAAGAAGTACGAGCCGAGGCGTCAAAAACAACGCGTAACTTAGTCGACTCGCTTTGTTCCCGTATCACTGGGTGGTGGGGCAAGAAATAGGCATTTAACGGTCTAGACTCCGGAGATTCGGATAGGTGACCTAATGCTTCGTATTCGTTTATGAATTGATAGTATTGTTGTTTTAATTCTGGTTGTTTTCGGAAGCGAGCCTCTAAATTAAAAAACCTCTTTTTGGCTAGATTATAGGAATTGCCTAAACAATCTATGCTATCACGCAGTGGCAACCCTACGCAAAATTGACCATTACTTGAGCGAGTAGTGTTGGCGAGATAATGTTTCTTACACAATAATTCTTCACGACTCGGGGGTCTTTTTTGAGGAACATTCTCAAGTGCCCAGAATCTGGACAACTCGTCATGTATATTACTAGAAGTGTCATCATTTGAGACAAAATTGCACATGACTGAATTAATTTTATTTTCATTGAAACAAGGCAATGATCCCGTAACGAGCCATCCTAACTTTGACGCCTGAAGCTTAGGATAACCATGTCCTAACGAATGCTGCTGGGCACTAATGATATCCCAGAACAAGTCAGCACCGATCAAAATATTGATTGGGGATGGTTCATTTAAAGTGGGATCTGCTAACTGAAAGCCATGAATATTTAATTGTTTTAAATCAAAATATGATTTAGGTAAGTTGCCGGTAATTTGCGGCAAAACTAAACATGAAACCGTCACATTAAAAGAACTCGTTTCAGAATGAATGCGTAGAATACAGCGTTCTGTGTTAATATTTAACTTAGTGTTACCAATGCCTACTATGGTAGTGTCTGATGGCTGAGGAATCAGGTTTAGGTGGCGCTTTACGGCCTGTGTAATAATTGTCGACTGACTCCCGCTGTCGAGCAAAGCTCGCACTATCATAGTTTCGTTGGTGGCTGGATTGGTAACCTTTATTCGAGCAGTACACAAAAGTACTTCAGAAGAGCGTGTTGAAGACACAGTGATGGAATTTACTGAATTTGAGTTTTCAGTTTCCTCTGATTTGTGAAGAAGAGAATTATGTCGTGATTTACAATGACGACATGTAGCTGAAAGACGACAACGTTTAGCGATGTGACCAAATCTCAAACTGTTCTCACATAATTTGTTAGAAGAAACAAAGGCTAACCTATCCTCTATTGAGCTCGACTTAAAAGACGGGCACTCATACATGCGATGATTATTCTTACAGAACAAACATTCCGGTGTTTTAGGAGTAGAACTGTTGCCTTCGTTTGGTATAGCCACTAAAGACTTGGAACTATTAAGTTTGTTTTGATTACTTGAGAATTGTTTTGGTTTATTGTCTTAATTATCATGTTTATGGCGATAAACGGTCTCCAATACATCGGCGCGACCTTTAAGGAAACTGAAGAAATCATTAAGCGAAATTATGTCACTCTAACTATTTCTATGTTCTTCCCACTTGAAATAAGTACTACTATTTAATTTACCAGCAATAATATATATAACTAAAACATCCCATTTGTCGGTAGGCAGTCCGAGTGAATGGAGTGCGCGTAAGTTTTTAGTGACGTGGTCAATAACATATCTTAAAGACTTGTCATTTTCTTGAACGGAATTAATGTTGAATAAAGACTTAAGATGATTATTTATCAATTGACGCTTATTGTCGTAACGTTCGCATAAAAGTTTCCATGCTTCGGAATAATTACTATGAGAAACTTCCAAATTGGCGATAACCCGAGCGGCTTCTCCATCCAGATATGATTGTAAATAGTGATATTTATGAATACTTTCGATCTTATCATTGTTATGAACTAGCGAAACAAATGTTTCCTTAAATTCCAACCACTTAAAATACGTACCGGCGAAGTTTGGAATTTTAATCACTGGTAACTTAAAACCTAACGCATTACAACTGTGATCGTTATGATGACACGTTGCCATAGAAGATTTAATTAGGGAATTATTTTCATCTGTCTGAACTATTGAATTTTGCTTAAGCAAATTTTGAGCTAACGCAATACAATGGTAGAAATCGTTTTCAATTAAATCTCTAGTAACTAACTCGCTACTTTGACTATCTGTGTTATTAATTTCTATCAGATTCTGCACCTCATCAAATTCAATGAACAATGCCTCAATTTTTGATAGCTTCAATGCGAGTTTACTTATTTCTAGTTCTGAAATGGATTCTAATAAAGCTAAACCATCGAGACTTATCTTAAATTTCGTTACGCGTCCTCTGATAGAACCGCGTTTGCTTATAAGTTCCTTTAACTTTAATGGTTCAGACATTGTAATAAACTCGTAATGAGCTAACACAAACAGATGTTAATAGATAACGAAATAGGTATATAGCATACGATACGCTCCTCGCTTTGTTGATCAGCTGATGCCCGCGGCCCACGCAGACTGCATACAGCGGTGTGCTATGCAGCCCGCAGGTGCGTCGCGCGGTCGCGCCGGCAGTCAGTAAACAGCGATACGCAGACGATGCCATGTCATACGTCACAACGCATGGTCCCTGGAATAGATCAATTCCGTGTGCCTTAGTAAACTGATAACAACAACTTACTCTTATGACGAAACGACGACGGTTATTAAGTTTATAATTAAACTCGGGAGATATATACTATGTAAGTGATTTAAAGGTTGAATGGAGTGTTATAGGGATAAAAATCGATAATAATAAAATAGTTTTATAAAATTGAGTAACGGTATGAGAATTATTAAGTTATATTGTAGTTAAATGTGCATTAATAATTTAAAATGGCGGTAGATCGGCAAGTGAAATTAATTAGGCTAATTTGTGCTTTGCCTATCCTATTTAGACCTCTTTCGAAAGCAATTATGGCTAGGCACAATAGACACAAATAGAAATTAGGAACTTCACTTGACTTCGAGAAACTTAATCCGCTAAATGCACAGAATGGAGGATGACACATTGGTAGGTATGTTAGTAAGATGGAACGGGCTCACTTTAAATAGGCAGACAGCTAATCCCAGCAGTCTCTTTGTAGGCAGGAGCACGTAGATAGGTGATTCCTCTGACTCGTTCTAAGGGTGGACTTGGCTTGATCGGAGTTCCGTAGTCCCAGCAGAGTTCCCAGAATAGCTTCTTGAAGGTATGGGTGCTCGACCCGGGTTTGATGTAGGATGCTAGTCCACAGGCACGGCGAATTTGGATTCTCAACTCAGCCTTCCGTTGGTACTGGCAGATTTCGTCCGGTGTCGACGTTGTCCTTCGAGTGCCCTTGACACGGGAACAATCTGAGTGGATATTTAGCTTCGATCCGACGATTGTAGGTCCTGTCACGGTCGCCAATTTTGTTTATGATAAATTAAACAAAGAATTTTGTAGAAATAAGTAGGTTTAATAAAGACCTTACAATCCTTTTTATATAATTTTTAAATACGCAACGTACAGAGTTGTATGAATGATTTAGAACGAATGAATAGGAATGAAGTACATTGAAGAATGAAAGTTTATGAATGAACAGCGAATGTGTCGTAGACAAGTTACATATCAGAAAGATAAGATTGATACACCGATAAATACTAAGCATAAATTTGTATTGTTTTTCATTTAAAAAATGATGCAGCAAAGTTACTTTTTATTCTTGTATTAGGTAGAAAATAATAAAAGATAAGGCGTTATGACCACGTCCAAATGACTAAATGGCTATATAAGGTGTTAAAAAATAACTCTAAGACTTTCGTGAGGATACTCGTATCGATAAACAAAAGAAATACAAAAAAACGATTTTATACTTCACATAAATACCTACCCTAATACTACGCTATGTGGCGCGTGTCGCTGACTGCGAGACCAGCTGACTGCCTGGGCGTTATCTGGTGCGCAAATTCAATAATTTACGCGTAATACAAATTATTGTTTATCTTTGGAATGGTTGATTTTTTTAAATATTTTTTGCGAGTATTTTTAAATATTATTACATAAGTCCTTAAAATTCTTAGAGTTAATTCATTAACACCTTATATACAATAAAGTGTGCGGGGAAGATCAACCGATATCAGCAGCCTAATTGCGTGAGTGAATTCGGCAAGGCACCGGGTTTGACCGCCATCAATCGACCTCTTACATAGACGGACATCCACATCGCGTCTTTCACCTCGCAAGTGATTGGTCGATTGATGGTGGTAAAACACTGTGCCTTGCCGAATTCGCTAGCGCAATTAGGCTGCAGTATGAAGACAATATTATAAATACCTTGAAAGAAACTCAACTCTACGACGCCGCACAAAAATCATGGTCAGTGGAAAATTTGGTCTTACTTCCCTAATAAATGGGATATGTGGTATTGAAGATAGATTAAAAGATAGACGAAGCCACTGACATAAGCTGTATGATACTTTCGAAATAAACCAAACAAGGAACCCATAAAATTAAATGAATAACCTAACAATAGCTGTAAACAACAAGGTTCAATTACTTGACTCCGTTTAGATATTGCTGAATTTATTAAGGTTTCAATATTAATAATGAATATCAATTTCCAATTGGAGCATAAAGTCAAGTTAGGTATCCGTTACTAATTCGGTTTATTACAGATACCAGTTCATTATGTGTTCAGGACTGATTTTAGTTAAAAGGGAATTCGCCTTCTTTTAACAAACATCTGACTCAAAATAATTTCTACATGATCGAAAAGATATTCGGTCTTTATATGTATTTCTTACTTGCTTTTCCCCGCGGTTTTCGGGATAAAAATAACCTATGTCAGTCCAGAATAATAATAATAGTAATGTGTAGCTTGGCATAGGTGAAAGTAATTTTTTAGTAAATCCATAACGAACAATCAAGTCTTTTCTCTGTATGATATTAGTGTATATTTATTATAAAATTAAGGGGAAGATTGGATGGACTGTGTGAGGAGTGATATGAAAGAAAAGGGAGTCAGTGAAAGCGTGACAGGGACTGGACGGTGTGGAAGAAGAAAACGTTTTGCGCCGACACCAAGTAATATGGGATAAGGATAGGAAGATGATGATGATTTCTTATAAAGTTAATTGCGAAAATTGTAGTAACTAAAAGAATAACTGCACAGCGGGTATTTGGGGCAATTTTTCTGTTATTCAATATGAAGAACTTGAGTAAGAAGAAGAGAAGAAAAAAATGCCCAAAAAACCTGAGTAGATACACACAAATAGAAACCGGCATAATATATATTCACTATTACCACATTCCACCAGGACAAGAGGTGAACTGATAACCGAAGCTATGTCTGCATAATGCATGACTGAATATGGGCCCCATGACTTTTGACCTACATTCCAATGTCAAACACTCATTCAACAAAGGGGTCAGGGATTTACCATAATAGCACAAAATAGAAAACTTGATACAGAAGGGTGTATTCCATACAACGAGTGAAAACAGGTGCACGCACACATGGACGCGTGTGTTAGAATCTCGAATGCAACTCTATATTTAAAAGTATTGGTATCTACCAAGATAGCAAGATTTGAATGTCAAGATGGTTGTTGATAATTTACTGTGTATCAGAGTTCCAATATACGTGGTGTGTAAGGGAAGGGTTTTACGAATAAAAGCACAGAAAGAAAAGAGTAGGTAATAATAAATACATTTATTGTTATTTATCCACAAAAGTTGCCTTAAAACTATATTAAAACATTTGCAAGAAGCTCCTTTGTGACAGACTGGAGTCCGTACTAGGGAAGCCCTGTGTTACGGATCTCCAGGCCCTTCCCCCAGAGTATAAATCCCAATTGTTATTGCAATATTAATAATACTAATAGTAATTAAATTATCTTAATTTGTTTTGGATTGATAATTAAATTCAATTATTCAGGTATTTTTACATCACATTAAATTACAATGAGATAAAAATTCAAATAAATAAACAAATCACAACATTATACAAATTAAACGCAATGGGGATATAGAAATAACATGTTCTGATTATTAGGTAGGAGGCAAATAAACAATTAAGCAACATAATTTAAACATTGTGAATACGATAAAAGAGAGGAAAAGGTGGTTCTGTGCTTGTGTTACGGTTGCGAGTGCGTATATGTATGTCTGGTGTGTAGTGATTACAGTATTCGTGCCTGAAGGGCGTGGGTGATGTGTATTTCGAAACTTGGTTTGGGAGGTCTGTGTGCTCGAGTTTTCTTAAACCGATGTGCTTTTGTCCGCAATATTCACCCCCCTCTACTTCAGTGGGGAGTGAATATTGCGGACAAAAGAATATAGGCCTAAGACAGGATGAGTAGTAATTCCTCTGTACCATCATAGTCAAGTTTTTGCAGCCATTTGAATAATTTTAGCTTACAAGAAAGTTTGGGAAGATTGTATATTGACAAGGTTTTATTAATTTTATTATAAAGGTAATTACCTAGAAATGTGAAATGGCGGCGCGCGAAGCATGTATGAACTTTTACCGACGGACACACAGAGTGCTTACGACGTGTGTTCACCAAAGCCGTTGGGTAATAGTGAAGCTGGGAGTGTTTACGAATGATGGCATTTAGTACGAATAATTGCCGTACCGTTAACACACCAGTGAGTGCATAGAGGTCTTTGGTTGAGTACTAAAATGGCAAAAAGTTACCAACTTTCAAGACTGCCCTCTGCGCACGCTCGAGTCTCAGCATGAAGGTTTTGCTTGCACCACCCCAGATAGTTATACAATATAAAATCACTGACTGACACAGTGCAAGATATACCATTTTTACAATATTTGGGTCAGCTACATGACGAAGGCTTCTGAAAATAAAAATCAATTTACGGGTCCTTGTGGCCAGGAGATTGATGTGGGGTTGAAAGCTAAGCGCACTATTACTTATGACCCCTAGATATCTTATTGTGTCAGTCCTGTGTAGTGTGGGGCAAGAGCATGCGGCAGAAAGCGAAGTGCAGGTAGAGGAGTGGGCAGTTATGTTATGACTGGGGTGAATGGATCTTTTAATGAAAAAAGCTATGTACTTGGTTTTCTCTACATTAAGTGTTAGTTTGTTGCCATCTAATCAGTTCAGGACCAGATTAAAACCCTGCTGTGCACGTTCATAGACCTCTTCCCATGTATCCTCCTCAAACAAAAGTGCCGTGTCGTCGGCAAAGGTGATTATCCTTTCACTTTTCATGATCAGGTCGCAAAGGTCATTTATGTAGGTTAGGAATAATGTGAGCCCAATAATGCTTCCTTGTGGTACACCATGTTCAATGGGGAGATCACCACAAGTCCACTCCCCCACCCTCACCCTCTGAAAGCGATTTCTCAGGTAGTCGGAGAACAGATTGAGCTGTGTGTCCCGTACACCAAGCCATTCCAGCTTTTTTAACAGTAGTGGGACGGAGACCGTGTCAAAAGCTTTAGCCAAGTCCATAAAGATTACGATAACTTTGTTATTGCTGTCTAGATTGTTTGAGACAAAGTCTGTCAATTGGTGAATCGCATCGCTGGTTGATCGGCCTGAACGGAAACCAAATTGATGCGATGAAAGGAGATCATGCTTTTCAAGGTAATTAACTAGACGCTTGTTCATGATTCTTTCTAGGATTTTTGATAGGGTTGGTAATATGGATATTGGTCTATAGTTATTCACACAGGCTCCGTCACCACTCTTATAAATAGGAATTATTCGGCTAGTTTCCAATCGTTTGGGAACTTTCCGAACTGAGGGCTAGGTTACATATGTACGTAATTGGTGGAATTAAAATCTCTCTGTATCTTTTCATGAATGCGGTTGAGATGCCATCGCGACCAATGGCACAATCATTTTTCAGATCAAGGATAAGATTTCCAATTTCCGTGGGGTCAGTGGGAAGTAACACCAAAGAATGCGAATGAGGCTCTAATGGACGAGGGGAGGATGAAAGATTATCAACACCAGGACAGCAGTTGTCGGCAATATTCTTTCCTATGTTCACGAAGAATGAGTTTATGTGATTTGCCGAATTAACTGGATTTTGGTTATCAATTAACTGCAAGGACTCATTTTTTTATTTAGATGTGTGTGTAACGTTTCGAATTGCATTCCATAGTTTTTTGTTATTTATTTTTTAATCGTTTCAGTAGCTCATTGCAGAAGTATCTGTACCTTTTATAAGTCTTTGCAATATCCTGATTGTTGGGGTTCCTTTTGGCTTTTTTATGTTTGTTATCTCTGTTCCTCATACATCTCAACAATCCTTTAGTGATCCAAGGTTTGGATACTTATTTGCGATTAGACGTTTTGATTGTTTGTGTGTTTTCCAGAATTATATCATTTATTTGTCTGCAAAAGACAGCGACGGCCCTGTTAACGTCATTATAAGAATAAATATCAGAAAAATCATGTTTAATATATCAGCGTCTACCTTGTCATAATTTATGCGTTTCGTAACTTTGCTTAATTTAATTAATGGTTTAGCTAATTTGAGTAAAAGTATAACTGTGTCGTGATCTGTAATGGAAGTCTCAGCCACATAGGAGAATGCCGGGAGTCGCGTTTTTAAGATGATGTGGTCGAGGCATGTTTTGCCATGGGTAGCAATAGTATGAGCTGGCAACATCCCGTGTGATACCAGAAGGTTTAGGTACATAAGCTGTTTGGTTCAGAGCTATTCTCTGAGATATCAATATTAATATCACCCACCAAAATAATATTAGCAAAATTAGACAAAGTTTTTAAGTAAATATCGAGAGAAAAGAATAAATTATGTATGTTTTTGTACCCAGGTGGACGGTAGATTGCTAAGATTACCGTGCTTGTGTTAATTGTGATAGTAGGGCAATTGCAGTCGGCTATAGTGGGTTCGACTATGGCAATATTTGAGTTTTTCTTGTAGTAAACTCCAACGCCTTTGTTTTGGGTTATGTTGTTCAATGTTTGGAAATTGCTATAGCCATCTATAGCTGGGATGTTGTATGTGCAGGGTAACCAACACTCTGTTAGGGCTATGATGTCCCAATCAGTCTGCGATCTTGTTAACAATGTCATTAAGCTAGGGCTATTCCGTGTTATGCTTCTTATATTCTGGTGTAGTATTTTCAGTGAACTTATAAAATTTCCAATGACACTATTGCAGCTGTCAATTTCGAGGGTTGATGACTTGGCCAGAGCCAGACTGTCAATGTCTGACAGGATATCTAATGTGTTGAATTAATAAGAATAAGTATAAATAAGCACAAATCTGACGTAGAGTGTTGGTTATGCCTAGAGCCACTTCCAATGTTTGAATGGAGCGTGAATTCAGTATGAATGAGTCTGGGTGTTCATGATGAGTGTTTTTATGTTGTGAAGTGACGTAACATGCATAAAAAAACATGAAACAAGAATAAAAATAAAAATAAGGCATAACTGTAATAGCAATTAGCCAAAAAGAAACACAGAACATGAATTAAAAAAAAACATTACACAATAAATGCTGAAAAAATGACACTGATGATAAATGACAGAAATTAAGCCGTGTCTTCGTTTCCACAATCATGTCATAATTATTAACATTAGCTGCAATATTGTATCATTTAATTTTGTTCCCATTCCTCTGGGATTCCGGTAGCATACAGTGATTTTTTTTTATGGTTTTTTCGCGTGTTTCTACTCCTGGGATTTTTACATTATAGAGACAGCGTAGAGGCTCTTTATGTGGAAAGGCCGTTCTCCATCATCCTTACGAACCAATACGCGGCCATTGCGGACCCAAACGTACTTTTAACCCTTCTGTCGCGCTATTTTCCTAGCCTGAGCATGGATGGCCTTAGATTAGATTAGATTAGATTAAGACGGGCTGGTGTCCGCAACTCCACGTCTAAGCGCGTATTTTGCGTACGGCATGGATTCAGTGGTGATAGATGCTCGGAGACAAAGACGGGCTGCTTGGTGCCACCGTACCCTAAGTGAGCTGAATTGAGTTTATCGGCAACATGGGCACGGTTAAATTTGGTTACCGCTGCTAAAACCTCATCACGTTTCCTAGTATTCTTTAGCTTGACAACAATTGAACTCGGGCGGCTACACTGCAAGTCGAGTTTTTTGACACGAATTGCTGATGACACGTCCTCCGCTTCAATACTGCATAAGATTGTTTTCCCTAGCTGAGATAACGTACTTATTAGATTTTCGGCTTGGTTTTCAGGGACTCCATTTATTTCCAAGTTATCCTGGCGAGAATGTTGTTCAATAATGTTAACTCTTACGGATAAGTCAGTAACACAGCTCTTCAACTCCTCATTTTCCTTTCTCAGTTGATTTATGATGTTCTTGTTCTGGTCCAATTCGGTCTTCATTACGTCATAGTCTCTACTCATGAACTCGACGGATGCCTCTAATCCTTGCAATTTTCCTTTTAATTCGAGAAATTCAGTCTCAAAGTAAGATTTGAGCGAGGCCTGTAGATGCAGTCAGGAAAGACTCCATTTCTTTGCGAAGTTCAGATATTGTTGCACTATCCAACCTTATTTGGGATTGAAGAAGCGAATCTTGACCGGATAAGATATCTTCTAAGGTTTCCTCGCATGTGCCGCCGCTGCCAGGCGAGTCGTTCGGTCGTGGTCGCTTAGACCTTACAGAAGTTACAGACCCATTAGTGCCTGTGTCTGTGATACCACAACTGCTACTACCGCTAGTACCCGGGGTGGTCGGAGTAACAGCGGGCTCAGAGACTTAAAAAACATTTTGCTTAGCACCAGCCGGTGGAGGAGAACGCTGTTTTCGAGGCATTTTAATAATAAATCAGTCCTCCTGCTGTTCACTGAGCGCCAACGACACTAGCGTGATAGCCGACGGTTGCAAAGTCCAAGCGAAATAAGTGTGTTTGTAACATCGACTGTACTTTGTGTCGCAAAAGTTGAGGCATCCGCATAACCAAGCAGCGCAGGCGTCGACGGGGCTGTTCCGGAGCAGTTCGCGTTCGATTTTTGCTGAGAGCAGTTGTGTTACATGCGATCGCGCACGTACCACAGTGTAAAAGTGCTTACGCATCAAAATAACGCCGGCTGGTCGGATGCATCGCAATGACCTAGTTATTGCGTAATGCTGACGGCTGCAGGTGAATATTATTGTTAAGGCGAAGTTAATACTCGCTTAACTTGTACAATGAGTTCTAAAAAGGAAAAATTTAGCGTGAACTTATCAACAGAGACTGAACATCTGTTGTACAAGTACTTCTGTGAAGAACAAAGGCAGCGCGAAAAGCTGCAAAAAGAACTAAATGACTTAAAAAGTCAGATAGAAAACCTCCAGCAGCAGCTGAAACTTCAAGCGGAGAACCCACCGCAATCAGCTACTACAACCGACCCTGAGACTTCATCCCCGCCTGTTGAATATAAAACGGATGAAGAAGAACTTGCTTGAGAAACAGGATGGATACGGCAAAAAAGCAGGAAGAAAAGAAAATTGAACACCTCTCTCGCCCAACCCATTCTGAATGAACAAGGAAGTGAAGATAATAAAGGTAAGAAAAATACCATTAAAACTCCTTTGCCACCACCTATTGTAGTAGACGGTATCCAGGACTACCAGTAATTCTTTGATTTTCTTTCTGAGAGCCAACCAGCTGACGCGCTCAGCATCAAAATGATGAACGGCGATACAATCAAAGTAAATGCCAAAAATGATGATTCGTACAGAGCAATTATAAAGGCCCTCTCACTGAACAATTGCCTTTGGCACTCGTATGAGAACAAACAAGAGAGACCAGTTACAGTTATGGCAAAAAAATGCATTCCACATGCATTCCGGAGAGAATTGTTGAAGACTTGCGTGGCAAAGGCTACAAAATTCTAGAAGAAGTCAACAAATTGAGTTGGAAAACCAAAGAGCCACTCAATATGTTCATGCTAACATTCTCAAACGATGAAGAAACTAGCAAAATTTATAACATCAAAACTGTATTGGGATGTAAAGTGGAAATACAACCGGTATAATCCACAAAACTGGTACCTCAGTGCAAACGATGCCAGGCTTACGGCCATACGCAAAAGTACTGCTCCAAAGAGCCGGGGTTCGTAAAGTGCACAGGCAAACATCTCACGAAGGATTGCAGTAAATCAAAAGAGGAGAAACCAAAGTGCGTCCACTGTGGAGCACCACATCCAGCTAACTACAGAGGATGTATCGTAGCCAAAGAAATCCAGCAGATACGAAACAAAAAATCGAAAGGCAATAATATTGCCCCTCAAGAAAATACACGTACTGGAAGAGTCGAAGTCCCCAACCAGTACAAACGAAGTCAAAGCTCAATGCAAACTGGGACGAAAAACGTATCTTATGCCCAAGCTACAAGAGGCATAGCCAAGGCGCCTTTGATTGATATGAAGAGTGACAAAAAGTTGGATGAAATCTTAAAGTTAATGTCAACATTCGACGAGAGATTGAAAAAATTTGAAAATAGCAACAAAGCTGCTACTTCTAAGGCACAAAAATGAATACTACACTAAAAATTATGGCGTGGAATTCAAATGGGTTACAAAAACATCAGAACGAGTTACAAGTAGTATTAGACATAGAAAAGATTGATGTGTGCCTCATATCAGAAAGTCACTTCACAAAGCAATCTCACATTAAGTTTAAAGGATACAAAGTATACCATGCAATCCACCCAGACAATTCTGCAAGAGGTGGTAGTGCCATCGCACTTCGGCTCTTTGGAGCAGTACTTTTGCGTATGGCCGTAAGCCTGGCATCGTTTGCACTGAGGTACCAGTTTTGTGGATTTTACCGGTTGTATTTCCACATTACATCCCAATACAGTTTTGATGTTATAAATTTTGCTAGTTTCTTCATCGTTTGAGAATGTTAGCATGAACATATTGAGTGGCTCTTTGGTTTTCCAACTCAATTTGTTGACTGCTTCTAGAATTTTGTAGCCTTTGCCACGCAAGTCTTCAACAATTCTCTCCGGAATGCATGTGGAATGCATTTTTTTTGCCATAACTCTAACTGGTCTCTCTTGTTTGTTCTCATACGAGTGCCAAAGGCAATTGTTCAGTGAGAGGGCCTTTGTAATTGCTCTGTACTTATCATCATTTTTGGCATTTACTTTGATTGTATCGCCGTTCATCATTTTGATGCTGCACGCGTCAGCTGGTTGGCTCTCAGAAAGAAAATCAAAGAATTACTGGTAGTCCTGGATACCGTCTACTATAATAGGTGGTGGCAAAAGAGTTTTAATGGTATTTTTCTTACCTTTATTATCTTCACTTCCTTGTTAATTCAGAATGGGTTGGGCGGGAGAGGTGTTCAATTTTCTTTTCTTCCTGCTTTTTTGCCGTATCCATCCTGTTTCTCAAGCAAGTTCTTCTTCATCCGTTTTATATTCAGCAGGCGGGGAAGAAGTCTCAGGGTCGGTTGTAGTAGCTGATTGCGGTGGGTTCTCCGCTTGAAGTTTCAGCTGCTGCTGGAGGTTTTCTATCTGACTTTTTAAGTCATTTAGTTCTTTTTGCAGCTTTTCGCGCTGCCTTTGTTCTTCACAGAAGTACTTGTACAACAGATGTTCAGTCTCTGTTGATAAGTTCACGCTAAATTTTTCCTTTTTAGAACTCATTGTACAAGTTAAGCGAGTATTAACTTCGCCTTAACAATAATATTCACCTGCAGCCGTCAGCATTACGCAATAACTAGGTCATTGCGATGCATCCGACCAGCCGGCGTTATTTTGATGCGTAAGCACTTTTACACTGTGGTACGTGCGCGATCGCATGTAACACAACTGCTCTCAGCAAAAATCGAACGCGAACTGCTCCGGCACAGCCCCGTCGACGCCTGCGCTGCTTGGTTATGCGGATGACTCAACTTTTGCGACACAAACAGTCGATGTTACAAACACACTTATTTCGCTTGGACTTTGCAACTGTCGGCTATCACGCTAGTGTCGTTGGCGCTCAGTGAACAGCAGGAGGACTGATTTATTATTAAAATGCCTCGAAAACAGCGTTCTCCTCCACCGGCTGGTGCTAAGCAAAATGTTTTTTAAGTCTCTGAGCCCGCTGTTACTCCGACCACCCCGGGTACTAGCGGTAGTAGCAGTTGTGGTATCACAGACACAGGCACTAATGGGTCTGTAACTTCTGTAAGGTCTAAGCGACCACGACCGAACGACTCGCCTGGCAGCGGCGGCACATGCGAGGAAACCTTAGAAGATATCTTATCCGGTCAAGATTCGCTTCTTCAATCCCAAATAAGGTTGGATAGTGCAACAATATCTGAACTTCGCAAAGAAATGGAGTCTTTCCTGACTGCATCTACAGGCCTCGCTCAAATCTTACTTTGAGACTGAATTTCTCGAATTAAAAGGAAAATTGCAAGGATTAGAGGCATCCGTCGAGTTCATGAGTAGAGACTATGACGTAATGAAGACCGAATTGGACCAGAACAAGAACATCATAAATCAACTGAGAAAGGAAAATGAGGAGTTGAAGAGCTGTGTTACTGACTTATCCGTAAGAGTTAACATTATTGAACAACATTCTCGCCAGGATAACTTGGAAATAAATAGAGTCCCTGAAAACCAAGCCGAAAATCTAATAAGTACGTTATCTCAGCTAGGGAAAACAATCTTATGCAGTATTGAAGCGGAGGACGTGTCATCAGCAATTCGTGTCAAAAAACTCGACTTGCAGTGTAGCCGCCCGAGTTCAATTGTTGTCAAGCTAAAGAACACTAGGAAACGTGATGAGGTTTTAGCAGCGGTAACCAAATTTAACCGTGCCCATGTTGCCGATAAACTCAATTCAGCTCACTTAGGGTACGGTGGCACCAAGCAGCCCGTCTTTGTCTCCGAGCATCTATCACCACTGAATCCATGCCGTACGCAAAATACGCGCTTAGACGTGGAGTTGCGGACACCAGCCCGTCTTAATCTAATCTAATCAAATCTAAGGCCATCCATGCTCAGGCTAGGAAAATAGCGCGACAGAAGGGTTATAAGTACGTTTGGGTCCGCAATGGCCGCGTATTGGTTCGTAAGGATGATGGAGAACGGCCTTTCCACATAAAGAGCCTCCACGCTGTCTCTATAATGTAAAAATCCCAGGAGTGGAAACACGCGAATAAACCATAAAAAAAATTCACTGTATGCTACCGGAATCCCAGAGGAATGGGAACAAAATTAAATGAAACCAATATTGCAGCTAATGTTAATAATTATGACATGATTGTGGAAACGAAGACACGGCTTAATTTCTGTCATTTATCATCAGTGTCATTTTTTCAGCATTTATTGTGTAATGTTTTTTTTTAAATTCATGTTCTGTGTTTCTTTTTGGCTAATTGCTATTACAGTTATGCCTTATTTTTATTTTTATTTTTATTCTTGGTTCATGTTTTTTTATGCATGTTACGTCACTTCACAACATAAAAACACTCATCATGAACACCCAGACTCATTCATACTGAATTCACGCTCCATTCAAACATTGGAAGTGGCTCTAGGCATAACCAACACTCTACGTCAGATTTGTGCTTATTTATACTTATTCTTATTAATTCAACACATTAGATATCCTGTCAGACATTGACAGTCTGGCTCTGGCCAAGTCATCAACCCTCAAAATTGACAGCTGCAATAGTGTCATTGGAAATTCTATAAGTTCACTGAAAATACTACACCAGAATATAAGAAGCATAACACGGAATAGCCCTAGCTTAATGACATTGTTAATAAGATCGCAGACTGATTGGGACATCATAGCCCTAACAGAGTGTTGGTTACCCTGCACATACAACATCCCAGCTATAGATGGCTATAACAATTTCCAAACATTGAACAACGTAACCCAAAACAAAGGCGTTGGAGTTTACTACAAGAAAAACTCAAATATTGCCATAGTCGAACCCACTATAGCCGACTGCAATTGCCTTACTATCACAATTAACACAATCACGGTAATTTTAGCAATCTACCGTCCACCTGGGTACAAAAACATACATAATTTATTCTTTTCTCTCGATATTATTTCCTTGTCTTCCTGGTGTAGTACTTGTGCCGGGGTACCACAGGGCGGCGTTCTATCTCCCTTACTTTTCGCTGTTTTTATTAACTCAATCTCCAACAAATTAATTTCTTCCTACCACCTTTATGCAGATGATTTGCAAATTTACTCACGAGCTCCTCTTGGAAATCTTTCTGAGGCTATCTCGACCATTAATAGTGATCTGGCCCGTATATGCGACTGGAGCAAGAGTTTCGGACTTATGGTGAACCCCATAAAGACGCAAGTTTTGGTGGTGGGCAGTTCAAGAACGGTCTCAAGGATCGAATGGACGACTCTACCCCAAGTTTCTTTTGACAATTCTGTTATCCCTTTTAGCGAGAAAGTTAAGAACTTGGGTATATTCCTTGATAAAAGCTTCTCTTGGACTGCCCAGCTACAGGAAGTTAGCCGCAAGCTATTCGCATCTGCTTGATCTTTGAGAAGATTGCGTAATTTTCTACCGACTGCAACCAGGATTGCGCTTGCACAATCTCTTCTGCTACCCATCCTTGATTATGCTGATGCCAGCTATCTTGACCTCACTGAAGTGCAACTTGATAAACTTGAGCGGCTTCAAAATGTCTGTATAAGGTTCATATTTGGTTTGCGCAAATATGACCATGTTTCTGAATTTCGTGTGAAACTCAAGTGGTTGCCAATTCGCCATCGCCGGAATGCTCATATTCTTTCTCTCCTATATAATATTCTCTTTCTTCCTTCTACCCCTCTTTATCTCAAGAAACGGTTTCAGTTTCTGTGTGACTCGCACCTGAAAGTTCTTAGGTCATCGGATAATATGAAACTTAAAATGCCAATGCATTCCACTACCTTCCTGGACAAATCTTTTACTGTCCAGGCCGCTCGTCTATGGAATGCATTGCCTGTGACTATAAAGCGCGTGCAATCACTGCCTGTTTTTAAGCGACTTGTGAAGGAGCACTACTTGTCACTGTGATCATAATCTTGTATAAGCTGAATTGTTTTCTTGTCTGTATATTAGTTGTATGTATGTATTTATGTATCTATTTTTTTTTTTATATTTTGTATTTTAATAATAAAAATAATTAATTGTTGATAAATTTGCACCAAGAGCAACCCCATATTGTGTCCAGGCTGTCTCTTTCCATTCTAGGTTGCCTGGAAGAGATCGCGGTTCGCGATAAGGCCGCCTGTTGTATGTTTGTTTTGTTATAAGATGTCTTTTTGAATTATTTTTATCTTGGTGTACAATAAAGTATATAATAAATAAATTAATATTTACTTAAAAACTTTGTCTAATTTGCTAATATTATTTTGGTGGGTGATATTAATATTGATATCTCAGAGAATAGCTCTGAACCAAACAGCTTATGTACCTAAACCTTCTGGCATCACACGGGATGTTGCCAGCTCATACTATTGCTACCCATGGCAAAACATGCCTCGACCACATCATCTTAAAAACGCGACTCCCGGCATTCTCCTATGTGGCTGAGACTTTCATTACAGATCACGACGCAGTTATACTTTTTCTAGAATTAGCTTAACCATTAATTTACGATCCTTTAGTGATGGTCGTTCCATTGTAAATCGAAATCTAAGGTAGTGTGACAAACCAGTTAAAGTTACTATTCCCTTGATCATTTTGCCTTGTATTCAATCGCGTCAAAGATAATATTCTCGGCATATGTTCTGAGCGGATTAGCTTGGGTTCTTTGAAAGTATCAGGGACAGATATAGGTTCACAGAATCTTGATATTACTTTCGTAAATTTTTTTCAGTACATTAATTTGCTAATATAGTTGTTTCGCTGTAGCCTAGCAATAGTGGTTATTGCTTTTCCGTGTATGAATTCGAAAAATAAACTCTATATCGTAATTATATTGGTATAAATATAGAGAATCACGATAAATATCGATTCAGACGGCTTTTTGACTTTATTTGCATTTTTTATAATAATCAATCAATCTTTAAATAATGTCAATAACAAATAATAGGTGGGTCAATGACCGCTATTGCCATGTTAAAACTGAACTATAGGCAAGACTCTTTATACATAGTGGGCATCCAACTAACCCAACACGGAGTCGTGACATGTCAAAACGCCGCACACAGGCGGATTTGCCCGTATTCGCGGTCAAAACTCAAATTTTGAAATATAAGTTTTTAAGCTTACATGTTCACAATCATTAGAATTAATATTTGTTTCGGGATATTTACCAAATATATTTTGTTTTTGGTTGAGAGCTCGATATTGTTATGTTAAACAAGTCCTACAGAGGAATGGATACAGGATGAAGATCTTGCCACATGCTCGAAGATCATCAAATAAACAATTGAAGTACAAGGTCGAGAGACAGCCAACATTTTTGCCATACGTGAAAGGAGTGACAGACAAAGTCGCAAACATTCTCAGTAATACTGCATAGAAACTATTTTCACTACTTTCAAGAAAGTATCCCAAATGCTGCGTTCGCCTAAAGATAACTTTCCCTTGGAAAAGCCTGGAGTTTATAAGATTATTTGTAGCTGTGGGCAATCATATATTGGACAGACGAAGCAAACTGTTGCTTGCTGAATCAAGGATCACATTAGGGCAGTGAAAAACAACGCTACCCAAAAATCCGCCATAGCAGAAGATCTTCTCGAATCATGGCCAAACCACTGGATCGAGTTACATGACCCACAGGTTATCTCGACTGAACGCCATTACATACCTAGAACAGTTCGGGAAGCAATTGAAATAACCAAGTGCAAAAATTTCAATAAGGACGACGGGTTTCAATTGTCGAGAGCCTGGAATCCAGTGGTTCAACTATGTAAAGATCGTAAAACTACTAAACAAGTGTCAAAAGTGGATACAGTGAGCATCGTTTGTCGTGAACAATATCGAGTAACTAGTGAGACGAGTGCTGATCAGTATCGAGTAACTAGTGAGACGAGTTCTGGTGGAAGTGGCATCGTGCGTGAAAAACGAGTGAGGAAGAGGGTAGACAGATATGTCAGCTCGTAAACAACACCCACCCGCAAAGACTTTAGTTCTCGTGATCATGGCGCTTGTAACGGTTCCGAAATATCGAACTCTCAACCAAAAACGAAATATACATGGTAAATATCCCGAAACAAATATTAATTCAATTTCAAATTATGAAGTTAGCCATAACAGTCACACGACTTTATTTTTTGAATCTTATGGATTCCTTTCATCCAATTTCAGTTTGTATAATATTTTAACGAATGTTTTAATTGTTACTTTTTAATACAAAGTTAATACAAAGTTTAAAATTGATGTGTTAAAAAAAATAATGTCAAGTTTTAAAAGTGTTTGGCGTATCTTTAATCGTGGATTCTGAACCTGGAGGAATGTATCTATGTATTTAAAGTTGTTTTCTTTTCCATTTTACTAAGTTTTACGTAAAATAGATGTCATTAAACCAAAAAGTTACAAATTCATTAGCATCAGACTACTTTATAAATAATACAATGAAGTGACATGTCTAAGCTTAACATCTGTGTCAGTTGCAGTCGCTACTATATGGTTTTCCATTTTTATTAGCTTATTTAATATTATAATAGTATTTTTATATTATATTTTTCCTTTATTTTTAGGTTCATCTTCTGTGATATTTCGAGAAAACCGTACAAGATAGATCCTTTAATAAATTAATAACCAAAAGAAAAGAAGTGTTACCTACTAGATATTTATTTAAAAAAGAAAGTTAATTCAAAAAATCAAAAAACATCTGGTTTTGGTCAGCCAGCTCGCTAAAATATATCCTCCGACTGCACAGCATAATTTTCTCCTTGCTTACGTCTTTTTAGTTCGCTTTTTAAGCAGTCGGGTTTTTTGATTTATTGAATTAACTTTTTTATTCAACTTTTTAGTTTTTTTTAATTAGGTACATTTATACATATAAGTGGTATATATTTTGACATCACCTATTAAAACCCTTTATTTTGATACCCCACACGATGGGTTTGGAAGAAAAAAAAAAATCCCCCCTACAAAATGCCGCCCAAAATCCGCCATTTTTTCTTTTCCAATTTTTATGTAGCCTATGACACTCGCAGGGTTTAGACGAATTGATTGACGTAAGAATCATCAAAATCGGCCAACGCGTTTGGTCTCTAGAACGCCACATAGGAACAAACATACATACATACTTACATACATACATAGACTGATAAACGCATTACCCTCCTTCGGCAGTCGGGTAATAAATTTATAATGGTTAAAAATATTGCAAACTATTAAATAGTTGAATATAGCTTCAATATGCTACTCATGTTTTTTCATCAATTCCTACGACTTTTCGAACGTTTTAAAACAATAAAAAGGCTTTGTATTTTTTTTAAGAAAATCCGCTTATGTGTGCCGCCGGCTTAATTTAAAAACCAACTAACTGCGCACTTTATGATTTTGTGCTAGGGCGTTTTGATAGTTTGTATCAAAAAATTTCATATACTATCATAGATAATGTTATTTTAAGAAACAGCATCTGGTCGTATCGTATTGTTAAACCTGATATCTTACTAAAATTATAAATGTGAAAGTTTGGATGGATGTGTGTGTGGGTGTATGTTCGTTACTGAATCACGCCAGAACGGCTGAATGGATTTGGATATAATTTGGCACGGAGATAGATATAGTCTGGAATAGCAAAAAAGGCTCTTTAGGTTTTAACCCGGTATATGTTCCCTTGGGATGATAAAACACTTTTCACGCGGGAAAACCACTGGCATAAGCTAGTCTGAAACTAATTTATTTGACTTTAATTTTAGCAGTATTCGATGGTTTCCTGGGTTTAACAGTAATATAACACGTACATACTAATTAATATTTTCATGAAATTTCGAAAAGCTTTCGCAAAAACATGTTTTCATGCTATAAAGACTTACGAGTACTTATTAGTTTCATATGTGTAGATTTTTTTAAAGCCTTCAATAGTTCATTAAGAAAAAAATCTTCACGAAATTGCAATCGAATTCATAAACCAATGTATGCACAATTTGAAGCAATACCTAATCTGCCTCAGCATTACATCTTGTCTTACGCAGACAAAAGTATTACATACATACATAAACTCTCGTTAACTAGACAGACGTGTGTCGCATCGCGCTGTGAATATTGAAGTTTTTGTGATTTGTAATTTTGTAGTGCTGTGATTGGTTGCTTTTGCCGTTTTCAATTCCTTGTTTTGCTCTTGCGTTGTTGTTACCTGTGATCTACGCCCACTGGGAGAAGTTAAGGTAGGACAGAACATTTTTGTCAGCTCCTA
Organism: Orthosia cruda; assembly: GCA_964057195.1. Lineage (NCBI taxonomy): Eukaryota > Metazoa > Arthropoda > Insecta > Lepidoptera > Noctuidae > Orthosia > Orthosia cruda. The sequence continues at coordinate 39,860,064 of OZ059828.1, read as the reverse complement.
CATTGAATGAGTGTTCAAATATATTTGAAAAACTCATTTAAATAAACACAAAAAGTTTTGCGGTTGGTTGAGATCAAACCTGTGACATCGGAGCGTTGGAGGCGGCACATGTGCGCACTGGGCTAAGTGAACATCTGGCTGCGCCTACGAAATAACCAATCTCTATCGACTGCAAGGAGCTACACTAAATTATTTTACTCCAATTTTACTCTGTGCTTTACGTGTTGTCTAAGGGTAATGTGTAGTAAGTGCGTAGAACAGGAATGCCTCGCACTCGGTCACCCCCCTTGAAATATACCACCGCGTTGCTTGAGACTCAGTCAGAGCCTGATCTGTCCTCTGGCGCATCTATTCCTGAATTGAATAGCGGTGAAAAAATGGATAGCGTAACAATACGGCAGAGCAAGAAGCGCTTCAGAGGTGATGTCGACTGCACGGAGACTGACAAATTCGATGATTTGAAGAATATGTTGCAGTCATGGAAAAATGATCAAAAGGTTGTCCTCAACATAATAATTGCGGATGTTTCTGAATTGAAACAAAAGAATCTCAATATCCAGAAGTCATATTCTGAGCAAGAAAAATCAATTAATTTCTTCAACTTGATCTATGAGGAGATGAAGTCTCGTCTAGAAAGCCTGGAAGTTGCACATAAGGAGAAAGTTAAACGCGTGAATGACATGACTGGCAGTGTGAATGCACAAGCTGTGGCTACACTTGAGGCTAAGATTGAGACAATGGAGCAGCAGGCACGTTCATGTAACATTGCAATCTGTAATTTACCTGATAAGCGAAATGAAAATTTGTTCGTCATCGTGGATTCTCTAAGCTGCGCTTTTAATTTACCAGTGTCTCAAAATGACATTCATAACGTCATTTTTTATTTATGGAATAAATGATTCAAAAAGGCGGCAGCCATGATTGATGCATCGTGTGACGTCACATTTGAAACAAAAACAAAGAGTTGTACTGTGTTTACTATTGCTTGCTTTCTGTAAAAATAAACTAACCGTCATAGCCCGAAATGTCACGTGACCGACTGTTTTCGCGCGCCTTTCAAATAATTATGTTTTTTTTTTTTTTTCTTTTTAATAACGCTTTTTTTTAATAAAAAGAGGTATAAAATAAAATTTTCAATGTTTTACAATACTTTTCTGAAATCTGTCAAATAGCCAATTGATGATTGATTTGATTGATGATGAATTGATGTTTGAGCTTGCAGATGGATTTTATCATGTTATACTGGTAGTGGTAGGGACTCCCTTTTCTGCACTTAGACTCCCATTTGGTCCGTTGTGCGTGGGGGCACTGGCTAACATAGCCAGCCTAGCTCCGTCCAAAAGCACAGAAGCTTCCTGGAAACTTCACAGGTTTCACAGTGCGACCTCACTGTTTCGAGGATTTCTTCGCGTTGAGATGCCACGGCCTCGCAATACAGGATTACGTGGGTAGCTGATTCTTCAGCGTTATAACAGGCCCTGCAAAGTAGCCGTCCGTGGCGCCTATGTTGAATAGATGTTTAGAAGGGTGTGGCCCATTATTGTCCCTATAATGATTTTTTTAGGTTGTTTCTACTCAGGCTGTTTTTTAGTAAGACGTGGGTGTACGTTTGGCAAAGCCATTCTAGACTGTCTACAGTCTGTTGCCCGTGACCATCTGTTATTATGAAGTTCTGTTGACCTTTGGCGAATCTACGCACGAAATTGCGAGATAAGCAAGGAGAAAAGTGGGTATGGGCCTAGCACTAACATCTCGGAGCCCCTCTCGCAAGTACATCTGCAGAATCATTGCCTAGGGATCCACTGTGCCCCTTGATCAACTGGAGGGTTATTTGATTGGATTTCGATAAACCCCAGAGCGAGGTGGCACTCAAAGATTAGTTTGTAAAACTTTGGTAAAACTTAAACTTACTAACAACAAACTTATCATTTTATCATCAACACTTTTGTAAAAATATTATTTCACAGAACTGTTTCAATGATTGGTAATAAATTTAGTTTTTTCATTTTTGCCAATTTGGCAGCCAGAGTTGCAAATATTTTTAATATTTAATAAATAATAAAATATAAATACCTCTTACTTTGTGGGTTGGTTTTTTTATAATCCTGGGCTTACATAATGCTTATAATGACTGTAGGCCCATGGTTTAACAAGTTATGTTTGAATGAATTTGTGTTGTTTATTAATTTCCAAATGGTGGTCTATTAATTCCTTATTACATGCAACAGACGCGACGTTATTTGAATTGCGTCAAAGGCCATATCGCAAAAGTATTTTCAATTCAAGTTAGAATACATTGAAATGTAGGTAAACATTTCATGTGACCGTTCTTGCAATTTCACTTAGTAAAAGTTAATCGATTATCGGTGTGATATAAATAAAATCGCCTCAAACCATCAGAAATGTCAATGATATTTATGTTTTTTTAATTGTATTCCAAAACTTTTATCTGCATTTTACGACAAAAACAACCCATATTAATTTTTATTTCACTGAAAGCGGAGATTGTAGTACATAAATTACATAGATTGTAATACATATACAAAGTTAAATAAGTACAAGTTAACATATCAACTACTATCAGGTGGGTGAATCTGCTTTCCTAGCTAGGTTACAGAATAACCTGTATTAAGGAATAACAGTCCCTGCCCCTTACAAAATGTTTTATTGAAACTACGTATAGTACAAGAAAATATAATAGTACAGTAATTAAGAAGTAATTTAATACTACAACAATGTTTATTTTTGAGTGCATGCATGTGTGCTTGTGTGTATTATGTGCAAGTGTTTGTGTGTGTGTGAGTGTTTTTAAATGTGTATGGATGTGTGTGTTCATGTTTAGTTTGATTGGTAGGTCTTGCGAGTTGTTCTCCAACCTGTCACTCTCACCCACTGAGTTACTTTTCGGTTTCATCATCCTTTTTGTTTTGAAGAAATTTCCGTAAAATCTTTTTATTAGTTTAATAATATTCCCTTCACAGTTAACGCTTTTAGCGCTAGACCAGTCAACCATACGCTAAAACCTCGCTATAAAATGTCATTCACAGAATGACATTGGTACACTTGACCTGCTTTTCAAGAGCCTTTAAAAGTTAAAAAGTTTTAAAGTTAGGCTTTAATAAACGCCTACACAAGATTACTTTAATTAATGATAGGAACATAATAAGCCCTTGATTTCATCCTCCTACTATTATAAACGTGAAAGTTTGTGAGGATGGATGAATGGAAGAATGATTGTTACTCTTTCACGCAAAAACTACTGAACGGATTTTGATAAAATTTTACAGGAATATAGCTTTTACATCAGAATAACACATAAGCTATAATTTATAAAGATGCTAGCTTCTGCCAGCGGCTTCGCTCGCATGTGTGTCGATAATTATCCCAAGGGAACATACTCGCGGGATTAAAAGGTTCCTATGTGCTATTCCAGACTATAATCTATCCCTGTGCCAAATTTCATCCAGATCCATTCAGGACTTTTTGCGTGCAAGAGTAACAAACATATAAACACACGCACTCACAAACTTTCGCCTTTGTATTATTAAGTAAGATAAGATGAAAAACTATACCTACATCGTTAATTATTCATGTTCCTACTAAAAATATATTACGGTAAAAGGCAATTAACTCTATTGCTATGCTTAAACGGAATAGTTGTAGAAACAATGAATCAAAACTTTTTCAAACATAAATACGAAACTTTATATATATCACTGGCAACTCTACAAGTTTACACGTTGCCAAAAACACAAAAACTTGTTGCTAGAACGATGCTGTGCAACTGTTTTTTCACTGAATGAACGCAGCTTTTTACCTTTTAATAGACCTTTAAGAAGTGCCTCAACCTGGTGCCTCTTGAGCACCCTACCTTGAGAGTAATCTCGGTGAATGACTATGCCTTTCATCACGGTATACTCCAGGGGTGCTCAGACTCGTGTCGGCAATCTGCCTCTAAATATTTAGCCTGCCAATAAAGAGAAGAGACTGCCAATCTACGTAAACGATACCTTTTTATTTTTGCTAGCCTGTTGTGTTCAACTCCTGACAAAGGCTTTGCTCCACTCCTTCAATTTTTTGCAAGATCGTGATTTCTCCTTCTTAAAAAAATCTAAACTTAAAATACAATATTATTATGAAAAGCCCGGTAAAATACTTTTTGTTACTTAAGGCACAAAATTCCATTCGTTTTTCGATTTAGTACTTCTTGGGCATTTACGCGATCGACTAGAAAAGCTTTCGATGTCGACAGTTAAAGCACCCCTGTCATACCATAAAGTACATAAACGGCGGCGCGCCGCAGATAGAGAGTCCACTACGAACAAAGCGCCATTTTGCACGCACACATTGACATTACGATTTTACAGGGAATAATGGGCAATATTGGACCGAGCTCAGTCGTGGCTGTCACTATTGCTTTGTGCGGGCGTTTGTCACGTCATTCATACATAAAGTACTGTAACGAGGTTGCATTGGCTGGGTTACGAATATACTTTAAATTAATTCTATAAAATCGTTCTTTCGTTAATTTTTAAGTTATAAAGGTCATTAAATTTTTCAAGATATCATGTTAGAAATTCAATATCTAGGCAAATAATAAATTATTTTAAGTCCATAGTCGAAAGTTTCCTACGACTGCACAGCATAATTTTCTTCTTGTTTAAGTACATATTTTTAGTTCGCTTCTTAAGCAGTCGGATTTTTTAATTTTATTAACCTTTTTTTCACATTTTTATTTTTGTCGAGCTTGGTGCTTTTCACATTTTTATGTTTTTGGTGGGATCATTATTACTCCATTGTTACGTCTTGCTACCAACCAATCTCCGTTGTATGTCGAGTCGTGATCTTTAACGGATATTTGATGCTCTGTCTATCCTATAAGGCATGTAAGTATGATAACGCATCGATTCGTGTAATCATACATGATTACACGAATCGATGCGTTAATGTTAGTAACATAAACAACTTACTATTTTTTTATTTGCAATCAATATAGTAACAACCCTAGTGAATCTGTCAAACTTATCTGTAAATTTTCGACACGGTGGGAGTGGCCCTTCTGTATACTTTATATTTTGTGGTTATACGCTGTATTCATGTAGGTCGTGCCCTCACGGAAATAATGAAATGAAGTTTATTATTCTTTCGCCGTTTTTGTTGATTTGAAAATTGTATAGAGTATGTAAAAAGGTTTATTGCCAAACATACAATGTACAAAAAAAAAACAAAATATAATGCCTCAATAATGCTGAAAACCGCAGCTAAAAGGTTTTGCCACTAGGTTTTTAGCTCACGTTGGATTCCGAAAGTGCTTATCACTCAATTTTCTACATTACCTTCGTATAAAACATGTCTTGGTGGCACAGTGGATAAAACCTCGCCTCTCGTGCTTGAGGTCGTGAGTTCAAATTCGGGCAAGTACCAATGTGATTATTTCAACTCTGTATGGTCGGGTGTCAGATATAATAAAACATCCCAAAATGTGGTGTAAGACTGCCTTTATTATGTTGATACTATGACTTATATATTGGTTACACACATTGAAATAGAGGTTGCATACGTACTACATCACACCTCCCAAGGCAATAAAAAAAAAAAAATATTCCTTTGCATGGATACTTTTTTTTTTTTTTTTATATATATAAAACTACGTAATGTGGTTACAAATTTAATGTAAAATTACTGTTTATTATCTATGAGTAATGGTTATGCGTTTGAGTTACTCGCAGGTTTTTTTTTTTTTTTTATATATTTTTTTTTTTTTTTATATAAGTATATTAATAAACAACTTATAACTAAGATTACAGTTGTTGTATCGCTTGTGTTTACAATCAAGCGAATTGCTTTTTTTTTTTTTTTTCCAAACTTATACCTAAGATTACAGTTGAGTTCTGTGTTTACAAATAAAACATGTAAGTACTTTTTGTTGGCACCATTCATTCAGGGCATCACGAGTGCATATCATTTTACAGCCACGATCGCAACGAAGGTCAGTAACCTAGGTATTGTTGCTAAGTATACAATATATTATGACTTTATGAGTAATACAACTTCGTTCTGTTTTTATGAATAACATCAATTTTTTCATTAATGTTTACCTCTACATTTGGCGACAAATCTCTAATAACAGTGTAGGGACCAGTATAAAGGTTTGAGAGCTTATTACCAGTTTCATTTTTAATCAATATTTTATCATTTGGTTTATATTCTACAGGTCTTACATATTTATCATATCTGTTTTTCCTTTCTAATTTCGAGTTAATCAAGTTTTCCCGTGCTTCTGTTTGTGAAATCTGTAATCTATATTTAAGCTCAAGGGGATAACTGTCATAATTGTATAGTGGTTCTACTGTTCTTAAAAGGTTACTTGGTAAGTTACATTTCTTTCCATACACAAGTTCGAAGGGAGTAAATTTTGTCGATGAATGTACTGTGGTGTTGTATGCAAAGGCCCAAAAAGGTAACCATGAACTCCATGAGTCTGGTCTTTGATTGATGTGCATTCTTAAAAAGGCCCCTAGGGTTTTGTGAGAATTCTCCAGTGCACCAATGCTCTGGTGATGATAGGCTGTTGAGTTCAGTTTGGAAATATTAAGAATTGTACATACCGCTTTGAATGTCTCTGACATAAACTCCGTTCCTCTGTCAGTAGCGATTTCCCGAGGCACACCGTGCACGAGGATGAAGTTGTTGACGAACACACGAGCGACTTCAGCTGCTGTTCTATTCACTAGTGGAAAAGCGCATACATATTTTGATAGTTCACATTGAAGTGTTAAAATATACGTGTAGTTATAGTAATCTCTATCAAGAGGCCCTACTATGTCTAAAAATATCTTCTCAAATGATGATTGTGCCGTTGTGGTTATTACCATGGGTTCTTTTACCATAACCGTATACTTTTGTTTTTGACATATAGGGCATTTTTTAACATAGTTATTTATATCCTTTTCGAGACCCGGCCAGAAATAATATTTTTTAATGTTGTTAAACATTCTTTTTGTGCCTGCGTGGCCACTTGTGGGTAATAAGTGAAAGTCATTTAAAAAGACTCTCCGATCTTCTAAATTATCTACTTTTTCTATATTATTTAAAATACACAATCGCGGTCCTTCCCATTTAGTATATCTTTTAACCTCATTAGTTATTTTTCCTAAGAATAAGTTATGGGATTTATTTTTCACGAAACATATTTCATGTATATCATTAACTTTACAGAAATCGCACATCGCTCTCACAAATGCGGCTGGCGTCAGTTGTGATCGAGCAGATGGATTTATATACAACATCATTTTTGCTTGATCATATGAAAATATATTATTTCCCTTATATATTCTATTCGTTTTTTGTAGCCTGTTTAGACTTGTTTTATCAATGAATTGCAGCTCTACTGCATTACTAGGCTTGTTAATTGTTCCCACAATCCTTGCTTGATCTTCTTGATCCGGGACACAGTTGTCTGCGGTATCTTCCGGAATATGAGAAGTTTGTTCTAATCGTTTTATCTGTGCTCGTGTCATTACAAATAAACTTTCGTGCATGTTCTTTAAATCTTTCGATGATATTGGAATTCGAGATAAAGCATCGGCGGCTGCATTTTGTTGACCTTTGACATATTCTATTAAATAGTCATATTCTTCTAAACATAATCTAAATTTGAGCAGTCTACTTGATGGCTCCTTTAAACTAAATAAATATACCAGTGGTTTGTGGTCAGTTACTATTTTGAATGGACGACCATACAAATAGGGTCTATAATGTTTTACGGCCCATACTATAGCCAGGAGTTCTTTTTCAATAGTCGGGTAATTACGTTCAGCTTTGTTTAAACTCCTACTGGCGTAAGCGACTGGCCGACCATTGCCGTTGGATAAAACCGCTCCTATCGCGTACCCTGACGCATCAGTTTGTACAATAAACTGATTTTTATCTGATAAATCCGGATATTGGAGAACTGGTGGTGTAGACATACATTCTTTAAGTGTCTGAAATGCCTTTTGTGCGTCGCTATTCCAAATGAATTCTACATTTTTTCTACACAAAATATTTAAACTGTTTGCAATTTCAGCAAAATTTGGAATAAATTTGCGATAATAATTCGCTAAGGCTACAAAACGCTTTACTTCATTTGTGTTTTGGGGAATTGGATAGTTTTGTATAGCACTAATCTTTTCTGGATCGGGTAGTACACCGTTATCTGTTACGACGTGGCCTAAATAGAGCATTTCCTTTTTAAGAAAGTCGCATTTCATCGGATTTAATTTTAAATTGACACTGCGTAATCTTTCTAGTACTTCGATTAAATTTTTGTTATGATTTGATAAGTCCCGTCCCATTATAATTAAATCGTCCTGATAACATAAACATTTTTCATAATTAAGGCCCGCCATTGCCATTGTCATCATTCGGGCAAATGAGTTCGGGCTTGTCTTAAGACCCATTGGCATTCTAGTCATTTGATATTGACCTGAATGAAAAGCTGTAAATTTCCTACTATCTGGTTCAAGTTCCACGTTATAAAACCCTTGGCTTAAGTCTAAGTGCGTAAAATAAATGCAACCAGATAGCGAGTCTAATATCTCATGAATATTTGGCAGTGGGAATTTATCATTTTGAACACAGTTATTTAACTTTCGGTAATCAATGACTAGACGCCATTTCTTCTCTCCATTTGATTTCTTTGGTACTAATAGAACGGGACTAGACCATTCGCTATTACAGGGTTCTATTATACCTTGTTCGAGCATGCCGTTAATTTGATTCTGTATTTCCCCTTTTTGTGAATGTGGGAGCCTGTAAGGTTTGCTGTAACTTGGTCTAGTACCGGGTTGTATTGTTATTGAATGTTTATATATAGTTGTCGTAGTGAGTTGGTCTCCTTCGAGATAAAAGATATCGTTATACTTTGCGCATATGTTCCTAATGCTGATTTTTTCCTCCTTATTTAGATGATCTAATTTTAATAAGGGAAGCAGTTTTTTGACTCGTTCTGCATGTTTCTTTGGCTTGTCAAATATACAGATATTATAATCTCTTGCTTTATGTATTTTAGGATTAATGCTATGTACATAAAAATCGTTTTCTGTTGTGTTCAAAATTGTTATTGGTAGCTTTCCGTCCGCGGGGCTTGCTATTGTACTTGCTAAAAATATTCCGTTTCCTATCTGCTCTGCGCAAACTACACAATCTTCTGTTATATCGGTCGTAATGTAATGTGTGCTTTCGGACCTAGCGGGTATAGTTAGCGTCTCGTTATGTTTGGTAATAGGCACACAAATTTCTTTATTGTTATTATACATAACTAAGGAGTAATTTTTGAAGTTAATAATCGAATGATATTTGCTCAAAAAGTCTTGGCCTAAAATGCCACTTGCCTTACAGGGTAAGGATTCAAATACGTAGAATTTATGGCTTAGAATTTGTTCACCTGCTCTTAATTCAAGATAAACAAAACCGATCGCTTCAATTTTTCCACCAATACCATTTACAACAAGTTTTCCTTTTTGGATGGGTTCATTCAACTCAGCAATGTGTTTATATTTTATGGCCGATATGGATGCACCGGTGTCGATTAGCCACGTATATGTAAGATTGTTATGTTTAGAGTGTAATGAAATATGATATATGCTACTACATGACATCATAACGCTTTTATTCACGAAAAAACTCTTCTGAATTATTATTATCATTGTTATTTTCAGATTGATTTTCTCGCGGATTTGAATCTGTCAAAATATGCGTATTTTGTTGCTGTTCCTGGTGAATAGTAGCTTGGTTAAAAAAAATCCTACCTTTAGCTCCACGGTTAAATGTGCCGCGGCCACGAGATCTCCATCCACCGCGACCTGTTTGCGATATTCGATCATCCCTCCGTTCCGCCGGTGGCGTTGATTGTCCTCGTCCTCGTGACATCCCCTGGCCTCTGGAATTCCTATATTGGTAGTAATTGTTATTACGACGCATAAATAAAATGTCACCTGACGTGGACGGTGTTGAAACTTCCTCATCGATGGCTGCTTGTATGGCATCACTTAAAGATGTAAACTGTCGTGCTGCTATTATTGTGCTTAGTCGACGATTTCTTGATCCGTCGGCAAAACTTTTAATGGCTGATTTTTCGTTAATAGGCTTCAATATATCGAAGCTAGACTCATTGCCTTCAGATTGGGAAATCGTCAAGTCAACAAACAAATCAGTTATTTTCTTACCGTAGTCATCTATAGTAAGATCATTTTGTTTCAAATTGTACAATTTGTGTTGTAGAGCTGTTGCTGATTTTTTTGGTAACAGACATGTTTTCATAGCCTTTACTAACTCATTAACACTGTCATACTTTGCATTAAGTTTAAGTTTAGCAGACTGCGAAAGTCGACTTTTTAAAACAAAATTTATCAATTTAATTTGTCCGTCTACGTCAAGTTCCTTTTCATAGTATTCTACGCCATCAATGAGCTGTTTCGTATTTGTGCCGTCGTCATTTAGAACTGGTAATAAGCTCAAGGCGATTTTTAAATCGAATTTCGCCATATTTTGTTCAATAATTGACTCTTCAGTCGATGAATTATTACACAAATCTAAAATATTGTCATACAGGTTAACAAAATCTTTGTTTAATTTATTAAATTTACATAATTCCTCGTCTTTTAATCCGGTTTTAAGTAGCCTTAAATGGTCTAAGCTCTCATTGAAATTACTCAGCAATTTATCGGCCTCTTTTAGTTTTTTCAAAACAATTTCACCCTTTCGTCTACTTGGTCCTATTTTTATTAAATATATTCTTATCTTACCAAGGTCATTGTATATCTGTAACAATTCGTCATACATAACTGTCCATAATTTTATAGTTCATATACCAAATGCAAGTTCATATCGCGACTATGATTCCACTGTTGCACGCATACACTGCCCATGTTAGAATTACCACACTTTCACATTCATTAGAACACGGAACTCACAAGAACACTAGCCGAATTGTATGATTTGTTACACGCCTCTGTGTTGTCAGGGATTCTTGTTGGAAGCGTGGACCCGACGTTCCTCGCCTGCAGACACGTTACAAGCACCGTCGCGACACCTTCTGGATCGATCCACAGAACGCCTTAAGATGTGTCTCGTTATCTGCTCTCGCGCCCAGGACTCATGACATCTTTTGTAAATTTTAAAGATGGAGTATAGTGCACCGATGAATAATATCGTGCAAATTATTGTTAACACGATACTTATGGCCGATAAATGAAATTTAAATTCCTCTACCGTCGCGCGTCGCTGTGTTTTTAGCGGCTCTATTTTGATTGAGAAAAACCTCCTCATTAGTTACTTTTGAGTTGCACATTTTCCAAAGTCACTTTTAATATATTTTTCACTTAAACAGTTGCCACACTGAGCAAAACCGATACTAATCGCGTACATGATTCAAGCCCTGTTTAGTGGCAGAGTCGCCATGTATGGTCGGGTGTCAGATATAATAAAACATCCCAAAATGTGGTGTAAGTCTGCCTTTATTATGTTGATACTATGACTTATATATTGGTTACACACATTGAAATAGAGGTTGCATACGTACTACATCACAACTCATTTATATACTTTCTGCCTTTATATCAGAGACTAGAGGACGCCTCGCGGTTTCACCCCCGTATTTCCCGTTCCCGTGGGTATACAGGGATAAAAAGTAGCCTATGTCACCCGAGGATAGAGTAGCTTCCCAACGGTGAAAGAATTTTTGAAATCAGTCCAGTAGTTTTGGAGCATATTCGGTACAAACAAACAAACAAACAAAAAAATCTTTCCTCTTTATAATATTGGTATAGATCACTGACAATTGTGCAGGAAATCATCGTGAGGAAATCTGGGTTTTTTTTTTTTTTTTTAAACATTGCCCCACACTAGGAATTTCTTCCTGTATCGTGGGTGCGTTTACAAACATATAAACTCACATACACAAACACCCAGAGCCGGAACAATTACCTGTGGGTCATACAAATATTTGTTCCGTGCGGGAATCGAACCCGCGACACGCAGCGCAGCAGTCAATTGCTCAACCACTGCGCCAACCGTGCGCCCAAAAATTAATATAAGTTTGAAATCACGACCTCTTATTGAGCAAGTTGGTGACTAATGCTCCTTCTGTGTATGACAAGAGGCCTTTGCCCTGCAGTGGGACTGTAACAATATTATTATTTTACTAGGTTCTGCTAGCGAGTTCGCCCGCGTGAAAAGTGTTTTAATATCCCAAGAGAATTATTCCAGTTTATAATATATGTACCATTCCAGATTATAATGTATATCTGTGCCAAATTTCATACAGATCCGTTCAGCCTTTCTGGCGTATTTGAATAACAAACATACATCCACACACACATCTATTCAAACTTTCACGTTTATAATATTAGTTAGATTTATTATGACATTATCAGTTTTATCGGATCTCGAGCTTATACTGGAAATGTATAGCTTGTAATCAACTTTACCTACTGTAAAAGCTGACGTGTCTTACTTAATTGGCAGTGCAACAGGTCTAACGTATAGTCTTGCTCCACTACCGCCTTTTGATTTGATTGGTATTATGGCTGAGTGGCTTCGGTTCAGTATTACGTATATGTTTTGGTTTGCATCACACATGGAACGCAAGCTCTTGCTTTTGTCCGTAATCTCTTGATATGTGTAATATTTTTACTTCAGTTGGCTACGTACGAGATTTGTGTTACTATGAAAAGCACACTATCCGAAAGTGTGATCACCAGTCTTGTAAAAGAGTTTGTTGTTCCCCAGTAACTGAGTTTTACAGGGTTAACACATAGTCGCTTCATGTAAAATATTCAGCTGCATTTCATTATCATCATCATTTCAGCCGAAAGACGTCCACTGCTGGACATGCATGCCTCCCCAAAGCGTCACCATACCGGTCGGTCCTATGCGTTTTGCATCCACCGGACTCCCTCAGCCAGGTCGTCGCTCCACCCAAAGGCCTTCCAACACTGCGTCTCCCGTTACGCGGTCGCCAGTCCAGAAATTTTCACCCCAACGGCCATCCATTCTGCGTGCAATATCCGACACGAAACGACCTCAAGCACGAGAGGCGAGGTTTTATCAACTGTGCCACCAAGACATGTTATACATAGGTTGTGTAGAAAATTGAGTGATAAGCACTTTCAGAATCCAACGTGAGCTAAAAACCTAGTGGCAAAATCATTTACCTACGGTTTTCAGCATTAATGAGGCACAATATTTTGTTTTTTTTTGTACATTGTATGTTTGGCAATAAACCTTTTTAACCCCCGACGGAAAAAGAGGGATGTTATAAGTTTGACGTGTGTTGCTGTGTATCTGTGTGTCTGTCTGTGGCATCATAGCGCCTCAACGGATGAACCGATTTTGGTTTAGTTTTCTTTGTTTGAAAGGTGTTTGTGTCGAGAGTGTTGTTATGTTTGAATAAAATCGGTTCAGCCGTTCAAAAGTTATTGGCGTTTTACTGTTTGAATCGGGATGTTTTCGCAAGATAAATGTATCGGGGGTTTTTTAAATTTTGAAATTTTACTTGTTACACACTCTATACAATTTTCAAATCGTAACAGACGAGTAAACACGGCCTTTATGTGTTTACAAAAAGTTCTTTCTTTCTCCGTGAGGGCACGACCTACATAAATACAGCGTATGACAGGGGTGCTATAACTGTTGACCTCGAAAGCTTTTCTAGTCGATCATGTAAATGCCCAAGAAGTACTAAATCGAAAAAAGAATGGAATTTTGTGCCTTAAGTAACAAAAAGTATTTTACCTTGCTTTTCAGATTAATATTGTTTTTTAAGTTTAGATTTTTTTAAGAAGGAGAAATCACGAGCTTGCAAAAATTTGAAGGAGCAAGGCCTTTGCCAGGAGCTGAACACAACAGGCTAGCAAAAATAAAAAAGGTATTGTTTAAGTAGATTGGCAGTTTCTTAGTGGCTAAATATTTAGAGGCAGATTGCCGACACGAGTCTGAGCACCCCTGGAGTATACCGTAATGAAAGGCATAGCCATTCACCGAGATTACTCTCAAGGCAGGGTGCTTAAGAGGCACCAGGCGGAGGCACTTCTTAAAGGTCTATTAAAAGGTAAAAAGCCGCGTTCATTCAGTGAAAGAACGGTTGCACAGCATCGTTCTAACAACAAGTTTTTGTGTTGTTGGCAACGTGTAAACTTGTAGATTTGCCGGTGATATATATATAGGTATAGTTTTTCATCTTATCTTACTTAATAATACAAAGGCGAAAGTTTGTGAGTGCGTGTGTTTATATGTTTGTTACACTTGCACGCAAAAAGTCCTGAATGGATCTGGATGAAATTTTAGTCTGGAATAGTACATAGGAACCTTTTAATCCCGCGAATATGTTCCCTTGCGATAATTATCGACACACATGCGAGCGAAGCTGCTGGCAGAAACTAGCATCTTTATAAATTATAGCTTATGTGTTATTCTGATGTACAAGCTATAAATATATTTCTGTAAAGTTTCATCAAAATTCGTTCAGTAGTTTTTGCGTGAAAGAGTAACAATCATTCATCCATCCTCACAAACTTTCACGTTTATAATAGTAGGAGGATGAAATCAAGGGCTTATTATGTTCCTATCATTAATTAAAGTAATCTTGTGTAGGCGTTTATTAAAGCCTAACTTTAAAACTTTTTAACTTTTAAAGGCTCTTGTAAAGCAGGTCAAGTGTACCAATGTCATTCTGTGAATGACGTTTTGTAGCGAGGTTTTATCGTATGGTTGACTGGTCTAGCGCTAAAAGCGTTAATAGCCAACAAACTCTTTTTTAAAGCTACTTAAAACTAACTGTGAAGGGAATATTATTAGACTAATAAAAAATATTTTACGGCAATTTCTTCAAAACAAAAAGGATGATGAGACCGAAAAGTACCTCAGTGGGTGACAGTGACAGATTGAAGAACAACTCGCAAGACCTAACAATCAAACTAAACATGAACACACACATCCATACACATTTACAAACACTCACACACACACAAACACTTGCACATAATACACACAAGCACACATACATACATTCAAAAATAAACATTGTTGTAGTATTAAATTACTTCTAAATTACTGTACTATACGTAGTTTCAATAAAACATTTTGTAAGGGGCAGGGACTGTTATTCCTTAATACAGGTTATTCTGTAACCTAGCTGGGAAAGCAGATTCACCCGCCTGATAGTAGTTGATATGTAAACTTGTACTTATTTAACTTCGTATATGTATTACAATCTATGTAATTTATGTACTACCATCGCCGCTTTCATTGAAATAAAAATTTATATGGGTTGTTTTTGTCGTAAAATGCAAATAAAAGTTTTGGAATACAATTTAAAAAAACATAAATATAAGCGACGTTTCTGATGGCTCGACGCGATTTTATTTTTATCACACCGATAATCGATTAACTTTGACGAAGCGAAATTGCAAGAACGGTCACATGAAATGTTTACCTACATTTCAATGGATTCTAACTTGAATTGATAATACTTTTGCGATATGGCCATTGACGCAATTCAAATAACGTCGCAGCTGATGCATGCTGCATGTAATAAGGAATTAATACACCACCATTTGGGAATTAATAAACAACACAAATTCATTCAAACATAACTAGTTAAACCATGGGCCTACAGTCATTATAAGCATTATGTAAGCCCAGGATTATAAAAAAAAACAACCTACAAAGGAAGAGGTGAAATATTAAAAATATTTGCAACTCTGGCTGTCAAATTGGCAAAAATTAAAAAACTAAATTTATAACCAATCACTGAAACAGGTCTGTGAAATAATATTTTTACAAAAGTGTTGATGATAACATGATAACTTTGTTGTTAGTAAGTTTAAGTTTTACCAAAGTTTTACAAACTAATCTTTGAGTGCCACCTCGCCTTGGAGTTTATCGAAATCCAATCAAATAACCCTCCAGTTGATCAAGGGACACAGTGGATCCCTAGGCAATGATTCTGCAGATGAACTTGCGAGAGGGGCTCCGAGATGTTAGTGCTAGGCCCATACCCACTTCTCTCCTTGCTTTTCTCGCAATTTCGTGTGTGGATTCGCCAAAGGTCAACAGAACTTCATAATAACAGATGATCACGGGCAACAGACTGTAGATAGTCTAGAATGGCTTTGCCAAACGTACACCCACGTCTTACTAAAAAACAGCCTGAGTAGAAACAACCTAAATATCATTATAGGGACAATAATGGGCCACACCCTTCTAAACAAACATCTATTCAACATAGGCGCCACGGACGGCTACTTTGCAGGTGCTGTTTTAACGCTGATGAATCAGCCGCCCACGTAATCTTGTATTGCGAGGCCGTGGCATCTCAACGCGAAGAAATCCTTGGAATAGTGAGGTCGCTCCGTGAAGCCTGTGAAGTTTCCAGGAAGCTTCTGTGCTTTTGGATGGAGCTAGGCTGGCTATGTTAGCCAGTGCCCCCACGCACAACGGACCAAATGGGAGTCTAAGTGCAGAAAAAGGAGTCCCTACCACTACCACTACTACCATGATAACATGATAAAATCCGTCTGCAGACTCAAACATCAATTCATCATCAATCAAATCAATCATCAATTGGCTATTTGACAGATTTCAGAAAAGTATTGTAAAAATTGTTTTTTTTTATACCTCTTACAAATATATTTTTATTAAAAAAACGCGTTATTAAAAAGAAAAAAAAATAATTCCATAATTATTTGACAGGCGCGCAAAAACAGTCGGTCACGTGACATTTCGGGCTATGACGGCTAGTTTATTTTTACAGGAAGCAAGCAATAGTAAACACAGTACAACTCTTTGTTTTTGTTTAAAATGTGACGTCACACGATGCATCAATCATGACTGCCGCCGTTTTGGATCATTTATTCCATAAATAAAAAATGACAAATTTGTTTTTAAAAATAAAATATTAATATTTTATATGTAGGACATTATTGCATGGGTTCTTTTTGGGCTACTACGAGTTAGACAAACCAACTTCTTCACTTGTTTGTAGGGTCACAATGTAACTGATCACGTTACGTATTTGCGAATAACGTAGGTATACGACATTTCACTACGCACGTAGTTTGATCTACACGAACAATCAGTAACTCACAAGTTTTTACTACGAATTCACAATTCAATGTTAAGTACGTTCCAAATTTTAAAAGGATTTTTTACCGTGCCAGTTGTATCTAATAAATCAGGTCAAAATTATACAAGTTTGTTCTTTAAAAAAATAGGATAGACGGCGACCACCAAATTAATAGGTTCGCTATGAAATCCACGCTTTGAAATAATCTCTTCTTTACGTTGCTTAACAGGTTCGCAGACCCATTACTGTGAATAGTGCTCTTTGTCCTGTATAGCTCCGTCTCTCTCTCTCTCACAGTTGAACCATAATAGTTTGACATGTCAGATTAAAGCCCCAGTCTTTCAAACTGATTAACGTACTTTCCATGAAATTGATGTAATGGACGGTTTTCTTAACATTCGATTTCTTGACTGATTTGGCTTTTTTATTTTGCCACGAGCCCTTTGTCTCTGTATATCTGTACTAATAAAGTTTGGCAGTTTTTGATATGAAAAGAGAATGGCCAGGCTTTGCCGGTACTACAGAAATCGCAACACAAACTGTCATCGGTTTGTATATTGGGTTATTTTTAGATAATCGAGGCCGGTAATAACCTAAATCTACACATCATTATTATATTGTGTTTTCACATTGTTTACAATTTCATTTATAAGCACGGTATATTATTTCAAGGAAAGGAACTCACTGGCAAGCCAATGATATAATTGTATCTACATTTATACTTGAATATACTTTTTCAGACGGACGGGTTCCGCCCTTGTTTTATATTAATAAACTTAATTAACAAATAATAGTACATTCTATTTCAATTAACTTTACAAACTCCTACAATATTATCACATATCTACAATTTGACATAGAGGCCTCCTTTTAAGTAAAGACATAGCATCTCTTTGTACGATGAGTACAAAGTGATGCTATGTATACAAAGTGATACATAGCATCACTTTGTACTCATCGTAGACAATGTCAGGTATGACTTTCGATGAACACAATTTCGATTCGTTCTATTACTAAATGTATTGAATCAACTGGCATATAGGTATGTCCAGGCAAGAGATAGTTCATTTGGATGCTGGAAATATTTGTGCATTTTTTTGTATTTGTCTCTTCATTTGTTTTGTTCAAGAGACGTCCCTGCCTGAGCGTAGTCTTCTGTTTGAGAGATTGATGTTTCTGATTGCTGTATGTCTTGGCCAGTAGATATACTTGCTGGAATGTGATAGTCTATCTCTGAGATTGAGGCCTGTAATGGAATTATGTCTTGTCCAAGGGAATTCCCTGCTTGAGCGTGGTCTTCAGTTTGAGAGATTGATGTTTCTGATTGCTGTATGTCTTGGCCAGTAGATATACTTGCTGAAATGTGATAGTCTATCTCTGTGATTGAGGCCTGTAATGGAAATATGTCTTGTCCAAGGGAATTCCCTGCTTGAGCGTGGTTTTCATTTAGAGTTATTAATGTTTTTATGTCTTGGCCAGTGGATGTCATTGCTTGAATATGATAGTCTATCTGTGAGATTGATTCCGGTAAAGGATATGTGTATTGGTCAAAGGATTTCACTGCAGCGGGATATTGTATTTGAAACAATGATGTCTGCGATTGATTTATATACCAAGATGTGTGTCTAGTTCTTGCATTATACCTGTAAGAAACTAAAAGTAATAACTTTTCTTAACTACTAGCTACATTACGCTAAACCGCGTGGATGTTTTTCCTGGGATAAGGGCATGAAAATGATACAGCCTGCAAGCTACTTCCATTACAATCTTTATCCATAGAGAACCACATTCAAGCACATATACACACACCAACATAAACACAAAGTAGGTCTCACAATGGCATTATCCTGATGAAATCTAGTAGGTATCTACTTATAATAATAATGTCGTCCTGGCTGAATTTCGGTCACAGTGACCAACGGTGATTAGCTATCTGCGTAGGAGTGCACAGATCTGCGCGCAAACACTGGTGCGTTCTCTATTTCACTCTCATAGTCCGATGGGACGGCAATCCGACACGACTGAAGAAAGAACAGGCGCGCGGCTGACGGCTTTACGTGCTGTCTGAGGCACAGAGCAGTGATCATTAATTTTAAAATACGCACATAACTTACGAAAAGTCAGAGGTGCATGTTCTGGGTTCGAACCTAAGTCCTCCGACTTGCCAGTCCACTTACCACTAAGCTATCACTGAAAATAGGTACTTATAATCTTGATGCTTACCTGTATTTGTTTTCAAAATGTTGTATTCTTCATTATATGGATGCGATAATTTACAGACGGTATCGGATTCAGAATCGATTTCATGATCGTTCTCGTCATCAGTAAATATTCTTTGAACGACATGTATCTTTTTTTTGGACTTGCGTTTCTGGGACCCACTTTTGTATATTTTCTAAAAAAATTGTGTCTACGATTTCCCATGATGTCATTCGAACTATTCTGCAAATGTGTAATACTTGAATCGAAATAGTAGATGACACCAACCAATTTCAATTTAACTCTTATGAACCTAACACTCGTACCTGATGTTCAATCAAAATAAATTAACTACCATTTAATCAGTAACGCCATTCAAATAATAGTTTTCTATTACTATGATTGACTTGTGTTTATTACTGTTTATAGAATAAAGTGAATGGGTACCTATACCTACATAAACACTTTGTAAGGTAATTGATAAATTACGAAAGATTTCCAATAAGGGCATTTGTTTACAAATATTTAATAATGAGCTGAATTAATTAATAATAATTTTAATTTTAATTAATTATCATCCTTGTGTATATTAATGCTTAAAAAAATCAAACCGACTTCCAAAACAAAACACTACTAAGTGAAAAATAACTTTCTTTTCCGAAGTCGGTGTCTTTGGTACCTATTGTTTTTCGTTTTTGTACACCGTCTTCGGAAAAGAAAGTTATTTTACGCTTCATTGTGTTTTGTTTTGGAAGTCAGATAGTTTTTTTTGTTAAATAGTTTTTTATTTATCTCTTTTTAGTTTAGGTAGGTACCTAAACAAAATGTCAAAAAAATGCTATATGTTTGCCTATAATATTTGAGGAGTTCCTCTATTTCTCTGGGATGCCATCATCAGATCCTGTTTCTGGTACCACCCTTGGGATATCTCCTTTCCAACAAAAAAAGAATAATCAGTCAGTTTATAAACAACGAAGTTATCCGCGAACACCCATTAAAAATATATATATATATACCTACGGTCGAATTGAGAAACCGCCTCCTTTTTTGAAGTCGGTTAAAAATACGTGAAATGTATTGGAAAGGATGTATATGTAGATACCAATTAATAAAATGAATAGTAATACTTAATAGTCACAGTTTGTTTACAAAGTAAAAGTTTAGTTTCATTGAGTGTGGTACAAAGAATCAGAAATAATAAAGTGTACTTACGTAGCTATACCGTAAATCACAAAATACTTCAATTACCTGTCACCGATATGCCAACAAACAAACGCCAGTCACTTGCAACTGCGCGAAAATGACTAAAGTGCCAATGACTGTGCACAACGCTCCAAACGTATGATTCTAAATGTACATACCATACCAAAATCGCTAGAAAAATACAGCTGCAATAGACTTAACTGTCAATTTATCACAATATTTTTACTTGTTTTATTACTAACGTACCACCACAGTTTTGTCGAGTAAAATAATTATAACTAAAATACTTTTTCATCAAATAAATAAAACATTAAATACACTTAATACTCACCTAAAAATGTAGATAATCATAGCAAAGTTACTAAAAAGATTTACATTCAAAAATCTAGAAGGGCAAAGGTACTAAAACTTTAAATCCATCGATTTCACGTAAAGCAAATTTACTAAGCGACCCAATTATTACAATTTGCGGAAAGTAATAAGTACTTAAACAACATCAATTAACCGATTTACTCATTTTGGGTTTCTAATCAAGGGTCGGCAAACAGATGCCAGTAAGGAAAAAAAACTAACCGACAATAACAATAAAAATCATGTAAATTCCTTTAGGTAAGTTAAAGAAAGGTATCGCGAAAAAAGAAAAATCTCACTGCTAAAGCGACACTAACTTTTTAAATAATGCTCAAATTGCTACAAGACCAAGACTAATGTGTAGTGAAAAAATAAACTTATTCAACTATATATAAAACTCATTTTAGCTAAAATGGCGCTTTAGTACTTTTGCCTTTCCGGTGACGATATTTTATATAAAAAACTTAACAAATGTTAACTAGCATCTAGAAGGCCTACAATGTTCACACATTCACAAATGAATCGGTAAAAGAATCTATACAAAGGTAAAAAAAGAAGTATAGCAAGAAAACCATTGCAAAAAGTTTAATTAAAAAAAGGAAAGAAAAAATGAGATTGAGAATAGTTAGAGATATCCACATATTTGTGCCGTTTACGAGTTACCAGGGAAGCTGCATGCGCAGAAGGAGCTAAAGCCAAATTTTTATCTTCATCGTAGTCCTTGATTTTATAATATGCTTTTTTAATAAGGACACGTTTGATGTAGTTTTTGAACTTTCCATCGGTCCGTTCTATAACTGACATTGGCAACTTGTTATAAAAGCGTATCCTGTTTATAAGAAAAGACTTGCTAGTTTTCGTTAATCTGAATTTGGGTATTACAATTTCGTGCTTACTGCGTGTATTTAAATTATGTAGGTCGCTTCTAGTTTTGTAAAGTCCTCGATTTTTATGAACATACAAAATACATTCCAAAATATAAATTGAAGGTAGAGTCAGTATATCGATCTCTTTAAATTTTTCTCTGTGGGACTCGCGAGGACCCATTTTATAGATCGCGCGGATTGCCCTCTTTTGTAAGATGAAAATTGAGTCAACGTCTGCTGCTGATCCTCACAGCAGAATGCCATAAGACACAATACTGTGGAAATAAGCATAGTATACTAACCTAGCTGTAGCTATATCGGTTAGCTGCCTTATTTTCTTTACTGCTTATGCAGCCGAACTTAACCTACCCAAAAGAGTTCTAATGTGCGCGCCCCACTGCAATTTTGAATCGATAGTAATCCCTAAGAATACAGTTTCCGTTATAACTTCAAGATTTTTGCAGTCAAGATTTAAGTTTAGGTCACGTTGTGGTACATTTGGTAGAGAGAACTTTAGACATTTTGTTTTTTTTTCGCATTCAGTAAAAGATTGTTAGTTGCGAACCATTTTGAGATAATAATTAGACTTTTGTTAACATGTAAGACATCCGTATCTTGCCTATCCATTTTAATAATTAGCGAAGTATCATCAGCAAATAGAATTATATCCGATAATTTGGCCATCATAAAAGGTCTCCCATGATTAATGTTAACAAGAAAAAGGAAAGGGCCGAGAATTGTACCTTGAGGCGCGCCCATCTTGACTAGAGACCCGGAGGACGTCGCCCCATTAACATTTACTTTTTGCTGTTTGTTTGATAAATAGGAAAGCTTAAGATCAGCAGATGTTCCTCGAATTCCGTAGTGGTGTAATTTACAGATCAGTGTGTTGTGGTCGACGCAGTCGAACGCTTTTGAGAGATCACAGAAAATGCCAATGGCATCCTGGGACTTCTCCCAAGACTCCAATATGTGGCTGATGAGTTTTACTCCCGCATCCATTGTCGACCTACCTTTTGTGAAACCAAACTGTTGACTATGCAGGATCCCATTCGAATTGAAGTGAGAGACAACATCTATTCCAGCATGATTTTTTCATAGATTTTACTCAATGCTGGAAGCACTTCACTGCTGCGCTGGAGGATGTCTTCAAGGTTCTGGACTTGAAGAGGCTGGGCATCAACGTTAATGGCGATTACATCACTCACCTTCGGCTTGCCGACGACATAGTGCCTCAGTAAAATGCTCGATGACCTCAGAAAAGCTTCCGAAAGTGTAAGTCTTAAAATGAACATGGACAAAACCAAGGTCATGGTGAATGCCCATGTAACACCCACTCCTGTCAAGGTCGGAGACTCTACACTCGAAGTTGTAGACGATTTTGTCTACCTGGGACGGGACAAACGGTCCAGTTGGGTGGGTCAAATTTCCCCACAGTGGCATCATTCATTAAATTTCGATATAGAATTGTTGACTTTAACTGTTTTTACAAGACACGTTTTATTGAATTCTCGGCAAACTGTAGAAAACAACGTACCGTAATTTATATTGGGGTCTTTTGAATCAAAACTGGCGTTACAAAGGTTGCTAAAAACATTATTATTAAAAGAATTTAATTTATTTTTAGTAAGTGGTCTTAATCAAATTGATTTAGCTAGGTTATTTTGTTTATCTGACTTAAAATATACTAGTTGACCAGTATGGTCTGACCTAACGCCACTAATTAAAAACGAATCTTTTACTTTACAATTAGTGAATACATTATCTATGCACGAAGCTGAAGTTGTTGTTATTCTTGTCGGTTCAATAAATACATATTTTAAGTTTAATGATTTGAACAATGAAATGAGCTAACATTTTTCAGGTGAGTTGACTAACAGATCTATATTTAAATCACCACAAAAGAAAGCTAATGTATTATCTCTGAAGACTTACTTAATAATTCTTCCATTGTAATTAAAAACAATGACAAGTTTGACGCTGGTGTTCTGTAAACACACAAGATAGTATGGACCTCGACCTCTGCACATGCTACCTCACATAAGTGATCTACAAGGAAGCAGTGATATCCTTCCTTTCCTTATATTTTGAATGACTATTACAAAGTATCAGGGTACCACCACCCACTGTGGATCGGTTGTACGCGCTGGCAACTGAGAAATTATATAAATTAAACAATATCCTATCTGGTTTTAACCAAGTTTCACAAAAACATAGGGTATCCATGTGGTATGTATCTACTAACAACTCCACGCCTAAAATTTTGCCGGAGAAGCGATTTATATTTTGATGATATAGTAAATATTACTATTCGTCTTCTCTTTTGTAGGCTCTAATCGTTTAAAGAATCTACAGTAGTATTATCAGAAAAACTGGATAATACTGTTAAATCACTAAACCTAGTCTCAGTTAAATCATCAATAACTGCGTGTATATTAAAAGCTAACAATGTAGCTAATAAATGTCGACTATTTTTGGGAAAAAAACATATGGTTCCCAATCAAAACAAAATCACTAACAAAATAGTGTCGCCGATACTAAAAAAAATGCACTCAGTAGCCAAATAATCTAATCCTAATGTTTACCTAAATTATCTTACTGAAAGTCTGCAGCAAGCCATAGCAAACAACACTAAAGTGGTAACCCTAGACGAAAAAAGATAATTAAGCCGTGGATTACACAAGGCCTTCTGCGCTGCATGAGAAATAGAGATAGCCTTCATCAAAAATGTAAACTCTACCCAGACAATCAAACTATAAAAACTACCTTCACGCGCTATAGAAATTTCTGCAATAATCTTTTAAAAATGTCAAAAGAGCCTACGAGAAAGATAGGATACAAGCGGCGCAGAGGGATAACCGGAAATTTTGGAAAGTAATAAAAGCGATCACAAATACTTCTAAAAATTCAAACCACCTGAATGAACTGTTATCTCTATCAACTTCACCTCAATCATCTCTTATTGAAATAAACAGTCACTATGTTGATGTTGGTAGGTCACTAGCTGATAAAATTGAACAAAAAAAGGCGGGCAATCTTACCACTGCTGCAAACAGCAGCAGCTCTCACACTGTCACATACTTAAATTCGTTTGATTTGGTGGTGAGGAAGAGGTCGAACGTCTCATTGTTAATCTAAGAACAGATTGTGCTACAGGCCATGACAAAATAAGTAGCTGTGTGTTAAGGACTTACAAAAGGTTCCTTGTTCCTCCTCTAACTTTTATATGTAACTCTTGCCTTCAGCATGGTGTCTGCCCTGCCAGTCAAAAAAAAAACTAAAACGGTGACAGGAGTCGTATCACAAACTACAGGCCAATTTCGATCCTCCCAGCACTCTCTAAAGTTCTGGAAAGGATTATGAATACGAGACTAGTGGGATATCTAAAAGGAAAACACCTGCTTTCAACAAACCAATACGGTTTTCGTGAAGGCAAATCAACAGATCAAGCCGTAAATGCTCTCATCTACTTCGTTAGCAATAACCTCGACAAAAAGAAAAAATGTATTACCATTTTCCTTGATTTGGCCAAGGCTTTTGATATGATTTCTGTCTTACTCAACAAGCTGGAATTGCTTGGAATCAGAGGAACTCAACTTAATCTCTTCAGGAGCTACCTGACGGGAAGGCTTCAGAGTTTTCGGATTGGCAACTTTATAAGTGCATACCCTCCGGTTACATACGGAGTGCCACAAGGCAGTATCCTGGATCCCACCCTATTTCTCGTATACATAAACAATCTCACGAGTCTAAAGCTTTCCCATGGCAAAATTATCTCCTTTGTAGATGATACTGCTCTCGTGTTTTCTGCCGCTACATGGGAGGAGGCTTTTGATGCTGCCCAAACAGGTTTTGATACTGTGAGGGAAAGGCTTGACGAAAATGTTTTGACACTAAACGTGGATAAAACCAAGTATATTTGCTTTAGTATACGGTCTAACACAAATATTAATTTCGATCGTTATTACATCATACCACACGAGTGTGTCTCTAAAGAAAACCATACCATATTAAGACCCTCTATGGTAGAATAAGGAAATTAATATACGTCTTTAAGACCCTCAGGCACGTCACCGAACCCTCTGTGCTAAAGCGAATATACTTTGCCCTCTGTCAGTCCCTCATCACTTACTGTATCACTTCCCCTAAAACCATTATAAAACCTGTTGAAGTGGCTCAGCGAGCCATTCTATAGGTAAGCACTTTTAAACCAATCCTGTTTCCCACAGCGCTGCTTTACGAATTTTGTGGAGTTCTAACGTTGAGACAGCTTGTTATTCTCAAAGTAATAATAATGCAACATAAGAATCTCATTTACGACCCACTCATTCTAAACAAACGCACAAAACACTTGGTTTGCCCTCTACCGAACGCTTTCAAAACAAAATTCAGCAATAAATTTCCTTAATTTATGGGCCCTTACATCTATAACAAGATAAATAAAAATCTCAACATATACCCGATGATGAGGAAACAGAAAATTTGCTTTAGGTTTAGACAATAAGCTTTAAATTATTGATGTATTATACAAAATCTATAATTTAATTTGCTAATGAAATCTTTGATAAGAACAAAATAGCGGAAAAAGAAAAAGCACCCTCTCACATTCACTCACTTAAATACATCACACACAAAGAGAGGACTGTTTACACACCTACTGTTAACTTTTCAATTTATATTTTTTGTTAATTCAATTTTTTCATGTCTACATTATATTGGATATTTTTATTTGAAATGGGATCTCTATAATTCTATGTACACAAATTACTATAGTCTCCAATTCGAGAAGATTGGCGTTGAAGGCTGGCCAACCAGGCTATGCCTAGTTTGGCCTCAAATGCTAATATTTTGTGTAATTTACATTATGTTTAAGCACTTCATTTGTTTAATATGTACAAAATTTCTGTGAATAAATATTATTCTTATTCTTAAATAATAAGGAGTTGCCGTCATGCTAAGTTAAACTTGAACGATAAAATTGTGATTTTTATAGGAGAAAATGATCACAATTTAAAATATATTTTATCCCAACTACAAATTGTATTAGATACAATCAATCAGTCTTTATTTGTAAACATAAGTAGGTTACAGCAGTGTGCAAGATGATACAATAATACGAGTTTCTATATGTTTTGCCATGTGGCGTACAAATATACATTTATGTGAGGCTTTTGCCAATTAGGTAAGATAATTTATAATAACTCCGTAATCAATATCAATTATTTGTGTAATATAATATGTCAAGTAATGTCAATAATTAATTATAAATGTGATTATGTCAGTAATAAATAGTTATAATGTCAAATAAGTTTGTGTTACGGAAAAGTTTAAAAGTGATAATGTCCACAGATTTTCAAAGTCATCATTATACATTTTTATGCATGGGGCATGCTATGGGTATACAAATATTATTATGTCAAGGAACTGTCATCAAAATAGTCACTGAGACAATAGTAACATTTCTGTATTAATATATCTCGTAATTTATGCTTGAAATTGACTACATTGAGACTTTTTATTGAGCAGGGCAACTTATTAAATATTCTCTGAGCCATACAGAAAAAGCTTTTATTCACTAAGGCCGTGCCTGCACAAGGTACTTCGAGCTCTAACTTATTTTTATCACGAAGTTTCCTGTAATGACTTTTAAAAGCTAATTCATATAGAGTGTTGTTTGTTTTGACAAGGTGAGGATCTTGAGGCTTTTAAATAGAGGTTGACAACTGTCAGTACTCTGCAAACCACACATAGCTCTGATGCATCTTTTTTGGGCTTTGAAAACATACTCTTTATTTACTGAATTGCCCCAATATATTATGCCATATCTCAGTGCGGATGCAACATAGCCATGGTAGGCCATTAAAAGAGATTCTAAGTTTACAATTTTAGCCAATTTATAGAGGGCATATGCAAATGTATTAACTTTTTTACAAATATCGTCCGTTTGCGGTTTCCAGGACAAGTTATTATCTATAATAACACCAAGGAATCTAGTCACAGTGGCCGACTCTATTCTGGTCCCCAAATAGTTAATGTCAACGTTTATATTAGGAATTCTTTGATAAAAATGCATTATTTTAGTTTTTTCTAGATTTATGACTAGATTATTATTACTTAGCCAAGTAATTATTTTATTTAATGTCAAATTTATTTCTGCTTCGTATGCATTAGGATCGTCACATTTTATCACTACCGTGCTGTCGTCAGCAAATAGTACCATAGGATGCTTTATTTCCCTAGGTAGATCATTTATATATGTTAAAAATAGTGGAGGTACTAACACACTGCCTTGTGGGACTCCGTATTTAATTATGCTACTACTGGATCGGAATCTTCGTTCATTTCCAGTGCGTGGGCATATTCGTGTTATTTCTAAAATCTGCTTTCTATTGTGTAAGTAAGACTCAATAAGATTCAAAATATTTCCCCTTATACCATACTTCTCCAATTTATTTAAAAGTATATTATAGTCTACATAGTCAAAAGCCCTCGTAAGGTCCATATATATAGCACATACGGGATTTATTTTATCAACATTCGATAGGATAGGGCGTATCAAATCATGGATAGCCATGTTAATTGTCCTGTTCTTACGAAATCCTTTCTGTTCATTAACTAGAATGTTTGATTTCTCTAGGTAAGTATAAAGTGCTTCATATATGACCGTCTCAAATACTTTCGCAAATATAGGTATCAAAGCAATAGGTCTATAATTTTTCATGAGACATTTGTCTTGTTTTTTGTATAATGGAGTAACTATGGAGGTTTTGAGCTGATCCGGGAAGATGCCTTTCTCAATACATAAATTGATTATGTAACTTAGATGTGGGGCTATGTATTGAGAGACTGCTTTTATAACTTTAGTGCATATTCCATCACTACCTACACTATTTGTATCTCTAAGAGACCTAATTTGATTAATAATGTCATTTGGTATAGTTGGTTCCATAAATAAAGAGTTCAAAGAGTTTGAATGAATGGGGATGTCTTGTGTTATGCTATGATTTGAATTCGATACTTGGTTAATATAATATTCATTGAAGGAGTTTGCTATTTCTATAGGGTTCGTAATTATCTTTGTGTCAGTTTTTATTTCACTTATAGGTTCTTAAGAAAAGTAGGCTTTATTCTTGTTAATTACAGTCCATGCTGCTTTGGACTTATTTTGTGATGTTTTTATAAAATAATTATTTTGAGATTTTTGTGTTAAAGATACGATTCTCTTAAGTCTATGTGAATATACTTTAAACGTATTTTTGTTCTTGAGAGTGGGCTTTGTTCTGTATTGCCACATAAGCACACGTTTTCTTTTACTGCATTTTTTTATTCCCTTTGAGATCCACTTAGATTTTTTTGTTAGCGACTTTGTAATTGTTTCGTAAGGAAAACAGAGGTCGTAAAAGGATTGAAATAAATCTATAAAACAGTCATAAGCCTTATTAGGGTCCAAAGTATTGTAAATGTCTGAAAATGAGAGGCTTTTTACACAATTTTTAAATTTATCCACGTATTCCTGGCAATAATTTCTTCGTTTAATGCGCCATGACTTAATAGCACACGTTTTTTTAACAGGGCATCTTAAAAGCTGTGTGGTCTGACAGTCCAAATTCAATAATTTCCCCCTGCATCCTCCGATATTGTGCGCGAAGTTATCCAAACATGTCCCACTACTTAATCTTGAGGGTTGAGTGAATTGCAATTGTAGATTATAGCCTAATAGAATATACTCAAAGTCTAGGGTCTGTTTGTTTCTTTTTAATGTGTTTATATTGAAGTCCCCACAGATGATAATCTTTTTATTACGTTTAATGCATACTAAATGAAGAATATTCTCCAATTTGTCATAAAAGTATTTAGGTCAGAATTAGGAACCCTATACATACACACAACAATAATACCATGCTCGGTCAATTCAATTGCGCAACATTCAATCAAATTTTTTACACAATAATTGCTTAAATTTACCTCTTTACATTGATGTCCTATTTTTGTTAATATACATGCACCCCCTCTTTTACATTCTCTTGAGAAACTTATAGCTAGGTTATAGTTAGGTATATTTAATCATTCTTCTTGCTCAGGCGTCATAAAATGTTCCGTAATACACACAACATCCACAGTTTTTCTCTTACTTTGCAGCTCTTCCAAACAGATATTGAGGATATCACCTTTGTTTAAAAGTCCGGCAATATTTTGGAGTAGGTTATATATGTTGTTGTAGACGAAAAAAGTTTTGAATGTTCCTTGTCGCTTGCGTTTTGCTCGCTATTGTCGTAAACACTTTCTTGTATCTTACTAATATTCTGCACGTTTATTTGACCAAACAGATGTAAATCGACCAGTATGTTACTCATAATATTGTCATATATATTTTTCATTCCATATTTATTGATTTTGCCTGTATAGTAAGAAAATATCTCATGTGTTAAGTAAAGGTTGCTGTTGAAGATGTATGCGTACTCATAACTTTGTACGTCTAGATAAAGGAGGTTTCTAAACATGTCAATTTTGAAGTTGTATATCGGTGCTCCTGTTATATATGTAGGGAGACAGATAACTATGTTGGTGTGTGTGAATTTTCGGAGAGATTCGTGTATTATCTTTATTACATTTATATAGCTGTTGTTCTCCTCTTTTATGTCATTTTCTCCAATGAAAAGCAAGCAATAGTCGTTTAAGGTGAAGTCTTTTAATTTTTGTTCGATGTTACTTACGACTCGTTTTGTGGTGCTGTTGGGCATTATGTAGTGATAGTAGTCGAAGTTATCGGAGAATACTTCTTAAATTGTTGACGAGGATCCTTTTATTGTGTTACAACTCAGAATACACATTTTGTTCTTTTGTTTAGGATTCAATACTATGTTTGAAATCTGCTCTTTACAAGTAGAAACTCCTTTTACTTTATTTGACATCTGGGTATGGTTATTAGTAGTTTGTGTTTCCTTATCATGTTTGTTGCGTTGCGTAGATACCTCATCTACTTTATTTGGCGTCTGTGTACAGCTATTAGTTTGTGTCCCTTTATTATGTTTGCTGCGTTGTGATTCGCTTTCCAGATTTAAAGAATTTGGCGTATTTACTTGGCGCAGTGTTTTATTTTTGCGTATCGGTGTTACACTTTTTTTCTCAGGCGTCGAGCATATTTTTTTTGTATGTGTTAACAGTTTTTATCATATTTTGCAAAACGGATTTGAGACGATAGTTTTCACTATTTAGATTTTCTATTTCTTGTTGTGCGCTCAATAATTGATTTTAAGTGTATTATTTTGTTCAGTAAGCTCACTTAAGACTCCACTATTGTCATTAAAGCTATATGGTAAACTCATCATTGTTGTATCAAAGATAGTTTTTTCGTTACTATTTGATAAGTTAGATAAATCGGTTAGTGAGCTCGTTCTATATGGTTTACGGTATGTTATGTTGTTACTGTCGGAATCCATTTTTTTTGCCAATGTATCGTGGCGCCCTCTGTTAAAATATTTTAGTGTAGACTTTTATTATTAACTTCAAGTTTATCAGTTATGTTGCTTGTTTCGTCCTAATAATGCCAATTTGTTGATAGTACAGAGTATATTGTTGAACTTGACATTCACAAAAACAGATACAACTCTACGGGGTTTGAACTCGGACCCTCCAGCTCAGTGATGATATGTAGTTGCCTGTTGCGCCAATGAGCCATACGAACTTAATAATCTGTTTTGAAATTTGGCATTGTATTGTGCAGGTCCCACTAACTAACCAAATAAAACGGTTAGGGATGACTCATACGATTAATTTTTTTTTCCACTGTCAAAAACTTTCGTCATTTAGTTATTTGCTTAAAACATGGTTTTATACGTTTTAATATTCAATGTTTGTGTATTTATTGAGAAATAATCACTGTTTAAATGACACTGCACTTTATGTTCGATTAATCTAATTGGTTTTTCGTTGTTTACTGGAAGATATTTTCACGTTGTTTTTTTTATTGGATTTTATCGTTTTTTCTTATAGATAACACTTTCGCCTATAGATTATAACTTCAAGAAGTGATTAAGTTAAAAAAAAATGTTAATAGTGAGATTGACTATTTTTAATCATTTTAAATCACGGAGCGAATTAAATCGTGGACACCGTCTACCCGCAAAAACATATATAAACACATCAACACGGTCTAGGGATATTTTTAAAAAAGCGAATTACTATCAATGTGTTAATTATTTATGTGACATGTATGTATTTAAAAGATACGTTATTTAATATTCTACCATTTTTTAATAATGGTTAAGGTACTTCGATTAAAATTTCAGGATTTTATGGAAAAAAATGAAGCATAGACGGAAACCGTATATGAATTAACTTTTAATTTATGAGTAAAACTGAAAAAAATATAAAAATCATTTAATTTGTGTTTATAAACTTGAAGTTAGTAGTCTGAGAAAGCGCCCATGATGTTCATAACACATCGGCAACGATTCGGCATGCTCCGAACTAGGTTGTCAATGTCTTGCTGCGGAATATTGTCCCATGTCCTTCTGAGGTGCGCAAAAAGTTGATCTTCTGTAGCCAGATTTTCAGGAACTTCCTTTAGAGCTCTTCTTTGCAGCATATCCCACGCATGCTCAATGGGATTTAGATCTGGCGATTGAGCAGGCCAGTCTAAGGCCCTAACATTGTGTGTATGTAACCAAGCTGCTACTGTTCTCGCCATGTGTGCCCGGGCAGTGTCGTGCATGAGCAGGAAATCTTGCCCCATTTGTGTTCTGTGGGGCAAGATTACGGGCCCCAGCACCTGTTGGACGTATCGTTCTGCCGTCATATTGCCCCGCACCCAAACGAGATCCGTCCGTCCTCCAAGACGAATTCCTGACGAAACCATAATTGTTCCCCCTTGGTATGGGTGAACTTCCTGAGGGTTTTGAAGACGGCTCCATCGTCCAGGAACTCGCCAAACACGCGTCCTTCGTGAATCTGGATGGAAGCCGAACCTGGATTCATCCGTGAACAGCACATTGGACCATTGCTCACGGCCCCAGTCCACGTGGTTCCGAACCCATTCTAATCGTCGTCCACGATTGCCTCTCCGTAAAGGTGGGACCCGGAGTGGTCTTCGAGAACGTAGATTGCTTTCATGCAGTCGCCTTCTTACAGTTTGGTCACTCACAAGCACTTGGTGTTCCACTCGCAGCCTTTGGACCAATTGAGTCGCCGTTGCATTTGGTTGAGCTCGCGCAGTAATTTGCAAAAATCGGTCTTGTCTGGGGGTAGTGATGCGACTTGGCCCCCGGTACCTCTCCGCTACTTCACCTGTGGCACGATAGCGTGTCCACAATCTTGAAATTACATTTTGGTGGGTCCCTATGGCCTCAGCAACATTACGCTGAACAGACCCAGCTTCCAGCATTCCCACAGCTCGTAACATCTCCGCCCTCGTCAAATGTTGGCGTTGCATGGCTACAATACCTCAATTTTAACTTTATCTTTCGTTTAAAAATGAAAAAAAACTGTAACTAAACGTAATTCGTATTGTTTTCTAAATTTCGCACAAATGAAAATTCCCTCTCCTACACATCAAGACATTTTTATGCCACCGAAACAAAAGAATTTTCAAAAATTTTAATTTGGAATTAGTCTAAAATAAATTACAAACAAATCGGTGTATAAAAAATTCCAATACGGCCAGTACTTTTCGAGTTATTTAATTGAGTATGAAATATCCCTAGACCGTGTTGATGTGTGTACATTACACGTTACAAACATAGATA
Source organism: Orthosia cruda (assembly GCA_964057195.1). Taxonomy (NCBI): domain Eukaryota; kingdom Metazoa; phylum Arthropoda; class Insecta; order Lepidoptera; family Noctuidae; genus Orthosia; species Orthosia cruda. The sequence continues at coordinate 39,826,594 of OZ059828.1, read as the reverse complement.
CATTTTATAATACCATGATTATTGTATTAAATCTGTTCAAAAATTACTACTTAGATGTTGATGAACTTAATTATCGTATCAAAAATGTATGAATGCGTTATAAAAAATGTAAATTTCTAGAATACGTAACATTGAAATTATCTGAACTGTGCACTAAAATAAATTATCTAATTGACTGTAATGATTATAACGAGAATTATTCAAACCCAAGAGAACTTGTAAAGCTAATAGCGAGTAACAGATCAAGTTTTAAGCTATGTAACAATATTAATGAACTCAAGAGAGGCAAATCCCTTCTATTTTGGTCACATGATATTGAAAACACCAAAAACTAGTGATTTTACAAATACTACAGAAAAACCACCCAAGGTAACTACTCCCTATTATTTTCCTGTGACACAAAAGAACTTGACGTTTCTTCGAGCAAAAGACTGCACTATCGGTGATATATAAATTTAAAATAATTCATCAAAATATTGATAGTATCTTATCCAAAAAAGATCTCCTTGAATTAACCTTACAGAAACTACGCGAAGAACAGAATAGCCCGGATGTAATTTATTTATTTATTTATTTATACTTTATTGTACACCACAAAAAACATACAGGACAATTGATCAAATATACAAGTGTACAATGGGCGGTCTTATCGCACTAGGCAATTTCTTACAGACAACCTTTGGATGGACTGAAAGATCGGAGAAGAATTTAGGGCTGTCAGTGTACAAAATATCAAAAATAATATTACTTGGACTTAATAACATACAATACATACATACAATATTACATAATATACTAATACATATCAAATATATAACAGAGAAAGGAGAAGAATAAAACTTATAGTGAAAGGTAATGCTCCTTCACCATTTTCTTGAACGTTGGCAGTGTTTGAGCACGTCTCACTTCAATAGGTAATACATTCCACAACCGAGCCGCTTGAATCGTGAAAGATTTGTCAAAGAAGGAAGTGGAATGCATACGAATACTTAATTTTAGAATAATAATAATATGATATTTTATATGATATTTTAGAATAGTAATATTAAGGCATATTACTATTCTAAAATATCATATCCGAAACTTTTATAAAAAAAAGGAATGAAACTTATGTTCAGATTCCTGATTACGAAATGGCTGCCGGTTTCTCCAGGGAAAAACAAAGGGGCGGGACTTGCATTTTCGTTAGACGTGACCTTGTCTGCAGGGTTTTACCGTTTGTATATAACCATGCCATACAGAATACGTTCGAAGCATGTGGCATAGAACTTACCTGTCATAAGTTGTTAATTATCTATACTAATATTATAAAGAGGTAAAGTTTGTGAGTTTGTGAGTTTGTGAGTTTGTGACGTTGTAAGGGGTAATCTTTGGATCTACTGAACCGATTTTGAAAATTCTTGCACCGGTAGAAAGCTACATTATTCCTGAGTGTCATAGGCTATAAAATATTTTCAGAAAAAATAGAGATCCTTATGAAAATTGCAATAATGTAACCCAAGGTAGCAAAATGTTGTCTGTAAAATACATTATTTGGCGTGCGCTGAGAAAACTATTGATGATAGATACAAATTAGTAGGTAGGGTAGGTAGGATAGGCAGGTTAGGCAGGGTAGGCAGATTAGACAGGGTAGGCAGAGTAGGCAGGGTAGGCAGGGTAAGCAGAGTAGGCAGGGTAAGCAGAGTAGGCAGGGTAGGCAGGGTTGGCAGGGTAGGCAGGGTAGGCAGGGTAGGCAGGGTAGGCAGGATAGGCAGGGTAGGCAGGGTAGGCAGGATAGGCAGGGTAGGCAGGGTAGGCAAGATAGGCAGGGTAGTCAGGAAAGGCAGGAAAGACAGGGTAGGCAGGGTAGGCAGGGTAGGCAGGGTAGGCAGGATAGGCAGGGTAGGCAGATTAGGCAGGGTAGGCATGGTAAGCAGAGTAGGCAGGGTAGGCAGGGTAGGCAGGATATGCAGGGTAGGCATGCTAAGCAGAGTGGGCACGGTAGGCAGGGTAGGCAGGGTAGGCAGGGTAGGCAGGGTAGGCAGGGTAGGCAGGGTAGGCAGGGTAGGCAGGGTAGGCAGGGTAGGCAGGGTAGGCAGGGTAGGCAGGGTAGGCAGGGTAGGCAGGGTAGGCATGGTAAGCAGAGTAGGCAGGGTAGGCAGGGTAAGCAGAGTAGGCAGGGTAAGCAGGGTAGGCAAGATAGGCTGGGTAGACAGGAAAGGCAGGGTAGGCAGGAAAGGCAGGGTAGGCAGGGTAGGCAGGGTAGGCAGGGTACGCAGGGTAGGCAGGGTTGGCAGGGTAGGGAGGGTAGGCAGGGTAGGCAGGATAGGCAGGGTAGGCAGATTAGACAGGGTAGGCAGAGTAGGCAGGGTAGGCAGGGTAAGCAGAGTAGGCAGGGCAGTAAAATATTTTCAGAAAAAATAGAGATCCTTATGAAAATTGCAATAATGTAACCCAAGGTAGCAAAATGTTGTCTGTAAAATACATTATTTGGCGTGCGCTGAGAAAACTATTGATGATAGATACAAATTAGTAGGTAGGGTAGGTAGGATAGGCAGGTTAGGCAGGGTAGGCAGATTAGACAGGGTAGGCAGAGTAGGCAGGGTAGGCAGGGTAAGCAGAGTAGGCAGGGTAAGCAGAGTAGGCAGGGTAGGCAGGGTTGGCAGGGTAGGCAGGGTAGGCAGGGTAGGCAGGGTAGGCAGGATAGGCAGGGTAGGCAGGGTAGGCAGGATAGGCAGGGTAGGCAGGGTAGGCAAGATAGGCAGGGTAGTCAGGAAAGGCAGGAAAGACAGGGTAGGCAGGGTAGGCAGGGTAGGCAGGGTAGGCAGGATAGGCAGGGTAGGCAGATTAGGCAGGGTAGGCATGGTAAGCAGAGTAGGCAGGGTAGGCAGGGTAGGCAGGATATGCAGGGTAGGCATGCTAAGCAGAGTGGGCACGGTAGGCAGGGTAGGCAGGGTAGGCAGGGTAGGCAGGGTAGGCAGGGTAGGCAGGGTAGGCAGGGTAGGCAGGGTAGGCATGGTAAGCAGAGTAGGCAGGGTAGGCAGGGTAAGCAGAGTAGGCAGGGTAAGCAGGGTAGGCAAGATAGGCTGGGTAGACAGGAAAGGCAGGGTAGGCAGGAAAGGCAGGGTAGGCAGGGTAGGCAGGGTAGGCAGGGTACGCAGGGTAGGCAGGGTTGGCAGGGTAGGGAGGGTAGGCAGGGTAGGCAGGATAGGCAGGGTAGGCAGGAAAGGCAAGATAGGCAGGGTAGGCAGGAAAGGCAGGAAAGGCAGGAAAGGCAGGAAAGGCAGGAAAGGCAGGAAAGGCAGGAAAGGCAGGAAAGGCAGGAAAGGCAGGAAAGGCAGGAAAGGCAGGAAAGGCAGGAAAGGCAGGAAAGGCAGGAAAGGCAGGAAAGGCAGGGTAGGCAGGAAAGGCAGGGCAGGCAGGGTAGGTATGATAGGCAAGTTAGGCAGGGTAGGCAGATTAGGCAGGGTAGGCAGAGTAGGCAGGGTAGGCAGGGTAAACAGAGTAGGCAGGGTAGGCAGGGTAGGCAGGGTAGGCAGGGTAGGCAGGGTAGGCAGGGTAGGCAGGGTAGGCAGGGTAGGCAGGGTAGGCAGGGTAGGCAGGGTAGGCAGGGTAGGCATGGTAAGCAGAGTAGGCAGGGTAGGCAGGATAGGCAGGGTAGGCAAGATAGGCAGGGTAGGCAGGAAAGGCAGGAAAGGCAGGGTAGGCAGGAAAGGCAGGGTAGGCATTGTAGGCAGGGTAGTCAGGGTAGGCAGGATAGGCAGGGTAGGTAGGATAGGCAGGATAGGCAGGATAGGCAGTGTGGGCAGGGTAGGCAGGGTAGGCAGGGTAGGCAGGGTAGGCAGGATAGGCAGGGTAGGCAGGGTAGGCAGGATAGGCAGGGTAGGCAGGGTAGGCAAGATAGGCAGGGTAGGCAGGGTAGGCAGGGTAGGCAGGGTAGGCAGGGTAGGCAGGGTAGGCAGGGTAGGCAGGGTAGGCAGGGTAGGCAGGATAGGCAGGGTAGGCAGATTAGGCAGGGTAGGCATGGTAAGCAGAGTAGGCAGGGTAGGCAGGGTAGGCAGGATATGCAGGGTAGGCATGCTAAGCAGAGTGGGCAGGGTAGGCAGGGTAGGCAGGGTAGGCAGGGTAGGCAGGGTAGGCAGGGTAGGCAGGGTAGGCATGGTAGGCATGATAAGCAGAGTAGGCAGGGTAGGCATGGTAAGCAGAGTAGGCAGGGTAGGCAGGGTAGGCAGGGTAGGCAGGGTAGGCAGGGTAGGCAGGGTAGGCAGGGTAGGCAGGGTAGGCAGGGTAGGCAGGGTAGGCAGGGTAGGCAGGGCAGGCAGGGTAGGCAGGGTAGGCAGGGCAGGCAGGGTAGGCAGGGTAGGCAGGGTAGGCAGGGTAGGCAGGGTAGGCATGGTAAGCAGAGTAGGCAGGGTAGGCAGGTTAAGCAGGGTAGGCAGGGTAAGCAGAGTAGGCAGGGTAAGCAGGATAGGCAGGGTAGGCAGGAAAGGCAGGGTAGGCAGGGTAGGCAGGAAAGTCAGGGTAGGCAGGGTAGCCAGGGTAGGGGCAGGGTAGGCAGGGTAGGCAGGGTAGGTAGGCAATTGACGGGAGCGAAGCCCCGAGGGTCAGCTAGTATGTATATAAAGGATAACTCAATCCGAACCCCACCCAATTCTTAATCAAATTAAATAGTCTTTTGTACCAGGTATTCTAAAATTACACAACTCGACAACAAACGTGGTTCTAACAGGTGACTTTAACATTAACACTCTTAAAAGAGGCAATATTACAAATACAAAGATCTAGCATACAATTATAATCTTAAACTGCACATTGATGAACCAATTCGTAAGTCTTCTTGTATCGACCATATTCTTAGTAACATTCCTGATGCAATAGGTACAGTAATGCCACTCCATTTATCCGACCACGACACAGCACAAATGTTGAGCTTCCCTGTGAGACATACTTTAAAAAATCAAGCGACTTACTATGCCTACAGAAGAGTTTTCAGCAATATTAACATACAGAAGTATAAATAATGTTTTGGTCCGAAATTTACGCTGGGCAGGACATAAATAAAGCATTTAGTTCTTTTCATGATACATTAGGCCTGTTCTTTAATTTATGCTTTCCAAAAATAAAGGTAAAGGTTAACACAAAATATAAAAATAAACAGAATTGAATAAGTAAGGGGCTTAAAAAAAGTTGTAAAAGGAAACGGTTTTTACGTTATCAATATTAAAAAAATTAAAATTAATAGAACAGAATTAAATATATTCAATACTCAAAAGTTTTACATAAATGCATATATAACTTAAAAAAGAACGCAAATATCAAGTTTATTAAAAAAAAGTGAAAACAAATGCCAAGCGGTATGGAAGGTAATTGAGGATGAAATTATGGGCAATAACTTCAAGAAAGATATAGAAAATATACTAATTGACAATACAGTACTTACAGAGTCCGTGGAAATAGCAACTGCGTTTCATAATCACTATATCAATACAGCACACTCTTCTAGCACAAGAACAAAGCGGAACTGTGACGAAAGTTCACTAGTTCATTCGATGTTTCTGAAACCTGTATCCGAGAATGATGTCAGAGTGGAGATGACATCATTAATAAACACAAAATTGGCAGGTTATGACGAATTTAATATGACGATTATAAAAGCATGCACTAATGAACTTATTAGTATTATGACATATTTAATAAATCAATCATTTGTACTTGGCACTTTTCCGGATTCATTGAAAGTGTCAATTGTTAAGCCACTTTTTAAAAAGGTAATAAATCTGATATTAATAATTATCGCCCAGTAACAAAAAAAAATAATTAAAAGTGTATGTCTAAGAGATTAATTGACTACTGTGATAAATTTAACATTATTTAATAACAGCAATTTGGCTTCCATAAAAACAAATCCACAACACTAGCTATCTTCACTCTTATAAAAACCGTAATGACTAATATTAACCGAAACCATTTTACTACAGGGTTGTTTTCTGACTTATCTAAAGGCTTTGACCTAGTGTCTCATGACCTGTTACTACTGAAATTGGAGGCAATTGGCAATATAGGCATTGCACTGGATATCGACATATCTAAGTAACAGACAACAGCGTGTTATAATTACAAAAGTAAACAGACATAATGACATCACACCACATTCTTCTGAACTTAAATGCAACAAATATGGCGTCCCACAAGGAAGTGTGTTAGGCCCAATTTTATACATACTGTATATTAATTCTATTACTAATATAAATAACATTATTATTTGCTGATGACATTTCCGTTATTGTGACATCTGGTAAAAATAATAACACAATTGACGATCATGAAACTGACATTAATAACACAATTGACATACTGATTGAATAGCTAAATAAAAATAATCATTAAATCTTGTAAAGTCTGTTTATATACAATTTAACCGATCAAATAATTCTAAATTTAATAACAACATGAATAAATCAAAATCAAAATCAATTTTTTTATTTCACATAGGCCTACATGGGCACTTATAAAACGTCGACAAAATGTGCACGGTTCGGGTTGGTCGTTTCCTATGGAGAAGAACCGGCAAGAAACTCCATGGTTACTCTTTTAAAAATGGTTTGTTTTTACAATATTTCCATGTTACAGCATTAGTACTTAGATATGTGGGGACAACGTAGGCCCGAATTATGACAATAAGTCGTAAGAAACTAAAAAAAAAAAGAAAATGATTATATAAAAAAGTTAACAAATGTTAACTAGCATCTAGAAGGCCTACAATGTTCACACATTCACAAAACAATCGGTAAAAGAATCTATACAAAGGTAAAATAATAAAAATAAGTATAACAAGACTAAATTTAACATGTTGCACAAATTTTGTTATCAGTGCTGTAACTATTCTTAGCAAAGGGCTTTAAAGATGATTGAAAACCATTATAAAAAGTTTAATTAAAAGAAGGAAAGAAAAAATTAGATTGAGAATAGTTAGAGACATCCACATATTTGTGCCGTTTACAAGTTACCAGGGAAGCTGCATGCGCAGAAAAAGCTAAGGCCAAATGTTTTTATCTTCAACGTAGTCCTTGATTTTATAATATGCTTTTTTAACAAGGATACGTTTGATGTAGTTTTTGAACCTTCCATCGGTCAGTTCTATAACTGACTTTGGCAACTTGTTATAAAAGCGTATACTGTTTATAAGAAAAGACTTGCTAGTTTTCGTTAATCTGAATTTGGGTATTACAATTTCGTGCTTACTGCGTGTATTTAAATTATGGAAGTCGCTTCTAGTTTTGAAAATCCCCCGATTTTTACGGACATACAAAATACATTCCAAAATATAAAGTGAAGGTAGAGTCAGTATATCGATCTCTTTAAATTTTTCTCTGAGGGACTCGCGCGGACCCATTTTATAGATTGCGCGGATTGCCCTCTTTTGTAGGATGAAAATTGAGTCAACGTCTGCTGCTGATCCCCACAGCAGAATGCCATAAGACATAATACTGTGGAAATAAGCATAGTATACTAACCTAGCTGTAGCTACATCGGTTAGCTGCCTTATTTTCCTTACTGCATATGCAGCCGAACTTAACCTACCCGAAAGAGTTCTAATGTGCGCGCCCCACTGCAATTTTGAATCGATAGTAATCCCTAAGAATACAGTTTCCGTTATAACTTCAAGATTTTTGCCGTCAAGATTTAAGTTTAGGTCATGATGTGGTACATTTGGTAAAGAGAACTTTAGACATTTTGTTTTTTTCGCATTCAGTAAAAGATTGTTAGCTGCGAACCATTTTGAGAGAACAATTAGACTTTCGTTCACATTTATGACATCCGTATCTTGCCTATCTATTTTAAAAATTAGCGAAGTATCATCAGCAAATAGAATTATATCCGATAATTTGGCCATCATAAAAGGGAGATCATTTATGTAAACAAGAAAAGGGAAAGGGCCGAGAATTGAACCTTGGGGCACGCCCATCTTGACTAGAGACCCGGAGGACGTCGCCCCATTAACATTTACTTTTTGCTGTCTGTTTGATAAATAGGAAAGCACGAGATCAGCAGATTTTCCACGAATTCCGTAGTGGTGTAATTTACAGATCAGTGTGTTGTGGTCGACGCAGTCGAAAGCTTTTGAGAGATCACAGAAAATGCCAATGGCATCCTGGGACCTCTCCAAAGCCTCCAAGATGTGGCTGATGAGTTTTACTCCCGCGTCCGTTGTCGACCTACCTTTCGTGAAACCAAACTGTTGACTATGCAGTATCCCATTTGAATTGAAGTGAGACAACATCTGTTCCAGCATGATTTTTTCAAAGATTTTACTCAATGCTGGAAGCACGGATATAGGTCTATAATTAGAAGGATCACTCTTACAGCCTGATTTGAAAATTGGTACTACTTTACTGTGTTTCATTAAGTCAGGAAAAGTGCCGCTGTCCAAACATTGATTGAATATGCCTGTAAGGACAGGAGCAATTGAGTCAATAATATCTCCAAGAACCCTAACGGATATCCCCCACAAGTCTTCAGTATTTTTTTTATTGAGACTTTTGAACGCGTTTTTAATTGAATCAATACATATTGGTTTAAATTTAAAGATTGGTATGTCTTTAGTTAAGTTTTCTTTAAGAAGAGCTTCAGCTAATTTAGAAGAGGAAGGAAGAGACTTCGTAACCTCTAACGGAATGTTGGTAAAGAAATTTTCTAATGTCTCAGCGACTTCTTGCCTATCAGAAATGGTTTGATTAGTTATTTTCAAAGACAACTCATTCTGATCGCGTTGTTGTATCTTTCCAGTTTCTTTATTAATTAATTGCCACACAGTTTTTATTTTATTATTAGAAACACCAATTTTGTTAATTATTATATGAGATTTTGCTTGAGCGCAGACTCTTTTGAATATTTTGGAATAGTTTCTAACATAAGTGTGAAAAACTTGATCGGAAGTCAAAGATTTTTCGTAATATAAATTATATAAGATATCTCGGCTTTTTCTTATGCCCACAGTGGCCCATTCACTAAATTTCGATTTGGAATTGTTGACTTTAACTGTTTTTACAGGACACGTTTTATTGAATTCTTGGCAAATTGTTGAAAACATAGTACCGTAATTTATATTGGGGTCGTTTGAATCAAAACTGGCGTTACAAAGGTTGCTTAAAACATTATTATTAAAAGAGATTAATTTATTTTTATTAAGTGGTCTTAATCGAATTGATTTAGCTAGGTTAATTTTTTTATCTGACTCAAAAGATACTAGTTGACCAGTATGGTCTGACCTAACGCCACTAATTAAAAACGAATCTTTTACTTTACAATTAGTGAATACATTATCTATGCAAGAAGCTGAAGTTGCTGTTATTCTTGTTGGTTCATTAAATAAATATTTTAGGTTAAATGATTTAAATAATGAAATGAGCTTACATTTTTCAGGCGAGTTGACTACTGTTAGTCAATCTATATTTAAGTCACCACAAACAAAAACTAATTTATTATCTCTGAAAAGTTTACTTAATAATTCTTCCATTGTTATCAAAAATATTGACAAGTTTGATGCTGGTGGTCTGTAAACGCACAAGACAGCATGCCCCTCGACCTCTGCTCATGCTACCTCACACAAGCGATCAACAGAGTAAGCAGTGATATCCTTCCTTTCCTTATATTTTAAATGACTATTACAAAGTATCAGGGTACCACCACCCACTGTGGATCTGTTGTACGCGCTGGCAACTGAGAAATTATTTACATTAAACAACATCCTATCTAATATAAATAAAATTTGTGAAGTAACGCACACTAAATTCCTAGGCTTTACTCTGGATCAAGACATAAACTGGAAAACCCATGTCAATACTGTCTGGAAACGAATAAATAAGTTTGTATATGCGCTAAAAAAATAGGAATGTTACAAACGTCCAAATGGCAATAACATCATATCATGCATATGTTGAATCGGTGTTACGCCATGGATTGATTATGTGGGGCAATAGCACCGATCAAAATAGAGCATTTGTTGCACAAAAAAATGCATTCGAGCAATATTTGGGCTTCAATCCGAAGATTCTTGTCGGCCGGTATTTCAGAAACTTGGTTTGTTACCGCTACCGTCTATTTATATGTATAAGGCATTATTAAAAAAAGCAGACAATGTACATCATCGAAACCGGCTCGTACTGGATGTCATGCCAAGGCTTACTAAATATAATAAAAGCTGTTTGTATATGTGTGTAGAAATATTAATTAAGATACCAAGTGACCTAACAAATCTAAATACCAGATTATTTAAAAGTACATTGTATAATTGGCTGTCCATTAATAGTTTTTATAGTGTAAATGAGTTGTTTGACAAAAAAAAATAATGACTAGGTATATTGTATGCACGAAAATTTGTACGCTTATAATGTTAAGCAAAAACATCTACTTTACCATTTTTTATACAAATAAATGTTATTCTATTCTTTTGTTCTATTCTATTCTATCTAGCTGTATTTAATAATTTAAGTTACTCTGACACTTTCATAACTGTGTGCCTGTTACCATCTGGATAATAAACGATTTATATTTCTGTCAATATAAACTTTAATTTACCTACCTAAATAAAAAGTAAGTTTCTCGTGGAAAGTACTATCTCACCAAACAAAGCTCTTATATGTTATTTCTGCCAGGATAAGAAAAGAAATAAATTCATCAAGTGTCTTCGTGCCTCGATCTCCGATGTATCTTCGTTAAGAGTGTACTTCATGATCATTGTGACAGGGAGACAGCACTCTCGATCCCTGTTAGAGGATCTGCATGTCTTCAAAAGTCAATATATCATTGGATTTGTACTGATCTTGCTGTAAAACAAATTGACGGTTCATGAGTGTGAAATCTATTTTATTTTTGGAATGGTGATGCTATTATATTTTTATTTCTTTTTCTGAAAAGTAAAATATATTTTTCTTCTCTGTTACCTTAGCCTTAGGAGAAGGGTTATCCTCAAGCGTAGCCTTACCTTTATTTAAGTAATATTAAATGGCGTTTTTGTTTATGATTGATTGAAAGTGCCACGTAGGCGAATGCGAAGCCAAAATATAAAATAAGGCGCAAAAAATATATACCTAAGAAAAAAATAAAATACACCTGAGGGTGAAGAAAAAGTAAGAAAATTTAATGGAAGATCCAGGTATATTTTTGGTTTGTGGCAATTTTCTGAGACCGTATGAGTACGGTACGTGCATGGTTTTGTTTTCATTACAAAGTAACCGTAGCCGTGGGTTGAAATTGGTCTACTGAAAGAAAACTATCACTATAAAATACTGCCGAGTATTTAAGTCTTTTCACAAAAATGTTTACCTATTTTCGGCTATAAGTAGGCGTTTGCCACTTAGGCTAAGGTTATTAAAAAAATACTTAGCTAGAAATCCCCATAAATTTTCGAGGAATCGAGGATATATTTTAAGGGCCATTTGTAGCACTTAACGTACCTACTTATTTGTCATTCCCAACACGAGACTAAAATGGATCAATTAGTGTTTATAATCGTAAGTTCAGTCGCATTTTAGGATTTGAAATACCTCCTTCTACATTGGCTATATTTACCTACACATCGTATTAAATTGTGGCAAAGTAATGATTAAACATCGTTTGTCACGGCGTTTTGTAGTTTCTGCCGTTTTTTCGGCTTTATATCAACATACACATCTATTTATTTTGACGTAATTATGACGTCAAAATAGCATCCATTTCCAACAATTTTTTTTCTTGAAATCACATGCTTGTGTATCCGGCCCAATCAATATTTCAGCTTCAAATTAAATAGAGCTGTAATTATCACCTCTAAACTTAGCCTCGAAACTTCGCACATAATTTGCTGACAACCATTAGACGTCAAAGTTTAAGGCACAGGTCTAAGTGGTAAACACTTGTGATATGTTACTTGACACAACTTTGTTTGTGCATAACAACTTGTGGCTTGTACGCATGGCACTGGATTATGTATGGGAGGCAGAAATAGATTCTCACATTTTGCTGCCACAAAAAATACCACAATACAACGCCTGTATTTTCTGAAGGGTTAGGTAGAAGTGTTTATTTTTTAATTTAATTATTGACTCGCCTTCGACCACTATCTCGCCTGATGGTGAGCTATTATGTGATCGACGATGTAGCACGCATGCATAGAAGTAAGCTATTCACTCTTGACCTAAAGACCTCAAGGTTGTAGCTATCAGGAAAAAAAGACTCCAGCAGGGAATTTTACTCCTTAGCTGTGCTTTCAATGAAAGTATTCGCAAAACGCTTTGTAAGTATGGGTGGGATGTCCACCATGTACCGGTGGCGCATTGCTGTACGTCTTGTTGTCCGATGATGGAAAGGGCTAGGCGGAATCAAATTGTGCAGTTCCATCGCACAGTCCCCAAAATGTAACCGATAAAAAACCGACAGACTGGCCACCCGGCATCGATGTTCAAGGCTCTGCAGCTTTGAATCAACCAGTGCGTCGTTGCCGATAAGCCTCTTGGCCCGTTTGCCAATCGACTCAAGTGCAACCACAGTGTACCCATACTTTTCGCCAAATACGTTTAAGTCCCATGTAATTTGTTTGCACGTTGCTCACTTTCTGTCAAAATAACGCTCTTTCGAGCCTACTGTACGTCCTTTTACACGAGCAGCCTGTGGTCTTAATATACGCAAAGATAAACAACGCTCTCCGTGTTCAGTACAAGAATGCGTTTATGATGCTGATGGGGCTGCCTCGCTTCTGTAGTGCGTCGGGGATGTTTGCGGATGCGCATATAGAGAGTTTCTAAACAACCATGCGCAAGAGGTGCGCATCCATGTTGCGCAGGGTGTGGGCAGCTCCAACAGTATCCTATGTATGATTTCGTATCGCCTGGACTGTGTTTTCATGGGTCGCTGGTGTGCCATCTCACATGGGTAGTCCCAATGGTCTGTTATCTGTTATTTGTTCTTTTGCTTTTGTAGTGTCAAGGTGTGATTATCTGTGTAACTAAAATGGTTGTACTAACTATCTATTGAGTCATGGATACTCGAATAAAGATAAATTCTATTCTAATAGGGGGCAAGTCTAATGCCATTAACTGGGAACAAGTTGTGACTACACGTCATTAATCTCTATATTTTAAAAAACTGCGCATGGCCGGCCAGATGGAGAGAATACAGTGAGACATGAACATTTGGGTTTAAAGTACGGTCTGACAGGCAACCTATAAAACTAACTATGAAAGTCTATTCATTTTAAAAGGATAAAAAAAATATTAGACCTCTAAAAAAACCCCTTCGGTTAGCAAGTCATGGGAAATGTTTCAATGGTAGACGTTCTAAACGGATTTTAAGAAATTATAATGTGGCAACAATAAGTCTCGCCGACAGTCCCAAAACAATTAAAATTTTGCACATGAGACGATAACAAAAATGATCCTTCGTTAAGTTGCCGAACTGTGGGTTAAACGCGGGGAGCGGGCGCCGCCAGAGTATGGGGGGTACATTATTAGTTTCCAACTAATTGGCCAAACAGATTAGATTTAGACCTACTAGACTTTCCAATTCGGATTACTGAGAAGCCAGACAGGTGTCTCACGCAAACGGATTAGTGCCCGTTTTCACAAAGCAACATCCTAAATTGACGCCTCAAAATTTTTGCACTGTTGGAATTTCATATCTAAGCGCTAAACCGAAGGTTGAAAATCCAGTAGGCTTTTAAATAAGCATCTGTAGGTTCTGTGATTCTCTGTGTGTGTTCTCTGATACTAATCTGAGAAAACACAGTGCTTAGCAAAGGAGGATCTTCAAAAAGGATCTTTGTATGAGCGTCCGAGCTGTTTTCGAATAATCTTGTCAGCTTTCACACTGAATTTGCTCGGCTCGTATTACATTCCCAATGCAAAATAGAGGCAAAATGTTTGCAGATTACAATATACAACCTAGGAGTCTAATAGTGAATTTGTGAATACTACGCAAGCGTGCTCTATCGTCGACCACGTCATTGCTTAGGTACATATATAATCTGATATGATGTACAGACTGAAAGGTGGAATTGAAATTGGATGAAAGAGAGTTACTGATTTGTGATTACGACTATCAAAGATACGTACTCTGAGCTCATGGTAGGGCGGGCCCAGGTGTCGTAACGTGTCAAACGCAAATATCTCCTACTAATTTTCTTAATATTAAAAAGTGTTGAGTATTGTTGATGGATGGAAAGAGAGAACTATTGTTGTCATTGGAGAAAAAAAGAAGAAAATTTGTTGCACCGACCCAAAGTAACTTGGCAGGTACAAAGCAAATAATAAATTTGGAGTAGTGAATCAAAAAATATTTCAATTAGAAACTGAACCGAAAAACATCTAGACAAAGTACTATTTTTAGTTGCCTTGTTGTAAATGAGGACATAAACTTATTAAGTATGTAAAAGTCAAACTCAAGGCTTCATTAAAATGGTTTTAATTATAAAACTTTTGTATTCATTAAGAGTTGTAAGACAGGGGGCTGTCGGAGGCTTAGGCTTTTTCACAGGAACTTGATTTGCATGTGAAAAAGCCTAAGCTTTGACGTGATTGTAATTGTCTTATCAGATTTTTTTTTTCTAACTGCCGCTCGCGGCTCCACCGGTTCGATTAGTACTTTCCCCAAAATCCTAGATAATATATAAATTACTAGCGGACTCCTCGCGGTTTCACCCGCGTAGTTTCCGTTCCAGTGGGAATACAGGGATAAAAAGTAGTCTATATCACCCGGGGATAGTGTAGCTTCCCAACGGTGAAAGAATTGTTGAAATCAGTCCGATAGTTTTTAAGTTTATTCGTTACATAAATAATACAAAAATACAAATATTTCCTCTTTATAATATTAGTATAGATATAGATGGACAATGTTTTATTTTGATTTATAACATTCTGATTCGTATTTAGATGTAACTTCTAAATCTGTCCAATTGTTTTTGCAAGAACAAACATCCATACTCACAAATGTTCACATTTATAATATTATTAGTATTAGTATAAATTTTCATATCTCCAATACAGGAGGTAGGTATATCAAACTAATGTACATACTCATGATGTGTAATTTTCATAAAATGCATTTTTTGTATTTTTTTTTTGCTTTTTTTGGGTTGCAGAGGTTTTGTATTGCGCAGGTAGTTCGTTATTTTTTTTTGGTAGTATGTAGGTGTATATTCTCATACCATAAGCATTGTTGTATTTAGGCAAGGTAAAAGTTTGTATGTTAGTTAACGTTCTCAGTTTAGGATGACGTGTCTTCTTAGCTATATTATTTATGTTGTTATATTCGTCTTTTAATATTGAAAGTTTGGTCATGTTTTGTATTGGCAATATGTTGCAGTAATGAAATAGTTCAGAATAATCATTTTGAAATTTTGTTCTTATTTTGAGGAGTACAATATTTTTGAGAATACGTTGTTGTAGTTTGTAAATTTTATCTAGATTAGTTCTATAAGATCTCCCGTGGCTACTGAGTCCATAACTTATTATGGAGTCAGCTAGAGCTAGGTACAGTAGTCTTAAGGTTTTGTATGACATTTTATGTTTAAGTATAATTATTCATCCCAAGATAGATCTTAATCTATCACACATATAGTTAATGTGGGGAACCCAATTAAATTTGTTGTCGATTATAAGTCCAATGTACTTGTGTTCTGTGATGAATTGTATTGATGCACAGCTACAGTTTTTGGTACATACAGCGTGTAGGCAGTCATGGATATGTGTCTTGATGAAGGGTATGTAGGTGGCTTTATTATGTGATGAATGTATGTGCATGGCTTTGGTTTTATCGGCATTTATGACGAGACCGACATCGTGGGACCATTTACATAATAATTTTAAGTTAGTTTGGAGAATATGCTCGGCCGTTTTAATATCTTTATCAGCAGCCACGATGCAGGTGTCATCGGAAAACTGGTATACGGAACCTTCTCCTATGGTATTGCACATATCGTTGACGTACAGTAGGTATTCAGTAGCCCCGAATATTGACCCCAGTACCGTGCCTTTAGTTATTAATTTCATGTCGCTTTACGAGTTTCCTAGCTTGACAGTCGTGTATCTGTTGCTATGGTAACTCATAAACCACTGAATAAGAGGACCCCTTATACCACTGCATTCTAATTTTTGAGTAAGTGTATTATAATTAAGTGTGTCGAAAGCTTTACTAAATTCAAAAAAAATATTATAATGTGTTTTTTTATTAAGGAATGTATTAATTTCGTTTGTAAATTGACAAAATAGTTGAGCGGCGCTTCGGTCTTTCTGAAAGCCAAATTGTTTTTTGTTTATTATATGATTCTCACTTAAAAAGTGATTTATATTATCACTAAAACAACGCTCAACTATTTTATCGATGCTTGACAAAATTGTGATAGGCCTATAATTATTGTAGTCTTTTATGGATCCCTTTTTGTGAATATAATATTAATAATAATAATTTATTTGTAACATTCAAATTAACAATTTTCTCTTAAACTAAGTTGTCTAACAATGACAATGAAATAAGTATCTAATATTGATCATGCTTAAGAGATTACGTTGACGACTGTACTAGTATAAACTGTGTCACAGTCGACATCGCCCTCCTACCAGTGTACTTCAATATTACAAAATCAAAGTTCTAAACAAAAAAAAAAAAATTAAAATAATTTGTATCACAATTTTTTCTTTTATTTTTTTTTCCTTTTGCAGTAAACAAAAATTGGTAATGCAAGTACCTGTGTGTTTGTGTGGTGTGTTGTGTAGTGTGATGTGTAGGTGAGATTGTGGAAGCAATTATGACTATTTTTTATTTACTATTTCCTCCGTTTCTGAATAGTCCAACTGTAGGAGCCAGTCACGTATAACATTCTTGCACTTGCTAAAAGTTAGAGGAAAGATGTTGTGGATTCGGTTCGCTTTGTTATATAATTGGTTACTTATAACATAATACTGGTGCATTGCAAGGGTTGTTCTGTGGGGTGTTGATTCGCAGATTCTAGAATTATCGCGTTTATGCATCGGTTTATACTCGATGCTTTTGTGTTTACGGAGTATGGTACTCAGTATAAAAAGCCGTCTCACAGCCAGTACTGGACATTCGGTATAAAGAAGATCAGTGCTGTACCTTCGGGTTCGACCAAGCATGACCTTCAAAATAGCTCTCTGTGCACGCTCTAGGGGAAGTAAGACAGACTTGCCGATTCCACCCCAAACAACAATGCAGTACTGCAGCAAACTTTGGACAAGGGCGAAGTAAACGCACAGTAACGTTTCCCTATCAGCAGAATTTCTGAGCTTTCTGAATATAGGCATTATTTTTCTAATGCGGGCTGTCAACTGACCTATATGTGCTGACCATTTCAGAGAATTGTCAATGATGAGACCCAGATATTTTATAGTGGTGGTGCGAGTTAATTTAGGACAGTCACAACTTTCTGGGATGTCACAAGTATGTGCGATAACTGCAAAATCTGGTGGGGGCTGGGTATTAATGCGGTGCGAGAACGTTACATATTTGGTCTTATCAACATTCAGCGTCAAAAGATTGTAATTAAGCCAAGTCATGATATCTTTAAGAGCTCGCTCTGCAAAGCACTGAGCCTCTTTCCAGTCCCTTCCATGCACAATCAACGTAGTGTCATCAGCGTAGGTAATAATATTACAATTTGGTAGGGTCTTCAAACATAAGGTGTTGATGTACAACAGGAAGAGAGTGGGTCCAAGAACGCTGCCTTGTGCACCTATTACTTTCTCTTTGCTGTCAAGATTACGGGCTATGATCTCTGTAAGCAATAAAGTAGCATCTTCTGTTGATTTACCTTTCATAAAGCCAAATTGGTTCTTTGCAATAATATCATTCTGATGAAAATATTTAGTAAGTCTAGAATTTAACAGCTTTTCAAGAATTTTGGAAATAGCGGTTAGCACCGATATCGGTCTGTAGTTTCCAACACTGTCTCTGTCACCACTCTTGTGGATAGGATGGACTAAGGCCCTCTTTAAAATATCCGGGAAAACACCAGTATCCAGGCATAGGTTACACATATGTGTAAGTTGACCTATCAGACTACCCTTCGCACTCCTCACAACCTCTGTAGGTATATTGTCAATACCAGTAGCAGAGTCGCTTTTTAGATTGACAATAATAGAGTCTATTTCCCCATGATCTGTCTGGAACAGAACCATAGATTCCCTAGGTGACTTAGACAGGTCGTGTATTATTGAGGATTGGTTTGGCTGTCTATTTGAGGTTCCCCTTTTATTTATATTGCATTAGCAAGTTTTTCCCCGACCCCTGCAAAATAGTTGTTCACCGTATTAGTTGACTCGACTGGATCTGGAGTGAGACTTAATAACTCAGATGGAGGAGGCGAAGTTTGCTTGAGGTTTGCAATTTTGTTTACAGTATTCCACATTCCCTTTGGATTGTTTTTATTCTTTTCAAATTCCGCTTTTTCATAACATATTTTTTGTTTTTTTAAAAGGTTATTGCAAAAGTTACGGTATCTAGTATAGGTGACTTGCATGATTGCGTTGTTCTGATTTAGTTTAGCTTGCCTATGCAACTTGTCCCTATGTCTAATGCACCGTATTAAGCCCGGTGTAAGCCATGGCTTGATTGCTCGCTTTCGCCGAGGTATGGTTTTAAGCGTTGAGTGCGCATGGATAGCATTCGAAATTATGCCTACTAGAGAGTCAGCGGAGACATTGACATTTGTGGCTGAGTAAACAAAACTAAAGTCAGTCTCCGCAAGACTTAGAACTAAAGAGGGATAATTAATCTTAAGATAAGAAGATTTTGGGTTGTGTCTTTTTAATTTACAGTCAATACAAAAAACCAGTGGCGCGTGGTCGGTTATGAATGCGTCTAGTACACAGGTAGCTGTGAATCTATCAGATCTCAGCATTACGTGATCCAAACAGTTATTATTACGAGTAGGGAAGACATGAGCAGGTAGAAAGCCGTGATAAGCCATCTGGTCTAAATATTTATCACAGTTAGGGTCATTAGTACTTGGGGAGATATTTATATTAATATCTCCAATTATAGCTACTGACTTCACTGCCTTCAATGATTCAAGACACAGATCAAGGCTATCACAGAACGTATTTATGTTTCGATATGATGGTGATCGGTACACAGCCACGATGGCATAATCATCCCCAGACTGCAAAACAAGACAGTTGGCATCTATCACAGGCGGTTTCGTTATTTTATGGCTTATTTCAGATTTCACGTAAATCAGGACGCCGTCGTTCTGGTTTAGGAAGTCAGAAGAGTACGAAGTGTAGCCAGAAATTTCAGGCACTGTCGGAGATTTACTCAACCAGCATTCGGTTAGTATGAGAATGTCACACTGTATAGAGATTCTCTCAAGTAGAACGACAAGGCTATCAAAGTTACAAGCTACGCTACGTATGTTAGTGTGCATTATAGATAAAGCTGTTCGGGACAAATTAATATGATTCACTAAACTTTCTGGGGAGCAAATCCTAGAATCGGAGATTTGAACTGAATCAATATCGCTTAATATGTTATCAAAAACTAACATTATGAAGTAAAAAAATTAAAAGATGTATCTTAATGTCATGAAAGTGTTGCAAATAGTTATTTCGAACAAACGTTATAAAATCAATTGCTACCATTATGTTGTAAAATGTAAATTTTGTAAACTTTTCCTGTAATTGTGAGTTTTCAACCAGTGATTGTGTTTGTATATTTTGTTTCATGTTAAGAGTTGAGTGACTGAATGCGTGACGTACATGAACAAGGATACATTTTCCAAATTTAAGTATAAGGTTATATGTGTAGTTTAAATTTAAAATAATCAAGATAATTAATAACATGCAGTAATTAAGATAATATAAAGGCCATAAATTTCCTAGTCACATTATATTTTGAGAGTGCAGCTTGTTCAAATCACTTTCGTTATCTATTCGAAGCGACGCAGCGCCCTCTTTCTGGCGGAGGAAAATCTTTCCATGGGCAGTCCAGCAGAATTGGTAGTTGTTCTTCTTACCAAACTCCCGAGCTAGGTAAAACAGTTTTCTTGCTTTTTGAGAAAGGCATTCAGAAAGATAGATTGGTTGAGGGGCACCGTCGAGTTTCAAGTGAGAAGTATTTAATTTATTATTTTTATTTGCCTGATTGTCTTTTTTCACCGAAGTTAACATCCTTTCTTTCAATATTACCGAAGAAAAGTCAACTATGATGGGTCTATTTCCTCCTTTGTCGGCATTTAGGCGAAAAACATCTCTAATCTGAGATTCATTAACGGCAGTTTTAGTTACTAATCCTACTTTTGACACTATCTTCAGTAAATCCTCCTTTGTTTCGCTTTTTTGTACGGGAATGTTCCTTATCTCAATACTTGCTTGCTTTTGTGATCTCTCAAGGATTTCCACTTTCGACTCTAGTAATTGTATGTACGCTAAATGCGTACGTCTCTCAGTCTCCATTGAAATGAGTTTGTCTTTCATTTCTTCGTAGTGCTTTTCCATGAACTTCATAAATTTTTCTATTTCACAATTCTGTTTCTGAATGCCATTTATACTTTCTTGAATCGAGTTCTGTTTTAATTCTAAATTTTCAAGACATTGTTTCATTTCAGCGGTCGCTTCGTAGTCAAAAGGTCGCTTATGGCCGCGATTTTTTGTCTCACTTGAGCTCTCGTTGTCGGTGTCCGTGGCTGGCGCAGAGCTTAGGTCTGTATCCATCTTACGATTACGATTGCCCTTGGAAGCGGATGGGGAAGTTTTTTTCTGAGGCATCGCAATGTCCAAGCAGGTATGAGTTGGTTTAATAAACAAAAATATGCGTGCCGTAACAAGGACACAAGGTCAAGGATGACGACGGCGTGTAAGATATTCTTTCAATGAATAATGTTGTCCGTCCCCGAAGTAGTGGTAGTGGCGGAGTTTCCTTTACGCCGTATAAGAAATTATAAAAAACAAAAACAGGATTCGGCAAAAAGAGGTCGACTGCGGCCAGGTTTGAACTTGGTACACGACGCTCGGCAGTCCACTTCGAGTGACACCCGACCAACCTGTCGGTGTTAGATAGCGCAAATTATTGCTTCTGTTCTGTCCGTGATTCGCCACAAGTACTTAAGTTGAGGTGACCTCTCGACTCTCGAAATCACGGTACCAGACAAAAAACGGACGAAAAATGGGACGAATAGTACCTAGTTTTAGTTTATCAGGGTAAGTGCAGGTTTTTAGACTAGTATTAATAAGGTGTGCAATGACTGGAGAATTTTTTTGTGTAGTTTTATTTCGGAAGCTCGTATTTCGTCATAACTAGGACTTTTATTTATATTTAAGGTATTTATAATTTAATCATTTCCCCAACCAGTTCTGCCGCCGGCCTTGCCCGACAGGCAACCCCCCCCCGCCCCCATCCCCCGCTAGTCCTTCTCAGCGGATTAACCGTTCGCCCAGCCCTATGGTAATAACAAATACCACTAAGAAGCCCCCTCCCCCTCCAAACATTTATTTTCAAGATAAAGGGAGATGGAGTGACATTTCTAGCGCCTGTGTAGAGCGCAAAATTAATCTCACCAAGGCCACTGCATGCCAACAGGGCATCAGAATTCTGGTCCCCACCCCACGTGATTACCGAGATTTAACTCACTTCCTTAAAGACCGGAAAGTTTCTTCCCATACTTACTCCCTTCCGGAGGAAAAGTTCACCAGAGTCGTGATCAAGCGCGTTCCGAAGGAAATCCCTACGGAAGAAATCCGCAAGTATTTAATAGCGCAGAAAGTCCCTGTTTCAGAGGTCCACCGATTGCATAAAGCAAGAGGTGGAGAACTCTACGACATTGTTTTGGTCGTGTGCTTCCCCTTTGAGGGTCACAATCCCATTTTCAATGTTAAGACTGTTTGCAATCTGTCTGGCATTTCCATTGAAAAACCATACCGCCCCCATCTCGTTGGTCAGTGTCACAACTGCCGGTCACTCTCAGACCAATTGCTTTGCGGCTCCCAGGTGCGTTAAGTGCATGGGAGAGCATGGCACTAAGGACTGTGCCCGTCCAAAAGACTGCTCACAATACACGGAGCCTCCCAGCTGCGTGCTTTGTGGCCAAGTCGGGCTTCCGGCTAATTACCGTGGTTGCCCAAAAGCCCCAAAGCTAGCGCCTAAAATGGCCAAGTGAAATGAAGCGCGTTAAGTACGCGTAGCCCCTACACCTCCCAACTTCCCCTCAGACTAGCCCCTCAGAGGACTTCACCCTGGGGTAAGCTGAACCACCAAAGTGTGGCCCCTCAGACTTGCTCCCAGCCCATTCCGGCGCTGATTGCCACTCCCATCGCAGCGCCAATCTTAATCCCCGACCCAATGCCCCCCGCTGCACCTATGACCGCACAAAGCCAGAAGGTGGCTTCCACCACCCCTGCCGCTAAGTGCCAGCCCCCTGTCGCCCCCTCCGGGCCAAAGCCATATCTATGCGTTGCTGAAAATATAATCAGCGCGTATTCCATATTTATGTCCCCTCAAGTCCGTGCTCTGGATGCAGAAATCCGGAATGCAGGCTCTGTCTCCCCCGTTGCATGCGCCCGCCTCTTTTCGAGGTATGAGTCCCATAGCCTTATCTACAAGGACGGTCAATGGGTTCGTAAATAGTACGAACTCTCTGTCCATACAAACTTAGATACAAACGACCGTATTCGTTCCGTCCTCGCCGCAGAGGCTCGTCGCGTAATCCTTTTCGATTCATATAAGCCAGCCCGCGTATTGCTGAGCCATGGTTAAATGCCAGTTAGATATTCATTGGAGTTTCTTGTCCGTTCTTCTCCACGTAGGCTTTTCCGAACGGATGGTAGAATCACTTTATTAGATCCGGCCTTAGCCTTCCCCCCAGCGCAGCGACGCCCTGAGCCGAGGTCCGACCCCAACTGGGATAGCTCTCAGCGCTGTCGCTTTAGGTTTAGTATTTTGAAGCCTGGTCGGAGGCTAAGAGATTAGTCTCTACGGGGTTGCCCGGTTAAGCAGAAGACGGCCACTTTGGTCGAACTGTGAGAAGCCACTTATAAAATAAAACAATAAAAAAAATATCATTTGATATGTTGCTAATTCGCATGGACATGCCGCAGTCACTATAGTAAGTCAGCGGGTCTAATATGGTGGTATCGCAGGGTTTTGTTATATTTTCGACATTTTGTTAAATTTACTTGCAAATGTATCCGCTAAGTCTTTCAAGCGCAGCCTATTATATATTGGTCATCTAGCGCTGTGTTTATAACAGCAGTGTGAGCGTCGCATCCGCACACTCGCCGCATGAACAATGATCAATGCATAACCGAGTAATGATAACATGTTTATTTTTGTTTTTTCAACCTTAGTAAATTGGTTAATCCCACTGTGTAAGCCTAGTTCACTCATTTTATTTAGATAACCGGAGCAGATTTTGTTATTTTTGTATTTAAGTTTATGTTTACTTCACCTCTCATTAATAAATCGGAAGACAAATTAATAAGATTCATCACCTGGTACAATTCACTAACAAATAATTTCTATTGGAGCCAGGTGGCTGTAGACAGCACAAATATCTATATTATAGTTATGGTTGGTTTTAAGTGTACCCACAATTGACCCTATCACTTGTTTTACATACAAACAATGCCCTCACCCCTTCTGTTTGATCTAAGCGATGAATATATTGAATAGTTTGGTATACTAAATAATTGTAAACATTTACTTTTTATATTTACTTCTGTTAGGACAATTAAATCAACACAACGCGTACTACTACGTATAATAAGTTCTCGTTGAGCAAAGTTTAACACCATAGATCGAATATTGACATGTAACACAGTAAAATAAAGTTGTTGTGATGCAAGCAAGTCTATGAACTCATTCCAAGTTATGAAGTTACCTTCGTTAATGTAACTAACATCCATAGAGAGCAAAAGTTTATCGTTTATGTTGACATCTAATATAGTTTAAGAAAAGAAAGATAAATCTTGAGAAATAAGACGTGCTTGGTTCAGGTGTTTACCTGTTTCCATTTTTCGATATCCTTTTCCGATCGAACTGTTTGGATTTTAGATGTTTCATCCTTTCTTATGAGCACTGCGCCCCGCTTGCACTACACGAATTTATACAAATCATCTTTTCTGAGTTCACTTTTAGCCTTCCACAGCAAAAATGCTGTGGCTGGAGTAGAGCCTCGCGTATGTAGATCCTTGCACCGTTTGCACCTTCATGCTGGCCCAGGTCCCGCGGCGTGATGGTACTGGACTTGGCAGCGTCCAGCCAGCTATCACGGCGAGCCGCCTTTAGGGTTACTACGATGCTCGGTGATGTGCGCTGTTGTGCTGCTGGTGCTCGTCGTTCATTTCGATACGCGTTCAAGATCTCATCCGGATTTTGCTGGATTTTAGTGGCAACTTTTTGGGTTATTTCTGTGACATTTTCTTGTTCTTCTTTGTTTATACCACAAATTTCAACAATGTCCACCATTTGACTCTGTTCCAAAAAAAACATTTTTGTTCGAGCGCTTCGTATTTCAATTCTAGGTTAGAATACTTATTTTGAAGGTCCTTATGTTGGTTTTCCAATCCTTATGTTAATTTTGTCCTCATAATTAGTGAAGCTTTTTTGTATATTATCGTACTGTTCAGAATAAAAGTTCAATGTTTGTTGGACTTCTTCCTTGATTGCTTGCCGGATTCATCGCAAAAATTTTCCTGCGCACTTTGCTTCTGACAATTTCAAATACCCATTGCAGTGAACGACGAAACTGAATACACCAAACGTTGATTGCATTTCTGTTCATTAAATGACCTAAATTCGTTTTTGGTGATATATTCCACTCGCCTAGTTACCCGGAATTGAACTTCACACGTTAGAGTTGTGGGGGACCGCAATGAAACTCATTTTAGTACAAACAAAACGTTCTATATAACTATACACAGAATGTACAGCCAAAAGGGATGAATAGGAATGTAGAGATGAATAAAAACAAAAAGTTGTAGTTGATTTTCACGTTATATAAAAAACGAATTTATTTGTTAACTAGCCGGTGTCCGTGGTTTTGCCCGCGTGGATTCGTCTTCCACGAATTCACCGCAATTTTAGTGTATAGTTTTAAATTACACATACAGATATATTAATCTGTATGTGTAATTTAATGTGTTGTTAGAGTTTATTCATCCATATTATTTTATCAACTTCAAAGTATGCTCCTTCAGAAACGATATACTTACGCTAACGAATAATTATTATTATTATGTCTTTTATTCAACTTTTTCTTATTGATTACATTTTTAAATATTTTTACAAAACACACACATTAAAGAAAAACATTTAAAAATATAAAAAATAGAGGCCCACCGGTATCGGGAACAGGGTCCAAGCTACCGGCGGTCAGTGCTCCAGAGAGAGGAACCTCCTAACAATACGAGCCGTGTCCAGCAGTACTGCTTTCTGGATCAGGCTCTTGACCCAGCCGCCTAACGAGAGCCTCCTAAGGTGTTGGTCGAGGCTCGTGGCTATTAAGCCATGGGCTGACACGACTATCGGTACAATGATCGCTGTATCCACATCCCACATGTCGATAACCTCGCGAGCCAAGTCAAGAATTTGCTTATGTTTCTCGGCTTTCACGAGGTTCCCGTCATGCGGGACAGTTATGTCAACAATAATTGCACGCCTCTCGATTCGGTCCACCACCACTATATCAGGCTTATTAGCGATAATAGTCCTGTCAGTGATGATGGACCGATCCCAGTACAATGTGATATTGCCATTCTTGAGAACTGGGTCGAGCACATACCTGTAGTACGGCACCTCCGACGCCACAAGAGTGTATTTCAGAGCAAGTTGCTGGTGGATAATCCTGGCTACAAGGTTGTGCCTATGCAAGTACTCTTCGTTAGCTAGACGAGAACAACCAGAGATAATGTGGCGGATCGATTCACCCGGACGGTGGCATGCCCGACAGATGTCAACCGTGCCATCCTTCACAATAAATCTCCGGTAGTTATTCGTCATGATAACTTCGTCCATAATTGCACAGACGAAACCTTCGGTTTCCCCAAAGAGATCACTGAATCGCAGCCAGGCCATCGTTAGTGTCAAGCACTACAGGCTTGCGCCAGTTATCATTCGCTAAGGAGAGCGGGGTAAGTTCCTTGTCCACTGCTACTACATCTCGATGAATACCCACGTCGGTGTTAAGAAAATATTTTCTGAGATTGCATATCTCGCGGTTGTGGAGGTTTTTGGCATTTAAAAAGCCTCGGCCTCCACACTTCCGCGGGATATACAATCTCATGACTGACGATCGTGAGTGATGCATTCGATATGCAGTCAGCAGTGTACGGACCCGCCTATCTAGGGCGTCAAGTTCCGTTTCAGTCCATTTGAGTATGCCGAAAGAGTACATCAATACCGGCATGACCCAACCGTTGCAGGCGCGCACCTTGTTTCCGCCCGAAAGAAGGCTATTGAATACCTTCTTCAGGCGGCCAAAGAAGCGTGCCTTCAACGATTGTTTCATGTCAGTAGTACTGATACCTAAGGCTTCCGACATACCCAAATACTTATAGGTTTCGTTTAGAGAGAGGGATCTCAGGTTTATGGAATCCACAAGTTGAATTCGGATTCCACAATCTCCCCTCGCTTTACATGCATGACTGCACATTTGTCCACACCAAACTCCATCCTGATGGCGCTACTAAAAGTTTCAGTTACCTTTAGTAGCTCCATCAGCTGAAGATTGCTGGGGGCAAAGAGCTTCAAGTCATCCGTGTAAAGGAGGTGAGATATAATCTGACCACCTCTCTTCATCCGATAGCCTAGCCAGGAATTCTCCAGCATCATGCTTAGAGGATTCAAGGCTAGGCAAAACCAAAGTGGACTCAAACTATTGCCCTGGAATATACCTCACTCGATCCTTATAGGTTCGCTATTCCTCTGGATATTTCGACATCCTGCCTCATACACGACATCAGGAAGGTGCGTAGAGTTGTATCTATTTTATACAATTCTAGCAACCTCATGTGCCATGTAAGGAGTAGCTCCTTAGCACCGTGGGACCCGGTACTGAGATGCCAAACGAGCGTACGACCTTTGTAGCCACTTGATCCAAAAGTTCTGCAGTCCGTCCGGTCCTGGAGAATTCCAGTTCGGCAACAGACGGACTGCACGGGCTACATCTTGGGGGCTGATCATGTCGTTCGACCTCCCGAGTCCATTCACCTTCGGTGTGACTGACAGGCACCAACCAGATGCTGCGCCAGAATGAACGTCATAGCGTCATCATCCGGCAGGTGCGTATCAGTCACACCTTGGTTGGGTCGCTCCCAAGCCCGATAAACCCACCTTTCATTGCTTTGGAATGTGAGATTCTGGGTGTATCGCTCCACTCTCCGCCTGTACCTACGAATAAGGTAATTATTATTATTATTAATAATACATCCATTTATTTCAGGCGACAGTAAAATAAAAATAAAAATATAAAATAACTTAAACCTAAACATACATAAGGATGGTGTTAGTAACAATACAAACTTATACCATGTAGCGTAACGTTAGGCTCGATCGAGCTTACGTTAGCCACGTTAGTAAAAATAAAAGGTAATATAAATTATAACTATGAAAAAGGATATAGATAATAAAAACTATGGTCCGGCTTCGCACGACGTGGGCAGCTAACCAGGCAGCAGGTCAGGCAGGAAGACGTGGTAGGCCCTGGGTAGGCAGATGACCAGGCACCAAGACGGCAATCGGATAGGCAGGCTGTAGAGTAGGGAGCAGGACGGATAGGCAGGCACACAGATAGATGGTCGAAGGCAGCTGAACTAACAGTCAGGCTAACGGGCAGCTAGGCTGAAGCACAGGTGCAGGCACATGCAGCAAGGGGTGCAAGCACAGGCAGCAAGGGGTGAGGAGGCCGGGCTGTGGCTTCATACGCCGATCAAACGAGCCCTTTTAGATGAAGCGGTGACCGACGAGGTTAATGACCCAGTAAAAAACATGCTCACATTTAAGTTTCATACTCAATAAATTATATTTATTGCACTCAAAGATTGATAACATTCACAGCCGTATAAGTTATAGTTTAAAGAGTCTTCAGATACAATAGTACACTTGGTAGTGTTAAGAAATCAACCGTCCAAAAAAAACTAACGCCCGTTTTTCATCGTTCTGTGTCATATATCTACATTTTAAATTCAAATTTCAATTAAGAAATAAAGACCAGAACGAATAAACACGGTTCACAAAGGGGTCAGTCTTCGCTACCCTTATAATAGTGTACACCTAGCTTAAAGCAGGTCTAGTCCATGGTGGGGTGCAAGTTGAAAGCCTCCACGCGGCGCACCCTGGCCAACGTCGGCTACAACTGCCCACCCGCGTTGGGTGGACAGTTGGGGCCGGCGGTTAATTTCAACATACGAGGTAAGGTCCCGGTTCCAAACACAGATCATCGTCCATGATGGTCTGTGAAGGGAACCGGGCTAGAAGCGGGACGGCTAATCCGTCGCTACGGTGGCCATCTAACGCCTACTCCCTCCTCTGCTGACAGAGGGTAGGTCGAGTGGGCGGGGAGTAGAGATGGAACCCAATCCCAAGGTCTCGTGTGCTGAGGGGATGAATGGCCGGAGCGTTCGTATCCGGTCCCTAGTGCTGGGAAAGGGACTGCACCCTTAAAAAGGAAGAATAACATGGAAGACAGACTAAAGTACTTTCTGGGTTGCCTGGAAGAGATCGCAGAACGCGATAAGGCCGCTTGTTGTATGTTTGTTGTTATTTTAAGGTTTCCGTGTGTTATGTTTTTATCTTGGTGTACAATAAAGTACATAATAAATAAATAAATAAAGGCAAAAAATCCTCAGGCGGGTACCCTTGCGCAACGCGAGGGTCAGACCCCCCTTTAAACTACTAAGATTTTCTATAGTGGCCATCTTCACCAACTTTACGTTATATAAGGCGGCACACTATACCAGGCAACCCTTTACGAGGCGTCTGGGATCATCTTCGGTAGGTCACGCCTCCAGAGTACTCGCCCCTGGTCAACAACCTGGCCAACGCGAGGGTCATACCCCTATTTGTCTACTGAGTTTTCCTATAGTGGCCTCCTTCACCAACCTTACGTTATGGAAAGCGGCACACTATACCAGGCAACCCCTTACGAGGTGTCTGGGACCATCTTCGGTAGGTCACGCCTCCGAGAGCACTCGCCCCTGGTACTCAAGAGAAAATGTGAGTTGCACCGTGATTACTCACTACCATTTTTCCCACTGATTTTTTGATTTCCCACTGTACGACCCGAACAGATGGGGCTTTCGCAGCTGGAACTACGGGTCCGGCTGTTTGGATCAGGGTACGCGGGGTCAGGTAGGCCCTCCACCATTGCAAGCGCAAAGGTGGTACCTGACATTGAGGTTGGACTCGCGGTGGTCTATGTGGTGGTTGCAGAGGAGTGGCATGTTGTCTGCTCGGCTATGTGTGGGCCGAGCGTCATTCCTCGCGCGCAACAAGTGTCTGAAGTTACCGGCCCAAGGCAAAGGGCCACCTGGTGGTCAGACGCGGGGTTCGTGAGTAACCCTCAAGCAAGTGAGCTCCTGTGAGCGAGCTGCATCTCCGGCACTTTCCTGGATAGAAAGAAGAGGACTACCCGTTGGATTAGTTTTCCGGCAACCCAGCTGTAGGCATTGGGTAGATGCGATGATTTGTATTCGAGAGGTGAGCGTGCTTACAGCTCCGGGACCATTCTGGAGAAATGGGAGCCAGCTTCTCTGGCGTCCTTAACGGGGATTGAATCCGCTAGCACCAACTGCACTGGTGCTGGTGCTTGCACTAGTGCTGGCGTGCTGGGGTGCGTGTGGTGAGCGGCTTTATTGCTCCGGTACCATTCTGGACAACGCGAGGGTCAGTCCCGCCCTTCTAGGGATCTCCTAGAGGGCAGCCCCATCGTATCTGAGGGGGCACCAATAGTCTCACAGGCCGGCAGACCACCGCCGACCTACGCCAAAAGAGCCACGAGCGAGAAAAGGAGCTCCAGGTGAACCCGGAGCGACTGCGCGAAGTGGACGCGTGCTTGCCGTCGCCATGGGGTATCAACTCATACAAATTATAATTAGTATTAAAAAAAGATCATAGATGGCAGCATAGGTAACAAATGTGAAAGTAACAATCAATTAAAAATGTTTAACAGCAGATTCAGGCTGAAATAAGTTTAGTAAAAATCAAAACTTGCTTCTTTAATGTTAATTTATCCATTTACACTCATTAATCAGGTTTTTTGAACAAAAAAGATAAGTGAAGACTTTGTATGTTAAATTAGTTGAAAGTAGCCATCGAATTTTCGTTTTGTTTTGAGTTCTTTGCAATAGATGGCGTGTTTCACAATTTGTCCTAAACTATATATCCATCGTAAGATTCATTTTGTAGGATATTTATTATTTATTATAGTCGTAATTTAAAAGATATTATTTATTATAGGCGTAATTTCAAATATTAAAGTTTTGGTCTATTATTTAAAATCACTTTTTTGTGAAGCTTGTTTACACGTCGAATTAACTAGATACCTCGCTGGAACAGGATTAGTATCACGCTAGGGCCTACTCAAATCGCACGGGTACTAAAATAAGAGATAACGCAACGCGTGTGCCGCTTGCCGTTCGAGTTTTCGTGTCGCATAGTAGGTACAGTTTGATTCAAACTTAATAACGGCTCGAAACACTTCGTGAGCCACTACGCGCTAGCAATTTCATGTGACAGCGGGGGTGAGGGGTAGGGTAGGTACTGCCATGCTGCGTACCTAACTAAAGTATTAAAAGTAATCATTTTTGTAAAAACATCTTGTTCTTTATATATCTAAGTACCAACCTAAAATAAAAAAGCTAATTTCAAAATCAAACACCCGACAGCTTAAAAAGCGAACTAAAAAGCTGTAAACAAGAAAATAACTAGCTGTGCAGTCGGAGGATACATATTCGCGAACTGCCTGATCCTCCGACGGCACAGCTCGATTTTTACTTGTTTACAGCTTTTGAGTTCGCTTCCTTTTTGATTTTTAAATTAGCTTTTTTTATTTACAACTTTTAAGTATTTTTTTTTTATAAATTGTTTTAAACATATACGTGGTATGTATTTTTGTTATCACCACTAAAAGCCCTTAATTTTGATACCCCACTCGACGGGTTACGAAGATAAAAAATTGCAACCTCTACAATATGGAGCCCAAAATCCGCCATTTTTTTTAATGGCACTTATCTAAGAATATTTGGGTGGCCAAGACCTATCTAACGATGTCTTAATTATAAAAATCCGTCATGTGGTTTGAAAGATACGAGGTAATAAAGAATATTACACACATACTTACATACAAGATACGCGCGAAAAACATAACCCTTTCCTTGCAGCCGGGTAAAAAAGGATAACCATTATAGTGAATAATAAAATGACATGAAGTAGGTACCTACCTACTTCGTGTCATTCCGTTGCAGCGGAAGCAAGCTAACTACCTACATTTAATTCTACAACGAATTCTACAGTTTTGATTGATTTGGAATATTCGTGAATATTGTGAAATTCGCTACACAATGCGACCACTTAGATTTAAGAAGTTACCGCGGTCTGAGCGGAGTCTATCCCGAACCGAACATACCTAATGTTATTATTACGAATACGAAGTAAGCGTTCAAGGACAAGACAACTGGCAAATACCTACATGATACGATTCCTCGCTCAAATTGCCATATGATTTAGTATCTAGGCAAACTACTAGATGGCGTTAGAAAACCACAGTCTCGGGCTATTAAAGAGTCACTGGTGCTGCCGCCTGTTAAAAATATGGAGAAAGAAAAAATAGCCCGACCAATAGCCCGACTTATGGAGGTGACATTTCTTTGTATGGGATTGGGTATCTGTACTGTAGTATTATATTATCTTTGCCGTCGCCCACGGCAACAAGGCGTCACGACAAGACAAGAAACTCCAATGAATATCTAACTGGCATTTAACTATGGCTCAGCATTACGCGGGCTGGCTTATATGAATCGAAAAGGCTTACGCGACGAGCCTCTGCGGCGAGGACGGAACAAATTTGTATCTAAGTTTGTATGGATAGAGAGTTCGTACTATTTACGAACCCATTAACCGTCCTTGTAGATAAAGCTATCGAGCTCCTTAGTTATCAAAATCAATTTATTTTTATTTTACATAGGCCTACATGGGCACTTATAAAACGTCGACAAAAGGTGCACGGTTCGGGTTGGTCGTTTCCTATGGAGAAGAACCGGCAAGAAACTCCATGGTTACTCTTTTAAAAATGGTTTGGTTTTACAATATTTCCATGTTACAGCATTAGTACTATGGGGGGACAACGTAGGCCCGACAATAAGTCGTAAGGAACTAAAAAAAAAAGAAGTTTATATAATATATAACAAAGTTAACAAATGTTAACTAACATCTAGAAGGCCTACAATGTTCACACATTCACAAAATAATCGGTAAAAGAATCTATACAAAGTTAAGAAAAAAAAAATATATATATAACTAACAAGACTAAATTTAACATGTGGCACAAATGTTGTCATCAGTGCTGTAACTATTCTTTGCAAAGGGCTATAAAGATGATTGCGAAGTATTGTACAAAGTCCAATTAAAAGAAGAAAAACAAAAAAAAAATGAGATTGAGAATAGTTAGAGACATCCACATATTTGTGCCGTTTATGAGTTACCAGGGAAGCCGCATGCACAGAAGGAGCTAAGGCCAAATTTTTTATCTTCAACGTAGTCCTTGATTTTATAATATGCTTTTTTAATTAGGACACGTTTGATGTGATTTTTGAACTTTCCATCGATCAGTTCTATAACTGACTTTGGCAACTTGTTATAAAAGCGTATACTGTTTATAAGAAAAGACTTGCTAGTTTTAGTTAATCTGAATTTGGGTATTACAAGTTCGTGCTTACTGCGTGTATTTAAATTATGTAAGTCGCTTCTAGTTTTGAAAAGCCCTCGATTTTTGCGGACATACAAAATACATTCCAAAATATAAAGTGAAGGTAGAGTCAGTATATCGATCTCTTTAAATTTATCTCTGAGGGACTCGCAAAGACCCATTTTATAGATCGCACGGATTGCCCTCTTTTGTAATATGAAAACTGAGTCAACATCTGCTGCTGATCCCCACAGCAGAATGCCATAAGACATAATACTGTGGAAATAAGCATAGTATACTAACCTAGCTGTGGCTACATCGGTTAAGTGCCTTATTTTCCTTACTGCATATGCAGCTGAACTTAACCTTCCCGAAAGAGTTCTAATGTGCGTGCCCCACTGCAATTTTGAATCGATAGTAATCCCTAAGAATACAGTTTCCGTTATAACTTCAAGATTTTTGCCGTCAAGATTTAAGTTTAGGTCACGTTGTGGTACATTTGGTAAAGAGAACTTAAAACATTTTGTTTTTTTCGCATTCAGTAAGAGATTTTTAGCTGCGAACCATTTTGAGAGAATAATTAGACTTTCATTGACATGTAAGACATCCGTATCTTTCCTATCTTATATATAGCTTCCCTCACCAGTCTAGGGATATAGTGGCGTTCTGTCGAAATGACCTGAGAGTTATGTAACTCAATCCAGTGGTTCAATCCTGATTCCAAAAGATGCTGAGCTATGGCCGATTTTTGTGTGTAATTGTTCTTTATCGCCCTGATATGATCCTACAGAGAAATGGATATACAGGGAAGACTGCACAACCTAATCAAAAAACTGGTTGTAAGCACCAGAAGTGCGAGGTTGAGAGGCAGCCAGCATTTTTGCTGTACGTGAGGGTAGTGACAGTTAAGTTTGCTAACATTTTTCGGAAATACGCCGTAAAGACTGTGTGAAGTTTTCTGAAGAAAACTTTGCCGAGAACAAATTCAAGATATTTGTGTTATTTTTCTATACACATATTGACAGCGTGCAAACAATCAACCACAAACGTTGCTTGGTAGCCCGCAGGACCATAGAGTTCATTAAAGGCATAGAGGACCTATACCTTCATATCCACGATGTTTTTAGAATTTGGACAAATCTTTAAGTCCAATTCTAGAGCTCAACTCGATTAGTCCGGGTCCGAACAACGGCTTGGTGAACATATCTGCTAATTGAAGTTCTGTTGAAACTTGTTTCACAGTGAAGTCTCCATTCTGTATGCATTCTCTGATGAAGAAATGCTTTAGCTTTATATGTTTAGTTCTCCTATAGAACTGGTAAGGAGGGTTCTCGGACAATTTAATAGTCGACTCGTTATCAACATAAATCGTTGGTTTTTCATTCAATTCTGTTATGTCCGTTAATTCTCCTAGGAGCTCTTTTAGCCACAAAGCTTCTCTGGCTGTTTCTGTCAGGGCTATGGGTTCTGCCTCTGTTGAAGAAATCGCTATTGTTGCCTGTTTTTGGCTCTTCCACATTATCGGGCCGAAGAATAGGAAAACCATCCCTGACGTTGAATGGCCTGTCGTTGCGTCGCCTCCAAAATCAGCGTCACTAAAGCACACCAGCTTCTTGTCCCGGCTTTTTGCGAAGACGAGACCTTTGTCTGTAGTACCTTTGAGGTATCTAAAAATTCGCTTGACTCTCATGACATTTTGCTTAGATGGAGTCTCTAGATTCCTCGACGCAACGCTCACAGCATAACTTATATCTAGCCTTGTAGCGACCATTAGGTATGCTAAGGCTCCCACAGCTTGACGATATGAAAAATTCGGATGAGCGTCATCTTCATTTTCGTCATTGCTGACTTTTACTGCTGGCGTTGGCATTCCAAATTTTTCGAGTACTTTCTTAGTGTAAGACTTTTGGCTTAATGTGATACTGCCGTCTTTTGTTTGTGGATCTCAAATCCAAGAAAATATGAAGCTGGTTTTGTGGTTATTTAAAATTTATTTTTCAACTCTTCAATGAATTCTCTTCCGGAATTTTCATTAGTTGAAGCTACTAAACCATCATCAACATATAGCGCAATTATCACTTGCTCACGCAGGTAGAGACAAGGATCTTTTGTGCTTTGCTTGAATCCTGAGTTGATGAGATACTCTGATATGCAAGTGTTCCAGCATAAAGGGGCTTGCTTCAGTCCGTAAAGGCTTTTTCTTCTTTTACAGCACCATCGAATCTCACACACATCGAATTGTGTAAGTACCAGGTTTTCTTCAGCAGCTATTCCTAGAACAGCTCTTATAGTACTGAGGCGTGCTACTGGACTGAACGTCATCAAATAAACAACGCCTGGTTTTTGTGAAAAGCCTTTTACTACTAGTATAGCCTTATAACGTTCAACTGAACCATCTGGATTTTTCTTAGTTTTATAGACCCATTTGCACGGCAATGGTTTACGATTTTTGGGCTGGTCAACCATTTCCCAGGTTTTCATTTCTATGAAAGATGTCATTTCGTTGTGCAGGGCGTCTAACCATTTGGATTTATCTTTCCTATTCATAGCATCTTTAAATGTTTGGGTTCTATTTCATTTTCCATATCCATGGCGGCCATTACAAAATCTTCAAATATTTTTGGTGTACCAATTCGGGATCTATCACGAAGGTTATATGTCCTTCTTTCTTCTGGAACATGGACCGGAGCATCAACTTCTATGTCCGTTTCATTGTTTTCATTAGCTTCATTATCATTTGGTTCATTAGTTTCGAAAACAGAGGAATCTGTTTTCATCAATTTCGAAGGTATCATAAAATTCTTCGTTGTTATTTTCCGTTTCGTTTCGTACGGTTGCATCGATAAAGCTTGCAATAACATTATCTTGTACTGCTGGTGGTCTACTGACATTTTTATTTCTGATATCTTCAAAATACATTTCCATGTCCTCATCTTCAGTTTCTGTATCACTTGATTGTTTGTGATCATTCAACTCTTGGAACGGAACAGAGGTGCCATTGTCTCTAACTTCATAGAACATTTTATTTAAAATACGAACATCCTTGGAAATCAGTATTTGTTTCTTCGATGGTTCATATATTCTAAAGGCTTTCGAAACTTCTGAGTAACCGACAAACATCCCGGGTATTGCTTTAGAAGACAATTTGTGTCCACATTTACCTTTCTTTAAGAAGAATGTCTTAGCGCCAAATACATAAAGGTGATTTACAGAGGGCTTGTGAAGTATTCTTGTCGCTAGGTTTACTTGGTACTCTGCTCAGTTTGCCTTGTACGCATATTTCGCATTCAGCTAAAGACTATTACTTGACTATGACTATTCTTGTTAAAGTTTAATCCAATCAGGCTTTCGTTCTTAAGTGCGAGCTTCAAGTCCCTTTCGTTCATGTGTCCCAATTTACAGTGCCATTGTTTAATATCATCCAACTAAGAGTTTGTACGATCATTATCACTACATTTTGCAGCATTGGCTTTGTGTCTGTTAACATCATTATTTTTGGTTTCTAAATAGTACAGGCCATCATCTTTTCTTATTGGTTCCATTTGTACTCCTCGCTTGTGATCTTTAATGATTGCTTTCTTTTTATTGAATAGGATAGTGAGTCCTTGGTCAGTCATCTTTCCAACTGATAAAAGATTAGCACACAGGCTTGGTACATAAAGTGCATTTGTTATGCCGATTTTTCTTTCCTTCATTTCTATTTTAGCAGGGCCAGTGCCTTTTATATCAGCAGTTTTGTCCTTCGACGCAAGTTTAAGTGTTTTCGAAATTTGTTTTATATCGGTGAAGGGCTTGTCCGAGTATGTCATGTGAGACGTACATCCACTGTCCAGTATGTATGTGTCCAGCTGTGTCATTATTATCAATTTTGCTAGAGTTGCCTTTAGGCTTTTTTGCTTTCTTGCCAGTATTTTTGTTCTTTGACCAGCATTTTGACGTATCGTGGCCTTTCTTCTTGCAAATCTTGCAGAAAGTGTAAAAACAATGGCAGTGTTAAGATTATCTTCGAAAGAATAACCCTGGAAAAATAATGGTAGGAAAGTAGGATAGATAGTTAGTGTAGGCAGTTGACGAGAGCGAAGCTGCGGGCACAGCCAGTTATATACTATAATGTCATGTCAGTAATACTCAAACTCATAACATGTGGGAGCTCAACTCATATTTTGCCAGTAATGTTTAAATGGAAATGTCTAAGAGGGCAAGTCATGCAATGCATGAATGCAAATTTTCTGATGTTAAAACCCAAGAGCATCGAACTCAAGACGGTATGCCTATTATTGTTATTATAAAACTAGACAATACTACACTACACGACACTGTAGGGAAGTATCCCACTGCTGGAAAAAAGTCTGCCTTTCCTCCTTCCACTTTCCTCGGGCTTCTGCTATTTTGGTCATTTCTTTGAGATACTTATAGAAACGGCAGTCCAAAATTTCGTTAAAAAGTACATGTGCTTGATATAAAAATAAATATTACGCAAGTTTTAGGACCTTCCTGTGTTTATCTCACCGTAACAGATTGGGTACTTGTATTACCTCATAGGCTACATATGCTAACTTAATCATCTGATAAAGGTATCATGTATTGATGAGAAATCGTCTAGATCAATGCTTCCATGATATGTACATGAAAGGTAATGATAAGACAAATTCGCTTTATATTACCCCAAATATTGAAGAATTGAAAGCATCTATCAAAAATTCACAGAATATTTTCTCGGAAGAAAATCTTTGTTAAATCCCTTCCCGTCTTTGAGAATGGAGCAGAAACTTCTTAGCAGGCCGTTTTGCTTCGTTAAGTAGTTGATAATATTGTTCTAGATCTAGATCAATGGTTAGCGTTACCTGGGATATGTTCGAGTTCTTTTAACAGCTTTTTATCAGTGTGTTCCAGTATAGTAGGTAGGTTATTATTGTGTGATTGTACTGAAAAACTTCTTTAATTTATTTCCCGTTGTTGAAGACTTTTGAAGTACTTTTTTACAACCCCTTTTTCTATTGGCTCCATGGAGTTGCCCGACATTACTTTGTGTGACTTGTTCACTTACGTACATCTCATAAAGGATCGTCAATTTGAGTTTAAGTGCCTAGTTATCTGTACCTTTATACTGATACAGTTTTAGCATTATTATTACACACAGATACAATTACTTATGTACGATTAAGTAAGCTATTTTTAAAGAAAATAAATTATACTTATAGTTTTTTTCTGGACAGAGGCCAGTGCCCATAAAATATCAGTCACAAAACTTTGAGTAAAAGATGTTTAGTATATTTTCTTTTTGAATTTTCATTGAAACTGCCTTTTATTCTTGGGATTAACCACTCATCCTACTTATTAATCAAAGTCTCAGAAAAGAAAACGAATTATATTATGCATATCTTGCTAACGTTGCTTATCTCAAAATTATGACTCATTTTATGACACGGTCCTGTAGGAGCTTATGTTCGGATACGGGTCAAATGGGCTATCGCGCTCATAATTTGATCCTTATTGAAATGTCAGCTTTTGAGCCGAACACATTTTGTCAGTTATGTTTAAGTTCAACCAATAGACCAAGGGATAGATTACTTATAGACCAACGAGACAATCTAGGTCATCATAAATAATCATCATTTTAGCGAAATATATTCCATTGTTGAACTTAGGACTCTCTGAAGCATTACTAATTCGCCATATCAATCAATATATCTACTTGCGCTCAAAGATGAAAACTTATAATGCTAGATTGATGGAAATGGTCCATTTAAAATTGAGTACTTTTCAAAATCTAGTTTAGCATAAAAACATTGGCGTTGAAGTAAGGTTTGACTAGTATTGCAACATAATTGATTAAATTGAATAAAAATAGTCTTAATATTTCTTTATTTTATCAAAGGAATATCATTCAATAGATAGACAGTCGAACGCTCCCATACTGAATAGATAGATGTTTTGAAATACCGAGACCCGAGACATCAGTGTTTATCGATGTCTTTTATAATTTTACATTGATCACATATTAATACTTGTAGATAATAATATATAGAAAAAATAACGGTTGAAGAAATATTGAAAAAAAAGCTTCAAATAGGTAAAAATATGTTTAAAACCTAACATACGAGTAACATAGTAGAATGTGTCTCATGGCCGAGCCGAAAGGGTCTATTACAGTTATATGTATGTTAACATAT
Organism: Orthosia cruda; assembly: GCA_964057195.1. Lineage (NCBI taxonomy): Eukaryota > Metazoa > Arthropoda > Insecta > Lepidoptera > Noctuidae > Orthosia > Orthosia cruda. Next base: position 39,787,561 of record OZ059828.1, on the reverse strand, counting down.
AACTGTAATAGAACATGTGTATGTTGCCAGATAAAAGCGTCGGACACGAAATGTTCTATCAATAAAGAACGCTAGGTCTTAGGTTAATATTAGTTTAGCTTTTTCCAAGAAGAGACCAGAAGAGCCTAAATACTATCTAAGTACTAGTACTCAAACAGTATTTAATGTAATTTAAATCAAATTTCTGTAATGTGCAATCAATTTCTTTTTTTTCTTCACTTAATTTCTTTAAAAAGACAAAAACATTTTGTATTGTAGTGTAGTAGAAGTTCAATGGCTATGAATTGTAATTTTTGTTTAACCGACTGCAGTAGAACCAAAAAAGGGTGGTAATGTTTTATCCAATGAATTATAATAAGAATAAAGTGACCTTGCCAGTTACTGTAGATACTTTCCGTAATCAGATGTGTGGTAAATCTGAACTTTCTCATGCGCATCACATTCTTTAACTAAGACTTTGTTACCATTACTGTTAACACACCATACTACCAGGCAGGTAGAGTTAAGAATCTCATCACTTGAGGTTAGTAGTATATTATTGGGCATTCTATACCACTATCGGCAAGTTGCTCGGCGAGTGCGCCTCGCTGCCGATAGTGGTATAGAATGCCCAATAATTGATAATCTACTCGCCTCTCCACTCGACCGAGACAGTACATTGTACTGAGAACTTGATTTGGAACGATAATTCGAGCAAATCGATACTCGACTCGCCACTCAACTCGACCGATACACTCGAACGAGACAGTTCATTTTGTCGCGTACTGGATGAGCTTTACTCGACCATTGACTAGTAACTTACTCCTTACCACTATATTCCATACGTCTGACCAGTATGCGGCGTTTCGGAGAACGATGAACTGTCAACTATCAACTCGACTCTCCGTTTACTTACTGCACTCGACCGATCACTCGAGTTTGTATTCGCTGTTAACAGAATGTCGAGCGAGAGTGATGGTGGCCGATGATTGTAACAAACCAAAGCTTGTGACTAAAGCGTTAACGGGTTGTTACTGTAAATAATAAACAACTGTAACTTAGGTACTTGGTTTAATTATCATAAAATGTTGGTTTGTCTGGAAACAAAATATCAGCCGCACGCACGAGCTCTTGTAGTTTTCGCCACTGAGGAGAGTCCGCGTCGGTCTGGAACTTGATTCGGACGAGCGCTTTCTTCCACAGCTCGGCGGAGTCGGTGAGGCGAGCGTCGTCAGCCTTGTACACCTTGCAGTCGATGTAGTACTCTCCGTCGGTGCTCGTTGCTCGGCGCTCACAGCCGCTGGCTACGCGGTTCACAAAGAATGAAGTTAGGTGATCCGATGAATGTTCTTTGTGTGGGATGTCGCGGTTTTTACTGATGCCGAATATGTCCATGCCAGTGTTGGTTTTTTTACTGAAATAATAACGAAAACTGTTATTAGTTAATGTTTACAACGAGAGATGCAGGGGCAAACAAAAACGGTGTGTAAGCAGCGCACACAATCGCATAATATTTTATGAACGACACCACAGATATTTCTGTAGAAAATATTACAAGTGACTAATCAGCGAATGGAATACTTATGCAAATTGCACTATTATAATTCAATTAGTGGAAACGTACTACTTTACTATTTTAATTTAATCAGAACTAGGAGATAATAAATTCAAAATATTATTCACCTGCTACGAGTTACGGTTGTTGTTTGTGACTGCATCTTGCGTTTCCCATTGCTGTCTGCAGACGGTTTGCGACTGGCCTTCACTTTGTGTCCAGTGATCGATGCTTGCGAGTAATCACACTCAGAGTCTGACCTGAAATAAAGATAGAGGAAATGTAGTCACACAATTATTATTAATTAATCCAATGGAGTAATGTCCATTGCGCTGGGCATACTATAGGACACAAGTGTTCGGGCAAACACTGGTTCTCTAATATTTAAATGGGATAGCACTGAGACTGAGCTAACTATGTACAGATCGGGTGATCTGTGAAGTAACGCGCTCACAAACAAATATATGTAGTTATAAATGACAGGCTAATCACAAGTGTGATCCATGAAAACGAACAGACTATTTTATCAGACTTACATTATTTTCCGATCAGAAGTTCCACTCGGTTTGATGACTTGGCTGGTGATGACAGCAGCGGATGGCTATCGACAATGCCGTCACTGATATTGTAGGCGACACGGAGTGTTTGTAGACCGATTATACAAGAGCACTTCGTTGCACTTGCAGACTGCGAAAACTTTGTACCGAACAGAAAAACTTGTGGCTTATAAGTTAAAATCGAATTATAAGTTAGGAATGTTAAATCCACTACAATCAATCCGGTATTGCTTTGTTAAGGTAACTTTTTCTATAGTCGTATTATACGCGTTGGTAAAATGAAGACGAAGGAAAATTTTATACTGTATCGAATGTCGATGCAGCGAAATAAGCTAGGGCTGACCAAACGATAGCGTGAACGGAATCGCCACAAACCAGATAGATTTTATTATTTTAAAGAAGTAAATAAATGTTTCCAAGGTAATTATTTCATCATCTACATTTAGGTTTCGTGTAGAAAAAATGAACTTACTGCCGTCTACCGCGTACTTCTCTAGATTTCCTAAAATAAATAGATAATATAATTCCTGTAACTACGGTAACGGGCATGACGAAACCATGAACGTTATATGATATCGTCATCGTCATGTCGTCTATCGACATACTATGATATATTTTAATCGATTAAGTGCATTGTGTGAAATTTGTATATTTGAATGCCTACCAAGTTGTTACCAACCCTAACCAAAATAGCTGATTATTGTGATTGCGAAATAAATAATTATGTTTAGCACACGTGTAACAATTAGGCAATAACAACTTTTATGATGAAATATTTTTCTGCTTTGTAGACAAAAAAGAAAACAAAAAAAAAATCCCTAAAATATTATTTATTACCTCAAAGTCTCTCGGAGCGAGCACCTTTCTAAACTGTTACAGTACAATCAAGTTAATTATTATAAATAAATATTTAATTGATCTCACACCAGAAACAACAACAATTTCAGCTACTGGAGCAACTGTGTTCGTTATATCGGGGTGCTGAAATATACATACATATTTGGATCACGCAAATACATAATCTTATGTATGAATCATTTCATATTGTGCAGGTAATTATCAAATATAACACAACAATAATACGATAACTATTTAGAACATTACAATAATTATGACTATTTTTCATTCTAGAATTTACAGCTTTTTACCTAATTCTTCATCGGTACCAATAAACCATTTTTTTTAGTTTCAGATACATTCTGCCTAAACATAATATTAATTACTGACTTGTCTGTGAAGAATTATTAAATTACTTGAAGTATATCTACATATTTGGACCACGCAGATACACGTACTCTTATGTATACATAGTTTCATATTTTGCAGGTAATTATGAAATATATTTTTCTTCCCAGAATATACCATTATCTTACCTAATCAGATTATGTACCTAATGCATCCATCCATTTTTTTATTATTTCAGATACATCCTGCCTAAACATAATTACCGACTTGCCTGTGAAAAATTACACAAGGATCTTGAAATCAGCGTAAAATTGTCCTGACCAAGTTGTACTAATTATATAAAATATTTTGTCTGGTATACCTAAGACGGTGAATATTAGTTGTAAGTATTATCTAATCCAAATTTATTGAACTAATAATTTCAAGTGTTCTTTGATTTCAAACAATAATATAATGCCCCACTGCTCTGATTGTAAAGTATTTGTAGACAATCGTCGATGGTCTGGTCATTTACGTAGCAATGTACATAAAAACAATAGTTCTACCCCTATGTATGATAATGTTGCAATTATTAATTCTTCTTTTAAAGAACGAATCAAAAGTTACAAAATCATAGCGACAGGTGAACAAATACATAGTTTTCCTGAGGTGTTTCTCAAAAGTATTAGTACACAAGTCAAACATTTAATAGACAATTCAATAGAGAAACACACCTCTGTCAAAATAAATTTTGAACTGTTTGCTTCGTTTCTTATGTATAAAAATGATCAACAAGAAATAAAATCATTCCGTACAAACAACATTATTACACATTTTAATTACGATTTTGATTCTATTTATAAACTAACTATTGATTTACTACAAAAAAAAATTGAAGAATTTGAGGAAAGGGATAGTGGTTGGACTTTTTTATGCAATTCACATTTAGAATTAAATATTAATAAATATCAACCTCTCAGCGGATCTAAATTTTTAACTTTGCCGAAATTCATAAAAAGTAAAAGAGCTTGTTTGAATATTCGGAACAATGATGAGTATTGCTTTTTGTGGTGTGTTGTGGCGGCATTGTACCCCACAAATAGACATCCCGATAGGATTTCGTCTTATCCCCGCTTTCAGGATGTTTTGAATGTTAATAATTTGACATTTCCAATCACATTTTCGGACATAGCTATCTTTGAGAAAAATAATCCTTCTGTTAATATATATGTGTATGGTTTAAAAAACGAGAAGACAATTATTGGACCGCTTTATAAAACGTTGAATAATAAGTCTAATAAAAGTATCCATCTACTGTTTATAGAAAACAATAATAATTCTCATTACTGTCTTATCAAAGATTTATCTCGTTTAGTTAGAAATCAGATGACCAAACATCATGGTAAACTATATTTCTGTGAAACTTGTTTATTGTTTTTTCCAACGCTTAGTCAAATTGAATCCCACTTGTGTGGGGGGATCGTCACAGTTTTATCAGAACAAGGTTCATTTTTAAAATTTAAAAATTATGATAGGAAACAAAACATTCCATTCGTCATATACGCTGATTTCGAAACGTTACTTGAACCCATTTCCGGCGATGATTTCAACACCGCTAATACGTCATACTCTAAACGCCACGTGCCGGCTGCATTCGCTTACAATGTCGTGTCATCAAATAAAAATGATAGCGTTGAAGGCTATAGAAGTTATCGCGGCAATGATTGTGTTTCAAAATTTATAAATTTTCTTACTGAGGATGTAAAACAAATACATCAGATTATATCCAAAAGCGAGCCTATGATATTCACTGATGACAATTCTCTAGAGTTCAAACGTGCCGTTAGGTGTCATATTTGCGACAATTTACTCTTGACCGATAAAGTAAGAGATCATTGTCATATTACAGGCCTGTATCGAGGTGCAGCACATCGACACTGTAATTTGCAACATAAAGTACCAAAATTTATACCAATATTTTTTCACAATTTATCCGGGTACGATTGTCATTTATTTATAAAAAAGTTAGGCGAAATTCCAGGCCCAATTAAAATAATCCCTAAGACTAAAGAAAAATACGTCGCATTTACCAAATTTATTCCTATTGCTGATAATGAGTTTATTTGTATAAGATTTTTAGATTCATTCAACTTTTTAGGGACAAGTTTAGACAAGCTCGCTAAAACATTGCAGGTGGAAGATTTTGTTAATCTTCGATTTCATTTTTCTAAAGACAGACAGTTTAATTTATTGACAAGAAAAGGTATATATCCTTATGATTACATGACCAATTGGAAATGTTACGATCAAAAATCATTGCCGTCTAAGGGTAATTTTTATAATTATTTGACTAACGAAGACATTACAGATGAGGATTATAATCACGCACAGGCTGTTTGGGCTGAATTCAATATTAATAACCTCGGCGAGTATACGGATCTATACTTAAAAACGGATGTGCTTTTGTTAACAGACATATTTCAAAATTTTCGGAAAACCTGTAAACAATATTACAGTCTTGACCCAGCGTTTTACATTACTGCACCTAGTTTATCTTTCGATGCAATGTTGCTAAAAACGGGCGTTCAGTTAGAACTCGTGTCGGACTTAGCTATCATCAGAATGATACAAAGCGGTATACGCGGCGGTTTGTGCATGTGTTCCCATCGGCATGCTAGAGCCAATCACAAATACATGCCTGAATATAATCCATCACAACCTGAGAGTTTCATAGTATATTTAGATTGTAATAATCTTTACGGTTTTAGCATGTGTCAGTATTTACCATACTCTAGTTTCAGATTTTTAAGTGATAGCGAATTAGCAAATTTTAATGTTACCACTATAGAGGATAACGCAAACTGGGGCTTCATATTAGAAGTCGATCTATTGTATCCCGAGCATTTACATAATGACCATAATGACTTACCATTTTGTCCCGAAAAATGTGTACCCCCGGGAGGTAAAACAAAGAAATTAACAGCAAATTTGTATAATAAGTACAACTACGTGATTCACTACGTTCATTTAAAAAAATGTTTAGAACATGGTTTAATATTACGTAAAATTCATAGAGCAATTACTTTTAGACAGAGTCCATATTTAAAACAGTACATAGAGTTAAATACTCAATTAAGACAGAAAGCAAAAAGTTCCTTCGAACAAGACTTTTTTAAGTTATTAAATAACAGTGTTTTTGGAAAAACATTAGAAAATACTGAAAATAGAGTAACCGTACATTTAGTTAATCAATGGTGCGATCAGTCCAATCGAACTAAGAAATTTATATCCGCTGAGAAACTTATAGCCAACCCCTATTTCCACAGTGCATCTATTTTATCAGAAAATTTAGTTGCAATACAAATGAAACCTGATCAAATTATTTTAGATAAACCTATATACATAGGTTTCACTGTATTAGAACTTTCAAAAGCACACATGTATTACTTTCATTACAATATTGTAAAGCCTTTTTATAAAGATCGAGTGCAGCTATGTTACACAGATACCGATTCCTTTGTCTATAAAATATACACCAACGATTTTTACAATGATTTGAAATATAATTTTTTACAATATTTTGACAGCAGTAACTATGAAATCACAAATGATTTACAGATACCGCTAAAAAATAAAAAGGTTCCCGGTCTCTTTAAAGATGAAATGGGAGGAAAATATATTACTGATTTTGTTGGTTTGAGATCGAAACTTTACTCTATAAGAACCCCTAATAGTATCATTAAAAAAGCAAAAGGAGTAAAATCATGCGTGGTCAGGGATTTAAACTTATCAGACTATGAAACCATTTTATTTAATGGTGGAGTAATCCGGAGAAAAAATAATATGTTTAAATCAATAAAGCACGAAATATTTACTCGGACTGTCAACAAAGTTGCTTTATCTAGAAATGATGACAAACGATCGATATCTGTGGATCAAATATCAACCCGAGCCTGGGGGCATGCATTTATTTTTAAGAATGAATTACTTTGATCATAATTTTAAGTTAAGTGTTACCTACTCATAGTTTAGTTTTAGGAAATAATAAATGTTAATATTATACAAAAAATGAAATAAAGTGTGAATTATTATAATTATTGACTTGTTTTATTTCTGAAATCCTGTTTATTTCAAAATATCATTACACTTTTTTTTTTTTTTTTTAAATCGGTAAACGATTAACACTGATTGCAGTTATCTCACTATGCACCTAAAATACCATGCATCATAAGGTTGATTTTCGAATAACTAACGTTTTACGATTAAGTAACATGCTTACAAGGCGTTGTTTGTCATTGTATAAGTGTTACCTACGTTGCAGTTCATTGGCCTTAGTCTTGAGACACAAACGCTTAGTTGACAATATTAGTATGACTTGTAATTATTTAGTTATTTTGTCATCATTTACGAAATATTATTCGGCGCGAACACCTGTTTAATATTTTTTTAACTTCCATCAAAAGTTATCATGTCGGTGAGTAAAATATTTTTAATTCGTTTTTTTATGATTGTTTTATAATTAGAGATTGTGTTCGCAGCTGTGTTGTGTTGCATTTTTCCAGAGCCTTTTGTCACTAATCTAAAGTAAATCTAGACTTTCTCGATTGAAAACCCAATTAAAACGCTATACTAGCGGAATAGTGGTATAAATTGTGTTTATATTTTGTTCCAGAATTCTGACACCGAGATTGTATTCAGCCAGTATGCTCAGGATCCTTACGAGGGATTCTCCGAGATGTTTCGCAGTGAACCCGGGCAAAGCAAACAAGTCACGAAAGATAAAAAACCAAAACAACGGTGCAGGGAAAAATCGATAAAGCAAAATCCTACAAAATCCTTCGTTATGAGTCGACTACATCGAAAAGGGATTAAGTTAATAAAAATTTCAGTGGTAGATCTGTGTAACAACAATCCTCAAACCATAGACAGTGATAGTGACAGTGAAAACGTTATTATAAACGCTCAATATATTGTTCAAGATCCCATCGACAGTGTTATGGACGAAACTGAGTCTTTAGTTAAGAAAATATCAAAATCTTTAATAGGTACTGACTTTTATTAACCGTTTTTGTAAAGCAGTTAATATTTGTATTTTCATTATGATGTTTTTATTTAATTTTGTATTAGGTTGTGTTATTTGTGGAGTAGCGTGGGGGTGTTTAACAAAATAAAAGCAAATTTACATTATTTTGATTTTTATTTAAAAACCTTAAAACCAATAATCTAAATACATTACACATATGAGTACATACATTTATACCCATTCTAAATATTTCCTTAAACAAAGCACATTTTTAAGAGCACAATGCTTTAGATGTTTATTACAATTAAAATTAGATCTTCCTTCACAGTATTTTTTATGCAAAACAGAGAAACTAAGACATTGTTCTGTACCAAGGTCTGATACTTTACAATTCACACACAGTTCCTTTATCCAATTCACCTTCTCCAAACCATTTACAATAATTTCCTTATTTTCTAGATATGGAACGATTATACGCCGAAATTCTCTATAGTCAATATATCCTTCATTCCAATAAATACCTCTATTTCTTTCCAACCATTTAACTTGTCTCTTTTCGTCACTTGTTAAGTATTTAAACAAGTATGGCGGTTTTATTAAAAATGTTTGCGTATAATCACGACTTGCAAAAGCTAATTCTTTTATTATAAAATTATTGTTCAGGTCTTTAAACCCTTGAACATCTAAAATAATAGTATTCGGATTCATGATATTTTTCTCACAGTATTACTCAATGGCTTGTACTCAATTATGCAGTCGTTCAATATAAGACAGTATGCAGAAGTTTGATCTGGTATATCGGAATCACTCTCAATTTCCACTCTTACATCCACAATAGGACCTGTCTTTACATTATCAGCTTGTCTAGAGCAATCTATGACAAATAGCGGCGCCAAATCTTTGAATTGTTTCTCACTTAATAAGGGTTCCGAGCGACGTCCGTAATAAGACTGTTGAAATCTGATGTATTGCTCGTATAATAAAGCGATTCTGTTATTCGCGAAGCTGACATTTAGGTTTTCATACGGGAAGTAAGTTGAGTTTAAGTATACTCTAACGTCACGAACATGACAGTGATCGAACTGGGACATATCAGAACTTGAATTGTTTTTTCTATTTGTTTGTAGACCCATAATTATGTATCTTGGTTTCTCTATTTGTGAGGAAGTTTTGATAGACCAGGTATGTTTTGTAGTTTTAGGTAAAGCTGGATATTCGTACAGATCCCAATTTCTGAATATCATCTGGAGTGGTCGATCTTTTTCTAACAGTTTTAGCAAACTTATTTTTTCTTTGTCGGACACTTTAACATGCGGTACACGCCAGATGATTTTATTTATCTGAACGTCGTCTACAAATTCCCCGGTGTTAAGTTTCACAGCATTCAGATTAGTGTTACTTCGTAGCAATATCAGTTCGTGCCTACTATTTATCACGACTTTCTTGAAATCTTCTGCAAAACCGATAATGTTACAGAGGGGTATAGAAGCAGAAAAACTACCCCCATTAATATTTTTTATTCCATCGATATTCCAGCCCCATGCATTGGCTATCTTTGATTCACCTTCACTCATTGATATTAACGATTTCATGGTGGTAGTTATGCCAGCGTTTTTTATTCTATCAATTTCCACTCCATTCAGCTCATATCTTATATCTTGGAATAAGTAGAGTAGAGCATTATTCGTAAAATTAACACTAGTGGCTTTCTCTTTCATATCCTTTTTACTTACGACAACAGTTCCTTCCAAATACAAGGTACTAGCTGAGGGAAGTATATACAAGTCCTGTTGGTTAATAGGTATGCGGATTTCATCGTTTCTATTGAAACTAGTTACGTAGGGCTTGTAAGAATGAAATTCGATTCCTTCAACAGTGTTGTCATAAGTCGGAGCAGATAAAACGTCTAAGATATTCATTTTAGCAAACCGATCGCTTTGAGAAATGCCTTGTTTTCTTTAGTTAATTTAATTTTCTTCTTAGAGCGAGCTCTTATTTGGTTGGAAGCTTGAGCGGAACTGATATTTTTGATTTGTTGATGCATATATTTATTGTAGTCAATCATTTTTTTCTTCTGAGATGCAAATACAGCTGCACTTCTTCACCGCGCAAATTGATTAAGCGGTTATTTATATCTAACAGCCTGATATGTATACAGCTAATGTTGTTTTGGTTAATTGGAAAGTATATCGCGTTTTTTGGGATTTCTATAATTCTATATCCGGGAGGCACGTTGAGAGCAAATTCGTGGATAATGTGACTGGGTTCTCCGTTTGTGTACGAGCCGCTTACAATATCACATTCGATCCTGATCACTGTTGTAGGTAAAATGTTGACTGGAAAGTGCGATACATGCCATTTATTTGCTTTTAAGATCTGCTTATTAAACCCTAACAAATTCCTAAACGTACCTTCTTTATTAAAATTTATGTCTTTTGTACAATATACAGCAGCTTTTAAAGTATTGTTATTGCACTGTAGTTTGATTGATGCATCTTTCATTTCAGATTTTAAATAATCATTAATATCTTGCAATTCATAGGTGCCGTCAGGTATTTCAATAACTTCGTTAGAACCATAATAGAACTTATTATTCGTTTTGTCAATGTTTGGAATAGAATTAAATGTTGCGAAATGCAATAAGGCACACTCATACTGTTCATATAGTTGCAACGTGTTAGGATAGTAAGTAGATAAAGTTGACGAGTTTCCAGTTATCGATAATGTGAGTGACATCTTGCAAATGATTCAAATAAAAGAAAAGCATAAGTTTTATACGTTTTATTTCCAAAAATTCCATAGATATTCTAAACATAAGTGTCCACAATTTACAGTGTTGAATTTCTGATATCTTGTATAATTATAAAAAACATTACAATTCTTAAAATATCGCATTAATTCCGTTGGAGGTTTTAAATCTCCAAAGCTATCAAAATATTCACAATAATTGCATACTTTTACATAAGCTACCCAATGCGTGCCTTCGTTCTTAGAGTCGTCCAAGTTAACGACACCACATTCAACCCGTTTTGGCGTCCTTGGTAACTGATCCTTCATGTATACTCCTCGAAAGTGAGGGATGTTGCGTGCATACCTTTGGATGTCTATATTAGTGAGAGGACGATTAGGTAGCTTATTTTTCAGTTTTTTGAAGACTTAATGAATAAACCATTACCATTTTTATGTGACTTAATGTACAAGCCCTGGCCTAACTTTAAAGACTCCATAGCCTTATTATGTCGTTGTGTTTCTCGCAAATTTTGCTGACCTGCTTTGTAATCGTTAACAGTTTTTGCAATACCAGCCGCACCACCAGCTAAAGTTCCTAAAGCTGATAAACCCGCAAAAATTGGGATTAAAGGTAGAATACCTCCAGTCTTTGGTAAGGGTATCACTCGCGGCACTCGAATTTTCTGAATGCATGGGATTATTTTTTTTGCTGCTGAGTAAGCAGCGTTAATTAAAGCTTTACTGTCCTTTGGATTCAGTTTCTTTATTTTTGCTTTTATTTTTGACACGAAACTTTTAAACGTTTTAATGCCAGAACCAGATTTCAGTTTGGCTTTCATAACTTTGCTCACTAACCATGAACTAAGTTTTTCACCTTTCCCAGCATCGCTCGATTTAAGTCTTTGTTTAGCCATATTTAGTAGTTGCAAATCAGCTTTGTGGCGATTGGGTAAGTCTGTATGGTTTGCATATGCAATGTCGTGATGCATACAAGCTTCGTCTAGCTTATTTACACCTCGGTCACCTCGTAATAAACGTTTCTGCAATTTAGTTCCGGGACCGCAATAATTGTAGCCGGGTAAATGAAGTTCGAACGGTAGATTATTAATTAAGGTATTAACAAGTTCACCTCCTTGCATTGTCTAATGTGTAATGAGAGAAATGATGCAAAAGTAATCGTTATATAATTATTTTAATCCACTATTGCAGTTTTCTCGATCCAACTATTTTCTTCGTTGTTTAGACCCAACCATTTCACAAACATTTTTGATCCTTTTCTTTTTAAAACCCTTTCTATCAAATAAATACCAGGATAGTAAGATTTCTGAAGTTCTTGCTCGTAAAAGGTTCCCATTATGGCTTGCTTTCGCTGATCTTGTATATGATATGTTACTGGTATGGTATGATTATTTTTTTTTATAGTAAATATTTCAGTTGACCAATTAGGTGTATAACCTTTTTCAAAATGGTGTTTGTATTTACTGATACGAACAAAGTCACCTACTTTGAACTTAGGTTTTCTACGGACGGTTACATGATTTAAGGCTTTTTTAATATTTTCTTTTATAACAGACTCGCAAGATTTATTTACTTCAATTGGTTTAAATTTAATGGTACGATGTTTTGTGTTGTTATATATCTTTAACGTAACCTCTAACGGTATACCTAACCACATATAGTTTCCGTTCAGACTAAAATATTTATATATTTTATTTTTAAGAGTTTTAATCAGTCGCTCTACGATCGAAGCTTTTTTGGTAGAAAACGTTGAGTAATGGTTAACATTGTAAGTCTTCATAAGCGTTTGAAATGAGTTGTTATAAAATTCTGTTCCCATATCAGTTTGTAAATTAACCGGTTTGCGATTGCTGTTAATCAGTATTCGTTTAAATGCATGAGTAACATCAAGTTTATTTTTTGATTTTAATGGCTCTGCCCAAGCGTACTTTGAGAAGCAGTCAATCACCACTAAAATGTAATTATGACCTTTATTATATTTTCTTAGATTTTGCATGTCCATCAGATCAGCTTGCCACAAGTCATCGATCCCCTTTAGAATGACAGGACGTCTAACGAAATTTCTTCGTGCTGCTTTATGTATTTCATTAACAATTTGCTGTTTTGCCATTACGGAGTTTTTTGTAGTAATTTATCTACCTCTGCTTTGGTATAAAACTTATCTTCCAAATGAGTTGAAATCTCAGGTATCTTTGCTTTTAAAGTAGCCTGAACTGTGTCCTTTGTGTCTTTTATGATTTGAGAGCGCAATGAACCAATCATGTTATTAAATTCTTTTAACATATTAGCATTCAATCGATCTACATAATCCTTGTTCACGGTCAGGTTATTTAATTCTTTTAACATGTTAGCATTCAATCGATCTACATAATCCTTGTTCACAGCATCGCCTGCTTCTACTGGAGATCGGACTCCTCTTAATCTTGATGTTTTTAAATCAAAATCTCCGTTTTCTAATTTTAACAATGCGTTCTCATTAAACTCAAATAACTCTGATAAACGCATTCTTTTGTGAATGTAGTGTCCGAATTTGTCTACGTTCATATTTAAGGTGTATTGTATCGAGAAGCTGATAATAAAATAAACACATTTTAAAATATTTATTTATTTATAACTTTACTTTCACGCAATTCTTCAATGATAGATATAATTTCATTATCTAATCCTGTGTTACCAGCATCTCGAGATGCAATTAGTAATTTTAACCTATCTACCAATTCATTTGGATCGTCCCAATAAACAAAATCAACATTTTTCTTCCACATTTTTGTAAAGGGTAGTCCTTTTCCTTTCGTTTGGTGGTCCTGAATTGTACTTCGTAGTTGGAATAGAGGCTTAATAATTTGCAAATATTTTTGTCCTTTATTACTTTTGATTGGTTTACCGGGCTCATAGTCCCGTCGATGTGCGTTTGTGTCAAGTAGCATCGACTTATAATGTTTCATATCACTCTCTGTAACCAAGCTTAAATCGGCATTCTTTTTCAACAGCAACTGTTTTAAACCAGGCGTATTTCGGTATTTGCGTCCAGCTACGATGATATACTCATCACTGATCGTTATACGAGCAGAACCTAACATCAATTTTCCGCCCTCTTTTCTGACACCAAACGGAATATCGGTCAGAGCTTCTGAGGACACTGACCAGGATGACGAATCAATACCTTGGTTGTTTTCAACTAATGATTTGTACGAAGAGTCACTTTCGATATCAGATTCATATTCGTCTTCATTGTCGTTATTATCATTGGTTCCTTTACTAATTGTGGGTTCTTTTTGCAAAGTTTTATCGATAAACGGAACTTCGGTTTCTTCATTTTCTATATTATGCGGAACACAAGCCTGCTTACTGACATTAGCAATTTGGTTGAGTGGTTCTGTTACCGGCTTGAAAACTGATTCCAGTACTTGCTGATTGTTAAGCTCAGCATCTCTCATCTTTCGCACCTTCTTCTTAACAGCATCTGCAGCCTCAACAATTTGTCTTTTCAGTGATTTTTCCATAGTAACAAAAAGTTCGTGATTGATTAAGCGTTGTCTGAAGAATAATAATATCGCGAGGGTAACACTCTTAAATATAAATATTTTTAATCAAAGACAACAAAAGTGTCAAATTTATTTCTATAACATCCTTTATTTTTGGAGCAATCCTTATTAATCACTACATAATTGAAAGGTTCACTCCATATTTTCGAACACATTTCACGAAATTCAATCCATGTCATATCAGTGTTGACATGTTCTTCATAAATATGCCGTAAATTAATTTCATCTTGTTTAAAAAGTATGATTAAGTTCGCATTATCTCTTACTAACTGCTTGGGGATTTTACTATATGTTTGGTTCAGATAAAAACAATCTATGCATTTGTGTCTTCCCATTGCAAAATAATCACGCATGTTATTTTGATTTTCACAAGCAACATCATCAAAAATAATCACGGAGTTGGGTTTTGCGTCCTGAACGCTTAGTACTTCCTCATTTCCCTGATATTTCTGGAGGGAAATACCGGGAACCCGTTGCAAAACTCTTTCTAAGAAAATGTACTTAGGTTGGTGCAGAGTTTTTGAATAAACATAAACATTTTCAAATCTTAATCCATTTTCGTGTATAAGAAGGCCAATTAATAAATTGGTTTTTCCACAATTGGATGGACCACAAATGATACATCGTACTGAGTTAGGTAATAATTCCCCATGACGAAAACTAGTCTTACAAATATCATCGCAGACTGTATCAACATGCAGCGATTGCGGTTGTTTTACAAATTTCATGATTACTGTTGGAAATGAACCGATTAAAAATGAGTGAATGTATATAGTACGTTAACATTTATAAACTTACCACAACCTCTTTTGCGTTACTGGTCATTGATCGAGTGGATTGTTCATTACTAAGCATTCTGTACCACCCTTCAGAGCGATAGCAAACTCGCATGATCATTGGTTGTATACAGTTATACACTAGAGAGTAAGTAAACGGAGAGTTGATGGATGATCATCGTTGCTCATCAAGTACGCAGCAAAATGTACTGTCTCGGTCGAGTTTATCGGTCGAGTGGAAAGGCGAGTCGATTATCAATTATTGGGCATTCTATACCACTATCGGCAGCGAGGCGCACTCGCCGAGCAACTTGCCGATAGTGGTATAGAATGCCCAATAATATACTACTGAGGTTCTTTTCAAATTATTGGAATCCTCCTTGTATTCGGCTTTAGTGAAAATGATATTATAAACTCTCCTAATTTAATTGAGCAAGAAGTAGACCTTTCACTACGCTTTTAAACCATCATGACCAAACTTTATGGTTGAGGAATGTTTTTCAGTCACTCTTGTGCTACAAATAAGATTATGTTCTGACCGAATACGCGTCACACTAACTCTTCACGTATTTGAAGTTTCCCGCTGCCAACTTTCTTTCAGTAGGTATAATTCACTGATCACAAGTTGTTCGATTCTTATTTCACTAGTCTCCTCAATAACATGCCCTTATATCCCACGATCTCATGGAGGGAATACTGTGTAATTGACAGGAAAAGCCATTATTTTCATGGGTTCTCTTCGGGCTAATACGAGTTAGACAAACGAACTTCTTTGCTCACACAATATAACTGATCACTTTATGTATTGGAGAATAACGTAAACGACATCCCACTATAGCACGTAGTTTGATATACACGAACAAACGGTAACTCTCATTTTATTTCTACAAATTCACAACTCAATTCCTCAGTCCTTGACCGATCTCTCCCGTTCGCGCCAAAAACTAGTGCTTAGTATTACGTCAAGTTGACATCTGTCAAAGTCATTCGAAACAATGGCATTCGTCACAACGAAACCCTCAGAAGTGCCTACTTTATTGTACACCAGATTATACCAAAACAAAAGAAACTAAAAACATAATAACGCATTCCGCGATCTCTTTCAGACAATGAATGGACAGAGGTTTATCTACATTACATCTTTAATTGACAATCAATTTGGTCGCAGTCGAGTCATCTCGTTACGGACTCTACACGCTAAGGATATTTCCCAACGCAGCCTATCGAAATCCACACCTATACTAAGGCTTCTCCCAAGCGGTGTCTACCTGGTTCTCCGCCTTCAGCAAATAATCTATCCCAGCCACCTCATTAAAAACTTGGTCACCCGAATGAGCTACAGTCTTTACCTAGCAATTATGAAAACAAAAGCTGCTAGACCTTTTCTCATTAGCAATATGAACCTAACCTAGCCTATCTATACCTATCTATATACATTTTATTAGGGTTGTGATCCAGCATATTATGCAAATTCAGCACATTTTACGAGAAGCGTAGCACTCGTTTGCTGATCCAAGATACCCAAACATCCTAAGAATAAAATAAATTCTTCAAAATCTTTGAGCTCAATAAAATCTGCAGTAAAACTGGGCCTATGAAAAATCCATGTGCCTTATGCGAACCAAACACACATATTACTGTCTAGCATTTATCTGCGGCTACGCCTGTACAAATGTAAGAAAGTGTCTCACGAAAACTTACAACTGAAATAAAAATATGTCCTAACTCGGCCCATGATTTCTCCGTGTTCCAAATTTAATTTTAATATGTTTAACCGTTGAGGCAAGACTGATTAACGAACATTCAAAAATACAGATTTTTAAAGTACACTTATAATACATATATTACTTGAAATAAAAGTAGGAAAGTCAAAGATAATTTCTATGACTTGCCTGTTTTTCAAATGTATTTAATAGTACCTAACATTGTTTGTTTCTTTTTTGTATGTTACAACAATTAAAAAGATTTCTACGAAAACTGTACAAACATCACAATCTCAGATGAAGTACGATAGCACTTAACAACACTTAGTCTATTTTTCTCTATTCACCCACTAACATTCTAATCAACTCGCTAAGAAAACTTTGTAGACGGTGAAATATCTCTGATGTACTCTTTCATTGAATATAGAATAAGAGACTGACATGACTGAATTGCTATAAGCCCTCCAAAGTCCTCTCAATTCGTCAGCTTTTTATCCTCCATGTTGACTTGAAACTACGTTCTCTTGTTCCTTTTAAAAATACCCATCATAATACTGATATGAGAAGAAGAAGGGATATATGCCAACCATCTCCTAAAAAAATGTTCCCGTACGACATACATACAATTGCCCCACTCCTCCACTGCTCACACTCACTCAACATCACACACACTTATCCCGCACACGACATACATTCACATATTTCCTCCCTTGCATGTATCCTTAATAAATTACTTTGTTTCACTGTCGTTATTCTTATTTTTGTTTTTGTAAATTTAATTTTTATAAGTGAAATTTACAATGTTATAATGCATGAGATTATTTGAATATTAATGTGATTCAGTTCGTCTCCAGTTGACAATTATTATGTAAAACTTTGTTTTAGGGGTTATACATACATTAGGGGGCATACAGGTTTTGTAAAAAACTTAGTTTAGGCACCAGTCTTCCACAAATTAATTATACAATTATATCTGTAGAACCCTTAATTTACTGTCTGTAAATTTGTGGTAAGAAATAAATAAATTATTATAGTTTAACAATACTTTAAGCTTTGTGTTCTGGGCAACAGCATGTATCTGATAGAGCAAATAATGCTTCCATTCTTCCGCTAATGCAACAGCATACAATACAAACTGATTACATTATTCTTTCCTTCTTTGTTGAACTTTTTAGTTTTCATTTTATTTGATGACCAGTATTTTTCAGAGAAAATTTATTTAATGATTAAATTTCTCAATAGCAGCCCGAAATCATTATATCCGGTTGACGGGCATTTGCTGATCCTGTAATAATAATAATAATATCGTTTATTTATAACATAAGGCACATTTTACAATAACATATCTTAAAAATATAAAAGAAAACAGTTTCTTATTTGCCTGAACTAGGTTAAACTGTGTTCAATTCAATTCAATTTAATTCAATTCAATTCAATTTATTTATTCAGTAACAATTTACATTGCGTTCGAAATAATCAGCATAAAACAGTAGTACAGGATGTACAATTAATTAATAATAATATAGAATTCAATTTAAATTAGAATAACATGCATACATAATTTAAAATAACAATTTCAATAAATTAATGTTTTTTTCCTACAATTTATCCAAATATGAGAAAAGTTGGTCACTTGATATTGGTGATAATGGAAATGGTGGATGCCTTTGTCTAGTATCCAAAAGATTTTCCATAGCTCTCGCAGCCAGGCGCATCGTAGCGATGATTTGAGCAATGAGTAATTTCTATAAAAAAGCGTCGTCACATTGTCGCGTCGTCTTATTAAGAAAAATTTTCACATGAAGAAAGTAATAGTGATAACTACATACATGTGAAGATTTTCTAAGAAAACGGGTTTGTAAACCTTTGGCACGCTATATTCGACCTCCCTTGGAGCGAATATTAATTTGTGTGTAGACGGCCACACCACAGGGGTTCGTAGTTCGCAATGTGTAGATCAGACAAGCTTCTAAGGTATTATGCAAACTTGACTGAACGCTACCTTCTTGTGTATAACATACTGCAAACCAAACTGTGTAGATAATAATTGATTTAGATCAAAGGTATTTTGGATAAACACTACGTCGCTTTTCTGAGTGTAAGCTTTAATTATTATCAATCAGTCCATTGGGGTCCACTTCCAGTCCAACAGTATTTTACATGGAGCGACTATCTGACCTCCACAATCCAGTAACTATATATTATATAGAGATAAAATTGCAAAATGGTTGTATGAGATGTCTCTAGATGTGCTGTTTTTGATTAAAAACAATATTTCTTTGATACGAAGGTACTTTATCGAAGAGTTTCATTGTTTATTTTCGAGAATATCTGCTAAGCGAAGCGTAATTGAGGTAATTGAATAACCTGTTTGATTTTTAGATCCATGTCAATAATACAACAGGTCCAAGATCAATAAAGCCCCTAATGGTCCGACATTACTCCTTGACAGGGAAATCTGGGAGACAGCTTTTTGTCAACACGAACATCAATCACGCCGCGACGTTATTGGCTAAAAAAAGCTATCTGTGGCGCAATATTACGACGGTTACGACTTTTGGAGGCCATTTTTGGGATAGGTCGGGGTCATCTTTGTTTCGCATAAACTTTTGTAATACGGTCTACTAAATCAATATCTGAAGATAGAGACAGAAACATACTCTTTAACTGTGTACTTATCATCAGAATATACTTAAAAGTTTATAATATTTCATTAGTTAAATTACCTTTCATAAGTTATTTTTATAACGTAATATTTTGCGGCTTCATTTTGCATAGCGCATTAACTTTTGGTTATTATTGTTAGGAGAAGGTTCTTATGAAAAAAAAATGAAAAAATAATTGGTACCTTACCTACATATAGGAAGGGCAGGTATGTAGGTAGGGTAGGGTAGGTAAGATAGGGTAGGATTAGGGTAGACGAATGTAGGGTAGATGAATGTAGGGTAGATGAATGTTTGGTGTTTTTATGGCAAAACAAAGTTTGCCGGGTCAGCTAGTAATAATATAATAATTTTCGAAATCGAAAACAAACATAAAAAGAACTAACGTGGTACAGAATCGAACTCAAGACTCCTCGGTTGAGACAACGGAGCTAACCATTCTACTACGGTGCTACTAGGAACTGCTAGGAACCGACGAAATAAAGACCAAATGATTCACGCAAGCTTGCCAATTCTCGAACTGAAATCAAATGAACATGACAATCTTAAGTAGAAAGTCATAATTCGAGGTCTGGCTCTTGTCTATTTCCTCCTCCAATATTAGAAACAATTTAAAAGATGTCCCATAAACTGAAAAATTAAAATATATTGTAACCCTATGCTATCCTTTTTGATGATACATTACCTTTGAAAGCACTAGAACCCACCCTCAAAAGTTGCTCAAAGTTATGCTGTTAACAGAGGCCTAGTGTACAAATTTGACAAATATAAGTGAAAAAAAAAATAACAAAAATTCAAAAAACCCGACTAGATTACTTATAAAGAGAACTAAAAAGATGTAAACAAGAAGAAAATCATGCTTTACACTCGGAGGATACATATATTCGCAAGCTAGTTGATCAAAACCAGATGTATCCTCCAACTGCAAAGCATGATTTTCTTCTGTTGTGTTTACGTCTTTTTAGTTCGCGTTTTAAGCAGTCGGGTTTTTTGATTTTTGAATTAACTTTTTTATTTATTTGTTTTAGTCATTCTTTTTTCGAATCAGGTACATTTAAACAAATAAGTGTGATATATTTTTGATATCACCTCTTGAAACCCTTTATGTGATACCCCCACAATGGGTTTGGAAGAAAAAAAAAATCGGAACCCCACAATATGGGGCCTAACATCCGCCATTTTTCTATTTTCCAATTTTAATGTAGCCAGTAACACTTGCAAGGTTAAGACAAATCGATTGACGTATGAATCTTCAACATCTGCCAACGCGTTTGGTCTCTGGAAAGCCACATAGGAACGAACATATATACATACGTAGACTGATAAACAAATTACCCTCCTTCGGCAGTCGCGTAAAAAAAGAAAACATAGGGATACAGTAGTAGTGGGTGGCACAGTAGTAATGTTATTAGTTTTCCTCTTAATTTGTGTGGCAGTGCAAACAACCACGCACACATGCTTATCCACACATAGAGCCGCGCAGAAAGATGACTTGAACTATCTATACCCGAAATAATTTGTCACTGCCATCACTGACTCACATGTCATACGTTTGCTATCCCTGCCCTAGGACGTATGAGACCGGTAAATTCATTATCTAATACAATATTGGTGTTTGTCGCTATTTCTATCTCCCCAAGGATACCATTAAATATACTACAGGAAATATGGTTGATACTATGTCACTATTGATTCAGCAGCGATATACAGGTGATAGACATATATGTTGGACGTGCATGTGTTGTATTTGTGTTTACATAATATAGTAGACAAGACGATGATTAGGTTATATTATACCACGGAGCACTGAGGTGCCTCGACGGCCGCTATTAAAGACGGCATTGACAAATGTTGCCATCGAAACCAAGTGTGTCATTGAGTGTCACCGTTTACTAATAGAAATTGGCGATTAGTGACAATTCTGACTATGGCTACGACGGTCGCAATTTATGCGCGGTGCGGAGAAAAGTGGTGCGGTGCCAACCAATCGAATTGCATAAAAACTCCGCTCCGCTTTAGTGGACAGGGATTTGAAAAATAGTTTCATAATTCATAAACATATATTTACGCGGAGCGGTGCCACGGTGATGAGAAACAGAGCAGTGAGGCGGAGCAAGGGTGCGGAGCGGTAAAGCGCAGCGGGGAAGCGGAGCGGGGAAGTGGAGCTGGGAAGCGGAGCGGGGAAGCCGAGCAAGGAAACGGAGAGGAGAAACGAGTGCAACTGAGCTCCGCGTATGAACAAACAGTCCATTACTCCGCTCCGTTACTCCGCTCCACTACTCCGCTCCGTAACTCCGCTCCGCTACTCCGCTCCGCATTTCTTTCTTTCTTTGCTCCGCTACTAGCTCTAAGTCTATGGACATGCCCCTTTAGACTACTGAGATTTTCTATAGTGGCCACCTTCACCAACATTACGTTATATAAGGCAGCACACTATACCAGGCAACCCCTTACGAGGTGTCTGGGACCATCTTCGGTAGGTCATGCCTCCAAGAATACTCGGCCCTGGTACTCAAGAGAAAATGTGAGTCGCATCGTGATTACTCACTACCATTTGTCCAGAATGGTACCGGAGCTGTAAAGCCGCTCACAACACGCACCCCAGCACGCCAGCACTAGCACAAGCACCGGCACCAGCGCACCTTGTTGGTGCTAGCGGATTCAATCCCCGTTAGGGACGCCAGAGAAGCTGGCTCCCATTTCTCCAGAATGGTCCCGGAGCTGTAAGCACGCTCACCTCTCGAATACAAATCAACGCATCTACCCAATGCCTACAGCTGGGTTGCCGGAAAACTAATCCAACGGGTAGTCCTCTACTTTCTATCCAGGAAAGTGCCAGAGATGCAGCTCGCTCACAGGAGCTCACTTGCTTGAGGGTTACTCACAAACCCCGCGTCTGACACTTGTTGCGCGCGAGGAATAACGCTCGACCCACACGTAGCCGAGCAGACAACATGCCACTCCTCTGCAACCAACACATAGACCACCGCGAGTCCAACTTCAATATCAGGTTCCACCTTTGCGCTTGCAATGGTGGAGGGCCTACTTGACCCCGCGTACCCTGATCCAAACAGCCGGACCCGTAGTTCCAGCTGCGAGCCCCATCTGTTCGGGTCGGGTCTGTCGGGTCTATGGACACGTACCCTATTTGTCTACTGAGTTTTCCTATAGTGGCCTCCTTCACCAACCTTACGTTATGGAAAGCGGCACACTATACCAGGCAACCCCTTACGAGGTGTCTGGGACCATCTTCGGTAGGTCACGCCTCCGAGAGCACTCGCCCCTGGTACTCAAGAGAAAATGTGAGTTGCACCGTGATTACTCACTACCATTTGTCCAGAATGGTACCGGAGCAATAAAGCCGCTCACCACACGCACCCCAGCACGCCAGCACTAGTGCAAGCACCAGCACCAGCGCAGTTGGTGCTAGCGGATTCAATCCCCGTTAAGGACGCCAGAGAAGCTGGCTCCCATTTCTCCAGAATGGTCCCGGAGCTGTAAGCACGCTCACCTCTCGAATACAAATCATCGCATCTACCCAATGCCTACAGCTGGGTTGCCGGAAAACTAATCCAACGGGTAGTCCTCTTCTTTCTATCCAGGAAAGTGCCGGAGATGCAGCTCGCTCACAGGAGCTCACTTGCTTGAGGGTTACTCACGAACCCCGCGTCTGACCACCAGGTGGCCCTTTGCCTTGGGCCGGTAACTTCAGACACTTGTTGCGCGCGAGGAATGACGCTCGGCCCACACATAGCCGAGCAGACAACATGCCACTCCTCTGCAACCACCACAGATACAGTCCGCTACTCCGCTTTGCGACCCCGCTCTGCTTACTCGCTTTGCTTTCCCGATGCGCTTCCCCACTCCCTTCCCCGCGCCGCTTCCCCGCTGCGCTCCAAAATGTATCCAACCACACAATTATAAAAAGATGCAAATGTACTTACTGTCAGGCAACTGTTTGTGCTACGATTCGTACTGAGGAAACACAGAAAGATTCCCCCGCCAGACCCAACACGCCGTAAGACAAAACCTCTTATACTCACAGAAACGCAAAAGACCGCTTTCGCTAGACGCCAGCATTATGTTTTAAGCTCACAACTATATACAAAAATAAATAAAAAATAAACATTATTGAATTGGATACCCATAGGGTTAAAGTTAAAATAGAGGAGTGGACAAAAGACCAAGATTACGAGGCAACCGAAAGTCTACTTGCCTGTATCTGCTAAACTATTTATATGAATCACATCACAACGACGACAGCAGCCCTCTCTAAATTCCATCCACTATCACAGACGCACACTCACTCTACACAGACCACAACACACCATACCTCATCACTCCACCGCACGTCAATCCATACCACACCACACCACACTACAGCACACACCCCTCTCCATTACTTACACACACACACAACACTTTCTTATGAGAGACACCCCACACAAATACATTACACACATACACTTAATACAAACATTAGTATTTAATTAAAAATAATTTTAAATTGGGTTTAATATATATTTACCATTAAGTCTATATCTTGTCTGTGACTATCCAAGTCTGCTAGTACGCTCATAATCTGCTTGTCCACTATTTATGCGAAGACACTGCCTCCTAAGATACAGGATCTACCTAGTTTAGGAGTCAGGGCTCAAATTGTTGTATTGACTGTACTTTCCTATCTTTCGCACACTATTTTTGTTGTTAAATTCTCTGTACTCTAGTTAACAATTATGTGTACTTTAATATGTGTCAAACTTGTATTTTCTGCTAATAAATATTATATAATTTTAATGTTGTCATTTAGTAAATAGAATCCACATTCGCTATTTACACTTCGCGCAGCAGCTGCAAGAATGTTTTGTATCGAGTAAACAGAGTTTTCTAGTTAAAAGTTACTATATTTACGGCCTCAACCGTAAACATAGTTATTTTTAACTATAGCGTTAATAACTCTTCAAAGGGTGTAAAAGACATGAAAACTTAAACTGAAGAACGTAATTAAGGCATTACCTTATGTGTTTTTGTTAAAAAGAAAATTCGAAAAGTTATTTTAGTTGTCAAAGAAACGTTTTACATGATCATGATCTTTATAATAGTCTCTATTTTTATAAGAAAAAGGTCACGCTCAAATGTTTAATTGTTCTATTATAAAAGTAGGTACAAAAGTGTATTCTCAAGGCAATTATTAAGTGTTTTCTCATGGCAATTATTAAGTGTTCTAATTCCACTCTGTTGGATCTTGTAGTTTTATTGTTTGATTATGATCATTCATAGTAGAATAGTTATACATTGAAGCTTAACAACTTATTTCAAGAAACTCATGTAGTCGTTGTCGTTCTCTGTAGCCATGGGAACGAGACTAATTTACGTCCGCACCCACGGTTTCTAAAAAAATATTTATATTAAACTTGGGCGAAATAAGGAAATAATTTGAGTATGCAAAATTTTATTCTGAATTTTATTTATTTGTAGCTGCTGCCTGTGGCTTCAGGCACGTTTAATAATATCGTCCCCATTATTTTATATACTTTCTCTATTCTGATCTATAAGGTGACATAACTGTCAAATTTAATCAAAACTTGTTTATCAGTATTTGCGTGAAAAAGTGACAAACATCCTCACACACTTTCACTTTTACAGTATTAGATTTAGTAAGATTTTTATATTCTGTGTGCCCGATAGGTTTCCCATCGGCTTCTGTAGTATGTTTTAATTATGAGGTCACAAAACACTGACAACCCTTTTTTATCGTGGAGAATTGCTCATGCATACTGCGCTACCATGAGGAGACAGAGCAGTTTTGGGGACCCCAACCAACTAAAACTCCACGGTGTCCTCCCGTGCCGCTTATGGTGGGAACACGGGTACGCGTTAGCACTCACCACGAACCCGCCGCGGCTGTCGGTCACCGGAACTGGGGCGTACTCCCATCACCGGCGCACCAGAAAACGCTGTGCGCCGTGACCACCCCAGGGAACAAATTTACACATGGGTGCCAGACGACCACGTGTATGGCACCCTTCATCCGTTTGTGATGGGTCAAGGTCAATGGACCAGCCATCTACAATTTTTCGGCCGCAGGGTATAGGGAGAGCGGCCAACGTTATACCGACACTCCTCCTCCCCTGCGGCCCCACCGCGTCCACCATCAGACGGTGGTGACCGTAGGGAAGGGAGAGTGGCGCTTCGCAATACCAGCACTCCTCTCCCGCCGCGGCCTCCAACCCTCAGCTGTGATATCGTATGGGTTTGGGAGGCCCCCTACAACATCGCAGCCCGCCTCAGTTGCGATGTCGCCCAGACACCACTGCAACCTACATGACGGCCGCTACGTCGTTGGCTTTTTTTTTTTTTTTTTTTTATTGGGACAATCCCACCGCACTATTCCTAAACCACTGCAACTCCTGAAAGCCAGAATCAACAGTGGCGACCACCAGAAAAGCGCCGAGGCAATGAAGCTCGACGAAGTCCTGTAGAATGAATTTAACTGTCTTGGATCCCGCAACGAAATTAATCAGAAAAGAAAATGGAGGAGTAGGAAAAATACAAATTTCCACTTCCCTCCATATCAAGCAGGAGACAGAACAAACAAGACCAATAGGCACAAAGGGTCGTTTACAACTGGGATAAGCCCAGTTACCTAGCACCACGGATAAAAATTAGCATTAATATTAATGGGTCCTAACATTGTGAGCTGTTATATTTGATTCCAATAATAGGTATGGCAAAAGCGCTTGAACGCACGGAAATTTGTTCTAGTTTCCACAAGGTCCGTATAGTAAACAGCTCCTGATACAGCCTGTACATTATTCAACATAGTATTGCGTTCATTCTGCCAAAGAATACACTCCCATAAGATATGATGTGCAGATTGTACATATTCACAGTCAGATGTAGAACACTGACATAATGGCAAGGTAACAAGCTTGAAGGAAAATAATTTACTTTTAAAGTTACCATGCCCTGTGAGAAATTGGGCAACACAGTGATCCACCTCCAGCCACGTCCTGGCCAGCCGCACGCGAACGGATGGAAAGAATTGGTGGAGGTGTCGGCCCTTGATGGAATTATCCCACCTACATTGCCATTCGGATAAAAGTTCCTCCCAGACGTCAATATGTGGTTTAAATAATCTAGAGATTTTGGCACGGTCACTCCGCGTTAAAAAGTCCGCGTCCATGGTCTCTTTTGCGGAATAGTACATTGCAGCACGTCGCTGCACTTCAAGGTCGACCGGAATTACGCCAGCAAGTACCGGTAAGGCCTCAGTACTAACCGTCCTGTATGCTTTGCATAAGAATATCAGAGCCAAACGCTGACTCTGAAGTAATTTACGTCGTACCGCCCCTATTGTGGCCCTATCAGCCCAAACAGGCGCTCCATAGCAGATACAACCCAAGTAAGTAGCCCCATAAATAGTCTTTAAAGTCAAGAAAGACAGACCCCACGTAGATTTAGATATTCTCGTTAAGGCATAGAAGTTCTTTTTTGCTTTTTCACCGACGATTTTAATATGATCTATAAATGCAAAATTCCTTTCTAACACAAGACCAAGATAGCACACGGACTGCTTCCTTTTTACCGGAACGTTATTAAATTTAATAGTAGGACACGATTTAAGATTACCTTTCAAAATGAGCTGATAAGTTTTATGCGGAGCAAAGGTCAGGCGGTTACGATCGCCCCACTTAGATATTAATCGTAGGCAAGTGTCAGCCAAGTTCTCGAGTCCAGCTCGAGTACTTGATTGAATGAGCAGAAGACCGTCGTCCGCGTAACCGGTTAATGAACAGCCGCTTGGAAGCGGAATCGCGAGGAAATCATCAAAGCCTAAATTCCATAAAGGTGGACCAATAACCGAACCCTGAGGACATCCCATGGTGAGAGACTTCGACATGGAATGATGGCCGAGTTTGAGTTTCGCGGAACCATTTAAAAAGTAAGAGTAAACTAAATTGTATATATTTCTATAGCAGCCTCGATTTTTCATTTTAAGTAATAGCATTGGCCACCATGCGTTATCAAAAGCCCCAGAAATATCTAGAAAAATCCCAATTACATACTTATGTTCAGATGTATTAACTATTTTCCTAACAGTAAGGGCCGCGTCTACGGTAGATTTTCCAATAGTGAAACCGAATTGATTATTATGAAATTTGATAGCAACCGTGGAACGATAAGGCGCTCCAGGAGTTTTCCCAAAGATGGAAGTAATGTTATGGGCCGGTACGACTTCGGGTCGTCCGGGGGTTTGTCGCCACTTTTCGGGATTATTCGTATAAATCCGCGTCGCCAAATACGAGGAAATACGCCCTCCGCAATACAACGGTTGTAAACGGTTAAAATCGCATCACCGGCTGTTTTACACGCTTCTATAATCATCCGATTAGATATTTTATCTTCACCTGATGACTTGTTGAGTGGTAACCTCTTGACAACGTTAATAAATTCGTCAGTGGATGGAAGGTCTGACTCTGGTGATTCAGGTGGTACAGCTGCCCACGCTCTGATCTGTTGATGGTATTCGTTGTCATTAGCTAGTACGTCATCAGGTATAAGAGTATTCAGCAAAACTTCAGTTGTTTCCTCAATACCGGTAGTGTGTTACGTCGTTGGCTTATCGGCAAAAGCCCTGACGAGTGGCCCCTCTTCGGGTTCCTCTTCGCTTCACCGTGGGTTACCAAGCCACGGTCACTGAGGCCCTCCGCCTCGACAATGCGGGAATTAGTGTTGTCAGTGTCCCACACTGACAACCCTAAATTCCACTCCTCTCGTTCAGTCCATTCAAAGGTTGTCTGTAAGAGATTGCCCTGTGCGATAAGACCGCCCATTGTTCACTTGCTTTTATTATTGTTTGTCCTGTATATATGTTTTTGGTGTACAATAAATAATTTAATAAATAAATAAAATACCTCTTGTTAACATATAAACAGAAAAATTAACCATTTTTGCAATATTTATAATAATAATAATAAAGCCTTTTATTCGGACAAAATATATACAAATATGTTTCTTACACTACTGTACTGTTATTAATATATATTTTAGATAATTAAAATTATTCGCGTATTAGGTGCTTCTTTACTTTCTGTAAGTCCGTTTGCCAGTTGGCAAAGGCCTTTTTTTCCGGGGTGGAAAATCCTCATTGGATGTCCTCCGCCCTGGGGGAGCGGAGGGGTCTGTCAGACTCGAACTGACTAAAAACCACCCCGGTGTTCCATCTTACACCTACACCGGGGGTCGCGGGAACAACGATTCTGCCGCAACCCCCGCCTAGTGCCGGCCCGCCTCTGCGGGCCATGACCTCGGGTTGGGAGGAGTGAGATGTTTGACTCCCCCGCAACGTCTAAGAGGGGCGCGCGTGGAACACTACGCGCCGCCACCTCGGGTCCAGATGTTTGGGGGGCGACGAACGTCCCCGAGTTTATGTCATTTACGGGGGCCGGAAGAGGGCGATATCCACCCTCTGCCGACGCCCGGCGCGTCTGCTGCGGATCGGGTTAGCGGATGAAATGTCCCTCTCCCTCTCCGCAGCCTCTGTGCGAGACCACTGTTTCGCAGAAGGATACCACCGCGTCCCAGGACTCTTCACTGCCGACCATAGACTCGACTACGGCCGGCAGCGACAGGTCACTGCCTACTTCTGAGATGAGGGCACGGCGCGGCTCCTTCCAAGCGGCACATTCTGCCAGCGTACGTCAACACAATTTATGTATGTCACAATTTGCTCTTTGTTTTTATATGTAGGTTTTTGTCTTTCATTACTTCCCTCAGGCCCCAATACCTCTCCCAACTGTTTGCTCTCCTTCTTTCAATCTCTTTGTGTATGTTGTCTTTAGGTGATATCAGCTGTCCGAGGTATATATATTCTTCATCATAGCTAATTTGTGACTCGCCTATATGTATGCTGCTTTTGTTTCCATTGGTCATAACTTTTTCACTCTCAGATGCCAGATCGTTTAACATTATATTTAGGTCACCTGGCGTTTTTGCGAATAACACAATATCATCGGCAAATCAAAAGTGAGTAAGTGTGCGGCCGTCGATATTTAAACCCAGATTTTCCCCATTTAAAGCTCCTGAAGATCATTTCCAAAACAGCGGAGAAAAGTTTCGGAGAGAGAGGATCTCCTTGTGTTACTCCTTTTTGTATTTTAAATGAATCTCCTTTCTTTTCTAGCTGAATGCACGCCGAGCTGTTTTTGTATACATTTTTAATCAATTTTATATATTTTTGTTCTATCCCTTGTTCTCTTAACGCCTCCCAGATAATTGTATGTATTAACGAGTCCAATGCCTTGCTATAGTCAACAAATACTAGATAGTATGTGAGTTGAAATTCCGCATATTTCTCGATGATTTGCCTAACAGCATGGATATGATCAAGTACTAAGTAGTCTCTTCTAAAACCTGCTTGCTCTATTAGCTGTTGTTCGACGAGATTTCCTTCTATTCACTTGAGTACGATCTTTGAAAATAATGTATACAGTTTGGACATCAAACTTATGGGCCGGTAGTTTCCGATATAGAACTGATCACCTTTTTTGTACAGAAGGATGATATTAGATTTAGTCCATTGTTGTGGAATCGTTTCTGTGTTGATGATATCATTGATGATTTCTTTGAGAATGGGTGTTATGGTCTTTTTCGCTTGTTTTAGTACTTCTTTGCTTGTTGCAATATTTATTAAGTTATAAAAAATGCGTAGTTGTGGATACAATATCATACGATATGAATATGCCATATAGGCTACCAAACGTAAATTTTGTTGAATTTCGTCGGGGTGGAATATTTGATAAACAACCGTGACATGTGTCTTATTAGTATGGAGACTCTAGTTCGCCTGTTTTGAACGAGATTTAAGGACCAATAATAGTATATACTTCGGTATGTATTACATTATTTGAATTCAATAAAATCGCTGGGAATTGATCGTGTAAAATCCTAAAAACTTTTATTGATATCGTCAGTGTTGTAATGATATCTAAAATATAAGACTAGTAACGCCATCTACCGCTGTCTATGTATATTTTATTGTTTATGAAATAAATTAGTCTTTGGTCTATCTTTGCAAGTAACGCTCGTTGTTTTATTTTAGGTTATGGGCCGCTCGCTCATAATTTTTAATCGCGATTGTAGTCAGTAACCAGTATTTTGCAGTGTCAGCAAGTGTTAAAAGACGATTTCGAGACGCGATTGAACTGTGTCGTGACGGATTGTTAGCAGAATCGAAGTGGACTAGTTTAGTGTATAGTAGTTTAAAATGTCAGCTAACTACCTAGTCAACGTTACCAAATTAACGGGACGAGACAATTACAGCGAATGGTGTTTCGCAGCAGAAAATTTCTTAATCCTAGAAGGCATGAAGCATTGCGTGAAACCAGAAGCCGGAAAAGAAATAAAAACTGCAGACGACGAAAAAACCAAAGCGAAATTGATAATGACAATTGACCCGTCATTATACGTACACGTGAAGACAGTCAAATCTTCAAAAGAATTATGGGATAAGCTAAAACAATTATTCGACGACAACGGATTTTCACGAAGGATAAGCCTACTGCGGAATTTGATTTCGATTCGCCGAGAAAATTGCAATTCGATGACGTCTTATGTGACGCAGATTATCGATACAGCACAGAAACTCAGTGGAACAGGGTTCGAAATTAATGATCAGTGGACAGGATCATTGCTATTGGCGGGATTGCCTGATCGTTTCTCCCCTATGATCATGGCAATCGAGCATTCAGGGATTCCTATAACGGCAGATTCCATCAAAACAAAATTGCTGGACATGGATTTGCCAAGTCACGACGAGAGTGAAGTTAGCGGTGCTTTTACCATTCGTTCAAAGTTCAAGGGAAAACAAATTACTAATTTGTCTATGGCCCGGAAAAATGATGTTGGTAACACTGGTTTGTCAAAGTCTAATGTCAATGTCAAGCAGATAAAGTGTTATCGATGTAAGCAAATCGGCCATTATAAAAATCAGTGTACAAATAACGAAAACAACTCGTCAAATCACAAAAATAAGGAAAGAATGCAATCTAATGCTTTTAGCGCAGTATTCCTAAGTGGAAACTTTAGTAAAGATGAATGGTATATCGACTCGGGCGCAAGTGTACACCTTACAGCAAAAGAAAGTTGGGTTATGAATGCACAGTATGAACAAGATAAAGAAATTGTTGTTGCTAACAGTGAAAAGGTGTCAGTATTGTGTTCTGGTGATGTAAACATCACGACTACAACAGATAACTGTGAATATGACATCATAGTGAAAAACGTGTTTTGTGTACCAACTCTAACCACAAACTTATTATCTGTTAGCCAATTGATATTGAAAGGCAACAGTGTCTCTTTCACGGAAGATGGTTGTTCAGTTTATAACCAGAAAAATGAGTTAGTTGCTAATATATATTAGCCAACGAGATAATAATGAGTGTTGGCCAACGGAGTATACAAAGTGAATCTGTCAAAACAAGAATGCTTAGCAGCAACGGTTGTGTCAGGACTAACGTGGCATCGCAGACTAGGACACATAAATAAAGATTATTTGAATCACATGAAGAATGCAGTGCAGGGTATGTCACTTGATGAAAAAGTTGATATAAGCAAGTCCTCATGTATAACATGCTGTGAAGGGAAGCAGTGCCGGTTACCATTTTACAGTACTGGCCAGCGAAGCAGTAATCTTCTAGATATTGTGCATACAGATATCTGTGGGCCTATGGAGACTGTTTCTATAGGTGGCTCGAGATACTTCTTGTTGTTTGTTGACGATCATAGTAGGATGACATTTGTTTATTTTCTAAAACACAAAAATGAAGCTTTGAAGTATTTCAAAATTTACAAAGCTCAGGTGGAAAATCAAACCAAGAGAACAATCAAAGTATTAAGAAGTGATAACGGGCTGGAGTATTGCAATAAAGAATTTGAAGATTCTCTAAACAGGGCTGGTGTGATTCATCAGAAAACCAATCCATACACACCACAACAAAATGGATTGTGTGAACGATTCAATCGTACAATTGTAGAAAAAGCAAAGTGTCTTCTTTTTGATGCAAAATTAGGGAAAGAGTTCTGGGGTGAGGCCACTAATACGGCAGTGTACCTGCAAAATCGAATTGTAGCTGCAGCATTGGACAATAAAACTCCATATGAATTGTGGACTGGCTCCAAGCCGGACATTAATCATATAAGAATATTTGGTAGCACTGTTATGGTCCATGTAGCGAAAGAAAAGCGAAAGAAGTGGGACAAGAAGGCGATCAAAAGTATTCTTATAGGATTTCCAGATAATATAAAAGGATACAGGGTCTACAATCCAGAAACAAAGAAAGTGACGACTAGTAGAGACGTGATCATCATTGAGAAAGAATCAAAACCTGAACATCTCATTGAAGTGCATGATCAGAATTTTGATTCAGTGGGGGATAATAAGAAACCTGATGATACACAACAACGAGAAACTGAGTCAATATCTAGTCAAAATAATTCTGAAAGTTTTGTAGACAGTTTTGAAAGTTTCCATGATGATGAGACATATGTTCCCAGCGACTATGAAGACTCTGACAACACACTAAAGGATGTTGAAGAAGAAAGTCCGCAGTGCCGACCCAAACGGGTAAGGCAAATTCCAGATAGATATGGGTTCTCAAACCTTTGTGTCGACAGTGAAACATATGATGATGCGGCTGGCTTGTCTCTTCATGATGCTTTGAACGGACCGGAAAAGGAGCAGTGGGAGTCTGCTGTCAGAGAGGAGCTACAGTGTTTTAAGGACAATGATGCATGGGAGTTGAGTGGCGCTCCAAAAGATGGTAGAGTTGTGCAGTGCAAGTGGGTGCTTCGTAAAAAATATGATAGTGAAAACAAAGTCCGTTTTCGAGCGCGTTTAGTAGCTTAGGGTTTTTCACAAGTTGAAGGTGTGGACTTTACAGAAACCTTTTCTCCTGTGGTGAGACATACAACTTTGAGGTTACTTTTTGCACTGTCAGTACAACTAGGTTTAAATTCAGCCCATCTTGATGTAACGACTGCTTTCTTGAATGGCACTCTAGAGAAAACTATTTATATGCAGATACCAAAAGGTTTTCCTGAAAGAACAAAAAATGGTCAGGTACTTAAATTAAAAAAGGCCATTTATGGGCTCAAACAGTCCTCTAGAGCTTGGTACAGGAGAGTAGACGAATGTTTATTAAATGTGGGCTATATTAGATCTAAAATAGAGCCATGTATGTATACGAAAATGCAAGATCAAATGAAAACTATTGTTACATTATTTGTAGACGATTTCTTTATTTTTTCAAATAATATTAATGAAACTAACCATTTAAAGCGGGTATTAGCTAGCCAATTCAAAATTAAAGATTTAGGAGAGATAAAGAGATGTCTGGGTGTAAACGTAACTTTTAATAAATCTCAGCAAACAGTAACATTAAGTCAGAGAGATTATATTGATCAGTTGTTGCATAAATTTAATATGAGTGAATGTAAACCAATTCAGACTCCAATGGAAAATAAGTTGAATGTGTCTAATAATGAACATTGTGTAGGTAATTTTCCATATCAACAAATAATTGGATGTCTTATGTATTTAACAGTTTTAACTAGGCCAGACATTGCATATACAGTTAGTTATTTAAGCCAATTTAATAATTGTTATTCCAAAGAACATTGTGCATATGTAAAGCGGTTATTGAGATATTTAAAATGTACCAGAGATTATGGCCTGAAGTATTCTGGTAATGGAAGCTCAATACTAAAAGGTTTTGTTGATGCTGATTGGGCTGGAAACATCATCGATAGAAGGTCGTACACTGGAATTTGTTTCACTTTATCTGGTTGTGTCATATCTTGGGAAACAAAAAAACAGAAAACCATTGCATTGTCAAGTAGCGAAGCCGAATACATGGCGATTACTGAAGCCTGTAAAGAAGCGGTTTATTTGCGAAATTTACAGTATGAAATAACACAAGAAATGTATACTATTGATCTTTTTAATGACAACCAGAGTGCACAAAAGTTAACCATAAACCCAGCTTATCACAAACGAACTAAACATATTGATATAAAATATCATTTTTGTAGACAATGTGTAGAAAATAAAGTTGTGAGTGTTAGGTATTTGCCTACAGCCGAAATGCCTGCTGATTTATTCACTAAGAGTTTATGTTCCACTAAACATTATTATTTTTTGGATAAAATTGGTGTGCAAATTGTTTAATAGGTATTTAAGTGTTTTTATATTGTTAGATATAGTGGGGGTGTTGTAATGATATCTAAAATATAAGACTAGTAACGCCATCTACCGCTGTCTATGTATATTTTATTGTTTATGAAATAAATTAGTCTTTGGTCTATCTTTGCAAGTAACGCTCGTTGTTTTATTTTAGTCAGTTGTAACTCGTAAATGCCAATAATTCATACGTATTCAAAAACATTTCACTTTTTAATTTAATAGAATGGTGCCATCTCAGAAATGTTTTTAATGAATAGTGTTAAAATCTTGTGCCAATTTTCAACTATTTAAAAAGTTTATTTTGACAGCTGTCAGTTACAACAGTTATGATTTTTTCTTGAAAATCCTTGGAAATATTGTTATCTTAATTGGCACAGTGGATGAACAGTCTGACTTTTGAAGCCCAATTAGAGGCAACTAGCGGTTTATAGATTCTCTGTATTTAGTTGTTGTTGTGAGATGTTGTGGTGGTTAAAAAACAACGGCCACGCAGGTCAAGTTTCAAGGTTGAGCAAGCTTTAGCGTGGTCTGTCCATGTATGGGTGATCGTCTTAATATACCAAGATAGAGGTAAGATAGTGGTCAAATGCGAGCCTATCGTTAATAATATTAATTAATTAATAAAAATGACAACAAGTTAAACGGATTTCCAAAACAAAACAATAAAAATAACTTTCTTTTCGGCAGTTGGATTTTGGTACCAATTTCTGTTTCTTTGATACCGACTTCCAAAAATAAGGTTATTTTTCGCTGCAGTGTTTTGTTTTGGAAGTCGATTAATTTTTTGTTAAAATGTTTTATATGTTTCTCTTTTTAGTAAAATACGCATTATTAAAGATAACTTAAAAACTACTCGCCAGGCAGGCATATTATAAGTTGGGGGATTACGTCACTGATAAAAATGCTTGGCTCAATGCTAGTCTTGCTCCACAATCACTACGGCGCAAAAACAAGTGATATGCAGAACATTATTGTTTTGTAGTATTGTTGGACCTGCTGAAGACTGTATGAATGTATTTCTATTATATGGACTCAATTTCTTTTAGTATTGTATAACTGCGCAGCACGTGTGTGAGTACTATGTACCCAATTGTAAATCTGCCATTTGCTGTACCTTGGTGTCGTTCGTTGCCTTGTGTTTGCCCTGGCAGTTGAGTGTGTCATGCTCTCTCAAATGTCTCTCTGATGGTGGCGCGAGTGTTGGATAATTCGGTTCCCTTCATGATGGTTGAGCTGGGTGGTGCCAATTCATGCGTCATATTCGTGAACGGGCGCCGTCAGTTGGGATTGGTCTTAACTTAACTGCTTGATATAAACTGATGCTAATAATTTTCTAGTACCTATTATGTAACTGCACAGTACATGTGTGAGTACTATTAATACTTTGTAACTGTACGTAGTATAGTGTGTAGTGATTCTGGGTGCATTGTCCTCTTACATATGAATTTATTAATGTATGTACTTGTGTACCTAAATATTGTAAAAAAAAAATTAATGTAATTTCTTGGGCGTTTCTCCATAACAAGCTTTTTTCCGAATGCATGGTAGAATCAATTTTTATGGCATGAAACTCGGGCCTTTACAGCTGGGTCGCCACTGCACACAAATTGGACAAACGATATTATAAGAATTCCATTTTTTTATTTGAATAAGGAACTCCAAAAAGTTGTCACAATTTTAATAATATTCCATACAAGGCTACCCAACAGCCACGTTATTTTTTAAGATGGAGTAAGTAGAAATAACCTATTTTTTTAAATAACTAAAACCTTTTTTTTTACTTGCAGATTTTTCGCCATACTCTACCCTCTAAGACTACCCATAGCAACAAAAAGAAGCAAGATTATGCTGTCTCTTGCGTGGATAATTGCTCTTCTATGCAGTCTTGCACAGGTTAGTAACCTCTACTACAGCATATGACTTTAATAAACTAATTTAAGTCATTATCACACTCTTGTCATCATCCCAATACATATGGGGTCGACGCAATATGAATTTCGTTGGGTAGATACACCGATTCGAAATGAAATTTTAAAAAAGTTACGTCATTGGGCTATCCCGTTTGAATTTGCCGCTAGGGGCGCTGGTGTAGAGTGAGGTCTCCAAAATGAAAAAAAAAACATAGTTTTTGTTGCTAAAAGCAACGCGGATATATTTACTACTTTTTTATTGTTGTGAATGTTTCCAAATATGGCAAATGAAGATAGACGTTCGAGTTTTACCAACCACTGCTTTAATGGAGTTTTATGTTTCGGAAAACAGGCCCACCGCAAAACTGCGACATACTCGATGTTATATTTAGTTGTACTTCTACGGCATTATAAATGATTTAAATCCAAACTTTGCTTACGAGCGCGTAATAACAACGTTTAACAGCTATGTATGAAGAACTTACTCGCCAGTGCTGCATTGGCGCCAACTGGTGGACACAAAAATGATAACGATAACGTTACCTTAATTAATTACACGTACCAACTTTAGTAAATTTTCATTGCGGGAGTTAAGAGATATTGAACGAAATATATTCCTTTTTAGGTTACAGTAGATTCGCAGCAATATGGACTCTGTGCCAACATATTTAAGATTTGTATTCGTTAGACATTTGTTCAAGTGCTGTTAAGATATATAATGTTATTCTTACTTACCGGTGTAGATCTAAGCCCGTAATGTGGTCCAATATATTATCAAGAATCTTCGACAAAATGTTATGTCTGCGCATATATGGCGCCAACATCAAAGAACAATTGAGACACCAACTTCGAACGGTAGCCATTCCGGAAATCACAAATATAAAGTCCTGTCTTATTAAGCTCTATTTTCACAAACACACGGCGGTGTTGTAGTGATAAGTATTTAGTAACGGCGGAACGTAAAACTCAACTTGACGCAACAAAACACAAACAAAACAAATGAAAAGACGACTGCCGTCACTGTCAAATGAAATGACTGACAATTATAGGCATGTTACCAAATCGGTAATATAATCGATTTCTAAAAACATGATTCATTTTTTATCTTGGTTTGCATTAAACTAGTAAACCACACCAATTTCAAAATAAATTTGTTCTTTACATTAAAGAGGTGAATCCGGATGGATTGATTCAGTGTTTCAGGTAGATTATAAAAAAAAAACGATTCTTCGATCTTCTTTAATCGATGTCATATCATGTCAACATGCCTCAACACTAACATAAATGGCGGAATATGTTTGAGCTGTGAAACGGAAGTAAAAATACTTATTAATACAAGAAAATGAACCCAACTAGGAATCTTTTTGAAAAGAAGTTAAAATACTTAAAATATTTTTGTTTTATTTATTGTCCAGAAATGAATGTGCCAAAATAAAAAAATAAAAAAAAAATATACTGTCCATGGGCATTCTCCTTTATCAGCAAGTGATGTGAGAGCCGGTATCGATGGTAAGAATGTGTCGACGTATTTAGAATTTTTAGTACTTATTTTGCCAATGTTAGAAATAAGTGGATTTTGATGCTTAGGGTGAAATAAATGAAAAATCTTTTTTGAGCATTTAGCTGATGAACTGTTTAGTGTTGGGCAATTTAATCGTATGTTTAAATTTTAAGATTAGTCCGTATTGAGAGAAGACTTTCTATTAGTCGTTTTTTCACATTTCTGAACTTATATTCTTTCACCAGGTCCATCCATCTTTTTACCCGACTGCGCGATGCAAAGGAGGGTAATGTGTATTTTTTTTTGTCTATAAGCAACAAAAAAAAACCTCTAACCACTATCTCACCTGATGGTAAGCGATATTTCTTTGTTTATCAATATATGTATGTATGTTTGTCCCTATGTGGCGTTCTAGAGAATTTGATGATTCTTACGTCAATCGATTTGTCTTAACCTTGTGAGTGACACTGGTACTGGTACATTAAAATATAAAAAAAGAAACATGGTGACTTCTAGGCCCGATATTGTGGGGTTCCAAAATTTTTTCTTCCAATCCGATCGTGTGGGGTATCAAAATGTATGATTTTAAGAGGTGATTACAAAAATATATAGTTACCACTAACTTAAAAAAGATATAAATAAAAATAGTTAAAATTACCAAAATTCCCAACTTTTTAAGAAGCCAACTAAAAACAGGTGAACCAGAAGAAAATCCTGCTGTGCAGTCGGAGGATACGAACGATTTTGGTCAGTTAGCTCGCGATTAAATAGTCTCTACCTGCACAGTATTATTTTCTTCATGTTCATGCCTTTTTAGTTCGCTTCTTAAACAGTCAGGTTTTTTGATTTTTTGAATTAATAGTACATATTCCTCTACTCTTATAGTCATCTACATTCATTCTCAAAACTTACTTCCTATTGGACGTCCTGATTCCATCGCTTCACATACCGTGAACCGCAACCGATTTCCAGACTAATTTTCATTCACCGTTGCCAGTTTCAAACTCGGTAGAAAACTTAAGTAATTTATGAGTCGAAGTATATGGTTTGAATATGTTGTTTTATTATGTGTTACTGTTAGTTTCATCATTTGTTAGAAAGAGTTTGACACGTGTATATCACCTAACTAAGTTCTTCTTTTTTTTCCACCTATGGTGACAGATTTGAATAAGCCGCCTCTGGGAACCCCACAGGCCTCTGACTTGGCTATTTCAGACTTACATTAGCTACATAAATCCAGGTACCTAAATTAGGTATTCAGAAGTTTTACCCATAAAGATTTTAGCCCCTGACGCAAAAATAGAGGTGTTATAGGTTTATCGTGTGTACCTGTGTGTTTGTGTTCTGTCTGTAGCATCATAGCTCCTCAACGGATGAACAGATTTTGTTTTTTTCTTTTATTTCAAAGGTGATGTTATCGGAGTGTTCTTAGCTATATTTGATGAAAATCGGTTCAAAAGATATGTGCGATAGTACACATTGTTTTTTTTCGTTTTTGGATTGGGTAATCATCCAATGACTTCTTCCACTTTGGGTGAAGCGTAAGGGCGTGTCAGAGTTTTACTGACTAAAACCCACCCGTGTTCCTTCAGTTGCTTGTACCAGGGCCGCGGTAACTCTCTTTCTAATTTATCCGCGACCCAGACAGGCATCAGCCATAGCCGACCCCGTCAGTTTTTGTTGACAACTCTATGAGGCGCGCGTGGATAACTACGCTCCATTGACTCGGGCCTGGTCATTATCGGACGGCAAGCTACCCATTACTCACCCTCCGCCAGCCCGCGCCTACGGTTGCTAGGAATCAGCTTGTGACTCCCGATGCCCAGGGCGTCTCCTGCGGTGGCTAGGGGCATGCGAGCGTCTCCGTTGTATCTCCCTCACGCGTACCGCCTCCTCCTTCGCGAGCATTACAGCTTCGCAGAAGGAGGTGACAGCTTCTCATGCCCTCTCACTCCGTACCATAGCCAGAACCAGGGCCCGACGCGAGAGGTCGCCACCGCTGATCGCCTCCACAAGGACACATCGATGCTCTACCAAGTGGGGCAAACCTCCACTGTATGCTCCATCATGTACTCCAAGCGATCCACACAATGGTGAATCCCGGGCGTTTCCTCCCGCCTTATCCTGAACAGGAACCTCCCAAAACAGCCGTGTTCGGTGAGGACCTGCGTCAGGTGGAAGATAAGGACGCCGTGGCTCCTCTCAAGCCTCTCCTCACAGAGGGACCTTATCACCTCAATTGTGGCGTGCCTAGGACTGGGTTGCGGCATTCGCTCTGACCATGTCGCCATGAGATCCTGAACACCTAAATTTCGTCAGTTACATTTTAAGTCCCATGTAATATGGGGCGAGGTATTGCCATCAACCGGGCATAAGTCCAGATTCCGGGCTACGACTGAGGAATTCCAGATCGAAACACCCAATAACATTTTGCCGTACCTTATTATTTTTATTTAGAAATCATCCAATGACTTCTCCGCTCTGGGTGAAGTGGAAGGGCTTGTCAGTCTTTTACTGACTAAACCCACCCGTGTTCTTTCAGTTGCTTATGTCAGAACCGCGGTAACTCTCTTTCAAATTTATTCACGAGAGAATCGAATACAAGACCTCATGCTCAACAGTAGCACTTGCTAGCGGCCACTAGACCAACGAGTTAGTTAAAAGAAAATAGATATACTAATAATACCGCTTTAAAAAATATAACATACAATATAAAATGTTATGTTTGTAAATAGGTGAATGATTAGATGGTGAATGACATAACCTGATATTGGTTTCAAATCTATACTAATATTATAAAGCTGAAGAGTTTGTTTGTTTGAACGCGCTAATATCAGGGACTACTGGTGAAAATTGAATATTATTTTTGTGTTGGATAGTCCATTCATCGAGGAAGGTATATAGGCTATATAACATCACGTTACGACCAATAGCAGCGGAGCATAAATGAAAAATGTTGCAAAAACGGGCAAAATTATTCTTTTTTGAGAGCTTCCGTTGCGTGCGCTGCGTAAGCAGTTAGAGTTACACAACATACATGCAAGTACCTACACTGGTAGGGTAGGGTAGGTAGGTAGACAGTTGACGGGAGCGAAGCCGCTTGGGACAGCAAGTCCCTAATAAATAAAGAGAAAAAAATTGTGAAAAAGCTCTGCTTATTCGTATTTTCAACCTTTGATTTGGTTTCATTTGAATATTTTACCAGTGGCTATCGAAATGATATTTATTTTTTTTGAAAGTTAACAAAATATTCTCTTTGATAACACTTTCTGAATCCTTTGAAAAATATAAAAAATATTTTGGATTCTCCAACTTAACCGAGTACGAACACGTGTCTGTACAAAATTGCTTTGTATTTTTATCAAATTGCCCGCTTTATTTACCTTATAGCCGATCAACATCGAATCTAATGCTTTAAAGCGCTTAAAATCTTGTATGAGTGCTTTAATAGAACTTATAAAAGCATTATTGCTAAAGTATTTTCTTTTCAGCTACAGCTTTTTATAAAAGAAAATATTGATGAACGCACCTGCCCTATTACCTAGACACAATCCAATCTAAACGATATTTGAAAGCAAAAATCAAATTGCCCGTGCCGTGTTTAAACGCGCAATTCGTAAAGCGTAATCAAGATTCTATGAAAAAAACTCTGTATGCAATTTTCGTAAACGTTTCGGCACTTTTCTAGATTTTTTTCTATATCTACATAAAACATGATACCCATTATAGGGGTAGCTATGAATTAAAAACATTTGTATGTTCATAAATGAGGAACATATGTATACTTAGAGATGGGCTTGGTCGATTAGTCGTCTAGACGATTAGTCAGCGTTTATATGGCCGAATAGTCAACGACTATAAATGTGTACCAGGTTTTTTTTCCAGATAAAAATGTTTAAGGCCGTACCCTGACCAAAACGCCGCCGTGAACATTCCTAGAGCCCTAGTGGCACACTGGTGGCGCATATGTTACGCCCAGATTTTAGAATAAGTTCTTTATAAAATCGAATTTTAGTCTTTTGAAAAAACAAAACTTACAAAATGTTCGTTATTTAATTGTCTATCCATTAGTGTTAGTACAAACATTAATTAATGAACTGATAATGTTGTTAACTTTTTATATAATACTAGCTTTCCGCCCGCAGCTTTGCCTGCATAAACTCAGGGCTCGGAAACGTTATTTAAAATAACGTTTTCAAAACGTTTCTAACAGTTCTTTTAGTTCGGTTCGAAATATTTTGATCGGAACGAAAACGAAATAAGAACGTTTCAAAAAACCGGTTTAATCCGCAGAACGCCCCCCTGACTCGCGGGCGCGGGCGGCCGGCGTCAGCGCTACGGAGGACACGCATGAAGTTCATGCGTTTTCGATTAAAAAAACGTTTAAAAACGTTTTATTAATCGAAAACGATTACAAATTTTGTTCAAGCCCAAAAACGTTTTTTATAACGTTCCGTTCGAACGTAACCGAAACAAATTGTTTCTTAGGTATTTAAGACGAAACCGTTTTGAAAAATAAACCGGTATCTTACCCCCATAAACTACACGATTTTGGCTGTTTCGTTTTTTAAACTTTGGCAGGATATTGCAAATTATTATCCAAACATATTAGACCACAAAAAATTCTGAATCTCATTATTATATCGAATTATACAAATTAAAAAATATATAAAATGAGCATAAAGTGAACAGCCTTCGTGTTCTAATAGAGAGCGCTGGGCTTTCATTCTAGAGGTCTCGTAGGATTGATTTCTACGGGGAGTTAAAAACAGTGGATAGCCACTTTGCTTTAACTTTTTTGAATCCTGCTACCAACACCATAGAAAATTAATACAGGCTGGCGCAAAGTTATCACCCGATGTTCTTCGGCTGCAATTTTTTTTATGCATGGAAAGCTTGTGTTCTACTTTTGGATAGTGTTCATTTGGTATCTTAATTTACTTTTTTCTATTTTATCGGTAAATGATACGGCTAAGTGGACGCCACCATAATTTATAAATATTTGGGCCCGATTTATGGCATTTTCCATTAATCTTGCCAGAACTTCTTTGCGGATGTTATCTTCGAGAGATTCAAGAGTCTGACGCTAGATGACATAGACAATGAAAACAACCACAGGTAGAAGTCTGGAACAGTTAAATCAGGCTACATCTTACCGGCCATTGCAAGACCTGGTATTGCAGCCCTCAGAATTTTGGTTGTGGCTCGTGCAGTAAGCGCCGTTGCTATATCCTGTTAATTTTGGTTGTGGCTCGTGCAGTAAGCGCCGTTGCTATATCCTGTTGGAACCACATGTTCCCCAGCTCCAATTAATTCCTTTTAAGGATAGAGAAAGACGTTGATCATGGCTTTGTGACCTAGTTGACCACAGTAGTCGATTCGTCCAGCGTAAATAAAACACGCATGCAGTAAATTTGAGCGGGTGTGACTTTTACTGGATTATACGCGAATTTTCGGTGCCACAGAAGTGATAATTTTGTTTATTCTATTCAAAGTGATGATTTCCGATGATGGTCGCGCTTAAGAATGGCTTGTCGTAGATTTCACGCGCTTGGTGGTTACCAGTTATATTTTTAACCGACTTTCGCTGACGCTATGTTCGGCTGTATGTTTGTTTTTTTTTGTATATGTACATCGATTTTTCCGTCAATTGTTGATCGATTCTGAAAATTCTTTTTTGTTTGAAATAGTATGTTCCCGAATTAGTTCCATTCAAATTTAGTGAAGATCTGATGAAGAACTTCGGGGATATACAATATAACTCTTCAATAAACAACGGCAAATCTCTCGGGATTGCAGAAATTGCATGTCTGTTTATTGTTTACGCCATTTCATAACATAACATCAAGCCAGTATGGGTACGTAGAGGGTATCCCTTTAACGTAGAAACAAAAACAGACACACAGACTGCCGAAATTAAAGGTATTTTCACTTTGTATTATTTTTATTTGGTAGTCAATTGTATTTTTTTGTAAAAAAAATATTGTATTAGTTTATTTCACAAATGTTAAAGCAGATTGGATTTTTTTCGCCATATGCGAAAATTATAGCATCTGCCAATAGCGTGATGAGTTTTGCGCGATCCTGTACAGTGTAGATATGGTTACTCCAATTAGCTCAAACTAACAAAGTCGCCATCAGGAAGTTAGAATTTAATTAAACACTTCTTTGTATACCGCATTGGTGATGGTTTTTCTGTCTGGTGCCGAAATGATATCATCAGGCTGCTATTAGTACTGACTCTGGAACAGGCAAAGTAGAATTGCCCGTATGGGAAGTAATTTCCTTTAAATCTTTGCCTTAATGACTGACTCTGAGTTTTATTTATGATCATTGCAAAGCAGACCTCGATTGTAATCCATTAAACTCATAGCCCGAGGATACCATTGGTATTCGAGCTATAAAAACTGATTCCCTCCAGCACCAGTAATCACAGTGGTCTCTATAATATTTTTGTGCAGTATTTTGATAACA
Organism: Orthosia cruda; assembly: GCA_964057195.1. Taxonomy (NCBI): domain Eukaryota; kingdom Metazoa; phylum Arthropoda; class Insecta; order Lepidoptera; family Noctuidae; genus Orthosia; species Orthosia cruda. Next base: position 39,742,719 of record OZ059828.1, on the reverse strand, counting down.
AAATAAATATTTTTCAATCAAGTTTTAAAACTCCTTTATATCACTTTAAGGGATGAAGTTCAAAAAATCCTTAAATACGTATCAAGAATTTTGATCATAAACAATTTATTTGTCATTAAAACTTCAACACCCCTTTTTGCCCCTTTAAGGGATGAAAATCAAAATCCTTAAATACTTGTTTCTTTAATTGTATAGAAGAGCAGAAATACTAAATTTAAAGTAATTGTGATAATAAACAATTTATTTTTCACACAAACTTTAACTCCCCTATAAGGGATAAAGTTCAAAAAATTCTTAAATACTTATTTCTTTAATTGTATAGAAGAGCAGAAATACTAAATTTCAATTAATTTTGATAAAAAACAATTTATTTGTCATACAAACTTTAACACCCCTTTTTACCCCTTTAAGGGATTAAATTCAAAAAACCTTTAATACGTGTTTCTTTCATTGCATTTGAGAGCATAAATACTAAATTTCAAATAATTTTGATGATAAAAAATGTATTTGTCATACAAACTTTAACACCCCTTTTTACCCCTTTAAGGAATGAAATTATTTTTTTAATTAAATATATGTTTCTTTTATTGTATTGAAGAGCAGAAATACTAAATTTCTATTAATTTTGATAATAACCAATTTATTTTTGATACAAACTTTAAAACCCCTTTAAGGAATGAAATTCAAGAAATCCTTTTATACCTATTTCTTTAATTGTATTTAAGAGCATAAATACTTAATTTCAAGTAATTTTGATAACAAACAATTTATTTGTAATACAAACTTTAACAAAATCATAATCAATCAAAATTAAAATTTCTTTATTCAATTAGGCCACTGAGCGGCACTTTCGAACGTCAAAAAAACGTAATAATAATTGATTCTACCGTCCATTCGGAAATGTAGCTTGTTATGGTGAAGAACGGACAAGAAACTCCACACTTACTGTTTTTAGAACAAAAATGTGTTTTACAAGTATTTGGTTACAATAATCTTGTTGGAAAAATACATACATATATGTGAGAACGATGTAAAGAAACCGCACTTAAAAGCGTCTAGAGTAAAACAAACAATTAAAAATACAATAAATAGGTAATTAAAAACAGGCGGAGGCAGCTAAGATATGACCAATGCCAACTGATGGTGCCCGTTCATGAACACGACACTTGAATCGGCACCACTCAGCTCAACCATCATGAAGGGAACCGAATGATCCAACACATGTGCCACCATCAGAGAGACATTAGAGAGAGCATGACACACTCAACTGCCAGGGCACAGTGAAGTCAACGAACGACACATAGGTACAGTAAATGGTAGATTTACTGTTGGTACATAGTACTCACATAATATGTGCTGTGCAGTTATATAATCCAAAAATAAATTGAGTTTATACAACACAAATATTTTCATACAGTCTTCAGCAGGTCCAACAATACTTCAGAACTTTTCTGCTTATCACTTGTTTTTGTGCCCTAGTGGCTGTGGAGCTAGAAGGGCGTTGGGTCAAGCATTTTTTATCAGCTATGTAATCCCCAACTTATAATATGCCTGCCTGCATAGTGTGCGTTTTATTCAAGTTTTGAATTTCGCCTCATTCAGTTCTAGAATGTGGGGCGGTATTTTATTGTAATATATTATACAGTACTCCATAAAAGATGACGCTACTTTAACCAGCCTGAAACCTGGTTGAATTAATTGGTCCCTATTTCTAGTAACATAACTATGTCTATCGCTGTTTTTACTAAAAAGATGTAAATTCTTTCTACGGTACATGATGTTTTCGTAAATATATTGACAAACTAATATATCGACATGATGTTAATGTCCTTAAACAGTTCCCTTAGAAAATCGCACCGGCGAAGATTGTATATCGCTCTGATGGCTCGTTTTTGCTGAACAAAAATTTACTGATTGTCTGCAGCCCTACCCCATAGTAATATACCGTAAGACATTATACTATGAAAGTAACTAAAATAGACCAGCCTCGCGGTATCTACATCAGTAAATTGACGAATTTTTCTAACAGCATATATAAGAAAGAAAGAAAGAAAGAAAACTAGTTTATTTGGCACACACAGATACACACAATGTAGGTACAAATAAAACTTAATTTTACAACATTTACATACACAGTGTGCCCCGCGGCTGCGCCAAAAAAGTCCAGTTCAGCAAAATGCCAGACAACTGGGAGTTGCCTGACGCTGGTTTTCAACTGAACCTTACGTTGAAGTGTACGGATGTGAATCAGTTTTACGGTGTTAAATATGTACAGGTAAATAAATATAAGTTAGTGTGTTATAAACTATACAGGTAAAGGTATGTATAATAATTTGGTGCGAAACATTATGCCATGAGCAGCAGAGCGAGATAGACGGATTGCAAGTAACTTTTAATATTAGAAGTTGTTTTTATATTCGGGTAGTTTGAAAAATATTGCGATCAATATGTACATCATTTTTAAAATTTTGTCAGAGCGGCGAAACAAAGTGAAATAAGGACGTTGGCAGAAGGATAGAAAGTAAGTGTCTGATAGAAGCCAAGTGTGTGTAATCCATCAATAATATTAACCATTAAGCTATAGCATAGCATATAGCATATAGCATTATAAGCTGCCGAACTTAACCGCCTCGCAAGTGATATTAAATGAGGAGCCCATTGTAACCTTGAGTCTAGCGTGATCCCCAGGAAAATCGTTTTGTCGACGAATTCTAGCTTCTCGTTGTTTAATATAATGTCACAATCATAACTTTTGACATTCGGCAAGGAAAATTTTATACACTTAGTTTTTTTAGCATTCAAAACTAAATTATTAGCAGTGAACCAATTAAGAACTTGCTGCAATGCATTATTTACGTCGGCAACGTTACTCGTACGCCTGTTTATCTTAAAAATCAAAGAAGTGTCATCAGCAAATAACACCATGTTTAGTTTGTTTTTCAATAGATGAGGTAAATCGTTAATGTATACTAAAAATAAGAAACGACCTAAAATTGAGCCCTGGGGTACCCCCCTTTTCACGTTCAACCCCAACGAATTGACACCGTTTATTTGAACTAATTGCTGTCTATCATTCAAATAGGATTTTTCTAAACTTAATTCTGATTGGCCTAGCCCGTAATGCTCAAGTTTCAAAAGCAATGTTTCATGATCAACGCAATCAAACGCCTTCTACAGGTCGCAGAAGATACCTGTGGTATCATGTCCCTCCTCCCACGCATCAAAGATGTGTTTTATTAAGGTGACACCAGCGTCGGTTGTACAACGTCCTTTGGTGAAACCATATTGTTTCTCGTGTAGGATGTTTTTCGTATTAAAATAAATGAGCATTTGATTTTTCATTATCTTTTCAAATACCTTGCTGAAAACCGGCAACACGGATACTGGTCTATAATTATTTGTGTCCTTACTGTCCCCGGATTTAAAAAGTGGTATAACCTTACTATATTTCATTAGATCCGGAAAGACTCCTTGATCTATACACAAATTAAAAATTAAAGCTAAGTACGGCGCTATAGTCTGAATAATGGAGGTAAAAACTTTGATGGACATTCCCCATAGATCTTCGGTCAACTTTATCTTTATTTGCTTAAAAAGATTTTATTACTGTTATTGGGTTTATATGTGAAAAATTAAATTCAGTCGGGCAGGCTGAAACGTTAGCGTGTAATAAACCATAAGCGAGCGACGGCGAAGAATTCCAGGTTTCAGTAGTTTTAATTGGGATGCGGGTAAAGAAATTTACAAATTCTTGAGCAACTTCTTTGTTATCTCTAATAAGTCCATGTGTAGTCTCAAGCGTGTAATCAGTATTATTTCTTTTGTTCCTGTTTGTTTCATTGTTTACAATTTTCCAAACCATCTTAATTTTATTTTTTGCGAATTTAACCTTATTGCTAATATATAAAGCCTTAGCTAGTTTACACGTATTTTTAAAAAATTTTGAGTATGTAGCAACATACTTATTAAAAGTTTCAGTGTTAATATAAGGCTTAAGGCCATACAGCAAGTCTTTCCCTACTTTTCCTGATTCCTTTAGTCGCCCAGTCATTGAATAAAAACTTAGGGCATATAGTTTTAGTTTTCTTCTTAAAAGTGTTATTGAATTCTGTTTGAACAACTGAGAAAACTTTTTTGTATAAAATATTACCATCGTTCACTGTGAGGTCCTGATAACTTAACTTACCAATTAAAGTGCTGTTAAATTTATTTAATTTACCGGATGTTATTGGTCTGGATTGAATCTGCACTTGTTGTATTGGTATGCTGGACTCAAATGTTACCAGTAGCCCACTATGATCTGAAGGCAGACAATTCATAATGGCTTTGTTTAAGTAGTCGCAGCAACAAAAAACATTATCAATACATGTAGCAGTAGTCCCTTACTGAAACCTGGCAAACATCCAGATGATCCGAATGGTCTTCGGCCAATCGCTTTGTCCTCAGTCCGAGCCAAACTATTGGAACACCCTTATTAAAAATTGTTTAAAGTGGATAGTTGAGTCGAGAGACTAACTGCCGAGCTTCCAATTTGGTTTCAGAAAAGGGCTTAGTACAATGGACAGTATCGGTGTTCTAGTTACGGACGTGCGCCTGGCCTTTTCGAAAAACCAATCCGTTGTTGCCGCTTTTCTCGACATCTCTTCCGCATATGATAACGTTCTTCTTCCCGTACTCAAGCAAAAATTGCAACAGCTGATTCGCCCGGCTAAGATTATACAATGAATATGTGGACTCCTTATGTCCCGGTCACTGGTTCTGAGAGTTAAGGGAGATGAATTTGATGAAAGACAGACGTGGAAGGGTCTCCCGCAGGGCTCTGACCTTAGTACCCTTCTATATAATTTATATACGGCTGATATTAGGTCTTGTTTAAACAATGATTGCCAAATTCTCCAATACGCCGATGACATTGCTTTGTACGTGACAGATCATTCGATCGCCAACGCTGCTTCATCCTTGTCCTTGTCTTTGGACTCTTTGAACCAGTGGCTTTTAAGCCATGGCCTTTCCCTTTCCGCTCCTAAAAGCTCGGCAGTAATATTCTCTCGCAAAAGACAGATCCCTCGGGTCGCAGTGAATATTTCTGGGCATAATATTCCCGTAGTTCAAAAGGCTAAATTTTTGGGCGTCTTTTTGGATCCAAAGTTAACGGGTAAGTAACACGTGAATTTCCTTATCCAAAAATGTGAAAGGACTATTTCTATTTTAAAAGTTTTAGCTGGTGTTTGGTGGGGTACTCACCCCTACACCATGAAGCTAGTTTACAACGCCTTAGTTCGAAGTGTTTTGGATTATAGAATTTTCCACCTGATCCCTTGCAACAAAGGCGCTTTGGCAAGGCTAGATGGGATTCAGTCCAAATGCCTTCGATCCTTTCTCAGGTTGCTTGAAGTCCTCTCCCATTAACGCTTTGCAGGTCGAGTGCGCTGAACCTCCCCTTGCCCTGAGACGGCAATATCTTGCCTCCCGTTTTCTTACTAGGGTAATCTCTAGATCGTACCATCCCCTTTTGGCGAGACTGAATGAATTAGATGCCTTATGTAGAAGCTCAAGTTTCTGGAGAAACAAGGAAATCCCTTTAACCCTTAAAGTCTTCCGAATTTTGCAAAATTTAACGTGTCCGATTATTCAGTATCCTAGACTTCCCCTTTTTAACTTCGCATATGAAGTATATGTTTCATTCCCAAAATTTTATTTGACATTGGTATACGTAAAAAATCTCCATCAGCAAATTTGGCCTTCAATGCGATGGTGGGCGAGCGTTGGGATGGGTTCCAATATTTTTTTACGGACGCTTCAAAATTAAACGGTTTGGAAAACACCGGTGCCGCTGTTTACTACCAAAGCTCCAGAATAATTTTGCAATACAAATGCCCTAAAGAGTCGTCTGTATTCACTGGTGAGTGTGTGGCTATATTGGAAGCTTGTCTTTTTGTAGAGTCACACACGAACATTGAGAAAGCCATGATTTTTACAGACTCACTTAGCTGTTTGCAGGCTCTAGCACAAAATCCGTTTAAAAGTAGATTACATAGCCCTCTTATTTTAAAAACCAAAAAGTCTTTACTGGCGTGTACTAGCAGTCAAAGGGAAGTTCAGTTAGTTTGGATACCTAGTCATTGTGGCATTAAAGGTAATGAATGTGCTGATGTATTGGCCAAAGAGGCCTGTTCTGCTGTAATAGCTGATCTATCACATAATACTCACCTGAGCTATGACTTGTTGTCCCTTCAAATTGAAGCTCCAGAGTTCATGGCAGGAGCATTGGAACATGTCCAGCAGGAAAAATGGAAACTTTTTTATGCTGTCCAATCTGTCATAACCCCAAAACCATTGTTCTTCGGTTTCAGAAAGGTTTCCAAAACTGCTATATCTATCATTTGTAGAATACGCTTAGGTTTTTGTTGCACCCCCGTCTTTCTTCACAAGATTCGCTTACGTGACACCTCTTTTTACGAGTGCGGATTAGGCGAGGGTACCTTGGATCACATTTTTTTCGAATGTTCAAATAATGTCCCCTCATTTGATTTATACCGTCGTCTCCCTAAACTTAAGATTCCCCTCCCAATAAACTTTCCCTCTCTTCTGACTTTTCTCTCTCCTGAACTCCTTTTGGCGCTGATGATTTTCATCCGTCACAATAATATAAAATTATGAACCCTGCTAAATCCCCAAACCTCCGTCTATTTGTATGTGGTATACAACGTATCTTTAGCGTGATAACATTTATACTATATATGTATTTTTATCGTTTTGTTTGTTTCAGTCCCGTTCTAATCCAACAAGTATCAACAGTATTAAGCAAAGAACTTAGTTTTTGTCTACAGTTCCTGGGTTTTTTTTATTTATTTTTTATTATTAAAACATACTTGCCCTTCCATTTAACTTTCGACATTGGCAGAATAGTCGACATCGGCTTTGCTTGCCATATAAAAATATAGAATAGAATCGATTATATACTACTAATATGTAATGTGTTATTGTGCGTGCTTAGCGTATATATACGAATCGAATGGGTAACAAACAAGTAGATAACAAGCACAGACGGAAAACAAAGTGGACGAAATAAATACTGTAAACATCCAATACTTAAATCGTACAATAAATATTTTTCTTCTTTGTCCGCCTTGAACGAGATGAAGCCTGTGCCGACACGAATTTAGAGCCAGCATTGGGAACCAGAGGAACCTCCTGTTCCAGTGATTTACCATGCTCCATGGGGTGCACGAGAAGAGCCTCCCCAAGCGGCGTCTAGACCATAATAAAACGCCCGGCGCAGCCTGGTAACAGCTGGCACTCGGTAACGCAGAGTCCAGCTGGCCAATCTTCTCACCACGATGATTCCCCAAAGGCCACTACCAGAGCAAATACAATCGGAATACCTAAGTTCCAGTGAAAACTGCTCCCAGATCCGACGTCACCGTCTAGCTGAACCCGCTCTGAACGTCATCTCAATAAATATAGAGGGTTTTTCTGCAGACAAAGCGCTGGTTCTTTCTGAACTATGCATGGCTACTCACTGCGACATAATCTGCGTACAAGAAACCCACCGGGACCACAATCAACCTAGGCCGCAAATTCCTGGACTAAGTCTGGTTGCGGAGATTCCACACCCTAAATATGGTAGCGCTATTTTCATAAAGCCCAATGTCACTATAGTCTCGGCTTGCTGCAGATCTGTTAACTCTATCGAAATGATAACCGTAGACACCGGAAAGTGTACCGTTAGTTCTGTCTATAAGCCCCCTAACCAACCCTTCCAACTTTGCCACACATCCAACTTCCACGACCAAGACAGTCGAATAATAATTGGAGATTTCAATAGCCATAGTACGTCTTGGGGATATCGGAATACAAACAACGATGGCGTGGCGGTTGAACAATGGGCAGAAGCGGAAAACTTACTCCTGCTGCATGATGCAAAACAACCTGCTTCTTTTAACAGCGGTCGATGGAAACGTGGATATAATCCCGACCTTGTTTTTGTTAGCCTGAACATAAGTCACTTTTGCCTCAAAACAGTAGAGAACCCAATACCACGCACACAACACCGTCCAATATCTTGTAAGGTACAAGCTGCTGTTAAACCAATTACAGTGCCATTCAGACGCCGGTTTAATTTTGCTAAAGCAGACTGGAAGCATTACGCTGAAAGCATAGACAAAAAACTGCACTCCCTCGTTCCAGCGCCCCACAACTATGATGCCTTTGTTGAAGCTTTGCGGACTGCCTCCCGACAGTTTATTCCCAGAGGGTGCCGCATTCAGTATATTCCTGGCTTGAACCCTGAATCCTCGAGAATACTAGAATCGTACCAACATCTGTACACAAATGATCCCTTTGCAGAAGAGACTATCGCAGCGGGGGAAGAACTCCTAAATAAAGTCAGTGAAAGTCGTAAAGAAAAGTGGATGAACACAATAAATAAATTGGACATGACAAGAAATAGCAAAAAAGCGTGGTCCACTCTCCGAAAGCTTACCAGTGACCCACCCGAGCCATCACCACCAAATCAGGTTTCTGCCAACCAGATAGCGCATCAGCTCCTTCTAAATGGAAAACCCCCAAAAAAACTTCCTAAAACCCCCAAGGCCTCCATTACATCTGCCGGTAGTACTGAAATGTAAACCATTTACGTTGTCCGATATAATACCAGGAATTAAGACACTTAAAAATGGTAAAGCCGCTGGTGTGGATGACATAAATATGTGTGGAACAATTAAAAAACCTGGGTCCGGTGGCAGTTGCATGGCTTCTCGCCCTTTTCAACGCATGCCTGCTAGACGCAAAACTTCCCAAGCAATGGAGGAAAGCGAAGGTGACGGCACTTCTCAAGCCGGGAAAATGTCCATCGGATCCCAAAAGCTATCGCCCGATCTCGTTACTTTGTCACACATTTAAGTTATTTGAACGGCTAATTCTAAATCGTCTACAGTCCCTAATCGACCCTGGGCTGATCCCAGAACAAGCTGGTTTCCGTCCTGGAAAATCATGCACTGGCCAAATCCTCCGTCTCACCCAGTACATTGAGGATGGATACGAAGCCAATAAAATAACCGGTGTTGTCCTTGTCGACCTGTCAGCGGCGTACGACACAGTTAATGTAAAAAGGCTGTTATTCAAGTTAACAGCATTAACAGATGACCATGCATTCATACGACTCCTGGGTGAAATGCTACGTAATCGACGCTTTATGGTCAGCTTAAACTCGGAAAGGAGCAGGTGGCGTATCTTGAAGAATGGTCTACCTCAGGGTAGTGTCCTGGCTCCCATTCTATTCAACATTTACACTAATGATCAGCCCAGCACGACCAACACGGAAAGATTCCTCTACGCAGACGACTTGGCGCTGGCCACAAGGACGACAAACTTTGAAGATACCGAAGCAAACCTTGAACTGGCCCTGGCGAATCTCAGTGGATACTACGAAGATAATGCACTAAGACCTAATCCGTCTAAAACGCAGTCGTGCTCATTCCACTTGAGAAATCGTCAGGCTGCCAGAAAATTAAACATCCAATGGCAAGGTGCTGACATTAAACACAATGACAATCTTGTCTATCTGGGCGCTACCTTGGACCGCTCACTGACCTACAAAAGCCACTGCGATAGTACTAAACTCAAGGTTAACACACGTAACAACTTGCTTCGTCGACTCACATCCACTTCCTGGGGCGCCTCCCCTCACGTCCTTCGTACATCTGGCTTAGCACTCTGCTTCTCGGCTGGCGAATTTGCCTGCCCAGTGTGGCATCGATCCGCTCATGCCCGAAAAGTAGATTTAGCCCTTAATGACACGTGCAGAATAATAACTGGGTGCCTTAAACCAACTCCACTTGCTGCATTATACCCGCTGGCAGGAATAGCCCCTCCGGGGGTCCGTAGGGAAGTTGCCTGTTCCTCCGAAAAGCACAAGCAGGAGACCGATAACCGCCACCTACTGTACAACGCGGAACAATCACGGGGGCGACTAAAGAGTCGAAACAGCTTCCTTAAGTCGGCTAAAACAACATACGACAACAGCCCTGGCGAAGCGCGTAGGAAATTGTGGCTCCTCAAATACCCCCCTCCAACTGACTATATGGATCCTGCAGAAAAGCTCCCAGCTGGGCATAAACTGCCTTGGCATACCTGGAAATCCCTAAATAGGCTGCGAAGCCAAGTGGGCCGCTGTAGGTACAACCTGGTCAGATGGGGATACTCCGATCAGCCACAATGTGACTGTGGAATCACACCACAAACGATGCCCCATCTGTTGTCCTGCTCTCTGTGCACAAACACCTGCACCATGAAGGACCTGTGCGAGGCCAACGCTAGGGCTGTCGACGTGGCTGAGTTCTGGTCGAAGCACAACATCTAATTTAAAATATGAAAATGGAATCATCGACACGATGAAGAAGAAGACCATGCTCCGCTTCAAGCGCGACGACCTCCTCCACACTGATCACCCGGCGCCGCTTGCCGTCCGGAAGCTTGACGTTGATGTTGCCGTCCCTGGTCTACATATTCATCACACCAAAGAGCTTTTGAGCTGTTATAAAAATAGACTACCGCTGTCGTGTAAGGAATTCAGACACCACATAAGGACACCCTTCAGTTTCGCCTTGGTTCTCCATATCTCGCTACTGACAGCGGAGTCCGCGCACCGAAGCAGGACCGGTCTAGCATAACCTTCCGAAGCAGCGCCTAGTCTGTGGCGAGTCAGCGACGAGTGGACCAGATCTGTTACGCCGTGTTTATTCTGCAGAATTGTTGCCACGGTTTCAGAGATCCAAGCAGCATAAACTTTAGTTTATGCAACTTGCACTTAGGACATATGAATGCTACTCCCCACACAATATATGCTTAATGGTAAGCAAATTATTTATAATCCGTCGAAATTTTGATTATAATTGTATAAACTACTAATTAAAAGTTAAAATTCTTCAGGGGTGTGACCATAAGCTCTTAGAGTAAGGTTATTTTGAGATTGCGTAAGTGACAGATGTATACAAGTCATATAAATCTGTCCCTTACACACACTCAAAATAACCTTACTCTAAGAGCTTATGGTCACCCCCCAAAGCTGTGTTATTTTTATTCACCTACCCACAATAAAGATATATATCGCAGTGTTTCAATTATATTATAAGTTAAGAACCACAGAAGCCGTTTATAGCTTAAATATGGCTAATGAGTTCGGAATATTAATTCTGAGACAAACTGTTCTACGAAACAATGATAAAACTGTGAGTTTTCCATTCGAGCGATACAAAAAGGAAAACAATATCTTTAAGTACTTGATAATACCGCGCAACTTCCCGAACGCTGCCCAGCCGAGTCGGATTCGATGGTTGACCTCTTTCTTGAAGTTGGCCCTACCCAACTGGATCGTTTGTCCCAGGTAGACATAGTCGCCCACAACTTTGAGTGTATATTCTCCGACCCTAATAGGAGCGGATGTAACATGAGCATTCAGCATCACCTTGGTTTTGTCCATGTTCATCCTAAGGCCCACTCTTTCGGAAGCTCTACCGAGGTCATCGAGCATTATACTGAGGTCCTCCATGGTCTCAGCCATAACCACTATATCGTCGGCAAACCGAAGGTGAGTGATGTACTCGCCATTGACGTTGATGCCTAGCGCTCTCGTCTAACTTACCACAGTGTCTCAAGACGAAAGTCTATGACCAGTGTGTGTTGCCAGTGATGACTTATGCCTCTGAGACGTGGTCGCTTACAATGGGCCTCATCAGAAAGCTTACATTCACCCAAAGGGCAATGGCGAGGGCTATGCTCGGAGTATCCTTGCGTGATCGAATCAGAAATGTAGAGATCCGCAAGAGAACCAGGGTTACCGACATAGCCCGAAGAATTGCCAAACTTAAGTGGCAGTGGGCAGGGCACCTTGCTCGCAAAACGGATGGCCGATGGGGCAGAAAGGTTCTGGAGTGGTGACCGCGAACCGGAAGACGTTGCGTTGGAAGGCCTCCCACTAGGTGGACCGACGACCTGGTGAAGGTTGCAGGGATACGCTGATTGCGAGACGCACGGGACCGGTCAAAGTGGCGACGCTTGGGGGAGGCCTATGTCCAGCAGTGGACGTCTTTCGGCTGATATGATGATGATGATGACTTGATAATACAGGAGGTAGGTTTATCAAACTAAAGTATTCCTGTATGGTGGCTGATTTGCAATATTCGTTATTGTTGTGGTATTTATTTCAATCCATAGATGCGTTAAAATAAGTGTTGAAATATGGAAATTTCGACGCTCATAAATTTCAAATTTATATTGTTTCCTTTTTTGTTTCCATATAGACCGTACACCATCAAACAGTCGAGTAATAGCCATACTATGTTTGTATGGAAGAATGACCGACTGGGCACCCTTAAGTCCATGTACTAAAGGACCAGCAAATTACCGTCAACCGGATATAATGATTTCGGGCTGCTAATGAGAAATTTAATCATTTTATAAGCTTTCTCTGAAAAATACTGGTCATCAAATAAAATGAAAACTAAAATGTTCAACAAAGAAGGAAAGAATAACGTAATCATTTTGTATTGTATGCTGTTGCATTAGCGGAAGAATGGAAGCATTATTTGCTCTATCAGATACGTGCTGTTGCCCAGAACACAAAACTTAAAGTATTGTTAAACTGCACGTTGGCAAAATAACATAATAGTGTTAAAAGGAAAGTTGCTTGATAAATAAACTTATTCTGAAATTAGTTTTCCAAAGCGATAACAGGTTTCTAGTTTGTAGTATGCACTGAAATAACAATCACCGTAATGAGGCTCTAGAGAAGTGTCATTGCGATGTTCGAAAAGTCAAAATGTAAGATATCCTTTTTTACCTTTTGAGGTACGGAACCATTAAAAAGGAATAAAGATAGATCGCGTGACATTTTGATAGCGCTTAGCATTTCTTAACAATTTTGACATTTTTCCGATCGCTATCACGTTGCTTTCGATGTTAGAATGTCACTTGTCATAAATCATGGATAATATATATTTCTTAATTAGATATATTTATTTTTTACGAGTATCACGGTATGAGTAGTTTTTTCCTATAATTTATCCAAATATGAGAAAAATTGGTCACTTGATATTGGTGATAATGAAAATGGTGGACGCCTTTATCTAGTATTCATAGCTCTTGCAGCCGGGTGCATCGTCGGTGTGGTGATGATTTGAGCAACGTGTAATTTCTATAAAAAAGCGTCGTCACATTGTCGCGTCGTCTTATTAAGAAAAATGTTCACATGAAGAAAGTAATAGTGATAACTACATACATGTGAAGACTTTCTCAGAGAACGGGTTTGTAAACCATCGGCAAGCCATATTCGACCTTCCTTGGAGCAAACATTAATTTATGTGTAGACGGCCACACCACAGTGGGTTCGTGGTTCGCAATATGTATGTCAGACAGGTTTCTAAGGGATTATACGAGCTTGAGTGAACGCTTTCTTCTTGTGTCTAACAAACTGCAAGCCAATCCGTGTAGGTAATAACTGATTCAGCTCAGGGATGTTTTAGATAAACACTACGTCGCTTTTCTGAGTCTAAGCTTTGATTATTATAAATCTGTCTAACCACAGCGGCACAGGTCGATCATTGAGGTTATGCAACGTTTGACGAAGGTGGTCCTTGAATGGGTGAACATTCATTACATTCCGAAATTCCTCCGCGCTTTGGAAAGAACATTAAACGTTGGTCCCGGCTGTTATTTAAAGACCTTTAGGGGATCTTTAGGACTGTGGAGGTCGAAAGAGAGTTACTGCGGCACTGGCTCAAGCAACTGAAGGAGCACGGGTGAGTTTTGGTCAGTAAAAGTCTGATACCCGCTTTACCCAGAGCAGGAGAAGTCATTGGGTGATTTCGTATCCAGAGAAAAAAAAAACATTTTGGAGGTCAGATAGATCGTTTTATCTTAAATACTTATCATATAGAACATCTTATATTGTTTTGATTGGTAGTTTCTCAGCGGTCTCAACCAATCAGAACGTTGTATTTGCATAAACCGAGTTTAGTTGAACTAATCACGATTAGTTTCATTTGTGAAATTATTTATAAAATTTCATTGTTGGTATCTATAAATATGAGAGTTCGATGTCAAACGCTAGAAATCGTGATTCATCAAAATGTTTCTCAAGTAGGTACATTTACATTTCGCCGCCACTCGATCGTTAAAGTAATTTGAACTTGGTCTTGAGAGAGATCTTAAAGGTTAACAAGAGCCTATGGATGAACTCAATAACGTACTCTATAAAATCATATTTGCCCTGAGGGGTTGGGCAGAGAAGTTCAACACATCTAGGTACAATTCAATAATAATGTTTAAATACATTTTACAGGTTTGTAAACCTATTGGAGTAACCGGGCTGCTACTGAAAAATTCTTGATGGATAAACCTTATACCAGGGTTAAATTGTCTGTGTGAGTTTAATATTAAATGTCCAATGAAAACCATTTTCCCCACTGTTGAGATTTACTCCATGTTATCCATTAGAGTAGATAATTCCCTAGACTAGAGAGGGCGAACTTTTATTGGAGAATCTACCACAAAAAAAAAATGTAGTTTATGCACCAGTCATATAATAGGGGTTATTAAAACACGAGCGTAGATTTATCACATGAGGCGAAGCCGAGCGTGATAATAATATTACAGGATGTTTTAATACCTAATTATATGCCGTTGCATACACTATTTTATCTCAGTCGTTCCACAAGAATCCCCTAAATCAGTCCCCCAGGGGATTCTACAGCACTCAATGTTCCACTACGATCCCTTATGCATGGGGTTTCTATAAGTACTAATAAGTTCTATTCTTTCTTAATAAAAAAGCCACCTATAAAATAACTGGAATAAAAAGAATTAAAAATCGGTCTACAGAGGGGATTACAATGACGTAAATTATTTTTCTAAAATAAGTTGAAAAAAAAACGTACCAAAAGCGTTGAAGAATTTCGCAAATTCGACTAATGCAGCGTCTAGGTGGCGTTGGGTTCGAGTCCCACCTAAGGCGTTCGGTTTACACTGTTCTGGTTACAAAATAAAGAACTTGTTAGAAGATGGTCAGTTTTCGGTGAACATCACAGAACTACAAATGTTGCATAAAACTGGCATTACCAGATAAATAAAAAATTTGGCCGTAATCCGACGCTGGTACATGTTTTGAATGTGTTAAAAAAGAGCGCCGCCCAATAGCTAAACAACGAAGACCAGGAGATATACTCAATGATCAGTGGATTCAAGAGTCACAACTGAAATTGTTGAATGGGCAAATATCAGTCGATCATTTTCTAGAAATTATGAACTAAATAAGAATTCAGGAATAAACCACTTTTTTATTTAATTAAGTAGAATTACAAACTTTATTGTTTTTAAATCAGAGACCTACACTCGAAGTTGTAGACGATTATGTCTACCTGAAATCGGTCAAGTTGGGTAGGTCTAGCTTCGAGAAAGAGGTTATCCGTCGAATCCGACTCGGCTGGGCGGCGTTAGAGAAGTTGAAGTACTCTGTGAGTTGTATCTTCTCGTCCGATTTACCGCAGTGTCTCAAGACAAAAGTCTATGACCAGTATGTGTTGCCAGTGATCAGCTATGGGACCAAGACGTGGTCGCTCGCAATGGGCCTTATCAGAAAGCTTAAAGTCACCTAAAGGGCAATGGAGAGGGCTATGCTCGGAGTTTACTTGCGTGATTTCCTCAAAAATTAGGATATCCAAAGGTAACCAAAGTTACCGACATATCTCGAAGGATTGCGAAACTTAAATGGTAGTGGGCAGGGCGCATTGCTCGCAGAACGGATGGCCGATGGGGCTGAAAAGTTCTGGAATGGCGACCGCGAACCGGAAGATGATGCGTTGGAAGGCCTTCCACTAAGAGGACCGATGACCTGGTTAAGGTTGCGGGAAGGCGCTGGATGCGAGACGCACGGGATCGGTCAATGTGGCGACGCTTGAGGGAGGCCTATGTCCAGCAGTGGACGTCTTTCGGCTGAAATAATGATGATGATTTTTTTAAGTGGAAAAGTTTTTATTATATTTTGCGTTTAATGTTCAATTGTCTCGTTGGTTTTGGTGGTACTGGTCTTGGAGACTATGCCTGCAATTTTGAAAATATCAAGGTACATGTAATCAATTTGTTTCGTTTAATATAGCAATAAGTTGTATGTTTATAAATACATTATCATTGTGTAATTACTGAGTCACTAACATTTAATTTGTAATAATCAATGGTTACGAGGAACTTTGACTCCTGAGATACAAGTATCTTTTTACTTAGTTCAGGAGCCAGCTGTTAAACCTGATTCTGACCACCTTTTGTACAATTGTTTAGTGTATAATTAACCTTGTGTTACTGTTTTGTACAATACATTTTTTTTGTTTGTTTTTTTTTTTAATGTACTTAAATAAGTTAAACATTGAAAAAACAGAACGCCTTAGATGGGACTTGATCCCAACGCCACCGAGACGCTGCACTAGTCGAATTTGCGAAAGTCTTCAACGCTTTTGGTACTTTTTTTCAACATCTAACTTATTTTAGAAAAAATAATTTACGTCATTGTAATCCCCTCTGGAGACCGATTTTTAATTCTATGTATTACATATTGTTTTTTTTATAGGTGGCTTTTTATTTAGAATATACTTTAAAGAAATAGAACTTATTAGTACTTTTAGGATCCCCTGCATAGGGGATCGTAGTGGAACATTGAGTACGAGTACTGTAGAATTCCCTGGGAGATTGATTTAGGGGATTCTAGTGGAACGAGTGTTTTATCTTCACTCATACAGTTGAAATTAAACAAAATAGGAAACGGAAAATTTTTTTGGTATGGCGGGCAATTTGGATTCTCATTGCACATGACTGCGCCACATAACATATATACCCTAGAGGAACTGCGCAGCGCACGCATCCAAAAACAATGACACAATTTTTCTACATTAAGTCAATGAGCCCATAAGTGCCAATAAATTAAAAAGTAAAAGTGTGCTATAAAAAATAAAAAGTTATTTTATGATGCAGTTGTTTGAAAATCGAAGGAAAATGTTGCACTGTAATGGTTTACTTTTAATTTTTCCTATCCATAAATATAAAGAACGTGTTTATACAATATTCTTTGAATTTATAATTGGAACATTACGTTGTGAGTGTAGATAAAAAAATAATAATGTCATGACGTGTCGCCAAAGAATCTTGACTTGGCGATTTAAGGGACCAAAAACCACCGATACAAAACGCAAAATGCACATAGCTTTTGAACGGCAGAACCGATTTACATCAACCATAGCTAAGAAAACTCTCGACAAAGTTAAGTTAAAAAAATCATTTGCAATCCCTTCCCTAGACGTATGAGACCAGTTAATACAGTATCTAATACATTGGTTTTTGGCCCTATTTCAATCTCTCCAAGGATAACATTAAACATACTACAGGAAACATAGTTGATTCTATTTCACTATTGATTCAGGAGCGATAAACAGGTGATAGACATATATGTTAGACGTGAGACGTGTATGTGTTGTATTTGTTAACCGACTTCCCAAAAAGGAGGAGGTTCTATGTTCGACTTCAAGTTTTTTTTTTTTTTTTTTTTTTTCAACAGAACTCTTCAATAAACAATCGCATGTCTGTTTGTTGTTTATAACATTTCATAACATAATATCACGCCAGTTCGCTCTTAAGGGGTAAGCAGACCTCTCATTTCACCGGTTATGTTCAAGTTTCATGAAATCTATTCTGGCGAAACAGTTCCCTTACTAACTTGCCTATTAGGTACGTACAACTAAAAAGTGAAAAATAAAAAAACTTTTTGCAAAAAAATACTACCGACTTCCAAATACAAAACTACAAAGTGAAAAATAACTAAATTTTTTGAAGGTGGTGTCCATAACGCTAAAAAATGTTACTAACGAAAGACACCGACTTCAAAAAATTTAGTTATTTTTCACTTTGTAGTTTTGTATTTGGAAGTCGGTAGTATTTTTTTGCAAAAAGTTTTTTTTGTTTAGACAAGTCGATGTTTGGTTAATACCACAGAGCACTGAGGCGCCTCGACGACCACTATTAAAGACGCAATTGTCAAAAGTTCCATCCAAACCAAGACAAGCAAGCGTGTCATTGAGTGTCACTGTTTACTAACATAAATTGATTATTCTGACTATGGCTTCGACAGCCACAACTTGAGCCGCTACTTAATGCCGAGGCCGCGATGATTATTAGTAACTAGCCACCACCCGGGGCTCCAACCAATTGTTTTTAGTACTTCTATCTTAATAAAGCTAAAGTATTATTACTGTAAAGTTTTATCAAAATCCGTCCCGTAGTTTTTGTGTGAAAGAGCAACAAACATTGAAAACATCCATCCTTACTAACATTCGCGCAATTACATACATGCCTCCAGTCAGTTAACTGCCATTCCACCTTGTTTAAATGGATCGACAGCTCACTTCATGTTCAGTCCATGTTCGCTGCATGTTCCCTTCATGTTTGCTTCATATTCGCTTCATGTTCGCTTCATGTTCACTTCATGTTCACTTCATGTTCACTTCATGTTCACTTCATGTTCACTTAATGTTCACTTCATGTTCACTTCATTTTCACTTTATGTTCACTTCATGCTCACTTCATGTTCAGTCCATGTTCGCTGCATGTTCGCTTGATTTCGCTTCATGTTCGCTTCATGTTAACTTCATTTTCACTTCATGTTCACTTCACGTAAACTTCATGTTCACTTCATTTTCACTTTATGTTCACTTCACCTAAGTTTCCAAGGTGAGTAATTTACAGAATAGCACTATTGATAGTTGGATGGCATCTCTAGACGCTCCTGGTGCTGCCGCAATCTGTACTCTATGGCTTATAGCTTCAACGTGAAGGCTACAAATGACTAGCTGACAACAGACGAAGCTTAACGGTATAGCTAAGCTACGATACTATGTGTCTGTTTCCATCATTGACCTATTAAATAATCGTGAAAGTACAAGAATTATGTATTTTTTTGAGAAGTAGATATAATTATTTCGCATTGTCAAAGATCCCAGGGGCACTAACTTTGACGTGACAAAACGATCATATTTCGCTGTGAGAGAGAGACGGACCTTTACAAGACAGATAAATCTGTCCCTTTTTCATAGTCGCCGTTTTTTGTCAGTCGTAGTTACGGTAAGGAACCTGATCTAAGTATCAACTGTAGCGCTGAGGATACCTTGAAACCCTTGGTCTCTTGATCAGAATGCATAACGCTGCGGTATGCGGTGCAGGATACACAATCTGCCTCCTATGACTTTTTTTAATAGTATCTTATGAGTCCGGTATCGTATACCGCAGCGTTGAGCGTTATGTGAATGAAAACATAGAACTTGCGCGTATTGATAAAACTTAGTTCTTTAACTAGATACTCTTAAAAATCGAATATATTTTTTTTAACGCATTTTTTTGCCCATTTCGTATCATTTCTTATAACGTAATAGCGAACGCCTCGCGGTTTAACCCGCGTAGTTCATGTTCCCGTGGGAATACAGGGATAAAAGGTAGCCTTAAGGTAGTATGTTACTCAGGGATAATGTAGCTTCCCAACGGTGAAAGAATTTTTGAAATCGGTCCAGTAGTTTTTAAGTTTATTCGTTACATACAAAAATACAAATCTTTCCTCTTTATAATATTATAGTATAGATGATATCAGATCGTATTAACTTTAATGTTTTTGTCACATCTGTTCGACGGTCAGGGTTGGGTCTATAAAAGATATTTTTTCCTACAAAAAATACTGATTTGTAAAAAAAAAATTGTCGACCGTTTCAACGCCACTTTGTAAGGTCTGAAACATGGCTGTATATCTAGATGTCGTTTCCAAGTTTTTCTATGGTAAAAAAGCTAATGGAAGTTGCTAATCATGATAAAATAAAATTATAGGAAATAGCTTTTGATGTCACATAATGGGCTTTTAATAAGCTACAGAGCCATCCTTCTGTTCTTTCCCCAATTTATTGAAGACAATACTTCTTTTTGGTAGGGACAAAAC
This sequence comes from Orthosia cruda, assembly GCA_964057195.1. NCBI lineage: Eukaryota > Metazoa > Arthropoda > Insecta > Lepidoptera > Noctuidae > Orthosia > Orthosia cruda. The sequence goes on along the minus strand of OZ059828.1, from coordinate 39,722,702 downwards.
TTATGGGTTTGCGTCAGCGACATGTTAATTTGACAATGTCAGACACATATCGCCATGTAAAAGTGTTTGCACAAACCAACTTAAACAACAAACATAAAATCATTTATCATTCATCATAAAAGCACAGTTATTCCAAAGTTTTGAATTCTGTCGGGAGTTCACAAAATTGCCTACTTTGGTTTGTCTTCTTCGCTGTCATCTCTTTGCTGTCAACTTAATAGTTTTAGCTGTTTCATCTTGTCGTGTTTTGGAGATCGTAAGTTTGTATCCGAGCAACTACCAATGTGACTTTTCAATTCATAATATGTTCTTTCTAAGTTTATCTTGGACATCGCGGACGACGGTGAAGAAAAACATCATGAGTAAACATGGGCTTATAGTGAGTTTATTATAAGATTGTACTCTATTGGTGTAATTGATGCAAGGCGTTCCAGTGCGAGGATAAACGAATAAATAAACAAATCACTCACACAGTTCATCCATCCATAATTTTCTTGATCTTCCTCTTTTCCTATAAGTTTGACACTTCAAAAACTCAATCGTCAAGTTCACAAAAAATAAATAATCACCATACTGTTTTTTTTTCTTTTTTGTATCGATCTACATAATAGTTCATTGTGATATTAGGGTGGAAAGAAGTTTGCAATTAAAACAAATCAATGAATTAAATATCCAAAATTTCATCTTGCGCAGTTTTCACCACAGATGAAATATTGGGTGGAGTTAATTCCATTTATACCATTCCCCCTCTAAAAAGCTTATTTTATTCACTGAAAACAGTGAATAAAAAGCACTTTTAATCACTGTTTTGGTGTTTGAATTTAGAACACACCAATATAATATTCAAACTCCATCTCAATGCTGTACAACCTCCTTACGCATAAAATATTCGATACAAACTTAGATAGAGATAGAGATTGAGATAGAGAAAGAGATAGAGATACAAAATAAATGATTGATTGATTGATAGAGATAGAGTTAGACATAGAGATAGGGAAAGAGATAGAGAAAGATATAGATATAGAGATAGAGTAAGAGTTACATATAGAGATAGAGATGGAGTTAGAGATAGAGTTCGAGATAGAGGTAGAGATAGAGTTAGAGATACAGTTAGAAATTGAGATAGAGTTAGAGATAGAGTTAGAGATAGAGTTAGAGATAGAGTTAGAGATAGAGTTAGAGATAGAGTTAGAGATAGAGTTAGAGATAGAGTTAGAGATAGAGTTAGAGATAGAGTTAGAGATAGAGTTAGAGATAGAGTTAGAGATAGAGTTAGAGATAGAGATAGAGTTAGAGATAGAGTTAGAGATAGAGTTAGAGATAGAGTTAGAGATAGAGTTAGAGATAGAGTTAGAGATAGAGTTAGAGATAGAGTTAGAGATAGAGTTAGAGATAGAGTTAGAGATAGAGTTAGAGATAGAGTTAGAGATAGAGTTAGAGATAGAGTTAGAGATAGAGTTAGAGATAGAGTTCGAGATAGAGTTAGAGATAGAGTTAGAGATAGAGTTAGAGATAGAGTTAGAGATAGAGTTAGAGATAGAGTTAGAGATAGAGTTAGAGATAGAGTTAGAGATAGAGTTAGAGATAGAGTTAGAGATAGAGTTAGAGATAGGGTTAGAGATAGAGTTAGAGATAGAGTTAGAGATAGGGTTAGAGATAGGGTTAGAGATAGAGATAGAGTTAGAGATAGAGTTAGAGATAGAGTTAGAGATAGAGTTAGAGATAGAGTTAGAGATAGAGATAGAGTTAGAGATAGAGTTAGAGATAGAGTTAGAGATAGAGTTAGAGATAGAGTTAGAGATAGAGTTAGAGATAGAGTTAGAGATAGAGTTAGAGATAGAGTTAGAGATAGAGTTAGAGATAGAGTTAGAGATAGAGTTAGAGATAGAGTTAGAGATAGAGTTAGAGATAGAGTTAGAGATAGAGATAGAGTTAGAGATAGAGTTAGAGATAGAGTTACAGATAGAGTTAGAGATAGAGTTACAGATAGAGTTAGAGTTAGAGATAGAGTTAAATATGGAGTTAGACATAGAGATTGAAACATAAGTGCTGTTACCTAGCTCAGGGGTCAGGGTTTCACATTTTTTTGTAAATTTTGAAGGTAATAAACCCATTTATTTATTATTATTCCTTGTGCCGCTTCAATCTTGCTTTTTCTCGTAGTCATGGTATAAAATATAGTATGCAACTCTTGAATAAAACGTAAACTTCATGAATAAAACGGATTTATATCGAGGGCCATGAATCACTCGCGTCGCTCATGATTCTAACACTTGAATCACTCGCTATGCTCGTGATTCAATCATCATGAATCACTCCCTACGGTCGTGATTCAGTCGTTAGAATCCTTCACTTACTTGTGATTCATCTTTGGCCCTCGCATTAAATCCGTCTTTTATTCACTAGTTGCATAATATACTATTCATCACTTGTACTTGAACTTGTTAGTATTGGAAGTACGTGTGACGTCAATTGATCATGAATTTCACTTTTTAAGCACAATGGTTTGCTACAAAATACAAACTGTCATATTTCTATTCTATTCTATATTTTTATATGGCAAGCAAAGCCGATGTCGACTATTCTGCCAATGTCTAAAGTTAAATGGAAGGGCAAGTATGTTATAATAATAAAAAATAAATTATAGAAAAACCCAGGAACTGTAGACAAAAACTGAGTTCTTCGCTTAATACTGTTGACACTTGTTGGGTTAGTACGGAACTGGAACAAACAAAAAGATAAAAATACATATATAGTATAAATGTTAACACACTAAAGATACGTTGTATACCACATACAAATAGACGGAGTTTTGGGGATTTAGCAGGGTTCATAATTTTACATAATTGTGACGGATGAAAATCATCAGCGCCACAAGGAGTTCAGGAGAGGGAAAAGTCAGAAGAGAGGGAAAGTTTATTGGGAGGGGAATCTTAAGTTTAGGGAGACGGCGGTATAAATCAAATGAGGTGACATTATTTGAACATTCGAAAAAAATGTGATCCAAGGTACCCTCGCCGCACCCGTAATCCGCACTCGCAAAGAGAGGAGTCACGTATGTGGATTTTGTGAAGAAAGACGGGAGTGCAGCAGAAACCTAAGCGTATTCTACAAGTGACAGATATAGCAGTTTTGGAAACCTTTCTGAAACCGAAGAACCTTGGTTTTGGGGTTATGACAGGTTGGACAGCATGACAAAAAATCCCTTTTTTCCTGCTGGACATGTTCCAATGCTCCTGCCATGAATTCTGGAGCTTCAATTTGGGAAGGGACAACAAGTCATAGCTCAGGTGAGTATTGTGTGATAGATCAGCCGTTACAGCAGAACAGGCCTCTTTGGCCAATACATCAGCACATTCATTACCTATAATGCCACAACGACTAGGTATCCAAACTAACTGAACTTCCCTTTGACTGCTAGCACACGCCAGTAAAGACTTTTTGATTTTTAAAATAAGAGGGCTATGTAATTTACTTTTAAACGGATTTTAAGCTAGAGCCTGCAAACAGCTAAGTGAGTCTGTAAAAATCACGGCTTTCTCAATGTTCGTGTGTGACTCTACAAAAAGACAAGCTTCCAATATAGCCACACACTCACCAGTGAATACAGACGACTCTTTAGGGCGTTTGTATTGCAAAATTATTCTGGAGCTTTGGTAGTAAACAGCGGCACCGGTGTTTTCCATACCGTTCAATTTTGAAGCGTCCGTAAAAAATAATTGGAACCCATCCCAACGTCCATCACCGCATTGAAGGCCAAATTTGCTGATGGGGAATTTTTACGTATACCAATGTCAAATAAAATTTTGGGAATGAAACATATAACTTCATATGCGAAGTTAAAAAGGGGAAGTCTAGGATACTCAGTGGCGGTAGCTTCATAGAAGCCCAAAAGCCTGGCTTGCCTTACTAAAATGCTCGATAGAGAATCAATATCAAACCTGAACTATTTAAAAGTTCGCGCGCTTAATTCTTATCAAAATAACACAAAGTATCTACCTATGCCACACTACTTCACATAGCGATTGGTCGCGCGCAGAGTTTCGCATTTGCAGTTGTAGCATCTACATATAGCTATCTCGCTTACACGCACCGGCTTTTACCGGGCTTTCAAATACTATATCTGTCTCTTTCGCACTTATAGCGATGTGTCGTATAACGAGTTAGAAACTTGTGCGTCTTTGTAGACGTTCAGTTTGAAGATTTAAGCAGGGCTTTGCATGTGAAGTTGTACGCGTATCCGTGACCTTGTCACCTTGCCAACTCTGCAGTGTTGCCGTTTTAGCGACGTTGTGAGATCTTGGAGATTTTTAACGAGTTTGGTGACTTTTTTAAGATTTAGCAAAAATAAAAACCAGCGACTTTTGAAAATAACGAATATAAATATTCAAGCAATATCTTAAAAATAAAAAATTTGCGACATCTAGCTAGATTTTTCATATAACTGGCGACTTATTTTTGCCAAATGACAACACTGCAATGACCCGAGTGCAACTCACTTCAGTTCATATCTCTTAGTACACGGTTACCAACTTAGGGATTTTGTCCCTAAATTTAGGGACTAGAAGTGTTAAAAGGGAAATTTTTGGGGACTGGAATATTTTGGGGATTTTTTTAGGGATTTCGAACAAAACTTACCAAATCGAAAACAAAGCGTGTGTTTTCTGTTTTGTGCGTAGAAAGGAACGCACGATATGTAATTCATATCCCCTAAAAAGGTACATAGTATCATGATGGTACGATTTTCCTTATAAATCGGGATTATGGATCGTGAGTAAAACTTAACCATACTGTGGACACGATCAAGAACTTCATCGTACATATGTATGACTTCAAAAATGAGACGTCAAATGAAAGGAGCAACAGGATGATGATGTGGTTCTAGAAATAATTAACAAGTTTGCATAGTTGTATTTTTCATTTTTTTTATCAACTTAATATGTAACGTTATATTTACCTACGAAATAATTTAGGTACTAAATAAGTATGTAGGTATAACACATATAAAATTCTATTTAGGGATTTTTAGGGAAATTCGGAAAAATTGGGGAATATTTTTGTTTATAACACAACAACACAGGTAACACTGTCTTAGTAGTCTGTGCCATTGTCATTGTCAGTTTCATTTGCTTGAGTGGGAAAAGTTAGAGTTTTTTGTGTTTTCTTAGATTTTCTCGGTGATACAATTGTTTTGGTGACTTACCTACAACAATGGAGGTAATTGTACCTTGTGAGGATTTAAAATGCGTTCAAGTTTTGATTGGCGAAGATAAGGTAAAATCTTTAAACTTTGCTCAGAAAAAACAGTTAATTTCTTCATTAAAACCGACGCCTAATCTGTCTATTTCTCAGACTAGTAAATCGCATAAACGAAAATTTAATAGATCAGTGTATAAAACTAGTTGGATTGTTGGCTGTTCGCACACTAATAAGTTGTATTGCTGGTGCTGCATATTTTTTTCGAATGAAGATTCCGTTTGGAATACATCTGGTTATAATGATTTAAATAACATATCTGGCGCCATTAAAAGGCACGCAAATTCCCATAAACACCTGTGTGCAATGGTTTCTTTCGGAAATTTTGGTAAACAACGAATTGAGACATCTATATCACGCCAGATATCTGAGGAAATTTCAAAATATAACACGCGCGTTGATAACAACCGTAGTGTATTTCAAAGATTAGTCGATATTGTTTGTCATTTAGCACAACAAGAACTTCCTTTAAGAGGTCATGATGAGTCCAAAACTTCATTAAATAAAGGCAATTTTTTAGAACTGGTCTCGTTAATTTCAAAATACGATGTCGTTTTAGAAAAGCATATGCAGCATCAGGAAACTGACAAACCGGGGCCGAGTTATTTATCTAACAAAATTCAAAACGATATTATTCATTCCGTAGCCGATGTGATGCAAACTTGCATCGATTACGAAGTTAGGCATACAAAATTTGTTTCAATTATTATTGACGAAACCCCCGATGTTAGTCATAGAGAACAACTGTGCTTGATTCTGAGATATTATTATAAAAATGAAATTCATGACCGTTTTTTGGGCTTTCTTAATGTTTCGGAAAGTCGCACAGCAGACTCACTCTCTAATATTATTTTAGAATTATTGAATAGACATGATTGCATCGCTAAATTAGTAGCGCAAAGCTATGACGGTGCTAGTGTAATGTCTGGTGTAAGAAATGGAGTGCAACAAAAAGTTAAAGATGTTTGTCCACAAGCAATTTACATTTGGTGTAATGCACATATTTTGGCCTTAGTGTTGTCTAAATCATGCAATAGAATTCAGGAGGTTAGTTTATTTTTTTCAGCCCTTCAGGCTTTGTGTAATTTTTTTAGTAATAGTACAAAACGAGCTGCTTTTTACGATACTCATTGCAGCAAAAAATTGCCTAATGCTCCCGCAACTCGTTGGACATACATGTCGCGAGTTGTAAACACGGTTTTTGAACAAAAAATTAAACTTATTGAGTTGTTTTCTGATCTGTGCGACAATCCACAGAACTGGGACGGGGATACGATTTTAGCTGCGGAGAATTTTGAAAACACTTTGCGATCTTTTAATTTCAATTTTTTTCTTTTTATTTTTCATCGGATATTTGAAAAAACTGACTGCTTGTACAATATTCTACAAAAATCACAAGTTGATGTCGGTTATTGTATTAATAAAATAAAGGATTTTCAGGCATGGTTACGTGCTGAATTTCAATCCGAATTTGATCAAATTTATGAGAATACTTTGCAAAATAACTCGGCTCCTCGTTTGAGACGCAACGTACGCTGTGCAAAAACGGAATACAGACGACTTTTTGTAGAAGTAATTGATAACATTAATACCGAAATTACTGACCGATATTCTGAAATTTATAAATTAAAGTTTTTCCAACTGCTCAACAACAAAAAATTTGACAATTATCACTCACATTTTCCTACAGAGGAATTAGATTCATTATTTGACATTTATGCAAACTATTTCGACAAACAAACATTAAAAAGCCAATTGATTTGCTTGTATTCTAGTCCTGATCTGAAAGATCGTAATGTTTTCGAATTAATTGATTTCATTCATGAGAATAACCTCGAAGATGCCTTTCCCGAGCTGTTAAAGTTAGCGTATCTTGTTGTAACTATTCCGGCTACCAGTTCTTCCGCGGAACGTGCTTTTTCGTCTCTTAAACGTATCCATACCTATCTGAGAAATACACAAGGTCAAGAGCGTCTTTCCGAATTATCAATGATAGCTATTGAAAAACAGTTGTTGGTAGAATTAAAACGATCACCAACATTTTACTCTGATGTAATTAAATCATTTCTTAAGAAAGATAGACGATTCCAATTAGAATATAAATAATTTATTTAAATTCCTTTTTACATTCTATCTAGCTATTTTTTAACTTTCGGTTTTGTTTTTTTTTTCGTCTGTAACCTGTTAGTCCTGTTACGAAGCAAGCAACTACTTACCATTACTTTGTTCCCTCAAGCAATGAAGCAAACCAAACGGCTTTTTTAAAAGCCACCGGAGGTATGCAATTGCTGATATGTTTATTATATTCAATCTAGCACTAGCATGCCTTCAGTGTGCTTTGGTTACCTCATTCACCGCACGATGGCGTAGAGCTAAATTGTATAAATAATGGGTGGCTTGCTGCAAATTTGTCATTCAACATTTCGTCACTCAACCATCAGCAGCAAGCCACTCCTGGGAATAAATTAAGAAACAAGAAGCCCGAAGTTTTACTCATCAATCAACAATTCAACATACATACAGTCCACCCTGACCCAGTAGTTTATGAGAAAATTGCGATGATACATATGTAGGTACCTACATACACAGACGAAAAGATTTTTTTTTTTTTTTTTTTTTTTTTTTTTTTTTTTTTTTTTTTTTGAAATCTTTTTAAATTTTAGTGGGCTTGCCTTATTTTGAAACCCTAGGCACGCCACTGAGGATACTGAATAATCGGACACGTTAAATTTTGCAGAATTCGGAAGGCTTTAAGGGTTAAAGGGATTTCCTTGTTTCTCCAGAAACTTGAGCTTCTACATAAGGCATCTAACTCATTCAGTTTCGCCAAAAGGGGATGGGACGATCTAGAGATTACCCTAGTAAGAAAACGGGAGGCAAGATATTGCCGTCTCAGGGCAAGGGGAGGTTCAGCGCACTCGACCTGCAAAGCGTTAATGGGAGAGGACTTCATGCAGCCTGAGATGATCCGAAGGCATTTGGACTGAATCCTATCTAGCCCTGCCAAAGCGCCTTTGTTGCAAGGGATCAGGTGGAAAGTTCCATAATCCAAAACACTACGAACTAAGGCGTTGTAGACTAGCTTCATGGTGTAGAGGTGAGCACCCCACCAAACACCAGCTAAAACTTTTAAAATAGAAATAGTCCTTTCACATTTTTGGATAAGGACATTCACGTGGTCCTTACCCGTTAACTTTGGATCCAAAAAGACGCCCAAGAATTTAGCCTTTTGAACTACGGGAATATTATGCCCAGAAATATTCACTGCGACCCGAGGGATCTGTCTTTTTCGAGAGAATATTACTGCCGAGCTTTTAGGAGCGGAAAGGGAAAGGCCATGGCTTAAAAGCCACTGGTTCAAAGAGTCCAAAGGCAAGGACAAGGATGAAGCCGCGTCGGCGATCGAATGATCTGTCACGTTCAAAGCATCATCGGCGTATTGGAGAATTTGGCAATCATTGTTTAAACAAAACCTAATGTCAGCCGTATATAAATTATATAGAAGGGGACTGAGGACAAAGTCCAGCGGGAGACCCTTCCACGTCTGTCCCTCATCAAATTCCTCTCCCTGAACTCTCAGAACCAGTGACCGGGACATAAGGAGTCCACATATGTATTGTATCATCTTAGCCGGGAGACTCAGCTGTTGCAATTTTTGCCTGAGTACGGGAAGAAGAAAGTTATTATATGCGGAAGAGATGTCGAGGAAAGCGGCAACAACGGATTGGTTTTTCGAAAAGGCCAGGCGTACGTCCATAACTAGAACACCGATACTGTCCATTGTACTAAGCCCTTTTCTGAAACCAAATTGGAAACTCGGCAGTAAGTCTCTCGACTCAACTATCCACTCTAAACGATTTTTAATTAGGTGTTCCAATAGTTTGGCTAGGACCGAGGACAAAGCGATTGGCCGAAGACCATTCGGATCATCTGGATGTTTGCCAGGTTTCAGTAAGGGAATTATAATTTGGAGCTTCCATTGGTCTGGTACCCAACCATGACTATAGCAAAAGTTAATTATATTGAGAAAGTAGGTTTTAGCCTTGTCACCAGCGTGATAAATAAAGGAATATGGCACACCGTCAATACCAGGAGCTGAGTCCCGGACATGTTGAAGTACCACATTCAGTTCTTGCAAAGTAAATGGTGGGTCGAAGGGATCCACTTCTAGATTGGGGAAATTAGGTAAATTCGTACATTCAGGTAAGAGGGGGATATATGGTGGCGCTATTTTGTCAAAGAAAAGTTCAGCTGTTCCCCTAGTTATTGGCAAAGAGGTAGAGGGGGAACATCCACGCCTAAATCTTTTGATGTTTTTCCAGACTGCTGAGACTGGAGTAGATGGAGAAAGGGAGGTGCAGAATTTCACCCAGCCAGCACGTTTCTTCTTGCGAAGCAGGCGTTTGGCTCTAGCATTACTCTGAAGGTATTCCAAGAGATTACTGGTGCACATATTTGCATTGTAGCGCCTCTCGGCCTCATTCCTTGCTTTAACTGCAGAAGCGCATTCTGGATCCCACGGAGGTGAAGGAATATTATTTCTTGCACTATTTCTCAGCGGAAAAGAGGAATCCGCAGACGCGGCAATAGCTGAGACAAAACCCTCATAACAGCTTTTAGCATGGTAGTGACCAGAAGGGTCAGGTAAACATGAATCTAAATTAGGAAGAGAATCAATTTTATCCTCCAATAATGAGACAAACCTATTCCAATCTGGTTTGGACAAATTATATTTCAAAAGTGGAGGAGAAGTTTTTTCTAAATAAGTTTTATTAATTAAAGAAATGAAAATAGGGTAATGGTCACTGCCATGCGACAAGGACGTACATTCCCAGTGAGTTGATGCAGCCAATTCCACTGAACAAAAGGTTAGGTCTACACAACTCTTTTGTTGACCAGGAAGGGAACGACGATTCGGACAGCCATTATTTAGAATGCATAGATCTAAATCATCCAAAATCTCAACCAGTGCTGCACCAAAGGCATCACACCGTTCAGAACCCCATCTATAATGATGGCAATTAAAGTCACCCATGACCATCAATGGACCTTGCACATTGGAAAACATGTTTCTTACAAGAGGCAGAAAATCAGGGTGAGTGTGTGCAATATATATGGAGAATACTGTGATGCCCTTAACCCTTTCTGCTACAATACTCAAATTGCCCTCAAGGGGAGGCAATGATAAGGGGGAAATTGGGACCCGAATGTTTACGAAGAGAGCTGACCCTCCGTACCCATCGGATCTATCACACCTAAGAATATTGAAATGCGGTATACGGAAGCTAAGACTTGGGGTGAGCCACGTCTCAGCTATGGAACAAGCCAGAGGCTTGTATTTATTCAAGAGGAATATGAGGTCGTGCTTTTTATGCCACACGCTCCTCACATTCCACTGAAGAAAAGTTTGGTGGGACTCCATTTTTGATGTTTAATAAGAGAGAGATAAGTTGGTCGGCAACGTTGGACGGTAATTGATTGTTATTAGAAGATGATGAAATAAGTGAAGGTAAAAGTTTTAAAAGAAGTTCAATGACTGAAATGGTATTATTGCTGGAGACATTACTATTAAGTACACAGCCATTAGACTGTGAAGATTGGGGGGAGTTTACAATTTGTTGATGAGCAGCTTTATCATATGATTGGGAAAGTGGGGCATGGGTCCTGGGCTTGAGTGTGACGGTTTTACGGTAAGACTGCGTTTTGGTGGCATTGGCATAGTTGCGAGAAACTGCCGGAATAGCTTTGCTAGCCTCAACATATGGAATCGATTTCTCGGCCATGATCGTCTTAATAGCCTTCTGCCTACCAAGCTCGGGGCAAGACTTGCTATTGGCAAAGTGGTTTTCCGAGCAAAGCACATAGAAGGCCTCGCCCTCAGAAATGTTGCAACCATCACCAGGGTGATCGTGGCCACATTTACTGCAAGGTGGATTTGATCTGCACACGTTTGCAACATGTCCAAAACGACAGCACTTACGACATTGGAAGGTAGGATAAATGTATTGCTCCACAGGAAGGGAAGTGTAACAACAATATACCCGCTTTGGTAAGGACTGACCATCGAAAGTAAGTACACAAGTTTCTTTCTTAGTTGAGCTAGCAACAGGTCAGACAAGGACACACTACCAGCGGAAACCCTCTCGCCAGGACCGCTTTTGGTTAGCTACCGCTTAAAAGGAAATAGCTAACCTAGGTGTATGATGATAGATTACATTTTAGCTAATCAAAATATTTTGGTACACAGTCTAGTAGTAAGAAATACGTATAAGGTCTTTGCTAAAAACTAAACAAAAAAGAAACAAAAATTATTTACCGACATAAGTATGAAAACAATAGAATGAATCTGGAAATATTAGGTACCATCACTTCGCTGACTTGCGTGTTCTTTTTTGGGGCACGGACTTCGTTGTATGCTGCGATGACTCTGCTACAGGGAACTGAGCGACGATCTCTCGGTACTCCAATGCAGACTCAATGTTCCGACGTGTTTTTTCAGAGACAGACTTGGATTACAATTTTCCCCTCAGACGTCCAACACTTGCGTACTTACGAGCATTCATAAATATCTCGTGTCGGGGCTTGGTGAAAAATTCAGAAAGCGTAAGACCAGACCCTTTAAGCTTGGTCTTGTTTCGCCACACCTCACTCCGCACGATACGGCTCTCAAATCGAACTAAGAGGGGACGAGGCTTGCTGGTGTTGCTTCCGAGTCGATGACAGGCTGTTATGTCTTTTGGTGTGATGTGTCCCATTTCCATACGTTCCGATAAAATGCTGAGGAAACTTTGATCGGTTTCCCTGTCCTCAGACAAACCATGCAGTAATAGGACTTTTGCACGGGATGCCATCTCATGCCTGTCCAGGCCCACCACAAGCAACTCCATCTGGGTTTTAAGTGAACCTAGGGTTTTCCAGACTAGACTTTTGAACTCTGTAAAGTCCTTGGACAGACTGGCAATCGTCTTGTGCGGAGCTTCACCACTGGCATTCTTCAAGTCCTCCTCATAATGTGCCATTCTTGAAGAAAATGTTGATGACAGTTCTTCCACACAACCTGACAGTTTGGAATAAAGATCCATAGTTGATGTGTATATGATGTGTGCTACAGGTAAAGAATTGTTGTAAAGGAGAGTTTATTAGGTGAGTAAGTGCACCAGAGGTTAATGTACAATGTTAATCGAGTTCCTGCATTTAAAAACTGCTTTTAATATTTTTAAAACAAAAAAAATATTTGAGCTCCAAAATGTTTGTGTGTCACTTAGGACTACCCTCACTACCATGTACAACTTAGGACTACCCTCACTACCATGTACAACTTAGGACTACCCTCACACCTATAACTTATACGGCTGTGAATGTTATCAATCTTTGAGTGCAATAAATATAATTTATTGAGTATGAAACTTAAAAGTGAGCATGTTTTTTACTGGGTCATTAACCTCGTCGGTCACCGCTTCATCTAAAAGGGCTCGTTTGATCGGCGTATGAAGCCACAGCCCGGCCTCCTCACCCCTTGCTGCCTGTGCCTGCACCCCTTGCTGCATGTGCCTGCACCTGTGCTTCCTCCTCTTGAAGAAAATGTTGATGACAGTTCTTCCACACAACCTGACAGTTTGGAATAAAGATCCATAGTTGATGTGTATATGATGTGTGCTACAGGTAAAGAATTGTTGTAAAGGAGAGTTTATTAGGTGAGTGAGTGCACCAGAGGTTAATGTACAATGTTAATCGAGTTTCTGCATTTAAAAACTGCTTTTAATATTTTTAAAACAAAAAAAATATATGAGCTCCAAAATGTTTGTGTGTCACTTAGGACTACCCTCACTACCATGTACAACTTAGGACTACCCTCACTACCATGTACAACTTAGGACTACCCTCACACCTATAACTTATACGGCTGTGAATGTTATCAATCTTTGAGTGCAATAAATATAATTTATTCAGTATGAAACTTAAATGTGAGCATGTTTTTTACTGGGTCATTAACCTCGTCGGTCACCGCTTCATCTAAAAGGGCTCGTTTGATCGGCGTATGAAGCCACAGCCCGGCCTCCTCACCCCTTGCTGCCTGTGCCTGCACCCCTTGCTGCATGTGCCTGCACCTGTGCTTCTGCCTACCTGCCCGTTAGCCTGACTGTTAGTTCAGCTGCCTTCGACCATCTATCTGTGTGCCCGCCTATCAGTCCTGCTCCCTACTCTACAGCCTGCCTATCAGATTGCCGTCGTGGTGCCTGGTCATCTGCCTACCCAGGGCCTACCACGTCTTCCTGCCTGACCTGCTGCCTGGTCAGCTGCCCACGTCGTGCGAAGGCGGACCATAGTTTTTATTATCTATATCCTTTTTCATAGTTTTAATTTATATTACCTTTTATTTTTACTAACGTGGCTAACGTTAGCTCGACCGAGCCTAACGTTACGCTACAAGGTATAAGTTTGTATTGTAACTAACACCATTCTTATGTATGTTTAGGTTTAAGTTATTTTATATGGGCACTGTCGCCTGAAATAAATGGATTAATTAATAATAATAATTACCGTATTCGTAGGTACAGGCGGAGAGTGGAGCGATACACCCAGAATCGCACATTCCAAAGTAATGAAAGGTGGGTTTATCGGGCTTGGGAGCGACCCAACCAAGGTGTGACTGATACGCACCTGCCGGATGATGACGCTATGTGTTCATTTTGGCGCAGCATCTGGTCGGTGCCTGTCAGTCACACCGAAGGAAAATGGACTCGGGAGGTCAAACGAGCGTGTGATCCAATACAAGAAATGGGGGCTATCACGATCAGCCCCCAAGATGTAGCCCGTGCAGTTCGTCCGTTGCCGAACTGGAAATCTCCAGGACCGGACGGACTGCACAACTTTTGGATCAAGTGGCTACAAAGGTCGCACACTCGTTTGGCATCTCAGTACCAGGCAGCCTTAGAGTCTGGTTCGCTACCCAAGTTCCTTACAACAGGAATAACCCACCTGCTCCACAAGTCTGGTAGCACCGCGGAACCCAAAAATTATAGACCAATTACATGTTGACCAACGGTTTCTAAGGTTCTTACATCCATTTTGAGAGTTAAAATTAATAAACACGTCGACGATAACTCCATCATGTCGGTCTCTCAGAATGGACGTGGCAGCGGGTCCCGCGGTACTAAGGAACTACTCCTTATTGATATGGCCATTAGCCAACAGGTTCGGCGTTCCCGAAATGATCTGTCAACATGTTGGATAGATTATAAGAAGACCTATGACTCGGTGCCTCATACATGGCTCATGAGGGTGCTAGAATTGTATAAAATAGATACAACTCTACGCACCTTCCTGATGTCGTGTATGAGGCAATGGAGCACAGTCCTTCGCTATCCAGGATGTCGAAATATCTAGAGGAATAGCGAAACTGTAAGGATCGAGTGAGGTATATTCCAGGGCGATAGTTTGAGTCCACTTTGGTTTTGCCTAGCCTTGAATCCTCTAAGCATGATGCTGGAGAATTCCGGGCTGGGCTATCGGATGAAGAGAGGTGGTCAGGTTATATCTCACCTCCTTTACATGGATGACTTGAAGCTCTTTGCCCACAGCAATCTTCAGCTGATGGAGCTACTAAAGGTAACTGAAACTTTTAGTAGCTCCATCAGGATGGAGTTTGGTGTGGACAAATGTGCAGTCATGCATGTAAAGCGAGGGGAGATTGTGGAATCCGTAGGAATTCAACTTGCGGATTCCATAAACCTGAGATCCCTCTCTCCAAACGAAACCTACAAGTATTTGGGTATGTCGGAAGCGTTAGGTATCAGTACTACTGACATGAAGCAATCGTTGAAGGAACGCTTCTTTGGCCGCCTGAAGAAGGTATTCAATAGCCTTCTTTCGGGCGGAAACAAGGTGCGCGCCTTCAACGGTTGGGTCATGCCGGTACTGATGTACTCTTTCGACATACTCAAATGGACTCAAACGGAACTTGACGCCCTGGATAGGCGGGTCCGTACACTGCTGACTGCATATCGAATGCATCACCCACGATCGTCAGTCATGAGTTGTATATCCCGCGGAAGTGTGGAGGCCGAGGCTTTTTAAATGCCAAAAACCTCCACAACCGCGAGATATGCAATCTCAGAGAATATTTTCTAAACACCGACGTGGGTATTCATCGAGATGTAGTAGCAGTGGACAAGGAACTCACCCGCTCTCCTTGGCGAATGAGAACTGGCGCAAGCCTGTAGTACTTGACACTAACGACCGCAAGGAGGTATGGCAGAGTAAGGAGCTTCACGGACGCTTTTTCCGGGCCCTACATGGGTCCGATGTAGACCAATCAGCGTCCGTGGCCTGGCTGCGATTCAGTGATCTCTTTGGGGAAACCGAAGGTTTCGTCTGTGCAATTATGGACGAAGTTATCATGACGAATAACTACCGGAGATTTATTGAGAAGGATGGCACGGTTGACATCTGTCGGGCATGTAACCGTCCGGGTGAATCGATCCGCCACATTATCTTTGGAAATGGAAATATCACATTGTAGTGGGATCGGTCCATCATCACTGACAGGACTATTATCGCTAATAAGCCTGATATAGTGGTGGTGGACCAAATCGAGAGGCGTGCAGTGATTGTTGACATAACTGTCCCGCATGACGGGAACCTCGTGAAAGCCGAGAAAGATAAGCAAATCAAGTATCTTGACTTGGCTTGCGAGGTTGTCGACATGTGGGTTGTGGATACAGCGATCATTGTACTGATAGTCGTGTCAGCCCATGGCTTAATAGCCACGAGCCTCGACCAACACCTTAGGAGGCTCTCGTTAGGCGGCTGGGTCAAGGGCCTGATCCAGAAAGCAGTACTGCTGGACACGGCTCGTATTGTTAGGAGGTTCCTCTCTCTGGAGCACTGACCGCCGGTAGCTTGGACCCTGTTCCCTATACCGGTGGGCCTCTATTTTTTATATTTTTAAATGTTTTTCTTTTTTGTGTGTGATTGGTAAAAATATTTAAAAATGTAATCAATAAGAAAAAAGTTGAATAAAAGATATAATAATAATAATTATTCGTTAGCGTAAGTGTATCGTTTATGAAGGAGCATACTTTGAAGGTGATAAAATAATATGGATGAATAACTAACTCTAACAACACATTAAATTACACATACAGATCAATATATCTGTATGTGTAATTTAAAACTATACACTAAAATTGCGGTGAATTCGAGGAAGACGAATCCACGCGGGCAAAACCACGGACACCGGCCAGTTAACAAATAAATTCCGTCCAAAAGACTGCTCACAATGCACGGGCACGGGCACCCGGCTAATTACCGTGTTTGCCCAAAAACCCCAAAGCTAGCGCCTAAAATGGCCAAGTGAAATGAAGCGCGCCAAGCACGCGTAGCCCCTACCTCCCAGCTTCCCCTCAGACTAGCCCCTCAGAGGACTTCGCCCTGGGGTAAGCTGAACCACCAAAGTGTGGCCCCTCAGACTTGCTCCCAGCCCATTCCGGTGCTGATTGCCACTCCCATCGCAGCGCCAATCTTAATGCCCGACCCAATGTCCTCCGCTGCCCCTATGACCGCACAAAGCCAGAAGGTGGCTTCCACTGACCCTGCCGCTAAGTGCCAGCCCCCTGTCGCCCCCTCCGGGCCAAAACCATATCTATGCGTTGCTGAAAATATAATCAGCGCGTATTCCATATTTATGTCCCCTCAAGCCCGTGCTCTCGATGCAGAAATCCGGAATGCAGGCTCTCTCTCCCCCGTTGTATGCACCCGCCTCTTTTCGAGGTATGATTCCGATAACCTTATCTACAAGGACGGACAATGGGTTCGTAAATAGTACGAACTCTCTGTCTATACAATCTTAGATACAAACGACCGTATTCGTTCCGTCCTCGCCGCAGAGGCTCGTCGCGTAATCCTTTTCGATTCATATAAGCCAGCCCGCGTATTGCTGAGCCATGGTCAAATTCCAGTTAGATCTTCATTGGAGTTTCTTCTCCGTTCTTCTCCACGTAGGCTTTTCCGAACGGATGGTAGAATCACTTTATTAGATCCGGTCTTAGCCTTTCCCCCCAGCGCCGCCCTGAGCCGAGGTCCGACCCCAACTGGGGTAACCCTCAGCGCTGTCGCTTTAGGTTTAGTATTTTGAAGCCTGGCCGGAGGCTAAGAGATTAGTCTCCACGGGGTAGCCCGATTAAGCAGAAGACGGCCACTTTGGTCGAACTGTGAGAAGCCACTCCTAAAAAAAAAAAAAAAAATATATCATTTGATATGTTGCTAATTCGCATGGACATGCCGCAGTCACTAAAGTAAGTCAACGGGACTAATATGGTGGTGTCGCAAGGTTTTTTATATTTTCGGCATTTTGTTGAATTTACTTGCAAATGTATCCGCTAAGTCTTTCAAGCGCAGCCTATTATATAGTGGTCATCTGGCGCTGTGTTTATAACAGCAGTGTGAGCGTCGCATCCGCACACTCGCCGCATGAACAATGATCAATGCATGACCGAGTAATGATAACATGTTTATTTTTGTTTTTTCAACCATAGTAAATTGGTTTATCCCACTGTGTAAGCCTAGTTCACTCATTTTATTTAGATAACCGGAGCAGATTTTGTTGTTTTTGTATTTAAGTTTATGTTTACGTCACCTCTCGTCACGTCTCATTAATAAATCGGAAGACAAACTAATAAGATTCAACACCTGGTACAATTCACTAACAAATAATTGTCTATTGGAGCCAGGTGGTCTGTAGACAGCACAAATATCTATATTATAGTTATGGTTGGTTTTAAGTGTACCCACAATTGACCCTATCACTTGTTTTACATACAAAACAATTCCCTCACCCCTATTGTTTGATCTTAGCGATGAATATATTGAATAGTTTGGTATAATAAATAATTGTAAACAAAAGTTCTAGTTGAGCAAAGTGTAACACCATAGATCGAATATTGACATGTAACACAGTAAAATAAAGTTGTTGTGATGCAAGCGAGTCTATGTACTCATTCCAAATTATGAAGTTACCTTCGTTAATGTAACTAAAATCCATAAAGAGCAAAAATTTATCGTTTATATTGACATCTAATATAGTTTAAGAAAACAAAGATAAATCTTGAGAAATAAGACGTGATTGGTTCAGGTGTTTAACTGTTTCCATTTTTTGATATCCTTTTCCGATCGAACTGTTTGGATTTTAGATGTTTCATCCTTTCTTATGAGCACTGCGCCCCGCTTGCACTACACGAATTTATACAAATCATCTTTTCTTAGTTCACTTTTAGCCTTCCACAGCAAAAATGCTGTGGCTGGAGTAGAGCCTCACTTATGTAGATCCTTGCACCATTTGCACCTTCATGCTGGCCCAGGTCCCGCGGCGTGTTGGTACTGGAGTTGGCAGCGTCCAGCCAGCTATCACGGCGACCCGCCTTTAGGGTTACTACGATGCTCGGGGATGTGCGCTGTTGTGCTGCTGGTGCTCGTCGTTCATTTCGATACGCGTTCAAGATCTCATCCGGATTTTGCTAGATTTTAGTGGCAACTTTTTGGGTTATTTCTGTGACATTTTCTTGTTCTTCTTTGTTTATACCACAAATTTCAACAATGTCCTCCATTTGACTCTGTTCCAAAAAAAACATTTTTGTTCGAGCGCTTCGTATTTCAATTGTAGGTTAGAATACTTATTTTGAAGGTCCTTATGTTGGTTTTCCAATCCTTATGTTAATTTTGTCCTCATAATTAGTGAAGCTTTTTTGTATAATATCATACTGTTCAGAATAAAAGTTCAATGTTTGTTGAACTTCTTCCTTGATTGCTTGCCGGATTCATCGCTAAAATTTTCCTTCATGATTAAAACCTGTTCTGAGTCGGTGTTGTCGTTATCATCGATTTCTGGTAGGATGGCAGATAGGCGCTTCGATTTGTACTGACTGGAGCAGGTCTTGCATTTGCAATCGACAGCGTCAGTGGAGTAAAGAATACTTAGTTGCTCCTTTGATATTTGTACACAAGACGAATGGAACCACTTGGAACACTTCCCGCATTGTATACCAGGGTTTTGCAATAGAAAAATAACGCTTCGGGTATTAAGGAGAAACACTCACGCACAGCGGGCAGTCACTTTAACACGCCCGATCGCTGCGCTTGCGTTGGCCGAACTGATTTTGCTTTGGTAGTCGGTAATTTTTTTCAATTATTGTTTCTTTGGGTTCCTATGAAGAGAAATACGAGGCACGTGGTGGTTTTATACCTCTAACTACCTTTCTTTGTGCTTAGAAATGACTTATTAGAAGTCATTTCTGATGGAAAAACTGAATAACATTTTGGCCTACCTGGGAATCGATCCTAAGAACAGTTATACTTGAAATCACTCGACTAACGAGGCATTTGTTGTGTCTATTGTATTGGCTTAAAGCTAAGCTCATAATTCGTGTACATAGTGGACCTAAAACCGAATCATCATTTGTTCTATACACTTGGGTTTCCTGCGCACTTTGCTTCTGACAATTTCAAATACCCATTGCAGTGAACGACGAAACTCAATACACCAAACGTTGATTGCATTTCTGTTCATTACATGACCTAAATTCGTTTCTGGTGATATATTTCACTTTCCTAGTTACCCGGAATTGAACTTCACACGTTAGAGTTGTGGGGGACCGCAATGAAATGCATTTTAGTACAAACAAAACGTTCTATATAACTATACACAGAATGTACAGCCAAAAGGGATGAATAGGAATGTAGAGATGAATAAAAACAAAAAGTTGTAGTTGATTTTCACGTTATAAAAAAAAACGAATTTATTTGTTAACTGGCCGGTGCTCGTGGTTTTGCCCGCGTGGATTCGTCTTCCTCGAATTCACCGCAATTTTAGTGTATAGTTTTAAATTACACACAGATATATTAATCTGTATGTGTAATTTAATGTGTTGTTAGAGTTAGTTATTCATCCATATTATTTTATCACCTTCAAAGTATGCTCCTTCAGAAACAATACACTTACGCTAACGAATAATTATTATTATTGTGTCTTTTATTCAACTTTTTCTTATTGATTACATTTTTAAATATTTTTACAAAACACACACAAAAAAGAAAACATTTAAAAATATAAAAAATAGAGGCCCACCGGTATCGGGAACAGAGTCCAAGCTACCGGCGGTCAGTGGTCCAGAGAGAGGAACCTCCTAACAATACGAGCCGTGTCCAGCAGTACTGCTTTCTGGATCAGGCCCTTGACCCAGCCGCCTAACGAGAGCCTCCTAAGTTGTTGGTCGAGGCTCGTGGCTATTAAGCCATGGACTGACACGACTAACAGTACAATGATCGCTGTATCCTCATCCCACATGTCGACAACCTCGCGAGCCAAGTCAAGATACTTGATTTGCTTATCTTTCTCGGCTTTCACGAAGTTCCCGTCATGCGGGACAGTTATGTCAACAATCATTGCACGCCTCTCGATTCGGTCCACCACCACTATATCAGACTTATTAGCGATAATAGTCCTGTCAGTAATGATGGACCGATCCCAGTACAATGTGATATTGGCATTCTCGAGAACTGGGTCGGGCACATACCTGTAGTACGGCACCTCCGACGCCACAAGAGTGTATTTCAGACCAAGTTGCTGGTAGATAATCCTGGCTACATGGTTGTGCCTATGCAAGTACTCTTCGTTAGCTAGACGAGAACAACCAGAGATAATGTGGCGGATCGATTCACCCGGACGGTGACATGCCCGACAGATGTCAACCGTTCCATCCTTCACAATAAATCTACGGTAGTTATTCGTCATGATAACTTCGTCCATAGTTGCACAGACGAAACCTTCGGTTTCCCCAAAGAGGTCACCGAATCGCAGCCAGTCCACGGACGCTGATTGGTCTACATCGGACCCATGTAGGGCCCGGAAAAAGCGTCCGTGAAGCTCCTTACTCTGCCATACCTCCTTGCGGTCGTTAGCGTCAAGCACTACAGGCTTGCGCCAGTTCTCATTCGCCAAGGAGAGCGAGTGAGTCCCTTGTCCACTGCTACTACATCTCGATGAATACCCACGTCGGTGTTTAGAAAATATTCTCTGAGATTGCATATCTCATGGTTCTGGAGGTTTTTGGCATTTAAAAAGCCTCGGCCTCCACACTTCCGCGGGATATACAATCTCATGACTGACGATCGTGGGTGATGCATTCGATATGCAGTTAGCAGTGTACGGACCCGCCTATCCAGGGCGTCAAGTTCCGTTTGAGTCCATTTGAGTATGCCGAAAGAGTACATCAGTACCGGCATGACCCAACGTTGAAGGCGCGCACCTTGTTTCCGCCCGAAAGTAGGCTATTAATATACCTTCTTCAGGCGGCCAAAGAAGCGTTCCTTCAACGATTGCTTCATGTCAGTAGTACTGATATCTAACGCTTCCGACATACCCAAATATTTAATGGAATCCGCAAGTTGAATTTCTACGGATTCCACAATCTCCCCTCGCTTTACATGCATGACTGCACATTTGTCCACACCAAACTCCATCCTGATGGCGCTACTAAAAGTTTCAGTTACCTTTAGTAGCTCCATCAGCTGATGATTGCTGGGGCCTTCAAGTCATCCATGTAAAGGAGGTGAGATATAACCTGACCACCTCTCTTCATCAGATAGCCTAGCCCGGAATTCTCCAGCATCATGCTTAGAGGATTTAAGGCTAGGCAAAACCAAAGTGGACTCAAACTATCGCCATGGAATATACCTCGCTCGATCCTTACAGGTTCGCTATTCCTCTGGATATTTCGACATCCTAGATAGCGAAGGACTGTGTTCTATTGCCTCATACACGACATCAGGAAGGTGCGTAGAGTTGTATCTATTTTATACAATTCTAGCACCCTTATGAGCCATATGACTCGGTGCCTCATACATATGTATGTCGTAGGCCTTCTTATAATCTATCCAACATGTCGACAGATCCTTTCGGAAATGCCGAACCTGTTGGCTAATGGCCATATCAATAAGGAGTAGCTCCTTAGTACCGCGGGACCCGTTCCCACATCCATTCTGAGAGTCTGACATGATGGAGTTATCGTCGACGTGTTTATTAATTTTGACTCTCAAAATGGATGTAAGAACCTTATAGACCGTTGGTGAACATGTAATTGGTCTATAATTTTTGGATTCCGCGGTGCTACCATACTTGTGGAGCAGGTGGGTTATTCCTGTTGTAAGAAACTTGGGTAGCGAACCAGACTCTTAGGCTGCCTGGTACTGAGATGCCAAACGAGCGTGCGACCTTTGTAGCCACTTGATCCAAAAGTTGTGCAGTCCGTCCGGTCCTGGAGATTTCCAGTTCGTCAACGGACGGACTGCACGGGCTATATCTTGGGAGCTGATCGTGATAGCCCCCATTTCTTGTATTGGATCACACGCTCGTTCGACCTCCCAAGTCCATTCACCTTCGGTGTGACTGACAGGCACCGACCAGATGCTGCGCCAGAATGAAAACATAGCGTCATCATCCGGCAGGTGCGTATCAGTCACACCTTGGTTGGGTCGCTCCCAAGCCCGATAAACCCACCTTTCATTACTTTGGAATGTGCGATTCTGGGTGTATCGCTCCAGTCTCCGCCTGTACCTACGAATACGGTAATTATTATTATTAATTAATCCATTTATTTCAGGCGACAGGGCCCATATAAAATAACTTAAACCTAAACATACATAAGAATGGTGTTAGTAACAATACAAACTTATACCTTGTAGCGTAACGTTAGGTTCGGTCGAGCTAACGTTAGCCACGTTAGTAAAAATAAAAGGTAATATAAATTAAAACTATGAAAAAGGATATAGATAATAAACACTATGGTCCGGCTTCGCACGACGTGGGCAGCTAACCAGGCACCAGGTCAGGCAGGAAGACGTGGTAGGCCCTGGGTAGGCAGATGAGCAGGCACCACGATGGCAATCGGATAGGCAGGCTGTAGAGTAGGGAGCAGGACGGATAGGCAGGCACACAGATAGATGGTCAAAGGCAGCTGAACTAACAGTCAGGCTAACGGGCAGGTAGGCAGAAGCACATGCAGCAAGGGGTGCAGGCACAGGCAGCAAGGGGTGAGAAGGCCGGGCTGTGGCTTCATACGCCGATCAAACGAGCCCTTTTAGATGAAGCGGTGACCGACGAGGTTAATGACCCAGTAAAAAAAATGCTCACATTTAAGTTCCTTACTCAATAAATTATATTTATTGTACTCAAAGATTGATAACATTCACAGCCGTATAAGCTATAGTTTAAAGAGTCTTCAGATATAATAGTGCATTTGGTAGTGTTAAGAAATCAACTGTCTTTCGGCTCTCAGTCCAGATCCGAAACTCCAAAACTGACGCCCGTTTTTCATCGTTCTGTGTCATATATCTACATTTTAAATTCAAATTTCAATAAAGAAATAAAGACCAGAACGAATAAAAACGGTTCACAAAGGGGTCAGTCTACGCTACCCTTATAATAGTGTACACCTAGCTTAAAGCAGGTCTAGTCCATGGTACCTATGTTACGGTCTATGGTTTAAGAAAAATAAAATAGACAGACAGATGTCATGTCAGATGAAAATGTCACAGTAGAAAATATTCCAAAATTTCACAAATTAGCAATATAATTTAAGTTATAGATATTAAAACAATCAGAGATAACTAAAAGTATGCTTTTCAGGTGATAACAATAAAAAGAAAATATAAAAATGAATTACAAAAGTTGATACAATATCAAAAGATATGAAGGTATGGTTTGTATAGTGTTATGAATTGTAAATAGACTTAAAAAATATGTGGTTCTGTTTAGCAGAATACCACAACCTATGTTAGTAGCAATTTTAACAACTATTACAAATTTACAAAGATTCAATGGTCATTGCTTCAGCATTCCAGCTGAAATACTGGAGCAAAGATTCATATGAACACAGTCCAGCCTGTCAGCAATCATGGCCAGGATGCCGTTGGAGCTGGCCCGCACCCTGCGCACCAAGGATGCATATCTTTTACGCATCAATGCATAAAAGCAATCAACGCGCATTTCCGCAAACATCCCTGATGCGCTGCAGAAGCGAGGCAGCCCCATCAGCACCCTGAAGGCATTATTATACTGAACGCGAAGGGCGCTGTACGATTTTTAGGTGATATGAATCCACAGGCTACAGGTGTAAAACGAGGTACAGAAGGCCCTAAACAGAGTCTTCTTAACCCCCGCAGAAGCACGTGAAAACCTGCGGGCAATCATATTCGCTCTGACCGACAGCGCCCTCCGCTCTCTCGCAATATCGTCATCGTCCCTGAGGCCAGCGGTCAATACGTGCCCAAGGTACTTAAAGGTCTGTACCCTCGACAAAGGTACACCATTCATTTTAACATGAGGTACCGTTTCTGGATATTTTCCAGCAGCCCCAAACACCATAACGACACTCTTCCGCACATTATACAAAAGGCCGTGGGCACTGGCGTAACTTTCACACAGACTCACCAACTTTCTAAGGCCACAGACTGAGGCACTGAGCAGCACCATGTCATCTGCGTAGCTAATGTTGTTGACGCATATGCCATCAATACAACATCCGATTCTGGTGCTGCTCAGCTCCACAATCAACTGGTCCATGTACAGGTTAAAGAGAGTCGGAGAACTTAAACCCCCCTGTCTCACACCACACTCCAAACCATATGAACTCGAGTACGCCCCGTCCCACCTAACACTGTTGACCTGGTTCCCGTACCAATATTTTAAAATATTAATTACGTCAGGTGGTAAGTTAGCATCATTTAGCTTCTTCCAAAGAGTGTCGTAGGAAACCAAATCAAAAGCACTCGATAGGTCGAGGAAACAGACATACACTGCCGTGCTACGGCTTGTATAATACTCCACAGCGTGATTAAATCCCAAAATCGCACTTTCAGTGGACAACCCAGGTCAAAGTCAAACTGATTGTCATGTAATTGTATATGTTTACTCAGTTGCGAATTAAGCACGCTGTCCAATACCTTAGACACAACCATAGCCAGCGAGATAGTTCGGTAGTTATTCCTATCCGTCAATAACCCAGTTTTATTTTTAACTACGGGTACAACTATCATTCTTAACATCTCAGGGGGTAGATACACATGGCTCAAACAAAGATTGTACAACAAAGCTAATACACGTGGCAAGTGAGCGCCTGCATAACGAAGATGCTCGGTGCAGAGTTCATCGTGGCCGGGAGACTTTACATAGACCTTGACATAGACTGTATGACAGAAGCAATGTCTTTAGCAATAACCCTAACTCCCAACTCCCCCATGGGCTCAACATCGATCACCGCCCGCGATGGACCTAATGACGATTTCACTTCAAATTTATTTTTGAACAGTTCGGCTAGTCGCTGTTGATCGCTCACACCGTCGACGCACACAAGCACGTTCGGCTTATGACTAAGTTTTTCATGTTTTTCCAGAATCCACGAAAATCCTTATTCACATGTTTGGACGCCAGAATATCCATTTTAATCCTATCTTCTTGGCCCTGGCACCATTTAAGCTGAGATTTAAATTTCCTCCTGGATTCACACATCTCCTCATAATAACGACCAGAAGTAGGCCTACCGTACCAGGACCATACAAACAAATTATCCCTAGCATGCCTTTGTGCATCGGCAACATGTCTATTCCACCCAATAACAACCTTCCTTTTACGTTTATTACTATGGCGGCCCACCACCGAAGATTCGCATAAAGCCCCAATAATCTGGCCATACAATTTATCAATTAGATGTCTATGATTTATATCAGTACACATATGATCACAACAATATTGGAACTGCATTGGAAAATCTATTAATCTCAGACGTTTATGACACTCAGTATTATACAATTAAATCTGAGCAAAGTCCCTCTCGCCCCATGTAATCCTGTTATTAACATGTTTACTAGACGCACATCTCTTAGTTATAACGGTATCTAAATAACATTCGACAATCATAGAAAAGTGGTCAGACCACACAACATCATAATTCACATATACCCTGCTAACAGTTTGAGCCGCCGCTTTGGTAACAAAACAGTGGTCAAGCCATGTCGACGACCCGTGAGCCTGACTGATAAATGTATACGTATTTGATGCTGGAACAAGACTGGTTGTGTATTGACATTGAGTTTGGGACGTTCGATGTCAACACACAACCAGTCATGTTCACTACAAAACCCCACTAGGTCAGCATAAAAACTTTCCGTAGGGTGAGCGTTAAAATCCCCCAGTATATAAACGCAGTCAGTATTGCAAGAATCAACAATGGCACTCACCGCACTGAGGACGTCCGTGAAGTCCGCTAAATTACGCACCACATCAATAGGCTTGTTTTCTATTGAAATTATTACATAGGTACATAAAGGCATGCCTTTTTCCCGTGGGGGTAGGTGTTCTATAACGCTATCTACTTCGATATTTACATATTCCGCTTGCTTCGTATAAGTTCATGTTTCTGGTCATACACGTACGCCACTACCTCCAACAAAAACTTCCGTTCCCGATATTTTCGTTTGACTATATCTGTAAATGCAGATAATTACATATTTTAGAGCAGTGGTGGCCCAGTGGTAACGGCCGCGACTTACAAGTTTTAGGTCGTGGGTTCGAACTAAGGAAGGCGTTTTACTTTGTGGAAATTACTTCATCACCACTGCTCTCAAAACGGCGAAGGAAAACATCGTGTTGAGGAAACCGGCATGTCTTAGAACCAAAAGATCGAAGACATAATATGACAACCACCACTGGGCCCGCGTGATGAATTACGGCCATTCCCTCTCACGGAGAGGAGGCCTGCACGCACAACGGACCAAATGGGAGTCTACCGTGTGCGGAAAAGGGGGTCCATATAACCCATGCGGATAAAATTATTGTTGCTGAGTATAGTAGTTAGAACGTGCGTTTCTACATGCAAATAGCTTGCAAAATGTTATATGAAACGATCCATACTCATAGACCACATGCGGATGTTAAAAGTTTGCCTATAGTAGTATTCCTCTAGACTGAATTTCGGCCAAGGCGGCCAATCTCAGCGTAGATTAGCCATCGGCGTGACATATATTATATCGCACAATTGTTTGCGCAAACGCCGGTATTCCCGAGTTCAAACGGCTTAATTTGCTTTCCGAGGCACCGGGCTGTCACACTTCCAACTTCCAAACTCCGGGCTACTACTAGAAAATTCTCCATGACCATGACATTTCTCTTGGATAAAAAGTAACCTAAAGCACTCAGTGTGGTTTTTCCTGTTTATTTATTTATATTTTTGTAATTTCTTGTCTCTGGCAGTACTGATCCGCCAAACCGCCAATTGCAACTTAAATTTCACCGAGTGTTCGAAATAGATGTTAGTCCAGCAACCGTAGGATTTGGAATGCAATCAGATCTCGAAGCCGAATCCACCAAGCACGAAACAAATTACCAGCAAGTCAGGTAAACCCAGAGTTGGAAGATCGTTCACACGACCCTTTCTAAGCCTCTGACCTCGCTCTGTACGGAAAGTCTATACAATGCAAGTCCAGATCATACTGAAAAGAGGAAATGTGTGTTTAATGTATCGTCGTGTGTAGGTCTTAGATATACCTACGTATAATTTATTCAAATGGAAACTTCGCAAGCCGCGTTGAGTGAATTTTGGAAAGGACAAAACTTATGGGTTCGCGTCACCGACATGTGACGTATTGCGTCAAAAACTTAATTCCTACAAAGTTTAAAGTTTTCACTTTTGTCGACTGTCCCCATTATGATTTGCTGCCTATTATTTTTAAAAATGCGTGGACATTTTGCAAAGAAATCAAATTTTCATGTAGATATTGTGATTGCAAATATTTGCAATATTTTGATTCCTTCAATCATTTAATTCTATCAATTGAAGGATTTATTGCTTCCGACTTTAAACGGGATTTACTATAAAAACCAGTCGTAAAAATCCAATTTCATTCGGATTCAATCCAATATGAGTTGTGACCTGGGAAATATAAACCTCAAAGTAAGACATGCTTGGAATGAAATATAGGTTAGGAGTTATGGGGAATTAGGTGTAATAGATCAAAGCTCATTTTTTTCTCCCTCTATGAGAGGAGGCCTGTGTCCCAGCAGTGGGAACTTTAAAAAGGCTGATGATGTGATGTGTGATGTGAAATTTTTTTTGTTGTATTTTTTTATGAATTAATCTTAAACATATTAGTGGTATACATTTTTGTAATCACTTCTAAAACCCTTGATTTTAATCCCCACTCGATGGGTTCGGCAGAAAAAAATTTTACTACTGGTAAAATGGGGTGAATAGAAATCGCGGGGTGAATGGAAACAAATCTGGGAGTTTATTATTTTGATCTCTAATTTGTCTTTAGTCGATTATCGTACATTTAGTTCTACGATTTATTAAACGGAAATATTTTCCATAATACTGGCTAAATCCAAATTTACGTCAAGTTTATTGACTTAAAGAAAAAAACTGTTAAAGTGACGTCTGCGTGTGCTAGTGATTTTAGGCTGTCTAAAACTTTTATCAAACATACCATTCTTCAGTTTTATCTGCTTCAAAATGTATATAATTGGATAGTAAAGTTTCTCATCTATTACTGATACAAAGAAAGTATAAATATTTAATGATTTTGTTCGTATTTCTGGTAAAATCAGAACACTTGTACTTTTTGCCTGCATTAGAGGTGAATAGATACGCGTGAGGGGTTAATGGAAACGCCTTTGGGGTCAATAAACACAAAGAAAGGGGTGAATAGATACGAGTGAGGGGTTAATAAAAACGAGAGAGGGGTCTATAGAAACATAATTTTCAGGATTTTCAATTGAAAAAAGGCGCCCAAATGCAGCCATATTTTTTTAACGTCACTTATCTAAAGACACTTGGGCGGTCAAGACCTATCTAACGAGGTCTTAATTATGTAAATGCGTCCAGTGGTTTGCAAGATATGAGGTATTAAAAAATATTGCATACATACAAGACACGCGCGAAAAAAAAACATAACCCTTTCCTTGCAGTCGGGTAACGGGTAAAAAGGGGACTTATTTATAAAAATCTCAACGGTGTTGAGCAAAAAAATTGCTTGGCAGAATGCTTCTGTTTCGTTAAAAATAATGAAATTTTACGTAATACAAAATTTAAATTTCAAATATTTTAACCAATTGCTCGGAATTGTCGTTTTTTTTACATGTATAATGGTGATGATGTTTATAGTGGGCGTAAAAAGCCAATAGTCACTGGTTTTTCCTGTTATCGTGATTATTTTTGCCTACATACACTACGGCATAAATTTAAATTAAAGGTTTTCGGTACTCTTAATCTTAGGTTTTACTTTTACTTTAACTTTTATATTGGACACCTAAAATTAGTCAATCGATTTATTCTGGCTTTTTACTTCACGCCTACTATTCCTCAGAGGGTTGTGCAGAAATGCATCTTTCACACCCACATTTTGCAAGTTATGTTAAGGTCCCATGTAATATATAGCCTATTGCCATTATCATGGCATAAATAGAATAGAATAGAATAGAATATACTTTATTGTACACCATAAAATTATAAACAATTACAAGAAAAACATATAAAAACGGGTACAAAGGCGGTCTTATCGCTGACAGCGATATCTACCAGACAACCTTTGGATGGACTGAAAAAAAACTTAAAATAAAAAAGGGGGGTAGTCTGCGGTGTACTGCTATTAGATAAAAACATAAATATATACAAGATTATATTACTATAATAAATACTATACATAAACCTATATATAAGCATACATAATATTACATGAAATTTATAGAAAGAGAGAGAAACAAAAAGAAAAACGGTTAAATAATGATGACAGAGATTCATAAATCCAGACTCCCAGCTGCTGCTAGGAATTTCCAGATGGAAAACCCAACAAGACTTTACCCGACTCGGGCATCGAACCCAGGCCCTCGTGCTCAACAGTAACTCTTGCGACCACTAGACTAACAGAGCAGAAAAAATCTGATAAAACAATGGTCCATCAATCCCCCTCATGCATTAGAGGATATAACACACCAGATAAACCACAGATTTAAATCGAACTAGATGATGCGATTGAAAGTACTTCGCGAGTCAAAAAAAGGAACAAAAGTACGATCAATGATCGTAATTTAAGCCTACCGAAACCTAGAAAAATGCTTTTTTATGCCATATTGAGCTGTAAAGACTGTAAAGAAAAAGTTGGCCAAGGCATTGGAAATGTTTTCTGTCATTGGTAAGTGTGTTTTAAATAGTGTGTGAAAAAGTGGCACGCTTAGTTTTCATACAGATGGAGAGACTTGTCGTTATCTACGTAGTTAGATGTATATCTGTGAGATAAACGCACAAACTTCAGAACTTGTAACTTTAACTAATATGATTATTGCTTGGCTCACGACTTGCCATATTCATATATTAATTCCTTATTCGTTTTCCGGCTCTCTCATCTGTTTACTGACCTGGAAATTCCTTAATAAATTGGACTTAATTTTCCTATGAATCCTGGTGACCTATATTTCATGCAGAGCCGACTAAAGCATGTCTCCCTGTATAAATATTATACAATGTGTCCAGATTTGTAGTAATACAACTTTAAGGCCGCAAAACACAGTTGTTTTACCGATAAAAACTCTCCACATAGAGGGTGAAATCACCACAACCTCAAAAATAGAACAATTTTAGTATCTGACCTATTTAAATATCCACATAGTCTAACAACCATACCTTTTGATCTAGATCTCACAGAGACGTTTGTGATATTTTTACGTAGGCGAATATAAAATTCTATCTGTATTGACCCATAAAAGTCAAATATTAAACGTAATTGCCCAAGCATTTTTTAAGAATTTTAGGAAATGCAATAAAATTCAGTTGGTCTTCACACTACGCAAGCCAATCAATTTCTATTTTATTATTGCCTCAAAAGAACCCCTGCACATTTTTTCCTTGTATATTTTTCATAATCTTAGGAAATGCATTACATTTTTTTGGGCATTAAACCCCTTATGTGGGGTGTTTTTATCGATAAAATTAACTGTGTTTTACGGCCTCCCCCAGGCGTCGCCACATTGACCGATGACGTGCAACTCGCATCCAGCGCTTTCCCGCAACCTTAACCCATAATATGTATAGAATTATGAATTATCTATATATAAAAAAAAAACTTTTTAATTTCGTTATATATACTACTGCCGTGAATTTATTCACATAGCCAAATGGTTGCATTTCGCTGGCAGGAGGGGGCAAGATTAATCCCTATTTCCCTTGGTCACGGCATCGCGCGTGAACGGTTGGACCGATTTCACTTATTCTTTTTTGTTGTATAATATCCACTCAAAAAACCAATCCAGTCTATAAAAAATACAAGAAACCAGTTGACGTATGTCAGTGACGACGTCAAATAGAGTGAAAATGTTTAAGGAAAAAGCATAATGTTGACGAGAGCAGCAGCTAGTCGCGCACGACTTCCACCCCCGGACTCGTCGCTCAGCTCCGCCCCGCCGCCACCGGACCTCGGATCACCTGTGTCATCGGTGGTTGAAGCCGCGTCGAGCTCGAGCGACGAGTATTTTTCCCCGCCGACGTCGCCAACACCTGTACGTCGGCAGGGGAGAGGCCGGCCGCCGAGGAGTTTGGGACCTAGGAGCCAACCGGCTCCAAGCCGGGTCCCCGCTGCCGGTGGTTGTGTGCAGCGCATGAGATGGACTCAAAATATGAACGAGAACGTCATGCGCGCATATTACGTGTCTACTGAGGGGGGAACTAACCTCACTGCGTAAGCCAGCAGGTTCGTCGATCCCGCAAGGATCTGTCGACATGCTGGATGGACTACAAGAAGGCCTACGACTCTGTGCCACATACATGGCTCATGAGGGTGCTGGAGTTGTACAAAATAGATGCAACTCTATGCACCTTCCTTAAGTCATGTATGGGGCAATGGAAGACAGTCCTTCGATATCCAGGATGTCGACCGATTCAGGGGGATGATGAGCCTGTATGGATTAAGCGGGTGATATTTCAGGGCGACAGTTTGAGTCCACTTTGGTTCTTCTTAGCCCTGAATCCTCTAAGTACACTGCTGGAGGATTCACGACTAGGCTATCGGTTGAGAAGAGGTGGTCAGGTCATATCTCACCTCCTTTACATGGATGATCTGAAACTCTTTACCCCCAACAAATTCCAACTGACGGAGCTACTGAAGGTAACTGAAACCTTCAGTAACTCCATCAGGATGGAATTTGGTGTGGACAAATGTGCAGTCATGCATGTAAAGCAAGGGGAGATTATGGAATCCGAGGGAATTCAACTCTCTGATTCCATACACCTCAGACACCTCTCCTCGACCGAAACTTACAAGTATTTGGGTATGTCGGAAGCGTTGGGCATCAACAGTTCTGACATGAAGCAACTGCTGAAGGAGCGGTTCTTTGGCCGCCTAAAAAATGTATTAAATAGCCTTTTGTCGGGCGGAAATAAGGTGCGCGCCTTCAACAGTTGGGTCATGCCGGTTTTGATGTACTCTTTCGGCATACTCAAATGGACTCAGACCGAGCTCGACGCCCTCGATAGGAGGGTCCGGACACTGCTGACCGCAAACCGGATGCATCACCCACGATCATCAGTGATGAGACTGTACATCCCGCGGAAGTGTGGGGGTCGAGGCTTTTTAAACGCCAAGACTCTTCACAACCGCGAGGTGTGCAGCCTCAGAGAATATTTTTTAAAAGCTGAAGTGGGTATGCACCGGGATGTGGTCGCAGTGGACAAGGGACTCACCCCGTTGTCCATGGCTAAAGAGAACTGGCGCAAGCCTTATACTAACTACTGATGAACGCAAAGAGGTATGGCAAGGCAAGGAGCTACACGGGCGCTTCTATCGGGCTCTACATGGGTCCGATGTAGATTTTCCAGCGTCCGTATCCTGGCTACGTTTCGGTGACCTTTTCGGGGAAACTAAAGGTTTTGTCTGTGCAATTATGGACGAAGTTATCCTGACGAATAACTACCGGAGACATATAATGAAGGACGGCACGGTTGACATATGTCGGGCATGCCACTGTCCGGGTGAATCTATCAGACATATTATCTCTGGTTGTTCTCGTCTCGCTAACGGCAAGTACTTGCACAGGCATAATCTAGTGGCCAGGATTATTCACTAGCAACTTGCTTTGAAGTACAATCTAGTGGAATCGGAGGTACCGTATTACAAGTATGTGCCCGACCCAGTTCTCGAAAATGACCATGTCACGTTGTACTGGGATCGGTCTATCATCACTGATAGGACTATTGTTGCCAATAAGCCAGATATAGTGGTGATAGACCGATTAGCGCGCCGCACAATGATAATCGATGTCACCATTCCGCATGACGAGAACCTCTTGAAAGCTGAGAAAGAGAAAAAAATCAAGTATCTCGACTTAGCACACGAGGTTGTCGACATGTGGAATGTGGACTCGGCGATCATTGTGCTGATTGTCATTACGGCCAACGGCCTAATGGCCAAGAGTCTGGACGACCATCTGTCGAGGCTGTCATTGCACGGTTGGATCAAGGGCCTTATAGTACAGTCGGGCAGTACGGGCAGTACTTCTCGATACGGCTCGCATTGTGAGGAGGTTCCTGTCTCTGGAGCCCTAACCACCGGTAGCTTGGACCCTGTTCCCGATATCGGTTGGCCTCTATTTTTTATATTTTTAAATGTTTTTAAGTTTTCTTTTTTTGTTAAATATTTAAAAATGCACTAAATCAGAAAGAAGATAAATAAAGGAATAATAATAATCTGTGGCTCGACTTGACAGACAGTTGCCAAAAATTTTCTTTTAGAAATTTCTTCCATAATAAATATTTTTAACTATCTAAATTATACAAAACAATATGAAATAAAAAAAAAAAAAAAAAAAGAAATGTGAAAAATTAAGTCGAAGGTGACGTCATGTTAACGAGAGCTGCCGCCGCAAGAAATGCACGCCCACCAACTCCGGCCTCGTCGCCCAGCTCCGCCTCTCCGCCACCGGAAGCCAGCCCCACCGTGAGTGCTGTGACACCGGCCGTGGCAGTTGCGTCGAGCTCGAGCTACGAGTACTTCTCTTCGCCGACGACACCACCACCTGCGCGTCGACGGGGAGGACGCCGGCCGCCGGACCGCTTCGGACCTCGAGGCTTACCGGTCTCTGATAGGGTCCCAGCACCCGGCGGAAGTGTGCAGCGCATGAGATGGACACAATCCATAAACGAAAATGTCATGCGCGCATACTTTGGGGCTACAGAGGGAGGAAACAACCTGACCGCGTACCGTGTCCGGATGCTCTCTTTGTTTCAGGTGCTTGAGCCAGCCGTCAACGTTTCGGCCCAACGACTTTCGGATCAGGTGCGGGTCATCCAGCGTAATCGTATGTTGGATGATACTGTACTTGATCGCCTCCGAACGGAAATGGGTAACCGTGTCACTGCCCCATCGTCGCAGGCTGTGGTGCTACCACAGTCCAACCACGCTGACGAGGAGAGTAGTGACAGGGTTACAAACGTAGGCAGGAAAGGCAGGGAAGGCAGGGTAGGCAGGATAGGCAGGGTAGGCAGGGTAGGCAGGGTAGGCAGGATAGGCAGGGTAGGTAGGATAGGCAGGGTAGGCAGGAAAGGCAGGGTAGGCAGCGTAGGCCGGGTAGGCAGGGTAGGCGGGGTAGGCAGGGTAGGCAGGGTAGGCAAGATAGGCAGGGTAGGCAGGAAAAGCAGGAAAGGCAGGGTAGGCAGGGTAGGCAGGGTAGGCAGGATAGGCAGGGTAGGCAGGATAGGCAGGGTAGGCAGGATAGGTAGGGTAGGCAAGATAGGCAGGGTAAGCAAAGTAGGCAGGGTAGGCAGGGTAGGCAGGAAAGGCAGGGTAGGCAGGGTAGGCAGGAAAGGCAGGGTAGGCAGGAAAGGCAGGAAAGGCAGGGTAGACAGGAAAGGCAGGGTAGGCAGGATAGGTAGGGTATGCAGGGTATGCTGGGTAGGCAGGGTAGGCAGGGTAGGCATGGTAAGCAGAGTAGGCAGGGTAGCCAGGGTAGGCAGGATAGGCAGGGTAGGCAGGAAAAGCAGGGTAGGCAGGAAAGTCAGGGTAGGCAGGGTAGCCAGGGGTAGGCAGGATAGACAGGGTAGGAAGGGTAGGCAGTGTAGGCAGGTTAGGCAGGGTAGGCAGGGTAGGCAGGGCAGGCAGGGTTGGCAGGGAAGGCAGGGTAGGGGCAGGGCAGGCAGGGTAGGCAGGGTAGGCATGGTAGGCAGGATAAGCAAGGTAGGCAGGGTAGGCAGGGTAGCCAGGGTAGGTAGGCAGTTGACGGGAGCGAAGCCCCGAGGGTCAGCTAGTTTCTAATATAATGGAATTTGAGAAACTTTTTAGCGATTTTCTCTCTGAATGTGTTTACGCCAATCATGAATAGGGACCGCCTATAATCAGCAAACCATATAATATTAATATGAGTAGTCTAGCCATAAACGTGGGACATATTTAAATGCACCAGTGAGGCCGCTTGTATTCGCTAAAAACATTCGCCGTGTCTGCTACAGATAAGACCACCACGTACACGACAAAAAAAATGTCGGACCATGGTACGAAAACTTGTTGTGTCTGCCGACCGCAGCAACATAAAGCGCGCCGTGTCTTCTTCAGTACCATGGCACCTACACAAATAGAAACGAATTCTTGCGTTAACCCGCTGAATTTTCTAAGCATGTACAAGTGGCCTAAGAGTTCGGGAAGAGAGTGCACCTGTGCTTTCCATATAGTTCAATAGGATGGCAATCCGTCACGACCGGATAGAGATGAGCTGCTAGACGAGTGGCTTAACGAACTTTCTTAGGCAGAAGCGGCGATAAGTTTAGGTAAAGCATAATTTTCGCCACTGTGCCTTTTCACGGACACATTCCACCGTTAACACTATGCTATGATAACACGATGCAAATAGAAACTATTATTCTCCAATGCATGATATTATGCCTTGTTAATGTGGGCTGTGCTTTCAGCGTTTCAAGAAGTATGTGCATTATTTTTTAGGTGATTAATAAATATTATAGAACATAGGAATTTAGCCTGTGGCTTGGATATGCTATTAAGTTGAAATTAAATATATTCAATGATTTTAATACATTGATACTGTTGATTGTATATTAAAACAGAGGGCAGTCGCTGAAACTAGCAATATCCTGAGCAATGGCCGTTTTACGCGGATGTGACACATTTTCTCACCGTTAGTCTAGGTCTGCTCTTTGATTTTTTCTATAATTTGACTGTAAGGAATATGTAAGTAAAATATTGTCTTCAAGGTAGGTCAGCAACTTACTGTTCAGTACCCTTTCCATAACTTTGCACAGAATGGAGGTAATGGCGATTGGACGGTAATTGACAGGGTCTGCACGGTTGCCTTTTTTGGGCACTGGTTGCACATTTGCAAGCTTCCAGGACTTTGGTACCGTTCTTTTTACAAGAGAGAGGCGGAACAAGCGTGTCAACACAGGAGAAAGTTCGGGCGCACACAGCCTCAGTACTCTTGCTGGAATGCCGTCAGGCCCGCTGGCCTTGTTCACGTCTAGACTGCAAAATACTCTTCGGACCTCTTTGGTGTGCACAGCGATCTCCGGCATCGAAGAGTCACAATGAGGGACAGTAGGTGGTTGCTTGGATGCAGCGTCCAGACGTGAATTGCTAGCAAACAGAGATGCAAATAAATTTGCTTTCTCACTTGCAGAGTGAGCCAGCGACCCATCAGGTTTCAGCATTGGAGGTAAAGTGGGACGACAGAAATTCGATTCAACAGCCTTAGACAGGGACCAAAACTGTTTACTACCCGGAGGGTGTGATGCCAGCTTGGCCCCAATACGTCCAATATGGTCAAAACGTGCCCGACGCAAAACCCGCTTGCAGAACTTGGTGGCAGAATTAAAAGCTCTTTTCCTCGCACGAACCCTACGCGCTCTAACTTTGCGATCTCGGGCCCCGACCCAGGCTTGGTAGGCAGACTCTTTTTGGGCCTCAGCGTGGGCACATTCTGAATTATACCAAGGTCGGGATTTGTGACCGAGCGGAATGTCGGAGAATGGAATGAAATACTCCATTCCCTGCCGAATCACATCCGCAACCGCGTCCGCACAGCTCGAGGGGTCACCCGAGGCGAAGCACACATGCCGCCAAGGATAAGACGCAAAAAAGTGCCGCATCTCGTCCCAGTCTGCTGACTCGTATCGCCATACTCGCCTCGTGCCTCTAGGACTCTCATCTGGAGGAGAGCAAGTCGACACGGATTTCACCAGACAATGGTCAGACGTTCCCAGCGGGGCTGAGACCGAAACCGAATGACTGTCCGGATCAGTTGTCAGCAGTAGGTCTAAGCAATTGGGTGTATGGCCGTCAACATCCGGTACCCGCGTTACCACATTCACCAGCTGGGTTAGATCTAGCGATAGAGAAAACTTGCGCGCCTCTAACCCGGCATGGTCAGTTTTCCGGTACGGGTACAACCACTCCTTATGATGGGCGTTAAAGTCCCCCAGAAAATTAAGCTTTGCTGTTGGGTACCGTTGCTGGGCCATGTCGGCCGACTCCATAAGGCAGTTAAAGAGCGCTGTCGTCTCCTGGTCACCGGTGTGCGATCGGTAGACGCCGATGTAGAGAGACTTCTCCACGCCAGTGTCCACAAGTAGCCATATGGCAGAAAAACCCGATTTCTCAAAGCAACGGAGACGACGACAACAAATGTCATCGCGGACGTACACACAGACCCCAGCTTGCTTCTTGAACTTGTGTTCAAGAGAGTAACCCGGGTAGTTGAGGTACGCCACGGCCGACGGGGTTGTTATCTTCGTCTCCGTTAGGAAAAACAGGTGCGGCTTCTCGGTCTCAAGGTGGTGGTGGACCGGATCGAGATTAGAGTGCAACCCCCTGATGTTAGTGAAGTGCACTTTTAGTGGGAGGAAGTGCAGCCGTTGTTTCACCATATTCTTCTTCGCTTTGGTCATTTAATTATTTTTTAGAGTTTGCTGGGGAAGAAGTTAAACTGTCGAGGCGCTGCTCAGTGAACCAAGTGGAACACTGGAGCTAACCCAACCTGTGGGGAACTCATTTGGAGACTGCGGGGACGCCCGAACCCCCCCGGATATGGCCACCGGGTCCTCCCATCCAGTCGCCAGCTGGCACGGTGGAGCATACCGGGATTTTTCGCGAGTTGGCGGGGCAGCCTTTGGCACGTGGCTGGCGTGCTACTTGGGCCCCTTACTGACTGCGGTCGGCCAACGGCTGGCACCGTGCTTCGGATCCCGCTACCCTCCAAGATGAGTTACCCGGCAAGTTTAGCCCAGAGACCAAGACCGGTTCTGAACAGCGCAACTGACATCCTCCTTCTCCCCCAAAGGCACTGGCAGTCCCACACACCGACGGAACACAGCAAGCTGCTTGGCGCCGGACTCCGGTGGGATGGTGGTCGCGAGCCAGGCGGCCCCTTGCGGAGCCTACCACCGCTTAAGTGGGATCATTCAGCCGTACCACAGGCAAGCCCGTGGTGCCGTTGCCCGGGATGGACCGCTAGGAGGTAGATCCCATCCCATCCCTTGAAGACAATAATCTCCTCAGTGACCGTCAATATGGCTTTCGCCGGGGACGGTCTACTGGTGATCTTCTTGTGTATGTCACGCACTGCTGGGGCGAAGCCATCGAGAGACACGGCGAAGCACTTGCTGTTTCGCTGGATATCTCGAAGGCCTTTGACAGGGTCTGGCACGCAAGTCTACTCAGTAAGCTTCCTGCGTATGGCATCCCCGCTGGTTTTTGTAGCTGGATATCAGATTTCCTTTGCGAACGGTCGATCCGAGTAGTCATAGACGGCTGCTCCTCTGACCTTATGGCTATTGATTCCGGAGTTCCTCAGGGGTCTGTTCTCTCTGCAACTCTTTTCCTGCTGCACATCAATGACCTTCTTCAGCTTGGTATTGTTGGGTACGCAGATGACAGTACTGTTTCAGAGAGATACCTGTCCAGCGCAAGAACCAGCGTGGATGAAGTTCGTTCCTTGAGAGAGACTATGGTAGAGCGGACAGATTTGACCTTAAGCCTTGTCTCCCAGTGGGGTGATGACAATCTGGTCTCCTTTAACGCCACCAAAACACAGGAGTGTCTTTTTACCGTCTTTTCGATCGGGCGCCTATTTTTCGTGGTGCGTCTGTTCCAGTGACTGATCGGATTGAGCTCCTAGGCATGGAGTTGACATCCAGTCTTAACTTCGGCGCCTCCATTGAGCACAAAGCCCAAATTGCGGCCAAAAAACTGGGCATCCTAAATAAGGTGAAGCGATACTTTACGCCTGGACAGCTTCTAACCCTGTACAAAGCGCAAGTCCGATCCTGCATGGAGTATTGCAGCCACCTTTGGGATGGCTCAGCAAAGTATCAGCTTGCCGCGCTTGACTCGGTGGAACGCAGAGCTAAGAGGCTCATCGGCGACATTGAACTGGTGGATACCAAGCTTCACAGCTTGGCTCATCGCCGCAAGGTTGCCTGCTTGTCGGTCTTCTACAGACTATATTTCGGTGAGTGTGCTCAAGAACTCCACGACCTCATCCCACCAGCCCCCTTCTACCATCGGACATCTAGACGCACTGCAAGTTACCATCCTTACCTTGTTGCCATTCCACCAATTCGCACCAAGCGCTTCCAAACATCCTTCATAATGCGCACAGCGAATGAATGGAACTCACTACCTACATCTGTGTTTCCGAACGCATTCAACCCGAATCTCTTCAAAGTTAGAGTAAACAGGCTCCTTCTGGGTAAGCTCACTCCATCGTCGACTCTGTCTCTGTCACCTATGACTTAGACTAGAGTCAAGAGCAAACCCATATAAAAAATAAATAAAAAAAAAAAAAAAAAAGGATCATGGCAGATTTTTGGCATTCTGTAGTTTTTGCCTACCTTCATTTGAAAAGTTCGTGTGCTTATATATGTATGTATATTTTCTGGTATGCATCATACTTGGCGCAAATAAACTCTTTTAATTTAATACAGATTATCCTTTTTATCTCTCTCACGAAGTTTCTAACTTTTGATTTATTTTCTAACTAAATTATAAATTAATGTAGCCGTTCAGCCAAGTTTTTCTTCATGAGGCTAAAATCTTACTTTAAAAAAGTCTAAACGAAATATGTGGTACGCAAACACGAGTAAGAATATAATTAAGAGGCGAGATGAAAAAATGGAACATGAAAACCAACCAAACATGAATACCAATGTGTTGAAATAAAAATAAATCCACTAATTGCCAGATTACTACACCATATCACCACACTTGTCGTAACAGTAGTAAGAATAATTATCATTATTGTTTTTGTTATTATAATAGAACGGAGTAAATGAATTAACAATACAGTTTATTTCTA
This sequence comes from Orthosia cruda, assembly GCA_964057195.1. Lineage (NCBI taxonomy): Eukaryota > Metazoa > Arthropoda > Insecta > Lepidoptera > Noctuidae > Orthosia > Orthosia cruda. Next base: position 39,682,057 of record OZ059828.1, on the reverse strand, counting down.
AGTGTAGGTGTTCCTTGCAGGTAGTTAAGCATACTGTAGTGTAGTAGAAATAAATTAATTACTTTTTATCAATGATTTTCAAAAATACTAGTACCTAAGTCTTAAAAAAACTGGGCTCTCCTATAGACCTACTTATTACAATATTTTTACTAGACATTTTCATACTAAAACAACTGATAGTGGAAATACTAATCATTAAGATAATGGAAAACGATATTACCCTTATATTTCCTCGAAATTGAATAATAAACACATTATTAAGTTACCTACAGACATAAAAAATAATACTGCTGATACACTTCGTACTAAATCCAAATATTTCTGATCGTATGTAAATGGCCTAAAGTCCAATAGCAGTTCGCTGCCTAACTGTATGACACTTGATCACAAACATGCTAATAATGGTCAAGAGATAATAATGTGAGCTTTTCGCAGAACATTTCAAGTCAGTGTATGGAACGTTAAGAATTGCTTCTACTAATTCAAACAAAGAATATATGGATGCAAGTAGTGCTACTTCTGTCTGTAAAATAGTGTTGTCTGATTCAGAGATACTCAAAGTGCTCACCGATTTAGACGTCAATAAAGGTGCTGGACTGGATAATATTCCACCTATCTTTTTAAAAAGATGTGCAAAATGTTTGCTATACCCGCTCTCCAAGATTTATAATTGTTCCCTGAGTCTAGGTATATTCCGAAGTAAATGGAAATTAGCTCGCATTACCCCGATATTCAAGAACGGCGATGTGTCTGATGTCTCAAATTATCGACCCGTTTCTATACTTTCATCGTTTGGCAAAGTCTTTGAATCACTCGTGGTGAAGAAAATTTATTGGCATGTTAAGCAACAGCAGCATCCTGCGCAGCATGGTGTTCTGCCAAAAAAGTCAACCACATCAAATCTTTTGTATATTGCGGATGCACTCGATGAGGGTAAAGAGGTGCACGCTGTGTATACAGACTTCAGTAAGGCATTTGACCTCATTGATCACAATATTCTTCTGAATAAGATAATGGGCATGGGTATTCATGGGCCTTTGCAGCGTTGGTGCGAATCTTATTTGATAAATCAGTCACAAATGGTAGTTGTACAAGGTTTTAAATCTCAGGCAAATATTATACCGTCCGGAGTACCACAGGGATCACACATGAGGCCCTTGTTCTTCTTAATCTTTATCCATGATTTGGCAAGTAAAAGAGAGTGTATATTTAACATGTATGCTAACGAACTAAAATTGTACCAAATAGTGGACGGTGTTTAAGAACATAGTAAAACTGCAAACGAAAATTGATAAAGTGTCAAAGTGGTGCACTGAGAACCACATGATGTTGAAAGTAAGTAAATGTAAGCATATCAAATTTACTAGAAAAAGACATCCCACTAACGCAACTTACTCAATTGATAATGGGGTGAAATTATTAGCAGTTAACCAATTTTGAAGTTGCCGCAATGCATTATTTACGTCGAAAACGTTACTGGTACGTCTATTTATCTTAAAAATCAAATAAGTGTCATCAGAAAATAAAACTATGTTTAGTTCCTTTGTCGCCCGTGTTACTACCAATCTTACTACCAGTAGTAATACCGTTACTTTCGATTACCCTTCCTACTACTCTAATATTAAGTTGTAAGAAGGGAAATATTAAAAAGCCCGTGTTACTACCGTAAATACCTACTTAAAAAAAACTTATTTTATTCCTAAACTAATTTATTTTTCTTTATATCTTGAACATAAAACAATTTACTTCTAAAATAAAAAAAGGAATTTCTGAGATTTCTGCGTTTAACAACTGCATCTGAATATGTCTGATATTGTCGTCGTTTACAATATCACGAATTCTCCTTTTCTTAAATTGCTGAGCAATAATTTTGACAAGGCTGTCATCACTTATAGCATTAAGAAGTCGCAATAACGTCTTATTGTTCTTATTTATGATTTAACTTGGCGTGATAGCCCTCAAGAACATTATTTGTTCTGTGTCTCATACCGAAAACACTGAGCAAATCCAAATATTTCTTTATAATCCATGTGTGTTGTACATATTTTACAATCAACAGAAAGATGCTCACTTTCTTTTTTATATAAGCCCAACCTTCCTCGAGCATTTTTCTCGGTAAAAGTGGTAATGCAGAGCACAATGAAACAATGAGATTTTCTGCTCTGCATCTGGATTTTCCCAATAAAGATTCTGCTTTTCTCCACAGGCAACGATGCCAGTGATAATAGCAGCCCACTATTTTGATATCTCCAAACATTATTATCAGAGCGTTGATGTTCGCAATCTCAAAGTCACAGTGAAATAAGTTTGGTCTGAATTGTGGTAGCTGCGACTTTATAATATCGTACATAGTTTCATAGGTTGACTGTGACTTGTTGCTTAATAGAGCAAATATAACGGGAACTACTCTAGTCGTTTCTACTGAACTGCCGTATTCACCGTGTATGCTCACAAGTTCTCTAAATGGTGGCGGACATGCTTTAAAGGTTCCGTCTACAAAAAAATCAGTTATGGAGTGTAATATTTGTCGTGCTTCTGGGATACAAAACTGGAGCATACGGTCTCCTTCATATAAATAATCAGCGAGAACGATGTAATGAAACTTTTCAGGTATTTGCACATCTTCTAAGTTCGTAAAAACAGTTTTGGTAACTGATAAAGACTTATTGCGAGTTTCTTAAAGATAATGTTTTATGTTAGTTAAATGTGGATAGTTCCGAGCTGAGTTATTACCCTCTTTATGAATGAATCTTTTTAATGTTTCATTATATATGTTTTTTTTTTTTTTTTTTTTTTTCTTTTTTTTTTTTTTTTTTTTTTTTTTTTCTCGTGGGTAGTTGTACCAGTAACACCAAAAAAAAAAACGCTCTTGATTAAAATTTAATATAATTTAATATAACAATTATTTAAGTGATTATATGTCATATTTTAAAAGTTTATAACTGTTACCTGCTGGTGTAGCGTTATCTCCTCGCTATTACTTCTTTACTTTATTAAAAACAGACACTTTCTTAAACACTCACTTTCTTCACAATGGATTCTCTGACAAGCACTTTGAGTGATCTCAAGGAGTTATTCCAAACGCGCATGTCCGTCTTCGAAGCTGAACTGCTGAAGGCCCCTCCATCACCTGCCACAAGTTCCAGCCTGGCAGCTGAGTTTACTACATTCCGGACATTCATCTCGCAAGCTCTCAACAGCCTTCAGCGACAGGTGGAGCTTCTTGCCCGAAGTATTGACCAAATGGAGATGCGAGGACGGAGGAAGATCTTGCTGTTGCATGGCGTGAATGAGGAGCAGAAAGAAGATACCGCCAAGGTGTTAGCTGAGGTGGTATGTAACAAGCTGCAGCTAAACGAATTTTCTGTTGCTGACATCAGCCGATGCCACAGGATGGGAAGAGCTGTGCCTAACAAGACCCGGCCTATTCTGTTCAAGGTTGGCAGCCTCGCAGTCCGGGACAAAGTCTGGTTTGCTAAAACCAAATTAAAAGGTTCAGGCGTCACCATGTCTGAATTTTTAACTAAGGGGCGGCATGACTTGTTCCTAGCTGCGAGGGAAAGACTCGGCGTTTCCAAGAGTTGGACTAGGGCGGGCTGTGTGTATGTCCTTGGTCCGAACGATACGCGGCATCGGGTGGAGTCTCTCGCCGATTTGAACAAGATTGCGCCGATTTCCAGGGAGCCGGAGCAGTCTGATCCTAGGGCGGCAGTGCCAGACTCCCTTCCAGCCGCTGCTGCTATAAAGACAGCAAGGTTAAAGCGTGTTGCTGCTGTGAGAAAGTGATTTCCTTCTTAGCAATGTTTTACTGAAGGTCCGGGTGGTGTTATTTTCTTGTTTTGGTTTCCTTTCACCTTCACTTACTGTTATTTCTTAAAAATTGTAACTTCCAAATTGTATATTAACTTTTTTACGTGAGACGTATTGTCAACTGTCACTGTCACTTCACTACTGTCAGTTTAATGTTATGCGTTCTTTGCGGTGCGTTCCGTTTTATGTCATAATTTCAATTCTGTATTTTATTTATTTTTCTTGCTGCAAAATTTCTTGTTTTTATTTTTATTATATCAGTTCTGTTAATGTTGCCCGGACTCATCTAGTTTTTTATTCTTATATATTAATGACGCAACCTGCAGGTTTACTGTTTATTGGTTTTTAGTTTTAAGATAGGATTTTATATATTTATATTATTATAATAGGAAAATTTATGTCTATTACAGATGACAGCAGTGACAACTTTAGTTTTTGTTCTTTGACAGGAAGCGATGACAGTTTTGTGAGCGTGCCTTCTCTTTCAGATAGTCTTGGGGCGCAGTTTTCTGATGTTCCTAAGAATTTTAACGTTATCCATATCAACGCGCAGAGTATTCCGGCTCATTTCCACGATATGCTGGCAAGTTTTGACTGTGAAAACATACATGCTATTCTTATTTCCGAGTCATGGCTTAAACCCTGTCTCCCTTCAACTAGCTACTCTCTTCCCGGCTTCGTGCTCATAAGAAACGACAGGGCGGTTGGTGGTGGTGGTGGTGTTGCCATTTATCTCCGCGCATACATTCCATTCTCAATTGTCAATGTGTCAGCGCAGCCACCGCCATCAAATGCTGGTGAACATCTGTTTCTTGAGGTCGAGCTAAATCATTCAAAATTACTTCTTGGTGTTTACTACTGTCCCTCTTTACGCATCAATTTCTTTTCATCTTTCGAAAAGCTCTTAGAAATCTTAATCCCTTCTTACAGTCATAGCATAATCATGGGTGATTTTAATACTTGTCTCCTGAAGAATGACCATCGTTCGTCTTCCCTGACAAATATTTCGGCTTCTAGGAATATTTCCATTCTTCCGCTTAGTGCAACTCATCATTTTCCAAACTGTACTCCTTCGCTTCTTGACTTGATTTTTGTCTCCTCTCCCGATCGCGTCGCTAAGCATGGCCAATGCTCAGCCGATGCCTTTTCATATCATGACCTGATTTTTCTCTCTTATAAAATTCGTCCACCTAAGGCTAAAGCCAAAATTCTCATGCAACGCAATTTTGGTGGTATGAGCATTGACAGTCTTTGCGGGGATGCCAGCAGTATAGATTGGTCTCCTCTGTTTGCCTCTGTGTCGGTCGATGAGCAAGTGAATGTCTTCACTGCTAAACTTGTCGAGCTTTATGATGTCCATGCACCTGTTCGAGCAGTTAAAGTTAGACATTTGCCGGCACCGTGGCTGACGGATGAGATAAAGAGATTAATTAACAAAAAAGTTGCAGCAAAGTCCAAATTTAAGCGACGGCCTACCGATGCTAATAGAGACAAATATGCCGCTATCCGCAACCTATGCAATAAGGTGTGTAGGAATGCTAATCGCCAACATATTCATAACTCAGTCCAAAACAAAGACACATCCGAAGTTTGGAATTTTCTAAGATCATTGGGAGTCGGTAAAACCCGACAAGAGTCAATACCTAAAGATTTAGACATCAATGCATTGAACATTCATTTTACAGCTTCGTCCGATTTTGATAGGACAATTAAATTGAATACACTGAATTATCTTTCATCTCTTCCGACTCCCAGTTATTCTCCATTTGCTTTTAGTCAATTCTCTGCATGTGATGTTAAGAAGAGCATACTTTCAATTACTTCCAATGCTGTAGGATGTGATTGTATCAGCCGTAAAATGTTACTCCCGGTGCTGGACATTATCCTTCCTGTCATTTGCCACATCCTTAACTTTTCTGTGTCCAGCGGTGTCTTTCCGTGCTCATGGAAAGATGCACAAATAATTCCTTTACCTAAAAAGTCCAATCCCACCTCCTTTTCTGAATACCGTCCAATATCCGTCTTACCATTCCTATCTAAAGTCCTAGAACGGTTAGTCCATAATCAAATGAGCAAGTTCCTATCCAAAAACAATCTCCTCAATCCCTTACAGTCCGGTTTCCGTCCTGGTCACAGCACCACAACAGCTCTTCTCAACATTACGGACGATATACGGTCAGCCATGGAAAGCAGTAATCTGACGGTCTTGGCATTGCTAGATTTCAGTAATGCTTTTAATACTATTGACTTCGACGTTTTGCTTGGTATTCTACGCTCTCTTAATATATCTCCATCGGTGGTTGACTGGTTTCGTAGTTACCTGTTCGGGCGCCGGCAACGTATATGTATTGGGGAGAACTTGTCTTCCTGGTGCAGTACTTCTGCTGGGGTACCCCAGGGTGGCGTTTTATCCCCTTTACTTTTCGCAGTTTTTATAAACTCAATCTCGAATGAACTTATTTCTTCCTACCATCTTTATGCAGACGATCTACAGTTGTACTCGCGGGCACCCCTCGGAAAGCTGTCCGAGGCTATAGCAACCATAAACCTTGATCTGGCTCGCATTTGTGATTGGAGCAGGAGGTATGGGCTTATGGTCAACCCTATTAAGACGCAGGTTATTGTAGTGGGCAGTTCTAGAATGGTTTCAAAGATCGACTGGACGTCTCTTCCCCAAGTACTTTTTGACAATTCTGTTATTCCTTTCAGTGAGAAAGTTAAAAACTTGGGGATATTCATCGACAAAAACTTTTCATGGACTGCCCAACTGCAGGAAGTTAGCCGCAAGTTGTTTGCATCTGCTGCAACTTTGAGGAGACTGCGGCATTTTCTTCCGACTGCCACCAAGATTGCGCTTGCACAATCTCTTCTTCTTCCCATCCTTGATTATGCTGATGCCAGCTATCTTGACCTTACTCAAGAACAACTAGATAAACTTGAGCGACTTCAAAATGTTTGTATAAGGTTCATATTTGGTTTGCGCAAATATGACCACGTTTCCGAATTCCGTGTAAAGCTCAAGATGTTGCCAATTCGCCTTCGCCGGAATACTCATATTCTTTCTCTTTTGTACAATGTCCTCTTTACTCCTTCCACCCCTCTTTACCTCAAGGATCGTTTTCAGTTTATCTGCGATTCCCATACGAAATCTCTTAGGTCATCAGAAAACTTGCGACTTAAAATGCCTATGCATTCCACTACATTTTTGGATAAGTCATTCACTGTCCAGGCTGCTCGTTTGTGGAATGCATTGCCTGACCCAATAAAACGTGCTCAGTCGTTGCCTGTCTTTAAAAAACTTATAAAGGATCATTACCTCTCTCTGTGATTATGTCCTTGTTTAAGCTGTATTGTTTTCTTGTTTGTTTATTTAGATGTATGTATGTATTTATGTATTTATTTTAGTAGTTTGTATTACCTGATTTGAAATTGGCACCAAGTGCAACCCCATGTCGTGTCCAGGCTATCTCTATCCATTCAAGGTTGCCTGGAAGAGATCGCAGAGCGCGATAAGGCCGCCTATTGTATGTTTGTTTTAATTTTTAATATTTCTTTTGTATTGTCTTATCTTGGTGTACAATAAAGTATATATAAATAAAAATATAAATAAAATAAATAAATATATAATTTTGGTATTGGTTTATCACTTGTAACAACTTTATTTCTCAATTTTGATACCGAAACGGCAATTTTATTCTTCTCAATGTCAGGCTTGCATACGTGTTGTGTGTTTCGTACTACATCGCTACCCTTACATGAAAAACATAGTCAGATCGTGATTTAAATGAAAATAACTATAGGTACATTGCAAAACGATACAATATCGAATCTATAATAATAAAATAAATCGCCATTAGCCAACAGGTTCGGCGTTCCCGAAAGGATCTGTCGACATGTTGGATAGATTATAAGAAGGCCTATGACTCGGTGCCGCATACATGGCTCATGAGGGTGCTAGAATTGTATAAAATAGATACAACTCTACGCACCTTCCTGATGTCGTGTATGAGGCAATGGAGCACAGTCCTTCGCTATCCAGGATGTCGAAATATCCAGAGGAATAGCGAACCTGTAAGGATCGAGCGAGGTATATTCCAGGGCGATAGTTTGAGTCCACTTTGGTTTTGCCTAGCCTTGAATCCTCTAAGCATGATGCTGGAGAATTCAGGGCTAGGCTATCGGTTGAAGAGAGGTGGTCAGGTTATATCTCACCTCCTTTACATGGATGACTTGAAGCTTTTTGCCCCCAGCAATCTTCAGCTGATGGAGCTACTAAAGGTAACTGAAACTTTTAGTAGCGCCATCAGGATGGAGTTTGGTGTGGACAAATGTGCGGTCATGCATGTAAAGCGAGGGGAGATTGTGGAATCCGTAGGAATTCAACTTGCGGATTCCATAAACCTGAGATCCCTCTCTCCAAACGAAACCTATAAGTATTTGGGTATGTCGGAAGCGTTAGGTATCAGTACTATAGACATGAAGCAATCGTTGAGGGAACGCTTCTTTGGCCGCCTGAAGAAGGTATTCAATAGCCTTCTTTCGGGCGGAAACAAGGTGCGCGCCTTCAACGGTTGGGTCATGCCGGTGCTGATGTACTCTTTCGGCATACTCAAATGGACTCAAACGGAACTTGACGCCCTGGATAGGCGGGTCCGTACACTGCTGACTGCATATCGAATGCATCACCCACGATCGTCAGTCATGAGATTGTATATCCCGCGGAAGTGTGGAGGCCGAGGCTTTTTAAATGCCAAAAATCTCCACAACCGCGAGATATGCAATCTCAGAGAATATTTTCTAAACACCGACGTGGGTATTCATCGAGATGTAGTAGCAGTGGACAAGGGACTCACCCCGATCTCCTTGGCGAATGAGAACTGGCGCAAGCCTGTAGTGCTTGACACTAACGACCGCAAGGAGGTATGGCAGAGTAAGGAGCTTCACGGACGCTTTTTCCGGGCCCTACATGGGTCCGAAGTAGATCAATCAGCGTCCGTAGCCTGGCTGCGATTCGGTGACCTCTTTGGGGAAACCGAAGGTTTCGTCTGTGCAATTATGGACGAAGTTATCATGACGAATATTTACCGGAGATTTATTGTAAAGGATGGCACGGTTGACATCTGTCGGGCATGTCACCGTCCGGGTGAATCGATCCGCCACATTATCTCTGGTTGTTGGTGGCTGGAAAGTATCTTGGCAGTCGGTTACCTGTACGAAGACGCCGCGGCCTCCCTGGAGACCTGCCACCCAGAGATGCTTTCCGCTGCCCCTTCTGTCGCCAAGGTTAGGTCTATAATCGTCCGACTGCGTCTTGTTACATACGTCGGTTCCGTGCCTGTGTTTAGTAGGGAAAGGTTAGTTGTGAACAAGTATTCTACTAAAGCCTTACCCCTTTCATTCTCTGTGTCCATTCCCCACAGTGGGTGATGTGCATTCGCGTCGGTCCCGATGATGACCTCCTCACCTCTGGCTTCGCAGTGCGTTACGAGGCGGACCAGGTCATGCGGGGGTGGAGCCTCCGCCTCAGGCATATAAAACGAGGCGAAGACACACGACATCATCGTGGCACCACGCTGTATGGTCAGCCTAGCTGCAGAGATATCTCTGCAAAAGAAATCAGTTAAAAGCTGTGCTCTAATGTTACCTGTGACATATATACAAGATCTAGGGTGATCATGGGTTGAGGTAACAAGGATCTTACCGCCTAAACCGGACAGTCCTCGTATTTGGCCGCCCCTAATCCACGGCTCCTGGATCAGGGCAATGGCCGTGTGTTGAACCTCCAACCACTTGCGTAACTGAGCCGTCGCTGTCTGACTGTGGTGGAGGTTCGCCTGTACAGCTTTACAGGCCAACGAAGGGTTCGCCATCGCAGATGGGGCCCTCCTCGACTTCTTCTAGCTGTAAACCGGCGAAAGCGTCGCCCACCTCGTCATCCTCCATCGTTCCAGAAGCCGTTGACAGTATGCTGTCGTCCAGCTCCTCGCCCGACGGAGGGACGGTGACCGTGATGGCGGTGAGACGGTAGGGTCGACCGGCTCTGCAGCTATGACTGAGGCCGGGTTGTTGAAAGGGGGATTATTCTCCCCTGCATCGACGAGCTGCCTCGCTACCGGGTCCCATCCCCGAGGAACACACCCGAAACGGCCGTTCGTTCCTTGGAATTTGATGTACACCAAGCCCAGACCGAATGGCAGTCTGCGCTCGGCGCCCATCAAAGCCGGGATGTGGTCCTCGGGAACCCCCAGCACCACGAACCAGCCCGCCTTCTGCCTCTCAGAACGCAGGAGCACCCACTGCTTTATGTCGACAAAGGGGTTCTGGTACCATAAGGTTCTACCCACCATGGTCACGTCCTTATAAACTCCTCTGTCGTCTGGGATCGCAATTCCGCACCGCACCTGCTTCTTAAGCTCAGCCTGACTCTTGACGACTAGCTGGGTGCTAGTCGGGAGAGTCATGCTGGTGACCGGCCTCTTGAGCCAAGCTAAGGTGTAATCATCGCTACACCAAAGCTTGAGCGCCCCATTGCCGAACTTCGGCCTGGCGACGAAAGACGGTATCTGCCGCTCTGAAGTCTCCTTCGCAGGGGACCAAGCCTCTTCGATGATCAGCCTCTGGATCTCGTCATGGACCTGGTTTGACACCTCTAGGCTGATCATCCCTGTGCTGGCACAGGTTACCGCGACGCACAGGTGGGCGCTAGCAACTCGGGCATAGCTCGTCGCATCAGTCCGCCCGAAATGATCAAGCCGCAGCCGCTTATGCTCCCCACGAGGCGACATGGTCTCGTTGAGAGCCCGCTTGGCCACGGCCTGACCCCTCCGGGCGTCTTGCTGCGACGCGCCAGCCGTCTGCGCTGGTCCTCCTGCCGCTGAATGGCTGCCTTTGGCCGCAGTCTGCGACCGCTTCCCTTTCGAGAAGTTCTGGTTGCCAGTCTTAGCAGCCTGCCCTAACTTGGAGACTTTGCCCTTACCCCTTCTTTGTTGCTGACGTCTCTCTTTCCACGTCAGATCATCCCCTTTGATACCCTGGGCTTTGGGGATTGTTGGTACCAACAAGTTTGGACAAGGGTCTTGGGTTTGTTTTTTCCATTTCTTGCCCTTACCCTTGCCCTTATGGGTTTGCACCCGCCAGGATTCGGCCGCCGCCCCCGTTTGACTGGTGGCGGTTGCCCCACTGGTCTGCGAAGTGGTAGTACAGGAGGGATGAGGAAGAGGGTGTTTGGAAAGGTTGGAGCTGGCAGAGGGATGAGTCATCTCCGGCCCCTTACCTTTCGCCAAGGGAGTGTAAGGATCAGTGCTGGTCCCGCGCAGCCCTGAGCCCTTATGCCGGTTATGTGGGGACTGATTGGTCTTAGCTGCGGTTCTCGCCACAGCCGGACCGGTGCCCGCACTGGAGCCCGCGGTGTTAGCCGCAGGTCCAGGGGCAAGCGGAGTGCTAGGTGCACCCCGCTTATTGGCGCTACCCGTGCTGGGGCCCGCGGCGTTTGCCGGTCTCCCAAGGGACTGAGCCTTTGTCCAGACTTCGATTTTCACCGTAGTCGAAGTGGTGCCCGCGCTGGATCCCACGGTGTGAACCGCAGATCCAGGGGCAAGCGGAGTGCTAGATGCACCTCGCTTTGGAGTATCGTCAGCTTTCGCCGACTCCACCCCCGAAGTATTCAAGGCAGTGACAAAATCCATTGAATATCGTACACAAATTCATCTCTCCGGCTCCCACCCTCCATCGAGCCCGCAACTGGGAACGTCCCACCACTTAAGGTGGGCCGTTAGGATTACCATTGAGATATAGGTGCGCAGGGCTGGCTTACAGTGCGACATCAGGTGCTCGTTTGGGCTGGCTTGAACAGAACAGCCCTCCCTTACACCGTCAGCGTGACCTTCACCACCACTTCAGCCGTCCAAAGACGACATCAGTGGACCCCACGCACCTCGCTTGTACTCTCAGAAGGAGAGCTCAGCCGATTGATCGTGGTAAGCTACTCCCACGACCTCCCGTGTCGGAAGAAATCCGAGCCAAAGTGATGTGTTGTGTGCAACCTGCTCCACTCAATCACCAGGATCCCTTCATCCCTCCATACGGGTCCCCGCGCACGGCACAAACACGCAGGAGGTCATTGCTATCCATCATTGTTCTTGTTCAATGGTGGACACCCAGGGGCATGACCTCGCCACCCCTGTGATACGTCGCCCGGTGATTTCTGTTACGTCTATTTCATAAGGAATTAGACCAAAAACAGGGCGTCAACCACGTGAAGGATAATCACCGCACTTGCCTTAAGGATCTACACGAACGTTGCGCTCTCCCTCAAGACCACACCACCTTGCCGCCTCTGAAGGAGCCAGACAAGGTAGGACTGCATCGACAAAGTCAAGCCCTAAGAAGCCCGTCGCTGAAAGCTCAAAGCGTAAGTTTGCTAACACAGCCCAGCCCCGCTACAATATCTTTATGAGGTTTTGATTTAATACCATTTAAAAAAATATAAGTGAACCTCCACGCAACATAACATTTCTGTTAAAACAGCTGAGCAAAGTATAATTTTCATAATTAATAAGCATTGAATAATCTTTCAGCCAATGCTCAGTAAAACAAATAATATCAAATCTATAAAACAGTTCTATTTCCAATTTCTTTGCAGGAAAACCTTGAATATTTTGATGGAATAATTTCAAAGAATTTTGCTTAGCCCCTTTTTTAGATTAACTATGTGAAAGCAAGAAGGTACCTTCTTGTTGGTGGATGTACTACTAACTATTTCGTTATTGGTACTCTCCCTTGTCCTACAAACTAGTTTAAATTATAAATATTAATAACAGAATTGCTAAAGTTATTTAAGTTATTGACCACCTGTAAATTAGTATTACTACTAATATCAACTACAGAACATGACTTCGACATACTATTTATGTCTGAGTTTAAAGTAAAAGATAAAGCCTCGCTATATTTTGACGTTTTACCCTAATAGGCAGATACACTGTATTGCCCGTCGACTTTAATTTATCAACAAAAATGTTGATGTCAAAAACAACTAATTTGTCACTGTAATGGCTGACAAGGAAATGAACATGTTTGCTTGAATAAAGAAGAGCTTAGATAGCAATTCAAATATAAATAAATAAGTAGTCATATAGGTTCATGATGGTTTGATTTATTTTATTTTGTTTGTAAATTCAAAGTAAAATTATAAATTCATTAATAATGCATGCTGTGTTCACTATTTTAAGACATACAGTTTAGGTTATTCTCTAAGTTATATTGAATCAATTTGTGAACTTAAAAAAAAACTCTAAAAGTTCATGACTGAATATCTATTAACTACTCTCGGACAGAGCCGGAACAACTATCTGTAGGTCATACAAATACTTTTTCCGTGCGGGAATCGAACCAGCGACACGAAGCGCAGCAGTCAATCGCTCAACCACTGCGCCAACCGTGCGCCCAAATTAAATTGGTGGTTTTTTTATAATCACACTGATAAGTGCCTCGACTAAGGAAGCTGTCCATTAATTTAATAGATTTCTCTTCTTCTGAACTATCTACTATATTATATTTAACTAGCTGTCCCGCGCAGCTTCACTCCTGTCAACTGGCTACCTACCTTCCTTACCCTACCCTACTTACCCTACTTTACCTATCTACCCTATACTACATTGTTTTATACATGAAGTAGCCTATGTCCTTTCTCAAGATGCCATGTATGTCCTTGGCAAATTTCTCCTTATCTTTCTGTGGAGCTGCATACCAATATACAGGTTCTAACCTAGTCCGTTTTATTTAAAAGATAAATAAAATTAAATTACAATAAAACTGTGACAGTCACAGGTTTAATATTTGTCAATGACTGGCTAAATATAAATAATGTTGCTGTAACATTATTTATCTTTTCATATTCTATGAAATGTTATTAATGATCTCGAATTCTAGGGAGTGCAAGCGTTGTCAGTGAAAAATTATAAACACAATTTCAAGCTGAGAGAAAAATGCACTCTCTTGAGTAAATTATTCTTAGCTGATTAAATATTATTAAAGAAGGCAAAGGCTTAACTGTATTGATTCCATTATGAATATCAAGCGGGTCGCCTGTGTGTTTGTTGCACCTATTTGCTTATTTTTAATAAAATATTATCATGTTTCCCCTTGATCTTATAGAGATTAAAAGCCATTTATAGAATAAGGGATTACTTTCCCATCCAAATTCAGTCACGCAGGTCTATCTCAAAGGTGATTAGCCAAGTGTGCAAGAGATATTATAGTATTTTTCTTTTCATGTGAGGGTATGGTCACCTCTGGTGTCAGAGTAATGAAGCCGCTTCTTGGGACCCCACAGGCCTCTGACTTGGCTATTTCAGACTTACATTAACTATGTAAGTCCAGGTTTCCTCACGATGTTTTCCTTCACCGCCTCTGATCTCGAACTTTAGGCGTTAACTAATTCTCCTTGCTCCTTTTCTAAAGGAGACTAGGCATAGATAGAAATATCTCATTCAAAACTTCTTTGATGTTTTGTCTATTAAGGTAATCTCTCTGCTGGAGCATTCGCCTGTAATGTAACATTCAGATTCGATTATGAACATTACATTACAGTCTGTACTGCCTCCTAGACTTGACGAGCATTCGCCTTTAATGTAACATTAGATTAGATTTTGAACATTTAGTTGATTCTACAATTTCACACAAAGCGGTGGTTGATTTTACAACTTGTATCAAAATATTACAGATTGTATCATCAAGTTACGTACCGTTATTCTCTTATCTCACCAATATAATGCTCGAATCTGTAACATTACAGGTTACGCACTGTAATGCTTGATTCTCCTCCCTCATTGATGTAATGCTCGACTCTGTAACGTTACATTACAGGCGAATGCTCCAAGTGAGGGATAACCTTAAGTGCGTTGGTCAGTTTATAGCTAGCTTTATACTAATTAGTAGTTGACATAATGAAGACATCATGCTATGTTGATAGAAACCGCTGTCTTAGTTGGCGACCCTTTGTGGTTAATTATAGATTAATTAGTGTCAATTCAACCGAAGTTAATTATATGTTAACATTGGAGGAAAAGGAGCTCAAGGCGATCTAATTAGATCGATTTGTGTGGTTAAGTCACCTTACCTTGGTCAGTCTGTGGATTGTTTATAGCTCAGACATCCTTTAAATCATGTCGATACCTAGAAATAACCCTCAAATAAGCTTCGACAAACCGAGTAGCTCGTGGCTTAATAATTACATGATAATAAAAATCTTAATCATCAACTTTAGGCGACACTTGCTGAGGTCGGTCCGTGGATGGATTAATGTGGATCCCCGCAATTATTTGCAGATCTTTGAAAGCCTTTATGGTATTTGGAGGTCAGAATATCTGACACCAGACTTGACAGAGGTACCGTTTTACCAAGCTACTGGGCTGAAGAGATCAGGTAGGCAATCGCTCCAAGTAAAATACTAGTAATCAACTGAATTCAGTTTGACTAGAAGCCGACTACAACATTCTAGAAGCCAACTACAACAGACTAGAAGCCGACTACAACAGACTAGAAGCCGACTACAACAGACCATAAGCCAACTGCAACAGATTAGAAGCCGACTACAACATAATTGGGCAAAGACATGGCAAACTGATTTGCTTAGACTAATAGGTATGTAACTATAGGCAGAGATGTCTATAGATATAGATAGAACATAATTATATAAAAACCGTCCAAGAGCGAGTCTGAGAGCGAGTGGTTGCGAGGTGAGTCGCGCACAGAGGGTTCCGTATAAACAGCTACATTCACTAAAATAAATAGGTAAAATTAATAACGTTCCTAAATAATGAAAGCACCAAACATTTCTCTAACGAAAGGACAAAGTTTGCCGTTCGAAAACTGTTGTTCACATTCATCAATATACCAAATTTTTACTTTTCCAAGTACATTGATTTATGAGTTGGTTGACTATTATTCGTAAACTTGTAAAGTCTACTTAGCTGTGATAGTTTTCCTTTTCATTTCGTTATATATGTCATGGACCAAGGGATTAAGTAGGCAATATGTATAATGCACAGGCATTATAAATCTAGTCAAGTAAAATCGGGCAATGTTATGTATTTATGACATTGTCTGGTCATTATTGCTACGTACCGGTTGGGCAATTCGATAAATATGGTCAATGAAGTTATTAGAAATAATATTTATTTCGGGATATTTACCATGTATATTTAGATTTTGGTTAAGAGCTCGACATTAATATTAATTCTAATGATTGCGACCATGTCAGCTAAAAAACTTATCAATAACGTTAGCCCAAAAGCGAGCGAAGCGAGCTCGGTAGCTTAGGGCACCTAGAAACGGACAGGTTAGATTCGAAGGAGATGTCGAGAACTGAAGTGAGCGAGCAACCCTTACCAATTCTTTAAAAAAACCAATGACACCATTAAAATAATTAAAAAAAACACATATTTTAATACCCGGCCCAATAAGTGATGGGCATTATTCAGATAGCCCGGTCAATATAATTATTTCAATAGTTTTTATCATATTGCCTACTTATATTGGGCATTTTTCAAATTGTTCGGGCATTACAAATAATACCGTATTAATCAATTGGTCCATTTACAAAAGCAACCATTACGCTGGCAGGGGGCAAAAAGCCAATACGAGCTTAATTTTTCGCAAACGCTTTCCTGAATCGAAAAATGGTTTGATCATTACCGTAACATTTTTTAATGGGCTATCTAACGATACCCCCACCATGGGATAGATGAGAAGAAAAAACATCCCCACTTTACGTGTACATGAGGTATCCTATTTTTATTATTTTGTTTTACCACTTTGTCGGCATTATTAATAATGTATATCCATGCCTAATTATAGCTTTCTAGTACTAAAAACTCTGAGCTAAGTTGCGGACGGACGGATAGACAAACATAGCGAAATTGTAAGGGTTCCTTGTTGACTAGGGAACCCTAAAAAGGACCAGTTAATCATACCGTCCTTACACTAGACTGCATATAATCAAGATTCAATTACCAAAAAAAATATGGATAGAAGTTATCTTATAGAGACCAAAATAACTCCCTAGAACACAAATTGCAACGTAAACGTACACTCTATAATAGTACCGTCTGTTTATTTCCCTCATCCTATTTTTGTAAGAATGCATCCATTTTCACCTTCATGTATATCTGGCACTGTTTTCCTTATCCTTTTCTCGACAAGTGTCATTTTAGCAAGGATTTGGATCTTCCCGCACACGTCGTGCGTTTTGTTATGAATAAATGATGACCGTGCTAGATATTTATAGTGTTATCGCATTCTGCTGTAAGGGGACATTTTTGTATCATAACACTAAGCCTGGATGCCCTGTAGGGGTCAGCAGAGGCGTATATTGGGTGAGTTTTGACGTAGTTACAATCTTACAAGATGTGAAGGTACTCATGCATATCAACAACTTTTACAATGTGCAATCAAGACTTATTAACGTATGTTTATAGACTAATTTATTAGCGGATAAAGAAATAAACAATTGATTAAAATTTTGTAAATTTTATTTATTTTATTAATATATTTATTTCACCCCTCTTGTTACATCCTTTGATGGAGTATTCGCTTCACAAATGTCTACCTTCGTAAAACATCTTGGAGCTGCAATCGCTGACCGCTGGAATAGGTCCTTTAGTGTAGTGATGTGTTGGTTAAGATCAAGAATCATCATCTCAATAATCCGTGCAACTAGCATGTGCATTCGCGGCACACGTCATAAATTCAAACCAATAGCCAAGTTATTCGGCTTCGACGATAATATTTCGCGCCAAGTTATTCGCAATATTTCGCGATGGATAAATGAGCTTGTTTTATAAAATAATTATTCATTAATTTGACTGTAATGTGACTGTAGTTATATATTATTTTGTATTGTAAAAAAAATATATTTATCGATAACTATATTTTACAACATTATGCAAATTTCTACCTAAAATAAAATTTATAAATAATAATTTTGTAATGACAAAATGTAAACAACAGCTTTTTAAAATTAATTATTATTAGGTAAGGTTTTGTTTTATTATGGATTTCGATTTCTAGGCTTTTTTTGGGTTTCTGTAATGTGCGTTTTGTCTTTGCCGAATAAAAAATAATTATTACTTTCTTTATTTTCCTTTACTTTGTATCTGAACCGCACGCGATTTGCTGGCTGTCAGCATATCGTCACTGCGCCGGACAGCGCGTGTTGCATTTGTACTGTATGTAACAGACGTATTCAGGAATTGCTTTTTCCACCTTTTCTCGTCCCATGACTCGTATACTCTTTCATTTGCATTTTGTTCAAACAGTAGTAAAAACCGTTTGAAGCAGGAGCGGTACGCTAGGCGCTCCGTTTGTTCAGACACTATCGAATCGCTCCTGCTTCGAACGGTTTTTACTACTTGACGAAACTTTCATAGGTGATTTATTTATTAGATGTAAGTTTAATATTAAGTTAATTATTATTTTGACATGTACTACCGGTATAAATTCATTAAATGATAGTGAAAACGGTACAAAAATCCGTTGCGTTGTGTAAAAGAACTTTGTCACTTTTCGTGCCTGTATACTCGATACAGACACTTTTTATTTGTATTTAACACTACAAATAAAAAGTAAAAATTTATTATAGGTTAAAAAATTATTGTCAATTAGTAAGTAAAAAAAAATCTATCCCGTATCTAAGATTTCGAGTAACATAAAAAGTAGTTTTTGAAAAAAATATAATATATATTACTATATTTATATTATATTATATATATTTTTTTTTCCTCCTGTGGCAACACTACAGCTAACAGCTGATTTGAATTTGTCCTAATAATTTTAATTTTAAATAATAGATTTCCTTTATAATAAGGCCTATTTCCAATTTCTTAACTAGTTTTAAAGCGTAATTAAGTGTTTTGTGCTAAATACAGACACTACAAGTGCAAAATAAGTGTTGAAATTTAATTGTTTCGTTGACAGTTACCGGCTCAAGCGAATGTTACTTTTTCGCCTCGGTATCAGGTACAATACTATATATTTTACTTGATATTGGATTGTTTGCGTTTTAATATTTTGCCTACAATTAATTGGATCACTTTTATTGAGGTTACAAGTTGATGCCAATGACCTATAAAACGTAAACATAACCTTAATTAGTTTGGTTACAGAACTTCTTTCTTAACTATGTAAATTTCATTTTTCCGTTAAACTAATCATCTGTTACTCATTTCACTACTCTTTTCCAACATCATCTTTCTTCTCTTTCGTCATGATTATGACTCGCAGTGCGCGGGCTCGCCTAGAAGAGACCAAACTCAGTCAGGCTTTGAGCGAATTAAAGGCGTCTCAGGAGTTCTGTGACCAACTGATAAGGGAAAAAGATGAAAACGAAATAGAGTTCCTTAGGGTCCTTGACAGGAATAGTAAACTGAAAACAGAAATGGCTCAGTTATATATTCAACACACTGATGCCATAGCAGCCCGGGACAGGCTCCAAATTGTTGTGGACGGGTTCAGCCAGTGTAGCAATGAGTATGAACAAGCTCTTAGTCACAATTATTCACTACAACAGCAGCTACATGAGGCTCCAAGTCAGATTGAACATCTTGAAACAACAAATCATAACATCACTGCCTCGTTGAATCAAAGTCTATTCAATGAATTGGTGCCTGTTGCCCCATCAATGGTTACTGCAATAAACACCTCTCACACACTAGATTTAACAAGTCATGATGATTCAAAATCAATTAAATGATTGAGGGTAGTTACTAGTAAAAATAAAATAAAAAAGTACATTAAAATTAACAAATACATAGTTAAAACTAAGAAAATGATAAAAAAACAAAGGTTTTTCATCAAAAATGTAAAACTTAATAGAGAAAGGTTGCATCTACTTAAACAATTAGATATGTATTCATTTAACTTAGAAAAAAGTACTAGAAAATACCAAACTGACACAGAAGACTTGCGGTATGAACTTGACCATCTACAGGAGAAACTTACTTCTATGACCATCAAATCTGAAAACCAAATGAGGGAATATGTATTGGCAATGAATGAGCTGGTAAGTTCACAAATTAACAAATGTGATCATTGTCAACCACCATCTGTTGAACCCACACCGGACCATTCATTGACAATATGTGATGCCACCATACCGCGGTCTAGTGCAAGTTTGCCATTAGAAATTACTAACTGTTTGCCTAAAAAGAATGTAAATACAGAAATAGTATTATTTTGTGATGATATTGGAAAGGATTTAGGCCACTTGTTGACAAATAGATATCCAGGACACTCAATAATGAACTACTGTATGCCTGGCTGTTCTTTATTTGACATAATGAAAAAAGTTATAAAATGCAATTTTAACCAGGATACCACATTATTAATATTTATTGGTAATAGGGGTAATGTGAACAAAGGAGAATTACTCCAACATTATAGAACTTTGTGCAACCTTAGTTTAAACAAAATTGTGATGTTCACTTTCCCTTACAGCCAAAGATTGCCACAGGAAGAAAACAACCTTAGATATGAATTGAATAGGACATTACATAATTTAACATATAGTAGTAATTTATTCCATTTAATTGACACTAACAATTATGTTGGTAATCACTTTTATTTGACAAAAGATAAATTTTTCATGGATAGGTACTTTCTTTCAAAGTATTATAAAAGACATATAGCTGTGTCGCTATCATATTATTTTTCTATTACAGCCAAGAATTTGGCTAAACAACTTGCTTCTATTGAGCAATGCCAAGGAATGTTATTTAATTCCAATGCCAATGATTTGGTATCAGAAATTGATATTGATAATAATTTTAATTAGAAATTAGGACAATAGGGACAACCTCTTGCAAAATTATACAGGATAAAAATTGCAAAATAAAATCAAATAAAAGTTTAAATTCGGTAAATAGTATTAACCTGGTGCATCAAAATATTCAAGGATTTATGAACAAAGATTTAGAAGTAGAATTATTTATGAACTTTAACAGTATTGATATTCTTTGTATAACAGAACATTGGCTTAAAAGCCACCAGTTATTGTTCAATTTTAATAATCACCAGGTTGGTAGTTCATTCAGCAGAGTTAATGCTATACATGGTGGCTCATTGATTTTAGTAAGTAACCAGCTTAAATTTAAAGACCGTAAGGATATTGTGAGCCTATCTGTTGAGCGGACAGTTGAAATAGCTTGTATATAATTGGAGCAGTTTATTGTATTAAGCGTATACAGACCGCCTTCAGGATTTAATGACTGCTTTGAAAAGGTAATGGATGAAGTGTTACACAAGATTTGTAACTTGAATAAATCCATTATCACTTGTGGTGATTTTAATGTTAATTTATTAGAAAACTCAGGTTCTTGTAGTAAAATAATAAGTCTGTTTCAGTCCTACAATCTTGTAAACCTATTTTTGGAGCCCACAAGAATAACCCCAACTAGTGCTACATGCTTAGATAATATTTATACTAATGTTATACCAGTCCACAAAGAAATTATAAATTTACTAGATTCTGATCATTGCGGGCAGAGGATTACTATACCAAACCAAAACAACAAAGTGGCTAAAAAGGATATCACTGTTAACCCCAAAACTGCAAGTCGCTTGGCAGCTTTTAAAGTTAAACTCATTAATAAATTACCAATTTTGTCAATTGATGCTGATCCTAATCATCTATATGATGATTTTTTTAGTATATACTGTAAACAATTTAATTCGACCTTTGTTCCAAAGACTATCTCCATTAATAGTAACGCATCATTTAGTGATTGGGCTACCATTGGTATTCATAAAAGTAGAACACGGCTTTATGAGCTGTACAGTGAAAGGACTTATGTAAACACTGCTGAATTTAATTTATATGTTAGAAATTATTCAAAATTATTTAAAAAAGTTTGTTGTTTGGTCAAGTCGCGTTATTTGAGCTCGAAGATTAAAAACAGTAGTAATGTTATTAAAACGACTTGGAATATTATTAATAGTGAAACGGGAAGATCTGGTAACCGAAATATTGACTACGGCCTGTCTATTAATGGCAACATCATAAAATCAGACTCACAAGTCGCAGTGGCCTTTGAAAATTTCTTTTCAGATATTCCCATTTCAACTACTAAATACTTAAACTCATCACCTTCTGTTGCTGAGTCTTTGCTAAAAGAAAATGTTAATGTTTGCAATTCGGAATTTCGTTTTGAACATATTACTTGTAAAGACATAATTAAAACCTTTCACACTTTAAATGTTAAAAAGACTGCAGATCTGTGGGGTCATTCTGTAGAAGTTGCTAAGACTATTATTGACATTGTCGCACCTAGTTTAGCTATTATCTTTAATAATTGTATCGACTGTGGGGAGTTTCCTGACCTTATGAAAAATAGTAAAATAATACCTTTGTTTAAATCAGGTAGTACATCAGACCCTACAAAATATAGACCTATTTCAGTACTACCTAGGTTTAGCAAAATATTTGAGAAATTAATTTTAGAGCAATTGCAAAGATTTTTTAATAAACATAAATTATTATTTAGCAAACAGTTCGGTTTTACAAGGGGTCGTTCAACTACTGATGCCGGTGTTGAACTTTTAGGACATATTTATAATGCATGGGAAGATAAGTGCGATGCCTTGGGAATCTTTTGTGATTTGTCCAAAGCATTTGATTGTGTTTTTCATGAAACGCTAATCAGGAAACTCCGCCACTACGGGATCCGGAACAGCGCTCTGGATCTTCTTACTTCATATTTGAGTAATAGGATTCAGACCGTTGACGTTAATGGAAAAAGATCTCCTGGATCTATGGTAACAATGGGAGTCCCACAGGGCTCGATTCTTGGTCCTTTCTTGTTTCTTATTTATATTAATGACTTGCCTTACCTCATAAAGGATAACCATGATATAGTGTTGTTTGCGGATGATACTTCACTTTTGTTTAAACTTAAACGTCAGCAGCTGGTTACTGACGATGTAAATAGCGCGATCTCAAAAGTAGTTCACTGGTTCAATGTTAATAATTTACTTCATAATGAAAAAAAAACCAAATGCATTAAGTTTACCCTACCTCACGTTAGACAGGTGAAAACCGATGTGTTGATAAAGGGCGAAGAATTGAATCCTGAAAATAGCACAGTATTCTTAGGCTTAAATTTGGATGCTAAGCTTCAGTGGGGCCCACATATAGATAAATTGTCAAAGAAGCTAAGCTCCGCAGCATATGCTGTTAGAAAAATTCGTAATTTAACTGACATAGAGACAGCCCGTTTAGTTTACTTTAGCTATTTTCATAGTGTAATGTCGTACGGTATTCTGTTGTGGGGAAATGCCGCCGACATCCAGACTATCTTTGTTTTGCAGAAAAGAGCTGTTCGATCAATTTATAAATTAAGCCCGAGACACTCTCTCAGAGAGAAATTTAAGGAGATTAATGTAATGACTGTGCCTTCTCAGTATATTTATGAAAATCTTTTATATACCCATAAAAATATAAAATTGTTTAAAAAATACAGTGATATCCATAACATAAATACTAGGAACAAACACAAATTTGTAGTACCTACAACAAGGCTCAAGAAAATAGGTGGCTCGTTTAGATGTCAATGTGTACGCTTTTATAATAAGCTTCCAAGCCACGTACAAGATCTAAGTCTTAATAAATTCAAGTCTTTCATTAAACGTAAGTTGTGCCAGAAAGCGTTTTATACAACAAAATATTACATTGAGGACAAAAAGGCTTGGGATTGAGCTGCTCCAATTAATTTTGTTTTTTTATTATATTTTGCACTATGCATTTTGTTATTATATTTTTTTTTTTTTTTGGTTTTCTTGCAATGACAAGAATATTTACTTTTTAAAGTATTATATTATTTTATTTTAATTATTGTGAATGTGAAGACTATGTGGATATTTTTTTTTTTTTTGTTTTTATTTAAATTTATCTTAGTTTTTAATCATGGTCTGGCAGTTTGAGTAGTTTATGCGGCCTACCCGAATGTCCTTTCTTTGGTATTGTTCGTCGAATCGTTGAGCTCCTTAAATTCTGAGTTGAGCTGCTCGGTTATTGACAAATGCGTGCATTGACTGGACAGGTCCACTCAATCTGGCTGGTTCTTTCCTCAAAAGACCATTTCAGACATCAGTCTACATGGTCTTCACATGATCTAATCAAGATTTTGTCTGGACTTTAAAAGAGACTGTGACCTCTGTGTTTGTTTCGGCCTTTCTTCTCAGAGTAGTCAGATAGGAAACGCCGACCTCATCTAGTTTTAAAAATATGTTCGACATGTAAAAGTGTTTGTACAAACCAACTTACAGAAATAAAATCATTTATCATTTATCACACGGGACATACAAAAGCCGGCACCGGAGTGTATGCTTTATGCGGACGATATAGTCCTAGTATCTAGAAATACACCAGATCTGCAAAGAACACTCAGTCACTGGGTGAAACAGTTAGAAAAACCATGGGCTACGCGTAAATCGAAATTAAATGAGTATTTGGAATGTGACTACGGAGGGACAGCAGAAACGGGTTGCGATATTTTTATAGACAACGGGGCACTACACAAAGTGGATCACTTCAAGTACTTAGGTTCGGTGCTTACCTTTGACGCAAATGTGGATAAGGGTGTAGACCACCGCATCAAAACCGCCTGGCTCAAATGGAAATCGTTATCAGGTGTTTATTGTGACAGCAAAATGCCCATACGTGTTAAGGTTAAAGTATACAAAACGGTAGTACGACCAGCTATGACTTACAGAGCAGAGTGCTGGACCTTCAAGAAAGCACATGGCTGCATACAAGTGAAATGAAAATGTAAATGAAATCTATCTAGATATTGGGGTAAATTGGCATGTCTCATTAGTACACTTTTTACTGAAAATTGCACTAAAACAATAACACCTATAAGAAATACAGAACAATGCCAAAATTCAAATGGAGTAATTTGTTGAAGGAAAACATTTATAAATATACAAAGCTACCTTGCACTTGGACCTTAAAGCGCGAAAAAGTTGTTACAAATAAAATCATTGTGAAAGGCAATTGTTCCCAATGTACGGCATGCATTTTGATAAAAAGTTATGAAACTACAGACAGAATTCACACAATTTTCTGCAAAATTATCAATATAGATAGAAATATCATACACAACCCAAAAAAGAAATTTAAATTGACGCCCTATAAAAGACAACAATTAGCAAAAACATTAAAGTACAAACCTGCAATAATCGTTCATAATGAGTTAGCGTCAAAGATCATAGCTGATACAAAAGATGAAAATGAGGTTACAAGTACACCAGAATTACCTTCTCTGTCCGCTTTACGTCAAATAAAATCTGAGGTCCAGCGAGGACAGTGGCTAGATCCTAATCCGATTATATCTTTAGTGGCTATGGCGAAAAGTACACATAAAAATATAATCCAATCTGTTAGTGTACACCCTCATTTCTTTGTTTATTATTGGAGTGAAGAACAAATTGATTATTATAATCAGTATCTAAGGAAATTTGGAAGAGTTACTCTTACGATTACGATAGATGCTACCGGCTCATTTTTTGAGTCTATGTACCTCCCCGATGGAACAAAGATCACCAAAAGATTATTTATGTATGCAAGTCTAATAACAGCAAATCGTAAATTAAAATCTGTGCCCGTATTACAAATGGTCACCGATGCACTCGGCAAGCAATCGATAATCAACTGGCTAAAGCAATGGAAAAGTACAATTCCAAGATCACCTCACGAAATTATTTGTGATGATTCTTCTGCCCTGATTGCAGCCAGTACTGAAGCTTTTACGGGGTTCAGCAGTGCAAAGGACTATATAAAAAAATGTTTTCAATTTTAGAAGGGCAGACTTCAGACGTCCCCTCTACTTTTATCAGACTGGACTCTAGTCATTTTACAAAAACTTTGCACAACCTAAAATGTTTTAATGATGTAGAGCCACGGATAAAATATTTTTATGTTCGCTGCATTATGTTTATAAAAGAGTGTGTCGATTTTAAAACCGCAAAATAAGTCATCCTAGATATAATTAATGTTTGCCTTTGTCAACACGATGATGATTTGTCTACTGCAAGATCAACTTGTCAAGCCGCCTTAAGCAGACTTGTGGTCCGATTAAAAAATATTGATCTCACGGCGGAATTCAGCTCTATGAACGACGACAAATTTACAGACAAGAATGAAGAAAATAACCCTGGCGATATTGATTTTTTTGTTTGGTTAGATGATAAAATAGCTCAGTTGCAAAAACAATCGATGGAAATTAAAGTAACTAATAAAAATGTATACGTTTATACACCATTTATATCCGAATTCAGAAGAATTCTTGGGAAACTTCCATTATGGTCAAATCTGCTATGCCCATTTTTTGAAATTGATAATACTGCCCCATCATCGTCAGGAATTGAGAGCTACTTCAAAACATTAAAACAATTGCTCTTCAAAACAAAATTAAAGAAGTATCGCATCGATGAATTTGTAAAAATACATTATAATTACTTGAATACGGAAATTGCACTTGCTACAAATGATCTTGTTAATGATATACAGAATAAAGAAGCAAAATGCTCCCGAAAAAGGAAACATTCACTTACAAATGCACAAACGCAGATAAAAAAAAGAAAATTATCAAAGTCTTTAAAATCAAAGAAAATTAATCGGTCATTTGCTGCTGAATCGATTATTTCTGATCATCCTTCCTTTGTCGAAAATTGGAGGGGTGATGCCGTAACTAATGTTACATCAACAAAAATAAAAATAAAATTTGTAAAAAATGGCAATCTTTGAAATTCTATACCCGTCGGTAAAAGTTCTATTAAAGTGGATTTGACAAACATATGCTGCTTTGATTCAGTCATGCATTTCTTAGGTATGGCATTTATTCAAAGTAGAAGTTTTCATGAAACATTAAACACATACTCTTATGATTTAATTTCTCAATATATTAAACTTTTATCAGATCCCCTTGCTAATGACTGTGATATATACAAAATGAGATCTGAAATAGGCTTGCTGTATTTTGATACAAGAGAAAACCACTGTGAATTTGCGTGTAATGTGTCCTTCATTTTTGAACATATAGCTTTGAAGTATTGTTTTAGTGCAAATTTTCAGTAAAAAGTGTACTAATGAGACATGCCAATTTACCCCAATATCTAGACAGATTGCATTTTTGCCTTTGAACCTAAATATAATTTCTGTTTTCGGCATCCAAAGTTTAGAAGACGCAATTTGTATTTCAGAAGAAAAAAACGTTTGTACGGCGTGTAACCACCAAACAATGTGCAAATATACTCTATCAAACACAGTTTCATTTGAACTAAATATTTGTACGAAATTTCGAGTAAACGAGGTACCAGAATCTATAATGATTACATGTAGATCATATACATTAATAGGCGTTATAGAATTTATACCTGGAATTAGCGACACTGGCATGGGCCACTATAAATGTCACTACCCAATGAAGGATGAGATGTTTTGTTACTACGATTATGATTCTCACTGTAAAATTCGTAAAAGCACCGACCAACCTATATTAATTCATTCTTTAAATTATGTAGAAATTGATTTAAATACCTAAAACATATGAAGAATATCTGTACACCTTACCTATATTTCTGTATTGTCGATTTGTTAAAAAATAAATTTAAAAAACTTGTTATCCTGGTTTCATTCATATAACATGGTCACCCTTAATAGCGAATTCTTAAGGAATTTTGAAAAGTAATCTGTTTTTCAGATACCGAATATATACAATGTTGATCTCTACTTAAGTATTTAGTAGACATTCATACTAAATGTTAGTGTCTCTGGTTTTTGATTCCGTTGTAATCTCAGGTAGGTACAGTAACGTTGTGATCTCAGGTAGATACACTAACGTCAGGATTGAGGAGCCAGTTAAAATGTGCCATATCTCCCAATGCACTCATTTTTAATTACTGATTCTTGTCCTACAAATCTAATATACTTACTACTAAATGACGCAGAAATTTCGCATGAATTGAACTACTGCTTCTTTGAATAATGACGAGTCGTATGTATGGTCTGAGGAGCCACTTACAATGTGTGGTAACTTTTTTAATTTTAATGCAACCGAGCTCAGATTTTGCCTACTAAATACTATCAAATACTACAAAATCATACCTAATTATGATTAATATTTATCCATGATGTTCCTAGTTCTGACGTGGCTCCTCAATCCAAACATTTAGATTGAGGAGCCAGCTTTATGTTCATATAACTTTTGAAGTATTATACTACAAAATCGAGGATTGAACCTACATAATTTTTAAACTTACTACTAAATAAGTATATTAATTTCATAAAAATACGAGAAGTGGCTCCTCAATCCTGACGGACATATATAATAGGGGTTATTAAAAACCGAGCGCGGGTTTACCACATGAGGTGAAGCCGAATGTGATAATAATAACACGCGAGTGTTTTAATACCTAATTATATGCCGTTGCATGTACACTATTTTAACTTCAACTCATATAGTTGAAATAAAATAAAAGTGGAAACGGGAAAAATATGTGGTATAGCGGACAATTTAGATTCACATTGCACCATGACTGCGCAGCGCGCGCATGCATAGACAATGACACTACTTTTCTACATTAAGACAATGAGCCCATAAATTAAAAAGTAAAAGTGTGCTATAAAAAAGAAATAGTAGATTTTACAACGAGTGCACAAAACGAACCATTTTTATCCGAGACTATTAGCAGCCCGAACCGAAGCCGAGAGCTGATAGTAATGACGAGGGTAAAATGGTTTTGTGGACGAGTTATAAACTACTTAACATATCTCCATCGGTTGTTGAATGGTTTCGTAGTTACCTGTTTGGTCGCCGACAACGTATTTGCATCGGAGAGACCTTGTCTTCCTGGTGTAGTACATCTGCCGGGGTACCTCAGGGCGGCGTTCTATCTCCCTTACTTTTCGCAGTTTTTATTAACTCAATATCCAACGAATTAATTTCTTCCTACCACCTTTATGCAGATGATCTTCAAATTTACACGCGATCTCCTCTTGATAATCTATCTGAGACTATCTTGACTATAAATAGTGATTTGGCCCGTATATGCGACTGGAGCAAGAGGTATGGACTTACGGTGAACCCTATAAAAACGCAAATTCTGGTGGTGGGCAGTTCAAGGTTGGTCTCAAGGATCGACTGGACGACTCTTCCTCAAGTTTATTTTGATAACTCTGTTGTACCCTTTAGCGAGAAGGTGAAGAACTTGGGGATATTTATTGACAAGAACTTCTCTTGGACTGCCCAGCTACAGGAAGTTAGCCGCAAGCTATTCGCATCTGCTGGATCTCTGAGAAGACTGCGTAATTTTCTGCCGACTGCTACCAGAATTGCGCTTGCACAATCTCTTCTTCTACCCATCCTTGATTATGCTGATGCCAGCTATCTTGACCTCACTGAAGTACAACTTGATAAACTTGAGCGACTTCAAAATGTTTGTATAAGGTTCATATTCGGTTTGCGCAAATATGACCATGTTTCTGAATTCCGCCAAAAACTCAAGTGGTTGCCAATTCGCCTTCGCCGGAATGCTCATATTCTATCCCTCCTGTATAATATACTATTTTTCCCGTCTACCCCTCTTTACCTCAAAAACCGATTTCAGTTTTTATGTGACTCACACACGAAAGTTCTTAGGTCATCGGATAACATGAAACTTAAAATGCCAATGCATTCCACTATCTTCCTAGACAAATCTTTTACTGTCCAGGCCGCTCGTCTATGGAATGCATTGCCTGTGACAATAAAACGCGCGCAATCATTACCGATCTTTAAAAGACTGGTAAAGGAGCACTACCTGTCACTGTGATCTTGTTCTTGTTGGAGCTATATTGTTTTCTTGCCTGTATAAATGTATGTATGTATTTATGTATCTATTTTAGTATTTTATATTTAGTGCTTCCTATGTTTGTAACTTATTTAATTTTAAAACTGCACCAAGTGCAACCCCATGTCGTGTCCTGGCTATCTCTCTCCATTCTGGGTTGCCTGGAAGAGATCGCAGAACGCGATAAGGCCGCCTGTTGTATGTTTGTTGTTATTTTAAGGTTTCCGTGTGTTATGTTTTTATCTTGGTGTACAATAAAGTATGTAATAAATAAATAAATAAATAAATAAACTCTACTTTTCATTTCGAAAGCGAGGAAATAAAACAGTAGTATAACATAACATTTCTTTAATTAATATTCAAAGTATCGTAAACTTTGAAATTATCGTAAACTTTGAGATATTTTTCCCGAGACTTTGGCGGTGATATCTGTTGCACAACTCTCTGTGCATTAATTTCCATATGCGTATTAGGAGAGAGTACTAAATCCACTTCTTCATTGGACATTTTTAGCAAATTTGAAGAAATTAATAAACGCACGAAAAAACAAGACTGTTACCCGCCGCTTTTTTTTAAATCTTACGACATTGATATTAGGCTTGGGCTGCAGACCTATACAGCCTACTATTAAATTAATTTTGTAATATATATTTTTTTTAAATTAATTAAATCACCTACCGTATTTTAATTTTAATATCTTTTATGTCTTAAAAAACACATAAAAGACAAATAAACTAAAGTAAATATTATAAAATAACAAATTCTATCTGTGAACTTTTTATTGTGTTTGGCTGTATGGCTCATTTTCTTTGCCTTAATATAGATACATTTATAAGTAGATACGTGAATGCACTTGTGCACAAATAGTACATTACTGCAGCGGCCAGCAAAAGAGGCATTGATGGACGAACGTGTAAATGTGGGCCGAGGCAAAGCCGAGGCACACATACGTAAGTCCATCAATGCCTAGTTGTGGCCAAGGCTTGTATAGTGCTTTTCTCAAATAATGCGCGGAAATTAAAACTAAGTAGTACCTAGAACTCATTTTGTCAAATACAATTATTACTTTTCAAAATCAATGACGAACAACGAACAACAATAATGATTCCCGCGTTAGGCTTAGCACGCACTGCGACTTTTATTCGCGTGATTTTATTCGCCCATTCTGCAGCCTATGGAATTGTATGAAGCCGCACGCGTTGCGGTAAAAAAATCACGCGCGCATAATACTACAAATATTCGCGCAAATAAAAATCGCAGTGCGCGCTAAGCCTTAAGTGTTCATTTGTTTTTTTTTCAGTAAACAGTTTTCTATTTGCAAACCAGTTCGAAATTTAAATAAAACCTTTGATAAGTTACCTCCTTGCTTGCCATGATTCGGAGTAAAAGATCGTTCCATTTTTAAATAACACGACAGATATGAGTTTACTATGTAATTTATTTGGCCGCTACACACGACAGATATGGATTTTCATACAATTTTTGCCGGCCGCTGCGCGCATGTATTCGGCCAGTACAGCAATTGCGATTTATCTCGAAGAAGGTTGTCAAAATAATGCTCATATTTCCAAGCATGTTTGAGAAAAATCGATTTTGTGCAGCCTATATCCTGCACAAATAAGCAATTTCAGAGCATGAGAAGTGAAAAAGTTATTTTATGATGCAGTTGTTTGAAAATCGAAGGAAAATGTAGCACTGTAATGTTTTTTTATTTATATTTTACCTATCCACGAATATAATGTACGTGTTTATACAATATTTTTTGATTTCATATTTGGAACATTACGTTGTGAGTGCAGATAAATATATGTTATACGCCTACCTTACTTTTTTCATAACCAATTTTAAGGAGGTACCCACATAATAATTTCTAACTCAACAATTCCTTTGCAACAAAGAGAAAAAATTCTTTGTAAAGGCCATTGGTCGATTTAATATTATATTGAGCGTGAGGCAGTCACAATGAGGCACTTATCCCACCATTATATGGTGGAGTTCAGTAACACAGTAATTGAACAGTAATTGATCTTCCGGGACGTTCGGATGCGAGGCTAGTAGGACATTATTTTTGAAGTATTGCACTTTGATGTTCGCTCCAAATATGAAAGTTATTTTTGTAGGTACACAGAACCTTTCAGAAATGTGAGAAGGAAAAACAATTATATAACATTATTTTCATATTTTTCAATTGTGTTTTCATTCACGAATTATCAGTTCGTGAATTTGATGAGTTGAAATGAGAATCGTCGATAATGGTTTTAATTATGGTATGGTACCTATATGGTGTAGGAGAGTTGTGGAAGGACTGTTAAACTAGATTTTAGTTGGAAATACACGGTATATTGTAGCTATTTCTTAGTATCAAGCAGAAGTGTCACAGTGTACAAAAAGTCAAAAATAAAAAACCTATTCCAAACAAACTACCTTTTTAAATTCAAATTTACTTAATACAAAACAAGTTTGTATATGCAACATGCCCCTATAAATTTAAATTTAAAGGTATCCAAAAGAAAACTCAGCTGGCCTTAACACCTAAGCCATCTAAACACGTATAATGTTTTACACTAGATAACGGCTTAGTAAGCACATCAGCTAACATGGATTCAGTGGGTACATGTCTCAACTCAATATCGTTCTTGTCCCTCAAAATCTCCCTCACGTAATGATACCTAATATCAATGTGTTTGCTACGTGCATGAAACACAGGGTCCTGAGCTAAGAATATAGCCCCTTGGTTATCGACATGAACAATCACTCGAGCGTACCTCATGATTCCTAGTTCCTTCAACAAGCTATTGAGATACACAGCCTCCTTCATACTCTCTGACAGGCTGACATACTCTGCCTCGCACGTTGAAGTAGCTACGCTACGCTGCTTTCGAGACTGCCACGCTATACAGCAACCACCTAAAATAAATGCATAACCAGAATAAGATCGTCTGTCTCATAAACAATTCCCCCAATCAGCATCTGAATAACCCTGCACACATTCACCAGTTCTCTTGTATATGAGACTGTATTGGATCGTTCCCTTCAGATAACGCAACACATGTTTCGTTGATACCCAATCGCATTTTTCAGGATTCGTCAGCTTCTGGCTAAGTTTACTTACCGCATTTGCAATATCGGGTCTGGTTGCATTCGCTAGGTAATTCAAACAACCTATCAGCTCTCGGTAAAGCCATGCCTCGCTGCTCTCATCGCCGCATTTCTCTTCTTCTTTACGTTAGGAATTTACTTCCATAGGAGTTGCACATTTATTGCAACTTTCCATGCAAAAACGTTTCAACAAATTTTCGACATAATTTTCTTGTGACAAAATAATGACATTGTCATTTCTTTGAATATCTATGCCTAACATACACTGACCTCTATCATACAAGTACACTGGACTAAACATACTATATGAAATGACAGTTGATTTTTGTGCTGATTCAAAGCGCCCCGCTCGAGCGTATCAGGAACTAAAATTGACACATTTAGAGATAGGATACTACCGATATTTCTAAAAATTAGGTAATACTAATATATTTGACTGGAAATATTATAATATTGTAACTAATATATCAGTATTAGTGATATTTTTAAATTACACTAATATCAAAATAGTAGACTTGGCAAGGCGTATCACTCATTTACTGTATTGACTTCTCGTAGTATGTTGGAACTAAATATCTCATATTGGTGATGAATGTTAGGTATATGAATGCCTAATAATCAGTAATAATATGTTCAAAAGCGATGTGTAATACTAAATTCTGGAATCATCATCATGATCACCCACAGCCCGACTTCGCCCACTGCTGAGCACAGGCCTCTCTCTTGTACCAATCACTACGTTCCTGAACCTGAAATTAATTCTGGAACAATATCATGATAATTATAATTTTATTAACAAATGTTTTGAAGTCAAACAATTTATTATCTGCATCTGAAACAGAGCTGAAAACTGATTTCAGCGGGGTTAGGGTCATCTCGATAACTTATTTTCATTACTTTATTAAATATATATTTATATATTTATTTAGGTATGTATCATATAATATATGTATATATGTGCATGTTAAGCAATTAAAAATATATTTTGTTGTTAAATTGTTGCCACGATTTAAACAATGCACCTGCCATGTTATCTCTTCACCACCCTTGGTTGACTGGTAGAGAATGCCTAAGGCATTAAGTCCGCCATTGTACCTTTGTGCATGAAGTTTAAGGACGCTGTTACATTTTCGACGAACTCAAATTTAGGTATCTAGTAGCACACAACAACATTACGCGCACGCACTCATTGAAACTACTGAGCGCTCGATTTTATACATCACTGAAATAATCTTGGTCCTTGATATTATTTTTTAATTTTATTGAAGTTGATTCAGGAAGGTTAGTTGGCACTTTGAAAATGCATTTGGTAACTGTTACAAACCGTCGTTGTAATAAGTAGGTTATTATTTTCAACCGACTTCAAAAAAAGGAGGTGCTATATCTATTCGACCCGTATGTATCCGCGATTTTCTTTAAAACTACTTATCCGATACTATCGGGTTTACGTCGAGTTATGTATGTGTTTTCAGGGAAGGTTTTATTGTATAATATATTAGGATATGATAAAGATCTTCGGAGATAGACAATGGAACTCTTCAATAACAAATAGCAAATGACCTGCGATTAGTGTGATCGTATAGTTATGTTTTGTTTTCACCATACCATAATATAAAATCACGCTTGTACGTTTTTAGGAGGTTAACAGATTTATTTAGTATACCTATCTAATATGGGGTACAAATAAAAACTAAAAAGAGAAAAATAATAACTTTTCCGTGTCGAAAAACGAAAAACAATAGATACCGACACCGACTTTCGAAAAGAGAATTAGCTTTCACTTTGTTGTAGTAAGTAGGTATTTTAAAAAAAACGCAACGTAAAATAAGTAGATACCTAACACGAAATAATTTCCGGTCACAAGGATTAAAAAACCGGCCAAGTGCGAGTCGGACTCGCGCACGACGGGTTCCGTACCCAGTGGCGTGCCTAGGGTTTCAAAATAAGGCAAGCCCACTAAAATTTAAAAAGATTTCAAAAAAAAAAAAAAAAAAAAAAAAAAAAAAAAAAAAAATCTTTTCGTCTGTGTATGTAGGTACCTACATATGTATCATCGCAATTTTCTCATAAACTACTGGGTCAGGGTGGACTGTATGTATGTTGAATTGTTGATTGATGAGTAAAACTTCGGGCTTCTTGTTTCTTAATTTATTCCCAGGAGTGGCTTGCTGCTGATGGTTGAGTGACGAAATGTTGAATGACAAATTTGCAGCAAGCCACCCATTATTTATACAATTTAGCTCTACGCCATCGTGCGGTGAATGAGGTAACCAAAGCACACTGAAGGCATGCTAGTGCTAGATTGAATATAATAAACATATCAGCAATTGCATACCTCCGGTGGCTTTTAAAAAAGCCGTTTGGTTTGCTTCATTGCTTGAGGGAACAAAGTAATGGTAAGTAGTTGCTTGCTTCGTAACAGGACTAACAGGTTACAGACGAAAAAAAAAACAAAACCGAAAGTTAAAAAATAGCTAGATAGAATGTAAAAAGGAATTTAAATAAATTATTTATATTCTAATTGGAATCGTCTATCTTTCTTAAGAAATGATTTAATTACATCAGAGTAAAATGTTGGTGATCGTTTTAATTCTACCAACAACTGTTTTTCAATAGCTATCATTGATAATTCGGAAAGACGCTCTTGACCTTGTGTATTTCTCAGATAGGTATGGATACGTTTAAGAGACGAAAAAGCACGTTCCGCGGAAGAACTGGTAGCCGGAATAGTTACAACAAGATACGCTAACTTTAACAGCTCGGGAAAGGCATCTTCGAGGTTATTCTCATGAATGAAATCAATTAATTCGAAAACATTACGATCTTTCAGATCAGGACTAGAATACAAGCAAATCAATTGGCTTTTTAATGTTTGTTTGTCGAAATAGTTTGCATAAATGTCAAATAATGAATCTAATTCCTCTGTAGGAAAATGTGAGTGATAATTGTCAAATTTTTTGTTGTTGAGCAGTTGGAAAAACTTTAATTTATAAATTTCAGAATATCGGTCAGTAATTTCGGTATTAATGTTATCAATTACTTCTACAAAAAGTCGTCTGTATTCCGTTTTTGCACAGCGTACGTTGCGTCTCAAACGAGGAGCCGAGTTATTTTGCAAAGTATTCTCATAAATTTGATCAAATTCGGATTGAAATTCAGCACGTAACCATGCCTGAAAATCCTTTATTTTATTAATACAATAACCGACATCAACTTGTGATTTTTGTAGAATATTGTACAAGCAGTCAGTTTTTTCAAATATCCGATGAAAAATAAAAAGAAAAAAATTGAAATTAAAAGATCGCAAAGTGTTTTCAAAATTCTCCGCAGCTAAAATCGTATCCCCGTCCCAGTTCTGTGGATTGTCGCACAGATCAGAAAACAACTCAATAAGTTTAATTTTTTGTTCAAAAACCGTGTTTACAACTCGCGACATGTATGTCCAACGAGTTGCGGGAGCATTAGGCAATTTTTTGCTGCAATGAGTATCGTAAAAAGCAGCTCGTTTTGTACTATTACTAAAAAAATTACACAAAGCCTGAAGGGCTGAAAAAAATAAACTAACCTCCTGAATTCTATTGCATGATTTAGACAACACTAAGGCCAAAATATGTGCATTACACCAAATGTAAATTGCTTGTGGACAAACATCTTTAACTTTTTGTTGCACTCCATTTCTTACACCAGACATTACACTAGCACCGTCATAGCTTTGCGCTACTAATTTAGCGATGCAATCATGTCTATTCAATAATTCTAAAATAATATTAGAGAGTGAGTCTGCTGTGCGACTTTCCGAAACATTAAGAAAGCCCAAAAAACGGTCATGAATTTCATTTTTATAATAATATCTCAGAATCAAGCACAGTTGTTCTCTATGACTAACATCGGGGGTTTCGTCAATAATAATTGAAACAAATTTTGTATGCCTAACTTCGTAATCGATGCAAGTTTGCATCACATCGGCTACGGAATGAATAATATCGTTTTGAATTTTGTTAGATAAATAACTCGGCCCCGGTTTGTCAGTTTCCTGATGCTGCATATGCTTTTCTAAAACGACATCGTATTTTGAAATTAACGAGACCAGTTCTAAAAAATTGCCTTTATTTAATGAAGTTTTGGACTCATCATGACCTCTTAAAGGAAGTTCTTGTTGTGCTAAATGACAAACAATATCGACTAATCTTTGAAATACACTACGGTTGTTATCAACGCGCGTGTTATATTTTGAAATTTCCTCAGATATCTGGCGTGATATAGATGTCTCAATTCGTTGTTTACCAAAATTTCCGAAAGAAACCATTGCACACAGGTGTTTATGGGAATTTGCGTGCCTTTTAATGGCGCCAGATATGTTATTTAAATCATTATAACCAGATGTATTCCAAACGGAATCTTCATTCGAAAAAAATATGCAGCACCAGCAATACAACTTATTAGTGTGCGAACAGCCAACAATCCAACTAGTTTTATACACTGATCTATTAAATTTTCGTTTATGCGATTTACTAGTCTGAGAAATAGACAGATTAGGCGTCGGTTTTAATGAAGAAATTAACTGTTTTTTCTGAGCAAAGTTTAAAGATTTTACCTTATCTTCGCCAATCAAAACTTGAACGCATTTTAAATCCTCACAAGGTACAATTACCTCCATTGTTGTAGGTAAGTCACCAAAACAATTGTATCACCGAGAAAATCTAAGAAAACACAAAAAACTCTAACTTTTCCCACTCAAGCAAATGAAACTGACAATGACAATGGCACAGACTACTAAGACAGTGTTACCTGTGTTGTTGTGTTATAAACAAAAATATTCCCCAATTTTTCCGAATTTCCCTAAAAATCCCTAAATAGAATTTTATATGTGTTATACCTACATACTTATTTAGTACCTAAATTATTTCGTAGGTAAATATAACGTTACATATTAAGTTGATAAAAAAAAATGAAAAATACAACTATGCAAACTTGTTAATTATTTCTAGAACCACATCATCATCCTGTTGCTCCTTTCATTTGACGTCTCATTTTTGAAGTCATACATATGTACGATGAAGTTCTTGATCGTGTCCACAGTATGATTAAGTTTTACTCACGATCCATAATCCCGATTTATAAGGAAAATCGTACCATCATGATACTATGTACCTTTTTAGGGGATATGAATTACATATCGTGCGTTCCTTTCTACGCACAAAACAGAAAACACACGCTTTGTTTTCGATTTGGTAAGTTTTGTTCGAAATCCCTAAAAAAATCCCCAAAATATTCCAGTCCCCAAAAATTTCCCTTTTAACACTTCTAGTCCCTAAATTTAGGGACAAAATCCCTAAGTTGGTAACCGTGTACTAAGAGATATGAACTGAAGTGAGTTGCACTCGGGTCATTGCAGTGTTGTCATTTGGCAAAAATAAGTCGCCAGTTATATGAAAAATCTAGCTAGATGTCGCAAATTTTTTATTTTTAAGATATTGCTTGAATATTTATATTCGTTATTTTCAAAAGTCGCTGGTTTTTATTTTTGCTAAATCTTAAAAAAGTCACCAAACTCGTTAAAAATCTCCAAGATCTCACAACGTCGCTAAAACGGCAACACTGCAGAGTTGGCAAGGTGACAAGGTCACGGATACGCGTACAACTTCACATGCAAAGCCCTGCTTAAATCTTCAAACTGAACGTCTACAAAGACGCACAAGTTTCTAACTCGTTATACGACACATCGCTATAAGTGCGAAAGAGACAGATATAGTATTTGAAAGCCCGGTAAAAGCCGGTGCGTGTAAGCGAGATAGCTATATGTAGATGCTACAACTGCAAATGCGAAACTCTGCGCGCGACCAATCGCTATGTGAAGTAGTGTGGCATAGGTAGATACTTTGTGTTATTTTGATAAGAATTAAGCGCGCGAACTTTTAAATAGTTCAGGTTTGATATTGATTCTCTATCGAGCATTTTAGTAAGGCAAGCCAGGCTTTTGGGCTTCTATGAAGCTACCGCCACTGTCCGTACCATTATTGCAAAAAACGGCAAAAAAAAACTCGATTTTTGTATGGGAGCCCCAATATTTATTTTATTCTGTTGAAGTATTTGTTATTATAGCGGCAACAGAAATACATCATCTGTGAAAATTTCAACTGCCTAGCTATCACGGTTCATGAGATACAGCCTGGTGACAGACAGACAGACAGACGGACCGCGGAGTCTTAGTAATAGGGGAAACCCTAAAAATTACTTGAACATTTTGCATTACATATTATATAAAATATTACCATCAAAAATTTTTGGAGTATTACATAATGAGCATCAGCTAATGACATACTACCCAAAAACCTTGAAAATGTCACCCATGACGAAAAGATGTCAAATTTTCGTCGGCGCCATCTTGTATTTTGGTTTTGACCCCGTATGCGATATGAGCGACCCCAAAATCCATGACAATGACACCCATGACGCAAAAATGTCAAATTTTCGTCGGCGCCATCTTGTGTTTTGGTTTTTACCCCATATTAGATTTAAGCGACGCCAAAAACCATGAAAATGACACCCATATCGAAAAGCGGTCAAATTTTCGTCGGCGCCATCTTGTATTTTGGTTTTGACCCCTTATTCGATATAAGCGACCCCAAAAAACATGACAATGACACCTGTGACGAAAAGATGCCAAATTTTCGTCGCCGTCATCTTGTATTTTGGTTTGACCCCGTATTCGTCATACATACATACAAACCGGTTCAAATCATAAATCTCCTCCCACCCATCCACTTCTAACCTTCACCGCCGCCAGTTTAACCTTACCCATCCAAATCCTAACCTTACTAAGAGCTGCTTAAACCCACCCATCCATTTCTCAACCTTGTCAACAACTGCTTAACAACACCTATTCAAATCCCGATCATACCCAACATAATTTCTAAATCACATTCTAATAATAAAAGGATACTCAAATATGCTTTTATTTCGGTCCGGTAAAATATTAAACTCCTTTCGATCAAGACTATATATACTTACGATACGACTCACGCATGCACACTACAATCTTTTCTATTACTTTTATCGTATTTATTTTTTGCAAAAAAGCGATACGTTCGTCCTTCCACGAGCGCTTCTGAGCGCGGAATGATAAGCTTCGAGTGCAAAATGTATGAAGAAGTCGGCAAGTATTTTTATTTTAGCTAATAATTAAAATATATATTGATTTGGGTAAAAAATAATTATCTGAACCTGTAAAGGACTATATGTACCGCAATTTTTTTATAATTTTGAAGATAAAAAATGCTGTAAAATTAACTAAACTGGGACCTATTCGGACCCTACTTTTTTAATATTTTTGCGATTATCGTGATGGGCAAAACGTATTTGTGCGAAAATTTTGTATGATGTCATGCAATTTTTCTGATGCCAATCTGGAGCTGAATATATTATCTTTAAATTAAGACCATGATATCTTCACATCTGTGATTGCATATACATTAAAATTGTACCTGAAAAGCACTGTTATTTGTAGAAAAATGTAATAGCGTCCTTAAATAAATAAATATAAGTCTTCACCTTGCTGGAATGCGATGTCACTCTTATTTGCACCTTAACACTACAGAGACAAGATCTCAGCGATGAGAGCGAGAAATACGTCCGTTGTAAATGATTATCCATCTCATTTATTATTATATAAATGATGTTCCCTTCACGAATCCGATGGGCGTACAACTAGTGTACTTGAGCGAGGAGATACTTGCTCAAATGTGATAGTTTTTAGGATAAGTTGTTAGCCTAACCCCATATTTAAATCTCACTGATCAGACAGTAATGCGCTATAACTTTACTAGCTCGCTATCCACTAGTTTATAGCTTGCAATCTGACTGAAAATATTTTTTAGTAACCTTTACAGCAATTATTCTATTACTTAAAAATTAATCATAATAAAAATAACTAGTTTTTTTTTCTCTTACGTATTAAATTATTCTCACGATCGATAAAACCCATAAAAGTATTTTACCGAAAGCTGTGTCCCATCTCTAATATTAGTTCCATGCGACTCTCACGTTAATTCACGTTGCTATCAGCGCCTAAATGGCGATAATCAAATGTCTTCATTTTGTCATCGTTAATATGAAGTCCAGTGTACTTGTATGATAGAGGTCAGTGCTAACATATATTTCGCTTGGCCGTAGTCTTTCAAATCAAACTCTTTGGACAACTTCTTTTTAAATTCCGTGATTAAACCTCTTTCTTGACTTGCGACCAAAATATCGTCGACGTAAATCAATACAAATAAATATATATTTGTTTAAAATACAGACACGGTTCATTCAGACTCTGCTTCAACCCCAAATCAGTTAACTTCTTGTTGGGTTTGAGATTCCATTGACGACCAGCTTGCTTCAAACCATACAATGATTTTCGCAATAAGCATGAATCGCAACCACTATCCAATTTTATGAGCATGGTCTGCGCGCGCTCCTTGACCATTGGATCTTCTCCCTCTCGATTCATAAGCTTAACTAAACTTTTTCTCAATATTTCTGGTAACTCCATGTATATCTCCTCGTCCAGGGATCCATTTAAGTAAGCAGTATTAATGTCCAGTTGGTGTATCTCCAAGTTCAATTCAACTGCGAGTGCCATCAACAACCTAAAAGTATCAAGTCTAGCAACAGGCGCAAAGGTTTTCTCGTAGTCGACTCCATACTGCTGGCTAAAACCTTGAGCAACAACCCTCGCCTTCTTCTTCCAAGACTTGTCGACGTTTTGCTTTGTCGTCAAAACATAACGGCAGCCAATGACATTCCTATTCTGCGGTCTTCTGACTATCTCCCATGTACCTTTTTGAACTAGGCTTCTGATTTCAGATAAAATGGCGTCTTCCCATTCAGGTTTATCAATACCTTTTAGAGCATTCTTTAAACTAATTTCAACTGAACATGCAAAATCTTCAACTTCATTTTCATCAGCAGAAATGATCGGTTCTGTATCTTCAGTCATTCGATAAACTTTCTTCGGTG
Source organism: Orthosia cruda (assembly GCA_964057195.1). Lineage (NCBI taxonomy): Eukaryota > Metazoa > Arthropoda > Insecta > Lepidoptera > Noctuidae > Orthosia > Orthosia cruda. The sequence continues at coordinate 39,640,264 of OZ059828.1, read as the reverse complement.
GCCTAGCCTACCTGTACGCAATATTCGAGGTCTACCAGGAGCTCTCTTAATCAATCTCTGTTGATCATCACGACTTGTTTCTTCAGACGCTTGTTCAACTTCTGCAGGTCTTGACAAACAATTATCTTGATAATCTGAATATTCAGGACATTCTTGACATTCACTCCATAATTCTTCAGTAGTCTCAACTTGCTCTGTCTCATTCTCGCCCCTATGTTCGTCAGTTTCTGGAACATCTTTCCTCGAGAATTCAATTTCGATAAAATCCTTATCCTTGTCTTCCGTGAAGTTCACCGGTCTCGTGTCTTGCTTTGAGTTTTCACTTTCGTGGAATTTCACATCTCTCGCAATCATGAGTTTTCTTTGCTCTGGAAACCATATTTTGTATCCTTTTGCATTACCTGGGTATCCTACAAAAGTACCTGCGATCCCTCTTGCAGCAAACTTATCCTTTTTCGGATCTTTATCCAAAATTTGTACCTTGGACCCAAATCTTCGAAGGTATTCAATCTTCACCGGCTTGTTAAGCCACCTCTCATAAGGAATATCACCATGTAGACTGCTTGTAGGACAACGATTCCTATCATAACATGCTGTATGCACCGCCTCTGCCCAAAAACCTGAGGAAAGATCTGAACTTAACAGCATACACCTCGCCATTTCCACTAAGTTTCGGTTCATTCGTTCAGCTATCCCATTCTGCTGTGGTGTTCCAGCAACTGTAAGTCTTCGCGTGATGCCTGCTTCCTTTAAAAAAATATCAAAGTCAGCGTTACAATATTCACCTCCATTATCGCTTTGAAGGAATTTAATTTTCAGTCCCATCAGGTTTTCAACGTGACTTTTGTACGCCTTTTTAAAGCATCTAAGGCTTTATCTTTCGACCTTAGAAAATATACGGTACACCAACGAGTATTATCATCAATAAAAGTTATAAAATATTTTGCACCTTCCATTGATTCACATCTCATAGGCCCTACAATATCAGTATGAACTATGTACATATTCTCAGCACAAGGCCCATCGGACTTAGAAAAAGGTAATGCGGTCAACTTACCTCTAGCACAAATATAGCAATTACGTAAATTTCGTACCTCAGCTACGTCAAATTTAGCACCTAATTTACCTAAAAGCTTAGCAACATCTCTACCGTTCAAATGTCCTAATCTCTCGTGCCAACAACGTACATCAGCATTTGAATCACTTAAATTACAATACTCAGACCTATTTACACTATATAAATTACCCCTACGATATGTCATTAATTTTATTTCACCTTCTTACCAATTACCTGAGCTACATCGTTTTTAAATGTAACATAATAACCATCATTGGTTAACTTAGCTACTGAAATCAAATTCGTCCTTAAATCCGGGACATATAGCGTATCTCGTAATTCAAATAAGGTCTCCGAGTGATCGTTACATGCCGATAACCTTACAGTACCCTTACCTTTTATAACAGTACTTACATGCGTAGCTAAATTTAGTTCTCCGCTAGTCATTGCCAAAGTGCCCCCGAACTTACTTGCATCATTACAAAGGTGAGACGTGCACCCACTGTCCAAAATCCAATGGTACTTTTGAACATTAACAGCGTTAGAAACTTCTAAATTTGAAACATTAAAAATAGTTAGAGTTTCATCTATACGTTGTTTTTCTTTAGCCTTCAGGGTATCTTTACCTTCTTTCTTTTTGCAGTCAGTTGCTTTGTGACCTGGTTCGTGACATTTAAAGCATTTATACCAAAAACCTTCGTTCTTTTCAGTTCCTTTCGTACTATCAGTTTTGTTCCCAGCCTTAGTACTCGTATTATTCCTTTCCTTTCTTTCTTGAATTTTTTCTTTACATTTGTATGCATAACGCCTTCATTCTGAATTTTGTTAGCCTCTCTCGACTCGTACTCTTCCAATATTTAGATTTTCAATGCCTCTGGTTTCGGTAAGTCGTCTCTCGACTCAATCGCACATCTAAAGCTTTCGAAATTGCCGGGTAAACTGTACAGCAACATTATAGACAGTAAATCATTGTTGATAGTATACCCATATCTCCTAGCTTATCAACAGCATCGAAAAAGATATTCAAATGTTCGTGAACATTTCCAGTTCCTGCCATTTTGTGCAAAATTAACCGTTTCAAAAGTGTCGCCTTCTTGGCAGGCCCTTTAGAAGCATAAATAGACTCTAGCTTCAGCCATACTTCTCTAGATGTGATACAGCTCCTAATATGTCTTAGCTCGCTCCCACTCATAGATAGAATTATGTCTGCTTTCGCCTTTTCGTCTTCTACTTCCCATTTCTCAGCCTGTAGAGGCTCGGCTGGTTTCAGTACCTTTCCATTAACGTACTTCCATCCATCACTTTTTATTAAAATAGCCTGTACCTGGATTCTCCAACTGTCGTAGTTGTCTTTGCCCAAGGGCTCGATTCGCATCATGTTGTTCGTCATCGCACCTCGTTTTTCGATCAGCTACTCCGTCTCTTATCGACTTTACAATCTAGATTTTTTATTATCCTCTCTACATACGATTACTCTGGGCCCATAACCAATGTAGGAGAGTTGTGGAAGGAGAGTTAAACTAGATTTTAGTTGGAAATACACGGTATATTGTAGCTATTTCTTAGTATCAAGCAGAAGTGTCACAGTGTACAAAAAGCCAAAAATAAAAACCTATTCCAAACAAAGTACCTTTTTAAATTCAAATTTACTTAATACAAAACAAGACCTGGGTGTGTGTGAAGCTAATTTGGGTGTGTTGCAAGGGATTTTATCTTACCCAACATCAAAAGAGGCTGGAATGATTTATGAACTAGTCATATCTTTATTTGTGTAATGAATTATTCTAGCCTTTTATTACCTATGTATGTTTCCAAAGCAATTATAAATATATGTTTACTTTTATATTTTACATATTAATGTTGTAAAATAGTTATAAGGCTACGATGGGGCTGACATAAAACTCTAGTTTAAAAACCTCTAAAAAAAAAAAGAAAAAAAAAAAAAAAGTTTGTATATCCAACATATGGTATCTACTTACTACTTTCAGGCTTCTGTATTTACGCATGACAGAAAATAAGAAACATGGTTTAGTTTAAATGCGGCCATGTCGTTTACAATGAAACTCAACACTAAATGGAAATAAAAAAAACGAAATAGCGATCCGACCTGGTAACACACTGGTGCATTTTATTAACTGGTGTTTTTTCCAAGACAAACAAACAAAGCTAAATTACTAATTGTTAATTTTATTCTTCATTTATTTAATAACATCTGATGTGTATTAATTTTAATTGTTTTAAACTTTTTATTTTTAGTTTTTAGTATGTTTAAATAGTTTTATCAAATATAATTTGTTAACAAATGTATATTCTATTATAAACAATTTTGACATACAAGAATCTCTTGCGATTTCTAAAGGAAGAAAGAAAGAGTATATTATTGTTAATTTTAATTTTCAATTTCATTTATTTAATATCATTAATGTGTTTTTAATTTTTAAATTTAATTCTCTTAAACTTTTTCAATATATTTCAATGGTATTATAAATTTGTTAGCTTAGATGTAAATTCAATTATGCATGCTGTGGTCTCCTGTAAGTGAAGGAGTTCACCTACGTGATACTTTTTAAGTGCAGTCTATTTCACATGAACTGTGTACATCCTTTGTTGGAGATCCTAAATAAATAAATTACAAATCTTCTCCTGAAAATTACGAACACAAGGAAAAAATCAGTCAAATGGGTCGAGCCGTTCTTAAGTGATGATCTTTCATACACGAGATAGATTTTTATTTATATAAAATAAATATACGTAATTTTCCAATTATTGAAAAAAACACTCATATAAGTTTATTTATCATGTTAGAAAGTGGTCCATGTCTAATTTTCACCTCTGAAAGTTGTTGTAGCTACCAAACGATACATTAACGATTTATAAACACTAAATATATAAGTTAGAATGAAAAGTTAATTCATTAATAAAATACGTGTCATATTTCACCAACTTTCATTTAATGCTGATTAATTTGTAAAGTGATGTTAAAGGGATTATTAACTATCTGTATGTAATAAGTTTGCAAAGTTTGCATTTTATATTTTAATTTTTTTGGAAAAGGCGTTTGCCCTGCAGTGGAAAAATAAAGTTCAGTTAGATTGCATTTGATTCACTTCCTTGCTTAATTAAGTCTTTATCAGTTTAGTTTAAATGTTATTATAAATTTAAAAGGTGTTTTGGTGTGCCTTGTTTTCAGAGACAGATATCTTCCTGCCCTTGTCCCATGTTTCTTGGGGTTGGCGCAACACGTTTTCTTCTACCATACCGTCCTGTCCCTCGTCACGCCCGCACTGACTCCTTTTTCTTTCATATCACTCCTCACACAGCCCATCCAACTTTTCTTTGGCCATCCCCTCCCTCTCCATCCATCCATATTTATATTCATAACTCTTTTAATAACATGCGTTTCATCCCTCCTCATAACATGGCCATACCAGGACAAACGGTTTCCTTTTAACTTTTCTGTCACTGGCGCCACTTTCAAACTTTCTCTAATAAACTCATTCCCACTTTATCCATTCTTGCCACTCCGTACATCCGTCTCAACATTCTCATCTCTGCTACATGCAATCAGTTCTATAACTGACTACACTACATTTCAACTGGTATTCCGTCCGGACCAACTGCCTTACCCTTACCTTTTCAGAGACAGACATAAATTAGTTTATAGTTACTAATTAATCTTGATTTTGTGTCGCAGTGCATTTTAATTATACTGATTGGGGCCAATTTATAAGCATAATTAACATGTTATGTATCCACTACTCGGATTCAAGCCTAATCTCTTTGAGAAGGAGAAGATCGTGAGCCACCGAGCGAGCTCAGGATAGCTTGTCTTCATATTTTTGGTTCTTGGAAATGTCAGATGTCTCACGATGCTATCTTACACCATTTTGAGAACAGTGATGATGAAACCAATTCTTCTTCTTACTTTTGCTCTTGATGGAGCGGTCGTGGTTACGATGAGTTTTGTCCGAACTTTGATGTTCTTGTCACTCGCCTAGCAATCTAATCCCCATTTTGATCTGGTAGATGAAAGTTTGGCGCATTCATTTACAGGAAACCACAAAATAAATTACACAAAGTAAATTGCTTACCTGGATTCGAGCCTGAGACCTAATTTTTTTTTATAGCGGTATAAAAAACAGGAGAACAATTAATTGTTATAATTATAAATACTATCTTACTAATTAAACAAAATACTTATTGTGCTATTAGCAATATTATCCACTTATTACTAATTTGTTGATTGTTAATGCTACGTGAGATAAAAAAGAAAACAGAATACATGAGTGAATGGAGTGAATGCCAAAATGATGATTGAAAAAGAGAAGAAAACAAATCACCACTTAATCTATATATATAAAAGCGAAAGGTCAGTTACTCACCTATCACGAAATATCGAACACCGCTTAACGTATAAAGATGAACTTTGGCAGGAAGGTTCCTCAAGTGACGTTAGTGCGCACTAAGAAAGGATTTTTAGGAATTCCACACCTAAGAAGGTTGAAAGTTTGTATGGAATTTCTACAGTTTGTAAGTTGGACACATGAATTTTAGATTTACTTATTTATTTAGGTTTTTATCAACCTGTTGGTGTTGCCCCTAAAGGGGCAAAAAAAAGGGTTAAAAGTTTGCATGGAATTTTACAGTTTGTAAATTGGACACATGACATTTTAGATTTACGCTCTTGGTTCATAAAAATAATTCAATTAACGGGATAAAATAGAGGTTGAAACTTTATGTGAAATTTCTTCGTTTTGGAAGGTAAATCCTCTGAAATTGTTTATGCTCATAGTTAATTTTAAAAAAAAATTTTTTTTTTGTTCGGTTGTTCTATTCATAAGGGAGTAAAAAGGGGGTTGAAAGTTTGTATGTTTTTTTACAGTTTGTAAATTGGACACATGAAATTTTAGATTTACGCTCTTGGTTGATAAAAATAATCTATGTATTTATTGGTTTTTGGAAAGTCTACCCGTGAGGAGGTAAAAAGGGGGTTGAATATTTCAATGAAATATCTACAGATAAAATAATAATGACCTTGAATAATACAAGTAGCGTAGGATATGATGGTATTAGTACAACAATACTCAAACACGTGTACATGGAAATATGTGATCACTTAAGTCATATAATAAACCTAAGTATCAGCGCAGGCATCTTCCCAGATGCCTTAAAAACTTCAATAATAAAGCCAATGTTTAAGAAAGAGAATAGAGAATAAATGCAATATTACCGGCCAATCACACTTATACCTGTGATTGCCAAAATATTTGAGAAATACATTTATAACGAACTAAATAAATTAATTGAAAAAATAACGTTCTATGTGACGATTAGAAAGGATTTAGACAACATAGAACTATTAATATGGCCATATATGACTTTAATCAGAATATCGACAAACGAATACTTGCATGTGGCATATCTTGTGACATGACACAGGCCTTTGACCACGTAGATTATGATATTCTCTTAAGAAAACTTGAAGCTTACGGTATTAGAGGCAATTTACTTAGTCTTCTTGAGTCTTACCTTAAAGACCGAAAACAAATAACCAAAATTTGTCAAATTAATCCAGTCAGCAAGCGCAAAGAGATATATCGATCCTCAGAGCGTGAAGTTATATTGGGAGTGCCGCAGGGGCGCGTGTTGGGTCCTTTTGAGTTCATAATGTATATAAACGATTTCCCTGAATGCGTTGAACAACCAATAACACTGTTTGCGGACGATAGTACTGTTACAATCCCATGTAAAAGTGAGGAGACGTATGAAACGGACATTAATAATTGTTTAAAAAATGTTGTTAATTGGTTAGAGGGAAATAATTTAAAAATTAAGTTGAAAAGACCAAAATTGGTACATTTTAGTCAGCGGATTTCTAGAATTAGCCCTAATATACACTACAACAATGAAGCAGTAGAAGAAGTAGAAAATACAAAATTTCTGGGAATGGTAAAAGACAAAAACCTAAACTGGAAAGCACATACTGAAACTTTATGTAAGAAAATTAGTAAGTCCGCATACGCTCTATATTCACTATCCCCAATAGTATACACGGATGCACTTTTTACTGCTTATTATGGCATAGTAGAATTCAACCGAAAGGGAAACAGTTCTAAAGCCCAGAAAATATGTCTACGGGCAATGTTTAAACTTAAATCCAATGATAGTTGCATGCCATACTTTAAACGGCACAAAATATTAACACTACCTACTCTGTACATAATGGAAGAACCTGTGTTTGTAAAATCGAACCCGAATCGTTTTAAGCGTCTGTATGACATAATTTCACGTAATAGAAGCGACAATAGCCTACTATGTTCCCATCCCGCCAAAACGGCACTCATGCAAAAGAGTGTCTACTGCATGGTTTCGGTCATTTATAATAAATTATCTAAGCAATGGAAAGAATTGCCGCTTTCATTATTCAAAAACAGGCTCCGAAGCTTTTTAGCGCATAAAGCATACTATACTATCAGCGAATTCCACACTAAGAATTTTGAACAAGTATTGTATATAATAATGAATTGTGTCTATAATAATATAAATTGTGATATTGGATTAATTTGACATTCTAATTTGTTTGTGACATATTTTTTTTGGATTTATTTGATATTATAGTTCTTGGGACATACACTGGATTTATTTGACATTCTAATAATGTTTCTGATTTATTTGACATATTAACTGATTATTTTGACATTATTATTGTTCGTGACATATTGATTTATTTGACATTTTATTTGCTTGTGAGATATTATTGAATTGGACATAAAATTGATATGCTACTTGTTTGTGACATATTTGATAAATTTGACAAATGGTTTGCAACTTATATTTATTGGATTAATATGACATTACATCTATTTGTAACATATTTTAAATCAATATACAATTTGTTACAATAATTTAATGAATCTTTAAGTGATAATTTTACGGCAATTATGTTCCACCAATTCCTGTAATTATGTACCCAATATTCTACACAATGTTAATTGTTTGTGTAAATAAATGAAATAAAATGTATAATTGTAATTTATATAAATTGTGTTGCGGGTGACCTAGATATAATAAGTTGTGATTTAAATCTATTCGGTGTGTCTGTTAATTGCCTTTATTTATAATTTAAGCGTCAAACTATAACTTATGCATGTCTCTTGGTAAAATATGACCGAACATACTTTTTATCTGTTTATTACCATGTACTTACTGTACTCATATTTGCAAAATAAAGAATTACTTACTTATTTACAGATATAAGTTGGACACGTGAAATTTTATATTGACGCTGTTGGTTGATAAGAACAATTTATATGTTTATTGGTATTAGGAAATTCCACCCCTAAAGGGATAAAAAAGGGTTGAAAGTTTGTATGAAATTTTTGCAGTTTGTAAATTGGGCACATTAAATTTTAGATGAAAGCTCTTGGTCCGATAGTTCCAATCTTATTGGGTCGGGTTCCAGTCTAGGCGGATGCAGCTGTATACCAGTGTTGTACATGGCGCAATTACTGCTTATCTGACTTCAACACCCCCGTAACATTGTAACACTATAGTCCTTGGCAAGGCTGGTAACGGTACAGATTACCTCTCCGCGAGGTACTCTGTGCTGTTACCAGTCTTGTCCGAGAATCTGTTACAGTCTTGTCCAGTAACGACTATCAAGGTTTCCAAATGGAAACTTTTGGACCAATGGTTTTACGTTACCGAGAGTGAAGAAAGGTACATATGAGACCGAGAAACGGTCTCGGTATGTACCTTTCGGATGATCATCCATTTATGGATTGATTTCGGTAACGTTACTTAACCTGGAATATCGTTCATCATCATCATCGCTATTTCGGCGAAAAGATGTTCACTGCTGGAAAAAAGGCCTCCCCCACTCATCGATCCTGTGCGTATTGCATCCATCGTTCCGTACGGATATTACTCATTAGTAAGAAGCAAGGAATATTTCTCAATCTATAATATAATATAATATAACCTTGGGATTAATTAAGGGTTTGTCTAATCTAACCAACTTTCCGTATTAATACGACAGTATGCTTGATACTATAGCTAGGCGGATTTGAATAACGTAAGAAGCAATAACTTGCAATATTGACTTCGGTACCTTCTTGTAAGTAATTAAATAATATAAATTGAATATAAGAAAATAATAATTATAATTAAACTAATTCTATTATTGTAAATATAAATTCATTCCTATTAAATAATTGTTTAGAAGTTTTAAACCATAGAGGGAAAATTTTATACACTTTTTTTACAAAATTAGGGATCGCGCGAAACTGCAGAATACTCGATTTAATGATTATGTAATCGCTCTTCTACGCTATTCGAAATTATTTTAATTCATACTTTGGCTCCGTGCAGTAAGGCCGCGTACTCACCAGTGGCCCCAATTGGTGAGCACAAAACCGAAGCCCTCATTGTATGAAATATGGTGACGAAAAAAGCCGATGTTTTTAAATTAAATTCTATCATGAAAAACAATTTGATCGTAGGTATGAAATAACGTAATGAAAATAATAACTCGCTATTTGTGGGTGTACCTGCTCAACCTATTGTGGAATACCAGCGTGATGTTATGTTAAACAAATAAATCATTATTTTATTTTGGTCTGCAATTGCCTTTATCCAGCCTTTATAGACTGTACGCACAGCGAGGCTCAGGGTACACGCTTTTTCGGTGTCCCCAGGGATGTGCTCGTATCCGTAAACATACTACTCGTATTATCCGTACTAATCACACTAATATTATAAAGACGAAAGTTTGTGAGCACTTTGTGTGTGTTTGTATGTTTGTTACTTCTTCACGCTCATACGGCTGGACGGATCTGGATGAAATTTGCCACTGAGATAGATTACAGTCAGGAATAGCACATAGAATATTTTTATGCCGGGAATATGTTCCCTCAGGATTTTATAGAAGCTGCTGGCAGAATTGCTAGTTAATTTTATAAATGCGTCTATAACCCTGTCTGCTATTTGTTTGCGTATCACGCCAACGCAGCTAAACCGATCAGTTATAAACAACCCTTTGTGCCTATTGGCATTGTTTGGTCTGTCTCCTACTTGATATGGAGGCAAGTGGCAATTTGTTTTTTCCTATAACTCCTCCGTTATTATTTTCTGATTAATTTCGTTGCGGGATCCAAGACAGTTAAATTCATTCTTTGGGACCCCGTCGAGCTTCATTACCTCGGCGCTTTACTGGCGATTGCCACTGTTGATTCTGGCTTTCAGAAGTTACAGTGGATTGGAAATAGTGCGGTTGGACAGTCAGGAAAAACCGTTCAAATTCGTTTAAATAGTTATAGCTTAGGACCCGCAGAATCAAATACAATACCTATTATCAACATACCACGTTGGCGAAGCGGCAGGCAGAAGCTAGTGGATCAATAAATCTTCACTAATTTCCATAAAGCCATGGATGTGAGGGATCAAAAGATATTTGACCTACATACGTTATCCTACTATCAAACGGGAAACGACGCAATACAACGAGAGCAAACATTTTTGATTACCTACTTTCTTTATTATGTTTCATGTTTGTCGTTCTCAAAGACACGACTTCGGAATGCATTCATTTTCAGACGCAGATAACGAACGTGTAGAGTATCTACAGCTTGCATTTATTCTCATTTTTCTTACATTTTTTGCCGTCTTCAAGAAAAGGAGGAGGTCCTCATTTCGTTGGGTTTTTTTATGTTTGTTACCCGATATACTTTAGAACTCTGAAATTAAGCTGTATATCCTAGTCGTGTTTCGGCTTATTGGAATCGTCATAAGATGTACTTTAGTTATAAATGATTTTCATGCTAATTGGTAACTGTCAAAACTAAACAAGATAAATAAAAAGCTGTTTAAACACCAAATCCGTATTTCGACACCGACTTCGACTCGAAGTTGGTGTCGTAAATAAAATTTGTACCAAAGACATCGACTTCGGCAAAGAAAGTTATTTTTCACTTTGTATTGTTTTGTTCTGTTGTTAACATACAAGGCTGTTGTTAGCATAGATGTTTTCTGTTTAATCTCGTATATATTATTGTTTATTTAACCACGTTTTAAGTGAGCATTCCATATCGTTGTTTCATTCTCAACATACATTAAATTTTATGATCCAAAAAATTACTAAGCTAATAACATTAAACATTAAGCTCACAAAAACCAGAAGATTAAACAAACATTTAAGCTTTAAAGTAGATATAGTTACTCTCTACACGATTTATATTTTTAATTCAAATAATATATGCAATTGAATATGTCTAATCTTATGACTAATAACAAAACAAAAAAAAAGCTTAATGCGCATCAAAAAATTCGTCCACATCGATGTCAATGGGAAACGTGCCCAGAACGCTGGCAGCATTGCCACGTTGAATGGAAATGCTGATTCTCTGGCTAAAGAAAAGGCCAGCCCTCTGGTCACGCGAACAGTCGACTAACCGTTTACTTATGTCTCGAAACACTCGGTGAGCACTCGGACCCCATGGACCTAATGTCTCAACCCCAAACGGCTCAAACATATAACTGCCAACAAGGTTGTTATATTTGCGCCGTTTGAGGTTTTCTGCACCAGCAGCAGCCGCCCCAGCACAGCCCGCCATGCTAAGAAGATGGGATGGCGCAAGGGTATCGACACATGTTGCATCCCACACCAAAGGCCTACCCAACTTCCATGGCATTATGGTCATCCCGTCCGGTCTCTTCCCATCGTCGCGCGCCAAGCCATTGGGTTCTAAAACAGCTGGCACACGGCGGTGACAAGAGCTCGACGTATGATGTCATTAATGCTGGCGTGCCGTGCTAACCGACCAGCGCTCCTACTGCAGGATAGGTCATGGTGTCCGAGGCGGTCGACTGCTTCACCACATTAACAACGATGTGGAGCTCCGCTGGGAGTACCTAGGCGCAAACATGTAGCGATCCGGAAGGTACTGTCACTCAACATTGTTCCTATGTCTGGTGACGGTAATGCCTGTAGCCAGAGGCCCGACTCCCACTCACCCACAGCCAGTAGGCGAGCACGCTCAGCAGTATTGGTGGACGTATTTATTAGTTTATTCCGTACCAATCTATAGAGCGGCTCATCCCACTGTCTTTGGGAAGATGGGTTTTCGGGCAACGCCGTATTCATAGTCAACCAGTGACAGGGATTAAATTTTAGTGGTTAACGCTTCAGTGCTGTGGACCGAAGACAGGAACGCCGGTAGGCTTATACTAGAAATTTTGCGGATGCCGAGCCCACCGAAGCGAATGGGTAGCGTGGCTTGCGTCCAGGCTCGGTCATCCAAGGCCATATTTAAGATAGATGTCAGAGTGCATCGAATAATTTCGTCAATTTTTTCCAGGAGAAGTGGCTGCTTCCATAAAGGGGAAGAGCGGAGAAAATACATAAAATTTGGTCCAAAACAGCAATACCTAATGAGAGTAAAAGCCGAATTTAGGTTAATTTTGGAGAGTCAATACGAAATATCATTAAAATGGTTAATTTTGCCATCAATTAATGAAGAAAAACTGTCTTCCAAAATTGGGGAACCTAGGAGGTGCAGTGAACATTTATCTAAAATTTTGATATCTGGGGCTATTGCATAAAATTTCTGTAGGGTCGGTTGTCTGTCGGTACTGTCACATAGTAAAATTTCACATTTGGAGTGGTTGAGGTCTAGGCCGATGGATTTGAACTGCTCGTTCAGGAATTTGAAATCTGCTAAAACGGTGTCTACGTCACCTCCTAGTGTTCCATCATCCAAATACCATACGTTAAATTTCGAATTTAGATTTTGAATGATCGGATGAATAGCCAGACTGAAAATGACTGGCCCGAGAGGGTCACCTTGTTGGCAACCAACTGAAGATTCCAAAAGATTGTCTTTGTATAATAATTTTGATGGGTGCCTATAGCATTGCCACAAAAAGCCGAAAATTTCTGTTAATTCTTTTTTTGCTTCAGCCAACAAAGTGTCCCTGTTGACGGAATTAAAGGCGTTTTTAACGTCAACCTTGAAGATGACCTCACCCTTACACCGGCATTCAAAAAAGTGGAAAGGGCATGTACGGCAGCCTCACAACCCCCTCTGTATCCAAAGCCAAGTTGAAGGGGCTGGAATTTAGTAGTAAGAGTTTTACCATACAGTTTACAGCATATTTTGGCTGCCATAAGCCTGTAGGTGAACCCGACGGCAATTGGACGAATACCGCCGTCCCTCTTGCGCAGGGCACATAAGTTGGCCCCGTATAAGACATCGACGACGGCATCGTTCACACCGCCGGAGAGCATTAGGTTGACTAGAGCCGCAAGCTCCTTCAAAAGAGACTCACCAGCGTCCCCGGCGCCTGAACTTATAAGATCTTTTAAATGTTGAGGAGTCAGGCCCTCGAGGCCGCCAGCGGAACCGCTTCGGAAGGAGCTCACGGCTGCAATCAACTGGGATGCTGAAATTTGAAGAAAGGATGAATTGAGAACGGGGGTGTCGGGTGGGTCGGGAAAGGCAAGATCATCCGCAGGCGCTGGATGTTTACTCTCCAAGGCTGAAATTGTTTCTGGAGAGTAAGGCGCCACCACATCACTGCTAAACAATAGCCTGGCTGCTCCCCTAATGTCACCTTCACTTAATTTGGATTCCACATGCGAACACACACCTTTCTGGGAAAAGTGATTGAATGTTGGTAATTAAAATAAGGGTCGAATCGTTACAATTGTCTTTAATTTGGGTTGTTAGTGTTTTTTTTTATAGCCAATTTTTTCTGGACATGCAGAATCCTATAAGGGAAGGTGAGCAATTCCTCCCAGGCACTTTGGGAGTTCTCCTGGGTTGCAAGACGGACGCATCGCGCCAGACTTAGCGTGACAGACCGTCTCGCGCCCCGGGGAATTCTCTTTAAAATCGGTGTGGAGTTTAAATTAGTAAGGGTTTTCCAAAGCGTTTCGGTTTGTATTTGTGGTGTGGCTGGGGGGCACGAAGGTACACTATGGGGTTTGTGTACTTTACCATAGTGGATCCGTAGCCCCCGTTCGCCCTTAAAAAAACGTGCCTAAGAGCAATGGGTCTCACCTGCTGAATATCAAGTGATGTAGCAGGTTGACTGCTACAGTTTCCGGTATCGCTACAGCCGGCGCTTAACATAAAATTTAAATTTCACTAACCAATATTATTAAAACAATATTTACACACTATCACTAATAAAATAATAAAAAAAACTAAATAACACAAATAAACAAAGTCAAAATTGAGTGACGGAACTTGGCACTGACAGCAGCGGCGCGGCGCGCAGTCGCGGTACGGGCTTAGGGCGCCCGCCGTGCAGGGGGCGCATCCTTCACTGCCGTTGCCTAGGTGAAACGTAGCGTCGCGTCGTATGTTTTGACACGGCATATCTTTAATAATAATCTTATATCACTTGTTGCTTGCAATGGGACTGCCTGTTCCGATATTCCGAACCGATCGACGAATAGTTGCGCATACACTTGTGCACTATAATAACTCCCGCGTCGATATCTGGTCACCATTGAGATTGGCCGCCGTGGCGGAAATGGCTGCAGGCAATGAATGTATATACGGATAAACTCCGATCCGATTAAATATTGTTTTAAATATTAAATAATTTTGGTCAGCGTGAAAAAATGTGTTGCTGACAGTTGCTCTCTTAACTGTTCAATTTTAAAAGAAACTTTACCTGATCAACTTAAACTCAAAGCATGTATTTAAACTATTTAAAAGCTCTTTTGAACTGTCAACTAGACGATCAGTCAGAAGAATGAAGCTAATAAGCTAAGCTTTAAAGTTATATTTGTATAGAATAAGAGTAGTACTTTAACACGATCTCGACACAAAACCTTCATTCCTTAGCCACAGAATAGATATATTATAAAGAAGGCCGGATTCATACAACTAGCAAAATCGCACGCACACACAGACACGCTTCACGTACAGCGAGTGCGCTTGTACTTAGGACTGTCATTTGTTTGAAATCACCGTCCGTACAGCGAGTGCGCTTGTACTCAGGACTGTCATTTGTTTGAAATCACCGTCCGTACAGCGAGTGCGCTTGTACTCAGGACTGTCATTTGTTTGAAATCACCGTCCGTACAGCGAGTGCGCTTGTACTCAGGACTGTCATTTGTTTGAAATCACCGTCCGTCGTTCTAAACGTCTATGTGTGCGTGCGTTTTCGCTCTTTGTATAGAACATTCTGTTCCTATCTATTTTGTGCCATAGCTTTTATGCCGTATAAAGTAATTACTCAACTTCCTTCGCTTTGATGGCTGGGTAATGTTGTTATACATCGTTTGAGGTACCGGCGACTGTTTGTAGGCGTTATCGGCATATCGTTTTCACTGATATATCTGAGGTATCTGGATCGAGCTTGAGGTCAAGGGACTTTGTAGTTTAACTAACGTTTATTGACTTAAAAAATATGTGGAGAAGATGGGTAGCAATTTCCAAGGCTGCTTAAAAATAATCCGTATTTTTTATTAGTCTTTCAATATTTGAAGATAGAGGTAACATTACCGTGGCAGAATAAACCTAGGTCCGGGCTGGCAAAACAAAATAAGGGTCATTTTAGCACTTAACGTTTTAATTAACATAAGCGGCACCAATTCCAAACAACGTCTTCCTTCCGTATTTATTTTCGTCTCATTTTAGATTTCATTAAAAATGGCTTCTCAAGATTTTAGGGGCCAGCCAGAACCGGGGGCCATGAACAGAATATCCTTGTTGCCCGGGGCCCTTAGTCCGCTAGTAGGTCGTGGCTTGCAAATAATAAATCATCCCCATTTTCCAGAAGGAAAAGTTGGTAGGCACAGAACTGTGTTCCGCTTCAAATAGAACTTTTACAAGCTAAGTCTCGGAAACGGAAACTTTTTATGATGGCCGGTTTAATAGAATTATTATGTTTTTACCCAAGAATCATCCCTATTGTCACGAGCCGTCAATTTCTATGATTATACGGTGACTTACCTACAGGTGTGGAAGAGGAAAACATGTTGCACCGACCTGGAAAAATTGGGACAAGGCCAAGAGAATGATGGATGTACTGTAGGTGCGCCTCAGCCTAACTTTTTTTGAGAAGGACAAGGAAGGTTGCATACGATATGTCGGTTGTCGAGCACGTAATGCGTAGTCGGCATTTCTCTGTGATAGAGGTTTGTCTTTCAACAAGTTTTTTTTGTGTAAGTATTTATTTCGAGCTTTCTAAATCAATTTTTTTATGGTAAATATACAATTCAGTTCAAACATTTGTTTTCATTACAACAGCTTATGTACACAGACGAACTTTGTTAGAGTACATTGATTGTAGTTATTTGGTGTTACGGGCCGCTATAGTCGCGGATAAGTACAGACCATATATCTGTGATTAACTTAGTCTGGTAGGGGTACTCCAATAACCCACCACGCGATTGTGGAGCTACGTTCCAAACAATGCCAAACCTCTTATCATCCTCTCTGTGCAACAGACCTGCCCTCTGAAAACCCTTTACGAGGCTAACGCTAACGCTGTCGATTTTCGTCAAAATAAATTTAATTGGCAAAAAAGATATTGGAATCATCATTAAGGGAAAGGGCAAAGAGTCTGTGTTAGGGAGTGGGCTTTAATGTTATCCACCGCACAGAATGCGGACATTAGCATAAGGTAAATATTATTATTAGTATAATATATTAATATTAACATTTTTATAATTATAGTGTATCTATACCTGCAAATAGGGTGGAACAAAAAATAAAAGGTAAACAAACCATAAAGACGTGCTTGCAGTTACTTCTTTGCTGTCACTAAAATCTAAAATCATGCGAAGATGTTTATTTCATACAAGTACCAAATACAATATCAATATTTTAAATGTATAAACAAAAAAACTCGTATTATTAAAAGAAAACCAATAGCCGACATTAAAAATCATCTCGATAGCCTGGCGGTCAGAACTATTATGATAATAAATTAAAGAGTGCTACTAAAGTAACCATTTTGCGCTGTAAGGTTCTATTTTTAAAATTAGTTGGGTTATAACCGTTTGACGTTTGTTTGTTTACCTTTTATTTATTGCTCCAGCGACTTATTTGCTCCAGTGACTTCACTTACTGAAGTTAGATCTTTGTCAAAAAACTATAAAATGCTGTTTAATTTTCTTCACAATCAAGTCTTTGAAAACATTGTTTTTCATTTTTCAAAGTTTAGCTTTTCGCACCTATTTTCAGAAACAAAAATGTTATCTGTTTAAAACGTGATCACAACATTTAAGGTTTAAAAATGCAATAAAAACATTTATGTTTATCGAATTGAGATTATTTGTATCGAATTTCAAGCACACGCGAATTTACGTTAATGTTTCTACGTGACGTTCAAAAACACCCATTTCGTGTTTTAATTTTACAAATTGAATTTTAGACTAGTTATTTGCACATGTCGAGCAAGTAAAATATAATTTAATACTTAAAGTTTGGGTTTCTTTGAATTATTTCAATTTAATTAAGATATCGTGGTGGCCCAGTAGTTAAGACCTCGTCTCTGGTGTTTGAAGTTATGGATTAAAATCCGGGCAAGAACCAATTAGATTTTTCAATTCATATGTTCTTTCTAAGTTTATCTTGAACATCGCCGACAACATCATCGTTGGCACGTTTTATAATTATTTTAGCCCCACATAATTATTTTAAGTGTGAGAACGCCAACCCACCTCGAGCGTAGTGGTTAACGCTTCGTGCCTTCTCTGTATGAGAAGAGGCCTTTGCCCTGCAGTTGGACTATAACAGGCTGATAATATTCAATTAGATTGGGGAACAAACAGAAATAAAAATAAAGCTGTTTGTATAATACTATGAAACAACTGTAAATCTACCATTTACTGTACCCATTATATCTTTTGTTGACTTGAATGTGCCCTGGCGGTTAAGAGTGTGTCATTTCATGATGTTTGAGCTGGTGTTTGTGGTGCCAATCCATGCATCATGTTCGTGAACGGGCGCCATCAGATGGAACTGGTCATAACTTGGCTGCCTTGGCCTATTTTTATAATTTTTAGGGTTCCGTTTGTAGCGTAACGTTAGGCTCGGTCGAGCTAACGTTAGCCACGTTAGAAAAAATAAAAAGGTAATATAAATTAAAACTAAGAAAAAGGATATAATAATAAAAACTATGGTCCGGCTTCGCACGACGTGCCAGCTAACCAGACAGCAGGTCAGGCAGGAAGACGTGGTAGGCCCTGGGTAGGCAGATGAGCAGGCACCACGACGGCAATCGGAAAGGCAGGCTGTAGAGTAGGGCAGGCAATCGGATAGGCAGGATGTAGAGTAAACAGCAGGACGGATAGGCAGGCACACAGATAGATGGTCGAAGGCAGCTGAACTAATAGTCAGGCTAACGGGCACGTAGGCAGTAGCACAGGTGCAGGCACATGCAGCAAGGGGTGCAGGCACAGGCAGCAAGGGGTGTGGAGGCCGGGCTGTGGCTTCATACGCCGATCAAACGAGCTCTTTAAGATGAAGCGGTGACCGAAGAGGTTAATGGCCCAGTAAAAATGCTCACATTTAAGTTTCACACTCAATAAATTATATTTATTGCACTCAAAGATTTGATAGCATTCACAGCCGTAGTATATGTTTTAGTTTAAATAGTCTTCAAATATAATAGTACACTTGGCAGTGTTAAGAAATCAACCGTCTTTCGGCGTTCAGTCCAGATCCAAAACTAAAAAAACTAACGCCCGTTATTCATCGTTCTGTGTCAGATCGTCTACATTTTAAATTCAAAATTTAAATTAAGAAAATAAGACCAGAACGAATAAAAACGGTTTACAAAAGGGGTCAGTCTACGCTACCCTTACAATAATGTACACCTAGCTTAAAGCAGGTCTAGTCCATGGCACCTATGTTACGGCCTAAGGTTTAAGAAAATAAAATAGACAGATGTCATGTCAGATGAAAATGTCACTGTAGAAAAATATTGCAAGAATTACAAATTAGCAATATAATTTAAGTTTTAAATATTAAAGCAATCAGAGATAACTAAAAATATGCTTTTCAGGTACAAACAGTATGAAAGAATACAAAAAGTGAGTCATATGACTTGATACAATATCAAAAGATAAAAAAGGTATGGTTTGTATAGTGTTATGAATTGTAAATAGAGTTTATAATGTGGATCTGTAAATCAGGACACCACACGTTCCCAAAGGGTAAAAACGAGGGTCCCGTTTTACTAAGACTCCGCGGTCCGTCTGTCTGTCTGTCTGTCAGTGAAAACTAACTTCATTGTGGTCACAGAAATCGCGCGCACGCGGCGCACGTAAAAGTAGTTGTATATCCTCCGGCCTATAGATGTCGCGTTTTGCGTTTTATACACTTCTAGGGGTAAAGTTTCTCTGGTGTTTCTGTACTAAGAACAGACTTTTTTATTTTACGATACTTAAGAGAGGCTCAGCCATAATACAGATGTTACAATAAAAAAAAAAATATATATGAATGTGTATTTTAGTGGTGCAGTAAAAATATGTATTTATGACGATATTCAGAAATAAAGTGAAGATATAATGCACATTTTGAAGATTGGCTTTTAAAACATGAAGACTATTTTTCGTAAAAAGTTTATTTTATGTAATTTAAGACTCTACAGGTACAGCCGTTTGCACGCCGTCGGTGGTTACATTTTGGCCTTGAGATGGATTAAGAACGTAGTTTTATTAGAATGAGAGGCCAGCTTATACTGATTTTGTTACAACCGATACTAGGTCTTTAAGTACTAACTCATAAAAAAATCTGTACTTAGAACGTAACAAACCAATAATTTAAAAATTCAGGTTTATTTTTGCCTAAGAAAAGATCAACGTTATGATTAAGAAAACAAAATCTATTAAACTTATAGTTTTCTTGGAAAAGGCTTCGCAAACGGAAAAAGAAATAAAAGCAAGAACTTAAAATTACCGTCCAAGAAAATAGCTTAAATGACTTCAGTTTGTTTTTGTACCATCCTTTTCTAAGACGAATAATGTTGAAGCCTGTACATTAAAATAAGGCTGTTCAATCTCTCGAGAATGATCGATTATTCTTTGTTCGGTATTTCTCTACTAATGAGCTCAGAACTTTGTAAGGAATATATAAATCAGGATAGTTTGTAAGTCAACAAATAAACATAGTGAGGTTTTCTCTTCAAACTTAGAATAGTGTAAATAGGGCAAAATTTGGTTTTCGTTTCGTGAAGGTTTACATGTAGGTGCAAGTCAGATGGTTCAAGGACCTTTTGGAGCATAATTATCCAAAATATTAACTTATCACCATCTTATTTTTCAATATAATTTTACTAATTAGTACAAATATTTACTAACCACGCCCAACTAAAAACATCAAGTGTGGTACTATAAGATCGCTTATGCATGAGGCACAACATGACACGATTTGCGGTCATGATTTTCAATACACGACACACAGCGGACGATCTGTCGTCCGTTCGTTTGTTCACTAGACACGGTAGACACAATTCTGCAAGGAGACTGCAGTGCAGTTGTATTGTAGCTCCATAAGCGCGTGAGTGACGAACCACGCGTGAGCCGTGCGGTGCGGTGTGCTGTGTCTTCAATCAGCTCATATTTGTTTTGTACAGCCGCTAAATCGTCAATGACTTTTTTAGTCGCGATGACATGCAGCATCAATGACATAGCCCAAAAACTGTTTGTAAATCGTGTCGCGTGTAGTTCGGTGTCGTGCAATCATCAAACGGTTCATACAAATATATGGAGCTCTGAATCGTGACCACATTTTATCGTGTCGTGTATCGCGTAGTGAACAGACGGCGTTAGGATTATTTTACTAGAGTTAAGTGAGATAGCGAGGAGATTGAAATTCATTTGTCTAGTCTGGCTACCAGAGCTAGGTATTAGTACTCGTACATACAAAAAAAGAGAGAAGAAGTGTGCGAGAGATGCGAGCGAGAAATTGTGCGATGGATGTAAGCGAGAGACAAGCGAGGAATGTGTGCATGCACATATGAAAAGAGTCCACTATGCATCCTTGCACCACTCAGCTACACAACATTTCACACCGTTTCGACAAAAATACTCAAGAAATAAAAATGCACATAATTAGCACTAAGACGGTTGAACATAAGCTTTGTTACAAGTCCACGCTTTTTTACCCTTATAAAAAAAGAGATTTTCAATTCAACGCGCAGAATTGAATGTAGAATTAATAAAATATAGTACATTGTGAAACAAGGGTGGAAAGTAAGTTATTGCAAACGAGCTGTCATTAACAAGCCCGAGCCGAAGGCGAAGGTTTTTAATGACACGAGTTTGCAATAACCTACACACCCATGTATCACACGACGTTTTTCAATACAGTTGTGGAAAATAATAAAAACAAATCAAAGAATTAATAATAATATAATAATAAATTTATTTCTCAAAAAACTTAGTAATATTTTACAGAAAATAGTTTGGCTGAATTTATTTCTAGTAAATGGATGTAGTCACTGCAACCGAACTAGGCAAGGCCTGTATTTCGGTTTTCAGTGCCTTTTTCCTCGATATTTCAACTGTAAATGCCAACAAAGCAAATATGTTTGATTGTACTAATAATATATTTTAAGTGACTTATAAATAACTTCAATGTTAACATTATATAATAAGTAAAATATCTATACGTGAGTGAAGTGTTTATGAGAGTGTGTGGACTAGTAGGTGATTTAAGTGGAGTATGAGTGATGTGGGTGCGTGTGAGTTTTGGTGTGTGAGGGTGAATGTGTGTAGGTGTATGGGTGTGTGTGTGTGATTGTGAATGCATGGCCATGGTTTTGACTAAGATTATATTATTTTAATTATTATAGCTAATTAATACCTAAGCATACTACTTACTGTCAGTGTAAGGCGTAGTTAACTACAATTTTGTAATCCGGTTACTAATTACGATTAAAAGTAGTTAACTACATGTAGTTATGATTACATGTAACTTAACTACAGTAATCAAACTACATTAAGTAGTTGTTAATTTGATTGCTGCAATCTAATAGTTATAATTACTGATTATTTAAGTTTTATGAACTTATATTTTTTTAATTAAATAAACATGTAATGTGTAGTAATATATGTTTTGGAATATGGCTGCATAAAAAAAAACAGTTTATTGCACGTACCTATGTATATTTTCATGAATAATCAAATGCAAGGATTGAAGTCGTAGATATTATATACCTATACTTATCAGATCTTTATTACTTTTTATTGTCATGTTATCAAAAACAAATAATTACGCAGCAAACATTAACTTAATTAAAATTATTTGCGAATCAAATAAATAAACAAAAAAGGTTGATTAATCATTTAAATTAGCTTTTATTACTACACGTTTTTCGAACATTTCATCCGATAACCTGTGTGATTTTTTATCATATTGCGTATGAAAACAAGTCTTTCCACTGGAGCCGAAGAAGGTAATGGAGTATTGTATTTTAAGAATACTTTTTTCACTTCTGGATATCTATGAAGACAATTTAGTTCTCGATCCATATCTGATAAATAACAAGAAACAATCAGATCTACTTTTGACCTCTGACTCGGCATACATCTTCCTCAGTATCTGAAGAAGAGCTATCAAATTGAAAAAAGTCATCTTTGTTTTGTTTATTTATTGATGAATTGAATTCAACATTTTCCGAAACTTCTTTTGCAAAAGGTTTTCAACCTTTGATGCTCTTCTATGGGAATGCAAGTAAACCATTTGGTTTTAAAGCGTGGTAAAGAAATTGCAGCGATCGCTGCATTTTGTGCTTTGGCGGTAGAAAATCAATGTCATTAAAACTGTTATTTACGCTTTCCAAGTGCTTTCTTGCCAGATAGTTGCAGTAGACAAAGTTTACATTGCACAGTTTTTGTAATTTTCTTCTTAGAGATAATAAGAATGGAAGTAGCAAGCCATAGAACATATCCTTTTCACCTTGCAAAATGTCAAGGGCCTCAGCTATTGTTTTGAACATTTTAAATATTCTTCGATATAGTTGCCATATTTTAACGATAGTAGCGACTATCGCGCGTGTTTGCTTTTTTAATGACGCAACATCATTTTAAATCTGTAGTTATAAAAAATAATCAAGTAATTGTGATTGCAACTACAATTAGTAGTTAGTAGTCAAAATATTTAACTACATTTTTCGTTTTTTTTATGTAGTTTGTAGTTATGATTACTAATTACTTTATGTAGTCGTAGTTAGTAATCAGTAGTTAAACTACATTTTGCCCAATACTGCTTATTGTACAACATATAGCAATAACTCTGTTTCTTCATAATTTAGTTGTTGCAAATATTCATTTACTATTTGTTTACATTTAAATTTGGTAAGAGGGTAAATATTTAATTTACTATTTATTTTGCTATAAAGAAACGGACCAAGAAATTCAATAAATCTTTCGCTAAATTTAGTTTTTCTACTGGTTCGTTCCATACCTAATCTTTTATTTCGACATTTTTGCGCGAGTGGGTCATAAGGTAGTTTTATATGTTGTTTCAGAATAATGTTGAGGATGAAAAGTTGTCTTACGGTCAGAACTCCACAAATCTGATATAGAGAAGCAGTAGGAAAGAGGATAGGTTTTAAAATACACACCTTTAGAATTGCGCGCTGAGCGATTTCAATGGAATTAGATTTGTTTAATCGCAAAAAAAAAAGTTTAGGAAATGGCGCGTTTTTGCAACTGGACTTCTTTTTACAACGAAAACCGCCTATACAGCCTATTCGATTTTTGACAAATGTTGATGTGAAAATAATTAAATTAAAACTGGTAATTAAATATATTAAACAACCATTTAAAAGACTTTTGAGAATTCAATGCTAAAACGTTAGTTAGTTAGTTAGTTAGTTTCGACGGGCTGTTTCCGCAACTCCACGACCAAGCGCGTATTTTGCGTACGGGTGGGATTCAGTCACATCATTCGATCCACCTCAGCTCCTCGAGGAAGGCCAGCAGCGCCCTGGTGCTGCCGACGATCTCCTGCAGGGTACCTGGGTTGCCGAAGTATTTGGCCCTGTAGCCAGCGATTACAGGGCAGCTTAGGAGCAGGTGTGCTGCCGTCTCTTCCTCCACCATGCAAGCTCTGCAGAGTGGGCTGTCCGTGATACCTAAGACAAAGAGGTGCTTATTAAAGGTCCCATGTCCAGTGGTTACGGCTGTGACAGCTCGCAACTGTGGCTTAGTTAGTCGTAGGACCTTTTTCGTGAAACGGCCATCAATGAGGGGTAGTGCCTCCTTGGCCTGCCTACATTCGCTATGATCCATCCATAGCTTGCTGTGTTGATCCCTGGTGCGTTTTCTTACCAGACCGCGTAGGTACCCGAAAGGTAAAGGCACTATGGGCTCCGGGCCCACCGGTGCCATATTTGAGCCTCTACGGGCGAGCTCATCCGCAGCGTCGTTCCCTCGGGAGTCGCTGTGTCCCTTGATCCATTGAATGGTTACTTTATTGTGCATACCGACCTGGTTCAAGCGCCGATGACACTCGTAAATCAGCCCTGAGTTGACTGTGTGGCTGTTTAGTGCTTGCAGGACGGCCATGCTGTCCGAAAGTATACGTATAAGGAAGTCCTTTACCTCCCTCGTCAGGACCGCAGAGGCCGCCATGGAGATTCCCAAGCATTCGGCCTGGAACACCGTGTTGTGGATCCCCAGTGGTGTGGCTAAACGGATATTTAGGTCCTCCGAGAAGACTCCTGCACCCGTGCCTGTACCTGTTTTGGATCCGTCCGTGAAGATCCGCAGTTCATCGGGGCGTAACCCCTCGCAGCGGTTATCCTCGTGTAACTGGATTCTGTATTTTTTATCAAAAATGACTTTCTTGGGTATGCGGTCATTAATGGCTCTAGTCAGTGGGATTTCGCGGTGGAGACCCTCTATTAGAGCGGTGTGTTGAGTCTCTCGCTTACCCCAGAGACCCAGTGCCTTTAGACGCACTGCTGCCATCGTCGCTTCCTGCTGTATAAACAGATGCAGAGGGGAGAGCCCCAGCATAGCCTCGAGCGCTACGGTCGGCGTAGTCCTCATGCAGCCCGTTGTCGCCATGCAGGCCAGTCTCTGCATACGCTGTAGCTTGTTCACGGCTGTAGTTAGTTTAGTGCGAAACCACGGCCCCATAGCTGATCATGGGCCGAATCACCGCACTGTACAGCTAGAGTATTATCTTAGGGGATAGGCCCCACTTCTTACCTATCATTTTCCTGCATTGCCAGAAGGTGATGCAGGCCCTGTCTTACTTATTGTCTAAATGGCTACTCCAGTTCAACTTACTGTCAAGAATGACTCCCAAATACTTGACCTCGTTGGAAAGCTGGAGCTCTGTATCGAACAGCTTAGGCAGGGTGAACATGACCAATTCAGTTTTAGTGGGGTTTACTGATAGTTCATACTCCCTGCACCATCGCTCCACTATACGTAGTGCTTGCTGAGTAAGGTTGCAAATTGTACCAGTCACCTTCCCAGGTACTAGGATTGCGAGGTCGTCTGCATAACCTATTGTGTAGTAACGATGTTCGTTTAGTCTGGTGATGAGATCGTTTATTACCAGATTCCAAAGAAGGGGAGAGAGCACCCCTCCTTGTGGGCAGCCCCTGGCTATCAAGGCTTGCCGCTGCTCTCCTTTTAGACGAACCGCTCGTTTGCTGAGCATATTAGAAATCCAGTCAATCAGCACCTGCTCTACGCCATGTTTGTAAAGGACAGCACCGATGCTGGAGAAATTTGTCTTGTCGAAGGCCCCTTCGATGTCTATGAATGTGCCCAGGCAGGTACCTTTCTGATGAATTGCTTCCTCTATTTGGCTTACCACCAAGTGAAGAGCGGATTCAGTAGACTTACCCGAGCTGTAGGCGTGTTGGTTACCATGTAAAGGTAGTCTTGTTAGAGCGCCGTCCCTGAGCTCCCTTTCACACAGTCTTTCCATGGTCTTTAGCAAGAACGAGGTCAGGCTGATGGGTCTGTAGGACTTGGCGTTTGTATAATCACTCTTACCTGGCTTTGGGATAAATATTGCTTTCACTTCCCTCCATCCTATGGGGACGTGTCTAAAGGCCAGGCACGCTCTCAGTAGTGGCACCAGTCTTTCTGCTACAGGCATACCTCCCCATTGTAGTAGCGCAGGGAACACCCCGTCTGGACCGGGCGCCTTGTAAGGATGGAAGCTTTGGACGGCCCATTGGATTTTCTCCAATGTGATCATCCCTCTTGCATAGTGCCAATTCTCGCTTGTTGGTGGTTGGAAAGTATCTTGCCAGTCGGTTACCTGTACGAAGACGCTCCCTGGGAAGTGTGTTTCTACTAGGACGCGTCTTGTTTCTTCAGGCGACGTGGTGAGTGTGTTATCAGGTTTACGGAGTGTTGCTGGCTCAGGTGTACTCTGTTGTGCCAGTATTTTCCTTACCCTGTTTGCTTGTTGGCAAGATTCAATGTTGCCACAGTACTTACGCCATCCCGTGGTACGCCTGAATCTAATGCATTTTTTGTAGCTGGATTTGGCTGCGTAATAGGCGATCCAGTCCTCATCCGCGCATGTGTTCATGGCTCTATTCAGAGCCTTTCTTACCTTACCGCGCATGCGTTCCAGATCTTTACCCCACCAGAGTTGTTTGCCCGGTGTTTTGCGTGGGGTAGTTTCTGGGCAGGCGGTGTGGTAGCTGCATATCATAGATTCTGTAAGTTGGTTTACCTGCGTATCTATCTGCGTCGTATTCACATAAGCCAGCTCCTCGCATATGGGCGGAAGCTTGGAGGCAAGGGTGCGTGTGTAGACAGCTTTGTCTGTGTTGCGCGGGTTACGCCTAGGTGGTGTTGGCGCAACGCAGACCTGTATGTCGTAGCGGATCCATCTGTGGTCCGAGCAGGAGGCCTCCCTGGAGACCTGCCACCCAGAGATGCTTTCCGCTGCTCCTTCTGTCGCCAAAGTTAGGTCTATAATCGTCCGACTGCGTCTTGTTACAAACGTCGGTTCCGTGCCTGTGTTTAGTAGGGAAAGGTTAGTTGTGAACAAGTATTCTACTAAAGCCTTACCCCTTTCATTCTGTGTGTCCATTCCCCACAGCGGGTGGTGTGCATTCGCGTCGGTCCCGATGATGACCTCCTCACCTCTGGCTTCGCAGTGCGTTACGAGGCGGACCAGGTCATGCGGGGGTGGAGCCTCCGCCTCAGGCATATAAACCGAGGCGAAAACACACGACATCATCGTGGCACCACGCTGTATGGTCAGCCTAGCTGCAGAGATATCTCTGCAACAGAAATCAGTTAAAAGCTGTGCTCTAATGTTACCTGTGACATATATACAAGATCTAGGGTGATCATGGGTTGAGGTAACAAGGATCTTACCGCCTAAACCGGACAGTCCTCGTATTTGGCCGCCCCTAATCCACGGCTCCTGGATCAGGGCAATGGCAGTGTGTTGAACCTCCAACCACTTGCGTAACTGAGCCGTCGCTGTCTGACTGTGGTGGAGGTTCGCCTGTACAGCTTTACAGGCCAACGAAGGGTTCGCCATCGCAGATGGGGCCCTCCTCGACTTCTTCCAGCTGCAAACCGGCGAAAGCGTCGCCCACCTCGTCATCCTCCATCGTTCCAGAAGCCGGCGACAGTATGCTGTCGTCCAGCTCCTCGCCCGAAGGAGGGACGGTGACCGTGATGGCGGTGATAGTGGGGTCGACCGGCTCTGCAGCTATGACTGAGGCCGTTGTCGCTTCCGGGTTGTTGAAAGAAGGATTATTCCCCCCTGCATCGACGAGCTGCCTCGCTACCGGGTCCCATCCCCGAGGAACACACCCGAAACGGCTGTTCGTTCCTTGGAACTTGATGTACACCGAGCCCAGACCGAATGACAGTCTGCGCTCGGCGCCCATCAAGGCCGGGATGTGGTCCTCGGGAACCCCCAGCACCACGAACCAGCCCGCCTTCTGCCTCTCAGAACGCAGGAGCACCCACTTCTTTATGTCGACAAAGGGGTTCTGGTACCATAAGGTTCTACCCACCATGGTCACATCCTTATAAACCCCTCTGTCGTCTGGGATCGCGATTCCGCACCGCACCTGCTTCTTAAGCTCAGCCTGACTCTTGACGACTAGCTGGGTGCTAGCCGAGAGAGTCATGCTGGCGACCGTCCTCATGAGCCAAGCTAAGGTGTAATCGTCGCTACACCAAAGCTTGAGCGCCCCATTGCCGAACTTCGGCCTGGCAACGAAAGACGGTATCTGCCGCTCTGAAGTCTCCCTCGCGGGGGACCAAGCCTCTTCGATGATCAGCCTCTGGATCTCGTCATGGACCTGGTTTGACACCTCTAGGCTGATCATCCCCGTGCTGGCACAGGTTACCGCGACGCACAGGTGGGCGCTAGCGACTCGGGCATAGCTCGTCGCATCAGTCCGCCCGGACTGATCAAGCCGCAGCCGCTTATGCTCCCCACGAGGCGACATGGTCTCGTTGAGAGCCCGCTTGGCCAGGGCCTGACCCCTCCGGGCGTCCTGCTGCGACACGCCAGCCGTCTGCGCTGGTCCTCCTGCCGCTGAATGGCTGCCTTCGGCCGCAGTCTGCGGCCGCTTCCCTTTCGAGAAGTTCAGGTTGCCATTCTTACCAGCCTGCCCTAACTGGGAGACTTTGCCCTTACCCCTTCTTAGTTGCTGACGTCTCTCTTTCCGCGTCAGACCATCCCCTTTGATACCCTGGGCTTGGGGGATTGTAGGTACCAACAAGTTTGGGCAAGGGTCTTGGGTTTGTTTTTTCCTTTTCTTGCCCTTACCCTTGCCCTTATGGGTTTGCACCCGCCAGGATTCGGCCGCCGCCCCCGTTTGACTGGTGGCGGTTGCCCCACTGGTCTGCGAAGTGGTAGTATAGGAGGGATGAGGAAGAGGGTGTTTGGAAAGGTTGGAGCCGGCAGAGGGATGAGTCATCTCCGGCCCCTTACCTTTTGCCAAGGGAGTGTAAGGATCAGTGCTGGTCCCGCGCAGCCCTGAGCCCTTATGCCGATTATGTGGGGACTGATTGGTCTTAGCTGCGGTTCTCGCCACAGCCGGACCGGTGCCCGCACTGGAGCCCGCGGTGTTTGCCGCAGGTCCAGGGGCAAGCGGAGTGCTAGGTGCACCCCGCTTATTGGCGCTACCCGTACTGGGGCCCGCGGCGTTAGCCGGTTTCCCAAGGGACTGTGCCTTTGTCCAGACTTCGGTTTTCACCGTAGTCGAAGTGGTGCCCGCGCTGGATCCCACGGTGTGAACCGCAGATCCAGGGGCAAGCGGAGTGCTAGATGCACCTCGCTTTGGAGTATCGTCAGCTTTCGCCGACTCCACCCCCGAAGTATTCAAGGCAGTGACAAAATCCATTGAATATCGTACAGAAATTCATCTCTCCGGCTCCCACTTTCCATCGAGCCCGCAACTGGGAACGACCCACCACTTAAGGTGGGCCGTTAGGATTACCATTGAGATATAGGTGCGCAGGGCTGGCTTACAGTGCGACATCAGGTGCTCGTTTGGGCTGGCTTGAACAGAACAGCCCTCCCTTACACCGTCAGCGTGACCTTCACCACCACTTCAGCCGTCCAAAGACGACATCAGTGGACCCCACGCACCTCGCTTATACTCTCAGAAGGAGAGCTCAGCCGATTGATCGTGGTAAGCTACTCCCACGACCTCCCGTGTCGGAAGAAATCCGGGCCAAAGTGATGTGTTGTGTGCAACCTGCTCCACTCAATCACCAGGATCCCTTCATCCCTCCATACGGGTCCCCGCGCACGGCACAAACACGCAGGAGGTCATTGCTATCCATCATTGTTCTTGTTCAATGGTGGACACCCAGGGGCATGACCTCGCCACCCCTGTGATACGTCGCCCGGTGATTTCTGTTACGTCTATTTCATAAGGAATTAGACCAAAAACAGGGCGGCAACCACGTGAAGGATAATCACCGCACTTGCCTTAAGGATCTACACGACCGTTGCGCTCTCCCTCAAGACCACGCCACCTTGCTGCCTCTGAAGGAGCCAGACAAGGTAGGACTGCATCGACAAAGCCAAGCCCTAAGAAGCCCGTCGCTGAAAGCTCAAAGCGTAAGTTTGCTAACACAGCCCAGCCCCAATGCTAAAACGTACGGAATCATTCAAGCAAAATCTATCCAATTTTATTCTATGTATAAAAACTCCTTGCTACTAAACTTTTTTAAATTGACTTATAAGTTTAAAACTCAACTCCAAAAGTAGTGATCGAGCTCGTAAACAAAAGTCACGATCGCGTAACAGAAAGATGCCTATGACTTAGTGTCCTACGTCCTCTGGATGGGGCAAAGGGCGTCCACAGTAGTCCTCCATCGCGATCGGTCTTGAGCTTCACCCTTCACCTCGCTCCACGTCATACCGATGCTCGTCGCTTCCGCCAACACGGTGCGACGCCAGGTTTGACGGGGACGGCCACGCTTTCTTTTGCCTTGGGGATTCCAATCCAGCGCTTGCTTCGGTATATGATCAGAATCCCTTCGCAGCGTGTGGCCTATCCAACTCCACTTGCGACACTTGATCTGACGGTCGATCGGGCTCTCGTGGCATTGCTCCAACAGCTCTACGTTGGTGATGGTCTCGGGCCAGTAAATGCCGAGTATGCGACGAAGACAGCGGTTGACGATGACTTGGATCTGGCGTGAGATGTCTTTTGTGACCTTCCACGTTTCGCACCCGTAGAGCAGCACGGATTTGACATTTGACCCGAAGATTTTGAGTTTAATCCTTCGGGTCAGTTTCCGCGATTGCCAAACAGGTCTCAGCTGCGCGAAGGTAGCTCTTGCTTTGGCGATCCTTGCAGCGATGTCCTGTAGTGTGTAACATTAAGTACCTAGACTAAGTTGTTACACATGTTCAGTTTAAGTGAGCAGTCTCTAAATATACGTCGTACAGAACAGACGCCTTTTAATTCAATATAAACCTCGTCCCTCTACATGGCGACCCTGCCAGAGGCACGGTGTTGGATTACGTCGCGACGAAACAATGTGACGGTGTCAGCGTTTTTAACCGTGTGACCGCGTCGCGTCGGCCACCGGCCACCGTGCATTGGATTGCATTATAAGAAAAATACACAACAGTTGAGTTAAAAATACTCGGCTTGTTCAGACATTTTAAATTAAAAATAATGGGAAAAGAGTGCAGTAAGTGTTTATGTGAAAACAAGGAAACCATCATTACACAACACGGCAGTGAAAATAATGGAGGTGCTGATGTCTCTTCACACTTTAGAACGAGTAATATCCTACTGGGGGTGATGGTTGCTGTTTGTGCTGGAGCTGTCTTGTACGTGCTATACGCCCAATACAGGAGATGCCACAGTGAGTGGGTACGTACAGGGATACAAAACGGCATGCAGGCGGATTTTATCAAGCGAATGCAAGAACGGATGTCGGTCCGAGGACGAGGCCGCCCAGCTGAGGAGGAAGTTTAGAAAGATTATTCAACGGAGTGAAAGAGTGCCAATGCCAATGCGAGTGAATAAGCAAAAGTGCAAAAGTGAAAAATGCATAAATAATAAAGTGCATTTAGTGTGAAAAAAAAAAAAAAAAAAAAAAGAAGTGCTAAGATAACCCTAAAATAACTGCGTTTTGTCTACGAAAATGTGAACATTTTAAGAACTTTAAGTGATTAATTTTAAATGATTTTAGTAATAAGATAGTGATTTATGGAAATACAGTTTAACAATATATACTCAAAGTTAGATTATATCAGAGTAAGCCTAAGGAAATTAGGTCTAGAGAAAAGATTGCGAGAATTAGGTCTAAGCAAAATAAGAAAAGCAAAAGAAATATATAACTCTTATAAAATATGTGTTAAGGAATTAGAACTAAAACACTTAACTACTGAATATTCAGGGTTATTGATTGATAATCTGTGTAAATCTATAGAAGAAACTTATATAAAAATATTAAGTTACAGTGAGTCTAAATCATCAGACAACATGGCAAGTTTCGATTTAAAAACGGCAAATTCACTTATCCCTGTGATGGATGGTAACGAGGAGACCACGGAAAAAATTATACAAGGTATGGAAATGTATGATTCTTGTTTAACTTCAGCGGTAGATAAGAAACTACTAATTACTTTTGTGCTTAAAACTCGACTAACAAAACTAGCGAAATTAAAATTAAAGACAGATTATTCTAGTATGAATAATTTAATAACAGATATAAAATCATTTCTTTTAACAAAAAAGTCAGCAAATTCTATACTCATGCAAATGAATAAATTATCACAGAATGACTTGAGTATAGCAGAGTTTGGTAATAAGTTAGAAGAGCTTTTTATTAATTTAACTATTTCTCAATCTAACGATAACGAAGCAACGAGTGACGTTTTACAACCGATAAATGAAAAATATGCAATAAAACGGTTTTCAGATGGCCTTCGCAATAGAAGACTCAGTACAATCATCGCGGCTCGCGATTACCAACAGCTGAAGGACGCCATTCGTGCAGCACAGGATGAGGAGCCAGACCAGTCGGCCCAGCAAGCGGTAATGCATTTAAGAGGTAAGCCAAGGGGCAGAGGAAGATGGCAAAATAATCGTGCCCGTGGGTTCTACAATCGAAGTAACTACAATCAAGGTAATAATAATTATTCCTATCGTGGACGTGCCAATACTTCAAACTACAGAGGACGAAGTAATAATTACTACAATCGAGGACGAGGAAATAATACCCCAAGATTTCAATCACAGGCAAGTTACGGACGGGGACGAGATTTTAGAGGTCAAAATCGACAATTTTATGGTCGAGATAACCAACAACAAGCTGCATATGTTGCTGACCAACGAGCAAACCAACAGCAGCAAGAAATTGCGACAGAAAACCGTGAGTCGGGTAGCCAAAATACGTTTTTTCGAGCATAAAATTTTAACATGCCAGGGACTAGACTGCGTTAAATTTAAAATAGGTAATAAGTTATGTTCATTTTTGGTAGATACAGGGGCAACATTATCAGTCATAGCTAAAAATAAAATACCACATTATATAACATTACAAAGTAATGATACAATAATCAAAGGCATTGGTGGTAATATTAGTTCCACTGAAATCGCTAACTTGACATTGCAATTGTTCAGCTCACAAACACAGTCATATTCAACTTACCGAGAATCGGCGATGTTTACATTTAAGTTCCATGTATTAAATAACATGCCATGTCAGGCGGATGGAATTATTGGTCTAGACTTTCTTAGAATGTATAATGCAAACATTGATTTATTAAACAATGTTTAAATTACAAAGTAATGACAAAGAGTTTTTAATACAAATGTATCAGAATAGTAGATCTTATAGAAATCTGTATTTACCACGTAGAAGTGAATCAATTCACTTTGTAACAGTTCAGTCAAATTCACAAAATGATTACGTAGTTATTCCAAAACAATTATCGGAAAACATATTTTTGGCAGGAAGTATAGTACAACCAAGTAATGGGAAGATTCCTATTAAAATTTTAAACACATCTGAAGAAGATATTAGTTTACCATATTTTAAACCCGAATTAGAAAAATTGACAGATTACATTATTTGTCAATATAGCAGCACAGAAATGGATGCAAAGCGCGCAAAAAGACTTTTATCTACTTTAAATCTGAATTATTTACATCCAGACGAACAAAAAACAATTGAACAGATTTGTGCCAAGTACGCAGACGTTTTCCAATTAGAAGGTGATAAGCTGAGTACTACTAGTATAATGAACCAATCAATTAACTTAAAGCTAGGTGCTACGCCCATCTATACGAAACCATACAGACTACCACAGTCTACGAAATCGGAAATTGATAAACAAATTAAGCAGATGTTGGATGATGAAATAATAGAACCAACTAATAGTGAATGGAACAGTCCTATACTACTCGTTCCAAAGAAAAGCGACAATAATAATAAGAAATGGAGATTAGTTGTCGATTATAGAAAAATAAATGAGAAAATTCAAGATGATAAGTTCCCACTTCCAAACATTACAGAAATACTAGACTCTCTTTCCGGTTGCACTTATTTCAGCCATTTAGATTTATCACAAAGTTATTATCAAGTTGACCTTGAATTAAATAGCAGGAACGTAACAGCTTTCACTACAAGCTCTGGGCAGTATCAGATGACGCGCTTACCGATGGGATTGAAAATAAGCCCAGGTGCATTCTCGCGTATCATGTCAATTGCTATGTCGGGACTAAATTTTGAAAAATGCATAACATATATGGATGATTTAATAATCATTGGTAGAAACCTAGAAATACATAATCAAAATTTGATAAAAGTACTCGAAAGATTAAGGAAAGTCAATCTAAAAATAAATCCAAACAAATGTAATTTTTGTAAAAAGGAACTATTATACCTAGGTCATATTGTAACTGCTAAAGGTGTTTTGCCAGATCCAGAGAAGGTAAAGGCAATACAAAATTATACAAAACCACAAAATTCAGACGATGTACGACGATTCGTTGCTATGTGTAATTATTATCGTAAGTATATCCCACATTTTGCAGATATTACTATTCCATTAAATAAACTTTGTAGGAAAAACATTAAATTTGAATGGACAGAAAATTGTGAAACTTCTTTTGATATCTTGAAAGGAGCACTTACGACTCCACCTATTTTACAGTACCCAGATTTTTCAACAGAAAACGAATTTATACTTCAAACAGATGCATCAGGTATATCTATAGGATCAGTTTTATGCAATAAAGACTTAAGACCAATCGCATATGCGAGCAGACCATTAAACAAAGCAGAACTAAACTATCCAACAATCCAAAAAGAGTTATTATCAGTAGTATGGAGCGTGAAGTATTTTAGACCATATTTATTTGGAAGAAAATTTACAATCATGACAGACCACAAGCCATTGATATATTTATTTAGTATAAAAGACCCCTCAAGTAGATTAGTGAAGTTCAGGTTACAGCTAGAATATGACTATAAGATTGTTTATATAAAAGGAAAAGATAACGTAATAGCAGACGCACTGAGTAGAATAACTTTAACTTCGGACGATTTGAAGCGAATTAATGAAAATATATTAGTGACAACACGAGCACAGAGTAAGAAAATACAAGAGGAAAGTAGATTAAAAGAATTAAAAGAGGAAGGAAGTTCACTGGATTTTTCTAGTAAACCCATCGATTTGAGGCCTGATCAACCAAAAATCGTGGAGCTATTAAAAAAGCCAATTGACTCAGTGGAAATAAAATTTATAGAAGGTAAAGAGTTAGATAGACTTCGAGAGAAAAAACTAATAAGTAAAGAAGAGAAATGTTTAGCTTACATAGAAAAGCAATTAATTATTTACATTAATCTTAATTATATGTCACAATTCACGCGAGACGTATTTGTGAATATATTAAGTGAGTTTTGTAAGAAAATAAATGTAAAAGAAGTTTGTATAATTAAAGAAAAGAATAACGATATGTTTATTAAAGAATTATGTGAAGAAATAGATAGTAGAAATGAGTGGTCCGGACCACCTCGTATTCATATTTTACGAAATGTAAGGAGAATTCTCGATAGAGACGAAATAACAGTCATACTAAATGATTATCATTTATTGCCTTCGAGCGGACACGCCGGCGTTCGACGAATGGTGAACAACATTAAAAGTAAGTACTACTGGCCAGGAATAGAAAGTGACGTCAGAAATTACTTAAGTAAGTGTACTAAGTATCAGGTGATGAAACATTCACCCAGTTACAAGGAGCCTATGGTGATAACAACCACGGCGAATTCAGCATTTGAAAAGATCTTTCTAGATCTTGTGGGACCTCTAGACAGAGATGATGAAGGTAACCAATACATATTAACCCTTCAGTGCGAGCTTTCAAAATATGTGGAAGCTTACCCCATACCAACAAAGGAATCAGCTGTCGTAGCGAGGTCTTTAGTAAGTAATTTTATTTTAAGGTATGGCGTACCGAGAGTAATCGCAACTGATCGTGGTACGGAGTTCATGTCTTCTACCATGACGGAAGTTTGTAAGTTATTAGAAATAGATAAAATAAACTCCACTGCTTACCACCACCAAAGCATAGGTGCATTAGAAAATACACATAAAAATTTACGTAACTTTTTACGTATCCAATGTGACGAAAATTCAGACACTTGGAGCCATTGGCTTCCCTTTTGGTGTTTTTGTTTTAATACTACAATACACACTTCAACTAACTACACACCGTATGAACTCGTATTCGGTAAGCCATGTAATATTCCAACTAGGTTAAGAGATGATTTAGAGCCATTGTATAATGCAGAAAATTATGCGTTAGAATTAAAATATAGACTACAGTTAGCACATAAGGATGCTAGAAAAAGGTTAATAGATAGTAAGATGAAAAGAAAGGAAATTTATGATAGAAATAAAAACCCTATTAGTTATAAGAAAGATGATTTAATTTTAGTAAGGAATGAAGATACTAATAAAATGGACAGATTGTATAATGGACCGTATGTTGTAATTGAAGAAGCAGGACCTAATGTTAAGATAATTAAAAATAGTAATGTAGAAACGGTACATAAAAACCGTACAAAACCATTTAAGGAATAAGGTAAAAAAAAAAAAAAAAAATGTATTTGATTATTTTTTATTTTTTTTCTCTTTTAAGGAGGGTGATGTAGTGTGTAACATTAAGTACCTAGACTAAGTTGTAACACATGTTCAGTTTAAGTGAGCAGTCTCTAAATATACGTCGTACAGAACAGACGCCTTTTAATTCAATATAAACCTCGTCCCTCTATAACAGTCCTCTTCACTACCTCCAGTTTCTGACACGACGCTGCCGAGGTAAGTAAACTTGTGGACGCATTCCACTGCCTCAGTGCCAATCAGCAACGGTGAAGTATTCTTCACACCAGATCTCATCTCTTGGGTCTTCCGGGTGTTTATTTTTAGACCCGTTTCTGCCGCCTCCTTACTTAAATCATTCAATTTAGCTTGCATGTCAGCGTGGGTATGACTCAGCAGGCATAGGTCATCGGCGTAATCCAAGTCCTCTAGGACGTTGGATAATCACTCTATCCCGCGGCGCTTGTTGCCGAAAATTCGAAGCAAAATCCCGTCAAGTACAACTAAAAAGAGGAGCGGTGAAAGGAGACAGCCTTGGCGGATACCTGCGTGTACTGCTTATCATCCGAGATGAGGCCGTCGTGAGTTACTTTACAGGAATAATTCTTGTAAATACTCTCCAACAGACGGACAATTTTTGGTGGCACTCCGATGTCCAGTAGGCGGGACCAGATGCTGGACCACTTCAGCGTATCAAATGCCTTTTCGAAATCAATAAAGGTGAGATAGATCTCCCTCTGCCATTCTGATGCCTGTTCTAAAATGATGCGGAGAGTGTTGATCTGATCCGTGCTCGAGCGGTTTGCGCGGAAACCAGCCTGCTCTTTGCGTAGGAGAGGATCCACGGCCTTCGATAACCTATCCAGGATAATCTTGCAGAAAACCTTTGAGGGAATTGAGAGCAACGTAATACCTCCTCCAGTTATCGCATTGACTAAGATCTCCCTTCTTGGGTACAGTTATCAAAAGACCCTTGTTCCATTCGTCCGGAAGCTCTTCGGTGGCCCATATCCTCTCAATGAGAGGCGTCAGAACGTTGACGGCGGAGGATAAGTCAGCTTGTAGCATTTCCGCAGTTATCAGGTCGAGTCCTGGTGCTTTGCCTGTCTTCAAAGAGAGGACTGCTCTTGCAACTTCCGACGCTGACGGTGGTTCCGTGTCGATGTTGAGAGGCCGGGATGGTGTAGAAATGACTTGTAGCGCGTCAGGTGTTGATGTTGCTGACAAACGGAAGACCTCCTCAAAGTGATTACGCCAGCGTAAGAGCTGCCCTTCCGACGTCACTATGAGCTGACCGTCTTTAGACTTGAGCGGCTTCTTTTTATACTTGCTGTTACCTGCCAAGGTTTTGGTAGCTTGGTACAATTCCTTCAGGTTACCGGTGTTTGCAGCTTGTTGAGCACGATCAGCAATACCGTCAGCCCACTGCCTCCTATCTTTGCGGGTGCTGCGATATATTTCTCTGCGTTTCTGATGGTATTGCATATTAAGGTCTGCTCGCATGGCGTCATTACGGGTCTCAAGCAATCTAAGATGAAGGTTTCTTCTGTCTTCGATCAGGCTCCAAGTGTGCTGTGACATCCAGTCTTCGCGAGAATGAGTCGGTTTATGTCCTAGAACGACGGAGCTGGTTTCCGAATAGGCCACTTTGATGCGTTTCCACTCCTCGTCCAATGATTCCGAACCGGTATCAAGTCCCGAAAAACGATTACGCAGCTCGATTTGGAACGTTTAACGGATGCCTGGATCACGCAGTTTGCTCACGTCGAACCTTCTTCCGATCTTGCCGGGATCTCCAGCCGCACGGGCCACTGCAACCTTAAGCCGGATTTCAGCAACTACCAAATGGTGGTCGCTATCAATATCGGCGCCATTTGGCGCTAATGGCAAGGTGGTCAATCTGGTTCTTAGTAACTCCATCGGGTGAGTTCCACGTGTATTTGTGGTGGTCCCCATGTATAAATAATGTTCCTCCAATGGTCAGGTCGTGGTTCTGGCAAAACTCGACAAATCGGTCTCCGTTCTCATTACAAACTCCAAGCCCCTGCGTACCCATGTGCCGCTCGCGGTTTGTGTTAACGCTCCCAACCTTTGCACTCAGGTCCCCCATGACTAGGACGATATCTTGTTTCTTGATGCTCCTAAAGGTGGCGTTGAGGGCGTTGTAGAAATCGTCTTTGGTATCCTCTGGCGATGCATTAGTTGGGGCGTAGCATTGTACGATGGAGAACTTCCGGGCTCTCGAGTAAAAACGGGCGTACATGATTCGGTCCGAGATCGGCTTCCAGTCCAGGAGGTATTCTTAGCTGCATTAGAAAGGAGGAGCCCTACGCCGTACTCGCGCACATCTTCCTCATTTTCTTTACCTGAATACAGCAAAGTCAAGCCCCTGGAAGTTCTCAGCTCACCAAAGCCGTTTCTTCTCACTTCGCTTAGACCGAGTATTTGCAGATTGTAATTTAGCATTACTGCTTCTGCTTCGGCTAATCTACTGTCATCGCTAAGCGTTCTTATATTCCAAAAAGCAATTCGTGTCCGTGTTTTAAAGTCAAAAGTCGTCGGTAGGGTATCGGTCCGGTTTCTTACTGTTTCAGTTTCGTTAATCTATTATTGTCGGG
Organism: Orthosia cruda; assembly: GCA_964057195.1. Taxonomy (NCBI): domain Eukaryota; kingdom Metazoa; phylum Arthropoda; class Insecta; order Lepidoptera; family Noctuidae; genus Orthosia; species Orthosia cruda. The sequence continues at coordinate 39,601,019 of OZ059828.1, read as the reverse complement.
CAAGCGAGTGATTAGCCCACTGTGCCTTAATCCGCTAGCGGGGCTGCCGCTTTAGAGCCTACGAATTTACTCGGTTTCTTGTCGGGTATCTTCCCTAGTGAGTCGATTCTGTTTTAGGGCGCAGAATATTCGCCCTTCGCCCTGCATCCGTTAGCTCAGCTGCAACTCGTGGTGGTGGACGCGCGGCGGCGCGGTTGCAGCAGGTCCCAGGCAGAACGACGGGGACGTGGATGACTCGGACTGGCTAGGGCTCTGCTTGTTACGGTACTCCACCACGAGTACAGCAGAAGGTATTTTTTGGCACTTTATAGGTAATGCTGTTCTCACCAACAGCGATTCCCACCAAAACTTACCCTAGCTTCTCTCCCCTCCAGAAAGATGCCTATGCAAAAGATTTAATTTTCGAATCATAATTATAGCCTCTGAAAGTACGCCATGTTTAACAACTGTATTGAAATAGTACATTGTGTATTAAGGGCGGTAAGTTAGGAATTACGATCGAGGCTCTAGTAGAAGCCCGAAGTCGAAGACTGAGGGCTTTCTGAGTCAAGGTTCGTAATTCCCATACCGCTCGTGAAACATACAATGTTTTCCATCACATTTGCGAGTAATAATTATGAATTATAGTGTAGGCTACACTATATGCCCACATAGTTTATTTATTTATTTAATATACAAACATATAATACACACATACAATATCGTAATATTTATTTATATACTACTAGCTGTCCCACGCGGCTTCGCTCCCGTCAACTGGCTACCTACCTACCCATCAACCCTACCTACTCTACATACATGATTGTTGTGTAATTAAACCGTTTACGCAGCGCACGCAACGGAAGCTCTCAAAAAGGAATAATTTTGCCCGTTTTTGCAACATTTTTCATTTATGCTCTGCTCCTGTTGGTCGTAGCGTGATGTTATATACAGCCTATAAACCTTATAGCCTATAAACTTCCTCAATAAATGGACTATCCAACACAAAAAGAATTTTTCAATTCCAACCAGTAGTTTCTGAGATTAGCGCGTTCAAACAAAAAAACAAACAAACAAACAAACAAACTCTTCAGCTTTATAATATTAGTATAGATTATAATAACAGTAACACACCGTCGACAGACATTCACGGCATTTTATATCGCATGCGATATAATGTCAGCTGATGTCTGGTTGAACGTTACCGCAACCGCTGTACTGCACCGCGAGCCTCAAAAGAAATTCTGCCACCCGCAGTGAGGCACCGCTAGTCATTCTGCAACTCCCGCTACCGCTACAGCGTTCTCGCTATAGTAATTGTTTATTGCTATATATCGCAATCTGAACTTGAACTTTATCTGTGTTTCTGTGTATTGTGCTGTGAACGTTTAATCCTTGTTACTCTAACTCTCTCGTTTGTTTCTTCTTCTAAACTATATAAAAGTTACGTGTTTTGTGTAAAAGACAATATAAACGTGAGTACCCTCATACATGACTTTTATTGTGTCTCCGTCTACACGTACCTAAACTGGTGACCCCGTATTGAACACAGAAAAGACGTGAAATGAGTGCCAGTGTCTCCGCGCACACCGCGTCATCCGCATCGCAGCGATCTCAACGCGTGACGCACAGACCACGCAAGGCGAAGCGCGTGGTCGACGCGGTGTACGTCGTGTGCCTCTAAGGTAGACACCTTAGAGGCACACGACGTACACCGCGTTGCATTGAAGTTGCCACCATTCTGGCCTGAAGAACCCGAAATCTGGTTCGCACAGATTGAGGCACAATTTGAGAATGCAGGGGTAACAAATGACGTCACCAAGTATAATGACGTCATTGGACAAGTCGGCTCACAACATATAAAGGAGGTAAAGTATATCATCTAATCGCGACCCGCCACTAACCGTTATGAAAAACTAAAGTCGGAATTAGTGAAGCGCTTATCGGCCTCCCAGGAAAACAAGGTGAAGCAACTGCTGATGCATGAAGAGCTGGGTGACCGAAAGCCGTCGCAGTTCCTGCGCCATCTGCAGGGGTTGGCAGGACCCACTGTTCCCGAGGACTTCGTGCGCACCATTTGGAGCAGCCGACTCCCCAGCAGCATCCAGCCCCTCCTGGCAACGCAGCCGCACAGCACCCTGGAGGCCTTGGTCGAGCTGGCCGACCGCGTCCAGGACAGCACTACGCCATCTGGCCACGTCGCTGCAACGTCGGCAGCAGGGCCCTCTCTGTGTGAGATGGCAGCCGAGATCACTGAGCTGAAACGGGATATGAAGCACCTGATGCTGGAGCTGCGTGACAGCCGTTCGCGGAACCGCTCCCACAGCCGTGGCCGAAACGTGAGACGGAGGTCACACCAGCGATCTTCGACTCGCTCGGGCTCCAGCTACCGGAGCCACCCTGTATGCTGGTACCATGCGATGCACGGTTTCAAAGCGAAACGCTGCATCACTTCCTGCGACTACAAAAAGGGAAACGCCGCGGGCAGTCGCTAATGATGGCGACAGACGACTGCCGCCCTACAACTGGTCGCCTGTTCGTCGCAGACCGAAGCACGAAGACGCAGTTCCTGGTCGACACAGGTAGCGACCTCTGCGTCTAGCCCCGTCGTCTACTCAACGAGTGTCGTGCGCCCACGAACTACCAGCTGGTGGCCGCAAATGGGACACCCATCACTACGTATGGCTTTGTGGAATTAAAATTAAATTTAGGACTTCGTAGAGACTTTAAGTGGCGTTTTGTTGTGGCCGAGGTTACAAAACCAATAATCGGCGTCGATTTTTTGTGTCACTACTTGCTAGTCGGTGACTGTCGTAATCAACGACTAGTCGACAGTACGACGAACGTGTTTGCTCTAACCTCGAATCGCGCAGATTTATCTATATTTCTGTAAAGATTTCATCTGGCGATTCGAGGTATCACAAACTTTTGGAGTTTCCCAGACATCAGCCGACCCGCCGGCACACTACGCAATACACCTCACAACACAGTACACCACATCCGCACGACTCCAGGCCCTCCAGTATCTTCATCATTCCGGTGATTAGCGCCAGACAAACTGAAAATTGCTCAGCAGGAGTTCCAGTTGATGCTGTCAAATGGAACTGCTAGACCCTCCGAGAATCCCCGGTCACCACACCTTTTTTTTTTTTGGTTGGTAAATCAACCAATGACTTCTCCCGCTCTGGGTGAATCAGGAGGGCATGTCAGACTTTTACTGACTAAAACCCACCCGTGTTCCTTCAGTTGCTTTTGCCAGGGCCACGGTAACTCTCTTTCAAATTTATCCGCGCGAGCCGCCCCTAAGAAGGACAACAGTTGGCGGCCTTGCGGTGATTACCGCATGCTCAACGCCCGAACCGTTCCTGACAGGTATTCGATAAGGAACATACATGATTTCGCACACAGTATCTCAGGCTGCAAGGTTTTCAGTACAATTGACCTAGTGAAAGCCTACAATCAGATACCTGTCAGCCAGGACGACATCCCTGAGACGGCGATCACCACACCGTTCGGCTTGTACGAATTCCCGTACATGACGTTTGGTTTGCGAAACGCAGGCCAAACGTTCCAGCGCTTCGTCGACGAGATGACCAGAGGTTTGGACTTCTGCTATTGTTATTTGGATGACTTCCTATTTTTTTCCAAAACAGAGGCAGAGCACGAGGAGCACCTCCGCATCATCTTCACCAGGATGAGGGATTTTGGCATGCTGGTCAACACGTCCAAGTGTGTTTTCGGTGTCTCGGAAGTAACCTTCCTAGGTTACCACATCTCCGAGATAGGCACCAAACCACTTGACGCCAAGGTCGAGGCCATCAAGTCGTTCCCACCACCCAGAAGAAGTCACTCCATCTAGCAGTAGCAAAGAGTATACCACTCGTTCTGGTCGTCAAGTCAAGTTTACAAATTTCTATCGCCCTTGACGGTCTCTGGAGGGGAGTGATATAGGGTACACTATATACCCACATAGTTTATTTATTTATTTAATACACAAACTTATAATACACACATACAATATCGTAATATTTATTTACATACTATTAAACATTCACGGCATCTTATATCGCATGCGATATAATGTTAGCTGATGTCTGGTTGAACGTTACCGCAACCGCTGTACTACACCGCGAGCCTCAAAAGAAATTCTGCCACCCGCAGTGAGGCACCGCTAGTCAGTCTGCAACTCCCGCTACCGCTACAGCGCTCTCGCTATAGTAATTGTTTATTGCTATATATCGCGATCTGAACTTGAACTGTATCTGTGTTTCTGTGTATTGTGCTGTGAACGTTTAATCCTTGTTACTCTAACTCTCTCGTTTGTTTCTCCTTCTAAACTATATAAAAGTTACGTGTTTTGTGTAAAAGACAATATAAACCTGAGTACGGCTAAAATTTCCCTTATGGGCCGCTGAATTAAGGCACGGGGAGGGGGGAGGGGAGGGGGGGAGGGGCGGCTACCCCCCAATACCATCCCCACTACTCGGAGCCCCATGGTTATGGAGATATCCATGGTTAAAGTTTTGAGGTTAGAATAAAACATTTCCACCAATGTCCATCGATTTTTAGGGCGGGAAGGAGGTTGGGAAGTAGAGGGTACTGGGGGCTACCCCCCAGTATCATCCCTACCCCGTGGAACCCCATGGTTTTAGAGATATCCAAAACAAAATATATTTTTTTACTATTTCTACCAACTATGTCGACGGAGCCCCGCTTCGCGGGGCTCTTATTTCTGTCTGAAGGGTCTAAAGTAACCTAACACGAAGAAGAGTCACCTCTTCGAACCTAACCTGTCCGTGTCGGGGTGCCCTAAGCTCCCGAGCTCGCTTCGCTCGCTCTTGGACTAATGAAGACCACGTGGAAAGTGGGGTGCTCTGATTCGGTTTTGGGTATTTTCAGATATTCACATAGAGAAAATAAAACATGAGGAATTTTATTAATGTTACAAGAGTAACAAACGATGATTGACACTGACAGCAAAGAAGCGTGGCGTCGGTCGCTTCACGTTCCGTTCCACAGTGTAAACAATAATTCGTTATTTTTTGTGTAAAAAGTTAATATAATTGCATAATACACTATGGTTATTGTGCACATTAATTACACACCAAATTAAATATGTGAGTAAGTGAAAATAAAATAATATTTATGTAAAAAATATGACTTCAAATTGAATAAAACACACCTCAACGTCAACGGAACGTGAAATGTGAACTTTGACGTTTACCATGACAATTTATCTAACCTAAAAATTTGCACAAAACAAAATTTGTATGGAAACTTTAATATTTTTTTTCTCGTAAACCGTGATGTTCCGAGTTGTGAAACTTTGTAAAAAGCTTTCTATTTGTGAGTACCATCTACATAAAAAAATGAACTTTGAAATCAGCGGCCCATAAAGGAAATTTTATCCGTGAGTACCCTCATACATGACTTTTATTGTGTCTCCGTCTACACGTACCTAATAGTAGTTTATGAAACTGTTGCATAATGAGGGGTATTAAAACATGAGTGTGTGTTTAAAAACCGAGCCGTAGGCGAGGTTTTTAATAGCTTTCACACGAATGTTTTAATACCTAGTTATGTGCAGTTTCATACACTACTTTATCTACACTCATAAATTGGGATTGAACCTACTAAATACCTCTTTTTGCATTTTCCATGCCATAAAATCGTGATAGCATTTGTCATATACTTTTCTCGACTTTGCTGGTAATAAATTAAGAGTAATTTCCTTCGCCGCATCTAAAATATCGGGCGGAGTCAAATTTTCTTTACATTCACTGATATCAGCCATTTCACACACAATAATTTAAATAACTCATGAAATTCAGTACAGCAAAACTTGCAAAACGTATGAATGGCGCCAAAACCCAGCACATCACCGCATTAACCGCGCATGCACTAAGGCTTAGCACGCACTGCGATCTTTATTAGCGCGATTTTTTGCCGCCCATTCTGCGACCTATGTAATTGTATAAAGTTGTTCGCATCGGTAACGAAATCGTGCGGAAATAATTCCGCAAGAAATCCGTGTTTTGACACAGAATCCACCGCACCATGGCGCGAATTTTATTCGCCCGAATATTTTGAGCTCTATGAACAGTTAGAAGGAAACAAAATTCGCGCGAATAAAAATCACAGTGCGTGCTATGTCTAAAGCGGGCATTGTCATAGACAATTTAAAATTGAAATCAAATCTTTTTATAATAAGTACTATAAAATGGCATTACAAAAAAATAATTGATGGAAACTCCTTAGTGATTAACTTCTTGGATTTGTCCTGTATCGTAATAGAAAAAAAATTGTTTTATAGCATTATTTTGTTAGAGAAATTGTGTTATAATAAGATTCTATTTTTAAATTTCGGTATTGTGTTTATAAAGTATGCCAATATAAACTCGTTTTGAATTTTATAATTCGAATATTACGATATGAGAGTAGATAAAATAGCTTTAATACACAAGTCAGCACAGCTATTATTACGAAATACGTGAACTTTTTTTTAAGCGGATGGCGAGTTTTTGCCAAAAAGGGCAAATACTTACGTAGGTAGTCAGCCATGACGGAGAAAAAAAAATCTTTTTGATACAAATAACTATTAATATCGATTATTAAGAACATTAGTTGAATATTTAAGTAACATGTAATAACGGTTCAGAAATTTAAAAAAAATTCGTAAGTTCACTCAGTATTTTAATACGTTCAAAATCACTTTGACAACTTTTCAATACAACTGTTCAACACAACTATTCAACACAACTATTCAACACAACTATTCAACACAACTGTTCAACACAACTATCCAGCACAACTGTTTCACCCGACTGTTCGATGACAACTGCCTTTTAAACACTCGCAACACTTCCTACCACATGTTTTCAACACGTGACGTAACGTGGTGGGGCACATCCGGAAGTGGTGCGCGCGATTATACTTTGACTTTACAATTTCTACAAATAGTATAAATCATAGATAATAAATTTAATTACAGATAATATAATTCTTTGATCTAGAAAAGAAATAGATCTGTAATGCGTGATTAATGAAACTTAATGCCTAAAAACAATTTACAATATTAAGGAAATACACTATTGAAAATAGAGTTTCTAACAGTTGGCCATTCCTGATACATTTCCCGTCCCAGGAAAATAAACTGAAATAACACATATAAAAAAAAACGATTAATTAGAAAGTATTATTTTCTTTAACCTTCCATCTTCTTCATTCTAGTTATACTATTATTAATTAAGATATTAAGGCCTCAAGCATATCCTTAAGATCTGTCTGAACTGAGATCACCGTCATATCCCAGTCAAGCCACTTACTAACTTAAGATGTTAAGGCCTACATAATATCCTTAACACCTGTCCCAACTGCTGTCCTATCTCAGTCAGGCCACTTACTATCTTAAGATGTTAAGGCCTCAGTCATATCCTTAACACCTGTCCCAACTGAGATCTCAGTCCTATCTCAGTCAAGCCACTTATTAACTTAAGAAGTCAGTTATATCCTTAACTTATCTTCGCAAATAATCTAGACATATTCTATTGCAAACATTAGAATCATACCAATCAAACGTTTATTAGTCTGTGTGGTCATTGTCTGACACATCAGACTCCGAATCCGATCTATTAAACACTACCCAGGGGTGAATTTTGTCCACTGAAAATACACCACTAAATTTTCTACTTCCTTTCTTAGATAGCGGTGTATCATCAATTACGTATCGGTCGTTATCAAGAACTTCTACAATGCGATACGGCCCTCTAAGTTTAGGAACTAATTTCCTACTTTTACCTTTTGGCGGAACATCTCTTTCTACCCTAACGAGTTCGCCTATTTTATAATTTACTTCTTTCCTAGCTTTATCAAAACGTTCCTTTTGTATGTCTTGAATTTGTTTAATATGTTTTGATATTTCTTTTCTAGTGTCCTCTAACGAAGGGGCTGTGCTTTCTATATCATCTTTTACGCTAAGTTGTAGTGATGCATTTGAGGTACTCACTAAATTAAGACCAAATAGCGCCTGAGCAGGGCTTTTTCCTGTACCTTTGTTTTGGGTGTTATTTAGTCCCCATTGAATTTCTGAAATACGTTCATCCCATTCATTTTCGAGTTTGCCATAATTAGTTGCTGTTAATGCTGCTAAGATAGTTCGATTATATCGCTCGACTTGGCCATTGGCCCGCGGAGTCGCTACAGCGTTCATTATATGGTTGATACCTAACGAACTTAAATAATCTTGAAAACTTTTAGATGTAAATGACGTGCCTCTATCAGAAATAACACGTTTTGGAATACTGAAGGTGTGAAAGTAGTTTTTCATTGCTCTGATGGAATGGACAGATTTGGTACTTTTGACGGGGACAATTATAACTAACTTAGTAAATGCGTCAATTATCAATAATAGATAAGAATTTTTGTGCTTATTCCGAACAAAAGCACCTAAATGGTCAATATGTATAGTATGGAATGGTTGTTCAACCTTCTCAATGGGATGCAGTTTATCTGCTCTTTGCCCACTAGGCACTTTAGAATGAGCACATTCCAAACATGACTGAACATACTTTTTAGTGAAAAGTCTCATTTTTGGAAACCAATAACTAATTTTAATAACATCCAATGTTTTATCAAGACCGAAATGTCCAATTTCATCTTGATTCGACTTCAAAATTTGCCATCGGACGCCTTTTGGTACAACCCAACGATCACAGTTGTCTATTTTTCTGTATAAAAGTCCCTTTTTAGCAACAAAATTATTTTTTATCTCTATGACATCGTCATTTTCTTTATCATTTAGAATAGCAATAATTCTTTGTAACTCGGGATCGTTTTGCTGTACCGTGGCTACCCAATTTATATCAATTTGTCTTACTTGTAACTGTGTTACTTCAGATGAAATGGGATTTCGGCTTAAAGCATCTACATGGGCCATACCTGTACCCGGTTTATAAACTATATGAAAGTCGAATTCTTGTATAATACTCCACCATCTGGCTACTCTGGGCAATATGTCTCTCTTTTCAAAAGTAGCACGAAGAGAATTACAATCGGTAACAATTGTAAAACTAATCCCTAATAAATATACTCTAAACCGTTGTAGCGATGTCACTACGACTAACGTTTCTAAATCATAAGATGTAAATTTGGTTTCTTCAGGAGACGTCTGTCTACTGTAAAATGCTATTGCGTTAAAAGGAGCATCGCTGTTGGTCGCTGCATTAAAATTCCGGCGACCCCCACTTTAGACGCATCAGTATGTAACTGTGTTTCATACTCGGGATTATAAAAAGAGAGAATGGGACGTTTAACTAGTTCTGCTTTTAGACTTATGAATGCAGATTCTTCTGCTTCACCCCAACGCCACTTAGCATCTTTTTTTAAAAGTTGCGTTAATGGTGTCGCGATAATTGAAAAACCTTTTATAAATTTTCGAAAAAAACTTGCTAATCCTGCCTAATTTTGTGTTGGTCTGTTGGTCTAGGAAATTGGTCTACAGCTTGGATTTTCTTTTAACCAGGTTTTACTCCCGACTCACTAACTTCGAAACCCAAATAATCTATGGATTGTTTAAGAAAATTACATTTTGTCAAATTTAATGTGATGCCAGAACATCGGAAAAGGCTCAATACATCATTTAGTCTTTGTAACCCTTCTTCTATTGTTCTGGATGGTATAATAACATCATCCATGTATGCAAATGCCTCCTTGAATCTAGCGTTTCCCAAAACACTATTAACAGTTCTTTGAAACGTTGAAGGTGCATTAACCAATCCAAACGGCATACGGTTAAATTCATAATGGCCATCTAGGGTTACAAAGGCCGTAAGATGCCTTGCCGATTCTGCCATTGGTATTTGATAATAACCAGATGCGAGATCAAGAGAAGTAAAATATTTATACCCTGACAAATTATCTAACTGATCATCTATACGGGATAGGGTGTAATGTTCTTTGATGGTTTTTTTGTTGAGTGCCCTAAAGTCAATACAAAGACGATAGTCACCGGTCTTTTTGCGTACTAATACAATTAGGGATGCGTAATTTGATGATGACTGCCTAATTATTCCCGAATCGGTTAAGTCTTTTATCATTTCACGAACTACCTGTGTTTCTGAATAAGTCAATCGATAAGGTTAATGTTCATTTCACTACCATTTATACACCCTAACTCCTTGACCGAAAAGGTAAAGCAGTCCCTAAACTCATTTAGCAAGTCCGTCAATTTGGTTCTATGATCAGATCCAATATCGTCATCCACCTGTATCATGCAAGCTTCGATTCGGGGTGTTACTGTATTATCTGGACAGTGTTCTATTTTGTTAACATTTAATGTCTGTACTTCATTTAAAGGAAGTGTCCGAAGTAGTAAAGAGTCTTTGAGCAATTCAAAATCAGAGTTAAGACCCCTAACAACGATCTTTCCCTTTCCGTTAATCATTTGTATTACACTTAGGGGGATTTCGTACTCTTTACAGAGATTTTGACAAAAACTAGGTTAAACAAATAAGTCGCCTGTATAGTTTGATTTAGTATAAATATTGACTAGGGTATATTCATGAATAATAATTTACTTATACGTATACCTGGTTATCTTAAGCTGGTTATTAGTTTTAAGAACTACAACGTGTTCTTGTTCTGTGAAAGTCTGTCCAAGTAATGAAGGTACTTGTAATAAATTATCAGGGATGATAACTGTTTCTACATTAGTATTGGCAGAATCTACTTTTATGTCGACACTGCATTTGCCTAAACAATTGACAACGCTATCGCCAAAGCCTCTCAATACAAGTAGATCCGAAACCGACCACGAATTTACTAATTTCTTATATATATATTATTAGCATAGAACATTGACTTCCAAAGTCTATGAAACATTCCAAGCTCTGACCATTCACAACGGCCGTTTTGAAATATTTGGTATCGCTATCAGGTTCCTTTGGAATTCTGTAAACTGTTTTATTGCTATTAGTTTCTGCCATATCTGAACAACTATCAGCTAAGTGACCTATTTTATGACATTTGTCACAACGCTTGATTGGCAGTCTGCATTTAAAATATGGGTGTCCTTCCTTATCACAATTAAAACATTTTGTTTGCCTATAGTTTCTACTATAAGAATCATTTCGAGTTCCTTTTAACGTCCTAGATTGTTTATTTTCAGCAATATCTGTCCGCAGGGATGGCTTTGACTTATCAAACTTCTTGGACATTTTTATATTTCTGAGGTAAACTAATAATTTATCAGGTTCTGTAAACTGTGCTGCTTCTGCTCTTGTTCTCACAGACCTATCCTCAATACCGAACAAAATACAATCTATTGCATTCTTACCATGTATGTTACAACGATTCATTAGCACCACCTTTTGGTAAAAATATTATTCTAACGACTCGCCAAAACCAGCTCTGCAGGCAAGCATTTCCGTTAATAGCTGACCGTAATTCTCATCACTTGGAAATGCCAATTTCAATTTATTTTGCCATTCAGCCCATGAAAACAGAAGACTAGGTAGGCCCTGATACCATTTTAAAGCCAATCCTGCTAATTAAGGCAGAGCATAATGGATAATCTGTCTTTCTGTCCAATTATAAATTTGAGAACATTCATTCACCTTACTTACTTATCCATGTTTCTATTGTTTGTGTTAGAGTACTAAGATCAAATTCTGGTACTACATTCAAAACTGGATAACGTTCATTACCCCCGTCTGTTTTCATGGTCTCTCTGGTTATGAACTCTTTAAAAACCGAAAGTAAACTGTTAGCACTAGTATCTAAGTCTTTAGTTAAATCAAGGGTACTCACTGCTGAGGAGACTGCCGGTGCAGCGTCCGTGTGTGGCCAATCGCGCACCCGTTCTGCATCACGCGCTGCACCACTTGCCGCATCACGCGTCCCATCACGCGTCGCATCACAAGCCGCATTACGCGCCACATCATGCGCTCTAGACGCATCACGCACCCGTGACATGAACCACTCATGCCGATATCAGCGATTAAATAGTCCATTTTATGGGGTAGGAAACCATTTATAAACAAAGAAAGATAAAAAATATGGATAAAAATAAACCAACAAATTGAATCATTACTTAATACATGAATTAAATATTGTTACGTACGTACCTTTTATGGGCGTTTAGTCCTTCACCGAGGGCGAATATTGATCGCTATCTCGATTATACCCCGCTTCTAAACTAATAACGGTTCAGAAATTAAACAATTTTTCGTAAGTTCACTCAGTATTTTAATACATTAAAAATCACTTTGACAACTATTCAACACAACTGTTCAACACAACTATCCAACACAACTGTTCCACCCGACTGTTCGACGACAACTGCCTTTTAAACACTCGCAACACTTACTACCACATGGTTTCAACACGTGACGTAACGTGGTGGGGCACATCCGGAAGTGGTGCGGTTGATTATACTTTGACTTTACAATTTCTACAAATAGTATAAATCATAGATAATAAATTTAATTACAGATAATATAATTCTTTGATCTAGAATAGAAATAGATCTGTAATTAAATTAAATTAAATTAAATTGTCATTTATTTCAGGAAGTTTTTCCCATATAAAGCATTACAAATAACATTAAATATACATAAGAATTCATATACATTAATTAACACATTAATAACATTGCATGCAAAATTTAAAATTGATTGAAGAGTACAATATTATAGTTATTAGGTTGTTCAATTCACTTAACAGCATTTAATATTTAATAAGTAATTTAATAAAATAATCATAATTAATGAAACATAATGTAATGCATGATTAATGAAACTTAATGCCTAAAAACAATTTACCAATTGTGGAAAACATGTAGCGAGATTGCAAAGAAATTCCTGTCTAGATAACATTTTAAGTCAATTTCTCAATTGCGTGTAAACTCCTTGCTTGAACTTGCATGACCTGTGTGCTGTGCTATAAATAAAAAAAATATTACTTACCGGCCTTGGGTTTCATGTCAAACAAAAAAGCTCAAGGGTTTTATATGGGGCATTACGGCCAAGTTAATCTGTATGTTTTTATACTGTTTACATGCAAGTGTGATGAAAAATATTTTTAGATACAATGCAATATGTAGGGACGTGTTCCTATTCCATGTGTATGCACTATTCTGATAGAGCGTCTGTGTAATATGCTATTTTACCTAATCAGTCTACCCACAGCTTTAACTTAGGTTTTAGGGCTGTACGAAGGAATTTTACTTAATTGGATTGTTAAACCAATTTTTTTTTAAATGGAAAGATCATATATAAATATAAATAGAAAATTATTTTAGATATTTATTTTCGCTGTAATTACAAAGTAATATCAAATTGAAAATATTTTGTTGAATCCAGTACCAAAAACACCTCGACAGTTCCCGAACAAACCCGAGCCCGTGTGACGTCACGACGTTTATTTCTGCTCATTGTAGCACGTAGCTGATACAATGTTTTGACTTTTAACCGATGCAATCTTGTTAATTGTCAATATATTGATGAATATCAAATATATTTATCAAAAATATCAAAACTTAACGTTATCGTGCTTGCTTCGTACCATTAGGTGCGAATACTACAAAAACAATCTGCATTAAGTATATGTGATTCGCGCAAGTACCTAGCAATACTGTACCTGTACTATACGTAAATTCATGAGAAATGTTCTGTCTAACTAGATTAAAACTATATTTCTGTTTGAATTGTTAAAATCTGTCGACGCAATTAGGAGATATTTACTGAAGGAAAATCTACCAAGTTATTAATTTCACGTTTTTGTTCTACAAAGTTTTTTAGTGTTTGTAAATATATAATATAGATTTTACTGTTTAATATTACTAAGGGATATGTACGTAATGGGAATTACTGAATATTTTAAGGATTTTATGCAAGAAATAAATAAAAATAAAGGCTCCACAGATTTCGGGTTGTATCATATTTAGTGGTATAGAGCTAGTGAAGTCTTTTGATATCCAAACTCGAAGCTTCGTACCAATCGTGTTTGTTTACTTTTTATTTTACACCAATATCACCAACTCATATCTAAAATGACGAACGATAACGTTATGACAATATTTTTCTAAATGTACCTGGTAAATAACAATAACAAACATGTACCTAATATTCATTACGATTACTTTATTTATGCTCAAAACTTCAAAATCGTCCATCAGTTGGATATATTATCGAAATTAGACTTTTTGAATCCGATCACACATGACTAAATAAAATTTGCTGTTATAAATAATAGTTTTGAACCAATTTTTGGATAATTTTAGTCAATTCACGTGTATTATCGTGCAATTCCTAGAACGGTATGACGTCACCAACATGACCACTAATCGTGGCCCATTCGTAGTCACGTGGCTCTTTCTAAAATTTTATAGATTTTCATTTGCTTATAATATTTAAAAAAAAAATATTTTAGAGTTTTTTGAAACGACAATATAATTTATGATATGTAAAGTTTCGAAATAAAAAAAAAATCGTCATTTTTTTTTTATTTCATCATCCCAACAACCCCTTAAACTCTAGGGATTACTTGCCTCGAAAGATGATCTTCTTCGTCATCAATCCTTACCGTAGGTTCCTGATTATGCAGATCAGTACATGTTATTAAATTTATCGAGGACTTATATGTAGTGTAGTTCCCTCAAGTTTTTTTTACTGTTGATAGGCTCGCGATTGATCATTCTCTCACTTGATCGTAAGTGATGATTTTGTCAACGGTAAAGCACGCCTTTCTAGAAGTAACCTATTCACTCCAGTCTTACATAATTTTAAAGGTAAAGAAATCTCTTGGTACTTAAGTTAGTGTTGTTAGTTATTTCATCATCGTAATTTCGAAAAGAAGACGTCCCTTCTGGAGATAGCCTTCCCCTTCAATTATTATTTTTAACCAAACTGTAGTCTAAGTAATATTGAGGCCACTTTCTGATTTCAGAGAATTCACAAACAGAGTCATCCAAAAATAACTGTAAAGGCTCTCTGAAAAGTATTCAACTTTAAAAATAATAAATATAAATCAATTTATAACCAATCAACAATGCATTCAACATTTTGTCGCAATACATCGTCGAACGACAAACAAGCGGTTGAAGAATCCCATTATGAATCAATCAATATTGAATTTCAACGACTGTGATTGCTGTATTGATATTTTTGCCATATTTATGTAATACTAGCTTCCACCAGCGGCTTCACCCCAATGAAAGTCAAAAATTATCCCTAGGGAATGCACTCCCGTTATAACAAGTATACGACATGTCTTTTTCAAAGGTCCAGTTTAAATTATATTGTAAAATTGATTCAGCGGTTTAGGCGCCTGACAAAGTTACTTTAGCATTTATAATTCATATAAGTGTAGATTTAATAGTTTAAGATAGAAGTTATTATTTACGGAACTATAAGAATCTTCTGGAGTTTGAAGGACATTCGGGGCGGTCGGTAAAGTTTAAAAAAAAATATTGCAAGAAAATAACCTGATTGTATGAAGACTCATTTGCCTGCCCCAGTCCCATGTTATTTGGGGTCGGCGCAACACGTTTTCTTCTTCCATACCATCCTGTCCCCCGTCACGCCATCACTGACTCTGAGTATAGTCAAATAGAGGTGTTGTAAAGAGCACCTCTATTATGTGTAAAAGTAAAAAGGGATATTGTAAAGATATCCCTTTTTATGTGTCAATGTAAAAAGGGGGTACTGTAAAGGGTACCCCTTATGTGTGTCAGATGTCAAGTTTAAAATATAAAATATTCTCTTGCGAGAATGTCCCAGTTAAAATTTCTAGTCTTATCTTATTCTATAATATAGTAGCTCAAAAGTACCACTATATGTCCACAGTTAAAAACTTAACAAATAAATAAGCTATAAAAAGCTTAGTATAGTCTTAACCTAAAACTAAGCACGAAAATGCAGACCTCAAACTTATATCGCAGTGTGATCCAAGGCGGTAATATGATAATTCTCTTGGGGCCAATTTATAATTCTTTTCCTCCCGATTACGGGGACCCCAAACTTGGTGGGTCTATGACCTCCGGTTACAAAGTTAGGGTCCGGGGGGGTGAGGAAATTTCCAGTTGGGGGTGGGGGAGGAGGTGGTGGTCCCGAGTGGATCCCTGAGGGTCTCGTGAAAATACAGCTCGGGGGGGGGCGGGGGTTTGACGGGAGGGGGTGTATATATAAGTGTATAAAGGTAAAACAATGCAAGGCTACTCTGGTAGCCTTGACAAAATTTTTGGGGGGCCAGTAAAAAGGGGGTAAAAAAAAGGGGGGTTTAGGGGCCTATGTTAATCCAGGTACCGGTTGGGTGGGGGTGTATTCTTTAGGGGGGGGGGAAATTTTGTCCGATTTTTGATATTCCCAACCGTTTAGGAGATATCGCGTGATCAAGGGTTACTAAAAAAAAAAAAAAAAAAAAATGGAAAAGTATCTCCTACATTTAATTTTAAAAATTTTGAGATTTCGAAATCTTCCGTGACGTAATGAATTTATTCGAAGAGATTGTTAAAGCTAATGGAAGATTTCTAGCAAATATATGGAAATTTCCTGTTACAAAACGGCCGCCGAGCTTCTAGAATGCCCGAAGTTGAACTTGTCAACAACGCGTCACTCCGTAGTACCTTCTTATAATTAAAAATTTCGACACATACGATACAGGTTTGAAAACGAACTTTTCCGTTTCAACCCCTTCAAAAAATCTAATTTTATAGAAGTGTAGCCTAGTTGCTAAAAACGCTAAATCTAGACTCACTTTTTGGCTAGATCGGTTTTAGGCCGAGTTCTAGCCAACTTAGTTTAAAATATGCAAATATTGAAAAACAAACTTATCTGAGAGCGTGGGAATGAAATGGAATTTTTGACTATTTGTATTTTAGTATAGATAACTGACTCAGAATTAAATGGAAATTTTATAAGAAATATGTTATTAGACGCTCAATACAGATGTATTTTAATAATGATAATAAAATAAACAAATAAGCATGAAAAATCTGGAAAGGGCAGAAGACGAAAATTTTTAACAGCAAATATGTTTGTTTGGTATTTGCAGTCCTAGTATCTAATATTAATTTTCAGTGGTGGTTGCTGGCTGCTCCAGGGAGCTGCCCAAGTCTTCAGTTTTGGCGAACTCGGCCTACAGCAGGACTTCCGGGAGTTGAAATCTCGTGGAAATATTTTCGGACAGCTGAAACCGCGGTCAACTACCTGGGATTCAGTGGGAAAAACCCAAAATCACCAGGGTCGTCGAGGACACTTGGAAGCACACTATGGAACACCTGGAGAAGCCAATTTCTCCTCGACTTCGGACAGGATGAATAGTTTGTGGTATAGTTCGCGTTCACTTTGCCCCCAGAACTGTGTTTTTGCCTTGTTTACACTTTAGATCTTCGAAAAACTGTGTGGAAGTCCCCCTCAGGGACGTCGAAAAAATCTAAAATTTTCAGGGGTTGTAGGCGCAAGGATGACACTGCCTGGGGTCACTTAAGATTTGGGGTGCCGCACCGATTGATCGCGCACCGCACGCACTTTCTAAAGCACTTCCTGCTTTTGTGTCGGATTCTTCTGTTTCCTGCTGCAGTTTCTTTGTCCCTCGTCCGATTTCTTTTATGAAACTACTATCCTGTAGCAATCATTAGCGCG